>JAUMJM010000005.1:63877500-66377500 GCA_033558235.1 Neomorphus geoffroyi | reverse complement strand
GCAGAGGAGGAGGCCAGGGCAGGGGGAAACCATGTGGAGCACAAGGCCAGTGCCTCTGGCTCGCCCAATGCTAATCCTTCCCACAGCCCATTTTCAATAAGGGCTCCGGGCCTCAACATTCCTCTGTAAAACGAGGAAGCCACTTCATTACCAGTTTTAGTGTCAGACACTGTTTTTACAGCAACAACAGAAAACTCATAACTTCTACCAGCTACTGTTGAGTCTTACAAGTCAACAGCACTAAGGCACATTCTGTCTTTTTGCTTATAAAAGGAGTACATAACAGTCTTTTGTTACCCATAAGTTTTCTTTTAAGTCACAGATTAATTAAAGCTTTCTTCCTCTTATCAGTAAAGAGATGTCATTTTCTTAAAACACATTACAAACATTTATGCATACATCTATACTCAAGCAGGGGCAGCCCCACTCAAATGAAAAGGTGCGGATCAGATGAGCCAAGGAATGTACAGCAGCCTCAATTTTCAGAGCCTGGGTGTTGACCTTCAGAATTTTTGCCCACTACCCACAGAAGTTTTGTTAGTTTTAAACAAGAACTTAGTAGTTAAGAATTTGTATTGTGGCTGTAAGCTAATCTAAAGGTGTTCGACAATTCCTAAGTCTCATTTAAATATGTTTTCAGAAATAGTTTAACTGTGATTTTGAAATAAAATGCTTTGATTTATTTTTACCTGGTTGTTTATCAGAGATTGCATTTTCTCTCCAAGCCCAGCTGTTCACAGGATTTTCTTGCAAACACCTTCAGAAAAGCATTAGCTCCTACGCGCAAAGGAAAGACCCCACAAAATCAGAGCAGAGCCTCAATGATGCCTGTTGGCTATGGTGAGCCACAGCTCAATGCATGGTGCCAACACAAATTAACATCCAACCCTCCCTCCCTGACCGCACAGCGAGAATTGCCCATCGCTGGCATCCACTCCTCTCCTGCCAACCCATCTCATCTTGGGTATTCACCAAAATAACACAACTTGCGACCCAACCAGGCAAGTGCTGATTTTTATCAGAGATGTCCTTTTAGCTTGGATCTAAACAGGCCCAACAGAGCAGCAGTGAAAGGTGGCACGCTTCACCTCAACAGCTCAGAATGTGATGACTATTATGAAGAATGCTCTGTACAGGGAGGAAGAGCAGGCATTAAGGCTAGCAGGAAAATGAAAAACATTCCCCACAGCTTATATTTCCATTATGAGAAAGGAAAGACGACAATGCCAAAGTAGAAAGGAATCTAAACAAAAGTGAAAGATTCTCAGTGCTCAGGTTCCTTTGGTGATCTTCAGAAGCCCTCAGAACACCCTCAAACACCCACAGGTATTCTGGGTCCCTTATTTGGCCCTTGACTTTCCAGGTTTTACAACTCCTTTTCTTACTCTCCTGAATAAAATTTAAACAATAAATTCTAAGTTTGGAATTTTTTTTGTCTTTTTTTTTAAATGATGTAAAGCTGATATTCTCATACTAAGTCAAATTCTTCCGGATGCTGGAATGACAAACAAATTCTCATCTGCAAATTACTTGCAATGAAGTTCTAGGAGCTATGGAACACTGAAACAAGGACAAGCTGGAATTCCAAAATCCTCAGTTTAAAAAATTTGTTGTCAAGCAAATTCAGATCAGTATTTTCCTTCTAAGGCTTAATGGAACCCAAGACAGAACTGGCAAAAGGAAATAGTGATGAAATTGGGACCCTAAAAGTTATGCCATTAAAAAGTAATTTTATTCCACTTCCATACTTAAGAGAACTGGGCAGAGGACAGATGAGGTACACATATTAGAGCTGCAGAAGAAAATCAAATGAGGTTCAAAACAACCCAATATCTTAACGCATACTACAGGTCTAGATGCTTTCTAATGCTATGCATGCACAAAATCCTATCATTTCCATATCGTACAAAAACTCAACAACTAAAGTACAATCAACCAACATTCAGTACATTTAAATTCACAACACCTATAAAGAAAAAAAAAAAAAGGAAAATATGCAAAATAATGAATGTCATTTTAAAACCACTGCATTTTTTTTTGCATTAACAGTTTTCTTCTTTTCCTCAGTTTACCTTCATCTAGATCATGGAATCATAGAGTGGTTTGGACTGGAAAGGACCCGAAGATCATCCCGTTCCAACTCCCTGCCATGGACACGGACACCTCCCACCAGACCAGGCTGCTCAAGGCCCCATCAAACCTGGCCTTGAACGCTTCCAGGGAGGGGGCATCCACAATGTCCCTGAGAAACCTCTTCCAGTGCCTTGTCACCCTCATTGTCAAGAATTTCTTCCTAATGTCCAATTTAAATTTCCCCCTTCCAATTTAAAGCTATCCCCCCTCATCCTATCACTACATGCCCTTGTAAAAAGTCCCTCCCCAGCTTTCTTCTAGGCCCCCTTCAAGTACTCGAAGGCCACTGTAAGGTCTCCCCGGAGCCTTGTCTTCTCCAGGCTGAACAACCAAAACTCTCAGCCTGTCCTCATAGCAGAGGGGCTCCAGGCCTCTGTTCAACTTCGTGGCCCTCCTCTGGACCCGCTCCAACAGTTCCATATCCTTCTTATGGGGGGGATTCCAGAACTGGACACAGCACTCCAGATGGGGATCTCACTAAAGCGAAGTAGAGGGGCAGAACCTCCTACCTCAACTTGCTGGCCACGCTTCTTTTGATGTAGCCCAGGATACAGTTGGCCTTCTGGGCTACGACTGCACACTGTTGGCTCATGTCCTCATTTCAGTCACATGGTGTGAATGTTGGGAGTGTCTTATATAGGGATAAGGTTGGACTCGATGATCCTTCTGGGTTCCTTCCAACTTGGGTAATTCTATGATTCTCATCAACCAGGGCTGCTCTCAATCAGGTTGTCCCCATCCAGTATTGGAACTGCAGGTTGCCCCGATCCAGGTGTAGAACCTTGCACTTAGCTTTGTTGACCCGCATGAGGCTCACACAGAACCACTTCTCCAGCTTGTCCAGGTCCCTCTGGATGACATCTCGTGCTTCTGGTATGACAACTGCACCACTCATCTTGGTGTCATCTGCAAACTTGCTGAGGATACACTCAATCCCACTGTCTGTATCATTGGTGAAAATATTAAACAGCAGTGGTCCCTGTACAAACTCCTGAGGAACACCAGTTGTCATGGATCTCTATCTGGACATTGAGCCGTTGACCACTACTCTCTGGATGCAACCATCCAACTGCTTCCTTATCCACGGAACAGTCCACCCATCAAATCTGTATCTCTCCACTTTAGAGCGAAGGACGTTTTGGGGAACTGTGTCAAAGGCTTTACAGAAGTCCAGATAAATTACATCCATTGCTTTTCCCCATGTCCACTAATATGATCAACCCACATATATAATACTGTTTTTCATTGTGTACATAAACAAACATACAGGCATTATATGGGATGTATGTTAAAAAGAGCTTTTTTCAAGAATTAAAAAAAAAATAGAAGCTATGAGTTAGTTTACAAGGAGCTTCAAGAATTAACTACAACAGAATCAAACCTTTAATGATGATACACCAAAAAAATCTATTTCTCTATGTTCTCAGGTGAGATATAGAAAAAAACCCTACATTTGTTCCCAAGTCACTTTTCAAATTATGAGAACACAGAAAGCAATAAAACTACTGTTATCAGCTCAGTATTCTGTATTCCAGATCCAAAACTCCAGTTACAAATAAATTTACATAACTAAGCATGGAAAGAAGAACAAGCTAGCTGCTTGTTTCAAAATTTTATCATGGTATCTGACAAAGCAGGTGTGTGTGTGTGTGTGTGTGTGTGTGTGGAAACTGGCCCTTTGCAGAGACCATAATTTAGAGAAAAATCAATTTCACAGGATCAGAGCTTCAGAATGAGCAATCCCTACTTTAAAAATGTGCTGATAAGGTAAGAGAAGGTTTGCTGCAGGCACAAAGACAATGTGATAACATGACAAGGAGATTGGAAATAAGTCCAAAATTTTGCCCCATGTCTACTTTTATTTGTCCATTGGATACTACTCCTAAATTTTGGAGGTGGATGAGGAGGCAATTTTCACCTTCACAAGAAAAAATATTAATGGTATATTTCAAATCTATTAGCACCAAATAATTGTATTACCGAAATTGGAGGTGTGTATGTGGAAACTCCTGTTTTGTAGTTCCAAAAACCTCAAAGTCTAATATTAATACAGTTTTCAAACAATAAAGGGTTTTGCTCACCCTCATCCCATCTTGAACTCCTATTAGACACGTGATTTGTTTTACTAATTGCAATTCCAAAGAGAAATTACATAAGTAATACTAAATGCTATACTGGATCACATTGGTAGCCTGCTCTGAAAAGAAGCAGTTTTTAAATGCTTTTACTAACAGGTATAACCAGTTTTGCCCCATTCCTGTCATGTGTTATCTGTTGTGGTTGAATAGATAAGCTCTGCTCTAAGGGAAGACAAACTAGAAAAGGATCAACGGGGAATTCCTATCTGGATTAACTTAAAATGGATCAGTGGGAACTAAATGGAGTTATCCATCCCTGAAAGTGGCTCCTTGGGGATTTTTCACCTTTTGCAGTGACTTAACACCAACTTTTAAAAATGAGGAACCAAAGAGGGGTCAGGTGTGAAAATACTGTTCATGCTCTGCTGTCGGTCACCAGAGTGAGGCAAAGGAACTAACACCTTAATTAAATGCTATTACATCTACTTCAGAGAATGTGGTTTCAGAGGTTGGTGCTCTGTTCCACAAAGAAGCTGGCTGCTCTTTTAGCTGGGCCAGTTTGACTGCTTGTGGCCATTCTTTGACTCAGGTCTCTGAAGCATCTGCCAGAAGATGACACCTACCAAAAGAAGGCACAGGTCATTTCTTTCAACATGGCACAGGATCATAAAACCAGCATTGAGAGGGGCCAAAGAGAGCTGAAAAGGCTCCGTTTAGAGTGGTGGTCACTGGTGGGAGTAGGAAAAGCAGCTTTAAGCACCCAGCTCCTGACCTAGGTCAGCTGCAATCCAAACAACACTGTTTAACTACCGCCTGAAAAGCACAGACAGACTACAAAAACACTGGGTCACATGGCTGTCTCACAATCCATGGAACGCCATCAGTTGACCAGAAGGTCTGCTTCTTTTGGCAAGCCTTGTAAATCACTGCAACCTATACTTATCCTTTAACATTAAGTCCTCAAGAGAAGATCAAATTGTCCTGAACTTGCTGGGAGGACCACCCTGAAGACACAGCAAGCCAGAAGTCCTGCTTCTCAGGTGAAGAAGTCACAGCTCTTGTAAGGTTCATGCACTGAAAACCAGCAATACCCGTACCTATCACACTTCCCTGCTTCTATTAATCGATGCATGGCAATAAACCCGCAACACACAACTGTGTATTAGCAGTGTCCTTACCATTAAACCAGCTGGTTTAAGGTTTTCAACCCTTTTAAAAAGCATCACTTATTTTAATATCTTTATGTTCACACATGAAGATGTGCTTGTCATCTGCAAAGCCCATTTCACAAGCCATTGCAAGATACTGGCATTAATTACGCACTGTAGAGCATATTTCCATCCAGTGAAATTCTGTTTTGTATTATCATTGTCAAGTATTTGTTCTGCCACAACGTGCAGCATCAAAACAATCTGTATCCTCCATATAGCAAGGAGCTTGAAGTGTGTGTTCATGGTTTTGGTTTTTTTTAAATAAACACTTATACGTACACACATACTAATTGGCTGTCAAACTGATCCCCTTGAATAGAGGCAAATATCCACATTTATTTTGTTCCTCTTTTGTTATATGACTAAATTCTCACAAGGAAAGCTAGACACTTTTGGTGAGTGACATCTCCAGAGTTTTTGGAATCTACAGCAGATCACAAGATGTAATAATTGGGTAAAGGTTTTTTAATCAAAATTAATAAATAAAGAAGACAAATACCCAGGTGTCAGAACCATTGTCAATGAAGGGCAGAAAAGTCAAAACCACACACTAGCTGGCTAATACTCTCAGCTAGTTTGGTATCACCAAAAGAGACTGAAATGTGTTTTCAATAACTTCACTGTAAGTGTTTGTGAAGCAGAGACAGGGAAGAAGGGTAGATTCCAGATCGAAATGCAAGAACAAAGGCTCATTAGACCAACTGCATTCAGTTTTAACAAAAAAAAAAAAAAAAAAAGCAGGTCACAGTGGAAAGTTTTGACTTCTCTTAAGAGGAGTCCTTTGTCTCCGAATTATTCCAGGCTCAAGCTCATTATCAACATTAGAGCATGCTCTAACAGTTAACCAAGCTTACAGAAAGTCATTTGGTATTTTTTCAATTTGCTATACTTTTAATCTTCTTACACCACAGGATTTTTTCAAAATCCCCCAATTTAAATCCAATAACACACAGCTCTATACTTACATGTTAAAACCACACCAGACAGCTCACCTAACAACTTCAATGAATCTATTACCATATATAAACCCAATTATATTTTTATCAGCAGCAGTCTAGAACTCTGTCTCTTCCTTGCCTAGATATAGGGAGGTATGAAAGTGACTACTGGTTTAATACAGCCTACATGCTAATATAATGTAGATACACAGACGTACGTATACATATGGTGATTTTAATGTCATATTAAATATGCAAATATATTGAGGATTTTAATACATAATTGCATACATTTTACTTCTTAGGGGCATGGTTTAATGGTGGAGTTGGCAGTGTTAGGTTTATGGTTAGACTTGATGATATTAAAGGTCTTTTCCAACTTAAACAATTCTGTGATGTATTAGGTGATTTTAATGCATTATGTGTATGCATACATGTGTACATGGACATTTTGATAGACATTTATACAATTATTTCAACCCTTGGTTATTGCACACATTTTTTGAAAGATGTGACAGATGTCAAAATGACAGAGTATTCAGAATTAAGGATGTAAATTAAGCCTACAGACAATACCTTTAAAATAAACAAATAATAGCCTGGAGACATGTTTCAAGCCAGATGAACCAACAAAGCTACAGATGGAACAGGTTGCGCAGTGAGGTTCTTCAGGCTCTGTCCTTGAGCACCATTTTCAATACCCAACTGCAAAAAGCCCTGAGCAGCCTGGTCTGATCTCAGAGCTGGCCCTGTTTCGGGCAGGGGAGTGGACCTCCTGCAGGATCCTGTGATCCTATCTACCAATTTCTTGACCCAATCTCCACATCCAGCAGCTTGTGTTAGTTATTTCACTGAGCCACCAAAAAAAGTATTCTGAGCAGAAAAATAGCTGCCAAGTCATCAAGCAGTTATGTGAAGTTAGTGTACTCAGAAGCTACTTCGTACTAAGCTTTGTACTGGAAAAGGACTGCTAATTAAAAGAAATGGTCTTACCTTTTCTTCATACAACTTACAAACCAAACTGTCTATTATCCTTTACAGCTTACTAAACACATAAAAAGAAAAAGTCACGAAAGGTTATCAAAGATGATCTATATTTCTTGTAGGTTTGCCATACAATTTAATACTGATCAATTAGAACTGATTAAGGAAGATCACTTGTATTTGTCAAACAAACAGCTCATGGAAAAAAAAAATATTAAAAAAAATATCAAAATCTTGTCAGTTCCCTTATGTTTCTATACATGTATTGTGAAGAAGCACTGCAACTAATCACATTTTTCACAGAAAACGCATTTGAAGAGAACGCAAATCTCAAAAATGAGAAGCAAGGAAAAAGCTCCCTTTTTACTCTTCTAACTTGTCCATCTGACTGCCAAGGATTCTGACAGCACACCAGAACCTTCAATGCCTGCCTGCCCCGCTTACCCACGAAGCCGCCCACCGCAACACAGCAGCATTTTAAATAGGAACTGCAAAAGGGACTGTATCAACAAACAAAACCTTTGCCAGGGCAATTTGGGAACTGAACCATAGGAAGAGGAACCACAAGTCTGTAATGGAAGTGAAGAAAAGGCTTGTTCCCCCTCTCACACTGCAAAGCCATTTCTAAAGGTCTGCCTGAAAACTAAACAATGAAGAAACAGTTAGGGTCTTCCAATAAATCAAATATAAAGTAACAAAAATAAGAAGCTATAAAGCACTACATTATCCAGTTTCAAAAAAAAAAAAAAAAAAAAGGTGTCAGGCAACATACTTTGTCAGCTAACCATCTGAGGGCTAGTTTGCATGATATCAATGTCTTAATTTGATTTCAGTCAGCCAGTAAAAGAGTCTCCCTTCTAAACATGGAGCTAGAGCAGCAAGCAAAACACGCAGGGCAGAAATCCCAATAACCTCAGTGTTATATCTTGATTTATAAAGCAGGATGATTCATGCAAATTCACAAGGATAGTTCCTGTCTGTTGCATTTATCTAATGAAATCAGAAAATTAATGGGAAAAGATTAAATGAAAAAACAGCTAGAGGAGTGTATGACAGTTTCGTAAATTACAAGAGCTCTTGGCCGATGGATTTCTTTAACCCCAGTAAGTATGATTCACAGAAGTGGCAGAAGCAACATGCTAAACAACCACGACATTACCGGAGCATCACTAAGGAGCATTTCCTTTAAAGCTACATAAATATTAATCTACCTGTGATTTTAGAAATTAATTCTTCATGTGTAATACAGAAAGAATTTGTTTTGTTCCTGCTTTCCCACTTCCTTGTATCATTCCCTGTGAAAGCAAAGTATAGGTTCTATGCTGCTTTCCAGAAAAAAAATTTGTTAAAATGGCAGGGAACATGTTTTGTTTCAGAGAAGAGATCTAAAGAGAATCCAGTTCAAGGACCAGAATTTCCCATTTTAGCACATGAAGACAGTTCAAGCATGGTAAATGCACGCACACAATTCCAATTATGAAATATTTTAGTATTATAAAAGCAGTCACTCGTTCAAAACATCAACCTCACAGTATCAAGACTGACAAATACCTGATTACAAGAAGACCAGATGTTGAAACCTACCCCGCTATCACAAATTTGAAAAAAAGATAAATGTGAAGCTTCAAATGTTCGTATGGAATGACAGAACAAGACTGAAAGCTTCTGCAGAAACTACGCCCATTTCAGCAAATGTTTCAAGGCAAAGGACATTGCTGAAAATTCTGGATATCACCAAGGCAGACACCATTGCAGAGGTCTCTGAATACAGACTCTCAGTTGAACCAGTTTGGTGCAAGATCCAAGCCCCCTTTCTTGCAAGCACTTTTACAATGGCAACACCTATGTACCCATCTGTAAGGTCAGGGCTGCACGGACCCAACGGCAATGACCATCCCACTGTGGTCTATCCTGAAAGATGGTCTCAGTCACAAAACCTCATTTTTTTTTACTTCAGCAATGCACTCAACGCAGAGATTTCCTTCTGTTGCATTTAGACAACAAACGGTTGCATCCAGCTGATAAAACCAAATGAGTTTTGTAACTGGAAGCTTTAAACCTCTGAGCATCTTTCCAACTGCTCAGCTTGTTATACCCTCCTCAACATCAGCAAGATCACACCTGCAAGCGACAGCCCGTGGCTGGCAGCCTCAGCACTGGGGATGGAACGCTGGGATGAGGAGCCGTTTGCCTCCTCTCACCTGCTGAGCACTCGGGTCCCGCTGGGAAGGGCACCTGAACCACAGGCCTTTATCCCCCTGCCCAAGGGGGAGCGCCAAGCTTCAGGCTCTCCTTTTAGGCTAATGTTGGCATTCACCTGACCCCCTCACATGACCCCTGAGCCCCCCCTGGCCGAAGGGAGACTCAATCCTAGAGGAGGATTCAAGTGGAGGTTTTAGTCTAGCAACCAAGAAGCGAGGGAGACTAGGAGATAACCCTCAGGACAGGGGCGTGAAAGTGGATGATCTTCAAGGTCCCTTCCTGCCTAAACCATTCTATGATAACTTTCCCCTCCCACGCCTTTTTTTCTTCGGGGGGAAGGACCAACACCTAGCATTGTCACAGCCTCTCCTTTGAAGTCCGGGCTTGCGCAGCCCCGCAGGGGTCCCCCCATGCTCCCTGGCCAAAAGACAAGGGGAGGGGGGGACGGGGGACCCCAATAGGGGGAAAAGGCGTGGGGGAGTACGGGGGCCCCCGATGGGGGGAAAGGGGGAGGAGGCGTACAGGGAACTCCACCCCATCCAGCAGGGAGCCCGGCGGGGGCGGCGGGGCGGGCAGGGTAGGGTCTGCCGGGGCCGCAGCGCGCACGGCGGCGCCTTCTCTGCTGCACTGCAGAGGCGCCATCTTCTCGCGCCTCCGCGCCGCCCGGCACCGGCCCCTCCGCAGGGAGGGACACGGACGCAGAGCGGTCCCCGCCACCGCCCCCTTCCCGCGCGCCCCCGCGGGCGCCGTCCTCCCGCCCGCCAGCCCTGCGCTCCGGCGGCTGCACCCCCGCAGCGGTGCCTGCAGCCCGGCTCCGCGACCCCAGCGCCGCGGGGGCGATGCCGCCAAGCCCGCCGTCCTCCCGCCAGGCACCAGTGTCTGCAGCCCAGCCCCAAGGGGTGATGCTGCCGAGCTCCCTGCACCCCAGCCCTGCCCTTCCCCGCCTGCACCCGCGACAGGGGCCACAGTGCTTGCAGCCCAGCCGCACGGGGTGATGCTGCTGTGCCCCCCGCACCCCACTCCTCCCCCAGCTGTACCCCCGCGAGGAGCAGCGGTGCCTGCAAGCCCAGCCCTGCACACCCCTAGCCCCGCGGGGCGATGTCGCCGAGCCCCCCCTGCACCCCAAGTCCTGCCCTACCCTAGCAGCATCCCCGCTTGGGGCAGTGGTGCCCGCACCCCAGCCCTACCCTTCCCAGGCAGCACCACCTGCGCACACACCCCAGCCCCGCCACCCCAGCCCCTTGGGGGCGACGCTGCCGAGACCCTCGCATCTCAGCCCTCCCCTAGCAGCAACCCCCTAAAGGCAGCGGTACCCGCACCCCTCCCCATAGGGTGATGCCGCTGTGCCCCCCCGCACCCGTCTTGCCTTCCCACGGCTGCAACCCCGCAGACCGGCTCCGCTACCCCAGCCCCATATAGGGGCGATGCCGCCGAGCCCCGTGGCACCCCCGCCCACATCGCGACCCCATGGTAGCAAAGTTTTCCTTTCCGAACCCCCGGGTGGAGAAACCCCCGCGGGAGGCGCTCAGCCCTCCCCCGCCCGGCTCTGCCCGCCGGCTCTCCCCGCCACCGCCCCCTCCCCGCGGACCCCCCGCCACCGTCCCCCACCCTCCCGCCACGCCGGGCGGCTCCGCGGGCGGCGGCCAGAGTTAACTGTGGAGCGGCAGCTGGATCAGCCAAGGCAGCCGACCCCGATACCTCCCGGCGGCTCCCAGCTCTCCCCCGGCGGCTCCGGCTCGGCGGGAGCAGCCCCCATTGTTCGGCGGCGAGAGGGCGACAACAGCCGGGGAAGGAGCCGCCCGGCTGCGTGATGGGCGACTGCGACCCCCGCCCTGCCGCGGGCAGACAAAGCCCCGGGGAAGCGGAGGAGGACGGCGGGAGCCCCGCTTACCTCGACAGCCCGAGCGGTGCTGGATGCCAGCAGCAGGAGGGCTAAGTGGGGCAGCATCGCGGCGGCCGGGGTGGAGGGGAAAAGGGAGGAACGCCGGCGAGGCGGCGCGGTGGGGTCGGGCAGTAAATCCGCGGCGCTGCCAGGGACAGCGACTGATCTGCAGCGGCACCAGCCGAGCGCCGCGGCGGGGCCGGTCAGCTGATGGCCCGGCCCGCCCCCCGCCCCGCCCCGCGGGGTCCCCTAGCGGCGGCGCCCGGCGGTGCAGCCCCCGCGGGCGGTACCCAGCCCCGCGCCCCGCCGCCGAGTCACGGTGCGGGCGGGCCGGGTGCCCCTTCTCCTCGCTGCCCACCCCTTCCCCCAGCCCGGACACTGCCTGGAGTTACCGGGGTCATCCGAAGAAGAGAGGCGGCTCCTCAGTCCCGGGCTCCCACGGCAGCTCTAAAGCAATGAAGAGGTTCCCCTCGTCGGGGGGGTTCGCTGCTGCAGCGCCTGACCCTTCCTCAGCCGCTCGGGCACCGTCCACGAGCGACTCCGAAGGCACCGCAGCGCCCTGACCGCCCTGCGAGGGGGAAAGGGTTTAAGCTGAAAGAGGGGAGATTTAGATTAGATACGAGGAAGAAATGTTTTACTGTGAGGGTGGTGAGACACTGGCACGGGTTGCACAGAGAAGTCGTGGATGCCCCATCCATGGAGGTGTTCAAGGCCAGGCTGGATGGGGCTTTGAGCAACCTGATCCAGCGGGAGGTGTCCCTGCCCGTGGCAGGGGGGATCGAACTGGATGGGCTTTAAGATCCCTTCCAACCAATGTCATAGTGAGACCTCTTTCAATGATTTTTCAGTGCTCCTGGGAATCTGGAGAGGTACCAGCTGACTGGAAGCTGGCAAATGCTGTCTCAGTCTTAAAGGGTAGCAGGGATGGCCCCAGTAACTACAGGCCTGTTGATCTTGCTTCAGTGCCTTCCGTGGTAAGATTATGGAGAAGATTTTTCGAGGAGCTACTAAGAAACCTGAAAGACAACATAGTCATTGGTCCTAGTCAGCAACTGGTTTATAAAGGGAAGATCCCGCCTGACAAACTTAATTCCTTCTATGACAAGGTTATCCACCTGGTCTACCAAGGAAAACCAATTGATGTGATTTTTCTGGATTTCAGCAGGGCCTTTGATACAGTTTCCCACAGCACCCTCATAAACAAAATATCCAGCATCCAGCTGGATAAACATATAATGCAGTGGGTGAACTGTTGGCTAATGGATTAGGCTCAAAGAGTCAGAGTGAATGTGGTCACTTAGGGCTGGCAACCAGTCACTATCAGGGTTCCACAGGGGTCCATCTTGGGGCTTGTACTCTTTAATATCTTCATAAATGACCTGGATGCAGGACTCAAAGGTTTACTAACCGAGGGAATGGCAGGAATATTTGCCAAGGGAGGTTTAGGTTCGATATTAAGAAAAGGTTCTTCACTCAGAGGGTGGTGGAGCACTGTAACAGCTCCCCATGGAAGGATTCACGGCACCAAGCCTGACAATATCCAAGAAGCTTTTGGACAATGTGAGTGCTGGGATTGGCCTGTGTAGGGACAGGGGTTGGGCTCGGTGATCCTTGTGGGTCCCTTCCAACTTAGGGCATTCTGTGTTTCTGTGATACCGGCTTCAAAAGCCACTGCCCTGACACACACAGAAGTGGGTGAAGCCTCGATTCACCCTGGCCCCTCAGAACTGCTATGTACTGACATGCCAGCATTGTTGCAGGGTGTTCAGAAAACAGCCCGAAAACCAACCATGTATGTGATTTATATTATTTAACAAATTTTGCCTTTTCTGAGGGAATTGGGGTTGTTCGGCTTGAAGAAGGGAAGGCTCCAGATAGACCTTATAGCAGCCTTCCAGTAATTAAAGAGGGCGCAGGAAAGCTGGGGAGGGGCTCTTTGTCAGGGAGTGCAGTGACAGGATGAGGGGTAATGGTTTTAAGCTGAAAGAGGGAGGATTTAAATTAGATATGAGGAAGAAATATTTTACCGTGAGGATGGTGAGGCACTGGAACACATTGCCCAGAGAAGTCATGGATGACCCTGCCCTAGAAGTATTCAAGGCAAGGTTGGATGGGGCTTTGTGAGCCTGGTCTAGTGGGAGGTGTCCCTGCCCATGGCAGAGGGGTTGGGACTGGATGATCTTTAAGGTCCCTTCAAACCCAAACTGTTCTGTGATTCTGGCAAGGCTGCACACCAGCCTGGGATCTTCAGGCACTATCCAACTGGATATGGTAAGCACAGCCCTTACACTCAGGGGCCAAACCTGATATGCTGGTGCACAGTCCTGAAGCCAAAGGCTCCTGCTGGTCAGCCTGTGCCCCCCCACAGTATTCCTTTGCTTGCTGTTAGCTGCGAGATCAAGGCCAAATTTGTGGGAGTGTTGTTGGTAACAAAGACATGTGGGAACATCAGCAGAGTTGAGGCTTCTGACAGCTGAACAAGGAAGAAATCAAATTAAAATGTAGGGCTTTATCAAATAGCTTGTAATCAGGAGGCCAAAGCAAAGTTACCTTCTCATCTTCTCAGTAGCATTGCAATGATTGTTCTGGTAAACCTATAAGGAAAGCTAAAAATGAGTATTGGGAGAGCTTAATTTCAAACAACTGCTAGTGTCGTTGAAATTCCACATGACACAGCCTGACCCATTCTGACTCTGACCTGTGGACTCCATGGCAGCCTCTCTGTCCCCACCAAGGCTCCCAAGATGACAGCAGCTAATAGACCCACCCTGTCACACAGACCTGCAGCCAAGCTATTGTAAGGAGTAGGTGGTGGACATGTCCCTGCTATATGGCGGGGTAGCAGGCACCTGGGCTATGTTGTTCTCACTGCCGCTTTCACTCTCTTCTGCTTGTGAAATCAAAACTGAAATCCTCTGAAACTCTTGGCCAAATCTGCATCCAGACACAGAGGGATCCTTACCAGATGGGCTGCTCTGACAGGTGGGCAGTGGTGTGCAGTGAGGGACTTCAGTGCTTTTGTGCATTACACCCCCACAGCCAGACCTTAGAGTTAGAAGACTGTTTTCATGCAAACATGAATCTTCTTATAGGAATTAATGAACTGGTGATGTATGAAGGCTATGGGGAATTGCTTGAGTCACACTTCCTGAATGTGAGAAATCTCTGACAGGCAGATAACAGATGAGGCCCCTCCCTTCCTCCCCCAAACATATGTATGCGAAGTATATCCAACAAGTGCAATTAGTAGGTGCTTTTAAGAAACACACACTCATGACACAACACAACCTGTAAATTAAAATTAGTTACACAGCAACAATGGCAGGCTTGGCTATAACAATTTAATACTGTTATTTACTTGTTTAGATAATGATCACATGGCTTTGAGGGGTTAGGGAAGGATTTGCTGTACAAGTATTTCTAACCGGTTGGCCTCTAAACTCAGCCATTGGTAAGGCAATGCCATGGTTGCAAACAAGCAACATCCTGCTAAAGCTGATGGAGGTCATTCAAAACCAATTCTTTCCAGAAACAATGCAGGCAATCAGAAGGAAGCTCTTTGCAAGTTCTGAAAAAAAAATTAGGCTTCCAGATGCGATGTATGGAAGACCAAAATAGATTCATGTAGCCCTCTTATTATAAGTTGGCTTGGAAGTTCTTTGTAATCACATCTTCCTAGTGCTAAAATCAAACAGTATTTCAACTGCTGCTTCTGTGGGTGAGCCAAGTCCGCTTCCTTCCTCAGGGTGGGCAGGCAGACACGCTACGTGTCCCTTTTTGCGGGTGGTTCAGAGTGGAGCAGACCCACAGGATTGCACACCCTCGCGGAGAGCAGGAAAAGCTCAAGTGCAAAGATGGGGGAAAGTCAAAGGTACAGGAAAGATACTATGAGATAGGTGTTTCCATTTACAGCCAGTAAAAATCAGTTACAATATCCAAAAACCAGCAACAATATTTACTAAGTTTTCATAAAGTTAGCCATGCTGAAAGATCATAATGAAAAATTTTGAAAGCTGTTTGTAAGGGTTACAAAATTTGGAGATGACCTGCTGATAGGAATAAAAAAGAGAGAGATTGTGTCCTATTTTCCATTCTCTGTCCTCTTTCAGGATTTGCATAGAAGGTCCGATATGCTTTTTTTCATTGCTTTCTATACCTGTTATCTTAGTATAGAAAATTAGTCTTACTAGACCTTGGAAGCTGTCCTAGCTGGAGTATAACAAAGCCCACTACCACCTCATATCAGGGCAAACAATGGAAATTGTTTTCCCAAAGAAGAAAGCAGTGCAGGTTGGGTGACAAAATTGTAGGGCTTACATTCAAATCTAATAAAATGCTTTCAGCAAATAATTCCAAACTATGTTCAGATGTGATTTTCCTTTTAACTGCTGAGCTTTGTTATTCAGTCTTAATGTGATAACTTTCAAAGTGATGACCAAGTATGCATGTTAAGTTTCATTTTTTGGCCATTTCTCGGCTCTGCCTGTGTATCTTTGTGTGCAAATGATGTCTAATATTATTTTGCAAGCTTTTCATTTTAATATAGTATGTATATGGAAACATTGTTCAGCCACACAGTTTCTCATTGAACATTCATGAAGCAAGTGGAACCTATCCACCAATGCTGATATACTCTACAATATGCAATAAAACATCTCGGCCTGTTTCATAACCTGTTGAATTTCAGTGGCAAAGAAGTGAATGGATATTTCTTTCCACCTATGTTTTGTTGCCACACTTGCCAAAGCAGCAAGTTGTTGGATCAGAGGTATGTTGTGTCCTGGAAGGGTCTGCTCTTTTGGTGAGGAGGAAAGAGGGAAATTTTTAAATTCTCCAGCTCCTCTCTCAAAAATAATAGCTAATTGAAGGTGTTTGCTGGGGAAACAAAAGTAGTATCACAACCCCTGAAACATTCTTCAGTTACTTATAAGCAATAAACTTCCCCTTGATGCTTCCATGATTCTCTCAGCAGAGTTGTAATGAGGATTCATACGTGATTTCTCAAGGGGGACACGCAGCCTGTGGCACAGATGCAATGACGGTATTTCCAAATGTCTCCAAACACTGCATGCAAGTGGTTTTATAGAATACATGGAGTTTACCAATGTTCACTGAATTTATGATCAAGGAGGCTTATTTTATTCACACCAACAAAATCTGTAGTCCACTTGTCAGCTGTGGTTTATTCTTATTGGGGATGATTCCTCAGACAGATTCTTTTGGTACAATGTTACAGCCAGTGCTTTCACAGAGATGATTTCTCTGTTTGTTCTCAACTCCGAGGAGAGGGCTCCAAGCTGGCAGACTTGAGTTTTGCTCCAGACTTTGATGTCGACTCACTGTCCCTTTGCTTCGGTGCTCACCATTTTCTTTACTGGGGATAATACTGTTTCCCTGCCTTTGTGATTCATGTAGGGACCAGAACAAAGCACTAGGGTTAGTATTTCTGAATGAACCATTGCAAGTTAAAGTCTTGGACCTCACTGAGCTGGCACCTTCTGTGTTAGTCCTAGTTAAGGAGTTTTCCTGTACTCTAAAAACTACTACAACGTAAATTACCAGATTTATTTCAGACAGCTCCAGCAGGCATTTTTGTTTTTGAAGAGCACAGAATTAATTTTAATGGAAAACCTTTAGGATTTATGCTACGCCTTGAATGACTGCAGGTATAATTAATCTGCTCACTGTCATGCAGGTGTCCTCTAGAGACTTTTTTTTTTCCTCCAGAGTCAGCCTGCAGCCCTGAGAAAGAGGCTCTCTAAATAATAATCCAAAATAGGAACAGAGAGATCGTACCTAATCAGCCCCACACAAGTGCGTTCTGTTAGCAACAACAATGGGTGCGGATGTGATTTCAAATAGCAAACACTTGATCCTTGTCTGAATTCTGTAAAGCACCTTCAGTTTTTGGCTCTTACAGAGGTAGTACACAGTTAGGTAGCCAGTAGCCATAGCGACCTACTCAAATGCAAATGGTTTGTTCTGCATAGCACAGGAGTATTAAGAATTGATGATATCTACTGGAGCAGGTACACTGTACAAATGGCAGAGCCAAGTGAATAATGAAATCGCAGTCCAAAATCCCAGGAGTGCACAGCCAAGGAAATGAAATGGAGATGCGAACAACAGTAATTGCTCCAGTGATTGGGATGTGAACAAACATGGACATCACTCTGTACCAAACAAATACAATGGTATTATGGCTTCTCCTTTTGTTGATACATGCTATGGTTGCTTGCTGATGGCGTCAGTGGAGAGGAGTTCTCCAGGATGGCAGCTTCTTCATTTGATTCTATACCTCTGATTTTGTTTACTCCATTACTACATAATGCAAATATTCATAGCAGAATCAGAATTTAACATGTATTCCTTATTTTTTCCACTGCATGCGCTGAATCTTCCTAGATATTTTTGGCCTCTTGCCTTGTGTGGTCAATTTACTAGTGAAATATTGCAGGTACAAGCTTTTGGGTGTTGTTTTTCCTTGCCGTCCCATATACAAACATCTTAATACCAATATGCTTCTCCCAACAAATAAAAATGTCACCCTACCCCACAGCAGGCTAGTTGCTTTCCAGGCAAGTCATATTTGGCATTGCTCAGAGAACAATCAGCATTTCCGAATGCATAAAGCAAACCCTTGAGAGCACCTAACTCCACAGGAACTCCAGAGAAACTACGCAAATGGAACTTCGCTAATTGCACCCCTGTAACTTAAAATGGTGATGGGCTTTTTACATGTTAGGAAGGCCACCAGATGAGGTGGCTATGGTCCTCTCTTTCCAGCAGGTTGTTCTACTATTATTTGTCCTCCCAGATAAAATAGCATTTCAGTTTGTGATGTGACTGTCCCAAATGATTAATATTAAACAAAAATAGAGGCAACTAACAGGATGTTGTTGATTTCTCTCCATATTTGACTGCACCAGTAACCTTTTAGCACTATTCAAAAGTCATTAAGTCTTGCGGGTTTTCTGTTAAACATTTGCTTTGGGTTTTTTATTCCTTCCTTTCCTTGATGCTTTCCCCATCTCTCCACAGACACAGTTCTGTCAGGTTCACCTCCACAGGATCTAGCTTTTCTGTATCTTTGCCCAGAGCTGTTCTGCTGTCTGACAGCTGTGCAGGCCTTCACAAAGACCAGAAATCCTTGAACAGTCCTCTCAGCTTTTGGACTGTTCTTACCTCCTCTTTCACAGTATGAGATTGAACATATTAAATACACACCTTATTTTCCTTATATACTTTGTACGTGAGAGAAGGGTGCTGCTGCTAAATCGACCAACTGTACCTATTAAACAAAAATTTGATATTTTTGAATTGGCTTCCACTTTTACAGGTCTTGCCAGCATTCCATGGTTGTCTGAATGGACCCCAAGATAAAAAAGAGGTCACTAGCTGGGTGAAAGGAGTTGTCTGTACAAAGTTAGACATGGTGCTTTTTTTCACACTGTCTTGGAACTGAAATAAAAAACAGAAACAGGAAAATTAGCAGATGGTCTGTGTATATACATACACATAAAATATATCTTAGATTCTGAGTTCAGTTAACTGAACACTTCTGTACAGAATAAGAAAATGCATTGTTATTTTAACTCTTTCAGCACACTGTCTCAGATCCTAAAATACCTGCTCAATTGCCAACAGAGTAGACTGGGATGCTCAAAGACCCATCCTACCACCTGTTGCTAGAAATACAATGCTCAACTCTATTTTGAAAGTCCCAACTACTTTGCAATAGTGAAATCAAAATTAATAAATTTAAGAACAGTGGCTGTTTGTTAAGAAACTTTAGCATTCCTATTCCTCAGCTTGCTTATAGGAGGCTTAACTCACCACGTAATTTAGCCTTTCTTAACTGTGCCTTGAGAAAAAAATATAGTAGCTTTTCTGAAGGCTGTGAAAATCTGAAGCAGTCAACAGAGACCGTTCAGAGGAATTGAAGTCTGAGGACTTTACCTTATAAAATGACCAATTCATCTGGAACACAACTCCAGCGATATTCAGTAGGTGACAGGGAAGTCTCTAGAGCCATAAGCCTTGAACTTCACTGAACAAAAAGTACCCAATCCAAGAAATTGCTACACGGGTGCAGTGATTTCAGCAGCAGCTCTGTGTGTAGTTGCCACAGATTTCTGTGTCTTCACTTCCTATATAGCCATTTGAAAGACTAAAATCACTACCTGTAAGTCTGTAGCTCCCACTGGAGGGATGGAAATGGAAGCTATAAACAATGGTGACACTGCTATAGGCTCAGATGCTCTCTCTATAAGCAACTAGGGCTTTCACTCTGGCTATTGCCATCACCCTCCACAGCACTGATACATTTATGTTCCCAGTGCCGCTCTGCAGCATCATTTGTGGTAGAAGGAGTGGGAGGCTGAAGCTAAAGCATGCATCTGTAACTCTCTAAGCTTGCTATTTGTAAATTCTTATTAGGAGACTGTGAAAGAGTGTTATGGAGTCGCCTGTGTTGGTGGGTTGACCCTGGCTGGATGCTAGGTGCCCACCACAGCTGCTCCATCACTCCCTTCCTCAGATGGACAGGGAAGAGAAAATATAATTAAAGGATCATGGGTCAAGATAAGGACAGGAAGATCATTCACCAATTACCATCATGGGCAACTCAAAGTTGAGATGGGAAAAATTAAATTGATTATCAATCAAATCAGACCAGGGTAATGAGCAATAAAACCAAACCTTAAAAATATCTTCCCCCCTTCCCTTCTTCCTAGCATTAACTTTACTCCTGAATTTTCTACATTCTCCCACCAAGCCGTGCAGGGGGATGGGGAATGGAGGTTGTGGTCAGTTCACACATTGTCTCTGCTGCTCCTTCCTCCTCACCGGGAGGACTCCTCACAGTCTTCCTGTGCTCCAGCATGGGGTCCCTCCCAAGTGAGACAGGCCTTCATGAACTTCTCCAACATGAGTCCCTTCCATAAGCTGCAGTTCTGCATGAACTGCTCTATCATGGGTCATCTCCCTCTTCAGGAACAGACTGCTCCAGTGTGAATCCTCCATGGGGTCACAAGTCCTGCCAGCAAACCTGCTTCAGCATGGGCTCCTCTCACCATAGGGTCACAGGTCCTGCCAGGACCATGCTCCAGTGCAGGCTTCCCAGGGCTCACAGCCTCCTTCGGGCATCCAGGTGCTCCAGCATGGGGTCCTCCAGAGGCTGCAGGTGGATCTCTGCGCCACCATTAACCTCCATGAGGTACAGGGGGACAGCCTGCTTCACCGCGGTCTTCACTGGCTGCAGGGGAATCTCTGCTCCAGTGCCTGGAGCACCTCCTTCCCCTCCTTCTTCACTGATCTCGATGGCTGCAGAGTTGTTGCTCTCACATATCCTCATTCCTGTCTCTGGCTGCAGTTGCTGTTGTGCCAGGGTATTTTCCCCTTCTTAAATATGTTATCACAGAGACACTACCACTATCACTGGTGGGCTCAGCCTTGGCCAGTAGCAGGTCAGCTGGCTGGCATTGGTGCCATCAGATATGGGAGAAGCTTCTAGTGTATTCTCACAGAAGCCACCCCTGTAGCCCCCTCACTATCAAAACCTTGCCACACAAACCACATACACCGCTGCAGTGCCTATATGTGTGAGGTTGTTATTAAAAAGCAAACACAGTGGAGAGAAAAAAGAAATCTCCCTTCATTCCTATTACCTAAATTTGGTAATTTTTTCTTCAAGGTGTGCAGTTCAAGCCAAGTGGTGGACCTGAAAATAAAAGAAACATATTTGTTTTAATTTAAAAGTAGTGCTTCTTGTTGGCTTCCTGTATTTTCATATGCTGCAGAGATTTCTAATGCTAATAGTTATCATCCAGAAGTAAATTTATTTTGCAGAATAAAATATATGAAGGGGGAACCTTCAAAATATTATATCCTTTGCTAAGTCGTGTTATGGACCCTTTCCTGCAGCTGTAATTCACATTTGCTGGGTCAGCTGACCCAGTGTCCTCAGAAATTCATGTGCAACTGTGGAATGTGAGGCATTTTCTCATATATTAGCTGATGCTCAAAATGATGTGTCTAGGCTAATATGCACACATGAAAAAATACAGATCAGATTGCTTGGTGAGACAGTTGATATTATTGTGGGACAAAGACCAGTATTGCCTCACATGGCCTCAAGAATTGACTGTAGGGTAGCTATCAGGATTTTGGTATCACGGACAGTTATCAGAAAGCATAGTACACAGTGCAGCTATGCAGGATCAGATGATCATCAAAATATAAATGTACTCCTCCAAGAGATGAATTTCTGTAGAGTCTTATACTAAAACTGAAATCACTGATGAGAGGCCAGGAGCATAATAAAGTAGTTACACAACAGCACAGGAACAGACACGCTCAGTCCATCTAGGAATTGCAACCATCTTTTATAAAATGCTCACAGTATTAGAAGCAGGAAAGTTTGATCACAAGCATATAAATCAGTGACTGCAGGAGCTTTGTAATGGATGATTTTGTGCTGAAGAAGGGGTGGGGGTGGGGGATTGCAATGAGGAATTGCAGACTGTTCTGTATACAAGAATAATGCCATCCTTAGAACTACATGTTTCGTAATCACCCTGCAATTTCTCTCAGCGAAAGGATTTTAAAATATTTATTCAAGCTGATTTGGCATACATCTACCTTATTCCTTTACACAAAAAAAATGGACAAATCTTTCCCTGACTTATAGCAGTAACACAAAAACATACTGAGATTAGGAGATTAGGTTAAATTTCCCTCCCTGATAGCAGGTTTTCTGAAAGGTGCTCACTGTTACAGACAACACAGGTTCCATTGAAAAAGACTATAAAACTAGACTTTGCACGGTGGCAAACTAAAGCAAGGCTCCATTCATCAGCTGTTACCACACAGACCCAGCATCATAACCTGCTCACACTGGGTGCGGAGGGCTTGTACACACCGTGCCATCCACCTCGGCATCCAGTGGGGCTAGAGGGCTGCAGGGCTGTCCCTTTCCTGCCTTCGGGCTGGGATCCAGGCAATCAGCACCTGTGCAGCTCACATGGTATGTTCATTTAGGCACCCACCAGCAGAGGTGTGACTGTCAAAATATTAATTGTAACAGGGATGCTGACATTATTCTTTGCATTTTTTTAATGAGCTACTAGTGAAGCATTGAAAGTGATATGGCTGCTTTTATGATAGCATGGAAATAGCAGAGTCAAAGAGGATCAGTGTCATGGTAGACATTTGAAAAACCATCTGATTTTTTTCAAAATAATTAACACATTGCTGTGGAGAGAACAGATTCTGACTCCCATGCATGAAAGCCTATCTATGTACACAAAAGAATGACCTCCTTGGAAACTGACTCTCAGTTCAGCTTATTATGAACTACAGCACTACATAATCATAGAGGAAATCAGATCAAGCTGTTAAAGCTAATATCCAGTTAAAGCTCACTTAGTTCCATTTTCAAAAGTCATTTGTTTGAAATTGACTTACTTTCATTTAAAGTCACTTTTGAAAATGTGAAAAATTACTCTGAAATCACCGAGGTTATTTCAAATACATCACCTGACATATTTTGCTTACACATTTGTTGCCCCAAATGGAGCCTCAATTGTTTTTTGAATTAAAAAAAACAAACCTATGTTTTGAAAAGGTGGCAAGGGGTTGTACAGCGCAGCTAAAGTGGCAAATATATCTGTCATTTGGTCTGAATTTTTCTCATAATAATTCAGGAAACCTCATGCAAATACAGTTTCGGAGACAGGAAAAATTCTTACAGCAGAGAAAAAGAATGATAAGTACTACTGGAAATAGCAGTGTCTCAAAACATAATGGGTAAATATTTCTATCATAATAGTCATACAGTATATCTACTAAACCCTGGCTATTAACCTAAATATATTGAAAATAATAAACAGATATCAATAGTGATGTTCAGCTTCTAAAGTCTCAAATGTAAAAAAAAATAGGAGGAAATTAAGCAGATAAATCCAATATTAGTGGGTCTGATTTCTATGTTGTTTCATTTGGCTTCTTCTGCTTTTTGCACCAAATGTAGTACAGCTCTTACTGACACACTGTGAAAGTAACTGTTCCTTCTACCTCCCCCTGGCACTTAAACATCGTGTCTATATCCAGAAATTATTTCTATACATAACTATATTAAATACATATATCATATACACTTCTATAAATATATCTATAAAATATAATACACTCTCCATGGTATGTCTTAAGGCTATATATCTGTTAAGGTAGTTATTGATGTAACCATCCATGTAGATGGGGAAAACAGCCCTGACCCCCATTAATCATGTGGGCTGGTGGAAGCAACACATTAGCATTGCAGCAGCATCGGTGACATTCAAAACTGTCTGAACCATCACTGATCACTTATCTTATGAAAAATGTTTAAGAAAGCAGGACAATTTTTTTCTTATTAAGTGCTCATGGACTGATCCAGGTCTCATCGTGATGAAGAAAAGCTATGCTAAGGCACATAGAAAGCAGGAAGGTGATTTGAGATGGCCAGCATGACTTCACCAAGGGCAAATCCTGCCCGACTAACCTGGTGGGCTTCTATGATGGAGTGACTACATCAGGGAAGAGCTAAAGATGTCATCTATCTGGACTTCTGTAAGGCCTTTGACACAGACCTCCACAAGATCCTTCACTCTAAATTGGACAGATATGGGTTTGATGTGTGGACTGTTCAGTGGATCAGAAATGGTTAGATGGCCGCATCCATACAGTAGTTGGTCAACAGCTTGATGTTCTGATGGAGATCTGTGACAAGTGGTGTCCCTCAGGGGTGTGTATTGTGACCAATAAGGTTTAATATTTTCATCAGTGACATAGACAGTGGGATCGAAAGCATGCTAAGCAAGTTTGCAGGAGACACCATGTTGAATGGTGCAGCTGACATGCCTGAGAGAAAGCATGTCATCCAGAGAGACCTGGACAAACTGGATAAGTGGGCCCATGTGAATCTCATGAGATTCAACACAGCCAAGTGCAAGACCCTTCACATGGGTTGGGGCAACCACCAGTGTCAGTACAGGCTGAGGAATAAAGGGATTGAGAGCAGCTGAAAAGGACTTGGGGGTATTGGTGGGTGAAAAGCTGGACAAGAGGCAACAATGTGCGCTCACAGACCAGAAGGCCAACTGTATCCTGGGCTGCATCAAAAGAAGTGTGACCAGCAGGCTGAGGGAGTGGATTCTGCCCCTCAGTTCTGCTCTGATGACACCTCCCCTGGAGTAGTACAGCTAGTTTTGGGGCCCTCAGCACAAGACAGACATAGACCTGTTGGAGCAAGTCCAGAAGAAGGCTACAAAAATGATTAGAGGACTGAAACACCTCTCCTATGAAGAAAGGCTGAGAGAGTTGGAGTTGTTAAACCTGGAGAAGTGAAGGCTCCAGGGAGACCTTATTGCAGCCTTTCAATACTTAAAAAGGGCTTACAAGAAAGATGGGGACAAACTTAGCAGGGCCTGTTGTGATAGGACAAGGGGTAGTGGATTTAAACTAAAAGAGAGTAGATTCAGGCCAGACATAAGGAAGAAATTCTTTACAGAGAGGGTGCTGAAATACTTGTTGCTCAGAGAGGTGTTGGAATGTCCATTCCTGGAAACATTCAAGTCAGGGTTGGACTGGGCTCTGGAGCTGCCTGATCTAGTTGAAGATGTCCCTGCTCATTACTGAGAGGTTAGACTAGACAACCTGTAAATTTTCCTTCCAACCCAAATTATTCCATGATGCTATAATTCTATGAGGGTTTTTTTTGTGCAGTCATCCCAACCTTTGTAGTCTTTAATTGTCATGGAACCACAGCCTCTTTCTTCAGGAAATATTCTGAACCCAGCTGGAAAGAGGCATTACAAATCAGTGTGCTGAAATTACCAAAATATGTAAGTCCATATACTTATCTACATCTATTAATATAGATATATAGATATAAAAGAAACTTGCCATAAGTAAAGGTGCTTTTTTCTTTCTTGCAGAACTGCATTATCTACCATCTTTAACCAAATGTTAATGGTATACTGCTCAAACTCAAATATAAATTATTTAAATTCCTTCAGATATTTGCATTCAAAAAAGGAAAAAGGAAAGGAGTTATGTGTAGCAGCAAGGATGTAAATAGCTGGTATATTTTCAATGCATTTGAGGTAAACTTTGTGAGCTACATAACATATCATAACAGCAGCTTGAATTAAGCAATGGTATGCATAGGATGTATTTGACTTATTCTGTTTTATGTTTCTGTGCACATGAGGCACCCATGTTTAGAAGTGTGGACGGAAAATAGGTGACATATTTAATTAAATGTTTTGACTTCATTTCTTCAGGACTACACCTTGACAGCATATAGTCAAATGCTGCTCAAGTTAAGTGCTTTTCAAAACTCTACAGAGTTCACATAGTTCTATGCCCAAGTAACAATTAGGATTGTACTGCTGACTTCCGTAGAATATAAGCCAATGCTGAGCACTTCTGAAAACAGCTTTCCATCTGTATATTTGTTTAAATGAATAGGGACTGTTAGTAGAAAGCGGAACTGAAAAGATCAAGCTTTTAATTTTAAAAGTTAAAGTTCAATATAGGTTACTACATTAGAAAACTAAAACGCAAGGAATACCTAGACAACTTTTACATACTTTTTGATCTCATTATTGCAGGAATGGATGGAAGACAGCTCCATTGCCCTAGGCAACACAGCCCCAGGATTTCTGAGTTGGTTAGACAGCATCAACACTTTAGTAACAGCATTTCACTGTGCCAGAGGGCAGATAAGGACTCTAACACAGCCATGTATAAGTTATTCCTGGATAGTCAATCTCCAGTAAAAGAAATTATTGTATCAGCCAAGGTAGTCAAACTCACCCTTTTCTATATTCAGGTAGATCTCTTCCCTTTTTCTCAAAGTGAGCCTTTCCTTTTGCTGCTAAATGCAGTTGCTTTCTTTAAAGCAATAACCCTTTGTGACAAACAAATGTCTGTTGACTCTGAGCCAGCACAACATTTATTGTAGTCAATATTTAACATAGGAATAATCCCACTGACTGCAACGAGGATGCTTGTGTGCTTGAAGTTAAATAGCTATATAAGCATTTTTTTGGCTCAAGGCCTGACTGCTGCAGAAGCTAGCATAGTTCATGGTAAGACATGATAATACTGCTTTCTGATATTTTAGATCCTCTAAGATTTTGTCCCTTGAGGTCTTTCTGACCACACTGTGCTTTCAGAGGGCTTTACTGTTTGAAAGTTCATTTTGGATTCTTGCCCATCGTGTAGCACTATGAACAAGAGGTCTAGTGGGCTAGTAAAGAAGATGATATGGATCCTTATCAGCTGCAAATTTAGCTCTTAGGTCTTGAAGGCTCAGTTCTGAACAGCAGTGCAGTGTGGGAAGGAGTACCTGTACAACACTGCTTTTGGGAATTAAGAAGAAGCAGTGTCTAAGGAAAATAGTTCTTTATCACCCTCTTGTCTAGGGAGTGAGACAGATCACTGCAGCTCTGCAACCAACACCAGTTTCTCTTGCGTTCATATTCTGAGAAGGCAAAGCAGTAAACTACAAACCAAAGACTCCAAAGTCAGTGCAAGACGGCACCAGGAAATCTTCTCAGTAAGACCTAAATAACAAAAGCAAAATACAGTCACAGTCTCCCAATTTCTGATTCTAAGGTTAAAATATTCCAGTCAATAGAAGAAATAATAACTTCTCTATTTATTTTCTTTATCTTTTACTTTTTTTTTTCAATTGTAACTTTACATTTGTGTATTGCTTTGGTTTGTTTTTTCTGGGGGTTTTGTTTTAGTTTGTATTTTGCCATAGAGAACAAATAATGCTTTCAGGTTAGTTCTAGTAATTGATGTCTACCACCAACATACTGAAGCCTTCACATCTAATGCTTCACATACAGAATATTTCTGACCTGTGATCAGCCTAAAGTTGCTTTAATTGAAGTTGAAGCTATCGTAGTCAAAGCCGTTAGATCAAGAACAGCCAATCCCAATGAAAAGTTGCAAAAAAAAGTACAAGGGTGAAATATGAATATTGATACAGATTTTAGTCATTGTGAATTTCCACAGAATGTTTTCTCAAGTTCTAGAACTTCTCCTGCAACCCATTATATCTCTAAAGTTACCCCAGTGCTCCCTGGGTTTGGAGTTGAAGTCTGTGGTTGACGATCCTGCCTCATCCTTAGCGGCATTCTGCCATGCGAATACCCGTGCATTGGCACAGGAAGCAGATCTCAGAGGCTGCTCTGAATTTGCTAATGGAGATTTTCCAGACATTCATAAGACTTTATTCCAAGTGCTAGGAAAATTACTTCGACTTGTCTTCATTCCTGTATCGTAACCTGTAACACATTATTCACATGCACTAATCATTCCTAAAACTCAAGAGTGCCTGCAGACTTTACAGACTGCAGAAAGAACTACATTTGGTGTTTGTCAGTTATGACAAACAGTATATGAGCACAGTGGAGTAGAAGAAAAAGGCATCTTTCACTAAAGAACTGTTCATTTCCTCTCATTGTCACTGGAATCACTACAACTGGATGCATTTACTGACCTCTGTTGTTTAGGTAGTAGTGCTATGTAAACATCTTCATCACAAATCAAATTGTTTATCTATACCTGTCATTTCTGGCCATACTGTGGAGTGTTTTTCAGTCTTTTGCTGGGTGTACTTTTCTAACGTCTTCTAAAATGTGTGGTAAGTTATGAGCGGAGCTAGAAACTTCTGCATAGCTAGATCTACAACACAATCTGTTATTGTTTCAGAATGTGATTTAATAGAAGTTGTGCTCCTCTAGTCTCATGCACACAAATGTGCCAAAATGTTCAATTTAAGTAAATTATGTTAGGAATGAAGTCATACTGTCACACAATGTAATAATGGAAAGGGCTGATTACATTTTGTGCTATGAAGAGCTGGGTCTCATCACAGCAGATCCAATGCCTTTTAAGAAAAAAAAAAAGATTGAAGTAACAACATTTAAAGATTATTTGTCAAATAATAAAATATTGGAGTGTATCTTTTCAGGCTCAAGCCCACATTACTCTCAATATTCAAAAAGAAAAGACCTTATCAACCTGAGCAGACTCTCCCTTTCTCAGAACACTAAATTTGAAGACAATGTTGTACATCAATTTCCTTCAAAAAAAAGACAGAAACATAACAAACTAAAAATATCCCCTACCGAAAGATGCCCAGGCATACGTAGAGAGTTAAAATCAAAGGAAGTTGATGTTGGCATGAGCCAGTAGACATGAAAGGAAGGTATGATAGTTTCATGCCAATAAATTGGTAGTGACGCAAGAGTTTTATAAGCCTTGGCAGTCCTGTTGGCCCAGACGTATTTGCAGGCATAACAAACTGGAGATATTTTCTCTTACTGTTACTGAGATATTATGATTTAGAGCAATCAGATTTTTTTTCTTTAGGGCAGATTGAGTTCACACTGAAGTAAGTGCAGAAATGAACAGAAAGAAAATAAACAAGCCAAGAAGAATGAATATATTTTGTAACTAAAGAATCTTTTAAGATCAGTGTTTTGAAAAGTGCTCCTGCTTTATATTATATTATATTATATTATATTATATTATATTATATTATATTATATTATTACAAGTGCTCCATATTCCCACCTACACTTAGTTGGATCTAATTTTGTCAATCATCTTTTACTTTGATTTTAAAAGTTGTGCATATAAAAATAAATCAAAATGGACAAATGCTGTTGACAAAAAGAATAAGGTTTTGTTAATAAAAGTGAAAATGCCAATCTAAAGTGCTATGAAGAATCTTTGTTTTGCCACCTTTGATATTTGTGTTGGCATCCGAAGATTTGTAGAGACATTTCTGACTCCTTGCTGAGACATCAGAGACCAAACCAAATCATTTTTTGTGAGAACTGCAGCCAAATAGGAAATGATCGAGTCAACCAAAAGAATGTAATTTCAGACTTTTGATTCAGAAAAGTATTTTACGGAAGTACACAACTCCAAGCACTTGAATAAACCCAGTGAAAAAACAACATCTGCTCACAAGCAGGTACCTATCTCTGAGCAATGAAACAATGAGTTTTGCTGGGCTCAGTAAAAGCACATGTTGGAGAAGAGGCAGTTAAATCCCCTTTCCCCTCCCTCAGACTGTAAAAGTATAGCTGCTTTAGTAAAAGCACTGCCTTCCCTTTAATACCCAGTTTCTGCAGTTAATAAAGCAGATGTAATATTATTTAAATGTGTATAAGGAACTCCCTCCTGATAAAAACAATTTAAGTTACACAGCTTACCTACTTATTCGATTTATTTAGATCAGCATCCTGACAGAAATGATCTTGCAGAGGGTTTAGCATCTGAAAAGTCCAGCTGAAAACCTGAAGTGCTTATCCTGGAAAATGGAAGTTGTGGGTGGAATGTCCTTTATCTGGTCCAGTCATAGATCTTTGTCGATTTGGCAAGTCCTTATTTGAGGCAGCACCATCTGTACTGTAAAACTTTGCTGTGGTTGAATGTTGAACTGGAAACTGATCTTTTGGAGCATTCTAAAAAAGAGCATGTTTCATTGTTCCTGTCAGTATGTGATAGATACTTCTAGAGAATGTAAATGTTTTATAGGTTGTTCCAGTACCAGAATGGCACACTTAATGAATTTCTGACTTTAGTCCAATATATAGAGCAAGAATCATTGGATTTCAATCTTTGTCTTCTTTTTCTCTTTTTTCTCTCTCTTTTTTTTTTTTTTGGAGTGGGGTGTGTGTGGTTTTTTTAGGGTTACAAGGGACAGTAGTAGAATTGTGGAGTCTATTTGAGGCATATGCGTCGTTGGGATGCATTTTGCTCTTTCAGGTTCTGACATGGATTCTTTTTGAAGGTGATTATTGATTTTCTGCATCTACAAGAAGAAATTACTCAAAAAACCCACCCCAACCTGAGAATATAAATCATGGTTTAAGAAAAAAAGAAAATCCCAGTCTTGCTCTTTTTAAAAAATGTATGTGTGGGAGAAGGAAATAATAATGCAAGCACTTTTTATGGGAAAAAGTGTTGCTCTGAAATAACTATGCATTAGTTAATTAGCTTGTAGAAGACTTGGACATTGTCAGATGTGGCAAACTAGTGCTTCTTATGATGTAATTTTCTTTAGGTGCACGCTAAGTGTTTGTACTTAATGTGCTTTCTCCCTCTGATATCACACAAGCGGTAATCATCTTCACTATGACTTGGCCTTTGGAAATGAAACAAAATGACTGACTAAATATGGAATGATAAAATGTATATTTTAATGTCTGTCATAAGGATTTACAAATATGACAGCCTTGCATTGTTTTAAGATGAACTGTGTCTGTTCTTTGCTGCAAATTTTGTGTTTCATTCTCATCTCAGTTGCAGCTCTACTTGAAAATGGGCATGAAAAACTGAACAAGAAGCCAAGGTTTTGACCCTATGGAATTGTATATTTGGGGCAGTAGCCTTTTTGTATTAGTGGTAATGTTTTTTTTGTATTGTGGATTATATTTGTTCATTTTTTATTACCTTCATCTGAAAATACAATCAAAAATATAGAACATATCTAGGAAAAAATACATTCCAACTGAAAGTGAAAAGCACTCAACTACTGGTCTTTTTCCCCTGTAGACATTGAGGACAATATGGTTCTACAAGATGATGAGATGCTAGCTTTCTCTTGGCATATAATTTAGATCTTTGTTCCCAAGAAAGACAGAAAATAATTAGGAATGGGTAGAAGGTTGAAATCAGAAGGAGGTTAAGAAATTGAGATGCACATGGAATGCAGATGAGGAAAGGTGGCCGAGGGAGGCAGAATAGGAAGGAGGAAGAAATGAGTAAGGAATTAAAAACTAGAAACAGGAATAAAACCTGGAAGGGTAAAGACAAGGAAAAGTTGGGATGAAGAAATCTGGATGGTAAGGAAAATGAAAAGCCCTCTTACTACTTAACGCTTTCCTTTCAGGTCAGGATAGAAGAACCCCAACAGGAAGCAGATGAAATTCATGCCTTTTCAGATTTCATTGAAGAGAGAAGTTCCCAAGCTATTTTGGCAACCTTTTAAACACTAAACTGTAAAATATTTCCCTACTCCTTACTCCCAAAGAAAATGCCAGCTGAGAGGATGGAAAAAGTCTCATCCCAAATGACTGGTAGTCAGGGAATGTAAAAGTGACAAGCATGACTCATATCACGTACATCAGGCTCACTGAAAACAGAAAATAGGAACAGCAAAATAGGAAGATGAATGTCTCGTGGTCTATTTGAAGTGCTTTAAACCTGTAGTTTATAAAACAGCAGGTGAGAATAAGGGTCTAGAAATAACTAGTCAATGGATACAATGCCAAGGGATTTTTTTTCCCCTCAAATCATGTATTGCTTACTGGATAAAATACAGCTATTTTTGTACAGAGGCCCATAAACCCCACAAAAAAATGTTCTAAACCTCAAACCATTAAAAACATAAACCAGCTGTCCCCTCTCGCCAGAAAGTTTTTCTTCTCCAGGCTAAACTTCTTGTCTATCACAGGGCAATATTTTTTTCTCATACAAATGTCCACAACAGTGGTATTTATACCACTTTTGTCCTGAGAAAGAATGACAGATCTAGGTGTTACTGCAGGTCCTAAAGAAACATGCATTGGCCAGTGAAAGAGTAGGCAGAGCTCTGGACACGATGTGAAACCACGCAGCAAACTTGTCTGCTCTTACCATTTCAGATTAATTAGAAAATATCATTATTTTCCAATTCTTTTTACATGTAAGAATCAGTCCCAGGAGTAGTAACTCAACTGACAGGAGTGATACCAACAGATTTCTCAGCCTGATCCTAGGCCACTTCCTTTGTGCTATGGTACAGATGAAGTAATTGTGTTATTAAATCCACATTTACACTCTGTCAAGCACTATTCTGAAATAAACACTCCTTACAAGCAAGGAGAGCTAGCACATTTACTGTGACTTACATCTGCTTGTGTTCAACCCTACCTATTTGTGAATTCCCAAATGAAAATAACCGTAAAATAATTTATGCTGGGAGGGACGTGTTGAGCACACACTCAGTAGAATTATCCACATTGTAAATAAAGCCATTAACAGTCTTGGCTGTGGTATTGATCCCTGAGGCATGCCACTAGTAATCAGCTGCCAGCTGGACTTTGTACTGCTGATCACCACGCTTTGAGCCCAGCGGTCCAGCCAAATTTCCACCCACCTTGTTGTCCACTTATCCAGTCCAGATCTCACCAATTTGGCAACAAGAATACTGCAGGAAATAGTGTTAAAGGCCTGCTAAAGTCAAGGTATACAACACTCGCTGCTCTCCTTTTCATCGCGCAGTCAGCGATCTCATGATAGAGAACAGGCAGGATGGTCAGACATGATAACAAAATATTTCTTCTTCAAGTAATCCTTGCTTCCTCTCTTCTTCTGGGGTGTAAACTAAACAGAAGAACATGCAAATCCTAGATGTAAATTTGCCCAGTAAATGTGTATATAATACAATTATTACAGCCTTACATTACTGTAACACCCAAAGTCTCAAATTCAGACCCAGGGTGCTATTACAGAGAAATGAAAGAATACTATCTTTGTTCAATAAGAATTTAAAGGCAAGGACTAAACCTTAGCAGAAATGACTCATGATTTCCTGTTGCCACTGTAATACTATTTCTCTTGGAAATGACTGTGCAAAATATTGCTTGCTAATAAAAGGTAGTTGTTTAAAAGTCAGCTTACAATTTTGTTTATCCAAGAATTCACAAAGTTAATAAGCATAGAAAGAATTATCAAAAAGCTACATTTCCACGGTATATTATAATCAAGGGGGTAGTGTTATACAATTTTGCATACCTATGCAGTAAATACTGTTAGGCAACAGCCACTTATATTTGAGGTGCTAACACTTATGCTTCAGTTAGAGACACTTGCCCAAGACTTCCAAAACACAGAATCTTCAACAATCTCTTTCACACCAATAATCAGTGTTTCAGAGAAGAACAGATTGTTTATCTGTGTGATAGATATGTTCTGTCCTCTGATGAACACAAATCATTACTATTACTAATCAAGGACAATCTCCAGGATACAAGTACCAGTTCATTTCTGCAGAGGTTTTTGCTGGCTCCTTTGGCTTCTGGGTAACTTGGCTGTTATATGAGTGCTGAGAATCCACTGCAAATCCATCATAGTTGGAAAATTCATTGTAAGATAGCAATAAAAGAACAACAAAAAAAGATTTCCTTCTTTCTCTCCTAACTCAGTCAGAGAACATCCAAAATCCAGCAAACACTGTAGAGAAAGAAAATGAGATAAATTGGTTCCAGATGACTTGTCCCTATAAATAATCTCGGACCACAACAGCAGAAAGGGACATGAAAATTTTTCTGTGCTTTCATGGACGCTAAAGTACTGCAAAGTAACTTCATGCCCAATGTCAGCAGAAACATTTCTTTGTCTTTTTTGTCTAGATCATTCCCTAGTCACACAAGTTTGGCTAAGTTAAAGGTAAATAACTGTTATAGTTTCAAAATATTTCAGGGAATTTTTCTCTCCCTTGCCAACAACAGGGGATTTTGGGAGTTGAAGAGACAGGATGGGTGGCAGGGGGGTGGTTTGATTGCTCTGAGTTCCAGTTTGGTGGCTGGGTAGAGGTGAAGGGGGAGGGGGGTGAGAGGTTTCTTCTGGTTGATGCAACTTCTGCTCGGCCGCTGCTGTGAGCAGGAGCCACCGTTATACTGGGCTGGTGGAGGCATCTTGGAGGGAGCTCTCTTGACTCAGCCCAAACTCCACGCGCCCTGTGCTGTCCTTCAGAGACAGAGTGATCATCACTACCTGGAATTGCTGCAGACTCCCTGGAGGCCAGCATCATCTGCAGAGGAGCTGCTATCCTCTCCCCTCCCCCCCGCAACACGCTTTCGGACAAAAGGATGAGGAGAATGCCGGGCGGGAGCTCAGGGGTGACTTTTGCAACTGCTGCCTCTCAAGGTGCGACATCGCGTCCTGCACTCCATAAATATAACTGCACTGAAAGGAGCAAGGATAGAACTTAATTTGTTTAAATGTTTTGGTTACAGTGTTGCTGTTTGTTCTGTTCTGGTTTGGTTATACATATATATATATATTTGTAGTTAAGAACTGTTATCCTTTTCTATACATTTTCTGATTAAAATCTATTAATTTCAAATTTTGTGGTGGTTTTTGTCTAGTCCATATAGACATTTTATTTTCCTTAAATTTAGATGATAACTTTCAACCATATCCAATTCTACCTCAGAAGTTCCATACAGTTTCTGTTGCATTACTCAGAGTCATCTGCCAGGGTGGACTGACAGTGATCTGAATCCATCCATAAATCCCAACTGATTTATGCACAAGTAAAAATAGGCCAAATTCCAGTGTATTCTTAGGAGTGAGATATTCAGGTACTTGATGCATCCCAGCTCCATGTGATGCAACCTGGACAGATGAGACATAGCACTGGCTTCCACATTATATAACTGTCCAACAGTGGATGTTCTAGTTTTAAACCTTTCTTGGAGATGGGAACAGGTAGGGCCTGGCAGGTGTCTGCCCACCTCAGGCTTCTCCATTGTGCAGGATGAAGATGGTCATGATACTATAAACAACTTTCCAGCCTCCACCTGCAGAGCTGAATACAGAGCTTTGCCAAATGGAGACAACTTTGTTAGCAGCCCCCTGGAGGGGGGCTCCATACTGGTTTAAGTGGGAACTGGATTGAAACCTTTTTAATGTTCAAAAAGAGAAAGGGAGAAGTGACTGCACTGTGATAAGGCAGCAGTGACAAATCAAGTCATTAGTTTTCCTTCTGAAGATCTGGAAATTCGGTTTGCGAAATCGTAGTTTGGAAGTACACATCAAGCAAGTTCAGTTCTTCTGTAGACAAAACCAAAGCAGCAGGATCTACTGAATCAGGCCTTTTCCTGGATTATACCGGAAATAAAATGTTTATAAGCCTGTTGTAATAGCAGTGAATATGAAAGATCATTCACTGCCAACAAAGGCTAGAAACAAAACATTGCAAGAACACCACAGACGGTTAAATAAGGGTTTCTCATGTAACATTGCCATATGTAAAAGTGTCCTCCTCTGTATTGCAATGTTAGCAGGACACGGTTGCTTGTGCTTCAGCAGGTCTTGAATACATTTTTATAGTACTATCCTGTGTTGGTGCTTTTAGATTTAAATCATATGCAAAGCCGAGTGCTATGATGATTAGGAGGATTTTCTTTTGAGTTTGTAGGTTCATTTCATTCCAGAACAGGAAGCTGGTTTATTTACTTGCTTATTACAGCATCAGCATGATGAGCAGAATAGCTTTCTAGCTGCAAATGAAAAGGTTTGGAGCTTAGCATTCTCCCCCAATGGATGTTATGGCTCATATACCAAACAGCCCTGAATAGAGATGCTGGAGATGTTTCAGACCTTAAAACTGTAACAGTGTGTTAACTCAGATGAGTCTTGTATTTTATTACCACAGATAAAACATACAATTTAATTAAACGTGCACCTATAAAACATAAGGTTCAGTTAACTCTTAGCTTTATTTTAATACAACCTACGTAGGTAACTAATGGTAATGTTATGTAAAGAATGAATAGCTTTTCAAGTCATAAACCACCTTGGAGCTATGTTGTTTTCTCAATTTATTACAGCTCCAATTTTGAGTTCAGGTTATGCTCATATCATTACTTAACCCTTCATCTTCTGTGCTCTTCCTCACTTGGCTATACAGTTTATCTTTAGACACTATAATAGATCCATTACCACAGCTGTTTTCTGTATCATAAATATAAGTGAATTTCAACCTGTATGCATCCAAATCCAGGGCTGAATTTTAAATGGAGGAGATACAATATTTAGAAGAATGCATATACACTGGTATAGTCAGAACATCAAGAGGAGCAGAGACAATGCAAGTATAATAAATTTGGGTATGCTTTTTACCAGAGTGCATATTTTAAAGCCAAAGAAATTGAATCACAGGATGTTATTTTTGTATGTGTAACCAGATGCCTCAATGATTACTCTTTTACTTTAATATCCAATGAATTATGTTTTTTTGGATCAACAAGCTTTAGTAGGATGCTGATATTGATAAAACTTCTAACTTCTGTTTTCATAATAAAATCTAAAGCATTGTTACTGTGCAAATATGTATTCATAACCACTTAGCAAGATCAAGAGACCTGGTCTTCAGCTGGGATAAACAGAAGAAAATGAAGACACTACAGTTGACTTGAATTAAATCAGCTGATGAGCCATCCAAGATCTCCTTACGTCTACCATATATGTAAAGAATCTAGCATGAAAACAAAAAGCACTGACTTCCTTTTTCCAAGACATTTCTTTCCTTTGCTAAGGCAGCCTTAGAATATCTCCTTTTCAGATGCTCATTCTTTAGCAGTTTCTCATCAGAAGTAAGAGTGATATTTCAACATCAATGAATGATATTGGAGGTTTTTTTGAGAAAACAACAGATAGCCCAAACTCTCCCAAATTAAGTTTGGCATACTGAACACTGTGTTTTCTGTAAAACGGGAACAAAAGAAGAGCAACTCTATTCCTTGAGGCAGTGAGTAGTACACTGCATGACAAGAGCAGTTTATGATGTACATCCTTTTGTCTGATTTAGGATGCTTCCTTAGCATATTCAGTAGGCAGCATCTCTGAAGCATACCTTTCTTTCTTTGCTTCTCTTATCAGTGCTTTCTCTCTCATGCTTGGCTTGTTTGCAGAAACACTCAGCAAGCAGATTATCAGCTAAGAGCTTCAAATGCCAAAAGCAACAGAAACAGAAAATTCAAGTAGCACAGCACAGAAACACCACATCTGGGTATAAAAACGCAAAGGAAAGTCATGCAACTTGATAGCCTTCCTCTTCAGGGTTAAGGGTACTAATACTCCCCATCCTGCATCTTTCTTACTCAGAATCATGTCAGGCAACTCCGCCTTTCACATTATTATGCAGCATTAGAGTAACACCAGGGTAATGCTAGGTGCCCAGAGGAAAGCTCATTGCTGGGCCTTTACATTCCCTTTTACATTCCCTTTACATTCCCTTTTACTGGTCAAACATGCAGGATACAAATCCTCTCTTGCACTCCTTGGAGTTCATGCCCTGAGAGGTGGAGTCATCTTCACACCCTTGCCTTCTTAATTTTCTCTAGTTTAGTGAAGTTATTCTGACTGTGGTTATGCCTCTCCCTTTGTGTCACGCAGACGTGAGCCATAGTAGACACCTAAGATAGTTGTGGAACTGGCCTTTTGTCCAGATTTATTAAATGTAGTTACAACAATATCCATTCCTTTGGCTTTTAGACATTCATTTGTTTATTGCTGGTTTACAGCGTCTTTTGCCAATGGAATAATGCAGATTGACTTGAAGGACAGCTCAGCAAATAATGTTTTTCTCACCTGCGGCCCCTCAGATTTCTAGTTAATAATATATTTAATTAAATTAATCAGAAGTAGACAATACAGTTTACATGACAAAAGCCATATTACTGCATTAATGAAAATATTTTAATTGGCATTTGACACATGTTAAAGGAGATGCATTCCAAGGTTGTATTGACTGTGTTTGTTTTTCTATCCTGTAGAAAGACCAGTCATCAAATTATCTGCCTTATGGCAGCAATAAAAATCTGGATTTTTACAATATGGGACTTCATCTTTCCTTAACTGTTACCCTGAAGGCACATCAAAATTTTTCCCCAATCACAATCCTTGGTCAATTTTGAAAGTCATATCTAGAACGATAAAGATTGTTTTAAAAATATATATTTTATTGTAAGCTGAAGACATTCTCATAAAAATTTCCTCTGAATTTTGGTTAGTGAAAAAATGTAAAGACAAACCCTGCTTTCTATCAGTGCTTTATAAATGTTTTATTTCAAACTTGTAAGAAATGCTTTTATTGATTTGTCTTACCTCTGGTATGCCTTCTAAACCAATCGTCCATACACACACAGAGGGTTAGGGAAACAATTGTAGTATTGGATAAAATCAGTGTTTTCCTTGGCTGCTGCTTCCCATTCCTCACCAGTCTCTCCCTATCTGCCACTTTCCTAGTGGAGGGTGATGGGGAAATAATAACCAACTGGAATGAGGGGCAGATGGATTCTTCTATTCAAACTGAAAACAATTTGTTAGAATGATCCCAAAGGAGAAACGAAATCCATTTGAAAAGCAATCTTTTCTCCCTCCATTTTCACATGAAGAAATAACTTTTTCAGCTGGTTCAGTTCTAGCATGTTTGTGCATGTGTGCGTATTTAGAAGTAGACTCAATCGTTGGTCTCCTGCTGTTGCCTGCTCTCCAGAGCTTTAGGGTTGGGTTAGGTTAGAGAGGTGTATTTCAAGAAAGGCACAACACCTAAGAACAGGTAGCACCTGCAGTGAAAATAAGTGAAAATAAACATTTAATACTATTAAAACATGTAATTGAAATGGCATGGCAGAATTTTTGCTCCTAAAGTTTAGCTTAGGTTTTGATTGCATGTCAATAATATTCTAAAGTTATTTACTCTTACCACAATTTGGTTGTTTATTTTTTATAACTGCAGTTTGAAAATTAAGGACATACACTTGTTTTCATGGGAGCAGGGAAGGCTAACACTGAAGTCTTCTCTGAGTCTTCTTGCTTCTAGAACAGGAGGAAACCTTGCTTTCATCTGTGTGGTGCCTGGTGTACACAGTCTGTGTCCATCCTTACTTATGGGACACCTGGCCAACATTTTTAGTTTATTTTGCAAAGAATAGACTAAATATTCTTTCCTTTCAAACAGAACTTAGTAAGAGAGGGACTTGTTTTCTGAAAATTCTAGTACAAAGTTCAAAAAATTCAGCAAAAAAAATGCCTTCTTGGTGCTTTTATCCTGATATCAATGACTTTGCATTTGTACGAGATTATTCTTTGGCTTTTTCCTATTATCTTCCTCATTTCTCTTACATATAGAAGGACACCTAGTATGCTGTTTGAAGGCAACCATGTTCAACAAGATTTCCTCTGGGTCAACCATTTATAGAAGCCCTAATGAACCCAAAGAACGGCCTCCCTCTCTGCAGTCCCTTTTAGGCACTTCTTCATGCATTATCTTAGGCACTTTGCGAACATTTGTATGAAGAGGCAGACCACGAGCCTGGTATTGTAAAACCATATACTGAAAGTGTCTGAGGATCTAAGGCCTTTCTAGCAACATCTCTCTCTTCTATTTGGTCCAGGACAGAGATGAGCAAAAACTAAGTGTATTTTCAATGGAACAGTGAGGGAATCAATAAGTTCCCTGCACATATAATTGAGATGAAATTAAAAGTCTTTAAATCTTTGCTTTACAGGAATAAAAATCTTCCATATTACATTTAATTTCATTCGAAACACACCACTTGACTCTGGTTCCCTAGATAGTAGGGGATGGTACAACTCACTCTGTATTACCTCGGAAGCATTCGGAGGGAAATTTGAGGCACTGGCGGGAAAGACAACACTACTGTGTCTCCCAGGCCTATGAATTTAGTTCCTCAATTTTCCCTTTCTACCTCTCCCCTTTCCTACCCTCCCCAAGCAAACTCTTTTGATTTGGCCATAATGCACAGCTCATTTGGGGTAACAAAATCCAGGTATTTCACCAGATTAATTCTTCACTGGAAAACATTTGGCGTCTCCTGGAGAGCAATGTGTCAAGAGGGGCCTCCTTGTCAGACTCAGCACGGTACGCTTAGACACAGAAGTAAAAACAGTAAATGCCCTGATTTTATGGCTACAGATCAGCTCAAGGCTCGGGAGACAGCAGATGCAGCATATGTCTCAATTTGTGTTCCTAATACCGGCTAAAAGAAAAAAACACAGTGAGCATGGTGCCTGTGTGGCAGCCAGCCTGCCAGTGAGTGTAAATGGGGTGATTTATCCAGGCCGAGATCCCTGCTGGGGGAAAGAAGCAGCACACTTTTATGCACATGGAAAGAGTTGCAATACCCTGCCCAGAGAGGGGCACAAAATCTTGTGAGGTAAAACTGGTCCTCTCTCATGTGAACTGTACCCTTTTAATGAGGTTCATGACATTTTTGCTGTGGGAGTCCAATTCAGAAAGGAGTTTCCCCCAGGGGTTCAGCACCGTCTTTCTTGAAACAATCTGCACAGGAAAGGCAAATGCTGCCTGCAGGGGTGTTGGGCAGCTCCACCTTCACTGTTTCTGAACATCCCTCTCCAGGGCACTCCTGCCTGCCCACCTCATTCCTGCTTGCCATCCAAGCCTGGAAGAAAACAGATGTGGCAGCTCTAGGCTTCTCCCTGGCAGCCTGGTTTTCCACCCCACAGTGTGATGCAGGCAGAGCTGGCCATCCTGCTTGGATGGAAATATGGGACCTCAATATCCTCAGTGCCTGCATGTCCCAGCAACTCCAGGGCTGTGGCAAACTGGACAGGGGAGCACATTCACCACAGGGCAGGCTTTCCTAGTCTTCCCTGGTATCCTATCTAGCACCCATTCCTGGTGAGATACAGGGCTTTAAATGGCCCGTGAACTGGCACCTGGGGACTACAGTGTGGGCAAAGGTGGGACCTGTGTCTGTGTTTGGTGGCCAACCAGAATGTCTCAGTGTTGAAGAACCGAATATCTGCTTCCTTGTGGTGATCCCAGCTGTTTAGGACAGGTGGCCACCAGCACAGGATGTGCACCACAACACAGCTCTGGGCACTGTTCCCTAGTCCCCAACACTTACGAGGTGAGGAAGGAGTGCACAAAAGGCTTGTGGTGGGTGGGCAGCAGAGTACACCAAGATCCCAGGGCTGCAAGGCTGGAGGTAAAGTGCAAACTCCAGAGCAGCAGTGCAGGGAGTGGGGTGCACTGCCTGGAGGTAATGGTGGGGGCTCTGGGGCAGGGGAGGTGACCTGGGGGTGCGTTGCTGGAATGCACCTGGTGCTTCCTGGAGGCTGTGTAATAGCCACTCAGAGCGCTTAAAACAAGGTAGCCCTTAATAATTTAATAGAAAAGCAAAGATGTTAGCAAAACTGTCTTTATAAATCTATCCAGTCCCTGCTTTCCGCTCTTCCGGTGCGTATGTAAGTATGCATCATGTTACCAGCAATCTCAAAGGGATTAGTATCTACCCATCCATATTAGCAACACATTTGCATGTAACAGCACTTATCTTTTGTCTGTGAGACATCTCAAATGATTACAAACCTAAAATACTTTGCCAAGTAAGTCTATGAAATAAATGTTCTGGCTAAGGTTTTCTAGATGAGACACACTAATCTTCCATAATTTTCCATGGAAAATGTGTGGCACACCTTATCTGAAACCTCAATCCCCATGTCTATGCTACAAGGCAGCAGTTTTGAGCAGTTTTGAACTTTGGTGGAATACTGACAGTAAAGAGAAAGTTACCTACAAGGCCTGAGCAGCAGCCATAGTGTTGTAAAAGCAGGTTTCAATTCATTAAACCAAAATTTTAAGTAGAAAAGTAAATTTTGCAGCCACTCTCTGGCATAGGATTTTCCAAAAGTTTTTCTTTGATTGAGAATTAAAAAGTACTTAAGAACAAAAGTCAACAGTAATGTTTTTCTTAATTTCATATACCAGTACATATAAATGACTGTCATTCCTTTCTTTTGTAGGCAATATGAAATTCATTAATTTACCCTTTTTGTAGAATCATAGAATGGTTTATTTTGGAAGTGACCTTAAAAATCATCTAGTTCCAACCCCCTGCAATAAGCAGAGATATCTTCAACTAGATCAGGCTGCTCAAAGCCCCATCCAACCTGACTTTGAACACTTCCAATGATGAGGCATCCCCAACTTCTCTGGGCAACCTGTTCCAGTGTCTCACCACTCTCATTGTAAAAAAATTGTTCCTTCTATTTGATCTGAATCAAGCCTCTTTTAGTTTAAAATCACTACCCCTTATCCAGTCTGTTGCATTACATAGGTAAGGCTCTAATACATGGTTGAGGGATGCCCTCCTGTTGAATCATGAGGTTCAAGATGGACTGCTTTCTAAGCTTCCCATCAGAAAGGAGCCTGGGTGCAGCTGAATCAATCCCTACTCTGAGTCCACTTGTTTATGATATATCTTAGCTGCCAGTGTAATTTATTTTAAGTGACAGATAAAAAGAAGCTTGAGATTGCTGTTGATGAATTCACTTGCTGTGTCAGTGCTATCAGATTATAACTGGTTAACAACGATCATATATATATATATACATATACATATATATGAAGTAATAACTGAAATTCAAGTTAGTAGTTATTTTTCCAGAAGAATATCTGACAAAGTCAGAGGTGTGCAAGTCGTACCAAAAAGGCATCCTTTCTTGGGTGGGAAGAGGTGCAGGCCCATTGACACACCTGTTGGGTAACCTGGTCATTTTTCCTCCACATCACAAGGGTTTTCAGGGGCTGATTTTATACTTTTTTTGAAAATATTTTGGCACTTCTTCATGAAGTGGGACTAAGTCAATTAGTATGTGTTGATTGGCTCTTGCAAGGCCACTTGTGTCATCAGAAGTGGAGACTCAGTGGTTTGCCAAGCCCTTGGTGCAGGGAGCTCAATACGTTCTTTTGGGGAACTTAATTAAAGTAACATCATTCTATGAGACCTCCACCTCACCCCAGGTGTCACTTAGCTGATTTGAGCATTAGTCCACCACCTGATCCACCTGTCTTACCAGATAAAGTTGTTTGTTGTTGAGTCCAACCACTCCCTTTTGCAAACCACTCCCTTTTGCAATGTTTGGTATTTGCCATTCACAACACCTAGCAAGTCTGTTATACCAAACTCACTACAGGAGATGTTAAAAAGTCTGTCCCCATCTCTCTTGAAAGCCTGCTTTAAGTACTGAAAGGCCACAATAAGGTCTCCCCAGAGCCTTCTCTTCTCCAGTTTGAACAACTCCAGCTCTCTCAGTATTTCTTACTAGGAGAGGTGTTCTAGCCCTCTGACCATTTTTGTGGCCCTCCTCTGGACCCACTCTAACAGGTCCATGTCTGGTTTGTCCTGGGCACCCCAGAGCTGCATTACTTCAGGTGGAGGCTCTCACCAGAGTAGAGCAGAGGGAAAGAATCATCTGCCTCAGCCTGCTGGCCACAATTCTTTTAATGCATCTTTTTCTCAGCTTGCCCTTTTTGTTTGACAACACTCCAAGAACATCACTTTTTCCTTTACGACCTCACCTGATGCTGGACAAGTGTCCACAGCAAAATAAGAACAAGAGAAGTTTCAGGGCTATTTTTCTTTTGCTTTCAAGCTTCTTTCAAAATTCTCCATTGTTCCTTTTTGAGTAGATCTCTAAGTTTTGTAAGAACAAAACTGAGGCTATTAAATTCTTACCAGACCACCTCTAGAAAAATACCTGTGTTATTTTTACAACATCATGATAAATATTTAGTGCATCTTGACACACAACTGCACCTAATTCAAGCACATCAGCTTTCACTGAGAACATCATCAGGGACAATCTAATCCAAACTCATTTGGGTCCCTGGGAAGTGTTTTCACAAAAGATGTTAAGGCAATTTGTGCTGAAATGGTTAGAGCAGATATAACTATGTCATAAATCCCTTGAGGCAAACTATACTGGTCACAGAGCAGGGACAATGACTGCTAACAAGTCACAACACAGAAGAAAGCAGCATCCAGGGGGACCCTGATATGCTTGAGAGGTGGGCCCATGCAAACCTCGTGTGGTTCAAGAAGGCCGAGTGCAAGGTCCTGCCCCGAGTCAGGGAAATCCATTGTTTCAATGCTGGCTGGGGTATGAAGCGATTGAGCCTGGTGGAGAAGGGCTTGGAGATACCTGTGGATGAAAAGCTGGGCACCAGCCACTGATGTGCACTCACAGCCCAGAGGGACAACTGTATCCTGAGCGGCATCAAATAAGCCTGGCCAACAGGTCGAGGGAGGTGATTCTGCCCCTCAGCTCCACTCTGGTGTAACCCCACCTAGAGTACTGCTGCTCTGGATTCCCCAGCCTGACAAGGACATGGACCTTTTTGGAACTGGGTGATCTCTGAGGTCCCGTCCAACCCAAACCATTCTATGATGATTTACTTTTTTTTCTGAATAATATTATGAAATCTAAAAAATTCTTATTCAGAAGATTGAAGAAAATACACTGCCTATGGGTTATAATCAGGGCCTCATGGTAATGAGGGTATTTATTAGGATGTGATAAACAAACCATCCTCAGGCCCCTGAAGACAAATACCTATGTATTTACAATACTGAATTGTAATGTTAGTACATGATAAGTTGTAAGGAAAAAACCTAAAGAAACAAACGCATGTAGGAGAAAATAAGAAAACAGTTTACCACTTAATAACTCTCTGATATAACTTTATTAAGATCTATTGAGTCATATCATGAATGGAATGGTTAATTGAAAAGAAATTATAAGGAAAAATTAGGTTTCTCTCTTTTTTTAACAAAAGGAAAAAGCAGGCTATGCTAAATAAAGAACGATCAGAATAAAGAGTTCAAGAGTGGGAAAATCTTATTCATTCTCTTGTGCTGAAAGAGTAGGAAACCGATAATTCTAGGAGCTGGTCACAGTACAACCTGCTTGCTTACTTTTCATAAATGCTGCATCCACAAGATCCTTGACAAACTCTCGTTAGGCTGCTTCCCATTCCAGTATGTTCCATGAGCAAAGCAAAAGAGAAGTGGTTGCTGAAGTCTGACTGCACTGAAGCTACTCCATTAGAGACCACTCTCCTATTGTAAAATCTTATAATCCATAATGAATCACTTCAGTATTGTGATCATGAGTTACTGACCATGAGTTACATCATAATAATTCCATGCCCAACATCTGAAAGCTTAGGTCTTGAGAAAATGAAGTAAAAGAAAAGTGGAAGAAGCAGAAGCTGAGAAGCTACTTGAACTCACTTTCCTTTCTTAAAGCAAAACCAAATACCTTTGTGAATCTTGGAAAGATGTCACATAGAAAAAAGATTGTATGATTCACCACTCATGACAAGTCTGTATAATTTCTTAATAAGTAGTGAGAAATCAGACCAGTACTAATAAGAAGCCAACAGCTGCATCAGGCATAAAATTTCTGTACCTTACATGGCGTACAATTCAGCAGAACAAAGAGATTCTGATGTATACAGTCCTAACTCTATTATGTCTTATCCCATCTGCTAATGCAAAAGCAAATATGGGGGGCTGAGGTATTTCTGTTCTTTTTCAGCACGCTGGTTACTCACATAGATGGTAGGACACACGGTAGGTAGGAGGCTTTTCTGAGATGTGTCATGCCTGTCCTGCACAGAGTACAGACAAGTCAGAGATTATCATGAACCTTGTGCTGATCTAGATCTCGAGCAATGGGAAGATAAGGGCAAGATGGGAAAATCATGTTGCATGGGTGGTAGTGTCATTCCAACAGACTTCCACTCTTCAATTCCTAAGCTATCAATATCAAACATTTATAAGTGTGTAACAAATGAAATTATTATTTGCAAAGTCTTTTTTCCAGTTAAGCAATTTAATATATCAATGAATTAGCAAACAGAAGGAAACAGAAAATAAACTAGAACATCATACTTGTGTTTACATTAAATGGTCACTTGTATTAATGTTTATAGCTGATTTATCTGAGGGCAACATCCCATCATTCATTATTCATCAGTATTAATGAAACTTTGGTCCTTTAATTTTGGTGAACAGTTTTGCCCACAACATAACTTGAGTACAAATTTTGAGGAAGTTTTGAGAATGTCAAGGAGCTGAAACAGGAGAAGACATTGCAAAGAAGATTTATTCCTATGTTTGTAAATAAAAACACAGAGTTAAACGGAATTTATTTTATCTACTGCCATGAAATCAATGATCAAGTTAATCCTTACGTGCACCTCCTGTAACCCATACTCCAGTAGACACTCTCACAAGGCCCCTGACAACCACTGGGAGATCTGGATGTATAAAGAGACTGTACTAGTGGTTGCAGGCTTGGTAGAAAAGGTGGATACTGCTAATACCCTCTGTTGTATGAAATATTGAAACTCCTGTTCTACAAGGGCCTGGTTCAGTCCATTTACTTCAAGGGAATGGTCTGATCACCAGGATATGGGCTGTCATTCAGGGCAGAAGAAAGGAAAAGAAACCTCCATCTAAGGGGATTTTCAAGATGGGTCTGCAGAAAGCCCTGAGCAGCCCGTCCTGATCCTAGAAACGGTCCTGCTTTGGGTAGGAGGCTGAACCAGAGACCTCCTGGGGGCGCTTCTCACCCAAGGGATTCCATGAAAAAGGAAGCAGGAGAACAAGGAACCATAATCTTTATCCTTTTTTTTGGAACTGTGAAAGATCTGAGAAACCAAGTAATGAGTACCTATATGTCTAAAATAGTCATGTCACAGAAAACGAGGAGGACCCATGTTTCAATGTACGTTACCAAGAATTTTCCACACTTGGCAGGTAAAACTTGCAATAGAATACACAAAAAAATTTTATCGAGTGATGTTTAAGAGAGAAAATAATCCTTGGTCTATTCTTGCAAGGAAACAAAGAAAACTACTATTAAACATAGGTATTGGACTTGGGATCCCAATTGGAGGAAGACATGGAGCCACAAAGTAAACTCCAGAGCCCTAAAAAGCAGAATTTGTGAGACACCCTTATCCTTGTTTTAATTAAGATTACATTTAGACAGAATACAGCCTGAGAAGCTGCATTGTTTTTGGATTCCTTCTGGGGTACCCAGTTCTTCCTATTGCAACATGTGAGAAACCAGTACATAACACTACTCTGCTGAGTTCAAGTGCCTAGAAATTTGCCGTGGCAGTATCCAAATTGTGGAGACGCTGCAGTCTCAGTGCTTGAAAATGAAACAAAGATCAAATGGGAGGAAAAAAAATGTTGTGTTCCTTCCTCTCACTTGCAAAACTCAGATTTTTATGCAAAACACCATTCGTGTCTAGTCTGCATAGGTAAATAGGAACAGGAGCTTTACAATCCCAATTTTAGGGTGCACGTAATAGCTTTTACATAGCTAAATTACATTCTGAAGTGCTAAACATTGCTATGTGTTTCTTATACAGAAGCTGTTTAATTGGATTCCCTGTACTACAGTAGCCTAGTTCCGGAGTCAGAGGTGACTGCTGTTAGAACATCAGAAGGTAAAGCAGGTTTTTCTATATAATATATAGTACCTCAGTGTTCTTTTTGGCGGAATGAGATATAAAAAGACATATCTAGCTGACTCATATGATGTCTGATAGCTGAAGCTAGAGAAATTCAGGCAAAAAAGCACATCTCCCTAGATGAAGGGTATTTATTCTCTATCCAAGCAAATCTGTAAATCAACATTGTACGCTTAGAAGATATGTTCAGGCAGAAGGTAAGGGTTTGATGCAAACAACAACAAAAAAAACGGCAGTTGGTGAAGTTATGGACTGCGCTCTGTGAGATGGCGAATTATTCCAGCAATGCCTTTCAGGGCATGAGTCATTTTGCTAGCAGCGGTGTTAACATCACCAGGCCACTGCCATTAAAACCTGCATGAAACAGAACTTCAACTAGAAACTAACAATCAAGCCTTTTCTTCACAGACTGATCTGGTTTTCTGAATCTAATCTGTGAAACAAATAGATCAAATCTCCTCATGTTTGATCCCTTCTAAAGCCTCTTTTCCTCATAAGGGGTGCATTCACATTCACTCCATGAACATCTCCAAATAGGTCTCCTAGCCAAGGAGTACAAATATTCCTCCTCTACTCATTATGTCTTCTTTTTTATGGGGCTGTGTGCTGGCTTTTTAATTGAGATTCAGGCTCCCTGCAGACTGCCACCTTGTTCCATAAATGCTTGTCTGGGCAGGCTCACATTATCCACAGCTTCTGGTAAGTCCACCTACATTCACAGATATTAAGCCATAAACAGAAACTTTAATAACTTTATAGATTCTGTGCCTCTAAAGTAGTCTTTAAGCATATTTTGGCACTTTTTCAGTGTTCTTTGTGTGCTAAGATTAAATTCAGACTTTGGGACAAAATTTTTTCTTTGCTTGCCCTGTTGCAGAGAGTTTTGATTGTGTCTTAATATTTTGGTAAAATAATCACTGTGTAAGTACCAAAGATATTAAACCTATCAGTCCTGTTTTGACTCGGGATAAGAACAATGCTCTCAGAATATTTTTATGTGCTAGGATGAGACATCATGACAGTAAGAAAAATTCTTTAAAATTATCATGGCATTGGCCCTTATAGAAATATTCCATTTGTACTTAACTGATTAACTTAGCCTGTTTGCCTCTGTTTCCTAATATAAAAACTTGAGATACTTGGTACAGACTTCCATATTCTATTACAAAAGCCAGTCTGCAATGTTTTGTTTCATTCTTTTATGTTCCCACTTTCTTCAAAGGATACTTCTGGCTGTCCCACTTGTTCTGAATATAGAAGAGCTGTAATTCCAACTCAGTGGCTATGCTTCAAGTTTCCTAGTTCATATAACATAAGGTAAACATTAGAGACCTTGTGAATATGCTTTGGTTAAAACTGTTAATATTATAGGTCCTAGACAATATGCAATTTTAGGATAAAAGACCACAAAAGAGGTTTCTCAGGATGTCTATATACATAAGTTTTCTTCAGTAATGTAGCAGACTGAAGCGGCCCTAAGTCTTCCCATCTACACTATCGGTTCCTATTCATGCATCACAGCTTATCACCATCTCAGATATACCTATGCAATATGAGATAATTTTGTAATCCTGATAAGCACAGCTATCGATTTTTTACAGAACAAAAGCTCTCTCTGGTGCTGATTGGCAGCCAGTTGCAATGACATGCCTGATAGGGCAGTCAGCCTCACAAGAGGACACAGAGCATGGGAGAGCTTAAGCCTCTTAAAACTGCTTTGCCTCTAGAGAAAACGCAGTTTTAAGAGATGTGATAGTATTTGAATATCTCACGTGGTGTTTCCAATACTATGATTCAGCTGAAAACATTTAAAGCAGGAAGGTAAAATTAGAATTTAGAAATGTCCAGTTTAATAACGGTGTTTACAGTAGATGTAAACCACCTTCTTTAGTCCCATTTCTGTATACTAGTATAGCTGCTGATTTAGCAATGTAATTAAACCATGCTTAATTTTAAGCATCTGAGGAGTCCCATTGGGTTCAAAGAGATTATTTATATGCTTAAGTACATTGCTGAATCAGTGCTGAAATGAAAATAGTTACATAATTACAGGATTATATGAACGTAGAGTTGCAAATGTGATGTTTAAAAGAGAAAGGCTAATTTACAGGATGATAGGAACATTTAATTGCAGCTTGGAGATGGAAAGAAATCCATAGCCATAAATGATGATACAAAACACAGCATGTCTTTTACAATCACTGTGGCATCTTTAACGTGGAAAGCTTAAACTGATAACTCAAGCAGCTATATGAACAGCACAGTGCTACAAACAAATTTTCACATGCAGCCTTTGTATAAGTCATTCTGTGCCTGTATGCCTCCATATAAAAATATCTGCTTTTCGACATCCTTGGGTATTTACTGTAACCGAACACCAGTTTCACTGCACTGTAATACTCAGGTCATAACTCTGCATTATTTCACAAGCCATTCCATTATCCCAGGTACAGGAGTAGAAATCTCTGATAGACTACTGTGCTGTATGCAGATTTTATTATCCATAGTAGAATCCAAAGCTAAGCACCCAATCTACCTACCGTAGAAGGCAGCCCTGCCTTGCAAGTTCAAGTACTCTCATGTTGCAATGGTGGCTGACATGGGTGCCCCCCACTGCCCACAACACCCTTCTCTTATAGGTTTCCACTTTGGCTTTGTACAGGAAATGATAAGTTGCTCATGAAAGTGCTGAGATTTCTTTACTGCAGATGGCAGCATGATGTGTTCAGACAAAACCTTCACATGAACTGCTTCAGGCCTGCACGACCTCCATGAAGTGAGGGTAGATGCATCATTTGCTGACCCAATGTAAGTTGTCCTGTTTGCAAGGCAGAGCCTTCAAGGGCGCGGTCTAAAGATCAGAACAGTAAAACCTCTGTGTGCCTGAGTCCTGTCCCCCTCTGGATTTCCTATCCTTGGACTGAGACTACAGAGAGGTTTCTCCTTCTCTTCTGTTTATAACCCACAAGCAGCTCCTGAAGGGAGGTGCCTGCAATTATCCATTGAAAGAGTAGGCCTGGCCTGTCTTCCAAGTCATCTGGCTGGCCGCATGCTGTTCTCAGTCATATCTAGTTAAGTCAGTGAATTTGTATCAATGTAAGCCTACATTTTGACCTCAGCTGTGCTGTCGTGCATGCCCAGTTTCCTCAGCTGAGTAGCTGGTGATTATAGAGGAGGTCAGCAATGTCTAACAATATTAACAAAACTGGAAATTGTAACTGTATATAACAAGTTTGTAAGGCTTTGCTCTCTTGCCTGTTTCCCTCCTCTAAGTTTCTCACCACTGCACAACACTGATGCCACATCAGATACAGCAATTTTTCAAGGGGTGGCAGTTCAAACGTGGACAGGTCACTGCTTGCTTTGCAAATTGATACAGCTTGGAATAAATCTTGATAATCCATATCTGTCTGAAGGTACAATAGGATAGGCAAAACCCTCAAGAAAATCCAGTGCATTAAGCGGATGTAATTGAGACACTCCTTAGTTTGTTTGGCTAGCAGGCAGAACAAGTTTGGGGTGGTTTTATGAGAATGCCTGATGTGTGATACCTATGTTTATTTGCTCTTCGATTCCATTGAGTGCTTGCTCTAAAAGAACACAAGGCTATCAAAGCAGCGCAAAACAGTAAACCAGTAACAACTTCACAGTAAAGGCTTCAAAACCACGGCAATGTGAAATATACTTGCAGAAGATCTTGGTGGTGTTAAACTATATCATGTCTCACAAAATGGTTTCCCAAACATAAAAACTTACAGAAATACTAGCAAAGATCACCAAGAGCAACTGAAGTCGAGACAACTGTTTTCTGTGGCAAAACAGAAATACTCAAAGCTTGTCGACAAACCAAATGGATAGTGCTTAGTGCTTTACCTGTTAGAAGAGCATAGTGTCAGTTTTCCATCATTTAAATAAAAGTTTTTCAAGGACAAAAGCCAGGTTTTAGAAGACAGAAGCAAGTTGCTAAACTTCAGATTACACACCTGGCACTGAAAGTTGAGCTTTTATAGTCCTTGTTGCACTGTTGTGACTTCAGTACTTGGTACCCTCTGTTCCTGTCTGTGAGTTTCTGGAGTTACAGATTCATGACTGTGCTGCAACAGTAAATCACTGTGCTCAACACTCTGTCTTCACCTCACTGCATTGAGTAAGAATAGATGCTTGAGGGTGCATTTAATCTAGTGGACGTAATCCCAGTATCAGGAATAGCTGTGGACACTTTGCTGCTGTAGAGTATTTTTGCTCAGGTGTATGAAAAGATTTGCCATTTTTTTTTTCTCCAGTGGACTTTAACTAAATTCGTTAAGTCCAAGAATCTGAGCATAAGTGACTTTTAACTTTTTCTCTGCTCCTGACTTACGGCCTCTAAAATTCGCAAAGTGGTCAGTTCTGTTATGAATAAATTTCCTATCACATTTGCAAAAAAAAAAAAAAAAAAATCGAAGGCAGACTGGAGTAGCAGGGTTTTCTCAGCAGAAATGGGACACAGTCCAGGCCTCCTGCCAGAATCCCACAGTAGTTCCCTGAAACAGCAGGGATTTGTCCAGGCACCCATACCAATATATTTATTAAAATGTGTTGCACCCCTGCTTACATTTTAAACTTTCACGCTAACCAGGAAGTCTTGAAGCAGCCTAACCTGAACAGAAGCAGGACCTGGGGGAGTTAAAAGGAAGTGATTTTCAATTTTAAAAGAATTCCTAATCGTCTCCCCAACAGAAATACAGCACAGCACCCTTGTCATGATTACAGGAATTACTGCTCAAGCAGCTGGCAAAAGTAACGAAATGGCATTGTGTGGTCAGTGAGGAATCGAGGGGAAAGTTTTGAGATCAATTGCAGCTAACCTTCACAGCTCAAGTTTAAAGCACTGAATAACAATCCCCTGCAGCCTGAAGTCTGCAAGCACTGAATAGAATTAAAAAATGAAAAATAGTTCACTTGAATTCATTCAAGCAAGCAATTTCATTTGGAGAAGATGTAATGCACAATTTAATGAGATTCACTTATGAAGTAAGTGTGATATTCACATCATGAAACCAAGTATACTGCGTCTTCACAGGTGGACTCTGATGTCAAATGTTCCCATAGGCCAGTATAACTGTTCCACTGTCCCAGAAACATTCATCCCAATGAGAACTCTAGCAGCTTGGTTATTTAAAGGTGAGTTGCAGATATTTTTTGATTTTTCATTCCTAATTATTTTCTAAAAGTTAAATATATATACTGTCATTACACAGTAAGAAACCCCACCCTTTTAATCTTCTAGTTTTTTCCATTTTTTTTTAATTTGAGAATTACTAAAGCAGTAATCTTAATAAAAATTGGCAAATTACAGACAAATCTTTCAAAGCTACATAGTTAAGCCAAGGATATGTACAAACATGGTAACTTTGCAAGTCTTCGTTTTAATGCAGTAAATGCTGATTAAAAGCTTCTTATATGGCTAAAATAATTGGCTAAAATTGTTGTGGAACAGTCCTAGTTCCTTTGTGTAGTCAGGTATACAGGAATTCATTTCTATGACAAAAATGTCAGCTGAAGGAAGAAAAGGAAATTCACCACTTGAAATTTTCTTGTTCTAACTTGGAAATACCCTTGGTAAATAATCCCACCACCAAATATCAATAATCTGATTACTGAACATCAGAGGCTCAACATAAATTGCCTTTCTTCTGTACAACAACTGGATTTTCTGCTGTGGAATTAGGATAAAATGTTTTATGAAAAAAAAAAAAAGAGCAAATAAGTGTTGCAAAAAGTCTCGTACTTCCATTTTTGAGTGAGCTTTCCTCAGCCTCATGAGAATGAGCCTGCAGAAGACCAACTGACTGCAAAAGCATTTAATGGGTTATCAGTGAAACCCTACTAACTTTGCAATTACCTTGATTAGCAAAGGGCACTTAAGGAAACTTGATCACTAGCTTTACCTAGAAATTTTGCTCTGGATTTCAGCATGAGAGAAGTAAGCAGTGCATCAGGAGCTGAAGGATAGAAAGGGAAAGCACTGATAAAAAAATGTTAGGCCTTGTAGTGCTTTTAAATTTGTAGGCTGTAGATAGGCTGGATTTCTCTTTTTTTATATATCTATTTTAGAGAAGATTAAAATTTTCATGAAATAAGACGTGATGTGAAGTAAATAAAGCCCTTTATCATCCCTGACTACACCCTGTCTCCTTAATCATACTTCAATTTCTAGTGTACATCTGTCAAAGATCAGTTGCTGTCTCAGCAGATTAAAAAAACAGGCCAACATAGAGGGGCTGATCATGCAGGTTCTCTGTATTTCTGGGCTTTGGTGAGTTTTCATTCCCAGCTTCAGGTGATAGGTTGCTGCAGGGCAGTGGCAGAGCAGACATCAACAGCCAGAAACATCCCAGCGTGATATCCCAGGGTAAGTGCAACCTGAGCATTTCCCAGGAAGACCAGATGAAGCTTGTGATGAAGTTCCTGTCAGCAAAATACGTCTCAGCAGCCAGGAGCTCTCCCTCCAGCGATTCAAGGAGTCTGTCTCCCCGTGTTTTTGACAAGCTATCGGCATTCTTCTGACCTTGTATTATGTTTGGTAGAACCTCTGGGAGTTACAGTAAAACTCTGAGCACATCTAGTCACAAAATAAATGGTGCATAAAAATGCCATAACATCTCTTATGAACACACTGACGGGCCAGGCAGCAGGTCTATCTGGGCAGCAGGTGAGGGATCTTGGTATTCTATCTGGAAACTGACCAACAAAGTTATTCTCTTCATTCTACAGACCTCTGTGTGTCAGAGGAAGCCAAGGATCTGGCTGGGCAAGGGAAGTCTTGAGCTTCTTCTAGCTGGCCCTTACTGCACTTCAGGGACACTGTTCACATCTTTTATCTTTCAGGACTGGTGACGTAACTTACAGGCAAAATGTTAACAGAGTATGAGCAGAGCAGAGCTTAGACACTGCTACAATGAAGCTCTTTGATGTGCTTTGGGCTCTTCTCCCTAGTCCTCACCCCAAAGCCCAGCCTGAAATTCCTTCTCTGAAGCTTTTGTGATTCTCTCCTTGTTTCTTTCTTCTTTAGGAAGGAGCTTTTCCTGCCAGCAGAAAGTATTATTCCTAAATAATCCATTTTACCTTGGTTTTCATTTAGGTGAATATTCCAACAACCCCAAAGAGCTCACTCATGCAAGAGACAGCTCTGTCTCTCAATTTGGGTGAGGTCTTCTACTCCACTTCTGTCCAGTTTTCTTGCAAAATTACATTGTGAGTTGTGGTTAAGTTTTTTAGCAGCTACTGTTTTCTTAGGCATGGGAAAAATGGCAGCATTAGAGAGATGTTAGCAATGCTTCCTTGGTTATAATGGTGACAGAAAGAAAATATGTAGGCTAAACATTGATATATCACTGAATATTGTGGATTTCCATACCGATTTACAATATAGTAAATCAAGATTATTTAATCATTATTGCTACTTAGAAAACCTGCTGATTTTGGAAGCCTTATGGCCAACCTATAGCTATATTAACAGTATATCATGTATACTAGAATGTTTTTGTGTGAAACTTTTCACTTCAGCAAAGTCAGTGAAAGTTTTGGAATGGCGCAGAGGTTTTTTGAACAGTTAAGGCTTCACCCCACTTTGTGATCCCATTAGTATAGACTAGGACAGCACCAAAGCCAGTCTAAGTCTATGGCCATACAAAGTCCAGCAAAAAATAAAACCTGAAACCATGCCTTTAACTCTTTTTATTTAACAGATTCAGAAGATCAGCTATGAACACCTTCAAAATAGGTTCCTTCTGAGTTGACACACAGATGCATATGGTTCTACCAACATTCAAAGTGATTCTGCAGGTAGTTTTCTGAAATGTTGTTGAAGATTTCTGTGATTTTTTGCTTTCACATCTCCTACTGACAATAAATGGGTTCCTTTGAGCATCAGCTTGATCTTTGCAATCTCTTCACTGTAAACCTCAGTCAATAACTGAAAAGTCTCTGTCACAAATGTCTAAATTCAGAAGAAACTTGTTGCTCGCTGTTCATTCTTACACACTGACATTTTCTGTCCAAAGGTAAAAACAATGTCTATATTTGAACAGGCATCCGCTCGTACTTAGTGAAGTGATCAAGCTGAGCCTTGTCTCACTGTGGCAGGTTAGAACATATTCTGTAACCATCTCTTTGTCTCTCCTCTCCGACTTTTGGTTCCCAAGTTATAGTTAGTCTTATTTTTTGTGTGTGTGTTGGACCTCATTAATTCTAGGCTGCCCTATGAAAGCATCACACAAATAGGGAAATTCCAGAGAATCGACCAGAAAGAACCCCCCCCCCATATTTTACTGAAGTGCCACAATGTTGCTGAAGTATCACTCATAAAAGTGAGATTTCTCTTAAAGTACAGGATTACAAGTTTGGAGATCCTCCTTTTAATGACTGATGAACAGATTTTCAGGAATGTAAAGTCATATGTTCTCTTGGTTCTTCAACTTTCCTCACTACAAGCTGTCAAGAATCCCCACCTCACAAGCACAGCAAGAAACTAAACTGATCTTTTCAGGCATGCACTGGTCACAGAACAGAAGATAAGCATGCATGGCAAGTTAGTTCATGCAAGCTGAAAAAGGGTAGTATGACTTTTTTTTCTCCCTCAGAAGAACCCAGCAACTTCGCTCAGCTTGTCAACCCTAATTCCATGCAGATTGGATTTTCCTTTGTGGCTTGTAAAGAGTTAACAATTAAACCAAGAGAAACGAACACTGAGAAAGAACAACAATATTATAGGTACATTACATCCTTTAACATACTCAAGAGGCTGAGTATATCTGAAGGAATAATTTTCACATCATTAAAAACCATGCCTTTCTGAGGAAAACATTATTGCCTGATGGCTTCTAGAAATAGCTGATGTGTGAGGCTATCAGAGCAAATTGGCATGGATCAAGTTAAAGCAGGATTTGAAACTGGTCCAGTTAGACTAGCAAAAAGGCTACATATTCATCCTCATTCTGCATTAAAGTGGGATTTTTTTTAAACATCATGAGTTGCTCCTTAGCAAGGAGGTATCAACAAATCAGAAATGCTAAATGTAAAGCATTTCCCTGAATTTATAAAGAAGGCTTTCTGTGCAACGCATCAGGTATAAAGTGTTATATAAAATCACACCAGTTTCTGCAAGACTGTTTGGCATTCTGAGACTTCTTTCACATTATACTCTTTGGGAAAAAGTCCAACAGATTAAATTAAAAAATGTGTAAGAAGGCTTAATACAGTAATCAATTATTTCTTTTAGATGTTGTTTTATATGCTTCCTCCTCTCTTCGGTTTGTCAGCACTGCTGGAAAGTGGGGTTATGATTTTGCTATTTTCCAGCCCCTCAGTGTTTCCCCTTTTCCCCAGGAACTTTTTATTTGCAATGAGAATTCATGAGAGGAAGACCTCAGTAAAACTGACATTTTCAAAACATGCAGATTTGGATCCTACAAGGCCTTCAGCAGGCATCTCACATCCCTGCTGAGCTCAAGAGGAAAGCTGCAGACTCGGCCTGTGGGAAGATTAATGTTCCAAGAGACTTTATTTTTAAAAAGGAATAAGGCAAGATATTGGCACACAGTTTCTATCTGTTTGATTTAATAATTATGATAAACCAAATAAAAAACGTTGCTGCACGATATGCTTAAAATAAAGACTTTAGCGTTAAGAAAACTTGATATTATTTCAACTGAGAAAGCATATCCATCTCTGTCATTGTGTTCTATGCATGTGTATGCACGGCACAGATCTAATCAGTGGCTGAAGTCATGCTGTGTCAAAACCAGTAAAATATTACAATTATTAGATTTCATGGATGTAACAAAGGTTTGTTTTTCTTGGGAGCTATTTATAACATCTTATAATGAAGGTAAGAGGCTCCCTTTTCTGTGATCATACAAACATTCCAAGGATTAAAACCTCTGAGTTACAACTCAGAAGTGCTGAGCTCTGCTGTGAGTTTGATGGCAAGCCCAACTCTGAATACAGTGGTTTTGTATCTCAGTGAAATAGCTACATTTCTAACCTTGTCCGCCTTTAGGGTTTCGCAGAGTTGGCTTTGTGCTTCCATTAAGCAAAAGCTGTGGGTTTCTAGGTGTCTGACAGCCACTTGAAAGTCAATTTGTAGTTGTTCATGCCTATTTCACTAGGGCTGCTCCTCACGGTATTAGCCAAAAGGACAGCAGCAAATGTAGCACGACATTTCAAGTGGCCCATGAAACAGAGACGACGGGGAGCTTTACAGGCTGTTGCTAGCAATCCTGCATTTCCACTTGGCAGGACTTGCATGAGCACTAAGAGCTGGACTGGCTTAGGATTCCCTGGAAGATCATAAAAATAAATTAGTGTCCTGGATTTATTCCTAAGATTCAGTCTGTTTCCCCCCAATGCTTACTGTATTTTCAACACACATTACTCTCCTTACGGTCGTCTAGTCACCTCCATTTTACATTTACTACATTCTGTCTTTTAGGGAGGAATTAAAACCAGAAGCTCTTCCCATCTTCCTGCCTATAAAATAAAACCCCAAACAGTTACAACTGCTTTTATCTTCTATAGTTTTACCTATCATATCCTTTTCATTCTCCAACAACACACTGCTGTTGCCAAGTCTGGGGTGACACTATATTCAGTTCCTGTTATCATGAGTCTTCATGCTTGTAAAATTTACCACAAAATCGATTTTCCTTCTTCCCAAGGGAATACAGGCTAGTATACAAGCTGGCTTTAATTATAAGTCACATTTCTTGTCTATATGGTGTGAAGTAAACTTAAAATGCATAAACAGATGCAGTGACTCCTCGGACCTTGCAGAGAGGCTGAAAAACACCTAGGGTAAGAAACAAGGATTGACCAGTTCACTTTATAAAGTCATACTGACAATTATGAGTAGGTTAATCTAGCTTGAAATTATCCTGCAGTCTCTTTCTAGGCCACATTTGCCTATTCAGTATTTGGCTTTCACAGACCACCAAGTGGTTACTTGTATTTTGAGCCTTTTAACATCAGCCACACAGTCCATGTGGGACACCATGTAACACCAATCCAACAATGGGGAGGAGATAATTCTGCATCTCAAGAGAATAATGTCTCAAACCAGTATTTAATACACTTACATCCTTCAGCCCATCAATCTACAGGCCCTACTGGCCAGAATCACATCCAACTTGGAGGGACCAGAAGCATCTGCCCAGCTCTAAATTTGGATGCACATCGCACTTGCCATGGTATTCGGGTGTAAGACTTCATTGCAAGTCACAGAGAAGAGTCTAGTGTGTTCATGAGAACAAGAAGAACAAAGTCTGTTGTCCCTCATCTCCTCCCAAGCTCCCTCTTTTGCCTGGAGAGTAAGGCTTGAGGGTGAACTGTAGAGCACAGCTGTACCACCAATATCAAAACAGTTTTAATCTGCCTCTAGTTAAAAACATATTAACACATCAAAGTCATGGAATTTCCTGCTACTATCATCTCCCACAAAAAGAGTAGAACAAAATAAGAAAAGGTCATAGTGCTGGATAGACATGAAACTGAAGTACATTTAACATATCACTGTGGCACACAATGAAATAGAAGGCAAACCAACAATTAATTACCCCTTTTTTTATCATTCCTGAAGACAGCATTGAGGATCAAAGCCTGAAGTATTGGCTCAGTAGTATATCTAAACAAGCATCAGATACATCACGCTCAATTACTGCCCTATTTGCTGAATACTTCAACTAGGTATCCAGACATTACAATAGCAAACTTCACCAGCAGCTTCCAGCAACTGGATACTTGGCAGTGAATACAACAGTAGCATTAATTCCTGAGTGAACAGTTATACCAAGGTTAAGGGATACAATCACAACATCACAAAAGCTTGATTTTGGGAACATTTTAAGGCCAACTTTTATATCTAGAAATATATCTGTCCTCCAAGATGGACTCAGATTGTCTAAATTGAACTCCTGCATTTAATCTGCTTCTAGAAGATCCAGTCTCTAAGATTATTTCAAGTATTTTATCTTGGATTTAAGTGTCATTTTCATAGAATCATAGAATCTCTTTGTTTGAAGGGATTTTTGAGATCATCGTGTCCAACCATACCTGTCCACTACTAAACCTTATCCCTGGGTGCTTAATCTACCCATCTTTTGAATACCTCCAGAGATGGTAAGTAAACCACCTCCCTTCTTTAATGACTGTTCTATGAAAGAGTTGGTCTTTCCTCTAGGCAATCCCAATTCCAAGTTTTCTTCAGTATTTAATGGTACTTTCACCTTAATCCAATATTTCTTCTTTTTCCAAAGCCTCATTGCACTGGGAAGGTAAATTCCCAGTTCAGATTCAAAGCCTTGGTTGTTGAAGGGGAAAAAAATTAGGGAAACCTTAACAGTGCCAGTTCAACATCCAAGCATGTACTTTCAGTAGATGTTTCAGGCTTGTTAAGGTCTGCAGCTTCCTGGAGGTGGCTGAACACTTACCTGCTGATGGAAAGTAGTGACCGAATTCCTTATTTTGCTTTGTTCACATGTACGGCTTTTGCTTTACCTACTAAACCGTCTGTATCTCAACCCATGATTTTTCGCACTTTTCCGATTCTCTCCCTGATCACATCAGGGCAGTTAGTGAGTGGCTGGGCTCAAGCTGCAACATATACAAGAAACATCCCGTGGTAAGAAAGGAGCTGGACTGGGCCTCATGTGATTAAAGCTGGTTAATGATCTGCACCAGACCCCACCTAAAGATGATTTCTTATTAGAAAGAAATACATTTGGACTAAACCAGTCTTTCATTGCTGATTTAGTACCATAGTATCAAGGGTTGAAACAGTGAAACGCTAAACACAGGGCCATGGAAATAAAAGGCCATCTTTAACTAGAAAGCAACCCAAAATTATGACCAGCAAGCAGCAGAGGCTCCTCAGAGGACATCCCCCAGCAGTTCAAGACAGCCAGGTAAGTGATGATTCACTTTGCCTGTCTCCTGCAACTCCCATCTGCTGGGGAGCAGCAGGCAGCCAGGGCTGGTACCAGAGACCAACATCAGCCCTGGCAGAATAGACAGAAGGGGCAGCCAAAGGAAAAACTCTGCAGGACCTGAGTCACACTTCTTGCTGATTCTACAAAAAGCACCGGGGATGACTCGTAACAGGGCTCTAGTGGGTCGGGATGCCTCTGTGGGAGCTAGCTTCTCCTCTGCAGTCCTCAGGACTGTGACCCCACAGCACTGCACATCAACGTGTTGGCAGCACTTAACAATACCAAGATGGATACTCTTGGCTGCTTGCACATTTTGCAGAATAGCTGCTCATTACCAACCAGTACAGAAAATTCAATAAGTATGAATTTTAAGTCTCTGGAAGATTCACCTTTTATTAACACAAGCTACATCCCAACCTCATGTATTCCAGTAGTCATTTAGAAGAACACTCTGGACAAACAGCTATTTTTCAAGAATGAGAGGAAAGATACGGACTTAAAGTACACTGTAGCAAGCACTGTGTGGTACTTTTGAGGTGTTTTAGCAGTTTAGCTAGTTATAAGACAACTTAAATTGAGAACATCTGGCATCTCTAATGAAATACATGGTATTTCTCCTAACTGGTCTTATAATTAGATCTCATTCTTACATGAAATAAAATTCAAACGACTAAGCAGTAAGCATAAATGAAATCAACCCTGCTGAATGCCAGTTGGCCCAAAGATACATCCTATTTGCCTTCCAGGTGATGCCCCAAAATATACTGACAATTCCTGTATTACCCTTTTTCTTATTCACGGTTAAGCATCATTGCAGAAGAGCAGTTTTTGCTCCGCAACCTTTTCTACCTGAATTAACATGCTATTGCCTCCAGAATGATAGAGTTGAAGGATTAAACCCAAGAAGTGGTTGCTCCTCTTAACTTGATCCATAGCAGAAACACCAAAACCACAGTCATCATGCAATAACTGGCTTCCTGAAACACAGAAGGTCTGAAATATTTACACCAGCTCTTGACTGATCAAAAGAATAATACACAGAAGAGGCAAGGGTATGCTCACTGCTACTGTTAATAAACATAATATTTAAAAATACGTATCTTTGGACACTCATACACATTTCTTCTTTGCAACCTGAACAACAATTCCATTTACAAAGGAGAGATTAGGCATTCAAGAAATGCGAAGTGCCAGGAAATGAATCCAGAGTTTATTTTAATAGATTCATTGTTACCTGCAAACACAGGCTAAGCAAATATTTCCTTCAGCACTAAAGTCAATAGCAGCCTTTCCAGCTGCTGTAATGACTGCCTTTTTTGACATATCAGTTGATAGTTGTCTGCTCCATATTAGTTTGTTGAACTGACACCCACACAATAACAGAGAAAACTGAGACAGTTTTAATTTTAATCTCCACACTCTAAACAGATGAGGAGTTTCCTCACATATTCATGGTATAATTAAGTTATATCAAACAAAATATGATTGTCAGACAGGGAGCAGAATTACCCAGCACTTCAGAGATCCATAAGGCAGAAGCTGGCAATGGTTAAGGACTTGTCCTATTTTAGGCACAGAGCTCCCTGCCACAGCCCGTGAAGCTGTCTGCAGTGGGGTGCAGCAGTGAAGCTCCATGGAGGCTGTCAGAAGTTTGTCACGTATTAGATATTTACTGACAAAAAAAATATGAGCTGTGGGTGTATTAAGGATATTCAGGGACAATACTAAGCAGCTCAAGAATTAAAGAAGGAGGAGGAGAAGGAAGGCTTTCACAGTATACATCTTCCTGCCATGTATTTTGTGAGATACTACTGGATTTGTTCCACAGTTATTCCTCTTTCTGATTTGGTTTGCTCTCATTTTTATCACTAGCATTGTTTACATTGAAAATGCAGAAGCATGAACAAGAAGTTACAGAAAATGGCACTGACAACAAACTTTGGTTTCTTGAGGTTTTCCTCCCCCATTCTTCCCCAGATTCCATATTAGCTTCTGGGTCTTACAGGCTGAGGAGGTGCTTCAGCTCCCAGCTGTAGGATTTTCCTGTCCATCTGAATTACTGTGTGGCTGCGGTGGGGAGTCATTTATTTCTGTGCCTTCTCCTCCTCCCTCTAGGATTTTCATACACCCACACATAAAGATAAGTAAGTGTTTGCTTACCTGCACATAAGTATGTGTAAATACATTCTAAAACAGAAAGCCGGTCTTGTTTGTGTGGCATTAAAGCAAAAAGATTCTGTTATGTATCAGAAAAGAAAACCTTGCAAGCAATTTTCAGTCTAAAGCTAAATGGATGATTTCTATACTAGTGTGTAAGTAAGAAGTCTTAATGGATATCACAGCCGAAGTCTAAATGGCTGAGGAACTCCAAAACCCCAAAGTGTTGATCAGTAGGATTCTACTAGAGTCACTGCTTCAGCAAAGGGTCAGATTTAAAAGTAATTTCTTGCTTTCTTGAAACACTAACTGGGAACTCAAACTTCATCAGTCCAAGGTTTTGTAGTTACAGTGGTGCCAGAGAAACACTGTCAATTTACAAATACACACACACAGCTTCAGCTGGTTTAGTTGCTGTCACAACAGTAGCACTTCATGGATGTTATCCAGAGCTACAGAGCATGATAAGAATTATTCCTGAAGTTGCAATAATTCCTTGTGGCTTAAAGCTTATTTTTTTATCACATATTTAGTAGAAGTCTTTTCTCTGCATTGAAACAGCCAAAAGAGATTTACATTGCTTTTCTTGTCTTTCTCTTGAAATTTTAAGACCTGCAGATCTCTTATCAAGGTATTTTTCCTAATAGAATGCAGATAGAAAACAGGGGAACACTGTTAACTGTGGCATTCTAGGTATAATTCAATAACAAAGGAATAAATATCCAGTGTCATTTGGGTATGACCAGCCTATCCTACCTGATATTTCAGAAGATGCAGAAGTCCAGCAGCTTTGCCAGCCCCACATTGTCCTCCCAAGGAACCTAAAAGAACTAAACTGACACAAAGCCTTATATTTATCAACTGAACCCCACTAGACTACATTTTATCCAGGATTCACCTGCAGGCAATGAAGAAAACAAGGTGTCTTTAGCAGATGATTCAGCTAACTTAAGAGCTATGTAACAGCTATCTTACAGCTATCCTGTAATGGGTAGCTCTTTCTTCAGGAGCTCAGGGTCTTTGCTAGCCTAAACAAGGCTATTTTAAGAGACCTACTAACAGTAAAAGTTGCATTTCTTTACGTTAAAGACAGTAGCAAGACAAAAAGTAGAAAAAAACCCTAAGCAAACCCCCCCCCAGACCCTCAAAAAGCAGAGCATACTTTCTTTTCAGATAATCTTTTTTTATAGGCAGTATTGGCCTCTTCCTAGCTAAGTATTTAAATACGAGAACAGTGGCAGTTTAGGCTGTCAGATATCTGATACACGTAATCACTTCTGTGGTCTGGGTTTCCTTCTCATCAACATAGAACAGGCAACATGACAGATATAGCTTTTATTTGTTTTCTTGTTTACTTTAATGCCATCAGCGTGACTTGCTCCCTTCATGAAGGCCATGTCATTGGCCTTTTAAAAAACCCCAAGGTGGCCTGAACAAAATGCAGGAACCAACTACTCTGTTATAAAATATAAAATTATATTTTTGTTTTCATACATCCCTAGGTCCATAAACCTCAAGTGTGGAGATTTTCAAACAAAGCAAAGAAACAAAAATCCCCGTTTGTTCTAGTATACACACATATATACATATACATATATATATCAGATAAAGGACCTATCACAGATCCAAAATCTATGGCAACTTTTCAATCAAACCCAAAATGCATAGCTTAGAGGAGCATTAGTAAATCAGACTTATCCATGACTGTTCCCTGGCTCTGGGGCCAGGAGCCGTGCAACACCCTGAGCCTTGGCTCTGCTGTGTAGCTCCATGCTAACTCCCACAGTCCTACCCAGGAATCGTTTGGCAATGTACTAGTTATCTTGCACCAAAACTGTTAAAAACCCCCAAAATATCAGTCTGATATTGTGTTCCAGCACCCAGGAGCCATTAAACCAGTTGTGTAGACACATTCCTTCTGACTTCAACACTGCTGCCAACCCTCTCTTTTTAGAGTGGCTTTAATAACAGCCTCAGGAACAAAACTTCAGACCAGACATACTGTTCACTGGGGCTGGTGTGAAGCACAGCTCTGCTCTGACCACCACATTGAAGAGAAGGCTGTGGAGGTGAACAGGATTTAAACTGATGTCGCTGAGCCCCAGTGCTGGCAAGGCTGCCCTCATGAGAGCGAGGTGTCCATAGCAGGTGCAAAGGAGCTGTTGCAGGAGCACCTGGAAATAGAGCACTCAGATCTTCTTGAGGAAGGTGAGGATCCAGTTTTGCAAATCATGGAGAGTCGTATGCTGGGGAAACAGGAGGTTCTTCACACCCTGAGACTCAGCCAGGTACTACCCCAAATCTACATCAGTATTCAGACATTCAGTGTTGGCTATAAACGAAGGGGAGTCAGCAAAAAAGACCACAGATACTGCCAGTGCTCCAAGATGACAAATGAAATAAGGTAAATGAAGTTTTGAATGTTTCTCTTTAATATTTTCTAAAAGTGCTGGTATCTCAAGAACACCTTAGGCTGTTTTAAGCCTTTTCATGAGTCTTTCTATAGCTGCTTCTCCTGTTTAACATTAATAATCCCAAGGATGTTCAGCTCTTGCTCTTGCTATATGTGAATACAAGGATACTAACCAAAGCCACAGAAGATTTTCGTACGTGTGAGCTGTGCTCACTGATCTTTTTCTCATTGAGACTGTGATTTGGGGAAAATGCTGACTATTAGACTAAAGAAATGCTGTAAACATTTAGCACAGATGATGTTTTATTTAACCAAGAAATGGCTAAGAAAGAGCTAGTGTTATTTTACAGTATTTTATCCTAGAATTCACAGAAATTGTCTACTTTCAAAATATCAATAAATTCCACAGTGTCCCATGAAAACGGTGTCTTCTTCTGCTACAAATGTGAAATCTTATTTAGAAAAGAGGCCCACTTCTTTATTTAAAGAGGCAATACAAAGCAAAGGCTCACTAGAAAAGCTCTGGGTTCCTTAGGCTGTTTATTTTAAACAAGGCTTTCTGTATAAAGCAAGAATATAGAAGTACCTATGTTTGGAGTACAACTTCAGGGAGGACAGAGAACAGAAGGATCACTTCCAGTAGTGTTCCCTTTTTATATGTATCCTTGAAAATGTAGTGAAGATATCCTGTTCTACATCCTCTCTCTTTCTTGATCAGCTGAGAGAACAATTTTGGGTCATAGGTTCTCAGATTTTTGGCATCCCTTATTATGTAAATTGAGACATGGAGAGATATTTACGACACCACTCTTTTAGGTTCCAAATGATTTGTTTATCACATAATCATTTATGGCTTAAAAAAAAAAAAATTAGATGGTGAAATTAAATCACTTTGTATATAGCATTGTGAATATAAATGGACACTTCGATCACTAGCTGACACAATGGATTGTCTCCCTGAGAATAATTTGGGTATTAGACTTATGTGTGCTTGCCTGCCACCATGCCTATAATAATTTAAGCTACTTAATATGATTAGCTTCCAAAATGGAATTACTGAATCAGAGAAGATGAGAGAAAATGAGGAAATAAAGTTTTCTTTACTGCTGAGTGCTACAAATACTGTGTGTCACTGTCTGTGGGAATCTGAGTTTTGTCTTGTTTTAGTTTGTGGCACAGAATAGAAGTCACACAATTGCTGTCTTCTTTTCAGGTGACAGTTATGGTGATAGGATATAAGAAACTCAAATTTAGATTTGGTTTATGACAAATAAATTCAGATAGTACATCAGTTTTGCCAGAGGCATCATACAGAGACAAGGGTTGCTGAGTTGTTCTAAGGAGGTCCATGTCCTGTGGACATACAGAGATAAATCTGAGACCTGGTTTTTGTCTCTGGTTTAGTGTGAACTAGGATCTTGTTTTCTGCCTTTCTTTCAGTAGAGAGGTCAAGAGCCATGGCTATGCCTGTTTCCCCAAAGAAGCAACTATCTCTTAATGAAAAGAAGGAGAAGTTATACGAGGTCTGACAACATTGCCCCCCTGCCCCAAGACTGAGCCTGCAACTCTATGTATCTAACATATTAAGAAAATCAGCTATGATCACCTTCAAAATAGTTCCCTTCTGAGTTGACACACAACACTGCCAATGTTGAAAGCAATTCCATAGATCATTTTCTGAAAGGCTGTTGAAGATCTATGTTGGTTTTTCTTTCACATCTAATGACAAATACTGGGTTCCTTTGAGCACCAACTTGATGTTTGGGATATCTTCACCATAAACCTCAGTCAATATTTGCAGTTTCCATCATGTATTTCTTCAGTTTCACAAGAAACTTGATGTTAACTTGCTGTTCATTCTTGCACATCGACATTTTTCAGACTGAGGGTAAGAAAATGTCTATATTTGAACAGGTGTTGACTTGCAGCGAGTGATCAAGTTGAGCCTTGTCTCACTGCGACAGGTTAGAGCATGTTCTGTACCAATCTCTTTGTCTTTCCCCTCCCACTCTTGGTTCCTGAGCTATAGGGTTAGTCTTTATTTTATGTTGGACCTCATAATGCAGGAGTCGGCTTGATGCAATTTTGGAGTCCAGACATGATATTTCTGTAATGTCAAGAAAAATAAAAGTCTTTCAGTTCTGATAATCAAGAAGAACAGGGGGAACAAACATCATTAACCATAGCCAATTCCATTGGCAGCAGTGGTATTAATTATCACCAACACAAGCACTCGACCTTAGAGTCACTAAAATATTGCAAAGTAGCTTCATTGTAAGCAATGTCCTGTTCAGCCAAGTTTTTAGTGGTTTCACTTTCATGCAGAGTATAGGAAACATGCAAATAAGCCATTAAATAATGTTCAGAATCTAGAAGAGGTGGAAGAAGTTGGCTTCTTCCCTAGCGCTATCTAGAAGGTAGCGTTTAGCATGGAAAGGATGAGGCAGATCTGTACTCTGAAGGTATTTGTTTGCACAGATGTCAGCTGAGCTGTGCGCAGTTGTGCAGATCTGGCTCTGGCTCCTGCAGTCAGGAATGAGGAAGCACAATTTTTCCTTTTGAAGGAAACCAGTTCTGAGAAGAGCCGTAAAACTAGCAGGAACATAAACTTGTTGAATCCCAGAGAAGAAAGTTTTATACAAATATGTCATGTTTTAAAATTAAGCTTCTGGGGTTACTCACTCCCTGATTATGATACATGAAGGATTAGGCCAATTAAACGGAATAGACCGTAAGAGAGAATTTTCCTGTCACAGTGTTTTATCTGAGAGCTGCTTGTGGCAGAAGTATTTCAAGTAGTTGCAAACTTATTAAAAATTTGTGTTTATTTATTCATTACTTCAGTCTCAACGCTCTTCAGTTGAAGGCACACAAGAGGTCAGGGATACATGGCAGCATAATAATCAAAAGATTCTAGGAAAGCATCGAGTTTACCCCCTCTTCTGGGAAAGGCGGACAGAAACCCCTTTATTTTTACCAAGACAGATATAGTTATTGCATTTCTCTTTTTACAGTTTTATGGGAAGTCCTTTTGAAATTTGTAATAGGAGGGAGAAGAAAAGATGACCTTTCACCAAAAGCTAGGAGAACCTGAAGAAAACCTCTTGCTTACTGCTGCATAAAAGGAATATGCTGTTCAACAGACATCTGCAAGTGAGCCTCCCACTGTTTTGAGCCTAATTTGATTGGAGAGAAACAGAAAAATAATGCCTCTTGAAAATTCAACATTGCACTGCAAAAATCTGGTTTAATGTTAACACGGACCTTCAGCTGCCATTGCCACAGTCAGATGTTTTAGAAGTGTTGATTTTCTCGTACTGATAATAAAATATTATGAGTATTTGTCCAGTGAGTGCTTAGTGGCTTTTTTTTCAAAGTTAAGTACGTTATCACATCTGTTTCAGAAGGTTTGTTTTTAGAGAAACTGTATGACATTAGACTGCTGTGGGTATGACTGCCTGCCAAGTCTCCTTTGTCTCTCTTCAATATTTAATTACAAGACCAAAGAATGACACAAATATAAGAAACTGTAGCCTGAAAAGCTATGCTTACTACAACCCATTTTTCTCAACAAGGAGAATAAAAACTTCAGAGCAAGGTTTTTGGCTGAGTCAAACAATGAAAACGTTTTTGCATGAATATTCATACATATTTTCTAAGACTTTATCTGGTTCCACATGTTCTGCTTGCTTTCCATGAACTTCAGATTTCCTGCCCAGAACATTCATCTTGGAATTGAGGTCCCATAGGATTTATGCCAACCTACATAGCCAAGTGATCCATGTGGCATGGCTGCAGGTGTACGTAACTCTATCTCCTCAGTGTTACCTCACCGCTTTAATCTCTTCCCTCCACCAAAATGCCGAGATCCACTCCTGGAGCAACCTCACACATTACCACTTTGGCTGTGCTTTTGACATGAGTGCAATGCACGAGTTTAGGCATGTGCTGGTCTTCCCTACAAGTATCCATGTACAGTGTGGTAAAACTCAAAGACTTGTTTTGAAAAGTAGGATCAATCAATTTTGATTCACAAAAAGATCTGAGAACAAACCATTCACGTGTATTGCGCTCTTACATTTAGAATCTCATCATCAGATGATGCAGTAGTTTGGTCTCTTAACTGATCACCTTCCTTGAGGGAAGATGAATTTGTAGCATCTGGCAGAGCCCTCATATTTTTCCCTGCTTCTGTTCTCTGGACTATCTATGAATGAGTTCCTGCAGGTTCATTGGAGACTGAATTTGAATCTAGGGGTCTTTTTTCCCCCCTTTCCTGTCTGTTTCCTCAGACTTTTTGGGTGATTTAAGCCAATATAGCCATGCAGCAAACCATTTTATAGTGCAGGTACACAGTTACAGAGCAATTCATAGCTCATTAGAGAGTGTGTCCCACAAAATGAAGTTTTATTATTATTTGCCCTGCCATAATGTATGCAGAATGCTTTGGTTCTGAAGAAAAGTTAAGAGTAATAAGAAAATTAAAACAATGACATGGAACTAAAGGGAGGAGTAAACTATTTGCCACAGTAGGACTCTTAAGGTCAAGTAAAACAAGAATGTCTCTGGTTACCCTTCAACTCATTCTCCCAAAAGGCCCACAGAGTTGTACCGTCTTTTGTTAAACCATCCGTTTGTCCTTTTTATAGTCCTGAACAGTAATTTATTCCTGGATTGGCTGAAATATTAAGTCCCTGGTGTTGCTACTATGATTCTTAGACAGAGCACACTGCAAATGTAGAAGGACAACTGCTTGATTATGCAGTTATGCGTCAGAAGTGTCGAGAAGGGCATTTTGACGAGGCACATGACCTTATTAATCTCAAATGAAGCAGGAGACAATTCACCGTGACAGGGACTTACCTGGTGCAGGGAACTGATCCATGGAACAGCCTTGCTCGTGATGGGTTTCCTTAGGGTACGAGCTCAACTCAGTTTTGCACTGGGGAGAAGTATCAATTATTTTTTTCAACACTGATACTCAAGTCTTTCATTTAACTCTCTACACGGACAGCATAGGCAAGACCTTTTTGACCCAGATTCTCCAGGCCCTTGGCCAAGAAGTGTCCATCATAGGAGGGGCATTTTGAGGCAAGATGGGGCTTCAAGGGAGTTTGCAGAGTGCCATTCAGTTTTCGATAGGGTACATTATTTCCTCTGCAAGACTCCTCCACTGTCCTAAGCCAGGGCTGGTGAATTCACAATTATTTTTTTGTCAAAAGCATTTTTATTAAAATTGTTTCAATCATCCTGCCTTCATTGATACCCACATGCAGTTTTCTACAGACAGCGCTTCATCAGAAAAACACAGGTCATTGCTACTTAGCAAAGACCTCTGTATGGTGTGTCTTTCATGAATACACACATAGACACATACAAACCTCCACAGCCCTGTTTCTCTGCTTGTTACAGGTAGTGCAGATGATGTGAGTGGCAGTCTCCAAAAAGCTTTCTGGTAAACAGACAGGGGCACACCACTCCATTAATCTATTCAAGTTCTTTAAAGGCCTCACCAGAAGCTTACCTGAACCACTTGGCAATAAGTGGTTCTGATTTATGATGCCCCTCTGATACAGAGAAATGCCATCCCCACCTTACTGACAGGGAACTGAAGCACACCAAAAATTTAACGTCGAAAATCATTGCCGCAGCAGCCTTATAAGCAAAAGCCAAGTCCATCCCAGATGAGTGTCCTATTCTTTGAACTGTTCTGTTAACGATTAGATATTTGGAAAGGAAAATGAGGGTAAAATAATGAGGGAAGGAGAGTTTAATAGAAAGAAAGGAACAGCAGAAAAGGAAGATTTATCATCAACAGATTTTACTATGTAATCAGGCAATTGCTCTCCATTTTGACTGCTTGAGAGTATCCCCTGTCGCATAACTAAAATCTCATTTGGGGCGAGTTTTCATATTTAATTTACTGCTGCTGCATGTGTGAGATGTACGGGAATGAGAAAGGCCACTGGCTGAGGGAGCAATATCTGCTTTGACCCAGGACCTGAGGGGATAGCAGAAAAGACAGAAGGAGGACAGCAAGAAGAAAACCTATGGTCAGTGGTTTGAGAACACATCCTATAAATAGGTTACACACTGATCACTGGCCTGCTGCTGCTAAACACTGCAAGCACATGCAGCTCTGGGTACTGCTTACTCACTGAGGCCCTTGGAGTCAGATTTTTGTTCTGAGGAAATGGCTTAGTGCATCAGGCACTCGAGTTTCAGAAACTGAGGCCAAACCCAGCTTGAACAGAAAAAAAAGAACTGAAAAATAAGGGAATTCAATCATTCTGCAAAGTAAATTAGAGCCACTGTCACTTGAGTATCTCATAAGAAGAGTTAGCAATTGATACTCACCTTTGAGAAGCTGTTTGAAATGCAAACCAAGGCTGTATTAAAATAATTATAACTATAACTATATTTTTTGTAATTATTCCTGCTCCATTTTAATCAAGTTTTCTTTTGCAATAAAAAAAAATTCTAGACATTTAACTACCATCTCCCAAGACAATGCTATTATTATAAAAGAAAAGCAGATTTAGAGAGTTAATAATAAAGTATATATCATGTTTTCTTGAGCAAAAAGAATCACTTTATAATATATCGCTTTCAATAAAGAGTAAGCCTCTGATTTCATGCAGCAATATTAATTGTTGAGGAGAGAGAATACAAGAAATCACATCAGATTAAGATTCTTTTGAATCACAGCAGAGAAGATAAGAATGCATCTTTTAAATAAACAAATTATGTTACAGGGAGTAAAATTAGCAGGCAATCTTCAGCAATGCCTGCCTCTAACAGTTCTCCATATGACTTCTTGTGGGCAGGCCCAGGGGAGAACAACTGATGGCAGAATGATTATTTCAGCTTCTTGTGTTATTATTCTGCAGCCTTTCTCAGAGCGCGGGGATATTAACTATTCCACCCCTTCTCTGCGCTGCAGAGAAATTAGGCTTCACATCAGCATGTGATGTGTGTGTTACAAATAATTGCTTATCACAAAAGCTTTTTGATCTGAAACTATGAGAAATGGCATGCAGAAGAGAAAGGACTTTGTATATTACTGCTGGAGGAATGATAAATTTCAAATAATGGATGTAAAATAAGATTGACGTAAAGAAAGCAAAGTAATAACCACAGATTCTCACAGATGAAATATGAAGGTGTGCACTTTACATGTTGCAGTGAGAGTATTTCGACTGATTGTGGTAGACTCAGTCATTCTCCCATGCAGACCAAGAGAGCGCAGCCCTCCAGGGCAGCACACGCCAGTGTTGCGAGAGCTGGGCTGTTCTCCTGTTTTTCAGCTAACACTGCCTTTTAGGAACCATTTTTTTAATTAATGTATACACAGTTCATCCCTCATGAAAACAAGGTTTGTGAAGGCCTTGGGCTCTGGAGGAATTGGTTGCAGTCTGCTTTTGAAGAAAGCTTTTTTCCTGCTGAGGTGGCAAGAAAACTAATAATGTCCATGGTGCCAGAGCCTGCCAGTCTGCACGGATCTTTCTGTGCCCCAGCAATCCATGCCTTTGAATGCCTTAACCTTGAATTAATACTTTTCTCCAGCCTGCTAAGGAGAGCAAGGAATAGATCAGAAATCCTCAGAAGGGTCTGCATTGCAGATGGGTGCCCTACGTAGACTGGAGCACCTGAAGGACTGCTGGTGTTGGGGTAATGGCTCAGCACTGGGGTGGTGGAGGGTAGGAGAGATGAAGGACTCCTCCACAGGCTGCTTTCAGAGAACGGGATCCCACTTGGGGAGTGGAGGCATTGGCAACAGCATGAGCAGGCACGCAGCCCCAGGTGTAATGCAAGCTCCGTGACAAGGAGCAGAAATGTTTGCTCCAGAGCTACTGCATGTCAGGGTTGAGACCCGTAGACACTGTCAGCATCCCCTGGTTGCCACAAAACCTCTTGCTTACATGTGCTGTGTCAAGGAAACTTGTCGTTCGCAGTTTATTTGCGAGAATCTCTTCTATCCTAGAAGCCCTGTGGGGAATCCATAGTAAGAAAAAAAAAGAAAAAAAAAGAAGGTTCTGAAATACCAACTTTCTCCTTAAAATGCAGTGAGGTTACACCACCTCATGTTTGCCTGGCATTCACAGAAATGTCTCTCATATTTGTCAGCTGGAAAACTCTTTGCTTTGCCGAACTCTGCAGAGATCCTGAAATGCACCAGTGTTACTTGGTGACAAGGATTGGGTCAAGCATGAGAGAAGCTCTTCATCCTCTGAACTTTAGAGGTGCTTTTGTAAAGGTGTGGAGTTAACTGTCCCTCTTAGAAAGATGACTAAAATGCACCAGTGTTTTAATCAGAGCTGGTGGTGGTATTATAGACTATTCCGTACACTGTCTGTTCTCTGCCCTGCAAAAAGCACTCCTGTGCCCTTATGGTGGGCAAGGCTTGCCCAAGCCCATTTATGAAAGACTGTTTCTGTTAAGAACTCCTATTTAGCCTAAATGTTTTTTTTGTTTCTTCCAAAGTTTTATACAATAGAGAAACTGCAGCTGTATGAGATAATGACGTAACATCTTGCCCTTTGGGAAATACCACCTAATAAGAATTTATCCAATCTTTGAAAAATAGGTAGGACAATTTTCTTCCTTCGTTTTTTTTTTTTTTTTTTTTTTTTTTTTTTTTTTAACAAAATGTTCCTGTTTAATTCCTTATTAAGGAACAGACTGACTTGTATTATGCTTGGAGTGGTGCCCTACCTTGCATTTGGGGGCCAGATCTCATGTGCTGTGCATCAATCCAAAGACACTGGAGGCTGAGCTGGCTCCGGAGGAAGAGATAACCATATGAATTTGAACTCAAACCAAGGCAAACATGTCTCTGCAGGAATGATGGGATTCCGTCTACTCCATTACTCATCTTGTCTCCCAGCACCTCTGTGCCTCACCAAACTCCTCTCATAGCACTCTCTGGGAACGGGGAGCTTAAAAAAAAAATCAATAAAACTCCACCACAATAAATTGCTGTTAGTAATAACAAGTACGGTCTTTATTTCTGAAATTCTATAATAACTCCTAGCTATTTCTTCCCTGTTTTCACTAGCAGAGTCAACCACACTTTGAGGCAATGAAATAGCTTTTGTGTTAACTTGAGAATTTTTAGGTTTGTGTCTGCAAGGTCCGCAAAGGGGGAAAAGGCTCTGCCTTGGACAGTAATTTAAGAGGGATGTACAGAGTTTCCTTGCCTTTGGAGAAGCATTTTTAAGTAAATGGTAGACAGTCCATGAGAAGCAGTACAATTTTCCTTCATTGTAACTGTGATATAAGGTACATAATAACCATACAGTTACTTTCACCCAGGAAGAATAGTGTGATATAGGCAAATAAGGCACCCTTGTGCCAACAGAAATACTAATTATATGTTGGGGAGTAGAGAAAAGGGGGGAAAATATCAGTTACTAAAGCAGCTATTAAAATAAAACAGGGATGTTGCAACTCAAGACGAAGCATAAGGTCAGAAAGAAAATACTGGATGGTATGGAGAACTGAATGCTGGATGACAGGTTGCCCTCAAATCACAGACCAGGAGAGAGGAGAGCTCTTTTCCAGGGCAGACGTGTTGGCTGTGATTTCTTCTGGGGATTGCCACGATTTGAGCTTGGGCACCCATAAGCAGACCGCATTAGTCACTGCTGTCACTGCTGACAGCAGATGAGCACAGATCTCACTGTGTAATATTTCTACTTGCAAGGTGTTGTGTGTTGGTGGGTTGGTATTTTATTGAATTTGCTTTGATGTGAGTCAAAGTAGGACTGTATCTGTGGATAATCCAGTCATTTTTGTGTTGGGATTTCACCTGTCAGCACACTTTACTGTCCTCTCTCAAAAAAAGAGAAACAAAGGGCTCAGAGCTGCTCACTCTACTGAGAGGAGGAATTACGCTCAAGATCAGAAGAGCTGAGGCCAAGGAACTTTTTCTCATATAGTCATACTTTTGCACAACAGGCAGCTTTCAGAGGAAAGAGAGAGGGAACTGATGCGTGAAAATCAACTACAGACACACAAAGATAATTTGCCAAACTACCTGCTGACTTCAGTCTCATTAAACTCACATTTTGGGTAAAGTTTCATGAAGAAGCTGGCATATCTCAGCTGGATACGAGGTACCAGCCACCAGGGATGGAGGCAGTCCAAGGAGAGAGACCGGTGGTGGCCCCCAGCCCACCCCACAGCTGTGCAATGGCAGGGCAGACCAGCTCCACAATCTCCTTTTGCTCCCGAGGCCCCACCGCACAGGGTCCTGACCAAACACAGATGCCAATGGCAGCATCATGGGCAGCGAGGCACTGTGGAGCTGGGCCTTGTTGCAACAGGGAAGCCATCAGGATCCATTCCGATTTTGAACTTAAACTGCTTTGGTTCACGTTTAAATGGGAAGGGGGCTCTTCCTTTCTTCAGCTCTGTTGAGGTTTTTGAAAGAGCATCTTCCCTATGTGAAAGATGGGTATTTGCCGATATTTTTGAGGCTGTGAGATAGCTAATTATCTCACTTAAAAATTGCCTGTGTGGGAGTGACTCCTGTTGTTTGTGGAGTGTGACTGAGTAAAGGAAAGTTGCTGTCAATATTAAAACAAACAACCCTCACTTTTATTTCCACTTGACTTTGTAATAAGATAACCAGGACCGGTTATTAGCTTAGCCTGTGGTAAAACATCCTTTTTTTCTTCCTGTTTTTCCCAGCAGTCTTTATTTAAGCCTGGAGATTTCCTGGACAGAAATATGAATGCACGCACAATAAATCTGTATTTTCTGGAAAGCTCTGTGAAGATGTAGTACATCTTTTTCAAAGATAAAATTAATTTACCACAGGAGCAGGCAATTAGCAGCATCTGAGCTGAAGACCTCTCTGCCCCTTCCTAGACCCATCAGGCCTGTGGGGTGTGCAGGCAGCCACGCGGCAGGCGGCAACCTTCCTGCCTGTGATCCGTGCATGGTGGCCTCCGCGGGTCTGCTGCATATTTCCAGCAAACCTCTGGGAAGTCCTCAAAATTTTCCAAGAAAAATCCTATGGGTGGATAAAGAAAACACAGAAAAAACCCATGAAAACTTGGAAACAAGGTCATCTTAGCCCAAGTGGGCTACAAACCCAGAGTAGGTGGGAAGCTTTCCTGTATTACAGTGATTTTATTACTTTTGTCTCCAGGTCTTGAAAGCTTAGTCAGCATTCAACAATCATGGAAGACAAAGAGAGGTGGGAGAAACCCCTTCATTTCTCAAACCCACAAGTCAACTGCTCATTTCAGGTTAAATAAACCAAAAGAAAGAAAACCATTCTATCCAAGTGGTATTCACTCTTCATTTATTAAAAGACAACCTTCTTGTAGGATGTCTGTTGTATAACCTAGCACATCATGTACAACATTTAGAAAAGGGATGCCTCCCAACCCACTTGGTTTAAATTCCTTCTGGTCTTGACGACACCCCTGCAGCGTGTACAAGGGTAATGATGCTTCTTTCCACTAAAGGGCTTAAGGAAGGTTTGGTGATCTGGAGCTATCACAAAAACTGGTATCGGTAGCATGGTCTCAGAGAAAGGTTTAGACAGTGAAGTCCCTGTATCACATTCCAGCCCAGGAAAAAATAAATCTCAAGATCAGTGACAGAGCCAATGGTGAACTTAGGCTAAGCTCAGAACTACCACACGTAATAGAAAAAATGTTAATAGCCAGTGAAGTCAAATACACTATGGGAGATTCACCTTCCATGTGAATGGATGCTCAGACCAAAAAAAATTCTTTAAAAGGCATTTTCTCTCCTACTGTACTCCATTCTCATGCTATCTTTGGTGGGATATCGGATCTAATTCAACTCAATACATCCAACTTGAATTTACCAGCAAAGACACCAGGGCAAGGGGCTTACAGCAGCAGTCTTGGAGTGTAGTGCAGAGCCTCTGTGTACCTCCTCATTGTGGGTCTGACCGTTGCAACTTCACTGCTGCCCTCCCAGTGTACAATGTGCGAAAATAACACTTCTGCGTTGCCACGTGGACCTAAACTGAAGTCTTGCCAGCACATTTCAATGCTAGCAAGACACTTTACTTTCTACCTTGTATTCAATTTCCATGGGCAAAATTGAGTATTTTGTCGTGCCTGATTACATTTCTAAGTTCAAGCCTTCAGTCAGACCCTAACTAGATGCTGAGTAATTTTCTTCCCGAATTACACAAACTAGCAAATCATACAAAAAGGAAACCATTTTTAAAAAAAAGCTATTTTGTGATTGCATTGTGGCTAATAAATAGAGACTGTGCAAAGGTGTTATGTTCAGTATCAATTATTCACATTTCTAAGAAGTAACTGACACATCCTCAAGTTACGATTTCCATCGACGCTGGCTATAAAATACCATTTTCACTATGATTGGAATGGTTGTTACTGGCTGTCAATTAAAATATATATCATTTACCAGGCAACAGAAGCTGACAACACCAGGAAGAAATAATACTTGACAGCCACTTGGGAAATACAGGCAAGTGAAGACTGAAAATTACTGAAGATCTTTATCTACAGCTTCTTAAACGCTGACCTCCAAGATATGAAGAACAGAAAGATTTATTTGCACTTGAAAATTTCCCTTACGTCCTGTTGTTCTGTTTCTTTTTCATATTAAAGATTGCATTACGCATATTTTAAAGAAGCAGCACCAAAGTCACTCCCACAGCTCAGCAAGAGAAATTCCCCTTAGCAGAAATTGTTGACTGCCATTTTCCAGCCCTTGTACCCAGGGTGGACTGGAGCTAATTAACTGAAGAGAGGAAGTCTTCTGGTGAAGCCCAGGGAAGATTTATCATTGTTTGTTTAACCCAGAGATCCACTGGAATTGACCTTTCATAGTAGTGTATTATTCATGTAAGAAGGAGGATTTTTTTTTTTTTGGAAGCTAGAAATTCAAACAAAATATTCTCAGCCTTTGGGTAGGCACACAGATGTGAAGGACACTTAAACAAAAACCCCTATACTGTCCCAAAAATTAACAGTCCTGAGATTGCAGAGTCAGCCATACAGTTGCTCAATAGTTCCCAAAGCTGGATGCAGATGATAAGAGCTGTTTCCATTCCCTCCATCTGCGCTGTCACTGGACTCTGCAGGAGGACAAGCAAAGACAGAGCTACTGCCAGAGGTCAGCCTGCACTCCGCTTTCTTACTCCTCAGGCACAGAAGAAACAAATGACAGAGACTTAATTGCCCTTTTGAATTGCAAAGCTTGAAAGTATCAGCTCATCAAACTGATAGAAAACGTGTAAATGTATTTCTGGATGTAGATCCCGTTTTGCTTAATCCAGCTTTATCGCACAACTCTTATGTGAAGGTCATTGTGAACAGGGCACATGGAAGCCAGACACCCTGCTCTGCCTAGACCAGAATTATTCTTCCATCATAGACAGAACCAATCACTGTTGTCTTATTTAATGTATGAAAACTCTCATCAGATACCTTCACCACCATGATCAAAGTAAGTATTATCTATGGATGGAGGAGCACTATAAAACTTCCAGGGAATCATGAGCTCAAACTAGTGGGATGCTTTGTCTTCCCTGTCTTCCCACAAGCCAACATCTAAGATCTCAATCAATCCCTCTTATTATCCTTGCTAGTGTCAAAATAATCACTGTGCAAGCTTATCAATGAGCAGATGATGCTTAAAAAAAGAACTTCTGAGCGGTCATCAGCTAGGGAAAGAACACAAGTTGGGCCCCTGATCTTTTTTAAACGAATATGGCAAGTGTGGAAGGGATAGGAACATCATGCTGCTACTCTTCTGGCTTTAAAGACAAGTATCAGTAAACCTTCATGTTTATGTTGTGACTTTCCCTAGACTTCTGGATTATCAGGTCAGTTTTACCTTTCTGCAGGACTTCAGTCCTTGAGACAAATAGCATCACCTCTCTATACTACAGCACCAGTCACAGCTTGCCCTCAATTTTACTCACTTAGGCTGACAAGAAATTACAATCAGCAACAAACACTAGCAACCAGAAGGATTTTAATGATAGATTTTTCAATGAAATAAGTATTGGCTCTTGCCAAGTTGACTTACTGCTGTGTCCCCCATTCATTTTGCCACCCTGCGGGTGCTGCACAACAGCCCCTGCTGAACCATGGAGCAGCCCCTTGTACAGTGAGGTGTGAGGACTCACAGCTGGGGAGAGGGAGCTCCTCGCAGTAGGGAAGGCTCACAAAATTGCCCTAGTTTGATTGTTCCCCATAGTGACAGCTAGTGGAACACTTGTTTTATTCTACCAGTCCCTCAGATGCATCAGGGATCATTTATACCCTGCTATAGACTCTTGTAGATTATGAAGATGGATAAACAGTAGCACTGTAGCTGTGGCAGACATCTTAAATGTGGGTTCACAGTTTGTTGGTAAGGACCACAAATCTATGACCCAGTTAGGATGGTCCACCTCCAAGTTCATCACTATGTGCACACACATATGTTGGCTGATTTCCCAATCCTGAATCTGATGGTTGACCCCCACCCTCCACCTCAGAGGAAGAACACCACCAAATGAGGAACAGCAATGAAGCACATATATATTTATTGTCATTCCCAAATCTCAAGAAGTTACCTGATGAGGTCTCAGCTAAAGCACAGTAGAGCAGACTGCATTACCACAGCACTACTTTGATGAATGGCCACAACACACCCTCCCCTCCTGTTAAAGATGCTGTACAGCAACAGAAAACAGAAACATGGTATCAACTTCATAGCTGGTCATACACAGCGAAAAAGACATCCCTCGGAGCTGAGTTAAACCAGAAAGCAGATGTGGGCATGACTTCTTTTTTCCATTTCCTTTTCCTCTTTCTAAACTTACTGAACACATTTGGATTTTTGGAAAGAGAGAGAAAGAGTAGAGTTTCATCACAAGTAAAGCCTGGGCTGAGGGTGATCTCAGGATAGCTGCTGAACAGCTGGCCTTCCTCCTCTGCAGAGGAGGTGATGTTTAAAACTAGGGTATGGATGACTCTTGCAGAACTCAGCCTCCTCAGGCAGCTCCTAGAAGTGGTGATGCAGGGGGCAGAGGAAGGGTCTGCTTGGAAAATATTTTCCTGAGCGCAGCGCTCTTTAGAAAAGCTCCTTGGCAAGCAGCAGTAAAATAAGGACACAGCCCTGCGGGATCTTGAAGGAACATGTAAAATAAGGGCAATGAGATGAATCACTGGTAAATGTGCTGTAATATAAAAAAGACTGGGCAATTTGGATAAACTGGCAAAAGGCTGTACCAGTCTCCAGATTAGTTGCTGAAATGGTGGACTTCCCATCAATGCAACATGGGATCTATTGAGAGGAAACTGGGGATTGTTAACTAGCCATGAAAAAAAGTTTTTGTCCATGATCCTGAAAATGAACATATCATACATGTATTGTGAAGATTACAGGCCAAGACAGTCAGCGTAGCATTTTTTGGAAGAAAGGAGAACTGCCTTGAAGCCTTTCCCCCAGCATGTTTCCTTCAAGCAAGCAGAAGGTTCAGGTGAAGACTCAGGTCTGGAGAAAACCAGCACCACAGAGTTCCCACTTCAGTTTCCCTCCTGCAGGCTTCAGCAGTTTAAAATCAGCTGCTTTCACTGGCAACAGGCCAGCTTGACTCTGCGAAGGAACCAACTCCATATGCTAGGCTGACAAAAAATCCCCACTTTCTTCAGAAACACCTAAGTCTTTGGATTTCCTTTTGTTTCTGTTGGCTTTAGTCCATCCTTAGTCATCACTGTGATAGCAATGGCATCCAAAGCCTGCCCTTTGCTAGTCCCCACTAAGGATGCAAAACACAGTGCATAGCATAACAAAAATAATTAACATTTTCCATTGCTGTGCAAATATCGTCCATCCTATCTTCAGAGCACACCAGACAGACAAACATTTCTGCTCTAGTTGTTGCCTCCAGCACCTTGAGTTATGACGCCCAAGCTAAACCTTCCTGGATCTTTTTCCGGGCTGTTCTCCTGACTAAGTACTAGCTCTTCAGTACACCCCACGCTTATCGCTTTTGTTTTCCCTACAGTGACAGTCACCAGCAACAGCACTAGCAAGCTGACTCTGTGGGTCATACAAAATCAAAACATCAGTTTTTTCCCCCATTTCTCTTTCCCTTTGGTAAAGTGAGGGACCGTCATCCCTATTTTCCTTAGTCCTCTGTTCATCTTTTTCAGCTGCACACCAAAATTGTGACAGAACGGGTACGCTGCAATCCAGGCTTGGACTGGAGCTCTGCTTTTTGGACCTCCAGACGCTGCTGCAATACAAAAACTACCACTAAACTTGTACCCACTAGAAAATAATAATAGAGACCACTTGATAAAAGGTCCTAGTTGTTATTTTCTCAAGGTATTTTGTCCAAGCACTGACATTTTAGTGAAACTGAAGAAATATATTCAATTTCCCTTAATTCTTTTGCCGCAGGGTGTTACAGACTATTACTGTGTGCTGTTAAATACCTGTTGTGTTTTATTCCAAGGTGACCAAAATAATTATTTTTTCCAGTTACAACAGCTTTTGAAGATCTTCCAGGATGAAAGTGAATACAGAAATGCCAAATATTTCCTATTCTAATAGATGGCCATCAGTGCTTTATGAACTATCCCATTACATCCAACAGATATCATTGTCGTTTTCACAAAGGGTCTTGAGAACATTTGCTTTAAATTGAATGGCTCTATTTTGTACTATACCAAGAACACTGCTAATATTGATCCAGGTGCTCTATGGAGCAATCTACTCTTTTCATTGTGGAACTATTGAAGATCTGGTCTAATACACTGGTAAAACAACATCTTTCAAAGTTACCAACATTAAAAAAGCAAATCATTACATTTTTCATTAATTAAAAAAGGCTTATAATAGCATTAATGATCCTTTCACTGGAGTGTATCATTTAGGTAATGGCAGCCTAGCACATTAACTTCCCTTGGCTTTGCCTTGGCCTTTAACTCCTCCAGCTGATTATTACCTAATTTGTAAAGTCTCCCAAATGGGTCATTAGCTCTTAAATACATTTCTCCTGCTGTTTGGTATATACCTTAGAAACAGTAGGCTGTTGGAGAGACAACTGGTTGGAAGTAGCTCTTTCTGGGAACTAAAAAAAAAAAAAAGGTAAAGAAAAGCCAGATTAAATTAAGTTTGCAAAATGAATCATGGCTTGAAATATCCCAGATACATGGTTAAATAAGACATCACATGGAATTTTTCTTTCAAAGAGGACTGGCATCAGAGCGTATGCAACCATATGTGTCCTTGTAAGCACCTGCACCTCCTGCTGCTTCAAATCCATTATGGCACTTGTGCAACCTGGCAGTCATCTAATGTGCTAAACTAGGAAACCAAGGAGAAAGGCTCATGGGCCCAGGTCCTGTACTCCTGATAATGGTGACCTTCTCTCTCTGCCTTCCCAGCTCAGCCTGGAAACCATGAGCCAAAACAGAGCAACCTGACACCACAAGAAAAGCAGTAGCATTTGGTGCAAGGATATGAACTGCCTAGGACAATGCTAAACATTCACCAACCAAATTAGTGATAATGTCCACCACCAAGTGAGAAAAGCAAAAGATCGTTTGGCTTTTCCCAGCCACAGATTACATTTTTGCATTGTTTTGCTTTTTTTCTCCTTTCTTTACAATATGATGCAGGACTTGAGACTGAAATAAGCCAGTGTGACTAAGTGAAAACTCTTTGTACTAACCCACTCATCTGCAGGGTATTCATGTGAAACAGAATAAATGCCTACTGGCCAGCAGTATTTGCACTGCAGGTACTTGGAATACGGAGGTGTTGAATAAATTACGTGTTTCCACACAAAGAAAATAACACTTAAGGAATAACAACACTTCAACTAAATTCAACTAAAAAAACTTCAGTATTAGCAAATGCTCCTATTTGTTTATGTAGCAACTTCTTTGTTCTATTTCTTTGCATTTATAGATCTTTCTGACTCCCTCCTCCTCTTTGGTTGTCTTAGTTTGCCTGCTTATTTTCAATGCAATCACCACCTCCTCTGAAAAGAGGCTACTCTGTACTAGTTTTACCTGGTTTGATGGAAGGGCACCACCTTCATGTTTTATGCCTTTAGAAAGGACGAGAGATGTGGTGTCCTTTGAGATAAAAACAATTTTCTGGTACTGCCAAATATATGTGGACCTGCAGAACATTAATTAACGTAATAAAATCAACATCCTCACTAATGTTTTCAACATCCTCACTAGTGTTTTCATAGCAAACAAATCGCGTTCTATCACTATGAAATTCTCAACTTCCTTTTCCCATATTTTTCCCCTTGAATAAGCTGTGTATACAGTGTAGGTTCTTCGATCACTATGACCTTTATACAGTACCATCAGAGGCAACACTCACTTGCAAAGCTGAAAAACAGAGGACTCCATGATCAAAGACTTATAGTTATTTTCCAGATGCCTTTTTATTTAAGAAATCTGCTTTATAACTTGTTCTGACAAATGTCAGAGCTGAAGAAATTCTTCCTCTAAGGGAAGATTTATGATCTATAGGATAGTTTTCTTTCTCTGTATTTTTCAGGAGACTGGATTCATCAAATACAAACTGCTCTTTGATTTGTGTGAATGCATGTTCAGCACAAAGAAATGAAATACAAAAGTGGGGAAAATGACAATACTCTTTATCTATGGGTAACTTTTTGGCACAGAAATATCATCTGGTGTGATCAACTGGAAAATGCTGAGGTACTTAGCGTAGAACGATGTGGCAAAACCAGAACTGCCTACAAAGAAAACTGTGCTTATTCTGTTCTTCATGCTGGCCACCGCATTGGTAGGCACTTCAGTACCCCAGCAGATGGTTTTGAGTAGGGACTGCCGAAACACCAAACGCAGAAGCCTGCCCTTCATGGGAGGATTTCAATTGAGGAACATCCATCTCTTGAGACTTCATGGTACCAGCTCAAAAGTCTCAGGGCACAGCCCAGCGCAGGAATAACTATGAAGATAACATGTTCAGGACAGAAATAAGAATATAACTTTCCGTCCTCCAAGGAAAAACTAGCAACCAAAACCTGTGATATAACTAAGTTTTCCTCAGCCTAAATTTCAAATGCCTAGGTAGCTAATGGACCTGTAATTCAAGGTTTATTTTGGCAAAGGGCCACAGCAAAGATCTTCTGAACTTACAGTGGCAAGAACTGAGGCCATTTGCATTTTCAAGTGGGACTTCACAAGGATAAGCTTAGTCAGCCTGGAAAGGACAAATACAATTACAAAATCTGAGCAAGAAAGGCCAATAAGGTCTTGTCTACAAGAAAGTCTCTGAATAACTTTTGTGCTCAAAGTTAAAAGGTTGCTTGAGTTCTTCCCTGAATCAAGACTGAATGCCAAAAATATCAGACTTAGGGGGTGATGAGAGGTTGTTGGTTGACCTCACCGTATCGATATGGTACCACTTTTTGCAAGCTGTTTTTTTCATAAATTGTTTAGGTTAGAAAAGACCTTTGAGATCATTGAGTCCAATTGTAAGCCTAACACTGCCAACTTCACTAGTAAAACATGTGTCTAAGCACCACACCTACATCTTTTAAATACCTCCAGGGATGGTGACTCAAATACTTCCCTGAGCAGCCTGTTCCAGCGCTTGATAACCCTTTCGATGAAGAAATTTTTCCTAATACCCAATCTAAACCTCCCCTAGCACAACTTGGGCCATTTCCTCTTGTCCTATTGCTTGTCACTTGGTTGACACCTTCCTCACTACAACCTCCTCTAAGGGAGATGTACACAGTGATAAGGTCTCCCTTCAGTCCCCTTTTCTCTAGGTGAAAGAATCCCAGCTCCCTCGTAAGACTTGTTCTCTACACCCTCCACCAGCTTTGTTACCCTTCTTTGGACATAGAATTTTATTCACTAATACACTGATACACCTGAAAAGAAGATGAGGGCTACACTGGAAAACATGTGAATGCATTCTGATTTCTGGGAATCAGCAGTAAGCTGTAGTCTCTCCCTTTGAAATGGACCTGATGTCATGTCCTGAACTCTAGCCGCTGTATTTTTGTCACCTTCTGCTACTTTGGCTGTAGCATTCTCAAATTGCCTACCCACCAAACTCCAATGAAGGGTTTTCAGCACTTTTAAATCCCCAAATAGAACTTTTTGATTCACATATAAAACTAAGAAAAATAATAGTCTTACCATTGAAGGATGATGCCTTAGGTTATGGGATACTCTATTCTGAAGTCAAACAGCTGCTGATGAATTACAGTTAGCTCTATAAGTACATGCAACATTTTAAATCATTAAGGCCTGTACTTCACAGAGTAGAGATTAAGTAATCTTGAACAATATGCATGACAAATGCAAAAAATGTTATTTGGTGACTTGCAGTTCTAAAATGCTCAAGACAATATTCAAGAGTAATCTAATGCTCACAGTCTCTCTGCTCACCTCTTTGGTTAGGCTGAATATCATTATTATTGGTAAACAATACAATTTAAAAAAAAATCTTTATGCAATCCAATTGAAGACAAATCTATCATGTTTTATTATTTGGATTGTATTTCTTCTCCCACTTTTGAGTTTTCCTGATTCAGTGATTGTTAAAAACATCGAAACATCATTTGCTGATAAAAAGGCATTGTAGCATATATCCAACGTCTACAGCATTTAAGTCCAGGTAAAAGTAAATCAACTATAAATTAGTGTATTTCACATGTAAAAACACTGTTACTGTTTCCATTTCAGGCCACAAACTAGTCTTAAACTGTTTAAAAATAGGCACTTAAAACAACCTGCATTTGGCCAAAAATAATATCCATTGTTTTTGGTACAGAATAACTCCAACAGCACTTCTCTTGATAATATGCTTCTCAGATCAATATGCACAGCTGATCATTGGGTATTATCACCCTGAAGCAGATACTGAACATAGCTTCAGTCTTTCTTGTTCTTCCTTATTCTCCTTGTTTCAAGAAAAGGGATAATACATGCTTGAAGACAGCAGTTGGAGTTTTCCCCCCAAATAAGCCCCAGCAGCTGCCTCTTGTGCTGTTGAACAGCTTGTAGAACAATTCGCACCACTTGCACATCCTTACATGCGAAGACCCCCACTGCCCTGCGCTGTAACGGGCTGCAGCTGAAGCTAAGCACCGATGCTAAGCAGTACTCATCAGGCAGCAACTTAGAGGAAATGTTTCTTTGGTCACATGTTGTTTAATTGTGAAACGTCATGACCTGGAGCAGTAGGTATTTTTCTTCACCCTGAGCCATGGCAACCCTCCCACACTGTTTAAACACCTGGCCATAACTGTTGATGTAGACCTCATCCTATTTGTCCCTGAGCTGGCAGTATTTGTTCCAATCATGCTGGCTGTTTCAACAAGCAGTTAATATATCCATGTGAAGCCATGTAATTATTTCCCTGAATATCCAGGGTAAGGAGGGGGTGGGGGATACTGTATCGAAGTCTGTGGAGTTGGAGTATAAGGTGGAGGTAGGTCAGCTGGGTACTGCATTTCATATTCGTAACTGTACGGTGGTGGAGCCACTGAAATGAGAGAAAAAACAAGACATAGTTAAACATTTTTTTTTCATATGCAGGTCCCCAAGTATTTTCTAGCTGACATTCAGACTTCCATACAACAGATGTCAAGTCTCCTGGCAATGCACTCGTTTTTTTTTCAGACTGTCATTACACAGTCACTTTATGTCAGTGAAAGTCCTTGCTTAATGCCCTTTCCGTCACTGCGTAGCCGTGTTCCCACCGACATGCTGTGCTGGTAACAAGTATTTGAGTGGCCGTACGTTTTGAGCGGCCATACCAGAGTGACGTGGTAGAGCTAAACTTTTTCAGAGGAGGAAGGATGACTTTTTATCATATCCATTCCCTTTCACCCCCTTCAGCAGCAACATGCACTTATGTTATTTCAAGCTGAAAGTGTAGCCATGACTTTTGCTGCTCTTCACAGACCTCTGAACCACCCTCTGAATGCCCAGGACACGTGTGCTGTGTCATGCCACACCAAATACAGCTGAAAGCTCCTCATTGCATAGCAGCGTCACACTTTGCAGGGAAAAAGCTGGCCATCTTTCCAAGACATTCCCAGGCCCCTTAGTCACCCCAATGGAGACATCTGAGGAGAGCCCTGCATTTGCAAACTGGATCAGGCATTTAGGAAACAACAAACACACCAACAAACAGCTGAAAACGTTTCCTCAACTACTTCTAATAAACTTACAGAGGAAGGATTAATTCAGTGATGATAAAGACAGTAAATGCTGCAGAATGATAGCACAGTAGGAACCAAAGGCTCCATATTAAGACCCCACTAGAGTAGTCTCTACAAATTCTAAGGTCCAGAGTCCACCTCTTCTCTGTTTACATCACCATGGATGCTTTCCTATCCCTTTCCTAGATGTCTAAGGCAGACTGGCAGTGAAATAGCACTTGAATAGATAGCAAACAGAAACCTAGGATGTTTGTGATGGGGGCAAGAAACTTAAATCCCAGCATGCCATGAAAAGCACTCCCATGCCTCTGAAACCTCGGTTGCCACTGTGGGTGAAGCCAAAGGAAGGGCATCTCCTCACCTGCTGCTCCTGTGCAAAACAGGTAATGGCAGGAGGGAGGTTTGATTATAAACCCTGCAGCCAAAGCCAGGTGAGTTATTACTCCAGAAGTGTTCATGACAGCGGGGAACACAGAAATCCCATCCTCAAAAAAATATGTTGCTGCTGAGAGGAAGAACTGCTTGAACTAATGTTTGCACCAGGAACAGGGAGCGTGCAGACTCAAACTGCTGGGAGGTGGAGACACAGGGGTGAGTCATTGCAGGAGCAGGCCTGGAGAAGAAAAGGCTACAGTCCCAGAATCTTCATTTTGCTCTTGTTTTCACAGATTGCAGTGACTATTAGATTCTGAAGTAGCTCTTCAGCAATTCATGGTTGAAAATATTGCAGTTTCCTTTCATTACTCATCTCTCTATGCAACAATGTTGCAATGATAAGGACTATTATAGATGGTTTTAGTTTCACTGAAAAGTAAGAGCATGAGGGAGAAAACACACACAGCAGTGAATACGATAAAAGAACACAAAATAAATATCGCACAGCTTGCCTCTAAGCATACATAACGCACCTGGGGTTTGATGCAACCTTTGCAGCAGGACAGAATATAGAGGCAGGGGATCTCTGAGAATGGGATGAAGGGACTTCATCCATGAAACACCATTGCCTTTTATTACAGTGAACTCTCAGGTCGTCCCCAGGCAATTGCTCCTGGATTTGTAATTAAAAGTGTCACTGAAGCAGAGACATAGCTGCACTGCATAAACATCCTTACGCTGCTTCCAGGGTCAGCTTTGCTCTTCAACGATGTGGCCACTTTCATGTGGTGAGGAGGCCAGACAAATGAGCCTTGGAGACTCCAACTGGCTCAGTGCAGATCCACCTTTGCTGCTTCCATACCCCAATACTAGACTGTCAAGAGTTGACAAGTGTGGTGCAGAGAGTGGCTCTGCACAGAGCTAGCTCAGGTACAGCATGTTGTAACAGTTCCCACTCATTATGGGCACAACTGCACTGGAGCAGATCCACAAGGGGTCCCTACTGTCCCTTGGGGTGCCCCAGAGCCTGTAACCGCTTATTAGCTCAGTGTCAGATCTGACTTAGGCTCTGTGCATCCCCGGTGCTCCCCTGCACCTAAGAACCCATTATACCAAAACAATGTAAATCCACAGATGAGCCTGCATTGAACAGTTCCAACTCTAAGCTAGAGCTAACAAGCACTGCCCAATCTCAGCTAACTTTGACTAAAGCCCAATGGGCATTTCTGCACTGTGCTCCAAATTCCTATCAGTTCAGGCACAGTGCCAGGCGGATGCAGAGAGCTAGCTCAGATCCAGCATCGCATGCCAGCCAGCAATCTGTCCTGCGACACAGAGCAGATAACACACTGCAAAGATGCCTGTGTGCCTTTGTAGAAGTCATCTGGGATTCAGCAGCACCCAGCAGGCCTTGTGAGCTCTGGCTGAGTCCCAGTCAGCTTGGGCTGCATTAGACTCCACATGGCACCACTTGAAGCCTTTGCGTTATGATCCACAGACCTTATTGTCCAGGTTTTCCCCTCTCCGTGGTATGCCAGGCCCCATTATATCAGACAATGAAAAGAAGCTGACTACATGTGAACAAGAGCAAATACAAGAACCAGAACACAAAAGAAGAACAACTGATCCATTGCCAGAGAGCTTCTGGCACAGGGAGAAGGTCTACCCTGCACAACGCAGCACTGCCCTGAGCGATGTCTCAATGTGCTACTACAGGCACTGCAAGCCATGCAGCTGTGTGAGCATGGCACCTGGCCAGACCTCATTAGCCCACTGAGTAGCTGAATAAATTAGCCCAGGGAGAGTGCTGCACTGACAAACACTGCGCACACTGGGCTGCCTTACGTTGCTCAACAGGCAGTCGTGCCATTCCCCTCCAGACTAAGAAGAGCCATCTGCTATATTCACATCCCCTGTTTACTGCAGAGTTGTAACCAGCCAAAGACACACTCCTACCATGACTGCAAGAACTCTTGCAGCGGTGCAATTTCACTTCCTTACCTGGGTATGTGCTGATAGTATTGATGTGTGTAGTTCGGATGACCCCTACTCGAGTCCCACGGTTGTTCTTCATGCACATGCAGATACAGATGGCAATCCCGGCAATGACTCCCATTATAAATACTATACCAAAAACAATTCCAGCTATTGCTGTGCCTCTGCAAGGGGAATGGAAACATGCAGTCAGTCTTAGCCAGTGTTTGCAAAACAATTTTTTCTCAGGAGCACACGCCATTTGAGCCAAAAATTGCATACTGATTACTGAAAAGGCTGCAAATTTTGATCCATTGGGGCACCTGAATTGGAAAAAATGACAGACCTCCACCACCACAATGAGAAATTCTTTCGAACTTGCCTTTGCAATTGTGCCATATCACCCTGCTGATTTACTCTATTTAATCTCCCATTCCAAGGACTTCTGAATTGAACAACTTTTAAATATTACCAAGAATAATTTCTTCCTTCTCCCATCATCGCACAAGACTTTTTTCCTAAAGGCATTGGTATGATTTTCTTTTGAAAAGAAAGAGTAAGTTATCCCAAATAATATATTCCAGAAGCATCCTGAAGCGCCTGCATGCTGTGCTTCTACAGGAAAAGATTTGTCATTGTTTTATCTTAGGTCAAAAAGTCCCTCTGCTGTGCTTCTGAGCTCACAGATTAAGGACAGCCTCCTCTTCCTGAGGCTGAGCAGCAAGAAGCAAAGCAAATGCCCACTCCTTCACACATCTGCTGCTGCAGCCAGCACAAGTATTTAAGGCTTAAACGATTTCTTTTAAAATGGTCCAGAGGAAAGAATTTAGCTCAGCCCCCGAAGCAATGAATCAGACTTTCCTTCAAATCATATAGAGAAAGGAAAGGAAGCCTTATTGCATTGACACACGGGAGAAAAACCTCTCCACGAGGCACCGAAGAGCTCCCAGTAATATTGAGGACAAAATCAGCCTTTCTGATGAACCCTAGTTCACTCAGGTTTGTTGTCAGGCACAGGCAGTAAAGCATATGTTACATGAAAGATGGTATTTATAGCCTGTGCTTTTATGAAAAAACCCCAGAGACTTGCCAGAAATATTCTTACTCTGTGCATCTCTTCATCTTCCAGCAAAGATTTCAAATAGCAACCTTGCTGGCAACTTCTTTACTGGACATTTTAATCAATCCGAACTGATAGTTTGTCAACATGAATAAGCTCCACTAGGAATTATTGCAATGGAGGGAATAAACCAGGTACTGTGATACTACAGAGACAAACATTAAAAAGAGTCTAAAACATAGTTTGGCTTCCTTATACCAGTGTGGGAATAAGCAGAAGGTCTGATTTGCAAAATGATGATAGCCTACTGGCTTCCAAAAAGTCTGCAAGAGTCATCATGGACTCAATACTTGAAAAATCAGAGCTCCTATTTAGGAATCTAAATATGAATTTAAGACCTTGTCTTTAGGCCCCAACTATTCAGGAACGTGGCCAAGATTTGCAGTACAATTACTGAATTATATAGCATAAGTAAAACACAGACAATTTGCTGTCTTACTAAAGTACACTGCTAGGGAGCTAAATTGCCCTCTACTCTTATGTAGCAATGAATGAAGAGGGTGCACGGAGAATAAACCTGTTAATATTTTGCAGAATATATAACGACCTAATTTATGAAACCTTAACTCATAGCAGCAAGCACCTGGCCATAAAACCAGTAGCTTAAAACACTGATGTGATCAAGTGCTTTCCTATTAACCACCACGAGTAACTGAGAAACAACCTCCCCACTCCCCTGCATCCCCAATAGCTTGCATCTAAGAAAAAGCCAGCCTGGTGCTCTTGGAAGATGTGACCAAGACACTTTCAGTTTTGCCACCTTGCTCTCTCTGGGAACATTATTGCTACCTTGAGAGAAACTGCTGTATAAGAAAACAGTTTGATGCGGGAGACACTTTAACACAACACTCTTCTAGTTCCAGGACGTTTCCTTACAATAACACAACGGAAAAGTCAGGCATAATCCTTGGTACCCCTATTATAAACAGCAGTGAATTGCAACAATTGCTTTTGCTACATCCATTCAGTGCAGGGGTGTCAAACCCACAGCTCCTGCCTTTCTCCTGCTCCTGCACACGCTGCACACATGACAGGGTGCTCTGGCAGGAGTGTAGAAGCAAGGAGCTCGGCGCTGCTGCTGGGTAGAAACGAGGTGCCAGGCCAGATAAAACAAGGTGGAGGGCTGGATTCAGCCCGCAGGCTGTAAGTTTGACACCCCTCATTCAGTGGATGAATCACTGTGCCCTTTGCTGTGAGCATTGCATCGCAATGTCACAGAGAACTCTGCTACACTGAAATAACCTCTCTCCCAGGTGGAAGAAGCAGAACTAGCCACTGCTGACTATTGGCCTTAGGTCTTGCACCACACTCCTGCTTTGTATATAGGCCACTGCTGCCCAGCTCTTGCATTCCAGGTATGTTCTGCCTGGCTGATCTGCTCAGATCCCAGAAACCACAACAGTCCCCTGCACTTCTAACCAGCCGCAAGCCTGAGGAAAACTCAACCTTCATCTTCAAGGCTGACAAAAGTGGGTTAACACACAGCATGTGTTACCTTCCCAGTGCTAAATTAAAAGCTTTGTATTAATAAACTCTATTTTAAATACAGTTTAAATAGTATTTGTCTCGGCTGTCTCCAAAGGCAGAAGTGTCTCACTGTGTTCCAGAAGTGGTCAGCCAGTTGCCATTTGGTTGCCTGCACTGAGCAATGGGTTGCACTCTTCATGCACCAGTGCCTACCGGACACCCCAGCCTCACAGCCAAAGCTCACTCTCCCCCTTCTGCATGAAGAGCAACTCCTCAAAAGAAAAAGCACTCCACTAATTTAAGAGACAATTCCATGATACTTCACATAAGAAGTAAGAGTGGTCATAAGGAAAGGAAAAAAAGATGACAAAAGGTCCGATGATACCATCTTCAAAAGGAGTTTCTGCTTTTCCTGAGATACTTAAGCAGTTATTTGTACACCTGCCAATTTGTTTTGAGTGAGAGAATTAAGATCCGAGGGCTCACCTGCAGTCCTACAGGTTTTCCTAGTGACCCTTTGGTGGTGTTGGCTGACTGGCAATATCTTGCCTCTGCAAAGAAACATCGGCAGGGCAAGACACAGCTGTAGAAATCCCCTTTGTATCTGCCTGCATCTGAAATTCAAAAAGGGCTGAAACGCATGGCAAAACTTCCGAGCTGGAAAACACCTCTCAGTCTAAACACAAATATATTAGAAAGCAACAACTACTTCTGCCAGACTAGCAAACTCGGGTCAATAAGAAAAATAAGGAATATCTGGTAAAGCATTCTTTTGCTGGTCCCCACCGAAGCTTCTGCTGGTTTAGCCATGAACCAGAAGCAAAAATGGTCACCAAAGAAAATATTCACCAGCTTAGTCCTGCTGACAAAATAGGTAAGTGCAAGTCTTGCTCACGGTTTTAAAATCAGGACAAAAAGCAGTTTAAATAGCTAGACCCACCGCTGCTTGTGGATTCAGGTTTTCACACTGCAGTGGTAAATTTAGACCACCTATGGATGGTTACGCAAAGAAAGCCTGAGATACAGAGCAAAACATGTAGGTCATCCTTTAAATCTGGTTACAGCCTGACTAAATACCAGCAGAAAGGTGCTCACTGGTCTCGGTGGGCTTCAGATCAGACCCAGCGTCACACACATGAAAGTGTTCTGGGAATCGAGTGTTTGAGTTGAAAAAGATCTGTTTGAGAGAACTTCAGATGTACTCTCCCAAATATATATAAGAGAATATATGTAACACTATACAACTCTCTGATTATAGTTAAAACTCCTGCTTCCAAGACCTGCAGCCCCTACCACTCCCAGCACCCCTCAGTAAAACTAGGAGCACTCTGCCTCCGAACACTATGCTACACCTTCTCAGCATCAAATCCTGGCAGGATGATGGTTGTGCAGTAGCTGTTCTGGGCACAAAACACAAAAATAAATGCTTTTTATTTTTGTGGAGAGCCTGTGGTATGACTACAATGTATGAAACAAAATAAGCATGTATTTTTTAGAAAAGGATCAAGTTTCTCTTCATGTTATTAGGGAATTATTGAAAATAATCCTGTAATTAAATATCCCTTACTTTATATTAAAAAAATGCCTGTTTTTCCTCTCTTTCTCTCACTAATAATTTACACTTCTTTATTGAGACATGGAGGGATACAAAGATTTTTCATGCCATCACTACTGTAGAACTGTTCAAGGGAAACTGCCTAAGAGAAGAAAACGACACTGTAAAGCCAAAGAAGACCTAGAAACCATGGAGCAAAGTCACATAACAACTAGGAAGTTTGAAATAAAGGGAAAACTTTGAAATAGAAGAAATTGAAAGAAAACATCATGCAATGTCCTTTACAGGAGCAAAATCAATGAGGAGAAAAATACAGAAAAACAATGCACAAAAAAGTAAAGATGGAGGGGGGAGGGAATAATTTCAAGTCATGGAATGTCAAGAGAAATGGTAGGCATAAAAAATCATATATTCAAAGAAGCAGCTTTCCACCTGCTTTTAACAACATCCCACTGGAAGGAGTATAAATCTCATTCACCGCTTAACATTTCCGGCCCAGCAGAGTCCTGTGCAGGGAACCAGGCCTTTTGCTGGCTGGCACCAAGGTCCTGCCAATGCTGGAGTCAGGCAGACCTCTTGCGGGTTTTTCAGCCAGTGTAGCTTAGGTGCCTGAGGTCAGAGAATCTGACCTGTAACTTGGGGGTGTTTTACACAAGTGGAAGAGATGTCACCAGCAGTCGCTCCAGCCTGCAACAGCTAGGACTGAGGTGACTGGAAAAAGGAGAGAGACTGAAAATCAGCTCTGCTTCTTCAGGTCTTATTGAGTGAGAACAGAGTTTATTCAGTGCCCCTTCCTGCTCCAGGAGAGTACTAATTTGTGATTACCAGCAAGCAAAGTGGATGTCAAATTTGCTCAAGATGAATACCTTGAAATCGTATGGCTCAACAGGTTAGTGTTTACTGGAGGACGAGTGATTACTGAATAGCCATCGATTTCTAAGTGTATTGCCAAATTTTGGGAGCTAGATATACCTGGATGGCATGTACATTTGCATTGCTGTGTGGCATGGACTTTGTAGTCCATTGGCCTCTGTTTTTCTTTTGTGGGTTCTGTCCTAACTTCACACGTGGTATAGTGTGGAGCATAAAACTTTGCCAGGGAGCCTGGTTTATTAGAACAAACTGCAAAGAAAAGAAAAAAAATCTTTCTACCAGCTTCTCCAGAAAGCCCACAGCCTGAAATGGAAAATGTTTTAAATCTAGCAGTACCCAGACAGAGCCCCTTGAGTCTGTCCCCTCCAGCCTGCTGCTTCCCACCTAGGGAGTCCCAGCAAAACGTGTGTTGCAAAAACTTCCCGCATCACTACGGCCAACGGATGCTGCACAGCATGTCCCCCTGGCCTTCTCCTGTCTCTGAGGTTTCCTCACCATGGGGGCACACACATGTCTGGCTCCAGTTATAGGTCAGGGCAAACCAGGTGTGTCACAGGGGGGACACATGCCTGCCAGCCCATCCTTGCTGTACCAGAGACCTCCAGCTATGTTCTTGCATCCCAAAACCTTCCTGCTGAGGCTTGGTTTGCCCTCCTCCCCTCATGTTTGCACTCATGCCTCCAGAGCTGCACCTCCTTAGTGTGCTGGGAAAGCACCAGCTGCTGGCACCATTCTCCTTGGAGAATGCCATGGGGATAGTTTTCATTTGCACGTCCACCCACATCCCCACCTGACAGCAACCCCTGTCCCCTGGGTGCCTTGGAGAGAGTGCTCATTGCTCTGCTTGCTGTCCCCATGCCCCCAACTCGCCAGCTTTGGATTTTGCAACCCTCACACCCTTGCCTTTTTTTTGCAATTGTCCTTTACAAGCAGATGTTTTCTCTTGATTCCTTTTTTTCTTTTAGCCCTTCCCCTCCCCAGAGCACTTTAAAGGCTTTCTTAAACTGGAGAAGCTACTGGGGCAAGTAGTCAAAAATATGCCTTGGGAAGAGGATAAGAAAAGAGAGAAAACTTTCTCTCCTGGCCTCCTCCAACATTTTGCAGCTCTGCAATTTTCTGACCCAGACAGGTTGGTTTGTTTTTTAACTGCATCACTGAGTGGATTTCTCCTCTGCAAACCTGCCCAGCCTCAACCTCAATTTTAGCATCCATAGCCTCATGTGACAAAGAGCTCCCCAGCTTCATTATGTATCCGAAGAACTGTCTCCTCTGCTCTGTTCTGAACTGAACGTCCAGAAGTTTCACCCAAGCCTCCTAGCTTTCAGCTCATCAGTGATAAGCTACCCGTTCTGCATGGCCTGTGATTTTACAGACCTTTAGCATCACGCCCAGCAGTCAACTATTCCCCATCCTGCTTGGCTGTTCTGAATATAGGGAACACTGCATGCCTTTGATCAACTCAACCACCCCTCCCTGCACTTTTTCTCATCTTCTTCTGCTGTTTCCTGAGAGCTGCAGCAGAAGCATGTGACAGATACACAATAACATTTGTTGGGTTTGCTCTATTTTCTTCTTAAATAATCCACAGTATTAAATCTGTTTTTTCTTGACTGTCAAACAGTTGGGAACTAAAATTTTATGGCACTATTCACCATAACACCAAGTCTCATTTCTGAAAGGAAATTTCAGCCCACAGCCTATCAATTTGTGTGGTAATTCAGGTTGTTTTTTCCTGTATGCATCACATAGTATTTATAGGTCCTGGACCTCCTGCCTGGACTTGTGTCCTCTTACAGAGGATGCAGGCTAAAGCTACAGCACAAGTGAACTTATGCTACTACTTTTTGAAAGTCCAGTTCACTCTGTAACACTCTATCAACTCATAGAATCATCTGGTTGGAAAAGACCTTTGAGATCACTGAGTCCAACCGTACCTGTCCCCTACTAAATCATGTCCCTAAGAAACTCATTTACCTGTCTTTTAAACACCTCCAGGGATGGTGATTCAACCACCTCCCTGGGCAGCCCTTTCAGCGAAGAAATTTTTCCTGAACCTAACACTGCAGAAGCAACACAGCTTCGCACCAGAGATGCATTTATATTGCCATAAAGATCTTCTCATCCTGTAATAGCTCCTGTTAGCAATTTTAAAGAAATTTGACCGAGTACGAAAAGAAATTTGTTAGTAGCATGTGAAGATCAGTATTCCCACTCTGCTTTTGCTATATATCATTATTATATTAGTGCAAAAAAGATGTGCCATGCTTGGTCTTTATTTTGCTCAGCTGATCTCTTTCATCTCATCATCTTTCCTAATTTTGAGTACTTTTTTAGTTCTCCGATTAATTTATTGCCAACTCTCTATATCTATGATTTGCTGGCATTGCATCTCTAGAATAATAACAAGACATACAATGCATTTTGGAACACTACTGCTAGTACTAATAAACACTCTTTAACTTTTCCCCCTTTCAGGCATTCAGAAGGAAGCTGATAATGGATTTTTTAAAACTCATTCTCTGAGACAAAATAAAATACAAAAAAATCAATGATCTTTGACCTTCTGATCCAACCATTGACATTTTGAAAAATGTACTCTTTGGACTCTTAATCGGTCTTGATGTTACTTGGAGGGAAAGGGTGCTGGGCTATTTATTTAATTTGGTTGGCAAACCCAGTTCACTTAGACTGACAGCAGAAGTGCAGCGAGGTCATGCACTATTTTCTCCTGCCTCCACCAGAGCAGGCAGATCTGTTCTGGGGTGTTTGTTGCTCTCCACAGTTGTCGCTTTATATTCATAAGGACAAAACCCACACAGTGAGTGATCCTCTGAGAGACTGGCTTTGCTCTCCAGGGTAGTTTGGCTTTACTGCTGGGGTACCTTGAGAACGCCATGGCAAAAGATGACAGGAGGAGCGACTAATATGCCAGGGTACCCCACGGCTGAGCCAGCAGTCTTCAGTCTTCACATCACAGAGTTTTACTGCCCTGGAATACAAACAGGACCGAAAAGCCATCCAGCTCAGGAATCAGTTAAATAGTCAGTTAGCTGCTGCCTCCTGCTTTAAATCAAATAATTAGTTGACAGACTAACGACTGAAATGGATCAAGTTTGCCTTTGAGGCTTTACTTTTTAAGTTGTACTTAGAGAAAATTCTGACTAGTACTTCCCTGAAATACACGTTTTACCGCAGGGAGGAAGCAGATGATTGTCTGCTTCCGTAAATAAATCCCACCTGCCTATTAAAAACAGGGTACAGGCTGTACTTGGACAGTATTTCCCTTCTTTTGCTCCTACTTGGTTGTATTTAAGTTGTGTTGTTAATGTTTAATTCCTTCCAAATAGTTTCCTCTGTGTTGTTCCTTCCCTACCTTGTCATATTTGTGAGATTATTACCTCAAACACCAAAATATCCTGAGTAGCAGTTGTAAAATGAAAAGGTAGTTGATAATCATGCCAATTCCCAATCTCCTTCCTCTCAGCTCGTTGTGGGCAGGCCATCACTTTGAGACTACCTTATACTGTTAAGCTATATAGTCTTGCAAAGGGTTAAAGGATAGTAGGTTCTGTCTTCTAGTATTTGGCAGGGCCTGAGCAATAGGGTACCTTCTACAGCTTGTTAAAAGGCTGCTGAGCCACTGGAGCATAACTATGGCAGACTTGCAATACCAGAGAGAAAATCATATAAACTGTAAACCAAAAGAACATGTAATTACAGCTTGTTCTGGTTTGGGCTATTGCTGACAGACAATTTGCCTTTTCAGAAATATGTAGACATTTTATGTTCACTTCCTTTGTGCCAAACCATACGTTTTTCTCCCAACCACACTGCCAGAGGTGCTGCTTGGCCCAGCAGTGCTGCAAAGTGCTATAAATAAGCGATCCTGAAAAGACCAATATAGCTGCTAGAGTAAAGAGAGAACAGAGAAAGCGAACTCTTATTCTACCTGGCTCCCAAACTGCTTCTCCTGCCTCTGAAAAAGAAGGCCGGACACCCTCCAGCTGCCCTAGAGAGAGGGGGAGGAAGGAGGGATACCACTGCTTCCACCCTACTTAAGACTCAGTGCAGGGCTGGCTCAGAAATAATTTTATGGACAGGGGGAATGATGCATGAAATACAGCTGGGAGGTGCATGCTGCAATATAGCAGGCACAACACTTAATACACAATGGTGCTATTAACTGCTCACGGCTTAGCAAATACATTTTGATCAGTCTCAGCCTGTCCAGCATTTTCATCAGACTAACACATGCACACATGTAGATGCTGCTTTTGAAACACTAAGTCTATCTGTCTGGCGGTTCAAAAATTTCAGAACATTACCAGAATGTGAAAAACAACCCCAACAATGCATATTTAATTTACAACAGGAAACTAAAAAAAGTCAGAAATACACAAGTAATGGGGTGAAGTCTTTTTTTTTGACGTTTTACATGAAAGAATTCTGATTAAGATATTGCAGGGCTTCCAACTACCACTTTTTCACCCTCACACTCTCCTACTGCTTCTCTGTCCTTGTTTTGCTGCAGCTCCTCTCGCCCCACCTTTCCCTCTCAGATATCCTGTGCTGTTGCCTGCAGTCATGACCTTCCCTCACTGTAATACGCTTCACATGCTTCCCTGGAAAGGAAACCGAAGCCATAATGCAACTTCCACTTTCCAAAATGCTCCTCATAATGCTCACTAATCCAAGGCCCAACCTGATGTTGACCTAAATAGAAAATTATGGTACCTAATATAAAACTATTGTACCTAATGCAGTCTTTGCTTTAACTTAGGGATTTTTATCCTTTTTATGTCTGCAGTTTGCATTGCTGGCTGAGTCTGTCATTTAAAATACTTTCTGAATCAAAAGCACTGGGAGAAGTTGAAATTGCTGCCCAACTTCCAGCCCTTTACGCATCGAAGTGCAAGAGTTCAAGATGATATGTAGGGCTTCCAAGAAGACCACAAAACTGGTAACCCCCAGTAACGGCTCACTTTTGGCAGCCAGGTTACAGGGTATAAACACACAAAAATCCAAGGAATATTATCTTTCTGGTAATTCTTAACATACTCTTTCTGACAATTATTTTATTTATATCAGCTTCTGCAAACGCTTGATTTTGCATACTCCACGAGCCCAGCACAGAAGAATCCCACAGCTCCTCTTCTGAGATGCTCTTGCTCTAGAGGCCTGACTTACTATTGTGACTTACAGATCTGTTGCCTGTTGGATCCTGAAATCTTTGAGCTATTGACAGTCCAACCTGACTAATTTTACCCAGGCATGCATCTAGAGCACTATTTTTACCCAGCCTGAAGCCAAGCCTTGTAAAGTCACGGTTGCCATAAAGGCATGTTTCAGCATGCCTGCTGCCTGCTTTGTGCCTGTAATGAACCTTGAAGCCAGTCACGTGTGACGTGATTTTGGTGTGTCAGTGAACATTCTGCACAGGGCTAACTGGTTTTTGGACAGTGAAACAAGTGAGCAGGAACTAAGGGAGAGAGTCGAAAGATGGGGCTCTTAGATCTTGCTCCGTGAGGCAGAGGCAGTTGGCTAAACGGAGAAGCAAATGCTGGATCTGGCCTTGTCTGTCTTCATAGCTTCACACCTCTGCCTGTTTCAATCAACCTCACTTGCAAAGTGGTGCATGGTGAAGGCACAGTGAAGGCTGATCCTTATTGTATTTAATTTTTTCCATGTAAGAGTGTCTCCCCAACAGCCTTGCGTGTGCCACCTAGCCACTAACCCAAGCACTGCAGAAGTTGCAGTTGCTGGCTGAAGGTGTGAGCCAACCGTCCTCTGCTGCTGCGTTTCCTTTGGCTGAAACAAACACACAAATGAAAGAAAAGAAACTGGTTGTTGGTAGAAAACCCTCTACCCCTCAAAATAAGAACCACATCTTTTTATTTAAGTTTCTTAAAAATAACAACAAAGGCAATGACAAAAGGATAGCAGCAGTTGTCTCCTCTCTGTATTTCATTTGGGGGGCAGGGTGAAGGGTAGGCAGCAGGATGTCTTTACTCAGCCGTTAAGACCTGGGACCTGATTCCTGGACAAGGCATCCTTCAGGCTTTCCTACAAGCACTTGCACTGGCACTGCAGAGACCAGAACCAGGTGGCTCAGGAGGGCAGTGCTGGAAAAGTCTTCCCTTGTCTGTTCCCAGTGGCAGTGCAAATTCGTACCAAACTTAATTGACTGTGTATGTCTGGCTGAAACTCAATGAACAGCAGGTCGAGGGAGGTGATTCTCGCCCTCCGCTCTACTCTCATGAGACCTCACCTGGAATGCTGCATTCAGTTCTGGAGTCCTCAGCACAGCAAGGACATGGATCTGTTAGAATGACGGCCACAAACAACACTAGAGGGCTGGAGGAAATCTGGCTTGTTTAGCCTAGAGAAGAGATAGCTCCAGGGAGACCTCATAGCAGCCTTCCAGTACTCAAAAGGAGTCTACAGGAAACTTGGGGAGGGTCTCATCATCAGGGAGTACAGTGATAGGACTACGGGTAATGGTTTTAAGCTTAAAGATGGGCGAAATTTCATTGTGGGAGTGGTGAGGCACTGGAACAGGTTGCCCAGAGAAGTCATGGATGCTCCATTACTGGAGGCATTCAAGGCCAGGTTGGATGAGGTTTTGAGCTGCCTGGTCTAGTGGAAGATGTCCCTGCCCATGGCAGAGGGGCTGGAAATGGTTGATCTTTAAGGTCCCTTGTGACCCAAATCATTTTATGATTCTATGATTTTATGACTGAGTGAACTGAGGTCACAACACACTATTTTCCTTGACAGTTAAATCCTTTCCAGAACAGGGATGTCTTTGAGAAGCAAAATGCCACCGAATGTAACTCTAAGACAACGTTATTATTTGGTTTGCTAATGAGATACCTGGTTTGTAAACATTTCTCTTCCAGGCAGTGACCTTGAACTTCATAGGTTCCTTTTAGGGACTCCCAAAGAAGGCCGTGGTTCAAGCATTCAAGTCTCAAAATACTCTAAGAGACAAAAGCCCAAACTTGCCATTCAGTCCATGCTTCATATAAAATTGCATGTTGCTGACTCAAGATCTCCTTCCCAATTATGGAAAAGTTGAGGCAAACAGAAGCATTTCTTTCCTTCTTTATGGTCAGCTCTGAAGACAAAAGTAAAATAGATGCCAATCTAGTAGCTTATATAAATTGCTAAGTAAGACATATTTTTAATAAAGATTTCTGCCTAGATGCAACATAGCCCCTTGGTGAATCATTGCAACGAAATGCACTCCCAGGTCCCAAAAGAGACAGCACAAGCCAAATACGAGCTTTCAGATGAAGACCACAGAGTGCAGAGTGAGAAGCCACCAAGTAAATGCCACAGACCAGATATTACAAAACCAATTGCAGCTATTTCTTGTGTGAATTGAACTTGAAAGAGCATCACAGAGACCCTCAGCCCTGAAATGTTCCCTGCTCATTCAGCTCATTTTTCAGGAGTCCATCATTCTCCCTCAAGGAGGAATCACGTATCTTTCTCTGGCATCCCCGGATGTATTTTCATTGCCTATGTAAAAGTTGCATGGGACCTCATATCATCCAGACTAACTTGTTTTCAGTAATACACTGGTTCTTCACTAATTGCATCTCTCTGAAATGAGTACTTTCTTGGGAGAGATCAGTATACACCTGAACATAGCAATACCAGGAGTGCCAACCATATTTATCCACATCACTGAAAATTTGTTTTCATAAACAAAGTGGAGGCTTAGGCTCCACCCTGCACCTGCTGCAAAGACCAGCAATTATCCTGCTCCTTTTAATGGCATGCTGTGTGGACATGAGTACCATGAGGAAGGGAGCATCAGGACCTACTTACTGAAGCAGTTTCAGGGCTGGTGCCAGTTACCTGATGACTACATCTCCAACTAGAAAACAGCTTTGGTGGAGAAGAGCCAAGCTTCTTCCAGGTCCTGCAAAGCTCAATCCATGTGACATGCAATTCATGGTCCTTTCCTAACTAACAGCATTGTTCCATTTATATTCTCTCACTGACGTTAGTGAACTATAAATTACTGCCAGAGTAGAAGATTTTTTTTTTTTTTCCTGCTTGGAGATTGAAGGAGGAGGAAAGAGAGATTTTTGCATTTTTATGCAACAAAGAACAGGAAGATTGTAACAAAAAATTCTTTTTCACAACAACAACAAAGTGAAAATAACATAGAATAAGACAAAGCAATAAAATTTCTGAAAATGAACAGATGCCTGCAAATAACACTACTTTATGGACCTAAAAAAAGGGGGTTGACTTTTTCAGAAATCTGATTCTCAGAACACAAACTGTGGCCCCAAAATACATTTATGATTTATTAAATGTCAACTCAGATTGGAAGATTTTACAATTCTGTCTGTTAGGCAGGCAAATGAAAAAAATGTAGGATTTTTTTGGACATTGAATAACCTGAAGTGGTTCCTGGAAGAACTGGGAGGAAATGTCTGGATTAAGAGATTAAAAACCCAGTGTCATAAATTACTTGATTCCATTATAAAAGCAAAATAATAAATTACATGCACTGCCTAAGTAACAGTGCAATACCTTTTTAAAAAGGCAGTGCTAGCTAGTACTGTATATTTTGAGTCTAAATAAATCTATCTGGGCTCTGAATTATCCAGCATAGGGATTTTTCCCTCATATCTTCCAACAAAAATAATAAGACACTAGGAGTTTAATTTTAGAAATTCTGGAGTAGAATAAAGGAAAAAAAATGCTTTTCATCTTCTCTTTCCATCTCCTTTTTCTAATGTACTTTAATATTCAGCTCTTATCCCTGTGAAAGCAATAAAAAAGTCTCTTCTGCATTCTTTTCTTCATCAGATTTATAGCACCAATTCCATTTTCCTTTCTTATTCCCTTTTCTCAGGTGCTGTGTCAGAGCCTATGAGGACCAGCTAGACCCACTGAGTCTAAGGCAGAGGACATTCTGGCTCTAAGTCACCATTTTCAAAAACCCACAATGAACTTAAAATTATTTACATAAGTCTTTGCAGGATTCAAACCTTATGTAGCATAAGCAAATTATGGTTTTAGTGTTTGGAATACCCTTGTTAGCATGCATGAAGTGCCATTTACAAATATAAAAGGAGTTAAGTGCTTGGGTATATGAATCATTTTATGTTTCTGGAGAAAAGGACTATGAGTCAGAAAACTAAAAAAACCCTGAAAATTAAACTGTAGTTACAAAAACATGCTGTGGCTTTTACAGATTCCATAAAATGATGAAAAAGGCTTTTTCAGAAGGCAGCTATGCTGAGGATGCAGAAGCCACTGCATGATAAAAATGTGTGCACACGCTACATTAACTAACACTGAGCTAGATTTGACCTCTTCCACCTCAGGAACTGTTTTGGGGCTGGAGAGGAGCCAGTTACTGATGAATCAGCAATAAATTCCTTTTCAAGTGCATGAAATGCTTGCTCATCTGCCTGCAGGATAGGGAAACCCCACTGAGCTGCGAGGGAAAGCAGAGCAGATGGAAGACCTAGTCCCTCTCCTTTCCCAGGACACAAGACACTGCTTACTCCTGCAGAGATGGTGTGGAAGAGGCACCCCCTTTGCTTTGGTCCCTTTGGTCACAGTTTCAGTGTCTCTTTACCTTGCTTTTTTATGCTAATGAAATGCAGTAAATAAAGTGTCCTGATTTCTTTAGGCACAGAGCCCAGTGTCTTTTCCCCTCCCATGCAGGGAAGGTAAGAAGTGCTCTCCCCAAGGGCCTTGCTTGGAAACCTCAGGAAGGAACTTAAACATATGCTTGGGTCTAAATATCACATTCCCAATGAAGTCAACAGACTCCATGCGCTTTGCTAAAAAAAAAAAGCCCAAATCCACTCTCTCTTAGACAATTAAAATGTTATCTTTCTATTTTAGTTTTGCCTAAGGTATCAGCTTTGACGCTTGCTCCACTATTTGGAAGAAATGCTGCACTCCTTCCTCTCGGAAACGCGAGGAAGCCTGGCAGAAGGCTCTCCCATGCTGTGAATATCACATTTGACAGTAGTTAAACACAACCGGGAACACCAAGGCACAGCCAACCTTCAGGTGTCCTTTGCCATGCTGCACGCTCTAGTAAGTTCATGCTCTTTCAACAGCGCTGAGCGTTTGTCATGGCTCTGTAAAGCAACGGCATCGGCAAGCCAGAAGAGCTCATATCCATGCAAATATCTTTGGCAGCAAAAATAGAGATGTAGCAATGATCTGAGCTATTTTGACAGAACAATCTGTAAACATAACATTTTGCGAAGTTTTCCTTGAGGCTTTTAAGAACTGCTGATATGTCACGACCTGTTACTCATCTAAACTTTACGCCATTTTGCAACAGCTTAGAGGAAGTGACTGAATGCTGTTACACGGCTTCCAAAATATTCAACTTCAAAAGCATCTGCAACCACTAAAGACCATTTTAATGCAGTGTTCATTAAGATCTGTGCTCACAGGGTCAATTTATTTTCCCAAGTGTCACAGTGCATTACAGTCACTTCAGACATATGTGCAACTCACAGAAAGAGCGCACAGGTCAGGCAATGCATGGTCAAGCAACACAAAAAAATATTCTCCCATGAAAATGCAGTGAATTCTGTCCCTTGGTGTGAGTCACGTACCCCACTGATTAAACAATAATTACACTCTTAAATCAAGATATGTACTTTAGCCTACATGGTTGATAGGAACGCTCCGATACATGCAAGGACATAAACTCTGCCACACAGCAGCTCCCTAAAATAACTCCAGTCTGGAAACACTATCACTACAGAAGGGGTCAAAAAAGCTATTTCACAGTTTTATATCAAAATGGCATATGCAGTGTCAATTTAGATATTGATTACTAGAATTAATACACTCATGGGGGACACTTGCAAAAGAAAATATTTTCAATGATCAGAAGACTATGGCTCTGAAACAGAATACACGTCAGGGATTAGGTAGCTACTTGAGAGGTGCGAATATTGAGCTTGGCACATTTAGAAGAGTAATCACGTGATGGCTGCCTGTGACAGAGGGAGCCAGGTCGCAGTGACCCGGGAGTGCAATGCAAGCAAAAGTTCTGAATTCAGAGCTAAGCTACAGTACGTTTGAAAAAAAATATGCAAAGACATCAAAAGGACTCATGTCTCTCTGAGTCAGAGCTAAGTCACCAAAGCTCTGGGCAAGCTCTGGGCTCAGAGATTGAGAGAAGGATCTAATTAGCAGCCTACATCCCAAACTTTTCCAAATATTCCATTCGTTTCTTTCTGAAGCAGCTGCATGCATTAACTGTTCCCATAGAAAACACAGGAACACTCTTGTACTAAGAAAACATTTAGTCCGGCACAGCTATTTTCATCACATCAGGACAACTGGAGGTGAGATGGGACCATCAGACAGGTCTTGTCACTGCACGGGAGTGGCACTCTTGGTGCACCTGGCTGATGGTACAAGAAGCATGTCATGGACCAGCCAATCTGAACTGCCAAGTCAAGTGATTGTACTGTACATCAAATTTTCTGAGGTACAAAGTAGAATTATGCTTCCCAAGTCTGGGGAAGACAAGTGGTAAATAAAAGAACAGAGTGATGTGAAGCAAAAAGGCAGATGGTACAATAAGGCAAAGAAAGTAAAAAATGGGAATCTAAGAGCAATTTCACAGAATAAGCAAAGAGACTAATAAAAGAAAAAATTAATTGGTCCTTTCTGTGCTGCTGAGGATCCCTCCTCGTGCCTTTCAAACTTCAAAGGCTATTCGCACTCAAACATGCCGAGCTGAACGCAAAGGTCCTGACTCAAGAAAACACCTCCTCATTTAGAGTTGAACATTAACTTAAATGCTTTGTGGCACTGTGATTCCAGTGCTGAAGGGGAACGAGGAAAGCAGGAACAGAAAAATAAGTGGCAGCATGTTGGACTTGGCAGAAGCAGCAGAATGAACTGGATATAATATGCGAAATGAGCTGAAACAGGAGGCGGGAACAGAGCTGGGAATTAACAGTGCTTTAAGTACCAACAGTTTATATCACACAACGGCAGAGAAGGTCTAATCCTGAAGTTAAAAGAACTAATGAGGCACAATTATTTCTCTAAAATGGATCAGAGTTTTATGAGCAGTGGTGCTCTACCTTTGGACTGCGCTTCGCTTTCCAAACAATTGCCTTGCTGCTTCTCACCCTTCAGGTGAACAATGAATTTTTTAACTGGACTGCAGGCTTTGGACAGGCACTCTTTAGGAACAGGACAGTAATGGCACACACAGATCATGGGAGTGAGCAAGAATAAGGGCGATGGGAGTGCCCAAATTCTGATTGCCTGACATGGGAGCATCCAGAAGTATGAGAAATGCACCAGAAATCCACGGCTGTATCACCTGGCACACCTATACTCCCATCACAGAATGAGATCCCATCATGGGAAGCCACTGCTGTTTGGTCACATGATTAAGATACATCCAGCCACAAATTGTAGAAAAGGCCATGGAGAATGAGAACAGCAGTTGAGTAAGATGTCAGATTAATTAATTAGCAAATTAGTCACTCTCATACTTGAAAAAATTAATCACTAAAGGAAAATTCTAAGACTTCAAAAAAAGGAGGAAAGCAAAACATTAGTGGGTATAATGAAGGAACTGGAAAAAAGAGGGAAAAATATGAAGGTATTTTATCATACAGTTCTCATTTTCAGGCTTTTGCAATGGACAGCTTACACTTTGAATGGCTTTTTTTCAGTGTCTCTATTTCATTCTTCAGCTGTGAATGTTTGGCTGAACAAAAACCATGACTTACCGATCAGGTAAATGCATTTTCATCTGCCTCGCTTAATGTTACCCTCTTGTTCATAGCAGTGAATAGGAGGTAAAGTCGATACAAAACCCATAAAGCAAGAGGATACAACGATCTGTGTGTATGAGTTAATGGTGTAATTTAATGGACATACTTCCTGCCATAAAAATGCACTTCCACCTTTCTTATGACCTGCCAGTTTGTGAGTAATGAAGTATGTGATCTTCTAGCTACTTAATTATTGTAATGTTTTTGTAGTTTGGTTTTGCTTTGGAATTATTTGATAATCCTTTTTTCCATATTGTGTATCTACTCTGCTTTAGCACATAATAATAATGACAAAGAAAGTGATTTACAGCTACTTTTTTTTCTCGAACTGGAGAACTTATGTAGATAAAGTAACTTACACGCTTGCATATTTTACAAGACTTTAATTTCAGATATCAGGATATCACTTGATTTTCAGCCTTCATGTCCCGCACTCAACAAAGATGACAAAGCTTCCCACAGGTCTGCATCAATGACAAACAATGATGATTATTTTTAAGAAGCAATTTGCATTTTTTAAAGTGAATATAAGAAAGTAAAATAAAAAGTAGTCTCTCTGCACTTCTAATAGTTAAGATATTTATTTCAGCATTTCAGTTCAGTACATGCCTCACAGTACAATCACCGCAGTAAGATATAAATATTGCAGCTGCCAAAGAAGTAGCGTAAGCATCTAAGGAATCCTTTCAGTCCCGTTGTACTTTTGCCTTCCTTTATCAGCAGCTTATTGTGAAAGGTGTTTCTTCTATTTAAAAATGTTTTTACAACACCCTCATTTCTTTAATGGTTTTGAGGATTGTGAACAGACCTTCCCATCACAAAGGAATCTGATAATGCTCAGATAAACATCTGTTTAGAGACTTAAGGTTTTCTGAGGCCCATTACTGGATTACCAGTGGTCTGGAGACCTTGTTGTAAACACTAACTTTTGGGAAGCAGAGAAAGAAATAAATTAAATCCTTCCATTTCAAAACAACAATTTGATAAAGTGCATTTTCCTTTTTTTTCCTCCTAAAAACAAGGTTTGGGAGATTTCAAAGGAAAAGGTTTTCACCGCTAATGACAGGCTTAGCTGAAAGCTCATACGATTTAAACCATGGTGTTCCTTTCTTCCTATTTAATTGTCAAAGGGAAGTGTTTTAATTTTGCTTTTTTTTCTCATTTACTAATTGCACAGAAAGCTATTTTATTTAGTTCCTTACAGAACTAAACTCTACAAAAACAAAATGTAAATCATGCTTCACCACTGACAGTTTAGACAACTGGCAAGCAGTTAGGTCTGATTTGAAATAAGAGAGAGTTTAAATGCATCTTCGATTCAAAAGTCATGATCAAACATTCTGCTTTTCATAGCCTTACAGCTGTGCTGGATTTTCAAAGACGCACACCAAAATGCAGGTTATGACTGACTTTGACTGGTGTTTTGCATTGCGCTTCTGGTCCCACTATTCAGCTTTCAGCCTGAGGTGAACAAGCCATCTCAGAGTGAGGGAAAGCAGGAGGCAGGGAGAGAGATCTCTTTCCAACTTCATAGCCTCACTTATTTTTAATTAATCGATATCATGCATGTATGACAATATTCACAATACGGAAAATAGCTTCTCCTTTCCTTCCAGAGGACAAAAAAGTTGTTTCAAAACCCACAGCTGGCCTGAGAAGATGCAGGTCTATGAAAGCTGACAAATATTAACGCAGATATTCACCAGCTAAGGACCTGGCTCTGAGGATTTTAGAATAATTTCTCCTGAGTAGCATTCAAATGACCCTTTCTGTGCTTCCTCCATGTAAAACTATGGTCAATGACAGAAAAAATAGTTTCTCCAACTCCTCCAGAACTGTAATGAGCAAGCATCCATACTGCAGCCCACTGAGGAGCACTTGCTGGAGCAGGGGAAAAGCAGGGTAAGAAAGGAGTGGCAGAGAGCAGCTGTTACAGACAGATCACACTCCCCATTCCCCATCCCCCCCTGCACCACTCTGGATAGCGAGGCAGAAGAGTTGAGGATGAAGGAGCAAAGTTGATCCTAGGATAAAGCCTGGAAAGGGCGAGTTAAGGGAAAGGCATTTTAGTTTTGTCTCTGTTTCTTATCATCAACCTCTATATTTAACAGCAAAAAAATTAAATTAATTTTCCTGTGGTCAATTCTATTTTGCTCATGGTGGTAACTGATAAGTGATCCCTCTGTCCTTATCTCAACCCACAAGCTCTTTCATCTTTGTTTCTTCCACCTGTCCTGCTGAAGAAAAGGAATGAATGAACAGCTGGGTAGGCATCTGGCAGCCATCCAAGGTGAAACCACCACAAGTAGATAAATGATCTAGAATCCTAAATCTATTTTTCTTCAATGATTCTGGCTCTCAGAGAGAGATGTTCCACAATATCCAAGTACCCATCACCTATGACAGGAGGAGTCAGATTTTCAGCTGAGTAGAAGAGCAAATCTATCTTAGAAATCCTTAGGACTGGCCCTTAGCTGCCCTCTCCACTTTCTCCACAGATTCCCACCCACACTGCAGGGACTGTTCAGGTTTCTGCTAATTACTTAGTCAACTGCCACAAATTACAGTCTTATGTATTAAGAAAACACGAAACTGGACGGAGTTTACCGTAGCTGCTTAAAGCTTGACTGCCCTTTTAGGGAAGGGGGCATTTTCATTGAATATCTGCCCTTTTTTTTGGTAAAGCTAATGTGACCTCTGAATCAGGGCAGTAGTTCTACCTCTTCTAAAATTTTTTGCTTGGTGAGAGCAAATACAAAGCAACTCACTATAGAGATATCAGAACTGGCACAGACCAGCAAAGAATATATTATATTTAAAAATGTAACACACAGGTGCTCAGAGGTTAAGCTCACCTATTCTGGTCTCAAGCTGACATGACATAAAATCAGAGGCAGAACAGGTTTTGTGAACTGAGCTGAAGGAACAGGCCATTCATTAAAATGTCATACTGAAAAACTGGAGATAAGTGACAACAGTTTAAATAGAAAGGAAAAATAGAATGGGGGAAGATTTTTTCCCCCTATTTATCAGCCCAATAACATTTAAAAAGTCTCGATAATAGCTGATTAACCATCACTTCCCCAAAAAACCCCCAAATCTTCATGATTTAACATGGAAAGAAATAAAGACAAGTCCAACACTACAAAACAAAAGGAAACACATCTTCTTTCTTCAAGGCTAGAACACCTGTGTATCACCAAAATTTTATGAAGATAAGGCCAGATCACACCTCTCAGACAAACCTGTGCCTACGGCACTAGCCTTCCACAGGGAAACTGTAGGTGTTTTTTTTTAGGATGTGTGCAGCATCCTATTACGTGAAGCTGTAAAGAAATTAGTCAGTGCTCGAAGGGCAAAGCTGAGAAATGCAGCCAAGAAAATCATAGCCTAGAAGTTACTGTGGTGGCAGAAAGAAGATTTGCTGCTGTCCTGGGGCTAACAGGGAGAAGTGGATGATATTTAGTTCTTTCTCACCCTACCAGTCTACTCCTGAGGACAGGATCTGAGTAAGTTTGACAGAAGCAATCAAATAAAATGGAGATGTCATGCTGGAAGGGATAGCATGGCTGGACAAACTAGAGGTCACAGGCTGGATTTTGCCTCCAGTGCCTGTCTTTACTATTTGAAATGACAAATGGATTTGCTATATGTACACTCTTCTGTAGCCGCTTGGCTTTGCCAAATAAACACTAGAAATCACATTTTTTTTATGTTGTGGAAGTTAATACTGATGTCCCTAACTGGGTTTTACAAATCTTGTTTAGGACAGCAAATGAGCTTTATAAAAGTACTCCTGTAAGGTAAATAAACAACCCTGTTTTATGAAAGGAGAGGTACAAGAGGTTGAGCTGCAGCAGTTCCTGAAAAAGAACCCAGGATTTCTAGTCCTTGTGCATATTAACTGCTTCCCATAGGCATCTATCTCCCTATTGCAAAATAAAGCTTTATAATTTCCAAGTGTTCTACTGCATTGATGTGGAGATACTGAAAAGCAGTGCTAGAGGCTTCCTCAACAGTCAGAGCACAAAGACCTGCACAGAAACGCAGAGTTTGATGCAGGCTATAGATTCCTTTCCTTTCCTTTAATATACACATGAAGAATATGCTCCAGAAATTGGTGCTGAGCTAGAGCCTTCCAGTGACTCAATCTGACTCCAGGCTTGAATTTCCTCCACCATTCACAAGAAGTTCTCAGGCTGGCAGTCATAAATATATGTACAGCGGTTTGTGACTACCAGCAAATTTCCATGATCCATTAGTTTGGATCTGGGCTAAATATGAATCGGAGCTGAAGAAATTACAGGTCAGGGCACTGATGTATAAGCAAGGTTGGCGATAAATGGAGTTCAGCATCAGAACATACTCCAGGTAGTATCAATCTCATCCAGGCATCCTAACTCAAAAACAGACTTTGGGTTTATTGGGTGCTTCTTCTGCCTCAGGCACTGTGGCAAACAAGAGGTTTACTGAAACATTAATCCCTGATGTGCTCAATACATAAGCAGTGAGGGCTGCAGATAAGCTGAGCATAGCTAATGGAAGCAGTAAATTTCAGGCATTTCCCCCTTTTTGTACAGTAACTCTTAGACTATTTCTCTCTCTTTCACTGGAGAATAAATGGAATGAGTGAATCCAAGGCAAAGTGTTCTGTAGGTTTGCTTGTTGTGCAGAAGGGGAGAAAAGACCTCCAGCTTTTCCGAGGTCCAGCTAAACACAGAATACTTCTTTTACTTGGCCCTAAGTTGTGGGACAAGAAGCTGGGTGGAATGGAGTCAAGATGGAAAAGACATAGCTCTTCTTACCTATCTGTTAATAAAAAGGAAAAAAAAAACCTGGTAGCACATCCCATTCTTCATAATATTTTGCACTTTAGTGTGTCTGTTTACATTCATGTGAAATGACAGTAAAAAGTCTGCAAATTAGAAGGACAGGTGTTTACACCTACTTTGCTCCTGTGCGAACATGCAAGATGAAAAGCAGTGTGTGTGGGAAGTAAATTGGGCATAGATGATAGAATTGGTAGGAGAAAGAAGACTGTAATGCTTTCATGAAATCATCACAGCAGATTGTAGAAGGGTTTTTTTAAGCAAAACATTGAGACCTTGCTATGATTGCACTCCATTATGCCCTAAAGGCTATGCATGGCTCTGAGTCCTTGTCAGTCTCTGTGGTGCTCCTTCTTTGATACAATGGGTGCCTGTAGCAGACAGTGAGTTATTTGATAAGCAATGTGAATTTCTCAGATCATTATTAACTTATTACCTTAAAAAACCAAGAGTAAAATGGTGGTACAAATGTAATACAAGAAGACAGTACCCGCTTCGCTGGGAATCTTAATGGCACTGCTGTGCACTTTTGAACCAGGCAGAAAAGTCAAGAAGGTATGAAATGAAATATGAGTTTTTGTAGAACAAGCTTGATCAAAACCCCCACCAAGGTGGTTTTCCCCCTTCAACATTTCAGTTCTTCTAATCTTAATGTCAACTTCCCCATGTTTCAAATAAACCAGGAACTATTAATGCATTTTTCTTTAACTTCAGGAACCAGACAGGCTCTTGGCTCAGGACTTGGTGATTGGAAACATTTATTTTGCCTCAGCATTAAGTCAGCATGAATGCAAAATGCTTTGGAAGCCACGATGGCATTGGCAACATAATTCTTTCAATGCTACCTATGCAGTGTAAATCCAACCTTTTTTGAAATTCATTGCTTGCCAGGCAAAACTATTCATGAATAATACATATCTTGGACAAGAGATTACTGACATTATTTTACTCCCTATTTCCTTTGTCGTGGAAGCTCTGCATTCCTGGCAAACAGAAAAAAAATCTTACATCTCTCATAAAGAAAGACCTCTCAACTATGATTTTATTTACTATTTCTGAGAACTGACTCAAAGTTTGGCATCGCTGTAAGAGTTACTCATGTTTTCCTTTTCATAAAGTTTTGAATTTGTTTGCATTGTTCATAAACTACCTTCAAAATGACATTAAGAGAGAGCATGCTTTACAAAAAGCACAACCACAGTACAAGTACCAGCATGTATTACAGAGAAGGTGTGCATCAGTCATTCTTGGGATATTATTAGCTGTAACAAAATAAAAAATGAAGGAACTCTGAGGTAAGACTGTAATTTTTCTCTGAAAGCCAGAAGTCTCCATTCTGTTAATATTCTTCACGCTTTTACAAGGAAACAGTGCCAAATTTGAGCTTTGGTCTGTCATCTTTTTGAATCCAAGCTTCTCATTAACCACCTTGAAAACAAATATTTGTTCCCTCCTGGTTATGCGAAGCCCCATCATGTCTGCACTAAGATGGCACCTCTCATCTCTGTAAACATGCCAGAAGAATGGCCAAAGATGGTTTTGACTGATCACCGAATCATAGAACAGTTTGGGTTGGAACGGACATTTAGAGGTCCACCCCCTTGCAGTAAGCAGGGACACCTTCAACTAGAGTAGGCTGCTCAGAGCCCCATCCCACCTATCCTTGATTGCTTCCAGGGTGGGGCATCACCTATCTCTCTGGGCAACCTCTTCCATTGTTTCATCACCCTCATCATGAAAAATTTCTTCCTTATATCTAGTCTGAATCTACTCTCTTTTGGTTTAAAATCATTCAAATAATTTCTGGGGGCTAGCAATGGGTCAAAAGCAAAAGACCATTCAGCCTTTGGATAATCAAATCCAGCCTATAACCATGTTCTTCTAAGTTGTCTTACTGGCCTCTTGGGAATGTGAGTATTCCCTGCCTCAAAGTAATTTTTAAGGTGTTCCCAAGAAAGTGTTTTTGAGGAAGCCAGTATAATTCAAACTCTTAGCTTTGTACTAGATAACAGTAGAGTGAATATGATAAATATGCAGAATTAAATTGTGGAGCAGAAGTCAAGCTGGGAATGGCTGCTGGCATGGATCTACCAAACGTTCAAGCCTCTGACCCAGCTGTATTTGGTTCTCCCTGCATTGTTAATCACATCTCAGTCAGTATTTCTTTCAAGGATTATGTAGAGCACAATGGTAGTACAAGGAGTAAAAAGACAACATTTGTACAATCAAATTATGCAAAATATCATGTCACTATTTCTTGGCAGTTTCAAAACACAGAAATAGAGCTAAGAGGTCTATATGGTAGCCTTCCATTAGTGATAATATGCCCACTGATGGAGGGAAGTATTTGGTTTTCCCATCTCACCATTGTGTTTTTTAAAAAATGTCAAAATCCAGTCTGCTTTCACTTCAGAATCTTAAACAATAGAGTTCAAAGATTTCCTTGTTACTTTGTTTCAGTTCACATTTATTTCATTACACCTCCTTCCTGCCTGGTTTGTATGCCCATGCATAGGTGTTTGCTCAGTTAAAGCCTGAGACAGAAAGACAATTATGGGTATTTCATGGGAGCTAATCAGTGACAGCAAATTTGGGTCCACATCTTACAGCTATGGAGTGCTGTGTCTGCACAAGAGCAGCAGCACAGAAGGTGAGTTCACAGGCTGCAACAGTGCTGCATGCCCTGGTAGCTCCTGTACTCAGTTTCAGCATCTGAAAGCATCCGTTCCTGTATAGGGACGAGCTGTAATAAAAGCCACTGCTGACTGAGGAGCCTGCCACCTCTGCAACACCTCTGAAAACAGTTTGATGTGGAGAGCCTCTGGTGCTGTTCCAGAAAGCTACTGCATTTTTCAAAGTGTGAAGCAACAAAGCAAGCGCTGCTAGTGCCAACTCAGTACCCCCAGTCATGTTTCCCAAGCTGCGGCTGTGCCTTTGGCTGCGTGGAGCAAACTTGTCAAAGGAAACCAGTCAAGTGCAATTGGTGCATGGAGAAGGCTGGCCATGCAACCCTGAGCAACAGCTTGCATCAGTGCAGAGTGAACACACGGTTGCATCAGTTACATTTTTTTTCTCTTTTTTTTCAGGACCTAAACAATCTGCCCTGGGGAGCAAGGACAAAGGAAAACAGTGGAGAAGATGGAGACCAGGGCAGTCTGCAGGAAGACACAAACATGATTGTCAGAATAGAAGAAAAGTTATTTTCCATTCAATTCAGAAGTAAATTTAGTCCTGTATCACAAATCACTTTAAATAGCTGACCATCTCTGCTACCGTTTTGGCAAAAGTGACTTTTCCTTCTGAACAGCCTTTCACGATTATTTCCATCCTGCTGGTTTCTGCATTTGGCCAGGCTGATCTTCTGCCAAGGGTTACTGTTGAGCTCCCCACCCCTGATCCTCAAAGGACTTCTACTAGTGCTGCCTCTGACCTCAGGATCAGAAGCATGATCAAGTTGGCCCGGACAGTCAGCCCTGGCGAAAGCTCTACATGTCAAGGAAGCAATGCCGTTGCCAAGAAGGGCCAGCAACAAATCACACTCCATTGCCCTTCACACACCACCGTTTATAAAGTTTCCAGAGAAAGAAAAAACGTCTTCTCCCTACCATGTCCAGTAGGATGTTTCTTACTGCTGACCCAGGCTGGAATAAAACACCAGGACCTATCCCAGTGCCTGCAGAAGTAGAAGCAGATGCAAACCATGCACTGTTCTTCCAGGGATAAAGTGACACAGAACTCAGAAATTCAAGTCCAGAATTTTCCATTTAAAAATTATGCCAGGATTTGTAAACCTGATACAACCTCTGGATTTTTATTGTTCTGATTCATGAATCACTGATTTCCATCCCAAGGGTAAAGAAAGGATTTATATTTGAAAGTGTGTTTAGGATTTATTGGCAGAATTTGTACTGTAAAGGTATGGAATGACAAATCTATTTTAACACAGAAGCTTTTGAGGTTTTTTGTTTGGTAAATCCAATTAATGTAATTTTAATGTCATGATCAAAAATCAGGCAACTCTGCCCCCCAAATTTTGAACCATGTAACATCCTCATCACTGAGAGCCACTGGAATAGTAAGGGCATCCTGCCATTGAGCAAGGTCGGATGGAAAAGCCTCAGCTGCCTACCACAGAGACAGAGGAGACAAGGAGCATACCTTTCAGCCAGATGGGTGCTAGAACAGAAGAAACACTGATGGCACAGAGGTCTTCAACTGTTTCTCAGTACCCTCTTTGCTTGCTCATCACCACCTCTCCTGAGCCACAGCAGTGAAACAGCGGGGGTTCTTAGCCCCAGAGAAGCTGACAGGAGACCATCTCCTCCTTTGGACTGAGCTGGGTGAGTGGCAGCTGGCCAAGGTCAACCCAAACCAGAAACACAAGAGATCTTGGCACAATTCAGGCTGCTGAGGTAGCAGCACATGCATTATCCTTTTTCTGTGGCTGAAGTTTGGCATTTTGTAACTCCTCCTTGCCAGTCTGTCAGTATTTTCACTTGCTAATCCAATCAGGAGTTTACATTTTAGAGAAAAACAACCACCACCCTGTTCTCGATGTCTGAAACAGCTAATGCAAGACAAAAGAATTACAAGTACTTAATTATTCACAAGAAATGAGCTGATTACAGTAAAAACAACTGGTATCACATATCCATTTGGATTTTAACCAGTCTGTTTTTTCCATTCAGATTTGCCAATCAGTTTCTAAGTCTCCCATGTCAGCAGCTAGAATGGCCTGTTTCTTTTCAAACAATGAAAATGACTTCTAAAGAAATAAAATTCCAGCTTTAGGGCCAACTGTTTGCAGAGTGAGATCAGGAATCAAGTGCACCAGCTATGCCAGGGCCTGCTGATGGGCATGTGGGAAAGATCTGCATAGAGAGAAGTTAGTGAAACGAGGGACCAGATATCCAGAGAAATTGGGTTTAAGTGGTGATATAAGTCCATCCCTAGCTTATTTAAAGTGTTTAGACAACTTGCTTCATCTCATGGTGCCTCACTGCAAACACTGTGAGGGGGAAGAAATGATTTTCTGCTACTTACAAAAGGAGCTGTAAAGCAGTATCTGGTTCCTAGCAGCTTTGGGATTGTGGGCAGTATAAAATGTGGAGGTAATTCTGATTTAATTTCACTCTTAAATTCTGTCAAAGCACATCTAGTAAGCAGGGAATATCCTTTATTATGACTAACAGTACCACAGGGCTTCAACTAAGACGATGAAACTACTCAGCCAGGAAAAAATAAGAAGAAAATAAAAGACTACACACATGGTCACAGATTTGGGAACAGCTGATTCCTTCAATGCGTTTATAGGCCAAGCTGATGACAACTTCCCCAAGGCTATCTGTGACTTCAGTGCCAAAGCCAAGAATTTACTGATTACTTTCAGTAGTCTTAATCCAGTATTTCAACCTGAATTCTCTGCTTGATACTTTCACAAAATGAATAAAGAGGGAGGAAATCCCAGTATTAGCTGAGATAATTCTGATGAATCACAAAAACTACAGTATGGCTGGAACACGTGTTTCTATCCCATACATCAGAAAGAGGGATGATGCAGATAATCCCCAACAAACCACTGGTTTGGTAAAACAGTTAATTATTGACCTTATAAAGGTTTAACAGGATAAAAATCCTGCTAACAGAACAGTACAAAGTACAATTAAGTTTTATCTTTCAACAAAGAAACCTCATTTGTACTAAAATATTGAGTGAATTATATTTTCTGCTTCAATAGATCTTTTAAGATTTAACAGATTGCTGAATAAATTGTTTAAATATGCAAATCATCTGGACATTTTGTAATATTTCTCCAAGGGCTTTTTCCCAGTAGTTCTCACCAGATCATGCAAATTATTAGAGATTTGGAAAGGGAAGCATATAATAATTTAATTGACAGTTTTGATTTCAGCTTCAGTTCTTTTACATCTTCCCTCTCAGACAGCTAGAAACTTACAACCTCCACGAATCCCCATATTCTGTGGGGCTCACGACAAAATTGAGCATTAGCAGAGAGAGAGTACAGGAAATTAAGTGTTTTACGTAGACAGAATGAGTTGACTTGGGGAATACAAATAGTACTAAATTACACCATGCGGTCTGCCCTGTACACCTAATTTCCATGATAAATGACTAGCTGTAATGGGCATTCATGCATTCTGTGCACGGCATCTCCAGAACTTCATTCTGCCTCTCCCAAGATCCCTCTTAGATGCCAGCAGCTGCTGTCTCCCAGGGTCCAGGGGCAGAAGAACTGGCCCTCGGGCTCACCATTACCTCAATGCTCGCAGCACGGGCAGCTTACTTGCCTGTGGTTTCCATCACCACACGCTGCTGCAGCCAAAATCCATTTCCATGAAGGACTCCTGACTCGATGCTCAGGCAATCTACTTTTGCACCTCAAAGCCACAAAAAGTAAAGGAGGTTTTCTTCTTCTTTCCCATAACTGTCTCCTGAGAGTAACTCTTTAATTATGCCCAAAATCTGAACCCCTGGGCCAGAAAAGCAGGCGGGGGGTAAAAAAGGAAAAAAAAAGGTAGCTTTTTTCTTAACGAGTCATACACTGAATTCAGTTAGCCGTTACCTGGCGAAAAGGGCAATGCATTTGTAACTGCATCACAGAATAACATTATATTACATTTTTTTCCTGTTTTCTTAAAGCTCAACCTCTGTACCAAACTAGAGAGCAAGAAACACAGACTGCATTTAGGCCCTGCTAGCCAGACTGTTCCCCTCATACACTTTTGCTGAGAAGCAAATTCTACAGTGGCGGATTTGGGTACGCTGGCTTCAGCATATGTGCAGTTCCCCAGTGATCCACTTCAATCAGAATCCAAAATGAGCCATTCCAGCCTTGCAGCATGGTGTGAGCTCTGCTACCTCATGCATTATTTCAGCATGAAATATTTATAAACTGGAGAACAGGGGCAGTCTCCTTCTTTAAAAAGCATAATGAATTTGTGTTAAATGTATGAGCACAATTTGTAAGAATCCGCAACTTGTTTGACATCCTGGGTTTAACAGCTCAGTCCCTACTCCTCATTGATACAAAAGGAACCAAGATTTTACCTTGTAACTGAACCTTGTTACCTTTAAAAACTGAACATAGACTAAGCAGGTATCTTTATATCCTAAGGCTAATTTTGTTTTTCTTGACAGTAGTTCTCAACACCACACCTGTATATTTTTTTGCAGAAAGAAAAAAAATAAGAGTATTTGTATCATAATTATCTTTCCACTGGCAGCAGTTTGTTTTCTGGAATTGAAATGGTGGTCACAGTCTATAGTGACACACTGTCACAAAACTGGTCTTTGGAAAGCCAGCAGGGACTGACACTGGTATATATGACAACTTAAGGGCCAAACCAGCATTCCCATCATACAAAACAGTTGGTGGAAAAAGCCACTGATAGGTAGATTCCCTTGCTCTACCTGTAAAATGTAACTCCAATTTTAGTTGGAAACCAGAATGCGAAACTTCAAAAAAGTTGCAGGTAAATTGGTCCCCTGTGGGCACCCGGGTGCTCAGTGAGTGCAGCAGTCTGATAGCTTGGAGAACTTGGGGCGGAAGAGCACAAATCTCTGCAAATTAACCTTCTGCTTTCACGTGTTACTCTGCTAACGAATTCTGCAGCAGCAGTTACACAATTGACCTGCTCTCTGTAGCACTGATGAAGCTTTACTCTTTTTTATACCTACAGATTTAGAAATATTTACCAGCAGAGAACTAATTGACTCTCAGGAGAACAAACCCAATTTTACTTCCTTTGAAACATCAGGAAAATAATTCCAGATGCATAGCACCTTGCAAGCAGGAATAAATGCACCATTTGTTATTACCTAGCCTTTCTGAAGTAATTTGATTAAAGAATAACTAATTACTTTTATTTCTTAGGAAACATGGACTGATGTCTCTTTTTTCCTATATTTTTTATTTGGCAAAGCAAAGGTTAACGGACCTGCCTTTCACTTATCCCTTAAAACATGTCCTATCTCTGTCACCTGCTAATGTGTGCCTTAATTTATATTTCCTTCAAGTCTGCACTATAAATAGACTTCTCAGGAGGTACTGTGTGTGCAGAGATCCTTACAAATGCCAGGACCACTGTGAATCCAGCCCAAGGATCTGAGGTGTGTATGGAGCAGAGTGCCCAGTACAAAACATAGCCTCTACTGGCTACAAGGAGCACAGCTTTTAGAGGGAATAGGCAATTTCTAAGCACCCTGGTTTAAATAGACCACAAGAAAAGCGTAAGTACAGTGACAGAACACTAAAAATCAGTTGAAACTTGGATTATCTGTGGACTTTTAAATTCATGGTTTGGTAATTGCATTGTTTAAATATCAGGACAAGTGTACCACAGCTAAGTTATTAGATGCAAATCCTCTGAAGACAAGACATTTGCATCCCCTTACTAAAGTGACAATAGGAGAGTACTACAGTAGCTCCTAAAAAGATGATGCTTTTACTTTATTAAAGGTAGCTGGACTGGCTCCAACCATTTACCTCAGCACAAGGAATCTTCCAGGAAATAAGGCATTTGCTCATGTTGATATCTTTTTTCTCACCTGGGGTCATCACTCCCCTTTGGTCATTCATTCCTGCAGAGCATCTTCTGCTTGACTGAAAGATACTGCAGGGAAAGGCACTATGCAGGGAACAAAAGTCGGTACTTAATCTATCTTGCTGGACATACCCTTACCACCACCACCAGAAAAAGGCTCCATTTCCCTCAGTGCAGCACAGGCTGTGTGAAACCTATGCCATCTGGTGCAGACACACACAGTAAGTGCTTATTTAAATTTAGAGTGCAGTTACAGCATGACCTGCAGACCACGGCAATAGATATCCATGTCTGAGCAATATTATGGGCGTCCATTATCACCCTGCCTTTTAAATGGAGTTCTAAAACCGACAGCACATTAGCTATTTTTGCAGGCACTGTCTCTGTTACACACCGCCTTCTTCATGGCAATATAACTAATCCACTGGACACTGCCACACAGACTGTATATTGCAATATTCCCTGTCCTGCTTACTGGCATTAAGTGAATAGCTTCAAAATGTATCAGCCTTACATCAAAGCACCTCTCTTGGAGGCAAGCTCTGCAGGTTTTTTTTTAGCATACAACATTCCTTCAGGTTCTAAATGGAGATTACACTGATTTTTAAATGCACTGCTTGAGAGCTTGAGACATCCAGGGGAGCTATAATAAAATTTATATCCATGTGATCAGTTCAGAAATACTGCTGTAAGATCAACAGTGAAATAATTTGATAGCTTCAGTCCATTTTTTAACTAAAACGGATCCAGCTCCCAATAACTACAACACCCATAACCAGTGCCACTCACGATGCTGACTGGTTGATTGGGCAGTAGGACTGAAAAGCAAATGCCATTCTGCTCAGCTGGAGGAGGAGAGGACAGGATTACTGCTAGGAGGGTGACAGTCCTCCAGTCTCCTCTCCCACAGCCCAATAAATACAGTGTGAAACTTTCTGCTGATCCCCTGGGAGCTGAACTGGGACCCAGGTTACAAACCAAGTAAATTTTAAAAGTAGTTCATTACAAAAAAAAAAAAAAGAAACCACCTACATAGGTTACAGAAAATCCATAGACTCTCAGCACAATCACTTGTCTGCAAGAAAGATTATTCCTGGGAACTAGCACTTACATATAGAAGATGACACCCTCTGCCACCCCTTTCCTGAAGGGGTGCGCATACTCCTGAAACACCCCTGAAGGGGGCAGATACACTGCTCTATCACCCTTCATTTCTCATACCTGCCAGCTGAGTCCTGCTGCCACCTTTGTGAGATCCTCTGGACAGACAGCTTACCATGAACTAACACAATTATATAAAATAAATTAAACTGATCACTTGACAGAGCTATTAAATGACACGACACAGGCAACAACTCATTTGCCAGGTAATAATCAAACACTTTTGGAACTTAAAAAGAAGCAAACCAGGAAATTCAACCTGTGCTGTCTGGACAAATTTCTAGAGCCCTTTTACTTTATAAAGTTGGGTAGTACAACATCCTGATTCAAAAAGAGGTGGAAGAACAACACAAAGATATTACACTGATAATGCATTCCTATGATAATCAGGCTTCAGCCATCATTTCCATCTATTTTATTTCAGAGATTAAAATGGCACATATGAACATCGCATTAACCATTGCTGTGCATGTGGACCAGAGGCATTTATTGCCAGTCCAGTTCTACAGCCTCAACAAGATTCTTATCGACTTTAAGACAAATCAAGTTGGCATTTTCATGACCCCTAGAAATCTTTTTTGAGAGTGCAGAAATTAAGCCTGACACAGTCATATAAAGGCAGATTTTCAATCTTTTTTAAAAGGAGTTTTGAAAATATCTTGCTAAAAATAAAACTAAAAAAATCCTGTTTCATAGCTTAAATATAACACTGCTATGAAAAATACGCTAAGTAGCTTAAGAGACTGAACATATTGTTACTGAAATCTATCTCAAACATGATAGAGCTTATTTTCTCTCTCTTCTTGACCTTTATTTGAGAAGATGCCCTAAAACTCTAGGTATTTTGTATTACATCTGGTGGCACTAATTCAAAGGAGTTTTCAACTTCTATTCAATTATCAGAGATCACAGCGCAATTCAAACTCCCTCCCTCTCATTTAATTCACCATCTTGGACAGCTTTCAAAAATAGGAATGCAGTCACATCTGATTAAGAGTTTGTTTATTACATTTCGTGGTTTAGCAGAAATAATGTAAACATGTTATTGGAAAGTATGGAAGGATCAAGAATTAGAATAATTGAGCAAGCAGAGAATGCAAGGACTTCTTGAGGTGTATGTGTGTGTTTTCTTTTCTTTTTGAAAAAAGGAACAGGAAAGAGCCATGGTGCTGAGACTAAAAAGTCAGGAAGTAAGTGCACTGAAGTCAGCACACACAAAGACATGCAGTTTTCCAATAGAGGGGGTAAAATTCTGCTCACGGAATGCAAGCAACCCAAAAGCCAGGGATCTTCACAGGAGACGATGTGCAGAGAGTCTGGGGCTTTTGCGGCCTCCCGGAGCCCTTCCTCTGGAAGCAAACCTCTTGCTGCATACATGGAAATGCGATCCCTAACCCCTTTTGAACACAGGGCCTGGAAAGCACTTTGTTATGTTTTTAATTATGTTGCATAGATCATTTCTCGTTGTACTGCCACTGAATTCCTGAAACACCACAATAAAAATGACATTTAATTAGAATGCTGAAATTTTCATTGCCTTTTCTTAATGTGCCAGCACCACAGGCAAACACATTTTGTTTGTGTTCAGAAAAGTTGTGGCACAGAAAACAAGAGAAAAAAAAAGCATCCCTGCCTTGCTTTGTCAATTGTTGTTTGTCCTGTCCAGGAGGTACTGCCTCTGCAAGAAGAGGGAACCGTCAGTTCTCTGGCCCTCATACTTCTGGTTTGAGATATCCAACTAATATTTCACCTGGCATCAGCTACAATGAATCAGTAACAGCTGGACTAAGGCCAGCAACATATTTCATATGACCCAGTACAGAATTTTGGCCACCAAAGGCCCAAACCACATACAGGTCTGAAAGCTCCCATAGAAAGATCAGAGAGGAGATCTTTTACACTACTGCATGTAATATGCATCAAGGGGCCAGGTTTAAATCTGTATATAGATATACACGCCTCACACACTGAAAACATCTCCTTGGAAGACATATATGAATGTTACAATCCCACTGCTCTGTGACAACCACGTAATCGAAGGCTACACCAAAAAGTATACAAAAGAGGAACAAATTAAGGTCACAGAAACCCCCTTAAATCTGTCATCCGAGAACTTCCAAAGTGCATTAATTTAAAATGTATCTTTCTCACACATATCCATTTAGGACCAGGGATTTTGCATTTGCATACTGGGTCCTGATTGGCATTGGAAAATTTTCAGAGCTAGGACTAATCCCCGAAGAACCAGCCTCCACTTTTTGACACGTCAGTCTGTTCTTAATCCTTTTAACTTCTTAATGAAGTAGTTGCACAATGGTGGCATCCCATGGAAGATCGATCTGTACCTTGAGAGCGCTTCCCTGGAACATGCCATGGAGAAAAGGGATGGGATCCTGCACATGGGAATGGACAGCTCACACACCACCTGGGAGGATAGGTTTCCCAGCTTGGGAGAAGCAGCAGCAGGCATTTTGGGCTGAGGAGTTACACTGCTGCAAAGCACAGTTTTCTCAGATGAGGTGTCCTGCTTGCAGCTTGGCATCCTAGGTGGAGGCAAAGACAGCTCTCACCCAGAGGCTGCAACCCAGCCTTCCTTGGGACAGCTGATCGGTGCCTCCGCACATCCCTACAGCATGACAGGTACAGCATCGTCAAGCCCCAGCAGCAGCAGTGATGACGCTGAGCCTATGCAAATAACACAAAGGAGAGCTTTTTCTTCTGAATCCTATGGTCCTGCAGTGAACAAGCTGCACTTTCTAGCCCAAACTGTTTTTATTTTGGCTGTTGGGCCTGTTTGATGCTGTTACAATGGAAAAGCAGATGCGTGGTGAGGGGAGTTCTTTCAAGTGATGTGCTCACAGCTGAGGTTTCAGTGTTGCTGCAGTCACGAGGACTTTTCAAGTCCACCAGCAGACAGAGACAAGTAAAATCAGCTGGCTATGTTCTGAGGAAGAACAGCTAAAATCCACAAGAACAAAATAGGATTGGAAACACTTGACTAAAAAACAGGGGCCAGTTTGAAGTTCAAGCCTCAAGCAAGTCTTAAGTAGGTCAGAGCACAAAACGCAAAGCTGAAGATTTGAATCACAGGAAGAGAAACCTCCAATGACTGTTTAATGGCACAAGCACCTGGACAGAAAGGTTTGTGCTGCTCTAGCTAAGCCAATACGAGGATTTTGTTGTGAATACTAAGGAAAAAGGTTCTTCTCATACCTAATCTCTACAGTGGTGGAGCTGCTGCAGCATTCTTGATGGGCCAGAGACAGCCTGAAAGATTTTGTTTGCCAGTTTTGGAGGAAAATCTCGTAGCTCTTCTCATGCTGGATCATATTTTCAGCCAGCGCATGTCAGTACAAATCAAGTGAATTAAGGATTTTGCCCAATTAATTGTCAGTTTGCATCTCCTGACACAAGTTGAAAAAAAATGAGTAAAAAAAATATAGCAACAGTTATAGTGGTGCTACTGGTGGTTATGAAGGAGTTGTTAGACCTGGCAGTTATTAAAACCATTCAACGCAATTGACAGATAACAGTAATAAATCAGCTGGCTTGTTTCATATATCCACACATTCAGTGTTTTTTGTGAGCACAGCAAGAATTCAGCCTGGAAAAACAACCACATTATAAAGCCATATGAGCAACTGCAACATGCATTAAATTATTGACACATAACAAAGTCAAAGTGAATATCTTGACTTGAGGCATAGCTTCTTCAGATTTAAACAATGGCTGCTAACTCGTAACTTGCTTTCCAGTTACTGGTCTCACAGAGCAGTTAATTGCTTTTGCTTTAACTAAGAAATACTGCATTTTTCTTCAACTTAAGGTCTGTATCTCAATGGGGTGGCCTTGCGAGCCTACTAGGAAGGTGTAAGAGGGCACCTGTGCAGCAAAATCATGTCCTCACCATCTGCATGGCACCATGGGAAGGAAAGGGATGACAAAATGCAAATGTCCACCAGTGATGGGCAGCAGGGTCAGGGACCCACTGAGAGAGCACGTTTAGGGGAAGAGTTCATAGCTACCTGCCTTTTTCCTTCAATTATGGAGCACAAATGCCATGAACAATTCTCCTTTAAACCCCAGTAACATGACAAGGCATAGCAACAGAACACCAAGCAGCAGTTTTCCATCTTTGACACAGCCCTGCTCTTCTCAACACAGTTTGGGCAGCTGGAAGCTCCTCAGAAGGAGTCCTGGTGATTTTCTGGATGAGTTAGTAAGCCTCCCTCTGGGAAGTAACCTCCCCACGTTTTAAGGAACAAGAACTTCCAAGTAATGCGACTTCTTCAGGGCAGAGATGAGTCAACCTTTAACGACAGTATAACCTAGTTGTTTCAAGTTTGGGATTGCAAGTAGTTCTGCTATGACAACAAATCTCTGGAAGGAAAATAAACCCGAAGTATAAAGAAACTTAACTGATGCTGTTTCAAAGATACCTGACTGTACCTGTACCTGACAGATTTCAAGTGACATGGAGGTAACTACAGGCATTATTTTTGTGGACTCCTAAAAATATCTGACGATCCAGTGGACACTCAGCACAGATTCCAGGGAGAAGCCCCAGAATGGCAAGCACAACAGCCTCCATGGGAGGCCCAAGTGGGTTCCCCGGCATGGTTTCCCAGCTCTTTGGAGGGTTTGCAGGGCTCTTCAAATGCCGACTGGGGAATCTTTCTGGGCAACTACTTATAGATAGACAAAACAAAACCTCCCATGTAGGAGGCAGAAACTCCTATCTCCTTTAAGCAAGTATTCGTGGCTCAAAAACAGAAAGTTGCTTTGTAACCTGTCAAATTAGAGTGATGTAAACCAGTGCTATTTCCCTAGCAGTGCAGGGGCCAGTTCACATGCACAGGTGACTGACCTCACTAAATAAACAATACTCATCACCATCTGCTGGGCAGATGCCAACTTGGAGGTCAGCTTCTAAGTAGCAGCTGTCAGCTTGTGACTGCAGAGGAATACAGGAGACCCTGTACCTATCAGCTTGCTGAGAGCTTCAAAATATTTGATCACCCCAGGCCCAACCCAAACAAATTCTTACTTCCGTGGCTAACGTGAAAGGGACCTTCCTAGGTCATCAAATTCATCACCTGCTAGCAAAGGCAGTCATGCTACAGAGGCCATTTCTCAAGCTGATCACACTTCCTCACATAACTACTTCAGAAGAAAGGATGACTGAAGAGGGGTGTGAGGAACAAGCTGGAAAAAATTCCTCTCCTTAAGGAGAATATGGAATTTTAATGAAAAATGAATTATGTTAGAAGATAGTGACAAACTAAGCTTACAAAATACAGACATTAAATACCAAAGCTCCCCTCCTAATCTCAGCACATTATCATAATGTAGCATATTATTCGAAATGTACAGCAGACACGCCACTGTTTACAGCACCCCTGTCATATAGTAATTTTGAAACCATTATTGTCAAGCTGACATTTTATTACATTTCTGAAAATATGCTAATTCAATCATTAAGTTTTGTTTAACAATCGTAAAGGCTTAGGAACAAAGACGTATTGTGCTTTATTTCAGACAATTTTATATGTTGTTGAAAATGTAGAATGAGAACCATAACTTTTCATCCATCCGCCATTCCCTTGAAGGTGTATTCTTTCTCTCTCCACTGGAATTTAATATCAAATTATCCCTGAAAGAAGCTACTGGAGAAAAGCAATGCGAGGTAAGGAGATTGGTGATGCTGTCATCCATTTTCATAATTGTGGTTTATGTAAACAGGCCATCTATTTCCAAGCTAAACACAAGGGTACCACTCTGGACTGAACAAACAATATTAGCTTTCAGCCACATAAATATATTAGCTATCATCAGACACAGTCTCACTGAGGTCTTTGGGGACTAGGACCACACAGCATAGCAAGTGGTTGGCACACTGCAGCTCAGGAGAACATGTGCCCCAGAGCAGAGATGTCAGCAAATAGAAAGGCAGAGAAAAATAATTGTTGTCTTAAAAGACTGCAACCTTTACACATAAGATACTCTGACAAAACAGGTTTATGGGAAGATTATTAATTACTTAGATTAGATTAACACTAAGGCTTCTCACTCACAGTTGAGAGTACTTTTGTGCTGGACATGGCACACCAGGATCCCTCACACACAAGGCCATTCTCCATACCAAGAGGTTTCCATTTGAATATGCTTATCCATGGAACATTTAATGTCTATATTCAGAGATCAAACTTTGACTCCTGTTAATCAAAATTCTGCCCATAACCCAAATAAATCATCTTTATTTGTGGTAGTTTATACTGCTTTCAGAACTGAGGAGCCATCACCAGCAGGAGTATACACTACACAGAATCATCTGGTTGGAAAAGACCTCTGACATCATCAAGTTCAACTGTACCTGTCTCCCTACTAAACCATGTCCCTAAGGAACTCATCTACCTGTCTTTTAAACACCTCCAGGGATGGAGACTCAGCCACCTCCCTGGGTAGCCTTGTTCCAATCCCTGACCACCCTTTCAGGGAAGAATTTTTTCCTAATGTCTAGTCTAAATCTTCCCTGGTGCAACATGTGGCCATTTCTTCTCATTCTATCGCTCGTCACTTACGAGAAGAGCCCAGCACCCACCCCGCCACAACCTCCTTTCAAGCAGTTGTAGACAGTGATGAGGTCCCTCCTCAGTCCCCTCTTCTCCAATTTCCTTAGTTGCTCCTCATAGGACTTATGCTCCAGTCTCCTCACCAGCCTCATTGCCCTTCTCTGGATGCACTCCAGCACCTCAATGTTCTTCTTGTAGTGAGGGGCCCAAAAGTGAACACAAGTACCCAAGGTGCAGCCTCACCAGCACTGAGTACAGGGGCACAACCACCTCCCTGGTCCTGCTGGCCACACTGTTTCTGATACAGGTCAAGATGCCATTGGCCCTCTTGACCACCTGGGCACACTGCTGGCTCATGTTCAGCCGGCTGCTAACCAACACCCCTAGGTCCTTCTCTGCCAGGCAGCTCTCCAGCCACTCTTCCCTAAGCCTGGATCGCTGCACGGGGTTGTTGTGTCCCAAGTGCAGGACTTGGCACTTCGCCTTGTTGAAACTCATCCCATTGGCTTCGCTCATCGATCCAACCTGTCCAGATCTCTGTAGAACCTCCCTTCTTTCAAGTAGATCAACACTTCCATACAGTTCGGTGTCATTCGCAAACTTGCTAAGGGTGCACTCAATCCCTTCATCCAGATCATTGATAAATATATTGACTGGGCCTGATCACCCAATTGTCCTGTGTGTGCTGTATGATAATGCTCAAGACAATCTGCTCCATGACCTTTCCTGGTAGACTTCCCCTGTTAGACTGACAGACCTGTAGCTCCCCTGATGCTCCCTCTGACCCTTCTTGTAAATGGGTGTAACATTTGCCAGCCTCCAGTCCAGCGGCATTTCCCCAGTCTGCAAGGACTGATAGTAGATGAGGGAAAGAGCTTTGGCGAGAACCTCTGCCAGTTCCCTTAATACCCTCGGGTGGATCCCATCTGGCCCCATAGCCTTGTGTATATCTAATTGGCCAAGCAGGTCTCAAACCAAATTCTCCTGGATCGTTGGAACTTCATTGTCACTGTCTTCTGGCTCAGGGGGCTGAGTATCCGGACAACATCTCACCTTACTATTAAAGACCAAGGCAAAGAAGGCATTAAGTACCTCTGCCTTATCCTCATCCCTTGTCACTACTGTCCCTCCTGCATCTACTAGAGGAGGAAGATTCTTCTTGGTCCTCCTGTTGTTGTTAATATATTTGAAGAAACACCTTCTATTGTCTTTCACTGAACTGGGCAGATGAGGTTCTAGTTGGGCTTTTGCTCTTCTAATTTTCTCTCTACATGATCTCACCTCACCCTTGTGGTCCTCCTGGGATGCCTACCCCCTCTTCCGAAGCTCATAGACTTGCACCTTCTTCCTGAGATCAATACAAATCTCTCTACTCAGCCAAGCTGCTTTTCTTCCCCGCTGACTCGTTTTACGGCACACGGGGATGGCCTGCTCTTGTGCCACCAGGATTTCCTTCTTGAGGAGCATCCAGCCCTCTTGGGCTCCTTTGTCCTTTAGAACTGCCTCCCAATGAAATTATCAAGCAGCCTTCTAAACAGTTCAAAATCTGCCCTCCGGAACTCCAAGGTGGCAGTTCTGTTGACTCCTCTCCTTACTCCTCCAACAACTGAGAATTCTATCATCTCGTAATCGCTGTCCCCCAGGCATCCTTCAGCTGTCACCTCTCCCACAAGACCTTTTCTGTTCACAAACAGCAGATGCAGCTGGGCACCTTCTCTAGTCGGTTCTCTCACCGGTTGTGTTAGGAAGTTATCTTCCATATACTCGATGAACCTCCTAGACTGTTTCCTTCCTGCTATATTCTACCTCCAGTAGACATCCAGAAGGCTGAAATCCCCCACAAGAACAACAGCTAGTGACTGGGAGACTTCTCCCACATGGATGGCAAACAGGATGCCCAGACACTGTTGCCACGCCTGAAAGTATATTGTCAGCATAAGGCCGAAACAACTGACAATCTTAAATGAAACCCTTGGAAGGTAATATGCTACAGAAGTGGAAAGCAAAGATGATTACAAAGTAGCTGTAGTCTTTATACAAAATAGTGCACTAACAAAATTCTTTTCCAGGAAAATCTCAAAGATTCCAAGAGATGTATTTCAACAAGGTCTTGTAGAAAATGCTACTAGAGTTGCTTTAGTAGCAACAGTAAAAGAATGTGTTATATTTATGCTGGCTGCTTATTTTCTCTCCTCTTGGTTTACATTTGCAAAGTAACAGATGCAGAGAGGCCCAAAAGCTCAGGGACTTGGAAGGATTTGATCCAAACAAAAGAATTAAAAGTTGCTGTCATGTAGTGCTTAAACAGCATCATATTACAAGTGCTACTTATATGCAAGTAATTAATTTTAGGTCTCTGCTGCTTGTCTTCCATTTCTGAATTCTTCTCAGTCTGCTATCAGAATATTTCTGCCTCTCTTTCTCTCTGCAGTTCTATTGCAGAGGTGCTGTGATACAGAAACAAGTGCTCTGCCACACTTCTCCCTTGCCCCCATTCACCACCCCAGCAAAAGCTGCAGAGGGCGACAGGCCTGGAGTGTGCCTGGCACAGGGGTCTTGCAGGCCACATGGTGCCTTGAACTCCTAATGCTGAGTGCTGCTGACAGGCTCCACTGATGCGATGGTCTAACAAAACAGATAGCAGAACAGGATCGTAATAACAGCCAGTACTCTAGATGGTTTCAATATTGCAGGAAAATGGCGAAGTAGTATTTCAAAAGAAAATTGCTTATAAGATAATAATTGTGTGTATATATACACATACATACACATATACACGTGTATTTACATAAACATGTCCTGTACATAACAAGCAGCAGCTCAATCCACTGCCCTCTCCTCGACAACCTTCCTTTCTTCCCCAGTTGATGTTACCTTAGCCAGAGGGCTGCAAACTGCTTCTGCAGGGCTCTGCCCTCTGAAGTACAAGGCATCTACTGGAGAAGCTGGTGTCTCCCTCTCTGTGAAGGGACATGCCACTCTCCAAGGCTAACTGCTTCCCTCCTAACCCAAATGATTATTTCTCTTCTGTTCCTTTTACAGGGAGGAGGGAACACCAGTAGTGAGGGGAGAAGAGGGAAACAGAGGGAAAGGGAGCAGAGGGGAAGAGGAGGGGGAAGGGGCACTACTTACATCCAGGCCCTCTCTTACCCTGCTGTTGGAAGAAAAAAGTCAAATGCATGGGCACAAGAGGAACAAGCAGTACTGAGTATCAGAGACCAAAATTGCAGTTAATGTGATAGCATAAGCACACACCTTTGGAACTGCATTTTATATGTTATTCCTAGTTTACTAACACCAGTGCCTTAGGGGCTGCTTAGCAGCTGGGAATAGCTACAGGGCTGCAGTACCCTAATTACACCCTCATTAGATCACCTTGACCATGGACTGTATGAAGGAGTGGAGCAGAAATAGTTTGCACAGTCCCTTTATGCTCTAACAGAAGTGTAGCAAGTCCACAAGGCACCTAAAAATAAGGTTCACTGCATCTTGGCTGATGAACAGATGTTTCAACAATAGCTGCAGATCCTTAGTACCTCTTGTGCTTGTGACAAACTGTACCATGGGCCTCAATAAAGAGAGAAAAGCTGGAACATTCAACATTAAACCAAGCCTCCCTTGTGAGCAAAAGGAATAACTCTGTTTAATGACAGCAGTAAAAATTGCTTATCTGTGTGGATGAGCCAACAGAGGGAGACAGGATGATGAAACATGCCTGCCCAATTTGTGGTATTAGTGCCTTTCTATCCCATACTAAATACTAATACATGGAGTAAGTCCCAGGAGAAATCTTTTATTTTACAAAAATAATTAATTACAGGAAAAAAAGGGGGTTTATGACAGTGGAAGTGATTATGAAAGTAAACGTCACAACTTTTTTTCTTTTTTAAATAGAGACAAATCATCAAGAAAACTTAATTGAATTTCTGAAGATTATATTAACCGTGGAATTTCTATCTAGTTGTGGTTATAAATCTCAAAGGAACTTGTGGCTGCCCTGTGAATTAATAGTTCATTTCCTTTAATTTTTAATAACTCACTTCTACACGTCAAACTTTGTTTCTGCCTCTTAAAGAGGCGCATTAAGATTAGAATGAGAGTTTATCTTTCTATGGCAATGTTCTTCAAATGTTGAATTTAGTGCTACAGGTTTTATTTGGATTGGCTGCAATCACACTATGCACAGCATCAAATGGCCCTCTTGCACAGCTTTTGACCTAGAAGTATCTTTGTTAATAACCCTGCTCTGAGTTGGTGTGATGTTACTACAGAGCAACTAGTATAAAAATTCAACAGACTAATCCTCTGAGAACCCTGCGAGCTCAGTGAAATCTCAGAATTAGCCAATAAAACAGAAATTCTCCAGCTGGAGGTAGGTGAGACATGTATGCACTGGATGTGCAGGAGCAGATGAGTCAGCCGAGGTGGGATTCATCCTGTGTATCTCCTGAACCTCTAGGACTGACACACCTTATTACCAGTGGTTGAACTGGGAGCAAGGGAGCACAAAATAGCAGCGAATGTTGAAGATGGTGATTAAAAAAAGAAAAGAAAGAAAAGAATTGGGTTTTTTAACACTTGGATTCAACAAAGTATTTGAGCTTACAACTTGACCCATTATAGCAAAGAGCATGCAGTCCCCACCGAAGTAATTAGTTTATTGATTTCAACAGGATGAGGACTCTATCCATTGCATCCACGCATCACCTTGAAGTTACAAATGCATTTATCTACTTTGCTGAACTGATGCCTAGCAGACTATCTGAATTCTCATGGAAACTTTGGAGGTACAGACAACTGAATAAAGTTACAGATTCAAATCATCAAATTCAGAGTTGGACCTTTCCCTCGCAAGGAAAAGGAAAAAGGGGGGATGTTCATATAAAATAACAGACAGAAGATAAAATTTCTGCGAAGAAAGGACAGTCCTCCTGTCGTCAACATAATCCCCAGATTATTTCAATCAGTCTTCACATCGGTCTTATGAAGTGTTAAGAAAACATTTATATTTTACATATCTGAACCTTATGGGAAAATCCTTCCAAAATAGACCACAGCAAGTGACAAACACAGAATTATCTCTCCTTTTCACTGAAAAATCCTTTCAAAATAAACAGTGCAATATAAGCAAGCTAATTTCACCAAATCCCTTATGAATGTTTATTTGCCCCCCTTAGAGTTTTCTGTAAGCCATAGACAGCATTTCAGTGATTCATACCTTAATTCTTCCATTTTCAGGCCAAATTCTATCTATCTTCCAAATGATGAATAGATGATCCACAAGGATGTCAGCAACTCAAGTTTCAGCACAAAACCATGCAAGTCTTTTTTATTCATGAACAACTGAACAACTGAACGTGTATGTTCTAATTTTCACTAAAAAAAAAGTATTCTAGTTCTTATGGTTACCTACCAAAATAAAAACCCCTAAACTTCAAACCATGATCAAACAAACAAAAGGACCCAGTCCCATTAGAAACCCAATTATTTCAAAACAGTTAGTCAGACACCTCCCAAAAAGAGGTGGGAGACTTGAAGCAGTAGCCGTCTTTTGAGAGCTGCTGTTTGGCAAGCAAAACAGTTTTTTCTCATTTTGAGCTGCTTGTCACAACACAGGGTCAGAAATGAAAACACAAAGGACTACAGAAGAGGCACTCTGTGTTTTAATTCTGGTGCTGACAGGGGTTTCCTCTGCAGACACTGTCAAGAACAGATACTGCTTTGGTCATAAATCTGATCACACATTCTCTGCTGAAGGACATAAACTGGTACAATAAGCATGGAACAAAAAGCACATGAAAATTCAAACACTTCGCAAAGGTCACATTTCAAATACCAGTTCTCACTCCAGCAGATCTTGAAGAGAAAAAGTGGTCCTAGATCCTTCTTTAAGCTGTAGTTAATCAACCCCCTATACATAGAGAGTTGGATACCTCCCTTGCTCAGGTTTTCCCAGGTTGAAGCACAGATAGCATGCTTCCACAGGTACTCCAGATGTTGAACACGAAAGGTTAAAAGGTTGATCTCCTGTTCCCCTCTTAGACGCAATGAAAAGGAAATGGTTTCAGTCTAATTATCACAGTCTTGCCCTTGTTGATGATATGTTTATAACCAGGTCCCAGCACGCAGCTCAAGCATCCTCAGGTTCTCTTCCCAGTGCTCATTCAGGGAGAGTCTCATGAACAGAGGATAATACAACTCAAACCAAATGGAAAAAGTAACTATCGAACCAGGCTTTGGGAGCACCTCTGGCATCGTATCAGAAGTGACAGAGCTAGAGATATGAAATGACAACAGTCAGGTAAATTGCAGTTTTACATTATTGTCCCAAACATCTTCAATCACGAGAAATATTGAAGGAATACATCTTTATTTTAAGTAGATTACTGTAGTGCAGACACAGAACTAAGCTCAAACCCATATGCTGCTTCACATATTTACTGCAGGATGCCTGAAAGTATCTGTTTTTAACTATCTGGAATCTACAGCAAATGCCAAGTTTCGTGAATTTCTTTTTTGTTATTCACTATGAGCTCCAGAGGCTACATTTCTATATTCCAAACTCTTAAAATGTTAATTCTGTCCTTTGGTGCATTCCTCCTCCATATCCACCCTCCATCCAATATTCTCACATCAAGTGAATCAGCTTAAGGGACACTCTGCCATTTTTGTTCACGAAAGGAATTCTCTGAGTTCAGCTGCTTTTCTCAAAAGTACTAAGGGATATAAAGTACTTCACATCAAATGCCACACTTAAGATAGACTACATGTGGATTTTTCTTCACTTTTACAGGCTGAGGCATGCACGTGATTTTTATGTTCAATGTCTTCTCTGCCTCTTTTCCTCCCATTCTCTCTATCTGCCTTCCTTCCTTCCTGACTGCATTGTGCAACCTCTAGACTTAAAACAAAACAAAATAACCCCATCCCAAACCCTCACCCCCTCCAACATACATTAAGTTCATGTAAATAACACCTGATATTTCAGCGGTCACTGAACAGGCTGTTGGTTCCTCATTACCTCTGGTAAGATTCTTCCACTTACTCTCTTAAAAATCACCTGTAATGAGAACACGGTTCTCTGAAGTTTTATTTACTTTTTCCTCCAGGTACTTTTGGAGTCCTTGGAATCATGTCTTTTGTTTTATTTCATTTTGTTTCTCTAAATACAAGTTTCCTTAGAGTAAGCCATTCTGAAGACATTTACCTAGAAACTTCATACACTTTGCAATGCAATGTAGCATCACAACATCTCAGCCTTCTTCTTTGGCTTAAGCTAATATTCCATGTTACAACCCTTTAAGCCCTACCCAGGAAAACACAGACCAGTCACCAGGGCTGCATATTTTACTGGTGAGTCTTCTTAAATAATGTCGGCCAAATCTGCGTGTAAGTCCCTTCATTTCCATTGAATATTCAACTGGCCCACTAGTATTAATTTAAAAGAACACCTGGACTATTTTTCTGTTTTGCTCCATTATTCACTTGAAATCTGGAATTATTTAACATCTACTCACAGCTGCTGGCCATGAAGTGATGTGAAAGAGCAAAGGCAGCATCCAGAACCAGCCCCAACAGTATGCAACTACCGACATCTCCACTCAGAGAGCTCCCCGTGGCTTACAAGTTACCTATGGGCCACAATAAACACTAGGTGTTTATCGGTACAAAGTGGTGGTGAAGATGAAGCTGGAAATTAGCACACAGAAAATCCACCAGGATAAGTGTGAGGGCCAGACAACCTGAGGCCGCTCAGAAGCAAATACAAAGAACACTGTCAGAAACACACAGACAAATTTGGGTTCTGCAGAAGAATTCCCTTTTGTACAGACTCCCACCCCAAGGAGTTTTGGGGTTTGAGGCTGGAGTTGAAGGGAGTAAAACCAGATGTCTCCAACACCTCTAAGTGTCAGAGGGCAAAACGTCTCTGGTTGATGAGGGTGGCGAGACACTGGCCCAGGGAAGCTGTGGATGCCCCCACCCAGGCAGTGTTCAAGGCCAGGTTGGATGGGGCCTCGAGCAGCCTGTTCTGGTAGGAGGTGTTCCTGCCCATGGCAGCGGGGTTGGAGCTGGATGATCTTTAAGGTCCCTTCCAATCCAAACCATTCTATGATTCTATCATTGATTTTATGATTAGTTAGCGAGATCCTGTTGTTGTGGGCAAACCTGGAGCATCTGCCACAGAGAAAACATGCTGTAGTCCTCACAGTCCCTAGTCTGGTAGCAAGCTGAAGAAGCAGACACAGTATAGGGAAAGCGATAAAAAGTCAGTCACAATTGATTCAATAGCTTAGAAACTAGTTTCTGAGGAGGAAGGCAGTTTGTGTTTCTTGATTCAAAGGGCTGGAATGATGCTGAAGGCTGGGAAAGGTGCCGCCAAGCTTTCTTCTGGTGGGGAGTGAAAAGGTGGCCAGAAGGAAAAGTCTGAGCACTGAAGCATGCCTGCGCCTCTTCCTTCATCCGACAAACACAGCTCCATTATGTTGCACAAGTTCAAACATAAATCCATGATTTGCACAAGAAAAAAACAGTTTTAGAAGGGCTAACTATTAAGCACTAGATGTCGAGCAAACAAACAGAAGGAAATGCATCAGAGGAAATAATGACAGGCTGTAGCTATTGAAAACTAGTAGGAAGGGAAATATCGCTGGAACACTAATGCTGTAACAACTTGCTTTGAAAGAGTATCATGAAGTGGGGGGAGGAGGAGGAAGGATATGTTACTTTACATTAGAGATGCTCACGGGATTACAGATGAGTCGGTCACAAACCTTGAATGCTTACAGGTTATACCTGTAGTCCAACTAAAGACCAAGTTACCGGAACATCTCTTACAGGCCCTGAAATCCCAGCACTAGAGTGAGAATCCACATCTGTTCTTCATGTGTGGAAAGAAAAACAAGCTAATCACAGATGCACACAGCCTGGAGGATGTTTGTTGAAAACCTCATCTGACTAAAGGAAAAAGTTCCCTTGTGTCCTAAAAAGATGATGATTTCTTAAAATAGAAAATTCTAAAACCCTACATGGAATATATCAATGTTGAATCTCATTTTAATGAGTGAAGAGAGTTAATTAAAAACCTAAAAGCTACAAGCAACTTAAGTATCAATGATTATGATCTAGTCACACTGACTTTGTTTTAAAATCAGTATATACATTATTGGCTGGTGGTTAGAGTCTGTTTGGACAACTGCTGCCATATGGGTCTAGAAAGAGAAGAGTGAGAGGCATGAAACAAAACAGAGAATTGTTTAAAAAGAACCTTGTGCACACCAAAAGGCTTTTCCAAAACTGCAAGAGAGAGTTATGCTTGTGAAAAAAAACCTCAGCAAAGGAAAAGAGCAGAAATTTCAGAATGACACGCAAATTTGTACAGAATGGAGAGAGGAGAGAAATTAGTGATAAACAAATGAAGAGGCACAGGCAACCTCCAAAAAGCAGAGGAGTCAATCCAAGACTGAGGTTTACTAATGGTGTTTAAGACAGTAAAAAGGTACTTCTGAAACCACCCATGCGTTTTAAGTTCATTGTTTGGTGCAGACAGCAGGATCAAAAATGATGACACAGGAAAAGAAGGATATTTAAAGAACAGCGTTAAGTGGAATCATCAGGACACATAGTTTGTTGGATTAAAAATGGTTCTTTAAAAGATAGCAATACACATTTGTTAACAGAAAGACATAAGCAGATAGGTCGCCAGCAGCCATTTCCACATTCCAGGGATCGTGTCTTTTTCCAATGCAATTTCCTCGGTTTGTCAAAACTTCTGCAGGAAAAGCTTACACATGAAAAAAAGACCAATTGAGTACCAAATAGTGAAAAGGGAAGGTTATTTTTAATGGATCATAGTAAAGTCACAATAACATCTTTTGCAATGCAACTAATGCAAGGTAGCAACTCAACTTTATGGCCTCAAGTTGCATCAGAGGAAGTTCAGATTAGATGTCAGGAAAAATTTCTTCACTGAAAAAGTTATCAGGTACTGGAATAGGCTGCCCAGTGAGGTTGTTGAGTCACCATCCCAGGTGGTATTCAAAAGACGGGCAGATGAAGCGATTAGGGATATGGTTTAGTAGTGGACAGGTATGGTTGGATTCAATGAGCTCAAAGGTCTTTTCCAACCAAGTGATTCTATGATTCTATGAACTTTAGCAAAGAATAGTCTGAAGGTTTAAAGCAGCAGAGATGCCTTTGAAGACCACAACTTGAGGACTTAGAGCTAGAACAAATTGCGAAGTTCATTTATGTCTTCTGTGATCATCACAGATAGCTGCTGTATCTTTCTGAAAGAAAGACACAGGAAAAAATAATCCTAGCAGGGCTTCTGTCAAAACTCTATGCTCAGCCCTGCTAGCCACACTTCAAGAAGGAAATAAAAATACTAGAGGGAACTCAAAGGAAGGCCAAAGACTTGACCCCTGAGCAGGGCAAAGCAAAACAAAGCAAACCTTACATATGAAGCTGACAGAGTTCACTCAGCTTGGTGATAAGGTTGAGAGCTGTCATGATGACTATTTAGGGCCACATTTCAAACTCACAGATAAGTTAAAAACTGACAGTAGGAATTTCAACCTTCATTTCCCAGCAAAAGGTCCCAGCAATGTTAGTAAATGAACTTACAGAACAGTTCACCGGGACAGATGGTCAACTCATTAGTGCTTGAAGTTTTCAAAATGAGATTACATATGTTTAAAGCAGACATGCCCAAAACAGCTTTTCAGGGAAAAAAAAAAAAATCTATGGCTCAATCATGCAAAATGTCAGGTCAGAGGAGTATAATGACTCCTGACTGGTCTTTAAAGTACATTAATTGGAGTACTTAATCATAAAAAATTAGGAGAATCAAATGTCTCCTTCAAGTTATGTTGTGGCAAACAGCATTTGTAAGAGCCCCTCCAGTATTCAAAATCATCCAGCTACACACAAATCCTTCCAATGTGCCAGAGCTGCTCACACTAAGCTCTAGTTCGACAGTTGTTTACATTTGTTAAATAAACACACAAAAGACTAGTTGTCAACCTGGCAGTGAAAGCATGGCTTGAACATTTCAGCAGTCACTGTAAAGAATCCCCTGATCAATCCTTTCCAAAACAGAGCCCTGACATCAGGCTAGACAAATGTCAGGGATGTTCCCGTGGAAGTGGGACATGAAATCCACTTGTTTTGCTGCTCTATGGGAAGCCTGTGATATCCTATGCTATTGTTGTCCACCATTCTGAACCACATACAAGCTGGAATAAGGTATTCAAAAATTGCACCTCCTTCCATGCATGTAAATGGAAAGAAGTTTTGGAATGAGAAAAAAAAAATCAAAGCAGATATTCCCTAGGTGAGTGGGGGAAAAAAAAATGACTTGTCATTCTCCAACAGTAATCAATCTTAAGTAAATGCCTTTTTATTTCCAGAGGAATGAAGGATTCTGGTGCTTTATCATCATTTTATTTACTCCAGCCCAGGAAGCGTCTGATCTGCTTTAAAAACTGTGGATCAATTCTGTGTTAAAATACCATAACTCTGCTTAATCCTTCAAAGTGCTGTAAAATATGCTGAAGGGAACACTGGCATGTTCCCCAGGTACCACAGCTAAAACAAAACCAGCAACAGAGAAGACTTTTTTGAAAAAGCAACTACCTCCTTCCCACTCACTCCTCCCCAAGCAGTGAGCAGTCCGTATGATGCACCTCTTTTTCCTTTTCTGGTTTTAATCAAGAATACAAACCAAAAATACACCACAGGCTGCATGTTAAAGGTTAAGGAAATTACTGACGGGGTTGGCAAAACAGAAGGCAAGATGCCCTATCTTGAATAAAAACATTTTATATTTTGTTTAGGTTTGTCCTTGCACATGAATGTAGCACTTACAGGTTGTCACGTAAATTAAGCCCAGAGCCTGGAGTCAGGTCCACTAACATAAAGGCTTCTTGTCTTCCTTATCGATGAAGGGATAACAGCTGCACTGGAGCCTATGCTTTTAATCAACAGTTTACTCCTATATTTTTCTCTAGATATAAAACAGTTGTAACTACTCCATTTTACCTGCTGTATGTTTTTTAAGCATTGTGAAATATGCTATTCATACTGCAGTGTTACAGGGTCAGACTATCCTCACCTAGAATCCATTCAATACATTCCAACAAAAGCAAAACCATCATTTCACAAAACCAAACAAGTCAATAAAGTGGAAGGGAAAAACGTACTCAAAGCAAAAAGAATCTCAAATTCAATTAATTTGAATAGCGATTTGACTCAGGTATTGCAATAAAACAGTTCAACAAAGCCCAGAAGATTTCTATTCACAGTCCTTTTCATCTGAAAAGCTTGAAACAAAGTTCTCACCAATTCTAAAGTTTATCACCACAAATTATATCATTGTACACAAGTGAAGGGCATAAACCTCAATTTTAGCAAGCCTTCTGGTATCCTTCAAAAATATATGCAATGTGAGACTTTAGAGGAATGCCGATGTTTGTTACCAGCAAGCAAAGAAACAAACCAAACCCTAAAAATGCAAATTCTGCCACTGTTTATTGCCAAAACAGTTTCCTACAACTGAATTTTACATCAAGTCCATGAACACAAGATATCAGTTTTTTTCTCAAGCACAAACATACTTACGAAAGGACATTCCCAATGTAGGCATAATATGAACAGCAGTAGGGAGTAGTCCCATCACAGCAGTAAGCTTTGCAGTCATTATCACACTGAGCCAGACAATCTTCTGCTGAATAAAAATAACATTCATGCGGTCAAATGGCAGCAGCAACAAAATGCTGTACTGCACAGCTTTAAAGAAAATGCAATCTAATAGTTTTATACAACCACAGGACTTCACTTGAGGCACGACCTGACCCTGTAATCCAAATGGCAGCCCATTCCCACTCACTCTGAATTTTGGTGGGAATGTCAGTTAGATGCTTTGTGTACGGGTATTTTGTAGCTGGTTGTGCCAGTTCCTTCTTATATTTAATAATATAAAATAAAAAGGAGCATTTCGAAACGTCAAGTCACCACAGATCACCTTTTTCCATTCCAGCAAGAAGTCCAGAGGGATATCTGCGGCAGGGCTGCCTGTCTCACTAAGCTACAAGAGAGAAGAAAGCTGCCTGGGAATTGGCTACCTACAGTAGTTCCTGCCCAGCCCAGAGTGTAAATTAGAGCTGCCTGGGGCTCTCTCATCCCTTGCCAGCTGGCAGTGCCTTGCCTCGCTTCGCTCCAGCACCATGGCCAACATGACATGGCAACATTCAGCACGGGGGTCAGTAATGCCCTCTTTGTCCCACTGCAAAAGACCTGCCCAGCCAGGGACACAAACATTTCCAGCAGCGATGCTCTGCCAGATCGAGCAACAATGCAAACTGTGGAACAAGAGTATGAAAGCTCTTCAGAATTAAGAAGCATGGAAGAGCACATACCCTTTTACTGCTGTGAGAAGCTATTTTAAATTTATCGATCTCTTGTGTTGTGACTCGGTGTTATCAAACCCTATGTCAGGTTCCCCCAAGTAAATAACATAGTACAGTCTCTGGGTACTGCCACTGCGCTGTAAAACACCTTTGGGGATCCCATGTTTCTCACATCTCATCCCAGGCTCTCCTTCCCCACCGACAGGACCTTAGCTGCAGCATGAATGAATCCAAACAGATTGCCTCCCCCACACATCATCAATCACTCTTGGTGACCTCTCTGCCATGGCAGAGACCTAAAAACGAAGATGGTAAACTATGCTTCTAGATTCTTAATACGCTGTGGCTCCTGTTCTCTAGGCAGCAGATCACAGTAAGGGTTTCCACTCTCTCGTTCCTATTACTGTCCTTCATCTGAGCTGCCCTAGCTTTTGGAATGTCAGGAAACAGGCAACTCGACTGCATCTCGGCTGCTGCCATGCTGCCATTACCACCCCACCTCTAGCTGCCAAGTTCCCACCTCACACCCAGGCTCCTCTGCACACTGACTGAGTAGTGCGCGGCTCGTGTGCTGCTTTGTCCCAGACCCTCAATCTTGTTCATCAGATTTTAGCAGGCCAGCTCTCTGAACTTGCTCATGCTTGGTCTCTGCTTGAAAATGAGCACCAGCTACAGGTGAGGGCCGGTGAGGGGTGTGCAACGCAGCACATGGGTCAGCTCATGAAGCTGTGCCTTAAACCTGTGATATTGCCCCTGTATTAAAGAAACACACATGTACAAAACAGTAGAACAAGTGAACCATCAGTCTGAAGTGGACGGGGATGGTCACCACCAGGAGAGTGGAAGCCAGTGACTGCCACGGGTGGGCCCTGCCGTGAATCACAGAAGCACAGAACGCCCTGAGTTGGAAGGGACCCACAAGGACCATTGAGTCTAACTCCTCTCCCTGTACAGGCCAACCCTAACACTCACACCGTGTGTCTGAGTGCATTGTCCACACGCTTCTTGAATATTGTCAGGGTTGGTGCCATGACTGCTCCCCTGGGACGCCTGTGCCCCTGTGTGAAGGAGCAGCAACTCAGGGTGACCTCCATGTCTGCATGTGCCACTGCCCATACCAAGGCTTTTGCACTTTCTCCCTTGAAGGATGCTCCATGCCAGCGGCTCCAGGCTTTTCCACTTTTACCCATTTTTGGCAGAAGTGCTTGTCTCTCTGGCTGTGACCCTAGAACATCCTCCAAGCACTGCCACTTACACAAGAAGCGAGCTCAGCAGCAGCCCGTGGCTCGCACTCCGGCTTGCTCACCAAATCTGGGGGTACCCACGGGTGCCTTCACTCTGCCCAGGGCTGCGGAGCCAGGACACCTCACAGCACCTTTCCTGACGGATTTAAACTCCCTGCAGCCTGACAGGGACTCGCACACAATGCAACCTGCCTGGGAAATGTCTGCTGGGACACCCCAGAGAGCCTCTTCTAAGTCTGGGAGACCCTGGAGAGCCTCTTCCAAGTCTGCGACACCCTGGAGTTCGAGACACGCTGAAGAGCCTCTTCCAAGTCTGGGACACGCCAGAGAACCTCTTCCAAGTCTGAGACACCTTGGAGTCTGTGACACCCTGAAGAGCCTCTTCCAAGCCTGGACACCCTGGGGAGCCTCTTCCAAGTCTGGGACACCCTGGAGTCTGGGACACCCTGAAGAGGCTCTTCCAAGTCTGGGACATCCTGTGGAGCCTCTTCCAAGTCCGGGCACCTTAGAGAGACTTTTTCAAATGTGGGACACCCCAGAGAGCCTCTTCCAAGTCCGGCTGCGAACTCAATGGTCCACAACAAGGAGAAGCCCCTGCACCTGCCCCGCACCGCGGGGCCCCCTGCCCTCCCCTCTGCTCCCCGCATCCCGCACCCGCCCGGCCCCGCTGACCTGCCAGAAGGAGGAGGAGGAGGAGAAAGGCGGGCAGCAGCACCCCCCTTGCCGGGCGCCCCCCGGCCCGGCCACGCCGCCCCGCCGCCTCCATGCCGGCAGCGGGCGCGGAGCCGCCGCCCGCCCCGTCGCGGGGGCGGAGGGGGAGGCGGGGAGGGCGGCGCCGCCGGGGCCGGGCTCGCTGCCCCCTGCCGCCGTGGGGCCGCCCCCGCCACCTCCCGGGCTCAAAGGCTCGCTTTGGAGTTTTAGAAAGCAGCATCTTTTAATTTCAGCGCTGGACGCGTGAAGGAATGATTTCCATCGGCCCTGCTCAACGAGACAAGAGCTGGGGACAGAATATATTTCCCATTCGCATGCGTGTGTATAAATTCTCCCAGAAATCTTATGCATATTCCATTACTTTCCAAGGACTCGTTTTAATGTTATTATGAACCTCACAACAGTCAGATCTCTGCTGACTGGAGTTTTGGAGCCAGCAGTGTCTCACCTCGCATTTGCGACAGGGAAAGGCTGCAAACAGAGGCGATTACAGAAGACACATCTGTTCAGCACAGACCATACCAAACACAAGGCGTTATCATTTTTCTTCAAACAGTGTCTGAAAGAAGACTATTTTAAAAAAAAACATGCTGTCAGTAAAACATGCTCTCAGAGGGACATTCGGTCTAACTTTCAAAAAAATACAGTTACTTAGATGAAACTTCATTGAAATCAGTTAGAAAACTAATTTTGTGGAAAACTAATTCTACAGAAAACTAATTCCACTTTATCAGTGGAATTTATCAAAATATTCCACTTTTTGTAATAGTACCTACTTTTTGTATTAATAGAATGGTTTGGGTTGGAAGGGACCTTAAAGACCATCCAGTTCCAACCCCCTGCCATGGGCAGGGACACCTCCCACCAGCCCAGGCTGCTCAAGGCCCCATCCAGCCTGGCCTTGGACACTTCCAGGGAGGGGGCACCCACAGCTTCCCTGGGCAACCTGTGCCAGTGCCTCACCACCCTCATTGTGAAGAATTTCTCCTTAATGTCTAATCTAAATCTTCCCCCTTCCAATTTAAAGCCGTTCTCCCTCATCCTATCACTACTTGCCGTTGTAAAAAGTCCCTACCCAGCTTTCTTATAGGCTCCCTTCAGTTGCTTGAAGGCCTCTATAATGTCTCCCCAGAGCCTTCTCTTCTTGCCATGGGAAACTGGGATGAAAGCCATCATGCTGCAGCATGTCCAGAGAAGGACAGCAAAGCTGGTGAAGGGGCTGGAGAACAAGTTTTGTGAGGAGCAATTGAGGGAAATGGGGTTGTTTAGCCTGGAGAAAAGGAGGCTGAGGGAAACCTTATCACTGTCTACTTGAAAGGAGATTGTAGTGAGGTTGATGTTCATTTCTTCTCCCAAGTAACAAATGATAGGATGAGAGGAAATGGCCTCAAGTTGAGCCAGCGGAGATTCAGATTAGACATCAAGAAAAATTTCTTCACCGAAAGGGTTATCAGGCACTGGAATAGGCTGCTCAGGGAAGTGGTTAAGTCACCATTCCTGGAGGTATTTAAAAGACAGGTAGATGAGGTGCTCAGGGATACGATTTAGTAGTGGATGGGTATGGTTGGACTTGATGATCTCAAAGGTCTTTTCCAACCAAGCGATTCTATGATTCTATGATGATTTTATGATTCTATAATGATTCTATGATTCGTTTGCAAGTACAGAGTTAGTGTGTGGGACAGGGCATGGGGTGGCAGTGGTGGGATGCCAGCCATGCTGGTGACAGCAATGATGGTGACCTGTGCCCATCGCTCTGTGCCTGAGCCAGATCGGTGACCATGGGCAATCATAGCCTGGCCATGGGACTGGCTGAAAGCCCCAAATCATGCCTGTCCATGCTGCTCAGTTAAAGATTCCCGTGTTGCATGAAACCAAACGTGGCCAGCAGGTCAAGGGAGGTGGATCTGCCAATCTGCGCTGCTCTGGTGAGACCATATCTGGAGTACTGTGTCCAGCTCTGGAGCCCTCAGCACAGGAAGGACATGGACCTGTTAGAGCGTGTCCAAAGGAGGACCACAAAAATGATGAGAGGGCTGGAACACCTCTCTGTTGAGGGAAGACTGAGAGAGATGAGGTTTTTCAGCATGGAGAAGTGAAGGCTCTGGGGAGACTTTATTGCAGCCTTTCAATACTTAAACAGCTCGTATAGAAAGATAGGGAAAAACTTTTTAGCAAGGTCTGTAGCATTAGGACAAGGGGTACTGATTTGAAACTAAAAGAGGAGAAGTTTAGACTAGATATTAGGAAGAATTTTTTTACTTTGCGGGTGGTAAAAAAGTGGAACAGGTTGCCCAGAGGGGTGGTAGATGCCTCATCACTGGAAACATTCAAGATCAGGCCGGATAGGGCTCTGAACAACTTGATCTAGTTGAAGATGTCTCTGCTCACTGCAGGGGGTGTGGACTAGATGACCTGTAAAGGTCCCTTGCAATCCAAGCCATTCTATGATTCTATGATTTTCCATGACCAGGCCAGAACCATACCCATTCAGAAGATTAGACTATTTACATGCTGCCATAACTAATCCTAAGCGAGAATTCCCTCAAAGAGGGCCCAGAGGCCAAAATACTTACCTCCCTAGTCTCACAAAACTAAAAGAGTTAGCTCTAACTTTGCATGAGAAACTGCAGGTTGAGGAATGCCTTTTGGAAGGTTGAAGTATGCACGCAAAAATGAGAAATATGCACAGGTGCTTCTGCTCATAAAGGGCTTTCTGCTGCTGGCAGCTGAGTGGGGAAAGCTGATGCAGAAACATGTACAATGAAAAGTTTTATAAGGATTTAGCTATTCTACACCAATGACAACAACAACAAAACCCTGAGCCACCATACCAAATCACATGAAAGCCAGTTGTTTTATCAATGTATAGCTGAGCGTTTTTTCACATGTAGGCTAGAATCTGACCCTCTACAAATAACCTTTTGTGTATTTAACTAACCCTGTAGTGTGTATTCCTTAGTTTATGCAACAGTCTGAATTAAACATATCAAATGAAATTTCGGCTATGTGTTAGCTGCTGAGAGTAAAACTTTGGCCAGATGCATGACTTAATTTCAAAGGTATTGCATCTGCTCGCTGTGTCTTTGTTTTGTTACAGGCCACAGATTGTCCCTGAACAAATCCCTCAAAAAATAATACGTTTTTGCCAATAGATAGCATGGATGGTAAAGGTAAAGAATTTATCAGGTAAAGGAGAATCAGATACAGTAATTAACTCACAGAAACTCTTGACACCTCCAGGTTTTTAATTTTAATTAATCACCTTCAATCACCAGGCCAGACTGTCTTAGAAAAAGACAATTGCTATTTACTTCTTTGATATTTATTTTCTGTTCTTCCATTTTTGTTGTTTATTCCCTCCTTTGCAGTCCCCTCCTCTTCACAGCTCTCTCAGCAAGTCATACTTCAGTTTTTCGCAAAGATGCTGTATAAAACTGTCCAGTAGTTGTAAGCCAGTGCAGCTCGTTTGACTTCAGTACTGATTTGCACATAACAAGCTTATTCTGTAGCTATTACATTTTTCTGTCAGCAAGGGACAAGTCCTTTGAACCTCTCTAACACTCCCCAGCCCTAATTATTACTTCCAATGTACTGTATTTTGGACAAACGATTCAAAGGTCCATCTGCCAAAGAGAAATATCTCTGTCCTCTCAACACTGCTCCTAGCATCACGGAGGGCATTTGTAGAAGGCTAAGAAGAGGGAAAACAATGTGACGGTGATATCGTCTGGTGGTGCTGGGGTGAAGTGAGGGCCTTCTGGGACCAAAAGCTATTTCTTGTTCTCAGAAAGAGACTTTAAAGGAAGACTGCTTCATAGCAAGAAACAAAAAAAGATTAGAGCAAAGATCCTAGCCACAGCAGTACTCCTTAGAAAACTGTATCAGCACTATATGATGGCAAAATCATATCTTATCAGAAATGTTTTTTTACAGATGGTCTTGAAAAGCACACAGGATTGATAAAATTATGTTAAGTGACAAGTGCTAATTTTCATGCACAGTTCAAGGAGAAAATCCTGCTCTTGGTGCACTAGTGTTTTGAAATTCACTATAATCAGACATCTCTGTCTCCAGAAGCTTAATTAGCCATTTAGAAACAGTAATTATTGCACATAGAGCACTAGAGGAAACTTAATAGAGAAAATGGCACATGCTTAGGACAAGCATTTAAACTACTTTACCTCTAGACTACCTCTAGAGAAATCACTTCAAAACAATAAGCAGGATATCTTGTATACGTACTGAAGATGTCTCATGTTGAACCCAAGGTGCTATGTGGTTGAACATGAGGAATGATAAATCTTCTACATGTTTTCCAGCATATAACCAGCCAGCCAACTTCAGAGCACCTCCAAAAGAGCCTGGACATACTTGCGGCAGCAGGGGAACTGCTGAGTTGGGCAGACCCCAGGTTCTGGAAAGAGGGGAGGCTGTGAAGGTACCTCTTCATCTGTACTCATATTATCCCTTAATGGCACTGAGGGGTAATCTCATCTTCTGAGTGTTAGCCACCTCTGAGCACCACCTTCTCCTCCTGGCTCTGCCGGATTCACGTGCTGTGGTGTCTGTATCTGCTCTGGTACCTGGAAGAAATGTAAATCTCACTCTTATTTTCCTGTAGGTTCCTGGTGTCATTGTCCAGTGGTAGGGAGTAAAACAGATACAATGTACTTCAGATGATAGCAAATACAATTTCATTGTAGATTTCATTCGGTAACTTATCTTTTTCTTCAGTATGAAAGAACAGCCAACATTAGCTGACAGAGGGCATGCGTCATCCTCTACTGGAGTTAATGAAAGTCTTCCCAATGACTCTACTGTTAGCTGGACTGGGCTTTTACTTTCTGATTCCCTCCCATCTCCCTCTACTTATCTCATCATTAGTCAAAAAGACTTAGGCTTTTCTTCTGCTTTAAATGGAAATCTTTTTCCACTTCTAATCAGTTTCATTGCCACTTTTGGATGCTCTTTCAGCTAAATCTTTTTCTGAGGATGGCCTGAATACTAAATGCAATGTTTAAAATGGATTTTCAATATCAGACTGTCCTCCTTTGACAGAGTGCCATGTCTTTTCCTGACTGCTCCATTAGCACACATTAAGTCTATTGTAGTATTGGCGTAGGGTTACACATACACTGTTAATGACTATAACACAAAAAAATACATACTTTCTTTTTCAGAAATGTCTTATGATTACATTGCTACTTATCTCCTCACAAGTCACTTTATTATCTCCTTTGCGGTTTCTGATTTCTGCTAGTATCTTAGACACTGAAGAATTTATCACAGAGCTCCTAGACAGTCTTGGTCTTCTTTGTACAGAATGCTGGTCTCTGTCACATAAGGCATGTACTCAGAACTCCTGCCTGTTGCCAAATAAAGCTCACAGAAAGCATAATGCAGGAATGCAATTATTCTTAGGCAGCAAACAACATACTTTATGGCCCCTTCAGTTATATCTACCATGTTAAGGTAGATGTAATCTCTGCAGTATAGTGGTTATATTCTACAGAATAGAATATTTCTACAGGTAGAAACACATTATTTTGTAAACTTGTGTAAAAGCTAGTGAAATCTTTACCTACATTTTGCGTACAGAAAAGCTGAAGGCAGCACAGAAAATGATAAGTGGATTTTTTTTTTCATTTCCAATTTTGAAATTTCCCTGTTAATACAGTCTTCACGCTTGTGCCTACAGGAAGGAAAATAGTTCAACATCTTTGGTGTTACTCCTACTAAGAGCAAGGATTGTCTCAATACCACTGTATTCTTTCTGGTAGATCACCAGACAGTGATTTATAAACTTATTTTGACAGCAGGCATCTACTAAAAGGCTGAATTTCATTCAGACTTGATAAACTCTATTTAAAAATACAGGCACTTGTGTGCTTTATTGGTTTCCTTAACGATACATTTATATTTAAGAAACTAATCAGTAGTGCTTGGTGAAGCTTAGCAAACAGTAACAACATCTGGGTAAAATTCACTAACCGCAGCAGTATTGGGTTTAGGCGTTAACATTTCTGTTTTTTCTCTCTCAAATCCACTCCCTCCTAAAAAATCAGGTTTTTTTCAAAATACAGTAAGAGAATTCAGAATCTAAGAAATTAAATAATCTTTCTTAAATACCTATATTGCATTTGAGGATGTATGATTTGGCAGGATCAAAATCAGAAATATAAAAACTTAGTCCAGAGTAGACTTTTATTTCCACTTGAAACTAAGCATTAGCCATTAAACACTCATCTATGACATAAAATCTGTGGTTGAAGTAAGGTTGAAGTAAGTTAACTAGCAGATTAAAAGGTACTCGGAGAGCTATCTTATGATAGATGTGTTGGGGATAGGTAAATGAAAGTTTTATTGGATCAGCAGGGTGAAGGCTGCATTAGAATCCAAAGAACAGCCCCATCTGGTGTGGTACGTTTTCTCTTACAAAGTCTGTTATGTTTTACCCACACATCTTGCATTATCTCAGTTCATCGTTGCTGGTTTGCACCTATGTAAAGAGAATGGAGGGGTGGTATGATAGTTTTAGGATTTTTCCTCCCTCATATAATGAACCTAATCAAATTATTTTTCCTAAGAAATGTACAGTGCAAATACCTAAATGTCACCTTTTCCTGCAAGATCCAGCACATTGGGTGAGTAGCCTCAAGTTCCCTTATCAGTGTCCATTGTAGTTACTGATGCTTGGCTGGTGTTTGTGACCTTCAGAGAACTTTGTGAAAAAATGTCTCTAAATTTACTTTTCTTCTTTGCTAAACAGATCTCTATAGGGAAACATTTCATAGAAACAAACACCAGACTATAGATATTCATTTCAGTCTGCTGACAAAGTGGATTACAAATTCATACATTTATTTACTTGAATAAAGATGAAACAGCTGTAGCAGAAATCAGCTAAGACTGGTGGAAGTGAAGAGGAGCACACCGGGTAGGAATTGTAGCTTGTTGTATTTAAGAAGGGAGGAAATAGTTATTTTGCTGATCCTTAAGTCCCAGACCTACAGTCATAAGTAAGTGTTGAAACACATAATGCTATGTTCCTACATAGTTGCTTGGCAAAGTCAGCCATCTTTGTATAATGTGTTTCAAATCCTCATTGTTGCAACAAAATATACACGGTTCCCTTGCTGTTACAAACATTGCATGATTTGACAGGAACCATTACATTGGACAAAATTTAAGTTTTCCTCTTGAAGACTGAGTACAGGCATTTCTGGTCTGAAAGAATGGCAGTCCAACATGCTGCTGATGAAAATGGTGGTGGAACATTGTTACCCAGCAGACATCCTATGCTAGTAGGCCCTGGTCATTCCCTTCAGTTTCCTATTCCATAGACTGAAACAGGCAGGTGGTATTTAAGTGTTATTTTATTTAGCTCTCGCACAAGAAAGAACCCAGTCCCTGTTAGATGGAGTCAGCACCTTGTCTTTCAGAATTCTTATAATCTGTTTATCTACATCCCAAATTTTCATATAAATTGATAAGGGAAACAGCCATAGCAGATGAGGAATCGGTGAGATGGGGAAGAGAAAGAAACCCAACTGCCATAATCACAGTTCTGCCACTATGAAAGGGCTCAAGGTCATTTCTGAAGGCAGCTGCTTTTGTTAGCTTCAGTACTTGAATTGCTGTAGTCAAAATTCAGTTGCTCTTCCTTGAACAACTTCAAGATGTCGAAGCAAATCTTTGGCTATTTCTCTGTCTTATATAAGGATACTTTCAGAAGGGGAAATGTGTTTTTGTTGAAAAACATAACATGTTCTGAACTTTTCAGTTAAAGATGACAAATGTTTAGGAGCAGGGTAGAACTCATTCAAGTTGGAGGCAGAGAGAAGGGTCAAGACATCACCATCTATATTCAGCAACGTTCCTAATCATCATGGCCAGTGGAACTGGAATTACTATTCAGACTGTATGCTCATTAGCACCTTGGCAGCTTGCTAGTTCACTAGAACTGGCAATAGAAACAAGTGATTTGTATTAATAAACTGTGGGGAAAAAAACACATCCTCACAATTACTAGATGTTTTTCAGCTTCCCAAAAAAGCTCAGCTGAACAACTTGTGCCTCCTATTTTAAATGCTTTATGCAAATGTTCTTTGTACTGATCCATACAAAGTAGAAGAAATTAGAATAAAAATATTGTCAGTATTCTTGCAGTGGTGTTCTGCTCTCTGGTCTATAAGGAAATAAGGTATGGAGGATACATGGCTTTCTAACCCACTATGAGAAATCAGTGACAGAAGCAAGATTTGAAACTAAACGATCCTGAGATTCTCCTTCAAGTTTGGTCATGAATGGTATCTGGGTTAAAACAATAGAAATGTTAGATAGACTGGTTTTATAAACAGATTCTGGTGAAAAAGTTAAACCCAAACCATACCATTACACTCTGGCCACACACGCAAAAGAAAAAAGCTGCTTCAAGAACTACAACTCTGCTCTGGTCCAAAATACAGAGATTGTGTAACCCTGTATAAAACTATAAACATATTGTACTTTTTCCTGGTAATACACTAAATGCAAGCATATGTGCATGTATGTTTGATATATGTGTATGTATATATAGATTTTTTTACATTCATACATATACACCAACACATATATATTTACATATGTGTATATAGCCAATGAGCCTGTGTTCTGATAAACAAAAATACAGAAACCCCCAGCCCTTTGGAAGTGTAGTGATGATGGAGGAAGGAACCTGAAATGCAGTGCAGAATTCATGCATATTGTCTGTGTTAGAACTGAATGGTGGTCAGATACTGCAGAAAGAGGACAAGAGGGACAGCCTAATGCTATCCTCTGAATGTTATTGTTGTTCTATTAACTAGATAGTGGGTAACCCCAAGCCTTACCCCTCACTTCCAAACCTCGCAAGATGTTACAGCAAGATTTCAGAAGAGTGAGTGCTGATAAGTCTCCTTAGTAGCAGACAGCACGAACACCAAGAGCTGTTTTGTCTGATTATTGGCTGTCTGGCCTTTGAGTGTACCAGTTGCACAAGATTCTCGTCACGGAGAACCAGTGCTTCTGGCTAAGCCTAGGAGGCAATGTCCATAGGACACACTGGATTCAAAGAAGGAAACTGCAGTGGCCAAAGACTCTCCCCATGCTCTTCTCCCCATGCTCCCCATGCACTGTGTTTTTGGCCTTATGCAAGGCAGCCGCAGGCTTCAACCTCAGACTCTGAGATCTGACAGTCTCCAAGTCCTAGGGATAGAGACAGAGAAAACGCACAGGGATTCAAAAGTAAGTGCCAAGGATTAATAAATGGAAGATTAAAGCTTAGCCTTCTGAGAAACACCCCACAAACATCTCAGAATGACTTCTTGCCATAAGAAGGAATTACTGGAATGAAGGAGCTGTTAATACAAATAAAAGAATATGTCTAAAAAGTGACAAATGCACCTTCCTTATTCTTCCCGTACACTTGGGTCTTTGGAGGTCCTGATCTCTCCTACAGACATCAAGGCTCAGAGGCTTCTGTTTAAGGAATAGTTTTTGAAGAGGAAAACATTTTCTAGAGATTTCATGGCCAGCTACCATAACAGTTCAGATGATCCATTTTCAAGCAACGGCCCACTTTTCACGGTATGCCTTAACTGTGGGGGTGGAAGGTTTCAGTCTTAACCTTTTTTTGATGTTTTTCTTTTGAATTGGGAGGCAGCTTGTATGCAATGTCACCCTTATGAGCAACACAACAGCTGTTAATTGTATTCTTCAGAGCTAATCATGTGGTGACACAAGATGTGGAACTGAAAAGCAAAGGACTGGAACAGGATAGGCATATAATCATAAGGGGGGTGTTATAATCAAGCCATATACATTCCGTTTTGGAACTGAAAAAATTATCCTTTCAGAGTGATGAAAGGCTTGGTAAAATGGATTGTAGGAGTTAAGCCAAGAGATTACTAACTTAATCACAAGAGACAGCATCTCTGTGTACATTCAGATTTAATTGCATCTATCCAAAATGATCTTGTTATAATGGATCACACAATGGATTACCCTGTATACAATTAGTAACTATTTTTTATAAAGGTTAGGAAAAAAGCAAGCTCTTCCCTTCTGTATTAATCCACAAGCATTAGATGCAGCAGGGGCGACATTTTATTAAGTACTTCAGCCTTCACCTGTAGTGACATTCTTTCTGAAGATCTCATTTAGACCCCAGAAGGGGTCAGTTTGTGAAAATTGTTGCAGCACGAGACTTTGTCCTCCCATGTCATGAAGGCAACGCGCTGTGCATAGAACATAGAGTTCCAGATAGAACATAGAGTGAACGTAGAGTTCCAGGAAGGTGGGTGCTGGAGGAGGAAGTGATGTAGCGAAGCTCTATATCCATGTATTGATGCTGAGTGGCTAAAAATCCGTTCTTTTGGAAAATTGTATCTCTGCTGCTCTTGAGTGCCTAGCTTGTCCATATGCCAAATCTGATAGATATCGGATTTTGCTAAGAGCATATCAATGCAATAATGTGATTCACTTACCAGAGAGCTGACTAGACTCTCCTACCAGCTTGAGGCAATCCCCGTGAAAACCAGTGGCATTATGTCAGTATGGATAGCTACAACTGAGCTCAGTCCTGCAAACACATTACACCACAACTTCCTCCAGAAGCCGCCTCATTATGCACCCATGATCCCATTCTACTCCTTGTTCTGGCTTGGTAATCCATGGGATTGCCTGCTGAGGAGGACTGGGAAATGAATCTGAGTTAAGAATTTCTTCCTTTTTTTTAAAGAACTTTTCTGGTTGGGTGGTTTTCTGAGAGCAAAATTGGGCCAGATGTCTATTTAAGGCATAACATAGATAATGAGCATATCCTTATCCGTTTCCTTTGTTCCATCTGGAGTCCTTGTGTGTCTAAGACATCAGCCTCCTACATTGTATTCATTTCTCTTCCTGTTGGGCATTCCTGTGATAAGTCACAAGTTTAAAATTCCATTTACCTGTTTATGGTGATCAGAGTAATTATTGTAACTGGCTGATGACCAGTGAGGGTCACTTCAGGGAAATCAGTTGGAAAACTGAAGCTATGAAAGGTCATTTTTAATCAATTCCTCTCCTGAAAATCTTCTCCAAAAATCTCTTACTTTTACTTTATATTCAGCTAGTAATGCAACACTGATTAAAAAAAAACTTGCAATGAAGACAAGTAATCTCAAAGATGTTTCACAGCCTATGCCTAAATTTACATGTCATTAGCTAAAATAAAGTGATTGTCAATGAAAATTAGGATTTGCAGACAGTTATCACACAATGACTGATGTTTTCTCTACTCAGAACAGAAAATATTTCTACCTATAAAAAAAGCTGATGTCTTAATTATAACCAGTGTATTACACCAGCTGGCCACAGGTAGTTTTACTAAAACATTAAAAAATAAGTTGGCACATATAATACATATATGTGTTCATAACCATACCGCTAAAAACCATAACTCTACTTTTTTGTCTTCCTGAAGCAATGCTATTGGTCAACAATATCTGTGTCCATATGACAAGTAGTCAAGGAGTGACCTCTTCAGGAAACCGTTATATTCTAACTCCTCTTTGACAGGTTTCCTTACAAGGCATGATGGCACCTGGGAGAATTAAATAAAAAACGAAAAGTAGTGTTTTTGAGGTTTAGGTAAATCCTGCTTTAGCATTAAGATTTTAAAAAACCTTTTAAATTCATGAAAGATATTTGAAACATGCCATTTATGTTTGGAATTCGTGACTAGAACCTCTGCTGTTTTAAACTGCCATAGTGACTGAAATCTGAGCTGTTACACCAGTCTACAGCAAATAAGGATCTGGCTCATGATATTTACACACAAAGCTTGTAGAAGGTACAAACTGCAGGAAAACATAAAGGCAAACTCATAAACTAGGAGGGTATTAAACCGCAGGGTCAAATCCCAATTACTTTTTGGAAGCTATAATGAGAAACAGAAAAGAATAACGGGAACAGAAGGCTGAAAGCTAAAAATGAGTTATTCTTAGCAGTGGCAAGGATTTCCTTTGTGAGATTCCTAACCTTTATATTCCTTGTTTATCAAATCATAAATTAAATTGGACAATAACAGCTGCCCACAGAGTGCTTAGTTCACTATCATTTTGTGAGATACGTTGAAAACCATCAAGAAAATATGCAGTAGAAGGCAAGTTACATCTTATGGTTCAAATCCTACAGGTATAATAAATCGGTAAGTAGTAAATTTAAATGTATAACACTTTTTGCATTGCCAGCATAACAGTAAAAGAAAGAAATACTTTTCTGATGACACAAAGATTGCTGTTGAGCTTGTCCTATAGTAAGAAACATCATAACCAAAATTCAGAGAAGAAAAATCTTGGTCTCTTGCCAACAGAGAATCTAAAACTAAGGCTTTAAAACTTATTTTATTTCTTGCTCCATTATTATACTGGGATAAAAGAAGTCTTTACTAATATGCTGTGCAAGTGAATGTATAGTTCATGGCAGTGTCCACATATGAAAGCTGGAATGTAGCTGAATATATCCAAGGCCATTTGTTATTTGGAGGAAGAAAAAGAATCAGCATCATCCACATTTTCCAGAACAGAGTTCATTTTACAGATTTTAATAGGCTTGGATTTTAAAGGTCTATTTCCTGCAAGAGCTGCTTTTTTATTGCTATTCTCTGTTGAGTAAAGAAAAAAGAAGCATTACTTTGAACCCAGGGATTTCTGCTCAGTCTCTTCTTCAAATTCTACAACAAAGACCACCACCACCATACCTCTAATTTAAAAAATGCTTCTTGCCTGAATTCTGTATTCCACAAAAACCTTTGAAAGATCCCTGTAAAAATGCAGTTTGTTAAGCTGAGAGAGGACAATATTAAAAATCCACAGTAGTATTTTACTTGTCTATCAAAAATAACTGCTTTTCTTCCTTTTGACAATAAATGACTTGACCAATTGTTGTAAGCCGTTTACAGGTATCAAGGATATGACAAATATGGGCATTAGTCAATTTGGGCATACTCTTCTTCTGTAGATGAAAAACCCTGGGGTTTTTTATGGTTTTAGCGATGGTTTCATTACTTCCACTAGTAAAAGACTACTTGCTCATTAAAGTTAAGCTTGTGCATAAAAGCATTGCTGAATCAACACTTAAAAGTTGTGTGTTTTACCAGATTGTTTACTTTTGCAGATCACTGCTCATGGGCCAATCCTTTTACAGTGGAGGTCCTGCATGTTTTATAAAAAATTACACTGTGTAAGTGGCATTTTAGGGCATTTAAAATCACACACATAACACAGGAAAATAGAAATAATGCATTTTAGAAGTCTCTAGAAATTATTTAAAAAAGATCACTCTTCATTATTGATATTTTCAAGATTCATATAAACTGATCACCTGCTTAAGCAAGGTGCTTAAACCCATCCTTAATGTTGGCTGTCTTACAGAGAAGGCAATGTATGTATTTGCTAAATAAGGATGAATTTAATTCATAAAGGCTTCCATGAAGTGATCCTGAAAACAAATGGGAAAGCTGGGATGTTCCTTTTCCTATAGTGTAAAGATTTCACATCCAGTTCTTATTAGCTGTGTTGCATGTTAATCCTGTCATTAGTTTAGGACAGGAATGCTACCGTTTTTTATTTCATTCTCATGATAGTGCAAATTTATTTCTGTGGCAGATTTAAAAACTCTCAAAATGCTGATATATGCTGCAGGGTAGGGATTTGGGAAGCCTGGAGAAGCTCCAAGGGAGCTAGCAACAACAGGCAAAAGGTAGGTGATGCATCCCAGACACAATTTTTTTATATTTCTAAGACTTTCATGACATATTAGATAACATAAATTTCTTCATGGACATCCCACAACAACTCAACATATATGTTCAATTCAGTTGAATAAATGAAACATTATTACATACAAAGATGGACAGGAGTAATTTCTCTAGAAGATTTAATGGACTTGAATGACTCTCTTAAATTAAAAATAAATATTTGAAAAAAAGGTGTAATTGCCTATTTACCAGATAGACTAGAGTAACTTCTATATTTTCATTCTGGTCTGCTGAGTACATAGTATGCTTTAAAAAAGCTTAATTACATACTTAGCTGATAGACTAATAGCTCCAGTGGGAGTAATTTTGTTCTATTAAGTATGAATAAATATATATTTATTCAAGATAGAACCTTCCTAGTCTCCTGAAGGAAAGATAAGAATTGTTAGTTTCTACCCAAATGTGAAAGAATGATAATTAAAAGAAACCTAAAACCAGAAAAAGGGCAAAATAAAGTGTTTTTACCTACTAGAGTAACTACATAAAAATAATTACATAGAAAATATTTTACAGACAATAAAGTAGTAAATTAAAACTTTTCAGGTCTCTCCCCAGATACGGTGTTCCAGCTACAAACATCCACAAGTGAGAGGGAAACTCCCCTTACATCTTTAAAAAGGCAGCAACCATATTCCCCTTCTTGCAGCACAAGTTGTGCTCCAGAGAATACATAGGCCTTTCAGCTGGGAGGTTTTGACATTTTGTAGGACTCGCTAGACATCAAGAGAGACCTTAAGGAGACAGTCCTTCCGGATTCTCTGAGCAGCTGCATAACTGACCTGTTCAGTACACACAAGAGTGCACCCAATTGTCTTTGAATATTCTAGAGAAATACCTTTGCATCCCAGAACAGTTGGGTACCATAAGTCTAATTCAACAGCCTTCTCTAGGAGGGGCTGATTTCAAAGTCACATCAGGTTGGTCAGGCTTTCTGCAGTCAGGCTTGAAGTATTTCCAAGGATGGGGGTTCTGAAAAGTTGCTGGGCGATCTGGGCCAGTGTGTAAACACCATAATTGTGATCTTTTTACCTTAAGTTTGGAAATTCCCTTGTTGTGACTTGTGAACGTTGCCTCCCGTCCTTTTTTTGTGCACCTCTGTCCTTTCTAAGCCTGTCTCTTCTATAAAGCACAGGAGGTAGCTGAAGAAGGCAATGGATCCCCTGGCCATCCTGAAGCCACCTCTTCTCCAGGCTGAACAAATCAAATTCCTTCAGCCTCTCCTTGGCTGCCTCTTAGTGTCCTAGTGGCCTATCCCCAGACTTGCTCCAATGTGTTGGTCTGTTGTGCCAGTACTCCGGTTGGGGTCTTAAATGAGCTGCACGTAGAGGAAACATAATGTCTCTCAACCTAATAGTTACCGTTTTTCTAACTCAGCCTGGTACATGGTGGACCTGCATTGCTGCAAGGGTGCAGTGCTGCTCATGTTCGACCTGTCAGCCACCAGCACACTCAGGTCCTTCTCTGTAAAGCTGCCTTCTGACTGGTGAGTTCTCAGTCCATGCTGCTTCACGGGATTGTTCAATCCCAGGTGAGAGATTGCATTTTGTTGAACTTCAGGAGGAATTTTTTAGCCTAATTCTCCAGCCTGTTGTGGTCTCTCTGCAGGCAGCTCTGCCTTGTCAACTGCCTATTCTTGTTTGGGTGCTATCCAGAAAGTTTAATTCTGTCACATGGCCCAGGTCACAGGTGGAGATTTTGAACGTTTGGGCTCAGTACTCAACCTTGAGTAACAGTGACAGTAATCAGCTGCTAGCTAGATTTTGAACCACTATTATTCGAGTCCAATGTTCTTGTCAGCTTTTCACGCATTTTACAGTCCACTCACCCAGTTCATATTCTTCAAATTGATATAAGAATAGGAAATTATAAATATTTTTTGCACTTTATCATTCTGAGTCCATACTGTGACTTCATACAGATGTTGAATGCAAAGATAGAAAGAAATGATCCTTGTAGCAATCCATAACTGCAGAATGCAGCTGCCATCCTCCTTACACATTCTGTACATTTCTCTAGTTAAGTGCACATTCTTGGACACACGTCATTTTTTGGATGAAAAACTACATTACTGCCTGACCAAGAATGTAAGCTTGGAAAGATGAAAATGGCCCTTTGTGTTCATCAGGAAGGCATAGATTAAGATTTTTTAATCCATCTTTTTGTCCAAATGTAGATTGTACCAAATCTAAGACATATTTAGACAATATAGAGAGTATATTTGCAGCTTGCTTTTGACTGTTCATTCCCAAACATTTACTACGGAATGGCATGTACAATACAGACAGTAACTGGTTGGAGGCAACAGATGAGGGACTGGCTTCTCAACTTTCAAGCTGAGAATTTGAAGTTGATAGGGGTCCTCTTCCCTTGTTTTGGTCAAGAATTGCACATCAGTAGAAGGGGAATAGACTGGATACACAGCTTAAGGATCAAGAATCTTTAGGGAAGGCTGGTATCTCTTAAGGGCAAGCATACACAAAACTGAGAGAGGGATAGCCTAACTGATCGTCTGAAGAACAGATCCATGCTACTGCATAAAGCTTGTGTGTATTCCTCTACTTCTAATATGAGGAAGTGATATTTTAATATAAAAATGCCTGGTCCAGGCCAGAGTGGATGTCTGCTTTGCTCAATACTGTGTCTCTGATTGTAGCTAACAAAGGGTTCATAGGATGGAGCATAAGGAAAAGACAAAACCACTCTGCAAATCTTTAGTCTGACACTCAGACAAGATTTGTTTGATCCTTGAAGGATGTTTTTTGTATGAATTTGTCTGGATTTCTTTTTGAACCCCCAAGAAAGATTATGGCACTCACAGCCTCCAGTAGTAATGGATATCACAGCTGAGCTATACATTGGATAAAAAGGTACTTGCTTTTGTTTGCTTTTAGTCTGGTTTATGATTTGTTTGATGCCCCTTTGTACTTATACTGGGCAACAGATAATAATAATCCTTTATTTATCTTTACATTAACATGACCTTATTGATATCGTAAAGATCATTTATCTCCCAGGATGAAGGATTCTAGTTCTGCTTAATATCTTCTTTTATGGAAGCCCCACACCTTAACCATCCTTTTTTTCTTTTGCTGCACCTTTTTAATAGCACTGCATTCTCTTGAGTTAGAGAAGATTAAGGCCATGTGTCCTACTAAGGATGCAGCTACCATCTAGATCTATAGAGCAGCCTAGTGGTGTTTATTCTGTTGTTCTCTGTTCTATTTGTTTTTTTGACCACTGCCAGCCTTTGAGCTGACATTTTCACAGAACTATTTATTATAATTCCAAGACATTTTCTGAATGGTAATTGCTAGTTCAGAGACCATCATTCTGTATGCAAAGTGAGGGCTGGTTTTCCTCCTGTGAATCGTCTCAAACCCAGTAAAATTCATGTGCTTTTTTATTCACTCATCATTCTTTTAAGAACTTTCTGCAGCCTATCACAGCTGACTTTTTTCTTTTCTTTTGGACCTTGCCCACAAAAAATTAAGTAGCATCTGCAGATTGACACTGCACTCTATTAATTTTTAGATCTTTTAAGGATATGTTAAACAGCGTAGTTCTTAACACCAATTTCTGCAACAACTCCCCTTTTGCAAAAATGTCATTTGTTCTTACCTTTTGTTTCCTGCCTTTTCGTTATTAAGTTATTAATCTGTGACTTTCTTCTTTTAGACTCTGGCAATTTAATCTCTCAAAGAACTTTCTGCCTGGGGAGGAGGAGGAAATTTTGCTGAAAATGTTCTGGAGAGGAAACAGACCCTGAGCCTGTGATGCTTGTCTGTGTGCTCAGTCTGCTCAATTAGCTTCAGTGTATTCATGCAGATTTTGAGTTCTTTAGTGAAACTTCTGTCAGTTTGCCCTATACTGATATGAAGCCTACAAGACTTCATTTGCCAGTATAAAAAGAAGAAACAACAAAAAAATGGTGCTGCTAGAAGCTATTGGGGAAAAGAAGTGGCCGTGTTTCATTTTCTGCTTTGATTCATCTCTGGTAAGTTCTCTGTCCTAGCAGATACACTCCCTGCTGTAATGTAGAGTGAGTCCCTAAAACAGCTATTCTGCTTTTACAATGATAATCTGAAATGCAGTTAATGAGGAGAATGAGGAAGCTCCTCACACAAGGACATGGCCGACCTTGCAGTCCTCATGCAGATCCTAACTAGCACTGTCATGAATAAAAGTTCTGCACATACAAAGGCTGATCACAAAAATCCCACCAGTAAAGATCTCAGATTTGTTCTGGTTATTTATGGACATAGCTATATACTGATGTTTACTGAAGCCCACCTTAATATGTCTTTTCACCTGTCCTTCAGGACTTTAAAAGGTAAAAGGTAGTTTCATATGACACTTGGAGCTTTATGCATGCCATATGACAATAAGGTTGCCATGGAGACTTCCCATCCCTGAATACTGGTGTAATTAATGTAGAAGAATTCAGCCTCTTTTATCTGCATGAGTTATAAGACAATATTTTCTTTTTTTGTTGACAGTTTTTTATAGTGTATATGCACGTTTTGTCTAACAGAGTAAGGCATGCAAATTTGCAGTCTTTTGGTCTCTGAAGGAATGCAGAAAATATAGAAATAAAATGTTCGCTGCTGCAAGCAAAGATCGAGATTACAGCCTGTGTGAAAAATGCTTTGGTAACAACACAGTAGCAGGTACTTGCAGTAGGATGCTTACAAAGCAGGAGGAAAGCCGGAAACATGATGAATCACAAAACGGCAGCTACCCCCAACACTTCTCTTCTTTGTAGTATCAGTAATAACTTGTTGCGTATGATATGGAAATCCCTCTTCAATTGATTCATTGATGGCTTAGTAGTCACTCCACATACAAAAATCTGACCTGGAAAATTTCCTTTGCCTGACACCACAGAAGTAGTTGTGGTGGTGTTTGGAGATTATCACCCACATGCAACATGTGCAACATAATGCTTTGAAAAAAAAATAAAATGCAGATCTAAGAGCTATTGGATGAAGAAATGTATATTGGCTTTAAGTCAGAGGAAAGATTCTCTTGCGATTCTGTATAATTCTTTATTTACATTTGGGACATTATTCAAGGCTGGACTGAAGTTAGACTGCCTTATATATTGAAGCTGCTCTAGTTTTTACCTTCCATCCTGTCTATCATTAGGGATTCAGATCCTGCCTGGACTGGATGATACTTTTCACTGCAGAACTAATGAAACCATGACTACATAAGAGACAAGAAAATGAGCTATTACAACAAAATAGGGTTTCAACATAATCATTTAAAAGTAATTTTTATTTTGCTTTTGTTAGCACCTATTTAATTGCAGCATCTCATGTTCTGAATAAATAAGCAAGGTTCTATTAAAATTTCTACACTCTGAGTGTTTCACTTAAGAATTCGAAATAAACAACTATTAGACTGTCTCCCAACCAAAACCCCACAGTATTTCTGGTTTTATGTATTCCAGGATATACTGTCAGTAGAAAGTAATATATGTTCTCAGTTCATGTTAATTAACTCAAATGTTAAAAGATAATTTCTCATGCAGAACTTACTTAATGGTCTTTTTTTCCTTATGGATACATAAACCAAGGTACAGATCAGGTAGAAAGGACAACTGTAAATACCATAGAAAACATCATCCTTCAAACTCTTTCATATTCTATCATCTGTTATTCAGTAATGCTTCAAGCAGTCACAATATTTCTTATTTCACCTGTGTACTTCCAACGTGTCTGCTATTTTTGAAGTGGAAATACAGGAGAAATAGCTACTGATAAAAGCCATGCAACTCTATCCTTGTAACTTTATTTTTGTAAGCCTAATGGAGGTAAGCAAACCTCAACTTTCACTTCAGCACATGGTCCAAGTTTACATCTATAATGAAGCTATCAGTTAGACTTAAAGTAAACAGACTTCAGGAGCAGAGTCAGTTTGAGCGCACAGGAAAGAGAGGACAGACCAAGCTGCAGCACTGCAGTGGGCAGAGCACAACCAGCATGTGTAAAAACACACCTTCAGAGGATATGTCACTTCTCCCTGCAACAGTTGGCCTTTAACTGGAAGGCTTTTGAGTAGAGCCTGGACTGGAACTCAAAGGACTTTCAAAGACCTGACACCCAGTGAACAGAGGTGCTTGAAGACCTTGAGGATGCTGGTCTGGAGTTCCCTGTCCATCTGTGAGTCTGTTCTCATCCTTCTCCTTTCAGACTTTTGTTTTTTAAGACTGCAAGAGTAATCCTTTAATCCGTACGTTGCAGAACTCCTTATTTCACTGAAAACCTGCTCATGTGTTATGGGTAATTTAGCAGATGAGATGTGTCCACAGATGATGTGGCTGGCACATACGTTACTGCTTCTCGTCTTCACAGCAGTTCTTATGAGCCAGATGGCCTCAGAGGGGTGTCTCATACCATCTGAGTGGGACCTCGACGTCAGCTGCATCAATGGAAAGAGAAAAGCACAGAAAGGTGGAAACAAATCCTTCTAAGAGATGGGAGCTGTCAAAACTCTCCACACAGGGCTGAACTAGGTGTCCTGGACCCAAATATTAAAGCTCTGTGGAAACATTTGGCGATAAACAAGACAAAGGCAGAGAGCAAAGGAGAGGAAGAGTGTCTCTGTATCCATGACTATGGCTCTGTGACTGAAGTGTTGTTGAGGTAACTAATTTGACACCAGACATACAGCTTGTGTCTGTTCTTGATGCTCTTCTGATGTAGCTATTGAGAAACTTATGAGATTCATGTTTCTGGAACCTGTCCACAGCTTGCCATAAGCCAACTTTTCATATAGAATGTAAATATCTTGTATTTTCATTTCAAGTTTGGGTAAATTTCTAAGGGTCCTTCTGTCTTAATTTGTAAAATTCTCTTCAAAGGGAGATACAAAATAATCCTATAAACAGCCAGAGCCATCCACAGAGTGCCTGATGCCTCTGGTGACCCATATGGAATAAGAGATAGGACAGACTTTCTTATCTGAGGGTATTTTACTGACAATAGTTTCAAGATTTCGTTTTCATATCCAGAAAAATCTTGTCAATAGAAGCAGATCTTCTTGTCATAGGTTTTGACAGAAAGTTTATTAACGGAGTTTATAGTCCAAACTTTGCAAGCATTGAGCTCAACTTGGGGCATAGGGATTATTAGATAGTATAATTAATTCCATGGCATTGTTGACTCATGGAAATTGAATGGAAAGGAGCAGCAAGAGTTTGTGCCTACCACTGCTGCGTGGAAGGCCTGTTACTGTGCCAGTGCTCAAGTAGCCTGTTAGCAATTACACTGCAAATTCCCAGATAATACTACTGCACTTTAAGAGGAAGCCCACGTCTGCAGCCAAAATTTATCTAGTGAGAAGAAACCAGAACTGCCATACAGGCTGCAGTGAGAAGTCAGTATTGGATAGGACTGCAGAGAGACCCTGACTTGCCTGAAGCCCAGTTTTGTTCCTAATGTGGTTTATGTCATTTGTGTGACACCTAACTCCACTCTGCTGTCATTGATCCTGAGTGAAGTTCTCCTGCACAATTCCATTGGTAGGCGTATCATATTTTGGAAAGAGAGTTGGGAACATTGCCAGCCATTGCAATTGCCCTGCAATTGCAACTCTGTGGAGAAGGACCTGGAAGTCCTGGTGGACAACAAGGTAACCATAAGCCAGCAATGTGCCCTTATGGCCAAGAAGGCCAGTGGTATCCTGGGGTGTGGCTAGCAGGCTGAAGGAAGTTATCCTCCCCCTCTTCTCCATCCAGTTCTGGGCTCCCCAGCTCAAGAAAGACAAGGAACTTAGTGGAGAGAGTCCAGCAGATGGCAACAAAGATGATTAGGGGAAAGGAGCCTCCCTCTTCTGAGAAAAGGCTGAGAGACCTCCATCTGTGTAGCCTGGAGAAGTTAGGACCTGAGAAAGGACCTTATCAATGCTTATAAATATGTAAAGGGTGGGTGTCAAGAAGATGGGGCCAGACTCTTTTTAATAGTGCCTTGCAACAGGACAAGGGGCAACAGGCACAAACTGGAGCGCAGAAAGTTATACCTGAACATGAGGAAAAACCTAACTGTGACAGTGACACAGTACTGGAACAGGCTGCCCAGAGAGCTGGGGATTCTTCTTCAGAGATATGAAAACCACACTTGGACACATTCCTGTGCAACCTGCTCTAGGTGAACCTGCTTTAGCAGGGGGGTTGGGCTAGATGATCTCCAGAGGGTCCATTCCAATTCTGACCATTCTGTGATTAAGTTACCCATTGCTTCTTCATTTTTTAAAATCTAAAAAAACCTCCAAGGTGTATGGCTCTCTGACTGTAAAGCCTGGCTTTGTTTTTCTTCTAATCAGCAAGAACCATCTTAGGTTTGCAGACACCATTGATACCAAAACTGGGCATTAAAGCAAAAAACAAAAATCAGGTTTATCTTCTATTCTGCTCTATATCTAATGATACAGTCAAAAGTTTCATTGGCTATGTAAGTCATGTGACTGCGTGTTCAGCTGATCATCTGCTACCACGGCTTTCTAAATCATCCTGTGATAGTCCCTTCTTACAGCAGTCTGACCTCCAGTCCCTACTCCCAGATGTGTGGCTGCACGGTGCCACATTGAGAGCGAAGTGGTTTACTAGCTTTCCGCCTAGTTACCAACACAACACTGAATCAGTGACTTCATCCTTTCTGATGCTGGCTGCTGTCCTAACACTTTTGTTTACTGCAAACTTTGTTAGTAATGATTTTATAGGGCCTTACAAGCCCCTTTTCAAATGTTAAATACCACAAAAGCAAGGTCAGTGATAGGTCTTCAGAGAGACCCAGAAACCCCATGGCTTTTCCTTCTTTACAATTTTATTTTGAGATGTCACTTAAGCCAGTTTAGATCCCTTACGTGAATATGGAGTTGGTTTTGAATCACACTAATTTCTTGACAAAAATACAGAAGTGTCCACTCAAGCAAACTTCAGAAGTCTAAATACATTACCTCTGTGTGTTCCATTTATTAACAATATAATGTACAAAAAAGTGTTTTTTTAAGAAACACGTGTGCCGTAGGCTGATGTGCTGTCAGAACTTCAAAGAGATGTAACAGATACACCATATTTTTCTGATGTGTGTTAAAGATCATATTCCTAAGGGGGAATTTGTATTTGCATTTTGTCCAGTATCACTTTGTGGTATATACCTATAATAAGCTCCCAAGCATGGGGTAGTTATCTGAAAGATCTGGGATATTTTGGTTTTACTTTTCAAAAAGTATAATCCCAATCTGCTACCTTTAGTCACACTCAGATTTTATTCATCAAGCATTCACTTGAATTCCTCAAGTATTTATTGAATTTATGAGCAATTCACAGATTCTGAAATGATCTGCTGAAGCTTATACACCATGCGTTTTGAAATCAATAAGAGTGGGAATTTCATGATGCTCCTTAATTTCTTTTATGGCATCAAAATACTTTCAAAAGACAGGAGTAAAGCACTCACCATGAAAGAAACAACAATTATGAGAAAAAATATGATAAAACCAGGTTTTTAACAATGCTGACAGGCAAACACAAATGCTATATGGATCTTATGTTTTCCCAAAACATCACATTTTATGGTTTTAAAGAGAGGAACTTCCACAATGAAAAATGAGATGAATTTCCTCCTGATGTTTGCTCTTCTCATCATGAATTTCCCCATTCACTGCTGCTTTCTTTGGCGATCAGGTATTTTTATTTTCTAGTAAGTAAGGTGTTGTTTTAGTAGAACAAAATGACCTGTTCACAGAATAAACAACAAAGAATTATGTTGAGAAAATTGTTTGCCCCAACAGGGTCCATTTCTTCAGCCCCCTGTTCAGTTAAATACTCTCAGTGAAATAAACAGGATTGCTTTTATTGAAGGGGTTTTCAGAAATATGTGTAATTGATACCATTTTGGATTCAGTTGCGCAGTCTCTGATGCTGAGGATGGAGAGAGTGGTGGATCCGACAAATAGCAAAGTCAGGTCTCAGTGGCACGATAAGGTCTTATTCCAAGATGCAAAGAATAATTTTTTTTTTGAGCAGCCACTGATCAGTGCAAAACACTGACAATGACAAAGCAATAACAGAATAATATTGCTAATCGAGTTTCAGCAAATTTTATTTGATTGGCTTAAAAGCAATGAAAACACACACTGCTAAATACAATTTTGGCCATTCCAAATCCATCCATAGAGCCCAGAAGAATTAGAGATGAATTTCTATTCTTCCCAGAGAGGTCTTTTTTAAGCTCTCTTCTCCCCTTATTTCTATTAATCACGAAGATTTTACAATGCTTATTTCAAAATTACTTTTAACAGCCAGTTCAATTCTGACAGCATGTTGTTGTCCTTTTCTAATGCATTATCTTTTTGTATTTTATGGGTCACAGATAGGATGTATGAAAACTTTTCCACATGCTGACAGCATGGAACTGCCAGACACAAATCCCTGTACCCATCTAAATCAGGCTATCAGACCACAAAGCTTCTGGGTTTATTACAGCTGCTCAGCACCCTGGCATAATTTAGAAGCCATCCCAATCATTTTCTTCACTTGATTCTCCCACGACTGTGAAAAAGAGTGTTGGGAAGAATAGTTTTTACTGTAACAACGTATTGTTTTATTGCCTCTGGGTGCTTGAAACACTAGTCTTGTATGCAGGTTTGGATTTCTTATCTGCTCTTCCCCAACTCTGGAGGCTTTGGGAACCTCACTGAATTTTCCTGTACCTTGGTTTCCTAGCTGTGCAATTAAGATAGAAATATTGCCTCTCTCTTGTTGGCAGAGTGCTAAGCAAAGCAAGCTCCCATTGCAGTACCAACAACCAAATTAAGAAAACGCAGTAAACAAATCTCATTTGTAACACCTGGATCTGAACAGGTCTGACAGCCTTTCAGTCTCTTTCTTTAGTAATAAGATGAACAGATAACATATTCATAAAAGACCATAAGTCAGTACCAGCAGGGATGAACAGGACCTTAGCATGTTTCTTGAGAAGAAGAGATCTGATAGATGTTTTTCCCATTTTTTTTCTAAAACTTGAGAATCAAGTTTTCAGCTTGAGTTAATTGCTAGTCAGAGGAGTTAGGACAATTTCCTCCAGCTGACAGTTCTGCCCACTATGGCTTTAGAATGGTCCCTGTGCTTTGTGATACGGTGCTAAAGAAATGCAATGTTAGGGCTAATATTAAGTTCTCTTATCACGAAAATGTTGTCATATCAAATACAGTATCAGTATGTGTCAAAAGGAGAATTGTGAGAATAACAACTCTGAGAAAGCCCCATAATTCTAATTTTAGAGGGAGTAAAATCTCTTCAAAATTATTCCAAAGGATATGAAATGCAGAAAACTGAGTCATAGTACAATGATTAGAAAAGATTCCTTCTTCTGATAAAAGTTTGGAAGCAACTGGGATTGCCAGGATCATGTCAGTTCATTGAATATAAGTTGGTTACAGAAGTCTTTCGGACTAGTTTACTTAATAGCTCAAAATCTGGCCTGATGCACATAGAAGCAATTGGCCATCTCCTTCGCAATACTGCCTTTTATGATGGAATCATAGAACAGTTTGAGTTGGAAGGGACCTTAAAGATCATCCAGTTCCAACCCCATAATAGACCAGGCTGCTCATGACCCCATCCAACTTGGCCTTGAGCACTTCCAGGGAGGAGGCATCCACAACTTCCCTGGGCAACCTGTTCCGCTGTCTCACTGCCCTCATTGTGAAGGATTTTAAAACCACTCCAACTCAAATCCAGAGAGGTACTGGAAAAGACATGTTAGTGGTTGCCCAGAAAGTTTATGTCCAGGTCCTGAGGTCACTGTTAGCCTCGACTGTCCCTACCCAGCCTCCTGGGTTTCCCCCACTTTCCAGTCGCCCAGGACCCCATCTCAGCCCCCACAGGGATGTCAGCCCCTGTCCCGGTGATACCACAGCAGGGCTGATGTCCAGCTCTCCGCTTCCCTGCCCAGCTGTGGGTCCCCCAGTCTGGGCCCAGACACAGTCCCATGCCTTGGTCCATCCCCAGGGAGGTGCCCAATGCCTGGGGTTGAGACTGCCCCAGTTCTCCCCTGGTTGCCCTGCTCCTGGCTGAGGCAGTGGGACAGGACCTGCCAATCCAGGGAAACCCCCAGCACTCCCAGTACCCTGTTCCCCAACGAGCTGATGACCCAGGCAGAGCCATAACAACGTAGGCCCAGGGCCAACCTTCTGAATAAAAGTTCTATATTAAAAGCAATTTTTGGTCAGAGTCACAGATCTCAAAGTTAAGGATGATTTGCAAAAATACTTCATTGCCATTGAACTGTTGAAACCATACATATGGAAAGAAAAGTAGTTTCTCTATGTCTTGCTTCAGACTGCTTCAAATTCCAGCTATTTCAGTGTCTTAATAAGTGTGGTTATTCTGGACGGATCATTCAAAGACTGCATATGTTGGGAGAAATCTAATGTCTCAGCCATGAAACGTGTAAACAGAAGTGTGCCTTATCACTGAGATGTGTGTGCTCACGTGTGCGTGCGAGGACAGCAGAACCAAGCCTGGAATTGCTGCTGCAGAGCAATGCGGGAGGGATCTCATATCCCCTAACCAAAACCGACAATAAAATGGATTCCTCAGTAAAATTATTTGGCAGTAGGGTAGAGAAACATAAAGGAAAACCTCCTGCAGAACAGTTATGATTATACAGGCAGCAGCCTCTTATTAGAATATGAATCTTCATAAAGGCTAAACTCTTTTTGGAATAACTTCTCCCTTCCTCACAGATTTATAGTTCCTTGGAGAGAAGGAAAAGGTTTTCATAGGGAATATTTCAATAGCTCAGCATTTTCTAACTTTAGGCTTTAATCTTTCCAGGAAACAAATAAGTGTATAATGGTTTAAAGTGAAGTCTTCGCATGGGCAAAATATTGTCTGGAAGCTGATACTGCAATGGGTTTGTTAATGAAGTGACAAACATCCATGTAGTAAAAGACCTAATAGCTAACTTGCTGTCAATGAAGTGCAACTTCAGCTGGATGAAAAACACAGTGGAGCACAGACATTTGAGTGAGAAAAGCAACTATACATGTTATAATCAAGAATATCTTCAAGCAAAGCCTAAGAATGTATACAGAAAGAGAACATTTGACAAACTGCACTATGTTTCTCCATACAGGCCATTCCCATAACAAAGGGAAATTCACTTAAGGGATCATTGCATGATTTTAGTGCTCAGTTACGCTCATGCTTTGTTTATTTACTCATTGTCTGCTTGGCATGGAACATGCTACTTCAGAGACAGAAATGCCTAACAGAGTTTCCACATTGCAAACACATATGCTCCCCTATTATTTTGAGAGCTCAGCATGATGCCTTTTTCCCCACAGTGGATTACTTCTGTTAGATGGGAAACATCCATGTCCTGTCAGTCTTCATCACTCCCTGCATCTTTGAGGGTGATTCCATGGAGGAAAAGATAGCATCTTTTCCAATCACATTAATAAGTTTCTTATTCTCTTCCTAATACACTGTGTTTCAGGGAGCATGAAATCGATTTCTTACTGATTAAAGAATAATTTATGAAACCATTAACTAAATTCCCTTAGTTATAATAAGGGATCGTACTCTATTATGCCTACAAAAGGCTATTGTGAAGAACATCAACAAGGATGGTCAAGGATGGAAGAAAATCTGCAGGAAAACAGAAAAGCCTCCACAAGCATGCAGGGCTATTCAGGTATGAAAGGGAAGGTGATGTTAAATTGCCAATGAGAAAAAGTTGTTATTTTTGAACAGGGAGGTAGCATAAGCTGTCTTTGAGGCATAAGGACAGACGATCTGTCTCACGATCAAGGGAGAAAACAAAAAGAAACCCTCACAACAATCTCTTCAGAAACTTTGTGGAAAAATGTGTAAGCCTATTTGTTAATTTGTTCTGTATATAACAATGCTCTTTATTCAGACAGAATTTTCAACTAGCAAGCTAGTGCCATGCACCAGGAGCCATTGATGTATTGCAAATGACCAACATGTAGAACATGCTTTATCATAAGCGCCATTATAATATTGAGTTATAGTACTGAATTATGATTTTTTTGAATCCTTTTAATATCCTTTAAAATTTTTCTGCCTTAAATAAGGTTAACTAGCTTTTATTGTAGGTATTGCAAGCAAACATCAGAAGTCACTGCGTTAGCTTGTCTTTTATATAGCACTTGTCACTGGGGGGCTTTGCGGAGACATCACAGGTGGTGAAGAAGTGACAAACAACAAATCTGAAAGAGTTTTTCACAGGAAATAGAGAAGAGGAGAAAATATTGACATGCACATGAGAGAAGCTGTGCTGGTGGGAACCAAACCCTACTCTAGTATTTTGGATCCAAATAACTCCTCCCTAGGAGGCCAGAGAGGCTTGTTTGCCTTTGAATCTAAGCACAAGGACAGTAGTGGATGGAACAAAGGTAGAAAATAGTGTAGATACTTTTCTTCCTTTTTCTTGTGAATTACTCAGAGACTGAAATGGCAACTACTCAATGGTAAATACAACCCTACATATTCAAAAGAACTATTCTGTACCTCCACTGTAACAACAGGTTTTTGGACCACAGAAGAACAGACTGGAATTGCAAAGTATCCTAGTAATGAAGGAAGAATAGGCCAGTAGGCCTTAACAATAGCTGGAAGTTTTCCCAGCACTTTCTAGGCAGGGATCTCAAAAGCACTCTAATTTTATACTACCTTTCTGAGTTATACAAGTAAGTATTCAGAAAAATAGAAAGATCAAGTATTATGTGACTAAGGTAATAAGCAAAATCAATAACCGATCTAGAAACAGAACACAGGGTTTGTAACTTCCAACCTTGTTTTCTCAGTAGATTCTCTAAAATGGAATTCTTTGCGCAGCACTCTCAAAATCTGGAGGAAAAAGCAGTCTAATTGAACATCATCCCACATTAGGTCCTGATAGCTGTTCTGTACAAAGATCACCTGTTCTGGCTTTCTGTGCATAACTAGAGTAATGTAAGTCTGCATTAACAACCCGCCAGATTAGGCAAGAAGAGTAATCAATGTCTCAAAAACATCCTCTGCTACACTGGGGCTGAGGAGATTTCAACAGCAAAAAGGAGAATTTAATGTTCTTTCTTGCCCTATTATTTTTGCACGCTAGGTTGAAAGTTCAGAATATGTTACCAGTTTTTACATACCTAGAATGGCATATTTAACAGAATTAGAACAATGTAAACCTCAGTCATGCCAGAACACTCATACATGTGCTGTCATGGGGAAATCTACTCATGACTCATTATGAATATAGCGCTTGTCGCTACTGATGTTTTAAGAGATTCAACCTTGACCGGTTGAAAACAAGAAAAAATCACTATACATTTGGATGACCGAATTCCTTCATAGAATATAAATCAAAACATAACAAATTTATTAATTGTCATAAGAAGGGAGGTGAAGAGTACAGAAGATTACTTGCATACTTCTTGTGCCAGATCCCTTGGCATCTAGGAAATTGCAAAAGTTTCCAGGCTTTCACCAAAATTCAGATTAAAATGTGAAACCTTACAATTTATGGATATAAGAGTTCATAATCCATTTTTAATAGTTTGAGATTAATTTCAATTATAGATTTCCTATTAATCTGCTGAAGTATAGAGTTGTAATCCACAGAGAAAATAATGGTATTTGGAATTCATTGTATAAGTCATCATGCTGTTCTCAGTTTCAGTTCTGAAACTCCAGGAATTCCACGTAAGACATATGGTCCTAGATTAATTATTTTTAACACCTTTTTTTCCCCCTTTAATTCTTTTAAAACCCACCTAGAAAAAAATACAGTTTCTTATGCCACAACTTTCCAGAAGGAAATGGGAGACCTGGTTAACCAAAATATCGAGAAGGATGAAGTACTTAACGACTTTTTTGCCTCAGTCTCCACTATCAAGGGCTCAAGGAACACCACCCAAGTCAGAATGCAAAGGCAGCAACTGGGAAACTGAAGAATCATACACCATATAGGGTTAAGTTTGAGACCATCTAATGAACATGAAAGTGCACAAGTCCGTGAGACCTGAAGAGATGCCTTCACGGGTCCTGAGGCAACTGGTGGATGAAGTTGCTAAGGCTATTACCTGTCATATATGAGAAGTCATGGCAGTCTGGTGAAGTTCTCATGGGCTGGAAAAGGGGAAACATAACTCCTATTTTGAAAAGAGAAAAAAAAGGAAGACCCGGGGAACTACACTCTCCCCGGTCACTCTCCCCTCTGTGGTCACTCTCCCCTCTGTGGTCAGCAAGATCAGAAGCAGGTCCTCCTGGAAACTCTGCTGAGGCACGTGGGTGTCGTAGTCGAGACGGGCAAAGAACAACAATAATTCCTATTTTATGGTTCAAAAGTAAGCAGCACCTTTATTGAAAACAATGGCTGCCTTTTTATATGCTCTACATAATATAAACAGGCATGTTATTGACTAATACTCAACGCTGTTTGCTTAACATTCTTCTGTGCTGACTTCCTCCCCCATGCTTTCCCAGTTCCTCAAATGTGCACACCTGCAGTCCTCCTTTTCTTCTTTCTCATGGTCTTCTTCTCACAGGAATACTTTGATATTACTGAGGCTGAAGCTAACCATCTCCTTTTCAGGATCCATGGCCCCGCTATGAGCCCCCACACATCGGAAATAAGGAGATGATTAGTGACAGCCAACATGGCTTCACTAAGGGCAAATGGTATCTGAGGAATTTGGTAGCCTTCTACAATGTGGCTGCAGCACCGGTGGATAAGGGAAGAATAACAGACATCATCTACCTGGTCCTGTGCAAAGCATTCAACACTGTCCCATATAACATTCTGGTCTCTAAATTGGAGTGATACAGATTTGACAGATGGAAAACTTGGGGGATAAGAAATTGGCTGGATGGTCACACTCAAAGAGTTGTGGTCAACCGCTCAATGTCCAAGTGGAGACCAGTGACAAAAGGTGTTCCACAGGGGTTGGTACTGGGACTGGTGTTTAACAACTTTGTCGGATATGTGGACAATGGGATTGAGGACATCCTCGGCAAGTTTGCTGATGACACCAAGCTGCGTGGTACAGTTGAGATGCTGGAGGGAAGAGATGCTATCCAGAGGGACCTTAAGAGGCTTGAGATGCTGGCCTGTGTGAACCTCATGACGTTCAACAAGGCCAAGTGCAAGGTCCTGCACCTGGGTCAGGGCAATCCTAAGCACAAATAAAGGCTGGGTTGAGAATAGGTTGAGCCTAGTGCTGAAAGAGAAGGACTCAGGGGTGCTGGTGGATGAGAAGCTCAACAAAAGCTGGCAATGTGCACTTGCAGCCCAGAAAGCCAACAGTATGCTGGGCTGCATCAAAACAAGTGTGATCAGCAGGTCAAGGGAGGTGATGCTTTCCCTCTGCTCTCGTGAGTCCTCAGTTGGAGTACTGCATTAAGCTGTGGAGTCAGCACAGGAAGGGCATGGATCTGTTAGAGTCTAGAGGAGGCCACAAAGATGGTCAGAGGGCTGGAGCACCTCTCATATGAGAACAGGCTGAGAGAGTAGAGCTTGCTCAGCCTGGAGAAGAGAAGGCTGCAGGAAGACCTTATAGCAGCCTACCAGTACTTAAAGGGGGTCTACAAGAAAGCCGGGGAGGGGCTCTTTATCAGAGTTTAGTGATAGGATAAGGGGTAACAGTTTTAAGCTGAAAGAGGGTAGATTTAAATTAGAAATTAGAAAGAAATCTTTTACTGTGAGGGTTGTAGGGCAATGGAACAGGTTGCTCAGAAAAGCTATGGACAACCCACCTGTGGAAAGAAGAGTTATCCATAGACCAGGCTGGATGAGGATTTGAGCAACCTGATCTAGTGAAAGGCATCCCTGCCCATGGCAAGGGGGTTCGAAACAGATGATTTTTAAAGTCCCTTCCAAGCCAAACCATTCTATGATTCTATGACTTCTAAAATTCAACTGAGAAGCAAAAAAGCCTCCAAACAACCCAAACTCTATTCCAACATGTACAACAAAGCATCCTGTCAATTGCTTTGTTAACACATCCTATATCATCTTAAGATGGCAGTCTTGTTTAGATTTTATAGATTTGAAATAAATTCTAAAATCTGTAAGGAAACATAGACTTACTGTATCTGATTTTGAAAAACAGAAGCCCATCAAGTTCAGATGTCAAAGGAGGTGTCTGCACAAGATGCAGCATAATGTGGAGAACTGAAAAATATGGGCCTCCATGCTACCATGGTTTCCTTCTTCCAGAACCTGATCTACCTTACTGAAAACTACCTGTGATATTACTGAATTAATGCTGTGAATGTAGGATATTATAAATCTTCTCTTCCATTGAAAACTGCAGAGACAGTCACATTACTTGCCTTCAAAATTGTATATTTCCTTGCAGAAGTGGTAAAGTAAATGATAAAAGAAAGTGTTAAGTTCATACACTTTAAATGTAATGACGTTCAAAATTCAAAAGAATTTATTCACAGACATGGCCTGCAATAACACAGCAGGGAAAAGATGGACCAGTCTGGCCTACAAAATGAAGTAAAGCAGAATTCGGGAATTTAGAAGAGCTTAATATCTATCAAAAAAACCACCAAATAAAATATAACCTGCCCATACCCAGGCAATGGGTCTAACCTGTCCAAAACCCTTGGAATAAGATGATATTCACTGCACCACATCTGAGAACACTTGATCTTCAGTCATAGCAAGACTGAGCTTTTCTTAGCTGGAAATAAACTTGACTCGTGTACCCTCCTGCAGAGATTAAGTATTCTGGACTCAATTAATGTTCTTTCATAATGCCTTGAACTTCAAAAATAGTTCAACTCCCAAAATACAACTTTACTCTTTTGAGAAATAGGATATTATAGTTCACCTAGAATATGTGCCAGCTTACTGAATCTTCTTCATCTTCTTATCCTCATTGTGCCTGAACCTTGGAGCCCTACCATACGGCAGTTTTTCCACAGTGACAATTGTGTGGGAAGGGTGGTGACTATCTTCTTGGAGCTAATCCTAAACTTGTTTTCTTGTTTTATCTCTTGCTTGAGGAAAGGTAATTTGCTTTGTCCCTATACCAGGAAAAAGCTGTAACCATATCCTCTTGGTTCAGCCACACTAACTTCTGTAGCATAAGAGTGAAAAACAGGACACTGCATCGTCTCTGCACCTTCCCAAGCCAAATAATCAGGACTGATACAGATCTTGGCTTGGGTTTATCATCACACAAGATGATACCAGGCTGCTTCTGCTACAGAGAAGCTGCCTCCTCCGCTCTCCTCTTAAAATCTGCTTTCGGTTTCACTGTGGTTAGTTATGAGACTGAGATTCAAAGTGTTATAAGCTTAGATGAAAAGCCAGAATGTATTATAGGGCCAGTACCAATTCCAACTTGTTAATAGAAATCTTTCTCTGCCAGAATTTATCTTACCTCACTTCAGATACTGACACATTAGATACCTAACTGCACCCACTGTCTAAATTCCTACTGTGGTCAGTTGATAGAGTTGAGGAGCACTTAAAGATGATTTACTCCCTGTGACTGAGATGCTGGCTGTGGAGACATACTGCTAGAGGATGCCTTCTTCCCTGTTTCTCCCTTGACTAACTGAGATTCAATGCCTAAATCCTAGGCAGCCAAACAGATGGATTGCACCCCAGGGAGCATAAAGGGACTGAATCAGCTTCCTAAACATTAATACTTTTTATCTGCAAAAAGACTGTAGTTAAAGCTTGTAATTAAGTAAAGAATTTGAATTGAGTAGTCCAGATGTTGGATGTAAGCAGATTTTTAAGTATAAGGTGATATTGCATTGCAGCACTGCTATATTTAAACCTCCTGGGCTGAAACATACTGTGCTGTCTACCTGTCCCCCACACCTGATCATTTAGAATCACTTAGTTATTTCCAAGGACATCAGGAACAAAATTGTGGCCTGTTTTATACTAAAAAATTCCTACACAATACTGCATGTCACTATTCTAGTATTTTTTGGGATACAAAACTGTGGCAAGGAGGATTCATACACTGTGGGTTGTCCCCTATAAAGTCTTACTCAAATTTGGCCAGATTATGTGCATTTGGAAACTCCAGTTCATATTGCTCATCAGAGCCTCTGGCAGCTGTTCTCTTTTCATTCCACTTGCTGGAGATTATGTCATAGTGTAGTTCCTTCAAGGGCTGTGCAAAACCTAGAACAACTTGGAGGCTACATGTGTGTTTGCCCCATTCTCTCAGCAAACCCCATTCTGCAACATTCATCTGGCTAACAACCTGCAAAGAGCTAGATTAGAGCTGAGAGAAAGACTGGCATAGAAAGAGCCTGGGGAGGGCTGGGGAGGGAGGGCAGGAGAAAGGAACAACTTGTTGATGAGGCCAGAAGTGGAGGGTGCAATACTTACTAGAAAACATTCAGTGACTGGATGGAGCACTAGCTTGCATATGGGTCAGAGTTAACCATTTCTCAGGAGGTCAACAACCAGGAAGTGAAGCCCTGAACCTCTCAGTGTCAGCTGTGAGAGTGGAGGGGGTGGCTCATGCCTGGAAAGTCCATGTGGTTCAGCCTTGCTTTTAATTGCTACCCTATGTAAGACTGACAGAGAAAAACCCTCCCAAACAATCCTGTTTCCTCCACAATTCCTCTGCATGCATTTCTGTTCAAAATAACAGGTTGCGCATATCAGATCATGACTCAGTCCTGCAATCTTTTGTGGTATAAATTGTACATGGAAAGTAAAGAGTATGTCAGAAGTCAGGCTAGAGGCAATAGACTCGAATTGAAAATTATTGGAGTTTTCTTGCTTTTGCTAACCCAATTATTGAGCCATCATCAACAAAACTCCACAAAAATGTAAGAGTTAAAAAATAAAATAAATATAACATTATTTATATTCGTCTTCTGGTTTTCCATTTCCACTATGCAGGCATCAAATAACTGTCTGAAAAAAGCTCTTATTTGTAAAACTAAGACAGAAATAAAGGCATACTTTTCATGTAGTCACATGAATTATGGAACAGAATGGCCTTGGTGAAAAGACAGGACTAGCTAATACCAAGCATGGACCTGGGAAGGAATGTCAGCACAGCACAGGCCTTCCCATTGCTTGACACAGCTGCATTTATTCCTGTCACATGAATTATGGTAGATATTGTGTGCAGTATGTTCTACTTGAAAACCAGGGAGAAAATATAGCAAAGCATAGATGTATGTACTTTCAGAGATCACTTTCTTCTATCTGGTTCCAAGAGCAATAAAAGAAAAATGTTATTAATCTCCTTTCTCTGCCATCTCCTATCTTCATTATTCTTCACTGAAAAAAGAGGAAGGGGAAGGAAGGTTAAAAGGTGAAATTGTTTTGTGCCTCATCTTAGCAATGGACTAATCTTCTCAGTCCCCTTTTCATAACTCCAGCTGCCAGGTAAGGCTTCCTTTCAGCTGCTACTTCCAATACAGGATTTTCTGAGGCAACATGTTGCTCTGTGGCACTTTCTAGATACTTATTGTTAAAATTTACTGTGAGAAAACAAAATACAGCTTTTTACATCCCCTTCTTGCCTTGAACACTGCAGAAAAGAGTAAAAAAGCCATAAAATGAAAGAAATCTTAGGCTTCCTGCCACCCCCACCTGCTTTTTAACCAAAATGCATTGCTATGCCTGAGCTTTTTTCCTGCCTTCTCTTTTGTTTAAGACTGCAAATCCAAATCTGCCAAGCTGAACAGTTTCTGTTTTATTGAGTGAAAGAAACAAACTGTCCAACAAAAATGCCACTCTCCTGCTGAAACGGTTGACACATTGCTTGTTGTTCACAGTTGAAGACTCTGTGCATTGCTTGTGCTTACGAGATCAGTGAGTTACACAATTCCATAGGAAACCATGAGTTAAAAATGTTGACTGGGGGGTAGAAAGGCCCTGTCACCCTCGTGCATAGGAGCTGATACAGTGCTTATAAAATTACACAAAACGTTAATGGCTCAAGTCCATAAAGTTGAAACTATACTTAATACTACAAAACCATGCTAATAAGATACACTCAAAGAGGCCCTTGATAATATTATGCACTGTTACCCTTAAGACATGAAAAGAAGGGCATACATTAGTCACTTAATATGTCTTTTAGGTGCCAAATGAACCCTTAGCTGAAGCAAAATATTTTAAGTCCTGATCCATTGCTGGGACTACTGGGATGACTAAAAAGTGCAGAATACAACCATCAAAAAGGAAGAACAGTGCCAGAGCCCTGCTGGTTTGTCCCCACAAAATATGCCTCTGGGTGCATTCTAAGGGAAGTGATCTGTGACTAATGCTTTGGGAGAATAGCTCATGGGTTTCCCATCCTAGAATCAAACCTGGGCTTGTTTGTAATGTAACCATCTAGGACTGACTAGTTAAAAAATAAAAACACTAAGCTGTCTGCCTCATTCGTTTTGCTTCTCTGTGTTTGGCATATTTGCATTATATTTTTAACACCCCTGTCAGCATGACTTTTGAGAATTAGTTTTTTTCAGTATGGTCATGCCCTATTAACTCTCCTGTAGAGCCGAAAGGAAGTAGGTGGCATTAAAAAGACAAGGAAATGCCGCTCTGCTGTAGTCAGAGAGTGATGCTGCTTGCCCAAGAGGGCCCACAAGCACCTGCTATGCTGCCACGTTTTCCCTGGGCCTGCAGGCAGAGATTGCAGATCTCAGGCTGATGCAGGAGGAGACCCTTACCCTGAGGCTGAGACAGTGGACACCTCAGCCTGGGTCCCATCTCTGAGAACAGTTGCTGAAACACTGAACAGGTATCATTTGCAGACATCACTTCAGCTGAAATTCTAGTGATATTTAGGTTATATTTTAGACTCTGTATCTGATGCCAAGAGGGCTTTGTAATAGCTGTGGAAGAAAGAGTGTCCCTCACTATCTTTCCTGCATTATGAGTGCATAACGCTGTGCCAGGCCTACAAGCTTTACCTGTAAACTGCTAAATCAACCAGCTTAGCCAGAAAAGGACAGACAGGAATAAAGTATTCTGACATTTCTTTATCGCAATGCTGTTATGGGAATCATTCTGCTGTTTCCATTGCAGACACTTCTTCAATGTAACTTTTTCCTACACTTCAAATTCATATTCCACCTAATGAACCTAAACCCCATCATAATCTATCTTTTCTAAAAAGTTGCTTCACTGTGCACATCTGACACAGTCCCTACTGAGTGGCTGTCGTAGCTAGGCAAGGAGCAAGACACGGGGGGGGAGTACAGTCTTGTTGCTTGTATGTTTATGTTTTGTGACTAAGGTAACATAATACAAGGATTTTAAAATGTTTTCTTTCTTTACTTTGAAAAGCTACTTCGGTATCATTTCCAGGCCATTTTAAGAATCATATAAGTTCTACAGATTTTACAGATGTACCTACCAATGTGGTGTGAAAAAGTAATAAGACACAACATGGCACCTTAGCTGAGTCAAGTGGCAAATAAAAATATCTGCTTAGATTTGAACTGGATCATATTTAGTGCCTTCAGGCATCATGACCTTTTGCTCCCCTGGATGCCCAGCTCTGTGGTTAGTATGGACAAAGCCAGATCAAGTGCACCGAGAAACATGAAATGTAGTGCTACCGTAAAGGTTTTGAATAGTAATTACGATAACCCTTTACTTATGTTGAACCAGATCCTGGTGTGCATGATTTGATTTTCTGTAGCTCAAAATGAAGAAAAGGATGGAGTAAGAAGTGCTAGTGGCACTCTAGCCATATTTTTGGTAGGGTGTTCCACAATTTTCATTTTAGGATTGTAGGAGCTTTATGAAGGCCAAAATCATCATCATATAGTCAGCTATATTCATAACATTTGCTTTGTTTGTGCAGCTCCAACGCTGCTGCAGAAGCAGAAGCAGAAGCAAGGACCATTCTTTTGCCATATCAGTCATCCCAGGTCAGGCAAGGGGCTGGAGTACACCTGGCAGGAGAGACAGGGCTAGCTATATTTAGCAGTTGGCCTTTTTTTATCTTACTTCAAGTTGGGAGTGCTTCCCTGGTACATGGGACTCTTTAGTAGGACTGGAAAATGTGGCTCAGGTGTGATCACATCAGAATGTCAGAAACAATTACAAAGTGGTAGTTCAGAGTTGTGATACATTTATTTATTTGTTTGTTGTACATTTTCATGATATTCTGTTTTCTTTATCAATTTACCTGCATAGCTACACCTAAAAAACCCCAAACCAAACCCCAAACCCAAATCCTAACACTTCTTCATTGCTGAAGAAAACAATAAAATGGCAAATTAACAAATATAGCATTAATTTCTTGCATTTTTCGCAACTGAAGAGCCAGGTAATATACTTTTCACAGACTTATGACATTAGAAGCCTGCAGCACATTTGGACGTCATATTGGTATGAGATAATGTACATTTTCATTCTAGTGTAGACAATGCTATGAATCATGCCTATTATATAAAAGATAACATCCTAATATTTCAGATTTGATAGCTTGGTAATCATACTCTTAAATACTTATGGTAAGTTCAAAATTATTTGCAACTTTCAGTCTGTGACGGTATTTACATGAAGGGCAAATTAACATATTTATTTCTAAGAGCACAGTAAACCCTAAGTAATAAAAGCCAAATATAGAGGATCTTACTGAGACTTGCTCTGAAATCAGTGGCAATATTGCTGCAGTTACAGTAGGTGTGACAATGGGGAAGGCTACAAAAACATGATAAAGGGAAGAGCCCTCATATGGTTTTAGAAGTAATGAAGTCTGTAAAACAATAAAAGCTATTTATAATGTACTGTAAAAATAACACGAAGTAATTTAACTCATTAACCTCTATGGCCAGCTCCTTCTGCCCTTTTTTTTTTCTCCTGCAAAGCCAGTGGAAAGCAACATTGACCACAAGGCTACCTTAGCTTGGAGGGTATGGTTTATTTTACTAAGAGCAGTATGCTGTTTACTTGAGTCTGTTCATTATCCAGCTTTCCGTCAGACAGTTTATAAGCAGTCTCTTGTGACTCTTTTACTATCAAAATTCAATCAGTTGTGCTGGATCTCACTACTGAAACCACTTAGGTGAACATTTGTGGCCACAGACTTGAATGCAGGATCAAGGCATATGCTGCTTGGTCCAGACTGGATGCATACCCTTGGGGACTCTTTATACTTTATGTGTTTGATATGAGTAATTCTTTGGCTTTTTAATATTTATGAATTCAAATACAACTTTCATGGATATCTTCTATATCTGCATATAATTGTACTGCTGCAGTGACTGTTCCCACTAGTAAATTTATTTCCTAGAATCATAGAATGGTTTGGCTAGGGAACTTAAAAGGTCGTTTAGTCCAATCCCCTTGCAGTGAGCAGGGACATTTTCAACTAGATGATGATTCTCAGAGCCCTGTCCAACCCTAACCTTAAATGTTTCCAGGGATCTAACACCTCGCTGGGCAACCGGTTTCAGTATCTATCTTGCCACCCACATTGTAAAAAAATGCTTTCCTTATATCTAGTCTAAATCTACCCTCTTTTAGTTTAAAACCATTATCCCTTGTCCAAGTGCAACAGACCCTGCTAAAAAAGTTTGTCCTCATCATTCTTAGAAGTCCCCTTTAAGTATTGAAACACTGTAGTAAGGTCTCCCAATAACCTTCTCTTCTCCAGGGTGAATAATAGAAACTCTCGCAGCTTTTCTTCATAGGAGAGGTGTTCAGTCCTCTGATCATTTTTGTGGCCCTCCTCTGGACTCACTCCAACAGGTCTATGTATTTCCTGTATTGAGGGCTCCAGAGCTGGACACAATACTTCAGATGAGGTCTCACCAGAGCAGAGTAGAGAGGCAGAATCATCTCCCTTGACCTGTTGTTATGCTCCTTTTGATGCAGCCCAGGATACAGTTGGCATTCTGGTTTGTGGGCACACATTTTCTGCTCATGACCAGCTTTTAATCCACCAGTAACCTCACAAGCCGCTCTCAATCTCTTCATCCTCGGCCTGTATTGATACCAGGCGTCGCCCTGACCTAGGTGCAGGACCTTGCACTTGGCCTTGTTGAACCTCATGACGTTCACATGGGTCAACTTCTCAAACACGTGTAGGACCCTCTGGATGGCATCCTGTAACTCAGGTGTTTCAACTGCACCACTCAGCTTGATATTGACTGCAAACTTTGCTGAGGGTACATTCAATCCCACTGTCTATGTTATTCATGAAGATATTAAACAGTACTGGTCGCAATTCAAACCCCTGAGGGACACCACTTGTCACCAGTCTCCATTAAGTTATTAAGGTGTTGACCACTACCCTCTGGATTTGACCATCCAACCAATTCCTCATCCACTGAGCAGTCCACCCATCAAATTCATACCTCTCCAATTTAGAGAGAAGGATGCTATGGGGGACCATGTCAAAGGCCTTACAGAAATCCAAATAGATGACATCCATAGCTCTTCCCTTGTCCGCTAATGTAGTCACTCCATCAAAGAAGGCCACCAGGTTAGTCAGGAAGAAGCCCTTGTTAAAGCCATGCTGGCTGCCTCAAATCACCTTCCTGTCTTCAACCTGCCTTAGCATAGCTTCTAGAAGGATCTGTTCCATGATCTTCCTGTGCAGAGGTAAGGCTGACAGGTTGGTGCTGATAACCTACACGCTAGTTTCACATCCCACAGATTATTTTAAGTTCCTAGCTGTGAGTGGTGAGTAAATGTCTCCTGCCCCTTCTTTTCTTTACACCCCTCTGCCAGGCAAGGCTCCAGGCCTGTGCCACAGTCATGTGGATGCCTTGCTGCTATGCAACGAAGTTGTTAGGGAAAAGCTGATTTTGATAGCTGTGGGATATGTGAGGGAAGGAAAGAAGACAGGGGCCATATCTTCAAAGGTGCCACCTCATTAGAAACACCTAAAATTAACTAATTCAGGAGCTATGAGCTCCATTCCTACTTCTACTTCCATTTTCAATAACTTGTTTCCATAATACTAATAACCAGCGTGTTAAAATAGTAAATCTTCAAAATTGTCTTTCTTCTGTTTGATTAATGCAAATTCCTTCCCCTTGCTTGGAATCCTCAGTGTCTTTTGAAGGAATAGAGCTAAATACTTTACACAACGATTTTTATTCTTCCATATAAATTGATTATAGAAGACATCATTTATTTTTTATATCACTGATATTATTGCTTTGTGTTTCACAGTTGAATTGGCAAAAGCAGCAGCTTATAGGTTTAATACTGTAAGGGGCTATGTACATTTCCAGACATATGAAAGCATAATAATAATGACAATAAATTGTAATAGCGGATGTAGAAACATCAGGTAGGCAGACTGAATAAAATGCACTCCTCTAACTAGGGACAAGTTCTTATCTCTAGACATTTAGATCAGTCATATCTGACTTCATCTCTTCTCCCTCAGGCTCACTATGTTTACTGAAATTAATCTAAGTATCAGTCAAGCAGTCAGTGCTAGTATGACTAGCTCACCTATTCTCACACCCCCTGCCCTCAAATTAAAGAACTGAATGTATCCTATAGTGTTTCTGACTGAGGAAAGTTTTAAAGTTGATTTAATGTCTTCTCTTTTTCATTGTCTTTCTTTGTTAACTTTGTAGATGAGTTCTAGTTTGGCATGAACAGACCTTGTAACAGGACAGTGTTTACGACCGATACCTTTTGCAAAATAAAACTTAGTTTACAAATGTTTTTTTTCCACATCAATGGCCTTCATGGAATTACTGATTAATAAAATAATTAAGGGCCATATCTACTTTTTAAGAATTGTGTCATGTATCTCTCATAATGTTTTATTTTGATCCTACAATTCATCCTAGAAGGTCCCTGACCACTGCCATTGGCTAATCTCTCCCTATCATTGGAAAGCAGCCCTCTCTCCAAAGCACACTGTGCCAATCACTGCACTGTGCAGCATTAGAAAAGGTGGAAGGAAAGTCAGCATTGTGTACCCAAACATTAAAGGTACCCCTGCTTCTCATTAACTGTTATAGGAACTTTGTTAACTATCTAGGAAATACAGGGGCTAAAATATTAAAATCTATTAAAAGATCTTACTTAATAGCTTGGAACAGAATCTCTCTAAACAAGGCAGGCATGAGCTGGCCGTGCAACAGCGTGAAAGCATGACTTAAAGGAGATATTCCATTGGGCAAGGTGGGGTGACAGTCACTTTCTGCCCATACCCATTCTTGCCAAATAACGAACTTGTATTATTGTCACATCATCTGCTTCTCTATCCTTACTGCTTCATTTTTTTTCACCTGCTATGTCTAAGCTTTATGGTGGTCAGATTTCTTTGGTTCTGTGTGACATTTTATGCAGGTTACTTTAAAGTTAGTTTGATTATTTGGAAAAAAAGCAAATCTGAAACAGTCAACATCTCCGATGCACATAGAGCTGAGCAGGGAGGGCAAGAAGCTCTACAGAAGCTAACAGCCATGGCCAAGGGAGGAATTTGTGTGGATGGGCAGATGCTTTAGCATAAGGGTATCTGTCTGATCTCCTGTGGCAAGTAGGTCGTTCAGGTAGAAGGGGCTGGTTATAAATGTTAATTAAAAGTAGTATTAATTAAGCACATCTTCATCTGCTTCTGCTGTGATCCCTGCCTAAGAGGAGCCCCAGCCTTTCCCAGACAAAGGCAGGGCTTCCTCATGGCAAGCTCAGCAAGGAGCTTTGATACATGACCCAGCTGTGTTGACCCCAGACAGCAGTAAACGGTCCCAAGAGACCTCTGCTAGGTGAGACACCTGACCAAAGCATCTCTGTAAAATTGTCTATGGCCACCAGGTCAATGGCATTGCAAATGCCAGCAGGTGTCACTGGGGGTACATCCATGGGTGCTGGTAGTTTGCCACACAGTGGTCCAGAACTAGTCACAATGTGAATCCTGTTCTCTCAACTGGGGCATCAGGCACAAATAGAAGTAATTTTAATAATTTGATTTTTATTTCCTTTCTTAACTATTGCTTCAGTAAGGCCCCTGTGCTGCTTTATCTGTCTGAGATTCAATAGGCTGAGAACAGATAGGTTCAGACAAGGACACTTCCCCCTGTGTGGGCTTCCTTTTTAGAGGAGTGTTTCTCCCTCTGACTAACTTTCAGATTGTAGAGTTACAGAATGAAGAAATTATTCTTTTGGCCACACTTGCCTTCTACACGTATTTACCAATGCCTGAACATATGTTTTAAAAAACACTGCAGCAAAATCTCTTTAACTATTTTTACCTTTGGTTGGTGTAAAAATCATCAAGCTAGCTTTTTTTGACCATGGATGATGCCACAATCTTTATTAGTAGCAAGTATCTGTTCCATGCTAAACAAGCAAGGCACCTCAGAAACCCCCTATGCGATCATGCCAACTGTATCTTGAAAGTTTACAGCAATATCAGATAAAGAAAAATGGAGAAGATAGCCTAAAAAAGGCAACATGTATGAGAAGATGCGGAAGATAATTCATTATGAAGGCTGCCAAAAAAAGGCTGCTTCTATTCTTGTGTTCATAGAATTCCAGCAGCTTATTAGAAATTTCTAAGATATCTTATAGCTAATATGAGGCCTAATGCATCTCCCATATCCTTAACAGCCTACCAATTTTACTCTTAAAGAGGTGAATTAAATCAGGAAGAGAAATAGAGAACAGATGGTTTTACACACTGGAAGTTTTTCAGTGCAGGAACTAACTTGTTAGTGCTCTTCACCTGTATTCATGTTGTGCCCGGCATGGTAGGTTCTGCTATCAATTAGAGCTCATGGATGGCTGCTGTGAGAGAAAGGGAGAACAATAGAAAATCATAATAGCACAGGGGTAACGAAAGGCAGTAGGGGAAAGAAAGAAAAGGAAAAAAATTTACTTCTGAGGAGATGTTGTTGGGAGCTTAGCATTGCTTTTCCTGTGTGCCCTTTTTTTGGCACAAGGAATAAAATACCAATGCCTATTTACCAGTTCCTCATTTTTGCTGAGGAGACTAAATCTCTAAAAAGCCAGATTTTTTCTTTAGCAAATGTCACTGTTTTGAGCCCCCCATCTAGCCACAAAGAGCCATGTAACCACTGGCCCCAGTGGGCAACAAAGAACCACATAGCCGCTAGCTCACTCCTCCTCCTCCTCCTCCTGAGGAGGAGGAGAACGAAAGAAACAAAGGCAAAACTCATGGTTCAAGAAAAGAACAGGGAGGGTTTGCCCACCAATTACTGTCATGGGAAAAATGGACTCAAGTGGGGGTGGGAGTGAGGGATAAAAATATCAGTAATTTATTACCAATCAAACTAGAGCAAGATACTGAGAAACAAAACTAAAACCCCAAAAGAACACCTTTCCCCCACCCCTGCCTTCTTCCCAGGCTTAACTTTACTCTTGATATTCACTCCCTCCTCCCATGCCAGTGGCACACTGGAGAGGGAACGGGGGTTTCAGTCAGCTCTTCACGCAATGTCTCTGCTGCTCCTTCTTTTTCAGGAGGAAGATTCTTCCTCTGCTCCAATGCAGGATCCCTCCCATGGGAGACAGTCCTTATGAACTTCTCCAATGGGGTCCTTCCTGCGGGCTGCAGTCCTCTGTGATCTGCTCCGTCATGGGTTTCCATGGGATCATGGCCTTCAGGTGCCTCCACCTGCTATAGTGTGGGGTCCTCCATGGGCTGCATGTGGACATCCACCAGGACTCCACAGGCTGCAGGGGACAGTGTGCTTGACCATACTTGCCTCCACAGGCTGCAGGAATCTCTGCTCCGGCATCGGGATTACCTCTTCCCCCTCCTTCTTCACTGACCTTGGTGTCCTCTGCATACTTGTTTCTCTTGCATCTGGTATCTGCATACTTGTTTCTCTTACAGTTAGTGTTTGCAGGGCTGTTTCTATCATATCTCTTTTATCTTTCCCTGCCACTACACTGAGCCAGACTAGCCTGGCTGGTCCAGTGAGCTCTGGGCAGCCCAGCTGCAGATGTAGGGTAAAGGTCAGCACTTCTCCCCATAACCTCGGTCTCTCCTCTGCTGCTGCTGTCCCCCCTTCCCCCCATTCTTTTTCCCCTTCTTAAACACAAAATCACAGAGGCATTACCACTGTTATTGATCTGCTTGGACTTGATCAGAGGTGGGTCTCTGGAGCCAGCTGGCCCTGGGTTCTAGCGGCTTCTAGCAGCCTCTGGTAGCCTCCAGATGAACCTGCCCCTACAGGCCCCCCTGTCTACCAAAACCCTTGCCATGCAAACCCAACGTAACAGAGAGTTAGAGATTTGCACAGACTTGACATTAAGAAATAATCTTTGTTTCTCATTATGATCATAAGCAAAGTTTTGTCTAGCCTACAGTCTGGCTTTGCATAGGCTAGATAGCTGTGTGAGTATCTGCTGGTGCTCTAACTTCTGCCACAGTCATTCAGAAAAAAAAAAAAAAAAGAAGAAATGCTTAATGCTGCAGCCTCAAATCTGAGTCTTTTCGTCCCTGCTTATACTCATTACCCTTCTGTTGTATTCATGTTAAGTCATAAAAGAATACAGTCCTGATACTCACTTCTGCCGCTGTTGTGCACACAACTAAGCCTTAAAACACATTCATTTGTTGAACATAGCATGATACCACAAATAATAATTATAGTACTAATTTTAGAAAAGATCACACAGCAAGCACTAGCCTACAGCAACAAGGCATTTCATTCCCTAGAATCCTCTTTTTTTTGGTGTAAGCTGTATGAAATGGCCTAAATTAAAAGCTCTTGATGAAATCAAAAGTAAAACAAGAACTGTAGACATTTCAAACACAACACACGAGGTATTTAGAGGCTGGAAAAGCAAAATCCAAAGCAAATGGCACCATACTGAGTGACGTGAAACCATGTGGTTTTACTTTAAATGACACTCAACTGATGCTACTCTTTGCCAGTTCTGGGTTTGCAAATTGTCTTAGATGCACATGGTTGCATTAGGGTCATCAATCCCTCTTCATAAATTCTTTTTGTATCATTTATAGCATTTGATGTGATCATTTTATCTCTCTTTTTTTTTTTCTTTTTATTTTACTCTGTTTATTGGACTGGGAGTGGAGGAAACAGAAGAGAAGTTAGGCTCTATAACACCTCTTCATCATTTTTCACATGGGAAAAAGATATTTCATTTTGCTCAGACAAACAGAAGATTAAGATTTCTGAGTATGAGTTGCAAATGCAAAGAACCCCCCCAACCTAAATATTTCTAATCAATGATTTATAGATTTTACCAGCAAATCCTGTAGCAAATTGGCATTCACTTAAAGTTGGTATTTTAGGAAGCTGAATTGGAAGCTTCAGATCATCTTTCAGTTCTGCTTTTAAGTACTTGTTACCTGTAAATTTTAAATCAGTCTCTCTTTTTCTCAAGATGAGTCTGCATAGCAACCAAAACAAGATGTTTTTTTTCCTTGGAGCTGCATCACTTGGGAAGTGTTAATGGCAGAACTTGAACAGAAAATTTACATTTTTCAATATGAGCTCGCTTTTAGGATGGAACAACACCTAAGAAGTGAAAGAGATGATTTTGACTGAAGTATTATTGGACCAGCATGAAATACTCTATTCGAAGGGAAGAAGAGTTTTGTCTGAGATCAAGCCTCATGTATGAGCTAACAATGATTTATTAAGCTCTTATTAGAGATTTCTTGACCTATCTATATCCAGTTGTTTCAGAAATGTTCCAAGTTCAAGTAAAATTTACCAGCAGATAGTATAAGTTCACACAATTCTGTTTCACAAGTTTGATGATCCTATCATATGTGATCAGCAAAGCCCTTTTTGAGACACAGAAAGAGAAACAGAATTATAGTGACAACCTGACCCAGCTGAGGAAAAAAGAAATAATCAGATAAAAAAGTAATTTTCTTTGACTGCTCTAGTATTTTTATCTGTGTTGTGCTGGCCTTGTATACTTTTCCTTTGTGTAACAGTTCTAGTTTTAGGGCTATCTTAGAAACAATGAGAGCAAAAAGAAGAAATGCTGCATTGGGAAACTTCCTTTCCCTTCCCAGTTTCTATCTATTAAGTATCTAGAAATGCTGTTTTTCTCTTTCAGTAGCTTTTTTAAAAGATTTGGGATCTTTACATTTTCAGTCATGTAAATTAGTAACAACTAGGCACTCAGAGACACGTGTTTAGTGACCTGGCTTGCAGTCTTGGCAGGTTTGCTACCGCTGGGGGCTCTGATGTAGGATGTTGTTGAGACTTGCCTATTGCTATCACGTGGCCCTCCTCCATATGGACACCAGTGGCACTGCTGATGAAGATCTGGAACATATAAAGAGTCATCTGAAGTATTGCATCCAGTTCTGGAGTCCCCAGCACAGGAAGGACATGGATCTGTTTGACTGAGTCCAGAGGAGGCCACAAAGATGATCAGAGGGCTGGAGCACCTCCCATATGAGGACAGGCTGAGACAGTTTGGCTTGTTTAGCCTAGAGAAGAGAAGGCTTTGGGGACACCCTATAGCATTCTTCCAGTACTTAAGGGGGGCCTATATGAAAGCTGGGGAGGGACTCTTTATCAGGGAGTCTAGTGATAGGATGAGGCAAAATGCTTTTAAGCTGAAAGAGCACAGATTTAGATTAGATATTAGGAAGAAATTTTTTACTGTGAGGGTGAACGTGCACTCAAACAGGTTGCCCAGAGAAACTGTGGATGCCCCAACTTAGGAGGTGTTCAAGACCAGCTTGGATGAGGCGATGAACAACATGATCTAGTGGAAGATTTCCCTGCCCATGGCAGGTAGGTTGGAACTAGATGATCCTTAAGGTCCCTTCCAACACAAACCATTTTACGATTCTATGATTCTATGATTGCTGTGGGTTGTTAAAGAATATATGTCTAAGCCCTCCAAAATGGGTTGAGAAAAACATACAAATGCAAAGTCATCATGTAGAGCAAGTTCATAATATCACTACTCCCTACCACGCTAGACAGAACTAAGACTGCAATTTTTTTGTAGTTTTGTTAATAAATCCTTTTTGCTCTAATCTTTGTAAGTCCTTTTTTATTTTTCCCTTTTAGTTTACCTTCTCTTCACTTCCATAGCAAAATAAGAAAAACAAAAGACTTGTGGCAGAATAAGCAAGAAGGAAGGGTAGAGTAACAACCTCCTCCTTCCTTCCAAATTTCAAAAACTGTTTGCTATCTGAAATGCAGGGTGTATGTACAAGCCTATTTAGAGAAATTGCCAAAGCCATGGCATATAAGAGCCTTGAACACAAACTAAAATATGAGTACTCCTTTGTCATGCCTCATTTCACAGGTGGAGTCCAGTGAAAATCTAATACTTTGTATTCCTGCTTTGCATTCATATAAAATACTCTGTTCTTTTCCTTTTTACCCTCATTATGCAACTCTTCATAAAAAAAGCAACAACAAAATCTCTCCATAATGAAAAGAAGGGGGTGGTTGGATAATATCATTTCTCCATATTTAAAACCACTTTGACTGCTACTTGCAGAAAAGCTAAGGAAGATGGTTAATCCATCTTTGCTTTATAATGCCAGAGAGAGTTCCCTGCAGGAAAGGATCTCCTGGGAAAAGTGTGCAGTGCCATAAATGGTTATGTTAGATTTAGACATCAAGGGATGATACACAGAGTCACTTCTGAAAAATCAAATAATACTTCTGATACTGTCCTACTACGAGACTAGATGCTGGCTTTTGCCGTTAGCACAGTGCATATACTACTACTATGAACAGATGTTGCAAGGATTTTCTTATTGTCTATAAATTTGTTTCTTTTACATAAAAATTAAGAGACAGACCAGAGGATTCTGACATGGCTGTGACACCATGGACTTTATCTGGAAATTTCTATTTATGGCCAGTTATGCATAAAGTCTTTGATAATCTGTATACTTTCTTATATTGCAGTGCTAGCACAATCATTTTAAAATTCCATATTAAAAAGCTTGTAAAAAGATCAGAGTTTGAATATAGTTTGATGGACAATTTATTATAGAGAAATTAACATACAGCTAAAAAATGAGATCATAATATCTAATTCTTTTCATTTGAGAATTTAGATTCAGTTTCGTATGCTGGAGCTATATTCATAAGTATTTTTCTTTATGTCCTTCTGCCTGTATTTTTCTTTAATGACTGCTAAAAAAGTCACAGGAAGTAGCCTTAAAATAACAGAGTTGATTTTCCTTTAGCAGAAGTAATAACTTGCACATCTGAAACATTTTCAATACCTTAACCTAAGCCAATACAGGTAAGACCTCTCAAGAATGTACTGAAGAATCCACAGTGAAATAGTAGTCTGGGCAACCAGATATTAATCATTACTGTCTCTTCTCTCTGTTCAAGTGATATTTTGAGGAGGTTTACGAGCATTCAATGCAATTACTTTCTGGACTGGTTATCAATCAATAGGCATTGCAATGTTCTTTTTCTATAGCCTCAAGAGGTGCTTCTCTTTCCAGTCTCCTCAGATTCATCTCTCACTAAAGGAAAAAAATAATCCTATGTTTAATTCATCTTGGGCTGCCTGCATAAAACCGACATGCACCATAAAAAAACGCAACAACCCCCCCACCTCCAATACTACACCTTTGTGTTGTCAAATATCTCATATTTATTTTTTTTTCCGAACAGACAAATGAAGCTCAACACCCAGCTCTAATAAATGCCTTATTTTGGCCTTGCTAATTCTAGGTGCTCCAAGTTATAAATTTGTACATTCCTATGGCCGCATGCCCTTATTGCCTTCAAAAGGAAAATCTATTTATTTTGGATATATAAGTAACTTTCTGGTTTGGTTTTGGGTTTTTTTTCTGTTTGTTGGTTTTTGTTTGTTTTTTCTGTTTCCCTTTGCACATTGAAATGTGGTCCAGACACATGAGGTTTGGAAATTTTTATTTTTATAAATGTGATTCTTATGATCCAGCAACTCAAATATCAAAGTAAAAAGTGAAGCTATAAAATTCTGTGAAACTGGTGGAGTCAATCACAGTACTGCAGCAGAAATGCTTACAAGATTAAGTAGTGTGATTTCCCAAATCCACTGAGGTGAACCAAAAAAGTGTGCTATAAATCTCTAGTGCTTTTAGGAATAATGTGTCTGATCTGATTGCACTGCTAAGTGTGTTACAGAACCCTTTGCCAAAATGAACAGAGTTAAATGAAAGGTGGTTGTACAAGATTACCTAAGTGCATTCCTAGGGAAGGTAGACCAATGGACTCTATACTCAATGGACTCCTGTATATCTAATACTCTATGTTTACAACCACAGAGAAGGTCTCAGTCTTGCCCATGACAGTCCTGTTTTACCTGAGAGAAAGAAGACCAAAGTGATCTGTTAAAAACTAGCTCTGCAGAAAAAAGGCAGCTGCAGGTAGAATTTGGAGAGCTTGCAGAGGTTTTGTCAAGGGAGACAGTGGCAAGCTTGGAGGCAGAGGTGGGACAAGACAAACCTGCCTTAGCTGTTGCTATGGAGTTCAGTTTAGGAAAAAGAAATTATTAACCTTGGTCTTTCACTTCATGCTAATTTTATTATGCTTTGTTTTGAGGTAGCTGTCTATGCCACCTGGCCAATTTTCATAGCTACAAAGGGAGGACCTGCAGCTGGACCTGCTGAACTCGTCGTGGCTGGAAGTTGCAGGTGGGGAGAGTGCAGCCCAGCCTTGGATTGAACAATAACATGCGAGGTGGTTCAAGGCCCACAGCCAGAGAAGATAAAGGATCGTGGTCTTGTCACTGGAGGGGTGTATTTGATGACAGTCAAGGAACAATACAACAACCATTGCACTAAAGCCTAAATACAAAGAAAAATACTAAATCAGAGGTCAGAATAAAACTTGTCCATTGGTCAAATAAATATAGAAACACAAATATATAAAATAATTTGGGTTGGAAGGAAACTCCAGAGAATGTGTGGAGCAACACTCCGCTCAGGGCAACATTCTCACCTAGAACCAGTTGCCAGGGCTGTACTCTAGATGCCCTGCATCTGGCTCAGTGTCGCCTGCCACTCAGGAGAACTGTACCGATATTAAGACTTACGATTAATAGGGAGTTTTATTTATTTATTTATTTATTTAAATTTTGAATACGTAGGTGACAGTCGATATAAATAAAGTGAAGCACATGGAAAATGAAATACCTCCAACAATGCATACCCAAAGATACATGAGTAAATACCTCAGCATAGTGGTAGGTACCCAAACCAAGAGACTCTAACTTGTTTCTGCTTGTCCTCTTCCAAAACAGAGACTTTAGAACAGTATCAGCTGCAAATGGACTAAGTAGCACATGGGTCTTTTCCAACGAACCTTTTCAAAAGCACTAAATCTCTGAAATGTGCAATAGCTTCCTACGGGAGTACAACACCAGGTAACACTGAGCATTTGGCAATATTTCAAGATGGGGAAGAATATCTTAGCATTTTATAAAGGATCCATTTTGTGACTGTAAGAAGATTTTTGAATAGTAATGTAATAAAAATCACTGTTATATACCAACAATTATTGCATCAACTGCCACAAGTGTTTCCTTTTAGGCTATTGTTTACTATTAAATAGGTGTAAGAGCTGACTACAAAGAAATGCACTATTTTAAAGACCTAGCTGTACAGAATAGCTGCATCTTCACAAAAAATCAACAGAATGTTAAATGCTATCATTTAATGCAGTGAATATCCAATCCAAACATATGTAAGTACTTGTTGATAATATCAATCTATTTCCACATTAAATGACAATAATTCCAGAAAAGACCATTTTAAAAGAGAGAAACAGTAGAAACACTGCAAAAAAGAGCTCTGCCAGCTTGAACGCAAATCTCTGTCTCACAAAGCAGGAGAGAGATGGGATAAAGCTGTGTCATGCAGACTGCCTATACATGGCTGAGGCAGGAAGGCATACTTTGCCACTGCTCTCATAAGGCACTGTAGTCAGCCCATCCCAGAATCAAAGTAAACATTTACAAACATCAGAGTCTTCAGATTATGTCCTACTTGGCTTGACAACCCAAAATGTGGGGCATCCCTACTCTGTTCAACCACAGAACCACTGTTTCATTAAGCATAAAAGGCAAATGTGAAATCTACCTGCAACATCCCTGCCGGCATCCTGAGCCATGCCCAGGCAGGTCATAAAGCCCAGGCACATGCTGCAGACACACACTGCCATACCCACGCTCGGTGCTCAGCAAAACTCTTCTATCCACAGCAAAGATCTTCTCTCTACTCTGCTCATCTCTGATATACGCACCGTGCTGTTTCCCCTGGCTACTGACAGAGATCTCATTATTAAAACAACCTCTCAGATCAGTCATTTTATCTGAGGGCATTCAATGGTCAATATTTACGAGCTGAGGTAGCACTGGACTTGTGATATTTATTCAGCATTCGCTGTAATAAAAGAGAAAGAATGAAGAGATGGGCTGGTTCCAATAGGATGAGGTTTAACAAGTCCAAATGCCGGGTTCTGCACTTTGGACACAACAACCCCATGCAGAGCTATAGACTGGGGACAGAGTGGCTGGAGAGCAGTCAGGCAGAAAGGGATTTGGGAGTGCTGGTGGACAGGAAACTCAACATGAGCCAGCAGTGCGCTCAAGTGGCAAAGAAGGCCAATGGTATCTTGACCTGCATCAGGAATAGTGTGGCCAGCAGGACTAGAGAGGTCATCATCCCCTTATACTCGGCACTGGTCAGGCCGCACCTTGAGTGCTGTGCCCAGTTCTGGGCCCCTCAGTTTAAGAGGGATGTTGAGATGATGGAGTGTGTCCAGAGGAGAGCAACGAAGATGGTGAAGGGGCTGGAGCACAAGCCCTGTGAGGAGCGACTGAGGGAGCTGGGGTTTTTTAGCCTGGAGAAGAGGAGGCTCAGGGGAGACCTTATTGCTCTCTACAACTACCTAAAAGGAGGTTGTTGTCAGGCAGGGGTTGGTCTCTTCTCTCAGGCGGCCGGCGACAGAACAAGAGGACACGGTCTCAAGCTTTGTCAGAGGAGGTTTAGGCTTGATATTAGGAAGAAATTCTTCACTGAAAGGGCCATTGGAACGCACTGCCCAGATAGGTGGTAGAGTCACCGTCCCTGGAGATGTTTAAAAGGAGATTGGATGAGGCACTTAGTGCCATGGTTTAGAGGACGAGTAGGTGTAGGTGTTGGGCCATAGGCTAGACTCGATGATCTCAAAGGTCTTTTCCAGTCTTGTGATACTGTGATACTGTGATGTTTGATGCTGTATTGATCCCTGCAGCAACAGGTCTCATTCTGAGGAGAGGGATGGTATCCTGTTTCATCGCACTCAGCTGAGTTTGAATATTGTGGCCTTAATGCTCAAATACATGGATCCACTGGTGTGTGTAATACACTGAATATATCAGATCAGACTTGCTGCAGTGAATCTGGAAAATGTATACTTTTCAGGAAAGAAAACTAATGAAATTAGAGATTTGATTTGGTCTATCTCTACTGATACAGCATGAAATTTACCACATCTACCTACTAATATGGGTTCATTTTTATTGCGTCAAACTAATTTAAGGCCTCATCCTTGGTCCTGATATCAGTGGGAGTGTTTTCATTAGTATCAGCAAGCACTAAATCCACAGTTCCTGCTGTCCTTTTCTCTGCCAGAAAAAAGTAGTTGCAGATATTAGACATTCTGCAAGGGAGACTATGGAGCTCGGCACATCATCTCTTGTGATCAGCCAAATATGACAGAGCAGTTCAGCTTATAAAAATAATCTTCCTGTAACACAAGGATCAATTTTGGTGTATGTAAGCTTCAAGACAGCAAAGTCAACCTTCATATGAAACCACGAGAAAGGAAGATTTTGAGAAATGAACAAGGGACTTTTGCAGGATTTTCCAGGAGAAACAGCAAACTGTCTTTGAAAATGTACCCCCAGAAGTATATCCTAGTTTTCCCATTTTATTTCCCCTCCCTAAGCTTTTCCTTTTGATCAAATTAATCAGCCACGTTACTAACAAAAAACTGTGGAAAATATCCTTATGTCCATTTAAAATATTAGATTAATCAAATGAATTAATTTTAACTTTCTCTCCTCCACAACCCTATCAAATTCTCTTTCAGAAATATTTTTTATCTTTAGAATCTGTCTCATTACATTTAAAATGATCTGTTCTCATCCAGAAAGATTTTCTACTAAGTATCTCACACGTCCACTTGTTTAGAAGTCGGTCAAATAAGCAACCCTCGGAAATATTAAATGGGACTAGATGTGACCTGACAGTTTCAAACTGCCAATTTCTTGATGGAGAAAAGAGATTTTGGCTAAGCAATGCATTTACTTCTCCTCTCAATTTGGAGCAAAGCTGCCTCTTTGCACCTGCCAAGTTATAAAAACATTCAGAAAGACTTTTCTCAGCTCTGCTGATGTAAACAACTGGAGTACCAAGAAAAGGAAAGCAATTACTATAAGAAAACTTAAAACATCTTATTGAAGTGTAGAGTCATTTACCAAAAAGAAGAGGCAGGCACATTACCAAAGTAATCTCAGTACAGACTGGACCAAACATCTCAGAGTACACAACAAGCACCAAACTTTCTTGTTTGAGTGGCAAGCAAGGAAATAGCTTCATACTCCTGAGTCTTCACTGTCTGCCTGGCAGTGTAGTCCCATGTAAATTACTACTCAGTTTATTTCTGTAGGCACATCTTCCATGTAATAAGCTTGGAGATGGCTGCTCTAATTATGAAATATTAAGAAAATTCTGAAGATATTTAAATTAATGACACAATTTTCTTGTAACTGACAATCAATACTAGTGTTGTTTTTGTCAGTGAAGAGAGGTGAACAGAGAAATGGTGCCTCCCAATACCCCACTAACACTTTCAGGTGTTTCATTGTCATCTTCCCTACTGCAAACCTTTTTCCTGCAGATTTCTGTAGCACAGCAGAAAGAATACCTTAGTTCTCTGAATATTAGCACTGCTGAGTATATACCAGGAACACTCAGCTCTACCAACAAAGTTTTTATTTCAACAAGGAGTTCTCAGTTTCTGTTGTGTCAACACTGACAACACTTTCATGGTGATGGTCCTGACAGCCCTTATGTAGATTGATTAATAGGAGTTTGATGGATTAGGTGTTTAGTCCAATGTTAAATTATTCCTGGATGTCTTTGTATGGAAGAAATTGCCACTCCAGCAAGAAAGTAGGTTTCATCTGTCACTCAGTCACTTCTTCTACAACTCCAGAGAAGATCATCTGCAGAGAAGAACAGATGCTGTGGGAGAAAGTTGGGGATTGAATGTTGGGCAGCCTTACGATTTGGTTAATGAGTGGAATGAGTGGGAAGGTGAAAACAAAACACCCTGAGGTTATTTTACCAAATATTGTTTCAAACAGTCAAAATATTTCATTTTCAGTTTGTGAAAGCAAATTATAAATTCTTCCTTTCCATATCTGGATTCAGAAGTATTAGAAGTCTCCATGAAAGACCTTTTGGGAGATGGAGTACAAAAGAAATTTACTACACAATTATATATATATATATATATATGTATGTATACTCAGTTCTGTTTCCTCCCGACAATAACGGATAGTTCAAAAGCTAGCTCACATATTAGCAAGGGATAGACAGAGGATGACATGACTCAACCCCCAAAAAGCATTACTGCTGTTCTGCAGGCTTTCTTAGAATAAACCAGTGGTCTTAATAAAGGTAATTACTTGTTTACTTCAGTTAAAAAAAAGCAGTGGCACCTAAGTTGGTCATGAACTATGTCTGGAAGGTAGTTACCATGTCACAGGATGTCTGTCACCTGTTGGAATGGATTGGAAGGGTAATACTGAACAGCTAACAAGTGCAGAGGATGGCTATCAAATACCTGGTTACTTCTTTAGCCTATGTGCAATGAAGCACCCTTACACAAGATAAAGACTTAGTGCAAACGGTAACCAAGACTAAAAGAGCGAGAAAAGTATATTTTAAAAAATGGTAGTTAAGAACAAAAAAGAGAAAAACCAGATCATAGTATCACAGAGTGGTTTGGGTAGGAAGGGACCTTTGAAGATCATTTGCTCGAAAACCCTTGCATTTTTCTCTAGATAAGAAAAAACCTAAACTATTGGAATAGGGACAGAACACAAAGTTTTAGGATTTCATTTCCCCATGGGAAAATCTTGAAGGAACTGTCTCTTTCTGCATGCTATTCCTGAAATATGAGTTTGGGAAAGTGTATATAAATTGGCAGAAATGCATAGCCTTGTACATAATCATAACTACTGTAAAACATGGCTCAATGCATTATTTTGCAGTACACATGAACAAAAAAATTTAAATAAACATATAATCTAGTCCACAAAGAGGGAAAGAGGGAAAACTTGTCTCCCAGCTTTGAAAAACCTTTACCTTAAACCCTTTCTAAGCTTCCACATTACAGAGAGCGTCACAAGAGCGCCTTGAAAGTTCACATGCACTTTTTGTATCTCCCAGAAGGCTACTGCTAAATGTTTTACTCCATTATTCATTTAAAAACAAACCTCTGTTTTCCCCAGCAGTAGTACTTTCAGTGTTTCTAAAAGAAAAATATTGAAAAAAGTATAGAATAGGCAAGTTTTTACTATGCATGAACCTACAGAGTAAGTAAACTAAAACCCCCAAAGTCCATGCCTGCTGATTAGCTATTATATTTAATTAGTCAATTCACTCAGCTGGGCTAAGGAGGCTGATATGACCAGCTTCTCCAAGATGAAATGGGCCATCTAATCATGTACTTTTATACTTCGTTATACCTCATTTTGAACCTGAAGCACAAATTAATTCAGAGGAATTCAGTGGCTGTGTTAACTGGAGGCCATGTTATTTAATCATGGAAGTCCTCATTGATATTAAAAAGCATATCTCTCAATCTATCTTAAATCAATATATCTCGACATTTAGCATTAGTATTCTATTTTTAACATCTTCCTTAAACCAGTTCTTTGAAGCTGCAGCCTGGTAGGTCCCTATTGCTGCAAGTGTGGTATGGACGTGAATGGTTGCTGCAGAGACAGGCAGTGCCTTTCCCAAAAGGCAACTATTTGTCACTAAGTGCCACTGGAGAAGGAAGGCCAAAGGGTGCCAGAGAGCAAACCAGGCATCTCTCCATGTTTGTGCTGCTCCTAAACACATCCATGTTATTTTACTGCTTGCACGATAGGCTGTGAAGGTGTCCCTGAAGTCAATGGAGCGGCCAGGCACTGCCTGGACCTACCACAAGCCAGGTCACTGAATCCCATGGACCACATCCCCAGTGGGAGAAAAGGTGAGCTTCCCACTCCTTTGGCCTTTATCTCCCATGCAGGTGTACTGTCAAGAGAAGAGGACAACTGTCTGGGGGGGAGGTCATAAGCAGCAGCCTTCAACTGTGGAGCCAAGAGTTAGTGGAGGGCCTGAAGTGTCCAGTGGACATGGAGGGGGACTGCCTTCTAGCCTCCATTGCAGAAGGCTTCCCTTCACCCTGCAAGCTGGAATTAGGACCCTGCAAACACCCTGACCTAGGGATTCTGAGTCCCGGAAGTGTCCATGGGCTTCCTACTCTGTCCAATGGAGCAGGGGCTGGGCTGCTTCTCTGTCAGGAGAGGTCCCATGTCTCCTATAGACGATATAGAGCCCAGCCTGGACCTGCAGCCTGGGCCCCACATCTGCTCCAGCAAAGGCAGGTTGTGGGTTCCTTTCGAGCAACTGTCAACACAACTGATTTAACTATTTAACTAGGAAGTCATCATCCCCTTATACTTGGCACTGGTTAGGCCACACCTTGAGTGCTGTGTCCAGTTCTGGGCCCCTTGGTTTAAGAAAGATGTTGAGATGCTGGAGTGTGTCCAGAGGAGAGTGACGAGGATGGTGAAGGGGCTGGAGCACAAGCCCTGTGAGGAGCGACTGAGGGAGCTGGGGTTGTTTAGCCTGGAGAAGAGGAGGCTCAGGGGAGACCTTACAGCTCTCTACAACTACCTAAAAGGAGATTGTAGTCAGGCAGGGGTTGGTCTCTTCTCTCAGGTGACCTGCGACAGAACAAGAGGACATGGCTTCCTCAGGGGAGGTTTAGGCTTGATATTACGAAAAAATTCTTCACTGAAAGGGTGATTGGCCATTGGAATGCACTGCCCGGGGAGGTGGTGGAGTCACTGTCCCTGGAGACGTTTAAAGGGAGATTGGATGAGGCACTTAGTGCCATGGTTTAGAGGACGAGTAGGTGTTGATGTTGGGTCATAGGCTGGACTCGATGATCTCAAAGGTCTTTTCCAGCCTTGTGATACTGTGATACTGTGATTTAGGTATATAGTAATATGAAAACAGACTTTGCCATCATGACCAAAGATGGGGCAATATCACAGAACCATAGAATGGTTTGGGTTGGAAGAGACCTTAAAGATCACCCAGTTCCATCCCCTCTGCCATGGACAGGGACACCTTCCACTGGATCAGGTTGCTCACCTCATCTAACTGGGTCTTGAACACCTCCATTGAGGCGGCACCCATGACTTCTTTGGGCAACCTGGTGCAGTGCCTCACCACCCTCACAATAAAAAATGTCTTCCTAATGTCTAATCTAACCCTCCCCTGTCTACCTAAATATTAGATACTGAATCACAGAATCATTGAATGGTTTGGGTCAGAAGAGACCTTACAGATCATCCAGTTCCAACCCCCCTGCCATGGGCAGGGACACCTCCCACCAGCCCAGGCTGCTCAAGGCCCCATCCAGCCTGGCCTTGGACACTTCCAGGGAGGGGGCACCCACAGCTTCCCTGGGTAATCACAGATTTTCATATTTACTAAAAGATATATGAAGAGATTGTCTTCCCGTCAAGTCAATTAAATGTTTCAATGCAACTGAAAGCCCAAATTAATTTATTTACCCTTTGCAAACATGCACTTAAATTTACTCAATGCAGGCAATGTTTACTACAATTTTCTACATCAGCTGAACTAAAAATCACTTGTAGCCTTTATTCCAAGCGCTTTTGAAATGCAGATCGTGTTTCGGAGCGTTAAAGACAGTTTTTTACACGTCGCACGCGACTTCTTGTATAAAATTGAGACTGGGAAAAAATGAGTAAATGGGGCTTTTCTTCGCCGCCGGCTGCGGGACGGGGCTGAGCGCGCGCGTCGCCTGCCACCCAGTGGCCGTGGGCGCCACCGCCGGACCCCGCCGCGGCGCCCCCGCCCCCAAGGCGCGGAGCCACGCCCCCCTCCGCGGAGCCGCCCCCCCTCTCGGCGGAGCCACCGCCCCGCCCCCACGCAGAGGAGGAGCCACCGCCCGGAGCTGCAGAGACGCAGCCCCCGCCGCACAGCGCCCGCCCTCCCTGCCGCGGAGTCTCCGCCCCCCCAGATGGGGAGTTCTCTTCCCCCGCGCCGCAGTCGCGGAGCCACAGCCCCCCCAGCCGCATGGCCACTGCCCCCCCACCCAGAGGCGGAGCCGCCCCCTCAGGCGCGGAGGCCCCGCCCTCTCAGCCTCGAGGCCCCTCCCCCCGTCGCAGAAGCCCCTGCCGCCCCGGCTGGGGAGGGGAAGGCCGGCAAGAGGGGCTGGTTTTGCGCGTCTAAAGGGTCAGAGGTTGCTCGCTTCTCGTCGTAGCTTCGATGATTTGGATTTCCGAGCTATTTTTAGTTTAAGTAATAATTCTACACTGATTTTTAACTAAATGTTTGTGGAGCCAGGGATGTCAATGCCATAACTTTGCCACGAGTTAATATCCCTCTACAGCAACTTCTTTTTGGAACATAAAAATGCTGTATATGCACTCTTTCATTGCTGATAACCCCCCCAAACTCTTGAACTGAAACTGTCACTTAAAAATGTCTCCTGTGCATGTTGTATTTATTTCTTACGATTATTTAAACTGGGTATAACTAGAGAAATGATTGGATTCACTTTGCTCTAATATCTAGCTGATTCTACAGAATAAAGAAGGCTAAAATGGCAAGTGCATCCCCTCTATAGCTGTCTGTGTGTGTGCATGTGTCTTTCCACGATGTTTTTCTCCCTATTGCTAAGTGCACTACAACCCTTGACCAGACACCAGTTGGGCCCGTGTCAGCAAGCTTTGTGCATTGCATGGAGGTGCATTCGGCTAGAATTTATTCCCTGTGTGCTGCCAGTCTGTTCCCCTATACTTTCCTTTTTCTACTCCTTGCCATGCAGACATTGCACCAATGTATTCTATTAGTTAGGGGTTAAAATAACAAAATGTGATTGTGAGCGCATATTTTGCTACTTTACATTAAAACAGATCAGTCAAAGTACACAATTAACTGGTGATTTGAGGGGCCTGAAAATTAACCTGAAAAGTCAAGCTCACCTTGCATTTTTGTATTTGATTTAAAAGCTATACTGCTACCATTAACTTCCCCTGCAACTGCCTCAAATAGAAACTGAAGAGAAACCAGCTCAGCATTTAGATGCCAATGAGCACAAGTGAATAGCACATCTGTCTTCCTTTTCATATCCTTCATATTCATGGCCAGAGGTTTTGTGCTATTTGTGCAGTCATTCAAGCAAATAATGAATCAAATTTCAATACTGAGGAACCTTTTGCTTTGTTTACAGTTTTACAAACCACGCAGGAGCTTTTATTTTGATAAAATAAACATCGGATGCTGATGTTTACCAAATATCCTGTATTCAGATTATTTTGCTGAAAATAGCTAAGAGAGAGAGCATCCGTCACTGGTAGTGATTAGTTTGATAAACTCCCAATTTGGCTATAGCAGATGATGCTGCCTCAGAAAGTCCAGATGTTCCTTTCAGAACCTGCAAACGTCTCCGCAGCAGCACTGTTATTACTAACTGCACCCACTGCAACCAAGATCAAGGCACTACTGAATTAGGTACTTTACACAAACAGCTAATGATGGTCATGCTGCATTTTAATTGATTTGTGAAGTAGGGTTTGCCGTCCTGGCGCTGCTGAGGGGAAACCAATGAATGTTTTCAACTTTGTTCAACCTGCTTTTGAGTAACGAGCTCGAGCCACTTAAGTTCTAGTGAAGTTCGTTGTAAGTGATAAATCTACCGTTGGCCTGAAAATTAATCAAAACGAACCAAAATCACCGGAATCCCTGTGCCTTAGTTTTTGAGCAGTTTGATTATACTTTTTCTGAGAAGTACTTTGAAGCCAGAAAAAAGGCATTCCCTGTCTCACACCTGAATGAAGAGACATCTGTGACTAGGGACTTGCAAACTGCTTATCTACAATTCACAGATGTTCCATCAATCTAACCTGTCTAACCAACTCACACCCCAGCTTCCATTAGTGAATAAATTCCTTTATTCCAGCTGAGCTCTTCTGCACTAGAGGTGTTGCTGCTTCCCTTGTTGCTCACTAACTGGTAACAAACATCATTGGGCAAAACCGCTAAGATGACAGGGACTGACACAACACCATGGTAGAGCTCTTCTTCCTTTTTTCTCCACTTCTCTCTCAAAAAGAGAGCAGAGGTGACCGGTTTTCCTTGATGTATGGATGACTACATCTACGAAATTAAGAACTCCACATGTCTTCTCAAACACTTGATTTCTATCTATTCCCAGTAAAAAAACCAACAACCAAACCCTCACAAAGCATTCAATGTTATTTCAGTGTCCTGTTCTGCTCATTCAGAGCTCTTGATATTCCCATCCAAAATAATATACATGATGTTGTTATTGGCTGCAGATAAATAGCTGTAAAGAGAAGTCTAGTAAAACACTGCTCAGATTTCTACAGATGCATTTTTGCCTTTCAGATGAAACTTATTTCTTAAGACTCTTACTGTAAAAGTTAGAATCCTTTCAAGATGCACTGAAAACAATCAAACCCCCACCCACTCCCTCAAAACATACAACCAAAACCCCAGACAATCTAATTAAGGATGTGTACCTGACATGCCTTTAAGAGTTTCTGCTATTTCTGCCCATTTTTCTCAGGCAAAAGTAGAAGGAATCTCTGGGTATGATCTTGCCTAACTGGCTATTCCTGAAGAAGCCTGTTACTGCAACAGAAAGGAAAAGAAACAGTGAATAAAAATGTGTGCATGTGTGGGTATTTCTCAACAGATCCAAGGAGTCAGCACTTTAGCCTTTTTACTTTCTCATTTCTACTTGTCTTCCAGTTCTGTTTTCTTTCATAAACAGGCTTGTAGCGGTCCATCTTCTGAAAAACCCTGCAGGTAGTCTCATCCAGTTTACAGCGAGACGTTATTCTGTCACAATTAAAATGAAATAAAAAAACGATACAGGACATTCCTTTGAAATCCATGAAAGATATGTCTCTGGGTGCTGTATGGCTTCCATCGCATTTCTATCCTATTGTCTGCTACATGACTTGGTCTGGCAGAAGCAAGTCACCCTCTGGCTTTTCTCAGCTAACACAGAATACACCATCGTTCTCCATAGATTTCTCCTCTTTGCATAACTAACAAGCTTTCCCTCTGAAATTTACTCCTATCACATGTGTAATGTCTTCCAATTCACAGAGAATGGAGGTAGAAAATGTGTCTGTCAAGGAATAAAGACTGATGAGAATTCTTGAAAGAAAGAATTAAAAAAAGTAGGAGAAATTGCTAACACAGATCTGTTCCCCCTGTTCTATTCCTGCCTGAAGAATTTGCTGTCCAAAGTAGAACATTTTAACAGTGGCAAGTGGATGGTCCTGCCCTGACTTGTTACTGATGCAAAGAGCAGCTCTCACATTAACTTTCTGAAGCATGCAGAAAACCATAACATGCATATACATCCTGGAGGAATGATTTTTCAGGAGCTTACTCAGGCTAACAGATTATGATAATAAACTATCATCTATTTATTCCTTAAACTTAAAAAAAAATAAACCCCTTTTTCTAAAATGCTGAAGTGAAGCATGCGATAAACATTTTCAAGTCACATTACAGAAATAAAGGCATGCATAATATTATGTATATGCAGATACAGAACCAGAATGGTAAGAAAGCCTTTTTAAGAGAGGCCATATCTTTTACTAGAACAACAGAGCACTGGAAAAAACCCTGAAGCTTTTCTTCAGGTTTGAAATGTATAAAAACTTTTGCAGTCAGGACTAGAGTTCACAAACTTCTTGTGAGCAAAAAATTTATTTGTTGAGAAGCGTAGTTCTAGGACAGAAAAAACTCTGCCAAATCAGAAGTATTCACCATGAGTTACAGCCAAGGACAGAAAGAGCTGGAAAGTCAAAAGGATTTATCTTATTTCTTCTGAAATGCAAACAGTGACCAAGCTCATAAACAAAAGTCCTGACACAGACACACAGACAAACGCACACAGTTCACGTTCCATTCACAAAATAGCAGACAATCATCCATAACATAAAGCAGGGCAGCGGGGAAGTTTGGGCTCCTGCTCACATTTGGTGCTTCTGAATTTTCCATATTCTAGAGAGTACCTGCTGAGGTACAGCTCTCTTGCTTGGGCTGGTAAATTGTTATATTTTAACCTCACTAGATCAGTGAAGGAAACTGATCCAAAGTCAGATTTTGTGTGTCCATACACAAGAGTAGGAGGAAGTAAAAAGAAGAGGAAAAAAAACCAGGTTCCTTGCATTTCTATGCAACAGCTTTTGATAAGATAATTTGGCTTTAAAAATAATAATTAGAAAAGATAAAATATCTTTTAGACTTCAATTCTTAACTCCCTTATTTTCAAAATATGTGTTTCAACATAATGTTCTAATACGTGTGCAACCAAACACCCATACGCAGCAGTACTTCTTGTTAGTGTCAGCAATCAAGATTTCATATTGAAAAACATCTCATTTTCAAGCCAGGATATGATTTTGAGAGTTTTCATATGATTGGAATCAAAAGGGAGCCAAGGTGAACGAAGAAACAGCATAAACAAAATAGATGCTTATATGACATGATTTATTAAATGAGACTAGGTGATTTAAAGTTTGCAATTTATGAAAAGGAAAACAATCACAACAACATTACAGATCTTAATTTCTCATGTATTTTTAATTGCAAGAGACAAATGCTGTACAAAATGCACTGAAATAAAACCATGCAGCTCATTCAGTAGTGAAATACAGCTGCCGTTAGGATGGGAAGCAGCAAATGCTGATCAGACAATAAGAACAAACCTCAGAGGACAACAGCGATGGGGAAACGGTAACTGCAGTTATATGGCAACATCTGCTTCCATGATGCAGAATTGAGGATGACTCTGATAATCCCAATACTAACCTGAAATCCTGGCACTGTAGAGGCAGACTTCATTCATCTTGAATTGCTAATGATTCTTCCTCATCTGAACTCTGGCACTGGTGAGGTCTAGAAGGGATTAAATACTCAGGAACACAGACACAAAACTGCCTCATGGTTTTTCCTGGGGAAAATAGCAGAAGAAACTGCCAGGCACTATTTCCCACAACTTAGAGGGTGAAATTGTGAGCATCTTTCCTGGTAATATGAGTGCTAGAATCTCTACGGACAGATCTTGTGACCTGAAAAGTGTTTCTGAGACACACACACTAGCTGCAGCTGAGCCCGTATCTCCTTTCCATCATCCCAGTCCCCATCCGGGCTTATTTAACACTCCTGTGTCCTGGTGGAAGTCCCTTTTGGATACATGAGTTTGTAATGTGCGTTCTCTTCCTTCAGGTTAAACACTTACATGACAACAGGAGCACAGGAAAATATCAGTTATTAATGTGGGCTTCTTGCGTGCACAGCAGTGTTGCCCCAGAGATTGCTTTCTGGCCTCCAAACAGCTCATTATGAGAAGGGAGAGCAACGACTGAGCAGCTGTGCAGCAACATCTTGTTCTCAACACCTCCAGCATGTGTCAGATGGGGAAATCATCTTGCAATAAGCAGAAATATTTCCTGACCCAGATTTGGGCATTTTATAAACTTCAAACCTCTTTTGAGCTGTTGAGGTAAAACACTGTGCTGAAGCAAGAAAGTGATAGCTGTCAGAAATGGACATCTTCATTCTCCTTCACTGTGTGTGTGAGACAACTGTTAAGGGAATTTATATGGTATTTCACAACAGAAATGAACGTGTATTTCAGTTCTGAAAGTCTCTCTACTTGATTTATTTCATTGTTTCTGCCGAGCAAGGCAGCACTGACTGCAAAGTTGTACTGCAATGCAAAATATTGCACAACAAGTCATTTACTGAGTGCTCTGACAAAAGGACACCTAGAGTAGAGAAATGGCATCCTCCCAAGTTACACGTCCTTCAACAGGATCTGACTGGTGCCTCCAGGCTTACTGAAAAGCTCCCACACAGTCTGTGCAGCACCCATTGTCACCCTGCATAGCTGGGAGTTCTCAGTGAGCTAGGCAGGGACTTCACACCTGGTGGTGTGATGCACCTCAGCAACATCCACTGTGGCTGCCCAGAGCACTAAATTAGGAAAGACTGAGAAGTCTTTGAAAGATGAATTTAAGAGTTTCATTAAACCCCCCCCCATGTTAAATAATCCCCATTTAAACACAGATAACAGCATTCTGCAGATAGCAAAAATACAAATTGCACAAGGCTGTCTTGTACTTTATTTTGAAGCTGGGGAATAAATTTAATTCTACTATATTTGAAAATTTCTTAATATCTTCTAAGAACAGATGTCCACTTTTCTGAAGAAGGCAACATGGTTCATTATTGTCCTCGTTCACCACTCATAACAAGAGGGTCTTTATAATCGCTACAACACAAATGCTAATTGACACTTGAGAGTAACATTGCTGGAGGGGGAAGTTGTATGCAAGTGCTTCAAAGGGTTTTTTTAATTAGTAAAGTCTTGTATATTCTTTCCCTTTAAACTGAAATGATTTCTTATGAAATTCTGATGATAAGTTATAAAGGTACTTTGTCCTAGATCATGCACCACAAGGGAGCAGGCATGCCAGTGCAGAGTCACTGCTTAGGGGACATGTTTCATGCAATCTGTGATGCTGGGGTTTGTGCACTGACATGGTGCCCTCCACATAAAAATTATGCAAAGGTGATCAAAGGGCAATACTGGTTGTCAACCTTAGCTCCAAATTGCTTTTGTTGATTTAAAGATTTAGATGGTGGGGTAGTAGCAATGTTACTGGGGCATCAGGCACACTGAATTTTTTCTCCTTTTGCTGAACTAAAACGTATTCCATTACCTAAACTGATAAGAATGATAAAGTTTGGTTTCCCACTTCCATATCCTCCTTCATTTTGCTTTGTCCTGTTGCAATTCCTCCCACCTCTTCTCTGTCAAGTCCTTTCAGCTGTTATCCTTTTGCAGAGCACGATCTGGGCTCAGGTGCTGCCGGAGTTGTGGACAGTGAATCTAGCAGTTCAGGGTCATCCCTGCCTTTCTGCATTCCTACAAGCAGCCCAGTGGATTGTGCAGCCCTATGCCACGAGCCCAGCTTGAGGTGAGGGATTTCCTGGGCACTACCTCTCTCCTCCATCCCTGGGTGGCTGAGGTCTGCACAGCTTTTTCTTCATCATGTGTGGACTGAACCAGACAGGCCTTGGCTGGCTGAGAGTAGCTGGCACCATATCTTGGCCCCTGCAGGGCTGCCACTGTCTCGACTGCCAGTGATTTCCAAAGGGAACCCACCAGCGTTCCCAAGCCACAAGGGTCTCTGGAGCAGAGCCGTGAGTCAGCACGGTGAAAACAGCCCCCACTTCCCCCGTGGCAGGGTCATGTTTTTTAATAAATTCAGTAAAAAACCCAAAAATGCAGCAGAGGTTGAAAATGACCCAGCTGAAATAGTATAATTGGATTTGGACAGGGGAAGCCTGTTTCAAAAGAAAATTCCTGGGATGCTTGTTTTTAAAGTGGTAGCAGCAACCTCAAGAAAACAACAAAGCATCTGCTAGAAAATGAACAGTAATGTAAGGTCTGACTTCAGGACCTACCCTAGTGTGGCTCTGTTGCCTCGCAAATATATCACATCCTTGACAGTAAAATCATCTTCAGCATAACAAAATCAAGTAACCCACTCCAGACATTTCTGAATGCAATGTCACAGAGTGCAATTCTCACTGAGATAAAAAGGACTTATATAAAACTTGTTAGGAAGACAGTTTTCAGCCAACGAGGGTGGGCAATATTTTTTGGGCAACTTTTTAATATGATTTCTGAGATGCTAGTAACTGAATCAAGTTCCAATGCTGCTTAAAGTAGTTTTTTCGTAATTGCACTGTGCAGATGTAGGAGCAGGACTCCATTTATATGACAAGGCTATATGCTGGCTTCAGCTGAGCCTGGAGATTTACTGTGCTAAACACACAACAAAATCAAGCCTAGAATAAATTATAAATCTGAACAAACAAGACAGGCAAAAAAAGGTGTTGCTAATAATGCTTCATCTTCAGAGAAAGAGACTGCAACAGAGCCTGTCTTGCATGTAAATCAAAAAGCTTCCAGGAGACTGCATAGTTTTGCTCATAGAAATAGGCTGAGCCAAAATTAGAGACAAATTAGGAGATGGCAAAAAGTGCTGAATGTCTCTATTACCCAAGTGATTTCTTCAGAGGGCCAAACTATTTCTAGCCTCTGGGGAGACATGGTCTGCTATACAATATCCATGTTCTATATGAGAAAGCCATGGTTAAAAGCTGCCTTGCTTAGGGATTCAATGTATGCTTCTGCAATTCAGTGACTTTTTTTTGAGGTTGAAATAGTTGCTTTTGTATTAGTTGATTTGCTTTCAGTTCCTCAGATGACATTTGTTAATTGTAGAGCTTTTTTTTACTCTAAGAATGTACATGAAACACATGTCCAATAAAGATTTTGTTGTTATTTGGTTGGGTAAATGCAGAGAAATACAGTTTTCCTCATGATATTCATTCTGAATCGATCTCTTGCAAGTCAACTGTATCTGACACAAACTGTGCAAACTCATAAAGGACATGCAAATGAAACAATTGCTGCATAACAATTTGCAGTCTGGACATGGAAATACACTCTGTTATATAATATTTACTAGTGCCAAGAGACAGCAATGAGAGAAAAAACCATAGATAGGTATATTGCAAATACAGACATAATAAAAAGGAAAAGGCTGGTAATATCTGTGGATGCCAGCAGTTCCAGTGTATGGTTTATGTTCACATTTCAATACACCCTCTTCCTGTTTGCCTGAGAGCTTATCTTTGATGAAAAACACAAACATTGTTTAAGATCTGACTAATACCCACAAAAACGAGGATAGCCAGAGAAGGACACAAGAACTCCCCTTCCTGTACATTCTCTGATGTCTTATAGATTGGGTAACATTGCTGATTGGAATGTTACACTTACACGTGATTAAGTGATGATCTGAGATTGCTCAAGTTTGAATTTCTGCCTGGAGTAGGATCACTTTATACGTATATGGGTAACATTTATCACCAATTATACACAAGCAAATGATTAATGGTAAGTGTTTGGTGTCCCTAGCCCTCTTTGGTCGGTATTTATTTTATTTTTGGTCTGACATATAAAGCGGGCTTTTTCTTTTCTTTTAAGAGCTGAGTGACATTTAAAATCAAGCATTTCAGCAAGCTCTTGTCATAAGGATTTCAATATTTACTTTCCATAAAGAATCTCTTTACAATTGTCTTTTTCCTTGCAGTTCTCTGAAGGAAAAACAATTTGCTAATATCAAGCATTAAGGGAAGCTTGCACAGAGGCAGGCAAAGCAGATTTCTGTTTTGTTCAAACAAGATACTCCCTTCCTCAGTTTTTGACCTCCTTTCTGTGAAGACCCATAAGCTGTTGAATTTGATTTACATCTTTCAAGTTGAATGAAACAGAATTTCTCACTTACCACTACCAAGTACCCAACTTCAGAAGTAAGCACATACATATAGATATACACCCAACCATCTGGGTGCATGAGGTCTGAGTTGCCACTAAGTTCACAACAGTACTTCTTTCCTTCTCTGAAATTCTTTCTATCTTCCCTGGCACACTGAATGTGTCTGAGCACACATTGTTCTCCATCATCAAACACTGAACTGCAAAACCATACTGCTATGTGACTTTTCAATTTGCAGCCCCTTGGATAGGTTTGTTATAGGACACATTGTGAAAGCACCAAGATACTTCACCAAGAGTGAAAAAGGGTTTTAAAAGAGTTGTGCAGTCTGGTTAATCAGATCATTCATCACCGAAATCTGTCTTCAGAGCATAGTTAGTATTTGCTTCAGAGCTCATCATTGGTTATTTCATGGGGATGAATACAATTATTAAAAAAGATTATTGGCCTATAATTTTACAGGTTTCTGCATGCAACCAATTATGTAACTGGCAAGTTACTATTAATAAAACTCCCGTCTATAAATCAACCAGCTTGAAAAAATATTTCAGTCTAGCTTCTGCATTTTAACATTTCTAATTTTTTTGTTTTACTCTGCATTTTTTCAATCTGTTTTTGATGAGGAAGGAATAGCAGGACTCTGGACATCTAAAACACATTGCTGAAGCTGTGATTTCTAATCCCTTTAAAGAATAACCTAACTGGTCAAGGCACTCTTAGAGCAAAGCAGAGACTTAGTACAACTTTATGGTGCATCTAGCCCCATCAGTTCAAGGGGCAAGGGACCAGAGGTCATTGCTGAAACTTAACCTCTCTCACAATGGCATGCAAAACTGCCTGGCCAATTTCCTCTGGGTTTTATTTAGCAGGCATGTGGCCAGCATGGGAAGCAGCCTTTCCCACAGATGTTTAGTATAAAAGAAGCTATTTATCAGTGTGAGTTATACAGTCAGGCTGTGATCAGAATAGATCAGGTCTCTATGTAACACAGAAGTTCCCATGTTCTCTGAAACAATGGGTTACAACAGCTAAATTAAAACTAATTTGTGCCTGAAGCCTGTTTTCTTGCATTATTTTCTTTTAAAGGACATCAATTTACACCCATTTCTAACCAGGATTGTTGTTGCCTGGGAGAATGGGAAGGGTCACAGGGCAGGTGGTGGCACTGTCCAAGGTGACCAGCTGAACAGACCTCGGGCAAACATCAGGTCTAAGCCCTATCTCTGCTAACCATTCCAGCAGTTCCCTTTAACACAAGTATTTTTCTTCCCCCGAAATCTTCTGGCATGGTGATCTTCTTGCTTTCCTTTGTTTTAAAAAAAAAACCCCAAAATAGATATTATGTCGAAGTTCTTTTACCAAAGTAATTGAACTCTATCCTCTCACATATTTGCCATTTCTTCAAAGAACCACTACAGTTGTTTCATGTGCAAAAAATACTTCAGACAATAATCATTATGTTCTTCTGTGACCACAAACACCATGGATATTAATCCATGGTAAACGGTTGGACTGGACAAATTCTCCATCAGACCTATGAACATGGTCCCCTACAACATCCTTCTCTTTAAATTGAAAATATATGGATTTGATGATTGAACTTGTTCAGTGGATAAGGAATTGGTTGGATAGTCGCATTCAGAGGGTAGTGTTCAGCAGCTCAGTGTCCAGAGGAAGAGCAGTGAAAAGCGGTGTTCCTCAGGGGTTCATGCTGGGACAACTGCTGTTTAATATTTTCATCAATTATTTAGACAGTGAAATTGAATGCACCCTCAGCAAGTTTGCAGATCACACCAAGCTAAATAGTGCAGTTGTGATGCCAGAAGGACGCAATGTCATCCAGAGGGACCTAGACAGGCTGGAGAAGTGGGCCTGTGAAAATCTCATGAGATTCAACAATGACAAGTGCAGGGTCCTAAACCTATGTCGTTGCAATCTGCTGTTTCGATACAAGATGAGGGGTGACCTGATTGAGAGCAGCCCTGCGGAGAAGGATTTGAAGATGCTGGTTGATGAGAAGCTCGATGCGAGCCAACAATGTACACTCACAGCCCAGGAGGCCGCATTAAAAGAGGCACAGCCAGCAGGTCGAGGGAAGTGATTTTCCCCCTCTGCTCCTCTCTAATGAGTTCCCCCCAAAGTTCTCTGTCCAGTTCTGGAATCCCCAACGCAAGAAGGGTGTGGAACCTCAGGGGAGGTTTAGGCTTGACATTTGGAAGAAGTTCTTCACTGAAAGGGTGATTGGCCATTGGAATGCACTGCCCAGAGAGGTGGTGGAGTCACCATCCCTGAAGGTGTTTAAGGAGAGATTGGATGAGGCACCTAGTGCCATGGTGTAGTTGACGAGTAGGAGTAGGTGTAGGTGTTGGGTCATAGGTTGGACTCAATGATCTCAAAGGTCTTTTCCAACCTTATGGTACTGTGATACTGTAATACTGTGATACTGTGATATTGTAACTGTTGGAGCAGGTCCAGAGGAGGCCACAAAGAGATTAGAGGGCTGGAGCACCTCTGCTGTGAGGACAGGCTGAGAGGTTTGGGGTTGTTCAATCTGGAGAAGAGAAGGCTCCAGGGAGACCTTAGAGTGACCTTCCAGTACCTGAAGGGGGCCTACAAGAAAGATGAGGTGGGAATTTTTACAAGGGCAAGTAGTAATAGGATGAGGAGGAATGGCTTTAAATTGGAAGGGGAAAGATTTAGATTAGACATTAGGAAGAAATTATTTACGCTGAGGGTGGTGAGGCACTGGCACACGTTGCCCAGGGAAGCTGTGGATGCCCCCTCCCTGGAAGTGTTCAAGGCCAGGTTGGATGGGGCCTTGAGCAGCCTGGTCTGGTGGGAGGTGTCCCTCCCCATGGCAGGATGGTCTTTAAGGTCCCTTCCAACTCAAATGATTCTATGATTCTATAATGGCTCTGAATTTATGACTTCTCTATAACATTATGAGACAGATTGGTTAGATGTGTTTTTTGATGTATCTTTGCAGTACTTTGAAAAACATTCAGATTCAGGTTGTTCTCTCTTCAGTGATTTAGTTTTACTTCAAAAAGACAATTTTCTTCCCTTGTCATGCCTGTGTGAAAGCAGTGGTCTTCAACGACTCCACAAGAACTTACTAGCAACTTGGTAGATTTGAACCATTGCCTTAAGTATTTTTACTTCTATCCTTCACTAAAGCCACGTGGCCCTTTATAAACTCAAAGAGCAAGAAAGTGTCTCTTGGAAAGTTTGCCTTGCAACCATGATAAATATACTGAAATTTACTGATTTACTGAAGTGATTAAGCTGAAAACATTGTAAAACAATCCATGCAGCACTTGCAATTAGAAAAAAATAGATGATCTTTCTGGGGCAGTCAAGAGGGAAATGGCGTAAGTTTAGGCAGCACTCTTGATTCCTGGAACTGTAACTGAGATGTCCTAAACCTGGGCATTTTTAGAGCCCAGGTTTAAATCTAGTCCTTGCAGAGGGGTTTGAGAAATTTATCTTTTTATCCTCATTTTCCTAAATTCTAGAGCTTTTCTTACATTCCAGAGCTTTTCAAAAGCCCCGGGCTTTGGTTTGAGTCAGAAAAAGTAGAAGTCCCTGGATGAGAGCTACGGAAGGCTCAGTCTCCCCCCTGAGTCAAACCAGATCCATCCTTTTTCTTATCCAGGACTTGCTGACCCAGCTTGTGCCTGTGTTCCTCATGTTGAGGCTAGATGGTCCCAGGGATGAAAGAGGGACTGGAAGACCCAGGACAGCCACCAGCTGCTCCAGTCCTGGCTCTGTTGCTACATCAGCCCTGAGAACTGCTGGATGCAACGTTGCGCTCAGCCCTGAACCTCTGAGCCCATGGAGATGAAGCGTCGGATCTTTCGCCAAGAAATCCCAGTGAGTTTCAAATTAGCGTAGTAGAAGAGAGATGCTTCAAAGGCTTATGCATTCAACCACATTTGGGCAAAATTTCATGAGCACAGCAGTTTTTCCATAGAGACACACATGGCTCTCCCTGTCCAGAAGTCAAGTTGCTGCTACAAAGCATGACTATCTTGTCCCATCCCAGAAGAACACTTGTAAGAATGCAAGGACATGGGAAAACGCATCATGCCACAATTATTTTGACAACAGATGACTTTTGTTTGGCAGAAATGTTAAAAAAATACATCAGTAACTGTAAAATAAAACTGCAAGTGTTCACCCTGAGGCAGAGGCCTGGCATAAGAAATTTCAGAGCATTGAAAAATAATTTACCCCAGCAGAAGCAGGATTTTACAAGGGAAATTGTTGGCCAAATATAAGTATTGGCAGCGTTGCCAGCTCTGCTTATAAGAAATAACGTGCCTATGCAAATCAGCCAGTTCTTGAAAATTTACAAACCCCAAATGCTGTACCTCCATTTATTAGCCAAAAGGAAATTTTATTACTTCAAGAGATGTTAGCCGTATTTTGAGTAATGTCTTTTCAGGAAAGAATCATAAAAGATGAAGAAAAAAGAGAACTCAGCTGGCACAGTGTTACTAGAAGACACTTGGTAATGCCTCCAGCTGCTCCACTACCACTCTTTTCTACTCCTTCAGTTTCAACTGGAGTTACATCTTTCCTAGTGAGGGTGAGGCCCTTTGGATCAGAACTGTTACCACATGTAGTTTGTCTCCTCAGTTTCAGCACAGCTCTTTCAGCATGCCTCTAAAGCAGTCATACGATCTTCCATTGTGCTCAGGCCTCTCCTCAGCACATGCATACTGATGTCATTGCAACGTCACTTCACAAGGGACAGTGGAGAATGAGGGCTAGGCTGTGCTTTGAGCCTCTTTGCGTGCAGAGCCCCATCATGCTCATGTCCTTCATGTGTGGGGGCTGATCTTTTGCTCAGAGAGAACACGATGGACGTCTTAATGCAATCTCTGGCATTTTGAGAAGGGAGATAATATATTTCTCTTCTCTGCTCTCCACTCTCTTGTAGTATGCATAATATACAGAAAACCACCGTGAATTTCTAGCTGTCTTTATCAAAAGTCAGAGGCCACACAGGAGTTAACCTTCAAGAAACAGATCTGTGTGAAAGCAGACTTTGGGGGTTTTGCTGTGCATTGCTCTAACTTGCTTGTTACTTGGGATACATGATCAGTGGTGCTGTAGGCGTACACAAGATTGCAGCCTCTATTTTAATCAAGCCTGAATGCAAAAAAGTTGTGTTCAGTTATCAGAGACAAAACCCCAAGAACTGCAAGTAATAATTTGCAGTGCAAGATGTAACGTTCCCACTTCTTTGGCAGCTTTCATTCCTCTATTTCTCTCCTCTTGTAGTAATGAGAAGTTGCTAGAATCAAATTTATTGGATTGACCTAGCTTAAAATTTGCTCTTGCTTCTAGTACACTCAGTGTAGCAGACACCCTGTCTGTAATCTCCACAGTTTGGACTCTTATCCATTTGTGCATGCTGGAATAGTAGATCTCTGTCTTTTGACATTCATCCAAGTATTTATTCTACGTGTCCACATCTCTGTCTTGCTTAATAGAGTCATCATAGGAAAAAAAGTGAAGTAATAGAGGAAATAATTCAATAAAGAGAGAGCATAAAAAGAAAAAGTGGAATCAGCTCATTTTTGACAGACAGAAAAATGTCACAAAACTAAAAATCTCAGTTCCTGAAAGGAAAGTGAATAATTTGACAAAGGTATAGCAATATATTGTATATTTATATATTTTATCATTATATATATTATTATATTTAAGCTAGCTCATGTTTCACATTCAGTTTTCTTCCAATAGACGAGTATTCTAGCATTAAATACATTTTACCCAATATGGTCTTTTATATTTTACACATAATTTGAAACATCTGGTAAATGACTTGTTTTCCTGCAGCACAGCAGAGAGCATGCTTGGATGATCCACTGCTGTTTGTAAAATGTTTCTTTCAGTGGAACATTTCCCTTGTTCCATTTCCTCTCCATTTTTGCTATTTGCTTATTCTCAAAATAATAACACTAATCTGAAAGCACCATAACTGATTAGAATATTGATTGTGTTGTAAGAATGAAACAATAATATACAACAGATGCCATGTTTTATTACTGAAAGATCACAACATTAATAAGTTGGGGTCTTTAGAAATAAATACGGTTCTCTTGAGAGTGATTAATCGAGATGTGGCGCTATTGTAATACAGATGATTTTGCCATAGTTTATTTGGAATTTGTCATTTATTTTAAGAGTCATTATTTTTTGTCAGGCAGTTTGGTATAGAGCTGTTCTCTGACTCTTATAATGTCAGAAACATCGTTGAATGCCATTTATCTTTTAATATATGCGCTAGTCATCTTTCCCATTCACTTCCTAGGTAATACATGAGATATTTCAGATTTAAGCTATAGTTAAAAGTAGCCTCTAAAATTGGATTGAACTTTTGTTGCAGTAAAACGTTTAGCCTGTTATAGTACCATATAGCCCTCTAATGGCTACTGTTTTGAGGATGGCATTGCCAGCATTGTAATAAATAAGAAAGAACATAAGTATGAACAAAGTAGGACTCCTTTTCTTGCTAACTCAGATGAAATGCGTTAGGTAGACATTACAGGAACTGTTACTGTCTGCTCTCTGACTAGAAACAGCTCTTATGAGATACTAGGATAAACAAATTATTATGTTGATTGCTCATTTCACTTTCTAAGCCTTACAAGCTCTAACCCTGTTTTTTTAACGGTTTTAGTCCTGAAGTTGGTTACATGCTTAGCAATAGAAATACAGCAGTCAGCATGCTCAAAGAAGCTGCATTCAAGTACTCCAAAACAGCACTGTCCTTGCACTAGCCTGTATTCCATTGAGCTAAATCCATTCAGTCATTTAAGTGCAATTTACATGCTAGCATACACATTGTTTTATCTAACAGAAATTAAGAGTGAGATGAGCACAAAGTATCAGCCCCTGCAATCCCAGTCTTACAATCTATCCAAGAATGGTGCTTTCTTGAGATGAATAATTTACAGGAGTGGTGTTTGCAAATATGAGTCCTGTGAGTACATAATTTGACCATGTAGTTTTCTGGACTGGAGATTATTTCTTTTCCTTGTATCTGCGTGAGATTATTTGCAGGGTTAACTAACAGTGAAGGCATTTACTCCCTCAGTCCTTTAAAAAGATATTTGAAGTATTTATTTTGCTTGTGACACCCTTAGCTGGTTCAGGAGCTAAATGTGAAATATAGAAATACAAACCTTTTCCCCTAAATCAGATCACTACTATATCAAAAACAAAGCATTTTTTTCATGTGAAAAATATTTTAGGAAGTCTGGGGTAGGGAAGAGCTTATAAATAGAAACAGCCCTTATGCAACTTATCTTTTAAAAAAACCCCTAAACATTAATTACCATGAAATTCATCTGGGCTGTGTAATCACCATTACTATTCTCACATTATATCACAAAGTATAAACATATGTTCAGAAGGAGAGCTAGACATGAGAAGCGATGAGGTTATGGAAAGGTGATGGGGAAAGATTCAAGGAATCTCTCCCTCTACGGATCACAAACATTAAAGAAAAATGCAATCACATAACTGGACTGTGTTTCCCCTGGTAAAAAAACAAATGCAGTCTGTGGAAACTTGTCAGATTTTCTGTCTGGCAGCTGTCTTCATAAACATAATGAAAACAGAACTGCATACAATAGGCAATTACTATGAATTTTATTTTGTAAATGATAAGTTGTTCTCTCATTGAAGCTTATAACAAGCCTACCTTCTAAGTGGAACGTTAAGAGGCTAGAGGAATTTCATTTACTCCAAATCTTTTCAGATGTCTTGCAAAAGAAGTAATCTAACAACTCTAGGTCATCGATGGAGAAGTGGGCAAAGCGAGGAAAGGGAGTTATGACATCCATACGGACATCTGACCGCTGGACTCCAGCTTCCCCCATCCCCTCTTTACACCAGCTGACACACTGGAGACACTGAGAAACGAACAGACAGAAACAAACAGAAGGAAGCATGAAATAACAATTTCAAGCTGTATAAGAGATGTGAAAGGAGAATGCCATATTCTGCATATTTCTCATCTGTAACTGGAAATGACACTGTCTCTTGACTCTTGTAACTTAGAGACTGCCCATATGCTTTAGGGAAAAGAACATTACAAATGAATCAACACCCTTATTTTATCTTAACTGGAAACATTATTGAATTACTCTGCTGCTATGACAGATTTCCTCTTCTAAGAGATCCTTATTAGTATTTTTATTCACAGTATCACAGTATCATAAGGTTGGAAAAGACCTTTGAGATCATCGAGTCCAACCTATGACCCAACACCTAGACCTACTCCTACTCTTCAACTACACCATGACACTAAGTGCCTCATCCAATCTCTCCTTAAACACCTCCAGGGATGGTGACTCCACCACCTCTCCGGGCAGCGCATTCCAATGGCCAATCACCCTCTCAGTAAAGAACTTCTTCCTAATGTCAAGCCTAAACCTCCCCTGGTGAGGCTTGAGACAGTGTCCTCTTGTTCTGTTGCCGGTCACCTGAGAGAAGAGACCAACCCCTGCCTGACTGCAACCTCCCTTTAGATAACAAACCAAAATAATGGTTTATTACTCCATTTCTGTTAGGAATAATGTCTAGCTGTCTGTAGTCATCTAAAACTTACAGAAACTGTAGAGATACAAATTAATATTGTGTGGACTACACGACAGATAGAAAGGTAAACTGCTAGAATCTTACACACACACAACCCCCCCCACCCTGAAACATAAACCCCAAAATTACTTTGGTGAGGGGAGTAGATAAATTTAAAAATAAAACTCTAGATAGTTCAAATATCACAGTAATCTCCCAAACTATTAACTTTAATTAGGCTAAAGCAAGATCAGAATTTATTCCTGTAATGAGCACTACTAAGCCAATACCAATAAAGTCTTCACTTAGTTCCAGTATGACTGAAAACTAGTTTCTCTGATATTGAGAGCACCTGACATGAAACTCACCCCCGCAGATCCTTGAAACTGCTGGCATAAACAGTGCATCTACCAGCTTAATATTTAATTTGCTTTATTTTGCTGTGGAGGACAGGATTGAAAGTACTTGCTTTGCAAACTGTAACTGAGTGAGAACAACTCAGTGTCCGAAAGAATGCAAGTGCGAGATATGAGTGAATTTTCTGTAGGGGCAGTAATATGGAAGTCTAGATGTGTATTTGTGAAGGAATGGAGTCCCTAGGTGGCAGCTGTGTTCACTGACTAAAGCACAGTTTGATCACTGGAAACCTACTGTGATGACCTGTAAGCAGAAAACCTCAGTTCCTATGTTCTTCCCTTCTTAACAAACAGATGTGGAAACTCTGAAACAAATTTTCATTAAATGTCAGATAATACACTGAATTGATTCATAACACTTAATGAGCTCTGTCAGAGGAGTCACTGGTCACTTATCTCCAAAGCATCTAGAAAGGAAAATGGAAATTTTTGTCTGAAACACAGAGTAAAACCCAAATGTCTGACATAATTGGTCAGTCACTCTGGAAGCTAGAGAGGCACATGAAAGAGAATGCTTAGAAACCATCAATCAAACAGTAGGAGGGAAAATGTTTGAGGCTTCACAATGTGCAGGACTTGTAGAGGGGCACCATCATGGACAGGGATGACAGAACCCTGTTTGCCTCCTCAGAGACATCCGAGTGGGAGAAGGGATTTAGGCAAGGAATAAGAAGCTACAAGGACTGTGCTACATAAGTGTACAAGCCAGACACTCTGCCCCAAGAGGAAGAGGACTGTGAAATAAGTACTCAATTACCTAAAATTAGAACCAGTGACATGGTTAACTTATTATTCTGCAATCTGTTGCCTTAGGACATGCTTGATATTGAGAAGATTCATTTCTATTCATGTATTTTAGCCTACCAAGCAAAACTGTAATAGAAAAATGTTGTGGCCCTGAACTTTCTTGTGCTTTTATGCAGATTCAAAAAAACCAGTTTGCATACTGCATGGATAGAAGCTTATTTGAAACTGAACGCACTGAAAAACTGTGCGAGACCAAGTGATAAAGAAAATAACAAGATTTTTAATATGCACCAGTAAGGGAAGAATAATTACTTAACTAAGTTTTCTGCATGCCCTTTACAAACCTCTGTGACTGGAAATACTGAAAAAAACCCACCACGGAGACTGCAAATCGAAAGATTTTATGAGAAACATTAAAGAGACTTTCTTTTCTTCTTCTCTTTCTTGGCCTATGTTGAAAATTTCATGCTGTTTAGCTAAATCTAAAAATATGGAGTAAGAATTGCTTAAAACCAAAGAAATATACTACTAATGAAGTCTGGGACAATAACTGATACATCTTTAAGATTAACTCAGAGTTTGTTTATTCATGTCTATATATCTTTTGGGGTTTTACTTCCTTTACTTGGCTAAAAAAAGGTCAAATTCAAGTGTTTTTTACTGCAAAAACATTAAATATTGTCATAAGACTACTTAGTAAGTTGATGTGACATAACGTAAGAAGTCACATCAAATTATAGAAAGTCTGAAAGATTGCGTTGTGTTCATTTCCCTTTCCCAAGTCTCATTTATTTTGTAGACTCCCATGTCATTTAAAGGTTCCTTTTCACAAATATTATTAATTTATAGTACTTACTGGAAAAAGAAAACAATGCTGGAAACAAATCAAAACCTATCTAACCATACATGTGGTGTAATTCCCATTGCTTTCCCACAGTACTTCCATGGGTTTGCATATTTTTAGGCAACTATGAACCAGAAAGAGAACTGAGGTTAATAATCGATGGAGTTGTAGTATATTGCATGGGGTTTGTGGACAAGAATTTAAAAGTTGGCTTTCATGTGTCAATGCAAAATCATTCTTTTCGCAATTGTTTCTAAAAGGATTCATTTGGCCAAACTTGTACCACTTTGAAGTAAGCAGAATTAGGGAAGGCAATGTGAAGGCATTATGACCTAATTCTGCTCTCAGACTTTCTACAATGTCATATTTCTCTCTTCTTTGCCTCTGAGACCATACCTTTACTGCCAGCAGGACAGGGGGATGAGGTACAATGTCATGGAGACACTGGGATTTGACTCTTCTCTGTGAAAGGATGCAGAGATTTGCATGTCTGAATTTGGCTGGAGGCAGCCACACAAAGCCTGAGTAGTGAGATCCCAAGAAAAGGAAACAGGTGTGGGAAGGTGGCAGTCTTGATGGTTTGATTTACTATGCCTCCTCAGCCAACTCCATCTTCTTCGGACATGCCATCTTTATCCATTGAGCATACTGGGACCTGCAGATCTCCACGATGCACCTAAATATGTTTCTGAGATGGTGTCCACAGCGTCTGCTTAACAGGCAGGATTATCCAGAGGATGTCTGGAAAACCATATTTTCTAAGAACCTCTACATTTTTCTTTTTTTAAACAGACTTTAAAGTACCCTGGAGTTCTCATCATCAGTCTGGGCACACAGACTTGTCTTTCCAGAGTAATTAAACTCCTCTATGTGACCTATCAAGTTTGATTTACTCCTACTGTAATGGGCATTGAGCTCAATCCATCTTAGTTGCACATGGCCTGGAGCAGCCACAACGGGTGCTCAGCACCAACAAACAATTTACTTTCATTTTTACCAGAATTTAGATTGTTCTTGGGTGGTCAAACTGTGCTAAGGTATGAGCATCCCAGCTTTGGGCTGAGGTATCTTACTGCCACATGCCATATTGTCACAGAAAGGGACTATCCCTGTTTCAAAGACTTGTCCTTGCTGTTTGATCTAAGAGCAATGAGTATGCCAGCACTGCTCAGTCTGGTGTCGATGAACTGGAGCATTATTTTTATGATGGTCATGTAAGTTGTCAGTGTGCTCAGCATGTTGCACAGAGCCATGGCAAGTATGTCACTAATGCAATATCCAAGTTGGCAGAGGGAGCTGAGATGTGGCAATATCATGTAACAAGTTCAAATGAACTTACTGAACATGCCATATAGCAGATGACTGGAGTTGTATTGATGTATCTGCAAGAGGTCTGAGATGTGATGATCACTAACCATCTGGAGAGTGCAAAATGCAGACTGAAAAAACAAAATATATTCATTGTCAACACAGTTTTTCTCCTCACAGGAACTTCTGTTAGCAGAAAACCAAAATAACATCAACAATAATGGACAGAAAAGCAGCACGTTAAGGTCTAGTCTGTCCTGTAAACCTGAATGTACCTCAAAACTCTTCTATTCCACTCTTCCCAAGGAGCCATTTAGATCTTCCCTTCTGTTTTTGTGTAAGGAAAGTGAAGTTCCCCATGTTTAACTTCTTGTTCACAGGCCTTATATCCTGCTCTGGAGTATTTGAGGAAATCTCTGTCCACAGATATTTAAAAATTTTTAAACAGGCTTAATATTTTCCTTCACAAAAAAAATTCATCCAGTCATCCATGTCCATCCATCTGCCCCGACTCCCTCCTTCCCCTCAAAAAAATAAACAAAAAAGATATATATGTATATCTGTTCTTGGTGTTTCTAAGTGGAGCTGTTTGCCTACGAAATTTAGAGGTGGACAGGTGATAATTACATCTCTGAATTAAAACTTACATCTGCAATGCAAACTGACGGCTGGGTTTCATTAATTTGTGTTATAATGCAAATGTCTCTTCTGTTTAGGGACAGAATTGTTAGATAACATCTGTGCATTCGCCCCTTTCTGCAGTACAATTTACCCCTTGCCTTGCTTTCTACCCACAAATAGCAGGAAGATAGGTGTTTCAGTGCTTCCTTTATCCTCATGGCTTGATCTTTGTAAATAAGGATTTGGATGTTGTGTTTACTGCTTCACACGAACCTTTTGCAGAAGATAAATACAAGAGTGCCATAAAAATGTCTCACAGGCCTGCAGCTGAGTCCTTCTGCTCTGTTTCTGCAGCCAGAGGTTCTGGGTGGCAGGGAAGGGGAGATCGGCAGGGATGGCTGCAGCGACACTTCTAAGGCACCAGCCTCACATCAGCAAAGTGTCCGTCCCTCCCTGGGCTGGAGGTGAAGTGGGCACAAAAACTAGCAGTGCCCTCTCTGAGTGTCCTGCCAACCACATCTCTGAGTCCCTGTATCATCTACCGGGCATGAGAGGATTGGGAGGCAAGGTGGTAAAGCCTGTCCAACCTTTTATTGCAGGTGGTAGAGGAGGAGAGTTACAGAGTGCAGAGCTACGTAATGTATATATATCTTCCCCTGTCAGGAATGGGGTAAAGTGAAGGGTATGAGGTGGTATCAGTCAAGATGCAAAGAAAAAACCTGAACTCTTAATTCATCTAGGGGCTGCAAGGATTAGCAGTATCTCATTGATTTTGAAGTGAAACTCATCCATAATTCCAACAGGGAGTTTAAATTTTGATACAAAACTGTTACCACATTATCTCACCCTATAAATTAACTTGCTCTCTCTCCTTTTATTTTAGCTGGGGCGGGGGGGGGGGGGGGCGGAGATAAAAAGAAGGCAAGCTTTTCAAAGGAGAGAGAATGGATCAGAAAGAGAAGACCGTATGGCTCAGATGCTATTGCTGCTTTTTGTACAACATACAGAGACAGGATTTTATGCTCTGCTGTTGCACTTGAATAACAGACATTTGCTAATGTAGAGCCCATCAGATTTGAAAGACCTACTCAGCCCTTGCAAATAAAAAAAATAATCTTCTCCAATTTTAAACTAAAAATCACAGTAAAAATAAAATGTTTGCTTATTTGTGCAACTACTGAGATGAAAATTTTATAGTTTAATATAAACAATAAGGGATAAATTATCTCTTTTCTATTCCAGTCATAACAAATAGGCTACTTGGTATTTCTTTTAGGACTTGCTAACAGCTTTTCAAAATTTCTTTCTAACATTTGAAACACATACACCATTGCATGATATTTACATTTCAAACAAAAAAGGAAAGCTTCCTACTCTCAAAAATAGTTATTTCTGATAAAGCTACTTAAAATAGTACTCTACTTCTCAATCTTAAACTCGTCAACAGCATCATTTTACCACTTATTACACACATAAAAGAACACACAGGCTGTAAAGATAAGTACCCAAAAGGCAGGAAATTTAGTAATTAAAGACTGCATCACAATATGTCTTAACCCGCATCACTTACAGAAAACATTGGCCTGTAATTAGCTTTGTTATTGTAGCACCATAGTACAAAGCATTTAACAGGGAGAGGAAGAGTAAACCACTGCCTCAAATTCAACCAGCTGCAGCTAATCTAAGGGCTGCAGCCAACACGTCCCACTCAGTCTTTTCTTCCAAGGTGTATTTCTTTCATCTGCTACTTGGGTCACTTTAAACTGCGTGGACAGAGCAGGGAAGGTGCAGGCAACCTCCTGGCCTGGGGTGCCTGGCCCTCACTAGTGTGCATGGCTTTCTTGCCGCACTGCTGGATGGGAAGGAGGACACAGTCATCCCCCTAAAGCAGTGGAGTTACCTTAGGAACTGCCCTTGGGTTTGTGAAACAGCAGAAAAAAGGCTCTGGCCCATACTTACTGCAAATAAAATGTCAGTGCTAAGAACTGAGTCTTTGGTGAACACTCCTCTCACCTGTGTGTCTCTCTTGTCAGAGATGCCCACAAGGAGATTTTTCAAGTCAAAAGCCTTATCTGAATCTGCAGTCTTGCTGAGCTGGGGTAGCTCATAATTAAATACTAGCAAACTAATAAAGCTAATAAGTGGGCCAGATGCTGAGCCCTGCTGCCATTTCTTCCCCACCTTCAGCAGGATAAGGAGTCTGTGAATCACAGAATCATAGAATCACTAGATTGGAAGAGACCTCTGAGAGCACCGAGTCCAACCCCGCCTGTCTCCCTATTAAACCATGTCCCTAAGAAACTCATCCACCAGTTTTTTAAACATCTCCAGGGATGGTGACTCCACCACCTCCCTGGGCAGCCTGTTCCAATCCCTGACCACTCTTTCAGTAAAGAAATTCTTCCTAATGTCCAGTCTAAACCTCTCCTGGTGCAACTTGCAGCCATTTTCTCTTGTCCTATCGCTTGTCACTTGTGAGAAGAGCCCAGCACCCACCCCGTCACAACCTCCTTTCAGGCAGTTGTAGACAGTGATGAAGCCTCTCCTCAGCCTCCTCTTCTCCAGGCTAAACAACCCTAATTCCCTCAGTCTCTCCTTGTAGGGCTTATTCTCCAGCCCTCTCACCAGCCTCGTTGCACTTCTCTGCACACGCTCCAGCCCCTCAATGTCCTTCCTGTAGTGAGGGGCCCAAAACTGAAGCTGCTGGATCTTTTTCTTTTCCATCCCAAGGACTGCCCGCCTTTGGGAAATGTGGCACACCTTCTCAGCAAAGTTGCTCCACATCTCTAGCATGGAGGAAACCCAGCTGAACAGCCACTGGGTCCCTGCAATGCTCTTGAAGCAGGGGCTGCCTGACCACTTCCTCCATTTGCCTGTGAGGGAGGAAAGTGCTATAGCTAACATTTTCCTGCTTTTTTCCCTGTGGCTGTGCATTTGCAAATTTGGGGAATCTGGAATATTTCAAGTTCTACTTGATAAGTGTTTCCAGTCATATTTGTGACTTTAACAGTTCTGGGCCCAAACACCCCTGCTGTGACTTTGTTAAGAGGAATGGACTGATCTAACTCTGGTTATAAAGGGAATCGCAGTGACCTCACGTGGCTTTACTGTTTTAAGTATATCCATAGGGCTGTAGTCCTTAATCAGGACTCTGAGGTTTGCTTTTATCATTACTATGTAGTGCTAGCAAATGCATTTCATTCTCCAGTCTCTCTTCATCTGCCAATATGCTATAAGAGCAAAGTGTTGTGGAAAATCACTTCATCAGGAAGGAATCAAATGCCATTGCAAAATTTTCCTTAGAGTAATCCCATAATCTGGCAGTTCTTTGAAGAAGTCGTGCATCTGTAATGTGCAGACATCTTATTGCTAGGGAACAAAGCTCGCCTATGACTTGTAATGACTATTTGATGTTAAATTTAAGCTTAAACAAGACTGTTGTAACTGTTGCTTCTGCATGACACTGCCTTCACATTTGGATTTCAAAGGACGGTAATATTAAATTGTTTAAAAATAGCATTTATTGTTTCCAAAAATAATGCTGCCATTCTCAGGTTTTAAAGTGCTGCTGACTGTGCTTTTTCTACTGAGAGTTTGTCAGCTTTTCCATCATAGACCCTGCTGAGAATTATATGAGGTGGGTTTTGTTATCTTCAGTCAGTTGAAATAGCAAATGAGGTGAAATTTTGACTCTCCTGGGCATTGAATGCTTATTTGTATAAAGTTATATCCATTAAAATGGTTTTGGCAGAGTTGTCAGCAAACCTTGTACATCACCCAGTTCCTGAAATCTTTTGATATTTGCACCAGGTTTCTGATGGTCCAAATATTTAAAGTTAGTCAATAACTGGCAGGGGCACGAAGACATTTAAGAAAAGACATGTAACAGTCAACCTCCTTTGCAGCCTCACCACACTGTAGTTTGAAATGAGGGAGAAAAGCAGGAGTGCTGGCCTGGCGATCTTCTGCACCTCTGAGCAGCAAGGAGAGGCAGCAGAGAGAACAGAGTTATTGCCTCCCTTTTCCTTCCACTCAACATGAAAACCAAAGGGGAGGGGGAGACTGATTTCCTAAAGCATGCAAAAGAGAGAAAGCTGTTTAATCCTTGTCTGTATGTAACTGGATTTGCTAACATGGCTTTAACCAGTGGAGCTATTTCTGTACATGTGAAAGTGCAAACCTAATTTAGATCAGCGAATAAGATTTCCTTGTTGGTATAGCTTAGATCAGTTCTCAGAATAGAATAAAGGGCTTAGGCCAGTATAAATGCATTTTCATTGGGATTTTTTGCTGTTACAGCTATAACAAACTTGGTTGTGTTTTTCTTTTCCATGTTCTTCAAGGACATTAGTATGCCAGAAATGCTTTTAAGAGCAAGCCTTACATAGGCAGGTCTTGCATGAGTTTGTCAAACAGCCCCTAGCAAAAGCAAACAAGCTCTCACTAGTCAGATGCGTAGGCAGGCTCGGAGCAAGAAGAAAACTGACTGGCTACAATACACATCACGCTCCACTAAAGGATAACATGAAGTAGATTTAGACCACTTGACATTCAGGATGTCAGATACTCAGGTAGATGGAAAAAACCATGGCCATGTGAATTGTGGCAAAAAGCAGCTAAGTAGCATGCCTGTAAGTAAAAAAATTCTCCTCTAGAGTCACAAAAATGTATGTGCCAAACACTTACCTTTTAGTAGTTCAGGTCTTAAGTAGCAAATTATTTCCCTTCTTTGAAGCATTTTCCTGGCATCCAATTGAAATACAATGCAAATTGTAGAATACGTTTTTCTGGTGCTGAAAAAAAAATGCTGTCTTTTTGGTTTTCACTACCATAGGTCCCAGAACCACTCCACAAAAGAGCAGATGTTTATGGGTGCAGAGCTGGGGTTGTCTGGGGAACATCAGGTCAAACCTCATTCTTCAAACCAATTCTGTCAAAGGACCCTCCATTGTCACTGATATTAAAAAGTGATTCTCCCTCAGAATTGACACCTGAAAACACCTGGAAAATAAGTATGGTGACTTTATGAAATGACTTCTGTTCTCTGACACAGTGTTCCTCTGCAGGCCAAGTCCCTAAATCAGGTCTCTACTGGAGACAATAAACTAGGTTTCATCCTCTACTGATTTGACAAGATCCTTTGTAGTGTTGCCACTGCAAAGCTGTTTGAGCTGAGTGGCCGGGACCTGCTATCTCTGTTCTTGGAAGTTATGCCCTGTTCATCCTTACAGGCAGCTTTGTAGCTCCACCTTACTAGGTAGGCTGCAAACAGTAATCAGATCAACCTTTTCCAATGGGAAGCTCTTTCCCGGTATCTTTAAAGAATGTAGTGTGCAAACTTTGGCTTTATTGTTTGTTCTTTAAACAAATAATTTGCATGTTACCAGTGAGAACATGTCTTGAGAGAAACCAATGATGTGTAGAACAAATGATGCCAAACACGCAAGTTATTTCAGTAGCTCTGAGCTCAGATTAGGTGTGTGTGCCATTGTGTTTGGCCCCATTGTGGAGTGGGTTTTGATTGGTATTGCAGCTCAGCAGAGGGCCCTGGAGCCCAAGGGAAATGCCAGTACCTGCAGCTGGGGAAGGGGAACCTGGCTAGAGAGGCTGCTTTGCAAAACTCCACACCACTACTGGCACCAAGATGATGTAACTACCTTACTTTAAAATAGCTGATGTTGCCAGTATCTTCATCTTCTCGTTCAAGTCTTTACTAGACTTAATTTTTACCTCTGAATACTAGAAAGTGAAATTTCCATACTGCTTTAAGCAGCACAGAAACTGTTTCAAGTGCTCACATACTTGTCAAATTCCCAACAAATATCTCGTCAGTGTTGTCAGTGAACTTTGATTCAGCACTGTGAGTGTCTTCAGCAGGACAGTGTCAGTCTCTGCGTCCTCTGCACTACACCTCAAAGGTATGAGCTCTCTCATTCGTTCCTTGCTGTTAAAGCAATGCTGGGAACATCTGTGGCACAGACTTAAATAATAATAATCTACTGATTTTTAAAGTCAGACCAACAGGAAACTAATTTAAAACCTGGAATAAAGTTGTAAGTATATGACTTAGTCTCACCAAAGCCAGTATCCTTATGTGGGTAATATCCATTATTTCAGATTGAGCTTTGGAAACAGGCTTATACAATTTTTTTTCCCCTCTGTAAATGGAAGCATTAACTCTGAATTGCCTGGCTTTTGCAAGCTTATATCAGATTCAAAATTATTTTATGCAGGATTTCTACATTTATATTCTTTAATGCTTCTGACCTTCTTGTCTGCCAGGCAGCTGTTTAGTGTCCCCTTGGATCCGTTCCAGCTGGAGCAAAATTCAAATGTCGCTCTGAAGGCTGTCCATTCTGACATCAACTATTATTCCTTTAAAAGTGAAATAAATAAAGCTATAAGTTAAAAGAATCAAAAGGAAACGTGCAGAGGTATTTTTAATCTTTTAATTATTATTACTCATCAAAGGCAGCTGAGTCCCTCTAGTGCTTCTGTGTTGTGCTCTGCACTTGTTCCAGCAGGAGGGTAATGAGAAATGGAAAACACCAATCTTAATTATTTCAGCATACCCTAAATGTGTGTGTTTGTTTACTGGGACAGAAAAAGGAGGTGGAGATTACATCGCATTTAATTCACTTCTAAATCTGCCCAGACCTGATTCTGAAATTTAATTTCTGACATATGTTTCAAAAGTTTCCCCTTCCCTTCCCTTCCCTTCCCTTCCCTTCCCTTCCCTTCCCTTCCCTTCCCTTCCCTTCCCTTCCCTTCCCTTCCCTTCCCTTCCCTTCCCTTCCCTTCCCTCCCCTTCCCTTCCCTTCCCTCCCCTCCCCTTCCCTTCCCTTGGTCCTAAACCATGATGGGTGTGAGCATGTGCATAAGTGCCTTGAATCAGAGCTGTATCCACAAGACATCTTTCTTTCATTAAAGCAGCTACAGGCAAGGCCAGTTTTGTGACTCAGTATAAAGAATATTTCATTTTTTTGCTGCTTAAGGTAATTATTCAAAGCTCTTTGTAGGCAAAAGCGGATCGTATGTGTGAGAAACACGAGAAGTACAGGCTTTAGTAGGATGTGGTCAATATCTGTGCAGCTTTGAAGTCATTTCTAATGCAAAAGATGCCCTGGTGATGGCAGCTTTGGCCACTGCCTGTCTGTGAGACATTGCAGAACGACCCAACCCTTTTTGCTTAGCTGTGCCTCCAGTGTATGTCTTTGAGCATCCCTCTCTCTTGATATTGCAGCATCCATTATTTTTCGAATCATAGAATCATAACGTTGGAAGAGACCTCCGAGTCTGGCTGTCAGAAAATTGAGTGAAACAGGATAAGAAAAACAGAAGTGAATTGTGTTAAAGCTTCATAATTTTTCATGGCATTTCTTTTCAGTTAGAATAAAAAATTAGAAAAGATTTCCCATTAACACGTGTTGCTTGACAAATAATTTTTTATGCAAGTACTTGAATTTCAGTTGTTTTCATATCCCTAATTTCATCTCCAGTTTTGTACATAAAAATCTTACAAAATGCTAGTATATATTTAAATTGCTTGGGAGAAAACAGGCATATTATCTTAGTTACACTAAAAAACGTATTGGTGCACAATTAAAATGGCCACTGCTTTCAGCTTGCCTGATTATAATCTGTACCATATGACTTCCCTCTTTCCTTAGCTCAGTTGTTCCCACCTATATTGGAACAACCAGCTCCTTCTTGTGCTTGTAGGAAAATATATTATAGTTAAGTGCAACTCATGTTGGAGAAATTATTAATTTTCAAAATGGAATATCTGAGAAGAATATTGAGCTGGTAGAAACTCAAATTGGTTTTGTAGCATTCTTACAGAAAAACACAGTATGTTAAGGATAAGAGATTTTGCACTGATTCACCTTGGATTTGGGGTGCTTAAATTTTAATATTGTCCAGGCATCTGGGATCTCATTAGCTTATGGTCACATGCTGCAATATAACAAAGGACTATATCACACTGAAGCTATCAAGCACATGTAGCCAGCTTACAGGCAAAGGTCCTCTATGATACTGTACTTCTATCGCCCAACATTAAATCTCTTTTGCACAAGACCCTCTTACACTGTCGAGCACTGTAAAATAGATTTGTGAGTCCAAACAATGCTACTTTGATGCCCTGCAGTAATCAGTGTGCCCCACACTTCGGGAGAACAAATATTTAATAAATACCATGTTCACAGCACCACTTGCTGTGAAACTGATAACTGTGTTTTGACTTCCCTCCTGTCCTCCTGTCGATATGGTTGTTTTGCATTTTGAAGTGGAATATCAAGCATGAATGCATGTTTGTAGCTGCTGTTTTACTAGAACAGCATCAAGGTTGGCACTGCAGTGGAAGAGCTATTGAGTGTGCACCACTAGGAGAGGTGGCAATACCCTGGTCTGTTCTTCTTTTGCCTTCACATGTTTTAACATTGCACTCTTTTTATGCAAAATGGGGCAAAATAAAAATGTTTATGCAAAATGGGGTTCTGCTGAATGCTAACTTACACTCCTGTTGTAGTCTAGACATGCCCTATGGGTTTGCCTCTGTTTTTCAAGGGGTTGGGGGTTGGGTGTTCAGTTTGCAATATTACAGTGACATTTGCTGTGGAAATTTTTTCACCTAAATATACCCTCTTTGCCTTGAGGACTAAGCAGTCATGACCATATCACACAGGATTTGATCTTTGCTCGAAATGGTGGTTGGTAGGCGTGTTTGCAATTGCATGGGATGAAAAGCTATCCCAGGTGTACGAGGCCCAGAGTAATGCTGGGCTGTTGAAACAAAGCTGTGCGAGCAGTTTCATAGCCAGCTGATGAGCAGAAGCCAGACATTACAGAGGGAGCGTTTGCTGAGGAGTCTGGGCTATTCTTCTGAAGCTGCCTTTCTGAATTTCTTTGAGTATTGTCTTCTTCATTCCCTCACCTAGATAGTGGGTTAAGATATTTTCTGTAATATTTTCCCCCCATCCAGACCATATCACCTATTTCTCCTACAACATTGGACAAATCACCTTACTCCACATCTGCTTACTCCGTTGCAATACGGCAATGATAAAAGCAAAGGTTTCCATCATTTTTCTGTATTATGCGTGACAGATTTCTACTGAGACATTTACAGTGCTTGGAGATGTTGATCTGCATGAAACCTGCTGTGAAACCATACATGAGGGAATCCAGTTGCCACATTACATGCTACATGGATCTGCATTTCAGAAGGTGAAATGCCAGCTTTGTTAGAGTCTGGCAGTTCTGAGTGTTGTTCATATACATAACTCTGGGGCTTTTATTGTCTAAATCAGGGTCTTGACATTAAAATTACAGATCTGAATATACTCAGGCAACTGATGGCTCTGAAGTGCAGGTATCAGCTGCTAAAGTATATAGCAGCTGTGGACAATTTCAGGATTTTTCCATACTAGATATGTAGAACTATTTCTTTACTCTGAAAGCCCACACAGAACCAACTCCTCTAGTAGTAACCAACCTTCCTCTGTTCTGAAACCACATACATTACAATCAGTGGCAAAATGGTTATTTGGACAACACCAGCAGTTCTTGTTTTTACAACAACTGGACTAAAGAGAGTTGAACGCAGCAGCCTAAGAACGCTGTCACATGCTGTATTTCTTTTTCTGTTTATTGTTAATACCATTTCAAGCAGCAAATCATATTATTCATGATTTTAACAGTGTCACAGGAAAACAGCTACTCCAAATTTTCCAGCAGCACCATTTACAAGGCTTACTCAGCACAGATACAACAATTTTGCATGTAATCAGCCCAGAAGGCAGTTCTCCAGCACAACTATTTTCCTCTTTGAACTCCCAGTTATTTTCTACCTTGGATGGTCAATAATGAAGATTGGGTTCTGGAGATCTAGTGCTCAGACTGGACCTCTGTCCCAGTGTCAACATCTTTAATGCTACTGAAAGGCTGGAAAGAGTTTTTCCTCAGTCTTACGATGCTTGAAACGGCAAAGAACTACTTGCTGCATTGCTTTCATTTGCCCTACTCTGCCAACAGAGAGACTTAGACTTGCCAAGAACCGGAAGATCACTCAGCCTTGAAAGCAATGAAATGAAGGCTGATTAAGGAAGATGCATTTCATTCATTTAGACACCTGCCTCTCCCCACACTTCTGAAAATACTTGAAGACACAGATTTCATCTACCCAGCCCACACTACTCAGCTAAACCCTTTTATCTTATGACACCAAAATGTTAAAAAAAAGGCTATAGCATCTGACTTTGAACCAGGGAGAAAGTCAGACAGATCTGGCTCCAGCCTGAGGCGAGGTTGTCCTCAGCTGAAATGCTGGGCACCCAATCTGTCAAGCTGGATAGCTGAGACATGGTTGAAAAAAGACCCTTTGTGTAGGGTCTAAAGGCCGTTTGGGCATTAGTGGAACCAGCAGCTCTGACCCAAGGGCTGGCAGAGCTGACCCAAGGGCTGGCTAGCTCTTGTACTCACCCTAACACAAGCTTCAGTGCCACTTCTGCTCCTGAGAGCATCCCTTATGAGTCAGTAATAAAGTGTTGCAATTCCTGCTCACAGTAACAAATGTGCACACAAAACGCACTTAACTACCCAGTGCTTTGTAATAAAAGCTATAAATTGCCAGACTCCTGGCGCAAGGCATGCGTTTAATTGTGATCTTTGTTGCTACACTGCTAAACTATGCTTCACTGTTTTTGCTTGTTTCCCCTTGCTGGATCACCCAGAGCAGCAGACTTTCTTGAACTACTTTGAGAGGGAGTGGTTCGAGTGCGTTGCTTACTTAATACATTTTTTGGGGCAAGTTTTTTTATCACCCAGCCCTACTGAATATCGGATATAACTTCACAAACCATATTCCTGTATAGCAGATGCAACTGCTGAGAATTCACGATCTAGTCAAAGAAAAGTATGCAGTCAGTAAACTATGACTTGTAAATTCAGTCCTGGCCAACTGCACTATAAATATGGGTAATGTTGACCTCCTGCTGCTATGATTATGTTCTAAAGAAATGAATGCTGCCATAGAAAAAATGCTGCCATTATATTATAACTTTTTATTAGTTCATCACTCATTTTGTTACGTAGTCATCAGCAAGAACGTTAAAAAAAAAAAGTTGTTGTTGCCATTTTTTACTGTGAAATATTGAATGCGTTTGATTTCCCTCATTCTCTCTGAGCCCTCACTTATCTCTAGTTAACCACAGGGCTGACTGATCTTATTTAGGTAATATGGGGCAAAGCATTTTGGAAATGCAGAACGCCTCATCATCTTTTGTTAGAAAAGATGGAATTTGCTGTATTTGATTGGATCCAAATTCCCTTCAGTGTGAAAGATGGTGTCTGTGAAATACCAGTTTTCTTTCCCAAGAGCCTCCTTAAGTGCTACTGCAAAAGGTGAGAGCACGTCAGCACCTTGGACTTACTTTAATTGATATGGTAGGGTCTGGGAGAAGCTGTTTCCTCCACAGGGCTTTCTTAGTCTTGCTGTGAATATATGAGAGCAAATTTGGGCAATCAAAGTCACCCAGCAGTCACAGGACCTCGCCAATTCTGTAGATATGGCAGGGTATCGTAGTTTCAGGACTGTAGGTCCTAGTGCTTTGAAACAGAGCGTGTTTTAGGCAACACCAACCAAGAGCTACTTGTTAGGATATGAAGTCTACAAGGAATAAGAACACCACCAGAAAACAAAAAAAAGCTTATTTTTTTCTCTTGAAAATATATATACTCCTACACTTAACCTGCTGTAGTAAAATATATGTGTGTATTTATACATACATAGAATTAAATAAAGCATTATTTGTTGAAGTATTTATAAAACAGAAAGTGATTGGCTCCCTCTTAAATAATGTGAGAAGTAAAATGTTCCCCATTATTTTTGCATGTCAAAGACAAACTAATGCTCAATGAAGTGTGACGTGATGAGAATTTTTCTATGTGCTTTAGAGGGGCCAGGATTTTATCCGTGGAATAAAGTGGGAACTATTTCTGCAAGACAGAGTCCAAACATTGGCAAAGGAAGTCTTAGTAGATTTTTACATGACACAAAGCCAAAAGTATTCATAAATGACTGATGTCTCAAATTCCATGGCAAAAATCCTACTGAGTTCAACAGAAGATTTTCCCTCGACTGCAGTGGTCATGAGATCAGAAATGAGGGAGCAAAACCCAGTTTCTTGATGCTTAGTATGTGTTTTAACATTATAAAACGTGTTACCAACAGCATTAGAACAGCTCATTGATACCATATTTCTAATTAGAAAAGCATGATCAGGAGGCCCTCCAGAAATTTGTGAGGGAAACCTCTGACTGCTAGTTAATGGTTTTGAATTTTGACTGCTTCTTTCCCACTAGGGTAAGGTTAAGTGAAGCAGGTAAAACTGCTACTTTTGTACATACTTTCTTGGTTATAAACACCACTGACAGCAATACTCCCTCTGTAAGCAGTTATTAAAACCAATGGCAACAGTCTAGTTGTACTCCATTTTTTTTTTTTCAAAAGATGAAACAACAGTGCTGAGCACCCTGTTAGTGGTAAAGTAATAAAAGACAAAATTACCCCTTTTAATGCAGTATATGACATTATGGGTAGAGTTTTCCAGCCCCCTTCACTAACACAGTCAATTAGTAGCCTAAGCTACCAGTCATTTTGAAAAATGTGGTTTAACTTTATTCTTAACATTGCTAAGATTTCAGGCTCTTTCCACTCGATGGACTAGTTTTACTCCAGTGAAATAAAGACGCTCCATTTCCAAAATTTATAGGGTTCATTTATTACCTCTAGTAACATATTATACTGTATAAATACTCTATCCTTGTTATATGTCCTTTTAAAAAAGCGATAACTTAGAAGATCACATTAGACAAGAAGTATAAAAATAAATACGTTCATTATATGCATTTATTACAAATTATAACCCTTCCCAGAAGGGAAAGAAATATAAAATACTTATAAAGTATATAAAATCTTTAGTAATATATTTTACTATATACATATGGAAAGCCATATTCTCTCATTGTCTATGGACTGGCACAAACTTTAATTATGCGAAGGTTGGCGTATTGCTGTGGATGGACCTGCTATCCTTCAGCTTTGTCTTCCCGCCTTATCAGTTACTTGAGCACTACAAACCCATCAGAGGCCACATAGGAGAGGTTCCTATTCATAGCCGGATTTCTTTGATCTTTTTTTAACCCAAATGCAGATTTCCATTGGCTGGGGCAAGGTAAAAGATTTGAATGCAAAAGCAGGACTCTAATGCTCACAAATGCCATCAGTCTGTTTGAAAGGATGGTAGGGCCAAGCTCCAATCAGAAAAGCTAGTGGAAGCAGAAGGCACACAAAGCAACTACTGACAGAGGCCATCTGCTCCATGAAGATTTCCACTTTTTCTAGCCTCTGGATTACATGTCACCACAATGGCATTGGAGTGGATGAGAAAAGTAGACAGATACATTGGGATGACAAAGATACTTAAAAAAAAAAAAAAGAAAGTTTAGTTATTTGTGGAGTTGACTGACTGTTCTTGATATTCCTTACTCTTTCCTGGTAGAGAATATGGCTTTATTTTTAAATAAAACTATTCTCTGAAACAATAGCAGCCATGAATGATATAGTTAAAGCTCCTTTTCCAATCCTGTTTGTAGCCCTTTGTGAGGTAGGTAAGCCTTGACCAATTATTTTGAGCTATCTTTTCCACTCCTGTTTCCCTCCCCTTCCTACACATGAGGACTTGATTGGTACCACAATATAAATCCAAAAGAAGGGAGAAATAACTGAATCCCAAAATGTTTGCTTAAACATATTTTGGCTACTGCTCACATATTGTTTACTTTGTATGAAACTTAAAAAAAAGGCAGTTATAATGCCCTCAGGCCTTATCTGCTGAAGACAGAAGTGAGTGAATTGGGTTTGCTATCCTATCAAATTTTCAGTTGGTAGGTATTTTTTGGATGCAATGCCAACTCAAGCTAGTTGCACTGTCCCACCTCAATGGATCCTCACCATCAATATTGTATGCAAAAACACATGCGCTGCCTCTAGCCCTCTTTTTTTCAGTGCATTGTTCTGAAGGAAAAAAAAAATAATAAAAAAATTTAGCTTTCCCAACTTATACTATTTAACTGCAGTCCGTAACGTTGCAGAAGTCTATTAGGTGTTTTGGTTTCTTGGAAGGCTCACAGCTTTCTTGCGGCAGCACGCTGCCATCGTAAGAAACACATTTCAACAATCTCTTCTTGAAACCTTTCCCACATGTCTTAGAGCAAGGTGACCAGTCCCCCAACTGCCACTGTGGGCAGGGCACATCAGCGCAGGGACGGACATCGCTGGGTTTCAGCTCTTGGGTGCAGTCGTCAGCTGGCCGCCCCCGAGGGTCCCGGCACTCCACTGCCCGCCGCTGCCAGCCTGAGCCACAGGACTTGGAGCACTCTCCCCACTCCTCAATGACCCACTCAGAGGAGATGATCTCCCTGATAGCATTAAAGGACTCTTTCTTTCTACTGGGTGCTTTCTCTGACCCAGGCTGAGTGGGCTTCTTCACAAAATAGGTGAACTTGATCTTGGGCTGGGGGAGGTCCCCCACCGTGAGGACCTGGATGGTCAGAGGCTCCTTCAGAGGGCTGAAACTGCGGATCCTCTCCAGAGCAGCAGAGGAACCACTGTACCTCAGCACACTGCCCTTGTAGGTGATGTCCTGCTCCAGCGTTGACAGGGTGTAATCGCCATTGAGGATGTAGGTGCCATCTATGGCTTTGATGGCAAGGAAGCTGCCATCGTGTCTTGCGCCCCTGTGATTTCGCTGCTTCACTTCGATGTTTGTCGCCCCAGCCGGAATGGTGACGACATCATGGTAGCCGGGTCTGCCCAAGAGAAAAGAGAAAGACTTGAGTTCTCTGCAAAAAGGAAGAAGCTGCCCAGCACAAGACTGAATGTCATTTTGAAGCCAAAGAATTAAGCTCATGAGCTTCAAATCTGATTATATTAATGGATTAAGGGATTTGCAAAGTCACAATCCCACATTACTGCTATGGCAGAGGAGTGTCCACTTGAAAGAGGATTTGTTTGCAGAGATCTCACTGTAAGTTATCTTCAGTCAGATGGCTCTGACAGATCAAATCTCAGTTCCACAATAAACTGGGGCAACACCTCACCTCACTGACATGGAAACTCCAAGCTTACAACCACAAATCTTTCACCAGAACAAACTAGTATCAACAGTTACATACTCACTTTGCTCTAACAAGTGTGCCAGACACTTTCTTGCAAGTGGATCCATTGCCACCACAGATACCGCATTTGTCAAACTTCTTATTGGATCCTATCATACGGTCACAGCCAGCTTTTACACACTGTCCCTGGACGCAGACGGAGGTGGAATCAGGGCTACATGGGGTACCATCTACAACCTTTACAGGAAAGAGGAGTGGGGTGTTTGATTAGAAGATTCACATTGCTTTGAAACTGCATAATATAGACACATACAAAATACGGATGGGTGGAACACCTGCAGCATCTGTATTTTCAAGGCTTTTGAAACCAAAAACCAAAGCAGCCCATACACAGTTGGAGGTATGTGGTGCTACTTCATTGCACTTGCAAAAATGATGCCATGGTGACACGAGAAAACAACCAATTTAATTTCTATTAATAGCCCCCTCCACCCACAAAACTGTTTTATTCATTTCATGTAAAGAATGTTGTTTTCTAGTGTCACTAGAAGGTAGTCATGTCCTCAAAGTACAGGACCAAAAATGCTTTTAATGGTGTTCAATGTATCTTTTATTTCTAGGAGTACTGCTCCTCAAAAAACATCTGTGTCATTGCCCTGGTAGTTACTGGCTCTCAACAGCTTAGGACAGTGAGTTCAAGTAGCTATGCAAGACGAACATTTTTCCTTTCGTTTATTTTAAGCTGTCAGCATATTAGTAACTGGTATGAGAAAGCACCAATGTCTTGGCAAAGAACACTCACAGTTTTCCAAACATATCTCAGTGTAATCAAATTGATGAAAGGAGAGGAAAAAGGAACTAGGGTGGAGTGGGTAGAAGAGGAGATACGTGTGAAATAATTGGAAGGACTATGCCAGAATATTTAAAGTATGCTTGCACTAATTAAGCTGAACACGTAGGAAGAAGAGAAAGAAGAATCTCGCTTAAATATGATGAAGACATAATTTCAGATTTCTACACTCTTTGACTCTAAACTTCACATAAAGAGTTAGAGAAAATAGAAATCTTATTTGTTATTACATGGAAGATGTATAGTTTTGAAATACCTTTGGCTGTAAAACAAAGAAGTATCCTGTTCCTTTTGCTCGGCAAATAAGCTTGCATCTGTCTTTTGGAGAGACCCCAGCAAACTTGGGTGTCCATTCCACTGCAGGTCCACTTCCAAAAGGAGGCTTGGAAAACTCATTGTGCTTTTCACATTGTTCCTCCCTAAAGGTTTTGCCTGCCGACAGAAGAGAAAGACAGGTGGACATTAGATCATCTTCTGTACATAGTCTTCCTCTACAAGATACCCTTCCTCCATCTTAGAAATGGGAAAAAGATTACCATCATTGTCCGGACAGTCTTCGATGTTACACGATCTGTATTGTACCCTCTTCCCTTCACAGTATTTTCCCCCATTTCTTGGGATAGGGTTGTCACACTCCCTGAAGGAGTACTGCACTCCACCACCACAGGTCCGGGAGCACTCTCCCCATGCACCCCAGGATCCCCAGCTCCCATGCACTGGTGTCTGGAATGACAAGGAAAAGCAGAAAAAAAGTTAATACAGTGAAAGCAAAACCAAACCACAAAAACCACAAGTATGCTCATTTTTACCTAAGCCTTTTGTAAAAAGAACCCTCCAAGTTTGTTTTACTAGCTATCTGCCTTCACTTATTCAAGCACTTTTAACTAATTACTCCCACTGAAGCATTATCTATGCTACTCTGCAAGCCAGGATATATTCTGATTTATTTTTCAATACTTACATCATAATGCTTCTTCTCAGTTTTGTTCACACACTTGCCATTCATGCACCACTTCCCTTCCCCACAACTGGTGCCGTCTGCCCAAGGGAAATGTTTGGTCTGGCACACAAGCAGTCCTCCAGAAGTGCCAGTACACCACAGTGTTGTACACGTACTGGCTGCATCAGGGCAGTGCTTGGACTCATCTCCAAATGTAAATTGGCACTGTCTGTTGGCATCATACAATGTGCCAGGCAAGTCAGAAGGAAGCTGGATTGGTCTGTGGGGCTTGTCCAACAGACACTCACCTGAAAAGGAAGAAAACAAAGAAAGAAAAAAACAAAAGCCAGTGAATTTGGTTTGAAAAGAAAAACGAAAAAAAAGCAAAAGAGAAAAAGAGAAAAAGCAAAAGAGAAAAAGCAAAAGAAAAAAAGAAAAAAGAAAAAAAGAAAAAAGAAAAAAAGAAAAAAGAAAAAAAGAAAAAAGAAAAAAAGAAAAAAAGAAAAAAGAAAAAAGAAAAAAGAAAAAAGAAAAAAGAAAAAAAGAAAAAAAGAAAAAAAGAAAAAAAGAAAAAAGAAAAAAGAAAAAAGAAAAAAAGAAAAAAAGAAAAAAGAAAAAGAAAAAAGAAAAAAGAAAAGAAAAAAGAGAAAAAGAAAAGAAAAAAGAGAAAAAGAAAAAGAAAAAAGGAAAAAAAGAAAAAGCAGTAAAGCACAGGAGCTTAAATGCCACATGAATGGAAAGCTTAATAATCTTACCATGACCATTATCCAAGAATGTTGTAATCATGTAGGCACTACATGGAGACCAAGGCTGGCTGCGATCCAGATTGGAAAGCATAGATGCCATCATGTGGAAATCCCGGCTTATTCCATTAATACCAGCACATTGCTTTGCATCGTCATGAGGCATGTTAAACACATGGCCTTAAAAAAGAATAAAAAGGAAAGTTTGTGACTTTAGGAAGTCTGTCCTATGCATTATCAATACTATTTTCAATATTACTCTAGAGCTGCTCATAACCCAATCTTTAAATAGTAACCTGAATCTGAATACTGCCAAATTTTAAGCAGATGACACTGTATCTTTGCCCCCTCACAGGCTTTTCATGTGCTTTTTTTTCTGCAATCAGTCGAATACACAGCTCTTGCAGACAATGCAGTGCAGACCGGATTTGCTTTCCACAGTTCAACCCTGCTACATGGCAAAGCTTTGCCTTCTCCTAGTTGCACTCAGGGAACACAGGGTGCTCTGTCCTCTGCAGGAGAAGCCCATGGTGTGGGCTGGGCAGCTCTTGTCTCTACAGCATGGAGTTGGCTTCAACTAATCACATGAAATAACCTTGCAAAGTTTCAAGTACCGAGTTCGTGGGCTGTTGTGAAGGCAGCCTGTAAACCGTCGTCTTCTATGATAGAGCAACTGCGGTTTAGGTCACAAACTGTTCCCACATCAGCCATCCCAAGAGTATCACATGTCTTGGCACCGCAAAGGTCCTGTAAAAAAAAGTCAGTTTCATTATTAATCAGATCAGAGACTTAACCTTGGCAAGAAACATCCAGCCCTGGCAGTTTGCCTTTACTTATGGAAAGAGCATAAATATTCAGTACTTCAATGGGTACGATGGCAAAAATCTGTCTTTGGAACATACAGAAGGGTTACACGTAGAAATAAAATGCATAATTTCCATACTAAATCTGCTAAAAATATAAGAGGCAGAAATACGTTGCACATACTGCGAGTTTCATCTGAGGTGGTGCAAACAGCAAAATAAATGACTAAATAAACAGCAGTTAATTTCATTTTTAGCTTATTTTGCTGAAGCTGTGATGATATAAGACTGCCTCTCAACGCTCATTCAAAGGTCTTCTGGCACAGGGGACCTTCAGGGGTAGGGAGCAATGGGCACGTGGATGGATTTGACCTCTGTGTCCCTCACCTGCCTGGTGAAGAGTATTGCTGTATCGTAGTGCTCTGCATGCCGGTCACTGGGCGGGTTGTGCTGCTTCTGCCAACTGCAGAAGTTTCTTAAAGTCAGGGCTGCGTTGGAAGAGATATCGGGCCCCTTCCGCTCCTCATAAATGACCATGATTTTCACCACCACGAGGCTGATGGAGTTACGGATGCTGGGGTGCTTGTAGAGCTTGGCTGCCACAGAAAGCAGTGTCAGGAGATAGTGCTTCAGCCCACTGCCATGGAACTCAGCCATGGACTGGTCGGCTACCAGCATGGTCTCCACATAGCGGGGGCTGGACACAAATCTTTTCTTCCTTCTGCTTCTCGTTTCTGCATCAAAAAAGAGAGGGAGGGAACGTGCAGGTGAGCAGAACAGAAAAACACTGGTGCAAGAGATCACCGTAAGGAATCTCAAACCTGCAGATACTCATGATTTGCACTGAAGGGATGCACCACGTGTGCTCCGCTCCCACCCCCAAACTTCATCAGCCTGGGCTGAATAACCCCTCCCTGAGTCATGACGGGGTGGAGAAGCCATACCCAGACCCACACGCAGGGTCCGGGTGTGCATAATTTCCGTACTAAATCTGCTAAAAAATATAAGAGGCAGAACACGTTGCACATACCATGAGGTAGTGCAAACAGCAAAATAAATGATTCCATAAAACCCAGTTAATTTCATTTCTAGCCTACTTTGGTGAAGCTGTGGTGACAGAAGACTGCCTCACAACACTTTTTTGGGGGTCTCCTGGCAGAGGAGACCTCCAGGGGTCCGGGAGCAACCTCCCGTCGCGCCACCCTGTTCCTCGGGATGAGGATGCAGGGAAGGCACCGGGAGGGGTTGAATGGGGGTCACCGGGCGGTGTGGACATGAATGCGGGGGCACTGGAAGCGGTGGGGATGAAAAGGAGGCACCGGGCGGGGTGGAGATGAATGGGGTGGCGCCGGGCGCGGTGGGGGATGCAGGGAAGGCACAGGGCGGGGTCGGGGGATGAAGGGGAGGGCACCGAGCGGGGTGGGGATGAAGGGGAGGGCACCGGGAGGGATGGGGATGAATAGGGGACACTGGGCAGGATGGGGATGAAGGGAGGGCACCGGGCGGGGCGCGGAATGAAGGGGAGGCACTGAGCGCAGTGGGAATGAAGGGGAAGCATTTCCCTCATTTCCCCCCCTTCCCTCCCCGTCCCCACGGAGGGCGGCGCAGCGCCCCGACGGTACCTGCGTGCCCGGGGAGCTCTGGACCGTCCTCCCCCGCCTCGGCCACGGCGCAGCGTGCGGCGGGGGCGGCGCGGAGGACTCCGCGGAGGCGGAGGAGGTGGGCGCCGTATCGGTGCGCGGTGCCGGGCGCGGGCTGGAGGAGGTACTGGCGGCCCCGCAAGGAGAAGGCGCCGCGCATTCCCGCGCACAGGCTAAGCGCGGCGGCGGAGTTGGGGTCCCCGTTCACGGTGCCGGAGTAGAAGCAGCGGGAGAGGTCGTTCTCCTCCTGCGGCGGCGGCGGCGCGCCCAGGTACTGCAGGGTGAAGTCCGGGGCCAGGAAGCTGCTGTCGGGCTCCAGCTCCAGCGTGAGGCGCTCCCCGAAGGCGTCCAGGCGGAAGCGCTCCCGGCCGCCGGCAGCGCCCAGGCGCCGCGGCTGCACCAGCGCCTGCCGCTCCGCGCTGCACAGAGCCAGCACCGGCATCAGCACCAGCACCGGCACCGGGAGGCACCCCCCGCTCCTCATCGCGGCCGCCGAGCTGGGGCGGGCCAGGCTTTTGCAGCTGCAGCCGCTGGCTTGGCGGAGGAGCCCTTCTAATGTCTTTATTTGGTTAAATATATATATATATATAAGAGCTATATTGTGGAGTTTTTGCTTTTTGGGGGGGGGTCTCTCGGTTTCTTTCTGCTGGCGGAGGGTCCCGCGGTCACTGCAGAGGCGGTGTCGGCTTCCCCATGGCCGGGTGCGGGGAGCGAGGGTCTGCGAGGGGAGCAGCCGTCTCTGTCTCTCCGTCTATCTGTCCGTCCTCTTTCTCGCGCCTCCTCCTCCTTCAACTCTTCCCCAGCAGCCAGCTGCGGGTCGGGGAAGAAAGCTCCGGCGAGTCGCTCCGGCAGCCCTGAGACGGTCCCGCCCGCGCTTTCCACGGCGCTGGGAAGCGAGCGCCGCGAAGTCCCTTGCAGTGTGGGAGCGCAGAAGCAGAGCGCACGGCACCCCCTGAGCCCCCCCCCCCTCTTTTGCTGCTCTTCGAGCGACTCCGCTGTGCGGGGTGAGTGCGGCAGCCCGAGCCGCCGCCGCCGCCCTTTATGGGGCTCGCCCGGGGCCGCCCCCAGCGCCGGCGCCCCCCGCCGCGCCGCCCCTCGGCCCCGGGGCCGCTGAGCTCACTGCGTGCGTAACGCGCCCGCGGGCGGCCCCCGCCCACCCCGCTCCCCCCCCCGCCGCCTCCGACGGGGCGGGACGGGGCGCGGCAGGCAGAGCGCAGGGTCGGCTCTTAGGGCTGCCGGGAGGGGGGGCGACGGCCCCTTCCCGCGTCCCTACGGCTCCTCCGGCCCGGCCCCTGGGGACAGCGGGAGGGAGGGGAGCAGTACTGTCACCCCGCGCTCAGCTACCCTCGGTGGGGCGCAAGGATGGGACCGGGGGCTCCGATTTCCGCTGAGGAGCAGCAGGTGGACATGAGGGAGGGAGGAAGGGAGGTCCCTGGTCTTGTTCGTGGCTTTTCCTTTTCCTTTTCTTTCCCTTTCCTTTTATTTATTTATTTATTTTTCTTTTTCATTATATCAGTTATTACGCTTTCCTGACCCTAATAGCTCCGGTCAGGAGCTTAAAGAGTGGTGGAGCACTGGAACAGCTCCCCAGGGAACCAGTCACGGCGCCAAGCCTGACCATATTCCAGAAGCACTTGGACAACGCACTCAGACACACGGTGTGAGTGCTGGGGTTGTCCTGTGCAGGGACAGGAGCCTTATGGGTCCCTTCCAACTCAGGTCATTCTGTGATTCTGTGGTTCTTTGATTCTCTGTCAGCTGTGCACCTGCACTTCTGGGAAATGGTTACTTTTAAATCGATTAAACAGAGGCATTGACGTAGGTGCAGCCAATGTTTTCCTTTGAAGCCATAACCAACCATAGTGGTACAGCTAATCCACTTAATTCTTCATATGCGATGTGCAGCCCCAGTACTGCTGCTCCCTTCCTGTTGAGGCCTTTTTGGAGGGCAAAAGAAGTGGCGTGCAAATGTGTGGATGAAAACGGAAGCAGTGTACCTACCTGTTGGTGACAACTCCCGGGCTTCCATATTACACAAAGGTGCTTTGGGGTCAGTAGATGCTGTGTTTTACGCAATTGTAAAGCTGGAGGTAACAGACTCAGCAAAATGTATCAACCTTGTGATGATACCGTTGTAGCAAAGCAAACATTTCTAAAATTTTATGTATCCATTGCTGTCTTGGGATGGAGTGTCCTGTTTCTGCCACTAAATCTAAACCAAAGGGTACCTAACTTAAACCGTGTCAGGTAAACTTGGAGGCAGGCTGCTGTGTCAATTGCACAGCCTGATTGCCTGCTAAGTTCCAAAAAGGCATTTATTTCCTATAGTGTTTTGTAAATCATACAAATTTAGAAATGCACAATTTTTAAGTTGTGAAAAAAAACCTGTGAAAAGTTGAAAGCCATTTTCCAGTTACTTATTCCTCAAAAGTGCTGTTGTCCAACATAGTGATGTGCAAAACCAGAACCGGGCCTCAAAAGAGAGATTTTCCTTGGTATACAGCAGGAAATGCTGGGAGTCTTGGCTTGGAGAGGCTGTGACTGCCGCTTGTTAATGTCAGGAGGGAAAATATCCATTCAGTTAGAACAGAGGCCTAATATTTCACTGGAAGAATCAGAGATGTATGCCAAACTCGACCCTTATCTTTGAGATATGGTAACCTAGCTCTGTTGTGCTTTTCCTAGCATAAAAAACTTTCAGCAAAGTGGTTCATTTATGCTGTTAATTTTATATTGCACGCAATGTATATCTAGAAATTGTATGTGTTCTGAATATTAAGGACATTAGAAATTTAAAAGTCGAAAAGCGTGGTATATAAAACACTGAAAGGAAAACGTTCTTATAACTTATTTTTTAACTTATATTAGAGTCAAATTAGTTATGCTTGAAAAGATATTAGTTAAAAATTCAAAACCCAAGTCTCTCAGTGTAATTAGTGTAATGCAAAGATCAGCAGGGACTAGAAATAGGCCACTTCAGTGTCCACCTATTACATAGCCACCCAGCTGCTGGCTGCACCTTTGTGGTCGCATTTTACTGTTGTTTTTTGGTTTAAAATCTCTAATTTAAAAAGGTCCTGACCACCTTAAAACAGCTTTTTTTGATGTGACCAGTCTTTCCGATGTTCCGCCAGGTGGCACTCGCCTATAAAAAATTTTCCTCGAAGAGTTTCACGGTTCATTACCCAGATTTCAAACTGTGCTCTGGTGGAAAGGCTTACATTTTAGTACCGTTCTCAACAGTTCCGTGGTTAAGACAAAAGTTTTCCTGGCCTTTATTTAATATCCAAGGAAGTGAAGTAAAGAACTCGACAATTGGCTTGTTTTCCTCTATTGCTAGATGTGCTGCTCTGAACATGCAGGGAGACACATAAATGTTTTGCACTATGTGAACATGAATCCTCTCGGGAAGGATAATTTACAAAAGTTTTACTTCCTAACAAATGTGCAGTGTTGGCACACACCACCTGTATAGTCCTGCAAGTGCATAAATCTATTTCTGTGAATAATTAGCAGGATTGGTCAAGACTAGAAGGCAGTATGTATGTGTATTTGCAATTCGTATATCTAATCCATATCAATGCCAATCATATTTTGTTTAAATCAAGATTTAGAAAGCTAAACGTACTGAACTTTTGTAGAATTACAGTTAGTGGGATTAAAAAAACCTAGAAAGGGCATGAAACCATTTTAATGAATTTCTAGTGCTTGGGAAAAAAAAATCAGAGGTTAAAAAGTCTAATGCAATATGAACCACCAGGTGGCGCTAAAAGATCGTAGTATTTTAGTCTACAGTGTAAGAACAGTTTTTTATGGATTAGACCCAAGTATAGCCAGTATCTGAGCAGTATTAACAATGGTGAGGCTTTCATTTCTTTGCCAATGTTTTTATAAATTTCTTTCTCTAATATTAAAAAAGCCCCCAACACCCCACACTTCTTCAGCCTGTTTGTTAAATGCTGCAGTATGATAGCTTCCTTCATAAACCGTTATAATTTAGATTTAAAAAACAGCAGGTGGCATATTAAGCTCACTGAATACCGGGTGAAAGTCCTAATGCTGTTAAAAAAATCCTCAAAAGCGGACCAATAACCTTAAGCCTTTTAATTTTTGTTGAAATTTCATTTGATTTTGCAGAAATCTTTTCCCATCACTAATTGTGACTACTGAAAGGTTTGCCCATAAGCAACACTTCTATTCTAAGCACTCTCTTATTAGCTGTTGAGCAGCGTGAGTGGTTTGGCTTTGTGCAGAGCAAGGGAATGCATTGTTTTTCAAGGCAAATGAGTGTGCTGAACAAGATAATTTACAGAGATTGTTCCTCTATGATGTCCTTTCTGATGTTCATGAGTAGATTTTTTTCCCCCATTTATTTATTGATTTTGATGTCTTTAACAGTTGTTTTTTGTTAAGCGGGGTAACAGAGAAAAGAGAGAAAACCTCTTATTTTGCCTAAGTGTTTTGATAACGAGCAGTAATGGAAAAAAGCAAAACAATGTCCATCACTTAAGTGAGATGTATGCATTTTTTTAGAGGAGGAGAATTATGTGATTTAACATGGTTATCTGTTTCCCATAATTTCTGCTTTTACAAGAGCAAATTATTAAAGTTGCAGAAAAAAATAGATGCAGAAATTTTGGGAGCCCCCAAATTTTATTCCAAAATAGCCTGTATACACTCAAAATGAAGCATTACCCATTATTTCTACTTTCCATTAGTAAACTTTTATCAGTGTTAGTTTCAATGGGAACTTGGACTATTTCAGGCTACATGCTCATAGATTTTGTTATTCAGCAAATATAATGCACCGGACTTTAGGGTTCAGGATTTAGATTAGTTCAATTTACAAAGGTAAGGATAGCCAGGAAGCTTGTTTTAATTCAAATGCAACAACATTTGCAGAAATAAGAATATATTTATTTGATGCTGGTCCTTATTTAGACTACAAAGAAATTTTATTTAAGCATTTTGCACTGACTGATGTCATACTGCTCCTATAATTTTAATACTATTACAGGCATCATTATAACTAATGGCAAAATTTCTCTCTATATGGATTTTTTATTTGACGCAGGTAGGAACATATATGATCCAGGTCACCTTGCACATCTCCTAAAGACTGCTGAACTATCTTTCAGCTGAATTTTTCTCTTGGCTTCTTCATACAAGTTTTTTACACCTGGTTTACCTATTTGCTCCTGAAGTAAGTATGGTAAAAAATCTATTAAAGTTTTTCCACAAAAAGTGTTTTCAACCATTTTATCATTGAGCAGAAGTAGTGGGAAGTGAAAAACAGGAAGGACAAAAGTCCATTACAGAGTGTAGGGACTGCAGCCATGGGTCTTACTATTTCCTTACTGTTTATCAGGTAGCTGTAAAATTCCCCTAGTCACTTTTGGCTCTCTGTGTCCTCCTCATGTTATAGCCATGAGACATAGTCTTCTCCTGACTCTACTCGTAGGCCAGACTCAGTGGTAAAGATGGTGATCTGTGTTGTGCTGGCACTGATGCAGCGTGCCTTTCCTTCCTTAGTTTCCTGCACCTGAAGGAGGAGGGCAATGCATTGCTAATAGTCTACACTGACTGATGTGCCTGAGCTAAATTGGGTCTGTGGGGAAGGACAGGTCTCGATCTTGATCAGGAGTTGGCCACGTTCATAACCATGTATATAACTGTCTACTCTAGTATCCCTATCTGATCTGAGACATCAAAGGCTGTTGGCACCTCCCAGCTGTTTGTTCATTGATGTGCTTGTTAGAACCTGTGAGCTAATGCATTTTAAGTTATATGTTTTAAGAGTAGTAGAGCTAAAGCTGTTCATATATTTAATACTCATTTTCTGGCTAGAACAACACAGTAGGGAACGGCCTAGCATTTAGTTTTATGTTAACGTCTTCCGTTAGCAATTATTAGTCACTCACCATAGCAAAAGTCTGTTATCACAGCATGGTAAGTCTGAAGAAGGAGGTTTGCATAAGAATGTGAGTTTGGACACAACTCTATCACATATAAGTCCACAGGCAAGTGGTTTAAAAGACTGTTGAGGTCTGACACATGTATCTCGCTTTCTGGTGGTGGAAGTATTCCTTCTGAAGAATTCGTGTCATCATATAAATTGCTTGTGAACAGCTGACCTAAATCCAAATTTTCATGGTCAAAACAACTGCTAGTGTCAAATATACAAAAAAACCTCCCTGGAAAGAAGGGATCAAATAAAAAGAATTAGGCAAATCAAAATGCTGCATTATAATATGTCTCCCAAAGTGTTTCAGAAGTTAAATATAACTGTAACGTTGGCTGCGAAGTTCCTCGGCAACTGGCAAGGAGCGCATTCATGCATACTCTGAGATCCATGACATTTTGATATTTTTATCACACTGCGATTTCAACAGATACTACACTTTCTCTGTGTACTTTGGACAGAGGATTTCACAAGTACTGCAAGAAGCGTAACAGTTTCCATGAAAGTCCTCATAATGAAAACTCGTCACTATACCTATTAATAATTTTTTACTTTGAGATGTCTGTGTGATGTAGGAGACAATTACCATCACTTAGCAGATGTGGGCACTGGCCATGCTGATTGCAGGGAAGTTTCCATCTTGCTAGACAGTGCTCTGCTTGTTGCTGTCCTGGTCTACCCAGACATATGCTGGTCATTCTTTGTGACCAGAGCCTGTTTAATGCTGATACTCCCTGTAAGAAGTATTGAGGAATTTGAACATAAACAGCAAATATTTTCTGTAGCATTACCTTTTAAGCTGGGCACTTGCCTTACCCTAGTTCTAGCACACCCATGGTAACAATGGTGTCGGCTTCGCAGAGGGTGTGATGCGTCAGAGCAAGTGGTGGAAACAGTCAGCTCAGCCTGGCAGGAAGGGAAGGAGACCCTCTGAGTTAGTGTTGCTGTCCTACCATTAGTTGGTCTATTAACTCATTGCAATTCTGTTTCCAGACCTAAACTGCCATGTACATATTTTATCTTACTGAACTTAAGGTACATGAGGACGTATTCATATTAGAATCCATTTTACTAACTTTCCTTTTCTGCTTCACATTCTCACAGTATAATTTTAATAGCCTCATTTACATGTTTTACCTTATTCATATTTTTGTTTCATCCTCTCTTATCCCATCTTTTCTTCCTGTTATGCTGGATAATCAAGAGTTGGCAGTAAGTGTATTAAAGGACAAAAAACATTAAGGGAAGTGATTAACCGCTCCCCACTCCTCAAACATTTTATATACGTGTTTAGACTCATCTAATCCATGCTTTGCTAAAATCTGGATTAGATGGCGTTTCCTTCTGGTTTGCAGGGATGGGGCTGGCCTTCTTGAACTGCAGTTCCTGGGGCTCCTCTTAGTCTCAGATTGTTCACCAATTCTGAGAGGGTTCCCTCTTTTCCTCCCTCTCTCTATCCGAAAAGCCTCACCTCTCCTATGGGTGTCTGAAGATGGCCACTGCTGGATAAATAGCCTTTGTAACATTCACACGAAAACTTTCTTTTTGCTTGGCACAGCTGTTTTCCTTCTTGAATAATCATGACATCTAGGGAAAAAAGTTAGACTCTTTCTAACTGTGGTTATAAATTCATGCATGTGGGATCAGTGCATTGCCTGCTCTGTTTTACAGTCCAACACACTGCTTGAGATAATGTAAACCCACAGTTTAAAGTACAGACTTGTATTCATTATCAGGTTCTCCATCACCTATGACAGAGATATTATGCTAATCGCAATAATCGAGATAGTTCAAAATTCAAAATGTGAGATTGAAATACTCCCCCCATTTTTTTTTTATTTTTTTTTAGGCATGGGTCTTGCTATTCTATACCTTGTAAAATGTCTTTCTGCGCTTATTATAATGAAAGGGAATTTCCCAGACATCAGTACGGAAAGCATTTGGTATCCTTTATAAATAGCTTGCATTTTAACATCCAAGTATCTTATATCACTCTGTTGCCTTTGCTAATACTAAATAATGCCCAACTTGTGTCACGTTGGTGTCTGACACGTAGTTAAAGCACTGCTCAGTACAGCCAAGGGTAGATTTTTCTATATGAGCAGGCCAGAAGTCCTCTGCCACCTTCTAGAAAGAGTGAAAAAAAATTTCAGTTCTTTCAAATAGGTGAGCCACTTCCATATGCTGAGGACATGGCCCTTGAATTTATTGAGGTACTGACTTTGCTTTCTTTGCCTGGTGGTAAAATACAATGTCTTCCCGTCTCTGTCATCTGACATCTGAATCACTAAAACCAGAGTATATCTATAGACTATATAGAACCCAAAGATGCTACCCTTTCTCTCAGTGCTGGCATAGAGGTGGCCATTATGAGCAGTGTAACCTTTTTCACTTGTATTTTAGTACCTGCTCTTACATATTGGGTCATGGTTGGTGTTTTCCATCTTAAGTCCTGCTTTGGTTTTAAATAAGAGCCTGTATTGGCTGAGCGGCCACTCACTTCCATGATACTTTCATCACAAATGGGAAATGGCATTTATAGTCTACTCGGCTTACTGCTGGGGCTCTTTGTCTGAAGTCTGAGGCTTCAAACCAACATGTGACAGGAGCCATTTTAGAAGTAAATTGGGGAAAGTTTTTACTACTCAAAAAGCATATAGAATCAAGCAACAGTTACACATTTCTACATCTAGCAGTTGAATAATAATCCTCAATAGTTCTGATTGCTCCTCTTCTAAAGTGAGGGGTTTTGATATGTCAGTGCAACTTCTTCAAGGTCAAAAGAGTTACGAGCCCCAGTGTTTTCATAAGTCTTGCCACTACCTGCAAGCAATTGTAATGGAGATCATCTTGCTGCCAAGCTGGACTTGTATAGTGAGTGGAGAAAGTGCTAGCCAGCCAAACGTGAAATACTCTTGCCTGCATCTCTTTTATTCGGAAGTGATGGAAATAACATGTTAGCAGCTAAAGATCTCAGCAATACATACTTCAAGAGAAAGAACCTTAAAAGGCAGCTTCACTTAACAGGAAATTTAAGGATTTGCATCAGGATCTTTATTTAGATGCTTTAATCTGGGCATTCATCAGTTTATCCCATGATTTATGTAAATATTTCAGAAATGCTGCAAGAGATTATAATGTGAAGACGTGGTTTTAAGTACATTTCTATGTGTCTTTCTTTAATATTTGCTGTATAGCGAAATAGGGTAATATGTCCTTGTAGGTTCTGGGGGACCTGTAGCTGTGCTACAGTCTCATTTTGAAATAAGGAGCAAATCACCTAAGCTTAAGTCCAACAAAGGCCATAAATACATAAAGATCAGTTACAGAATCCAGTAGCTGGGTCAACTCTATTTTTCAAAAGCTTTCAGGAGTTCTCATTAATTACTTCCTTCTAAGCATTAAATTTTTGACTCCCTCATTGTGCTTATATGGCTCTCAAATGAGCGACTCACAGTCATTGAGGAGTATCTACTCAAAAGCCCCTAGCAAGTGTTATCTTTACTTAACAGGTAGAAAACTGAGATACAAAGACATTCAGAAATGTATTAGCAATAAGACAAAACACCTTTGTTACATCAGTGCAATTCATAGACGGTTGAAAGAGCCTCTAGCTCTGATACAGTTTATTTCAGCTATTTCAGTACAGGGTTCATGATGTTGTTAATATGTTCTTGCCTTTTTGAAAATTTTTATCCACATTTTGAACAGGACATGGGATGGCTACCTCTTAATTTTTTTCTACTTTCAGCCCCCTGTGTTTTCTAATGTTAGCTGGGAACTTCAGATTCCTTCTTTGCACTTCTTTAATGTTAGGTAAAAAGTAAATGAGAAATCCTTGTTTGATCTCATTTTCAAGGGCACATAAGTCAGTAAGGCTTGTTTAGGAGTCTTGGGACAGAACAGGCACCTAAAGGTTTCCCTCAGTTCTGAATATGCCTTTACGTCAATTCTGATTTGTTGTTTTAATCACAAGGTCAGCTGAGCTAGAGACAAGGCTTCATCACAGATTTTGCCTGAAACACTGGGATGCTTAATATCTCAATTTTATCGATGACATGAGTAAAATAAAAAATTGCAACATAAAAACAATAGAAAGCAAAGGACTATAGGGTATTGTAGTGGGTTGACCTTGACTGGCTGCCAGATGCCTACCCAGCTTCTCCCTCATTCCTCCTTCTCAGCAGCACAGGGGACAGCAAATTAGAAAAGCTCGTGGATCAAGATAAAGGCAGGGAGATTGTTTATCAGTTAGTCATGAGCAAACCAGAGTTGGGAACAATTAATTTAATTTATTGCCAATGAAAATAAAAGAGGACCATGAGAAACAAAGACAAATCTAAGCCCTCTTCTTACAACATTTTTTTCCTAGGCCCAACATCACTCTTTCGTGACTCCTCTGCCTCCTTCACAAGTGATGCAGAAGGATGGGGATTGGAAGGTTGTGGTGAGTGCATTACAGTTCCTCTTTGCTGCTCCTTTCTCCTCAGATATTGTCCCTGCTCTAGCATAGGCTTCACAGAGGCTGCCCTGCAGCACCCACCACCAGCACCTGGGCACCAGAAACCTGGTGCAGGTACTCAGATTAAAAATGCAGCAGAAAGATGAGGCAGAGTGATTTAACTCATTCTCTTTTTGCCTGACTTGAGTGTCACTGTCACCTGCTGCTCCCTTTGCCTTTTCCCACTACCTTTCCCCTTCTAGCCTAGGGCAGCAGGGAAAGGATAGCAGGAGTAGGGAGAAGGACGACTGCAATGGTGTCATGTTTTTGCCAGTGTCACAGGAAGTGACATCTTCAGCTTTTCTCATGTGCCTATTCACAGTATTATATTTCGCCAAGTGATGCAAACATCTAATAGTAGACTCTCTATTCAAGAATTAAATGCTTGAGGAAATCAATCGAATGTTTTTTACTAGATTTGGATTGATTATCCCATTTTCGTCTATCCTTTGCTGACACTTCATCTGCTCCTTTTTGAGGCAGGCAGGTAAGGTGAGGAGACACCTCGTTGCCCTCTGGTTCCCTCTGTGCCTACGCACCCATTGTGTTCTGCCATCAAGGGGATGGGTTGGACTGACAGCTGCCAGCAGGAAGAATGTGAGCATGGGGGCAGTCTGGGACTTCCCTTTGCTGCTCCCTCCAGTTTTGGGAAGATTTTAAATCACTGTCATAGTACACTGGAGAGTCACGCTTGCTATCTCCTCGGCTGATCTGGAGCAGCTCATGTGACCCAGTTTTCTGGCATATAAACTTGCTTGCACAACTCCACATTAAGGCTATTAATACACTTTCCCCATGTGAGCAACCCTTGTTGCTGCAATGTAACACGTAGCTGATCACATAATGTTAACAAAGAGAACTGGAGCAGACACGTAGGCCTCAATCCTGGAAATATTTATAGTTAAGCTTTATAGTTAGGTTTGACTTCTAGCATCTTGCTAACCCCTTGAGTGTTTGCAGGATTGCAAACTCAATAAAATGTTGGCTAAAATATTCTGTTTACAAATGATATCAGGAGGAAGCACGTGCACTGGCTTATACAAGAAATGAAGTTTTTAAAAACAAAACACCCTTCCATCCATCTTCTCTGTCAGTTTATACCATAGACAGTCACTACAAGAGAGTGCAGCAAGAAATGAACAGACACCAGTAAACCAATACTGGGATTTGTATTTTCAGTCCTGTTACTGGTAAGTCTTCTGGAGAACATCATTCCTGCTTAAGACGAAATACCAAAAAGCCAGTCAATAAGACTTTCTTTTTTAACTTCCGTTTATCATTGCTGAATTTCTCCTCTTGGCTTTAATATGCAAACCTCATGCAAAGCCTTCACTGTTTTGCTGTAGACAGGCTGTATGACTTCCAGTGGGTATAAAGCTAAGCATGTGAACACATTTGCAAGAGATATTTGGGACCCCTGTTGATGTGCCACCAATTCTTTTTTGCATAGCATGGCATAAGATATGTTATTGTTTTGGATGATAGAGAGAGAAAATCAGGGATCGTGGGATGTTCGTGAAACCTTTTAATTCAATTTTATTTCCATGACTGTCATGGGGAAGTCACGGCATATTTGACTGAATGGTTCAGATTACCAAATGCATGCTTTAAAGTTAAAGGCTATGGTTAAGGCGAAAGTAGAGGTCTGGGTGTGTGGTTAAGGTTGATTAAGGAAAAAAAATTACAGGTTTTGAGATGTCTTGAGTTTTCTAGGAATATGTAGGCCTAAGAAGAAAGGGAAGGGGTAAGGTAGGCATGAGGAAAGCTTTTCCTGATACTATTATAACTACCAGTTAATCTTTGTGTTTTGACTCGTTCTCATACTGTTGAGTTCCATCTTTTATTTAGAGGATTATAATTTTAAATCCAAAATATATTTAAATACAAGATTAAAATATTATGGACAGAAAAGTGCATCATAGTTTCACATGGAATATCTTTTTTTTAGCAGAATAATTAATTTTATTGCCTGCAGGTTCTCAGCCGTCATTCCTGATCGTGTCAGGCATAACTGGAATGCTGGCATCACATACCCTTACGTGCTGGCAATGCTGTCTCCTGTTTGGAAGAGGTGTGGGTCTGATGCCTACTTGGGCTGCTGGCTCCCTAGGGTCCGTATGGCTGAGGCAACCCCAAGTTCTTTAGGTTGCAGTCACCTCTGCCCGCCTCAGCTGCATGCTGAAGCCTGGGCAGAAGGTTGTCTGCAGGCCCCTTGTGAAATGCAAGTGGATGAAGAGGCAGTCAGTTGTGGCTGATCCAGTTTGGGCTCAGTAGAGCTACTGGCTGAAGTCATGTGGTCTCTAATGGCCTGCTCTTCAGTGGTGCATTGGCAAGAGCAGGGTGGCTCTGGGCTGGTCCAGGGGCAGCCCAGGATAATCCCATGGGAGTTAATGAGGGACCTGGACTGGAAGAGACTTCCTGGGCTTCTGAAGCTGACATCCCAAGGGGAAGCATGGTCTGATTACATATTAAGTGCGTTCACAGACATAAATGATAGCAATTAGGAAAGTCCCTTCCCAGAGACCCTCAAGGTCCCATAGGAGGGGTCACTCTGAGCCTGGGCTTGTCCTTCACTTACAAAGTAGAACAGCACAATTCCTAATGAGCTGGAAAGAAGAAAATCAATGTTACGCTGGACTGCTTCTCTCACAAATGTTTTCTTTCTTGATTATTTAAAAGTCTCACAGGTTGTTGTTCAGTAACATTTATGAACTGGGTGTAGTATAAAAATTGAAGCTACAGCGCAAATACGCACAGCCATCACATGTAACATGCCTTTTAAAACCAAAGCATCATCAAATATTTTAGTAAATAGAGAGGTAAAAGAATTCCACTTTATAAAATCATACATTTAGGTAGTTCTAGTGATGCCAATTGGGCTGTCATTGCTTTATATGGTAAATACAAGAGCTAAAATAGGTTGTGTAAAGAAATTGCTAATAAGACAAAAAAAGTGAAACCAAATTTAACTGAGAGGGCTCTGCCAGCTTTAGTAGTATGGATTTCAAAGCTCTCCAAGAAAAATATACTCTTTTTACCTTTTCAAAAGAATTTAAACTCAAACATAGTTCAGAAACAAGCTGAAAAACTATAAACACTCAAAGTATGACACAAGACACTAAAAGCTAAGAGGCTGTAAGAAGTGACAACGTTAACTTGTGCTGTTTGCTTCAGAGAGGGCAGAAAAGGCAAAAGTCAGTTAAGGTGAGGACATCCGCTGCTAAAACTGCCAGCATTTGTTCCTTTATGTTAATCTCTGTGGTCCTAATCCCACAGTATTTTTCACATATCGGTGGACAGCTGCGTTTGAACAGAGGCCCATTGACTTCATGTCATTTAAGCATCTCTTTTGCATTTGAGGGCTTTGATCTGTGTGGCTGGAAGTCTCTTCTTAGCTTTGGTTTACCGCAGCATCCCAGCACACACCTGCCACTTTCTTAGCACAGTGCAGTTCTTCTTGACTACTGCAGCTCCGCAAAGAACTATGGAAATACATTGCATGTTATTTTAACTCCCATTAGATCATCTGATTGCACAGTTATGATGTGAGAAGTACCAAAAGCTCTAGATGTGAGCAATATAAATGACGTTTGTCCACAAGTCAGACATTTAATTGTTAGTGCCAATGAAAGCAGACCAGATTATTCATGTTTGAGACTGCTGCATCCATAGTCTACATGGCCTGTCATCTGCAGTTTCACGATAAGTCCCACTGTAGGTGCATAAGGTAGATCTACTTTCCAACAGGAGGGACAGAGGCAAAGGACACAGGGCTGTAAAACTGAACTTGATGAATTTCTGAACTGAATTACATGTATCTATCTCTTGCCACAGCAGAGGAAGGGATACACCAATGAAGGAAGTACCTTCCATACTCGTGTCCCTAAAATGCTACAAACCACACATGCAGAAACTCTGTGCTTGGGCTTGTTTCAACATCCAAACAAGCTTTCAAGCAGTGTTTGATTATCCAAGGGTAGGGGAATGCAAACCTTCTGACACCTCCATAAAGCCTCCAACAAGCTCTTGGCCTAGGATGCAATGCCTGGGGAACATTTCCACACAAAGATAAGTTTAATTGCAGACATCAGCATTTTGTTGGGGAGGCTGCCTTGTCCAGAATTTTGCAGTGTTTGCATATGTTATTTCAAGCATAACAGCTAGCAAAAAAGGATCAGCTGGTGCTCTAGACTTCAAGGCCAAGTGCTGTAAATATCTACAATAAATGCTGCTCCACAGATGAGTAATTCCTTTGGCTCTGTTTGTGCTGTCTCTGGGACCTTGAGTCAGGGAGCCCAGTACAAAGCTTGACCAGCTCTTTGTGGGCTTATATTGCTGACAAAGGGATATCCAAAGCCCAGCTACCTCCAAGCCCTGTACTCTTCTTATCATATGTGAAATAGGGTTTGTTATAGGAAGTAAATTTTTTGTCCCAGGGTAGAATGGGATTAGGGGTAGAGAGACCTCTTACCTCATTAAGGGAAAAGAAAACCTGCTGAAAGCATTATCTGCTTTACTGCACTGAATTTGCTCTTGCCTAAGATGAAACCAGTTGACTACTGACCTTTTCAAAGGGACACTGTCATCTAATCTTGTTTTAGACTGTCTGTGGAAAAGGTCAGTTTTTATGGCTCGATTTGGTTGTTAGTTAGCACATACCAGGTACCATGGGCATAATATTTCATGTACGCTTTTAGTTCTATTGCATCACTAACACATAACTAACACATCAGGTGTTAAGTTGGATTTTTGACTGCTTGCTTTTTTTTTATTTTTGGCATATTATCTGTTTTTAGAACTAGCAAGAAATACAGAATAAAGATATTATAAACATAATTTAATGAGTTTACTGTTAGTCTTTTATTAGAAGTCAGAAGAAAGAAATTTGGAGATAGAGGGTGTGACTGGTATACATATGTAATTATCTTATAAAATAGCATGAACATTGGCCAAAGTTGGGAAAAAAAACAGTGTTTCTAAGCAGGAAAATATTTTGCTGCTGGGGATTTGTGTACTAAGAAAGGGCTGGGGGATGGAAACATTCCCAGCAATCCATCCTCACATTGAGATTCTTTGTCATCTGACTATTGCCACTCAGCCCTTTATGGTCTTCACGTAACTGTGGCTGTGGGGAAGGCTGGAAGCATTTTGATGCTGGAAGAACTATTCTCCTAATTAAAGGCACATACTTTTAAAATAATTTCCCCATAAAAATTAAAAAAGAATAGTGCAGAGGTCTTGAGCTATTACACAGGTCACTGTTACCTATCAAAGTAATTTGCACTTATCATGAACCGAACGGTGTAAGCAGAGGGTGAAATTTGATAGATTTTATGAGCATGCAAGTATACTCCTGCACCATAGGACCCTGGCAGTATCTGTCCTGTTTCACAGAACTACTGTGGGCAAGGCTCCTCCAACACATCTTCCCTTCAGTTCTGAAAGTTCGTACAAGATTGATACAGACGCTTCCTATCCACAGCAGATTGACAACAGCCTCATGCCAAGCAAGAGGGGCCTAAACCTATATTTTCTCACCCAGCATCAGTCTATCTCTATGGCGTAATTACACCTGCTGTCACCGGTTGTACTTGTTGCCTTTGTTTCACTGATTCTGGCAGGTTGGTCCAACAGCGTCCACAAAAGTGTCTCTGCTCCTGCACCCCTCACTAGCACTGCCTGAAAACAGTGCAGCCCCCTTAATCTCTGCCTGTTTGTTGTTAGATAGCTTGTACACATTAGAAAGCAAAATCTTATGGAAAGCTGTAATCTCGGGTAAAACCCTCAAACACTCTAGAAACAAGTTTAGGGAAGTAGTAACACATGGCATCCTAGCCATGTGAACGACAGCAAATGTGTAATTGAATTAAGCTGTTCTGTAGTGTTAGGACCACCCAAAAGATGGCACTAAAAACCCTTTAGTCACACACACATATACACACATGAAATTTGCTAATAATACACAACAAAATACTTCAGTAGCTTAATTCTGTAATTTTATGTGCAGAAGCAGAGGTCGTTTTAGATAATTTTATGTTAGACGAACAGGAAAATTCAGGACAAACACTTTTACATAAGCAGATGAACTTTGTACTGTAAATATTACTTTTCTAGACCCACATGAAAGCATTGGTATTTTTGAGAACATGATGCTGTGACATTTGATGAGTAGTGCAAACATGTTAAAATTACTTGGAAGTTAAGCACTACACTTAAAATATTTGTTTCTCCGGGAGCTACTGTTGCTATTGCTATATATTGACTTTTGTAAATCTGTGGTTACTGAGCCAGAAGTGCTTTTATTTATGTAAGTGCAATGTGGAGTCATTCCACCAGTGCCCACAGAGCTACATGGAATGACAAATGTTAGCAAGGGGAAGATCCAGCCTATTGTCATTACCTTTTTTCATTTTTAAATTAGCTTAGTTGGTCTGTGATGGGAAGATCAAGACACATTTCTACTAGTCACCTTCCATAAAATCCCTTTCTTATTTATAACCTCTGAAAAATCGGTCATGGGATCTAATTTTAATAAACCCTAAAGATGGAAGTGTTCAGAAAATACGCTGGAGGAGGAATCCTAACATCCTGTATGAGTAATTTTTTAATATGCCTTCAGTTTAACGATTTTAATCAAATACCACACGTAAATAAAGAATATAAGTGAAAGAACGCCGCCTTTGCTTAGAGCAGAAATCATTTGGGCACGAAAAGGAGTTGACAAACCTCATGCCTTCTACAAATGTTTGATTCCCTTGTATTCTGAAGCTTCTCTTTTGAATGTGGTTGCCTGTTAACCTACAGCTAGAGAAGACAGATGAAAAGAATCTTCCCAGGAACTGGGAGAGATATAGTGGCAATCCAGCAGTGTAAAGTCTGCCTGGTTGCAAAATCTTCTTTCACCACATTCTCCAAAACTTGTCCTCTCGGCAAATCTTTAGTATTTTGCTCACTTCTGCCTTTCTTTCTGCCACAGCTAGAATGGATGCATAGGAAGTGTTGAGCTCTCCATACCTCTATGTACTCATGAAATTAACTTTAAATTAACTGTATCCGCTCAGAAAAGGGAGTCAAGATTTTACGTTTGGGGATCTTTTTTTTTTTCCCCTGTTATTTTTTCTTTATATATCTCAGGTATACATCTTTATACATCTCATTTGGTTCATATAGTGATTTTTTTATAATATGGTTACATTGTAACAACTATTTGCTTATAATCTCAAAACGAAACTTGAATGTCAGACTTTTCTTCAGGAAATGAGCTGGCGTGTATTTAAGGGAATTTGGTGGCACCTGTGGAAAAATTGTGTGTAGATTTGGACGCACCATCTGGCTTGATGACATTTATTCACCATGGGGTAGAGAAGCCAAAAAGAAAGAGGCAACGGAAGTACACACACAATGTATGGGCTAGGAGGTGGTTTCTCTTTGTGCCTGTAGCACAGGAATGAGATTTGTGCAGTGTGAAGTTGGAGAACCTGCACAACACACAGTATTCAAAGCCACCACAGTGGTTTCATAGATTTCACTGTTATATTTTGGATCTCATTGTCACAGCTTGTTGAAATAAAAGGCTTACCAAGATCACATGCGTAATAGGGAAACTCAGTCATAACAGCCAGTACTAATGTATGATTCAATAATTAACTTTAGAAGGTCTGTAGTATCATACAAATTTAATATTGTATATTGAGGTTAAGTGAAACAAATACCTTAATATCTCTCCAACACCTTCATAATTTGATTTTAAACATTTTATATTAGTAAAAAAATCTGCAAATAAGTCATAGCAAAAAAAATTAGATCACAGGAATATATTGGGGGTGAGAGGGAAGCAAATATTTTTTCTGACAATTATTGCACTATATATAAACTTAACATTCTGAGAGGTTTTGAATTCAGTGCAGATATTTTCTATACCAAATAGGTTGTACAGTTTCTTGCATAAGCTTAAAGATAACTTCGCAATGAAGTAAGAGCTGGCGAATGGAAGGGGGAGGAGTGATAGGGAAGGAAAGAGTCTGAACTGGAACATTATTAATTTTCACAATAGTAGCTCAGTGAAAAAAAATGCTGCAGAACAAACCTGCCTTCATTCAGTCAATTTTTGGAAAGAATTATAGCCATTTGAAACTGAAAACTTGAAAATTCTTTGGAAACAGGATACTGCTCCCAAGCTCTTTCAGCCCTTTTGAGACTTGGAATGAGATTCATCTCACTCAGCTTCAGACATCTGCACTGTAGCTACATCTGTCTACATCTGAACCCTATGTCCCTTTGTCACTGGAAAGAAATACACATCTGTAATATGCGATTCATCTAACCTATTATGGATGTCTACTACAGGGTGAAATGAATAGCATGTGTGAAGTGCCCATTTTCTCTCTGTTGAATCTAAAAGGCACCTATAAAGACTGTTCCAGATGCAGATTCAAATGTCCATGAGGGGAAACCTCTCCCTAGTTTCAATTTTTTATTTTTAATTTTTAAAAGACTGAAACAGTTGCCACAGTTTTATGCATTTAGACTTAAAAAAATTAGTAAGAGGAGCAGTGTAATACACTCTTGGAAGACAACATGCAACTGGAATGATTGATGACAGCAGCGTTTGTCTTCATAGACCAATTTGCATAGCAGTCAACCATTGTACCATAAAGCAGTCTGTAGAGAAGTTTGAGGCCAAGGTTGGATTTGTCTGGTCAAAAGTGGAAGCCTTCGCCGCATCTATTAACATAAACACTCTCCTCCTTTGTAGACAATGGAGTGAAACAAGAGCCTATGAGGCACATCTCATATCCAAAGGTCAATGGCAAAAGCCACAAGTCTTATACCTTTCAAGTGCCTAGATTTCTCTGTCAGTTAGCAAAGGTGCCTGGGTTGACTAAATGCACTTCAAGAACTGCTGAAGGCAAGACTTCTGTCTGCAGTGAGGAACTGCTTCTGTGAATGCAACTTCAAGAGGGGACCTGAATTAAAAACGAACGCTGAGAATGTCAATGTGATGCCAAAAGCAGCTGTATAAAATCCTGGTAAAGGAGCAACAGTTGTTTTATATCATTATTTTGGAGCCTAGAAGCCCACAGTATGTTCCTAGCTGTGCTTCTGCTCACTGTGTGACTTAAAACAGAATAATTATGACTTTTATATCTTCCAGTTGCTTCAGCTAGGAAACAAGGTAAGGTGCCTCTTGTTTGTCACCACTTTGACCAGCACAGGCAAATTCTGAAATCTTGCAGCTCAACTTCACAGTTAAGGGAAACTTATTTAGGATTATGCTTTGAATGGTGACACTTGCTTTTAGCTAGCTGAATCCTGGATCAACACAGCAGAACTTGTTTGGGAGAAAATCCAAGCAACGAATTAATCAATGAATCCTTGGAGGTACAAACTTCATTTTATTTTGAGGCACCATACATATATGCTTTGCTTTTACTTCTTATTTCTTTTCATTCTCCTGTTGCTGCAATGCATACTGGCTTAAGTTTGGGAACTGGAGACAAAAGCAGGGGGCAGACATCCCTGTTGGAGTACCACCTTCTTTTTTTTGGAACTACTCTGCAGAGAGGACTTGTGTCACTCCACATAACTCACTTGCACGCTAACAACGTGTGAGGAGACCACTTGAAGACTCCTGCCATTGAGCTAACCAGTGAGATGGGATATTTAAATGCTCTGAAGTGCTGTTATAACAGCTTTCTATGTTTATTGTATAAAAGAAGCTAAAATGTCTAACATAGCTGTATAATACATCACTTGCATGAAGGCAGTGAAAACTTTGAAGGCAAAAATCTCAGTAAAGTTGGCACTTCATGGGGGGATAAAGGGTTTTAATCAGTGAGTACTGCATTAACACAGAATACCAAGTAATTTGGTCCCATTGCTGAACTTAGAAGCAAATCTGCAGTAATATTGGCCTCACAGTTTTGGACCAGACCTGTCTGTCTGCTGTTCCTTTTCCTTCCCCTCTAATTTTAATAATTTCAGAGTTGGGTACTGTATGTGCTTTGGGGTGCCAATGCCGTCTACACCATGTTTCTGCAATTTGTTTGCAAAATATCCTGTAGGCTGTAGCTACTGTAGTGGAAATTATTAGTGATCACAATGTGTGCAATGACTAATTAGTACTGGAACTCAAGCCTTATCTTCTTCGCACATGCAGCCGGAATTGTCAAAGTGACTTGTATCATGATGGCTGTGTTGCATTTTAATAAAGCTTCCAAACTCGCTCTGTAAGACTTTCTAAGTGGATGTATATGTCATTGTTATCACAAGTCTTGATTCATTAATTTTTCTTTGTATTCTTGTACTTTTGTATTCAGGGGCTTGAAAGAACAGCACATTAAACTCTTTGCTCAAGTGGGCTGTTACAAAGTTTTCTCATACTAAGAGAGTATGAAATCATCCAACTATCTGCTGGAAAATGTGCTAACCGTTTTCTGAGTGGGTAAAAGGTCACAGCCAATGGGGCAAGGGAAAGACAAGCAAGCTCCATATAACATTGGAATTGGAATTAAGCCTAGGGATAGAAAATAATATTTATAAGTGTAGTCTATAAAACTAAGTGTAAAGCTTTTCTAAAAGCTTTACTATGTTGTCAAACAGGAAATTTAAGAATTATTTTGTGTCAAGACCAGAAAAGCCTGCTCACACAAGCAGAATTTTGGTACTAGCGAAGAACAGGAACATTTTATTTTCAAATTTATGAAGCAAACTTTGATCATCCTGCAGGAAATACATCAGACTTAAGAAATTCTGCTACTGACCTCTGTGTTAGAATAAAACTAAGGGAGAAGGGGAAATATCTCACCAATTTTTTAATTACAATTATGCTGAGACTTTTAAGAGGGTTGAATCCCAAATGGGCATTCTAAGAAAGGAAAACATTTTCTTTCATTGAACAGCCCTGGAGGGTGACTGGGTTTTTCTGCGTCCCCCACCCCTCTCCAAGAGGTGGGGTTTTTTTCCTTTTTCTTGCATGTACGTGTAAAAATACGAAGTCATTTGTAAGAAGTTCACTTAATTCCCCACTCTCAGTCCACATTTGTTACAGATTTTTGTTTGGCTTCCAGTTTGCCAGAAGGGAAGGGGAGAGTGTGCTCCAGCCAGGGAATGCTGCTGTCCACTGAAAAATGTGTTTGGATGGAGGAGCTCTTTTTCATGGATGGATTGTGGCTTTTGGCAGCATAGGTGGCAGGAAGCAGTTGCCATAACTACTATAACATTTAAAAAAAAAGGCCTTGAGGTAAAGAGACTTATTTGAAATAATGATTTCTTAACAATCCTGGTAGAATCCATCAGTTTTATATGATGGGTGACAGGATACTGAGTGTGGTCTCTTGGGTGTATGTTAAGGATACTCTTTTAGGCTATATTCAGGCATTGGCTTGTAAGGTATAGAGGGGAGGAAAATAAGTAGACAGCCAGAGAACTGAACATAATCTGCCTTGCGTGGGATTTCAGGGCTTGGCTAGGACCGTACTATGGTGTTAAATAGCAGACTAAAAAAATAATAATATATGCTTTTCAAAAACTTTAAGGATGGGATTTACAAATTCACTGAAATGATTTAGAAATGTGAGTTACATTTTAAGTCAACACTAAGGACTCTGTCCTAAGTGTAGACATAATTTAATGTTTATCTATATTCAAGTGACGGATACTATTCAGATTAAAAGCTCAGATATAGTTGGTTAACACTGAATATTATGGGAGTAGACCCAGGGATGGTTTATACTGGGCCAAACCCAGCTGAAGGTTTTTCATCCTCAACATTACACCACACATTATTGCCACTGGCAAATTGCTTTGGCAATCAGTGCTGTTGTGTGCTGTTGGAATCAGACAACATTTCACACTGCTAAAATAACCTCTGTCTGTTGCCATATGGATACTGCTGTAGTTTCTGTGGTCCTCTAGTGTCGTGGGTTAGCTTCAGCCAGGAACTAAGTACTTCACTTACTCCTTCTCCCTGGTGGGATGGGGAAGAGAATTGGAAAGAAAAAGGGAAAGCTCATGGGTTGGAATAAAGACAGTTCAATAGAACAGCAAAGGAAGAGAAAAATAATAATAACAATAATAAAATAATATACAATGCAAATAATGCTCATGACCCCGAAGCCGATGCCCAACCCGTTCAAGAGTGGCAATCCCCCAACCCCCAGCCAACTTCCCCAGATGAGCATGATGAGACATGGTATTGAATACCCTCTTGACCAGCCTGCGTCAGTTGTCCCAGCTGTGTCCCCTACCAGCTTCCTGAGCACTCCGTACCCTCTCCTTGGCAGGACAGTATGAGAAGCTGAAGAAAATTAACTCTTTCCCAGGAGAACCCAGGTCACCTAGCTACTTCAGTACTTTGAGATGTGTCCCAAGTGACCAAGCTGTTTATTTACTCATGGGACCTTTACGGAACTAGTCAGGTGAATCTGACTTGCACCCCTGCTAAAACACTGGTTCACAGGCAGGCTTTATGACTTCATTCTCACAAGTTTTTTGGGTCAGTACCCATGAGACTGTCCCTCAACAAGACTTTGCAATCAATGGTCATGATGTTTTTTCAGCTAGGATCCTTACTCTGGTCCTGCAGAGGAGTATTACTACCATATTCTTATTTTGTTCACCAAGCAGCTTTCTCTTGTGTAAGGACACCAAGAGCCCTTTGGACTATCTATTAATCAAGCTGAAATCTAAATCCCCTGTCAGTGAGGTGCTTTTTATATGGTAGATCTTACTGACCTGAGCACATGTATCAAAGAAACTTTCTGTCATGCCATTACAGCTACAATTACTTCAATGCAGGAACAGGAACCTAAGACAGTTTCAAGCTTTAAAAAGGCTTAAAATTAGAAGCTCTTTTGGACTACAGTTTTCATGTTTTTTAGTAATAATGTCCATCTTCTCATAAATAATTAGGCTATGGAGTTTTCTTTGGCTACTAGTTCTAGTGGAAATCCATATTTAACCTTATAGACTCAAATTTTTTTTGTTCCTTACACTTATCTGATAAATTCTCTCTACTGGTCCCTGGTAGGACTTGAAGAAATGGCAGGAAGCTGTGCCAGAGGAGATCTGATTAGATATTAGGAAAAGGTTCTTCATCCAGAGTGCGGTGGAGCACTGGAACAGATCCCCAAGGAAGCAGTCATGGTGCCAAGCCTGACAACATTGAAGAAGCATTTGGACAATGCCCTCAGACACACAGTGTGAGTATTTGTCGTATACAGGGATAGGAGTTGGACTCGATGACCCTTGTGGGTACCTTCCAACTTGGGTCATTCATTGATTCTATTAAATTTAATCTTGTATGAAATTATCCTAAACTGTCGAAGCTCCCTTCTTAGTTACTTCTTGTTCCTCGCTGTATCTAACTGAAAAGTAAAGCATTTTTTCCTCTGTCACTACTCCATTCTCTTATTTTAGATGTTCTGCTTTATATTTTAAAGTTGACCTAATATATGGATTTCTAGAAGATCTAAGTCAATTCCCCGAGTTCACCAAAGTTTTTGGATACTGCCTGGTTATGGGTTACATCCAGATTCAAGATAGAAGAGATACTGTTCATAGATATCGTTCCTTCCTGGATCTTTTGTCTCTCTTTTTCTCTTTTTGTAATTGTAAATGAGAAGTGACTGCATCTGCTATTTTTTTGACCACTGCCTTTTTTTTTTTTTTTCCCCTAATATAAGTCTTTAACATCCCCATTTATGTATTTCTAGAAACCTGACTAGCTCTGAAAACAAACCAGGTGATGATTTAAATAAACATTATGAATGCAGCCAAAGGAAATGGCTCCTGGGGTAGAAGGTGTAGGCTCTTAGGAAAACGAGCCCGAGACTGGAGTCATACAGGAAAGGCCTTTGGAGGCAAAGTTGTTCGACAGTAACCTCAAAACTTGTCTTTGGTTCTGCCTCAGCCTTGCCTTAAAAAACTATTTTTGGGAAAAGAAGTAGCCCAAACTACACAATTAACTCATCCCTGAATAATAATCGTTTTGTCGGAAAGGGAAACAAAAATCCTTTGGTTCTTTCTCCTCTCCTCTGAAGTTCTCATATATTATACTACAGTTTACCGTTTTGTTTTGACCTGATGGAGGGTTAGTGCTTTGATGGCGATTTCCTGCATACATTAAGGGGCTGAGGTTTTCAGAGAAGTCCTGCAACTTCCCTTCTCCCTTTGAATTGGAGCTGAAGAGCATTACAGCGTGCCTCTACGGCCAAGCCTCTCAAAGTGTATTTTGGCATTTGAATGCCAGACTGGTTGGTAATTTCCCCTTAAATCCTTTCATAGCTCAAATTCCTGTCGAAAGAGCCTATACCTCTGTAGCTGCCGGTTTACCATACAGAGTGTGTCTCCTCCATCTGCGGCTGCTCTGCCATTTGGTTTGCCCCTCAGAAGCAATGCTATTTCACGTGCTTTTATTTGGTTGTGTGCAGCATATATTTAAAATGAAATATTGGCCCAAATCCCTCTGGATGTCTGTCAGATCTTACCATGCCACATAAATATCTGTGTGAAAACATTCCTTCCAGCCCACACAGAATGCATCTAACACTGTTTTTACTGGACCAAACCAGCCCTAGTACAGCAAGGCCTTCAGCAAAGGACCACTTCCAGTGGGCAGAGCCCTGTCTTAAATTGACCACTTTAAAGTGCTCTGAAAGTTTCCAGTATAATTTTCGTTACCCTTTACTTACAGACCACCTTTACTAGGTAACTGAGCTTGTTTGCCAACCCGTTTGGGTAGCTGCCATCTAAGCAATTGCCTAGATGGCCTGCTGCCAGCTTTCAACTGTTTCAAGATGTGAGTTACCTGATGCTCTCAGGCACTATGGGACCATAGTGATGTTTGCTGCCCCAGTGCCTTCCAGCCTACCAAGCAGATGTTTCCTTGGGGTACCTTCACGGCTTTATGGCTGCCTGGGGTCGGTTTCCAATGGGCCTCTGCTGGATTGCCAGTCGAGGGCAATTTGCACATTTTTCTTGCAAGGATGTGCACTTTTATGTGCACTAACACATGTGTACGGCCCTTCTGTGGTTACTGGCATGGCTAGGGCAGAATTTACATCTGCAGACCTCACCAGGGCATATGGCCTTCAGTCACTACAGGAAAATTATCAACGGACATGAGAACACCCAGCTCCCATCAACAGAGGGCCCAGGCACACCATCTGCTACTGCAGAAACTCAAAGCTTAAAAAGAGTAAGTTCCTCAGTGCCTCCAGAGCAAAAAAAAGGTTAAATCCATTTCGACTGTGCTTTCTCAAAGTAACACCACAAATATGTAAGGGGAGAAAAAGCTGGCTAGCAGAGCTGGGGCTATAAAAAGAATTAATTTCTGATGCACACCTGTGTGAAGCACTCACGTGAGCTAGAGGTAGGCATGTCCTTGCACATATGCAGGATCTGAAAGTTCAGTAGGCTTCGCCTCTCAAGACAATCTGAAAGTCAATGCCAGCAAAGCACTCACATGATGCTGCTGCTCTCACGCCCTGCCCCTCATCTTCTCCTGGCAGCTACAAGGGCAGGGGTTGCTGTTTCTCGAGCACCCATCTGACCGCACTCAGCATTTACTGGGAAGCATTGCTGCTAACATGAGTTTGGTTAGCAGCAACTCAGGCTTGTGCAGTTAAGAGACGTATGGGAGGGCTTGGATTTACTTCTACAGATTCAGGTCCTTTCGGTTAAGTCTTACTGAGACAGAGGAATAGATGGAAGAAACAACATCAAGACATACTGGGGCGCTAAATTACAGGTAGGCAAAAATAAGTGCTTACGAACTTCCTGTGGCAAAATGCATTAATGCTAATAAGGATTACAGAGTGCAACACTTTTTACCCTTTACACCTTCTAAGGCACCCCTCTCTATCCCATACCTAAATGCACGTGTGTTCTCCAGAAATTCTTCTGACTGTCCTGTCTAATGGTATTTGTTTAGCAACACTTGAAGCATTGAGACTATGGTGGCAATGGCCACAATGGCTATCCTAATAAGCTCATCCTTAGGTCGCACAATTGCTACAACAAAGCTTTCTTGAGCAGCTGCTTAAAAACATGTCCATCCACTTTCACTTAGACCTATTTTCACCAGAATAATAAAGGGAAAGCAAAGAGATTGCCTCCCTGGTCCTCTAAGTATGGAAAATAAGCATTTTTCCTTGGCTTTTGTTATATTATTTTTTCCACACATTTTCTCTCTGGTCCTGTCCTTCGGTCCGCTTAGAATGCCAAATGGTCTAAGTATGATGAATTTACTACTTCAGACTTCACAGACCACAGCATAAGGAGAGGGAGGTAACAGTGTAAGCAATGTGAAAAGACTTGACATTTTCTAGTTCAATTATCAGATATATATTGAGGTGGGTTTTTTTGGTTGTTTTTGAAAAGCATCAGTTTGGCTGGAGGACTGAAATTGGATCAAATCTATCTTTTATCCCCATCTAAAAATGAGATGTGGGTCTACAAGTTCGGAGTCTTAGGAATAGAAGTCTCCCTTCTCATACATGATTACATATAGTTTCTGAAGAGGTGAAATGTCACATTAAGAGAAAGAGTCTATCTGCCTGATACAGAACAGTCCCTGCACAGCAATGGGATTATGACAGCACTGCACATTTAAGAAAGTCTATATTGAACTCTTTGCTCTATTTATTTTGTATATGAACAGACTTCTGTTCCCAGTAATCGCTTACTCTGAGCTACTGCAAACTCTAAAATGGGAAATAAAAATGGAATTTTGGGAAGAGAGGACCTGCTATAATCACTTGGTGATGTCACAGCTTGCTATGTAGACAAACACACAGAGGAAGGTACTGAAGTATCTCTGAGGTAGTAACACCTGTGGAATTCTCCAAAAGACTAAATATATCTAGAAGTAGAGGATGAAGTTTTGGCATAGTTTACATGTCTGCTATTTCTGCTTGCAGGTGGGGTGGAGCAGATAAGGAGTTGTTCATGGTTTTACTCTGCCCCAGTATCTTGGCTGTGGAAAGATGCATGGAGGGATGAAAACCTGTTCGTCAGTTTCTACTGAAGGGTGTAACAGATGACTTGTCTTCCTAAACCCTTTAGGCAGGGTAAATGGTAAAACTGCGTTCTAGCCCAGGTTTTTCACAGCACCCTTCACTGGTGTTGACCACTCTATTCTTTCTGATGGGCAGCGACCAGTCTTACAACCATCCAGTGTAAATGTTAAACAAGATTTTATGAAACATCATTATATACATGTAGAGTATGTAATTACAAATGTGTAACATTGTGCATATATATAGACATACACTGTACCAAGCCCTAGCAGGACAGCTCTCTTGCAGTGCGGTTCAAGTAGATTTATATGTAGTGTAACAGATTATTAGACAAATTTTCTGAAGACCTTGGGCCTCTCTAGAAGTACTGGCAACTGAAGTATTGTGGGATGAGAATGGATAAGCAAGAAATCATCATGAAAATTGAATTACAATGTGTAACAATACTTTTCTATAAGAAAAATAAATCCTAGTTATAGCTCATCATAAAAGCCACACGTCACTTGGAGTGTGTATACAACTCTGTCTCACCATCCCAGTGTCCTAGTTACTGCTCTTAGTGTTCCTTTGACACACATGCTGTACTAGAACTTCTGCACATATGGTGCACTGCTGTTACCTGTTGTGGCAGGATTTTACTACTCTTAGATTTGTTTATATGGTAATTATTAATCAAATTCTGAATATCTTCATCCGCTAATCCTGGACAGAACCCATGGATTTCTTGAGGGCATTGGGGATGATCACCAGTATTTACCATCTTTGTGAACTGCAGCGAACAGGAACTTTATCTGAGGCTCTGGAGAGGCATCAAATGCTGCTTTCTGCACCTTCCCATTATATTTCATCACTCACAAAACAACCTTGACAGAACTTCACCCCACCACAACTAAAGCGCATTGTTTACATATATAAAGAATATTGATGCCTTAATGTAGGGATCAGTTCAATCTCTTCATGCTTGTCTGTGTCTAGTGGGGAACAAATGGCAAACAGTAGTCCACCAATATACCATGCAGAACAAATATTTTGGACCTATGATACAGTTTATATTTATTACTTTCACTGAAATCACAGAATCAAATCTTTTAAGATTACAACTGGTAAATTATACATATGTAATAGTTTACAAAACAAAATATTGGCCTTCAATGTGTCATAGTACAGTGTAGACCTTGTACAGTTCAGTTCAAACGAATTTATATTTTGCATAACACATTTATGATGTAAACTGGCTGACATAGTAGTGCTCTAAAAGTTAACTCTCTTTGATTAGACACATACTAGCATGAAAAAAAGTTTTGTGACACATCTTGTTTTTTCAAAGGGTACTGGTATTTCAGCCAAGAGTTCTGTAATGCACAAAGTGACACTTGCCAGAATATGCTGACACCAGTAGAGCGTATGGAGAGGCACATGAAATAAACTAAGCAAACCCAAACCTTGTGCTTTCCCTGTAGTCTTCCCTACAATACCTCTCTCGTTTCATCTTAAGTTAGGCAGATGACTTGACAATAGAAATTCAATGGATTTATTGCTATACAGGAGTATTACACTGTATCCAACTTACTTGAATTCAGTATATTATTTCCTGTACCTGATGGGATTTGAACAATGCATTTATGCTTGACTGTCAATAAGTATCTTTCATATGATAAACTATCTACAAATTTGACAGTCCATATGACAAATTGTATAAGCCAGTTCCTATAACTTAAAAGACAAGTCATGCTATCACTTAAAGTGGTTTAAGTCTGAAGCAGCTCCTGCAAAGCCAAATGATGTAATTTACTCTCAATTTACATAGGTATAACTAAACCTGGTGTAACTATTTTACCCTGTGAGTGGGAGTAATGAAGACCTAAATATTTGTTTGTATATATACATACCTGTATGTGTTTATATACACAAAAGTATACACAGGCACACACACAAAATATGCTTTTGCAGTTAAATTCTACATGTGCCCAGGTTTGTGTTTCAATACGGACTATGAAACGCTCGTGTATGTGGAGATGATTTTAGCATCCTTACAGTGGCTGTGAGCTTTTACAGACAACTTCAGGGTAAACAACACTGTGCATTTTGTTTTTGACCTGCAACTCTGCAATGTGCAGAGCAGCGGGACAGTATCAAGATGTTTGGTAGGGTGTGTCTGGAGAGAAGTTCTTACACCACTCACCTGAAGACGAAGAATATGTTTGGGGCATTTCAAATTTTGTATGTCATCACTTGCATTTGTAATAAAATCTAAACCCTTCATTTTGTGGTGCCAGCTGAGGATCTAATAATTTCTCTTACGTCATTACTAATACAGGATAAACCAGAAATATCTGCATTTGCAACATTATTCGAAACAAGAATGCTGAACTAACCTTACTATACAAGCTAGTATCAGTGTACTCGTAATAAAAAACACTCTTGAAAATGACACCAATGAGAAGTATGAATGCAGTGACGCTACTATTTCATTCTAGCAAATCCTGTTTGAAGCCAGCCCTAGAGATTGTCAAAGTCAAGGCTTATGGTGATTTTTGGCATTTTGGAGTACATTTTCAGTGAGGAAGCATCACCCACTGGCCACTGCAATTTCATGTCAAGCCTTGTGGCTGGCTCTGGGTCTTCAGTAGTGGCTGGGCGGCAGCAGATGCTGGGCAGAGAGGCTGAGATGGAATTTAACTTGTGTGAATGGGAGCACTGATAAGGAGGACCTATTTCAAACTGCTGAAAGTTATTATTTGGAGTCTGTATTACTGCCCTTATGGTGAAGTGGCTACATAAGTCACTTGTATTGTCAAATAAACTGCCACTAGAAATGCTGTAGGTTTGTTTACATTGCATTTTTTTTTATTTACACTGGGGCCAATACAAGTTCCCTTGAGTTTTGCCGTAGTTGGACTGGATTAAAAGTGGAAGCACAGATATTGTTATTTTCAAGGAAATACTGGCAATGCATGCTCGGCTGGCTTTTTTTTGCATCCAGTTTTGCCTGATGTGGTGCAAAGAGCTAGAATACAATGGAGTAAAACATTTCAAAGCTTTCCAAATTGGACTTTTTACTTTTTATAGCCAGATATACATATCTATATATGTATATAAATGGAGGAAAGACTGAAAAAATAGCTTTTTTAATGATTCAGTCATTGTAAACCAAATCATACATTGTTTCATCTGTATTTCTAAAGAGGCACACAAGAGTTTCTCTGTAGTGTTTTCACTTAAACTTAAGAAGCTGCATGACACAAGACTCACTTGCTATGCTTCATTCACATAGAGAGGACTCATTTACTACAAGCCTGAATTTGCTCTCATTGAAGCAAAGGGTAAGACTCCTGCCAGCCTCAGTGGTAAATCAGTGAGGCACACAGCACAAATCACATGCACCTGTGTGAAGCAAGACTGTTGTCTGGCTTCTTTAGGAGCGGGTATGGACGGATTTGGGTCCACAGAGCATTGTGTCTTGTTAGTTGAGAGATTTTGCAAGTGAAGTGTAACAAGGAGCTTTGAGCACAAGGTGTCACAAAATTAAAAACTGACAACTTTGCAAAGAAAAAGATGGCAGCAGAAAAAGAATATACATCTATACAGTGTGCACACATGTATACACATATACTCCTGTTTCATGCAGAAAGCTTTCTAAATAAAAACATACAAAAAATAACCAGTGCCATACATTATGTAAACTCACAAGGCGTACTTTCAACACAAATTTGAAGCATAAATTAAAAGACAGTGAGAAAGAGAGACAGAGACGATAGCAAAACATTTTAAATATAGAATTTGCACAATTGGTATTTCTGTTAAATAAGAATAAATAAATTCATTACATCCGTTCACATACCAGTTGTAAAAACAATAAATTATTTTATTTTTTCAGTGCTTTGTTGCCCTTTTTTTTTTTTTTTACAATTGTGATTAATCCACAAGACTATTCCCTCTCCCCCTTGTGATAAAACTGTTTCCACAGGAGGGCACATAAGTTTTTATGTACAGTCAAATAAAAGATGATAGGCTTTTTCCTAGTCAGAACGTCTTATTTGCGAAGCAGATACTCTAAACCCAACTGACGCTTAGGGGTCCAACTCCACCTAAGGGCATTGGCGATGTGTCCGAAAAGGTCAGCAGTGAACTTAACACTGAGCATTGCTGATTTCTATGCAAAGAGCAATACTCCAGGTTTCTAACCCCTAGATGCATTTTAGGAATCCCGTTTGGCAACACTCGGTGGTAATGTAAACAATGACATAACAGTGTGAGAGATAAGGAATTCAGTTGAGAAGCTGAAATGACAAAAAGTCACATAACTTGCAGCAACTTTTCATTTATCAGCTACATGAGATAGCTATGATTAAAAAAAGCAAGGTTTGGAATTGGAGTCTGATTATATAGAACAGCTAAAAAGCAAGTGTTAACTAGAGCAGGCTGACCTAGTTCATCTTTACACTTTCGGGGTTGCTTCTTTGGTCTGTCCCCTTGGCTCTCTCACCATATAAAGGCAACTGCTCTTTTCGCATCTTAATTTGCGTCATTACTACACAAGTGAAAAGGGAAAAATCACTATAGTGGTTTGTTCTCATACTTTTTTATTTTTTATAAATAAACTCTTTCTATGAAAAAGATACTCTTGCTCTGAGGAACTTTATATTTATACCCGTGTGTGGTATTACTCTTCTGGAGCCCGAACAGCATCCAAAAACTTTATACTCATCTTCTTGAATATATAATAAATTACTACTTCCATGCAAACACAAATACTTGTGCATTCTGTCTCTATTATGATAAAACACAGGAAAAACAAATGCCACTTAATGCAGCAGCTGTATGCAGAGACAAATGTCTACGCTGCGACCCACTGTCTCTTTATTTTTCCTCTCATGATGGTTTCTACTCATCATGAACTTTTTTTGAGAGGTTCTAGAACATGTATCCTACATTTATGTATTTTGAAAGGAAAATAAGACACATCAAAGTGATCTTATGTCAACAGGCAGAGAAGGCATCAATCTTAGCCTTCCAGAGCTCTGCAAATATTCAGAGCCTTGATCTCTTAGGGGTACGATGACAGATGAAGTCAGGAATTTCACTCAAGATCCACAGTTTTTCATAGGAATACTCCCAATAAGGTAGCCACATCACCTCTGAAGGCTGAAGATGGCTAGTAACCTCCACTGGTAATTCATTTTGGCAGAGAAGGAGGCCCTGCCCTTGTTACTGTTTATTTAGGTACAAAAATACATACTTTTCCAGGTTTCATACTTCTAGATGTAGCAATACTATGTTGTTTTGAAATTCACATGCTTTCTTAGAGTTCACACAAACATGCCACAGTTGCAAAAACATGTTTGTGTCAGCTTAGAGTGAGATCTGCCCTTCTTAATACACATGCCAACAAGTTTTCTCTACTGATTTCATAACTGAGATTTTCAGAAAAGCCTGGAGTATTTCAGTGCTCAAGTACCACTGACTTACAGCTCTGAGGCCTGTCTGAAAATCCTTACTGTCTCATCCTCTTTTGTGTGGATGAATGAGGGAATAAGAGACAGATGGGATTCTATTTTCATTGGCATATTATAACTATTTCTTTCCATACCTGTTGTCCTAGGGCTTAATTCAAAGCCTGCTGATATAAAACTAAACAGTTTTAACAGGATTGCTATCAGGCCTCCACCTGTTACCTGCATAAGGTAAATTGCCCATCCTCAGTTACAGAACTTCTACCAGACAATAATGGGATTCAGAAGTTGTTGCCAAAGAGAACTATTACCAGATATTGCCTGTACTGTGGAAACAGTCTTATTGATATTGGGCAAGTCCTCCACATCCTGATGCGGTTTGACTTCCTAGTGACCCCTCTTTCTCCCAGATGTGGTAGATACACAATACATGAATGCCTTCTATAGGCATTTTAAAAAAAACCCAAACCACGCAGAATACAATTAAAAAAGACAAATAGTTACAAACATTTGCTGGTAAGATGAATACCAGAGTTAGACATGATGGACAAAACAGTGATAAAATATTAACTGCTTGCTGTGTTTTTTGACCTTTACAGCCTCTTCAAAAGATGTAGGTACATTACACATTGTTAGATTCAGGGTGGAAGCCATAGAGAAAATAACAGAGAAAGCAGTTGAACACAGCCTCAGAATATCTGAGTTAGAAGACACTTGATTATCTTACCTGTAATTTTTGGTTCTCTAACTAGTTTCTACAAAATACAGTATGCCTTTTTTTATGAAAGAAGAAGCTAGCAGCTATTGTTCACTGACAACAAGGACCCCAAGCTGTGACACAGCTGCAACTAGTGGAAGGTTTACAAGCAAAGTGCACCAATTCCTACTAGCAGCCAAATCCTCATTCTGTGTGTGTCTAACATACACACGGTGAGGAGTCACTGATGGTGCTGGTATTTGAGCAATGTACACACGGGGATCCCTAGTCTGCAAGCTGCTGCATGCTCCTCTGAGAATTTCTTGATGGAAACACAGTATTTGTCATAGAAAAATGATATTCTCTCAGGAAACTTCTAGAATGATAATATGTTTCCTTTTGTCAAACCCCAAAGGTATTACTTTTTAAAACCAGCAGCAAGCTCTTCTTTTTCCAGTAAAACATCTGCAGCTCCTTCTGAAGAATGGACCAGGTCCACAAGGGCTGCAGAAACACTTTGGTCAATCACTTTGCTTATGTAGTTTGTCTTTTGATTTTTTTAATAGAACCAAGTGATATAAAGTGACATACCAAACGAAAGATATTTACAGAACAGTATAAAATAAGCTACTGTGGTATCATGGGTACATGTGACATTTTCTAAGGACATACTGTATTAGAGGTAGGTGAAAAAGGGGAGATGATTCTGTAACCTTCAAATATCCCAGGATCCTCCATTCATTAGTTTTTCCTCTTTTGCATTATTTTATTTTACATTTTTGCAGACACAGAGGGCTTATAACAACTTTAATGCTTAGTTTTTTGACACAGTCAGATCACCCTACTATTATTTAAAGCAGTGCACGTCTTCATTTGGTCCAAATAGGCAGATTCTGCCCATAATTTGAGACTGTATGTAAGTACATTGAAGCCTCTGCTTCTCTCTGTCTGGGCAGACCTAATACCAGTATGTCAACAATGGCTTAATCAAATCTCTTTTAAAGAAGATCGCAACCACAGGTTAACACTTTTTCAACAAGCACTGTTTAAATGCTGATGGTCTCTGAGAGAGAAGACATCCCTTGGCTAATTTTCCATGCCCATCTTTGCACTGGACAGTCCTGGTGTGCCATCCTGTGTCGCATGTTCGAGAACAAGAAAGCCACGGCCCCGTAACCCAGCGGGGTTGCATGAGCTCTGGAGTTACTTTGCTGCTGCTGCTGTCACTGCTGGTGACAGAATTAGTCATTTGCCCTTGCTTCTTTGGCACGAAGAAACTATAGCGGACATCCACTGGTTGAGTTGGATCAGTCGCAAGTATCTGCACAATAAGAACCTCTTTTGTGGCAGAGTGTCCCATTGCATGCAAAAAATCATCTTTGTGACTCCAGCCGCTGTAGTTCATGACAGTCCCATTGATGTCAATGATTGTTTCTGAAGTGGAGATCATATATTTTCCATTGACAAGGTACTCACCATTTTTCTTTTTCAGGGCCAGGTAGGCAGTGAACCTGCTCTGGTCCTTAGTCTTGAACTGCCGAACTTTGATGTGGGTCGCCCCTTCTGGGATTTTCACTACATCTGTATAGCCCTTGCTGAGTGAAGGAAAAAATGAGAGTATTCAGTAGTCGAAATAAGCCTCAAGTTTACTTAAGCACCTAATGAAGTCACTGGCATGACACATCTTGCTTCGTTTTAGTTCAGACCCTGAATCCATCTGGCTTGAGGCTCATCTAAGATTAATTTAACCAAGTTCCAGGAAATGTCTACTGCACTTATTTCAAATTGCTTAATTTTTAACTTTAGTAATGATTTTACGTGAGTCAGATACATGAGGAATGAAAAATAACAGATAGCTCACATAGTAAAGGGTGGGAGATATGAAATACAACGCACGCTTTGCCTGCCAAGGAAAAGATAATGAGATATGCATTGGTTACAGCTGTTCCTTGCTGTCTTTGCTGTAACGATGATTAAGGAAAGCATAAGCAGAGTAACAGCTGGGTAGAGGTACCTTGGGAACACTTAAAAATAATCTTGATCATTGAGAAAAAACTTGTTTACTTTGAAGATTAATTGTCAAGTGTCTAATATGAGGCGTACCCAAATGTTTAATTTGTACCATCACAGAGTTCTTTATGTTGCTACTTATGAAGTATCTTGATTCAGGTCTAGAAAAAGATAACTCTTCCACCCAAAGTGACAACATTGAAAAGCTGCAGGTGTGCTGTAACTTACCACTATCTGAAGTATGTTATTGATATTAATTTTACTGCTATATGGAAAATATCTAAAGACTATATACAGCTATAAGCTACCAGCTGGATTTGTAGACATGTATTTTAATTTCTAAACCTGTGACAAAATCATTCTGTGAGCACCTCGTATCTGAAAAGTTTAGTTCTGAAACTTCTAGAAAAAAGCAACAGAGAAAATATACTAAAATATATATATCAAAGTGAAGGGGTCTCCTTTGGGACTCTTCAAAGAACAGACTGCTAATTTTGAGAATTTTTTGCTGCACAAGTAGAGACTGCACAAACAGGTTAAACGCTTGGGCTTCTCCCTTGCTATTTCCAGTAGTTATGGGACAACAACTAAAACTCTAGTGATTTAGCACATCCACAAAGCTGAAGGAATATGGTGTGAAAAACAGGGTGGGGGGGGCTCTGCTCTACAGCATTGCACAAATATTTTTACATAACAGTTACCAAAATAACCCTGTTAAAACATGTTGTTAAAGTTACAAAATCATTTGTTCAAAAACCAGAAGCAATGCTGGAGAATTCAAGTCATCTGCACAATGAACCGTAACACTCCATGTACACAAAGAAGTACATGCAGCCTTAATTCTCCTCTTTCTCAACTTTTGACAATTTGGCTTTACAACTTTTTAAAGAAGTTCTTAAGAAGCTTTCCAGAAAATTATGTTTTCACTTTTTTTTTTTTTTTAAAAAGTACAAACAAATGTTGTTATGGCAATTGACTGCAATGGGAAACACTAGTTTCCCCTTGTACGTTTAATAGTTTCCCTGTACATTTAATGCATAGATTAGTACAGTTTAGTTTATAATGGACAGCAATGCAGGAGCTGCTATTTGTCAGCAGAGAAAAGATAATTTTACTACAGCCACTGCCCATATGTAAAACAGTTTACAGACAATTAAGATTTCACTGTTTTAATGAGGGGTTTATTTTAAAGTCAATTACTTACATAAAGGAATTATCTCAAACAATATTTCTGGTAAAAACTAAATTCTTGTCATTCCAAAATTCAATCAAAATCAAGGGAGAACACACTTGTTACTTACAGGCTGGCTATTACTTTTTGCATGCATTAGGGTTGAATTAATATTTTACTCTCTAACCAGTCCCATTTCAGTTAAAGGCACGATTTGAGGAGTAAGATGGTAATTTCACAGGAATAATTATAATAGAATTTTTCCATTTCCAAGTATAGTTGTGCTACAAACTGGTCTCACTGAAACTCATTGACATTTTTGCTGCAGTTTGGATTCTAGCACAAGGATCATTACTGAATCTCATGAAACATATCTCCTACTGTTGCCTTCACTTAGCTATCACAGACATTTCAATAATTACAAGTTGGAAAAAACTTTGCTTTGTATTCAGCTGGAAAGTCACTCTTTTCGGCAGGGGTGTTTCTAGCATCCTTAGGTGAGTAATCATTGGTTTACCAGGAAGAAGACTAGTCATGTTTATTTTTATTTTATTTTTTTTACTGTTATTAATCAGTATGTTGAAATGTATAGAAATAAATTGTCATGGCAGGAGTCAGATTTCAACTTCTGGTAGCTTTCAATGTCCTATGTAAGAATTTGGAAGATATAAACCAAAATCAAGTTTATGTACATTTGGAAAGATGGTATGCTAATGCACTCACAGATGCTGAACAGACATTTGTCAATTGAAAGTTGCCAAGAGTAGATCACTACAGCAGTCCAGTGAAAGCCTGGAATCTATACAGACTATAACTTTAAATCCTCATTTTTCTATGAACCTTAAGACTTGAAGATGCAGATAAATGAGTTCAGACAGAAAGCAGACATAATTGACATTGGTTTCCCAGTGCAAAGCCCTCAATGTGGTCAGGGAAAACCACGGGGGCAGTTTCTTTTATTTTACTTGTATTAAGTTTTATTATAGTTAAAAGCTGAACTCTGACAGAAAAGTGTCTTACAGATAACTACTGTAAATATTTTGACTTAAAAAAAATCCACCTGGAGATCGATACGCTAATGGACATGAAGGGATATGGCAAACGCCATGCTTAAGTCTATGTCTATTCTGACAGCTCATCTAGTCATCTAAGCTCCACATGTATTCAGCAGTGTGAAAAAGCATTTTAAGGGTATAATCCTTAAGGAAGGCTTTTACAGCTGTGCTTTAATGCTGTCTTCTTCTCTCCACTACACAAGGAAACCATGTCACTAAATCAGGTGGGATGTCCTCATGCTCATTCAAAGTTAGGTGAGATGAAACACACTCTCAGCGTGCAACTTGCTAACACAGAATCATCTGGGAAATACAGAGTTTCAGAGATACCCACATTATTCTGACCCCCAAAACATTCTGATTCGCTCCTCTGCTCCCTTGCCTTTCTTCTCTAGAAACCACAAGCCACCTGACAGAGCAAGGTCAACAAGTAGCATAAGATGCTATACTTTCTTTCTAAGCAGACTTCCTACTAATGGGGTGCTTACCTTATCACTGGCAATTTGTGTCAGAAATGAACTGGGTACGGTGTTTTGCCAGGTGATTACTTGCCAGTTTTGGGGTAATGTTAAGAGGCCAGATGTAAACATCTGAAAAGTGCAATAAAGCACAGGCAATGTACCTTTTTTTGTCAATCTTCATATGAAAGTAAATTGCATTTAGCGACCGGAACACATAGCAGAGTTACTATTTGCACAAGAAGATACGTTTACTACTACTCAACATTAATACCTCTTTTTGGTGAAGGTTCCCATGACTTTTGTGCAGCTGGAATTGTCTCCTCCACACACCCCACATTTGTCATACTGGAGCTTTGAACCGATGATGCCATCACAACCAGTTCGGATGCATTTTCCCCGGACGCAGACTGAATTACTGTATGGTCGACATTCAGTACCATCAGTTACCTAGGCAATCAAATGACTGTTAGTTAAAACTACCATGAAAAAGATTTGCTTTTGTGAAATCTGCCTGGCAAAATGCAATGATTTTTGTCACCTACTCAGAACAGAGTGCCTACCCTGACAGATCAGATCGAGTTCCTCCAAGATTCCCAGCACAAAACCAGATGAAATTTAGCAAAGAGCTGAAAGTAATGACAGATAACTCCACTGCAAGACACTAAAATGACCCTGGCTTTAATAATCTCACAGCTTATTAATAACATCAATAACAGTACTTGCAGATAGCCTTGTGTTTGAGTTGTCTAACATTTAGAGGCAGAAAATTGCAAGTACAAGTGTGGAAGACGTTTCAGTTCAAATTGCATCTGATGTAACAAACTGACCACAAGTTACATCTATACTAATTGGCTAATTATTCTATATTATTGGGCTCTGTAAGAGTTACTCTGGACTCCCTTAACATAATTCAGGGTAAAACTTACTTTATTCATAGTACTCCTTCTACTCCAGAAAACCAGACGACTCTCTGGGCAGAAACGCCTTTATGCACTACTGAAAACAAACTAGTGCAGAGCACACTAAGAGGTTTGTATTTTTCATGAATCCAGATACTGATATGTGGAAAATCTTATCTCATTTTAGAGACCAATTCTGATCATAATGTACAACCAGTGGATCAAATAATTAAATCTAATCGCACAGTTAAATCTTTGAATCATATGATTAACTTCCTGTCTCTTGTTTTAGAGAAAGATTTCACAAATCTATAAACTGGAACATGAAATCATGATTGGAGATGCCATTACCTTCTGAGAAAATACCACATAATAACCAGTTCCTTTGGCTCGGCAGGTGAGCTTGCAAACGTCTCCGGGAAGTACTCCAGCGTACTTGGGGACCCATTCAACAAATGTCTTGACACCCTTTGAGTCAGACTGATAGCCGTTCCTTGCTTCACACTGCTCTTGTCGAAATGATTTAGCTGTAGAATTATTCACATCATTAGTGACTATTTCAGACCACGCTGCAAATATCATTATGTTCATCTATTATTCCAATTGCTTTTTAACATAATTTTTAAGTTACATCACTTCTTTACTTAGAACTGGCCTTCAAATCCTTCAACTGCTTTAGTTTGGAAATCTTCCCATGACATAATAAGAATTAAAGGACTAAAGTTCGCATTACGGTTCATTTTCCAGGACTGAAATTTCTTTTCATTTAAGTGTCCTTTCTGTATGGCATCAGGATGGGCATGGGGGAAGAATTATGGTATTGTATTCATGATGAATCTCTTGCCTTGGTAAACACATTTTGTAGAAATTACAATGGACCTTTGTTGCTTCCTTGTAGATGTTCATTATTTGCTACCTATGAACATACAGGCTGGAGCACGAAGGCACTTACCATTTGCTGGGCAGGGTGTGACGTTGCAGGAGCGGTAGATGGCCCTCTTGCCGGTGCAGTATCGGCCATTGTTCCTAGGAGCTGGGTTATTGCAGTGACGATAAGCAAACTGAACTCCTCCGCCACAGGTACGGGAGCACTGTCCCCAAGGTCCCCAGGAACCCCAGTTACCGTGGCTTGAAGCCTGAAATGTGTGGAACAGTGGGAGGTAAGGACATCATCCAAGTGTGACTAAAGATGCTACATCTCAAAGACACTGCTAATGTTTTCTACAACTGAAGGTGGTTCCTTGATCATTTTAATCAGGAACAACAGGTCTTAGAAACCCTCTTTATTCCAGCAGGGTTAATTTCCGTCTTTATCTGCACATTGGTGACATCGCATTTGGCATTGTGTATGCAAAGGCAATACGAGGCCTTGCTCTGCACAGCCACCTTCAGCCTGTTTCATGGAAGACACAAATACAGCAGAAATAGCACCCATAGTCTCATGTGCTGCTCTCTCATTGTTTTGCTATTCCTACCAATAGGGCCCCTTAATTAGCTCCATGGGATTCAGCTCCCAGAATATGTTCATAAGGCTAATCTATGATTAATTAATTGCATTAATTGTGATGTGTAGCTTTGAATTACTAGCAAGAGAGGGAGTTATCAGATACAGTTTGCAACTAAATTGGCTACCTAAGAAAAGTATAAAAAGGGTGTTGTAAGGGCTGTAGTCTTATTTGAACGTCTCCTGTATTTTGCAAAATATCTTCACAAAGCTCTACAAGTTCATACCGCTTCTGTGGGTATAACAGAAGGGGCACTGCTACCGTCTACTTAGAAAATTTAGAAGCGTCTGATCTGTGCAGTTGACAGTTCTCAAGGGCATGGGGACTCCTGAGATGTATAAAGTCAACAAAAAAGACACTGTCTGTGGAGGTACGAACTTTTTTGCTCCATAAGTGATATTCTGGGTGAACTCATTTGATCTTTCCCTTCACTAAAGTTAGGGCCCTGGGACCTTTTGGACAAGGGCTGTAAATTAAATTTACAGATTTAATTTATATCACACTCCTTTACCAAGAATTCAGGAAGCTATGAACAGGTCCTTGACAATCTTTCCACATGTCCTGAGACCTGACTGAATGGGCAAATCCTCCACTCTGAAGGGATGCTCCTAGTTTTCCAGGAATTAAGTTTTCATACTGCAAGAAGAAAATATGCTTCCTGAAAGTCAGCATCGTTTTCCCAACATTCCTCACCAGTAACACTCCGATTACATGCTAAAAAATAAGGCAGCTTTCAATCTGACTTCCACAAAGTCCCTTTCACTCCCACAAAAATCAGTGCATTTGAAGATCATGCCTTCCAGAATTCCCTAGGATCACAGCTGTTAACTTACTGAGTAGTATTTCTTCTTGGTTTTGTCAACACATTTTCCCTGGAGGCAGATCCTCCCTTTTCCACATGGTGTTCCCTCCACAGCAGGTAGCTTCTTAGTCAGACACACCATCTGACCTTGGCGAACAACGGCACACCAGAGGCGAGAGCACACATCCATACCGGGACACACTGTGTATTCAGGTCCAAATGCCAGTTTGCACTGACGAATGGCATCATAGGTTTGTCCTGGAAGCTCCTCTGGGCCCAGGATCTGCTTTCTCGGTTGGTCCAGCAAACAGTTACCTACAAGAGAAACCCAACATATTATTACTCATTTCCTAGTTTTCTTGCAGTGCTGCAAATTTGGCATTCTAGCAGACCAATATTAACGGTGAACCCCATTCGAAGGATGCTGACATGAACGGAAGGGTTCTCTGAGGCGTCATCGGTTTTGGACAAGGTTTGGTTTTTGGACAACTATTGCAACTGGTTTCTCACTGAGCAGCACTCCAGGTGTCGAGCTGTTTATTTCCAGTCCAAGGGTGTCAATGAATTTAACTCAGGTACCTTTTGACTTTCATCCTGGTTTCCTGTATTTGAATTGATTCTGAAAACATTCCACTCTCTTTATCAACTTGTGATTCAAGGAATGATCAAGACTCACGGCAAAATACAAAAAGTTATCATTTCCATTTTGAGACAGAATGTCACAAATGGTACAGCTTCTAAAGAGATGACAGAAAAATCACAACAAACAGACTTTTTGCCAATGAGGCACACACTTAAAAAAAAAAAAAAAAGAAGAAAACCCCAGCAGATCAAAGGAAAAATCTAAGCTGCACATCAAAATTAATGTTGGCGGTAAATCTGGACTGGGATTTCCTTGCAAGGAATGATACTTAGCTGCTTCTGGAATTAGTTCAAAGAAGGATATCAAATTTACACAAAAATATGTAAATAACAGGAAAAGAAGAAGAAAAATAACACAAACATAAAGAATTGAATGAATGTTTTGAGATATATTGCAGGGGTCAAGATTTGCGTGGCACACTAAAAATGAGAATTTACACTTAGGTTCTGGAAGATCTACTGATAGGGTTTTTTTTTTTACTATTGAAAAACTTCCTTGTTGACATGCAGTACTATTTATTCAGTGTAACCTATTTTACACTTCATGAAAGGGATATGTGGTCTGGGCAAACTTCACTTTTCCTTGGCCAAAATAACTTACCACAATTTACCTCATTTTGGAACCTACACCAGTGTTCTTCAGTTGGGTCATGGGTGAAAAAAGGCTATCTATAAAATTCTCACTATTTACACAAAAATAGGATAGGCTTTCAAGCAATGCAATGAATTTAAAAAAAATGAATAACCCATTTCTCAGTGGCTTGTTTTCTGTCTGGAACCCACGCTGCAACTTTTCTTCTTTTAAAGGCTAAGGCCAATTAGCAAAAGCAGCCAAGAATTCTTTCATCATCATCATTACTACCAAAAACCACTCCATCTCGTTAAACCTGTTCCATTTGTCATTTGCTGACCCTGACTTAGCCTAGCCTTACCTTTAATCTGGATTATGCAGACTTTTTAAATGAAGACAAGGTGTGCCAGTGCTAACTGATGAGCTGAGTGCCATGAGATAAAGATAACTGAAAGTACACTAGCATTTAAAGCCCGTTGCAGTGTAAAGTATTAAACTCATTGAGAAGAGTAAAGAAGCACAGCTTTTTTTCCTGGGGGTTTCTGAAAAGGATATCATTGGCAAAAGTTGCTGTCAAAAATACACTCTTTAAAAGTTAAGATTCATGGAAGTCCTACTTCGTGTACCTTATGAAGAGGGAGGAAGCCAGTACAGGCTGTGCTGGGAAGGTACTAGCGTGTCAGTATTTAGTGGTATACACTACCATTATACATACACTGCAGGGTTTATCAAATTCCCGAGTGCAATCATTATTCAGTATTTTAAATCATTGTAGTAACATATAATTTTGCCATGACAGACACTGCTGCCCATCACCGAGATCTACCATGACTGACATGAGTGGAAATATAAAAGTAGAGAAAAAAGAAAAAAAAAAGTTACATCCCTGCATATACTTAATTTGTAAATCATAAAGGTTAAGACCTTTTTGAATATCTTTCACATATGAATAACAAACACTTTTCACAAGCTTTTATGGCAAATATAGAATTTTTTCCCCTTCAGAATACAGAGGAATGAGATACAAAATTCTCCTTAACTGGTACTGCTCTGCGGAAAAGAGTATAATGTCGATAACGCTGAGTGTTCCAGCTGATCTCATATGACAAATCCAAAACTGAGGATAGCAAAGAACCGTATGGCTTCCCCACAGGGGAGAAAAAAAAAGATCTCTACATTTATAGATGGTAGCAGCGGTAATCTATGTTTAGATAAGTTGCAATGAAATGAAGGTGTTTTTTCCACCAGCTGGTCTAACCTACTTCTTGTAATGGTCAGAAAAGACACAGTTAAGAAGTTGGAGAATGTTTGTCCTGGGCCCCCTGCTTGCGAGGGCAGAGAGGGCTTCAATTCACTACATTACATTGCAACATACAGAGCACGACAATACCGCTATTCCCATTTTTTGTCCTGAGTACCAAAGAACATCTGTGTGCCCTGGAACAGAGCACACAGACATTGTTGTCCGATGGCAGTGTTAATTAAACCATCTAATTATCTATCCACAATGTGGTGTGCAATATATTTTGGGAAAAAAAAGGCAGAATAAGATCTGTGCAGGAAGCAGATAACCAGGATATAAACTAATTAAAATACAAATAGTCTTTGTTTCAGGTCGCACAGAGCACTGAGCGCTCTGACTAAATACAATAAATGGCAAGTAACCACACCACAGCCGAGTGGTTGGCATGACAATAAAGGCAATTAGTACCTTAGGAGAGGGACAGCTAAAAGCAGATGGAAATAAATGTCACTATCTTCTGGACACTAACTCAGCCTTTTCTTCCTAAATGTCACACGGCTGTCTGAGGTCATCTTTTGAATGTAAAACAAATGGTGACATCATGATGATGATGTTTATAGTTCTCAGACTGGGCCTCAGGGGACAGGGAATCAGCACCTTGATCCTCTCCAGACTTCCTGGTTGACCTTGGACAAGACATTTATATTGATATTTATGTGGCTGATTGTAACTGTATGTAATGCTGGTGTCTGCGACTCAGTCAGCTGTCAGATGTTTCACTATGCAGGCAAATGAGTTTATGATTTAATTCAGCACCACTAATGCAATTCATAAGACCAGTCAAACAACTGATGCCATTGATTAGACTCCTCTGCACTACAACGGGATACCCAGTTTTAGGAGTGGCTACCTACCATAGTAAATACCCACGTTTAATAGGATGAGTCTGCTCCTCAACACCACTTTCCAATTTTAGAAAACAGCATCATCGGTACTTGATAAAATGATATTGAGTAATGAAGAGAATCAAGACTGTGATGTTTGCTGTTACAGCAGTGTGGGGTGAACATCTAAGTCTATATGGGAAACTGTTCACAGATCCAAACTTCCAGACTTCATTCACATTTCATTATGCTTAGCCATAAGGAGCAGCAGACGAGGCACTTTATTTATTTCCCCACACCTATACTGCCATGCCCTGTTATAGAGCTATCAATTTACTGGCTGGAAGAAGAAAATAAAACCAGAATTTCCCTTCCTAAAACAATGCATGTCCTTTCAGCACAACAATCTGACGAAACTGCAATTTAAATCGACTTCCATTTATACTTCATAGACAGTGTTTATGTTCTGTTATGACAAATCTTTGCTTTAAAATAAATAAGTGAAAAATGATAAACTTAAAAAGAAAATTATGACTGTTACTGTCTCTGAAGGCCTGATCTATCAAGAAAAGAAATTCCCTAAATATTGTATATTTGAAATCATACAAATAACATCATTAATAAAATTAACTCCCAGAGGACTATGGACCTTTATGACACGAAGTTCACATTTTTTGGTATAATTACATTGGTAACTCTTCGAGAGTACACGCCTTCAGTGATAACTACTCCTGCGTATTAGGAAGCGCAACGTACCCCAACCCACACATTAACAGACTGACAGGTTCTTTTACATGCAACAAAGAATATGTGATTTTGTGAAGCATGTGAGCAGGACAGGACTCCTAACTTTTGTGTACAGCAAAACAACACTCATACTGAACAAGGAGACCATAATGCAGCTCTGAAAGATGTGAAGCCTACCTCCTTTTACTGGAAAAAAATGGTAGAGTTATGTTCTTAGACCTGTAGGACTGATTGGTAGAGCCCCTCCTTACTTCCACATTGAGACTGAGTCTAGCTCATGGGTAAGGGTCCAGACGTCAAGCACCCCCACAGATACAAAAAAGCCAAAGGTGAGGCGGGTGGAAGAAATGCTCTTTGCTTTCTTTGTTGTTGGAGAAAGTAGCTAGCTGTATGCATAGTAAAGAGAAGAAGTCTGGTCACAAAAAAAGGCAAACTTTTGCCTGCAGCAGGAGAGGACAGAAGAGGCAATGTAGTTCAGAGTTCCTTCTGCTCTATAAGAGGTCATTCACAGACGGTGAGGTAGGTCCGTATTTTTTACCACAGCAAACTGTACTATCTCTACTGCACCTCAGTAACTAAACTCAAAAGGGAAGTTCTCTTCATATGTGGAAATTAACTTGGTAATATTAAGTCAATGCCAGGGCAATATGGACCTTAAAATAAGGACAGTGCAGATTAATGGATATAATAAAATTAAAAGAAGAAATGAAGTCATAGTCAAATAGAGGAAAACGGGAGAAAATGTTTCACAGAGCACTGAAATTAGGCAACAAGATATTTAAAAGCACAAACCCCCTTTGCATTCAGCAAACATACCATACTTTATATCCATAAGCATTTTGGTTACCATAACAACTTGATCCATTCACCCAATTATGTCATTTTTATCTCAGCATTATGGAATTTGAATGGTTTGTTTAAGGACTGAAGTTGCTTTGGGAGCACAATGAAGACTTTAAAATTCATTAAAGAGTGAAGACTATGCTTTTTATTACTAGTTTTGGAAAATGAAAGTTTTGCACTTAATCTTTAAAGGTTAAATGATATATTTAACAAACAGTTACGTGACTTGGAAGGTAAGCTCCTGGGGCAGAAGTAATCTTTTATAATGTGCAGCACAGAGGTGTCTTAATTCTTCTTACAGCCCCTCTACATAAATATAATAAATACAGTGATACTGTAATCTTAATAAATACAATGGCACTATAAACATTATAAATGTCATTAATGGTAACAAGAACACATATACTCTGCATTGTAGTCTAACGCTAAATACATCACGTCACCCATTTTGTGTGAGGAAAAAGCCATTTCTTTGTGTCCTCTGTTCAAAGGTCTCTCTGAGCTCCTATCTGTAGCATTTGGGAAGACAAGACTAATTTCATACTTTTCATGCTTTGAAAACACACCTTTCCATGTTCCAAACCAAATAATTTCCAACACACTCTGCACCAATGCTTTCTTTTCACTTGCATTTGAGCCTTGCAAAGGGAGTCTTTTGACCTTTGCCTTGTTTTGCAAGCACTTTGAAGATAGCCCTGAAGATGAGCAACAAATTAACAAAATGGTATAAACTGTTATTATTGAAAAAAGAGATCACAGTAAAAACTAACATGTAACTGACACAAGATGCGATAATACATACCATGACCATCATCGAAAAATTCTGTTATAGTTGCTGAAGTGCATTTGGACCAGGGTTTTGAAGCATCAATGCTAGTCAAAATGGAAGACATCAGGCGCTTATCTTCCATCGAGCCAAAGTTCTCCTCACAAAATTTGGAGTCATCATGGGAAAGCCCAAGCAAGTGCCCTATAGAAATGAAATAAATAATTAAAATGATATGACTATTCATAACAGAGTTTACCAGATGGAGCTCACAGTCACGGTAAAATGAATTCTATAATTAATTCTCAAATTTTGAACAATAGCCACTTGAAACATCGCCACTTGAACCACGGTATCTCTGCTTGAAGAAAAAAAAGTGTGACAGTTTACACCATTACATACAGCAAGGAGTAATTCCATCAGCTGACATGTCATGGAACTGAGCTACCTGAAACCTGATGAAGACTAATGTGAACTGTAGTCATTTAACAATTTACTTCTTGCTGTTTTTCCAAATCACCTTCAACAAGAAAGACTAATATTCCACTTTGTGCAGATGTTCTGCAACTTTCTAGAAGGTGTTACAATATCTTTCTAAACAGACATAAATGCTAGTATTTATGGAGCAACTAAAAAAATGTATGTAAATTCTTGAAGCGCACTGCTCGCTGAAGTGCAATATATCAAACAATCTGAATAATGTCTTCAAATAGTCCCTTCCATGTAGAACAGTCTTGTTTTGTGGGAGGGAGTTTTTTAGTATTATATGGTTAGGGCTTTAGTTTTCCTAAATGTATATTGTACTGGTTATGTATACTCCAGAACACAAAATAATGTGCACACAAAGCAGCACATGATGGAACTTGCAAAAATCCTCAGCGTTCAGGGAAGTTCTGTCCAGTGCTGGATGAGTTATTATAAGTTGCACAGCAATCTTTTCTGTAGATCAGTGATCCCGATCTTCTGTAGTTTCTGAGCCACAATAATAGAGTGCAGGCAACACACTTTGTTCCTTCTGTAAACAAGTTTAATTTCAAGGCTACACTGGATTACTTCACAGCCAACTTACTATCCAAGAGGTAGAAGACTGAATGGGAACCAAAGCTGCAGGGAGCCTGAGCTTGAACTTTGCACTCACAGTCTTCAACCTAGTCCAGGAGATGATTAATCAATCAGGGGTAGACCAAGAGCACCTGAACAATAAAGTCAAAGACTACTCACCTAAACCAATGCAGAGAAATAAATCTGATGCCCTCAAACAGCAGCTGCAATAACTGGTAACCTTCTATTTAGGCTTTATATTTTTGTATAAATGCTGTAGACTGTGTGTAAGGTGACATAAGTAGGGACCTTGGTGGCAGGATATCATATTCCAACATCAATAGTATTAGGCATGACAATAGTAATAACACTACTACTTACAATACAGGTTGGGAAAGAAGAAGATCAGCAAATTTTACCTACTTGCCTTCTATAAACTTTCTGTTATGTTGTTTTTACCTGCTTTGGGGGAGAAGTCAAGAGGAAAGCGATGGAGGCAGCACCGACTGCCAGCAATATCTGAAATTAGGAAACTAGCTATCTGACCCGAAGTCTGCATTAAGGCTGCAGATCAGAAATAGGGGTTTCTGTCCTGTGAGAGAAGCCAAGGTATCATCCGGCAGACAGACTTACATGCTGGATTCCTGGCCTAAGGATAGAGCTACAGGAAATGTGACAAGAGGACCTTCATCTATCACTTCCAATTGCACAGGCAGTGGCTGAGAAAAGCCAGTCTGTCCTCTGCAGCTACTGAATTCCCACTGGAGGGGAGGTGAGAAGAAGAACGATGAGTGCATTTCTCTTTTTTTCCTCTCTTTGCCTGATGTGCACACATTTACTGACATTCAAATACAGCTACTATTTGAATAAAAGGCCCTGTAGTATTACAAATACTAGTAAGAAGTTATTTAAGGAACCTGGGTTAACACTGATGAGAGTTCATACCCCCTTCCCTGTTACTACTATTGCTAATTGCTATTGCAATGCTGTATCACAAGTATATCACTGCAAAAACATAATGAAACAAGCTTTCATATTGGAGGCACGTGTTTTGTATGCAAGATTTGGGTTTAATTTTTTCTGATAGGTAAACCCACTTTCCTCTGGCAATACTTATTACATATGAGCCAGATGACTCTATTTTTATTCTGCACTGAGACGCGGCTGAATATCAGTAGGTACATGTCAAGTTTCAATCTGATATAGCACTATATAAATACTTGGCTCTGAAGAGATGACAACCTCTTTGTTTTATTTAAGCCAAACGCTAGTGTTGAGCAAAATAATTCACTAGTAAGATTATTATTTCAAACAGAAGCATTTCTCTGACAGAAAACCTAAATAATCAGTTTTCCTGATTATTATTTTCACTTCTAACCTATAGAGCAAACTCTGCAGAAGTATGGTAGGCTAAGCTTTTAATGAATCAGCAGCTACTGTGCCAATGACGGCTACCCTCTGACTTTGCCAAAGTCCTAGACACCGACAACATGCGTCTTCAGGAAATGCAAAAAATGATGTTATTTTTGGCTGGCATTCTATACAGTGTTATTGCTAAGTGTGTATTCATGCTAATGCACTGAATGGCACTAGGTCACATCTCACGGCTGAGAACTACGAGCAGAGCTGACAGGTTAATGTACCTCAACACATGCCTAGTAGCAATATAACCAGAACCATTTTCTGCTGACATTAACTAACTCCTTGTAGCATGTTTCACCAGTGTTCTGCTAACTTAAGCAAACATTTGATAGAGAGGACTGTGGACCTATCCTCCAGCTTTAGTTGACAGACCCCTCAATATGCTGTGCACCTCCCCATTTAAATCGGGACTGCACACACTATGCTCCACAGTGCTGTTCAGTAGTTTCAGACAGTTGCTTGTATTTCACTTGAATCCATGTACTTGCGTATGCATACAGTAACAATCAATTAAACAGAAATATTTACAAAAAATTGGCCCAGCAAGCAAGAAAAAAATATGCTGGTTAGACCTAAGTCTTACTATAGCAATCTTCTCTGAGACAACTCATATGTTTAAAGGTTGGAGGAAGAATGCTTTTGTATTTAATGTCTCTAGACTGCTCATAGCTGTAAAACTGCAAGAAATTACTCCACTGCAGCATGCTTATGAAATAAGGTAATGAGGTTCTGTTAGTGGAAAAAGAGTTTCACTTCTAAGTCATTGGACCTGGTACTAAACAGCTCTGGGTGAATAACAAAAACCGGAGAGCTGTTCTAAAAAGTACATCACCTATGGCACCCTGTGTATATTCAGTGTAGGTTACGAATAATAGTTAGGTGCAAACCAGCAATTTGAGAACTGAATTTTCTGTATCGCCATTCAGAACTGCTCAAAACTCTGTGATATGAAGGCTTCAGTCTTGTCGGGCAGAATTCAAGCTTCTTAACCTTAATACCCTCTGATACTGCTCTGCAACAGTCCACCTACTTAAGTTACACCTTTGCTATCTATAGGAATCTCTTTCCTACATAAGAGTACTTCACCTTTCGTAACTTTGTTCATCTTACATTACAAACATCCCATATGAGCACATAATAAAAGACCTAATACAGTGCAGATACACACAGGTCCAGCTAATGCTGATGCTTCTGGATATGCAACTTGGAAATCTGAGCTTCTCTGCTACCAATGACATTCTTTTAACACAGTTTTTGTATGTCTGGGTACCTCTTTGTACCAACTATATCAGTCCTGGCTTTGGAAAGACCTCTTTATCTTTCCTCTGTATTTTTCATCCCTGGCTCCTCCTGCAGTGCAATTTGTAAGCAACCTCAGCTTAGACTACCTACTGTCAGAGCAATGTGGTCACACCACATCAAACTACGGAAATCCTACAGGCAAGCAATGTGAATGCCCCTAGAGCAGACCAGGGGGTATGTTGTGCTTTCGCTTGCTCCTGGCTTCCCTGCCAAAAGATGGTGTGGTTTCCCTCTTCCTCTACTTTTGAGAGACGCTGACTCTGCAGAGAATACAACCACTGAACTGTAGACTGACGTACTTTTTCCTTTCTTTTTCCTCCTTCATCTAGAGAAAAAACAATCCTTCAGATATGAGAAAGCTTGCAGCCAAATTTCAGGCTCTTCATTTTGAGCAGAGCAACTGAACATTTTTCCATAAAATGACTGTGAATTAGTCTCCCTCTCAGAAATGGCTGGACAACCTCTGTAGAGAAGTTCAGAGCAAGTAAATAAAATGAAATACTTCTTCAGACGGCTATTCAGCACATTTCATCCCAGATACTTTGGCAAAAGCACAGAAAATTGAGACAGGGTCGTTTTCTGGAAAGTCTCGAGCTACTGGCTTCACCTTTAATTAGAGTAGAGCATAACTTCTATATCACTTTACAGTGATAAATGAGGTCAGCTGAGGACATACCTCATTAACAGTGTCTACGTTGTCATATTAAATCAGGCCATTGTTCCAGTGCACGATGAGAACTAAGCCACTTACTTGGCAGACCTTTTTGAGGAGAAGCTTCCCAAAGTATTTGTAAGTCTATTGTTACTTTTAAGTTTTTCAAACATAATTTATAAATATCAGGACAAGGAAAGAAGTACTAAGTAGCAAATAATTTCCAAAATACATAATTCTGATTGTTAGTATTTGAGCTTTTAAATTAGCCAGCAATGATGTTAGTGAGGATAATAGCTGTTTATAGTGTTAACTATATGGATTCTAGCTCTCCACACTAATTTGCTAGTTACACCAATTTGCCAGTTACCTTCATACGTGTGCTTACAAACACTGCAAATGCAGCTTTCAAAGATTTTATGGAACTAAAATTCCTAATTCTTATCACAACCTACATCTCTGTCCTGATTCTGATTCTGCCTCTTAGGCATTCTGACCAGACTTAAAACAGATTAAAGGATATGACAAACTTCCAATGACTCTTAAAACTGGTTTTGCATTTCATTAAAAATAATCAAAATTCAAAGTAACACAGTGATCTGTAAACTCTATATACTGCCTAGCTAAGGTATGCTCTTTTTGGCACAGAAGTGAGAACAACAAAGTATTTCTACGCCTGCACCTTTCATCTTTTTGCACGCAAGAATTAAAGAACACTTCCCTTTCTACTTGAAAAGTCTCCCCACGACCCTTCACATGCATGAACATGCTGGTATTATCACATATTGCTCAGGACATTACAGTGGTTTCTGGCATTTACTAGTGAGATGCTTACTTTCATAAGAACCGAAGTGAAAAAGTTACAGGTGATCCTTCAAGTAATTCTGTATGTAAGCATAATTTCAGAGAAAGCTTTGGGCAAAATCAAAGACTTAAGGAATATGAATCTTACAGAGAAGGCTTTTAAAAACAGCCAATTTTAGCACCACACCATTTTGTAGTACTATGAACTTGAAACCAGGCTATAGAAAAAAAAAAAAAAATAGGCTCCCAGCAGCTGCGTAAAATGATGACTGATTGAGAATGGGTTAGTAGATCATCTGATGTTTTCTACTTAATGAAGCATCTTACTGGTGTTGACAGTTCCCACTGAGTGAAAATGACATAATATAATTTTACCAGCAGGATGGTGTTTAGTTAAGTTATGCTGTAGGAATGCACAAAATGGTAAAAGAAACAGATGGTGAGGAGGCAGGGTTTACTCTCGTGCAAGTGAAGAGGAGCTGGCCTTCTTGTAAACTGGTTCCTTCCCAAACAGCAAAAAGACCAACCACCTAAATGGACTGACAGCCTTTCCTCACAGCCTTCCTTCTCCCCTTGAGGTGAGACAAAGTGTGACTACATAAGTAAACTGTTGAAAGCAATATGAAAGCAACCTGCAGACTTGGGACCCTAGTACATTTTGGAACATAATCTGCAAGGGCCTCTTGGCGTAGCCCAGTCTGTTTAGATCCTGAAGCAAGAAATTAAGGAGTCAACAGCAGTCACCAGCCCCTGGATCCTAGTTCACCTGCACTGCCTACATTCCTGGCAGTGGATTTTGCATTGCACCAGCTCCCCTACATCCCCAACAACTACTGAAGGCCAATACATGTTACAACCCAACAGGAAATAATAACCCCAACAGGTTCAAAAGAAATTCCTACGCCTTGTAGGAAGCGGGTGTATATTCCTAATACAAGGTGGGAATACTCCAAAGCAGTTATTATAAATCAGCTAAAACTTACACCCTTTCTAAATATCAGGACATACAAAGCCCTGCAGGTAAATCAGGAGCACATCAGAGCCATGTTGGATGTGTGGTGAAGCACACAGCATTGTAGCCATTTTTTTTTTTTCTGGGAAGCAAAACAGAAGTTTGGATAGTTCTGAATTTTTTAAAAATATGTTGCCATACTACTTGTATATGTTCTCTGAGAGAACAGCACACAAAAATGACCCTAATCTCATTTATTTTCCACTGGCATCTCAAGCATAGGAATAAAGAAAACAAAAAGCTTCCCCAATGTATAGCAAGTAAACCCCAACTTTCGCTGGAACACAAATCATGGTAGCTCTTGCAGAAAAAAATCCTAACCTTATTTAGGGACATACACAGATCTCTAGTGCTTGAACTTAACAGCACGTCAAAGTACAGCTCTTGCACTGAATTTGACCACAGGACACATGCAAAATGACACAGCATGCCAAAAAAATGCCGCAGGCATTGTAATTTGTTTTCTTAGAAAAGCTCAGCTCTGATGAAGCATGTGTTTTTCAGTGAGGTCATACCTTTCACCTAATTTTCAGTGGAGATGACTGGGGTACAAAAGAAGGTCAAGTGATTTGCCCAAGGTTACCTAGTGAGTCACTGGCTCTCCTGGGATCAGGATTCAGGAAGCTCCTGGCTCAACATTCCTTGGTCTAATCATCAGCCTGTATCTTCTGCATAAGGCTGTCTCTCTCTCCTTTGCTAAAAAAGGATTGTATGTAGTAATTCCTTTAAAATAAAACCATTTCTTTCTCCATGTTCTATCTTTCTACCTTGTGTGAGTACTTGGCTCCTCATTAAGAACTGAGTAGTGATATCACTCAGAAGTCCTCTTGAAATCATAGGAGTTCTGCATAAAAAAATGATGGACCTAAGCAATAACAGTTAATAAAGTTTTTTTCTAATAAACCAGAAGTGTTTTGATTTACACAAGCTTACAAAAAAAATTCATAGAATGTAAAGCTGGCTATTCCTCTTTCTTTATACTTGATCTTTCCTTCCAATTTTCTTTTCTTTGTCTGCTATCTATCATTTACGAAAGAAAAAAAGAGAAAAAAAATCAGTATCTCTTTTAAATTTCCAGCCCGGAGGCGGTTTTTAATATTTCTGGCTTAGAAGTGTTCATTAGACTGAATGAAACAATAGTCTGAAGTGCAGCTTCTTTTCAGGAGCACACATAAAAAAAAAAGCCCCACTCAAGACATTCACACACCAGCCCTGCAGACTTTACACAAAATAAACTTCTGCTAAAACAGCCTGTTGTAACAGACAGATACATTGTCCCTGTCAGACAGTCAATTTGCAGGCAATATTCTGTTCAGGCGATGCGGATCAGGTAATCAGAAACAACTATATCCAAGTAGACTCAAATAATCATTAAAAAGATGTGGCCTTGGAAGACCATGCTGCTTCTGCCATCCTAATTAATGGGGAATGTTGAAGTTAAATATTAATTTTAATGAAAAGTGGGGCATGGTGACACCCATTTCACATGAGTCCAACTCAGAGTAAATGACAAAGAATATAATTTATGGTAGCTCATTGTAAATGAATGAACTCTGGAAAAGTAGATAGTGTAAGAATGTGAAAACTGCATTGCCTGCTGCCTGTTTACTGGGTAATTCTGCCTTTCTCTCTGTATTTGAAGTACCTTCTGCACAAAAATTACCTGATAGTATCACATTGATACCTGCCAAGGAGGAAAGTAATCCTTACTTTCCCCTGCAAACTGGAAGACTGGGTATTTGGGCACACACAGCTGAAGCAGACTTCTTTTAAGATCATAGAATCATTTAAGTTGGAAAAGACCTGAATCCAACCATAAACCTGGCACTCCAAAGTCCACCACTGAACCATGTCCCTAATAAATTTTTGATAATGATTTTTTTTTTTTGAAACTTTACGCAAATCACAGTTTCATTCTCAATTCCCTTATGGTTGCAGAGATACTGCTAGTTCACTTTCTATAAATGGCTTTAAGTTATGATGTTTCAGGACCTGTATCAGCTTTTCAGAGCATAGTGGTTGTTTAATCTAATTCTTCATGAGTTTATACATACGCAAAGATCAGCACAGATCAAGAAAACCTCTGAAAACTCCGGCAATGCTAGCACTGTGTCTTAGTCACTTCCTGAAGCCACTGGTTGAGAACTTGGCCCCTCCATCTCCTCACTTCTCTGTCAGAATCACCTCAGAGATGCTAAGAAGGCAAAGATCCTCAATCTACTTAGTCTTAAAAGTACGTGTTTGATAAAGAAAAGCTCAAGTATATTCAGAACCTCAGGACTGTGTTTTTCTACATTGCGACGATTTCCCCCTTCCATCTCTCCATTCTTCCTAACAGCTGGCTCAGCTTCACTAGAAAAGGCTTGTTTTAAACACTATGTGCTGAAGGTGGAGTAATTATATTTTACATATAATTCATAAGTTAATCAAAATATTGTTGGGCAAGTCAAAAGTTTTTACCTCAAATTTTAACCAGCAACCTTTTGAACAGCTGATGTTTGTGTTTTGAAACTTCAGTTACATTTTCTGCACCACTCTTCAACTCTTGTTGAAGGCTCAGTTTTGACTGCCCATCTTTTCTCTTAATCAAAGGGGATACGTTCACGAGGTCTTAACTGAAGAGCTTTTACAAGCAGAAGTTTAGATAGAACCTTGAAAAAGGTTCAAAGAGAAGGATCAAACAATTTTCCTGCTGTATGTCATTAGAGAAGATCTGGATGAGTGTACTCTCTCTCTCTTTTGTTGTTTTAAGAAAGCAAATCTGCCTAATTATGACTACCTGGATATTTGCCTAAACTTCCTCCGTCATGAAGGAAACATAATATGACAGTTAGACAACCTTCATCATTTTTTATGTGCCTATGAGATTCTCTGCCCTTGGCAACATAACCCCCTTGAAATGAAAGGCTACAAAAGATTTGTACCTGTCAAGTCTGAAGCTTGTCTTTATCTGCTTTATCTTGACAGCCTTGAAATCAAAGGGCTGCATGTTCAGCAATGGGAAACAAAAGATGACTGTGTATTTAGTTACTCCGAGTGTATACAAAATGAGCACATGTGGTAAAACATGAAATGACAGTATTTTTTGACTCTCCTATGCACATCAAAAGCAAGACTACCATTTTAATAGCATACATATTATTCTTGATTTCAAATTTTTTTGAAGAAGGGTCAGAATCATGGTTTCCTATAAAGGTTACATAGGTAAGACATGGTAGACTTGGCCCTCTTTCTCTGGAGGCCAACAGCTCAAGCACAGACTCAGGCTCTGAATACCTTCAATGCACTCAGAATTCAGCAACATGGTATTTTGGTGTATTTCAGTGAACCACCAAAGCAGCGATTCCAGGAGGGATATCTCAGTTCCAAAATGGCTTCTTTAGATAAAATTATGTTCCCTAATAAAGCACTACACTTTGATGGCAGTGCTTGCGATGTTTTTGCCCTCAGTGATGGCAGATGCCACAGAGTGGTGATGCCATGTTGAAAAAGATTTGATATTAAACATGTTATTCTCTACTTTTAGTTTCTGTACAGTGCCTTGATTTTAGGTGTTCAGCTAGCCAGTATAGCTGTGGAGGAAACTGTGATAACTTGGAGACCTTGAAAAGCCATCTTGTGCATCCCTCCACCCCAGGGTAGGATCAGTGTCCCCTAAGCTGCAGCCGTTCTAGCCAGCTGGCTCCCGTGAACCTCCAGTAACGGAGATTTCACAGTCTCCCCAAGCAATTCATTCCTGCCCTTAACTGTCCTTCTGGATAGATGATTTTGGCTAATGCTTAAAGTAAATCTCCCTTGCTGTAATTTAAGGGCATTATTCCTTATGCTGTCCCAGGTGGACATGGAGAATGATTTATTACGTGAATTTTCTCAATGATTTTTTTAATATATTTGAACATTGCTTTTATGCCCTCCCTTTGGCCTTCCTTTCTCTAAAGTCACATGTGAAAGATAAAAGAAAACTAATGAACAGAGATTTAATTAGTTCCATGTAGCAATTTTTAAGCTATACTCTAAAAATAAAATACTTGGAAAGAACATCAGTAAACCATATTACTCGGGAGGATAGAAGGAGTAATAGCACGCCAGTGTGGTTGCACAACAGAGAAATAGGAACTTTGTGAAAGTTCAGATGAACATTACCACTGAGCAAAAGGGCAACGCTTTCTCTGTGTTTTCTCTTAAAAAAAAAAAAACAAAACAAAGAAAAAAGATCTTCAAGAGCGATGGGAAGAATAAAGATACATAAAATATAAGTTATTAGACCCATGTAACTCTCACTGAAGTAAACTGGAGCTTTGTCTGCTTAAAGACTGCAGGAAGGATGTTTTTATACTTATGGACTAGATTGAAACTCAAGAGGCAAGTTTAATCTTTAGTTTTCCTTGAGACTTCCTTTGTGATTTAGGGAAATTACCTCTTGGTAAAATGAGCAGTAGCTCCACTTATTTTCTTTTGAACTCTTTTCTTTTTGTTTTTTTCTTTGTAGATCACAAACCCTATAGGATGGTGGGATGTCTGTACTGAAGCATGTGGGACCCCAGGACAGAAGAAGCCAAAGTCAGCGTAAACTTCTGATTGCAACTGCATCAGAAAATGTAACATGAGGCTATTAAACAATAAATTGTCATGCACTGGATATATCCCATCGCAAGAGATGCGAAACGTAACTTCAGATTGATTGCCTGTGCCTGTTGGTGATGTTGGATCATGCTTATCTTTACGAAATGCACAGGTTGGTTTATAATTCAACACTGTAAAACCAACAAAATCTCTAACCCCAAAGTCCAGAGTATTAGAGAGTGAGAATCTAGGTATTTTTGTTTCCTGATGGTTATTTTAACAAGGGGTTTATGGAGAAGCAATATGTTAGTGCTGACCTATGAAAAACATTAAATAAAAGTTGAGATCATGAGCAATCACAGGTTCTTTATTGCTTTTCTCTAGATGTCTCTGTGAAGCAGGGAAGTGCATGAAACAATGAAACATAAATTTTTTACAGACATTAGGCTGAATATAACAAATAATATCTAAGATGTGCTTAAGCTAGCTTAGATATCCCTGTGAAGCTATGAAAGCATAGCTGAAGGGGTTGCTTAAAGTGAGGAAAGACATCCATATGCCACAACATGGAGCTTAACCGATGATTTCAGGCAAGTATCCAGAGGACTATTTTCATGATAGCAAAACTACCGTTGTCCAAACTGATAGCAGTATGTCCCCTGCTAGAAAATAACCATATATGGATATACCATTAGTGGCTGGATGTCTTTACAGTCTATGATTTAAAATCAACAATTATGCTATTAGCACTGCTTCCTTTTATTCTGAGGAGAAACTGGATTATCATGTTCAGTTACATGGTTTCTCCCTGTTTTTTGTTGTATTATCCTAATTTTCTGCATTTGATATTGAAGACAAATTATTCCCTGTTTTGCTACATATAAGTAGGACAAGATTAAGGTTCCACCTTGTCAATTTTTATATATGGATCTCCATCTCCCATTGTCAGCTAATCAGTCGTACTAAGAAACTGATCGATCTATTTCTTTCTGCGCTCTCATTTACAGCTCTTTGGAGATTTTGCCTGTTATTCACACCCTCCCCCTGAAATAACAGTGGTCAAAGTCCATCTGTTTCATCTGAAAGAAAGAAAATAAACACCTAAAACATAATGTGATAGAAACACTTCTGGTAACAGAAGTGGCAGGCCTTTTTTCTGTAGCAGGCTGCTTTTTTGATTTCCTGTGCATGTATACAGCCTGAGCCCCTGGGTTGTGCATCATCCTGTTTGGTTGAGCTGTAGTTCCATTTACTTTGGTTGCCTTCCAGAGCAAGAATCTGATCCTTAAAAATGATCCCCTTGAAGGGGATCATTCAGATCCCCTTGAAGTCAAAGCGAGGACACACAGCCATTCTCTGGATCAAGTCCATGTTAATGATGCTGCATCTGCTACCCATGCGCATGTAGTAGGGTTAATTATAAAACTGCAGATGGTGACTCTGATTCACTTAGTGGCTCACCTCGCTCTTCCTACTGATAGAAAGGAGCATCTTAGGCTTAGAGCCCTTAGCATCCCTACTGTCTTGCAGGGCATTTCCTATGCTGCCATGTCAACTGCAGAAATAGGCTACTGTAAAATCAAAGCTACACCCTACCCACAGGACAGGCAGAACTTCTAAGACTTCTGAATTGTAGGAAGAAATCTGGTCTCCAAATAAAATAAAGTAAGGTTTTCCCCAAAGTGCTTAACTAAAGGGTATCCATGCCATACCTTTATTTTTCATCCCTTTTTGACCCTTAATTTAATGTAAGTACTCAAGCAATTTTAACTGTGTTTTCTTCTCAGCTTCTCCCACTTTAGGCCACACACACAAAGATCATTCTATGACTTGACACCCCTCGTTTCTTAAATTCTTATGGTAAGGAAAAAAAAGAGGATGTTATTTTAAACAACCTCAAACTAGAGTTTTTTTGACCATTAGGGTACTTATTTATTCATTTCAATTCATGCTGTTTTTACATTGAAAATTATAGCTTTTACAGATTCCTGTAAATGTCTAGGTATGAAAATGGCTCTTTTTCAAAAATGCGTTTCTAGATCACTAAAAATAATTCACTTATGTTTACATTTTCTTTGTGTGGAATTCAAGGTAATAATATGTATATTTACTGTTCATGCCTATCTTTATTGATCTATATTTTTCCATTTTTAATTTATCTAAACATATATTTATTAATGATAAAGTAGCAGTTGAGACACATTACTCATCTCTTCACACACCAGACATATCAACACTGGCATTACAAGAAGCTCCCTCATCCAGCCTCACCAGTGCCCACTAACCTCAGCAGTTAAGCACCACTTTTGGATGCAAGATACAAGCAGTCCCTCCAGCAGACTGGCTTTTGAGTGACAGGCTAAGTTTTCCAACCTATGCACTTGTCCCAGTTCTAGACTGGGCTTGTGATGGGTCATTAGCTTCACAGCATCCAGGTTTGACGCTACTAAGCTCATTTGATGTTAATTTGAATTTGATGTATTGCTGTACTTGTCTCCAAATGCTCTGAATTAGTGATTTCAGAGGGCATTTTCTTTTATAATTATATCCTTGTTTATTAAAATAAAATTTCTGGTTTGGAGACTCATTCTGCCACAACATTTTTTGTTTTCATGCAAAGCAATCCCTTTTCAGCCTCTACTGATTCCATTTCTTTGTGGCACCATGAGGGCAGTAGGGTTAAGTTCACTAATTGTTGAAGAGCCAGGTCATTGACATGCCAGCTGATTTTTCATACTTAGTGACTTCTGGTTGCTGAGCCAGGTATATAAGGAACGCAACTCTTCAGCTCTGCCTGCTAGCTACTTGAAAATTGAACTACTGCAATGATACTCCCAAAGCAAATTTACTTTGGTTTGGCACGAGGTACAAGGCTATTCAGAAATTGGTTCTCTCTGAAAGTTCTCCTTTCTTTGTTATTTCCTTCCAAGAATCTAAAAAAAAAAAAAAAAGTTTCTCTACTTTTAAATTGTTATTCACTCACCAAAGCGAACAGCCCTCATATCGAATGTATTTGCAGTGAACACAGCTCACAAAACATCAGTAAATTTAAAGTAATCAAGATGGCAGTAGTTTTTCTGAAGGAATATATCACGACAGAGTTAACATCCCAGACTGTGAACTTTCCTCTGTCACTATTTCTATCTCAAATCCTTCTGAAGGGTGCATGAAAGGCCCCTACATTAAACTGCTGTCCACTGAAGTGGAAACTGAAACAGAGTTAAACAGTTTTTTTGACCAAACCTTTATCACCTGAATACTATTTGACTGTTTTCAGGATTTGCACTAGCATCATATTTCACCATAAGGTGGAATTTCCATATACATAGGAAAAGATTACAGCTCTATTTTTTTCCACAAAGGCTTCCTCTGCAGGTAATACGTTGTCCCAAGAAAAAGTTTCGTAACAGTGGAGCATGCAAGTAGTTCAAAAAGGTGAGTTATTTTCCACTGTGTATGCGCTAAATGCACGCAAATTACAATTGATGGGTCAAATGCTTTTTCAGGAGGGACGTGTATTGACATTTTTGGACAGTGGCAGCAGCCTTTGAATTTTCAGTTCAACTACTGCTTAGAAATGACAGTGTCAGAAAGGAAACACCTACTGTGCGCCTTCACTTGCCTTCTGATCCCTTATTAGTTAACCCTGAAGTGCCTATGTATACAGCCTTAATCCCCAAAGGAATATCTGGACCAGGGGAAATCTGGAATTAATTGCGAAGTATTTTGGTTACTAATGCAGCTGTTACAAGTGTTTGATTTGGCAAGCGAACAGAAAAGGCACTGCATACCAATTTCGTGAGCCACTGTAAAAGCTGCATGGAGGCCGTCATCTTCAATCACCGCACAGCTGCGCTCAGGAGAGCATATGGTCCCAACGTCTGCCATTCCCAGAGTATCACATGAATGATGCCCACATAAATCCTGCCCAGGAAGGAAAAAAAAAATCATTAAAATAAACTTCTACACCCATAGGTAACAACAGGTTAAAGTCACCAGCCTTTTGCAAACAGCAGAACTTGGACAAACCCATCAATATATGCTCCTATTTAAAGATGTCAAGGCAGTTTAAAAGCATGATGACCCAATCCCATTCCAGGTAAAGTCAGTTGGAAAATTTTCATTGCCTTCAGATACATTCTGTATTTAATTGTTGTTTGTTTGTATTTCTGCATTGCATACAGAATCTCAAGCCTTCATTGAGTTTGGCACTTAAAATACATGCTGTAGAAGTGTTTCTTCATTCACAATAAAAATATAATATTCTCTTTATTTACGCAAGCTGAGCCAAGGCACAGAGAGAAAGCTTCAGACTCCTGATCAGTCCTTGAACCAGAGATCACCTTTCTTTTCAAAAGGCAAGACTTATATTTGCACTTAAAGAAATCAGATAGTTGCATTAAATTTCTGTCACACCTGTCAAGCAGTACAATGATTAATAATGTATTACCTAATATACCAAGTATTTAAGCAATTCTCAATAGTTGCTTAAAGAGTCAGTGATATAGCAGAGTCTAAAATCCCTTGCTTTATGAGAATAACTCCTTGATTGTATGCTTCCTACTTGTAGTTACGCAGTGTCTCCAAAAACCATGCAGGTAGTATTAGGTTTTTTCTTTCCATTTCAGGATTATAATGATCATGATAATGATGTAGGCAGCTTTGGTCAGACAGTCTTTTAATTATCAGTAGTAACTTCTTAGTGCTGGTACACAAGCAGAGGAAAGAGTACTAATCTGAATGTACATATACATGCTTTGGTTTTGGATTGAGAATGAAATTTGAATTCCATGCCATTTGGAACGCTTCTAGACATTTCACTGTTGTTGAATGAAAATATAATTTTCAAGGCATGATACTATTATCAAATGTTACTGCCAAAATGATCTGAAAGTACCTTTTATCCCTTCAATTTTAAGACTCCTTCCCTTGATATCTCCTATTATAATTACTTTGTTTCATGAAGTCTTTCATAATTAATCCATCAGAATAACAGATATGCTGTCTGAGGCTCCTATTCACCGATCATGATAGGTTTACAGTTAGTCTTACTTGAAAATGCACAGGAATAAAATCCCACTGAACTAAAAGAGAAACACAATGAGTTCACAGACACTGTGAAAGAGCATCTCTTCATAAAAAAAGAAGTGTAATTTTTTTTTCCCACCAAGATAAAATAAAGAAATATTCAAGCTAAAATTACATAGTAATATTAAATATATAGAGCAAGAATTTTAGGATCAGTTCTGGCTTCCCGGTGTCTGGGAACTCTCTTTGGTAAGTGTACTCTTGGTGCTACTTAATGTCAAGATTTAAATGCTAGAGTACCAATGAACAAAACAGTCTCACGAGGAATAAAGACAAGGAATAAAGTTCGAAAGTAGTTCAGTTCCCAAACTGTTGCAGGTATAATCCATGCTTTAAGAAAAACTTCCATTCTGTAGCAATGCAGATAACAGGCAGCGAATTTTTTCTCTAACCCCACTGGCTCCCACCCTTGACATCCAATTAGCTCCCCAGATTTCTGGCTCTGCATGGGTTACTGGAAGGTACATAATAAGGATGCTCATTTTTGAGTACTTTTTTTAAAGTTTTATTTAGGCAAATACAATTTTCAGCATCTCTGAAAGCATCTCTGGACCAATGCTGGAAAAGGCCATAAGTGAGGTCATTTTACTATAGCGTCAAACATCTGTGCTATATTCAACAAGGAAGATACAATCCTTAAACTCCTATTATTTTTACTCGGCTTCATATCTGTTTAGCCCTTTATGCATCGCTTCTGAACCAGGCCCCTTCATTCTAAGGGCACATTTTACACAGAGTAAATGCTATGTAAATGTAACTGTAAGTGGTTTACCTACAGCAGCATGAGTAACAAAACTCAGAGAAAATGCATGTGCATGGTACCAATAAAAATACCTTTTCATGGTGATATAATTAGTCTAAATAAATGAGCGTAAGCTGCATAGGAAGTAAGATACCTTTATAGTAGTGCAATATGATCTGAATACATTCAAGCAGTTCAACTGAAATTCTTACACAAGTACCAAAAAGCTTATAATTAAAGATAGAAAACAGCTTACTGGAAGAGGTCTAAATTACTCTCAGGTTGGCGGTGCCAAGGATAGTATAAAATACAGTAATCCAAGCCCTGTCTCTGCATGCAGATTCTGTGTCATTTGGTCTTTTTCTTCTATTTGGATGCCATTATTATGGAGATACTTACATCAGTACTGTTTCCAGTATGGATACAATTGTATCAGCACACACGTATCTTATGCCAGTACATGATTTATTTCTATTTGCATACAAGAAGAAGCTATGCCAGGATATGAAGCTGTACCAGCAGCTGAAACCAGACCACACAATGATTCTATGAATTTGATGACACAAGTATAATCAAAAGAATACAATCCTTCTAAGCAAGCAGTGTCCTAATCTTTCTTAGAGTTACTTCTGACGGGATGTGAGGAGTATGGAAAATTACAACAGGGATGTTAACCATAAGCATGGTTAACTGATTCCCAGCTGGTTAGTAATCCTAACCTCAAAATTTCCAAAGTTATGCACAGGATTACATTATGCCACCTTCATTAGACATCAAAAAAAATAGCTATATACATACACAAGCACAGAAGGATGTAGCGATGTTTGGTTACTTTTCATATGTTATGCGCTACTGACACTTTACCACACTGCATGCCCAGGTTTTCCTAAGAACTCATCACTTCATCAAACCCCTGTTCCTCTGATTCCATCATTTCCCAGAGTATGACACATATCCACCCATCTCAACATCCCACTAGCAGCTCTCAAGGCAGTGCTCATCCGCATAACAGTTGCCTAGACAAAACAAAGCAAGCTTCATGCTTTTTTTATGCAATATATTAATTTTTGGTCAGATAAAATGAAGGGCTGTGTTAGTTAAAGGTTGTTCCTAGAAAATCAGTCCCACAGCAGAAGATAGGAGATTCTGAAAATCACTTATCTGTAAAATTACCTATTTCTTCCAAAACCCTACAGACAGCTAGAAATCAGCTGTCGTCAGATGGTGAGGGACCAATGATCCCTACAAAGAAGAAGAGCGGAGAGTGATGGCACTGTGGTCAGAAAGTAGTGGTCAGTGGAACAGTAAAGTCTCATTCCTTTCAGCCAGTTCCATGACCACATCCGTGCTGCCTCTCCAACAGTCTGAATGAGGCAGTATGGGGAATCCTCCAGCTGCCTGCTGAACCCAGATGAGTAAGGATCTTAGAAACAAGGACAGGAAATATTTTCTGCCGTTAGCTTCTTTGTACAAAGCTATCATTGGAGGGATGTCTAGAGTAGGGCATGTGTCAGCTCTGCTTTGAACAGGAAGCATGCACTGAGCCTTTTGTTTTTCTTGCAGACTTCAGTCTTCAGTGACTGCACGAGAATGCATTTTTTAAGCTAATGCTGGAATTATCAATAATCACCGTTAGATTACTGAAGACTCAGTTCCATTATGTTCTCAACTCATATTCTCATTTATTCTCTACTTCTATTGCCTCTGCATGATTTGAACTTTAATATATTTCTATTCATAGCATCACACAGTATGTAATATACTCATAATTTAACCCTTCAAGTGGCATCTCCAAGACAAATATTCTGCAAATTTTGCTATCAAACCCACTCCCCATTCCATAGCTACACGATCTTTCCCAACATGATGATTTTGAGTGACATTACTGAAAATCACACCTGTATACACTTCCACTGATTTAAATGCTTATGGAAAAATTTCTTTTGACTTAAACTTCCTGTAGTTGTACTTAGAAAGCAATTTCAGACTTTTACGAAGTAAAGCGTCTGGCAGTACAATAAAAGTTTTTATTTCCTTTGAAAATGACTGTTCTTGTTAAAAACATGCTCTGATGTAACAATGCAATCTAAAAAAATCTCTGTGAGACTCCTCAACTTTTCATACTCCAGCTAAAGCACTAAGAATTCGGGTACTCACATGACACTTAAAAATCAGTTTCCAATTATTATTTTGTTCTGGTGCGTGGCTTCTATTTAAAAAGTTAATCACTTACTCAAATCTGTACACTCATCTAACTGCCTCCAAATAGCAGCAGAGGCTTCGAAGAATAAATGTTTCTTGGTATTTCTAAAGAAAGAACGCATAGCCTGGCCCTTGATCTGCACTACAATAGTTTCAAAATAGAAGAATGACTAGGCAACGCATTTGCTACACAGGAGGCAATAGATGCTAAGCCTTCAGCTTTGGCAAAGGAATGGCTTAGGAAAACTGAGTTGTACATCATAAGACTAGTACTTAATTAGACAGCTTATTAAAGGCCAAGTTTCCTTGGCATTTGTAAGTACATCAAGAGCAGCTGGCTGTCTGCCAGGTATACATGGCATTGTTGTAAATGAAGATAACTGTTGTGGCTCCCTGCTGGAGTAGTTAATTTATTTCACCTGAAACTCTTTGATTTGAGTTGTAGGCTTAAAGACAAGAATAAACTGTTTCATGAAACCTAATATTAGGGCAGAGCCTGTGGACTGGATCCAAAACAGGATTTAAGCACCAATGCAGACAGTTTGGCGGAATGCAAGGGCAGAAGAACAAAACTGGCTCATGTGTCCTCTGGTCTTTTGAATTATCTGCTCTTCACAGGTCTTGATTTTGTGAACTTACAGGCCCCGAAGTGCCAGTTTTACAGTTCTGAGCAGCTTACCACTTAGATTATACTAAAGCCTGATTTGGGTTGATGTTTCTCAGTCTTTGTCTCTGAGAGAAACAAAGCCTACAGAAGTTCTCAGATTTGATGTCTGAGAAACCAACAGAATTAGGTTTTCTATTGGGCTCAGCTGCACATCATCTTCTTTTAAAGCACAGCTTTACATCTCTGTGGGTTTGTTCACTTGGTTTCTTTACAATGGCTTATCAGTCAAAGCCTTTGCCCAAAAAGAAGGTGATCCAGCTTCAGATTCCTTTGAGGGAAAAGGATACTTAGAAGCAAGTTCCACAGGACAGTGCCCTACGGTCTATGCTCTACATCAGACTGTGGTCTACAATGAAGGTTTCCACGTGTCCGTGTGTGCACGGAGTTGTGGCTCCTCCTGTTGCAGCCTAACGTGCTGCAGGTTTCCCTAGCTCTGACTGCAGTTAGTGCTTATAGCGCTTGGTGAAGGGCCCTCATTCTTGGTCCCTGTTCCTCAGCCTGCTTCTGTGTATTTTACACTGAGCAGTCCTTTGGTAAATTACAGAAACAGTTTTCTCTCTGTGCTTTGGGAAACCAGGCCGCCTTGCTCTAAGCAGTGTACTCCAGGCAGCAGTTTCAGGTCACGATTTGTCTCCTTCTCACCATATGAATCTTAGATTACTTACTAAACAGTGACATAGCTTTGGTCAGAAGGGTGGAAAGTTTCCTTAACACCTGGAACAGCTTACAACCTACCAGTTAAGGACCTCTCCTGGGAGTTGGGCGATACAGACCTAAAATCCCTCAAGCAGAGGAAGGAATTAAATACGATTTCTGACTTCCTGTAGCAGCATTCCCACCGCAGCCCTGTGAAGGGAGGGTGGGGTTAGGTGGTATTTGGGACCCACGCATCCAGCCTCCTGTTCCCTGCTCTGCAAAATGGGTGAAAGTTTATTGACTTAACTGCAATGAATAACGGCACATGTGGAGGAGAGTAAGTTTCACCCAAACAGAGCGTGTTACGGGTGTCACCCAAGGAGGAGACCCATGATGTCTGGAAGTCAAAAGGAGCACAAGATTTAAAAGATCACAAAAGTTATTGAAAATAAGGGCTAACTGGTCAACAAAATAATTAAGGAATCATCTATTTTACCCTATGACACTATGACACTTAAAAAGAGACTTTCCAAGCAAAAATGGTGGAAGGCTGCCCTGGAGGAAGACTGCTATGAAAAATCCTCTTCCTGAAACATCAGTGGGTCTCGCTTATGGCAATGTCCAGGTTAGGGCACCAGAGAGGGGGTTTGGCCATTGCTCCGAAGCGAGGAAGGGCTCCCATCAGACTCCGGGTTACTGCTTTGTCCCCTCTCATGTCCATATTTTGAAAGCAAAGATCAAAACTTGGTTGCCTTTCTGGGAAACACGAATGGTGGTGGCTGCCATACTGACCCAAACGAAAGTCACATATTTTCCTCCAGGAGTTTATCTTAAAAATTCAGGACATCTTCCTTTCAGGTTAATATGCGACATTCTGGACTCAAGTTTTTGGGCACTGGAATCTCAAATGTACAGAGCTGTCTTCTTGAATTCTAGGTAAGGTGAAATTCAAGAAAACTCAATGTATGGGTGATGCACATGCATGCAACATTTGCTGGCTTCAGAAACTACCTTCTCATCAGGCTGGGTGTGTAGTCATGTTATTAATCTCGTCTTACATGAAACGGGAACCCTAGGCACTCGTCATTCCAGAACACACTGCAACAAGAGTCTAAATTGGATTAAGCTTTTATGCCCTGAGTATACACATTAACAAATACTCTTATTCACCTAAAGCATGTAAATGAAATGCAGCATTATGCAAATGACAGATTATTTAAAAATATTGACAAAAATCACATAAAGCTTTTGGACTCTGCATGGGGAGAGGAAGGGCAAACAAAGATTCAGTCATGGAACTGGTGATCAGTGAACAAGGAGAAATATGTGATTTAACTTGCCTAACTCATAGTTCCTCTGTGGGGAAACTCCAGGCCATTTCTGTAGATTAGCGTGAATTAGGCTACTTCTGCACAAATTATATCCTACTTTATTTTCCCCAGGGACATTACCTACATGTATTTCATGTACAACAGAATTGGTGAAAACACTACAAAACTGGTAGGCATACCACATTATAACTTCTTCAATGTAATAATAATGAAACATTAGTGAAATATCAGAGTATAGCAGTATCATAAGGTTGGAAAAGACCTTTGAGATCATCAAGTCCAACCTATGACCCAACACCTACACCTACACCTACTCGTCAACTACACCATGTCACCAAGAGCCTCATTCAATGTCTCCTTAAATACCTCCAGGGATGGTGACTCCACCACCTCCCGAGGCAGCGCATTCCAATGGCCAGTCACCCTCTCAGTAAAGAACTTCTTCCTAATGTCAAGCCTAAACCTCCTCTGGAGAAGCTTGAGACAGTGTCCTCTTGTTCTGTCGCCAGTTACCTGAGAGAAGAGACCAACCCCTGCCTGACTACAATCTCCCTTTAGGCAGTTTTAGAGAGCAATAAGGTCTCCCCTGAGCCTCCTCTTCTTCAGGCTAAACAACCCCAGCTCCCTCAGTCGCTCCTCATAGGGCTTGTGCTCCAGCCCCTTCACCATCCTCGTTGCTCTCCTCTGGACACCCTCCAGCATCTCGACATCTTTCTTAAACCGAGGGGCCCAGAACTGGACACAGCACTCGAGGTGCGGCCTGACCAGTGCCGAGTATAAGGGGATGATGACCTCTCTAGTCCTGCTGGCCACACTGTTCCTGATGCAGGCCAAGACACCATTGGCCTTTTTAGCCACTTGGGCACACTGCTGGCTCATGTTGAGTTTCCTGTCCACCAGCACTCCCAAGTCCCTTTCTGCCTGACTGCTCTCCAGCCACTCTGTCCCCAGCCTGTAGCTCTGCATAGGGTTGTTGTGTCTGAAGTGCAGGACTTGGCATTTGGACTTGTTAAACCTCATGCTATTGGAGTCAGCCCATCTCTCCAGCCTGTTAAGGTCCCTCTGTAGGGCCCTCCTACCCTCTAGCAGGTCAGCACTTCCTCCCAGCTTGGTGTCATCAATATATTATATTGACCATTGGTACAGTGACCTGTTTTACTAATACGTTATAATACTTGTGTGAAGATGATAATATAGAAAAGAAAAAAAAGAAGGAAGGAGAGCCAAAGAAAGCATTTGCTCCATGAAATAAAATTATCATCCATACAGCTGAGATAATTCAAAGCTTGCTGTTAAATTTCAACAGCGCTGTCAGATTGACAGTTAAACTAAAGCACACACACAAGACCCATATAATTACTGTGTGGAAAAAGGGAAGACAGCGGCCTTTGGTTCTAATATGAACTTGTTGTTAGAGCCAGGCATGATGGTGCTATCATGAATGATGCTAACAAGCACTTAGGAAAGTATTTTCTCTTTCTCTTGTTGCCTGTATCTACTGTGAGAATTATCTATTTTAGTTTTCACATGATTCAGAACTGGAGGGAAAGGAAAGGAAGGGAACTGGATTTTGTCCAAATGCATTCAGTAGTTCACTTGAAATTTAACTAAGGGTCACTAATGAAACAGACTGGATGAATACTAGAGGATAATTGCAGAGCAGGCTAGACCTCAGAAAAGAACAGCTTGAGTTCAAGTGCAGTTTTCAAGTCACATCTGATATGTTTTTTCTACAGTGACAAATAATCTGGCAAGTATTTTGTTGCACCCATAAAAACATGAAGACTGAAGATAACCTGTTTCCAGCTTCCAAGAATTGTTCACAGTAAGCCTGAAACAGACTTAATTCTCAATTTGTTGTTGACTTCACTGCCACTGAGAACAAAGCAAGCTAAACTCCAGGGGAGGAGCCTTTTAGCTTTTCCTCCTTCCCACCACATAGCCCGTTTCTCTACCGCTGCATGGGGTGGAAGACTGACCTGGCCACCAGATGATCAAATCCTTGCACTACCATATTCCATGGAGGATGTTTTGAGGTTGCACGTGGCCTAAACAATTTACAGCTGCTGTCAAGGACTCAACCGCCAAGTAGTCGAACAGCAGGGGACCTATGTATTCTCTAAGGCTGTTAAGGCCAAGCTGCCTTAATGAGAGCACTCATAAGACTTACTAGAAAATCATCACCTTTTGGTACTGACAAGTCAGACCTCTCTGAGGCTTGATACTGGCCATCGTGGGTCAAAATGAGAGACTGAAACCACTGGAAAGATATACCTCTCCTTATTAAATTTTGGGAATTTAAATAATTGCTGTGGAACCCAACTAAGTTTCTTCCATGATTTGTGATAGATAATTTCTATGTCCACTGAAGGTTTTCACAATCTGCTACGCAGGTGATAATAATGACCAGACAAGTTATTGGAGTTCTCCTTGCAGTTACAGATTAAATGTGGGATTCCCTGCAGCTAATGGATAGTTACACGGTCTTTGCCACCACTAAGAAGCAATACAGAGACTTTAAAAGTCTTTAACATGTTGTCTGTATCAGCCCAAACTGAACCATGTTCATATTTATTTACTGTATTCACTATGCTCTGCAACACAATTGCTTTAAAGCTCTAATCAAGTTAAATACAGTTTATGACCAAAAGTGAGTGGATGTTTTAATCCACCAATTCTCTTTCTAAAAATTTTTGCATAGGAATTAGTTCCTAGAATGAATGATGATGATAGTCATAATTTAAACTGCCAATACTAATTTTATAATAAAGGAGAGCTGCCAGCACACTCTTAGTCTATCAATGGTTATTAACTTATCTTTGTACAAGTAATGACAACAGAAAAGGAGGAAGCGATGGTGTTTAATTCTGATAGTATTCTTCCTTTACAAGGTACTCAACTAAAGCTACTGTATTTTCGGAGAGCCTCTTTTGGTGTAAAAAATAACAAGCATGCATAATTTAGATTCTAACTACACATAAGCAGTTAGATCCAACTGAGGACGCACGTTCAGCTGACAAACGATTTGCAAATATTATTCTGTTGATGCAGAGACACAAAGTTCGTGGTGGCCTCAGTTAGTAAACAAAGATGGAAAATGTACCTCACACATTTATCCCTTGCCTAAAACCCAAGCCATTTAGAAGACATCTGGATGTTCAAAAATTAGCATGACGGTATTCAGAGACCATCAAAACATGCAGCCATGGCTTGGCGTCTAGTAGCTAAGCAACGTACTTCATACATTCAAAACACAGTTGTAAAAGTTGGATCCTCCTGCCAATTGCTGCCACTCTCACTGAAAAGCTAAACTGGAAAAAATCTCTCTTTAGTTCAAACTGGCTGTTTTCTCTGGGTAACATCTCTACTGCTTTTTCATCCTTTAACTCTTTTCATGTTTACATTCCTAGAGAAGTAAATAGATTCATGTTGACATTTAAAATGTAAGCATATAAAAATCGTGTGGACTCACACACACTTCCTCCAAAGAACATCATGAACACATGTAGCAAGCAACTATAGTCTTGTTCTTACTGAGGCAAAACCTGAAATATAATGCCAAACAATGTGCCTGCGCACACAGAAAATCATTAAAGCAGATTAAATTATACTGTTGAACTGCACTGAGCAGCTCATCCCATAGTTCAAATGTAAACCAAGAAAACGGAAGCCTGTGCTTTTTGCCTGCAAAGTGTTTACATCCCTAAGTAACACTGCAAGCAATATTTGCATCTTAAGAGTGGAAGGAGACCACAGAAACTATGTCATCTTGTTTACTTTACATCCGAAAGACGTAAGTCTACACACGGAAGATGCATTGCTCCAAGAGTCTCTGAAAGTGAATTACTGATTAGCAATGCATTCTCATTCTGTCAGGAGGGCACCCATGCAAAGAACTACAGATAAGCATCTGTAAAGCAAGTGCACTTCAAATTCACATCCTACCTCAATACAAATTAACTTAATAATTGATGTTAAGATTCACAGTCTGCCACCCTAAGAGTTTCTGAATTGCAATAAATCCCACAGAAATAAATGGGAATACTGGCAGAGGAAAACACTCTTTAAAGTGATGGATTTTTGCCCAGGCTTAATTAACTAGCTATTAGAAAGGATGTTTATAGGAAAAACCAAGAGTTTTCTGACCCAGCCTAGGTAGCCTACTTTCATTCAGATTATAATGACAAAAACTTGAAAGCTTGCAGGCTGGACCGATGTGCTTTAAGCTGCTAAAAAAGGCTCCTGCAGTACAAGTGATGCCTGACTGACACAGAACCTAATGTTTCAACTATTTACAGCTACAAAAGCAAGCCAGGCACTTTTTCCCCCCCCTTTCTGGAGCAACTCCTTCCACAAACCATCCAAAGCATCCTTTTTGGCAGGCTCCTATGATGTAGAAAAGCAGGAGAACTCAAACGAACGGAAAGTCATGCAGTTATTTTTTTCATACTTGGGGAAGGGAAAAAAAGAAAACACCAAACCCAAACCACTGAAGGGATATTCTTACAGAAGAACTTCATTGCATAAACTCAGCCACATGTCTACTAGAGCACTGTCCCTTAACGACCTCTGGCAAAGCAATTAACTAGCAACTGGGCAGGGACCAAGGCACAGCTCTGCATGGGTAACACCAGCTGGATCCAACCAACCCACAGTTGACCAGGACATCCATTTTTCACTTGGAAAATGAGAAAGAGACTGCATCCCCTTACCACCAGCCCAACTCACTCAACTTCTGCAGCTCTGTTTACCTGCAGTTGGGATTTACGTCCTACCCTTGAACCACAAGCACTGCCAGCTTCCAGTGCAGTGGAAGTATTCTTGCTAGAAATAGCATCTCAATGCACTCAACAAGGAAGTCACATGTACTTTCAAGGTGTTCTCCACCATTTTCACAGTCAGGTTTATTTGAGGACTAAATTAGGATAGGGAGCACTATCAGCCGTTTTTGCCTGGACCACTTTTCTGGAGAGGGGCTGTGTGTCAAACATCTCACTGAGAAAGATGGAACAACATCATCTCTCAAGCAGAGAAGAGTTAGGTGATCTCAGTTGAGTCGTCCAGTCAGGCACATTAACCATTTCTCCACCCTTGCAGGAGTCCCAGCACTGCACTGGCAGGAATGACTGTGTACCTGAAGCAGGGATGACCTCCCAGAGTAGGAGGCACACACAAATGCATACACAATTTGTTGGGGTTTTAATCCCTCTTCTGTCCCTGGCAGCTATGCACATGAGTGGCAGTCACCGAGATGCAGTGCAACACAACAGAAGGGCTGAAGTGCGAGTGGGGAAGCAACCACCAGCCAAAGTAGGGCAATGTGGGTGGAGGGTTGCCAGGGTGGCCTCATCTCAGCCTAGTCAACCCACGACATGTCATCTCATATAATTGCCTGGTTGGAAAAGGCCTTTGAGATCTTCAAGTCCAACTGTGCCTGTCCACTAGTAAACCCTACATCCTTAAACACTTCATCTACCTGTTTTTCAAACACCTCCAGGGATGGTGACCCAACTATCTCCCCAGGAGCTGTTCCAGTCCCTGATAACCCTTTCGGTAAGAAATTTTTCCTAATCTGAACCTCTCCTGGTGCAACTCAAGGTCACTTCCTCTCATCCTATCACCTGTCACTTGTGAGAAGAGGCCAACACCCACCTCGCTACAACCTCCTTTCAGGCAATTGTAGGCAGTGATAAGGTCTTCCCTCAGCCTCCTCTTCTCCAGGCCAAACAACCCCAGATCCCCTAGTCGCTCCTCATTAAGACTTGTTTTCCAGCCCCTTTACCAGCTTTGCTGCCCTTCTCTGGATGCACTCCAGCACCTCAATGCCCAGTTGTAGCGAGGGGCCCAAAACTGAACACCATATTCAAAGTGTGGCCTCCCCAATGCTGAGTACACAGACAGAATCACTTTCCCGGTCCTGTTGGCTGTGCTGAACGCTTGGGACACCAAGTTGCCATCGGTCGGGGTGATGCCTACCTCGCGGGTGAAGAGGATGGCGGCATCGTAGTGCTCGTCGTGGTCATCGTCCAGGCGGTTGTGCTGGTGCTGCCACTTGCAGAAGTTCTTGAGAGTGGTGGCGGCGTTCCTGTTGACCTCCAGCCCCTTCTCCTTCTCGCCCAAGGCCACCACTTTCACTACGGCCAGCCGGACGTGGTTCTCCAGGCTGGCGTGGGCGTAGAGCCGCGAGGCGATGGAGGACAAGGTGAGCAGGTAGTGCTGCAGCCCCTTCCCGTACTTGCGGACCATGGAGGCGTCGGCCACCAGCAGCAGCTCCACCTGCCGGGCCCGGGAGACGGAGCGACGCCTCCGCCGCCGCCTGTCGCCCCCCGCCGCCGCTGCCGCGGTCACCACCGCCGCGTCGCGTGTCTCGCAGCTGGTGCGCGCGGGCACCGTCTCGAAGCTGAAGCGCTCCCTGCGGAAGATGTGCGGGGTGCGGGCCGGTCCCTCCCCGTAGATGCGCGTTCCGCCGTCCTCCTCCTCCTCCTCCCCTCCTCCTCCTTCTCCTCTTCCTCCTCCCCGCCGCCGCGCCGGGCGGACGGTGTAGCGGGAGCGTCCGACGGCGAAGAAGCCGTCGAGGCCGCCGCAGAGGTTGAAGAGGGCGAGGGAGCGCGCGCTGCCGTCCACCGTGCCGCGATAGTAGCAGCGCGCCGGCGCGCCCGCGCGCGCCCCCCGCGACCCGGCGCGCGCCTCCCCGCCACCGGCGCCACCGTCGCGCTCCAGGTCGAGGAGGAAGCGGCGGCCGCCGGCGTAGAGCACATATCCCGCCCTGCCGCCCCCCGCGTAGGTCGGGTCGAGGCGCTGCACGACGCCGCCGCTGGCCCCGAGGGGCCGGGGCCGGGGTGGTGGTGGCGGCGCTCCGTGGTCGGCAGGTGCCGGCTGGGGCAGAGCGAGGTGCAGCTCGGCGGCCAGCAGCAGGGAGAGTAGCTTCAGGAGCATCGCCGTCAGCAGCGGTGGCGGTAATTAATAGTACTGGTAATAATAATGATAATAATAATAATAGGAGCTGGGGAGGGTGGTGGTGGTGGCGGTGCAAAGAGCCGTTCGGCGGAGTGCGGCAACGGGAAGGAGAGAAGGGGGAAGGAGAGGGGAGAGAAAAAAAGAAAAGGAAAAAAAAAAACAAGGAAAGAAAAAGTTCTCCCTCCCAAAGTCAAGTGTGAGTGGGAGAGACAAAAATGTCAACAAAAGCCGCTCGCGTGTGAACTTTGTGTTTCTCTGCAGGGAAGAGCCGGGAGCACATGGAAGGAGAGAGAGGCAAAAAAAAATAAAAATCCTAACTCGCTGCTGCTGGGGCGGCAAAGTGGGATGGAGAGAGAAAGGGGGGAGACGAGGCTCGGAGCCGGCAAGTAGAGAAGTTTTGAGCACTTCCCTCTCCTCTGCTGTAGTCACCGGATCATCAGCAGCAGGAGCACCAGGAGCAGCAGGGCAGGGGGCAGGTCTGCTGCGACTCGGCACTTTCTCGGGCTCCGGTGGGCTCCCTTTCCTTCTTTTGCCCCCTTTTGTTTTGAAGAGAAGGAAGAGAAGGGGAGAGAAGAAATTCAGGCATAAAAACCGCCTCGATCGTCACCGGTGAGATAGTTAAAAAGGAAAAAAAAAAAAAAAAGAAAAAAAAAGAAGCGGAAAACGTCCTGGATTTTTGTAAAAGCCCCCTCCCCGTGTCTTTTCTGTTGTTGTTGTTGTTATCCCCAGTCTGTCGATGTGAACAAGAGGAGAAGGGAGAGAAATGTGAAGATGAGAGGAGGTGGAACAATGAATTTATAGCGGAATGCCATCCTGCAATGGCAATTTCAACAATTCGTCACTGCAGGCTGCCTCTTAAAGGGAGAGCTTCAAAACCACCACTCCCACACTTCCTTCTCATTTAATCAGACAGAGGGAGAAACTTGAGGGGAGGGGAAGAGAGGGGGGAGCTGCGGGGGGAGGAGAAAAGGAGGGAGAGGGAGCGGGAGAGAGGGAGACAGGAGAGGGGAAGAGAGAGAGGAAGCCGCGGGAGGGGAGAGAGACCGGGATGAAAAAAATGTTTGTGTAGGAAAAACGCAAGATTTCCCTTGAATCGCTTAAAGCCACAGAGTTACCGGGGGTTTGAGGTGTCACCGCTGGCCGGGGATGGGGAAGCGGCGCTTACCTCGAGTCCTGCCCGCTTCCCCCTCTCTCCTGCCTGACGCCGCCGCTCGTTTTGCAACGTTCCGTGGAGGTGGCAGGTTTTGCTCCTGGCTCTCGGAGGGGAAAGGAAGCGGCCGGGGCTTTTGCGAGAGCGCCGGTGATGCGGGGCGCCCGTGGGGTGGCCGGGAGGAGTGCGGCGGGGGTGGGGTGGGGGGGAGCTCGTTCGCGCCCGCTATGGCCCCCGCCCCCTCCCCCGCCGCGGTCTCGTCCCGCCTCGTCCCCTGCCCCTGCACCCTTCTGGGGTCGGCGACAGCACTAAACTTCCTCCCTTTGTCTGAGCGGCCGCGGCTCGGCTGCACCCAGCCTGTCATTAAGTCCCGGCAAGCTGTCATCTACTTTGGGAGGGCTCCGATTGCCCCCGAGGAGGGCAGGGCGGGGAAGAGTTAATGCTTGCTTTGACCTCTTGAATGACTTCAGATACTTAGATCATCGCCCCGCTGACTGACACACAGATCCACTCACCCTGTGCCCTCGTCTTCCCCCTGCTTCGTGCCCCGACACCACAAAGGGCAGATGTCTGCATTTACTTTTTCATCTGCCCTTTCAACTTTAACACTGGAGGAGATTGGCAAACAGCTCACTTTCTGCCGAGATCAGGGGCTGGAAGGCAACCTGGGCTCCGGGAAGGTGAGCGGAACCCCGGAGGAGTCTGATTGTGCTGGTTTCCCTCCTGCAGAGAGCTACGTGACCCCTCATCATCACCAGGTGCCTTGTCGTGCACTGAGTCAAGGCATGGATGCGTGGGAAACAAAAGCGCTTATCATCTTGTCTTTCCACATCCTAAGACGGGTGCCAGGAACAGGTGCGATCTAGCTGCAGGACCCTGAAAGGGATGTGGCTTTCCAGTGTTGTCCTAACCTGCAAACAGTATCTCAGCCTGGCCTCTGTTTGTGCAAGGGAATGATGTGCACAGCTGTAACACTTTACATGATCAGGACCGTGGTGGTGGGCTGTGCAGAGGATGGCAGACCATCACCTGCCTCTCTAGCTTCCAGAGGCTGCTTGGAGACTCTTAGCATTGTTCTAAAGAGCAAGTTGAACTAATGCTACAAACTTTTCAAAAATATTCCTATGTAAATGATTACATTAACATAATCCTGAGGTTATGCTTCTGAAATATTTAACTCACTAAAGTTTTGCAGGTGTTCTTTTTTCCTTTTTCCATTTTTCCAGAAGTGGTGATACCTGCAACCAAAAGCTCATTTCTCAGCCTCCTTGCATTTCGTTTTCTACATTTCAGTATTTTATTATCACCAAAATTCCTTGACTGGAATCAGTAAATTTCAAAATTAAGAGTTATATATATCAGGAAAGGTCCCACGATATTTTTGGGGCATTGGTCCAGGACTATTCAATAGTTTAAAATTCAAACATTTACTTAATTCCTTTAGACCAATTATTAATTTAAGACAGTAGAAAAAAATAAAGGAAGGGAGAGAGAGAAGGCGGCATATTTTGATTAAAAAAAAGAACATGTAATGTGTCTCCCACTTTTTCTTGGAGGGCTTTTACTTTTATTTGAGCTTAGTGGATATCTGTTCAGCACCAGTAATATATTTATTGATTTCACTGGGACCTGATCAAGCCCTGGATTCACATATTTGTCTGGGTCCAAACTCCCAGATACCTTTGGGAGAGGTGCTAAAGATGAGATCTGAGATAAGAAATGTTGTTTGGATAACAGTCTCAGAAACTGTCCTTAAAAAAGTGTTAGTTTGTCAATGAAAAGTCATATGGTACCCAAGAGGCTGATATATTGTTCTCCCATGCTAAAGCATATATCCAACTGTCCGGTCAAATAGCCTAGGAAAACCAGGAATGCTTAGAAGGCTTCGCAGTGGTTAAATGGTGTGTCTCTCTGCTTGTCTCTTGTATTGTCTTTGATTTCCCAAATGACACAAAAAGCTGGCTAAGCTTTCACAATGCCCTGTTTCACCAAGCCAAGATCTAGGCTTTCCAGGAAGGTACAAATTAGCCCATGCAAATTACCCCATAGGTTATGAAGCCTTTCCTATTTACATTTCGAAGCTGTAATAACTCAGCAGTGCAATAATGGAAAGATGGGACAGTCATGCCTCATACAACAAGAGGAACCCTCTTCTAGTCTAAGAGTTTTGAAGCATAAGGATAAATCACTTAAACAAATCATCCTCTTTTTCCTCCCAGTTGTGCCCTCTTAGCCTTTTTTTACAGTTACAGCATTGCCTTTGAACAAGAAAGCCTGTTGGGATGTCCCAAGTTGTGGATAACACTAAATTCTTGTCAAACAGTTTTGACCTGGAAATCTCAAAGCTGACCTTTCCAAACTGAGAGATAGAGAGCCACAAATCTTGATTTAGCTTTAAGGCACAACGCAGGTTTTGTACACTTTGGACCCAATTCAATCCTGAGACGGGATTGTCAAAAAGACACAGTCCTCTCAAGCCTTTGGGAGCTGCAAGCTGCTTTCATTGAGGCTGTATTTCACCCCCTGGGTTTGTCCGTGAAATACTTCAAGTAACAGCCTTGGTAGCTGGGGTTTCCTGATTATATAGTGGTCTAGCCATGTAAGAAATAGTGCTCTAAGCATTGTAAACACTCACGTGAAGGAATAGCTTGAAAGAAATGGAGATGCCAACAAAGTTGCAAATTATTTTATCCATTTGCCCTTCAAACTGTCTTATAGATGGGTCCTGTTTTACAACTCCTCTTTTTCAATTCTCGGTCGCAGTGCTAGGGAATAGAAAACCATGAATCCAACGTGTCCAACAAATTAGCCCTCCGTCTGCCTACAGCCCCCTGATAGCAGTCAGGGCCTAGCTGAGATTTCTTAGCCAACGCATTGTATCTTTCACTGTTAGCTTAACTCTTGCTCCTTGGGAGTTAAATAAAATTCTGTTTAGTTTTCATTGTTCTGGTGCAAGAGTGTTTGCCGTTTTTATGTAATTGCACAAGGGAGATAAGAATTACTACTGGGATATTATTTTTTTCAATAAAATTATAGGAAGATCCAATCAAATCCAAGAAGTTTTCCTGCTCAGCATGTTCTAAAGCAATATCAACCACACGGCATTTAATAAGCTTGTGATCAACACAGGCCTGTGGCTGGGAATTGGATCCAGGTTTGCGTCAGTTCTTATCCATGCAGCTACCTGTAGCCCACACTTCTTAATGTGGGACAGCCTTGTCTTTCTTGAGAATCAAAAACCTCTATTAACTTTATGGGACATTTTCAACATGCATATAGCAAGATCAAGCTTGTCTGCAACAGGAGGCCATTTAAATCTTTATCCCACAGAAATTTATCATTGATACTTTGCTGCCTCTCAATCTACCATGGTTTATTGGTCTTGTCAGCAGTTTTAACGATCCAAAGGTTATGATTATAATGTTCAAGTGTTTTAGTTTTAAAGCTTTCAAATGTTGATATATTGAAACCACTGAAGACATTTATTTCTAAAGTGCTCATTATTAAATAAAATACTCATTACAGGTCATTTTGCAAAGAATTCTTAAAGATGGATATTTTTGGGTAGCGTTCTGAGAAGGACTGGATATAATGACATTTGGAATAAGTTATACAGCCTTTGACCTTCACCCTAAGACAGCGGAATTGTCAACATTGTCGCTTATTTGGAATATGTGTCTTTACATGGCTTGAATGCTATGAAAATCCATTCAGATGGAGACCTTCTGGCTGTTGTTTTGACTGACTGGAACTTGCTTGTTGATGTTGAAATGGGTTTGTGGTTGATAAATAAGCCAACATCACCATTCTTGGTGTATCCTTCTTGCCAGTCCTACCAGATGTGTTGGGAACTGAGTGCTTTTGGAGACTGAGCTAACGTTTTCATCCTTCTCATATTGCACGTGGCAAAGGCAGTAGGGGGAAGCTTGCTGTGGGCTGCACGTTCTCTCATTTCCATGGCTGGCATTTCCTCCACACACAGCTGGCATTTCTAAGGAGTTCAGTCCAAAGTTTTTGTAGGCCCTAAAATATTTATTTAAAGTTCAAGCAACATCTACCTCAGAAAACCCAAATAATTAAAAAGTATTTTCACCATGAAGACACAGGCTGGTGTTTCTCAGTGCGTGTGTTCCTGGATGGCATTAGTCAGGTTATACCTTTGTGCCTCTCACAAGCCACCACTGCATATGACCGCCACCTGTAGTTGCTGCAGTTGGCCAGTTTTAGAAAAAAATGGCTTCAATTACTATAAAATTGTGAACTTAAAGTAGTCATATTTGGTAAGAATTGCAAGTCTTTTTGGTGTGAAGCACTATAGCTTTAAGCCAAAATATTTTACTTGCTTCTTTATGGTCAATGACATCTTCTTCAACTACAGCCATGTGGGAATGAAGGAGACGCCTTTGGCTTGGGGTTTATGTTTTTGTAAGTGGCATGTGTAAGTAATGTATCAAGTATATAACAGTTCCAGCAGGCTGAAAATACTACATTTGACATCAGCTTCATTTTTCTGTAAGAGCTAAGGAGGCAGCCGTAAGGGGTGTAGTGTTAAAGCTGGGTTGGGCAGTGTTTAAATAGCTGTATTGTTTTAGTGTAACAAGGCAAGAATATTGTAAATTTGTGGGTACCGTGTCAAATTAAAATAAGGAAACTGTCTGAGGCCTCGCTAGAAATCGAATTGTTAGGGTATCTGCTTATGGAGGAGGAAAAGAGATTTCTGCAAGATTAATCATATAATAAAAATTTATCATATAATAAAAATTTATCAAATAATAAAAGGATCCAGAGGGGGGGTGAGTTTACTGATCAAAAGAAGCAATGACATTGTCCAGTGAGCAGGAAAAGGAGGCACAAATGACAAATATGTATTGACCTAGAGAATAGACTGGAATGAGGTCCTCACCTTCCTGCAACTGTTGCAAGAAATGAACTCACATAAACTGTAACCTAAGTGAGTAATTGTGACCGTTGAACCTACTATGAATTTTGTTTAAAAACACATGTTGGGTGGAGGCAGTGTTCTGGAGGAAGTATTAGATGTTAGTATAGTAAGTATCAGAGCCTTATCCTTTTATTTCTGAACAGCAGCAAGATAATCAGAGGAAGGGTAAGTTGTTAAACTTTCCTTCAAAAAAAATGACACTTGTTATAAAAATACATTTTAAGAGTGTAAGATATGCACATGATATATTCTACAGCTGTTATTTCTGAAGACGAGAAGGCTTAAAAAACTATGGAGTCTAGTTTGTATGAGGAGCAGCAGACATTTAATTAATCTCAGTCCTAGAATTTTACAGCCAATATGTGGTCTCTGAACATCTCTGCTCTAGTTAGCAGAACATCTGTAGTAGAAAAACAGAACTAGAATAAATTCAAGTATTCTTGTACCCTCCAAACTTTACCACTTTTTATCATTATTTCTTTAAATATTTTTCCAAAGATTTGTATGTTCAGCTTCTCCCTGTCCTCCCAGCTCCATTTGTGAATCTACCCTTTCAAGCAGCTATATGCCTTGAAATTTTTAATGAGCCACATCAAAAAAGACCCAGACCAAACCCTAATTCAATACTGATTTAGCAGGCAAATAGTCTCCCCTCACTTCTACCCAAATCTTGTTTCTTTTTTGCACATAGGCTGTGCCTGCTTCTTGCATATATTCTGAAATAGCTGGATCTGAAATATTGAGGCAATTATAATAAAATAAATGTCTCAAATTTTCTTCTTTTCTTTTTCTTTTTTTTTTTTCTTTTTTTTTCAGTCTGGTTCTCAGTTGATGCAAATTGGGGTGGTTCCATGTGGGCAAACTGTTAGAGGCATAGCTTTATGAATTTACACATCTATAAATGATATTCCAGTACTGTAGGTGGAATATCTTTTTCCATGTCATCTGAGGCATAAAACCAGAAAATGTACTTCCCTAGACTTCAAAGTTAAAACTGTAAGAGTGATTAAAGAGAAATTTAAAAGAAACACTCACTTGCCAGATCTCACCTGGCATCAATATACACGCTACACCACTTAAGATATCAAGTTCTGGTTGCCTTGTGCACAGATTTTTCCATTTGAATCCTAGTTGCCCTGAAACTTGGGGAGAGAGAACTTTGCAGGTCCTCTGAGGCAGGAGCTGGGGTGAATGCTGTCAGGTGGCACCACTGCTGGGCACAAAGCTTCATCTGGCTTCTCCTCAGTTGAAACAGAAATCTCTGCCATGAAACCGAAATGTGGAAACTCTGCAACTTTCTCTCCCCACAGATAATTCCGTAACATAATTATGCAAGTAGGAGTAGTTTGTGAGCACTTCCTTATCTTGTGTGTTGTCTAAGAAGGCGTGTAGGTGCGAACAGGGTGTATGTAAGGTAGGATCATGAATGTGCTGTAGGAGTGACTTTCCCTGTCATCTCTACTTACTGTACTTTGGTTTGCACCAGGTCATGGAGCACACAAATGGGATTTCTTTGGAATGAAACTAAACTAGAAGGTATGCCCCCATGGGTATACAAAACACAGGACTAGATGAGAGCTAAAGCACGGCATACTGAATCGATGTTACATCCTTAGAATCAACTGTTCTGCTGTCCACATCTCCTATCCAGCTACACTACTTCCTAGAGTGGACAATTCTGCTGCTACTGTTGAGGAACCTCTGAAGGACACAAACAGGCTGCAAAGTCAGGGCTACACAGTATTCCTTTTCACATGCAAATGTTTTAGACACTTTTGCAGGCTAGGAGGCTGTATGAGGAAATGATAAGAGAATGCATATAAGACAGGGAGGTAGTTTTCTGAATGTATTTTACTGTCTTTAACAGTGGAAAACATACATTTTAATGATTAGCACATATCTTGTAATATGTGCACTTCCATCAGTAGGGCCAGGAGGTCCATGCAACATTTAAATGCTATGTTAGTCTTATTTTAAGGGCTTAAATGGATTTCAAATGGTGCGTAAGGCTTATGCTGGCCTTGGGCATAAGGGTACAATTCACCCTGAAAGAAGAGACCCAACATAAGTCTCATCACAGCTGCAATATTCATTTCTGGAATGCACCCAGCAGGTCTTATCCAAGCCACTGCAGACAGGCAGTTTGAGTTTTTCCAGTTCCTAATGATTACACAGTATCCTGGAGTCAGTTGGACAATTTCCACCAAGAGTGAAACTCTTTGTATTTAATATCCCCCTAAAATAAAAGTGGTATAAGAGAAGGGCCTCAGTCTTTTTCTTCTTTTATTGCTCTTGTTGAAAAGGTTTAGCCCACAGGGACTGGAGCACTGGGCATGACTACAAAATATGCACTACATCCTGTTACACCAACATGGGCAGATCCTCTCCCATAACAACCAGACTGGTACAATGGAAGACTTTGTCTAATTTTCCTGACCATACAGTACTATAGCGGGCATGGCATTTCATTATGGTTTCCATTTCAGGAAGTTAAATGGTTGACATTTCAGGAAGTTAAATGGTAGAATTCACTAAGTATCATGACTCTATTTTCACTATTGCTCTGGGAGGGGGTATGTTTTAAAGGAACAGGTAAGTCTCACTGAAGCTCTATTACATGATACTGCAATGTACCACAGGAAATTATTTCCCTCTTCCCTGGACACTCAGCATATCCTCAAATGAGTCTTGAAAATCTTCAGCAGCCATGTTGCAAAGAAATTTACAAAGACATAAACAAATGAAGTGCCTAGCAAATATAATATATGGACAGAGCAGAGAATAGCTTGATCTTAAGTTGATCTAAACAACTGATCCTTTCAAAATTCATCTATCATGATCTTCAGCAGAAGACAAACCAGAGCAGGTCCACTAGACAACAGCCCTATCTCCACTATGCAACATGCTACAAATTGCCATTTCCTAGCTCTTGTGACCTGGAGTAGATTTGCAAAGCAATGTACAAACGCCATACACCCATGGAGGCAATCTGCTTTTCAAGGTGTTAAGAGAACAAGGCAAGGAACCTTTAAATGAACCCAAACTTTAGCTCGCCTATGTATTCCGAGTGACAGATTTCATCATAGCCTCAAGGCTGTTTCCCAAATTACCTACCCTCTCTCAGTACCCTTCTGCTTCTCTGCTCCCTTGTCTGTAATATTTTCAGAGTTTTTTCTCCCAAGAGGAGATTTTGAAATGTGCATGTCATGGTGAAGATCATAACCACACCAGGCAACCTTCTTTCCTCCCTGATGTTTACTGGGTTTTATGTTCTCCAATATGAACTGAAAAATGTGTGTACTCAAACCCTTGCCAATGAACAGCATGATTTTCCATGGTTCATAAAAACTCACCCATCCCCTGTGCAGAAAAACCATTCTCTTTTGCACAGAGCAGGAGTTCACTACTTCAAAACATGGAAACCATATGGTGACATGTTTTAAAAGGAAATATAACAAAATAATGTTCCACTCATGACCCTTCCCAACAAATCCCCACCGTTTTCATCCTGAAAAACTGGCCATTGCAATCACCTGGTCTACCACAAATTTCCAGCTGTTGTTGTGTGAGGGAAGATGAGTATTAGCACTGTGTTTGCGTTTGGCAGCTGTAAGTCAGCCTCTTGTCAGCCTTGCCACTAACTTATGCCCAAGGCAGGGGGAAGGTAGAAGGACATCAAGGGGTTTGTACTTGAACCGCTTCCCTTGCTGTGGCTGGGAAGCTCTTGAACCTGAGCCTCTAGGCGTATGTGCAGGAGTGTGAACATAAAGTTTGGGATCAATGTACGTTTAAGCTCGAGTAGGAACATGTGTTCACACAGAAAATACTCAGCTTAACCTACTTGTCGCATTAAAACTAAGATTTTGATATTTTGAGAGAAGAAATGGCAGCCTTTGTTAAGGTATTCCAATGCTTATTAACCTTAAATGTTAAAAAGTTGCATCCAACTTCTAATTTAATTTATTTAGCTGTGACGCCCAGCCATCACACTTTGTTAAACTTTTGCCTACTAGTCTGAAGAATCTGCTACTTCTTTTTCCTAGTTAGTAAAATTATAGATAATAGACATATCACTAACATTTTCTTTGGGAGGCTAAAATACAATAAGGACTTGTGGCTATGCACATATTGCACATGCATATGTATGCATATGCAAATATTTTTCAATATTTCAGTCATTCTCAGGGTGCTTGTCTTAGCCTCCTTCAATTTATCAAAATTCTCTCTAAGCTGTGGCTATTACAGCTTGACAAAGCAATGCTGCTCATGCCGATGTAAAATACATGTACAACTTGACTTGCTGTAACTCTGTTAGGCAGAGCACCATACCAGAACTCACAGTAGGTGATTAGCAGTAGCAGCTTATCCATTTGATTTTGCAGACTCCCTGCTTCTCTGGAGAGACTGTTCCTCTTCTAAGGTCATGGTTTACAGTCTTTGTTTCCAGATGTATTGCTCTGCTCAATACTTACTCTTCAGGATCCTAAATTCATGTCAATGTCCAGCCTATTTTAAAGCTTAGGCTGCTTCCCAACTTGTTTTATGATTTTATGTCTACTTCCAGGTCACTGATAAAAATATTAAATTGTGTTGTGCCAGGAATTGCATTCTTTTGTATGCAACAGAAAAGCCTTGCCTGATAATGAGTGCTTCTTTGCAATCACGTGTTAAGGTCTATCCATTTCCAATACAAAGTTTGCTGCATATTTTCTACGCCTAGGCAAATCCACACGAACCACACTGAGCAACTACACTGTAATAAGGCTCTGTCATATAGTCACTTCCTTCTTCTTATCCTCTGTCTGCTGGAGTGTTTGTCATTCAGACCCAGGGCTGCCATCTAGAACATCACTGCTGGGGTCCCACAGAGTGAAGTCAGGCTTCCTGAGTGGCACTAACAAAGACGTGACCTCATTCCAGCTCTGTTTTGTCTGCTTGTATGCATTTCTACTTACTCAGATAGCACCTCCCTCCCACACTTCAAAAAGACAGCAAAACCCTGTCTTTTCCTGTTAGCATTTTCTGAAGAACTCTTCTTGGTAAATTCTCATTGCAAGTTGTTTTTCCTCTCACTTAGAACATGTCTCCACATTTGTTTGATCTTTAAATCACCACTCCACTCATTAGTCCAGTTCAGACCAATTTCTGGTGAAGAGCAATGTACCAGTCTCACTGTTGGTTTTAAGTATTAAGGAGAAAACATTTATTGGATGAGGAAAATCTGCATATCCTTGACAAAAAGCCTTAAAGCATATCATTGTGTGTAAGATGTACTTTTCCTTGGGAAGTAAGGCTGAGTGAGGCCCTATATTCTGTTAGGGTTTTTGTTTAATCTGTGTATTCAATTACAGTGATATGGAGTAGTCTCCATTATAATTGGCCAAGGAATTAGGATGTAACAAAGTCTTGCTCCCAGTGTGCACATGAGGAAATTAATGACTACATGAAATGCAAGACAACGGCATATCAGACTGTTGGTTCTCTGCAGTATAACCTTCATGGACCTTTCTCCTCTCTCATTTAGCTAAACCTGTTTTAACAAGCACCTGAAATAGCTTGGCTCGGATATTCCTGCTGTTCCTGCTCTGTAAACACAGAGTGAGTCCTTTACATATTTCTCTTGAAGCAGTGATTCGCATGGGGCAGAGACAAAATTCCAAAACAAAACAAGCAGATGCTGTGGGTCTGTGAAATCCACATGAAGTTGGAGCTCTGATGGCTTTCATTATGTTGTGGTGTGAGTACCCTCCGTTCACATAACTTGATCAATTTTAGCAAGCTCTGCCATTATTTTGAATCTCAGACTCTTTCTGCACATTTGAAGGCACTGTGTGTGCATGTATATTTGCTTAGATGTGGTGGGGATTTTATTTTCTAAGGGCAGAAAGCAAACCATTTTCATCTTCCACCATCTTTACTTACACATTTCTAGGCTACCAGGGAAACAGTAGGAGAGCTGTTGGTTAATAGCTCTTATAGTAAAAATTAGTAATGTTTCCCAGTAGTGAATATTGTGGGAAAGACATGAATCCCTTTCAAGTTCTGAATCAGATTCTTTTTTTTCCTTCAACCCATTCCTCGGATCTGGGGAATTCCAAAAAGAAGGGTTTTCATACTGAAACCAAACCCATCTATGTTGTTCATGGAACTGTCAAATTGCTGTTTTTACAATGCATGATTCAGAGAACTCAGCCACCCACACGCTAACTTTAACCACAAGAGGCAACACTTCAGAGCATCCTATCTAAGAATCCCTCTTTATGGACATTTCAGACAAACCTGAGGCTTCTTTGCTTATACTTCAAACTGCCTGGACGCCAGCCAGCTCTGATTTAGAAGTCCTGCAGACATGTTAGCTCAGTTCTGTGTTTGAGCAAATATCAAAGCCCTTGCAATCATCTGGGTTGGGATGATGCCTTGTAGGTAAACCTCAGTCCTCAGGTGATTCAGAGGTGTGTTGCCTCCATGGGTGTAAGAAGAAAACTGTGTAAGGGAGAATGTGGTTTGCTACTTTCTGTTACGCATGTGGTATAACACTTGCTCTTGCCTAACAGATTTTTCTGTAGAACTGATGCTTACTCTACAGCCAGTTTCGGGGAGCCTCCTTGCACCCAGCAGCATTTTCTGGGAACATGAAGCAGTTCACTAACCCACCCGCCCCCAGCTCATCTTTCTCTTTCTTCCTTTGTACCCACTCAGCCTGGCCAAAATCCAGTCCTTGGCCAAAGTGTGTAGGACTCCTTTCCTACTGCACATTCTTCACAGATAAAAAAAGCAAGACTTTCCATCAGAAGAAAGACAACCAGAACCCCCCTGCCTGCAGTCACGTGTCACACCCAGAAGCAGTATCAAGGGCTCTTGGCTCTCAGTCCAGGCAGACAACAAGTTTTTGCCTGAATCATTTGGAAGCAAAATCTTTACAGGAAAAAGGCATCCGGTCCAAAATATAGCATCAATTACTCTGTTTAGTTTGTATGAATCCCATGGTTTTGCATTTTCATCCCTCAATCCTCCCTACCAGAGAAGCAAATCTCCAGTAGTTTGAACACATGTATACTCTTCACTAACTCCTAACATTGGTAACTTGTTCCATATTCTCAGTACTATTTGCATTAAACACTTCTGCCACGTTTCTCCCTTGCTCCAAATGCAGAGAAACAGATGGGTAAACAAAGCGAAGAATGGCTACGCCTCACTGCACTTGATTTTTTGTTTTAAATCTATGCAAATTTTGGGACTAATTAGGTAATTTTAAAATAAGGGAAATTCCTGTAAAACCTTTTTTCACTTCTTCAAACAAAATGAAATGTGGAAGGATTTGGGGATTACAGCATGTAAACTGATGTGGAGATAAGATAGGCTTTGTTTTGTTTGAGACTCAGAAAGACGCTTTAGGTAAAGTTCCTTGTTGTTGGCATCCTACTTACCTTACTGCAATGTAATTTAAAGTTATAATTTACCAACCTTTTTTCACAGCACTTTTACAGATGTAGGAGGAAAGTGGTAGTGGGAGGTTTGCTGAATGATTATGAAAATTTGTTACACTTGAAAAACACTGCAGATTTACTGTTCTGCTGTTTTTTTTCTAAAAAGTCAGACCCTTGGATGACTGTCTTTCACATTACGTTGATACTGTCTGACTATGTACCCTAGGAAAATCCACTCAAATATGAAAACCTCTCTTCTGTAAAAGGGTGTACTCCAAAAGGTTGCTGGGTAATGTTTTAATCTGGGGCTGATACGACTGGTATTTTGCTGACTCAGACAACAGTGCTTAATAATTGTTAACACTACCTAATGATTGAATGTTCAACCTGTGTTTGCTTTGCTTTTTGTTTTCACTCTGACTGCCTCCACCAAAGAAGACAAGAAAACCCTTCTGAAAGGCTGGAAGATCTTTTCAAAACCTTTGCTAAAAAGCTGGGAGATCCTTGTGACCTTTCAATGTGTTCTTTATACGCTACCCTTTCCAGCTCTCCAACCTCCAGCTGGCAGCTGTTTTCTTAAAATGTCACAAAAAAACAGGTGCTGGCTCTGGATTTCTGTTTCTTTCTGTCACAGACATATAATGTCCCCTGCTCAGGCAGCACAGGTACCATGGCCTCCTGCACCCCTGCCCGTGTGGATCAGCTGCTTCTTTCCACCTCTTTCCAATGCCCAAGATGCTCTTAGCCTCCAGTAGTGTCCCTGAGGGAAGTGCCTGTTTGACTTATTGTGGTACCTGGAAACCCTTCACTGCTGTGGAGGGAGCAGGGATAAGATGGGACCTACTTGTTGGAAAGCAGCAGATCAATTTCTGAAAAATAACAATGAATTAAAGAATTTGCCTTCAGCTTAAAGGCTACAAGTTATTTGTTTTTCTCAAGGGATGGGACATTTTCTTGTCATTTAGCATGACAACAGCAGAAGTTTATCAATTAAAAATAGATTTGGTACCTGGAAAGGCTAATTTCTACTTCCAAAGATTTAAGAGACTGCAAATCTTGATCAGACGTGTTCTGGAAACCAGACAACTCTCCAAGCTGAAGGCCCACAGCAAAGTTTTCTTGAAATATCCAATGCCTCGTATATATACATAAAAATCTGTAGACATTCTGGTTTTAGCACTGTGCTTCATAAATAAGCATTTTCAAAAGCTAGCTTTTTATAACCTGCCACTGCTATGCTTTTTTAATGCCAAAATCTCCGCTCCTTCTTTGGCCACCAAGTAGTCACAGCGGGAAGCTAGGCGAATTCACTAGATAAACAAGAAATCAGGCTAATAACAGGTGAAATTCTTCATAAAGGGACTTACACCAGGCAAGGAGCCTGGACAGCATCTGTTTCTGCAAGGTCATCTTTGTCACAGGACTGGAGACTCTTACAGTCATTAGCTGCATGGCACTGCAGCACAGGGAAGTTCATCTTACTCCTCTTTCCAAGCCAAGCAGCTGAGTGAAGATGATATTGTAACATCCAGTGTCCTGACTGGAGTCACGTGGAGAGCCTTGGCTGGAAGAACCAACCTCTAGAGCCTAGGTGAGCCCAGTAAGGAAGCTGCTTTCATTTCCAGAGGGACAGAGAGTCACGTTCATGAACAGCCAAGGTCAGATATATCAGCTTGTCTTGGGAACACAGTGACCGCCATTATAATAAATTGTTTCCTCTGAGACCTACTGACGGCCTGTAAAGCAACAGAAGACTGGGCTGCAGTCCCAGACATGGCAGGTGTGAGAGCTGGGAGGGCTGTCCTCCACGCTGAGGCTGACAAAGTGCTGCTTTGGCCCCTCCACCGCCTCCAACCACCCTGCTCGCTGCACAGACCCTGCTGCACCTCAGGTGCAGATGCAGGACAGCTGCCTGTCACTAGGAAGGGGGAATGTTAATGCCCCTAAGGATCTTCTGCCTTCCTCATTAACCACTGATTGAATTCCTCAGTTGCTTCATACAGCTCAGGGTCTTATTTCCCTCTTTTTTCCCTGTTTGGAGTCAGGTTTTTGGTCCTTTGTATTGCAGATTCATGGATGATCAAAGCATACAGAAAGAAGTGAGCAAACGGGCTGGTATCTTGTCAGCTGGACATCCTGGCTGAAGAAAGGTATCCCGAGAGGCCTTGAAACTGAGAGAAATGTGGAATCTTTTAGAATTCAGACTTTCTTTTCTTTTGTTTAGTTCTTGTGCTTATTCAGGATGTGTTGAACATGGCAGACCCTTACCCAAACTCCATAAGCACCTAAACATTCAATGAGCTGGAGTTGGAGTACCTACAAATTACCTATATGAAAGCTTTTGGGAAATGGCAGCAAAACCTCCTCGAGTTCTTGCACTCACATTCCAGAGCAGTGCCTGAGGCCTTTCTGGAAATCCTGAATGCCATTGAAAATCACTGAGAAATGGCTATGGAGTATTCTACAACCTCAAAAAATCTAAGAATCGGTTTAGTAATCCCTTGGAATGCTATGCTTTGGAAAATCCCAGCAATGTGGATTTATCATTCCAAATCAGAGATGACTGTGGAAAGCCTGTGAAAAGGCAAGTCTTTTTTGTTGTCCTGGAAGACCTCAGCTAGTATATTTTATCTTCTTCACCTGCATCTCTACCTCAATTTGTTCTAAAATCTTTGAACAAAAAAGTTCTTTGGTACCGAATCAATTCAACAACAGTTTTCTTACATATGAATTTACATGTCTGAAAATACATGCCCCTTGAATCTATTAATACTATTGCTATGATATTGAAAAAAAATCTATTTCATGCATTTGATATTAGAACTATGCTGACAGATCTACAGCTTTGCCTAATAACAGTACTTGAAAAAGTAAGATTTCACTAAACATTAATTTTACAGGATACAATTTTATTTTTATCGTTCTGTTTGCCTAAACAAAAGCAAACTTGCCTTGCATAATTTTTCCTTTACTGATGTTAGTTGTACAAATATTTACTGACTCACCTAAGCCAAGGTTTCAACTAAAATAGTTTTTATCCAGCTGAATAAAGTAATTTAAAAGGTCATATACCATTAAAAATAAGAATATTCACAGACTTAAAAACATAAGTTTTACTTTTTGTGACAGGGAGGGTAATTTGCTACATTCAGACTTGAACTATGCTTACTCTTATAATGCAGTAAATAAGTTTGTTTTGCTATCTGTCAACTCAAGCTCAGCTGAAATGGCATTGCTATATGATCGGCCTGCTCAGAACCTCATTCTGCTGGGTTTTTCTAGAGTAAAATGATGAATAAAATGTCTCTAAAAGGTGTTATGTCTAGGCTGTCATTGCAAAATGGAGGTTTGTTCATTTGTTTGTTTGTTTTACTGGAGGTGTGGACTTGTATCCAGGTTCCCAAATAATGCAAAAATACTATCTCATCAGTGAAAAGATGTATAGCATACAGCAGTCTTTGTTTTAACAGCAACCAGGGAAACTGAAGGAGATCCATCCTACAGGAGGAAGAGGTAAGGGAAGTGCTCATTGTGCAGACTGTCTGAGAGGCCACAAGCATAATGTAAGGTCTATTTGTAAGGCCATGAGCATAACGTCAGCTCTATTTGTAAGGATTTTTGTTCTCTCATTTTAGCTTTGGTTTAAAAAGTAAAATTAAAATGTATAATGTCATTACTCACAGCTTTGTAAGAAGGAAGCCAGCACTAGTTCTTTCCTCTTCCTAGGCCGTGCTTTATATTTTGATGACATAAAAAAATGGGATCTGAATATAGATTGCTCCATTGCTTATTCTGACCTTCTTTGCTATTTATCTTTAAATTTTTAGTTTAAACGTAGCTCTTGTTTTCTATTTCTAAGGCTATGATTAATGGGAGTGGCCCATGTCCTTAGCAAAACAGGGAATGCCTCCTTGACATTTTCCAGGTCTGTACCAGATACAATATCCCCTAAACTGCAGAGGGGATCCAGCTGACCTCAGTGGTTTTGAGCTTAGACCAAAGGTGTGTGGTGGAATGTGCAGAAGAGAGGATCTGGATCAAATTCCCCTGTATTGTCTATTTTGTAGAGGAAGGAACTGGCTGCTGGGCCTTCCCACCTCAGGTCTCAGTCCTCAACCATTTCATCATCCAAGAAAATGAGGAGAGTTATGAAGAGACTCTAACTGCTATTTTCAAAAGAAATGCCTTTCTCATGCATCTGCACTAAAAGCATCTGTTCTTATTTATGAAGTTTTCCATATACAAGAGGATATCACACATTTTCATTCTGGAGAACTTATTCCTGATAGGAAAAAATAAAAGAAAAAGCAAACCAAAACAACACATGAAAGCAAATAAAATAAAAATCTTACACCATGGAAATGTCTCCAACGAAAGGGAAACTGGGTGCCTGTTTCCTTGGCGAGGCAGAGTCACCCAGGCTGGCCGTGGTTCAGTAAATTGCTCAAGTGCATCTATAAGTCTCATTCACTCCAGTTGGCCGTTAAGCCTGGATCTAGATTAGGCTTTATGTAGCAACTGGTGAACAAACTCATAGTGCTGCTTCCCCCACAATGATGCAGTGAGAAACCTGATTAAAGCTGGTGTAAGAAACTACTAGCAAAAGCCAAATGCTCTGTGCAACAACAAGTTTTATTGATCTCGTAAAAACTTGGGAACTCTTCTGTTAGCCAGCCACCTATTTTTGACTGCCATATACAAACAATTCATCTACTATTCACATATCTGAAGACATAGCGCGCTCTTGCAATAAGTTCCAGCATTTAAAGTACTTTGTAAAAGAAACATCAGGACTCTCTCCACTTGTGCAGCTACATAAATATTGACTCGCATTCAGATTTAGGTTGCCAAAGTTTACTCTGATTGCTGATTGCCTGGTGCTGTTGCGCCATGCTGCAGTAGTAGGAAGGTTGGACGGCCTCTGCTAGTGGTTACAGTGTTGACTACAGCCTTGAATCATCATGATAAACTCTACTCTCTCCATTGTCACTAACCACTCTTGCATAGCTGCCCAATAGTTGAAAAGGAAACGAACCACTGGAAATTTTAACGTTGTGTTGCTTTTTGAAGAGCATTCAGGCATGTGAGATTTCCAAGTTGGCAGCATGGAGAAAAACAAAGCTGTAGTACGAAGTGACCTAGGGTGGTGGAGTGAAAAAGGATGAAGTAGGGAAGTCCCTTTCTGATATTTCACCCATTTAATCTAATGTTGTTAACTATATATTTTTATTTATTAATTTACAGAGTAACTCAAATTTGTTTCATTGCTCTTGTCCTGGTTGCGTAGAGGGCTAATTAGTTTCTTGCACTGACAAGTTTCAACTTCAACTGAAATCAGATACTAAAGGAAATGAGTTGGATTTATGTGTGTGTAGAAGGGTTGCTAAGGCAGGATTTATGTTTATTAAAGCACTGTCTGGCAATTCTCATAGGGTGTCTTTATAACTTGTAAACCTTTAATACAAAAAGAGATCCAAAATACAATCAGGAATAAAACAGGGTTTGCAGGTTCATGCAGTTATCCATCTCCAGTCCTATAATCCATCCTTATGTGTTGACTTGCATGATCCTGGCCTGACTCTGCAACCGTATTCATATGGAAATGTGTATGTTCATATGAATAACTGTTTAAAATCAATGCTATTTTATTACATGGTTTATACATTTCAATATCAGACCTTCAGAGTAAAAGACAGTATTGTTTGCAGAAGAAAGAGTCAAGACAGCAAAGTATTACTTACCCTCAAATGATTGAATGGGAGACTATATATGATTTTCTCTCATATGAGGAACACAGTGCAAATATATATTTCTAAGGAGAATACTTTAAAAAAATTGTTCACTTCAGTTTAGAGGCATAAAAATAAACCTGTAAGAGGTTTAATTAAGTTTATTAACACAGAATACATTTTTCCTAGTTGGACATCAGTTTTCACATTATTTTAGAACAAAAAGACAGATCTGATACTATATGGCCAATAAAGAATGTTGTGAGGATATGATTTCCTTGAATACTTGTTTTTCTCCAATATATACAATATTTTCCATTTCTGAAATAAAGATAATTTCTGTGTAGTGGGTATCCTAGTATGAAAAAGTTATAGTGGGCAGGTAATTATATTTCAATTTGTGTTTAATTTCTATTACTTATTCTATTAAAAAAGGTGTTATTTGAATATAGTAAACTCCCTCGCTCAGTGATATTATCAGTTATTCAGAGCAGATAATTTATAAGCAAACACAGATGACATTTGGGATGAAAAAAGTATAAATACGTAGTATATAATAACACGCCTTTTTTGAAGAAAAAGTGATTTGGAATTAGTAACCTTAAATCCAAATTTCTTTCTGATACTAATAAAACCTTTTCCCTAGGAAGAGCTTATTCTATGGCAATCAGCTTTTCTTCTGAGCCTGGAGAGAAAAACAGTTTTTCACTCCCACTAAACTGAATCCCAAACCAGACTTTTCACCTTCCCACCATTGCTGATACAGTCTCTGGAATAAATTAGACCATAGAAGCTTTAACTAGGAAGGGCTCACAATGCATGAGCCTGCTTAGTGAATTGCTTCAAACAACAGATTCTTGGCATCAAAAATTATCTGAGGCACTCTTTCCATTGCAAAAGGATTAATAATAATCAAATATTGCTAGTTAATTTCTCCAGAGTCCTTAAAGGGTGGAAACTGTGTAGATGAGGTAGAACCCTTCGCTACTCTCAGTATTCACAACCCTACTGGGTACGCCTAGACTTTGAAATGTCTGCTTTTAATTATGCGCACTGCCTTTCTGCCAGATAGCAGGTGAAATAGGTTTCAACTGAAATGGAAGCTAATATAAACTCCTCAGCAAAGTCTCTTCAAGAGGATTCTCTTTCAAGGCTATCTGTATCAAGCTGAGACTGTAGACATTCACAAGAGAATATTCTTTCAGTTAATTGAACAAGAAGTAAGGTCTTCTCCTATGTATAAAATTCAGTAAAACATGAACTTCCCTTGCTCCTCTGTTAGCTGTCTACTAGCCAGCTCAGTGGCTGCACTGTACTTTGGTGAAATTACACTATCTCTTTGTATAGAGTCTGGCATAACTAATGTAGACCTGTCGTTTGCTCTCATTGATTCTCATCTTCAATTGAATCCGTCAGGGAAACTTTTTTCCCTTTTATGGTACTTTTTTACAGATTTTCCCCGCATTGTCTATGGACAGAATGAACACAGCTGCATATGTAGGCATGACTGGAAGTCAGGCTTTCAAATTCCCTATTTCCTTACAACTTCGCATGTGCCAAAGGGCTTTTGTGCACAGGCTACTTGTTGACAGACATAAGGAGGAAGAGGGTTGAAAATTCCTGGAGATATTATTACACTATACTAAGAATATCTGTCAAGAATCAGGAGAAATCCTACAGACCCAGGGCCTGATCCTCCAAAATGACTCACAGCACTCTGGTAAAATTTAAAGAGGACACAACTGATTACAGTCTAAAAGAACATTAGGTTTTTAAAGTCCTGATTCAAGAAAAGGTGGGCCCTAAGTATGTGTCTAATTGCTTTTCTGAATAAGTGTAAATTGAAATAAACCCCCAGAAAAATGAAAATAGCATAATAGCCACAACCTCCCGTATGTCTCTCATCCCCTTGGTTTCATCTACAGTTAGTTCATCTGATGTGGATGGGAAAGGGGAGTTTGTGAGAAGATAGCATGTACCTAGCTCAGGTACATCTCTAAAAAGTGTTAATATTTTTCTTGAAAATGAAAAATGCATCGTGCTATCACTTAGTAACTGGATTTTACTATGAAAGCTATAATCAGCAATCATACTTGTGTCATGTTGACTCCGTTGTCAAGTACAGCACAGGAGTTTTTCCAATTCAAGGTCGTGGTTTTGCAAACAAAGCAGGAACAACTGTGAAGGGTAAGTCTATAAAAGCAACAGATACTCCACATCACAGACATTTTTGTTCAAGCAGAAGCATTCCCCAGAAAAAAATGAATCTTCTGGTGTTATGGGGTGGTAATTAAGAATAATGAACTCAAGAATTTACTGTCTCTGGTAGTTTTCTATAACATAAGCAGGAGAACAGCAAATGTTAGTGGCAGAGGTACTAGCAAAAGTAAGAAGGAAGGAGACTATATGCATTTTGTTCAACAAGGCTACTTCGAAAAAAACTGGAATAACACCACTTCTTAACTTCAGTGCCTCAGAGGTTATTGCATTTCTTTCCCAAATTCTTAAAAAGTCAGTTTCTTATACAGATATTAGCATTTCTCAGATCAAGTCACCAACTCCCCAGCTACTGTACAGAAACATCACTGTCAATTTTTGCTAGTTGGAGATGTAGGCAAAAAATTCAAAGTAGGGCTTAAGTGGGCTTTCAGATGGGTATAAGCTCTTTGCAAAGCCTGAGGAACAGCTGGCATGCAATATAAACATTGTTCAACCAGCATATAACTATCCTATGTCTGCTCCCCTTACACAAGCACCCTCCTGAAGAGCCTGTTAATCTCTGCTGTGACACTGAGCACCATAAACAGCACGAGCACCATAAACAGGGTAACTGAAGCATGCACAGAACTGTGAAAATACTTACATGTGATGGTGAAACCTAGCAAACTGTAAAAAAATCCCACCCCAAAACCATGTGAAGTAGAATAGTAAGGGTGATTCCACTGCTGTTAAAGGTCCCCTCTATCTCCAGCACTGTGGCGATACACAGCATGATGATAAGACTCTGCAAAAGGCATGCTTGACTCTAACGCACTTTGTGCACAAGGCACTTCATATAGAGACTATGTTCATTTAGGTAGTTATTAAAAAAATGTATAACTATTGAAGAAAAATATCACTTAAATGTCTGAAAAGAAAATCAGACCAGGTGTACGCAGCGATTATGATGGCAGGCAATATTTCTTGAGCATGGTGGTTTACTGACATCTCAGAAATCATCTATTACTATGGTACCTGAACATTCAATACAGGATCCTGATGTAAATGGTTAAGGAAGAGTACTATGTGCCCAGATTGTTCCAAAGCTTGTTAAAATGTAGAGGTTTTTCACATGTATCCATCTCATACTTTAATAATAAGAGGAAAGAATTTATTTGTTGTGCAAAACCTAGTTGAATGTAACTTTCACATTTAAAAGAATTATTTAAACTTGAAACAATCTTCAACTGACCCCATGAATTGCTCCCACCTTTCACCCTCTTATGCTGAAATTGTCTGTTAAGAACTATCCCATGGTGTAACAAAAAACCAGGCACCATATAGTGATAAAATTTCTTCTGCTTTCCTTAGATATTATTCTAGTCCTACCAAACTGAAGCAGAGATAAAGCTTTAAGGCAATAAGATTAAATTAATTTTTTCCTGTCTTATTTTAAGTCAGAACTGTAATGACATTTGAGCTTTTTTTTCAAGATGTATAATTGCCCAGATCATAAAGCTGGACACTGTGGTAAAAGGCATAATGGAAGGAATGTGCTTCACTTCTCACCTGTCTTTCCCAAAATGTGCTGGCAGCCAAGTATGATATTTGAGACAGTTTCAAAAGAATGCTTTTCTTCTCAAATAAAAGGAAGCTTTATTCAGATACTCTTTCTAATTCCAAAGTCCAAAAGAGGCCACTCACTTAACATCCTCAGAAAATGGGCTGGATTGAAACAGAAATATTGGAGCCAGCACATGTGTTGCTCCCTCTTTTGGATCTTTTTTTTTTTTTTTTTTAAGTATCATTATTAAATCCTCTAAAGGGTTAGTTTTGCATGGTCCTCAGTGACTTGAACTCCAGAAAAGCAATAAAGTTAAGAGCGCTCAGCCTCATCTGGGAGTCTCCATATGGTACCTGCTTCATCACATCTGCTGAAGCAGCAGTACCTACGGAGCCATGACACTGCTTGAAGTATTGGGAGAGTGCTGGAATCTAACTCTTTAAAGATCAACATCACAAATATCCCAATATATCAAGTAAATTCTGACATCTGTAGACAGGAGAACCGCTTAGTGTTGCAGTACTGGGTAAGAACAAGCACAGAAACATATCTTCAAATGTAAATGGAAACAAGCATGAACGTGTACCTTGCTCAAATTTACCCTCCAAATTTCTAGTCATTGCAGTGGGTTCCACACAAACCTATTGCCCTTGCAGGAGGCTATTCAAGACAAAAGAATAAGTCCTGACATAATATTTAATCTGAATCAGAAATTACTTCCTTAAGCATTTTTCAGGGGAAAAATTGTAGCAAATGCATCCATTGTAGTTACAAAAGTGTATATAACATTTATATAGGTCATTGAGAAATTTCTCAAAATTTACCAGTTCATCTTCTTGGGTTTGTTTTCCCACACATCAGAAAGTTGGGAGTTTTCACCAAACACACCTAGACTCTGTGAACATGTGCTTTCCTTTTAAAAGGATAACAGAAGTTTCTTTGAAAAAAACAATGACTTTCCATTGAGAACTAATTGTTTTTCATGATTTCAACAGATTTAAACTGTTAGCATTTTCTTTATGGCTGCCAGCATCTTGTTATTATGTCTTTTACAAAGCTTAAATTTCATTTTATAATAGAAACCTAACATTTTAAATTTAGTATTTTCTTGTGGACATCAGCAGCTTTCAGCAGAAAGTGAAAATTTTCCCTCCTCCCCTGCTTATATTGGTTCCATATTTATTTTTCTCTCTCCCAGTGGAAAGAAGAAGGGAGAATTAAGGATAAATACATGAGAATCAGAATCAGTTCAGCAAGAACAGCTTTGCCACATCCCAGTTTCTCACTCAGTCCCTCTAACAAAATATCTGTCGCCTCATGGCTTTCCCCATTTATTTTTTTTTAATAAAGTCATATAATCATTCAGTTGGAAAAGACCTTTGAGACTATCAAGTCCAGCCATGCCTGTCCCCTTACTAAACCATGTCCCTCAGAAACTCATCTACCTGTCTTTTAAACACCTTCAGGGATTGCAACTCCCTGGGCAGCTGTCCCAGTGCCTGACCACCCTTTCAGGGAAGAAATTTTTCCTACTGTCTAATCTAAACCTACCATGGCGCAACTTGCAGCCATTTCCTCTCATCCTATCACTTGTCACTTGTGAGAAGAGCCCAGCACCCACCCCGCCACAACCTCCTTTCAGGCAGTTGTAGGCAGTGATGAGGTCTCCTCTCAGCCTCCTTCAAGCTGAACAACCCCAGTTCCCTCAGCCTCTCCTCATAGGGCTTATTCTCCAGCCCCCTCACCAGCCTCGTTTCCCTTCTCTGGATGTTGTCCAGATACAGGCCAAGATGCCATTGGCCCTCTTGGCCACCTGGGCACACTGCTGGCTCATGTTCAGCCAGCTGTCAACCAACACCCCCAGGTCCTTCTCTGCCAGGCAGCTCTCCAGCCACTCCTCCCCAAGTCTGTAACGCTGTGTGGGGTTGTTGTGACCCAAGGGCAGGACTCTGCACTTGGCCTTGTTGAACCTCATCCCGCTGGTCTCAACCCATCGGTCCAACCTGTCCACATCCCTTGTGACGTTATCATCACACTTATTTCCAAAGCAGGCTCCATGGCTTGTTTATTCCCATAACCAGTATAATAGCTGAGCTCCAAGCAGTCCTGTCCATCTCACAAGGCAACAAGACACGAACATTATCCTGAGTACCTTATCCCATTGTTACCAACTTGCATAGTCTTTCCCCAGATCATTTGTGATCTAAATTGGATCATACTCAAACTTTATGATAATTGGTAAAGAAAAGGAACAAGGTATTTTGTACAGCTCTGTTTTGGTTCAGAGAAGCAGCACATCTTCAAAGCAAACCCTATTGCTCATCCCCACTTGCTCTGCTTTGTTTCTGTTCTCAAGGTGGTTTCAGTACCTGAGAACAGGTTTCATTTCAGAGGCACCTAAGGTAGATGATCTGTTTCAGTTGCACACTAAATGCATTCCAGCTCCTAATGGAGAAAACAACCCAGAGCAACAATGTGCCTTTTCTGCAGATTCAGACATGATGGTGTACTCTGTTCAGCAGCCTAGACTAAGTTTAGTCCAAAGTAAAACCGTTATGTTGCGTAAAATATACACATAGGGAACTGAGCACCATGTTGCGTAAAATATACACATAGGGAACTGAGCACCATCTTCCCTTAGAGTGTCAAACTAATGCAAAGTAGCCAGAAAGTGTTAAACATGTATTTGAAGAACTGACCAAATAATTTGTTCTCTGCTGTGGAGTAAAAGAGTTCAATTTAAAACATGCTGAATATTTAATATCAATGACATGATTATTAAACCTCCATTATTTTATTTGAAGTTTGCTACTGAACAGTTACTACCCTATAAAGCACTTTCACACTTTTAACTAAAGTACTTGACTACAAGTACATTTTACTATGTATTAATCTTATCTCCTTCCCTCCTGTACTCATTTCATTAGCACATTTTTCTTGATACAGTTCTGTGACACCAGGCATCCAATGACTGAGAAGGAAGCTTTGCTACTTCTTTATCTTTTGGAAGCCTTTCCCCTCACCACTCCTTTTTAGCCCCCAGTGCTCTTCTTTGTTGTTCCTTGTCTTTTTCTTCTTTTTTTCCTGTGGATTTCTACATAGTTACACTCTCCACCTGTGAAGTAAGAAATCTAGAATGTCATTGTAGACTTCCTTGCAATGGAGAGTGACCAACACTAGCCACTGTCCCGGCAAGGTTTACTGTCTCAGTGAAACAAGGTCATACAGATCTCCTCCTTCGAAGTTTCTTTTCCCACAGAAGTGCCCAGAACAGTGTAAACCAGGAGAGTTAAACATCTGGAAGCTATATGCATGTTGCTGTTTCAATTCACAAACCGATTGATTATACTCAAAAAAGCCTTTAGGAGTACCTGTCTCAATTCCTGAGTACATGCAGTCACTGTGCAAGTTTTATGTTTCTGTACTTTCCTAGAGAAGTTCATGAAAAGCTTTCAGAAATGTCAATAAAATAGAGGTATTTTTCTCTTTTAAGACAGATCAGCTGTGGTTTTTTGACTTTTATTTAAGGATTGGGAGTCACATCTCTTAAACTGCTTCCTTCCTCACCAATAAAACCTTTACATGTCTTTTCCTCATGCAGACCTTCGTAAATAAGGATTTATGTAGCTTATATCACTTCTTAATCTTTTGTTGTCTACATGTTTCTTCATTTTAAAGATCTTCTATTAATTCTTTCAACCACTCAAGGTCACTGAGAGCTTTTTACCTGTCGCTGAACAGACAGCTGATCTGCATAAAGAAAACCTCAATACTCAAAAACTACAAAAGCTAAAAGTAACCCCACTCGTACTTGCTGATTACAACACCAGCTCAGAAGGCTTGATGCTGTGTAGAGGCAGACCAAAACAGCAGGATTCAATTGCCTAAATATAAGCCTGCTGTGTCATTAGAAATGCCTTAGAGACCTGTGATGTCCATGCAGGGTTGGCAGCACTGTCAGAAGTCCTATGGGAAACTTGTGTCCTTCTGGATCAGCAGTTAGAGGCCAGGTGGGATCCCTAGGGAATCTCAAATGTCTCGAAACACCTGTGTTTTGGCTACTGAATCAGTACTAAAATGCAGCATTCCCATTCCAGGAGGCATGATTCTGATTAAATTTACACTGGTGCCACTTCTGATAGAGTTAATGAGATAAGGACCAGTTTTTCGACTCACAGGCTGAAAAGAATTACGCTGAAAAATGACTCGGTAAACCATGTTGATGTCTCACCAGATTTTTAAACATATAAATCAAATTCCTTTCTTCTTTGAAATCATTATACTTTATAAAAAAGCTATTCGCAATCTTGTTCTATTTTCTCGTTTTTGTTTCCAATGTATTGAGACATTCCTACTCTTTGTCAGCTTCCCTCTATAATTATGAAGGTTTGGAAACGTTCATTGTTGATGTTCCAGGACATATGTGGTTGTAGGAGATACAAGTTTAAAAAAGAAAAAACATAAAACTTACAATATGAAGTACTAACTCCCCGCCCCCCCCATCTTTACACTGGAGTTAATAGTGCTATAATGATTAAACATGGCTTTATATAGCTCAAGAAGTAGAAGAACTGGATGCATTAGAACATGGTTTTCTGGAAAGGTTGCATGTTTTATGGAAGTTTTATCAAAACCTTTATGCTCTATATACATTCTAGGTTTTATTGCCGGGTAATAAAGTGTAAATAAGTGACTCCAGTAGAGTGAAAGTAGCTCTAGTTAAGCATCACTTCTGATTGTGATTTGATTATTTCAAGAAGGTGCAGAATAATTTGAAGAAGTCTTGGTTTGGTAGCATCCATTTTTGGATTGGAATTTACTACCTTTGTGACTTAAATACAAAGGATATTTATGAAGCTGATATGTCAGAAAACATATTTTCACTCTCAAAAAGCTGAGAGAATATTTGTTTTTCAATGAGGAAAAGTTTAAAATGTTAATAAAGTTTACTGGTTACTAACATCTCCTTTATTATCTGATTTTAATTCATTGAAAGAAGCAGAGTAAATGAAAAAGTCTTAACTTGTGGACCTTTGTGGTAACAAAAGCTATTTTCTAGGTGCAAATCATCTAGCTCTGAAAAGGAGTCACTTTGCATTTTAACCTTGAGAACCTCTGCTGTTTGGTTAGATATTGAATCAGTGCCTTCTAGAGAACAGTGAGAGCAATCAGAATTACTAACACTGAAAACCGGGATGATGTACAGGCTTTATGGAAGCTGCAGAAGGTTGGGCAATAGGGCCCAGTAACTCCCTCACTTTATAATTTCTGCCTTGCTACCAGCACTAGTAGCAAGAAACCGTTTTATCAAGCAGGTGGCCCTGACAAGGCAGGGTCACTTGATGGTAATCTAATATCTGAAAGACAGAGTGTTTTCAGTTGCAGGGAAAATAAGAATTATTCAAAAAACCTCTCAGTGAGAAAATTAAATAGGGGTCAAAAAATATGTTTAAAACTAATCATAAGCCAAACTTAATAACGAGTAGAATCTGTCGTCTCTTAAAATGCTATGTGAAACTGCATTGGAAAGAGTGATAACTATTTAAAAAATAACTTTCATTAAAATTAGTTTCTGAAGTTGCCAACCTGCCTTATTAGATACTGCCTAACTCCAAAAAGAGATGAAGTTATCAGAATTGCCTTACATTTCAGTGAAGTGTTGTCAGTTTTTGTATTGCAGAAAATGTTTTTCCTTTTGATTGTGCTGCTTTCCATGGGCAGCTTGGGAACACTGGCAAAGAGAAATCTTGCTTGGTGTAGGGTGTGGGATTTCACAAACACAGTAGGCTGGGAAAGCTAGTAGCATTTATTATCTGTCTTATTGCAATTGCCACCATTGAATCACATTTCTGACCGATAGGAAGAAGTTAAATCATCATATCTGCAAGGTCTTACTCAATCTTCACACATGGCTCACTTGTCGTCAGCGTAGATAGAGGCTTAAGAGTATGGATCTAAATATAACATCTAATAAACTTGTTAAAGGTAAAGAGACCCTACTTAGCGTGGTATTTTAAAGGCCCATTTGCAGAGTATTATGCCGTCTTGCTGTTGCGTCTCTGAGTTATCTTACACACATTTTGTCTAACATGGTGCAGTCCAGTTGTAAGAAAAGAAAAATATCACTGTCTATGAATTGGTTATAACAGACAAGCCTAACTGATGCCATGAAATTCTAAACACAATGATATTCTGTTTGCTAGAAAAAGAGTATGTTCACTCTTCATATATGCCTTTTTCTTCATTTTCATTTGCTTAGAACAGGTATTTTGTCTTGGCCAGTTGCAAACTTCTTCTGTTTCTCGAAGCTGAAGCTTTATTCTTTCTACATGTAATTAACAATAATGTCTTTTAACATTGGCTAGGACACATATGCAAAGCAGAAATCTGGGAAAATGGTAGCTGGTAAGGGAGTTAGCTCGGTTAAAGTAGAAAGCCTGGAAATATCTGGAAGTATGCTTTAGCTGCCTTGATTTTCTTCTTTTCCCTGCAAGTACAATTTTTTACAGCTGCTTTGTTTCAAAATTCATGTTAAGGTGTCCAATGTACCTTATGGTGCAGAGGTAGCCAGTCTGGCAGCTCTAGTCACGCATCACAGCTCCCTGCTCTGCAGAAGAATAATCTGGGTCCCAACAGCAAGGTGACTGAATCAGAGTTTTCTGAGAAAGATACCATTTCCTTGTCAGGAACAACACTGTCATCTTCTGAGGAAAAAAACCTAAGAGACAGTGTATTTCATTCCCCAGCAACTGCAAATGACTTCTGTTCTTTATGAGAATACACGTGTCTTTTATATTTGCTGATTTTCTGGAAGTTTGTAGGTGCATTTGAAGAAAACACCAGTTATTAGGCATTAAAGCCTATACCTCCCTCTTACAGTGACTCCCTGGATCTTTCGTGAAACTTGTAGCATAATGAATTTCTTTACTGAAAACTGATCAAAATCTCCTTACCAAAAGAGTGGTAAAGCAGTGGAACAGACTGCCCAGGGAAGTGGTTGAGTATCCATCCCTGGAGGTGTTCAAAAAGCGTTTAGACATGGCACTTAAGGACATGATTTAGTAGGCATGGTGGTGTCGAGCTAACAGATAGACTTGATCTTATAGGTCTTTTCCAACCTTAATGATTCCATGATTCTATGATAATTAACTGTTCCAATAGCGTATTCTTTGAAGGATTACCTGGATTCTTTTATCTTCCCACCTCTAGAGGTTTGTGTGATTCCATTTGGATGGGCATCTTGGATGCACTCTGTCGTGTGTGGACATCGAAGGCCTTTGACCAGCACCAACAAAGGTGTACAGACAGACCCATACTTGCCATGCCATGGCTCCTGCTGTGCTGATAGTGTGTCTGCATGTGCAGGATGATATTTTGGTTCCTTCTGAAGGCAATATTACTACCAGGTTGCAGTAAGAGAGGGCTGCTCCCTGAGGAAGGGCAGCTGGGAGTGACCCCGGTGCCAGCAGGGACTGTGCATATGAGTAGGATGGACCTGGAGGTGGTGGCTCGATCCAATCAGGAGGCCAGACAATAAAGCAATAACGTGGTGATGAGACAGGTCTGGGGTCAAACTGGGAAGTCAATCCAAAAGTCAAGGCCAGGATCAGGTCCAAAGGCTCATGGGAATCAACAGGGATGTAGGCCTGTGCATGAGCCTGGTTGGGGACAAGTCTCCAAGTGTTAAAACAGGGTCAGAAGAAACTGTTATTTTATTAAAAAAGAGTCAAACAAAGAATTAAACTAAATGTAACCTAAAAATATTATTCCTATCTTTCAATTAGACCAATATTGCATGTAACTCTTCAGAATCTATATTTTGTTTTTAAAATAATGCTTTATCTTTAAATAAAATTACCTTCTAGTATGTTCAGAAAATTCAAGATAATTTACATCCTGTCTTACATCGTCTTTTAATGCTGTAAGATGAGAAGAAAATAGTGTCTGGCATCACTGCTACACAGAGATCTATCTAAAAGCCTTTGCATTTGTTCTCATACAATAGTCACTGTAAAATGATATCTCTGCTCATGGCTGGAAAGTTCTGAAAGATTAAGCAGTCTTCATCCTGCAGAATGCAAAGCCCTGTTTTCCTCCTTCTCAAGGCCTCCTGCACTGTATACTTACTACAAAATCCAACTTGCAGTGATGTTATTTTGTCAAAGTATAATGAAAGGATTCAGAATAGGCCTTTTAAGTCAATTGCTTTGCATGATTTAGCATAGTTTGTTGGAAGGCACTTCTCATTAGGCTGTGTTTTATCATAGCTATTAACATTATCAGTCTGTACTTGATATAAAGATTACTCTTGTATAATGAGCTTGATGAAAGACTTGTTTGTGTGTCTCATCTCCAGCACACTGGAGACCTCTTGCAAACTAATTACCTTTATGAAAGCAGCTTGCAAATGCAAAGCACTCTAAAAACCCAAGCTCATATTTCTTGCTTCGTATGGAAAAATAGTCAAACCTAACCCTAAATGAACTACGCTTTAATTTACACTTAAATGTATACCAAGAATAACTTCTCCAGCTCTAGTGCAACTGTGTACAATCCTAGGGATCTTCCCAAACAGATGTAATTGAGAGGTTGAGGGCTTTATTTGTTAACTCAGCAGCGTCAACATGCTAGTGAGTCATCTGGGGACTGTTACAGTCCTAAAATTACACATAACTAGGGATACTTTTCTTCCTCATCTTGATTCCATACTACCACAATCTAATGGATTCTGATATAAATTAAGAGCAGTTTTAGACCAGAAATGTCATGACAACATTTAGGCAAGACCCATTTTACATTAAGGAAAAATGTACAATGAACAGCTGACATGATTTGTTCTCTGAACTAAATCCAAAGCAATTCAACACAAGATTGTAAGCATAAATTATGATGAAGTAATATAATTGTCCAGGTTTAAAATTCCTTGTTTCAAATCAAAGCTTATACTCTTTTAGGTATTTTGGATTTACAAAATAAACTCCGAAGGAAATAAATCCATACCTGGCCTAAAGTCAATTAACTGATGGAAAGTTTCCTCTCTGACCTATGCTCACTCTAGAGTCGTGGTTTTGTCTCTCAGGAATTGCATCTCTTTTCTTATCTTAGTTACCTGTAGTAGATACTGCACAACAATAACTACAACAGCAAAGTAAAAGGACAATACTTTCAAGATCAAGGTGCCAAATGTGTAGTAGCAGAGGAGAGGAGGCCTGGAAAGGCCTATGAGTAAAGTAAAGGTGTTAACCATTGGAGTTAAGTAATGGTGAGTTGGTACGTTCACTTAATGATGTGATGGCGCTGGCTAAAAAATAAGTGTACTCTTCAAACTATAGCAAATTATTTAATTAATAGACCAGATATTGCTAGTATCGATCAAGCTACTATTTAGTCCCTTTAAAGAAGGACAAGAACACGGCTTTTGTACAGTAGCATAAAGCCACTATTCTGTGTGTAGGAGCACAGTATTGATGGCAACAGCCGAGCCAGTGCAAGGCATAGCTAGAAGGGCAGTTTGCATGCCTGGCAAGGGGGGAATCCATGGAAGCAGGGCATGAAGGCAGAGCTGAGAGTCTCAAGTAAGAACCTGAGCAGTTTAGGTAGTGAAAAAGAAGGCATTGAAGGGCCTGAGGAAGCAGATTTGACAGGCAGAATGAGCAGCTATGGAGATGATTTTGGCAGAAAGTGCATGTGCACTCACACATTCAAGAAGAAGAAAGAAGGCTGTGATGGGGAGAGCTGAGAGAAGAGAGAAAAGCTGTTTGGACAGTGGAACAGGGTCTTGGAAACTGCTTGAGTGGAGAACAGCTAGATGTGTGAGGTGATTGAGAAAGCAGTCACAGATGACGTTTTTTTTCTAATTCAGTAGGATAGAGGGGCAGTAATATTTCTAGCAGTGACAGAAAGGTGGGAATGCAAAGTGGTCTAGGATCTCAGCCAGAGTGTATTTAGGATAAACTCTTGCACTGGTTTTGGCTGGGGTAGAGTTCTTCATAGGAGCTAGCATGGGTCTATGTTTTGGATTTGTGCTGGAAACAGTGTTAATAATTCAGGGATGTTTTAGCCATTGCTGAGTAGTGCTTCCACAGAGCCAAAGGCATTTCTGCTTCTCATCCCACCTTGCCAGCAAGTGGTCTGGGAGTGCACAAGAAACTTGGGCGGGGACACAGCTAGGACAAGCTGGCCCCAACTGACCAAAAGGATATTCCATACCGCATGAAGTCATGCTCAGTTAGGGACTGAAGAAGCTATACAGCTAGGGGAAGAAGGAAGGGGGCAGCATTTGGAGTTTTGGCATTTGTCTTCTGAAGTAACCATTACAGGTGATGGAGCCCTGCTTTCTTGGAGATGGCGGAAGACTTGCCTGCTGATGGGAAGTAGTGAATGAATTCCTTGTTTTGCATTGCTTGCGTGCGTGGCTTTGCCTATTAAACTGTCTTTATCTCAACCCTCTAGCTTCCTCACTTTTACTTTTCTGATTCTGTTCCGCATCCCACCAGGGGAGAATGAGCTAGCAGCTCTGTGGAGCTTAGTTGCTGGCTGGGGTTAAACCACAACAACTCTGTTAGAAATATAGTGATGGAGGAAACGATGAAGAGAGGCAGCCTGAGTTAAAAAAACAATTCAGGGCTACAGTTGATCTTTTCTGTTCTTGGATCTGTGTTTCCTTCAATTCCAAGCAGGTAAGCAAGTATTGTATTTTGCCATATATGATCATAAAATAACTATTTTTTCCCTCACTAACTTCAGGAAGGAGGAGAAAGACACAGAATGAGGAGTTTTGTGACAAAGGCACTTACACTGTCGACCTTCAATCAATAGGTTTGTTATACCTGTCCAGTGTATCCTGTACTGCGCATTTTCACATTTTGTGATGAGCCAGGCAGGATTTCATTCTTAATGTCTCATGTTGGACCATGCTCCAAGTCTGCACAGATACACAGCATAAGAATTTCCTTCTTACTGTCAACTAAAAGCACACATGGCAGTTCACATAGCTTGTGAAAGCAAGTCAGAACTCATTACAAATTAAAGGGTGGCCATATAATGTTTTCTTTAGGCACTCAATTAAAGGCAGGTGTCTGGCCCCTCATCAGTAGTAGGTGGTCTTTTCCTCTTGGGTTGTTTTTCTTTTCTTTTCTTGGTGGTGACTCAAGTGCTTTCTTCACTTTCGAAATCTGTAAACCAACCACAATTGTTTTGTAATATTCTCTCTAGTTACATGTGCAAAAGTTTCCAAGTAACAGTCAGGACTCAGTAAGTAATTTTTCTTACTTCTTCTCCTAGGTACACATTTATTCCAGATTCTTACTGGTGGTTAGTGATCTCAAAAGAAACGGAATAACAGATGCACTAGTGTAGATGGCAGACATGCTAATTTTCCATTGATGAGTTCAGAGGACACTGTAAATTATGCCTGCTGCCAAAAGACCCCAGAAATGGATCAGTCAATCAGAGGATTCCTGCTTTGTTTTTCCTACAGTTTTGGTGCTTGAAATTTAACCCCTCTCTCTGTCTCTTCCTCTCAACAGAAAAGCTGAGAAGGCATCACATGTTTGGATTTAGCTGCTTTTGGATAACTCCATGAAATTCACATTGACTCTGGGATCATTGCCAGGGTACATGCTGACAGAAGACAGTATAGACCTTGGTTTGATAATGAACCTTTCTTCAGTCATCAATATTTTATATTAAATAGTATAATCATAGAGTAACACCATTAGCCTGAGGGTCAAGGACTGCAGAGATGTAATCTTGTCCCTTGCTTAGTGCAAAAAGATCAGAAAATGCTCACAAGATTATATGACTAGGCTCATTTGCTGTAAGGAAAAATTAATTTTAAATGGACCATTTATCCGTATTGGTTTAAAGCGTGATTGGCCATTGGAATGCACTGCCCGGGGAGGTGATGGAGTCACCATCCCTGGAGGTGTTTAAAGAGAAATTGGACGAGGCACTTAGTGCCGTGGTTTAGACGATGAGTAGGTGTTGGTGTTGGGTCATAGGCTTTTTCCAGCCTTGTGATACTGTGATACTAGAGATAAGCTCCCTCTTTTGGAAAAACTGTTCTTCAAGAAACAGCCATTCATTTACAGCTGAACTATATCACACCTTAAATAAAAAAACCCACAAACACCTGCTCTAGCAGCCTACTGTTTATTTTAAGCAATGGTGAAGAAGTAAGTTTTGCCCAGTCTTTATACAGCTGTGCCGTGTAGGAAATGATGCACGGAACTGTTTTCTTAACCTTGGCCGGCTCCTGTTGTGTGCCAAGATCATGGATCCTTCATGCTCTGGAATCGGACAGCTCACCCCACCAAAGCTTCCTTAACACACAGATAACTTAAAGAGACTGGGCTGGAAAGGAGTAGAGGGGGTAGGGAAAAGAGTCTTGCTGTGTGTCAGGGGGTTTCCAGATGGCAGTCAGGCCAGCTGGGGCAATAGATGAAACCAGGCTGCCTGACACCCAGAAGTCCAGGACAAATGGCTTCTGCATGTGCACAGTACGCTCAGAATACATTAGATTTGTCATGCATGTGCAGGCCATCTGTGAAGCAAATGCTCAGTAGTCTCAGTGAGCTGAGATGGAAATGTGAGGGCCCCTGCAGAGCACAACTGTCACTGGAAAGCGGCTCTCTCCTAAACCGGGTGAGGAAGGACTCTGTCCCTCTATGGTGGCCATACTGTATTTTGGCATCAGACAGCCAGCATTAAAGGGTTTTTTTCAGTGACAGAATGACCCAGAGAATATTACAAACAGACGTGGAATAAGATAGATATTAAATTGTGCCCACAAAGTACATCTGTTTTTAGAAGTGGGAAACTGCGTATGCCAACAGCTCATTTAGGCAAACTAAAGTAACCATTCACTTTCACCATTCTTTATACAATGCCAGCTGCTGGCAGTAAAATATGAACCTTTCTTGCCCTCCCTCTATTACATGGTATTGTTTGAGTGTAAGGAAAGCACACACAGTAGTCTGTTTGAGATTTGATCTATACCTAATGCTACTTTGAATTCTTCAAGAACTGATTTTAGTGGGTAGAAAAAAAAAGAATGGAAAGGATCTCTGGAGGCTCTTTAATCCAAGCTCCAGCTAAAGTAAGGTTAACTGCAGACTCATCCAGGGCTTTTTCCAGTTGAATTCTGAAAATCTCCAAGGATGGAGACTCTATGGCCTCCCTTGGCACCAGTGTCAGTGCTTAGCCATTCTCATAATGAAGCAGTCTTTTCTTACGTCCAGCTGGGACTTTCTTCATTGCAAGTCATGACTATTGCCTCTTACCCTTTCACTGTGGACCTTGAGAGTATTTTAGTTCTGTCTTCTCCATAATTCCCCTTTGAATAGAAAGGGAAGAATTCTGAATGATGTTTCTGTCCTGCTAGTTTTTCTCCACATTATTTCACAGTAATTGAGAGATCGGTGCATGATTGTACACAGGTCCATTTCTTCACCATACTAAAGTAAGCTCCTTATCCGGAAACATGAGTACCTAAGTATTAGAACAAAACACAGGTTTAAGTCTTTTAAGTGATGACTTTTTTGGAGGGTAGTATCTGTATAGTCCAAGCAAATTCCTGCACTGCCATCTCTTTTTTTTTCTGTTTTTGCATGACGTTACACAGATGTATTATTACTCTCACTTTTTACCTGGGATTTATAGACAGAAAAACGAGACCTTTTCTTAGGTAGGTTTTTTCCTACCTCACATGGAAATAATAAGTATAAATGCAAAGATTATTTTATGTGTACCTCAGAGAAAAATATACCTTAATGAAAGACTTCGTACATTTTTTTAGAAGCATAGTACCTTTTCAGAACACAGTCAGGAAAATTTTTGAAGAAACAAATAGAGCACTGCAAATTATACAACTATTACTCATTTGTGTCTGAAAATCTTAATTCCCTAGTTAAGATCCTATTTGAATTGGTCTGAATCCATCACTGGTGGCAGAGTGGCATCTGAATCTTTTTATAATTCTTACAAAAATTTACTACCCCTTTAATTTAAATTAGCCTCCTTGGTTGTGTTTTAGGTTTCAAGACATGACAAATGCTGCATCATGATGTAAATACACATGAATCAAAGGTCTTGTCCTTTCAAGTCAGTTTGTTAAGATCAACAGTACAACATGATCTTAACTTGACATCAGAAATGCAAAGATGGAAATGATGTCATATTAAACACAGTTTTATCCTGTTAAAAAAATGCACAAATGTCTTGCAGCTTGCCTTCAGCAAGCACTTGTTTTTCTTCCCACATATAGAACCTAAATACCTATCCCATGTACATGGAAAATGCAGATCCCATGATGATCCTCGCAGTTGCCCATTGGTACTGCATTCCTGTGATTTCTCTCTGCTTGAAATACCCCACTACCACCTACTTTGTCTTTCAATGAATTACTACAATTATTTTCTAATTTACTAATTTTTTTTTTTCCTAAAAGAATCTTGAAGCATATACGTGACTTTCTAAATGTAAAGATATATGCTATAGACAATCTTTATTAAAGTCTCTCCAAGAAAAATGTATCAGAGTTCTTTTTGTGTCTGTCATGTATTCATGACAAATAGTCTGTCTTGTCTTAAAAAGGTAGCAATGAATGAATTGTTCACAGAACACTACCACAAGATTAGAAAAAAGTTTCTCTTTTTGTGTGGTCTTTCATTAGCAAGCTTTGTAATACAAGTATAACACCCACAATGAAATGCAGACATCCTCCAGGTTACTGGAAATGTTTTAAATAGGAACAAAAGTAGGAACCAGGTAAGCAGGGGCTATCTGCTATGCTACGGACAGCTATACAGGTAGTGCCATAGTGACTAATGAAAAGAAATAGAGAAAAGCAATTGGAAAATTTTCTTCCTTATTCCTTCTATGAAAAATAAGTAGGGAAAACATGTTAACTGGAAAAAATGCAAACCCTGAAGGTGTCTGATATCCTTCCTGTTATGTTAAAAGAAATGGGGATCTGGAAGGTAGCAAGAGAGAAAAAAAAATCCAAAACAAATAATCAGCTTGTTTATGAGAAAGATCACAGCAGCTGGATGAGCAGCAGGAATGGAATGGGACGGGACAGGACGGTCTGGCCCGAGCCCACGCTTCCCGACATGCATAGCCTCCTCACAGGAGCGACAGTATCCCCAGCCAATAACCTCCTAGACAAAAATATAACTGCAGCATTCCTGCCACAGACTTATGAGTAATGCCAAGCACAGGGTCACACAGCTTCTGTGACTGCATTAACTGTTTTGTGGGTTTCTTTTTCTGTTTTCCCTTTTGTTTTCAGTTTTTTCTACTTCTTGACATATAGTTAAATCCTCCCCATGCAATCCTGTACTTACTGGTTCCTAAATCAACTGCATTTGAGCCAGATGTCCCAGCACAAGGGCGCATCTAACCTGTGATTATGGCTGGGACTGTACCTCCTGGAGGAATATCAGAGCCCATAAGTGTGCAGCTAGCCACATTGATGGAACAGCTTTGTGAGAAACCTGAAAATATTTCAGGCATTTTGTCTACTCTGAAGAAAAGATGCAGAGTGATTTCTTTCACTTACTTTGTATCCTTTTCCCTTCGATTTTTTTCCTCTTGTTTTCCTCCATTGTCTCTTTTCCTTTTCCATTTCCCTTCCCAGTATCTCTTTGCTTCTTCCGTGCTCACTACAGTGCTGCTATCCCAATGGCCAATCATCCTTTTAGTGAAGACTTTTTTCCTAATATCGAGCCTAAACCTCCCCTGAGGAAGCCTGAGACTGTGTCCTCTTGTTCTGTCACCGGTCGCCTGAGAGAAGAGACCAACCCCTGCCTGACAACAACCTCCCTTTAGGCAGTTTTAGAGAGCAATAACGTCTCCCCTGAGCCTCCTCTTCTTCAGGCTAAACAACCCCAGCTCCCTCAGTCACTCCTCACAGGGCTTGTGCTCCAGCCCCTTCACCATCCTCATCGCTGTCCTCTGGACGCACTCCAACATCTCAACATCTTTCTTAAACTGAGGGGCCCAGAACTGGACACAGCACTCGAGGTGCGGCCTGACCAGTGCTGAGTATAAGGGAATGATGACCTCTAGTCCTGCTGGCCACACTATTCCTGATGCAGGCCAAGATACCATTGGCCTTCTTGGCCACTTGGGCACACTGCTGGCTCACGTTGACTTTCCTGTCCACCAGCACTCCCAAGTCCCTTTCCACCTGACTGCTCTCCAGCCACTCCATCCCCAGCCTGTAGCTCTGCATGGGGTTGTTGTGTTCAAAGTGCAGAACCAGGCATTTGGACTTGTTAAACCTCATGCTATTGGAGTCAGCCCATCTCTCCAGCCTGTCAAGGTCCCTCTGTAGGCCCTTCTACCCTCTAGCAGATCGACACTTCCTCCCAGCTTGGTGTCATCTGCGAACTTGCTGATGAAGCACTCAATCCCCTCATCCAGATCATCAATGAAGATATTAAACAGGACTGGGCCCAGCACCGATCCCTGGGGGACACCACTAGTGACCGGCCGCCAACTGGATGAGACACCATTCACTACCACTCTTTGGGCTCTGCCAACCAACCAATTCCTAACCCAGCACAGAGCATTCCCATCCAAGCCACGGGCTGCCAGCTTCTCCAGGAGTCTGCTGTGGGAGACAGTGTCAAAGGCCTTGCTGAAGTCCAGGTACAACACATCCACAGCCTTCCTCTCATCCACCAGGCGAGTCACAGGGTCGTAAAGGGAGATCAGGTTGGTCAGGCAGGACCTGCCCCTCCTAAATCCATGCTGGCTGGGCCTGATCTCTCCCTCATTCTGCAGGTGCTGCATGATTGCACCCAGGATTATCTTCTCCATAATTTTACCTGGAACCGAGGTCAGGCTGACAGGTCTGTAATTACCTGGATCATCCCTACGACCCTTCCTGTGGATGGATGTCACATTGGCCAACTTGCAGTCATACGGGACCTCTCCAGTGAGCCAGGACTGCTGATAAATGATGGAAAGCGGCTTGGCAAGCTCATCTGCCAGCTCTCTCATCACCCTAGGATGGATTCCATCTGGCCCCATAGACTTATGAGGATCCAAGTGTCTCAGCAGGTCTCTAACTTCTTCCTCCTGGATTATAGCGGGGCTATATTGCACCCTTACCCCATCCACCACTTCAGAAGACTAGTTGCCAGTGGACAATCAGTCTTAGTATTGAAAACAGAGGTAAAGAAGTCATTAAGCACCTCAGCCATTTCCCTATCTTTAGTTACTATAGCTCTGTATGGTTTCAAATTCACTCTTCATGGGTACATACAGCAAAATACTAGCAAAAACACTTGTATGCTGCATAAAGACTCAGTTCTGAGAAGGCCCTGGCTCACATCAGCCCTGTGGTAACTACTGATGAGATGAAAATTATGGGCTCAGTGGCCTCCACCATCTGCCCTCCAATGCACATCATCCTTCTCTTTTGCTGGCTATGATGGAGTGCTGAAGTGGTCAAAGCACAAAAACGATGCATACAGCTCACAGAGATTGAATGTGGTAAAGCCACTGATGGCACCAGGGTAGTTCAGTGCTTGGATACTCAGCAGTTGAGTTAGGAAGGCAAAAGTTCAAAGAAGGGCAGCATCTACAATCAGAAACATGTTTTGGGCCTGAGGACTAGAAGAGTTAAAAATAGGAACATGTGGGCCCAATTACAGAACAAAGGAAAAAAGGGCTAGAGAAAGGAACAATCTGGGGAATTCAGGAACAGTTGATCAACCAGAGTATTGCAAACAAGGTCAGATAGTACTCCTGGAAGAGATCTGCATCATGTAACAGACGACCCACACTCTGCATGGGGATAAAATACATGAGGGTCTGAAAACATGAGAAGTGCACTTGTCAAGATGCTCCTTGTATAGAAAGAATAGGGATTAACTGTTATTGTAGAAGCTGAACAGACACAAAGGCCATAACAGCCTTCAACACCCATAAAATACAAAATATGCTCTTAGAGACCTGCCTGAACTTTAAGTCACCTAGTTCCTGCCCTCTCTCTCATGTCCTCACAATCTTGCTCCTCATGAGCTATGGAGTGTAGAACTGCATGGATTCTCCTTAACAGTTTAATGAAATATATCCTTCAGCAGTACTAAGACTTTAGTATCATGTTCAACTGCATTGGCTCTATTGGAATATGGTTCATCATCTGGTATATCTGTACATATACAACTGCTCCTAGACATTAAATCTATAATCAATACAATCAGTACAAAAAATTGGCATACTGCAGCCAAATTTCTTTCGACATGGGCCAAAATCCAGCATTAGGACTTAGAATTTTGACCCATTCTGAATGGCTTCCATACTTGTACAGATAGATGGTAGAAGATTGTCTCAGCTATAAGGCCTATCAGAGTAAACTAGTGGCTAAAACAAACATGGAACTTACTAGAATAGTGTATCAGACTGCTACTTTTCTTTCTTTTTGCTCTGATTCCAGCAGGACACGTTGAAATGTTCATTAGGCTCTATACACTGTTCCAGGAAGAGTTTTAGAGTACAGTGTATTGTCTCCTACGGACAGTAGAGAATAGTAAGAAACAGGTTGAAAATAGCATTTTACAATTTCTAAAGGATTATTTGAAGGAAACTTTCCTCTTTCCTCCCTGAGGTATTACTGAAATGACAATTTCTTTTCACTTCCAAGCAAAGAAAGTTTCCAAAAATATTTTCATGCTTAACCCCAATGTGCTGCTAAGACCCAAAGTTTAAACACTTCTTTTCTGCAACTCCCAGAGTTTTATTTCTCCTTCTTTTATATAGTGCTGTTCTGCAAATCTTGATCTCCAGTGCCTAAATGTGGAAAGGCTGATAATTTGCCCTGGAAGTAGCATTTGGGGAACTTGTATAGCTGGAGAGCTGGTATGAAAAGAAATTGTAAAAATGCACTAAAGAGAAAAATCAGCTGCCAGAATTAGACTGGCACACTTAAGAATTTTAAACGCCAAGCTTACTGCATAATGGACTGATTAGTTACATCTACATTCATTACTGAAATACAGTTAATGCTGGTGTTCTTCAAAACTATGCAAAGATAAAAAATGGAGCTAACATTTGAATGCATAGACTTAAGCTTTAGGGTATTCTTTTAAACTATATAGTGTGTTCAGTATTATAAAGTACTGGACATGTTTAGACAGCACTCTACTGGGAGGGTAGCTGAATATTCTCTTCAGTTTCACCTCAGGGAACTGTTCTTGGTTTAAGCTTACCTCTTCTCCAATGGCCATGAAGCTCAACTTCGCTTCAGTGGGAATGTGTCAACTAGCAAGCTGGGAATTTTATTTCCCTGTCCTTCTAACATAGTTTAGAATTTCAGTTCAGTACTTGATAACAAGGTTTCTGAGTACCACAAGGAAGTTTTCTGTACAAACACTTAACCAATACGTTGCTTCATTTGCTGCCTTGGTAGGCTAAATGGGAACTTACAGTAAGGAAACTAAAAGCTCAAGAAACCAGTCTGAATTCAGCAATGCAAAGAGCTGTAGGAGGGTAGGACTTTTTGCTTCCCCAAGTATCTGTCTATCACCTCTATCTGAAACTCCATCTTTATCACTGCTAAAAATGAATATCCTAGACTGTGAACTGGGCATGTGTAGATATGCACAGATAGGACTACCGTCACTCGCTTCTTTGCTGCTAACTCTGCAACACTAATGGATCTATGGGAGGAATCCATGGACAGCTGAGTGATTGTACCTAACAGCAGGGCAGCAAGACGTCCCTGAGTCCTGCAGTGAGGATTCCCAGTTTCTTCCTTGATGGTTCCCACACTGTCCATTCTCACAGGCAGTAATTCATGCAAGGAAAGAATTGCACGTGCTAGAGGCAAGCTTATCCAGTTTTTAAGCAGATTCTTCATTTGGCCATTAATCATAAAATTTCATGCACAAAACTGCTCAAGGGAGAAAATCCAGAACATACGGCTTCCACTTTCCCCTGTGCTATGCGTGGGTCCTTCCTGGCTCTGCTTCATGTAACCCTCTTTGAATTAAAGGGGGCAGTAATAGAAATTCCATGCTCTCACGTGCTGGAGTTTCATTTCAGTGATATCATTTATCAGCCTGACTTTGGCAAAAGGAAGAAGTTCACATTATAGGATTGAAAACTAGGATTTATAATGAAATCAATTAGAAAGATCTCAGATTTCAAATGGAAATGCCATACGTGGACCCTTACTCTACTCGCTTGGGTTCCTTTCTTGAGATCTGTGTTTTAATCAAAACTTTCTAAGCTAATGAATTGTAACCTTGAAAAGCACTTAAAAAATGAAAACACATTCCAGACTTAAAAAAAGACCATGTCAAAAAGGCTCATATTATTTTTTGGAGAGGCATAAAGAGAATTTAGGGAGATTTCATGCAGATTCAATAATGAAAAGACATGCCAGATAAAAAAAACTTAATCATGTTAACTCTGTATAAGACATAAGGACAGACACACTTTATGTATGTTGACTGATAGAAATCCTGTAGCTCCATAGAATTGTTCCTGTAACTTAATATGTACTGTAGTTTATTTTTAGTTCCTGGAATTTGCTTTCTGATATTAATTTTTGGGTTTCATCTTGCTGTGTAAAACCTAAGTAAAAGCTGTAATAAAAGACTATGAATCAAACACACAAACACAGCTAAACTAGTTATGTCTTGGAAATGCCTATATACTATGTGAATAGTATATAAAGCAATTGAGCTAATTTAGGAATAAAGTGAAGGGGATATCCAACAGAGGTGAATTTGCTTGTTTCAGGCTTTGGCTATAGATACTATGAATGAAAGACAGAAAAGAAAATTGGAATGTGAGATTCTCTTCTTACCAGCACCCCCTCTTCTCAGCTGATATTATATTTCTCTCTGATTGTGCCGCTTATAGTTCCATACCCTATTGTGCTCGCTTGTATCCACTTAGACAGCTTGCTTATGGGCATTTGACAGCAATAAGAACAAGTGAGCAGACTAGAGAGTGAAAAGGAAAGCAGGTCAGAGAGTAGCAGATGGCACAGTTCTGCTTGGTGCTAGTATCCCTGAAAGACTCATTTAAATACCAACCAAGAAACAAGGAATCCCATATGATTTTCAGTTTGTCTCTAAACATTACTAAAAATTAGTTATTTATTACTTTAAAGGAACTGTATTGGAAAATTGAACATTGTGAAATCAGCCGATTATAAAACATTGGTACAGCATGAGAAAGGGGTCAATTTGCTTGATTTAGACATTTTCCCTGCATGCAAATTTCACCATTTGCAAAATTCTCTTACATAACAATTGCCTTCCTTTTTCCAAAATTCTCTCTTTTGTTTTGGCCAATATGTAGGAAAGAACATAAGAATGGGTGTGGAGTGATTCTTCCCTCCAGGACTCTCTTTCGGCCTCTAGCAATTTGTAGCTGAAAGATCGCTCAACACTTCACCGATGTTCTTATGCTTAATGACTTCAGTGGGCTTTTTATACCAGGACTACACTCAGTTGCTTTTTGAACCCATATAAACTCATGGGATCCACAGCTCAGCTAGTTATATATAAAGAAATATAATATTTTTGTTTTGTTTTGTTTTTTCTTGTTCTTCTGTGGTTTATTTGGTTTTATTTTGAATCTGCTAGTGGTTTAGGCCAATTCTCCTAGAACAGGTGCCTGAACTTAAGCAAGCAGAATTTTCCACTGAAGGCCCTCAAAGGCAGCTCTTGATGGTTTAATGAACTTTATTCAGAACTGCTGCTTTGCTTCATGACCAAAGCTGAGCTACAAATGAGATGCTTATGCCAAGGAGCCTATATAGCAACCAGAATAATTTACCACATTTGTGCAATATTCTGGACTCTGTTAGGGCTCAGATAGTCTTACACATGAGCCCTGCAAAGGAAAAAGAAATGCCAGAGCTGCTGATGTACAGTAACTAAACAGCCGAGGTACCATAAGAGTGGTAGTTTACTGAAGAACATGTATGCTAAATGCAATGTGTTGTGCTCAAGGAAAGCCAGAATTATTACAATTGAAGCATCAGGACTTGTTTTGTGAGACAGCACACAATACTGTAATTCTTGGGAGTCTAAGTCACTCAAACGCCATCTCTTGTTCTGTCTCTGATTTCCTTAAAACTGTCTGGAGAAGGGACTTTCAAAGCAAAGCCTCTATGCACTTAAGTCAATGGAGAATTTGTATAAACTAGAGCTTCTGAGATGATATTTTAAAGGATTAATGAACATTAACAGAATCCGTGATAGTCACAGCTAGAGATATTTAGGGAAAGATTTCAGAAAGACACATGTTTCTATTGTCGGTTTGACTTGGGGTGATGGGGAGAGCACAGAATAATTACGTCTATTCCTTACCTCTCCTTTTTGTACTACTTTGGGTTTTCGGTAAATATTCTGTGTTTGGACTCCACATAGTCTTTTCCATACTGATGAGAACATAGAAAGGAAAGTTGGTAGACTTCTTCAGTACTGATGAGAAAATGAAGACCAAGAATGTTGCTAAATTATAATATAGACCTAGTAAAAAATAGAGGATGATGAAAAATACTGACAGTCTAGCTGGCCTTTAATGAAGGATAATATTTTCCGTTACAGGAACCGTAAAGCACTGGAAAACATTTTGAAGAACTATCATTTAAAGTTTGGGGTTTAGTGGGAAATATCACTGCTCAAATTCTTTTCATGATACAATCTCATAAATATGGGAACATAAGATTCCTTTACAGTTTTGGCTTTTCTTCAGCATATTTTTTATTTTTTTGTTCCTTTATATTGTATTAACTTTTTGTTTGCTTTGAAGAGAAAAACACACTGCTCTCTCTCTGGTTCCGTTCCCCTCCCAGTTCTCTTTTAATGAGATGTTAGACTCAAATATCATCCTCCATTTTACCCTCCTAAATTTTTCTGCTCTCTCTGTTCTTTTTTTCTGGCAACATCAGAGTCTACTTTCTCACTTCCATAGCCAAGGGGCTTTCTTAAACCCAAGAATTCTCAAATCAGCATCTAAATTGTAATTTCTGTTGCCTTTAAATCTCTTGAGCTTATATTCTTCTTCATTTCTATCACCTCAGTTTCATCAGTTCTTTCCTGATTGTTCAGTTTAATGTAGTCTATTCTTCTGCAGTTTCCCTCCATAGATGCAAAGATTATAGCACCAAATACCATTAAACAGTTTATGTCATCAGCCTATTAGTGCTGACTGATAGAATAAATGTGTTTCTTTCTCAGAGCCAGACTTTCCCAAAGACTCTTTTTGAGAGATACCTCAGGTTATATTTAGTCTTATTTTAAGCAACTACCTAGGCAACCAATTTCAATGTTTCTTGTGTTGGACATATACAAATTCAGGCTCTTAAATGTGGACACATCTCATTTCAAGGTCTAAATGAAATAAGTGTTACTATCATAACTCCTGTTTTCTACTTCCATTTTGATTCTCTCCCTGTCTCTCTAGGTATTCCTTCATAAAATTCCCCCTTATGTCACTGTCTTCCATCTCTAATTGACTTCTCTGATTTATTTTTAGCAATAATGCTATTTTCTCAAGTTGTGAGTTTTTACTTCTGTAATCCTGTTGTTGCTCCTGTAATTTTCTGTGCCTGAAGTTGGCTCCCTTCTACAGCCTGAAGGCTACTTTCAGCTAAGATGGTTTCTATTTCTTTGGACTTCCCAGAGTGGGCAAATACTGTCTTCTGTTCATCATCTGCTGAGCACTGAACTATATTTTAGGCTGTTATAGAAATACAGCTTTTCTGTTAGAGCTGCAAGCTTTTGATATGAAAGTTCAGTTTATGAAGAAATCTGCTTTCCAAAGGAATGTTCTTTAAAGAAAATGGAAAAGATTAACGTTTGTCCCAAGTAGAGAGATGTGGTTCAGATATTCTGATTTAATTCCAGTTCAGCTATCAAATGTAGTCATTTCCTGTAAGTATAAACCTTGCTAAATAAGATTCTTTTTTTCTGAAATTAAACTCTTCCAATGCATTACTTCCCAAATTAACAGGGAGACTTCGTGTACCATTGAAGATGCATTTTGTGTTGAATATTAACCAGAAAGAGGACAGGAACCACCCAAATTACAACACTGAGAAATTTGGCATCAGCAGTTTCCAGTTCAAATTCCTTAGTTTCTTGTCAAACTCATGCTGAGAGGAAGACAAGGCAAAAATTAATAAAACAGATTACCAAAGCAACTCCATTTTTTCTGTTTGTTGATGAGATTAAATGTGCAGATCTCTCGAAGATGACTTTTAGGTCCTATTGAGAAGTTTTAATTAACAATTACATTGTTTGAATCAAATTTTCACCATTAAAACAGGTGAAGGTGCTGTTAATGTACACGTAAGGTTCATACAGCACACCACATATTCTAGTCATGAAAAATAAAGAGTATTTTTTTTTTTTTGTATAGCTGAAAGCTCTGTGGCTCTACCAGAAAACTGGTTTTCTATTCCCAGCTCTAACCAAGGATATCTATGAGATTCTGAAAAACTTTTTAGTTCTGTTTTTCTGGAATTTCATTACTTGGAATGGGGGTGGGGGGAATATTTATTGTCTTACCGCAAAAATTAGAGTTCTATACACAGAAGAGCACATAACTGTGCAAAGATCCTTAAGCTAATGGAAATCTGAGCCAGTAATTCCATGTGATATACTGAATAGCCCTGTGTGAATGTGAGCAGTCTAAGTACAATTAAATGGCACTTTACCAGAGGCTGAGTCTGGACCCCTAACAATAGCAACGATTACCTTAGATTAAACCTTTTGGTCATATAGATGTTTCATTGCCCCAGCATACATGGGTTGTACAAGACTAACTCTGAAGCTGTGCTGTATATTTGGTCTTGGTCTATTACAGGTAAACTCCAAAGATTACACAAGGTCAGTGGATATACCCTATATATCTGACCCTTGTCTCCCACCAGTTCCAGCCGAAATATGCTGTACTCTATCCTTATTACTCCCAATCTTGTCATAATTATTATTATTAAGTCTTTTAAAAGGCAAAACTTACATAAACTCAATGGTGCAAAACCTACACAGGCTCAGCAGGACCAAAGTTTATTTTTTCAGTCAGAGTTACCTGTAGATGCTTCACAAGATGAAAAACAAACTTTCAATTGCTTGTTAGATTCAAAGGTATTTCAGGTAAATTTCCTGAAATTTGCTCAATAAAAATAGAAGAATTTTGTCACCCCATTGTGAGCACAATGCAATCCCGACAAAAAGTCATTCCTAAAACTTAGCAATTACTGCACTTTTGCACAAGCATGAGCTTGATGAAACTTAGAAATCTATTTAAATGAGAAATTAGATTTCAAATTAACTAAATCAAATGCTGCAAAGAGTACTTGCTTCTTAGCAGTCACAAAAGTGCACAAGTTTGTCAAGCAGCTTGACATCTGTATTACATAAGGAGTGAGCAATTCAGCTGCTTGGAGAGTATAAAAAACAACTTTGACCTAACACTGGAGTCATGCTTCAAAAGACTGATTATTCATACGAGGAAAATTGGTCGAAAACAACTGCTTGAAAATATTCTTGAAAAGAAAATAGATAGATTGTTCCAAGGCTATAATACACTTACGATATAACAAACTGGATCTTTTTTTTATTCCTAAGGCTTTTTATTTTTCACAATAAGTGTTTCATCTGCTAGTATTTGAAATATTTTATCTTTCAAAATGTTTCCCTTGTTTGTTCAGCATATTTGTTAGCTTGCTTGGATGTAGTTCTTCAAGAAGACTGGGAGTTGCAAGCCATTCCTCTCTAGCTGCTAATGAAAGAGTTTCAAGAAACACTGCCTTTTGTTATGTGAGGTCAGAAACCACACAATTGTAAGGTTAAAGAAGGGTTCTCTGTAGAAAACATAGTGTAAAAGTGTCCATAGAGAAAAACTATGATTGAATACATTTTCAAAATATTAGTGATATAATACTAAATGACATAAATTCTGTTTTTATTTTAAAATAACAGTTTGTCTCTGAAAGAGGTGGCCTCGTTGTCTTCTTGAGGGCTGAGTGGAAGTTCAGGAAATCTGGGTTCAATTCATAACACTGCTATTGCTTTCCTCTGTGATGCTGGGTAGATAGCCCTGGTCCCATTCCTGAAATCACTTCCTTGAAATCACTTCACTGCTATGAGCAGTCCTGAGATTTCAACAGATCAGACTGTAACCTAATTAAAAGTTAAAGACCAAGGGTAGGACTCCTCAGCTCTCCTCTGTTAACTGTGGATACCAGTCATTCACTTTTTCCCACTCATTTCCATCTTGCCACCTTAGCTTGCTAAGTTTGTGGATCCAGGACTGAGTTTAGGCTTCTCTATATGAGCAAATTAAGGTATTTTAACCTTACCGATGCACTTGAAGTAGCACATCTCCCAAAGTGTATTCGCTTGTTACAGTACATAAAAATTATGTGGTCTCCAGCCTTCTCTCCATTCTCTGAACCAAGCTGTGGTGAAAAGCCACATGATCCCTGGCACAGATTTCCAAATAGATCTTCTGGGGACTTTCAGTGTTTGTGCAGCACCTAGCACGGCAGAACATGCCCTGTCAACATGACTGTCTTTGTACTAACAGAAATAAATGCTGTTTTATTGCTATCATGAGTACATTAATTAAAAAAAATATTTTTCTTTTACATCTACGGATACAAATACCTTGGCACCAATGTAAATGTGGAAGCAAAAGTACAGTAATTTCATTTTACTTCCAGGACAGCAGATGTACTGCAACAATTGACATACAGGTGCTGAATTTCTTGCATCTATTTTGATATGGATTATTTTATGTGCTATTATATGTGTGTATGTATATATATATATAAATGTTAAATTCCCTGGTTTTTGCAGAGTACTTCTTCAGTAGCAGAATCCAGCTCCATAGTTTAAGAGTTGCAAAATCCAAGGACTGTCCATGTCCACGTGAGGAACCCATCAACAGGCAGAATACTTGAGGTCAGGAAATGAACAAACAATAATATTCAAGTCAGTATTTATCTCAAATGTTCTGGCCTGTGTCAGTAAACTCCCAGGAACTTGCTGCATTGTCAAGCTAAGCTTCAGTTCATAAGCACATCTTGTAGCTTGGGTTACAGGATCTGGTTCATACCCAAGTATCAAGGTTCAGTTTTTCTTCATATCCTCCTTTATGGTACTATGGTCATAATTCCTTCCTAGCAGTACTGTTTTTACATAGTTTATTAACCGAGCCAAACTAAGAAGTTGCCTTTTATTTACATGAGAGGTATCTGGAGTTTTTCCTTGTGAAGGAAGACAGAGATTTCAAACAAAATGGAGTAAAAAAACCAAATCAAAACAACTCAAATCAGAAAATAATTTTCTCCAAGCTGTCTGTAATTCACCTCAGTAAAAATATTTCAAACAAGGGTTTTCCCTCAGGCTTCAGTGGTCTGATCACATAGCTCTGGACAGTGACACACCATCCTCTCACACATTAAGCTGACTTTAAAAGGTAATTAATTTTGTGCTTTTGATGTGTATTCTAATTTTATTGACAAAGAAACACAGTTCAATGCGCTGCTTCTTGTCAAACTTGAGCTATTCTTTCTCTATCTTACATTTTTCAAATATTTTTTAAATCCAGGGAAGGAATTTCACATCACCGATCAAAATAAACCAGTCAGGAGAATTGTTTAAATTTCCAGCTTTTAATAAGTCACACAGAGTTAAATCGGATTCATGAATTCCAAAGTAGTTATGCATTTATGTTCTCAATTTCCATAACAGAAGTTGTAACCCAACAGGAAAATCTAAACTCTGTAGTAGTCACCTGCTGCATTTCATTTCACTCTTGGTCTCTCAGTGAAAAAAGTTAAACTTAACATAATATTAACACAAACTCATTCCCTCGTCCACTTATTTTTGCCTTTGTTTTGGGCTAAACAAACAAAAAAATCCCTCCCCCTAAATTTGACATTGGTCTCTGTTTATTGCATGTGGCATCTCCCTACAAACAGAAGTCATGAAAAGACCGTAAAAAATATCACACCTATTGACTTGCGAAAGCAAAGTGTAGGACTGCAAATCTCCTTGAAAATTTCTTTCCATCAAGAGATACATAGTGTGACCGTGGATGTAAGATGAGTAGCACAACCACTTGCTTGTGCCAGTCATCATCTCCCCATTTTATGTTAGCTCTTCTTCTCATTAACTTGATTATTTAACGTGCATTTTCATAAGCACTGCTCCTCTATTTGAAAAACTGACACCGCTAGGGCCTTTTCCCCAGAGCCAAAAAGGAAGACTGCTCCAAGAGGTCTTTGCCAGGGATGCTGAAAGTGAAGCAATGGAGTCCCACCCTTCCCCTGTGCTAAGCAGGGGACTGAGGAATCCAGATTGATTCATTCCACAGCTGAGGTCTCCAAGTTCACAGCATAATGTGCTGCTGTCATGTCCCTAAACTGGCTTCCTATTAGACTTCTAAATGAAACATTATGCGTTTTCTCTGCAATACTCACTTTGCCAGAAAGGAGTTTTTGATTTTAAAAACAAAACTGTGTATAGATAGAAATACTGGAAAGAAATAACATCTGTGACCTGATGCCTGCATGTCAGGAACAGTGAGTGAGACTGAGGGTGCATAAATACATAAAGTAATTAATTCAGTCCCTTCCTGGCTACAAGCATCACATTTTCTTTTTCTTATGTAGATTGCAAATGTTGCGTGATTACTTTTAATCCAAAAGCAATAAATTTGTACTGACTGCTTAATCTGATTTGTAAACTGGGTTTTTTGGTTTCATCAGTCACTGATTTATTGCATTTTTGAGAGAAAACAGCCAATGTTCGATACTGCTTGGTTTTAATGTACTGCACCTTTTTCAGTTCTTACTATTACTGTGTTTGTATATACTTAAAATCCTTCTGCAGGTGAATTAAACCCAGTAATGATCATCTTTGAAGTTCCAGATCTATTTCTTCCAAATTTCTTTCTTTCTCCCCCCCTCCCCTAGGTTTTCAACTTGTGATGAATATGTAGTACCAAAGACATTTCAGATTATGCAGCATTACCTGAATCTCAAAATATGCTTAAACTCTCTCAGTTCTTATATGGGCCAAATTTAACATTTCACTCTGCCAGAAAATTCCAGGTGGTAACAGAGAATTATTTTAGGTACTTTCTTAACTGTACACCAGATGGTGATAACACAAATGATAATATCAAAGAAGTATTAACTTGTCTCTAAGCCCTGCTTCCACATGCTATAGATGCAAAAGGCCATTCATACGACGTGCTTTCCATGTATTGTGAGTATAGAATAGATATTCCAGAAAAAAAACTTGTCCCTGGAGTATCCTAGAAGGACCCTGGTTGAAATTCTCCATTGACAATGGAAAAGGCAATGGTAAAAAGTTTATTATTAATGTTTTGTGTCATGAATGAAAGTGAATCACATCAAGAACCTCACAGCTTTCTTTTACTCAGTAGCTTTAACAGAGCCTCTTTGTTCTTGTGTAGGTTACAGTTTCAGTTGTGCACTTCTGCATTTCCAGATACTAAACCACAATGCTCACATTAGATCACCCTACTGGGAAATCCCCTCCTTGGCTGATTTGCTTGAGTTTGCCATTGAAACTGGTGCAAGGATGACTAAGGAGAACTGAAAAGAGTGCTAAAATTGTTTTAGTGATACTTGAGGGCTGATTTCTCATCTAGTGTCTGTTACAAGAGTGTAAGTGAAGTTCTGTTAGATTAGATCAGCTAAAGTTATGGTCCAGTATCTCACTCCACATATGTCTCCTGTCTAAGACACCATTTCTGTGAAGGAAATTAAAGCAGTGAGTGAGTTTTAAAGGGATTGTGCATTAATCTTTCAACAGAATGTACTATATACTAATATTGCAATTAAAGATTGCATTTTTATTTAAGACTTACTTGTCTAGAGAGGTATTTGTAAATTACTTAGCTCTGAAACATCACAGAAAACAATTAAAACCAAACCCATAAAAACAGTTATCTAAAAATAAAGCAAAACCAAATTCTTCCTCTCTTCTTCCTCCAACAAGAGGAATGGTTGGAAATTTCTACTTCCTTTGGAAATGTACAAAACATAGGTCTTAATTTCCCCTGCACATTTCTGTGTCCTGAAATTTCCTTTCCGTCAGCATAATAAGACTGGAAATTGTGGCCTCTCCATGCTGCATTGTGTGTCATAAGAATGAATACTGGATACCTCAGAAACTGTACTGGAACAAAATCATCCAGATTGCAGTATCAGAGTGGTTTGCTTGTAGTTTGAATGTAAGAGTGATCCGTTCCAAATGCTCTGGAGAAATATTTTGTTGTTCAGTCCCCTCTTTCTTTCCCCTCAGCTCCTACTTCAGGCTTCCTCAGGTTATTTCCAGTTTGCTTTTAATGGAAATTCCTTCTGACCCCAATCTGGTGCTTGATGAATTCAACCTTTTGCTTGTATCAATCATACTAGCCTTTAATCCAGCTTATGGAGAGCTGAGGAGAATAGAAAGAAACAAATGCGTGGAGATCAGTAGAATCTCAACAGCATGATCAAAATCTACCCCCAAATGAGAGTAATTAGTCTTCTGACTCTGGTAACTGAGAGGCTTTTTAATATCTTGCTGCTTCTTACCTGAGTTCGAGCCAGTGTTCAGGATCTTCTAGACTCATCAAATTACGTGTTATAGTTCTGCTTCCAAAGCCTGCCTGGCAATTTCTCTGTAGTGCTTGTGTAGCCAAGGTCTCATAGGTATTAAAGGCCTCTGGCTGATCTCTTCCTGAGTATGCATAGTTTGCATGCCTGACTGCATAAGAACTCCTCATGTCTGATCTCCATCATAGCCAAATGTGTCCAGACAGTCAGCCATCAGCACCATCTTGTGGTGCTGGCATCACCAAACCTTACAGTGTTGTCATAGCACAAAAGCTGGAAAATGAGTCCTTAAAAGAATCAAACAAGCAACACCTAACAATCACACTATGTTTCTGGAACTGACTTTAACTTACAACCATATTAATGTTATGTTACATGATTTATTTGCATAAAACCACTTATATATTTCAAAATAATAAAAGGTTAATTATACCAATAAAAAAAATTCAGTTGGCATTTTTCCCTCATAGTCATCTGATCCTTCGTTCCATTTATTTCTGCTATCACACACTCATCTTCTATTTTTGCATAATTTTGCCACGCAGATCAGAGGATGCATTGGCCTCCTGACTGCCTAAGCATGGAGTTTGTAATGTCTTCTGTGGGGTCAAGTGTTCTGCATGATATGTGTCCTCTAAGATTAATAGTTTTGTCAGTAAACAATATTACACCATTTATGAGGTTTATTTCAATCTTTTAGGTCAGCCCCAGGGCATGGAATGGTGAAAATGAAGTAGCAATGTATCTATGCTTGTAAGAGGCTTTGTGATATCCTGTCCACAATCTCATACTGATAGCTCCTTTTAGAGGGAGTGGAACTAGTGGAAAACATGTACTAGCACAGCACCGGAATCAGACAGCAATTTCATGAATAGGGTTTAACAAAAAGATTTGTGTTAAAATCCCTACTGACTTTATATGGTAAGCCTGAACATAGCATTTCCACCATTTTCTCACAGAAGTGGAAAACGTCTTAAATGTTGTGCAGAAAGAAAGTAGATGGAGAAGAAAAAGAATAAATGCAATGTAAAAAATCTTAATGAAACCTTCTAAGACAGTGGATTCTCCCAGCTCAGTGTATTCCTGCAAAATATGATCCAGCACAGACCAGCATGATCCAGTTCAGGAGAGCTTAAAATACTAAGGAAACATAGATTTTAAGATCATAGGAACCCTTTTCCTCAAACCACTCAGCATGCCATGTGGTAGCCTGCATGACTCATTTTCATTTATTCAATAACGATTCTTGTCAGTTGACAAGGGGTTGGGATTTCGTAGAAGATTTCTCTATCTAGAGCCGTTTGAAAAGAAGCAAAATCTTTCATCTTGCTCTCTGGACCAACAGTTCACCTGATCAGCTGCTTTCCTTACCTTTGTGCTTGCTTAGTCATAGGGAGCTGATATTTCTTGAGAAAATAAAAATACCCTTCAAGATGATGACAGAGACAAACTCATAACTCCCACTATTATGAGATGTAACTCATTAAATTGTCAGACTTACTTCTTGTTAAAATGAAGGGCCTCTATTTTTCCCCTTTTCACGTGCTCATAATTATTTTCATCTCTAAAAGGAAGGGGCAAAGAGTTTGTTTCCAAAACAAGTAAAGTTGAGTAAGAAAACTCACTGGAGTAACTGTAGCAGTATTCTTTAGCAATAACTTCAGCATAGCCCCACCCCTATGGGAACACTATATCATAGAATATATATTACTTTATTCCAGAATAATTAATGTGCTTTCAAAACAGAGTAATTCTTGGGAGGAATAAGATAGAGGGAGGGAGTGCAAGTCACTTTTATTCTGTGTTAGAATTCCCCAACAGCTGTTCCATAATGCTCAACAGAGAAAAGAAACCCAGACAAAACCGTGCTTTTCTGGGATTCAGAGTGGACAAAGTCTTATCATTAATGAAGGTGGATAAGAAGCAGTTAAAAATGAAAAATCCCTCAACCACCCAACCTCCAAATAAATCATACATTGCCCTTATACAAAGATTTCTTATCAGCATAGCCCAGTACCAGCTGTTGCTCGAAATAAGTACTATTCCTTTATCAATAATCCCAAACAATAAGACCACTCAAAACTCCTTTAGAAAAGAAACACATGTATTAAGTAAGGCTCAGATTACACACCAGTGCTTAATTTGAGCCAATGCAAGTTTTTGAAGTGTGCGCAAAACCTGAGATGCTAACAAAATATGTTAAAGCACTTCCTTTTCTGTTAGATTTAAACTGAATCTGTTACCGCATACGTATTTGTAAGATATAAATTTTAGTTAAAATTATAGGCAAAAAAAAAATAAATTTAATAATATTAACAAATACTTTGCGAAAAGTTTTGAGGAAAGTTTACTCTTCCATTTTTTTCTTCCCACTAAAAGTTGCAGTAACCCCACAACCCCTCAACTTGTAAATGCATGAGAAAGACTTCTGTGAAAAGCTTTGATTAATTTTATCAAGTGAGTAAAGTTTGCAGATATATTGCAAGAAACTTAATTTCTATGCAGGAGTAAGACTTGAATGAAATGGTCCCTCAAATGTATTTTCACACTCTTCTTGATTCATTGGTGACTTTGAAATGCAAAACTAATTTTAGTTTATCCCATCATAGAGAATAATTTCCATCGTCTCTCACAGGAGCACATTATTACGTACAGGTTAAATTTCAAGGAGTGGTAAACCAATCTCTCTCATGAGTCTGTCCTCTTCAGGAGTAAGAAGCCTGCACAGACACTGAGATGTTAAGAGAAACACCATTATTAATCACTGAGGACAGGATACTAATCAGATTATATTGTCTGATCCCATTTTCTAATCACAAGAAATTGTGATGGGAAGAAAAACAGATTACATACTCTAGTTCTTACACACAGAAGTTGCTGTGGAAGAGATTGAAAAAAGACAAAATATGACCAGATACAAAATAATCTAGATTTGAAAGGTTAATGTAAACTATAAGAAACGTATAGAGATTATATAGTGGAAACATCCTAAGTATTCTATTCCGAGCACGCTCCTCTTCTTTGGATGGAAAAAGGTAGAGGGTTTGGTGGTGGCTTTGGTGAGAGGGAATCAAATGAAAAATGGAAGGAGAGACTTCTAAAGTAGAAACTATTTATCAAATATTCAAATAGTCTATCTATTTTAACCATTAGTAAGTTATATTTGAGAGGTGATATTTTCCTGTTGATTATCTTGAAAGTTATCTTATGAAGAAGAAGGATTTACTAAGGTGCACATAATTTTGTGAAGATTGTAATTGTGAAGATACGTCTTCCTTCAAATATGTTATTTAGTAAAATACGTGAGCTGCCTATAACTCCAAGACTATTGAGTTCCATACTGCAAACATGATGAGTACCTTTATTTTCTTCTCAAGGTTTAAAACCTGCTTTCTCATATAGCATTCAACAGATATTGCACTAGCTTAACACAGCCAGCCACTCGGTAATAACCTTACCACTTGCTTTGCCAACATTTTATACAGTCCAATGTGAAGCCTTTTTTTAGTCTGTACTTAAAACAAAGCTATGCCAAAAAGGAAGTAAGGAAGTTGAAGCTGGACATGTGGATCAGTATTTCAGACTGCCTCACATGTAGGATCTGAATCATGTTATGAAGCAAGTCAGCCCAGCTGTTCTTACTAAGTGGGCCCCACATGGCCTAAAGTTAACTCTCTTGTCCGCCCAACGAATGCTTAGTGTATCTGGGAAGGTATTAGAAGAATACTCAGGAGAAAATATGTTACTCTCTGCATGACAAGGTAAATATAAACCATGTTGTAGGAAAAATGTAATTCCCACAGCAAGAATTTCAGCTTTAATGTGCTACCCGAAACAGGTCTTCCTCTATGGAAAGGTGTCTGTGTAGCTAGGCTGTGCCAGAAAAACACAAGGTTCTCACAACTCAAGCTTAAAGAAATAGCTATGCAAAGAAGATATGTCAATACTTATAGCCCTATGCAGAGACAGCATCTAACACCTTTCCAAGTTGCTTGTCTGATGACGTGAACATGGAGAGAATCATATCCTTCATCTAGAAAAAATATCTTCTAAAGGAAGGAAAATCTCTATTAAAACAACAACATCCTATTGCGTGAATGTGTGTGGGAGAGAGAAAGGACTCGAAAGAATCTTGCTTAATCAAGTCCTGGTATATACACAAAACAATAATGTAAGCTCACACGTAGGGTAGCAAAGGGAGTGTCTACTTTCCTACTGTTGAATTGTACTGGCCTAAACCAAAACCAAAATATTTTATAAACTGTACAACGTAAGTCTGCAGATTTAGGCAAGTTCGTCAACGAGCTGTAGCTAGGAATCTTAAGAAGGCCATGAAAAAAAGGAGCTTTGTATCACTTCTTGTGTCTGATGGTTGGCTGAGTGAGCACATGCACTGGTATGCTATTACAGGCTTATTCTGTTTTTCACTTCAGGAACAGGTCCAAGAGCCGTAGCCCCAGAGTCATCTGTCTTCTGTATTTGTCACTGCACTGGCTTATTCACTATATGCCTACAAAATAGGCCGTGAAAGAGTGAGCTTTGCTTCAGTCTTCTGTATTTCCTACAATCCTCTTGCTGCTGTAAAAGTGTCCTTGCCTGCTGCTATAAGCAGTAAAAAGCCTTTCTGTGATACATTTCTTTTCTGCCCTCAGCCTGGGTTGTGCATGTCTTAGCAACTCATATGCTTGAAATCTCATTTCCTATGCTAGGAATTTTTTACCTGAATTCTCATCTCACTGATGTTGGTTTTATATCAATGTATCTCAACTGCATTACAGCTCACAGCACCCAAGATACCTTTGTCATTGGATGAACTACCCTCTGGTTTTGGTTAGCCTTCCAAAAGCTTAAGTTAGGCAGTGAACCCAATTGCACATGAATTTACAGAAGCCCCTGTTCAGAGTAGTATCTTCACTCCTGTTACTAACTGGTTCAAAGCTCATGAAAATGTCACAGGAATGAAAATTCCTTTTAATATTATGTTCCTAGTGGAGATTACTCACCAGCCATTTTCTTAAGTCTCAGCTATTTATTACTGCACAGCACAGTGTCATAATTTCTGGAGATGTTGTTCATTATCTGCCGTTCAATTGAACAAGCTGGAAATAGTGCTGTTCTCTGCCTTTGTATCTGGAAGTGTCATTAACCAACACAGCTTCACCAGGTAGTGATGTTTCTGGAAGCACTGTTCTCATTCGCACTTCTCTGGGCAATCACAGATGACAGCAAAGCCAACTATTATTTGAAAAGATCACTAACATTAAACCCACACATTTGGTCCTGGCTACAGTTTTCCAAAACCTGTGCAGGCTGCCTGAAAATGAAATCCCCATAAGCTTCCTTCCCCTTCCACCGCTTTTTCCCAGTGTTCTCCCATCTTTGGTGAAGTACGCAGCATTGCAATGACTCCCATCCCACAGTTTCAGGAAGAGTTAGATTTGCCTGGTTTTTGACAGTTTCAGTGATGTTAACATGATCCTGAAATACCCTCAGATTGTTGGCTTCAAATATTATGTACAGGATTATATAATAAGTATTATCCTCCTCATTTTGCTGTTCCACAGTTAGGCATATAATGCCAGAGGTAGTACTTCAGTAAGAACAAAATACTTCACTGCTGCAGCATTGAATTCAAACACAACTACTTTAGAAAAACCACAGAAAAGCTCTGGGCCACCTGTCTTTATTGCATCAGATGTAAATCTTTAATGATGTTATAATGCTTTTGCACATTTCAATATCTTAATTTACTTTCACAACTACTATCCTGTCAGCTATTCTTTATCAGAAATTCTTTATTCAGGAATAGGTTTATGTTTTTTTTTTCCTTATTTATGCATATATAAACACACAGAGTGAACATGAGGACATTTTGACTAAAACATCCAGGACAAAAAGCACAATTTTGACTTTGTTGTTTGGTCTGTGATAGGAGGGCAAAGGGGTCCTGAAACAGAGGAAATACCCATTTTGAAAAGGATTTCAAACAAAGTTTTGCATAACAGGAGGGTTGCTATCTGCTGAAGTTTTTTTTGTCCACACCACACTGATATTCTTGGAAGAGTTATACAGTGTTTTCTAGGCATAAGTCAAGCAAAGGGGGGCTTAAAAAACTTTTACTGGAGAAATTCTCAAAGGCATCTCCATCAACAATATAATTCTCAGGTCTAGTGGAAACACACAGTCACTGAAATGGAGCCTATAAAACCATCTTGAGAAGACACTTAAATATAAGCTTAGTCAGTGTTAATACCTGATGACATTGCAGACAAGTTTCAAACGTCAACCTGTAGGGTGGTTTTAGTACACAGTTGGTATAGGATGACTGTAAGTGATTTTCTTTTGCTTGGGGGTCATGAAAAAGAAACTTTAAATGTGGCCAGTGCTCAGATTCTTCCTGCTAAATTAATGTTGATTATTTGAAGAGGCCCTCTTCCTGCTGTAACCAGCATTCTTTGTCAGACAGAAACCTGACTTCACTGTCATTTGCAACAGTTGGATGCTGTGTTGAAATGTTGTGTAGAGCCCATTTGGTGGCATGAGGGTGAAAAGGATTTTGTGAGAGAGGATAGGGGGTTCTCGTGGTGGGATCAGGAGCTTCTTTTTGGGGCAACTATAAATATGCATCTCTGTGTATGGGCTCCATGGCTGGTCCTCTCCAAATGGACTCCTGGTATGTGTAATTTGCTTTTGACATTTCCTGGCTGAGTGTAACTATTACAATTCTGCACACATACACACCCTCTCTCCCTCCTTCCTGAAGGAGAGGTAAGGCTTTAGTGTTCCCTATGGTTATGTCTAGACAGGCCAACTTGTTTAGCCTTATGTTTTTTCCTGTACTATAAAAAGACTTATGACTTCTGCTTTTCTTTAAAGGAAGTCCTCAAAAAAGAAGAAGAAAGAAGAAGAAAAAGAAGAAGAAGGAAAAGAAGAAGAGGAGGAGAAGGAAGAAACACTACCAATCCCCTAAGCTCTATTCTTCAGTAATGTAACAACTATATTCCGAAAGCTGTACTATAACCTGTGCCTTTATCTACCTGCTAGTAAAGATATCTTTACATAGAAACTTTATGTCGATGTGTTCTTTAACTTCAGATTTGGCTATAAAGGGCTAGATTATGCATCCTTGAGAGCTTTTAAAAGTTGTTATTAATCTCTGTGGTTTTTTTCTTTATCCTAAAATAGGGATAGAAACATCTTGCATTCTTTCATCTTTGGCTTGCGGGGCACCTCTAAGAAAGTTTCTGCTGTTTTCTGAATAAGTGAAAAGCATTTGCTTTCACAGTTTCCAGTACCAGCCTACAGACTTCTGTTTCTCTGCAGTCAGAGGACTTCTTGCTGAATTATTATACTGCTGCTTTTAGTAATAATTTCTACCTCACAGGATGTTCCATATTAGTGGATGAAGAAAGGTGTTGAAAGACATCTAACTCACATAAGCATTTTCAAGAGTGAATTCTGCCACTTCAAGCAGTCAGACTCTAGAGATCTGACCTTAGGGGTAAGTTTCTGTGAAGCTAATACACCTCCTTCTCCATACATACATTAGAAAGTTTCTTCCACCCAGCTCAGTGCTCAGGAATGTCTGTTTCAGTCTAAGTAGGCATGCCCTTAGCCATAAATATTTTCAGGCTACTCTTTTTGGGCAACCAAAAATGAAGATAAGTGAAAAAGTAAAATATCCACTGAATGACCAACATTTTGAGAAGTATCACTGTCTGTGCACTTACGTAGCGTTCATCATCCTTATATCAATCATCAGCTGTGAGTTGGTGTACTGACTCATTCTCTCATGGGTGGTTTTTCTTTTTTGTAGGAAAAGCAAAGCTATCCCTCAATTTGAAGTTGCTTTTCAAATTGAAAAGAAGTCCTACAGAACAAACTGCAGCATCAATGAAGTCCTGCAGGCAAGGCTTTTTGAGGGTTGGACTTGAATGAATAGTATTATTTCATTTAAAAGTAACTACACTTTTCAGCAGATTGATTCTTGTGAATCTGTTAAACCTACTGCATGAAAAATATACAAACCAAATACTTAACCCTTCCTCATTTTAAAGGGAACAGTTTCTCTTGGCAATAGCATACATCTTTCCTTCTTAATATCTTACCCTGCTTTCAAACTTAATATTAACTGTGTAGAACTATAAAGAGGGATGAGAATCAAATAGCCAACAGGATTTTTGGAGACGGCTGCTGATATAAAACCTACAGTATCCAGTGCCTATTGGGTTGTTGCTGAATTTTATCTTAGGCCGGTGAATTTTTCTTTTATTTTCCTTCTCATAAATATGCTACAATAGTTCTCTCTCTCAGCTGAAATTGTACAGCATGCATAACTTGCACAGAGCCCTCACTTCACCCTCACCAACTTGCCGCTTGGTTACAGAAAAAGTAGCTTGAACATATGGCATTTTAGGTAATACCAAGCTTTTCTTGTTACAGGTTGGATCTTATGCAAAAATGAAAGCTTATTGATCTTTAACTTCCTACTGCTGAGCAATATGACTGCACTAAATAAATATGTCATTGCCATGTACAGAGTGGGAAAGAGTAGGAACAGAAAAGTATGAGAACACAGACTTAATTATGATGGTGTGTATTATTTCGTAAAAGATTCGTATTGGAGGATGCAGAGATCATTGATCCATTCTGGTCTTCCACCTCAGAAAGAAGACTGAGTCATGAGGGAAAACTGCTTCTAACAGGACATAGACGCAACTCAACTGAAAGAGATTAAAATGACAGAAAATAATTATTTAGGTCACCAAGGCAACCCAAGAAGGTGTTGTTATACAAAAATATGCAGGGAGGTGAAAGTGCCTTTTTCTCAGCTCCTGTTTTACCTACAAGTTGCAAAGCCGGCAGGTGTGTATTTTCCAAACCTTAATAGGAATTTGTGGAGACGCTAACATAGGCAGAAAATGGCTATGTTCTTGGCACAACTCCCAGACTCACTGGCCTTGGGACCTAGAGTGAATGATTTCTTCTCTTTGGAGTCAAAGTTGCCTCTCTGCTCCGCTGGAGCTTGGCTTTCCTGTGTCGTCTTATGATGTCTCAAAGAGAGAACATGTTTTAGTAATGGAAATTAATCTGTAAGTCATTAGTAATAGCCAAGACTCTACCGAATTACAGTGTTGCCAGTCTGTTTTCATAAGAGGTACTAACATGTGAAAGTAAAAGTACTAAATCTCACTCAGGAATCTACAGGTCAAGTAAAAAGCCAAGGAGTTGGATTTTCACCTAGTTTTAAGTGTCACAGGTAGAAGAAGCAGCTGTAGAAGCACCCTTGCCATTCATGATTGAATCTTTATAAAAAGGAAAAGCGAGGTAGCTGCTCTAGAACGCCGAGGTGTTTTTCCCCCTGTTGAAGTGTGGCACAACATCAATGGGACAGGAATTCATAGTCCTGTAAGGGTTCACAGCTTCTAAACTGAACCTCATGAGTTTGCCTCAGTAAATGTCTGTCAGTGGCAGTATTTGAATTACAAGCTCTATTCCATTAATTTATTCAGTGTAGAATACAGATGTCCTATTAGTTACATTTTCCAGCATGTTCCAGCAGCTTAGCAAAGATTTAAGAAACAGAAGTTGAATAATGGTAGAAGGAAAAGCTGGAGCTAATCCTGATGGATTTTTTAAATCCTCAGTTTGGTACTGTCATGGTTTAGCCCCAACCCAGCTAATTTTGGCAGCTAAAATCATGCAGCTGGGCTCCCAAATTCCCTTCCTCCCACCCCCAGACAGGGGGAGAGGAAAAAGGTTTGCAGATTGGAAACTAAAACTACAGCTTTAATGAGGTAGAATAATAATAATAATAATAATAATAATAATAATAATAACAACAACAATGGTGATGGTGATGGTTGACGATGATGATGATGAAGAAGAAGAAAAAATAATTAGAAAGTAATGAAATATATACAAATATCTGAGACTGCACCCCCACCCCTCGATGACTATATGTCACCACAAATGTAGAACAGACACAAGAAACTGGGTCCATGGCTAGGAGAGAGATGAACTCAGAAAACAGATTCAGGGATGCATGGATCCTGGATCCGGAATCAGCGGCAGTCGAACAGACGAGGTCCTCACTGTATGTTGGCCATCGCAGAAGAGAGAGAGATCCTCATCATCTCTCAGTTTTATACAGAGTATGACATATGTGGGAAGGAATACTCTGTTGGTCAGTTTAGGGTCACCTGTCCTGTCTGCCCCTCCCTGCAAGTGTGGCCTTTTTTTCACTAGTTCAAGGATGGCCTTGTTTACTAGGAGAATAAATATAAACATTGTCCTTTTTGCATACCAGTGTTCCATGTTATCACTTCTAGTGAGATATTGTCTGAAAAGCATGCAGTTAGCTTTCAGAAAATGGAGTTACTTAGCATAAGACTGAGTTAGAGAAACTGACTCTAATTTAACTGAAACTACAACAGATACAAAAATTGTTGAGAAGCTTAGGGATTGCACAGTAAGATCTGTAGAATAGAATATTTAAGGTACCGATATGTTATGAGAGACTTGTTTTGTGAATGACTTTTTCAAGTTTCCCCTTAAAGAAGTCTGTGCTTTGTTATTGCAAAGGGAAAGGTGGGGACAGCTTTATGTAGTCTCTTCCAATTTATGTATCCATGGTTAACTCTATCCTGAAACATGAGCTAGGTGCCAGAACTTTTCGAGAAGCGTTATGTGAAACTTAATATCTCATATGTTTTAACGTGGTGTGAGTAGTTCCTAATCCACTTTCAAGAGGCACAATCAAACAGTTTCTAAATAAACAGTGCACCAACTTCAGGCAGTAGATGAGATAGCAAGTAGCATCTGTTACAACTGTGTTGGATAGGAGAAGCACACACAGAGGAGCCTGGGGCCAAAGTGAAAACTGTGATTTTATTCACACTAGTACAAGAGGGAAGATGGAAATACAAGGCCTGCACCATAGGCTGGCTGTTGTTCCCCTCCTTCTTCCTGCTCCTTCTACCTCATGCTTCCATGTCCTTGTATGTTCTGGAGGAAAAGAGATTTTTGCTGTTGCTAAGAAGTTTGGATTGGCTCCTCAACACCTCCTTCCCTGTCTCCAAACTATCAGTAGGGGTAGAAAATGGTCAGAAGGGCACACATTCCCTCAGAAGACCTATTTGGAACTTTTCAGAAGTGTCATGTCATTTTTGGCCCAACACTTGTGGTAGGAATGAATGTGACCCCGATGCAACACACCATGCCACGACATGCCACGTGACAATGGACTCCCTTTGTGACCAAGTGGGACAGGGAACCAGGCACAGCCAGAGCTCTGTGGGTGGTACCAACACAGTCCAGAGTTGGGTCAGGAGGATAACAGTAGTAGTTAGAGGCAGCTATAGGAAAACAGGCAAAACTTTCTCAACATACAATGCCTTATTAAAGTCTGTATATTCCTAGATCCCAGGATTGCTCAGTCTGTTGTCCTTTTCCTTGTACAAGCACAGAATAAAAAGCCCTGCTTTCTTCATTATTTTTTTTTCCTTCTTTTGTGTCAAATAGAACAGAAGCACAGAAACAAATAGTATGTTTAAAATGTAATGTTCATCAGATAGCTTTAAATTTATACAAAAGCTCATGACCCTGGGAGAACATAGCAGTTCACCAGGAATCAATTAAAAGACTATTATCCTCTTTACTCATGGCAAAAGATGAAAATAGCTAACATCTCCAACATTCTTATAAGACCCAAACTGAACTTAATAAGAAAAGACATTTGACAAATGCTGTTACACCTAAGTTGCATTTAACACTTGTCAGGAGCTGTATTTCTGACTGAATAAATTTGTAAGTTAGAGCATGCCCTAGCCTATTTTGATATAAATGAGGCAGAGTGCAGTGGTTTTGACAAGGCTGGATACATTGAACAGGCCAACTTAGTATGATTCATATTAACTTACATTAAATGTAAAAAGAAAACACTAGATGAACAGCCACAGTCTGAGTTGAGATTAATTTTAAAGGAGATCTGCTCTCTTAAATGCACGAAAATACAAAATACATTCTCCAAAATAAATAGACAGGACAACCTGTGATCCCAGCTTCAGGATCAGTGAATTTTGAGGACATTGTGCGCTGCTACCCAGAGCTTCATCTTTCCTAGGGCTATCTGAACCACAGTAAATGTTATTCTTTTGAGTCTGTGAAAGGACAGCTCATTTTTTTTGTACTTTCATGCCCACTGTCGAAGATAGATTTTAAATAACAGCACTACTAGGTACCAGAACCTCAGCCTGCTACTTCTTTTTTATCAATTTCTTGGGAAAAGGTGAAGTTTTCCATATACTGAGCTGCATTGTGATCCTTCCAACTTGCTCTAAACCCAAATACATTTAAATAAATATTCCCAGATAGGGCAACTGCTCAGGCTTTTCTTTTCAAACCATTCCACCCATACACCAGATAACTTGGTCTTAAAAAAAATGTTGCATCTCTCTAATAACTTGGTATAGATAAACCACCAACTTCAATGTAGCTGCAGAACTCTTGTCATTCCCTCACAACAGGGAATCTCAGCGTGAGGTTTTTCCAAGGAAAAATTGACAGATGACAAAATTTGACCACGTTCTTTGCTGTCCCATTTGGGAATACTCTTTCAGCTGTGTTACTAGGCAGGACTACAGAAATCTTAACAGCTATGTAGCAAGGTTTTTATTATATGGCCAGTACTACTCCTATAAAAATAAGAATACAGGAAGGCAGTAAGGTTGAGGAAACAAGTAAGTAAGAAAGATTGGACAGGACAGATGGGAAAAAGTAGAATACTGAAGAAAAAGGAAACTAGTTTGGAGAAGGATAGTTAAAATTATAAGTAAAAGGCCAACATCAAAGTAAATAATAGTGGTAATAGGAAATTGTAATAGCACTTGAATAGGGAAGTGAGAAGTGTCTGAAAATTCAGACTCAGGCAGCAAGGTTGTGTGCATGTTACTATATGGGAAGACCCTGTGACTCATGGACTCTTATACTATTTTGGTTGCTGATCTTCATTAGCTGTTTCTCCCATCGAATTATTTCTTTCATCTTTTTTTTCCAACATGAAAATTACAGCAAGTACATATTAGAAACAAACTTTAAACCTCAACTACATTCAGAAAGTTGTTTCTCACTTTGGTTTAATTGGAAACCCACAATACAAACATCTTGTTTTTATAAAGATCCCTTCTACCAAGGCTAGAATCACAGCTCCCTTGTCAATTGTGAAAAGAGCATATACAAATTTGTCTTTGGGTCCATGTCACACCACCGAGTATGACACAGGCCACTGTGACAGCAGAGCAGTCTGAGGCACATAACTGTTTACATCACTCTAATTAAAGGCTAGGCTTGTTTTCAAAGAGCAGTAGAAGGGATGGAAGGACTATACCAGTGTTGTCTTATTTTAAAATATTGTTAAACAGAAATGGGAAACCAAATCTACAGTAAATTCAAAGTGCAATTTTTAACAAAAGTTAAGACAACTAGAAGTTAAGCCACAAGCAGAGAAAAATGAACATTAAATGTTGAATTTCTAGTCATATAGTCTTGGATCCCCTGCCCATATACATATAATCATTAAAATGAGACATAAAGCCATGAGCTCCAGTTTTCTGTTCACTACAATGTAAGATTCATCACAAGGGAGACAATGCTTTAAAAAGGGGTTGCTTCTTGACTTGGTCCAAGCTAGAGAGAGCTGATAGCATGAAAGGAGGCAGGTAATGTCAGAGTTTGAGTTTGAGCACAAGCCTGAGCCATGAACTAAATGGGATCCTGATTTATTTTACCCTTAGTTTAAATCTGTTGTTTTCCACTGAGCTGTTTCTGAGGCACCACTAGCTTGTCAGCTCAGCAACAAGCTGACGCTCTTTCCTTGTAACTGCTTGCAGAGGCACAGTCACTAAACTGAGATGCTATCATGTCTGTCTCAGTTCTCTCCTGTTTTGAAATCTATTCAGCACAAAAAGGTGGGTAGAGAGAGAGGGAGTAAGTGAGAACTCTGATTCTACAGCAGCAGCTGTTGTGGTCCTGGCTCTGGAGTAGACATGCATCAAACTCCATGACTGTCGTAGAGACTGTCAAGATCTTTCTTAAAGTGCTGTCAAGTTGTTTTGCCTTTCAAAACAGAGAAGGTGGATTTTGTCCATATCCTTTTGTTGCCACAGCTTCAGTGCATTTGTAAATTCGACCAAAGTGAAAATAGGTTGAACAGTAAGAGATTTTATAGGCATTTGTTTAGCACAACTGGTACAACCCTTATGCTTCTCCAGTGCAAGCACAAGGCACTGAGATCCACACAAAAGAAAAACTAAAAATACAATATAATTTCTTCCATTATATGGGAACATTTTTAATTTCTGAAACAAAAAAATAGGTATCTGGGCCATTCTATCTCTAGATCAAGTTGTGACTGCCACAAGTCCTAGTGCAAAGAACGCTCCTGTCCAGCCAACTACAAAACAGAGGTGTTAATAAATTCAGAGGCCTTAATAGAAATGCTCTGTCTGCACATTTTAAAGTTATATCCAAAGGTCCCATTTTTTCTGTTTTTCTCTGCGCTTAAATATTTCCAGTTTCTCTCCCATCACAACGATCTCATGTGTTTACATGCCCAACTTCCACAGCAAGCAGGACAAAGGGGTCTGTTATAAACGCAGGCCCAGCTAGAGCTCGCTTGCAGGCCTCACACCTATATTTCTTCCATAAATCTCAGTCAATTCTCTATTCTAAAAGGCAATTGCTGAGTTGGCTGCTGGCCCTTGAAACCACAGTTTCAAATAAAATGCAATAGAGGAAAAAAGAGAACTACTTTTCTACTTAAGAACAACAAAACAAACCTAAGTACTGTTGCAAAAAAAGGAAGGATTTTAGGTAATGGTAATAGAAAAAACAGAGTGAGAAAATGCTTTTGAAAAAAGGTTCCTACTTAAAGGTCAATGGGACAAGAGTTTCAAGTGGTAGAAAGTGGGAGAGTTCCTTGAAGTTAATGGATTCCTCACTGTTTATTCCAGAGGTGGATCAATGTCTGTTTTCAGGAGACTGACTTCCATATGTGTGCGCTGTAGTGAGGGGGGAGAGTCCTTACACTGCAGCTTCCTCTTCACAGCCTCATGTTTTGACTGATTTAGCAGCCACCTGGGCTAACTGGCAGAAATAGAATGAGAAATGTTTGAATAACATTGCAGAGAATGCTCCAAATGTGCTTGGAAATAGCCCGGTTAACATTAACATGTCAGTAAATATTTCATAGATTTGCACTCCTTTCAATTTTAGACTTTTATAAACTTTTTTTTTCTTTAAATCAAAGATATGGATAAAGGGTAATGAGAGACCACTAAGTTGATGCTTGGAGGTATGAGATACTTAGGGATCCAGCAATGCTTTGCTTCAGAGTTTACTATTTCGGGTTGGAAGAAATCTCTGATATTTGGCCTCTACATCATGTTATGTGATTCTGTCTGACAAACAGAAAAAAAGCAGCAAATGAAACGGAAGAATATTCGAACCCTGCTTTTTGTGAAAGAAGACAAATCCACTACTTTGTTGGTAAAAAAAATTAATCTGTTGTACTGAATCATGCGTCTGAATCAAGAAACACATATAAAAGCAACATTCAAGATGGAAGAGACTGAGAATTTTCTTTGTACCTGACAGCTTCTCTTAAAAAAGCACATTGTCTTTCCAAACTCTTTTCAAGATCTTTTCAGCTGTTCTAAATTGAAACAAAAGCAAACACCCCAAACCTAGCACTTTGACAAGAAAGAGATTAGGTCATACGGTGTGAACAGCTCTTGTTTGAAAAGCGTCTTTTGTTAGTCTGTATTTCCACCTAATTGTAAAGGCTCCACTGTTAATAAGCCACATCAGATTTTACATTCAATATTTTTTATAGGCCTAGAAAAAATTTAGAGAAGCCTAATTATTCAATAACCATGATCAAAGGAAGGAAGAATGTGGCACTGTTACAGAAGACTGAAACAGTGCTCATGGCATATTAGATAACATTGACCCAACAGCCATGCAAGGTTATTTTAGTCATTCGAACTGCTGAAATAGCTACCTAGTACTCAATACCAAGCCAAACAAATTCTGAGGAAGAAATATAACTTTTTTATGCTAAATCTGAAATGATTCTTAACTCCGTTCTTATCAGAATCTAGTGCCTGCAGGAACAGTTATAACTAACTCTGAGGAAAAACATGTGGACACACCATACCAACACCTACTTTTATGATACTTTTTCCTGAGGAAAAGTTAAATCAGTTCACTCCATAAAGTCAACTGAAAGGTACACAAATTTTCATTGTGCATATGGAGTGCATGTGAAATAAAATATTAAATCAGTCTGCAGTGGAATGGAAAAACAGACATGGTAGGAACTCTAGGAATAAAACATTGGAATTACTCACATTTCTTTCCAACTGATACAACACACAGATGCCTCAGTTTTTCAGATAACCCATGTTTGGCCTCTGGAAAGGCTCCCTCAAAGATAATTTTTGCTTATGTTAAAACTAGCCACAATAATACTATTATATTTCTTGGAAATATACAAAGTTCAAACTTTGCTACTGATTTGGAAACTCTGTATTAAGAAATCATTTTGAATGCTTCCTTAAGTGCTTCATAGAAGAAGTTGCTTCATGAATTAACTCTAGGCACCAAGAGGCAGAGATGAGAGAAATCACTGTGTAAATGCAGCAACCATTGGGCATTGAAGTGGCTCAGCATTTTGATGCGTAGAGATTACATCCAGGCTCTAATATGGAGCCATATGGATGGTTACAGTTATATCAGAAATCACAGCTGAGTTACTTCAGGCTCCATCAGCTGCAGAAGAAGCAAAGAGATATATTCCACACTTGTTTCTCTGTTGGATAGGGCTTTTGATACCTATTAATACTTTTGCTAGGTTTTAGTACTGTATGGTTCAACCTGGTGGAGAATCTTATGTTTTTCTTAATTATAGAACAAGAGTTTTAATTTTTTTTTTTTTTTTTGGAGAAAAGGAGAACTGTGAACTCTGACCCACCAGCCTAAGTAAGGAATCAATGGACAAAGGTTCTGCTGCCAAAAATGTGATCTTCTTTGCAAGGGCCAAATAAAACTCAAAGTGGATAAATTCTCAAAGAACTACAAGACTGAAGACGCTGTTCCTTTTTCAGAAAGAGTAACAAAGATATCTTTATATGCACTATTCATATAACTGGAGCTGCGGGAAGAGGAGGGGGAGTACGAGCAGAACAAGAGATTCCAGCGGTTTGACCAAGCGTTAGTTAGAGGAAGAAGGAAACTGCAGCCCTTGTGGGTGAGTTCAAAGCAGCAGCTGACAATGTCCAGGCTGTTCAAACAAGCCTTTAGTGCTTCAAGGGGCTTTCTGAAATTCTGATGAGTGTTCTTTTTTTGTACCTTAAAGCTAAGATATCAGTGGCCAAAAAATAAATTGGGAGTATTTAAAGCTTGAGAAACAGATCTTGAACTGTGGCTTGTAGATACCTTCATGACCCAAACCCCTTGGTGAGTGATTTTAGAGAACTTGCTAGTGAAATATGAGGCTGGCTTGCCCTTGTTTCTGACTCCAAAAATGGGCTCTTGGGCCTGAAAAATAAGTTAAACAGCTCTATGATACTGCATTTCTGTGGGAGGCCACCCTGAAGGGTGTTATGCAATGATTAGTGGGAAGGGAATGAGCACCTGAATGTGACTTGAAGCAATATCTACGCTAAGGTGCTGTTTGGACTTAAACAACTGTCCTGAAGCATCATTCCAGGAAAAAGGAAAAAAAGGAAAAAAAGTCATTTGTTAGGTGAGTGGCTCATTTATTTATTTATTTTTTATCCTGTCCTTACAATGACAAGAAACCACCCTAGCTTCAATCTTTTTGATAAGCATTAAATTGGATCTGTATCTTGCTTCTTTATGTATCTCTGCTCTAGAGATCTGGAAAAAGGCTTTAAAACTTTATCTCCGAATTACACAAAGTTCTTATGCACAGAAAGAAGACCTAATACATGGCACTAATTAGCCAGTAATTCAGAGTTTAAAGCCAGCTAAATGCATGTGCATACATAACATGACAAGCTCTTGTACTGAAGATGATCCATCTATCAAAGAATCAAAGAATTACTCGAAAGGCAAGTGTTGTTCAACACATAATTCCATCTTGGTTTGGAAAGGTTGGATATGCTTATTTAAAGCTAATATATAATGAGGTACACTTACAATTCTTTTTTTCCTATAGTCATTATGTTAACAAATAAGAAAATGTGCATCTGGTCAAATATTTTACCTCACAAACAACAGTTTTTTCTGAACTGAATTGAAAGAGAGATTTTCATAAATGATTATTCCATTTTAGTAAATATCATGGAAAATTTTAACTGATTTTTTTCAGAAAAAAATGGAATTTCCCCCTTTATTTAGTAAAAAGTTATTTCAATAAGAAATATCAAGAAACTTTTGAATTAAATATTTGTGACATAGCAAATCCAACCAATGTAGAAATGGGTGTGAGTATTTTTGTGTGTGCACGTGTGCAAAGGCTTGTTCTGAACAGGGGTATAAAGCTTGCTTTCAGGATTATATATTTTCAATTTTCAGTGTGGGAACAGTGAAATAAACACCTTTTGCAATGTAAGTAACCACAATGTATTTTGCACCAACTTCATATGTTACATATTTTAGCACTTTGTCCTGAAACATGTGTGTATTACAACTAAAAATGAAAATCTGAAATTTTCTGATATTAAGTAAGCCTGAAGTTTACAGTTTCTGTCTACTGAATAGTAAAAATTTTCACAGGCATAACTTTTCAATGGTAACATATTTATTCTAAGGTATTCGGCAATGAAGAGGCACTGTTTTTAAACATTTCTGACCTGCCATCATGTCTTTCAGCATTTTTTTCTCTTAAGTATATAATAATTTTATTAGCTATCCAATATTTCCTGATTATATCTGTTTATTCTTTCATGTCTATTTTCTTTATTGGTTATGCACAGATAGCCGTTGTCTTTTTAGTTTTGTTTTTTCCTCTGCATCGAGCAGAATCTTTGCAGATTGTGTCATAAGTGGAACTGGTAAAGCATTCTTGCACTCAGAACACTCAATTCCTAACCCACTAATTTAAGAGGAGAACTATTTCTGGAAATGTTATGAGCCTGTGTGCCAAAGAAACTCTTATTCCATGACTGAAAAGGCACCAGCGCTTTGATACAAATGATCTGTACTCAGATGTTTTCCATACACTTGGTGAGTTGGATTTATTATATTTTTTTCTAAAAAGAAGTGTCTTATTAAGTTTTCATGCTGATTTTGACATCCAGTTTTCAAATGTGGTCAAGGAGAAGTATATAATGATGCTTTATCTTTGTACATCTTATTCAAGAAAGGATGCTACCTACTTTTTCAAGCCTGTAAGTAGTGTAAATGTCAGAGGACTCGGTCTACGTTTCTATCATTTAAAGGGAAAGAACAGAGCAGTGGCAAGAAGTTTGGAGTCTATAAAGCAGCATGTGCTATTTTTTTCTCCTCCAAGACAGAACCAGAACAGCATGATTTTAGAAAGAAATGCTACCGACTACACGAGAGAAAATACCCCAGGACACAAGGGCAAATCACTGAAAAGAGACTCTCCGAAACAGTGAGATGAGAGATGAGCAAAGGAGTTAGAAACTACAGGTAGAGTATTCTTAAAGAAATGGATTTTGTTTGCTTCTGTGAAATTACTTTTTCTGTAGAAGGAAGGAAGATTTAGATTAGCTGTTAGGAAGAAATTTTTTACTGTGAGAGCTGTAAGGCAGTAGAACAGGTTGCCCAGAGAAGTTGTGGATGCCCCCTGCCTGGAGGTGTTCAAGGACAGGTTGGATGGGGCTGTGAGCAAACTGGTCTGGTGGAAGGTGTTTCTACCCATGGCAGGGGGGTTGGAACTGGGTGATTCCAACACAAACCATTTTATGATTCTATGATACTATGATTCTAGAATCACTCTCATTCTAACATCGTTCAGAAAGGAAGAGATGGTGGCTGAGCAGAGCAGAATTCAGTCAGGAAAAGAAGTATAAGTGGTCTTTGGACAACATTTCACCTTGTTTACATTAGCACTTGTCTGATAAATGAGGTTCTCAGAAAAAAAACCCCAAACTTGCTTTTTCTTTACTGTTTAAATAAGGTAAAGAACAGCAACACAGTGATGTTAGCAAAATAGCTGTACAGCACAAACTCCTCTGAATTCTTGTCTGAAAGTGCTTGATATCTGGATATTAGCTTCTGCATCCCGACTTTCCACATTTTAAATGACAATTTAATGCCTGTGAAAGGTGTTAGACTGACAGACCAAGAAAGACAGAAGTAACCTTAAAAAGCTCACGCATCACACTCTGCATAAAAATATCACAGCACACTGTAAAATTAAATTAGAATCCTTGCTTTGCCTACAGTTCAAATGCACCACAAGGCAGCGGAATGCAGGGGATCTTTTCTCCACTGCCCCGCACAAGTGCTTTGACATCAGCTCACAAGACTTGCTCAAAGGCTGTGACTAATCCCTTTCCATCTCCAGACCTCTTTGATTAAGTCTGAAAAGAATTATGCGTGGTCACAGCTAGTACAAGTTAAGCTGGTGTTTTCTGTGATGTAAACACCTAATGGGAATTGGTTTAGTTTTCCCTCTCAAAGCTGAGAAATCATCTAAATGGTGCCGCAAACCATGGGTGATTCAAACATTGTTGCATTTGAACCAAAGATCCAAAAGGCAAGAAAAGGCACCACAATGGGTAACAAATGGCTTTATCTGAAGAATCACAGTCAGGTTGACTCTGAGATAAATATTTAGGCAATTTTTATGTTATATAGAGCTTCAGACATAATCATAAGAGAAGTATAACATTAATGTGAATAAACAATGGTTTTTTTAGTTTGGTTATTTTTCTTGATGAAGAATTAAAGATAATACACAGCACTAGTTTACAGTGAAAAAAAGAAAAGCCACAGGTGGATGGGATAAATTGTCAGGTTAAAAAATTTGAAATTAGATTCCATGGGCTGTCACTAAGGGGAAGGAGCCAGCTACAGCGTAGTAACTGCCCTGATTAAAACATTTACACTCCTATTAAAACAATTACACTCCTATTTTTGTTTATAGACTTTAAATATATTTTTGTATCTGGCATAGTCTGGCAATACCCTCACAGGGAAGTAGAAAGAAAGTAGAAACCTTAAAACCTACTGTGGTCTAACCCTAACCAGGAACATAACTTTGCGCACTAATATCCTTGCCAATTCTCATCCGGCATCTCACATCCCTTTTATTGGAACAAGGTTTTATATCCTCAGATTCCTTGGACCCTAATCAGTCAGGCCACAAACTGGGGCAGGGCACAAACCCAGCACTACTTGCCTTCATCTGCGAGCTCCCTGGGGCAAAGAGAGAACAAACTATTTTGGTGGTACTGCTTGGCCTTGCACTGACCTTTGTTTCCAGCCCATTACTATCGACTATACTCTGGATTCTCGTTTGGCTGAACAGGAACCACCACTGGATGAATCTCCTTCTTGCTCTCAGGATGGCCCAAAGGATCAGAGGTGAACCCTGGGGCACCTGGTTCCCCAGGGCTCTCCACTGCTTTGGCTGAGGTGGGCTCAGCCCCCAGATCTCCTTGCCTCCAACATCAGTTGTTTTGTGGCCCTGAGGAAGGACTTTGAGGTGGTGCTGTGCATTCATTCCTATTATTTCCTTTTTGTTAGACCCAGATGTATCAGACCCAGATGTAGCAAACTTTGGATTTCCCCTATGGCTGTCTGAGATTAGTTGCTGGATTTAAGCTGTGAAGACTCTCATCGATCTAAATAAAATGAAAGTGATGTTCTTTCACAGGAAGAAGTCTTCTAGATGTCTGTTTGGTTGACTGTTTGACATTTCATGGCAGATTTCACTTCAGCTGTTGTCGGAAAGCTGTTAGTGCTCTCAACAAGGAGTCTAGAAGTGAAATACTGACCCATAAGTGAAAATGCTCATGCATTTTTGTTTGACATAGAATTTGTAAGACTACAACACTACTGACTTAGACAGGTTTGGGTATTCATTGCCTTTTCAGTTTTTAATTAGAGGACCTCAGTGCAGTCATGGCCTAAGAATCACTGCTAATGAACACCACTATTAAATACTGAATTGCTTATATTAATGAAAGAGGGCGTGTGGAAGAGTGGAAAAAAAGGAAAACAAGAGACAATAGTTTTCTGTGAAGAAATGTTCAAAGTTTGATTGAAAAGAATAGCTTCAGCTTTCATTTAATTAGTAATCTTTGTAAATTTCTCCTGATGTTCTTTTCACTAGGAAAGATGGGGAAGAAACCAGGAAGAAGAAAAGGAAAAAATGAGAAATGAAACAAATAATATTTTTGTGTTTGAATCTGACTGAACTTATTTATTTGAAGAAATATGAAGACGAGCACATTAAAAATGTACAGAATGTACATTTTTCTTTTTGTACAAAATATTGGAATTATTTTGATTAGCTCTACATAAAATTATTTGTGATCCAAGAATGTAAATAATCAAGATAATCTTGATAATTATCCAGAACAACATATATAGACAGTACCAAAAGATACATATTCCTCTACAGAAACAAACAAAATAAGTGTGTTGGATTTGTACTTACAAAGTACCCTATCTAGAGAGACAACTGTGTTGTCAATGCAGCTAAACAAAGTACAGGATTTTTTCAATAAAATGGCAGCTACTCTCATGTATTTATTAAATGAACATATTCATGCGTTTCAGTCTTACTGCAGCTTGTCTAATTGGCACAGTGATTAGTCAAGATGCAGATGATGACTCAAAAAATATGGAATCCATTATGTCATGCCTTAAGAGATGCAGAATGGCCTGTTTAATCTGGTTATTACCCAATGAACTAAATTTTTGTGAAATCTATCCAAGATGCAAATGGCTTTTTCACATGAGCTCAAAATTATTTTACTGTTGCAAGCAGGCAACCTAATTCCCAGTGAAGGGAGTGGTCTGGAAAGCAATATGGAAACAAGCCTTTCCCTTTTGGGGAGCCAGTGGTCACATTCTCCTAATAAAAAGAAACCTGCAGTTGTGGTGGAAAAGAGATTTAATAAGAGAAAGTTGCTTAAGTAAAAAAGTACAAGAAATGTTGCTCTCTATGTATTTTGATCTGGGAATTTCATACTGGCTCAGCATAAATAAAAGGACGAGAGCTCTCTACTTGTCTACTTTATGAGAAAAACCTTGGTTAACAAGTCAGCTACATGAGTTACGCTATTGTGTTTTTTATCAGCACAAAGTTTCCATTCCTGCAAACAGTTCTCGGAGTACAGCTAAGTACATGTAAAGGTAATTAGCAAGACCAGAGATATAGCTGGAGATCTGTGTTTCCAGGTGTCCACCTTCTAAGGATATATACACCCTAAATTTTAATTTGAGAATCACCATTGATGTGAGAGGAATGTCTAGTTTGCTTAATATTAAAACACACATATGTAATGTTGCTTCTGATCTTTTTTTTTAAACAATGCATTTTCCATTTTAAGACTAGAAGTATGTCAAAATCAAGGGAATAAAGTAGGAAGAAATCTCATTTTAATTATAGTAAATGATATATAAGAAATGCAATCTACTGAATGGAAAGCATTGTTATTGTTGGTATCTTCCCAGTTGGATTCAGTAATAAGGAATCACATGATATTTCTCCCTCCAAAAGGTTAATATTAATTAATATTTAAAAAAAAGATAGCAAGGTAAAAATATTGATCTTAATTACAAGCCAAAAAACCCCCAACCTAGATGAATACCACTCATTATTGTAGCTATAAAACTTGTGGTTATCTAGGGCAAATCACAGGAAAATCAACAACTGTTATTAACGTAGGAACCATGCGGCTTTTAATACGTCAAGAAAAAGAAAAAGATAATGGAAATTCTATTTTACATTGAAGCACATGAAATGTAGGCCAAATCCTGAAGGTGAGAAAGCAATGTGTTTGCATCTACAGCACTGGAATTCCATTCAGACCAAAACTGCCAAATGCATGAGACAGCAGATGATACCAAGACTTCTCAGAATTTAAAGTCACTTTTATTTAAAGAAAGCACTTAGTTGCAAAAATACGTTAAAATGCTAAAATATTTTATGTATCATAAACTTGTTAATGATGACAGTATGACCTACTGAACTCCAGCTTGATCTGTAAACCATTATTTACTATCTTATTGTTAGGTTAGATAGCTTTTTTGAAACAGAAGTAAAAAAAGGGCTGTTCTAAAGAATTTAAAATTTACAAGTTTTGGTGGAAAACAAATAAAATATTCCAAGGCAGGAAATGTGGAGTTTCTAGGAGGTTAAAGAAGTAGTAAATCAAAGGGATTTCAGTCATCAAAATTATCCTATTTGCAAAAAAGCTGTTTCTTCTGGAAAAAGAGGAAGGTAAAAATATCTAGCACTGGGTCTTGAATTTTTCAGGTCAGAAGGAGACTGCCTGTGCATTTCAGGGAAGTTCAATGAAGCTGTATGGTTTTTATGAACAGGCTAACAACTGCCATATATATATATATATATACTAGCACTGCAGATATTTTGTGAGAAGAAACAATTCTTCTGAACTGACTAGGGAATGTTTCGGTAAAAAAATTTTACTATGACAATACCGGAATATCACAAGGAAAAAACCTGCCATTGATACTGCCTCTGTCTTCTTCCTTTAAAATCATTTAAACCAAAGAAACATAAATGTGAAATATCAGATCAGAACAGTTCTCTGCTCTGACTTCGGAAAGATCAAATTGTTGAACTAAAGAACTAAACTCAGACCTTTGTTTTCTCGTTTCAAATAAATCACATTCATGACTTTTCCCGCTATGGATATGGTACTTTCTCTTTTTTCTGCTTACAGTTTTAAGACCTGATTTAGCAAATTTTTCTTTTTTTTTTCATATATTGCTAAAATTAATTTTAAACATATGCTACAATGTTTTGCTACTTTACGGTTAAACACAGTAGTACTTTTAACAAATTATTGAAGGAAAAACAAAAAGAATGCTTCCAAGACAAGGCTTGAGCAAGCCCAACAAATGCAGCTTACATTGTTGGAAAGCAAAAAGCTTAAATTTTTGGAGGGTAGGGACTCATAAAGGAAAAGCATCAGTGATAAGGAATTCAGTTCCTCTGTGAATTAAAGTTGATAATTACAAGTCATGCCAATATACAACCAGCACCGTGGAATTTGTCAGGTACTGTAATTAAGCTGTCCTATCAGAAAATACAATCTGCGTATGAAGATTAACACCATCTATTTATCATAAGTAGCTGAACTATAAATAAGATAGCAAGGAAGGGAACTATAATACATTTTTTAAAACTGAGTTGTATTTTGGAGAAAATCCACTTTCTGGTCCCAACAGTTGAAACATGCTTTAGCAGGTCGGTAGTTTCTACGTATGTATTTAGACCTTTCGGAATAACTTATTTTTACTTCCTACCTCTACCACTGCATTTAAAAAAATACCTTCATTTTTAAAATCAATACATTGCTTGACATTGTCTGTAAAGATGGAGGAGGTGTCATGTGTGTTTCTTTGTTGTTGTTTTCAGATTTGTTCTCCCAAGCTCTGACTTCAGGGAATATGTCCCGATCCATGGACATACACACACATAGTGAGGCACAGGGGGTTCAATCTCTGTACCTCCTAGCCTCATAAAAACAGAGACAGCTTAAAAACCCCACTCCAAACATTGCCCAGCTTAGAAAGGGGAATGTTTGTTTTTCAAGAAAAGCCTAGAAGGTTAATAAGAAAGCTTTGGCTACTTGTGAGCTGGACCATGGTCTGTCAAGCACTGGCTGTGGAAAGGAAAATGCTCCTTTTGCCCTGGGGCCAGGTCAGATAACTGGGCTGGACTTGGTGTTCAGCTGCTGTGTCAGGAGAGCCCAGGGTGGGGATGAGCTTTCACAGGGGATGGATCGTTTCCCATCCCTGTTGTTTTTTCTGGGGGGAGGGAGGCGCGCTCTGCTCCACACTTCCAGGCTTTGCATAGAAGGACAAAGCTGAATAGGTTGGCAGAATAACAGTTTACTATTTAATGTTCTTTTCAAAACATTTTGTCAGGGTATAAAAGCTGTCCATAAAATGTGTTCATACATCAGCTCAAAACTAATTAAAAGGATCTGGGTTTGGAGAACCTTGAGAACACAGACTTTCTAATGATTTTGCAACATGGAGATTGGTAGCAGAGGTAGTATTAGACACTCCTTTGTCTACGTTTTCTTGAAGTGTTTTGAAGCTGGGTAGCAGGCACTATGGCCAGCAGTTAAATGACCACATAAATTTGTTTTCTTATAGAAGATGCCCGGTTCATGGCCTAGGAAAAAATAATCCACACCACTGTGTTTCTCTCACACTTTACAAATTATTTGTAGGATTCTGAACACGTACCAGAATTGAAGCTGTAACATATAAAAAATCACAAAGCTGTGTGAATATGGCCCTGGAAAGTTATGTTAAATAGTACTTTATGAACAAACTTAATACAGGGAAAAAGAAAAGCATATTTCCTTTGATCTGCTGAATTTTTCAGATTAAAAGTTTTTTTAGCTAGTAATCCAATTGAGAACAATACAGTTTTATAAATGATCAGAGTATCCATTAAAACGTTTAATTTCTGTTATTGGCAAATAGTTGTTTTCCTCACAAAATAGTTTGATTCTCTCACTTGTTTCCTCTATTTTGAACCAAAATAAGAGAGGATATTCTCTTTGCTCAATAACACTGAATGTTTACTTGGTGCTTGCAAGTTAGTGTGTGGTATTGTTGACGTCTGCTGTGAAATGATGAAATGAGTGGCCCTCGTATGCAGATTGTATATTGTGCTTGCATGTGAGTGTGTTGTGTTTAGGTAGTCACATGATTCTGTCGGAAAACTGTGGACAAGAAAAAAATCTGACTCCAGGCAAGGACCTGAGAACATTGTTCGCCAACATACTTATATATTATATATGGAAAAGGCAGTTATTCAAGACTTCTCTGGTTTATCCAAAACATTCTGGGGCAAGATAATTGGAGAATTGTTTTCTGGTCATTATACCAAGCAGTGGTTTGGTAAGAAATTAATCTTCTGACTCAATACAGAATGCAATTTCATCTCAAAAGAGTCTTTCTGTAACAGAGAGGCTTACGAATACACAACAAATCAGACTTCCTAAAAAATGTAGTAGGTATGGCTTACCTAACTTGTTATTTATATGACATTGAGCATGTAATGTTTGTATTTTCAACAGGTGACTCGGGCACCATCAGTTACACGTTTCTTAGCTTTCCCAGCAGCAGTTGGAGGCAATCATTGTACTAATGAGCTCAGCTTCTAAGGCTTCAGGGCAGTGAATGTAAAGAAGATCATTAAACATGAAAATTCATATTACAGCTTTGATGTTACAACAGCAAAAGGTGCTGAAATGTTCTATTTCCCTCTTTCACCAAATACCTACAGAGGTGCTTCCAACACATGCTGTGCATCTGTCAGCCATGGGACAGCCATGAAGACAAGACTTAGACAAGGGGGTGTCTACAACCCTGGTTTTCCCCACCAGCAGAGCTCTTTCACTTGAAAATCTACCCTTTTATAACATAGATTACAGGTTATAGATGCTACTGGCTCCTGGTGTGGCAGAGGACCTTAAATCTGGCCAGTCTGCTACCATTATAACCATTTTCTCTGGTCGCTTTCTGGTGGCAATTGGAGATGCTGCAGCTTAGACACACAGATTAGGATATTTGTGGATGCGCTCCAGGGAAAAGAAAGACTTGTGCTATTGCAGTATGTCAGTAAGAGGATACTGGATGCACAAGCGATGGAGCGTGCACATCTGGCTTTAGTGAGCAGATTGGAAGTGACTGCAGCAGGCATCCTAAGTCCAGCTCAAGTTACGGATAGTCACTACAGCTCACATGGATACTAAGTGTTAATGATCTACCACAACTCAGAGACCCTTGAGTGGTGTCTAAAGATGTGCACGAGCTTTTGCTGAGTATTTAAAGACTGCTGGATGGATGTAGAGAAATGATTTGGACCACTGGAACACATCTCCTTGATCTGTTAAGCTCTGTGGTATATCATCTGTGAAGGACTTGTACAACCATATCCTCATTATTTTATTGACTGCAAGGAGGAGAAAACTTCTCCTTGGTACCACCAGGCTTGAGTAGCAGAGCAAATATCACTACCTCAATCTTTCCACTGGAAGCTTCACATGGTTCCTGTCTCCCACTGTACACAGCTCTGAGCCTCACCCAGCCTCACCAGTAATTCATACTTCATTTCTAGAAATATTTCATACTTTGCTCAGGGTGTATTGATTTAAAAATAAAAAACAGTTTACTTTTACAGAGAAGATATGTTAGGACATTGAAAAGTCAAAAGTCTTAGGGTATTGTATTTAAGTTGTAGACACTAAGGGATTTAAAAGATTTTGATATTGTTTTCTGATTATGTCAGTCTCCTGCATGGAAGGGTTCCATAGTTGCAGCATCACCCCCTGTGACTGCTGTCCAGAGAAAGGGAATGAGTACCATTTCCACCATTGATTATTTTTTTGCTGTAACAACTGCATTAGTTTGAAGCGTGGAGACAGGATGTCTCTTAGTCACACTGCGTGAGCTTCAGTATCTCAGGGAGAACTGCAGGAGAAAGTGGAAACTTTTTGCAACCAGCTTTAATCTCAGAATACTTGTACCTAGCTCACAAGATGGTTAAGTCTTCCTTAGCTCCTTACATTTTCCTATTCTTGTAATCCACTTGGAATAGTCAGAATATCCTCAGGGCTGCTCTGAGTCCATTTTACTGAATTTATTTGCTGAAAGTGTTTCTCAGGATTTTCGCACAGAGTTGTGTCCCAGGAGGACCGAACATTTTGGTCATGCTTATTAGCTCATCCACTCCCTCTGAGGAGTCTGAGTGCCTGTAGGCATGGGGTTTGCAGAGGGTGATGAAAAGCCCCCATAAAGACATACGATGCGGCAGCAGCTTCCAGACTATCAGGAAAGGCTAAAGAGCAACTTCTATGTTTTATGTTTGCAGGCTTATAATCAAATATTAATAAAATGATTGGACTGAAAAGTAAAAGAAGAGAAATTTCATGTGCTGATGCACCCCAGTGAAGCTGAGAATACTGAAATCACAGCATATGTTTTCTCTCTTTTGAAAGACTGTAGATTATTACAGACAGACTTTATTGTGGGCTATAATTTTGGTTTTCTACTTCTCACTATGCCAAACAGCATTTTTTGTTTTGTTCAAACAGCAATCAAGAATGGTATGTTATCAACCCACAGTGCTGTGACCTTTTTGGATTTAAAGTGAATACTCTAACTACTTGGAGCCAACATATATATTAAATTCTAAGGTTGGAGGAAGGGTGAAAAACAGAGGACATATTTTTTAAGATGTCTTGCAACCCTGAAGCTCAGTTCTTAATTTCTCCTCAAGATTTATTGATTTTGGTGCATGACTACAAATTTTACAGAGATGATATACCAAGGGCATTCCATTTATTTTGGTCAATGGCCAGACAGTCAAATTTCTAAGCAGCTGTTTGGAACTGGAGGAACATATGGACTCAACATGTCTTAAAATAAAGAAAAAATAATGACTTTAATGCTATTTCTTCCAATATAGATATGAAGTAAACAAATAATCTTTTTTTTTTTTTTTTTACATGCATAGGGAAGAAAGTGAGAAACTGTGAACGAAGTATGTTCCTGAAACAGAACAGTAAGTCCAGCTTTCAGGATAATTAAAATCTTCAGTGTAATAGTTGATTTCCTTCCCAGAAGAATGCCTAACAATGTTGGAGAACTTTCATACAAAATGCCTAATCAGCTTTTTTAAATAAACAAAAAAATTCACTGTGAAACAAATCTTTGGTTCTTAAATATGCTTTACCCTGCCATCCTCTCTGCTTTTTAAAGCATCTTTCCTTATTACAATAAAATAAAAAAAGTAATAGTGATGTTTCTTTTTCCCCTAAAATGCTTCCTATTTAGTTAACTGCATTAGGTGGAGGCTCGATATTTCATTATGTTAGGTACATGGCATTTAAGGTCAGTGAAGCACTGGATTTTTCCAGCTATCAGAAAGTAATGAACAATTTTAAGGGAACAGATTTCAGTGCACTTTTTCACACTGAGTACATAGCTGAGGTCCGCAAGTGCAGTGTTTTAAAGGTAGGTGGGAATGGGCTTTGACCCAAGCAGGCTGAGGCAGTTATTGAACAAGTATTTTTGGTGACAGGATGGGCATACACAATTGGTATCTCTCTAGCTCTTGCTGTCTATCTTGAGCCAGCATAATAATTTCTTTTTTTTTGAGCAGGAGGAAATGAGGGGATAGATTGATCTATATTTCACTCAGATTAATTTCGCATTACATCCCTCTGTGTACTAGTACAAGAATTTGCTGCAGAATAATCTAAGGGATAATGCAGAAAAGGATACTTGGCTAGAAAAAAGGGAGATTACTTAAACAGGAATCTAAGAACCACACACACACACACAATCAGGTCAGTAAAGGCTTTACAGATTCCAGAACCAACACTTCTAATTTGAACTCAAAAGAGGCAGCGTACAATTAAAAAAAACCCTCAAACTTAAAACTGAATCTCATAAGTATGGCTGACTGCATGTCTCGGTGAAGCCTGACAGCCACCAATTCTATTACAGTCACGTCTGAGGAATAAAGTCAAAGTTTTCCTCTCTATAACAGAATAACCAAAATGCTTCTACTTCTCGCTGTAGTGAATCTGTAGAAAGACACCTCCCAAAGGCTGGTTTTGAGGACCTAAGGTTTGAGTCACTGTAGTTGCTTATTAAAAGGCATATGTTTGAAAGGTTACATTTTGTTGCCATTCATAGAATTCATTTGACTTTGACACTCTTCCTAAATTATCTGCAATACATGAACCAAACCAGGTAATTCCAGACTACATGTTTCTTCCTCTTCTTGATGGGAGAAAAATATTTTGGGGAATATTTATTGTCCTTTTTTACCCAAGTGCAGATCACTGTTTTGTGCACAACACAATACTGAGGGACATAAGCCTACAAGAGATAAGGAAGAAGACAGCTTACTCAAGGCCATACGAATTCTTGTAAGTATAGTAGCAAAGTTTAGGCAGTTAACTAATGCTTCTGACTTTTGAAGTATTCCTGAGGGGATTATAAAACAGTTTGTGGTGTATCCCTATGCTGGCTGTTCAGACTAGTCAATAAAGAAAGGTTTCAGTGCCAAATGTGATAGGGGTTTTGGAAACATGATTATTAATGAGTATTTATGTGGGTCTCTGTGTAGATTCACTCCTTGTAATGAGAAGATCAGATTTTCAGATGCGAAGTGAGCTTTAGCCTCTATTCTTATCTGATTTTAGTTTAAGACTGAAATCTATGGATGTGAAACTTCAATGCTTGGAAATTAAAATACAGCTTTCTGTACTATAATCACAGAAATGTATAGAGAAATGTTTTCATTAATTCCTGATCTGCCTGTTTTGACAGCAGCTTAGTTGTCTGATAAAGCAACGAGACATATTAAATCCCGCTTCAGGCAGTACACAGACCACATTACTCAAAAAGAGAAATTAAAAGCTGTTGAACATCTGTTATTACCGTGAATTTAATCTGTGGAACAACTTCATTATTTTACTTCACATATTTAACTTTATTATTGGGGAAAACCAGAATATCTAGTCTTTAGAACATTGCTTTTTGGGAAAATATCAGTTATTTATTCTATTTGCCAATGATTCTTGAGTGACTTTATACAAAGAAATTAATATCTTTGTACCTCATCTATCCTGTCAGCAAAATGGGAATGTTATTATGGCTTGCTTCATGAGGTGCTGCAAATATTAATTAGTTTCAAATTTGTTCTATCTGGAAACAACACCCTCTCTGAAAAGGACTTTGAGACTAATGAACTAAGAGTACTGTGTATGGAGCCAAGTATCATTAAATTTTTGACGGTAGAGCATTATTAAATTTTTGATGGTGGAGACAATAGTTATAGCAGAACCCTCAAATGTGACAAGTTGAATCATATATTTCACTGGCCTGGACAATGTATCTTTTAACTATAAGATATTTAGGCATGAACTTACTTTAAATCATGCAAATAATATAAAATGGCTTAGCTTTACGGAATAATTTCAACATGGATTGTAATCAAGTTCATTGATGAGATATTGGAACACCATTTCTGCAATATTGCCTATGGTTTACTTTTCTCAATAAATGATATTCATAGGGAAAACTAATATGTCTCAAGACTTCTGTTTTGTCATTTAGCTCACAAAACCAGAGTTGATTGTGGTCTTCATCACACAAAACTCTGAGGGTGAGTGAGACTCACCGAAGAACAAGGTTTATTAGCATATGTACAGCACTGCTATATTGTTATCAGAGCTTGCTCTAACGTGTTTACCCAGTGCTCTGCAAAGATGAACTGATATATCATTTGAGGTTGGCACTAGTTGCAGTGTTTCTGTACCATGTGTCATTGTACATTGTGGACAAATCCCCCAAGAACTCCATGGGAAAAGGAGCAAAACAGTACAGTTGCACTGGGTTGAAAAGGAAGAATAATTTTTCAGCTGAAACCACAGAAAATCTTATAATGGCTATTTTCAGTCACTAAACACCACCTCCATCACAGACATAATGCACACACGTATGCTGCGTTATTGACACATTTCTTCTGAGTGCAAACTTGAATTAAAGCTGAGCAGCAAACTTCAGAGGATTATTACAGAGGTAGAATGCATTCTTTCAGTGCAGTTAAATAGAGTTAGATTATTACTCCATGTAGTGTAGAAAATATTTAGTCCCTTTATTGTAGATTGAATCTACCCAGAGGTACTAATTAGAAAATGAAATTATTTGAAAAAAAACCCCAAAAGACATTCCAGAGATGTAAAGAGAAACAAACAAGACGTAAATATGAAAGAGAGAACAGAAAACTAAAATTTAGGAAGTGGTATAAAAATAATAGTGCACAGTTGTAACATGAAGGGAGGATAAGTCTTCAGTCTTGATTGAGATTAGAAATCTCTTCTAACTGAATTCTTGAAAGCGTTTGTTGAAATGGGCTTGATAAGATTAAATCCAGCTCTGTGTTACACAGAGTATAGACATGATAGCAAAACAATATAAATGTCAATAAATGGAAATCTGGTTTGGAAGATGGCAAACATTGATGCCTTTCAGAAACAAAATCAGAAAGGCAGCAAGTAGGTTTAAATAATCTGTTCAGTAATAAGTGCAGTAATGACATAAATCATTTTATATGTCATATAAGGAAAGGAAAAGCTATAAATGATATTGCAAAATAACAGATATAGATATTAATAGACAAGACAACTTTCTACTCCATGTAGTTGCTACTCAGTCACTAACATATGGTAGTCCAAATGAAACAAGTAGAAAGGCTACTATAGATACCTACACAATGAGATTTGGCCTTGCAAAAGAGAATAGATGACTTCCAAGAGAAATGATCTTTCATAAATCTTGATAATAGGATCTGAGATAGCTCTCTGAGCAAAATAAAATTTAGATCAATCAGATTTTCTGTGTAGTTTACCTGTCTTTCTCAAAATACTGCTGTATCTCTGCAAAAATACTGTATAGGGTTCCACAATGAATAGTGTTATCAGCTGGAGAATGAGAGACTGCAGGGGGTAACATTTTTGGAACAAATCATTACCCATAAAAAGAGAATAAAGCATTATGACATTTCCAGTGTTCATAAGTTTTGATGCTGTTTTCAAAAAGAACAGGACATCTATAATGAACTTCTTGTTCTGAATGAATTAACCAGTCTCCTACAGTCTTTTATTTTTTTTCAAAATGTAGACACGAATCAAACTCTGGAGATTTAGTAAAGTACTGGTAATTCTTTCTTTCTTCCCCTCCATCCACCCCCAATCTCCATCTTCTTTTTTTTTTGAGATTATCAGAAATTCAGTCTCCTTAAAGAAACTTCTGTGTTAGCAGATGATTTGACGTTAAAATATGCCACATCATGCTTTTTTATTCACCATCTCAGTGACCTGCAAGTCAAGATAAGTTACATTCTTTTCCTGAGAAACACCTAGATACCTTCCATTTCTATGTCCCCACTGAATGTAATGAAATATTACCTGGATAATGAAAAAGGTAGATTTAAGCATTTGTACTATTTCACAAACACAACTGAACTAGATAAAAATCACTTTTCAACAGTCATGGTTTAACCCCAGCCCAGCCAATTTCAGCAGCTAAACCCAAGCAGCTGGGCTCCCAATTACCTTCTCCCCAATCCCCAGAGAAAGGAAAATGAGTGGAAAAGATTTGCAGGTTGGAAATTAAACTGAAATGGCTTGAATAAAATTGTAATAATAATAAAGGAAATAATAAGAAAATAATAAGGAAATAATAAAATACATACAAATATGAAATCATGTCCCCACCCCACCTCTCGATGACTGTATGTCAGCACAGATGCTGCAGAGCTGTCAAGGTGAGTAGCAGGAGAAAGGCTGGATCAGGAACTGGATTCAGGAACACATGGATCCCAGATAAGGGGCGAACAGACAAGGTCCTCACTGGTTGTTGGCCATCGCAGAAGAGAGTGAGACTCTTGCGATCTCTCAAGTTCATACCACGTATGATATTTATGGGATGGAATACTCTGTTGATCATTTTGGGGTCACCTGTCCTGTCCATCCCTCCCTGCACGTGACCCTTCTTTGTCTTTGACTTATAGCATTCCAGTAGCTCAAGGATGGCCTTGGTTACTATAGGAATAAGTATAAGCAATGGCCTTTCTGCACACCAGTGCCCCATGTTATCTCTGCTAGGGAAAAACACTGTCTGAGAAAACACACAGTTCACTTTCAGAAAATGAAGTTACTTAGAAAGTCTTAGCTGAAGTTAGAAAACCGATTCTACTTTAGCTCAAACCAGAACATGACCAGATATCCTTAAGTGTCTGTGCTCTCTGTGAAATTGTTTTATCACATAAAATCAAGTAATCATCCCTTTCCAATGGCTACATTCGCTATTATTCTTTTTATTAGCTTTTAAGTAGTCTAGTAATTATTTAGCCTTTCACAAGAGCGATTGCTGATCTGAAATAAAAAAGGAGGGAAAAGACCAACTATTTCCGGAAGATTTAAAAGCTTTTTTCATCTTCATGCCTGATATATTAGCTGGTAAATTAAACAAACCTGTTACAACAGGAAGGCAAAGGTGCAGAAAAGCTTTTTTATTTGATGTGCTCTAAGACTGTTGTCAGAGCCATTGTTTCTTGATCACTCAAAGTCCCTGGTGTCTCACCTATCCACATCTGTTCTGAAGTCAGCTTTCTTTCTTCTCTTGTATTCTTTATATCATACAAGCCCATTTGAACACGATCCTTTACTTTAAATCCCAACATCCTCACCATGTGTTATAACATTGACTTCTCCACCGACGGCTAATGGAGCACAACACCACCAGACATGTAACTTCAATGTTAAGTTGACCTTGGGAATCTCTTGCTAAAGCAATGATCAATAAAAATTTGTTGTCATAAAGTTTTTAAAGGTTTGGAAGGAAAACATTATTTTTATTTTCTATTAAAACATGTCAAAGGCACAGTCATGGTGGTACCTAACCTGTATGCACAATTACATTTACTGACAGCTGTTAAGAGGAGTTGCTTGCTAGCCATGTTAATTTGTTTTCTGTGAAGAGTTTTGCCTAACAATGTACAGGCAATCAGCACAGATAGATAGTCACAAAGGCCACCAGCTCTGCTTTTGCAAGCATTCCAAAATCAATCATGAATACTGCAATTTTTGCTTCTTTATCTTCCACCTCTTGTGTGATTCAAAATGATGCTTGTATTTTGTACACATAGTGTACAGCAACTTGCTAACCATGATGGCTTATTCCTTCAGCATCTCCTCCTTTGGGAGCACCATGTAGTAATTGTAGCTAGAGCAGACCAGGTATTAACCGATTGATATTAGGAACAGTTTCTCCCTCTCTTGATAGTGTGGTAGAAATCCTTCAGAGCCAATGAGCATGTGGGAGGAGGAAGTGGAATCCTGAAGAGCACAAGAGGGGCTGTCGCTATGACTGACAGCCTACCCAGGCACCCACCCTCAACAGCCTCTCCTGCCCTGGATTTAGTGAAAGCAGGCTCTGGCTAAGAGATGCACCTGTAAGTGTTTGCCTATGTATGAATTAGAAGAGACCTACCTTGTACTGATACTCTATGTACTCAGTGAAATAACAATAAAAATAACAAATAAAAACATATTTGTTAAAATGACAAAATTTTCTAGGCTCTGTGACAGTTTCTGACCCAGTTTTATACTGACACAATAAAAAGTTGCCTTGCTATAAAATGACTAGCCGGGGTAACTGGCAGGAAGGCAAGGATGGCCATGTTTTTCTATACACTGGAAAAAGTGACTGTACGCCTTAGAAAAACAATTTTTATGTGGTTAAATAATTTTTCTCTCTAATATTTTTCTTACTTTGATTCTCCAGGAATTATAAAGCACTATTTTCATACTGAAGTTTTGAGTTGCTCACTAGTGTAAAGGAATGATTTAGCTGACCTCCAGTTATGACTGAAGCTCTAGAAATATTTTGATCGAGAATAAAATTTTTATTTTAGTTCTTAATTGTTGTATTTTACTAAAATACTTTAATAAAACAGGTTTAAATTCCCAATGTCTGCTATTGTTTATACCTGAACAAAAGATCGTGGCTTTTAGACTAAATAGCATGGAAATTTTCTGGAGTTAAAGAGGTGAAGATGGGTAAAGAAATACCAGCTTACTTATATTGTGGGCCAAATTTCAAGTAACAGAGTCAGTTATTCCCTTTTAGAGAAACTTATGGTACAAACATATAAGAGGAAATTAAAAAAATTGGCGATGACAATAAATGTCAACACATGGAAAAAAAGGTATAAAATGTCAATAAAAATTCTGTCTAATGTAGACTCCAGGCAGATATTACTGTTCGGTGGTTTCCGCATCAAAGCTGTAGAATCAGTTCTGCTTCCATGAAAATTTTTTGTAGATCTAAGAAACCAGCTCTTTCCTGCCTAAAATAGAAGTATTTTACTACCATCCAAAACCCTTTTTGGAGGCATGGATATTTTCTTTGTGTTTTGTTCAACTTCTTTGTAGTTCTGATTAAGTATTGCCACCCACTGTAGGTCACAGTGTATAATAAGGTATTCCTCCCTCAGTTTTCACTTTTTTGAATCTGATCTGTTTTGACATAATTAATTCCAAAAGAGTTTTAGTACCACAGCAAGTCATATAAAGGAGCAATTGATTGTTAACGAAGATGATAGACAAGTGCTTCCAAGCTGTAACTCTACATGAAATCTTGTATAATTATGATAAAACAAGGATATATCATCCACAGCTATCCATCACTCAAACTTTTTTTTAGCTCTGGCATTAACTTAAAATTACAATGAGCACTGTTTTCAACCTTGTACAACATATTCAATATTCCATATGAAACAGAAAAGGAGCATTTGGGCACTTACAAGAGCTAAATAAGTTACCTAACTGAGTATCCAAAGAATAGCACTGCCTAACGGAACAGAAATGATTCTTTCCCCTTTGCCAGATTTCTGCAGAACACCTCTTAAAAAAGCCATCAAACTAAACGAGCATTGTCTAGCATTACTTCAAGCTCTTCAGAGTGTTCCCAACTTGAACCCCATTAACTGCAGTTTACTTTTTGAAAAAGAATTTCTCTTTTGTCTCAAATGTCTTTGCCATGAATCACAGGTGGATATACAAAACTACTATTTGTTTGGAAAGCAGAGAATGTTTCTCTACTGAGCTTTGTGAAGTTGTTTAAGTAGTCTCTAATATGAGCTACATGCAGGTTAATTTGCTACTGCAGGCCAGACTCCTAAATTACCAGGGCTTTGCAGCTCTAGGAAACCCTGTTCTTCAAGGTTTGCCAAAGAAATCTGTTTAAGCACATCGGCATTACTTACTTGATGTTCTTCCTTCCTTCCTTCCCTCAGTATTTGTTTCAAACACAAGGTTAAAGTTCATTGACAAAAATTTTTAGGATGCTTGTGCTTGTGTAATTATATGCTAAGTAGAATTCCCGCCGAATACCTTCAAATGAAAAAAGTGAGAGAGAAATCTCTGTAGGGAAAAAAGAAATGAGAAACAACCTTATTGAAGTAGTAGACAGAAAAAAAACCCCAAACAGATCCTAAGAGAGTGATCAGGGGTTTTTTTTTGATCCTGAGAGTGATTAGTCCATCAGATCATAGTTCATTTTGTCTTGAAGTGTGAAGATTGAGACATATTTCTGCAAGATATACTGTAGCTCACCCAGCAGTTACAGACTGAACATACTGTGGGGTTCACGTGAAGTGAGCTCATAATCTTTTTTTGTGTCAAAGGTTACATTTTTTTTGCCTTCTTGATCTTAATATTTCTGCAGTTGTAAAGACAATTATCTTTCAAAAGACACAAGTGTCTAAACTAAAATTTTAGTTGGCAATTTTCATCACTTTCTGCAACGTACACTTTCTGAAAACAGCTTTATAGACAAAAGGAAACGTGGATATACTCTGCAGTCCATTTTACAAATTATAAGGCTGGTTTTACTATTAAGAGCCCCCACAACTGAACTACTGAGGAGCATTTGGATCCATATGGTGACTGCTAATTAATCAATAAAGAGGCTGAAGCTTTTGTGGTAGTGTGGGGGTTTTTTGTCCTTTTTTTTTGTTTGTTTGGGGGTTTTTTGTTAGTTTTTTTTGGTTTTTTAATAAAAAACACCTACGGAGGTAAAAAAGTCTAAAGCCATGCCACTATCCTAATCTTTCATAAAATTTACTTGTATTGAAAACCCTTGCTTTTGCATTCATATCTATATACAGGCAAAGTCATTTACCCTTATCTGTCCATGATTTTCATTAAACTATCTGTAAGAAATCAAAGAGCAGCAAAACTTCCGGGCCATAGTAGGACTAGGTTTGTTCCCTGAATAAGGCTAGTAAGGGTGCTGCCCATTTCCAAAGAACTTTTTCCTTGCAAAAGGATTCTGTCTTTCTCAGTACACTTCATATTTTCTGTCTTGCCAGAAATAAAAACAAATACACCTGGGATGGAAAAACTTGTGTATAAATACAGGAAAAAGGGATACCCCTTGGCAGTTCATGAGGAAGGTCAGACTGAGGCTAAATAAACAGGATACTCTTCCACTCAAAACATGAATTCCGAAGCGTGTTATGCCTTAATCAAATTAAGGAATGAATTCTGCATTAGTCCCTAAACACCCTAATTCCAGAAAGTTTCCTTTCTCCTGGGATTCTTGTCAGTTCATCCAGTTGAAGCACTGCAAAGAAAACCATCCTTCTAAGACATTCCTTTACTCATGCTATTCAACCTTCCACATTTGACTGTTTCCTCAGTTGCTAAACCAAGGTGAATCATCGTTGTTTTTAAGAAACATAACATTTTCTTCCTCTTGGTTCAATAAGGGAAGAAGGAACATTTTAAAATGTGAGTTATAAGCATCTGAAAATTATCAGAAAAAGGAGAATAGTTTACAAATTCTTATTTTAGAAATCTCTACTTTAAGCTGCTATTGATGACTCAGATCTGGACCATGATGTCTGGTGGTAAGAGTAGTCTAAATCTTGTCCTGAGCCTGGCTGGGATGGAGTTAGCTTTCTTCATAGCAGTCTGTGGGGTACTTTGGTTTAGATTTGTGAACTTAAACAATGTTGATACACCAGTGTTTTGAGTATGACCGAGCAGTGTTTGCGTAGTATCAAGATTTTGATCAACTCTGCTCCAGTGAATGGGCCATAGGATGAGGGTGGGAAAAGAGATTGGCAGCAGACATAAGTAAGCTAGCCAATCTGAACTGACAAAACAAACGTGCCATACCGTATGGTATCATGCTTAGAAATAAAAGCTTGAGGAAAGAAGGTGGAGGCAGGGGTGTTTGTGATATCGGTATTTGTCTTCCCAAATAAACATTAAGTGTGCTGAGGCCATTCTTTCTGAAAACAGGCCAAACATTTACTTGTCAATAGAAAACAGTAAATAAATTCATCATTGTTTTGCTTACATGCTCAGCTTTTTCTTCACTTATTAAACAGTCTTTAACTTGACCCATAAATTTCTCAATTTTGGCATTCTGTCCACTTTGCCACAGAGGCACAGGAAAGGAGTGAGCGAGTGGCTTTGTGAGTGCTTGGCAGCTGGCCAGGGTAAACCAACCGCAGCCCACACCTTGATTCAGCTGAAGCAAGGTGCTCTGTCATCATAACTACCCTCCCAAAGAGACTGGCTCTAACCAAAATCTCACTCTTCTATTAATTATTTTTGCTTCCCTTGAAACAGGTTGAACCATAAGCAACTATTGCATTGAGTCAAACGTATCTCATCTAGGATCTGCAAACTAGCTGCAAATTCACAGCCTTGCTGCCATTTCAGGTGTGTCTTTCAATGCAGTTGATCTCTTATGAGCCAGACTGCATTGAATGTTCCTAATTCATTTAGAGGGAGTGCACAGGGAAGCAATGGAGTTCCAGCTCTGACTACTTTCATTGCAAATTTAGTTGTAGTCTCAAAACAGCTCTGCACAAATTTTATCCCCTAACTTTAGCCAAATGTTCCTTTTTGGAAATGACTTTTACAATAACGTTAAATTACAATTGTTTGGTTTTGAGAAAGATATGATTGACTTAATCAGATTTAATTTCTGATAAGAATAGTTTATGTAATTATAAAAAGTATATTTCTACTGAATAATAAAAAGCTTACTCCTGAAATTATTTGGTGTCTTTAAACTCTTTTTCTCCTGTATTTGCAATATCCATTTAATACTTAAACACAGAGAATACTGAATAAAATGTTTATATGTATTTTCTATAGGAAATTATGCAAAAGAGAAGGATATAAAGGAGAAGGATATAAACATTAGTAAGACAAGGAAACTCAGAAATGAGAAATGAAAAAACAGATTTAAAGAAAATATTTTATTGTGTTTTACTAAAAAAATTGTTTTCAGTTTCCTCCTTTGATCATATTATATATACAGACATAAAGCACTCCACTCTGGTTTGATGCATTCTGAACTTTGAGGACCTGAGAGCTGGGAAAACAGAAACTCAAATGATTTACTGACATAATTTTAGTGTTCTTAGGTCAGATCGTTGTGTTCCTGGCTATTCTCTTGCTTTTCTGCATAGATATGCAGAGTTCAAATTTGTGACAAGTAACATTTAATAACTTGCATCTGTCTGCTTTTGCTAATCTAGAAAGTTGGAGCTCCACTTTGGCTAAAAAATGCAATGGTCTAAACCACTCAAACCATTCTTCGTATTTTGTTTATGAAGTGAAGCAATATACAAAGCATGGCGTGTATTTTTGCTTTCTGAAGTCAACACTTCTCTCATGTTCCGTGGGGCAGCTGGCAACATCTGAAAAGTTGCTTAGAAAACTGCAAGTCTCACACTGGAGTCCAGCTAAATTAACCTTCTTGGTCAAACTTGTACTGGCCTTTAATTCATTATTAGTTCTATAAACAGATCCAACCCTTAAAATGAGAAATATGGTGAAAAGAATGTAATTTTGAACTAGGAGGAGAACATAACAAGCATTGCAATCACATACTTAAGAGTCATGGAGGATTTAGTAGAAACTATGGAAAGAAGATCACAGGCTGCACAATTGCAGGAAACTAAGAAATACCTTGAGGTCTTTCACAGTGATCAGAACAAGTGGGACTCACTCATCATTGCATTTCACCTCTAATTTAAGAGCTCACGTGCATAACTGAAACTAATTGGTGGTATCATGTCAGGTCCATTATCCTACTTAAATCATAAAAATATGTTTTCCTGAATTGGCAACAGTTGTGACTTTGCTGTCTTTCTTGCTGATCTGATAAAAACGTCATGTGAACAAGGCAAAGGTTTCAGAGGAACTATATACCAAAACGTGTAGTTGTTCCTTCTTCAGTTACCCTGATTGCATCCATAGGTTTTCGTAGCATGTTTGTTTTATTTCTCGGTTTGCCTTTGAAATCAACAGAATGGAAATAGTCACTGTTTTCATTTTGTGACATCTTGTGTTTTTCATGTTTCGGAAACCAGCAAACAACCTTATGACTGAAGAGTGCTGACACATAGTAATTGCTCAATAGAGACACTTTTGATGTGGATAGAATTTGTTTTTTAAGGCAGTGGGAGGAAGACAGTGCAAATACTTCTTGTGCTTGGTGGGATTTCTAGTGGTTGACTTCCTACTGGACATTGCTGACACCATCAAAGCCACTGAGACCCACTAGTCATTTCCCCAAAGAAATATAGGTAATTCATACCTACTTTTCACAATAATCTTCTGAGGTGGGGTTTAACTCAAAAGAAGTTTTTTAAGGAAATTTTGGTCAGCCTGGGAGAAATGCCAGTCTTTTTACGCACATCAAACAACCTTAGTGAATCTAGAGGGACTCTTTTTTTGTGGGAACATGCTTTACTCTATGCTGAGCTTATTAGAGAATTAACGCCAAATGACATAAACCTTTATGTACCACAAGGTGCAGCTTCAAGGGCAGCCCCACCTAAGTCAGCAGGGCTGCTTTTCATATGAGAGTTCTTAAGAGGAAATATTTGTCAAAACACTCCTGGTTTTGATGAGTTCTGTCCACCAGAACTCCTTTGGCTTCAACCACTACGAGAAGGCACTGCTCTCTTACTATTGGTAAAACTCACAGCTACAAATAAGACACATAAATATTATTTGGAAAGTACCCTTTTGCAGATGGAGCCAGATACAGTCTTTCTAAAAAGTTCATTAATTTGACTTTTCCCATGTGACAGAGTAGTCTTGCCCTTTTCCCACTATCAGTTGAATAAACACAAAAATGAGAGAAAATGAAAATATGCTGTGACATGAAACACACCAGCAAGTGATGTGACACTGAAATATTGAAAATATGGTCTTACATTTATTGCAGATGTGATTTTGAAAGTTATCTTGTTCTACTGGCACTATTTAGGAAAGGAATAGGAAAAATGAGGTAAGGAACTGTGGTTTAATGCCTTACCCTTATAGCATACTTTGAGAGAGATGAAAAAAAAGAATGTTTCTTAATAATACTATTATAATAAAAAAAATCAGAATGAAAATGAGTGACATATTTTTCCATATGAGAAAAATAGTATGGTGCCAAACAAGCATGGATAAAGTCTTTTTACAGCAACGCCCTTTTCTGACATAAAAGAAACAAACTTCACTGAGACTTTCGCTTGTTTAAAAAAGGCCATAAAGACCTCACTGGATCCTATATTGTACTTTGTATGTATTTGGCATTATTCTTTCATTCCTATGTTCCTTAATTGTTTCATTCTAAATATGCTTGCTAATTATTAACCAACAGCATGATTGCATACAGAACACTTGAGTGTTATTCATTGTAGATAATTCTTGTATTAATTTGTTTCCTAATAGGATTCAAGGATAACTTGCTTTTTTTTTGTAGATCTAGACTTTAAATTAGATATTAGCTCCATGAAGAAGACTTACCTAAAAGTAGCCTTGTGATAATAGACATATATTAAATTTGTGGGGACCCACCTGTGTGTTTTTTATGTATTGTGGCTTTCTACTAACATAAACGTTTTTGGTAACTAGTAATAGCCTGGAAAGCCAAAGTGCAGAAGTCAAATGAAAATCAGATATACACGTAGGTCAAATAGATTTCCATTGTTGAAAGCATATTAGTGATGTATACGTACCTTGAAATGTCTCATGTTCATTTGTAATCTTAGCAACTATCCCTTCTATTTCACTTAATGTGAAACCTGTAGGATTCCTTGATGTTTAAGTGGGCATCATGTTCATATCAGGCCATTGAAGCTAACTATAGAAAATATTGGGAATTGACTGTAAAAATAGGAATTAAAATAGTTATTTGTAGGCTCAGCTTCCTACCATATACTCATCTGATTTGGCAGATCTGAAGTTGTTAGCAGGAGTGAGGACAACAAGCAGTATTGTTGAGCTGTGTTTAGAAGGGGATCCATTATTTGCCTACCGGCTGAAGCCAGTTTGCAAAATGAAGTGCTCACTGAACGGGAAAGAAAGTTTTAACCTGTCAAACAAAAGAAAAAGATATCGTTGAGGGACCATACACTAATATCTTTCATTTTAAATTAGTTTCTAGTTGCATATTCCAGAAATCCACATTTTTCTTCTACAAAATGTATCACATGACTATCAAACGTACTTATTGTATGTTTTGACAACTGCAAAAAGTTGGGTACTGAATGATCTTCCCAAAGGAGGACCAAGAGGTGTGAGGCAGCAAACCTGGTTGACTTGAGATGCAGTATTTCACTTCTGCAGAATGCTGCCTCCCTGGAGACTGGCACCGCTATGCCTTAAATCTGCAGACATTGCCAATTAAAAAACAACAGGTGATACCTCACCTAAAGAAAAGCAACACAACACTGGGGCTGATGCTCCTATCTTTCATTCTTTCACACATGGGATAAGTAGCATCTGGCCTTCTGCCTTCAAAGACATCAAAATACCCCTAATGCATCTTAAAAAAGGTCCAGGATCAAAGGGAAGTCAAATACAGTGTGGTTTAATGCTTGTGAAATTCTGGAACTTCTTTAGAGTTCACAAAGCTTGTTTCAACTTGAGAAATATTTTCCCTTTAATCAAAACCCTTATTTCCCAGCCCAAGTGATTAAATTTTATACTCAGCTAAAGTGAGAGCGCACTATGTGTTAACATAATCTAAAACACCCACAACTGAATGGCGACAGAAAACTGGATGCTAAAAATGTCTTCAGATGTAAAAAAGCAAATTACGTATTAGTAAACAAAGTAACTATAAAGGCAGAATAAGACCAGACTACTCTTGCAACATAATCATGAAACAGATGTGTGAAGTCATTAACATCCTTTAATAAGCAGCATTGCCGTATTTAGGTGCTGATGCTCAACCAGAGGAAATCAGCATAGGTCTTTATATACCCATATAAGTTCATATCTGCTTCCAGCTTCTCATGGAAACACTGGGCTTATTTCTGGAATTTTTGTTTTTGGGAAGAGGCAAGTAAACAGATTTCAGTGGGGCAAAATAAAAAAGAGAAGTAAGGGATTAACACGCAAAGTTAAACACGTAATGGCATGCTTAAGTCACAAAGAACTGAACTGGAGTAATGGGACAAATTAAGAAAAAGGAAAACCCAATCAGAATATTCTTACTCAGAGATGTGACTAGTTGTTGCATCCTGTTCTCTGGTTCACTGATCTGAAACAGCAGCTACTTGCTTATGCCCCAGTTGGACATGAAACTTCCCACTTACATCATCATTTCATGGACCTCACATTTGACTCAGCTGACTTTGTTGTTTTCCTTTTATAGGAAGAGCAGAAACTGGATATGATTCCTTGCTAACTTTGCAAAAAATATATAATTCAAAATTATTATTTAGTTTACCTGAATAACAGATAGCTAAGTAAAATGTGAAAGGAAAAAAAAATTTAGAAATGTGAATAATTTTGTCAGACAGCACATATAAAGAAGAAGAGATCTGCAATTGATCAGATTTATAACTATAAATAATAATCATTTGAGTCAATTAGAACCTTTTGGCCTTAATTTTCTTGCCATATGGAAAAGTGACTAACAACAAATAAAAGGGAAAATAGTAGGCTATAACACCATCTGAGATTACCTCTGGAGGTAGAAAAAATATTGTGCAGATGACAACCAAACTGCTTTTGGCAGGTCAGAAAAATCTACCTGGACTGATAGATTTCTTACTGTAAAAAGTCAGCATAAGAGAGAGTGAGAGGTTAAAATTCAAAGAGATCACCGGTCACAGAAGCGTGAGCGTGAGAACCAACTGGGAAAGTTTTTGGAAGCATTCCATGGCTTTATAAGTATACTGACCAAATATTGCAAATCTGGCTAGATAGATTATATTTGGCAGTGGGGAAAAAATGTTCTGCAGTCAGCTTCAGACAGGAGAAAGGCAAAGATCTTGACTATTCTAGATATGCTACTACATGTTTAAGCTCTAAGTTGACCTTGAATCAGAGAAGAAAAAAGAAACAGACAGAAATCTGCCTTTCTTAGTGAAAATTTACCTTGGATGCTGCCCTAGGAAGTGTCATGAAGAGTATCCTGTGGGGTACTTCACTTTGGTGTTTTGAAAACTTTTTGTTGGCTTGTAGCATTTCTTGCAGACCACACTGAACTTTTACCACCAGTCTTTGAACTATTATTCTTTACTTACTTTGTGAGTTTCAGAGTAAAGCCAGGAAAACTAGAGCTGGACCAATGTTTGGAAGGCTTTGCTTTGTTTCACTAGTGTCGGTGGGAATTCTCAGCGTCGCTCCTTTCTTAACAAAAGGATTACCATAGACTAAAATGATAATGTCTCTGATACTGGAGTGAAACAGTCTTTCTTCAGCATCATTCTGTCCATTGCCAAGCCACCAAACTTTCCTCGTTTATTTTAAAAACTTATTTAGAAATCTGATTCTGGATGGGGATAAGAAAGTAAAGTCAATGTTAGATAAGGAAACAGCATACGAGTTACTTGGCTTGCACTAGGTTCGTGCTTATTTGTTATTACTAAATTGACTCTGGGGTGGAAATAGAGAAAAGCTGTAGTAAGCTGCTTTTAACTTAGACTTAAAAATTATGGCCAAAGTTATTTAATATTCTGAAATCCTTCAACTAATTGCATCACCACAATGATGACTACACTTAAAGAAATACAGAAAAGTTGAGTTTTTGAAAAATCTTTCTTTTCATAGCAGTAAGCATGCAAAAAACCAAGGACTTGCTATTAGATTTTGAGACAGTTTTTTTGGGTTGTGGTTTTTTTGCTGTTTTATTTTTTAACAGTAATATATTAATTTTAAAGAGTGAAAATGTCAGCTTTCCTGTGGTACAGTGTCTTAAAATGAATCAGAGAATCTCTGAATATTAAGGTGTCACTACTCCTGCAGCACAATTGGTTATTTGTTAAGTTTTTTCTGGGTGCTATCAGATAATATTGTCAAGACTGGTTGCAAAACTTGGTGTAAAAGTTTGGCTGCCAGTTTGCTTCTTGCTGTCTGGTTTCTAGGGACACAGGACCTGTAGGAGGTTAGGTTATTTTATGTCTCTATAATCTCCTACAAGGTCACTAGGAACAAGTCTTCCAACGTAATGTATCATCTGTTTCATGGGGGAAACTGAATGTATTTCCTTGCTACCAGAGTTACTGTTGTATTGAAGTCCTTACTCAGAGATAAGGGCAATTAGGCTTTATTCAATAGAGAGTCCTGTTCATGGCTCTTCTATTCACTGTTTCTCAGCTCTCAAGACCCAACTTTACCATGCAATGTTTTTATTTATGATCAGCACATAACATTTTAACTCTTCTGAAAAGTTGACTTAGCTTGGTCAAAATGCTCAGCTGTTTTGTAAATGTTTATACTTCTTGTAACAGTAATGACCACAGACACAGACTATGCAACACACATCTACAATATTTTACTTCGACATGCCATTCCAGTAAAGATATTAAGATACAGAAGTTGCTTGACACAGCATGATTATTAATCTTACTTGTATATTTTGTTTCACTTTACTGCTAAGAAAGCTAACTATGCAAACCCGATTATTTTTACTGGAAGAAATAACAACTCTGAATCTCAGGTTTCTCATCATCTGCACTGTACTAGGATAATGTGGTAGCTGAGCAACAGTTTTCCTACTGGGATATTCTGTTGGCTGGATGCCAAATTTCTTCTTTCTTGTTCTTTGTGTACATTTTCAAAGCTTAAAGACAGATATTGTCAGGCCCCATTTGGGCACTTCTGCAGGGCAAAGATGAAGGCAGTGCAAATGTTTTCCTGACTCACAGCGCTTTGAGATAGTGCTAACTAGGATCATATTCATTGACCCCTCTAGAAATGATCATCTGCTCCAATTTAGAACCAGCCCTAATCTTCCAATGTGGGGAGCAACTGGGTGAAGGTTCAGATATGTCTGTGCCTCTATGCTGGCTAGTACTGTTAGGAGAGACTGACCATGTGTTCTAGCACTTTTGAAGTTAATAGCAGAATCTCGTTGTGAAGTGGCTTATAATTTTGAAAATTATTCTTTCAGGCACTTTGCTGCAAGAAGAATTCTCTCTATCACCTCTGCTTCCACAACACAATCTAAGGACAAAGTCAGAGTTCCTACTGAAAGTCCAAACTTTACCAAAGATCTGACTGAAAACTCAGCAGACTTAGGAAAACAGATTGCCATGAAAGAGTTTGTGATGACTTTCTTGATACTATTGCTTATAGGGGAGCAAAAAAGATCCCTGTGTTACAGGATAAAGAAGACAATCTCTTGAAAAAATGCATGCAAGGAACATTTTAGGGGCTGTGTTTGTATATACAGTTAAGTATATGTATAAGTTCAGCCCTGACCTGGAATAAACAGATTTTCTTCAGTGCTCTTTGTCTTTTCCTCTGGTAAATATACACCCCTAAGTGGAAGATTCCTTGCATGTGAGAATAACTGCTTGCAAATTTGGTTTGAAAATGTAGCTTTAAATCCATAGATGTAAAAACCAAAGACTTTGTGCGTGTCAAGAATCTGTTGAATACTGCGTTATCCATCTGCCCATGTGTAATTTAATCTGGCACCATTTCCAGTGATGTCATGCCTGGAACGTCCAGCCCTGTGGAGAGATACTCGTCAGGACAGAGCTGCTGCGTGAGGTGGAGAGATTAGCAGATGTGGTAATTCACTCTTGGAATGTTCATATCAAGTTGCATATTTGAGTAAAGTCAGTTTCTGTTCTTTAAACCATGTAGTTTTGAAGCAGGCATATGTTCAAAAGACAGGTAGGTGGTGAATTTGATAGTTCTTCTGGTTGAATATTGTAATTTTAAGGAAAAAGTGTTCCATTATGTCATTTCATTTCATGTCATTGCTAGGCAGCTGGCTTTACAACTGTGGCATAAAGGATGTCTGGCAAAACCTGTTCCACTTAGACAAAGTTTTACTGCATTATGAGTCTTCCTCTACTCCAGTTAAGAAAAACTGAGGTCAGTTTTTGCACCCTGTGTAGCTTGATGGCACAGTCATCACTTAAGTGATAATGAGCAGTAGTGGTGATTGACTGCTTGTTAGAATCTCCCTGATAAGTGATGGTCTGGCTGCAACGAATTTTGACAAACTTCTCTGCGATGATGTTTGTAAAGCAGTTTGTATGAGGTAAATTCCTGGGGCTACAGTTTCACAACAGACCCAGTTCTGGTATCTTTACCAACACTGCCTAATACTTTGCTTTGTGACCTATTAAGGACAAAAACATCAAAGCAGAGTCAGGCATTAGTCAATACAAATGACAGTGTTTTAATCTTATGGTTTGTCATATGAACACAGCCAGATGGTGTGGTCACTCAGTCATTGCAGGGAAATTTAGTGGGACGAAGGTATAGTTTTTGTTCTGAGACCTGTGGAATATCTCAGATATGAGGCTAGAAAGATGCACAATGCAAACTGCAGTTCTACTGCTACTACCTGGTAGCTTCTTTGGCAATCTCTTCTTAGTCTGCGCTCTTCCTGGGACAATTCTGAAATTACTAATCATGAGAATGTGTTTCCATGACCCCACATGTGCATTCCCATCAAGAGGATAAATACAGCTGCAGATACTGGCCAGCTATCTCCTTTTTTTTCTCCAGGGGATTAGTTACAATTTATAGCTGTCACTTTTTGACAGAAGGTGTGTGAGAAGTGTGATAGGCTCTCTGCAACTAGGCAACAGAGAACCATTAGGATATCAACAGTCAGCAGCTAGGATTTGGTCCCGTTTGTGACTCAGTCATCTAGCAGCAGCTAGGTACAACAAACACTGCACAAGAAAAAATGCAGTCTTTCGTTTCTCCTCCTCTCTCCAGCTTTAATGGGACATTCATGCTGTGTATGCTTGGGTTTCATAAATAATAACCACTGCTTCTTTTGTTACGCATGGGCAACATCAGCAAAGCCTTTCTCCTTTAAGCTAGGGAACTACTAAATCTCTTCACTCAATTGATGCAAACCACTATGTTATTTTAGCTCAATATTATGAGATCAATGTTGTTTTAATCCAATATTACTGGCATCAGTAAAGAAATTCAGCTACTTTCAAGTCACTCTTATCCAGGTCCCTAAATAGAATTTGCTGTTCTCCAAGGCAGCTTCTGCTATGCCCCAAAACTAACAGTATAAATGAGAACAAAGCAGAAAATTTATAGACTCTTTTTCTTTATGCTTTTTTTTCCCCTGTCAAAAGCCTTCACAGGTGAGGCTGGACAATTATTTTATTTTGTTGAAGGCCTCTACAGAAGAAGAGTGTGTTTGGAAGTGCTCTCCACATAAAGGATTCTCGAAGACTGAGAATGAATCAACAAGTAAGTACTCACTACACTCTGCTTGTCAGATTTAGATTCTGAATGGAGCATACCCAAGAACATATCCTGTCTGATCTACTTTCACAGGACTAGTTAAAGCATAGTTCTTGACTTGAGTGTTTAAAACCACTACTGGCTCCATGTAGACAAAGCCAAAGTTTTGTTTACAGATCATTCTTCCAAAAGCAAGACCTCACACTGAAACTATATAAAAAATATTGATTTGTACTGCAGCAACAGGACAGCCTCAATGAAGAGTTCCCTTTCCAGATTTCATCCAAGGGCTTTATAGATATAAATATCTTGTGGCCTGTAATTCCATATTTCCTGGACTAATTGACAATTATGGAGCAAACTGATAGTAATTATTGATTCATACAGACTCCCAAACCTCTTAAAATCTGTTACTTCCACTAAAAGAAGAAAGATAACTGTCATGATAGCAAAACCATTCAGTATTCCCTCCCATCAGTTAATGAATCCTCAGTAGCAGATGATGGCAAATAATTTAGAAAGCAACGTGAAAAATATTGAAAAAAACTTAAGTAATACTACTTATCTTGTAGTATTATGTTTCTTCTTTATTTTACCTGATCAATGCTTACTGTCTGTGTTTTGCGTTCACTCATCCTTAATTACATGGAAGCAATAGGCATGTCTACTCTACATGCAAATATCACAGTATCACAGTATCACAAGGTTGGAAAAGACCTTTGAGATCATTGAGTCCAACCTATGACCCAACACCAACACCTACTCATCGTCTAAACCATGGCACTAAGTGCCTCATCCAATCTCCTTTTAAACACCTCTAGGGACGGTGACACCACCACCTCCCCGGGCAGCGCATTCCAATGGCCAATCACCCTCTCAGTGAAGAAATTTTTCCTAATATTGAGCCTAAACTTCCCCTGACAAAGCTTGAGACCTTGTCCTCTTGTTCTGTCACTGGTTGCCTGAGAGAAGAGACCAACCCCTGCCTGACTACGACCTCCTTTTAGGAAGTTGTAGAGAGCAATAAGGTCTCCCCTGAGCCTCCTTTTCTCCAGGCTAAACAACCCCAGCTCCCTCAGTCGCTCCTCATAGGGCTTGTGCTCCAGCCCCTTCACCATCTCCTAGTCATCATGCAAGTTAGCATTAATTTCAGCGCTAGGTTCTGAGTGAAGTATAATCAATGCAGGTGACTTAAATACTTAGCCAACATTGCTGCTAAGCATACACTGTGAAGTCTGTATTGAAAACATACTGTCTGTGTTGATGAAAAATCAGCTCAAGGGCACACTTGACATGCCCTTTACCGCAGAAGAAGCATAAGTGGTAATTTCTTATTAAATTATGTTTAAAATTTGGGTGAGAATGACAGAAATCTCATTTTCTTTCTCTTCATCTTGTTTAGAAAAAAAGAACCATCAATAAATTGTACTGGAATTCTTATGTGTTATACATAAAAGCAATGATTTTCAATAATTGTCTGTTAAAGAAACAAGAAATTTAAAATCTTAGACTCACATTAAGGAAGACTATTTATTACAACCGGAGCATTCATTGAATGGAAGTGAACAACCTATGTATTTCTACCAGACTTCTACTAGAAAATATGAATTTGATCCCATTTGCAGATAGAATTTGAAGCTACAATTCAGGATTATCTCTCAATATTTGGAATAGTAAGAGAAATCTAACTAGGAATAGCTGAAGGAACAGCTAACATCTTTCCAGGCTTTAGGAAGAAGCTTTGTAGACCGGATTTATTTGTTCTGAGTTCCCTTAAGATGTTGGTGCAAAGCCATTCATTTGTAACCTGGAGGCCAATGAAGAGTGCATTCTGTTATAAAACAGCTGATTTCTCTTTGAAATTTCATTTTCAATGGGTTCTACAGTGGTCATAGTGTAAATATCATCTGGAAAACTTTCTCAGAAAACCAATTTTGTGAAAGTTTATACATATTTCAGGATTACAAATAGAGCATACTGATAATTATTATCGTGACCTTGTTCCTGTTCAATATTACGAATGAAATAACTTACTTCATGCCTGTTTCTTACATGTTTCAATTCATGACCTAATGATACCCAGAATCTGGAGTCCTGGTTAGTCTTGCAGTATTAACACTGAGCAAATTTCCTGGTCCAGGTTTTTCTTGGAGAATAATGGGAAAAATACAGTTTTCAGATTATATCCAAGACAAAACAGCTTCCAGAGACCTGCTTGGGAAATCAGAGACAGTGCAGCATTGTCCTAACCATGTCAGATTGCCTAGACTCCCTGCTGGAATTTCTGCAAGACCTGTGCCAAAAAAATCCCTGGAAAGATGAACAGAACACAGCATCCACTATTTCCCACATTCTTCCATTTGCTTGAAAAATGGAGCAGTCTAGATCATTGAATCCCACTAGAATGAAGTGGTACCTCATTCCTCGACTCACAAATACCAGACTCCGGTCTCTAGCTAACAGGATTTTACTACAACCAACTAGCTACTTGAAGTCATTATGAGTAATCAAAAATCTGATGCAGCATACAATTCAAATGCTGTAGTTACACGGTTGTCAATGATCAGAGAATACAAACCACAGATGTTTATAACTGTTGTGTCTTTATTCAAGGGTGTTAGTTTTCCATATTTTTTTAAGAGAAAAACCTTACTAATAAATATTTGTTTCAAGTGTATTTACAGAGAAAATAATGAGGTAGGAAAAAACCAAAACTAAGTTTAACATTTGCATTCTGCAAAGACTCCCATATTAAGAGTAACTGGATTAGAAAAAGATGGCAAACGAGATACTGAATGCAATATGGGAACTTAATGATATACATTTGCATTCTTAGTTTATGCTGCTGATAGAATGTTTTATTACAGAGTACTGTGAAGACAAAAAAATTTCATCAGCTTTGTAGTTTGACATTTTAATTCTCAAATCCAAAGAAAGATTTTTTTTTACAATATATCAACAAAGCAATCACCTCGGAGAAAATATGTTGAATTCTAATAAATATTTAAACATGATCCAAATAATTTGGTTTTGAGGGGCTGTAATTTGTTTTCAGTGAAATTTTAGACAAATCTACTGTTCACAGAAATTCCTTGAGTTATAATAAATGTGACTGTATAATGGAATATTTTTCTCCTCTTCTTAATATGCAAGAAGGATGTTCAGTCAGTGCTGATGTGAGGTATGATTGTGAGAATGAAAAGATACCCAGGAAGAATTAATATTTTACATTCTTATGCCGTAAGTCTTATTGCCATGCACTCTACTCTAGCAAAGAGTTGACCAGTTCAGAAACTGAATATGCCCCTGAGAATACACCATGATCTTCTTGAGGCCTTATTTTCAATCCAAATGCCTGTGTTTGTTGATCCTATCTGTTCCTGCAAGGAAGTAGTAGAGTGAATAGAATGAGATCAGGGAAAACTTTTCAAATGTATGGAGAAACTCCCACTTGCGCTTCTTCTGTTGTGATAATTATTCAGTTTCTATAGCATTTTTCCAGCAAAATTTTGCACGTGCCAATATTATGTTGAGAAATCATAACGTAGAACAGAAGATTCTCTAGCACTGTTATCCAGAAAAACCTAGTGATCATAAAATTGTACCCATAACTGAAAAAAATGTTTATCAATTTGAAAAATTGTACCAAAATATGACAGTCAGCATTTCCTAGAAAATTTAATGTGAATCTTTATAATATCATAGTCAGCATGTCATGTGGGACTATGCCAGTCTTGCTGTCATTATGGGAACAGTAAAGAGATATGGAAGGATTAAACACTTGAATATCAAACCCAAAAGTTAGCTGTAAGATATAAGCTATACAAGATTAAAGGAATTCCCAACAAGAGTGTTTTAATTCAAACTACTAACATTAAACATGCAAAACTTAATATACTGGTACATAGTGGTTTAGACATGCGTCAGTTTTGAAGACCTTTTGTAAAACCTCTCCCTCCAGGTAGAGGTCTGAAGAGGAAGCCTTTCCAGGACATCAGTCAGGGACTATGGTAATTCAGGTGATTTTCAAAATGGATAATTCTACTGCAAGATATGAACTGATGATTTTTTAAGGACTGGTTTCTTTTCTATTGAGGATAGGTAACACTTTCTCTTTAGTGGAATTCTACTCTTCGGGTGTCCAGCAAAGCCACCAAGGCTAAAGATCTTTTTCACTGCTGTCGACAAAAAAGCAATGCTACAATACATGACAAGACAGAGGAAGAAAAGGCAGGGGAATTGATTTTGTTTTACACACAACTCCAAACATAAGTTTTGACATCCCAAATATTAGTCACTTTGTTCACTATTCTTTATAATTTAGCTCAAAGTGACTTTTGAGGTCACCGTACCATTATACTGCATGTCCTCTGAAGGCAGATATTGATAATGGTGTAATCTGAATTTGAACAAGCTTTTTAATAAGCAAATCTGAAAAATCAGGTTCTCAATAATAACATAATGTCTTCTGAGTTTTGACTGACCTTGTAACATGTCTGGATATATGGAAGTGTCTATGTATAATGTGTTTTCTAACTCAACAATTTCTCTACTAGACTTCACAACAATCTTTCTGCATTAGTAGGAACCATAGAGATTTTCAACAACTAAATGCTTGATTAGTAGAGCCAAGTTCAAATACTATAAGATGAGTTAACTGTAAGGATTTAGTCATAGGAAATTAGAGGAATTCTCATCTGCTTTAAGTTTTCATTCAGATCATTGACGTTATTTTAATTGACTACACCAAGAACTAAAGACAGAAGTAGCATTTGTATGGGATGAGGTCAGAAAAGACGATTGTGCTTTCCCAGATCAAGTCAGTGAAAAATTCCAGCCATCAACCCAGTTGTACACCTCAGGATTTGCTGGGGGGTTTTTGTTTGGTTTTTTTTTGGTTTTTTTAATGTTGTAGGCTGGAAGATACCGAGTGCTGCTTTTAGCAAGAAAAGGAAGAAAAAAAAAAGCTCTTGATAGCAAATGATTAAGTTTGAGAAGTCTTCTGGAATGCAAATGTAGATAAACCAAGTGACAGACAAGCACTTAGTGTTTATAGTTTTCCTTTTTTAGGTGAGAACTTTTGATTTTGTGGCATCTGAATCCACAACTGTGAAATGGATTCAGATGTTGCAAAAATGCACAAAATTTTCCGGAGCATAAAACTAATAGCCTCTAGCATAGAAAACCACTAGTTTGGTTGCACAAAATAAATAAAAATCAATGTTAGACTAGCAGTAAATAAAATTACAATCCTAAGTAATCTGTTCCCTTTGTTAAATTTTATGCCATGTTTTGTATGAGAAGTCCAAAAACCATCTCTCCCCCCAAAAAGAAAAAAATTCTGAAGATCATTCTTATGTAAATAACTTTATTCAACTGTGGCAAAATACATTGGGATGAATCTACAGTGATCTACTGCACCGAAAAATAGTTTCACTCAGTACAAGGAAGGAAACCTGATGTCATTTGCATAGTTTCTTCTGGGCGTGATTTTTCAGTGGGTTAGAGAATATCTGCAGCATCCTATCTTGCAGGCAATACATGTTTCAGTGATTACTTCATTCAGCAGCAGGGTCTGCTTACCATGAAAGCCCAGAAAGAAAATAAACTGATCAGCTTCCATGACCTGCCAGCTGAAGACCTATGTGGAATGTAGAGATTTGTTTCCAAGGCATTATCAGGTTTTGTTTCTTTTTAAACATCCAATCCAGAGTTTAAAAATGTATACGTTCTGCAGTCAGAAGATCTTTTCTCTAGGATGGAAGTCATCAGGGACAGACAGGAAGCAGTAGCACTTTTTTTAACATTCTTAGTCCTTCACCTTAGACATGAAACATTAGCAGGGGATAGTTTGCAAAGAGAAGGTGTATCTATGCCTTTATCCTAATCTTTAAGGTCTATTATCTGTTTTAACCTGTACTATAAATGACATGCTTCAGTTCTCTGTTTGAAGATCAGCCAGAAACTTCTCTCCATTTATCATTTTTGTATTATATTACCCTTCCTCCTTGAACTCTCAAATCAGAGTAAAAAAAGAACAAAATACTAAAATATCACCCCCACCCCCCACCAAAACCTTTGAGCCTTGTAAAAATCTTGTACAGAACAAAAATATCTTTCACGACCTTTTTCTACTATAGGACTGACATTCATAAGTGTAGAAATTCTTTTATAACAGGTCTGGTTCAGTAAATCCAGAGTGCTCCACAAAAAGCACATGTGAATGAAGCTGTGTAGCTGTTCTTAACTTATGTCAGGTGAATGTAGAAGTGTTCATGAAGGAAAGTCCCTGGAGAGCAAATACGTTAATGCTGCGACAAATGAGACTGTGAGAAGTGAGAATTTATGTTTGGTACAGAGTTGCTTGATGAATTATGGACCACTGTTTCCTTGTACAGCAGTAAACATATGATTAAAGGGAGACGTCTTGATTTACTAACTGTCAAAAATTAAAAACTAGAGTTCATTCATCAAAAATATCAGGTGCATCACATCTTCAGACTCTTGCTAGAGCATGCTGCCAGCTTCATATCACCTTCTGGTTTCAAGCCCTTTCTTTTGCTAGGACCTTCTACCAAGAGGCAGGTTTGATATCAAAGGCACAAATAGACATTCTCTGATATGCACTCACAACTTCTTCACATTCCCCCTCTCTCAGTGATGAAAATATGTAAGCTTTTGTTGTCCTTTTTCCCAAAGAGAAGGAACTTCTATCTCCTATCACTTTCTCCACCAAGCACCAGGTTGACATGTCACATCAATTTAACGAGTAATCCTGCTTAGTTTAAGTTCTAACAGCCTCACTATGAATCAAAATCTAACTCAAAGGGCATGCCTGCAGGGTTTGTTCTGGCCATGGCAATCTTGTTATGCCCATACCCCGAGCCAGCCAAAAGCCATGTGGCTGTAATTAACTCCTTTCCAAGTCTAAGCTATGAATTTCTCTTGAGAATGTGAAATGCGTTAGCTTAGAGGTGGTGTTACCTAACACAAATATATGAAGTTGATTTGTCTACAAAAGCCTATGTAAATAGATCTTGTGTAGATATTTTTCTTAAGTTCTTACTCAAACTGAACTGTTTTAAGTTTTATATTGTGGAGAGTTTGAAGTGATTTTCCACGTTTGACTTCCAACTTTCCACATATGGCACTCAGAAACACTTAGACTAATCTTTGTATTTGTAGGCAAATCTAACATCTTGACACATCTACTTCTGACTATCTACTGAATGTCCTTCTAAATGCTATTGCCTTCTGAATCTCGGAAAAGCAGTTGGAAAATATCAATTTCAGCAGGAGAAGAGGTGCAAATTCTGATATCTTCTGATTGCTGTGGGATTTCTTTTCTTAGTTCTAATTTTCCCAAACCTAAGCTCCCACTGCTGGAGAAATTCACCCAGTATCTTTACATTAAGCAAGCCACTGCAATAGCTAACCCATGCCAATATGTGTAGTTTGCTGCCGCTGATTGCAGCAAATAAAAGAATAAACCTACTGATCTGCTGTTGGAGGTCAAGTAAAGGCTTAACAAATCGGAAGGACTGAGAGAATTCATTAGACAAAAATAATTACATTGCTTAAAAAGCTTTATAGACTATACTGGCCTGAATCCCATCTTCCTGTTTCTACTTCTTGTTTCTACTTTTCCCCCACTGATTTTGTATAAATGCATTAGAAATATATTAATTTTGTATAGACCAAGTAGTGGCTGAAGGTGCAGTGGAGGTAACAGTCTATAAAGAAAAAAAAGAACAAAAAGTAAAAGCTGAAGGGGAAAACTGATTACATTTCAAGCAGAGCACCTTCATTTCCAGCAAGATCTCTGCTGTTTCTCACTGTTTTGGAAAGATTTTCTGATGACAGAATGGATTGTTTTTCCTGTTGCACTCTTTCCTTCAGCCTGTCTACAAGCAGTTGTTGAAATAGATTTAAATGTGCAAATGACATTTTGAATAGAGTCTGGAAACTGTAACACATCAGAAAGGACAAAGAAAAACTCTTTCAAATGGGAAAGAATGCAAGACAGAGCAATGACCATGCCAGCTGTGAGAAGAATTGAAAAACTCTTTCTGATGTTTGGTGTAGCAAAAATTTAATTCTACTAGAACTTCAGTAGACATTTATGTTTAGTGGCAATTCTGTATCACTCATTAATGTTTTTTCAGTGACAATGGCACACGTGTCTTCCAAGTTTTCCAGACAGCAAACACAAATCTTGAGAGTCAAAACACGCTCTGCCTTAGTTCTACTGATACATACTTTCGAATGGAGGCTTTTTGCCCCTGAATAATGTTGATTATTCAGTTTAGCAGGTTGTAATGTTTTTCAAAGTTGATAAAACCTTAAAAAAGATGTACACAATATGAATACGAGTTAATTCACTAATATCCATGTGAAAGTAATACACGATGAATCCACTCTCCATACGCCTCCACAAACTTCTTCAACCAATTCCCAAAAATTGTTCAGCTACCCCAAGAATTTAAGGGTTTTTTACTCTTCCAACAGCACCAGCTGTTACTTACAATGTGTCTACAAGACTTCCTTGTCTGATTGGACTTGTCCCTTCTCTAGCTTATATATCAGCTGCCTTGAGGACAACATTACAGAAACTTCATGCCTAACCTCCGAAGCAGTTACTGGAGATCAACATTATTTCTCTTTTCCTACCTGGATGAATGCTAAGACAGTCAAAAGCCACATACGCTGTCATCTCCTAGATTGGCTGGATATGGAGAAAAGTCAGACTTCCTTGTATAGACAGTGGATAACATAAAATTTAAATTTTTTTATGGTTTTCCACAGAGAAAGCAAACAAGTAATTCTCAGCCAAATTCATGAAGGCTTCTGTTAAGAAGACACTATCATACAGAGTTTGTGCTGGATTTTATTCAACTGTCTCACAAGTCTTAGACAATTAGACTAAGAATTAATTTCTCTGAAACAACAGGGAACACTGGGACTGGCACCTTTGGCTTCTTTGAAGGGCAGAAAAATCTAAGCGTATCATCAAAGAAGACTTCATGGGGCTCTGAGGTCTCTGTAACTGAGGTTCAACTGACTGCTCACATTGCCTAATTTCCTCATGGAGGTACTTAACATTATGTACTGAAAATCAGAGCCTTTGAACAACAAAGGTTTGGACAGACAACACTCAGTATAAAAGGTCTGCCTGGAGAAATAAAATTCTAGCCAGAACATCATTCACTGGGTCCTCACAAACAAGAATACAGAAGGGAGAAAGTGAGGAGCTATGTGATGAAAATTAGAAACATCAGTATCTTCAAAAGGAAACAAACATTTCCCTCAGCAGCCCTGTCCTCACTACAGATATGATGTTAGTAAATTCTTCTAAACTAAAGAAAACAATTATATTTGCCACAAGGGGACTCTGAATTTTTCCAACGTAATTGTCTTACTTTGCCACTGTACATTGCTGATAAAATAACCGCCACATTGTAATTAACCAATGTTAACAATATTTACCATAAGCAACTCCAGTAAGGACTCAGCTTTGGCAGAGAGTCTGTTAGTACACTGTACACTGACATGTCTGCCTGTTCAAGAAGTCTGCCCTGAAAATGCATGCAGATTCTGATACACTGTTTTTCATAACTGCTATAGTTGCGGCGTTCTTTGTAAGCTTTCAAGCTTCTGTCTACACAGCATGTGCATCCCCATGCCTCAAATCTAGGGCAGATAGCTGGACATACTTTTTCATCAGTCATGTATTTCCCCTGAAGCCTGAATATTCTTCTGCTCTCTCCTTAGACACATGCTTCTAAATAGTTGTTCTTTTTAGGGTTTCACCTTTGTTAATTCAACAAAGATGCAATGGAAAAAGTGTCCTTATAAAAAAGGAGTGACCTACTCACTCGTAAATGGCTTCTGTTAAACAAAATGTTTGGCCCATGTGCTTATGAAACAGGAGCAACAAAAAAAGTTTCCAGAAGGCTGTCTTGAGTCAGTTATGTCACAGGCTACAGATCTGTTTCAAGGGTTCTCTCTACCATTTTCAATTCATCCAGAATGTCAGAAACCTGAGAAAGTGCTCGAGCTGGAATTACAGGTACCAACAATATCCCTCAACAAATATCCCTTCCATTAAAAGAAGAGAATATATAAACCCCACTTAGCTCCCACAGTTCTTTAGGAAAGAAAAAAATCTTTCAGCCAACATGTGTTCCCCACACAAAAAAACCCCAAACCCACAACAAAACCCAAACTAAACTACAATATTAATTATATACATCTCCTTGTTACTCTAAAACCAATTCAATTAGAAGTACATAGAAGAACACGTGACGTATTTGTGATGTCTGTGAGGCACTGTTTGTGATATGTATGTATATAGAAATAGTGTATGAAACAAGAGACAGACATCTGTGAAAATTCATCTCATGTTGACCTTTAACTCTCAGGAAGTGTCTCCTTTCTCTGCTCTCAAGGTGACAGAGTGGCTGTTCATCTACCTCTGGAAAGGGGAAGCACATCTTTCCATCTGTTCCCAAGAGAATGATGATGTTCTCCCTGCTGCCAAGCAGGAGTCAGTGTTACAGCTTCATGTCCATGCTAACCTTCCTCCTCCTCCTCTCTCCAAGAAGGCAGTAGAGAGAACTTGGTGTTCTTGCATCTAGTATTGTACTTAGAAGATTTGGTAAAGCATAGAAGAAATAAATCGTTGTGAGACTCATGTAGGTGCAGAATATACCATGTCTGAGGCTACATTGTTTATATTTCCAAAGTGAGGAGCAATAGTTTTCAAGCATCCTGAACTTTGATAATATTTTATAGGCTTTGTCTCCTCAATAAATTATCATTTTCAAGGGGACAGATTGTCTGCTTTGGCTTCTCAAAATCAAACCACCAACATGGTCAGTCAGCCTCTGTCAGAGTTTCTGTCCTTCAAGGCAGCACTCACATATTGGAAGTTGTTTCTCTAAAGAGTGGTCTTTCACTATTCTGCAGTATAACAAATATTGAGCCACAGATGGATAATAAAGATTTTTTGGTTATACATTGACCTTTGCTTACCTAGGGAACTTGTTTGAAACTACTCACACCTTTCACATCATATTTATTAATTTAAAAAAGTTTACATTCTTTTTTTGGCTGAACTTTACAGTGCCTTATTTGGAATAGACTAAATATTTTAATTTAGTGAATAAAAAGGTCTGTGTGACAAAATTCCAAGTACTAGTTTAAGCCAAAGAGGAAATCAATACAAATTCAATGATCAAATAGTGGAAAATAGAAGAATTCAACTCACAGATTATATCCCACTTAAAATAAATTCTGTATCACACATTTTAAACAAGTCTCTATTTTAATAGATTTTAATGTTAATATTTTTATTTTTGAAATAGTTAATATGAAAACTGATTTTATTCTAACATACATCAAATGAAATATCATAGTGTTCTTTTCTTCAGCATTCCAAGTATTAATTCCATTCAGCTATTTAGCATTTCAAATTGTTTCCACAGACATTTATTTTACATTAAAACACAGACCAAGTATAAACAAGGTTTACAAAAGAACCCCGAACCAATCAATAGAAAAACCCAAATCTGACAAGATTGTTGATACTGAAGTTGAAAACTAAGTAATTAATATGGAGGCAGATTAGTTACCATTTCCATAAGCCAGACACCAACGGCGTACCTGTTAGCATTGCTAAAAAGTACACAATTGCAAAAATTGCAAGGATGGGCCTTTCAAAGACACATTTTATACAAGAATGTAAGCACTTGGAATTGCTTTCGATAGGAGAATTGTACCGCTTACAATTGTGTAACAAATCCAAAATTCCTAAGAAAATCCCACTATGAAGGCTTTGTTTTCAATGGTCTCCACGTATCTTGAAACAATAAAAGAAACCGTATGTGTTCTAGGCCTTAATTTATTGCTTTCTTAAATGAATTGCTTCCATACAGCTTTCCTGCCACTAAGACATAGAAGTGGAAATAAAAGGTGGAAGATGAAAATATTACAGAACCATTCATCCTTAAAGGAGGAATTAGAGAAGTGTTCTTACCACCTGTGAGATATTAGCAGCAAGTTGTGAATAGATCTGATAAAATTAGTGTGTATTGGTAGGATAATGCAGCTGTTGCAATGTAACTTTTGGCTTACACGAGGCTTATTCATAGTCTATTTTTATGATTTTGAAAATCCAGCAAAAGAAAAAAGAACCACTGTCTAATTGTTACCATACTGTTCATTCAAAAGCTATTTGCAGTACGCTAAAGGAGCAATTCCCTCTTCTTTCTTCCCCCTCTGCAGCCCTCCTTCCTCCAACCCTTGAGTGCTTCTAGTTGTAGCATTTGATTTCTAAAATTAACCTTAGGTCCATCTTGAAACTCATAGTTAAGAGAATTTGGATAAATGAAATGCCATTTAAAACATCCTGATGCCGTCCCTTCCCTGCGCTATTCCTTTCCTGTACTCTAGCAGAGCAGAATTTCTTTGTCTAAATATTTACTCCAAAGCAGCATTTACTTTTATGCTTTCCTTTTTTAATGTTAATTTTTAAAATTCATCTTCATATTCATTTTTTATTATTGTTCTGCATATACAAGAAAACCAAGTGAATTCTACATATTACTATGGATATTCAATGCATGCTGATGTGACTAGCAGTGAAAAATACATTTGCAGCTAAAGATGACAGATGGACACAGAACTTTTATAATTACTCTATTGTAAGATTGTCAAAATAGACCAATGGAATTCCTGTTGACACTAAAATAACCAAAAGAATTACACAAGAAATTCTAAGTGGATGAAATTTCTAAAATTTCTTGCATATGCTCGAAGTTATTGTAAAATTTCCATTTGTGACTTGAAGTGAATTTGTTTCTAAGTAATTCCACAACTAATTTGACCATTTTTTCATACCTGTTTGATTTATCTACTAATTCACATCTCGATAATTTTACTGGCAAACCAATATCTTCTTAGAAAGATTTTTATTCATTGTGTTAGGTGTCTAGCAGACATCTAGGCTCAACAGGCACAGTAAAGAAGCAGCATAACCCATGTGCCTACATCTGGCTCACATCTGAACCGTGGCCACCTAGGTGTCAAAGACTCCTTCTCTTTATTACCGCCACCCAAAGAAGATCACTTCATGTAGTGGGTACTTTGTACGAAATATCTGTGTGGTCTATAATCTGATTCAAAGATACCAAGTGCAGTTTTATCACAGGGTATTTTTACCCTGCGTCTTTACGTCACTGTTTTCATGTACATACACGTCAATCTTAGGACACGCCGCAATCTAAATCAACGAAAATGACTGTCTTCTGGATTGATATGACAGAGCTGAAAACTCTCTTACTGTCTTACAAGTTTCATGAGGAAAACACCCAAGAGCCATGATTTTCTATGTTGTTCACGCCATGTGGGAAACCACCTGAACCTGGTCTCCCCTGACCTGCAAGTTTACCAGCTTGAAGAAGCAGCTATATGCACTAGTTCAGAAGAGACAGAAAGACAAATGCAGGTCCGTTTCATGGAAGCACTTCAGGGAAATTGCAAGCAAATACTGTAGTAGTTTCAACTGTTTCCAAATGCTTATTCTGTTCTATTTTTGTCTTACTAAAGTACTTAATTTCCTCTCCAGAGTCATCTGTAAAATTCATTTTTGATCTCCTTGGTCCCCTTTTTGGGTAATTTGTATATTCCAATGTCTGTGTCCTATTCAGCTACTTGTACAGTGCATTGTTTTGCAGTTACATTAACACTCACAGTCTAAAAATATAAAGTCTGTTCACCAGCTTTCTTGAGCCTTTGCCCAAAGCTATTTCTTGTACAACAGTAGGCAAACTTACCACAAGGAAAGGTTTCTTTGTCCCACTTTTTGTCTCAGCTTGGGTAACCTTGACATTAGATTTATTGTGATGGTTGATCTTTCATAGAAATAGTCAAATAAGCCTTAACAAACACTACATAAATTAATGTCATTGTGAAAACTAACTAGAATTAAATATACAAAATGTGACTGCTTTAATTGCTTTGAATTTTTAGTAAGTGTCAGAAAAATATTTATGAGATATTGAGTGGGATAGTTCTTTAAAAGGTATCTCTATTTTTGATCGCTAGATGTTTCAGGTGTTAAATCTTTTGTATGTATTTCTTTCCAATGCTCTAGAGCCAATGACGTTTCATTTTTAATTAAACACAGCACTTCACTGAAACTAAGGTTTGAATTCACTTCCAAAATAAAAAATAAATATAACTATAATAAATACAAATATAATAAATATAACTGCTGACTAATTAAAAATTAAAAATGTGTTCTACAAGTATTAGTTGGAATTAAATATTTTCAATTACATACTGCATTTAATGATTGAAAACTTTGCAATCTTATTGTTGTGAATGAATGTGGAAAAGTAGTTCTATCTTGATTACTTTTTTACTTTAAAAAAACACACTTTACTTTTATACACAAAAATATTCACATCAAAAATGCCTCTGAATTTCTCCAATGAATATGAAAAAATTTTCTATGTTTATCTACTGACACACCTCCTAATAATCACTGAGAAAAGGACTCAAGTTCAATCATAGCATTTGAAAACCTGAACAAAATTCTATGGAATTAATCTGAGGAAATCACAACTGAGTGAAGAAAAACAGAGACTACATATGCAGAATAAATGATTCATCACACAGAACTCAGCATTAAGGCATAATTTACCTCGCTCTTATAAAGGAATGTCACTACATACATAAAGGCCTAATCCAGCATTGTTTGATACTCTCTGAAAGGAAGTGCACAGTCATCAGTCATCAACTTCACACCCTTAACATTTCCTTGTCCAACAGATCACATAAATATATTTGCTTTTGAGACGCAGACAGATTTTGGTTTCCATTGAACTTGGTAAGAGGCTCCTAAGGTGAAGCTAAGCAGATGCTCAGGTTTTGATAGGCTCAATCCCATTTGGAGTACTAAAAGAAAACTAAATGAACGAAATAGCTCTTGTTTATCATGCAGCAAATCTGTTGACTAGAGATACTGTGAGAAAAATTCTCTTGTAAGAAGCTTTTCATATACTTTAGAAACAGCTTGTTAGAAGATGTGATGTGGGAGTGTCTGAACCAGAGAATTTTAGGCAACAGATTTTTAGCTAAAATACATGATGCATAAGAACTTTACATGCACACTAAAATCAAATTAATTTGCTATATGGCATGCTGGTTTTATCATGCAATGAGTTTTGATGAGTGGTTCTTGTATGTACAAGAAGAAGTAAGGTCAAGAGTACTTCACCTAGTTCAACACTTCCTAATTTCAGTTTTGCTTTGTTCCAGTACTCCCAGGTGTATCTTCACAGCGTAGAAAGGGAAGTGGGGAAATGGTTTTGGAATGGTTTGAATTCTCTTCAGGATAACAACAAAAAGGGAGTTTCTGCCTTGTTAGGAAGCAAGGTTTTGGGGGAGGTAAGTTTGAGAACTGCTTCCATGAATCCGTATTTGCTGGAGAATGTGGGAAGGCTGTTCAGTAGTCTGTAAAGAAAGATCTGCAGTGGAAAAGAGCTCTTTATTTTGCACTAGAGAGTGGTTATTTGTTATCTTAACTCTTTCAAGAGTTAACAAACAGACATTACAACCTGTATTTTAGCAGTTCTGAATATACAGCCAAATGTGGAAACAATGAGAGAAGTGTTAAAAAAATTTTTATGTTTAACTCCTTGATTATTTTGGAATTTTTTTGGTGCCTTCAATGCTTAGCAAAAGATTTGGTAGCATTGGCATCAAAGATAGATGAAGCTTTCAAGCAGCATTCAAAAACTAAAATCTCCCAAATCAGCCACCTCAGAACATTTTAGCCCAAAGTATTTTACTTGGCTCTGGAACGCAGAAAGTCCCCGTTAAGGCACTCCACTCCTGAGACTGTATTAAGGTCAGAGTGTACTGAAAATTATGATCGAGGACTGAGGTCATCAGGTCTGCTTGCATGGAGTCATGCCTAAGAGTGCTCATTTCTCCCTCAGACTTGGACTTGGGCTTTTTCTGCTGAACGTTCCCTGTTGGTAATGACTGTGAATATGCTTAGAACTGTAGTTCAAGCAGCTACAAAAAAAAAAACGAAGAAAAAGACAACCAAAACCCCCCAAAATATATACAAAAAAACTTGGCGTATATAAACCAGTGTGATCTGTATTTGAACTCCTATGTTATGATGAATTATCATCACAGAAACCCGTTATGACTACCTTCCCATAAAATAGTCTTCCTTTTGGCAGACACTATTAGAGTATAGACCTTATTTGTTATTTTCTTTTCTTTAAAAATACTTTGAGAAGAAGCTGGGGAACAAATAGTGAGTTTGATTTTATGTAGAAGAAACAAAATAATTCTAAATTTTACAACTATTAAACCCACAAAACTTGTATATTGGTAAAATGAAAATATTAATTTTTTTTGGTGAACTTCTCTATAGGAATAATTAGTTTTAGGATAACACTTGGATGTCAGATTGCGAATTTTGTTCTTTGACTTCAGGCATATTTGCTCACCTTTTGTGTTTTATCTTTTCCACCCAGTAGCTGAGAAAATACATATTTTTGAAAGTTTGATTGCGATAGCAGTTAAATGTTTTAAAATGAGCTATTGAAAACATTATACATTTCTTTATTAGCTTTCTACAGAATAGTATATATTCATCTGCCATGATTCTTGAGATCCTGGGCTTATGGTCAATTTGAGCTGTGACTTACCAGTGCTATGATCCTGAACTACTTTGAACGTCAAAAAAATCTGTACAGTCTTTGGTTTCTGAGCTCAGGCTACTTTGCCTAAGCAAATTCAGAAGTCTGTATCTTACAAGGCTCGTACATAAAGCCGAGTAAAGTATTCCTGTAAAATACAAGGTAAGAAGGTTTCTAAGCAACTGATAGAAGATTATTATAGAAAATATTTCTCTTATACATATATGAGAGATAAGAAATAAATATATAGTCTTATTTATATACATCTATAAGTAAAACAAGGTGGAAAATAATGTGCTTCTATTTGTTACATGCACATTATATACAAGACTTCAGAAACAGCAAACTAATGTGCCTTTTTTAACAAAGTGTTTATGGATGTGGAAATTGTGGAGGCAGATAAATATTGTTTTATAAACCACAACATTTGATTAAACTTCAGCATTTAAAACTGTACATTGCACTGAGGGGTTACTGTTAATAATGATTTAAAAGCGCAGTTTTTGTAAAATTACGTTTGAAGTATGTATTCTGAAAAAACTGGAAAACCATCCATGTTAAACCACTCTTGGCACTGCTCAGTGATAATATGCATGTGCTTTCTGATAGTTCACGTGCAGATTATTTCTCGTAACCAAGCAAATTGTTTATTTAGAAAGGAGTACCTTTTATATAAAGAAATAGAAGATGCATTGCACTTTTTTGTCTTACTAGTGCTTGCAACATATGTTCATAATAAAAACTGGGAAATGCATGCCAATTTTTCCATCCATTAAAAAGATCTCTTTTTTTCATCATTTTCAGAAAGATATCTATAACTGCCACAAGTGGCCTAGTTTATCCTGGCTGATTATAAAGGAAATAGGAGTTCAAATCACAATTTCTCTCCCAGGTTTCTGTCACTGTTCTATTTCCAGGTGTAAAAGCCAATTTTTATGTTCAGACTTGGGCATATAAAAACTACCAGCAGAAAAAATTGTTCAGGCTGTAGAGGGGAGAAGCTTCAACCAACTTCAGCTCACTTCTCCCTATTCCTTCCACAATGACATTTTCAGCTTCCTTGAGAGACCTCTGTAGTGACCCAGGCATTATCTTCTCAGGGAGCAGACTCATGCCCCATGTCCTAGATAAATGACACACAATCACTTAGGACACCTGAAGGAAACTATTTGCAAGCAATCCACAAATAGGATTAGACTTGAATCAACCGAACGTATGAATTTAGGAGAAACATATTAAAAAATATAGATGGTGAAACCGTGTATCTGAGTAAATGGAAACGCTATGAAAAAGAGGAACAAAAATGAGGGAATAAGAATAGAAATACAACTATCTTGCTCCATTCTAGTACCAATGGATATTTAATTATGTCCTGGTTATAGATATTTAATTTAAGGAAAACTTGTTCTTAGAACACGAATCTATTCTATTTTCTGTTTACCTCTTCCTTCATCATTTAATTTCAAGCTCTAAAAAAGGACAAAGTGTGTTGAGAAGGACCTGTTGTAAGAGGCACACGATTAAGTCCTTTTAACATGAGTTTGCTACAGTAAAGGGGAAACTCCTCCCTAATTCTCCTCACTGTGAAGTTACAAACTCGAATACTGAGGATAACAGGAATGCATTAGGAGTGTGGAGCATGACATAACATCTTAATCTGACACCGTTGTCAGAATGGTGATGCCTGAGAAAACCAACCCAAACCCAAAACCACTTTGTGTGTGAAATCTGGTCTTGTGTATAAGCTCAGCCTGCTGAAAAACTTACATAAATACATACAAGCACACAGTCATACATATTGAATATATTTCATGAGTATTATCATCAAAGTGGTCCTGTTTAAGGATGTTACTTATATAAAGGGTGGGTAGGAAGAAAAAGCAGTCTTTCCCTTTAGCTAAGCAATCTGGGAACTAGTGAAAGATGTCACCACCCAGGTAACCTCCAGGGAAAAAGTTTTGAAAACATGCAAAGGTTTTGTAATACACAAATGCTGAAGAACTATTTTTAAAAGAAAAAAATGTATTGGTGCAATTTTTTTTCAGAAAAAAATGTGGCCTGAATTTAATGTAACTTCCCTCTGCATAAGGAAAAGTGCCAGCATATGCATTTGGGGAATTTACAGGAAAGGAGAGTTGTTTTAAAAGCAAAATAGAGTTTGCATGATATCTAGGAAACATATTCTATATAATCAATAATTAAATATTATCAAACAGGCCAAGTTTCCAACATGTTTCTTCCATTTTGGCCATTTAAAGTAAATCTCAAATATAGAGAGGTTCAGAACAAAATACTTCATTGAGAGTGTAATACTTCATTTAGATTATTCCTCCAATTTCTAAAAAGTATTGTCTCTGACTCCTGTTAAGTTAAATTTTCAGTACTGATGGTATGGGGGAAAATTATTAAAGGCAGGCGAAAATATACTTTTCTTATATCAGAGAACAGTACAAATTCACAATGTACTTCCTTGAAGTGAATTTAATGCCTATTTGTTTCTGAAGAATGGCTAAAATATCTTGACTGTTTCAAGATTAAATCAAAGAACTAGGGGCCCCGAAGGGAATTTGGAGAATGTTGCAGACTTCTATTTCCTTTAGGACCTTCCTCCAAGAGCTACATACAAGTGTGCAATAACCCAGCCCTCATGAAATCTGATTACTTTGTTTTCTGCAAAAGAAAATAGTTAGGCAAGGAGCATCGTCAGAATAAATCTCAAAGATCAATAGCAGACAAGGTGAGAACTTGGATGAAATCTGGTGCTGCAAATGTGTTAGTGACATGAGGGGCTTGGATAAAGAAAATCAGGCTACAGTAGACAACGTTATTTCTGTTAGCAATTAAGAATATTTGTGTAAAAATGTCTGTACAGCATGGAATGAATCCTGTGCTCATACTGAATCATTGTGTTACATTTCAGTGGCATAGCAACACTGTTCATTTACAAACATTTCTCATTACAAATTGATCACTTCTGGGATTTATAGTGACAATGTATTAAACATTTTGCTGTGGCCCGGAACACATACGCTTTCCTTATGTCAGCTATTTTTTCACCAACATTGAAAATATATAATTTATTATTGTTACTATCACGTGAGTTATCAAGGTGCCTGTGATTCCTAGTTATGGACTTGGGCCCCATTGTGCTAGGTACTGTTAAAACTAAAGTCAAAAAGGAGATCCAAAGTTCCTTAAAGTTTAGAAACATGAATATAGGCAGCAGCTGAATGCGTGCAACAGATGGTACAGGCAAGGAAGACTGGCAGCGTAGCTGGCAATGACTTAATTTCACCAGTAGTCTGCGTGTTGATAGATTTAGTTGTTGACATCAGAAGCAAGTGAAAGATTTTTGTTAATTTTAAAGGATGTTATTTTTTGAACTGCATCATTTTTCAGATTTTGCAGTACTTCTAGTTCCAGATAATAGTCCTGCATGGAATATACACAATTTCTGGCTTACCACCTACTCTTTCCAGATAAGACTGTGCTTAAAATGTATCACAACAAACAAGGCAACAAAGTGAGTAGGTGTGTGGTCTGATCTGTATGTTTATTGTTGGGTATTTCAAGGCAGTAAAATCTGGGATTTGGCTTTTAAATCACATTAGCATTTTCAAAGCATGTAGGGTTGAAAGCAGTCATTTTATTATCATTGGAAAACCATGGAATTAAAAATTAGTCTCTGTTGCTAGTTGAAAGAAGACTTCAAAATAGAAAGGAAAGGGCAGAGAAGGGAGGTTTACAAAAAAATCATTTTTGCAGTTATTACTAATCAGATTCAACAGCCAAGCAAAATAAAATCGCTATCTCCCCAACTATCATTACTACAGTAGAACACCTAGCTTCGTAACTAGGTGATATTGACTCAGTCTTTATCCTCTAGCCCTCTGTTTCCCAGAAAACCTTAAGACTTACAAACTTTATAGTTAAGGAAAGAAATCTTAATACAACACATCATCTGTGTACACATGAACTTTAATGATTCTTCTGACTGGCTATCAGATTTAAATAAGATAAGATATTATTTTCTTCTTTTAACATATTGTCTCTAATAAAATGACAATATTTCCATGGCTGGTTCCCAATCCCTGATTTGCATGCTTCTGACTGACTTTCAGAGGTTGAAGTAATGGGCTAGTAATGGTTCTCTTCCTCCACCTCCCCTAAAATTCTCTATTCTTTACTGCCTGTTCACCTCACTCAAGCAGCACTTTAAGAGGCTATTGAGGATTATTTTGCCATTTGTTTCCCAAATAAATTCATGTCCTCAGTTAACGAAGTGGAGACGCACAAGGAGAATATTGAGATAAATGAAAAAGCAACATCAGAAATAAAAAATGACTCACTGATAAAAGCCTTTATCTCCTTTAGGTACCTTCATAGATTCAACAAAGGCAAATTCAGAAAAAGCTCTTGTTATTTTTACTTAATTAAACCTCTGCTGGGTGCTTCAAGTGTAAGCTAGTGTTCATAACAGGTAGGATATTTGGGTTTGTTGCATTTGAAGCAATGTATGACACAGCTGCCTGAGTAATAACATTAGCAAGGCTGAAGAGTCAGGACCTTTCTGGGTGCAAAATCCTCAAAAGACTGTTCTTTCGTGATATAAAACCAGATATGATAATCTGCAGAGTTTGGGATAACCTTGTTGAGAAGCAGAGCAGCAGGGCAATGAATAGTGTGTGTGAGTATGCCATGTATGTTAAAAAAAGACTTAGAAAAACAGTTGGCTATTAAAAAGGAATTTAATACTGCTGCCTCAACATTAGTATGAACACATGTTGTACAAGGATAACAGGAATTGCTAAATAAACTGTGAAGTAGTTTCACTATTTCATAAAGTCCAGCAAAACAAGTGTTTAGTACAGATCCCAGACAAAATCTTTAATTTGCCAGAATTTATCCCTGAGTTTCTGTGGTTAGCTTTGCCCCAATGTCATGAGTGCATTTGTCTGCTGAAGTTTAGATCTTCTTTGCAAACATTGTGTATTTGGGTTGCGTGCATTAAATATCCCACACTTCACCCAAGGCGGCAACTTGTGCCGGGCAATTATTTGTGTGTGTTTATATTGGAAGATTATCCTTGCAAAGATGTAACTGGAAATGGAGCTATCAAGATCCAAATGACTGACATCAGTCTTTATAAAAAACCCAGATCTTTAAGAGAATAAATCAAGCTTCCAGACTGTACCCCAGTAAGGATTTGAAAATCGAGGAACAAATCTCCACGATTATACCATTTCTGCTCTGGTAAGTATAACCTGTGGTGGAAGATAAATAGAAGAATATAGAAGTTTGAGGAAAAGGCACCGAATTAAAAAACTTCTGTTTATCTGGGAGAATTTTGTTTAAATACAGCACTGCTGCTAGACTAGGTAAGGAAATAATTGAAAATTAACATTTAATTTTATTTTAAGGTCAATTGCATTTCTTTGAATATATTTCTACTGCTTGCCTCATGGTGTCATTGGTCCCACCCCAAACTAGATAATCTCATACATATCGTATGCTGTGAAGAGTTTGAGTCACTTACAATTTTGCAATAAAAAGACCTTTGAATCAAAACTACCATGGGAATAATTTAGAAGATCTAGGTTACTCTCAGGAGTGCTTCCAACACAAATTCTTATTCATTTTATCCATTTTTGTTATCCAGTTAGCATAAGTAGGTCTTTGTGTGTGTGTGTATAAGATCTATGAACGCTGTAACATGCTATAAATCGAAAGTGTGAAGAATTTGAAAGAAAAAAATTTCCAACACTTCTATGGCCTTTTTGCCTTTAATTTTGTCTTTAAATTCTAAAGCACGCTATCAAAAGAATAGAAAATAAAATCCCCTTTCTACTTTATATGCAAAATACAGAATCTGGGGTGCTGACCCACCAAAATGCTTCACAATAGACCAGACTAGAAAATATTTTGGCTGTGAGTTGAGATCACTGAAAGCATAGAACATTCTAAAAGTATTCTTTCACAGTTTTTCATAGAATCTTCAGGATATAATTTATAAGAAGCTATTCTTCCTTATTTATTTTTTTTCTTTGGTTCTTAATGTCTTTCCCTAACCTTATCTCCAAGAGAGTTTGCAGGTAAATTGTGTGTACAAGTGGAGGCAAGCATGGGGATTGGCTTACAGGCCTGCCTTGCAGTGCAGCTGGCAGTGCTTCTGATCAGCTCTGTGATGTGGTTAGTCTTTCCTCTCCTAAGAACCAGATTCCTGTTTCTCTAACGTGCCAAAATAAACAGCTGGGTTTTAAAAGGAATACTTCTGTGAAAGTGCTTCATCAGATCCAAGCTGCTGTGGAGGTGAGAGTCACATAGGGGACACAGGGTAGAGAAGTCAGGAAACTATGGCAAAACAACTTTTCCCCCTTGCAACTATTTTTGTAAATGAATTAGTATTTATTATACATTAATGCCATATGTAACGTGAGATACTGTGGCAAGTAAACCAATCAGAAACAGAGAAATCCTGAGAGAGAACAAATGCTCCAAAACGCATCTGCAGAAGAATTGCAAATTGGGAGTAAAACCACAGAAATGTTAAAGGACAGAAATATAAATCCATTACAGCCCATCTACAGTGCCAAATAGGACAAATGAGGCCAAAAATACCATAAGAACCTATACTTTTATGTATTTTGGCAATTATCCCTCAGACCTGGCTCTAACTGGAAAATATAAATGAATATGAATTTAATAGCAAAAAAGAGAATCAAACTTTGTAATATAATTCCTCCACAAAAGATTAATTTCAAGTTTGATAAATGGAACAAAGTTCAGGTGTATTAGAACTTACTCAGTCATCACCAGATTTTGACAAAGATGCTGGTAGGCTAATCTATATTAAAATTTGAGTTTACATCTACATTATCAATTTCCATCTTGAATCAGTTCAAAAAAATCAACAACTGTAAGCACTGAAAATCACAAATAAAGCCACAAAATAGTCAAAATCTGGCTTAAAAGTCCTGAGTGCTAAAAAAAGAAAGAAATAGAATTTTAAAAAGGTATGTTGTGGTATCTTTTTTCTTTGAGTTGTTATTTCTGAGACGATAAAGTACCATCTGGTCATTATTTTAGACTTTTTGTGTGTCGCGACCCAGATCAAAAACATACGTGGGTTTTTTTCCCCATTTTTTTCTATTAAAATGAAAATGGGGTGGTTCATGAAATATCTCTACTTCTGGAGCCAAGCATAAAGATGAGCCCTCCCTTCACTGATATTATCTAAGACTTGGAGTAAAGTCCCCACAGTGGAGCACTGATTTTCCTTTTTACGTGATGAGTTCTTTAATCTCGGTAACATGCTAATTACATGTGTTACAGGTGAAACCCCAAAACACAGGCAAATTTAGGTAGGCTTGGCCACTGACTGTTTTGGCACGTCTGACTTCTCCTTGAACAAAAGATGTGCTGATGTCACATCTGGATTTCCTGTATTTTGTAGATTTGTTTCTAGCGTTTATGTATCTCAGTAAGTTTTCCTTCTTGGTAAAGCAAGTCTCATTAACAGCACACTCTTCTTTCATCCCCTGAACTGTTGTCTAATTGCTGAATCTTTGATCTTATTAGAATTTTTCCTATAAAACTGTAGCTAGAGTGGTAACGGAACATTTCCTAGTACCAGGGAAGAGTAACAAGGAAGAAAATGTTTCCTCTCTTTAATATCAAATATTTGAAGTCAAACACTAGCTTCATTTTGCTCATACTATTGAATACATTGTATTGCATTTCATTAACATAATTTATCAGCACTGCGCAGCTGATATCCTTTCCAAACACAGTTATGCCACAACTAATATCTAGTTTTAACTGATTTTCCTTCTGCATTTTTTTTTTTTAAATTTTCCACAATGATGAACCTCGTAACATCTAGAAATGAGAAATAACAATGAAAAATTGGATTGTTGGTCTTCAGAGCATAGGGGATTAAAGACCTCCACCTGGAGTCTTGTTACATGTGGAGTCAGTCCTTGGACATTTTCTGCTTAATACATTTGCTGATGATATAGAGAAGAAGGCATGTGCTCCATCAAGTAGGTTAAAAACTCCGAATTGGGGGTAATAGATGATACGCACAAGGGCAAGGCCAGGGGAACATTAGCAAGCTGAAGAGATGAGCCAACAGGAACTTTACGAAATTCAGCCAGGACAAACGCAAAGTCCTGAACCTGGTACAGAGTACAGCCCTAAAATGATACAGGCTAGGGTCTGGGTAGAGTCTGAAAAGGCATCAGAATTCATTGTGAGGAGGAAGTTAGAAATGAATTAGAAGTGCATTATTAGCAAAGACAGCCAACAGCATTCTGGGCCGTATTAATAGAAGCACAACCAGCAGTTCAAGGAAAGTAATTGTTCCTCTTTACTGTGTAACACTACATTGAGTTTTGTGTCAGCTCCCCACTACAGGAAGACATCAATAGACTGGAGGTAGTTCAAAAGAGGGCCACCATGATAGTCGGGACTGCAGCACTTGCTCAGTGAGGAAAAGCTTGTTAGCCTGTAGAAGAGGCTGTTACAGGGGAATTTACTGGCCATCCTCCCAGCAATCATGGAGAATTCATCAAGAAGATGGAATTCTTCGCAGTGGTGCATGGTGGGAGAATTGCAGACACTGGTCATAAGTTGAAATTCTACATATAAATATTAAAATTTCTCAAGCCAGATCCACACCATGTCAAAATGTCTGTAGGTAATTCGGCTTTATTCATTACAGTTTTCTTAGTAGTTAAACTCTTGCTTTAGAGGGAATATTATTTAAGCATTTAACGATTTGTAGTTTGAAAAAGTCTACTACATGATATTATATACATATCTGACTCTCCAAATCAGTTCTTCTGAATAATCTTGCCAAAAAGGTTATTAATGAAGATGAGAGAGAAATTAAATTATTAGGACTGATACTGACAGAATTATATTAATGTTACTAAGAAAAATCTAGACTTCCCAGCAGAGCAGGCCAGATGTGACTAAGAAAGGCCGGCCACTTAAAAGAGTGTCTTCAAGGGTGTCTCTATCTTGGAGTGTAAAGACAAAAAAGGACATGGTGAGTTCCCCGATTTTTGCAAATACTGGAAGTAACTACGCTATTAAGTTAAAGTTTGAAAAGACTAATACTAAAGGGCTGAAGCCATTATTTAAATTAATATTACATAGGTTTGTTTTACAGAGGCCAAATATTCTGCATTGTAGTCTTACATGTGCACAGACTAGTAGTTCCAAATATATGGTGTGCCATACCACATTGTGAAAAGCAAAGTTGGCTGAAGAATAGTTTGGGAATGTTAAATAACAACCATCCTTGAGTATTTCAGACTAAAAACAATCCATCATAATGGACAGAGGATATCACATAATTTTTGAAATACTGTACTGTGTCTTTTGTTGTTGTTGTTAAGTATTAATTACATGTAATGACACTGAAGTTAATAAATGCCAATAGCTATATGAGGAAAAATGTTACAACTGAAGAAGCAGACTTTTATATTTTTTTATGTTTTCAGGCTAGATATCCTTTTATTTTAACAAAATGCTTATCGTTATAGAAGACAAGTCGGCTGAGTTGTCCCAAAAGTTACAAAACCTTAATTGGCCATCAGTACAGGAAAACAAAAATACAAATCAGCTTTATCACTTAGAATTTTCATTATCATCACATACAGTATGACAAACATATTAGTGCTATTTAAAAGTGATAAATCTTAGGGGTTTTTATCATCTTTCATGCATGGTAGTAAATAGACACTAGCCAAGAAATTCTTGATTTCCTCTTCATGATCTTTTAATTCTTTTGGTCATTCCTTTTCCTTTGATCGGATATCGTGCATTATTTACCTGGAAATATTACTACTCCAGTTCTAGTTTATTTTACTCCTTCACATATCAACATCCATAAATCTATTCTTCATTTTCTTTTTTATTTATCTTTCTTTTGTCCCTGTATTTATTTTTACACTTTCCCACCTCTTGTTCTTTCTTCTGTTCTCTCTACTTTTCTATCCCTCTTAACATCTAGCTGTTTAAACAATTTAACCTTTCTGTCCTTCAGGCAGAGACCTTAAACTTCTGCATGCTTCTGCGTTTAGGGGGAGGCAGGGTATTCTCTATACTACTTAGAACACATAAACTTATTAAAGATTTCCAGGAAAAATTCCCGAGAGAAGTTGTATGTTTTCATTTGTATATCTCCACAATCATTGGGTAGACCTCTCCTTTTCTAATGAAACTCCTCTTTATTTGAAGGAGCTACAAGCAATATCCTGAACTAAATAATGCTCCTGATGTCTGTTTCCTTCCCAGCAGCTACACAAACAATCATTATCCATTTGCAATTCAAGGACAAATTCTACAGTAAGGTATTTAAATGGGCAGAAGGACGTTCAGAGGTCCCTGAAAATTTGAAACGTGGAGATATCTCTATAGTCCTGAAAAACAGGCTGCTTCAAAGTGGAGGAGGAGTTTGAAATAACACATTTGTGGGTAGGGAGAGTTTCATCCTGCAGCCAACATGAACAAAGTCACTGTGGTAGTACAATTACTCTCCTCCTGCTAAGCCTCACAGACCATTCTAGACTGCTCAGCACAACCTCTGATGTGTTTGGAACAACATCTTCCTTCCCCTCTCTGGGCTGCTATCTGATCCAATGGAGAAAAAGTCCTGCTGTATAGAGGCAGTCATTCAAAATGGCAAGCTATCCCCCCTGGCCTCCTGAAACTCGTAATTGTGAAAGAAACTCTCTTATTGCCCAAAGAAGGGAACTGATAATCGGTACCCTCAACCAGGCACACTGGGAGAGAGAATACATTTTGTCACAATGCAATGATCCAGAGCACTTAGGGATCCCCCTTCAGTGCTCTTAGGGATCCCACCTTCAGTGGTGTCCTGTGTGCCAGAGAAAGATCTCGTCATTGCCTAAGAAAGAGATTGACCATCAGCTACTTCCCCTGACAGCTGCTACCAGATACCTTGATAACGGCCCAGGTGAAATGGTCTAACTTACGGAAATTTCCACCTATATGGTGTCTTCCAAGCGTGGCCAAAGTAAATATCAAAATAAATGTTCAAATACCCGGTGAAACTCAAATATGTAGAAGCTCTATAAGTAAGCAACCATACGGAAGACCCATTGAGCTCTTCCGGATGGCAGCAGGCTGGGACCAGTAATCTACCCCCTGAGCCTGGGTGCCTCTCAGCTGTAGTGGATGATCTCATTTGCTAACAAAGCATACGAAAAGGCCTTACGTGAAATTATCCCACCTTAAGAACTGACCACTGCTTGTCAGGAATGCTGGTGCATTGAACAGGATTATTCTCACCCATCTCAAACCATCTTTCAGATTTCTTGAGATCTGACCATCACTTGTTGAGTAATGGTAGTGTATAATATGTGAGCGTTCTCACTAATCTTAGGATGGAAATCTTCAGGCTAGCCTCTCTCTGTCCGTCATGACCCATACTTTTCTAATGCCAAAATATTTATATATATTAGTGTACACATATATCTCTGTGCTTGCATATACACTTATTACACTGTGTAGTAAATAGAAGAGTATCTTATAATAATTTTCAAATCTGATTAAGTTGTTCACTTATTTTATTGTACAACATATATTGAATATTTTAATTATATTGTTAATCAGTTGATAATTAAACATTAATAGGAATTTTGCAATCTTACCGCAATAAATTCTGAATTGCTGATAAACAAATTCCTGTCCATGACAATCACTCAGCTATCCCTCTGACTGGATGTGCTGCTGCATACCTTTTAAGGGTCCTTGTCACCTCTTCTGATTCAGCTACAGCTGGCTACTTCAGACACTGGAAGGCTTGTGTTACTGCCACTAAAGGTAAGGATGCTACAGGTCTACCTCTCCTGATATCTTTCTAGCTTCTTTACAGATAGACTGCTTAGTCATCTGTGTGGCCTATCATTTGACTGTTTCTGAAGTACAAAAACAATAATAAAAAAACCCCAGTTGTATAGGAGGTGGTCTCCTCTAGCCTTTGAAAACAAGATAGTGATATTCTTGGTGACTCAAAGTCATTAACATCTTTCCTGATAAAGTAAAACATCAGATTCTGTGGTGATAATCCTAACAGTTGTTCTTCCTTAATTTCAATCCTTACATAGTGTTTTCTTTCCCAGTATTTGGCAGCATTTTAAAAGATAACAACAATTTAATACAGACATGTCCCCATGGGCAATTTCACCAGCACATGAATGAGCTCATTAATGTAATATAGAGACATGGCTGTGGGCTTTGATTTTTTTTCCTTAATACTTCTCAAAGCTCTCAAACTTCTTCTTTCCTCTAAATTATTTTGTTAAAGACACTTAGTCCAGCTGTCAGTTCATACTTGTAAATGCAATCTGTTACATCAATCAAACCTGATGAACCTTTTATAGTCCTTGTTGCTCTGAATGTGTTACTTTTTACATCTACATCGTATTTTTGGAATGTAGTCATATTCAATTGGTGTGATATCCATAATCATATATTGTATCCTCCAATAAGAGTAAATGAAACTATAAAATTCCATTGTAGTTAAGACCATTTCCCACAACTCTACTTGTTTCAGTTATTCTAACCTCACTGCTCCTTGGCAAACATTTTGCATGGTAGCCATACTAACCCCAGTCTATTTTATTCCTTCATAGTTACTCATGGCATCCTGTCATAAAAATTCAAAGGGTGAAGGGAATATAAAATTGGAAGTTGGCCAATGAGGAAAACTTTTATTTGTTTCACTAGTTTGATGAACATTAATTTGTGTTATTTAAGACTAAATTGAAATAGGTTCCTGAAGAATGGTCTAATAAAACTTACAAAATGTCACCTTCCAGCAAACTTAATTTATTGTTGCTAAGTAAATGATGTAACACAGACTAGATTCTTAATGGTAAGCTAAATGAATTGAATATCCATTAAACAGATTTAACTGATGCTTACTGCCACTTATACATGGGTGATATGTGTTATTTCTTGTGTTTTTATGAGGTTACACAATGTTGAATTCATGTGGTATATTTAACGCTAGAACAAAATAGGACTTAGTAGAATGTAGCATAAAATATGGTTCACAGATGTTCGATCTTGCGTTTCCTGGTTAGCTTGGGTTTTTACGCGCGTGTGGAAGGAAATGATTTGAAGAAAGACAGTCCACTGCTACTGATCATGTATTAGCAGTTTACCATAAATTATGGGGTAGTAATTCCACCAGAGTATTCTGTCAAGCACAAACTATGACAAGTGACTGTAATTAAAACCTTCCTCTGACTGATTGTACGTGAAACTAGTGGCATCTCTTTTTAATGTCAAATAATTCTTCCAAACATAAGACTCCATTTTCATGTCTGAAGATTTTTACCAAACCATTTGAGAACATGCTTCCATAGCAGGGTTCTGAATGCCTTTGGGTAATGCAAACCATACACTTCAATTTTTTTCTGAGCAATATATTGAGTTTCTCCCTATTTAACCCACCTCCTTTCCTGAAAGCTCAACCTTGTCAGCAGTTTGGAGCAGAATTGTGAAATGACAAAGGAAGATAAGCTATTTGTCTAAGATTTATTTGCTGCTAGCCTTGCAAATGTCCATGTTGGAGCAAAGACACATATTTTAAAAAAGTTTGTTTGTGCTCAGGAAAAAAGTCTTAGAATACTGAAATTCAGATCTCTCTAAGTTATTTATTACTGGTCTGTGTGAATGACAACTGAAATTTGGATTCTACCATCTTTTCAGTTTCTCTGTCACTTGTTTCTACAGGGTGGAATAAAAGAAATTTCAGAAAGATAAGGATATTTTAGAAGATCTAGAACTAGAAACAAGAGTTGGCATTAGGGAGGAAAGCAAACAGGTTAACCAGGCACGGGCAAACCAGAAAACAGGGCTTGCAATGGAGACAGAAAGTGTGATGTGTGCAAGTATTAATTAGTATATCAGGAGAAACTGAGAATCAGGAACACTAAGACTGAGAACAAATGTGGGAAGAATGCGCAAATGAATGATCTATTGAACAGCTGAAGGGAGAGGAAGAAAAGGAACTGTCCAAGTGCGGAGATTAATGAATTACGACTGTGATCAGATAGACTGGGATTTTTCAGGCTATGAGATTGTGAGAAAAAGTAAAGAAATATAGGAAACAAAAGTCTAGCTCTTAGATTCTGAAATAACGTTTGTCTGAATCAGACCTTGTCTCAAGCTATCTAATGATACAGTATTTGTGTAACACATTTGGAAGTTTCTATAGGCAATTGTTTCAGTGCCCTGATACTACAGCAGTCCTGTATGCCTCAACTCCGGTTTGGCCAAGGAAACAAAATTCTGAAACTAACTAACCACTAACATACACTAACTAGTGTATGGTTTGTTGAAGAACTAGCAGCAATCAAGAGGAAGGTCATGCACTAACCCATGTAGCAAAAACTGTGAAGCAACGGTTCTCAGGTTGTGCTGCTTCAGGATGTGCAGGTTCCCATCGCACATTTGGTTTCTGATAATAGGTGTAATCTGGCAGTACATTGCTTGGCAAGTCCAACCCAATAACTGGGTAGCAAGAATAGCACTAAAATGAAGAGGGAGTAAGAGGTAGAGTAGAAAAATGCTAGGAGGTGAAAACTTAAGTGATCTTAATTTCTCTTTGTGTTCAAATCTTTTACTAAAAATGTGAATAATATCCTTCTAGCTCCTAGAACAGCAAGAAAATAAAATCTTAGCTGTAAAATTATTTGAAAATTAATCTTCTTTTCTTTAATTATAGGCAACCTTGCAAAAAAACATTCAAAGAAAAAAAAAACAAAGGCCCTGGCAGCATCAGTCAACCAGAAAGAAAAGATTAAATAGCTGGTCATAACAATTACTCCCTTCTTTGCATGACACGAGTCAGAGGATGTATGAAAAAACAGTAGCTAATCATATGATTTAAAGTTTTATCAAAATCCATTAGAGAACAGAATGCTAAACAGATCATTCACAGATGATAATGTCATGTATTTGGTTTCACGTCTTTGCCCAGGCTTTCCAAATATCTTCTCCTCTCTTCTGCATAGCAGGGGAAAAATTCTAGGCTGATATGCTTCTCTATTTGTCTGAACTTAAAAACACTTCAGTACTGAAGGTTCAAGGTCTACTTATAGTGAAAGCTAAAGTGGAGACTCTTTGTTTTGAAAAGTTTTGAGGGCAATGTTAGCCAACTTGGTTTTACTCAGTAACAGGGTATATACACTGCAAAAATCACATAGCTGTATATAAAAGAAATTTGCTAGCTACAACTAGTCTTGGGTTGTTAGATGTCCATCTTCTTTCAATATTACAAAATAACTGTGATTTAGAGTACATAGACATCACATGCTGGCTGCTGCACAGTGCCGGTGTCTATCTGTGGTACTTGAAGATGCTACTAGATATGAATCTTCAGTTGTGATAAATTTGATTTTGAGTTGTCTATTTAAAAATCCACGTACATGATTTACACATCTCGAATGCTCTGACACTTGGTCACTCCAGAAATTTGTTTATAACTTGCATCCGGTATTTCATTTAATTGGTAGCCCATGAACTCTGGCATCCATATTTCTCAGAGTATTAGGCTTTCTGATATTAAACTAAACTAACCTTTACACTTTGCACTTATTGTTTGTGAAGTGATTGTATTATAAACTGTGGTGAAGGTTAGAAATAATTCTCTGTGCAGATTTCTTTTTTTGGAATCATTCCAGCATATATACCTAGTTATGGATGTTACACCAAATCTGAAGAAAGGGCTTCAAAATTCAAGAAAGAATTCTGAGGCTTAGCCTTAGCTATGATTTTCCTTTCAAACTTTAGATATTGTCACCCTCGTATGGAGAGTCAAATTTCCTGGTGGCTGTTCCTTTCTTTGCTACTGGTTTGGTCTTTTTAAATGTTCTTCAGAGATATTGCAACGAGTTAGTGACTGTGTTCTAGGAAGTACAAAGACTGCAGAAGACAGGTCAAAAGGCTGAATGTATGTCATAAACAATTTTTTAATAGGTTCATTTAAAGTCATTCCATTAGGTTAATATCTCAATGAAAAAAACTAACTCAGTTATATTTTAATAATAAAGTGATTAACTTCAGGAAACCACCTACATTTTTGTGCTATTGACATTAGTTAAAAATTAATCCTCAGGCATTTTACCAAAAGGATAGGTGGTATCTTCACATTTTAATATTGATTTAGTTGGAACTGGTTCTGAGAATTTGGATGTTAAGATTATTCTTATCCAATCAAGAAACTGAAGCAACAACAAGTGATTCATATCCAATTATAAATCGTAACATTTTTGATGGTCAGAATGAACATCTCAAATTGACCAAAAATATATTTGCATAATGTATTTGACAAATAATTTCAGTGGTATGTACCGTGCAGAAACCTAGTTTTGCACATATTGACCATTCACAATAAAAAGCAGTGCTAGGAATGTCTCTTCAAATTATTAGCTATGAGGCATTTTGCTGGTCCTTCCAGTTCTTAATGATAATGACTTCCTCCTGTATTTAAATACACTCAGATACCACGATGATGAGCCCCATTGGGTATGTACATAGGCAGAGTGTTTTCTTTCAGTTGTTAACAACATTTCTAAACAGTGTCTTCATTATATCCCCATAGCTGAATTACTGGCAAGAACAAGTAGCAAAAACTGCAGTGCTCTTCAATGCTGGGCTATATTTTGGCTGTATATATCAGCTCATCATCAATTCAAGCTGTAGTTAAAGTGAATTACTACTTTAGAGAGTACTCTTGCCACACAAATTGAAAATTAAGGGAAATCGAGGTATAACTTTTCTTCCTCAGACCATCAGAGAATAGGCACAATGTACTTAGTCTGATCTGTAAATGAAAAAATCAAGCAAACCTCTACACACATTCATATCAGGCAAAGAAAAGTTTTTTCCAAGTTTCTACATTCACTACAAATCCATCGTTGTCTCCACACATGCTCAGAAAATGCAGAGGACCATAAATAATTGTAGTTACATTCAGCTGCACAAAGATTTGTAAAGTCTTCAGGAGCTGCCTCTGTTTAGTGACAGTGGCATTCACAGTACTCCATTGCCATTTAAAAATAAGCTTATTTGTCTGCAGCTGTTAGCAAGAATGGAGGTAAAGCTGCAGATGATACTTGCCTTGTTTTATTCCCACAGAAGCTGTATATCATCAGTTTGAGGTCAAACACCAAGTTAGAGGTGTTTCATTAAAATTTAACCTATGGGTCTAAACTGTCTCACGTGAACAGGCGAGCTAGTCATGCAGATCACTGGGAGAGTGATTTGGAGACAGTTAAATCATTGACCTGTAACCTTAGAATGATTTTGTTAGTAAAACATTGGCTTTCCTAGTAAAAAACAGAAGACAGAGTTTGAGGCCATGCAGGAAAGGAATGTTAATGTAATTTTTGTATCTGTCAGAGGAGTAGCTGCAGCATTCTTAGCTTTGTATATAAAATACGGTATGCAATAATACACTAAGGACGTATAAACCCATCTTTCTCAAGCTGTGGCAGCCAGTAGCTTGAATCAAAACATCAGTTCCGTTCAGGATTAAAGAGATTAAAAGTGCTGTGGTCCATGGATAAGTGAAACTGCGTTTCTCTTTTCTTAGCTAGGACTCTATAACCTGCACCTTGATGATCAGCTTGAACAATGATTTTTTTTGCGAATTTGCAGCTGTGGGATTGTTGCACATTTGCACTTTGACTCTCAGGCTGCATCTGATCCTGGTTACAGTCTGCCACTATAATATGCTCTATTTCTTTTTTAAAGCAATATAATTCAGTAGTTTATATGAAAATACTGGCTTCATCAGACAACAACAGAATACTTGGGAACGGTACTCCCTTTTCTTCCTTCTCTTCTCTCTCTGGTTAATTCATGGCTCAGCCAAGAGAATTTATACTCCTTTTCAGTGAAAATGAGAGCTCAAGTCCTTCTTTAACATACCTAGTTGTCTTGTTTCTCAGATTAGGCCCTTTATCACCTGTTGCACACATTTGCTTGCTGATACCACCTGGAGATTTCCTGTAAACATTCCCTGAGACAGGCATATGGAGTTTTTCCTCTCTTGCCATGTGCCAACCGTATTGTTTTGAGCCAGAAATATAAATAATATTGATCACACTAAGGGTCTTCTAATCTGGTGATGCTCAGGAAAGCTGTTCATATTAAAAATGTACATGTGGGCTAACCGTCTCTGGAGTAGTGTCACTCACCTTGTCATCTGCAGGTAACTGGTGGCCTGTCAGAGCATTTCAAGTGGGAACAGCCTATTGTGTTCTCATCTCCTCCATGACTCTGATTGACGAGAAACAAACAGGTTTAACAGCATCACAGATGCAAATCTGTAAGTTTCATTCATTTTTTTATGATATTAGTATTTTAAACAAAAATGTTTCTAAGAACACTAAATCATAATTTTGTAAAATAAATCAACTTGCTTATACTAGCAGCATAACTGTCAGGAGTTTTGTTAGCTATCCAAGTGTAGCGGTCCACTAATTTTTTGCTAGCAAAGTGGCCTACTTCTCTAGACAATAATATATGTGATATTGCTACATCTTATGCTTCATTCACCTTTAAATGTAAAAGAAATCTTATTGTCTGCTGCAAGTATGAATACCATAATTTACCATATTTCTTTGTATCAAATTTTGTACACTTTTCATAAGTCTTATGATATAAGTTTATTTCACATTTACTCGCAGGTCTATTCCAGCGCTCTCTGTGTGTGGATATATATCTAGGAAATATCAGGTGACCCAAAAGATCAACTCACCACAACTGTGATCTAAGCAGGAAATCCACTGTGTGGGATAAGAGAGTCATTTGTCAGGAAAAAAACAGCAATAAAATATGCATCAGCCTACAATTCTCAGAAGTCTGACATTATAAAATGGAGAAAAATTTCGGAGGAGAAGCAGGGATTGTTATAATCCACAAACAACTCCTGTGATCACAATCACATTGCAACTCCTTTTTCCTTTTTTTCTTTTTTTTCCTTTTTTTCCTTTTTTTCCTTTTTTTCCTTTTTTTTGTCCTCATGTGCAAGAAGAAAATTTGTTTATCAGAAATTAGGCTGAGCAAGCTTTCCCAAAATTTCAGTTGCCCTTTGGTTGTATAAAAGCTCTTCCTCTTAAATATCAGGGCTTTACAATGGTAGAAAAAAGAGAAGAATGAAGTGTAATGTGGGTGGGAGCTGTTTGTTTACTCACTTTGCTTTCTTTTGAAATAAAGCTCCAGAAAGACTTCCCTTAAACCATGTTGTAAAGGTAAGATAGCGGTTCCTCTCATTTGCATGTTTCCGTAACAATACTTTAAAATATTCCCAGCAGTAGGGACTGGCATACAAAAGCATAGTGGTCATCAATCTTTCAAATTGTGAATGATGACACAAGTTCCAACAATGATCTGATGAGTCACTTACTCTAAGGTTCTCTGGGGAAACGAGTGGTTCACTACTTTATTTCACTAATTAAACTAGAAACGGCTGTGTCCTTACTGCTGGGTGGACTGCCAAGATTCAGTGCTCCTCTTTTGTAAGCTACCTGACCTACCACTGATGTCAGTCACAGCAATTAGCCTGCCAACAAAATCATAGGGCAGAGGATACTGTGCCAGACACGCAACATCCTTCCACTCTTCTGTTTGTTGTCTGGAACAAGAAAAAAAAATCATTCAAAGTGTTGTCATGTGTTTAAGGATAAGCATCTCTGCTTCCTTACAGACTACCACTGTGAATATCACAAACTTTCACATTTGTCTTTTATAATTCTCCGCTATTTGCTGCTTTTCTTTCATCAGATCAGTCCTCATGCTAATAGTGTCCCACCTGCCAGTGTTTTTTTCTTTTTAAACCTTATAGATATGACTTTTTACACAGTAAAACACCATGATGTTAGAATTTATAGCAAGAATGGCAGTTTTTGTCTGTCAAATTATGCTTCAGATTTAAAACCAAGCAAATAAATCTCATCCTTTTGATTTCATAGTACTGTGTTTGAGTAAGGTAACCAACTCAATACGTTTCCAAGCACAGGCTAAGCAAACACCTGTAGTTAAGATGGAAGCTAGCTCTACTCATTTTCAAAGGGAAAATTTTATGACAAGAAGCTGAGCAGTACAGTTGTCACAACAGAAGGACGGGATGTCATCCAGAGGGACGTAGACAAGCTGGAGAATTGGGCCTGTGTGAGCCTCATGAGGTTCAACAAGGCCAAGTGCCAGGTCCTACACCTGGGTCAGGGCAAACCTCAGTATCAATACAGGATTGGGGCCGTTGTGATTGAGAAGAGCCCTGTGGAGAAGGACTTTGGGTTGCTGATTAATGAGAATCTTGACATGAGCTGTCAATGTGCGCTTGCAGTCCAGGTCAACCATGTCCTGGGCTACATCAAAAGAAGCGCAGCCAGCAGATTGAGGGAGGTGGTTCTGCCCCTCTACTCCGCTCTTGTGAGACCTCACCTGGAGTGCTGTGTCTAGTTCTATAATCCCCAAAATAAGAAGGGTGTGGAACTGTTGGAATGGTCCAGAGGAGGGCCATGAAGATGATGAGAGGGCTGGAGCACCTCTGTTATGAGAACAGGCCGAGAGGTTTGGGGTTGCTCAGCCTGGAGCAGAGAAGGCTCTCGGGAGACCTCATAGTGGCCTTCCAAGTGCCTGAAGGGAGCCCACAAGAAATCTGGGGAGGGACTTTTTAAAAGGGCAAATAGTGATAGGAGGAGGGGGAATGGCTTTAAATTGGAAGGGAGAGGATTTATATTAGAAATTAGGAAGAAATCATCACGCTGAGAGTGGTGAGGCACTGGCACAGGTTGCCCAGGGAAGCTGTGGGTGCCCCATCCCTGGAGGTGTCCAAGGCCTGGTTGAGTGGGGCCTTGAGCAGCCTGGTCTGGTGGGAGGTGTCCCTGCCCTTCGCAGGGGGCTTGGAACTGGATGATCCTTAAGGTCCCTGCCAACCCAAACCATTCTAAGATTCTATGACTCTATGATCTGGCAGAGACTGGTGATACTACATCTCAAAGAGAGCACTTTGTAACCTCAGAATGGTACGCGTAAGAATTTGTTTTGGCTTACTCAAAGCTATCAAAATATCTGCTGAGGCACGTTACTGCTGAGCAACTTAAAACAAATCCTCAGACTTTCAGGACACTACACTTTCATTTAACCTCCCTTCAGTTATTTAGAAATTGAACATTGATTTTTACCATCTGCATCTCATACTCTTCCGATGCTCTATTGATTTACTAGGAGCCAATAGTCCTAAGTGCTTGGCTCAAAGAGCTGTATCTCTCTCTTAACTAATTCTGCAATGCTGCTTTAAATGGACATTCATAATCACAGAGGCACTGATTCCCTGGTCATTAATGATAAGTAACAGTAGTAAAATATTTCTTAAAGCATGATAATTTTCCAAGGGTATAAGCAGGCATTGTGAATGCATTTTGCAGGCTTTTAACATGTTTAGGTCAGGTTCAATGTGAGGAGTCAAGCAGCACAATTTCTTTGTCACTTCCTAATGAAACCCAGTGGTGAACTATAATTTTAATCTTGATTTTCATAGATATCCCATATTTGACAAGCAGCTGGCAGTACTGGCCAAGTAACAGTAAATGAGAAATAGACCTGCACACGTTTCATTAGTATTACAAGGAATTGGTTCTATAAATCTCCTGGGTACTGACAGCAAAACCAACTTATACATACTGGTAGAGAGGGATTAGAAATGCATTTTATGAACTGGCAGGAACTCTCCTGTGGGCCTACTACTTGAGAGAAGTATCAATAAGTTAATTTGCCCTTTTGCTAAGAGCACAGATTGCATCCTCTTTCTTTAGCCATTCAAGAAAGGAGAGCGTATGCAATTTTTACAGTTGCGGATCCAGTCCTGGTTTTCCTGAGAAAAATCCTTCTAACACATGGTTAGTTCTCTCTGGGTTTTATTGAAACTGCTTGCTGATGCACCTAGTGAGGATGCTGTCACACTTCACAGCTGTTGCCCCTTCTTATGACAAAACTTACTAAATCTTTGAGCGAATAAACTTTACATGTTTTAACGTTACGGTGCTGAAATCAGAATCAATGAATGGAATCAGAGAGTGGAAAAAATTGAGACATCATTGTCTGTTATTTCAATACCACTTGCCAAATATAACAGTGAATTACATCTATTAAGCTTTTCTGTATTAACTTTTTAGCTCAAACTTTTCTTTTTTCTCCTTCTCCCCTGCCTCTTCAACAAGAAAAAAAAAATCCAAACCCACAACCCGCTTGGATTGGTATTTAAAGCTCCAGAAACCTTGACGATAGCTTTTACCACTCTAGATTTATCATGGGGCAATAAAATAGCGATAAACTTGATTGTTTTATATCTTGTCGGAAAGACAACAAAAGTCTTTCCCAACAGATAATTACACCGTGTATTGCATAGCATAGCATAGCATAACATAGCATACCTGAAGCAATACTGCAGTGGGTTCCAAATATTTTAAATCACTACTGAACATTTCACAGGCCACAAACACTCATTACACAGACTAGGACTGAAAACAATATAAAAGTGTATGATCTATAGCCTGCTTGACATGGCCTCACACACTTTTGTTCGGGAGTCACTAAAATAGGGAGTTCCTTTAGGCCAGTGACAAAAAAAAGCCCTTTCAGTAGCAGCATCTTGAGTTTAGTTAAAATATTCCCGACCAGATATATCTTTCCTCTTTAAAACTGGAATTTATGAGAAGTCATGTAGTTTGAATGTATTATATCTATATGCTTATATATTCTTGTTCCTTTTCTTTCGATAACTTAGTCAAGTTATGAATTGGTAAAAAATCTGACAATTTCAGGGGAAAAAACCCACTCAACTAATGACATCAGAGGGAAATTATATATTGGTATTTCAGATTTTATTAAAGGTAAAACAATTTCTGCTGGAACTCTCCTAGTTGAGGAGAATTTTATTCATAATGTTTGCACTATACAATTTGATTCAACAATGCAACCTCAAAATTATTTACTATTTTTTCCATTTTCATAGCTTCTGATTTCCTGGCTGACTGTTGATATATTGAGGAAACTAAAAGGAACAAAAGGGAAAAAATCACAAGTAGTATGACTATCACTTATAAAGAGATGCCATAATTTTGCAATTCTAACATATGTAGTATCATAAATCAGGATTATATTTATATTGAATTAGCAAGATGGGAACTAACAGAGTGAATTGGTATGGGTATATTGAATTAGGTATGATAGTAACAAAACAGTGGGAAAGGAAGCAAATGGAAAGTGTAAACTCTTTAATAATTAGGTAATGTATTGAAAAGTAGACCAGATGAAGATTGTGTGTACACATACATTAAAAAAGCTCTTACAGTCGCGTCCAGGAATTCTAATTTTGCCCATGGCTACAAAGTATTCTGCATGCAGGCTCTAGATGGGTAAATGAGTTTCTCCAAGGAGCTGAGCTGTAGCTGTGACTGGGCAGCTCAGCATAAACAGACTTGTGTGCCACACGGGCAATCTATGAATCTCCTCTTTAGCTTTAAAGAGTCAGTTGTGCGATTATTTACAGAATAATGGAGAGTGGGGAAAGGGCCTGTAACAGAGCTAGAAGAAAACAGCAAACAAGCTTTTTGGAATAGTTCCTTTTACTTGAATCAAAAATATTTTTTCCATGTATTGCCTAATTTTGAAAGTTTTTTTCCATTCTTAGTTGGAAATATTTAATTACAATTACGATCTGGAATGAGAAAGATATACTACTTCAGGAAAGCATGCATTATGTGTATAAATCCATGCCTGAAATACTTTTCTCAACAGGGATAACAGATCCAAACATATTGTGAAGTGTTTACTCAGTTGTGCCTAAAAGGTCCAGTTTCTCAATATTTGCTAAACAAATCAAGATTCAGATACCATATTATCAGGAAACAGCGCATGGGCTCAAATAGGGTTTCTATGAATTTTTAAGTTTATTCCTTGTGGTGCATTTTAAAAATACCAAGTTTATATCTATTTTTTTTTTTGACTAGTATGAGTACCAGTCACTAGAGTTACACAGAACAGAGTTTAGTGGAAACTCATTTTCCAGCTTTTTGTTTTATTATTATCCTGTTAGGCATTATATTTGCTATCTACAGAACATCAGAGGTATCTGTAAAGATGTGCTTATTACCTGTCCCCAAAATGGAAACAAAGTTCATAACTTTTCAGTGTCAATGAGCATCTTCACTAAATGAGCCTGTCTTTACTAAAAACTTGATACTTGGAAGAGAAGAGGAAGAAACTCTTAGCTAAAAAAAGAAGCATTAATTCTTTTAATTAGATTTTTTAATAATATTAATAATTTGGTTTGTTGTAATATTGCTTCTATATACCAGAAGACTCTCTAAAAGTAGAAAAAATCTATTTCATCCAGATGACAAGTAAAAGCTATTATGTTTTTCAAAATGAAATGGAAAAAAATATAGCAAAATAATCTTATATTAGTGTCCAAAGCAACCTCAATGTGTGAAATTGCATTCACCCTTTGCAAAGAAATCATTAGGAGAACAATAACGAAAGACATAAGTTCTTCAAATCATTGCTATGCAAGCTGAAAACTATTTTTATAAGGGATTGCTGTGATTTATTCACCATGGCTTATTAACAAAATACCCCAATATAAACACAAATCCATTTTGTTCTGAAGATGAAAAAATTTTGCATTGTTCTAAAATATAATTTCTTTGAATTGAGCAGCACCCAAGTCAATTTTAGAAACAACTACTACAAAAAAATTTGCATGGCAAAATGAATTCAGAAACAAAAGCAACAACACAGTTTTTGAAAAGATGTTTTGGAATACTGCCTTCTTGTCTTTCAAAGAAATATTTTTGTCAACATGGACAAATGAATATTGTGTGCCTGACTCACCATTTCAAGTACAGAACTGCTAAATCAATGACAGTATTTATTAATAGTATTCAAATTTCTTTTCCAACATTTTCAACATACAAGCAAGAGCATTTAGTAAAAAAAGTACAATATGGGGAATCCATATGTAAAACGTGAAAAGGCAGTGAGCACAAATAGGTTAAGAAAGAAAATATTGTGCAGTGGTTTCGCTTGATTTTATTGCTGTATCTTCATATATACTCACTTAATTCAGGATTCTTAAGCTTCATGAAAAAAACCCTTAACAGCTAAGCCTCAGTACCGCTAATCCCAGTAACAGCTGGCTATGTTGCAAAACACTGAAGAGGTAGAATGAACTGAAGAAGAGAAAAATAAATACTACTCACTTCTTTTTGATGGATGTATGGAGAAGGCTGATAATAGTGTATAAATATAAATTGCCTTGTTTGCATAGTGCTGTATGCTTTGCATACACTTCTTCAAAATACATTCACGAAACATATATGTTTTGTAAACCACATCACTTACTGTGCTATAACGGTAGTGTTTGAGTGACACTTCTCCAAAATTTCCTTCCTTTCAGTGGACCTGTACAATACACTGTTGAGGAATGTGAGGCAGTTGAGTTGCTATCCATGCTTCCCAGCCCTGCAGAGAGAAAAATGCCAGTTTATGATTCGCTCAAGCCTGGAGATAGTCCATAATTAAGGCTAGATTTAACTGAAGGAGAACTGGCTTCTTAATGTAAGGAATTCTCGGGGATTCCTTCATCCCAGGCTCACACAGCTCTACTTGGCTATTACATACCAGTGGTATGAGTTATTGCATGCCTTGCATTGTGGACTTGTATTTATCCTCATGGCTCACATGAAAGGTTTTCATACACTTTGGGGGGGTTGACAGCGTGCTCTGCACTTTGATGTTTGTGGCAGCATTCTCAAACACAGGTAGCAGGCAGCAGCCTTTGCCAGTGTACCGGTCATTTCTGAATCAGCCAATGTTGTTTCAGAAATCAATGCCTCCCAACTCACTCCAATCAACAGGATCTGAGAGACTAAATGCAAAAAGGCTACTGGAGCATCAACCTCACCCCAGGGAAGCCTCACTCTAGTGAAAAACCAAGCACATCTGTAAGAATCCTCGGTCTCCTTCCTCCTCATGTGCTCCCTGTCCTGTGGTCCCTTCACATCCCACTTTCACTTCACCTAATCTTCCAGGACCACAGCAGATCTGCACTCCAAGACATAAAAGTGGCATATCCCCTTTCCTTATCCACCATTTTGGTGGCAGACAGAAGTGAAAGATTCCCCAGCTCCTATTCCTAATATTGTTGCTCTTGCACGGGGGGAATGATGATCTTTATTATTTTTTTTCCTTAAAGCCTCCACTGAATCATTTGGTCCTCTCTGATCCCATAGGGAGGGCTGATGCAGAAATAAGGCCATGGCTAACCTCTCCAGAAAAGTGAGAATACTTCTTTCTCTTTTAGAACTGGACTGTGTTTATATTTGATAATTTTGATTGAAGAAACCTGACCATATAGACTGGGCTAGCAATTTTTCTTTTCAAATGAGTTAAAGGTCAGTACAGACTTGCCTTTTTTTGGAGATCCTTGAGTCTATAAACTGGCAAAGCACTCTTTTTGCTGATCTAATAATTTATAGACAGCAAATACATCCTTTTCTCTTTAATTTCTTGGACATAAGAAAATCATAAGAGATTTACGGTATTCATGCAAATGGCATAGTAAAACAAACCAACCACTCACCCACCAAAAATCTCTCTGAGAGATAGTCCATCTTTGTAAAACTTTGAGTTTCCAGTCTTAGGAAATAACAATTGTATCCCTCACATTAAATATTTTTACTGTATTTTCCCACAAATCAATGCTGTGAAGCATTTTATATGGAAATGTGGGTACCTGACAGTAGAAGAAAGAATTTCAACAGAGTTATGAATTTTGAAGGCAAAATTTTACAATGGAAGCAAAGGGCATATTCTGTAACAGACTGTACAATTAAGTCCACTGTTTAAAAGTGTGTCTACAGTATCTCTTCAAAAAGAAGAATAAAAGGGAATGCAACTTCAGGTTTGAAGAAGCAAAATTTTTTTGTTTTATTTTTGCTGTCCAGAGTCTTCAAGATGTGCCCTGTTCCTGTAGGGTCAAGTACTGAGAAATCTACATTCAATTCTCCACACTCTTTAAAAGCTGAAACTTAACCTTTTTGTTCCAATTACTGATAAAATGTATTGCTTAAATGTAGTGGGTTTTTTAAGTTCTCTTTTTTTCCAGTTCTCTATGGGTGATGCACACTAAGTCTTGTGTCTTCCCATTCCCTCTCCGAACACCGAATAGGAATACTTCTGAATCTTGCTTACACTGCACTTTATATTTTGAGGTCCCTTTTGCAAGGAAGTGAATCTCTCCATCTGTTCCCAAGATTTTCACATCTTTCCCACACAGTTCTTTACTCATGACATTTTGAGCAGCTTACCTCAGCCTGGAGAATTAACTCAGATCTCAGAGTTACATAGCTGCACATTTGTTTGCCATTTATAAAAAACTATAAACAGCTGAGACTTCAGGAACTCTATTCCTAAGCATTAGAGGCTGACAAAATTATGTACGTCTACATTTCTGAAACATTCAGCAGCTAATTTAGAGGTTTCTGAGACTTAACATAGGTTTAGTACAGAAGATTTACATTTCTAGAAAATAAACTGTTCCTTTCCATTACCATGGATGCTACTTGGTACATGGATTTGAAACTGTGTTCGTGCTGACTTGTGTGGCGTAAAAATGGACAGAAGCTGACCTGCCTGTCTCAGTGTTCTGAAAGGCTGGACAGTACTGTGAGATGCTGTGCAGAGAGTAACTTTCTAGAGAAAACAGCTTCCATTGAAATGTGGAGACAGGCAGAAGGGAAGCAGCTTTGTTTCATTTATTGCTAAATCACCTGAAGATGCTCAGTAAGTTGTAAGCCCTGGGTGTCATTGTTTATATACAAATTTCAACATAATTTATCAGCTGCTTCTGGTATGCCAATGGTAATTCATTCAGAAGGATATTCTTACTACTCTTCTGTTCAAATGCTGTCAAGCTAAAATACTTCTGGCTAAATACAGAAAGCTAGGAAGAAAATTATTATGACTGCACAACAGACCAGAAAATGTGTTTGTCCAGGTTTTCTGCCCACCTGCTTTCTACGTGCTCAGAAATTCTCTAAGATGCTATTCTTCCAGGTCTCTATAGCCTTTAAGCTTGTACAAATACTGATGGGATATAGGAAGAGATTCTCGGTCTTTTTTTACCTAATTGCCTTTGATCTATTTTAGTCACACTTCCTCTAAATATTTTTTATTTGCACTTCACTGATTTCCTCAGCTCCTGACTTTTCTGAAATCGATCTAAGTATTATCAGTTATTTAGAAACAGGAGTCAAAAGCTGAATCACTCTTTCGGGGCTGCTTCTGGGCTGGGTAAGCAGCTCAACCCAGCCTTCATAAAATGCTGGAACTCCTTCATTTTTGCCGTCCTTTCAGGCTTACGACGTGATGGAGTGTGAAGACACCCTTAGGGTCCTGTACTTTCCCACTGGTGTTAGTGGTGATGGACGGGAGATCAGTAATCAATGATCACCTTTAGAAGAGATCTCTCAATAATTTAAAGATGTTTCCCTGTCTTTTTGTACTAAATAAATTCCATCCAGATCCAAATGTTACTTCCTTATTGGCCCAAGGACCTGCAACAGTCTTTTTGAACTGAAATGCAAGGCTCCAATTACTGAATTGTTACACCATTTGATTTAAAGAACAGGTGTCTGGTTTGTCCTAAGACATTTTAAGGATGCTAATCATAAGTCAGGTAAGTATTATGTAAACACACCTGTAACCTCAGGTCAAAAAGACCCCCAGAATGTATCAAAACAGCCCAGAAAACAACTCAAAAAAGATAAAATCACTGATATTTTTTTGAAACTACAGATAGGCAAATGTTAATCTTTTCTATACAGGCAATTTAACACATGAATTTAACAATGCTCTTAAAACTAAAATGTAAATTTAAAGTCAGATTCCCTTTCTTTAAAAATTGCAGTTCTAGGAAATCAAATAGTGATGCAGATGGGAGTGAGTTTTGTTGGCCAGTTGCAAAGAATTTACAACATGGGATATAAACTAGATTCTGAAATATGACTCACAGAATTAATGAGTGGTAACATTAAAACTCATTTCACATTTCTGAATATTCTTAATAGTAAGAGATCTTGCAGTAAGACCTTCAAAATATCTGTGTGATCAAAGAACATCAGCTTCTTTAGAAAGTGGCTTCTGTGACTTGAGGTCTGTTATCTCTGATAATCAATAAGATTCAACTTTTTCTGAAACTTTTACTCATTTCTTTTTAAGTGAAGACAATTTCGTGTAGCCAACATTTCAGTTTTCCTAAACAAACCATTCTAAGAAGATTCTTAAAACGAATTTGAAATAGAGGATCTCTGAGGGAGGAAGAAGGAAAGGCAAAAAAGAGAAGTGTACTCTGAAATGCTATCTTTTCACATCAAAAAAGGTTGATTGAGCCTTTTAGTGATTGTTTAACTGGTAACGAAATTTTGCATAAAAAATCTTTAATTTTTTTTTTTATTTGTGAAGCTGAGCAAATTGCCAAAGTGTGTTAACTTGTAAGAGTTTTTTCCATTATCTTCAGGTTTCACTCAATAGGCTCTGGGTGACCTCACATCTGTTTCCATACACTGAGTTGCCATGGAGCTTTCTCATGATGGAAAGCTCAGGCAAGATAGGACAAAAAACATGCATGTGGATCAGTGGTCTGGAAAAAATTACTACCTACCTTTTGACTTCAACTGGATATAGCAGAATTAAAATTAAGTAGAGTAAAAACACTATGTGCATGCTTGCCTGGTGTTGAAATTAAAATGAGGAAAATGAATATTGGCTGAATAAGAATATGGCACATGAAATTCTACTCTTCATCTGAACGTTATCTAATTTATGTCAGTGAAAAACTCTAGTTCAAAAAAAGAACACTTGTTTATTAAAGCAATATAGTATTTCCTGTCTTTCCCTGTCTTCAATTCAAAAATAAGGGTACTAAATACAGACTGAAAGAAAAGATAGCTTATAGTACAGGAGCAATGAAAATGTTATTTCTGAGATGGTCAAAGATGTGGCCTAAAATCAAAAGTATATCTTTATGTATACAAAAATATTGAGTTTTATTGCCCTAAGAACAAATCAAAAGGATAGAGAATTAAAAGCGAAAGTAATTGAAATGTATTCTTTTTTTCCAGGACTTTATCTTAATTCATGTTCTGATATCACTTATTAAATTCAAAACCAAATACAACCAATTTTATCTTTTTCAGTGTAACACTAACTTTTCCTCTAGCCAATGTTCACTAAGAATGTGGTATAGATGCCTGGGAAAAAGTGCATTTACATCTAAGAGAGAGAATCAGACCAACATGATTTCTTCCTTCATGCCTCCTACAAATGGTGTGAAGTACCAGTAAAGCCTAATACCACCTCCTAGGATTCTGCAAATCAGTCTAAACTGAATGCAAATTATGTCTAAATCTACATCAATTTTGGTTTAATTACAACCCCAAATTTTGACCTCTCTTCAAACAGACTTTTAAAAGACCTCGGCTGAGTTTCGAGTGTACCACCTTGCAGAACATAGGCGCATACTCTAATATGTGTGTACAAAGGATAAAGGTTTTATGGTTTTGGATTTTATCCAAGACAAATTTGGAAGGAATCACTGAAATTTTCTTTGAACTTTTCACTTAAGGCAAACTTGGTGAAATTCCGGTGGATCAAAACCAGTGCAGAAAACTTTTTCTGTATCCTCTTGTGAACTGGCACTATTTCAGCCTTTTAAATCAATACAAAATAAACCCATGTAAAAAAGATACACATGGGTCTAGAAGGACAGGAATTGGGCTTTACAAAGGAAGAGGCCTCGCTTGGTCATATTTGAAGGTGAAGAATGTATTGGAAGACTGGATTAGAATGAATATTAAGATAATTTAAAATATACCAAAGCAAAGTTTGGTCTTGTAAGGGCTGTATTCAGTAGGCTAAGAAAATAATTCTCTCACTGGACTGTATTAAGGCAATGTCTCCTCAATAAGAATAATTTGGAAATCGACCCCTAGGTACTACTGGTAAACTAATATTATTGCACTTTCATAGGATATTAGTTTCTACGTTCAACCAGGATATATTTTCAGCTCCTCTGATCACTGGAATGCCTCTCTGATGTTCTCTGTTTACCCCAGCGATGTCCAACAACAATAACACTGTCCCTTTTTAGAGCAAATGTATTAAACCTTGTGATATGCATGTGTATCTTGGAAGAACAAGTCACTTGAAAATGCAACTTTTTAATTGTTATTTCATTTACAAGTAACACTACACTGAATGTGCAAACGTTACATCAAAGGGGAAGTCTCTTGTTAGCTATCATTAGCAGCACAAAACTGTTTAGTTCCCTGTATGTAAAAATATCTGGGACATGGTAGAGGACACTTTCTCCTCTACTTCAAATTTATTTCTTAAAGCTAGTTGAGAATGCTTGATGGTGCTGGCTGTATTCTGCATCACTGATAAAACGTTCTTGCTCACTTAAGGGATGAATATTCTTCATTGTATTTAGGATGATAAGGCCCTTCCACCTTCTGCAACACACATAAATAACAAAGAAGGGTTCCTTGTCTGTTATGGGAAACTGAAGTGACATTGTGCCGAGACCATGTTTAGTCATTCACTAGGACATAAAATTGCAATACAAAACACTTTGTCATGTGTAATAGCAAAGTTATCTTTAATCTCTATGCCTAAGGTCAGGATTGTTGTAATTTTCTTTTCTTTTTATTACGTATCAGGCTTTGGCTTTGATACAAATTTGAAAAACTGAACAAGAGCCAATTGAAAATGGGATGTTATGTGACATAAATAGTGCTGTCTGATGAATGAAAACTTGATCAGTTTTAAAGTTTGTCTGCTTGAAGGGCGTCAGGGTGCTATGGATAATAAATAAGTAGCAAATAATAGACTTGTTTTTCTGTTTTCTCTATCAGACAGAATATCATCCTGCTAATCTTTATACTGCATTAAGATTGATGTGAATGAGCTTTCATGAAGAATCAGAGTGCTGAACTCATTTTGGAGTAAGTTCCGTTAGCACTTAATACAGTTGTCATGTACTACAGCATAGTGCAATGTAGAATATAAGAAGGACTAAACAGTGAATATTTTTAAGCTCTATATTTCTAATAGAGTTTAGTTTCTATAGACTACAGTCTTACTGACTTTAACAGCCTTTGACTTGATACATTTATTACTTCTGATATTACTTCAACTGTCTAGAGTTGATTTAAATTTAATTGTAGTTGCGTTTCCTGATACTAGGAAATATGCTAAAAACTTTTTGTTTCCATATCACACTCTGTCATTCATTGCTTTATTTTCAACATGTCTGATATTGAACAGATAGTACCCGAATTCTGAATCCAGACAATGTACTCTGTTATGTAATCCAAAAGAGAAAAATCAGTCTTAATGTTGCTAATTTCAGTCACCATGAAAAAGTTTTACGTAAAATATTTTATTAGTAAATGTCCCTTCTGCCTGCAATCAAATGACTAATCTATTGAAACCACCACAATCAGATTTCCAGTCTCAGAAAACGTATTTATTATGAATAACTTTAAGCACAGGGTAGTCTTACTGATGTCAACGTAAAGCTTGACTCATGCTTAGTCAAATAGCTGGATCGGATTGCAGGAGACTGCGAAGAAAGAAATTACAGTGGAAGATATTTGAAAAACTGACTCTCAAAATAAAAGATATGTAAGTGTTCACCTGCACAGAGTACACAGCTAAATACCAGGAAATGGCATCCACAGGTGGTATGTTCAAAAGTGCCCCAAAGAGAGAGACATTGATTCCCTAGGGGCAAATAAGAGTTGGCTCTTCCTTCAGAAGTATTTTTGAACATTCCAGCCTAACAGATGCCACATAAAAGTTCCTTAAGAAAACAGTTAGATAAGATCTATTATGATGTTAAATATGAATACAAAAATATGTGCCTAAGGCTACGGGAGACAGATAATAATAAAAGACAGTGCAGGACTGGATGAAAATAAGTTTATTGACTTATTTTATAAAAAAAATCCCTTTATTTTTGTAATAAAACTAAGGATGGGGAAAAAATAAACCAACAACTCATTGGAAAGATTATTGGTATCTCTGAAAGTGGGATAGAGTGTCATATTTTTTATTGATACAAAGTGATTGAAGATTTTGCTAAGAAAGTAAAAACATTTCCCCTAAAGGATAAAAACTCAAATGTACTAGATTGTCAAGAAACTTAGATTTTTAACTTTTTGTCTTGTTTTCCTTCCACTTTGTTGATGGTGTTAAAGAATATTGTCATTTATTGTAAGGGAAATTAACTTGATGTGTAAATGGCTTGATATTCAGAATTGAGGTTTCATTGTCAAAAGATTCATGAAGATGCTTAGCACTTACATTAGCAGTACTACTCATTTAGTGAAAGTCAATAGATGTTTAGAACTTTGCATAAATGAGACAGTATATGCAAAGTATCAGATTACTTTTTTTGAACTTTATTGATGATGAAAAATCCTATTATTTCAACTTTAATTTTTAAACTTTATTTTTCAATGTCTCAATTAATTAATAACTTTTCTATTGGAAGAGTAAACAAGTATGTTGTTAATTATTAATCAGCACTTCTAAACTTGATACTCATCTTTACTACCAAGGTATGTGTCCGAACTATAGTGGATTTCCAGTAAAGTCTGCTCCTTCCTATTGCATCACATGCCACCCAGCCATGAAACTAACACACCAACAGTCTACAGCAGAACTGTAAATTAAAAGTCACTTACTAGACTGGAAATTTCAATGTGTTTGCAAATCTTCTTTCAGGAAAAACATTGTTAGAGCACTAATTTCAGTAGAGGTGCTATGAACACTTCTAATCCTAAATGCAATCTCCTGTGTACTGAAATCAGATTACTTTTTCTGTATTTGCTTCTACTGAGTACAAAACAAGTTTTTACTACTCGGTAATACTATCCAACCTTTTTATTCTGTTTATTACTATCTACAATCCAGAACACAGAAAATGGTTTTTATTTAAATTGTTTTTATTTAAACAAAAATATTGTACAAATGCTTGAAATTCCCAAGGGAGTATAACTTTATAAAAGGCAATGAGACCATCCCCATCCCAGGTTGTTTTTGACGCATACTGTTTCAAGAAGAGGTCTTTAGGGTAAGATTTTGACCTTGTGCAAATTGATAAACTTCTTTTCGCTTCCTAGGACTGCACATTCTTTATGTTTTGCTCTTTATTTATTTTGTACTTGAACTTATGAAGAAAGTCCACATAAATTTAAGCCTCTGCATTTTTCTACTGAAATCAGCAGAACTATTTCCAGTTGAATTAAGCCAAGCATATGAATTTTTCTGGGATCAGAGTCTCACTTGAAGAGACCTGTTCCCTACACAAGGGATGTTATCTTCATAAGTGGTGTTTAAAGTACGCATGAAGTTGAAAACACCTTTGTGGGCAAGCCATATTCCCAAAGCCATCCAGAACCTTGCCCTCATTTGGAAGACCTCACAGATCCATCTAATTGCTTGGATTTTAATAAGCCTGCTTGTCAGTCTTCTAAGCTTCATTTTGAAGGCTAGAGGACATGTGATGAATTTCTACACTAGAACGGAGAAGAATAATTAATAACCTTTAAGCTAAGAATGACAGAGTTAGGCACCTATTTGGCATCTCCGTACCAAGTTTTATTTACTTGATTTCAGGACTATGCTAGGAGTATATCCTATACAATTTTAAAAACAATAGTATTAAGTATTGAAAACCAATAATAAGCATTTGCTAGAAAAGGGCAATTTATATATTTTGTAAATACATACCCACATTCATATTTGACAACTGCAAAACAAGCTTAATGAATACACCTTACCCTTCCCATTACAGCAACTTCTTTCAGTTTTTTCTGTTCTTTTTATAAACTGTATTTTTGTCATAATTGTGTTTATTTGTAAGTTACTTAAAGGTACTTTAAATGTTTTGACTATAGTTGAGATAGATAGGTAATAATATTATATTAGTAATCCAGTCAACAAATACCAATATTTTTCTTGATAGATAGTACCACATATCAAGATGCTCTGTGTGCATATACATACACTTATACACACACACACATTTATATAAAAATGTACTTTCCTTGATAGAGGATTGTATGTACCTATGATTATACAAACCACGGAAGACTTGAACATTTATTTTTACTTTCAGAAGTTTTTCTAAGAGTAGTTGTTATTGTTGTTACTACTATTATTATTATTATTATTATTATTATCATCATCATCATCATCCTTTGATTTTTTTTCTAGGTTTTTTTCAGCTTAAACATAGGCTTGTTTAAGTTGCACTCCTCTGTCAGGCTAGTCTTGAGGGCTATCTTCAGTAAGAAAACACTTGTTCAAACCCAGTCACCAGACCCACACCACATGAGGTACTTCCATGTTGCATTTGCCTGAAGCAGCCTCTGGAGCACCAGAAACCATACAGGCCCACACACCATTCCCAGGTAGGCTTCCTAGCATTTGCCCCACGCTACACCTGTTTGTTCTACATAGCACTCTAACACACTTATGAGGACATACATGCAGACCTGCAGTTATCAACTTTGCTCTTGGTAGAAAATTACTGTACAACAGTTGCAAGGTTTCAGAAACATGAGATACTGAACCAGAAACTCCAGTGAGAATTACTCACACGGAGAAGAACAACCAGCAATGAACGACTGCTCTGGCCACTTTCCTGGTGCTGTTTCAAGAGCTGGCACCAAATCGAAAGGTTTTGTTCCTGTTTATGTATTAAATGTGAAGGGTAAATAATCTTATTTGAGGTTAGAGAAGCCTGTTGAGCCACTTCACATCTAAAATTGAACCACTGAGTTTTATATTCGGAAGTGTCTTCTTGAAGATGTCTGTAAGGACTACTCATTCAAATCTTCCCAACATGGTTTCTCATGGAAGGATCAAATGCCAGTAGCGGTACTCATAAGCTCTAATTAACTTCTAGACCCTCCACTGACACAACACCACCAATGGATTAGAAATATAATGTGAAGTCAAATTAATCTATTCTCCAATTACTTAAATGTTTTTAGGAACACAATCGTAGATGGGTTTTTAGCAATTTATAAATACACAAGAAATACTGCAATAAAACTCCAATAAATTACATTAGCTGTGCAAATATAGGTTACTGAATTACAGTTTAATTTCTTTAAGTGACTCTCTATGTATTTTTTTTTTTTACTTTTACCTACTTGCCCACAGGTGGATTGCATTTTACACTCTGCTACACACCAATATCCCTACAGGAACTATTCTAAATGAGTCTGTGGATAATTCAGACAACTAAGCATGTTGGAGCTACACAAAACTGACCTCTTTCTAAAAGTGAACAACTACTTTTGCCAAAATGAATTCCATTAAAACTGAATGTCTACCATACCCTAAACATATGCTTACCTTGGCTGTAGCATGTGTAGCCTTCCCTATATTTAGCATAGGAAATAGTTACAGAAGTGATCTTGGCTGCTGTGAATGACATTGTAAATATCTTCTGTAGTCTAACTGTAAATGTCTGGCATTTAATGTCAGGAATTATGTGATAGTCCTTTTGGAAGAACTACAGATAAACGAATGACCCACCTTTAAATTAAAGTCAGTCTTTTCCTGCAATTATTCAGGAAGAGGAGCTAACAGAAAAAAACACTATTTCCACAGATATCTAGTGAATTAAACATCAGCTGTGACTCTTTATGTGTTTCAGATGCTTAGTAATGCCACTAATTACGTAAACTCCTTTTTTGCTAACACATATAGAAAATAGTGCGCTTTATTTCTGTTTTCTCTGGGCAATCTGGATATAAAATGTTGCTAAATATGAATATACCTTTAAATAAATTCCAAACTTTGGTGGATAGAACACATTTTTCATTTTTTTATGAAATACCCTCGGACAATGGTTTCATGTTTCTTTATGCAGTTGAGTGGGAAAGAAAATGTGAAGTGCAAAGTATAAATTCAAATGTTTTCTATAGTTATTAAAATAATTGTTAAAAAGCAGAATATGAACTGAGTAAATACAATCCATATTGCAACTTGTCAAATCATTGTATTCTTAGAAGAATTAAAAAAACAGAGGACAGCTGTTACGTTTGAAGTTTTGTGGGAAAGGAGCACTCTGTGTATTTTCAATAGCTATGTCTTTCTGAAGCCCTTTGGATGATTTATGTTAAAGACAGACTGAAGTTAGGTGGGTTCAAGTTGCTGTATGAAAGCCTGCCAAGCAAAGCATAAAGAATTCCATAACTTCTTGATGTGATGAATTTTTCCCCTCAAAAGCAATGAAAAATAATATACCAAGGCTACAAGCACAATCCAACCTACCTGCATAATTCACACAAGGACAAGGTCTCTTCTCTATTTGCTCTTGTCGAAAGTCTTCCAGTGCCCCACAATTGCTACTTGCTGTATCAAATCTCAAGTTGTAAGAGAAGGCACTACAAGTCAGTAAATAAGACGTTGTTAACATTGCTCACGTCAAATCTTTCTTGCACCAGGGAAAACTATTTCTGTCACAAACTCACGTCTTCATAGAAAACTGACATGGGACATGTTTCATAAAGGCTCCTGTGGAGGAACAACTGAAGGTTGATATACTTCATTAAAGCTGTTCTGTTAAAATGAATTCTACCACATCGTGTTAGTCATATAGGCAAAAGCTCTCTTTCTGTAGCAACAAATGCAAACTCATTTCTGCAAAGGAATGATGGCTTTCTCAGTGCCGAATCCATGTTATCACAGCCATCAGTGTTCACTAGCACAACATGCTCTTTCACACATGCTTGCAGTTGCACCATGCATGAGCACGACCTCAGGAGGAAGATTACACTGAGCGTTAAGAGAACATAAAGAGAAACTGCCACATTTGGAAGCCTTCAAGTAGAACTTAGACTTTTCCATCCCCTCCTCCTCTCTGTATTCCTTAGGGCTCCAATACTGATGTCTGAACGCTCTTTAGAAGAAGGCAGAGGATCTTTTAGGCCCTAACCTGACTGTCTGGAGTGCTTGTGCAACCCTCTCACGTGCAGTGTCTCTGGGTTATCCTAATTCTCGCAAACAAACCCGCAAAGCCAGCTCGCTCATATAGGATGTTGCTTCCTCAGCACTTTTCAGTGTTCCCTCAGTGGGAGGCCACTTGTCCATCAAAATTAAATTCCAAGCCACATTCTGCCAGTGACTCAGAACTAACTGCCAGAGACTCAAATAAGGTCAAACGATATATTTTTTGCAGCTTAAATGAAAGTGTCTTTTCATGCTAAATAACCCTCCCTAATGTTTATATGGCCCATATCTCCATTCTCAGTTGTTTATTTAAAAATACCAAAAGTGCCATAGACAGTTATGGTTAAACATCCGTGTAACAGTATTAGATAAATAGAATTGTAGGTATTTTTTCCACATTGTACTTGTTCAGTGCTTTTAAGTGATTTTTTGCTCAGTCAGGATCCAAGAAAAAGGTAAGATCACTTCACATTTGAATAATGAAGTTCTGCACATGTATATATGAAAGAAGTAAGGACTAACTGACTTTTAGGCAACATAATCAATATTCTGTCCTGAAAATAACTCTGTTTTCCTAGAATAGGGTCTAACTGAACGAGTTTTTTTTCCTTAATTGCGTAGTATTTTTGTAAAAACCCATTGTTAAGTTTTTATCTGTTAGACTTTCTGGTGTAGCAATGGTGTACTGATAAGACAATTTCTAAATGTGGTACTGAAATGCTATTTGGCATATATTGCAAAATACTATTTATTTAAAGAAATATTTTTTTAATGTCTCCTTTGGTTTTATTCTTTAATTTCCTAGCAGTAGTATATTGACAAAAAACTTCAAGAAGATAACTTTGATACTGAAGAATATTTACTGATTTAGAACATATTTTTATGATCATAGATATTTACATTAAAATATAATTGTATCTGTCACAAACACAACAAAAAATTTTCATTCCAGTTGCTCTTCTGTAATGTAATGAAAAACAAACACATGTAAAAATGTACAAGCAATTCATTGACTGAAACACATCTGAGTGTTGTCAAATAAATGGCTATGACTTATCATCAACATGTACAAATAGATAAAGGGTTATTTCACAAGCTGCCAACATATAACTCTATGACGCTTACGAAGTCTTTGTATGGAGAATATTTTATTTTAACTGCGGTCCTTTTTCTAGCAAATCACTTACTGTTTTAAGAAAGATTACTGTTAATTTCTCTGATGTTCTGTTTGTGACTCCTCATATCTCATATATACAAATACGGAGGGAAGGAGAGGGAGAGAAAGGAAGAGGGAAGCGGGAAGAGAGAGAAAGAGAGAGGAGCAGGGAGGTAGAGTGAGTATGAATTTCCTATTCAATTATATACTGGTATGATTTCTAACTTTTGCTCATGCAGTAACTTCGGTTTCAAAGAATAGAATTAAGGCCTTTTATAGGGCATTAGAAAGCCAGTTGAACCAAATGATTATCACATATTTTATCAGGCATATAATGAATTCATCGCCAGAGCAGAAAACAATTCAAAAACCCAGTTAAATCTTGAAGTACCATGTAAAGACCTCAGCTGCTGCATATCCATCGAGGAGACTTCTCCAGGAATAACATGCAGAAGACAATGCAGCAAAACTTCCATCCTTGTCCCTTCCTCCTCCATGTCTTGATGGGAAGGAGCAATGCAAAGGGTCAGATTTACCATTGGGGAGATAAGATATATAAAAGCCTATTAAAGATACATGAATCAAACTGAAGAAGTCCTCTGTGCATCACTTATCTGTGAAGACACAGTAATCTAAATAGAAAAAACAGGATAATTTAGAACAAAACATTAAAAACCTCATACACAGGCATTCTGCAACTGATTATAAAGGTATGTAAGACATCTATACTCTTGAAAGAATTTACAGGCCTTCCAGTAATGTTCACTCCTTTCTATGTTTTAGAAACAATCAGAACAAAGTTACACAGTTGTCTTTTCCATGTCTGTGTACTGTCAGAAAATACAGCATTCGGTACATGATTGTGTCCATTTGCGTTCCTCATGATTTTAGTGTCATACAATGGTGAAACACGAAAGGACATTATAAAGTGTTTATCTCTGCTGTCATTGAACCCGATGAGGATTTGCTATTGCTGAACCCAACTAAAACAAATGTACCTGGATGAATAGTTCGCAAAGAAGTTTTTAGAGGTTAGGTTAAAATCTTGGTGAGCTTCTTGTATACTGGAATTAGCTAGCACTGAGCAACGCATATTAAAGGTTGTCTATTTCACATTTTATTTCAAAGGAAAATGGGGAATAAATTAAAAGTTTGAAATCACAAAGGGCCAGATACCCTATCCTTCAGAAATGGGATAACCTATGACACTGAGGAATTATTTTCTTCACTGAAGAAAAATTTGACAAACTTAGGAAGCCCCCATTAATTCAACTAAATTCTCATATTGTAAAACAATAAACAAGCAATTACTTTTATTTTAGCATAAAAGCCCCTAAGTGTGGTTATGTAAATCTTTCTCCCACTGTATGAATACCAGTGAGTAGGCTCCATGGACTTACAATTTTCCATCCCCACCTCTTTCTCCTCATTGTTCTTCCACTTGTCCTTTTTATCCTGTTCCCATTACTGCTTCAGTGTTGGTTATTACTGCAAAGAAAAGGACTGAAAAAGGACCCCCATTAAATGATTTGTTGCTTTGTACATTAGATGTCTAAAGAAAGTTCAAATCACAAAAAATTTATGCAACTCATTGGAGTTGGAAAACTGTCAATAAATAAACTACATTACAATACAAATTGTGTCAGGGACTCAAATTTCCAGCTAAGATCAGTTTCTGAGACGCTATGTGATCTTTCAGATAAACTATGCTATATTCTTTTTGATCTTTGTTAAACCAAGATACAAAGAACATTGGATTTTTCAAACCTATTAGCAGCTTAATAAATAATTAGTTTACTGTAATTTCAAAAAGCATTCATTGCACTTTTGCACTATTTGTTACCTTGTCTTGTAATCCATAAAAAGTCCCCTTGCAAGTGAAATGAATTTAGAACGGAAGATGACCATAAAGCTATTAATGAAAGTTTGCTGTGGAGGATTTTATCTCAAAGACTTTTTTCAGTGTTTGTTCACTACCATTTTACTACATTGGCACACCTTTTAAAATGAATAGCTCTCTCATATATACACTTGATAAAGCAAAGACTTAGTTAAAATATTTTCTTAGTATGGAACTTTATTTGAATGAATAACTGTTTTGAAAGTTATTTGAACATGGAAATACTGCAGCAAATTAGCTAATGATGCTGGCTACTTGCCACTAAATACTGTAGTAAAAAGAACAGGAAGAGGGCTGGATATTGTACAATTAGACTTCCTAGAACATTGTTTCTGAAGAACACTAAAAGGGGCTTTTCAATAAATTTGAGGAATGGTGAGAGCGGTCAGCCTTCATACTTGCAGCTCAGAATTTCCAGCTTTCACAACTGAAATAAGTTAGTTAGATTGCTTCAATTCAGATCCTTGCTTAACAAAATATTATTTTTAACAGTGAATTACTTCTCATCTTTTATATTTGTTTTAGTTTTCTAATCCTAAAGAAAACACCTGAAGGGAGGAAGTTATCTATGGAATCCATTTCTGGGAACACACTTTATTATTACTTGGATCTGATATTTTCTTCATAAAAGAGAGAAAATGCCTAAGTGAATCGGTATCTCTAGCTCTTAACAGTACTATTATGACTAACAATTTCTCTCTTATTAAAAAAACACACCCCAAAAGATTCTTGTCCACTGCCACACCTTCTTGAGCTTTTCCTCCTTGTCTCCTAGGCACTGACTTCCAATTCTGGTAAACCTTTTTCTCTCGCTCACTAGCTTTTTCCAGCCAACTTACACTTTCACCCATTCCACCTTTCATGGTAAGCAGGTGCTTCCGATGGAAATCATCAGATATATTTAATTATCTTGACATTTTTCGGTTGTTGATGTTCCTGCTTTTTGCTTTGTTCTGTATCTGAGTAGAACTTGGATAAACAAGGTTATGTTTATCGCAGGAAAGAGTGAGCTAGTAGAATTTTTGATTTTCCATTAGATCTCACTTCATCCTTTGCTGGAGTAGGGATGAGAACAGTCCTGATGACACAGAAGCAAAGTAAAATAGGACACATAAAGCCTCTATGTCAATGTGATCATGTCAAGCCAATACAGTCAATGCATCTCTGTAAGTAGGCTCTTGGATTTCATGAATGAAGGTGAGATGCACATGGATTCTATTCCCAATCTGGCCTCCAAGCAGGGAAGATCAATGCTTTCCAACACATAGCTGTAAATGTAGAGAAATATGAGGAAGATACGCATGCATATTGCATATGAGAAGTATCACAAGCTAAAGTCTAGTCATAAAATTGCCTTAAAATTTCTTGAGAGAATGGTAGAGGTAGAAAGGGAAACAAGTGTCATATAATTTTAGCAAACCTTGAATATCTCATTTTGATTTGGAGACAACAGTATATAACTTTTCATTTCAAATTTCAAAATATATTAATATTAATATTATATTTGTTGTATTTTTGAATGGCCATATCTTGAAACCAAGCAATCACAACTTGAAAATCATGATCTTTTACAATTTTTAAATTCCTTCTTTAACGTGAATCTGTTACAGTGCTGTTGAAAAGAATGGTAACTCATCTCTAGATAGAATACACAAGAATAAAATTCACCCACACAAGCATTGATGAATTTTTATAATTTACACTCAGCAGCTATTTTGCAGGATGCTTTTGAACATCTATTTTAATGACATATTTCAAGACTAGAATTTCCCCTACTCTGATCACAACTAAGAAACTTCATGGTAAATTCTGCAAAATAAATAACCTGTCTGCAAGAAATGGAAGTTATGAGTTTCTTTTGCAGAAATTATTGGAAGTTTCCCTTGGTTCTCATGTAAAAGAAGAAATACATTAGTCCCAAGTGAAGCACAAGTTTATGTTTAAGTACATTCTAATATGAAAAATCAACAGCAAAAATACAGATTTCCTTTTTAAAACAATGCTTAATTCCATCTGCCTCAGAAGAATGCTTTCCTAAATTGCAATCTTTAAAGGAAACTTTAAAGATTATTTAATTATTTGGGGGAGTTTGTCCATTATAGAAATATTAAATGAAGCTAATAGGTCAACAAACTTTCTCCTATATGTACATGGACATATTTCTGTCAATTTCGAAAAATTGTTTTACTATGCTCTTACATTGAAGTAACTTTTGCCCTTTTACTTTTAGGAACACTTGGATTCTTTTTTCCATTCTCCTTCCCACTTCTAATAGGCTTGCTTTAGTTATAAAGGTTTGGAATGTGCCCTTTCATGGTGACTCTGCTTTTGTTTGGATTATGATCTTTTGCAACATGTAACTCAAAAGAGGTTCAGTTTCCAAGAGTAAAAAGAGATTGATGAATTGTACTGATATTTTCTTTCTGAAGCAAAGTGCATTCCAAACATTTTTCCCATGACAAAAATGTTCCATTTGCATAAACAGGCTATGTATGTACAGTATGTATACACATATATATACAGAATAATCTTGAATAAATCTTTGAGGACGTAAATTTCTCCCATGACCTGATTTGTCTGTGTTCACAAATTCTATTATGGCAGGAAACATCAGTTACAGTTAACAACTTACAGCTAAATGGAGACATTGCAGGAATCAAGGCATGTTATTTCTGATAAGATGATACAAGTAATTTTAAAATAGGGAACAGTCAATCATAAAGATTTACTGAATTCTTTCTTGTAGCATTACAATTTATAAAATAATTTAGATTCTGCTATTGTTAAATAGTTATTTTGGAAGTAAGAGTTGGAAGTAAGTATAATATTTTTTGTTTAATCTTTTCCATAAGTATTTCTTCTTTATTCTTTTATGTTTTTTTTATTTTGAAATATAATTTCATGATTTTGTTAAATTTGGAAATAACATGTGACTGTTAAAAGCATGCTTTCAGATTGTGAAGGTGATACTCAGTTCTTGTCACTTTCTACCTTCTCCATCTAGTTAGACAAGCTTTCTAAAACATTTACTCCTGATTAAGTGGAAAATGAAAATAGATCTAACACAGCAGGGGTAAAGTATACTGTATCTTTGTCCTAAACTCTGTCACCCCTTAAAATTGAATAGAAGGTCAACTCTGTTAGATATGGATCTCTGATTTTATTAGAGATTGCTGTCTGCTTGAGACTTTGAAGGAAATAAAGTAATATATTTTGCATTCAGCTACAGGTTGAGAATCTAATGTATCAATGTATTGTCCTGATTTTCAAAATTTTATTTATTTATTTATTTATTTGATTATTTGATTATTGTTTCCATTAATAGAAAAAATAACAATTATAGCGTGAACAGAAAACTAAAGATTTTCTAGGACTTCTTTGCTAGAAAGTGATAAGTTAGTATAGAACAACATTAAGGGGAGGAGGGGAAAGTAATTTGAAATTATATTACAGCAACTGAAATGCTGAGTTGAGCCAATATTTGTCTTTGAAGAGTAAGAGGTTAGTAATTTTAATATACTTTTCTCATAACCAACCTCATGGTATCTTATTTTTCTAAAAATGTCCAGACTTCCAAAGTACACATGGATTTGTTTCCTGTAATTTTAGTGAGACCATTATTTCCTTTAGTACACTCAACATTTATGGGTCTGAAGCTCTCCCACTAAAGGCAGCATAATGACCATTATCTGCTCCTTAGCAATCTAGAATTATAAAACAATTTCTTTGTTTTCCTTTGTCACAATGTCTGGATACCATGATGGATTTATAAAATACACTTCATTTACATGCTTTGGCATATAGCTTATAAGTATCCTAAATATGCTGTTTATGATGTTCTGGTTAAAGGATTCTTTACATACAAAGGGATAAATTCTACTGCTATAAGGATAACAGAATGTCTCCAGAAAGAATTTGAATCCTATTTTTTTGTCTACAGTAGTAATTTTCATAATAAATTGATTAATTTATGAGTTAAAGTATGATTTTTAAATATCACACTCAGGACACAGAAATGATAACATTTTTCCTTTAAAAATTGATACAAATCCCTTTCTGAAAAAAAAAAAAGTGATATCACTATACCTTCCATGTAGTAGTAACCTTTAGATTTTATATTTTTTCATATTTTTAATGTTTAAAGATAATTAAAGACTTCTTTGATTAAAATATATTCTTTCTACTTCTTTTTTTTATGTACTACATCATACATCTTGATGCTGCTACTTTTTATTTTTCCCAGTACGAAAAAAGTCGCAGGCCCTTTAAGTTAGGATTCCCATTCAGCAATTAACTACTCTCTTATGAGATGTGGAAATCATAGAATCATAGAATAGTTTGGTTTGGGAGGGATCATAAAAGTCATCTAGTTCCAACCTCTACGCTATGTGAAGGGACACCTTCCACTAGACCAGGTTGTTCAAAGCCCCATCCAACTTGGCCTTGAACACCTTCAAGGATGGGACATCAATGACTTACCTGGGCAATCTGTTCCAGTGCCTCAACACCCTCATTATAAAGAATTTTTTCCTTATATGTAATCTAAAACTATCTTGTTTTAGTTTAAATCCATTATGACTTTAATAAACTACCTCTTTTCAAATTCATTACCATTACCTGCGTACTGTTCTAAAAAGTCCCGCTCTAGGTTTCTTGTAGGTCCCCTTTAGGTACTGGAAGGCTGCCATAAGGTCTCACTGGAACTTTGTCTTCTCCAGGCTGGACAATCCCAATTCTTCCATCCTTTATTAATAGAAGATCTGTTCCAGTCCTCTGATCATCCTTATGACCCTCCTCTGGACCTGCTTGAACAGGTCCATGTGTTTCCGGTACTGAGGGCTCTAAATCTGGACATGAAAAGCCAGGCAGGGCTCCATGAGAGCAGAGTGGAGGGGGAGGATCATCTCCCTTGACCTGCTGGCCACACTTCTTTTGATATAACCCAGGATATGGTTGGCCTTCTGGGCTGTGAGCACACATTGCAGGCTCGTGTTGAGCTTTTCATTCACCAGTACCTTCAAGTCCTCCTTTGCAGGGTTGTTCTCGGTCCCTTCATCCTCCAGCCTGTATTGATACCAGAGGTTGCCCTTATCCAGGTGCAGGACCGTGCACTTGGCCTTGTTGAACTTCATGAAATTTGAATGAGCCCACCTCTCAAGACAGTTAAGGTATTCCTGAGTGTCATTCCTTCCCTCCAGCAAGTCAAAAGTGCCACACACCTTGGTGTCATAAAAAATCTTGCTGAAAGCGTACTTGATCCCGCTGGCCATGTCACTGAGAAATATGTTAAACAACAACAGTCCCAGTACTGATCCCTGAGGAATGCAACTTGTCACTGGTCTCCACTTGGACATTGAGCTGCTGACGACAACTCTTTCAGTACAGCCATCTAGCCAATTTCTTCTTCACCAAGGGTTCCATCTGTCAAATCCATCTTTCTCCAATTCAGAGATAAGGATGTCGTGCAGGACAGTGTCAAATGCTTTGCACGAGTCCAGGTAGGTGATGTCAGTTGCTCTTCTCTTATCCACCAACACTCTAAACCCATCGTAAAAAGTGACAGTGTTTGTCAGGCACAATTTGGCCTTAGTGAAGCCATCTTGTCTGTCACCTATCACCTTCTTATTTTCCACGTTCCTCAGCAGAGTTTTCAGGATGATCTGCTCTATGATCTTGCCAGGCACAGAGGTGAGACTAACAGGAGAGTAGATCTCCAGATCTTCCTTTTTTCCTTTTATTAAAAATGGGGGTTATGTTTCCCCTTTTCTAGTCAGTGGGAACTTAGCCAGACTGCCAAAACTTCTCAAATGCAACAGATAAGTGGCTTAGCAACTTCATCTGTCAGGACCTGTGGATGCATCTCATCTCCCAAGGATTTGAGTATCCTCAGGTTCCTTAGAGTGTCTCGAACTTGATCTTTTCCTACAGAGCATAGTTCTTTGACGTTCCATTTCCTGCCTTTGCTTTCTGTAACTTGAGTGGTGTGGCTACAGCACCTGCTCGTGAAGACTGAGGCAAAATTTTGCTGAGTACCTCATCCTTATCCATATCCTGAGTAACCAGGCCTGCCATTTTTCCTTCCAGAGAGGTCTCACCTTCTCCCTAGTCTTCCTTATTCCTGACATACCTATAAAACCTTTTCTTGCTACCCTTGACATCCCTGGCCAGATTTAATCCTATCTGGGTTTTAGCTTTCTTAACCTGATCTCTGGCAGCTTGGAAAACTTCTCTGTATTTCTCCCAGGCTACCTGTCCTTGCTTCCACCCTCTGTAGGCTTTCTTTTTGTGTCTGAGTTGGCCCAGTAGCTCCTTGTTCTTCCATGCAACCTCCTGACATTTTTGTGTGAATTCCTCCTTATTGGGGTGCATCACTCCTAAAGCTTGGACGAGCTGATCCTTAAATACTAACCAGCTTTCCTGGGCCTCTTTTTCCTCCAGGGCTTTATCCATAGTATCCTACCAAGCTGATCCCTGAAGAGGTCAAAGTCTGCTCTCCTGAAGTTTAAGGCAGTGAATTCGCTGTGTGCCCTCCTCATTGCCCTTAGGATCTTCAACTCCATCATTTCGTAGTCACTGCATCCACAGCTGTCCTTGAGCTTCTCGTCAGTGACATCAAGGTCCAGCATAGCACCTCTCCTCATTGGTTCCGCTATCACTTGAAGAAGGAAGCTGTAATCAAGGCCTTCCAGGAACTTCCTGGATTGCTTATACCATGCTGCGTTGTCCCTCCAACAGATATTGGGGTTGTTGAAGTCCCCCATGTGGGTCTTGTGAATGCAAAGTTGTGTGTCATCCACCAAATGGCTGTAATGTGACCTGTCCCTGCTCTCCCTTTAATCCTGACTCATAAGCTCTCCGTTAGCGCCTCAGGTGGAGCTTCATGCACTTCAGCTGGTTGTTGACATAAAGGGCAGTGCCCCCTGGTCACCTCCCTTGCCTGTTCTTCCTTCTGTATCCTTCCAGTCCAACACTCCAGTCACAGGATCCATCCCACCAAGTCTCTGTGATGCCAGTAAGATCATAGCCCTGCAGGTGTGCACACATCTCTGACCCCTTTTGTTTATGGTTCATGCTACGTGCATTTGCAAAAATCTTTGCTACCAGTCACTCTCTAGCATGCTACGTGCAAATTCTTTGGACACTGAGACAGAAAATTCAGCTGAGGTTTATAGGTTACAGGAGGATAAAAACCATAAGAAAACAAAACTCCAACCAAAACACAAAACAGAGCTAGTGCCAGAAACCATACCTAGGAAAGCCGTCTCTCTCCTTCTTTAACTACTAGATACAAGGAATGAAAGACTACTTCCATACCCCAGTGAAGTTCATGAGGGAGACTGCAATCAACATCGGTACTTAGGATCAGACTGTTACTTTTCTAGGTCTGGTTAACCAGAAAATGCTAGAAACTAAAATGATGGCAGACTTATTCAAGGAAAAGTGGGTTTAAGCATTTTTAATAAGATTCTAATGTTACATTATCACCTTCTCTCTCCTTGTTCCTGGCTTTCCGGTGTCAAAACTCGTACATTTCCAACCATAAGTATTAAAACCAGCCAGAGCAGTAGTTCTTCAAATGTTATTGTGATACAGATGCAGTGAATACAGAGTTTCTCGAATGGGGTGGTAGTGGTGGTAGTCCTGGACACGGGACAGAGCTGCAGGCTGAAGTATGGCGGGAAAAACCAAGGGGCTAAACCAAGAAAAACTTGCTCCTGCCCTTGAGTTTGCCACAGCTGTCTTCCAGTCACAATTTCTTCTCTGCCCTAGCCACCCCACAGCAATTCAATTCGCAGTGCCTCAGTATGCTGGAAGAACCTCTCTGAATTCTCTGTGTGCGTACATACATATTGATATAAAACACTGGAAAAAATGTGTGTTGCAGAGAAAAAGATGAGAAATGAAGCAGAGTGACATGTGGAAAAGCATATGGAGAAGCAATGACATATGCCAAGATATATTTGATTGAAAATATCACAGATTTGGGGTTGGTATAACTGACTGGTAACATAGATATTTCAGGGAAATGTATCGTGTCATGTTGCATTATTTTTGCTCTACTGTACCTTGAATACAGCAGATTGTTTACACATTTCAATTTTTTTTTCTCATAGTTCTGGCTAGCAACGATATAGTAGAATAGCAGCAACCTATGAAGAAGATTAGAATAGACTGGACATCAAATATTTTCCCATGGGAATTATGTATATGAGTATTACTTATTTTCCTTTTCGTATATGTGCTCTAGTGGCTCAGTTTATGTTTTGACTTCAAATATCAAGTTTAGCTTGGCTCTGCAACCAGAGATTTTGGGTTATCCAAGTCTAATAGTAGCCTTTCCATTAAAGTTATCCATATAAAGACACTTGAATGAAAAGTTTAGATTTTATTACACTGTTTTCTGGTATCTATTAATTGCTTTCTTAAACAAAAACCCCATGTGATGCAATAGTTTTCTTGTATAATGGTGCATTCTCACCTCTGATCACTTATGAAAGACTGTTTCTTATCCAATACTATTGCTTTTTCCTAATACTAATGCTTACATAGAGTTACATCTGTTTAAGTTACCAAACATAAACATAAATCAAAGCAAGGCATAAATATTTGCAGTTGTTTTGCTAAAAACAAAAAAAGCTGTAGGCAAGTTCTTCTTGCTTGTAACTGTAAAGCGCAGAGATACAGTCTTCCAAACAATTAGACAGATAGGAACACACAGAACGCAGGAGAATAGGTAGAAGGATGTAGCTCTTTCCCTACAGAAATTTGCAAGTCAGTGCCTGTAGTGGCCAAAAAGCTAAAACCTCTCTGTGCTTCCTTTTCCTGCTGTTAACTTTGTGGCTGATTCCATGTCAGTGCAAAGCCAAAACAGCAAAAAAAAATGCTCTGATCTTTCATGAATCACACATTTATTTTTTTTTAAATTTATTCTTTCTTCTGCATTGTGTTCTGACCTTGTCTTTCTTTAGTTCTCAACCAAAAGCATGTGTCTCTGTCTTCATACCCTAAGTATGGTATGAGGCCTTCCTTCTGATAACAAACTGCGACAATGAACAGATCACGAAATCTTCCCATCAAGACTGTGGACTTTGTCACTGCATGGAACAATTCATATTAAGCTGTGTCAGCTGGAAGCATACTTTGTCAAATAAGTATGAATCATTTTATGTTATACATGACAAAAAATTTAGAGATGTTAAGCAGAAATACCATTTTAACCTCATCCCTCTACCAAACACTACTGTTTTCAACTCTTTCTCTCAGTATTGCATGGTAAAAGACCAATAAAGGATAAGCAGAGAGGCTTTTTCTATCTCTCTGTCACCCACTTTTCTGGTATGGGAAGGAACAAAGGAGGGAAGAAATCTAAGTGTCACTCTGTTGACAGAGCTTATGACACAGAGAGAGGAAATGAGAAAGAGGAGGAAGAAAATCCACACCAGGAAAACAAAGCCAGCTGTGGATATTTGCCCACCTAAGTGAAGAGTGCAAAAATTATATATGTCTTTACAAGCAGAGGAAGGAAAAAACCTATATAAGCATTGAAAACTGAACAGAGGAGAAGTGTAAAAGTACTTGATGGGACTACTAGTAAGGCTATTTTTAAGTAGGTTTATGTGCAGTGTTTTGGGGAAAATGATAGTTTTTGAGGCAATATAGGGATAAACTGACTGATATTGCAAGTTTAATATTAAAGAAGGTGTGTATGAGATAAAGAAGACAGAAAGAGAGTAAAGAAAAAGAAGAACAAAGGAAAGAAAAGAAAAATAAATTAAAATTTAAGTAATGTACAAATGCACTGTTTCCTTGAAAATCTAACATTTACAAGCATTTTCTTTTGAAATTGTTTTAATAATTTTGCTTAAAACAGGTTTGTTCCAATTGTATCTGTTTCAATAGACGTTTTCAGTAATGTCATCCAAAGACCAAATGTTCCAATATCGGACATTCTCCAGGCAGTGCTCCTTGATACAGCAGAGTGAGGAGTATTGGGTCACTTAGACATTCATTCATTCTTGATAAATGATACATTGGAGAAAATATAATTTAGTTTTGAAGATAGAAATAGAATCACAAAGCAAATCTATAAAAATATCTCCAGAACTACAAGGTATGGATCTGTGGAAAAGACCTTTGTGAAAACCTTGCAGTAACCAGCTGATGTAGAAGTGTTGTCTCTAAGGCTAGGACCAAATGAGCCCCCTGTTGGCTGGGGGTTCAGTGCCAATTATCCTTACTAGGCTTGTCTTTGTTTTGTTACTTGGTGCCCAAATCTCCCAACATTCCGGCATTAATGCTCTTCTCCCATACATACTAGCTAAGAAATGATCCTCAAGGTTTTCTCTGTTGGAACAGGTTCACGATGTTTCCTTGATCATATTTATTAGATATGTGAAAGATACTTCTCCCTTTGAGATTAAATCAGTTGCGCTGAATTTGCTCAATGGCTTGGTTTTCTACAAGTGACATCTATACATACTTGAATGCCATTTCCATGTTGGTATCTCAGTTGTGAAGTATACAAAGATCCACCAAGTCGGAATAGCATTGAAGCACAGGTCATTGTAGTAATTTCTGCCTCATTTTGATTAAATGAATTCAGCAAATTATCTGCATCTCCAAATTTAACTGAAGTAGAGGAAGAAGATCTCTAAAAAAGAAAAAAAATAATTAACGACATATACTTCATACTGAGTGGTGTTATTTATACATTTTGTCCATTGTCACCTGAATCAAAACATATCTTCATTGAGGCTTTAATCACAGAATCACAAAATGGTCAGGGTTGATCTAAATTAGAGATGGTCACCAACAATGATCATCACATGTGTTAATAGTGGACTGACATCATTTAAGAAATACAACTGACTCAATACTGTCAACATTGTAGCCGAGGAATATGGGACATTGTGGGAACTCTGTAGATGGGAAAGTGCCACAGTAAATCCAAAAGCCTTTAAAAAAACCCTGAAAAATATTATACAAGTGTCTGTGTGCAAAATAAAAAGCCTGAACTAAAGTCTAGTGAAAGCAACATTAATCTTCCAATTAACTGCAGTAGGCTTTTCATGGATCTTATTTGTGATCATTAATAATGAAAAACAGGAGTCTCATGATTCATCCCTAATTAATCCAAATATTCTTTTAATGAAATCCTGACTCAAGTGAAGTTGATGAAGCTCTACCACTGACTTACAAGAATCCAGGATCCCTGCCAGGATGACACAAAATGGAACTCATCAAGAAGACTTAACTTAAGCACAGGCAGTAAATTTGAATTTTAATTATCATACAAGCTGAAATCACGATTCGAGACTAATCAGAAGTATTCTATAAATGTGTGTATCCTGCTTTTCTTAATCTTAGAATACTAACCCTTTATTTAATTTTTGGTAAATAGAGTTTGGCTTTCACGCTGTGATACTGTTTGTTGAAAGAGAAATGTAAAATATTTTTATATATATTTTTATATTATATATATATATTTATATAGCTACTTAGTCATTAAAAGTTATATTTTTTCCAATTAGAAACATTGACTGGAAAAGACATTCATATGAGAATTTTTGTTTCTTCATCAAGTAAAACAATTCGGTTTTTGTGGTCAAACACTACCAAAAACCTTTGAATGCATTTTGAAAACACTGAGGCTTCCCATAGTCACACAAATGAGCTGTAGGATTACATTAGAAAATAAGGCTTCCCAGTTGCACAGGAGGTATGCGCGTGTAAACAACATCTTTGCCAGATTAGCTAAAGAAAAATATGAGACAACTCTACTTCAAGTATTTCAGGCAAAAATTATCTTTAATTTTGCAAGTATCCCCATGGGAAAAACTGTTTCTATTGCTCATTACATTTATGATGAAGTAAGTCCCAGAGTGCAAAAAATATGATATTCCCTCACATCTGGTGAAGTTGCAAAATTATTGTAAACTTACCAAACCAACACCTCAGGCCCTTGTCTATCTTCTTTATGGTTTTAAAAATTGTATTAAACAATCAGAAAGCCATCCTACATACTTAACAGGGATATAAAGCAGGTGTAATATGCATAACTCTCAGAAACATCAGAGCAAAGCAACCAGATAAAAAATCAACATATTGCTGAAAACATGGTATCACACTTAGCAGCCATCCCAGCTCTGAGGAGACATCAAAACCCAAAGACTGCTGAAAACCACTGATTTTGGCCAATAGGAATCTAAAGTTAAGATATATTTGTTTAATTTCATTTCTTTTTATACTATAAAGTTTGCAAAAGAGTAAATTTCACGCTTATTAGCTATCCTAGCCAGTCTGTTTTACATAATTGCCATCCTTCACAAAAAATCAGGGATGTATGCCATTAGATGTAGATGAAAGACTCCTCACAAGTACATCAGAAGTATTTGGAGTGCATGACATCTCAGAAGCACAAAACTACATCAAGTCTGAAGAGATTAGTATGGACCGGCTGGAATGAGATTTCATTGGTCAACTGATCTGCAAACAATGTAATTCCACATACCTACTATAAATTCATGACAAATACAAGGAAAGTACAGTTAACACAACCTTCTTTTATTGTGGGCCAGCTAAATTTAAATTTGATTACATTTTTTGTGAAGTAAAATAGTTTTTGCAAGGATATTTACTGTGGATCAGATATACGTGGAAAGATTTTACTGTAGATCAATTTATATACGTGTCGGAGTTCTCTTGGTGAATCTGATTCAACGTATTTGCCCGAAGAGACTTTCACTATGTGGTGAAACACACCTCAGAGAAAGAGAGTAAATTCAGTGGAATGTTAAATGATTTTTTTCATCTCCCGATGTTTGGAAGAAAACTCTGGCTATTTTGAAATCAGGGAAAATTTTGCCTTTCATTTAAATGCAAAGTCATGAGCACAAACATCACTGACAACTTTGCTTCAGCTGTGTGGCTACATCATGCTGATGTATGTATAGCTTTGTATATAAGTTTACAGAACATGAATTCTTCTCTACTTCTATCCCTTTACTATAGTTACATAATAATAATATGACATTGCATTTTGTGTCCATGTGAAAGTGAAACGCATGCCTGTTTCCAGACTCAAAACTAAACTAAAATGTTCTTTGGAGTAGTTGTTCCCTCACAAGCACCTTAGATAAGTGTTACCAAAAAGCAGAGTATAATGGAGCTGATGTTTCTCTAAAGTACCAAATACTTTAAGCTGTAATTTTATTCTTAACATTCTAATGCTGTTATTTCAACTAACTTTCAAAAATGAGCATATGGTTTTGGTCATATCTGCTGTGAAAAATCAGAACAATGATTTGGTATTAATATTTCACAATAAGTACATTTTGTTTCATGTAGTAGTGACTGCCCTGACCTTTAAAGAGCTAGCCAGGATGTCATTATCTTCATTATACAATTCTTATTAAAAATATGGTTTAAGATGAACTGATTATGACATAATCAGGGGAATATATCTACATTTAAAACTGAACATATTTGGTTTTTTTCTGCCAAGATAGAAAAATAGCTTTTAAAAAACAACTAAAATTTATTGCAAAAATGAATCTGTGAAAATGTGGTTAAAGGAATTAGCTGTTCTCCCTTGGAGTCAAACTCTTTTCTATATTGTGCTCTACAGTTAATTAAGTGAGAAACTACAGTTTATTCCTTGTAGTTTTCAGAAAGTAATAATTTTCACTTTTAGAACAGTGAAGGCCAAGGAAAAAATGAAGACACTGGAGAGTCCTCTTCCTCTTTGCATAGTATTTATCCAGAGTAGTAAGGCCAGTGATAATTATTTAGCAGATAAGAACTAAGCTTAATTACACCTACATAAGAACGTCTATAAAATACTATGATATGTGGATTAACTCTGGCACTTATCACTAAGTAACACAAAGGAATCTACTGTAAAGGTTATCTTCACAGTGTTTATTTGAAAAATCCCTTCAGTTTCAGAGGGGAAATTGTAATTTGAACTTCTAAATGTATTTTCTAATAATATAAAATATATCCATAATATTTTACATTTAGCAAGGAATAAACTAGGCTGATTACTATTCACATGTCCTATAACCTGCATAAGAAGCAGCCATCCTAGGTACTTCACTGCAATCCATTGCTGTTGTTATGTTATTGTCTTCTTGTGGCCTTGTCACATAGCCGAAAAGAACATAGATTCCACACTTAGGAAATTTCTTTCCTAATTTCATGGAGTCTGGACACAGCCAAGTCAACACTGTTTGCATATAGAGTTTTAATTAAATGAAAAGATTAAACACTGAATTGTCCCAATTTCTTTCATCTCACATCAATAAAAAGAAATGTAAATGTAGTCAGATCCTTGATGGGATCTGGCTAACAAATAGATTTAAGACAAAGGCAATTAAAGGCAGGAACAATATTGTCACAAGCAAGAGACAAGCTGTCATTTATATATAATTTTGATAGAAAAGTTTTAAACCATGAAGGGTTAAAAATAAAGCAAATAAATTATTCCTTCAACATAACGAACATTTAAATATCATCAGTTGGATGCTAATAACATTGTTGTTTGGAAACAAGTTCACAGCATAAAGAAGTAGAGCAGGAGCAAATTGGGAGCAAGAGACTGAAGAATCATTTACAAGTTAAGCGAAATCTCATTGTCTTGTGAGCAGAATGTGTCCAGGCAGGTTGCAGACTTCAAGCTATGAATCCAACGTGTACCTTGTGTTAATTAGTTACACTGCTAAATCAATCAGTAGATTAATGTGTTCTCTGATTGATATGGCCTGGAATTTTACTTATTGTTACTGTAACTAGCAACTATAATTGTTGCAGCAACAGATATGGACCCTGAATGTCTACGCAGAACAGTCAGGTGCTTCTCTTTACTTTCAGGCCAATGAAAGAGTCTTGTTGGAAGAGAGCCTCCCTGGTGTGCAGCGACGCGTGCCAGGATGAATTCTGTAGTTTATGCCCTTCACCACCTTCTTGCTTGACTAAACTGTGTGGGTTTTGATGTTGCAGTAGAAACTGTCCATTTGGTTATGGCTGCTAATCAGCATTATTTACAGTCTTATCAAACCTGGATTTGAAATACAAGAATGATGAACAGAGTAGCTTTAGAAATGCTTTTGTGATAGGCTGTGGTGTAAGATAATTGTGAATTCCGATTGAAGCTGTATGACTCTTAGAGTGTATGTAAAGTTTGACTGGCTTTTCTGGTTTTGAAATAGTCTACTCAGCTATCTCTTTCGAAGAACTGTGAGGACATCAAACTGTGAGGACATCCACGCCTATGTCAAGTTTAAACCAAAGTGTTCTAACAGCCAAGAGAGAAACACTACAGACATTATATGGATCACATTTAGCATTACTTCCATAAGAAAATAAACTGAAAAGGTACATATAGCCAGGCTCCTGAAGTATGCTGTTTCTGTAAAATGGTGAATGATAGAACAATGAAAAATTTTCGTACGAGGAACTCTAAAAATTAGCATTGTAAATACTTATATGCTCAGGAACACAGTATTGTTGGTTAAGCCATTGACAAAATAAGAGAATGCGTTGCAGATACTCATCAGCAATTGTAAATACTAAGTGTGCATAAGATCATGTTCAACAGCAACACTTGGGAGACCTGTAATACATATATATGTACTTTCATAGATGGACTATTCTGGAGATTCATTCAGAAAAATGGTAGGGTTGGATGATGTCCTTTGACAGCAGCTTTAACCACAAGACTAACTGACAGTTTAGAAAACTCATCTGTATTAAGCTCTTGTGGCCACCAGAATGTAATGCCAAGCCTGCTAGTGATTCATGAGAAGTAAAGACAGTGCGATGGCCTTTTCTACCCGTAGTGCAAACACCACTATCAGCAGGAAAGATCAATCGTTTTGGAGCTCAGCATTTTTTTCCAATGACTACTGAAACAACAGAAAATATGTAGCTGAAAAATACTTCAGCTATATCTTTCATGCTACTTCAACATTGCAAAATTATTAGCAGCTGCATAAATGTTGGTATCAATACAGTTAAAAAATGGCACAGCTTTGTGCCACCTATTCCACAGACAAAACTCAAGGCATAAGAGCTTTGTTTGAGTGTCACAGTTCTGTGGTTAATCACAGGCTTAGGGTAGCCAAACAGGAGCTTTAGCCTTTGATGTTCAAATCACACCTCTAATGCATATCTGATCTGAATAAAAAGGCACCTCCTGGTGTATTTGGGTCACTGAGAGAACAGCCATAACATTATCTGAGGAATTCAAAGAAAAAAATGGCTGAATATGTTATCACAGTTATTTAAACTTATACTTTGAAGGGAGGGGTGGCAGACAGGAACTTTACAATCAGAACAGATTACTACCCTCTTCACAGCTATCTTCCTACTGATAGAAAAAGAGACTTGAGCTGGATGTTTTATGGTATTTTTAGGCAAACAAAAACCTACTTTCCCTCAGGAGGTAGATCTTATCCTTAATTCCCTCTCAGATCCCCTCATCAGCTAAAAAATCTAAATTTGTTCTTCCAAAATATTTTTTAAAGTTAGAAAGACTGGTTTAAAATTCATTCCAGTGAAGTTCCCCCATAGAAGGTAAATCAGTTCCACAAGGCTCCAACTATTGAGTGTGGAATTTTGAGGGAATAAATATTGATTGGACATTTGAGGCAAATTGTTCTATATATATTTCAGATCCTCTTAAACAAAAAAAAATCCTTTCACTTCATCTAGCCACATATTTAAGTGGGGAGAAATAGTTTTTTGTCAGTTAGAAATTCCACATTAATCAGGCCTCTCACATTAATGATGATCTACAGGTATTAAAGATTTAGTGCCAGTGATGAAAACCATTGCTTTTAATCTCAGCTGATTTTAAATCAGTGTGCAACAACGTTATGGATAACATTGGTTAACAGGATTGTAAATATATTTTTGCCAATTTCCTCTTTCTTTTCTGAAAATGCTGTCTGCAAGCCAAGATCAGTGACACATTAGATTTTGGAGAACATCATAAATCTCTGTATAACAAAAAAATGTTGGAGGCAGGTATTTGTGAAGTAAGTTATGCATGACCATATGCATTGACTGGAGTATTTCCATAGCAAGTACCTTTTCTCAAATAATTAATTTTTGCATTACAATTGTAGAAGTTAATCTACTAATTCTTACTAAAATTTAGCAATAAATTATTAAAGTATATTCATAGCTTCTGAAACATCTGAAGCAACCTTATGGATTTATCCTTGTTTCTTCTTTATGCCTCAATTGGTTTTCTAACGCTGGCTTCTGCAATTGTCTTGTTTCATCCATTATGCTTTTGAAATTTATAGCATATCTGTCTACTGAAACATAAATATCCTAATGTTCCTCTTCAAATTGTGTGTTGAGAGGAAGAGCCTGTACTTAAAAAAACCACTGGTTTATATTATCTTGTTTGTGAAATCTCTTTATATCGTATTCACCGTTATATAAACTACATTTATAGACAGAGCTTTTATTGTTACACGCTACTAGGAGTTAACAGTGAAATATTTCCTGGAAGACACTGCATGTTCTTTGGGATACACTTCAGAGAATGAAACTCAGGGGACAGAAGAGTTCATTACCTCATGTCATACTCATCTGAATACATAATGAATATTTCAAAATAAATTAATATCCTACCAATTACAGTGCACTAACCTACTCTGTCATGTGTCTATGAAGAAGAATATTTCAGACAATATATTCAAAGTCAAAGAAAAATTTCTTGTCAGGTGAAGCAAGAGTTTATTCACACCATGAAAAGACCAGACAATTTTTCTGGCCTAGAAATATTCTTCTATTGTGAATTTCAGTGTAATCTGTACATTCCATCACATCACTAATGTTAAGTATTTTGGATCTACACATAGCAGAGGCACAGAAGATAACCAGCTCTTCATATCTGCAAATTCCTCAGCCATGGCCTCGTTTCAATTCTTTGTTATCATGAAAGAATTCTGACTTGCCTACTGCTGTGGTGGCAAAGGTCATTTTTGTAGATTTAGCTGTTTTCCTTTCCACAGAGACTTGCTCAGCTGGGACATTCTACAGAGTGCTGTTTGTTTATTGATAAATATACTTCCTTTCGAATTTGTCAGTCCCTGAGTACGTAAGTCTTATTGGTTGCTCAGAGTTGAAAAAAATGTAACTAAGCAAAAGTGCATTTAATCAGTTTATATTAAGATAAAGTCAAAGTATCTGAATACTTGAAGATGCCTTAGGATGAGCATATTTTTTAAAAGGACTGAGCTACTTAGAAGCTTACGTTGGATATATTCATAGTAATATTTAAGCTCATAAATATAATTTTTAAATGGCCTTCATGTACTTTTAAATATTGTCTCATTTCATTAATTGATTAACTGATGAAAATCACTACTCTAACTCTGTCTTTCCATTATCGTTCAACTTTAACAAAATTTATTCACGTAAAGCATCTTCTTTATAATCTTAGTGACTTCAGGATGGAACTGCCTCCACCATTCTTCACAATTTTGAGTGGAGCGATATAAAAAATTGTTACTCAAATATCACTCCAGGGACAGGCTGCAGATCAGAAATCTCCTCCAGAAATGAAGCTCCTCCTAGTCTGACTGACTGAATGTCAAGCTCTGTGGAAATGGAACAAATGGCAGCAGATAAGTACCTGTTTAGAAATGATCTGTATCTGGAGGATTGAGATGAGGGTCAGCAGTACAGACATGGGCTCCATCCTAGTAGAAGCAAGACGTTGACAGAGAAAGAGCGATGGAAAGGGAGAGGATGCAAAAGAGACCAAAACAGTTAAAGAGTATGAGTGACAAAGATGGAGTACGTACACGAACTGCCAGGGGCTACAGGCGCAAAGAGAAAAGAGACAATGTTCAGATCTGCGAGACATGCCTGTCTACATAAATGCCCCTCTACTCTAGCATCCTCAAGACTTTTAACATTTCTATCAAACAGCAAACAGTGCATTTGCCAAATCTTTCATCTCTTTCTAGAAATCTTTCCTGTGTAGCTTAGCTAGTGCAGAAGATCAGAAAACAAGCAAAAATATATTGGGTCCTAACATGCAAAGTTTGATTTCTTCAGTTGCATAACTCACAGGAGAAGGAAATTCGTGGCTTTCAAGTTTAAAAGATTTTGACAAAAAAACATATTCTTTTAACTGCAGATCTTTTAAAAGTCAACGTGTGGTTTACATGCTTATTTATCCATGAATATTTTTGTAATTATTTTTGTGAAGGTATTCAGTTGGAAAAGTTATAGCTTATGTGGCCCCTTTCCCTTCAAAGAGCTGTCTCTTGGGTTTCTAATTCTCATTGCTTTGTATCTTTCTGATATTCATGGAAAATTATAGTTTCTGTCCTAGAAAAGTTTCTTTAAAAAGTTCATTTCTTACTGCTAAGAAATAAACATATGAATCAAAAAGATCATAAACACTAGTATGTTTCATTTGCATCCTGTGAGGGAGGATAAAAATTGCCTATTATTTTGGAAAAAAAGATTCCGTAGTACATTTCTGTCCCACTGTACTATAAAGTAGAAATAAAAACTTAGAAATAAAAAATCTAAATTAAATAAAAATGGTGAAAGTGATTTTCTTTCTATTTACTGTAAGTGTAGGGGTCATAAACAGGACAGAGGACAGAGAGAATTTTTGTCTAGAATGAAGCTAAAGATCTAGTGACTTTAATGTAATAATATTTTTGTATTAATTGCAGTGTTCTTACAATACAGGAACTGAACTGAGTTAACTGTCTATCACTAAACTGTAACTGATTAACCACAGCAACATATTAACTACAGCAGTAATTTCACTACTGCAAGTGAATTTTAGATGTTTATTTAACTTTTTTAGTCTAAGGTCCATCTGAAGCATCTACAATTGTACAAGAGTGGATCAAGATAAAAAGAAGACTGAAGTGAGGTAATTGTTATCTAAATACCACCATCAACAAAAATATTCTTGGCACATTCTCAGGTACATTTTGGTTAAAAATGCCAAAACCAAACGTGCTATTATTTGATTCAAATTAGGGTTCGCCACCTTGTGCTGCTTATGAGCCAGACATAAGAAATCTGGTGGTATCACCAAGTATTAGATCACTGAAATAAAAAGTACATTAACTGGAACTTCAGTATTTAACTATAATCCCTTGTGGAGGTAAAAATTCATGGAGGATTGTATACTTCTGAAGTATTTGCTTTCTACTGTAACTACCTTATGCAGTAAAAATCTTGTGATTATGGGATGAAGAGGGTATATTTGGAATAATATTTCACTTATGATGATTTGGATACTAAAACCGAACAGGTACAGAATGTTCGACAAGGTCATATAGGTATTATAGAAGGTTTAGTTCCTCAGATATAATGGCAAAATAATTGTGGTACTAGATGGTCTTTAAGGTCCCTTCCAACCCAAACCATTCTATGATTCTATGATTCTATGTGACATTGCAGAGGTGTGATGAGACCATACTGCCTTTTCAGTAGAAGCAAATATTTTCATTATAGTGCACAGCACGATTTTGTCAGTTTTGCTGGGTTCTATAGGTAGTCCTGAAAACAGAAATGAGATTAGAAATGCGAGTGAACAAAGCAGGGAAGATAACTTTTATTTGTTGGAGTGATTTTAACCATCTGCTGCAAATTGCAGTGCATTTCATAAGGTTTTGCAAGCAGCTAAAAGCTGTAGAAGACAAAAGTGTATTTTTCAAAGTATACATTTAGCTCTCTATAATAAAAAGCATGATCCTACGGAGTTTCTGCTCAGTTTTTCACCACTAGTAGCCTCCAATTTCTAATCAATGCCAGCTGAGGAACACTTTTAAATTTAGTGGCATTGTTTACATGTTACATGTATTTAATGGCAGCAATAGAACATGAAATTTTTCAGTGCTGATGTAACGGGGTAGGTAGGCACACATTATTCCCGCACTACAACATCCTCAGTGTTCTTGTGATACGTTGCTCCATCATCTTGATTTTACATCAGACTTCCTCATCCAGCTGTCCCATTCAACTCAGGAATAGAATTGTATCCAGAAGCAAGAAGAATCCACACTGTAATAGGTCCTTTTGTCTGAGTGATCAGCAGACCAGGGCTGTGGAGCGTATGGCTGAGCACCTCAAATCATACTCAGATAATACACCTCATGCGCATTGTCTGTTAAACTGAATGATACAAAATGTACGGTTCAGTCCTGAAAACCAAGATGAGAGACAATATCAAGACACCAGTAACCACCTCAGTGACTGGGCTCTCTGAGCTGTGCACAAAGCATCTCACTCTTCCTACTGCACAGCAGTACTGAAAATACAGCACCAAACTTGTTCCGATAATACATCTCTGATCCTCACAGGGATTACAGGAGTTGGCAGTAGCAGTTTTGAAAACACTAACAAATAATAATGAATAATTTGGCAGATCTTAAGAAGAAGGTGCTAATCATAAAAGCTAAAATGACTTAGGTACAGAAAAATACAACTTGACATGTAGGATCTAGCTGGGACTAATTGCATTGTCAGGCAAGTACCACAGCCCTGTCCTTTGCTCTCAGTGTGTAAGTTTTAGTAACATCCTTTGCTTTTAGTCACATACTTCTGACGAGATTTGAGGCATGCTTACATCAAGAAATGTTTACAATAAAAAAGTTTTCTTAAAAAATCTGAGAGTATTGGAAAGGGTTTTGGATATCATGCTTTCTTTTTCAAAGCAATTTGACCACGTTTGCAGTTCCAAAATTCACTATTTAAGCTTCAAAAGCAGTTAAATTTCTACATTTTCAGACTCACAAATATATTTGTATATAGTATTACGGCATAGTTTAAAAATTTGGATTTTTTTTCTTATTAAAAACCCCGCAGGATTAAAAAAATGCATATTATGATGCAGAAGGAAGAATTCCAAATGCCTTTGGCAAACAATATTCTTAAACTATGCAAATTTGTTCATAAATGTAATATTTTTGAGATGTCAAAACCCAGAGATAGTAAACTACCCTTTCTTAGTGATGAAATTGTGATTGCAAAAAATCTACTCAGAAAGTTGTGAAATCAACAAGATCATAACCCTGCCATTTTAAATACATGTTTTGATTTCAGTTTTATTTTATACTTCACCACCAACAAGTCTAATTTTGCTAGCTTTCTCTTCTGTATAAAACTTTCTTTCTCCTTTGTATTTCTCTATGAGATGTTCTCTTCTCCGTCAATGTACTTAGACTGCACCACACAGTACATGAGCATTATTATCCTCTTTCTCTTGAGCATGCTTTACTCTTTCCCAGTGTCAAAGTCTTAACAAAGAGCACTGAACTGGGAATCTTTTAGAACTTCTGTTTAATTGTAGCAGACATGCCAATTCAGGATGCCAACAACGTACAGTAGATGTTGTGTGTGGTTTTTTCATAGCTCTCGGGATAGTGTTTCTTTGACAGACTAGATAATGAAGTAGGATGAGGTGAAGGGCAACTTCTGCTAGACGTGTGTACGTGTTAGAAGCCATGTGGCTGAAAGATTCAACCAGCTATTCAATGAAAAACAAAAAAGTATCCCGCTAAAATGTTTCCAGTGTCGTTTTTAATTAGAATAGCCTTGACAATACGTAATGGTTCATCCATTTAACAAAGCACAGAAATTTTAGCCTTGAAAAACTTCGCTAAATAAGTCATTAACTTTGGGGCCCACTTGTCATGTGTATTTTCAAGGATTACGTGGCTTTACCGTATAGCAAAAGCTGCATTTTGTCCTCTTAGAAGACCATATTGCTAGAAGTGTTTGTACTTAAGATACCTTAAGCTTTGGCCCTCACTAGCATAACTGTTATTGGCTTTCAAACAACATCAGTGCCATCTAACTGAGGAGGTTTGCACACTACTAGCTAGAGAGACAAAGGTGGAGAATAGGTGCACAGTTATTAGTACCATTTCCTATTCTTCCTGTTCACATTCCTTTCAATTTCTGAGTAACCCTGAAAAGGTAATATTGCAATATATAAATCTACAGTCTGTTAAAGAAATAATCATCGGATTTAAGAAAAAATGAACTGGTAAAATAAACCATTCAGGAATAGTTTTTGTTACTGTTTTGGGGGACGTGTATTTGAGAGATAAATGTAGCACTTGGTGCATGCACAGCTTATGCATTCTCAGCAGGCCTTTCATTTCACTAGTAACTATTTAGCACTTCACACTCTTTCCATGGTTCCAAAGACATTGTCCTTTAATCTGCCCTCTGCTTCTGCACAATGCTGAGCAAATAAACAAGGCTCCGAAAGACAATTTCCTTAATCAGGATATATCCATCCAGCTGCGTGATGAATTTCAACAGCTCCCGAGGAAGTAAAAAGTTATGAGGTAGGTGACATGTCTTTGACAAACAATGTCAAACCTACTGAAGACAACTTATGACTGATGTTCTAGACTAAATGGAATGAGTTCTACTTCTCTATTGGCAATACTAATTAAAATGCAGCCATTACAAAGAGCTACAGCAACAGACATTATATGACTTCACTGTGTTTGAGATAAAGATTGTCTCATAATCAAGGACAAACGGTTATGATTCCTTTTGAGGTGCACAAATCAGACTACTATCAAAATAATCTTCTGTATCCGAGCCACAAAGAAAATTACTTTTCAAAGGCAAAATGCTAGGGCTGCCCTCATAAACTGGAAACAATTTTCCTCATGGTTCGAGCAGCCTTGCTGTACTTCACCCTACTTTTGATTATTTGAATATTTTGAGACATTTGAATGCCTTCTCATTTTTAATTGTAGCGAAGTTTACAAAAAAGAGTTAAGAAAGGACTACCCTCATGAAAACAGAAGAAAGGATGTAAGGAAGGCATGAGCGAGGAGGAGTAAGAGGTAAGGGAAGCCAGCATTACCTTTAAAATGAGGGTTTACCCAGCTCTGTGTTTCACTTAAATAACCTTGGGCAAATCATTCTCCTTAACAAGAAAATTTTCAGGCTTCTGCAACAAGGAAGCACAGTAGTTATATCATGATATAGACAGACACCAACAATGTATTTCTATTCTTGCTCTGCAGTGCTGGACAGGAGCCCAGAAACAGCTCCTCCTTCTGAAGGTTTTCTTGCCTCACCATCAAAGCTCTGAAAAAAAACATGCCTTGAGAGTGCCTTGTCCAACAGTGTCCCACTTTTGCTAGTTTCCAACCCAGCAGAAGAAGCAAATGAACTGATTCTGTGATAGCATAAAAGGCAACATGTTCTATAGATTCTTCTGCTGGAAAGAGTTATAAACTCACCAGATAACACAGAGGAGGAAAAGCCTGAGACTAGTGCAGAAATTTCCAGGATTCCTTATTTCATGTCTTCTGCAATGGTCGCCTCAGAACAGCCAGAATGCTGTTCCCAGGTAGATGAAGGATTCTTTACACCTTTCTGAAAGAGTTAAAGCACCATCAATAAGGTGTAAGTTCAACACACTAAGGGCCAGAGCTTCCTGGAAGAAGCTGGTATGCATTTGAGTTAAGCCTGAACATGCACTGTACCTCTCTTTGAACCATAGTTCTCCCAGTGGGAAGAAGAGATGCCTTCAAATTAATTAAAAAATTCACTAAGTCCTTGAAAACAGGGGCTTATAAAAAACATGAGTAAAAGAAGAAAAACATAGCCTTAACTTTGCACATACCTTGACCTTGATGAACTACCCAGAGAAAAACACATGCTTTTATAAAGCAGGTCATTAAACTATTTTCCTTGAACTGTTTTTCATTTTTCTGGCACATCTGAAATACTTTTGGCATCCAAACACGAGTCCACTACTTGAATCTGCTACAGGGCTTGATAATGTGCTTTTTAACATTTTTCATCAATTCCTATTATAACTTCTAGTTGCCTCCCAAATGTTCAGCTAAAACATCTTTTAATTTAACCCTCTGTTTATCTGTTCACTTTGGGTTTTTTTCCTTCCCTCTTGAAGATGGAAAAGGCAACAGCATATGTCACATTTAATTCTAGGAGTCTGTTCCATCTTTTTTGCCATTACCCAGTGTCTCAGAAAACAATATTTAAAAATATAATATGTCCTTTATAACTAAAATAAATATAAATACAATTTAATATAAGAATGCATGGGGTTTGTTCAGCCTTGGCATATGTCTTCAATCAATTTTTGTCAAGACTGACACACTATTCTATAGGTTCATGGGTAGAAACATGATCAGTGTTTCTCAAACCATTAAACTGACTCATTTCCATGTTGACTCGGGACATATCAGTGTTATCAGAGAAACAGCTCAGCACTTCAGCCTGGTTTTGCTGAGACATGTGCTTTACAACTATCGCATCAAACCTCTCTGTTCCAAGCATGCATTATCTCTTTTTTCCCCTTGTAATAACACTTACAGCACCAATAATAATGACATTTATCTCAGAAAAGTTATTGTAGTTCAGCATCCACAGTACAAACTTTAACTGGAGCATATATCTGATATATATATATAAATATACTATCTGCTATATACATATATAAACAGCAAAATTTAGAGAGAAGCTGAGAGATGAGAGTTTAATGAAAAGGAGACCTTATAGCAACCTTCCAGTACCTGCAGGAGGCCTACAAGAAAGGTGGGGAGGGACTTTTTACAATGGCAAGTAGTGATAGGATAAGGGAGAATGGCTTTAGATTGGAAGGGGGAAGATTTAGATGGGACGTTATGAAGATATTCTTCACGCTGAGCGTGGTGAGGCACTGGCACAGGTTGCCCAGGGAAGCTGTGGATGCCCCCTCCCTGGAGGTGTCCAAGGCCAGGCTGGACGGGGCCTTGAGCAGCCTGGTCTGGTGGGAGGTGTCCCTGCCCATGGCAGGGGGGTTGTAACTGGGCAATCTTTAAAGTTCCGTCCAACCCAAACCATTCTATGATTCATTCTATGGTTCTAAATTATTACCTTCCCTCTAACAATTTATTGTCAAAAGTCCCTAGTGGAGTAGGAGAAATCAAAACCAGCATTCTTTACTGAAGAAAGAAAGTTGTTCTTTGATCACTGTGCTGACTTCTTTATCCTTTACAAGTCAAGTACCACAGATCTAGTGACTGCTCATCAATGAAGCCTGGTTTTTCCCTCATTATCCATACAGTCCACGCAACTATTTTTCTGTGTGAATTGATGGCAGACTTTTTCACATTCACAGTTCCTGGCTTATACATTTACCAATTTTACAAAGCAAGGTAGGAGAGTAGCTCAGACCAGGAGTGATAAATTGCTAAATGTTCTTTTTTTTTTTCACTTATGAGAAATACTTTCAAAGGCAGGTTTTAAAAACAACAAAAAATTGCCTGATCTACACTGTGATTTTTTTCCCAAAGGCAAGTGAAGGTAAGAAAATCCATGGTGGTTCCAATGCTTTTTAACCGGTGAGAAACTCAGCTGAAAATTCTGCAGTGCGTGTGTGTGTGTGCGTACATGTTTGACTATATGTATACATGCAGTTTTATGTGTGGTTACGTGTGTTTCTGTGTGTGTGAATGCATAGACATGCTTATAACAGCAGTTTAAGAAAACAACATAAAAAGAATCAGTGTAGGTTATGTAGTATTTCAACAATACTAATAAGACAAGAACAATTGTGTACTAGAAACAGAGCAAATGTCATTACCTCGTGTTCCATTCTTCTATGGGCTCCTTTACATGCTCAGTCTAATCTGTCACATGCCCATCTCTCACCCTGGAGACAACCAGTGAAGTCCCCACTAAGTGCTGCACCACCCCCATACCACTTACACTTGCCAAAATATCTGTGCCTTTTTCTCCTAACTCCACAATAAGTTTACTGTTGTGCAAGCAGGAGCAAGTTATTGAATTTATTTCAGTTTTCGTCCCACAGATAATATCTTCAATGTAACCATCTATGTGTAGTGGTAAATATAATAAATCTTCGATTTCATAAATTATTTTTTTAGCCACAGAATAAGTCCTAACAGTGGAAGAAAACTGAAGAAGGTATTTTTCCCAAAGACCTGTTTAAAGTTATTTTAATAATAATTCCCTATTACACTACTTTGATCTTGAAGTTAACAGAAGTTGTTAAATAAATAAAACCTAGTTGACAAAAAGCTTTAGGAACAAGTTCTTACAAAATGAGTATAGATAAATAAAGTCACAAATAATAATTCAAAAAATGACCTTATAAATGGAAAAAGAGCTAATGTCAAGTGGCTGAGGAGACTAAGATGTGATTAAGAAAATTATGTGTTCTAATGAATAATAAAAGGAGAATATATTTTTATATTGAGATTGAGAAGTTAATGCACAAGCTCTAATTAAGCATCACCCATCCCTACATTTTCTCAATAGCCGATCAAGCTAGTTGTTGATTACACTCTTCTCTGCAGTGAGACATATAAAAGCAGGAAACTGAACTATATGTTAGATAAAAGAGGGACTGATTTTCAGTCATGTTCTGAAGATTGTCAAACTTTTCACTCAAAACTATATTTTTTATTATACAAAATCTTCTTGGAAAAAAGTACTTTTACATATAATCTTAAAGTTTTAATGCGAAAACAAAAATATTCTACTACAGACCTACTTCCTTACTTCTGTTACTTGTAACCAATTTTTTTTATTTTTAGTCAGTGTTTTTCAGTTCTTCATTGCCAAAAGTAAAAAGGTTGTTTTCAATTTTTTACAGGGGAGAAAACGTCCAAAATATTTGCTGACGAATCTAAGTGCTGAGTAGTAGACACGCTAAATTTAAACTCTATTATGCAGTACACTGAACACATGGTTCTTTTTTTATCTAGCTGCCTAAGAAAGTACTTGGGAGCTTACCCTTTACTTTCCCAATGTGAACGTGTAGATCAACTGAGTCAGAATTTTCTTACATTCTGATCTTGGATTTGTAGCTATTTCATAGTATTATAGAATTACATAATCATAGAATGTCTCAGGCTGGAAGGGACCCAGAAGGAATATCAAGTCCATCTCCCTGATCCTCACAAGACTACCTAAAACTAAATGATATGACTAAAAACATTGTCTAGATTGAATTCTGACGGGCTTGGTGTTGTGATCACTTCCCTGTGGAGCCTGTTCCAGTAACTGACCACACTCTCAAGAAGAATCTTTTCCTAATGTCCAATTTGAACTTCCTCTGACACAGTGTCCTTTCATTTCCCTGTATGCTATTGCTTGTCACAGAGAAGGGAGATCTGCACCTCCTCCTCTGCTGCCCTCCTTGAGTAAGTTGTAGGCTGCAAGGAGGCCACTTCTCACCCTTCTCTTCTCCAAGCTGAACAAGGTTCCTCAGACACTCCTCATAAGTGTTGCTCTCAAGGCCTTTTACCACCTTGATCACCCTCCTCTGGACACACTCTGATAGTCTGATGTCCTTGTTTGTTCAGCATTTATACTGAATGGTGTGAGAAGCTACCACTAAAAATTGATCTGGATGATCTGAAGTTCAGAGTAACTAGAGAAGATACTTTCTGACAGCAAAAAACAGCTGAAGAGATCTGAAAGAATTGCCCTTCGTGTTTCATCTTGGCTCAATATTTTAGTTAAGGGTCACAAGGTATGAGTTTTTTCACACTGAAACACCTTCCAGAATAAAAAGTTGTGAAGGGCCCATCACCGAAGAGTGTATAAATTGCCTCTAAGCAGCTGACACACTTAGAGATTTTTGAGACCAACTAGAGCTCCAAAGTAATAAGATATCCCTGACTGAATATTTCATTACAGAAACCCTCAACTTAGATTCTCAAATGTTCATCTAGAAGTTAAAGAAATGTGTGTATGACTTCATTTCACTCTCACAACAAACAAAAAGGAAGAATGAATTCACTTTGGATGCACTGGAACATAATAGTAGATGTGAAGAGAAATATTCTGTTAAGCAGTCAATCGTAAGTGCTGTGTGCTTGCAGCAAAACCAGAAATACTCCATCCAGTTTTGTAGTGCCTTAGTATGCATGTAAAGTGCATGAGGTCAAAAGACCAGCATCAGATGTTTAAAACCATTACGGTATTATAGTAAATACCTTATGGGATTTGTAAAACTGGGAGCTGTGATTTGCAGCACTAGTATGCGTTTTAGCCTTAAGGTATAATTTTTTCACTAAAAGAAAATCCCAGAATCTCAAAATGTCCTTAAAATAACTATGCTTTTTATAAAAATAAAAGAAAGGTATGTAGCTTATTTAAAGTTTTGGAAACTAAAAGCTATCAAATCTAATTTTCTTTATTTGTTCCGTTCTCAGATTAACCTCCTGCAAGCTTATTGGGACTAGAAAGTATTTGTCACAATCTAAGAAAACTCAGGCACTCTTGGGAAACATGACAGCCAAAGGGAATTTGTGGAGACATGTTTCCAAGGTTCATAAATGGGTTAAACAACCAAAAGTTTAAACTGATTCCAAATTCCCTGAAACCAACCCAAAGCATATACAAAAAGAGGGGCAGAGAAGGAAGAAGAAAACTTTCCCAACTGTTTGACACTTTCCAGCGTGCTACTGTGCATGAGTTATTTACATACTAATTTACATACTAATGCCCTGCACTTACCAAAAGTATTGTAAAAGTAATACATCATAAGAGTAATGAAAATATAATAAATCATTAACAGTGAATATTATAGGTACATAAAGACTAATTACATCTCATTCGGTTTTTGAAACTGCCACTAGTTCAGATTCTAGGATTCGAAAATTTGCACATTAAGGGCTTTTAGATTTTGCTTTATTCTTCTGGATATAGTGACATAATCTAGAATTAATTCTGCTAAGACATGACAGGTGATATGCGACTGCTTATGAAGGTTGCCTGATGCTTCTGTTAGAAAAGCCCATTTTCAGATGCTTAAACTTTACCACTCTGTAAGATGCAGGATGATATGTTTCATGCCACTCTCAGGTTGATTTATTATTTTACATTTCAGATGAGAAACACGAGCCATTTCTGAGAACAAGACAAGAGAAAATGTGTTATTTTGCCTGCATTAATTGTAGTAGTAATAATAATGCTAATTGAAAAAAAAAGAAAAAAAACACAAACCAGCTGAAAAAACCTGATGCAAGACACTGTTGAAAAGCAATTTCACAAGAATACCACTGAAGTCCAGATGTCTTGGTCATTCCCAATAGGATGCAGTCAAATTTAGCCAAGTTTAAATACTTAGAAATGCAGCTCAACATGACCAACACCAGATTTGTGTACCTGAAAGAGGGTTTTCCCTCCCAGCAAGAGAGTCAGCAGTGCAGACTCTGTGAAAATCTCATTCGTACGGCCCATAAAAAGCCCAATATTGCAGAAAGGTTTGTTGTGAACTGTACCAGGACAAGGGTGGGACAGGAATATTGATTGAGCAAGGAGCCTAGGAGGGAAAATAACAGTTGGAGCCAGTGGAAATGGAGAATGCACATGTGACTGGAAGGGTGACCACGGAACAATGAGGTAGAGAAAACAAATTGGATTATGAGTCAGGAAGAACTGGCACTAGCTAGGAAAAGAGACTAAAAGAAGGAGAAAATGAAGTTTGAAGGAGTGGCCAAAAAACCAGGATAGCAGACAACTGGTTCAGGAAAAGAAAGAAAGATCCATTGGAGACAACATAATCTAGATCAGCTATGGGAGCAGTAAGGCCCACATTGCTATATTGCATTGCCTTCCCAGATCTTGCAAGAGAGTGTAAATTATATTGAGTCTTGGGATTCATCTCTGCGTAACAACTGCTATTAACTCAACTGGAATAGCATCACCCAGTAGCCCTGGTCTCTGTACATCAGAGCTCATTACTGCTAGGCTCTATCCTGTACTTCTAGAATGAGCAGTAGAGCTTTGTGCTCTGGATTTTAAAGTTCCACAATGCCGATTTTCTTTCATGTCACTAAGATGCCTACAAACTAGAAGCACTAGGCTATTCCACATTGTTTCTTGAAGGCCCCACTTTCTATCTCTGTGGCACTCTCTCTCTCCCTCATGCACACACACATACATGCACACACAAAGAGAGGGTAAAATTAAATCTGACAAGGCATGCAGATGAAAGCTGGGAAATAGTGCAATTATCATTTCCCATGTAATCTTAATTTAGCCCTTTGTGCACAGATTTTAGGGTACATTTTATGAAACTGCTGTGTCATTCTGAACAAAGAATGGACCTGCTCTGGGAAAGAATGAGAGTCATGACATAAAGACAAGGTTACCTATGGAGATGTAAAGGGGAATGAGGCAGAACCTCAGGAAAACTGGTTATCAACTCCAAGATCAGTAAAGAAAAAAACATGATAGTTTTCTTGTTTGTTTCCAGTTCTGATTTCAAATAAATTCACTACATTCTTCATTAAAAAAAGATAATTACCACTATTTTACCTTTTTTTTAACCTAGGTATTAATCAGAGAGGATGAGAGATATGTTGAGAAGCTCTTCATTACAAAGTAATTCATGAAGAAAAAAATTGAAATGCTTAAACCCAAACACATTAAACAACACAAGCTGCTAAATGTTGAAACATTAGCCTGTTTTTCCCCATGTTCTGAGCAAAGACCTTGGAGAATAAAGATATAATCTTAAGAAGCCTTTTGATTTCAAAAGTTTTTCCAAGTTCTAGTCTCATGACTTCTGCAGCTGAATCCTGCCTTGGGGAAAGAGATGAGACAATAACGTGCTCCAGACTTTCAGTGTGATGCTGGACAACTCCCTGAAGCTGAACTTTTCCTAGGTCAGTTGCTAATGGGCTGTTCTTCATTTTCTGATTGTCTGAATTTACATTCCTGGATACGACCCACAAAAAACCTGGACCTTTATGATGAAAACTGAGGGTGATAGAGACTGCACTTCAAATATTCCACATCTATCGTAATTTTAAGTTACCTGAAAAAAATATGGGTCCTGCCAATTTGACACCTAAAATTAATGGCTGGTCAACCCTCATGTCTGTACTGTAGTTTGCTATTTGCACTGTGGGAATGACTGTAACATCCACTGTGAAAATGAAATGTTTGTGAAGTATTTGTTCTCCACTGACATATCCCATAATAAATCTCAAGCGAAAATGAGTAACATTGTTTTCAGATGTGGGTTTGACTAATATGCAGTAAATGGGCCACACAATGAGAAGCAATGAAAAATTATTGAACAGTTGCTAGTTAAACAAAGTAAAGCTATGCCAACCTGTGCAGTCTCTGCACAGGATTATGCAGGAATCTTGTGAGGGGAGGAGAGGAAAATAGATCTTCTAGTGCACGTGCAGAAGAGGTAGCAACTTGGTTTATGTAGGAAAATTCAGTTTCTATAATCCCTACTTTTCATGATTTTATTTTACTTATTATAGGGGAACAATCTATGAAATGGTCATTTTCAGTGTCAGAATTGCAACACATCAGCTTCTATTGGTACGTGTGACTACTTTAGTAAATCAACATTTTTACTTTCAACAATGCCAAAGAAGAGTTCTGGCACACAGTTATCTGGGCATAGGATACACCATGAGGGTCTTTTGAAAGTTGTTTATTTATGTTGGAACAATATTGATTTTGCTTCTGTAATCTACATTAGATGCAGTGCAAGTTGTGTGCAAAGCTCTGTGAAAGAGGACCGACTCTGTTGTCAACACGATGCCTTTTCCGCTCATGATAAGCACATCTAGCTTGATAGAGAATCTGCTGTGAACAAGTCACCATTCAGTGATCCAAACAAGTATTTCCCAACTGTATTCTATGACTTATAGAATGACTCCATGGCTACTGATGACCCTCAACAACATATTTACCTGGAGGCTTCACAGAGGGTTGTTCTTTAATGTATCAACAGCTCTTTGACCTTCATAGCTGGTTAAAAAGACGCAAGAAAAAGCAGTTGTAATCATTCCAGACTATCAATCTGAATAAATATTGCTCTAACATGACTGCTTCTAGGCAACCTGCTTGGTTGCAGATCCGTATCTATTCAATATATCCATATTTTCTTCACATACTTGGCCACTGAAAGACTGGTCCTTTCTAGTTTCAGCCAAACAATTAAAAACATTGTAATACTACTTTCTTCTACTTTAACACCTGAGAAAATGAAAATAGTGAACGTGAAAAATTCTACCACACCTGTTATAGGATAGAAAAATCTATTCCAAATAAATCCATCAAGTTATAATATGTCTAGTAATTTAATTTCTTGGTAGAACAGCACTCTTGCTATTAAATAGCAACATGTTTTCCTTCTAGGTTTGGCAAGTATCAACAACCAATGATCATGCAGATTTTTTCCTGGCGTTTCATTGTCTGGAAGTTGATATGAAAACAGAAAAAACTTTCATTAGCTGCAGTGGCTATTAGAAACCTCATCTAACTCAATGGCTAGACAAAAATGAGCAATGCTCAGTGACCTAAATTCCTCACATATTAACACAAGGAACATTTTTGTTAGAAGCCAATGTTCTTAGAAGTTATTTGAAAAGGCTGGAAATCCAGAAGGAACAGGGAAGAGAACAATCCCGATGGTTTATATAAAGACACCCATGCCATTGTTCCAGCCCTCTCTGCTTCTAACTCTCCCTCTGTTCCCTTCTCCCATATAACAGAATCATTTTAGGAATAACTGCACTATACTCACTGCTTTGGCATCTCAGTTGCGTTATAAGACACACAGTGTAGCTTACAGATCTGAATTATATTCTCAAATCTTATTTTTAAGGCTACTTAGGGTGTGTAGATACTGGATACCGAGGGATCTCCCAGTCTGTACCTTATATACATATACACACACACACACACATATATAAAATATTTTCCTTAAACTCTTAAAAATGTGTTCAACAAATAGCATACAAGGAGTATTAAGAACAGACTACCAGTTTAACTAGAAGCTGGTTAAATTATAAATGGTTCTGAACTTAGATTTCTCATAAACTATGTATCTGTTATTCTATCAATTATGATGATCCACTTATTGGATCCAGACTTTTTATTATAAACTGCACAGGTGGAGGGAATGGGAACTAAAAACAAGAAAGGAAACGAGGTTCATAGTAATTTAGAAGACTGCGTGTATTAGTAAAGCACAGAACAATGCTGACATTTGTAAAGTAAGTTAAAATGCTAGAAAGATCAATATTTTAAAGACAGTTTCAAATGGCAGTTTCCAAATAATTCATATGGATGGACACAACTCAATTCATACTAAGCTAGAATGGAAAACCACTGTGAAATCATTCCTCAGAGAAAGAAAAACAATACAAAAAAACCCAAAATGAAACTAAAACAATCACAGCTGAGAAATAACTGTCCAGAGTAGTCTAGAGTTGTGTTACTTTGAAAAGGCCAAGCAATTGAAACTAAGAAGTGGATTTCTTCAGGATTTTATCAAAGTACCCCAAATGCATAATATTAAGAAAATACACAGTTCATCATTTATGAACACAATGGAAAATTGCAGAAAAATTACAGAAACCTAAACAAAAGTATTTCTCCTATGGTTACAGTAATCAAAGTCATAAAAAGTGAGATAATTTCATGAGGACTGTATTAAGCACAGAAATAACGGAAAGGAAGGGTAATTTATTTGTCAATATCATATATCCAATGTTTCCCAAACCTAAATCAAGTTCCACTTATAGGTGAAAAAAAATCCACTGCCTTTTCAAACCAAATGTAAAATTAGTAGCAGAAAGAGAATCTGGAACTAAAAATCGCACCAACTGCCAGTACCTAGTTCTATATGAAATGGTGCAGCTGGTGTTGGTCTGGCTAATAGAACTCCAGTAATCCCATATTTTATGTCAATATTCTTTTTAACTACCACTACCTGCATATTTGTTTTTTACTATCTGCTTCAATTGGAATATTAAGGAATGATTTAACAGGATCTCAGCCTTTAGAAGGATTTTCTTCTCTTAACTCGTTTAGTTTTTTTAAAAAAATCTGACATGCAGAAAATAGATTTCTTTCACTTCTGTTTTGACAAGGTTTTTATTCAAGACAAATTGTCTGATTTCTTCATTTATTCTCAGATTTATATGACACGTCTTTAAAAGAGGATAGAGCAGATCAATGATGTCTTGAAAAAAAAATGGTGCCTTCTCTCGGGAAAAGAAGGACGTCTGAAGAAAGATGCCTTAGCAGTTGCAGACTGAACTGAAGAACTTCAAGAAAACTTTCTTATTCTGCCACTCACATGCTGATTAGTGAAAGGAGGAGGGAGTATCCACTTGTGCCTTGGAGTGTGTGAAGAAGATGGTGAAAAATAATTTCTTGGGAAGCACAAAAGTGTGTGAGGATCTTCCAGCAAGTTAAAAGACTGAACTGAATATTTAAAACATACCTGGGAAGCAAAGATAAATCTTCAAGGAAATGTGGCAGGAAAAGAGCAAACTATAACCTCTTTATTTTTATTATCCTTTCCTTACTCACAATTACGTATTTTAGACACATAAAACTTGATAATTTTATAGTAAAGCTGTGTTCTTTCACAGCCACCCATAATTCCTATGAATGAGGAATTTTCCCATTACAAAAAGCAGCAGGAGGAGGGAGAAATCTTAATATGGATAGATCTCAGCTATGCAGATCTCGGCATTTCAAGAGCGCCTAAAGGAACCTAGTTCTTTCAGTGCTTAGCTTATGAATAGTCACATTTGTAATGACATTTATCAAATAGGTCCCTTTATATACAGAAAAAAACTACAAATAAATTAACATCACACAGCAGGAAGAACCAAAATATTTGTTCTCCTTTTCACTTAGCAATCTGAAATGGCTTTGAAAGCTTTACTGTAAGCAGTTCAGATATTTTCATATGCAATGCTTTTTCAGGTGACTATTAGCTTCTGGGTATATTTAACTGCTACCATAGGTATTTCTAGAGAAAACTGATACTTCCAGATGGAGGAAGAGGATGAAACACTCATCATCCAGACCTCTCTTCAACGAATATTTATTTTCCTTTAAAAATCACAGCTGACTTATTTGTTAAGGCACTAATTCCATTTTAACAAAGGCACTGTAACCTGTCTGTGACCAAAAATGCTCAACAGGTCAATTTTTTTTCAGAATGAATACTGCCCCTTCCCATTAATGCAGGTCAACTCCTATTTTTGCCACATTTGCTCCTGCTGGGAGCTGCTGCTCATCTTTAGAAACTCACTGAACTTCAAGACAGAAGAAAGGATGCCAAGATAGAGCTCTTCTCTGCAATTTTTTCTCTGGAGCTAGCTTCTTGCAAGGCTCTAGGAACACTTAAAACCTGAGGAATGTTTTGATTACAAATGTAAAGGAAGAAATGGGTTTTGCCCTTGATGTCAAAAGATTACTGATCTGGCAAAGAATTAATCTTATTTAGTATAATTTACTATTTATAAGAATAATGATTAGGGGCTAAAGGTGGACTTTTCAGAGTCTCAGAAGAAATATTAGGGAAGTGATAGCTGAAAGACAAAATTATCATATTATTGGTATCATATTAAAAAAATGGAAAAGAAAAATTGTGAACCTACACCAAAGACAAACTCAGCATTTGTTTGGATATTTTTGTTTCATTTTTCATCTCTCACTTATTAAAATTGCTTTGTGTGACTATTGTAACTTATGAATATTCTGCATAACACTAAAATGAAAAAAAACCTAAAAGGAAGTAAAAATTAACATCGTAACCTCACTATTAGAGCCAAAATAAACTCCAGGGTGTCTATCAAGATCCTGAAAAGCATAGGCTTGGCACTTAAGTAATGATCTGTTTACACAGTAGAAGATGTCCAAACTGAAACCTGCATGTATCATAGTTCGGTTTAATTACTACAGCTTCAGACAAACATTCTCGTGCAAAATCTGCCCTTTTGATTTCTGCACAGATACCTGAAATTTCTCAAAACCACAGTGCTGATAACAGACTGATGACAAGAACTGATTTTATTAAGCTGATCTTGCAGTTTGGTTTAGATTACTGACAGAATGCTTTACAAAATCCTGCAGCCTGCTCTTTCTTTCTATGACTCAGTTCCACACAACTCCTTTGGTATGTTTTTCTCTGAACTTATAATCAGATCACAAGCTTTCTTAGCATGCTAAGAGAAGAGTAAATGAGCCAAGGAAATGAATTAAAATATGTCTTTGCTTACAAAGCTATACTTTCTCACAACCCTGAAGGTGAATAAGAATACAGAAAGATTTTTCATGATTATGGATTGAAAGATTCATTCATTGCCTAAAAAAATAACTCTTCTGACAATTGCCACTAAAAATGTTTCAAGTTTTCAGCTAACAACAATCCACAAAAAAATTTAGAGATGAATGAAAGCATTTATGATTAGCCACTATTAGAGCAGTGCTTAGTGTATATTAAATAGCCAGATCTGGATCCCAGGCTTCTGGAAGTTCTTCACTGAAAAGGTGATTGGCCATGGGAATGCCCTGCTGGGGGGGCGTGGTGGAGTCACCGTCCCTGAAGGTGTTTAAAGAGAGATTGGATGAGGCACTTAGTGCCATGGTGTAGTTGACGAGTAGGAGTAGGTGTAGGTGTTGGGTCATCGGTTGGACTCGATGATCTCAAAGGTCTTTTCCAACCTTATGATACTGTGATACTGTGATACTGTGATACTGTGAAATTCTCTTCTCTCTTGCTGAATAGTGATTCAAAACAACAGATCAGGGCATCAAGTAGGGTGTAACTCCTGAACAGAAGATTCTCTGGCTCTGTGAAGTTCTACCAGTAACTACTCAGGAGAAAGAACCACTGTTTGTCACTTTGCCAAAGCAGATGCCTTAGTAGAAAACAAGACACAGGACAGAGAAATATGTTACATCTGTGCAGGTCTATCCATCAAAAAAACCCTGCAAAACTTCCTAACCATTATTTTCCTAAAATGAAGTGATGCAGCCAATGCCAGGTTTTCTGGAGAAAGTGTCCTGCATGAAACTCAGTGGAACATTGCCATTTCTTGCTTAGATCATTTAATCTCATTATTTTAAACGTGAGAAATAAAGCCACGCTCATGCTTAATATTGTGGAGCTATTGAATTCTACTTACTTGCTGATAAGGATTGTTTAACTGTTTCTAAATGGGCTACCACGAAAAAAACTTAAACAAAAAAATGGAAAAGAAAAAAAAAAAAAAAAAGATGTACAGCAAGTACCGCAAAACCCTGGGCATCTAGAGTTTCATTTATCATTGATAAGCAGGTAAGCAAAGTGATTACGTCAACAATTGATTCTTCAGATATGCTATACATTGAGACTACAGCTGTGGCCTGGGTGTGACAGCTTCTTTATGAACAACAGAGACACTCCCATTATAGTTAAAATAATGTCTAGATCTGGTTATGTCTTTGCACATTATAAAAGCTATATTATATTACTACTGCTATTCAGCCTGCTGACTACCATGAAATAATACATCCCATCAGTTTCCTAATTCATGTACTGAGCGCAAAGACCATACAAGTCCAGTACATAAATTAAGAAACTAATGGAATGGTCTTTGTCTCGTCTTATTGCTGATGAATGAGTTACTTTCCTATTTTCCTACTTGAGTCTTTATCAGACTTTTGTATACTGATACAAGTAATATTTTCCACAAGACCAATATATTTCCACTTGGCTTTCTGGTACACTATTTTTATGAATTCTACTTAATTTCACTTCCCAAGATTTCTGAATGCTCAAAGTAAGGTGCAAGCTTGGTGTGATAATTTCACCTTGATATTTATTCTGCCGTTATTTCCTTTGTATACTTTAAGGTTCTCTACTTCAGAGTATAAGGAAATTAAAGATCTCTGGTTTATAACTTATGGAGTTTATTTCCTTTTTTACTGTTCTCTAAGCAACACGAGGGTAGACAAAAAACCCCTGAGGATGATTTGATTCAGGTACAAAGAAAATTGTGCCTTATTTACAGATGTATTTACAGATTATACTAGCTATTGTTAAATTAACATGTAGAAACCTGTCAATTATTCATTACCCTTCCAAAACGCTATTACATCATGGAATTTCTGATCTATACATCACTCTGTGAATTTATGAAGTTTCATTGGTTTTCTGCATTTTAAATTTTGTATCCTGCCTATTCTTTCACATATTGCAGCAGCTGAGCCATTTGAAGCACATAATTCAGCATGATCAAATCTTATTTTACATTGCCAGAGACTCAGGCTGCTGAAGCCATGAACTGTGTATAGAAGAATTACAAAATAGTCTGTGCTATGAAAAATGTTCATGATCAGTTATGATAAGAGAAAGGTTGTCTTTAAAAAATTTAAAAAAGGGAGCAACCAGTTTGTCCTCAAAATGAAAAGACAAGATATCTATAACTAGTAAGAACTTTGTTGTTTTCATTCTGCTACTTAGAAAAATTGTATGTGTTTTGTTTTGTTTTGAAAGAAAGGCTAAATTAACTGTATTAATCAAGCAGTGGACTTTTGCTTTATTCAGCCAGCAAAGAAGAAAGGAAAGGTTCCTGACAGGTTCAGTGCAGCAAAATATATTTGTATTTATTTGTTCCCAAAAACCAAAGGGGACAAAACACAAAACATTAGCCAAAAAATCTGGAAAGAAACTCAGCCACAGCTTAAAGAATATCTCCAGCAAACAGAATATTCTGAGTAAGATTCTACTGTCCTCTAGGACTCCAGATATTCCTCGTGAAAGACTGTTATTAATGCCACAAACAGACATATTAGGAGAGAGCTTTTTTTGGTTGTTTGTTTTAAGCTGTTCTACATTAAGTCAGAGTACACTTAAATAAAACAGTAGTTATGTCCTCAATTCGCTCAGAGTCTGTCTTTAATACCAGGACTCACACAAGAGAGCAGAATCAGTCATGTCAATGACATTCACTATTTGTGTTGTCGCATTTAAAGAAACTATCATATTTAACTGATCTCATATTTTCCAATTAAACATATTTTAGGCAAAAATTATTTACATGTCTGATTCCATTCTCACTGGAGGCACTGAGGTTTTTCTATCTTTGGCATGAAGTAGATCCAAACATACTACAGTACTTGCTATGGTAGTGAAGATTAAATTAATCATCCTTTTTTCTTGTATTTTTCTGCTGCAAATTAGCACTTTTATTTTCCTAACAGAGACTGATGATAGTGCTTCTAATGATAAGCAAATTAGCACAGTATCAAATTTTCTAATGAAGCTTGCTTTTCAGAATGCTTGGCTACTAAATGAGCTGAAGGAAGATTTAATTCCAAACCAGCTATTTTCCTTTCTGCAAATAAAAGATTAGTGCAACTTAAATAAGATCCGTTTCTTTACATAAAATAAAGTGTATGGGAATTGTTACATATCTCGGAATACTCGTTTCTTTAATCGTTATTGATTTAATTATAAAATATTGTTTATGATAAAGAAGTTTTTGCAATGAAAAGTCCCTCGAGGCCTGAGGACATTGCGGAAGAATTATCTTCTACAAGAAACTGTCATCTAAGAAAGTAAAATGCATATGAAATATATGCTTTTGTTGCTTTAAACCATAAACATCACAAATGGCTTAACTAATGCTGATTGTGTAATGGTACAAATAAAAAATGTGGTTTATGTCTTAATGTCATACTTCACTTTTCAAAACACTTGTACACTCTCTTTGTCAGCAGCACTCGTGTTAGCTGATACCATTATCCATTACTTCACTCGTTATGTTATGTTTGCATCATACTTGTATTGTAAACATGATATGATGCAATAAGGAATAGATTAAGTATATTAACAAATTAAGTTTTTTGTGAGCACTCATCTTTAGTGTTTATGTTTCTCTTAATTTTATGAATAGCAAACAAATTATGAACACAAAAAGTGAAAGCTGACATTTAAATAAATGTTTAGTAATAATGGTAAAATAATGATAATAATAAAGAATATTGAATTTGAAACTGGCTTTAAAGTGTAGACACATGATATTTATACAGCTAAGGTTAATTAAGTTTATCCTGTTACACTGCAGCATGAAAGAAAACATGTTTAGTTTAGAAAGTAAAGTTATTTAATTGTCCTAGCTGAAGTACTGTCAAAAACTGAATAGGCTGCCTACAAGGATATAGGGAATTTGGCAGATCTGTGATCTCCTATGCTGTCATGTACTTAATTGCATTATTTTTCCTATATAATTCTTATACATTTTTAACAGGGAAAGGGATAGAAAATGAGGAGTAATTTCTGCTTCCTCTTCCATCTTTGCTTTTATACAAGGAAAATAGTAATTCCATTTTCCATACAACTGGGATGATCAAAATTCAGAAGCATTTTTTCTATTATCTCTGTTAGTCTTCTGGTCTCAGCAAAGAATTTCTAGCTCTGTCTATTGGGATGTAGGTCTTACGCTATCTCACGCTGTTTTTCCATACTGACAGATGTTATTTGAAAGCAGAGACATGGCAAAGATTTATTATTTGAAGGGAATACGTAGAGCTATGCATTTTAAAATACATTAAGATTTGCCCTTGGAAGACTGAAGGAAGACATATGTCAGGGTCACATTTAAATGTTAATCTAAATTTTGGGGATTTATTTTTTTTAACTATAAACAGCTCTTTCACAACCGATATATCTCGTCTCAAAACCAAAACAACTATATCATGGAAACCCTCACCAATCTGGCATAGAAATTTCACTTGAACAGTTTTACTGCTGTGAAATAAAAAGTCACACACATTACAAAAACCTTCCTGATAATAAGTGACAGATCCACGTTAAGTACTCTTGGCTCAGTAGCCGTAATTAAAGTGTCAAATTTTCTGCCTTCATGTGCTGGGAACCTGGGTGGACATTAGTTTGTACCCCAATGTTCTAACACTAAACACTCTTGGATCAAGTTATTATTCATAAACAATTTATTATGCTGATGTATCCAAGTTAGCAAAGACAAGATAATGCCTGAAACATCAAAGGATCACACAATTGTTTCGGTTGGAAAAGACCTATCTATCCAACAGTAAAACTAATACTGCCAAGTTCACCACTAAACGTATCTCTAGGCACCACATCTACCCATCTTTTAAATATTTGCAGGGATGGTGACTCAACCACTTCCCTGGGAAACCTGTTCCAATGCTCAGCAACCATTTTGGTGATGACGTTTCCCCTAATAACCAATTGAAATCTCCCGTAGTGCAAATTGAGGCCATTTCATTTTATCCTATTGCTTGTTACTTCTGAGAAGAGACCAACAACTATCTTGCTACAACCCCCTTCCAGGTTGTTATAGAGAGTGATAAGATCTCCCCTCAGCCTCCTTTTCTTCAGGTTAAATAACCCCAGTTCCTCAGCCGCTCCTCATGAGACTTGTGCCCCAGAACTCTCTCATTGCCCTTCTTTGCACATGCTCCAGCAACTCAATGTCTTCATGGTAGTGAGGGGTCTAAAATCAAACCCAGTATTTCACCTGTGGCTTCACCATTGCTGAGTAAAGGGGGATGATCCATCCCCTCATCCTTCTGGTCGCACTGTTTCTGATACAAGCCAGGATGCTGTCAACCTGCTTGGCTATCTGGACACACTGCCTGCTCATATTCAGCTGTCTGTTGGACAACACCCTCAGGTCCTTTTCTGCAGGGCAGCTTTCCAGCCACTTGCCCCCAAGCCTATAGAATTATACAGGATTGCTGTGGCGCAGATGCAGGTCTTGGCACTTAGCCTTGTTAAATGTCATAGAATTCTCCTCTCCCTATAAATCCAGCCTGTCCAGATCCCTCTGTAGTCTTCTTTTCCTTAAGCAAATTGACACTCCCACCAATCATAGGGATCACTGCACAAGACTCAGGGTTTTTTTCCACAGACATGTAATGAATTGCATTAAATTCTATTAATTTTCAAAGATAAAGGCTGATCCCATTTTCTTTTACCATTGGTCACAAGATCATATAATTCCAAGTATTGCTCTTCAACCAATCACAAGACCGTGAAAAATGGAAAAATCCTCAGGTCTCCTGAGCAAAGCTTATAAAAATCCTGAAAATGTATTCAGTATCTGTGGTTTCCTTTAAGTCATCTCTTGTTTCTGTAATACCAAAGAGAAAAGAAACACCGGAAAAGGGAGATTCCCATTTCTGCAGTCTCCATAAGACAGCAGTAGCAACAAAGATAGGTTTCATACCTCTGCACAGTTTGTCATGTGTTACAGCTGTTTGAGATCTTCAGTAAAACATCCTTCCTTGTTCAATCCAAGAGCCAGACAGATCGAGTAAATCTTCAGCTGATGTAATCTTTCCTGATGTATTATAGCATGTATGGCTATATGTAGTTACATATGTACGGTACAGACTTTTCCAAGTGCTCAATCAATTTTAAAGATTGTAAGTGCAAAGCTAAGGCTTACAAGTACTGATGTAATAATGCTGGTTATGGGACATATTATGCAGGTCCACTCTTTGGTAGACACAACTCAGAAGTGCACCTGATATTTTCAGTACATACTTCCTTACTCTCTGTCACAGTAATCTGCAGTTGGAAAAGTCAGACACTTCCCTTCTCCTTCTTTGGCTGATGTCCTGGAGGTCTCAGCCAGTATGCAATTGAACAGCACAGCTGAGTCAGGGAAAATTATACATAGCTGTCAGCTGGATTAATGGAAAGAATACACACCCTGGAAATTATGGTCTTCCAGTGTTGTTGGACAGAAACATCCTTACCTCCCAGATAATATGACTGTAATCCTTGCTTAAACAAACGTTTTTGTATATCTTTTTATAAAAGCTGGTTTTAACTGCCATGTGATAGCACTTGTTTCACCCTTCAGCTGATGAGGCATTTGGGCAAAGTGATATTTTATGTGCTTTCATAGTGTCCAGAGAGAAAGAACAATATTCCAGCAGAGCATCCCTGTTACTACTGTATTCCACAGCAGAACAAAGCCCTAGGGCAGGAGCAGTAAAGGAAGTAGGACATGTTCTGGCTAGAAAAGCACATTGGGTGAAATTACTACATGTCATAAAATGCCATGCAACATTTTTCAACAGAAGCAAGTACAATCCAGGTTTTGCTTTTGTTAAGTGCTTTACAGAGAGGAGCAGCAGTCCACATATTTACCTTAATAGTTCAGATTCTCATTGTGATATGTCAGTTGTTCCAACATCAGAAATGCACAGAAAAATCCGTAGCAATACAATAGATCAAATTGTCCTATACTCCAAATTTCTCAGGGGTCTAACTTCCACAGAGTTGGAGTTTCTTAATATCTAAACCTGGAATTTTAGCTATAGTTATAGACAGACACTTTCAGTAGTAGGTGAAGCTAGTGTAAGATTTCTGTCTTTCCAATAGTCTTTGTATAAAGATCATATGTTGTAGCTGTACTTAATTGTAGAGGCATCTGTTTTACTTTAAATAACTAAAAGACATAGGGAAAATTAAGAGCAGGACACCCTGGGCATCAAGCTTGTTTCTTCTTTTTCTTACAATTAACTCACTACTGTGGTTTTTTTCCTGAAGCTTTTCTGGTCAGAGGCCGCACTAGAGGAGAAATCTCATCTCTCAGTTTTCTGATTTTCTGTGTCTAGGGATGCACCAAATATTGTGATCTTGTCTGCAGTCCAGGTGTTGTGTGAAATCTCTCGCTCTTATCCAGCCAGCTCTCTATGAAATTTCCAGGAAGTTAATTCTGTACTTTTATACAGCCAGCAGAAAGCTCTGTCTATTCCTTTTCAACAATAATCAAGCTGCTAAGTATATCAATGTTCTGATTAACCTCTCAGTCAAGGGAACCTTATGGTTTTGGAAGGAGCACCAGAAACACTTGCATCTTTCAATGTGTTGGCAGAAAAAGGAGCATCTGCACCACTGACAAAGGAAGGAAGCACATTAAGCATTTTAATATAGCTTACTGCACAATAACTCCAGAATGACAAATCTAGTGCCTTCTTGACTACCATAAAGAAATTTGACATACTGCTTTGTTTTACCTTATAGGTAGCCTTTACGATGGTATCCTCAGTTAGAGAAAATAGTGTCCAAATGAAATAAGGCAGTGCTAGAACAAATCCAGATGGCACACTAGACATTTATATATACAAATTAGAGTTGTATTATTAGATGATCAACCAGAGAAGTCCAAAGAGAATTTCAGGACCTGGAGCCAGAGAACTTGAATAGCATCTCCCACCTTTCTTTACTGATCATGACAGATATGGTGAGAATAGTTGGCTTTTTGATGACAGCAGAAATAACTCCTTTTTCTTCTTTATGTTCCCATCGTCACAAAAGGAACACAGATGATTAGGCAAAAGAGTGAGATGAAGCAGTTCGTATTCACCAAACCTAGCCTTAGGTCAAAGAAAAGATCAAGACCAGACACTCAGCAGCTTGACAGGCAAATCTGGCATTTACCATTCTTTGTGTTTTGGTCAAATGGATACATGATTAGACTTCTTTTACAATTCTGCAGTGTCTGGGATTATAAATCCTAGTGTTTGTGGTTGCTGGAAAAATACCCAGAGGATGGTAGAATTTGGCCTGTCAGTCTCTAGTATAATCTGTGTGTTTGTTCATATTAGAAACCCAGGCACAGGTATGCTCTGCAGTCTAGACCAGCCCTTCAAATGTGGGTTCCTAAGGTAAAAAACAATACCGCTTTTGCATTCTGTGTAAGGCACTACACAATATGCATCTGAACACCATGAAAACATCCAGCTGTCCTCCACTGAGTACAACTAATACACCGGAGTCAAGGATAAGCCAGCTTTCACTGCACAAACCATGTTTTGCGAAGACAGCAAGTGAATGAGTCAGACAAATTTTTTAGCTTTCAACAGGTCTTGGGACACTGTATTGATCCACACTTTTTAATTCTTTAATGGAAGATTTATGTACCTGTAGAATATAATGTCTCATCACACAAATAGACTAATACTATGATTAGACTTATAGACTAATGCTATGATTCTGCCAGAACATCTTTGCCTGTTGAAAGCTCCGAGTTGCAGATCTAGGTCAAACAGAACAATGTGCTCTCTTGCAGTGCTTTGCATTTGTTTGATGAAAAGACACTGCATTGTAAGATAACTTGGGTAAATAAAGCTAAATATGCAGAAAGTCAAGGATGTACTTTATATCACTGTAACATCAACTATCCTGTTCATACAGCAGTTTTCTGTATACTTACATAAACCTGGAATACATCCAGATTAAACACATTCTTGCTTGTGTTGCCTTTTTTTTCCAGATTGTTTCATTGGAACTTGCCCAATCCAATTTACACTGGCTGACACTAATTTCTCCTCCTGATATTTCTTCTGGAAACACAGACTTACAAAAAGGATCATGTTTTACATGCCATTTTTTTTCCCAATAACTACTTATCTCCCTTTTTTATTCAACTGCAAATTAACACCTTGAAATTTATTTGATGAGGAAAATAATCTGACCAGAGTGTTCTCTGACTGCAGGGAGACAATATTGTAAAAATGGAAAACCGAGAAGCAACGTGAAAATACAGTTGAAAACAAAGGTGCGTATAGAGTTTTACAAAAATCACACTAATACCATAGCAACCAAAAAAAGACCTTCAGTTTGTGTAAATTCTGAAGTTATCCCTTTTCTGGAAGGAAACTTCATGAATGAAAGATAACAAGAAGACATAAAGGAAATGGGTCTCCAGTCTCTTGGAAAATACTAATGTGCTTCTTCCTGCTCAAACCCATTTCTTTCTGGATGGTCCCTAAATTAAACTTTTCAGATAGTGTAAAGTTTATGGGATATTGTCTTCATCACTGGTTGTTTTGTACAAATCACAAGATACATCAGACATTAGCCCTTTCTGTGTTAACACATTTGAGCAACTTTTCGTTTGCTGCTGTTGTGTGAGGGAAATTAAAGCCACAGGCACAAATATTCATACAAACTTCAGAAGCTGCTATATGGATGTTTCTGCAAAACCTACTAATGGGTGAAAAACAGGAGTTCTAAATGAATTAAGAGCCACTGAATAAAGGCACAAACTATTTATGGATTTTCTGTCCACAGTGAAAAAGGTCTACATTTTAACATCTTTTAGTACAGCCTAGGCACAAAAAATTTACATGGGGAGTTTTGCACCTAATGAGTAAACTAAAGAGGGTCAAAGAATTTACTTTGTTCCTTAAGCATACCATAAAACCAGTATATAACATAACTGAGATTTGGTTTGGCAGTTCGATCAAAGAATGATACAGGGCCTTTTTATGAAAGAAGACCTCTCATATTTCCATTTTGAGAATTTAATTGAAAGGTACATTTCTGTATGTCCCCTAGAGAGTGCTGAATTCTGAGCAGGAATATGACTATTCCAGGCAGTAAACAATCCTCTAGAAACATATTTACTATCTGTTTTAGAGACAGAAGTAGTGGATTTTGTTTTCAGTTCACATTGTATTTCATTATTTAGCCTAATTTTTTCTAAATGTTATATACTTCACATAGTTCTGAAAAGAAAATATTGAAAAGCACTATTTGACTAGGCCTTCCAGAATGAGAAAAACAATAAAATCAAATGAAAGGGAAGTGTCCTGTTCTTTAATCTGACTTACACTAGTATCCAAAGTGGGACGTTCATACTTACAAACTCTTCTAACTGTTCCGATCATGAACAGGCTCACAAGCTTCAAATCATGAGTCTATTACCAAAGTAAATATCAATAAGCTTTTTCTCTACTTACTTACGGCAATTTTTCATCCCAATGTTGTCCAGCAGCTCGAAGAGACAACAGTGAGGAAGGGCTGACTGATCCAAACCTGTTATACAGCGAATTTACTTGATGAAGACTGACTTCCTTCTTTTCATAATTAAGGGTAAGAAGATAAAGAAATATAACAGTGTCAGCACAAATATAAAACATTATTCCTACCTGCACCAAATGCTTTTAAGCTGTTAGATCAAATGAAGACAGTGAGGGTCCAATGAAATGATTCTTAGTGCTAGTCTAGGCTCAGATTAGTGAGAAAAAGGACATAACTTTGTTAACAGGACTAAGGAGAAGAGATGTTTATATTATTAGAACAGAGTTTTATTTGTTGAGAGTTTCATAGTAACCAGATTTATCTGAAAATATGGAGTTCACAATGCACAGGGGTGTTCATTGCATAACTGAATGCAAACCACAGTACAGTGTGTTACATTTCAAACTTTAACCACACAGTGATGTAATAGAAGAGTTTGATAAGTTATCCACACAAATATAATCAGCAGAAATATTATTTTTATTAGATTTTGCATATGAACCAGAAAAATTGTTGAGAGACCTAAATTGCTGCTTTTCCTATTATTGACAATTCAATGGGAGAGGAGTATAGCAGGACAGAAGGTCCTTACCTAAAACCCACAAAAGTTCCAGAAACGAATAAACAACAAATAAACAAAGATCTATCATATACTGATATACATAGAGGGGGAAAAAAGCTTACAGAAGTATCTAATTTATTTATCGATTTAATTTTAATTATTAGGGGTGTATATTTACAGATGCTTGTATGGATATACATACACTTATATATTTATACGTACATGTATACATATTTTAACATATGAAAATAAATTATATAGACAAGTTAAATATGTAAAGTGGAATTTTTCATAGTAAATAAGAATTTTAAAGCCTTTTTCATACACATAATTTTATAAAAGCAAAATTAACATTACTGAACCCACTACATCAGAACTTCCATAACTGTGTCCTTTTCAAAAGAAAGCATTCATCTACTTATGCTTAATTTAGTACCCAAGGAAAAAAATTGTGTTTCTGTTCCTGTGTGTTTTAGATCAAGCTGAAAGAAGTGGATCCACTTTTTTTTCATATAAAGAAATATTTTTTTAATATTCGTTGTTAGATACAGGATTTATTGGCCTGGTAGGCCTTTGATGCTGATTTAACCACCCTTGTCCACAGATTTCCCTCTCTCTACCCCTTTTTTAAAAGAAAAGGAAGCTAATTTGAAACAATCCAGCTGAGTTATATTCGAATTAAAACAGTTAGTCATTAAACAACAGACTTGTAACAATATGGCTCACAGTCTGTTCCTATTTAATTTCTTCCTTGGGATTAATCTCATTGAAATCCCAAGAATTGCTTTGAGTTACACCCTTAAAATTAAAACCAGAATAAGACCTGTGGATTTTACAGACCAAATCACGTGATCATTTGTTTTAATAAGCTTATACTGCTTGAGAACCTGGATTGCAATAATTAAGGGCAACAGTTAGAAATTTAGTAGTGCTTTAATGTCTAAATAAAGAGAACGTGATCTAAGCTGTTGCCATTCTTGTGATCAGTGAGCAAAAATGGCTTTTGTTTCATGCCCATATGAAAGACAGCGCTATTCATGCAACATTCAGTGTTTTGCACCCTTAGCTTTAAATGTACAGTGAAGTCCTTCAATAGGGCTTTGCATACTATTCTCTTTCAGAAATAAAAATCCTGTCTGTCATATGAGTATAATGAAATAAATATTTTTAAAAATTACAGTAGCCTTTTTCTAAAACTGAAATGGAGGAAAAAATATTTATTACCTGGTCTGATGCAACAATATTCTGCAACAATCATGGTTTTGTACAGTGTGCTATATATGCCCTTTGTGGATTCACTACTAAATTCATTACCATAGTATCGAATCTCTCTCAGGCTCTCACTTGATGCGTTTTCACTAGTGAAATCACTTTCAGGTTCTATTACTCTGCAACAAACCAGAATTTTGGAAAGTAAAGTTGACTCTTTTGAGCAGAATTCACTGATTTTAACTGAAGCAATGTTTCAGACTTAAGACTACAAGCCAGAGTGTTAAGTGATTCTATACTTTCAATTCATCCTCATATCACAATTTTTTCCAAAATTCACGTAAACCAATACGGGGCAAGAATTTTGTAATAGCAGACATTGTCCCATGTTCATACCCAGATTCCTGTTTATTTCAATCTCAGAGAACACTAAAACCCTAAATCAATTAGACCACATTTGTTTACATATGTATATAAAATAAGACAGAAATGGATGTGAATAAATATTCACGGTTACCTATACCCAACCATGAGGTCTTCAGAGAACCTTTAATAATTACCCATTGCAACTTCATCTTTAGCTTTAGACTATTGCAAATATCTAGTAGTGATTTTTAAGCTTAGAATTCTGGGACCAAAGCAAAGAGATTTTCACAACTCTGTGGTGGTCCACATCTCTTTTTTAGATATTTTGTATGACAATAATGCTTTGAGACCTTCAGTGACATTAGGGCCAGAACTGTACAAACAGAAGAGACAACCATTGCTATAGATTGCTTTTCAACATGTTTTTTAACCTGTCTGTGAGGTTGGTGGAAATCACCTATTTCTTCTGGCTACAATCATACATTTGCAAAGTTTACCCAGAAGTATCTGGTTTACTGGAACTTTGCTTCTAGCATCCATAATGACAATGGAAATGATCAATGCAACTGGCCAAGATTCTGGGATACTTATATGTTAGAAACTACAGAAGAGAAGCTACTTTTCCTGTCTGTCTCTCAGATATAATTATTATTGTTATTTTAAGTCTCTAACATCTAGTCTGCTCTTCTGTTGATCTTAATTCAAAAGAGCAGTAGCTGCGGTGCATTGTACTTCTGCTGGCAAGAATCAGTAATCCTTAACATGACGTGAACTAACAAGTTTATCTCCAAGATAAAACCAAGAATTTGTATGTCAGAATGAAATGTGTTCCTGGTCAAAATCATGCCAGTACTGAACCACCTCTTCCAAACATGGATGTCCTTCAGCCCTACCTAGTTCATATAATTGTTATCACTACAAAATAGAGCTAAGTGTACTGAAACTTTCTCTTCTGAAGCATAATCCAGGGGTTTTTGCTTATAGCTTCTATGCTTTTTGAGCTTTGTGATGTTCAAATCTGTAGACAATGTGATTTGATGGGTAAGAAATGGGAACAGGAATGTAGAATTTTGTCAGTCTCTTCCTGCAAGAATTCTCTTCTCTATAAATGAAAGATGGTCTCCTAAAGTACTCCTTACAAACACCTAAAAGAACCTTTGGGCCACGTCTGTGCTTGTTGTGTATCTGAGGAGTTCTCAAAACTATTTGCTCAAGTAAGAGAAAATGAGAGAAAAATTGTTTGCGCTCATGCTTGTTGCAGTGTGGGAAACAAGGAAAATGCAGCATCTTACTTCTCCTGAAAAGGACAGTGGTCACCATATTTTTAAGAGAATTTATTAGCACACACCCTGAAAAGATCAGAAGCAAAAGTGAATGCAGTCCCTTGCTCCCAAACTAAATCTTTAAAGAGTACAGCTTGTTTTAAAAATCCAGTAACTCAGATGGCCATATTTAATAGCTTCATGGCTGTTGAGAAACATTATTTCATCTATATTGCTCAAAGCAATAGGAATTTTTTTAAAGCAATTAAATGTTTCAAAACCAGATAAATTCCTTTGAAGTGACTAGTGATTATGTGATCTACCACAATCCCTAAATGTGTGGGTCCTTTTCTGCAATGACAATAACAGAGGTGGGACAATAGTTCAGCCTACGTCTACAGCTTCTGTGCAGATGCTGTTATTAAGAACAACAACTAGTCTACATTTCAAGTCTTGTTTTCTGAAATGGATACATTGTTTAGAAAGCAGAACAAGAGTATTAATTCATGTCAAATGCACAATCATTGACTCATCACACACTAAAAACCCTTTGCAACTGATGTAAGGACTAGGGAGGTCATCATCCCCTTATACTTGGCACTGGTCAGGCCGCACCTTGAGTGCTGTGCCCAGTTCTGGGTCCCTCAGTTTGAGAAAGATGTTGAGATGCTGGAGTGCGTCCAGAGGAGAGTGACGAGGATGGTGAAGGGGCTGGAGCACAAGCCCTATGAGGAGCGACTGAGGGAGCTGGGATTGTTTAGCCTGAAGAAGAGGAGGCTCAGGGGAGACCTTATAGCTCTCTACAACTACCTCAAAGGAGGTTGTAGTCAGGCAGGGGTTGGTCTCTTCTCTCAGATGGCTGGCGACTGAACAAGAGGACACGGTCTCAAGCTTCACCAGGGGAGGTTTAGGCTTGACATTAGGAAAAAGTTCTTCACTGAAAAGGTGATTGGCCATTGGAATGCACTGCTGGGGAGGTGGTGGAGTCACTGTCCCTGGAGGTGTTTAAGGAAAGATTGGATGAGGCACTTAGTGCGATGGTGTAGTGGACAGGTAGGAGTAGGTGTAGGTGTTGGGTCATAGGTTGGATTCGATGATCTCAGAGGACTTTTCCAACCTGATGATACTGTGATACTGTCATAAGTAATACTGGAACTGATATGTTTCTAGGCTGCATATATCAGGGCTACAAAGCAGGGCTCTGCAGTTCCCCCTCTGTACTTCTTTGCTTGGTAATTAAAAAAATTATTGGCTAATTCAACCTTAGAAGTCTAAAGTTTTGGAACTCTTGCCAACTTACCTCCAGCAGAGCTGGTCTTCTTGGGTAATCATTAAAGCTGTTAGGTGATAAAACAACATGATGATGAAACGTTATGGAAATGCTGTCTTACAGTGTGAGTTGTTGTAAAGATTCCAAGGAGATCATCGTGAACAATCCTGTAAGATGACTCCTTTCTTGTAATACAGGGAGGAAATTCATATGTAATTCAGAGTTTTACATTAAAGGTACGTTCTTATTCCAGAATGATTCGACAGATGAGGTGTAAATGTGATGTCATCCTCCAGCATGTAAATCTCTGGAATAAGACCCTGGCAATGCAGGTAATGAAGTTACTCTACTGTAAGTAAGCCAAATATTGTTTAAGCAGTTGTAGCACAGACTTCCCTACTGCAAGCCAAATGGACTTGCCAAAAAAGTCCTCCTAAGGCTTAGTAAGTAATAAGTCAACCGTGATCTTTGTGTCACTGAAACAGCTGAATTAGCCTTTATAACTCTTGAGAGGATGCAGTAACACAACAAACGCTGAGGTGACTATATACTATATAGTCAACACTATAACAATCAATCTTTCAGTTCGTATGATTCAAGTAAAGTTTTCATCATGCTTTTCTTATTTATACGGGTATGCAAGGATTCTCTGACAGGAAGAGTCTTCATTGTTCCTGTATTCATAAGAGAATATGCAGACATAAATTGCACTTATAGCAGCAGTGAAGACCGAACCCCACCATCTCAGAGATGAGAGGGTTTCTAGTGAGGTGTGCCCTTCCAAGGCAGGAAACCACATGGAGAATGTTCCAACTGTCGATATTATATATTTGATTTGAAATCTTCATCATTAGCGTTTCCTTCATAGATAGCTGTTGCCTCTCTGGTTTCAAAAGCCATTGTATATATTTCAGAAGAGTAAGCATGAAAAATAATGTCCTGCCAAGTGATGGAACAGAATTCTCCCATGCTTTCACCACTTTCTCCTTAGACTGGTCAAGAAACATCTGTAACATGTATACCCATAACTGTGCTGGTGATCATTGTATCTTACAAGAAATAACGTCTATAAACACTTATCAGCTACACTTATGTTCTTGGATTCCAAAGGCTCAATTTAAATTTTAAACTAAATTTTATTTTCAAGAAAGTTTTCTTTTAATTTTATTTTTATTTCATGGAAACTCAAATTATAAGAAGTCACGAAGCTCTACCAGCCCATAAAATATTATTTCATACTCTTTTTCAATGTGTCTTGAATATAGAATTAATTATAAAACCTGACATCAACAATTACTTCGCCTGTCTCCCAGCTGATACCTTACCAGCACCACTCCCTGGCTTTTTTTTTTTAAGAATAACAGTTGATATCTGCTTATGCCATTCATAGATAAAGGACAACTTTCAAACAAAACCTGCTGTATTTGTGGTCTATTAAAGGGAACCTCCTCTTTCATGTTTTTTTAATAGTACAGAGACATTCTTTGGGTACCTTTTTGGTGAAATTGTTGATTACCAAACATATAGTTTAAACAGTTTTACAAGTAGAATGCATTAGTGAAATTTGACTAACGCAGATATTTTCTATTAGAATTAACTATAATCCCCCTAATTTATTTAGCTTGAAACATTTTGATAAATTTCTTTGAACTTTAATAAAATTCAAAAGATTGAAATGATCTTATCTAAATATTTCAAGTATTAAGAATAAATATTTCTGTTTATTATGGAAGCAGAACTTTGTTTTTCTTGTCTTTGATCATATAAACCGAAATTGTGTGTTTAGCCTTCCAAGTGCTTGAAATTTGAGTGTTTAAAAGCACCCTGATGATTTTTTTATGTACATCATTTATCTTCCATGAAGATTCAACCTTTGAAATATATATTTTGTTCCATCTCAAAACAGGGAGATTTTTCAAACTATCACAATATCTTGCAAAATGAAACAAAAATAGTTGTTACTCCTTAGTAGACTTGCCAGACTACATCTTGTTTAATTTAAAAGCAGGACCTAATGAATGACATGTGACATGTTTCTACTATTATATCACAGCCAATGAAGACCTTTTTTTAAACAAAATTATTTTTCATTGTTGTCAAACTTCATGTGGTATATTTAACTTACTCCCTGTCAGGATGTGAATGGCCATTTCCAGTGATTCCAGCTGGGCAGGGAGAAGAGTGCAAGGAGATACTATTGTCATAGCGAATGAAGTTCAGACACAAAGAAGACAAGAAGTACTAAACAAAAGCATGTTCCCTTACAGAGCAGCAGTAGGAAATTAGAAAGGTCCTTGCTCCTAGCTGGAGCTTGAACTAAAGAATCGATGGGGCTGGAGAAAATTCACATGAAGGACAAACCATGAAGGGCAAGCTTATTGGAGGTATTTGGATTCACAAAAGGAAGCGATACATTCATGATAACATTCTAGAATGAAATATCTGTCTTGATAAATGAGGGGAGAGCCATGAATATTGTTACCTGGAGTTCAGTATGGCTTTTGGCATTGTGTCTCATGAAATCCTCATAGAGAAGATGATGAAGTATGTGCTAGGTGAGCAGTCAGTGAGATGGTGTGCAACTGGCTGAACAGCTGAGCTCATTACTGAGATCAGTGTCAGGGAGTCTAGTTGGAGACAAGTAACTAATGGTGTACCCCAGGGGAGTACACCCATATTAGGTCCAACCCTATTCAATGCCTTCATTAATGATCTGGATGACTGAGCAGACCATACCCTCAGCCAGTCTGCAGACAACACCAAGCTGGGGGAAGCGCTGATACACCAGAAAGTCATGCTGCCATCCAGAGGGACCTTGAGAGGCTGGAGAAGTAGGCTGATTGGAATCTCGTGCAGTTCAACAATTGCAAGTCTAAAGGCCTTTGCCTGGAAGGAATAATTCTGGAAACAATAAACAACCTTACCCCTCTCCTTGGAAAAAACAACCAAAAGCCCCAAGAGCAACAGCAAAAAAGGAAACGGTAAAAGTGCATGAAAGTATTGTATTGCCAACTTGTTTTCATTTTCTTTGACAACAAACCACTACTGTAAACAGCAACAGCAGCGCTCTCTTTTCAGTTCTGTTTTTCAAGGTCCTTCAGAGGGAATGTTGAAGGAACACAAGACCAAACTGCGATATGCAAACTACCGTAACTACCTTTGTAGGATGTTTATTACAGGTTAGAAAGACGAGAAGTAGGTAGAGGCAGCAAAATCCTGTCGAGTGAGCATGCTATGAACTTTGCTTCTCAAAATTGACTTTGAGTCTAGGAAAAAGTAAAAGGGTGAGGACTGAGGGGAAATGGGAATGTATTGAACAATGTATGATGTATTAGTACTCGGGATCACAGTTCATTTGTAAGACTTTCCATCACAATTTACCAAATGTTTAAGTTAAGAAATAACTGTCTACCTGCACCTCACCTTCCTCAGATACTTTAAAGAAAATGCACAAGGAAAACCAAATAGACATTAGCACCTACCTCCAAAACTCTTAACAGCTGTGAAGATTTAAAATCCTAAGACAATAAACCAAATAGTTCTGGCTTTTATACAGCCTGGGACAAGCAAGGGGACATGCCTAGCGGTAGCTTTTCCATCCTATGTACCTATGTAATTCAACATGATACTCACCTACCTTTTAAGTCAGGTTCCTGAGGGACATGTAGCTACAATTTTATGCCAGTCTTCAGTCCATTGAATCAGAAGAGATACTTTTCTTTCTTTTTTATTTGTGTGGGAGAGGGGAGGGAGGATAGTGGGGCACGATGCCTCTTTATATCTCTGTTACCCCACTGAAAATGTATAAAGAAAATGGGAACCCTTTTTATATGTGTCAAAGTATACTTTTAGAAAAATATATGCCAGAATATCAGTATGGCAGCTATATTTGAGAGAAGAGGGAGAGCAGAACTTTAAGCAGTGTTTATTTTTAACCTTCAGATTGCATCTAGCCACTGGAGCCAGACTGTAAACTACAGAACTGCTGAGACAGTCACTAAGTATCAATGAACCAGTTGTCTGGACTAATGTTCAAAAGAAGTACAATCTGAGCTAAAGGATTAGAGAATCAGCATCAGCAATTTTATACTGTTTTACATCCCTACAGCATATGTATTTATTCACATTAATCATGATACAACCCCCGCGCGCACACACTTCTCATGGGTTTTTTTACACATTTTCTGGCTTAAGCACTTTATCATCATGATTGTTAAAAGTTTCATCCTCTGAGGTTTTATCGCTGTTTACTACAAGACACACTTACCTAGAATGAGCGATGTCAAAGATGAAACAGCAGTTCAGATGAGGACTCTTCTTTTTTTGCTTTTTTCAAACAAATGGTCACAAATACCGCACAATCAGGGGATCAGTGTTTCCAACCCAGAGCTTCATTCCGCTATTGGTACACAAGAATATTTTTTCCCCAGTTACCACTTGGATCTCTTCAGAATTCTTCTACCCCCTGTCTCCCCCCATCTGTATTATCTACGACTGATGAATCACAAACAGCAGTAGCACGTCATACTTCAAAGAGATACATAATTTTGTATTCCTCCAATATAAACCATACTGCTTTCTTTCGTCTGTAGCTGCACACCTTTGGGAAGAACTGCACAGAACATGTGACACATGTAGGAAGCTTAGATGAGTTATCCTATATCTCAGACACAGGAACATTTATTCATCTCCTGATACTGTGTTAGCCAGCCTTACCTCACCATTAGGTGAATATTTGCAGACAGAAAGTTCTAGAGCTACTTACACAGTGCTTTTCCAAGGTATAATATGATAGAGAGCATCTCTGCATCAAACTATCTGAAAGAGTAGGTAAGGAGTCCTTTAAAAGGTATGGATATATTCAAAAAACATCCACTTTATAGTATTAGAGTGGCATTTCATTTAAGTAACAGTAACCTACATTTTGGCAGGAAAACCAAACCACCCTTCAACACTACTGTCTTAGACAGCAACATAGACAATTTAAGTTTTCATAGGCCTCTGTGTTTAACGGGGACAAGCGGTATGTGATACTTAATAAAATATTAGGTTTGTTAGTTTAATAAAGCCTCTTTGGTAACTAGTTACTATTTGCAAGCTTCTATGCTTTTTTTTTTTTTTAAGGGATGATTGGCACATTTTGCCCGAATCTGATCAGGTCGGGTCAGATCTTATTTCGTATACATTCCATGGAAATAAACTCATTATCAAATCTAGACATATGATACCTTAAATGTCATCAAAATCAGCCATCACCTTCCTGACTAGCTCCTGAACCTACTCTAGCTACTTTACTATGATTTCAGTGAAGATATCTTGATAGTCAAGTACACAAAGAGTGGTTTAATACAAGGAGCCATACAAAATTGCATACTAATGAAACACTTCACTGTGTTCTCAGCCTATTCATGCTAAAATATGTGTTTCTATACGAGGTAACAATGGAACAGAATTACTTGTGTATAAGATGGGCATCACTGTTCTGAAAGGAAATACGGCCTTAATGGGCCGTATGTTTATACAACTCATTATTCTTCGCATAAAGAAAAGTCTATCTTTGTATGCAATATTATCTGCTAAAAAGAAAATAAGAACAAAAAAAAAGGTCTTGTGTCAGTGATTTAATCTGCTGCTCTTATGTTGCAAGATAAATTTATAGTGCTGTTTCAGGATTTTCAATAGACACAAGTTCAGTCATAAATATTGGCATGAGCAACAGGTAACTGCAGAAACATGGAGCTCCCAACACTGACAGTGAGCGTTTTCCAATGGTGTACAAGAATCCCAGAAATAAGCAGGCCTGGCTCAGTATTTCCCAGGCGTGCTGGAAGTAGTTTCGTAGCACCATCATCACTGTTCTTTCAAACAGTGCCACTTACGTGGAGTTCAAAACAGGAAATCTTCCTGTCTCCACTGACTTACTTTTACCTGCTTATCAACAGGAAGTGAAGGATGCAGAAGATACAGGAGACTATGGGATAGCAGAGTACCACCTGCTAGGAGAAGGAAGGCGAAGAGCACAGCCTACAACTAGATTATTTTCCTCTTCTTTCTACCCATCTACTCACTACTGAAGTCATTAATGACCTGCACGGTTTCTTTTGCCTTGATTTTCTGGCCTTCAGTAGAAGTTTTATTTATAACATCTAACAGTTGCTTGTGCCAATGTCAAAAGAGCGCTGTTCCACATTGTGTTTCTTTTTCAGTGTTTCTTTTCAGCTATGCTGAAACTCTGATGTTTAGAAATAATCAGATTCTTTACTCTCCAGAGGTGAGGGAAAAAAAGAGTTACTTCTTAGTTAGTTTTTGATTATTAAGACCACCTTAACAATCAGTGCAGCATTTATAACTAATCCCTAGCAACTCAGTGAAAGAACACTGCTTCTTTTGTGAGATTTAAAGTTTCAAACCATGTACACTGTTTATATGAAAAGCTTGAAGGAGTGTGTAGCCACCATGTCCAACCATATGCTAATACAGAAAGAGATTCAAGAACACACTTGCCTGTTCCCTATTTAGCCACTTAATATCAGCTCATAGTTGGCATTTTATTTATATAGGTTACCCTGGGAGGAATACACTGACCAGAGCTTGGACATTTTTTTTTTCACACCTGAAAATGGATGGATGCACCATTCCTTTATGCTATTCATTGTGAGAATAAAAGATTAAAAGCATTGAAAAATGCAAGAAAATCTTCAGGACTCTGGTTGATCTGGTGTTGTCCTTTCCATTGGCATTTTCACACAGTCATTACAGAGGTTAAAAAACACACACAAAAAAGTCACACCATTAGGAGCAGAGTATCCCAGCTATTGCCTAAGAAGAGAAAATGAAAATTGCCAGTGTGGAGGTGCTTCAGAAGCAGCAGTCTCTACAAGAAACCTGAATAGCAGAAGGAGAAACACTAGGGAACAAGTCCACAGGTATCAAAGGGTGATACAGTCCCTCTGAGCTTTACATACAGATCAGCAATTCCAACTCAACAGAGCTGCACATACTTAAGTATATTTTGAATTATTTGGACACATTAGCAAGGATGCCAAGTACACAGTATTTTTGGTTAGGATTGAAACGTGATAAGGGAGAGATATCTGACCACCTCTAGAAGCATCTAAATATGGAATAATGGAGGAAAATCAAGCCTGGATCAGTGAGAAGAACGTACCAGTAGTGCAGGCAAATTAAAATATCATTAAATACAAAAATAAAGTAAATCTATTGGTATCAAACAACATTTTAGAGATCACACTTTGCACTAAAAGAATTACTCTAAAGGAAGAGGCATTGTAAATGTGGTAACTCAAGTAGAAGTCACATATGTCTTTTTCTTTGGATGAGTAAGTATGTACAGTTATTTTATACATTTACACTAAATAGCTCATAAATTTAATTTTAAATAGTTCAATGTCTTAAAAGGAACTATTTCTACATTTAAAAATGTTGCGCATGACAAACATCTCAATATTAACTTCAAGTAGTGTTCAAAGATAGAATCTACCCTACATACACCCTGCATCTACACTAGTTTTCCTCCTGCTCCCATCACTTTGAATCCCTGTCAATACTGAACTTCATCTCTGTCTTGTATGTAGAATGATGGCTGCTAAACCAGCCCCTGGAATCCAAAACTTTATTGACAAATGAACTCACAATTGTGTTAAGCAAACTTGGGGATTTTTAAAGACTGAAAGTGAAGTTACAGAAGATGATATTTCCCCTTTCAAGTGTTAATATACTTCTTATTAGTAACTCCTTTTTTTCCCACGTAAACAATTTCTTCTCTACTTTTGTTATGTTAAGGAAAAACACAAATAAAAACTCAGGAGTGCAGAAAGACTAGCTTTTCTCTTGCCATCTTTTAGTATTTCTTGTATAAGTGACATTGGCATCATAGCCTTGCTTCTTCTTAGGTGTCTTGCTGCTTTAAGGTAACTGGGTTGTGGTTTTGGTCTCTGTGCGTTTGAGGGTTTTACAATATGAAAGACTAAAAAATGATATGCTTTCAGTACTGGTGTGCAAGAGATTTCTGGCTACCAAAAGAGGCTTCCTAAGATGAAGTACAACATTCTTTTCAGTAAGGATCTACAATACACTTTAACATCAGCTACAAAGTATATGACCAGATCTTGCACATTCTTAGTTGAGCACATTTGAAGTACAATACAGAATTTCCTCATGCTTTAAGGTTCTACCGAACCCACATCTTAGTGACGTGAAATGTGTCCTGTTCAGTAGCAATTATCTGGTAAATTACATGGGGGCAGGGGAGGGGTGGGGAGAGGTGTAGGGGGAGGTGTTAATTGCAAAATATGTAGTATTTTTTATATTACATCAACTTGCACAAAGACACATCTCTACTATTTGTTGCTACAAGATTAATTTAGAGGTAAACTTAATTAATTTTTCTTTTCAGTATGGTTACTGAGAGGATCTCTGTCCATGGAAAATCTGTCTTTTCACCACTTGATTCAAAAAATCTAGCAAGGAGCAAGATAATTTCCTACTTTTCATTCCTACGTTATACATTGATCTTGTTACGTAGTGGAAAGCTTTGTGATTCACAGAGACTTAAAGTCCTCAAAACTGCTTTGGAACAATAATGGTCATGCAACAGAAGTCTGCTGAGCCAAGGGGTCACCATCCAGTTCTCTAAGGACAACTTACAAAAAACTTTTCCTTTTGGCAGTGCAAAAGGTAAGTCTAACCACGGTTATGCCAGAAAAACTCCGAAAATAGTATGTCAACACGGTCTTATATATATTCTTTCTAGTACTGTATGGTCTTCATTTCAGATATTCTTGTATAGATACAGGACTAAATTTGGATAGGGCCTGAAGTCTAGCAGTCCTTCCCATTATCTAGTTTGTGTCTGCATCAAAAGACATATATACGTTTCCTGGAGTCTGGGATGAAATTAATGATTTCCTAGAACACTAAACCATTTCAATATTTAAATTCCAAATCATAGCCACATAGCTGGATAAAATGTAAACTTGTTTGGTACTTTTAAAAGTAGTATTTCAAAAGCCAAAAATATTTTTTCACATGAACTTTTTTTTATCTCCCCTGAGATTTCTAGGGATAAAAAGAAAAAAGAAGAAAATCTGAAGAATATTGCAACAGAATTAAGGCTAAAGGGTTAGTTGGGTTATATTACAATCCTATGAATATAGACATTGTGATTTAAACTTACAGAAAGAAATTAATGATGAAAAAATCAATACCATTTCAAAATTGTTGAGGATATATATTGCAGAGGGAGAGGAACAGTTTTGTTTGGATATTTCATGATTCATTCTTAGGTTTTGTTTTTATCTTCTACAGTTAAGCTTAAAGGAAATATTTGCATAATATATCAAAGATATTTCAAATGGCAGGAATAAATACATATGACAAGAGAAGCTGGAGACATTTTTGCTTGCAATGTACTTAAAGTATGTTTCACAGGGTAAAAATTGTCACTACATTGTTATGCATGATGTAATTTCAGATGGGAAAATGAAATCACACAAAACATTTTTGATTTTGAAGAAAATCAGTAAAAGATCAGATTTAATAAACATCACTGCAAGACACAGGAAAACATTTCTGCAGGGATGCTAAGAATTTTCTCCATTTGAGATCTTAAAATTGAAAAAAATTCTACTTACAAAAATTGATAAATAAAAATTATATCCAACTACAGTAGAATAGCACTAAAGATGTTTGCCTATCTTTGTACTATGAAATGGGGAGGAGTCTTCTAATAGTTGTATATTGTAAGGGAGCTGTATTAGCTGATTTATTTGTTATCATATCTATGAAACTATCTATCTATGCCTCTTATTCAAGCATCAGAAATACTAAAATTCAAGGTCATATTATAACAGGTCTTTCAAGGCAGCAGAATGCAAGATTAAACTACAAGTTATCTTCCATCATAACTACTTGAAGCTCGACCACAGTAAGAGGAACTCTGTTAACTCTCTGAGGAGCACATTAGTCTCATGGAGGAGAATTTTTTCTTCACACATCAGATAGATAAATAAGATAACCAGGTACTTTTAATTAATGCAGTTTTTGATCTGTCTGTCAAGATACAGCCCGGCTTTCTGATTTCTACAATAGCCCTCACAAACAAGAAAACCCCAAAGTTTGTAGTGGACAGATAAAGTCCCAAAGCCAGTTGCATGTCACAGTATGAAGAATCAACATGTGATCTGAGAGAGAGTTTATATTTGTGATGTTAATGTATACCAACTTCAGACAGACTATAACCATCACAACATGACACAGTTGTTTTCATCTGCCTGACTCTTGCAAAATGACCAGAGCAAGTTGACTGGTGACAACCAAGATGGCTTCACTAAGTGCAAATTGTTTCTGACAAATCTAGTGGCCTTCTAAGATGAGGCTACAGCATTGATGATAGATAAGTGAAGAGCAACTGATGTCACCTACCTGAATTTGTGGGAAGCATTTGACTCTGTTCCACACAACATGTTTGTCTCTAAGTTGGAGAGACATGAATTTGATGGATGGAGCCTTTAATGTAGAAGGAATTGGTTGGATGGTTGTGGCTCAGTGTCCATGTGGAGACCAGTGGTGTTCCTCAGGGTGTGGTATTGAGACCAGCATTGTTTAACATCTTTGAGTTCACGCTTGGCAAGTTTGCTGACAACACTAAGCTATGATGTGCAATCAACACGCTGGAAGGAAGGGATGCCATCCATAGGGCTTGAGAGGTGGGCCCATGTGAACTTCATGAAGTTCAACAAGGCCGAGTGCAAGGTCCCACACATGGACATAGCAATCTTAAGCACAAATGCAGGCTGGGCCGAGCCTGGATTTAGAGCAGCCCTAAGGAGAAGGACTTGGGAGTGTTGGTTGACTAGAATCTTAATATGTGACAGAAAAGTGCACTTGCAGCCCAGAAAACCAGCGAAATCCTGGGCTGCATCAAAAGAAGCATGGCTAGTAGGTTAAGGGAGATGATTCTCCCCCTCTACTTTGCTCTGGTGAGACCCCACCTGGGGTATTGTATCCAGCTCTAGAGTCCTCAGCACAAGAAACACATGGACCTGTTGGAGCAGGTCCAGAAAAGGACCACAAAGGTGGACAGAGGGCTGGAGAACTTTCACTGTGAAGAAAGGCTGAGAGAGTTGGGGTTGTTCAACCTGGACAAAAGAAGGCTCCAGGGAGAGCAGCCTTACAGTACCTAAAAGGGGCAGATAAGAAACCTGGAGAGGGACTTTTCCCAAAGACATGTAGGACAAGAGGTAATGGCTTTACATTGAAAGAGGGGAGATTTAGATTAGATTTAAAGAAAACATTCTTCACTATGAGCATGGTGAGGCATTGGAACAGGTTGCCCAGAAAAGTTGTGGATGCCCCATCCATGGAAACGTCCAAAACTAAGTTGGATGGGATTTTGAGCAAGCTGGTCTAGTGAGAGGTGTCCCTGCCCATAGCACAGGGTTTGCAACTGGATGATCTTTAAGGTCCCTTGCAACACAAACCATTCTATGATTCTATGATACCACCACATGTTAACAATATTCTGACAATTCCAAAACTGAGTTTCCTTCATTAGAATTGGAAATTTTTGTATAGGAATTTGCACACTCTAATGCTGTATCACATTTAGTGTGAGTATAGGATTTCACCTATCACTTTGTTGCACTAAAAATTTCATTAGAAAGATTTTTCTACTCCTTGGTAACATCTTCAATATAAGAGAAACAGTCAAAATATGAATAATTACAATAAAAAACACTTTAAAATTGTCTACATATATAACTGAACCTCTGCCCTTACTACATTTAAATATAGTATAAGTACAAGCTTACGGTAGAAAGGATCATAATTTTCCTGACACCCACATGATTTTAAGAAGGCACTGCAATATGATAACCTATTGGTAGACCTGAAGTCTTTATGTTCTGCCTACTAGTTTCTTGGTCACTGTATACAGTACAAGAGGACAACTAAGAGATTTGTCCTCAAGCAGAAGTTAAGAGATGTGAACATCATATTGCCTTTTACTTGACTTTGATTCAAGATGTCACTCTTCTTTGAGTACTAACTCTTTGAAAAGGCTATTAATGTGATTTATACCACTTTTTGGCCAGTAAGGCCAGAAAAAGGCAATTAAATATACTATGCTTCCCTCATTTCTAATCTATGAAATAAGTGTAAAATTCTGAGTCAGTAGCTTCAGCATGAACCACAAGAAAAAAGCAAAATTAAAACCTTTCAATCATCTCATGAAACAAAGGAAATATTTCTTGTAATGACGTTCCAATCCATGACAAGCCCTTTATGAACTGAAGAATCCACTTAAAAAAGGACAGCTTAAAACCTATAAAGAAACTCAATTACAAGCAGATTCTTGCCAAATGGAATTCAACATTCAAACATGCATCAACAAATAGGCCTTCTGTAACAAAAAACAAATTACATCTCCTGAATCAAACAAGGATTTTTACATAATGTCCAGCTCCAAGATATTCTCTTGAAATATGAGGCAGGATCTAAGATTGCTACAAAATTTCAGGATTCATTCAGCTGCCAGAAACAGTGGTAATCAAGAAAAACTGCTGTACTCTTCTAGCATGTTTCAACAAACTCATAAAAAAAAGTTTAAAATGCATGCAATCTGATAATATGCATACATTGAAAAAACTTATGAATTTCGAAGCTACACATTCCAAATTAATTAATTGGCATCAGGTTAGCTTCAGTTTACCTCTCATTTGAGCATACTATGAGTTGATACTTTGAACATAACAAAACCTACCTCCAACAGCTGGACTAGCTCCCCCAATGGCTGTATTACTCTTAATCTATTCAACTATTCTTTTCTTTTTCCTTGCTCTTGAAGCACACATGATTTTCTTCAGCTGGCAGAGTGCCATAATCACATTACTTATGACATTCATTGATAAATCTTCAGATGGTTGAACTGCGGTAGGCCAGGACTGATTGGGCTGATCAAATCAATGTTTATTTCTGCTCATATTAAAAAACAGATAACAAATGTTTGTGTTGTGGTTTCTATTCCTTTACATAATAACCCTCTGCAACTATACAGGCTGGGAGAAGAGGAGATTGAAAGCAGTTTTACCGAAGACAACTGGGGTTCACCTATAGGTGAACAAAAGTCAACGTTGTACTCTTTGGGTGAAGAAGTCCAACCATGCACCGGGCTGTATTAAAAGGCGGCAAATATCAATCTACAACAAAAACTTCAAAGGAAGTTTCTTCATCAGAACTTCTTCTGTATTTTCTTTAGGGGGAAAAAAGGTGCTAAATGAACATCTTAAACTTTGTAACACGACATGCTGATGATTTAGGTATCTTTGCATTCGTTTCTCCCATAGACCAATAGGGAAACATCAGACACTGCTCACAGAACGCTTCTTAAAAATCTGAAAGGAGTTCAAAACCAAACTCCTGATCTTTATTATTCTGTGAACTTCTACACATTGCAGAAGCAATTCTGACAGAATATCTGGGAAAATACATAGAGACAGAGGATGAAACAATTGCTGTCATGTTTCAGTGATGTTGATATTTTTTTTACATGAGTCCAAACAGGGTGATAAACTATTAGTTAACGACAGGCAAATAGACACATTGAACATCCCTCAAAAATCAATGCTACAATCAATTCTACTTGTATTGAGTAGAATTAGAAAAAAGACTTTGTTAAATTTTGTCTGCATCAGGATTGCAACTGGTATGTTCTAGGAAAATCAGAATAACTGATGCTTCTTTTGTAACTTTTATTTAATAGGTACATATTAAATCCTTCTACTGCAGTCCTGAACTTACATATAACTAAATTGTCAGGAAAACTTTCAGAGAAATAGTTTATAATGAACATTAATATTCTGAAAGGAAATAGTCTGAAATTAGGTTTACTGCTAGTCCCTAGAAATAAAAAATGCGAATAAACTGAATTTTTAATTCACCAGACTGAGTGTTTCAGGAGTTTCTCTTCAACTGTGCCGATGATGTAGTAGTTTCAGTCTTATCAAGAGAACAGTAAAAGATTTGGAGGAGATATTAATGCGTTAGCTGGAGAGAAACATTAAGCATTAGACACATCATCTTTTTAACTATGGGACTCAAGATTGCTACTTTCCAAGTAAATTATCCACAGAGAAAGGGACTGGTTTTTTTTTCTTTTAAATAAAAAGAAGAAACCACAGTCTGACATGAAAGCAGAAACCTGTGAAAAGAAAACTGCATTGTCTGGTAGTAACAATTTCTGAAGAATCACTTCCTGACCCAAAGGCCTTCCTCGATTCCTGCTAGTTTCATGTATTGTAGCCTACACAAACCCATCACATCCTGTTCTATAGTACTTGAATTTGTGGTATTATACACTTGCAGTATTAAAGAAAATACTGTGAAACGCACAGAAATAAAGCAACGTTTTTTGTTATTTGAGATCCTAGGCTGTTACTGGTTTAAAATGATGTCCCTTTCGTATAAGGCAAGTAATCTTTTACTTCTTGTTTCTTAGCTATGACATTCAAACATGCTAAAGAGGTGCACTGTACAATCATAAATCAAAATTTCTCTTAGGAACACACAGAACCTATTGCATAGTTGTGTTTCCAGATCTCCATTCTCTTCATTCCTAACTCCTATTAATTTTGTAAGTGGTGTTAATTCATAATTTTTTCAAGTAGTCATAAAGCAATATTAAGGGAACATGTTTTTTCTGCTTCCATTTATCTCAATAGTTTTAAACAAGAGAAGAACTTGTCAAGCATAAATAAGCAATAGAAAGTTAGTTAAGTGAAAATGAGCTCTCTGCAGGTTGACTTTTTTGCTTTTTAATAACCTTACAACAAAGACTGTAATTCCTCAGATTTCCTAATTCTATTCACAGTAACATATTACTGGCATAAAATTTTCTAAAGCAATCTGTTACTTCCCTTTCTGCTTCAAGTTATTTCCACTTTAAGAACAAAATATTGTTTTGTCTAAACAACACCACTTAATGCCACATTTTTTTTCGAAGCGTGGAGAAAAATAAGGAGGATAAGAAAGGATTAAATAATCATTCCTATAAACACTCTTCTGCCATTCAAGTGCAAGTTCTAAGTAGCTTGTTGAATAAAAATTTGCGCGATATAAATACAGGTAAACTACATAGAAACAGTGATATAAACTACATGTATTCTACAGGAGAAAAGGAACAGTCATATCTATGGATTGTTTAGTTACTGAACTCCTAAGGTGGAGCCATCTCAGTTGTGTTGAGTGGGAAGAAGAAAGTAGAATGGATTTGCATTTCATATGTTCGATTAAGCTTTGAAGAAACTGATTCAATACCTTCTGTCACCTGTTTGTGTCTGCCTCAGAAGATAATCACGGAACGTCAGTTTCTATCTAAACATGGTATGTTTCTTTCCTGTTGATTTCACCCTGCAATGAATGTTTAGATAGTAATTCTACAAAGATATTTTGAAGTCAGTAAATTTTCTCACTAAATCATTTTTAAAGCCTATGCTAGGTCTCTGAACACTCTTCATGACTCTCTCTTACTGTATTCATGCAGTACCTTATGGTTTTAACTGCATAGAAGCACACATTTGTCAGTGATATGGAACCACCTGCGAACAAGTGGTTGTAGGTATCAGTCTCTTTAACATTCCATTTGCAGGAACCCAGAAAGTGTCCAGTGTTTGGCAGCACCAGTGGCAGTAGAAAAACTCATTCAGAATCTCCAAGATATGCCAGATTTTGAGAACTACTCAAATACAAAAATACCACTTCCAATCTTGACTCCTGTAATGAAGGTATGCATTAAGAGGCTCCAGTTTAGAAAAAGCTACCACCTCCTGGCCATACTGAAGGGGTGCATGCTAGTCATTTCTTGCTATGGCATCTGAAAAAAAATAAACATTTTTAACAAAATATTGTATGTATAGCTTTATTGTTCTATAACATATATTTTTGTCATTGATAGACTGGAAGACAATAAATTGTACTGATGTTTTTATATTTTTTCAAAGAAGCGTTTCTTAAATTGTCCAGTTATTACATAATTAGAAGCTTCCAGACATGTCTGTGAGAGAAAAGACACGGTTTAGGGCCAAGAACCTAAATCTCAAAGGCAAAGATTTAAACAAAAAGTGAGAAGTGAATAAATAAGCCTCAGAAGGAATGGAATACATTTCATTGGAACTACAGGTGGTTCTAAAATCTGTTATAAAAAAATCTATACCTTCCTTCTTGGACACAGTTGGCACAGACTTCTGCAGATTCTTTGTTTTTTTCCACTTTAGTTTAGTCATACTTATTTGTCATGTTTAAGAAGGAAGCTTTTTGGGGTTTTTATTATGTTTTGGAGGAGTAGGGGGTGGGTTGCAGGTATAGAACTTACTGGCATTTGGTTTGGGTGGGTTTTTTGTGGACCTCATCATAACAGTTGACCAGACTCAGAAATTTGCCCAATTAGGGACACTAAAGTAAGTGTGTACTTCACTGGAATTTTTACAATTTCTGACAGACTTTTGACAAAATTTCTGACTTAATTTAATTTTCTTTCTAAATGTAGAAACCTTCCTTATTAGAACCACAAGAAAACCACTTGCAATTGTCCCTGGATTCTCAAGTTAAAATCCTAAAATTCAGTTATCTGATAAAGATATATTCCAGAGTGCTCTGAGGCTTTTAAGAGCTTAGCAGGTCAAAAGCTAGGATCTTGCAGATAAGGCTCTGTCCCCAGCATTCTTCACTCTAGTCACAAAGGAGGAAAAAAACCTGAAGCTTCACTTCAATTGGAAAATCGTAGGCCAACAAGAAAAAACCCAGAATCAACAGGTGTTGTTAAATCTTAGAAAATTCCTTACATGAAGGTCATGAAGCACGTGGAAGATTGCTTTACATATAAAGACATAATCCCAGATTCTATGGACATGTATTGCTTAAATTGAAGGAACAGAGAGGTTCAGCTGAAGCTCCTCACGGGTTTTAAAGGAAATACAGAACTATTCTATGAATCATACACATGAAATAAACTTCATACTAGTTTTAATATTTTGTTTCCCATTTCTTTATCAGTTTGGGAAAAAAGAAAAAAATATGAGGGAAAAGAAGCCATAGCAATCTTCATATGATAATCTGCTAGGCTTAGGTAAACTAACCGTCTGTCTGAAAGGCTGCGTGATGCATTCATACACAAGTACAAAATGCCAAGAAGAAAATAACAGAAGACAAGTTTAGAGACTCATAATGAAGATCTGTTCATCATGCCTGAAAATACACTTGAAGAGCTATTTCAGAATACAAATGTGTTAAACTCTTGCTTATTTGACCTATGTTTCTTTAACAACCCAGTGAATCTCAAAGGCAAGAAACATAAACTAGTACCTAAGCTATACATAGCCACCACTTACGAGGAAAATTGCAAAGCACACAGTACATGCATCATCAAATTCGAATAGTCAAAAAATCTGTTCTTATAAAAGATCTGCAGTTTTCCTTAAAGTATAAATACATTTGTCAAGCCTTTGCTGTCAGTAAACTAGGCAGCTCAGTTTTTATAGAATACCATATGAAGTTGATATTATATCTTCAAGGACTTTTTTACAGAAGTTGCTAAAGCTGTACTTCAGAACGCAGTAGTCTGGTTCATGAAGTGCTACTGCTGATAGGAGTAGCAGTGGAATTAGCTTGGCCTACAAAGATTCTAAGCATACCTCATCAATAAATATATAAATAACAGACTATATTCAGTTCTTGGAAATGTTAGGCTGTCTTATTCATTTTTTACTGGCCTAAATAGCAAAAGAAATTTTTTATTGATGAATGATGCTAGCAGGAATGATATTTCAGCAGAAAGTATTCACACGTAAAATCCTGTGCTCCAGAATGTGTTACATCTAGCAACATAGAGACGATCTAAATTGCTTAGAACATCAGTATTTTTAACTTTTATTTAGTTTTGGCTCTATTTGCTGAAGATTAGTTTAAACAACACCCCTCCACTTTATGTTACATTTAAAAAGGAAAAAAATTCTGTGTAATTAAACACATCTGTCAAACCTTGCACAGTCCGTATTAGAGAGATCTGCATTCCTATTGACTAAAATAAAAGCTGACTTCGCTTTTTTTGAATTAAAGGGAAAAACCAACATAACAAAACAAACCACCTTTGTGTTTTGTATTTCTACTGCAAATTGGAAGTGAAGAAATAGTCCAAGGGTAGGATTCTCACTACTTCCTTGGCTTAAAAACTAGACAATACATATACATACCTCTCTCTTAACATTTGGTGAAATATTTTAACTTTTGGAAGAATAAATAATTCATTAAGGCTTGACAATTCTTAACATTACTTGAATTTTATTTTATTTTTATTTTTTCTTTCGATGTTCAGTTGAATAGGTAGATGCTCAGGAGAAAGATTGTGTTTAGTTTAAATTCTGTTTAAAATTTCTTCTGTGTTGTTCAAAACTACATGCTTTTTGGGGGGGAAATATTCCCTGAACGATCAACCACTTGGATGCACCTGTTTCTTTAAAATAATGTCATTGAAAGAGAGTTTTTAGTACCTTATATGAATGTAGGAATGTGCAACCTGACCCTTAAATCTCATCCAGGAAACCCTGTGAGGTGAGTCACAGGTAAATAAATGGGATTACAGAGTGTAAGTCCCCATGGCTTTTACAGGAATCCAGAATGATCACTAACATGTGTGCCCTAGGTTTCTTTACTGGCTAAGCAGTTTGTCTGTTTGTTTGTTTGTTTGTTTGTTTGTTTGTTTGTTTGTTTTGGCTACAGTTGAAATAAGGTCTTTAAGTGCTGGTATCTGAAGGGTTTTATTTTGTCTTTAAGAGAATCTAGTTTCTTTGTAGAAGAAGAACAAATAAAACATAACATTATTTTTCACATCACACTTCAGTCAGATTCACACATTTTCCTCTTCTGAACCGATTTTTGAAAACAGAAGGTTAAAACTGTTCTATGCTTTCACTGTGCCAACTGAAACAAAAACAAATCTGAGCCATTAGCAAGTTACAAGAGACTATCCAGAGAGATTTCACAAGGTTCCTGTCTATGGAAAAATATTTTCTTTTCTATGTATTCCATGTGTGATCACTAGTCAGTGGCAGCCATTCAAACCAGATGTCCACAATTAGCAATCCCATAATTCCTGGTTGGTGTCTCTTGATGCATTTTTACTACATGCAGCTATTGCCTCAAGAGTGGATTTTAGGTCAGATTTCCCACTTTATACACTGTTTGCTGTGTAACCTCAGGGCTTGCTCGGGTAATCTAGCTAGTATTCCTCTAGAAAATCTATGCTTTTTGCAGAACTTGAATATGTTCCTTGCTACCTGGTCTAACAACTTTCTGTTAGCCTGTTTTCCGTTGCAGCTCCTATGCTGGATCCATATCTAGCAGACAAAATAGGCTGGTGTATTTCCTAGGAAGACCTTGACTTCATCTGTCAAGATAAAGTGCGCTCTGTCACAACGACTGACTTTGTTTGCCTGCTCAGTGAAAGGAAAGAGTGAAATCTGGAGAATGCCAAGAACTTCAAGTCACTCAGGTGATGTTTTGTTTCGGAAATCTGACTCAATGACCACTTCAAAAGTATCTGAGCTAATTATTTTGAAGCTAGTTTAAGTAGCCCGTGAATCAATATTCTTAGGGTGCGCCACTGCAATGGCCGCAGCGTTGCTCAGAACATTGAAATAAGAATTTGATATCATAGGCCTGATGACATCTCATCACTATTGATACAGCTTATGTTTGGTGGGTGAAGACTTGTTGCTTTTGTGTGTTTTTAGATAAGACTACGAGACTATAAACACCCTAGCAGAACAGAGAAATGACTGCAATTTGCAGAAATATACCCTTGCGCACTTACCCTCCCTTCTTCACACTTTTCTTCTGCTTCCATATTGCCAGTCTTCACAAATAAATACACGCATAGTAAACATTTTGTAGTCAAGATATTAATATATTAAGGGCTTTTTTAAAAAAAATCTTACTTATATAATACTGTGCCTTGACAAAGTATCAGCAGTGAATATACATTTGAAAACAGTTCCTAACAAGTCAGAAATATACCTTTTGAAACATTACTTCATCTGTTTTATCACCCTTTATCTTATCCCTGAATTCAGCTTCCTTTGCCCTCTTTTACTCTCCTCTGGTGGTGAATAGCTCTGGAAAATCCTGGGTGTGGATAGATTTCCTTGCTCACTAGGGAAGAGAGGAGTTTTCCCATCCCAAGCACTGTTGGTTGTTATTGTTCCTCACACCCTTCTAAATCACATAAAGTAACTCTCTGCTTTTCAATATCTGCCTTTTCAACACAAGTGAAAAAAGTACTTAAAATCATGTCCTCTGCTAAAAGGCACAGAGAGTGCAATTTACCAGACACACAGATAAACTCCACCCTTGACATCTGACCCTAAATCTTTGATTTCTGTGAGAAATAGCGTGTTATATTGTATGCAATACATATAAAGAACATGACTTTTGCCCTGGAGCAAAGTCAGTTTACTGATGATATTTCTTCTTCATGCTTTTGATTAAGTTCTGCATGATGATCCCTGCTATTCAGAGGGCTTCATCAGTTGGACAGGCAAATTGCATGCGAACTGAACAATATAGAGTTTTGTGCATGATAAAATGGTCAAATGATAGCTATCCACCATAAAACATAAGAGGGTGTATTGTGTATTTTCATGTGGACAAAGGGGACTCCACCTATTTTCGTTTGGGATTTATCACTAGCCTTTCTCATATTCATTCCAAAGATGGAAAATAAATTAGATCATATGAAACTCATAGGAATTTTTGTTAAAATGGTTTACTGGTTTGTCTTCAGATGATAAATTTGTCACAAATACACTGGAGGGAATGCCAATATTCAACTGTCTAAAGCTAATATTTTTAAAATGTAATCATCGCATTTTGATAGTGAAATTACTTGTGATTTGAACTCTACAATAGACATATTATCTGTGAAAGTTACATGTTGACTTCTTCTTATTGCTAAGAAACAAACCTCATCTCTTCCTTCCTTTGAACAGGATTTTTCTTCTAAAAATTATTTCCTATGGATTCGATACTTGAAATAGATTGAACACTTACTAGAGGGAAAGTAACACATACAGGGAAATAAAACAGTATTGATGCAACTATTCCCCCTTCTCTTTCTTTTCTGTTTTTCTAGAATACTGGTGGGGTATGGAGGTAATGGAAACAGTGTAAGTCTGGTTTTTGCCAGAAGTTCTATCAAAGAATCCGTTTCATATCTGTTCAGAAAGTGAAAGGACGATGCGAAAATATTTTTTCTGAATTTCACTTCTGAGCATGTCAAAAAACTCAAGAGTTTTTTAAAAAAGATACGTTACATGCAGACAAATATTTGTCCTCAGTTCTAGGGCAAATATCTTTTTACACCATTTGGACTGTAGTACAGTCTCAATGACAGCGAGAACACCACCCAAATTCAGGATTTATAACATTAAAAATATAGTAAATTCAACATTTTTAGACAATCAAATAATATAAAGATAGAGATATAAGTAAATTCCAGACAACACTTTGTAGCATGTATTTCATTCCTTATATCTAATTCTTTGTTTTTTCTGTACAGTGCATCAATAATTTCCTGTAAAATATACCTAATTCTAGCCACAGTCAAATCTTCTACATGAAATTCAGTATACTCAGTGACTTTAACATGTGTTCCACACCCCACAATTCCTGTTCAGATATTATTATGAAAATTCTTGTGTGGAAGTACTGACATTTTGAAGTGGAAAGTGTGATAAATACTCAAAGATTTGATGATAATTCATTATCAGGAATTAATAGATGGCAACTTATACATCCATGACACAGCTGATGAAAGGTAACATGCTTAACATTCACACATCAAATAATTAATTAATTTCATTGAAACTTTTTTGGATAGTTACCAAACAATATTGTTACATATATACTGTGAGAGAATATATTCTAAGTCACAAAGGGGAAAAAATTAATTCCACAATAAAAACAGCTGTAAAAGCCCTAGGTGAATACAAACTGAGTGGGATCTTTTCCAAGCACCACAGTTTTGCTGTTCTCAGGAAAAGTTGTTCTTGTTTATGAAAGAAGCTACTGATTTATGTTAAGATAATTGCAATATTTGGAAATATGTTTTCAGGTTGTGTTTTATAATGCTCTCCCACAAAGTCTAAAGAAAGCCTACCATCCCCTCAAATCCCTATTTAATAATCACAAACTATCTGTGTCTTCTGATTCAGTTCACCTTCTCCTCATTTTCCCATACTTAACGCTAACTGAAGTTGGTTTACAAAAAATGAATGCTTTGATCATTCACTCATCTGATTTGATCAACAAACAGCATTTTGGATAGCAAGCATGCAAAAAGTACTACGGTAAGTGAAACTCTTTGAACTTTAGCACACATTGCTACTCGCTCACTTTTATTTTCCCAGGCTTCTGTAGACCTTTTTGTTATGATGAAAGTAGTACTGAAGAATTGTGACTTCCACTTATTATTTCAGAAGGTGTGTCAGGAGAAAGCCGGACGTGGAAACTAATGCTTTTTTTGGGGGAAGGAGAGGGAAGGGATGTTATTTTTTTCTGAGGTGAGAAGCAGGTCTAAACCAACAGACTTTACACAGGATAAATTATTAATCTGTGATACTATTCCAGGGAAAGGAAGTGTTAAGCTTGAACATGTTAGAGGAAGTTTGGCATACCTTGTTGACCTCCAACACTCTTATGAGAAACTGTCATTCAAAAACTTTGCTTGCTGGCTCATTTACTCTTTTCTGAAGGAACTTGGAAAAGGATCCACCAGCACTGTTTATCAGGAAATTTTTTATTCCAAAGGAAAAGACAAATCAGGTTTTACTCATTGAAATTTCCTTTGCCAAAAAGATCAAATCCTGACGTGTTATATTGCCTCAGAGAAGAGAAATTACATCCCTGCCCCCAGGTAAAGGACACATTAGCAATTTTCCTATTCAAGTGCATGTGAATTTACATGCATTTACTCAAAAAAAGAGATCGTTTATTTGATAATGTTCCTGCATTCCTAACATTCAAGATCTTATAATTTTTATTTAATTCCTCTTTATTTTGAAGAGGTTTAGAGATAACTAATAAAGGTATACACGCCTAATCATGACCCACATTAACATTTACTCTTCTAAGGTTCATAAAAATCTATGGCTACTAGATACTAAAACAGCTGTTAGTATGAGTCTATATAAATCACCGAAAAATTAGAAATGAAGTCTGTGGCAGAACAGGTAATTGGTTCCAAGTCTCCGTACCCAATATTTTACACACGTCTTTCAAAGATAGTTTCAATTTAAAAACTTCTTGGCCCAATTGTTTTTTTTCCTATCTCCCTCCCCCTGTAACTATCATCTTTTCTATGATACCCGTCAAAATATTAATGTGGTGTTTAGTAAAACAGATCAGGGAACACACACCCTACGACATGGTCTATATGTGTTTCAGGACCAGATAAAAAATGTTGCTAAATCAAAACCACTCTAAGAAAGAGTATAATAGATAAACATTGTTTTAAAAGAGACAAGGTAGAAGAGACAATTCTTATGGAAAAAGCAATACAAGTATTTTTCACCTGGTTTGGAATCATTGTTGGTAAAAAAATACTCAGAAAATCCCTTCAAAATTCAACCAGCTCAATAAGTAGATTTGCAAACAACAGAGTTACAAAAACATGATCTACTTTTACTGTCCAAAACCTAATTTGAGCAGTTCAAATTACTTATCTCAATTATCATTTTTGCTTTCAAAAGTTGGTATAATTGCGTTTATCCTTTTTGTAACTGAAAGAAATAAGTTCTATAAATTATGGATATCACTACTTCTGGGCATGTTAGAATCTTTCTTTCCATTTCCACTCCCTTTTTCCAGTCTCAATTGCTTGTCTACTCCCTACTTTGTTTTCACAAGTTCCTATCTTTAAATCTGTTTCCTGCCTTCCTTCAGCGCTCTCTCTGTCCTCCCCAAGAGATAATTATCACATTGGAAAGTGAATCAATAGTATTGAAGTGAAAACTTTCAAAAATTCACAAAGGTTAGTATGGTCTTAAACAAGAAAAGAAATTTGGTCACCCCCAGTAATATGTTGTATGCTCACACTGCCGAGATACAGCTTTTCATCAACATTAGGAACCTTCTATCCGCTAGGCTGGACACATGAACCCACATCTTAGTGACATTGCCAATCTACCTGCACCCTCTTCAATAGTTCAGGAAGACTAAACAGAACTTTACAATTCCAATAATCATAAATTTTGGAAGAAAACATTAATTTTTACATCAGAGTGATGTGATAGCGTTTAACACAGATCCAGAGAAAGACATACAAAAAAACTTCACAAAAATATGTCAGTCTGTCTGTCAATCTATCCTACTCAAACAACATTTATAATGCTACCTCCACAGTATTATTCATATAACAATTAATCAAATCGACTGCGGATGAATTTTGAAGCAGATTTTAAATTGAACCACATAATGAAGGTGGCCTATATGAGGTGTAGGCTTACACCCACATTGAACTGAATAATGGCTTCTTATTGCACAGTCTGGGAAACACACACGTGTAAGAAAGGAATTGTATAGCACATCAAATATCTTGTTTTCTAAACATAGTCATTCAGATCTGTAGAAGAGGTTTGGCTGGCAAAAGTATTAAATGCTTACATATCTATTTGTGTAGCTTTTGGTTATATGTCACATACAATGAATCTAACTATTCAAAGATAGCAACAAACCCCCAGATTCAGATTTTCTCTTTCCCTTCCTGACCACAACATAAGATTCTTAAATTCATCTCATTTGTCTGTATAATTTCCCCATAGAAAATAAAACCACTGCCAGATTTTTTTATTGGTTTGGATATTTTTTTCCTTTTTTGGTTGTGTTTTTTTTTTTTTTTCTTTCCTTGCTTTCTTTCCTCACTGACTATCTATATGGCACACTGTAAGGTTTCCTTAACTAATCAGTTCTTGACTCAACATTCTGAACAGTATATTTGTTAATGGAAAACAATGATAACCCAAAAAGTTCTAAAAAAATAAATTGATTTCAGTATGATGCATTATCATAAACTGAATAGGCCATAATTAAACAAAATAACTCTTCTGACAAACTGGCTATCAAATACTGATTAGGTGTCAGTTTCATTCTTGTAAGCCAAAACAGGACATATAGTAGCAGCCTTCAGGCCTGTGTTATTTCACTTGTATCATAGCAGGGTTATAAAGTACACACACACACACACAAAAGGAGAATTTTGTTTTGACAGTTTTATTTTTAATTGCTGAAAATTAGAAATTAGTGGCATTACTTTGGACACTCTAACGACAACTTCCCTCTGGGTCACACAGGTTTTTCAAGGAAGTGGAACTATAAATTATATTCTTAGCATCATTAATAAATCATTACTATGTAACTCAATTTCTTCCATGCAAGAATTATTTTCTCTTTGCTGCACATATTCACACAATTTCACTGTGTAATATTCAGTCACCTCAGAAACTGATGCATTTTCTTTCCTTCTTTTCTTTTTACAAGAAGAATATTTCATGCCTATTGAACAAGTTTGTTAAAAACAATGAACAAAATCCCTGCACTTGCTTAGTGCAAAGGGTAGGAATCACCAGCAAACTGTTAACAGAGATGAGCTTATTAGCAAGAACCTGCACCATGGAGTAGAATAAGGACCTTGAACACTTCTAACCTGTATCCGACAGCAAACATCCAGAAATTACAGCAGTCAGCTTAAGGTAAGAGGATGACGTCGTTCTAAAAATGCCCCGATCTTTTGCCAGCCAAGCTGAAGCACAGTGTGAGCATATGTGAGGTATATAGGGAATAGTCTGTGGGATAGATCTGGTTTCCTGATACCACCCCAGAGTGTTTCAAACAGGCAAGAACATGAAATAATCTGGCCCACTATGCATGCAGTGACTACATCTACAATTAAACAACACAGGGTATAAAAATGTAGCTCAGATTTTCTTCCAGCTAATAACTGACATATTATTCCATCTTATGTTTCCCTGAGAGCATTGGCACTTCATTTGTAAAAGGCAGCCCCTTTTTGTAACTAGCATTTTGAATGTCCAAACTTTTCCACACACATATATGCTAGAAAAGTAAGAAGAGTCTGACTACTTTATCCTCCCCTGTAAATAAACTCTCCTAAATGAATAGGAGAGTTTAGACTCTTAGTCACATATCAGACTGTATTAGATGTTAAAAGGCTTGGGAAAAGAAGTGTTCTGTGATAGACATGGTAAAAGAAACAGAAAATGATTCCTGGTGTCAAGAAACTCAGTCTCATTGCTCAGCACACAAAAAGAGGATAAGACAGAAAAGAGAACAGAAGAGAGAATTTAAGACAGTAAGGAAACTTTTCAGGGAAAAAAAATTACAAGAAAGAAGAAAATTGCAGGTCACCACTTGCATAAATGATACCTCTATATTGTTAAACATAATAATATAAGTGATGATATTGAGAGGGATTGTATTGTCTTTCCACCAGGTAAAATTTGAAAATGAGTAAAGGTGTGGCTTTATGAGCAGTGAGATCCTCAGGAGAGAGACAGGAAGCTGACAGGTCTTTCAGGTAAAATAGTTGAAAGATTCTGACTGATGCCTAATGGCAAAGTTCTACATGACTGCATCAGCAGGTTGTGACCATGAAAAGAAATCATATAGTTTAAGAATGAAACTAGGGAGAGATATTAAAGCTATAAAGAGGAAAAATGGCAATAACAATAGTTTGGCTATTAGGTTGACAGTACTCAGCACTTCACCAAAACTCATCTTAACAGAAACACCCACCATATGTTGGTCCTTCGGCTTTGATTGTAAATATAAATATCGGGGTTGGGTATTAGCATGGCAACCAGTCTCAGCTAAGACCTGCTAGAGGAGGTACTAAGAAATTTGAGATAGCCTACCTTTCCAGAGCAAAGGTGTCTGTGATGAAACTCAGAAAAGGAGGAAAAGGAGGAGAAAATAGTGATAATAAAATAATTTCTCCAACCTTAAAAAGACAAGCTGTGCATTTTGGCTTTGCATTCTGAAGGAAGCAAGGTTACCTCTCAAATCTTTTGAAGGTTCCCCAATGTATTTCATCATCAACTACAGTCAAAGAGAGAAGAGCTCCTATTTAATAGGAAAAAGCAACAATGTCACAGTATATAGATACAGGCATGCAATAGTAGTAAAAACAGTGAATTCAAATAGGAAACTTGACCTGGAAGCAATAAAACAAAGGAAGGCTAGTGAATTATGCTTAGTTAAATGAATTTCTTTGAAAGTACTCTGTTACAGCAGGACTTGAAGGCTCAGAGATTTATATGACCCTACAGTATGTAACAGAAGGTTTGTGGGGCAAAACCCAGCTGTGTTAAAGTTAGTACAATCACATGTATTTGTCTGCTGAATAAAGAGACACATCTTTCCAGTTTGGGCTCCTGAATAATTGTTAACTTCCCCAGTTGACACTGTGTGCTTCACAAAGATGTGTAACTCTTTGTTGTTACATAGGGATTAAAATATGTAATTTCAGACATGATCCTGCTTCCTCCACAGCTGCAAGTAAGATTTTTCCGTTAGCTTTTTTTTGCTACACTAGTGATGGTTTTAATGTTCTTACCACACTGTAAACACCCAGCTTACAAAACAGAAGGATGACTAAAATGGTGACAACAGCTCTTTGCAATGAGAAGTAAAGAAAAGACTACATCTGGAAGAACATGATGAAAACATTCCTTGTAAGAAACTCTCAGACAAAAGGCATAAAACTTAACTCAATCAAGATGAACAAGATTTTCGTTATCGAATCTAATTTTTTTTTTCCAAAAAAAGCCTTACTTTAAAGGTGATTTTTAAGTGATTTTGTTTACCTCTCTTAACATGTGGATCAATATTTCAGCACCTCCTTTCATTTTTAAAAAAGAAACTTTGCATTTATTTTTTAATATTTTAATAACTGCAAAACTAGAACAAGGTCAAATATTGCCTTTAGAGATTTGTGTTTTGAAAATCTTAAAAATCTCAAATTTTCAGAAAAAAACAATCTTCATGAAGCCATTTGGAGGACTGGTTTTCTTTTGCCTTCACACCTGCCTTACCACAAAGTGTAGGAGTTCCTCCTACACTGATACCATTTCAATGGCGCATAATCCCGCAACTCAATGAGTTACAGTTCATCTCAGACAAGTATTAGGACTAATATTTTCCAGCTTGTGACTTTTGTAAAAGTAGTGGGAATGTTTTGTAAGTGCATACCTGAAGTAGGAGACATGGCAGCTTTTCAAGAAACCAGTGGTCGGGGCATAAAATTCCTTTTCTGAGCGAAAATCTGAGAAGAGAGAAAGATTGTTGCATATTGGAAAAAGACTTCAACATTTCTCCAGACAAGAATCCTCAAATGTTGTTTACAAAAATTGACGCAATATTTTTGCTTGGCTTTTCAAAACAAACTCAAGATGACGTTCCACAAGCTCTGTGAACCCTGACAGTACTAGGAGCCAAGCAGCTTAGATTCATCCCGCGGCTGGAAATCTGGCTCCAGACAGGCAAACTGTCAGTGAGGTAGGCAAGTTTCCATGGAAACCTGCCTAGTTTCTGTCGAAAGCAACTAAGAAAAACCAACTTGTTCCCACAGAATGTTTTGATGATATTGAATCAGTGTTTCTTTCAAACTTTTATATTAATAAAGTACCTGGACTTTTATGTGGGGCTGGTTTTGAAAGACTGATTTAATATGGAGTAACACATTGTGATCTCAAAGAAAGTGAATGAGTTTGCTACTAACTTTCTTATCAGGAGCTAATCTCCTAAGGCGTCATTCTTTCCATCTGGGCAAAACTCTGACATTCTTCTACATGTACGTACATAATGCATATGCAAGTGTGTATGTACACACACTTGTGTTAAGCGGCGCAAAAGCAGATATCCCACCTTAAACAACAAAACTCTCAGTTCCTTACTTTCAGCATTGTGATTACTCATATATTACTATTAATTCAGCCACTGAAAAGAGATTTCTGAACCTATATTAAATAGACCTTTACAATTCTATTTTTAACAAGTTATTTGAAGATCCTTATTTTTTTTCTTGGAAGATCAATCAAAGATTCTAACACACTCTTCCTTGGCAGAGCTTTTAAAGAGCATAACAAAACAGATACATGGGTGATAAGATAAACTATCAGACAAAAATCTCAATGTTTCAGCAAAACATTAGTAAATTCAAGATTATGCGTGGTGAAGTAGAGGAGGATACACAGAGTGTGATAAGAGACCAGTGTGCTGGTACTTAAAGTTACATTACCTTAGTGACTAGACTTTGCTGTGATAAAACACAGGGCAGCAACAGATGATAGCCTGCATTTATCACTAGAAGACTCCAGCACTACATTTTGTCTGCTGAACATGCAGGCTCTGTTTGTATACCCTTTGAAAGGAAAGCGTATTGTTGGGGAACATGCAATACGCCTTTCACTGTAACAGCAGTAATAGGGTATGTTCCTCAATTGCAAATGATTTCTACCCTTGAACACCACTGGTGGAAACCTCAGGAAGAAGTTTCCCTCACAGTCAAGGTTTCCTACTTTAATTTGTTTGGCTTGCAAGAGGGATTATAAAATTATTGGATTGACATGATTTCTCACAGCTCTGCGATCTACACATCTTTATCCTTCAGTGCATGAGTATCAATTTCTTTTCACAGTGCTTTTTGTTTGTTTGTTTCTCTTTGTGGGTGGGGTGATGGGAGGTAAAATTAGATTTTACCACCATACAGTTTACTCATTCCACACCTGAGAACCTTCAGGGCATATTCTATCACATGTTGCTTTCAGGGTGCTAGCTTTAGTTTAGACTAAAAAGAGGAGGCACACGTATGGCTAGCAGTCTTTGTGCATTAATAATCACTAAAGAATGCAAGCAAACTTTAAGATTACAAATTATGTGTTTTACTTTTATCTGCTAGTAATTTTTTATTGAGATCCTACCTAATCTTGATGAAATAGAAGGGATTTGTGCTTTTGCCTGAACTGAGAAGTATTGAAGTATTATTGTGACTGTCTTTTTGTTTGTGACAACAACTTTCTGGTAAGACTGCATTATAAAATTAGATCAGAATTCTTAAGTGAAGCTTCTCACAGATAGTTAGAAATCAGCAGAAATAAAAATCTCTTTAGAACCTTAATAGCTTTCAACAATATGGATAGCTATACTAGAATTAAAATATCTTTTAAATATAAAACTAACTTGTCTAGAATTGTTGCATACCTAATTACGGTTGACCTAATTTATTACTAGCTAATGTAAAAACAGCATTAAAGACAAAAGCACTAACAGTCATAGAACAATTACACACAGTAAAGGCACATATAACAATGCAACATAATGGAAATAAACAAGCTGGACACTGTTTACCAATGAACTTTTGCATCATTATATAATATGGTGTGAATTGGAATAAAAGAGAAAAATTAGCCAGAGTATGTACTCAAAGAATTGGCACTAGCTTAATTTCATTTCATTACAGTTTTTACATAAAACCTATCCAGAACAACAGGATATAAACTTTAGCATATTTGACGTCAGTAACTTAAGACAGATAATGAGATATTTCTTGGTATCTCATCCCCTTAAGGCCTTCTCAGTTCAGAGCAAAAGATTCTTCAGAATATCAAACCTAACAAAGACTTAGTTAAGATTCGGTTAAGTCCTGGAAATGAGGTTGTCATTTGTTAGCAAGGGAGTTACAGTTTTTTCCTATATAAAAATGAGGCTTGAAGTTCAAAGAGGAAGTAACACGATTACTTTGGCACACAGGATTACAAGCCTGTTTCTTCTCTTTCAGATTCAAGCACTAGAAATTTTATTTGAGCATGTGAATAATGACACTCTCTAGTGACTTAACTGTACTGCCAATGTTTATTGTGCTAGCTAACCTCTCAAGGTAAACAGTCCGTGTATAGATGAGTGACCAAGTCACTCCATAGCAATACACTAGATCTTCAGGCAAATTCTAAGGTCAGTGATTTGTGTGTGCCCTGTTCTGCAGTAATCTGTCTTCCAACAAGGGAAAATAAGCTTTCCTCCTCTTTTTAAATCTTTCCATACAATTTTATACTTGATGGTATTTCTATCTGTCTTTTAGTGATCGCTAACGCTTCTAGTATTATGAAGGACTTAGCCTCAAGACTGTCTTTCTTCTGCTGGTCCTTCATCTTGTTAGAAGTGCAGCAAGCTTACTTTCTTAATTAATATTTAAAAATAAAATCAAATTAAAACAAAGCCCCTTGAACGTCTGTCACTTTGAAAGGCAACAAAATAAGTACAGGCTTGTCTGATTCCCTGCCCTTTAATGAGCCAGACTTCTGATCATAAACTAATTTAGGTTCAAAGGAACGTCTGGAAGTCATCTAATCCAAATTCCTGTTTGATGCAAGATCATCGTGTATGTGACAGTTTTAAACTAATTTCAATAATGTTTATATCTATAGTTTTGTACATAATAGGGCTAGACTGTATACTTGGCCTGAATGTCAAACAAATTGATATGAAGATAATGAGTTCTTCAACTGTACAGTTGTTTACATTGGCTGTTGTTTGCATAGGTACTCCATATCATCTGTACAAAATAGTATTTTCTTGCCATCCTTATTGAGATTTTGTGCCTGAAATGAATTTTTTTTCTTACAACCACTCTGCAAAGATATTTCAGTGCATAGCATCTGGTTGGAACATTAAAATATTTCAATGTCAAATAAATCTGCACCCTTCGTTTTTCAGCAGGTTGCAAAATAGCTGTTTCTGACAGACGGCCAAGCAGCAGCAAAACAAGAAAAGACAAAGAGTAACAGATTTCTTTAAAACTTCATGAAAGTTAAATGTAAGTGCTACCATACGCATTTTCTTAGACTTACACTTTTGGCATCCCTTTGATTAGTTAACAGTTCTTGTTACTGCCAAACTAATCAGTCAATAAAGGTATGCTTTAGACATTTCTTCTATGTAGGTGTTGTTTTATTTGAATATAAAAGATATGTTGTGGCCCCAAAATCTATAGCTAATGTTGTAAATTTAGTTTTATGCCCATTTTTTTACAGCATATATGCCTTTTTAAATATATATTTACTGATATTTTAACCTACTTATGATTATGCTTCACTTGCCTTCCTCCAGATTTGGTAATTAAGGATTGCAGAATATTTCAAGTTGATCTCCACCTTCAATAAAATATTTTCTCTGTTGGACATATGTGATACAGAACATTTTTACTTCTTACTCATCTTCCAAGGTCCATCAGACCAGGCTCTGCCTGCTGTGCATTACAGACTGACAGAAGGATGTGATGACAAAGAACCACCAAGACCTTCTAAAGACTGGGAACAGCGGAATTTAAAAAAACATCAGAAAGCAGCATACATCAAAACTTACTACTTACCCACAATCTTGACATGATTTAAAATACTACAAGATATTTGATAAATGCAAGTATGTACAAGACAGTGAAAGGGTCTAAATCAGATATTTGCACATAAAGAAGGAGAGCATAACCCAGCAGTAGTTACAATGCACTAACAATATACAAAATTTCAGACTCATTAGGTATGCACCTACAGACAAGCCCCTGATAGGTTGAAATTCAGTTAAGAGATAAGTTCTAAGATGTCACTAATATTACTGCTATAATGAAAACTTCTCTTGCAGTTTAAGGTTCTTGTAGATAAAAGAAGGTGGGGTAGAACTTCATATTCAATTTAGCATTACACCTGCATCCAGAAAATTCCAGCCAATCAGAATATTTAAAAAAAAAAGAAGAAAAAAAGAAACAGCCAGTAGGCTTTGGAAGTAAGAATCTTGAAAGGATCTCTCCTCAGAGACATGATCTTTCCCCAAGATCCTATTTAATTAATCAGTACCATATTTAATTCCACTTACACAAAAGATACTACACTTTGGAATATTCCTTATCCATTTTCATTACTCCACTGATGGAAATTCTGACTCCTCTTTTATTACCTTCTTCTAACTCCAGGCTCTCTCACCTTATACCCCATGGTTGGAACATCTTCTCTTTCACTACAATGAAAGAGGATACAACTGAACTCCAAAAAGTTCTTTTTGAGTACAAAATCATTTGCCTGAGCTTAAATAGTTGAGCAGTTATTTATTTCAATGGATCTTCTAGTACACGTAAATATTTAAAATTATATCATTCTGAACTATTTTACATGGGACAAAGAACAAAATTATTCATAGAGAACCAAAAAAAAAAAAAAGGATGGAATTTCTGCACCAAGAGGAACCGATACAAGCTGATAAATAGCCACAAATTAAAACTTGGCACCAATCTCATATTTTCTAAGATGAAAGTGACATTAAGTATAATTATATAGTGATAAGAATTCATCCAGATCTGAATTGGAAGTGAGATTACTGATTGACTTTTAAGACACTTAAATGTGTTTGTCTACCTACACTAGAACTGAACAGAGACGTACCGTGAGGGAGAAAAGTCTTCCTTCCCTAATCTGAGTGTGTTTGGGTATTATAGAATCACAGAATGGTTTAAGTTGGAAAGGACTCTTGAAGGTCCTCTGGTGCAACCCCCTTGCAATGAGCAGAGACAGCTTCAACTAGATCAGGTTGCTCACAGCCCTGTCTAACCCGACATTGAATGTTTCAGTGTTGGGTCTTCTACCATCTCTCCAGGCAACCTGTTCCAGTGTTGCAGCATCCTCATTGTAAGAAATCTCTTCCTTAACTCTACAGCCTTTTAATTTAAATATGCTGCCCCTTGTCCTGTCACAACAAGTCCTGCTAAAAAGTTTGTCTCCTAAGTCCCCTTTAAGTACTGAAAGGCTGCAACACGGACTTCCTGGAGCCTTCTCTTCTTTGGGCTGAACAACCCCAACTCTCTCAGCCTTTCCTCATAGGAGAGGTATTCCAGTATTCTGATCATTTTCATGACCCTCCTCTGGACCTGTTCCAACAGGTGCCAGTCTTTCCTGTGCTGAGGGTTCCAGAGCTGGATGCAGTATTCCAGGTGGGGTTTCACCAGAGTAGAACAGAGGGATGGAATCATGCTGATTGTGCTTTCTTGGATGCAGCCTACAATGTGATTGCCTTTCTGGGCTGCAAGCACACATTGTGGGCTTTTTATTCACCAGCAACCCTAAGTCATTCTCAGCAGGGCTGCTCTCAATCCCTTCATCCCCCAGCTTCTACTGATACCAGGGGCTGCCCTGACCCAGGTGCAGAACCTTGCACTTGGCCTTGTTGAAGCTAATGAGGTTTACACGGGCTTACTTTCCAAGCTCATCTAGGTCCCTCGGCACGGCACATTGTCCCTCAGGCACACCACTCAATTTGGTGTTGACTGCAAAATTGCAGAGAGTCCATTCGATCTCACTGTCTATGTCACTGATGAAGGTACTAAACAGTACTAATTCCAGTATGGACTCCTGAGAGACACCACTTGTCACCATTTTCCATCAGGACATCGAGCTGTTGACCACTCCTCTCTTAATGTCAATATCCAGACAATTCCTCATCTACCGAACAGTTCACCCATCAAATCCATACATCTCCAATTTAGAGAGAAGGGAGTTGTGGAGGACCATGGCAAAGGCCTTATAGAAGACCAGATTGACAACATCTGTAGCTCTTCCCTTGTATAGGGAAGTGTCTCTGCACTCTTCCCAGTATACTTGGTCCTACTTCCACTTCCTTTGCATTTCCTACTTGCCCTTTAGTTTGACCAGGAGGTCTTGATTCAGCTGCGCCAGCATTTTCCTCATTTCTTACACCTGTGAACTGAGAGCTCTTGCATTCTATGGAAAGTGTCCTTAAGGATCAGCCAGCTCTATTCTGCTCCCTTTTGCTGAAGGACCAATGTTTGGTCAGTAACCCACATAAACTGAGGCTATTCAGGATGTTAGTGTTGGCTGTGCTGATATTTTCTTTGATTTTAGCAATTTCTTCTATGGGAAATGCAATTAAGTAACAGTCATGGCTGTGTCCTATGGTCGCCCCCTTCCTCCTCTATTTCAGTTTTTAACCAGACTCTTGAATAAGCCAGCAAGTGCTCTAAAGTACATAAAATATAGGCTCCACTAAACAGAAATGGGACCTTCACACTGAACTCACCACCAGCTGTTGGCCTCCACACTAGTGGAAATTTTTGTCAGGATGTACCCTTCTAAAATCCAACTAACATCACCTAATGCACCAGTTACAAAAAAAGAGGAGAAACAGAAAGAAAAGTAAAATCCTTTATAAAAGTTCCCTTTGAGTGCAGCCTGTTCTGTAGCATCACTTCTGAAAGTAAGAGAAACAAGGATTAAAAAGAAAAACTCTGTAACGCTCTTTATTCCTTTTGGGAGGTGGCTGTATTTTCTTCTAAATGGCCAGCTGAATTACACTCCCAGCACCTGTGCATTGTTTTCTCACACAGTGACAGCAGCTGCTCTTCCAGATCCCTTGAGGACTAGAAGCTCTGTTGCAGGGCCTTCAACTGGAAAAAAAGCCCTTACAATGTGTTAATAGAAAAAGAAAAAACAAATAAGGTTCTTGAATACTGTGAAATGCAAACAATTACTCTCTCTTCCCGATCCCTTCCCTCTCTACCCCATTTCTCACCCCCTTCCTTTCTCATTGTCATGTCTTCAAAATATTTTAATATTTGGCAATCAATAATAAACCCATAGCAAAAATAATTTGATTTTTTCTGTTCATGAATGTTCATAAAATTATGTTGAGTTTTAATTTGTTACTTTAAAATACATATTAAGAAAGGATTGAATTCCTCGCCAATTAGGTGATTTTGATGGAGAGGAACAATTCAGCCAGATACTTAACCATAATGAAAACAGTCATATTACGTATCTGTTAACGGGTTTATTTAGTTCTCTCTCTTCAGACTTTCTTAATATATTATTGTATTTGTGTATTGCACTTGGAAAAGGGGATAGATGTTGATCAATCAGGATTGTAGGACCATAGAATGTTTTAAACTGGAAGGGATTAATAAGGAACATTAAGTCCAACTCCCTGCTCCTCATAGGACTGTCTAAAACTAAATCATATGATTAGAGAGTGTTGTCCAGGTGCTTCTTGAACTTCAATATAATACATATATTTATATATTTAATTTATATGTAATATCTTTATATTTGTAGCCTGAAATTCTACAAAACACTAATGGAAAAATTTGAGAGGTAGCAAATTCAGGATTAGGTTTTCCTAATTGACGTGCAGGGGTTTCAAATATCTTCATCATTAAAAATCTAGAAAACTAAAAACTGAACTTTTAATCTCAGGAAACCAGCTGATCTGTTTCCCCTCATGTTTTTTAAGTTTGGAAAGAAATTTCTCCAGGTCTAACCTTCATGATCCCCAAAGCAGAGAGCAGTCATATGGATTGATGAGTATTTTCTAACACACTTGTGCTGCAACTACTATGAAAAAACACTCTCTTATCCAGAACTCCAGCTATTTTAATTCATTAAAAATTGATATGACCTTCACAAAGCCCATTTGTATAACTTTTCCAGATTATAAATACCAACCGAGACTACAGTGAAATGTGAAGAATGGGATTTTCCTGTCTACACTATCATCCTGCATCAGCCCTACATTCCTACATCTCACAGATTCATCTTCCCTTTCTCCCATCCCCTGTTCCCACTGCTCACAAGAACCAGTAATTTCAGGAGTGACTGGCAGTCTGCCTGGGAATTGGAAAATGATTGTAGGGTATTTTTGTAAGCTGATAAAAATCAACTTATTTCTGTGGAGAGTTTGATAGCTAAAGTAAGGCAAAGCTCATTCCCACCAGCAGTCTGTGCATAGTTATTCTGTTTTGATAAGAACACTTTTCTAGCATAAATATGGGTTGTTTTTATCCAGCTGCAGTCTGCATATTTTTCTGGCTCAGACTTTTGAGTAGTACCATTAAACCTGCTCTGCTTGCTTCACAAGCAGCAGAGAAACTTGAAAGGATGTCTCCCCAGAGAGATGGTCTTTCCCCAGACTGAGCATGAAAGGCAGGTATTTCTTCCTAAGAATGGTTTTTAGCCAGAGTCATACAACTGGCTCGCAGTCCCTCCTCTCTTCTAGTGACAACATAATTGCCATGAATTCTCCATTCAGACTGGGACTGATGGTGCGTCCAGTGCTAGAACATAGACTGTCTCCTGTTGTGATGGCTCTTCAGCCCTGGTTAAAGAGCCTTTGACAACTGAAATATCCATATTGGGGCATAGACAATTATTTGAGTTGGGAAACTACAGACTAAATACAACAATATGTTTTGAAAAGGAATTTATCCACAGTTTGGATGCATGAGTTATGTTAGACAAGTCCTACTCTCTATCTTCAGTGACAGCTAATTGAATTTTTATTTGCAGATTTTTAATGACCTTTACCAGCTTTTAAGTTTATGAATCTTGCCAAAATAGCTTTCACTTGATTTCCTCCTCTGGAATTTCTAATTTTGCTAGAAAGAGACAGATTGGCTTTCTGATTCAAAACCAGAAGTTTACTTGCTTAGAAGGAGTGACTCATACAAACTTTACAGGAAAAGCAAGGAAAAGAAAAATCCTAAAAAAAAAAAAAATGGGTAGATTTCTCTCACAGCTGTTCTGAAGAGTGTGTAGTTGTACAGATATTAATGTCACTAAAGCATCCTTAGTGGCAGATAGTAATTAACTAAAGTATGAAAAATAAGCTTTATAAATATTTTGACAGACATGCTGAAATAACTAAGATTAATGGACATTTTTATAACAAAACACAATGAATTTCTTAGAAATTATAGAAAACAGTTTTTAATATTTTCTGTACTGAATCACATAAACAAGTTAAGAATAGTTTTTAGATGTTGAAATTGAAAGCAATCACACACCCAGTTCTTCTGATTAGTGAACAAATGCTAAGGACAAATAAAATGAGTAGCTGAATAGTTTAAAAGAAGTAATAATCCAAAAGGACTAATGTGTAAGTGTTTGCAGTATGCTGAAATTGCAAAGGCCAGATATTCTACACCCATTTCTCACAAAAAGAAGGCTACAACTTGTTGCCAACATGATTCTGCCATGCAAGTTTAACTGAGAATTATCTAGCTGCATATACTTTAAGAAAGCAAAAATCTGATCATTTACATCTTAATTTTTCTCCTTATTTGTATAATTGCCATTTTAAGAATCACCAATAGTAAACTAAATTAAAGTTTGATGTGTTTCTGGGGCAAAATTTTCAGAATATTTCAAAACACTGTGTATCAGCCAGGGCTCAGACTGCAGTGGCAGGTGCACGGGCACACACACTGGATGCCTACATATCTTTGAGTCCTACTATATTAAGTCTGGAGGTGCCACTTTGGCTCCGCATGTAAGGCAAGCTCTTTGGGGAATATCATCTAACCTTTAAAAACAGAGCTCATGCCGTATTTGCTCATCTGAGATCAATTTCTTTGACACCTATTTCAAAGCACCCCCATCAGATGGTACCCAGAGAAGTATGGAGTCAGGTGCAAGATACAGTAAATTTCTCTTAGAGCAGAGAGGAGGAACGTGCAGAACACACACATGCCACTGCGGCAGGGCTTTCTGGAAACTTCTGGGGTCCCCTTATGGTAGCCCATGCCCTCAGAGCAGCCCCACTTGACCAATGAGCTCTGGGCTGATATCACATCCCCGATCAGTGCATTCGAATATTCTCAATGGTCTTGTGCTTCCTGATGTGGGGCACCGTTGGCCTACACCCAACAGCATCAACAGCCGATTAAGTCTGAGCTATAGTGCATACCTAGGTCACTTTGGAACCTCCAGCTGCAATACTTAAGCACAAATGAGGTCCCAGCACCCTCATGCACATTGTAGTGCATGTGTGCTGCCGGTTGGAGCCACAGAAAGCCCTCAAGATCCCATACCCAGGCCCATAAATCACACTGCACAGACACTGTCAGGTGCTGGCTTATCATGAGTGCACAGGTGTTAAAGCATAGGCAGGTGTTTATAATGTCAAGATTGTCTGAAAACCTCAGCTCTGAAAGCTCATTTTTTATTAACAGTTCATCAGTGCCAAACAAACATGCAAAATGATGAATGCTTGTGAACCCCCACATCATGGCAAATTCTGTCTGACTGCAATTGCAATCTGCATTTCACACACGCACCCCTCAGAATGTATGGGCTAGCTGGATAGAGAAAAAGAGCAGGAAAGCATTGCCCAGTGGTTATAAACACTGCTATGGTTGTGCTACATTGCCCTCTGCCCTCCAAACAGAACTGTCTTTCAGAGGAGAGGCCAGGGTGCCCAGTACTTAGGACGATGTAAATTTCCAATGCATAATACATGCAGAGAGGTGTACAAGAAATTTGAGAGGCTGTGAAATACTCTGAAACATAAATGCAGGCAGCGGAATTGTTAAATGGCTTTCCTGCATGAAAACAGTTGGCTTTTCATAATCAGCCAAAATATGAATGCTGAGAGCTAGTGCTCTACTACTGGGAAATTTTTAGTGTGTTGGCATTTATTCTAAATAAAGCAATATCTTACAAATTCCTAGCTTCCTGAATTTTCCCTTCTAGGGAGAAGAATATTGTATAGTTCTTGCCTTTCTTCTCACTGAGCTGGGTTCTTAACCCATTGGCCCATCAAATAAGCCAGCTAGCTCACCAAGAGAACACCTAAAGAATACAGGTACATTGACAATCCAGCTACAAAAGAACCTTGTCTCACTTACTCCCTCCCCTGCAGAAAGAGCTCTGCTTTTAACACTCCTAAACCTGATCTCTACTTTTCAAGGTACAGAAGTATGTCTCATTGAGCCAAGTTCTTCCTTATCATTTGGGTTTATTATCAGATATGACTGAAGAACTGTGTAAGCTCAAAGTGAAGGTGGGAGGTCTTAAAGCTGTATGACCTACTTTTTATCATCTTAAAAGTAAACTGAGAAGATTTTATGAACACACCTAACCCACACATGTGAAAATTAATAAAATCTAATACATCATTATGAAATAATCGAATAGACACAATGGAAGCCCTTGAATTTTCTGGTCTATAAAATTAGAGTTTGTATTTTAAACATAAAAATTAATCTCTGCTGAATTTGAACTCTATATACAGTGTCAATATGGGCAGGTGGGGTTAGGAAGAAGCAGCAGTGGTTTGTATATGATAGCTTTTCCCAAACTTGCCATGTGATAGAAATCATACTGTGGCATTATAATATTAATTACTAAATAATTGCATGCCTAATTTTAAGTTTGGATGGAAAGATCAGAGATTCGGATGCATTCCATGTACAACTTCTCTGTACGTTTTGCCCTCCACCGAAACACAAAGTTTGTTTTTGGAATTTTGTTGCTCATTTTTCAAATCGAGCAGTAACCAGAGGCAAATGGACACAGAAGTAGTGCTAATATAATGCAAGAACAAGGGTCTGTCTTTGGTAATGAGATTTACTTCATCTGTAATAATCTTATACGTGTCTTCTGTTTCATTTGTATTCACAAAGGCCACTGTTCCCTTAACAATAATGTTACTGAGACAAATAGGAGGAACTGTGGAGTTTGTCTTCTTACAGTACTAGATTTTTCATAATGTGAGTTGCATTGCAGTTCCAACTGAACCTGAATGAGGTTTAAAAAGAGGTCAAAAACTCTTGAAAACTCTTTTCAGAGACTTGTCCCTGGCATCCTGGATACACAACCAAACATGATTAGAATAGGAAGTGAGGAAATCATGGAAACTGAAACTATTTTTCAGGCATAATAGAGTTACAAAGGAGAGCATCATCAAGTAAGAACTTATTAATAATTGATACTATGTTTCTCCTATACCTATATTGAAAATCCCAGAGTTCCCCTGGTGAGCTAGTACAGCCAGTGCTGCTGTGAAAGACCTACAAGAATTTAGATGGTGTTACTTTGTAACAGGGATGAAATTGATGGGGCCAAGTCATAGAAGAGCTTAATACATCCTAGGGAGTGACTAAATATAGATGAAGTATGGAGAAAGCTTAGTAACTATTTTTTTTCTTTATTTCAAAATAAAATGTAATTAAACATTGTGAATAAATAATTATCTTTTACAAGTATTTTCTCCTAACGGAACCCTTCAGAATTTTTTTTTCTTTAAATACTCAAACTAGTATGATCACTTCATCTACTTTTGCACTTAGATTTGCATAAGCATAATCCAAACATAATGGAAAATACAAAAATTTTCTGACTGCCACCTACTCTAAATCTTTATGGATTTTTTTATCATTCTGTATGGAAAGGAAACCAATTTTTTCACTGTACTGTGTGGGAATATTATTTCTTTAAACTTTTTGCATTGTAACTGTTGTTATCCAGGCAAATCTATCTGTATGTGGTTGATCCTTGTTGATGGGATAGGGGGTAACAGAATAGTAATAATCAGCTTGCAGGCAGGTTTCAGTGACTTCCTGTATTAGATTTCAAACCAACAAAGTAATCATCAGGTGTAATGTCACCATTTGTATCCATTCAGGCTATTGACCTTTAGATTGCCCATTAAAGAGAGGAAGACCAATTCCTATCCATGTTTTGACAATAGAAAATTTTTTCCTGCTGGAAGATGCACATTTATTCAGCAGAAGTTACAGCCCAATTGACGTCCATCTGATTCGGAAGTTTCCTTCCTCTTTACTGGAATAGGAAGTACACGTAATTATGTTCTAGCCCACTAATTATTTTTAAGGGAGGAGATTATAAGAGAGGAAAACATTGTCCACACAGATGGAAATGCTGAACTTTAGATAACCACTGAAATGAGAGATATTGTTGCATTGCATTTTTATGGCTTTTGAATGGACAGATTTGTTGCCAAAATGAATCAAAATCCACTAAGAGAAGGAACTAGCATACAACAGCTCTTGTGGTGTTGTCCCTGTGCTTAGAACACAAGTTGCACTCTGGGGAAAAAACCAACCAACCAAACCAACAAACTCCCAAAACCAACCAACCAACCGAAACCCATCCCAACCCAAAACAGAAAGGATAAGCATGAGCCTGTCCTTGAGAGGCTGGTCTTACTGCTAATTTTATAATTTCAATTGCCAACATAGATAAAGTTGAAAATTTTTTCTCCACGTATATCAGAAATACTGTAGAGATTACAATATCTTACACAAAGGAAAGATCACACTTCCCTCTCCTTTAAGTGGAGATAGTAAGCTATGTTCTCCAATACAAATTCTTACATAACAGTGGAAGACAGCTCTCTCCTTCCCACATTCTCATTCACAGAAATGAAATTAACAAACATTTTATATAATGTCTGAAAAGAATTTTAGAGAGTAGTATTTGCCTTACACTTCCATTAAAGGATAGTTCACCACCTTCAGTAAAGCAATGAAGTCTGTCTCAGATTATAGAGCTCTTGATTGCCAAGAAAATTAAATGCCAATTGTTTAGTTGAGATTTCCCAAGAGTAACTAAATGTGCAAGACTCCAAAAGTGGAGTAAATTTGGCAGTCAAGCTCAAATGCTACACAGCAGAGGCATGCCAAAGAGAGCTGTGGTAGTATAAACTGTCTAGGGATTTCTGGAAAAACTGATACTGAGAGCAAAATGAAAGTGAGTTTCAGAGAGACATCTCTCCTTTCTTTGGCAGCTGCGACAGAGACATAATGGAAATTGATCTGCTATTTCACAGAAAGCCCTGTATTCAGGAAACTGCAGGATCAAAGGAACAAAACATAAACCTCAGCTGACATTGAGGATTCTTTCATATACCCAAAACAGGACATCAGTGAGATGTGATTTGAATTCTTCATTATCTCTGTGTGTAAGTTTTGAGGAAAATCCTAGAGATCAGTAACACACAACATCTCTCTCTTTCCTTGTGTTGGAAGATATTTTTCGGTTCTTTATCAAGCAGAGTTCTTCATCATAAAAGGTAAGTACGACACAAACTTTTGTAAGGGTGTGCTGGGTGTAAGTCAGTAGAAATCATAACTCTGTCAGCTTCCATTTTTTTTGCCCTGTGACTCTCTTTACAAGTGATTACCACCTGACATGAAACCCATGTAATTTAGTACCAGAGGTTAAATTCTATAGACCCTATATGCATGTACATACATATTCTATAGACTATGTTGGTGGTCTACTTGGTTTTGGTAACATTTTGAACTGATAGTAAATTTCTGACAAAAAATAGTGATATCACTGATTGTGAAAAATTGTGAAAACTCTGATAGTGATTTTAAAACACACTCAAGTATAAAAATTTCTGCAGAGGCCATGAAGGTGGTTGCAGCTCTATTAAATTGAAGTAGAAGTGAAAGGACTGCCCTAGTCTAAAGAAGTGCTGAATGAACAGAAGTGGTAGAATCTGTGGTGGAGGCAAAGCCGCACCAGGAGTGGTTTTGATCTAGGGAGAAAAAATATTTAGACTAGAGAATAAGTAATAGGAATGAATTGAAGGGAAGACCTGGAGACACTGTTTTCAAGCACCTTTATTCCTTGAGAATGCTAAACTCTTGCATTTCGGGTACCTAGATTTTTAAGTGTTGTGGCTCTACCTCTGGATATAGTGTCAATATTTAGGAACTCACACTTTTAAATGTATAAGAACATTATCTTCACAGTGTGCATTTCAGCACCTGACATGTGGACCTCCCTCTCTGGCCTTTTGAAAGGGAGCAACTGATCAGAGCTGTGGCAGAACAGAGACAGACCTTTCCTGTCTTTACTTTGCAAATGATGTGAAGACCATGTTCTTGTTCTTAAAGAAGACCACTCGGGTATACACTCTTTTGTGTAAACACTTGAAATTAAATCTGATAAGCACATCTATCACAGGAGAAGAGGAGAGCATTTTGAACATTGTTATGTTTTACTGGTTTCCTCCTGAAAGAGTACGTATAGGTTGCCCTGTAAAGAAGTTCTAGGCAAGCAATGGAATATAAATCATGCTTTTCACCACTACTGATTAGAACAGCATGGAAAGTTCTGTATATTTTTATGCAAAGACAAGTACAGAATAAAAAATACGATGACGTGCAGATAGCAAGAACAATAAGGTACATGAGAAAAGAATGAGATGAGGAGGAGGGTCACCAGAACTATTTCTGAAATACGTAAAAGGACATTGGAAGAAGAAATAGAATAACTTGTCCTCCATTGTGAGCGCAACAGAACAGGTGGTTTCAGCTGCCTGGATGATTAAACAAGATTAATTATATTGCACAACAACAAAATATAAAATTACCTTGGACAGACCTAACAGGATGGTTGTGCTGTGAGAGGGAGAGTGTGTGAAAATCAAGTTGGAAAACCACTTGGCGAGGCTGTGTGCCAGAGAATATGACCTAGGACAGTCACTGTATGAATGTTTTTAAATTTTGTGTAAAACCTCCTCATAGCCCAGGTCCATATCTGTAGAGTATGGAGCTGCTGAAAAGAAAAAAGAGATAACTTCAAACTGGAGACTTTGTCTTAGCAACTCTATGTGTGTGTGCGCGCTTTTGCTCAGTCACCGCAGATGGTGTCCCGTCTGAGGCCCTTTGCTTTAGCAACGGACATCTTGGCCACCATGCAATCTGATGGGAGAAGAATTTTATTGTGGCACATCCCTGAGGAGAAAGGGCTCCACGTCTAAAGGAAATCAAATTTGCAGTAATAGTCATAAGTTGTAGCAAAAGAGGTCCAATATAGATCTAAAGGGGAAAAAAGGTAAAATGTCAGCATATTCAAAGTAGTGGTTATGAAGTAATTTGACAGATTCATTGGAGAGAGTGTAAAGTCTGTGTTATAGAAAAACTTTAAATACAATCTCAGCACTTTCTAACCCCACCTGCAAGCAAGGCAATGGGATGGACCAGAAGATACCTTGATGTATCTTCTCACACTGCAATTCAATGAGTTTCAGAACACTTGCTGATACTTCTATTGTCTTTTAAAAATGGAAAAAGTATATCCTTCACATAGCCTCTTGTTTCACGTTAGCTCTTCACTAATTAAATTTCTCCCAGTAAAAGCTGCCAATCAGTTTCCTCTAAGACTAAATGATAACCTAAATCCTTTGACATACTTGGAGCTGCCTTTGCATCTCCGTCACACATTTGAATTTCTGACTTGCATGTGAATCTTTCTGTCACATATTATTCATGTAAACATAGATTGGATCTTTGGATATGTAAAATGAAATTTAAGTTACAGATAAAATTGTAGAAAACATTTTAAAAATTCATCTACATAAGTAATTTTTATAAGGAAATAACCTAACTGTACTACTGGCCTTTATGATTTTTGAACATAGGTTAACAGATTAAGTTCAAATACTTTTCAATCATCATTATGAAAATACCTATAAGTATGATTAAGAACTAGAAATTAAATGAAAAAAAATTCAAACTTTAGGCAAGGTGTAAGTTTCAGGATCTAAAGTTAGTTGCAGATTTTGTAGACAACTAATGGAATTTTATTTCCACAAGCAAAATCTTAGATCAGGCTATACTGAAATTTTGAATGGGCTATAGGCTGTCCTGTTTAAAGATAAATGTTTAGCAACTCCTGACAAACCCAAAGCTTAACAAATTTAGGTTATTAAACAGTTGAAAAAAGGCTACATTCCATCCTAAAAGGTCGCCTTTAAGGTATATATGACTCTTGGATACTCCTATTACCATATTACTTTTTAAATTTGTAGTACAAATGTGTAAGTTTTGCATTGTGAATTCTCTTGTTGGTTTTAAGCAGTATTACCTGAGCAAAGGTATTTTATAACTTTTAGTTTCTGACCTCTGGAAAACATTTATGCAGTTTATCACTCAAAAACAGACAAAGCCCCTCTCCTTTCCCTCACCTCCCCATCTGGTACAATTTCCTGAGGTTTAAAAGTAGTATACTCACACATCTCAGTGCAGAAACAGCATAGAATTTTTACCTCATGGTCTGTTCACATTTTTCTTATTTGTACACTGATCCACTCAAGTAGAAGGAAATTGTGTCCTACATGTGACCTCAAAGTTTAGATGAATTATTTGCTTTCCTTTCAGTCAAAGGTTAAAACATCTGTACAGATACGAACATCTAGAAGGTAGCTGAGATCTGTATTGTGTCCATAGCTTGTAGTTTTCAGTTTAGCACTGTATCTGATAGAATGATTACAGTCTACTGGATCTTGGATCAAAATCTGATCTCATTCCAGGATCAAGCTATGCTTGTATAAATGAAATGAGATTTGAGACTTCTATGACACTATATAATATTGAAAAAAAAACATTATTTGCCTTATGATCACTATCGTTCTGAGAAGTGTTGTACACTCTTGGCATGTGTGCAAATCATGAACTCAAAAATATTCACATTGAGAGTATTCTGTTCATCCTCTTTTGAGGTCATAACTGAGGTGACTAAAACACCTCTCTTTTCGTTTCTTTGCCAAAGCACAGGCCAAACACATTCCTATAATTTTGCAATCTTTTAGATTAAAATAGCTGGAAATAAATAGGATTTGTTTCTTCGGCACATCATGGAAGTATTGATCAACCTTAACAAAGCATTATTAAGAATGCAGAATGGACAAAGGAGGGAAAATACTCTTACTGTGAAAACATCTACAGAATCTAAAGGGATGCAGCGATTGCAGAATGTGCATGTAAAGCGTGATGCTATGGAGGTGTATCTGTTGCTATTACAGGTGCCAGATGAACTCTAAGCTGGCCACGATTCATATTTAGGTTTATGTATATACTCACATCACCTTTGCAATGGAGACTGAGATATATGATAACTGAATTACACAGATTAAGCTACCACTATTTTACCATCCAACCCTGAAATGACCCCTTTGTGTAAGAGACAAAGTATTATGAAAAAAGCTCAAGGAATGATCAAGTTTCTCACATTGCATGACTTCACAAACAGGACTGTTTAAATTGAGATCATCACAAAGGAATGGGACACAGAGCATGTTATAGTTACCGTGCTTTGTAGGATGCCCTATGGAACGTAATTGGGGACTACTGAAAACAAACAGAGAAAAAAGCTTTGGTGCTTTCACTGAGGGATTGTTATTCCTTCAGAAACTTTGGAAGATCTTAGAAAGAGAATTCGTTTTGATTTGTAAGGTATCTCTTGTGTCTTCAAAAAATCAGATACCTCCGTCGGGGGCAGGAGGGGGAATAGTAAAAGGTCTAATAGTCTTAATTCTTAAATACAATCTTAATAAATCACTCAATTTTTACACTGAGAAGTAATTGGTATTTCAAACTAAGGCTTATATCAGATACATTTGGTCTAATGTGAAGAGTATATAACAAGTCTGATTTGGACATAACAACTGACTTACTTCAATCACTAGGTAGGTTACCTAAACAACTTGGAATAATGTTATTATGAGCTGAGTCAATAACTTGAGAGATTGATGAGATTTTGCCTGTGTTGTCACATAGTGATTAATTTTTTTTTCTGAGTACTGTCAACCATCTTCTACTGGAGCTGTGCTACATTAAAAGGATTTAAATATTACATCTTTGAAGCACATTTTATTAAGCTTTAGGTTGTATCTTGCACTAGGAAAATCTATGAATTCCAAAGATATTAAAAAATTAAGTTGTCGCAATTTATTCAGAGTCAAGTTATCTCAAAATACCAGTTTTTACTGGAATTAGTGTTACTATAGAATAGGTCAGCCGTAATGTCTACCTTTACAAACATTTTAAAGTTTAATTCCAATGGAAATTATTTTAAAGATGACAGATGTTTTCCATTGTTGATAGAATAGTTACCAAAGACAAATCTGATAGAGTGTTTATTAATATTAAAAAAAATCAACAGATTCTAAACTCTTCTCTTCTCAAGTATAATGACCAAACTTGTACATAAACTTTACAAATTTCCTTTTGGTTCAAGGGACCACAAAAATGTTAAAAGACATTGGAAACTTCAGGAAACACAAAATCACACCCTAACATTTTCCCAGTTCTACGCAAAGCAGTTCTGAAATTTCAGGAATAAAAATCAGCATTAATATTAGTTATAAGGACTTCAACTGCTAGAATAGTGAAACCTTACACTTAATTATTTCTGGTAGAGCTAAGAGCTGAACATTCTTGAGCCACAGTCACATTATATTTCTTTACAGTAACTATGTACTGGTGACAGATGCAGTAAGACCTGTTAGTTTATGGACATCCTTGAAAGGAAGGAGATTGTATAACACAAGTAATTTTTAGGTATAAACTTGCTTTGATCCAGAATAAAAAGATGAGTTGTGGTTTTTATATCTTTAAATCATTTTGTTATACTTTGTGGAATATTTTGTGTGTAAACCAAAATCATAGAAAATAAAGTGTGCTGAAGTAGTTCTTCCCATTTATATCATCATAGATTTGTTCTCCTCTAAGAAAAATAAATAGTTCTAAAAAGCATTGTGCAAAACATCAGTTTATATCCCCAAATTTACCAAGATTCCTTGGTATGGGCAATGTGGGAATGTGAGAAAATTATTACTGGTATAGTACCTGCACATAGGATAAAAGATGGCATAAACAACTAAGTTTTAATAGTTCTGCCACTGAAGGTAAGGGATTTTCCTCTCTGGTTTTAATATACTCAAAATTTTATCTCAAATTTTCCATATTTATTAATAATGCTTGCTACCTTCAAAAATTAATGAAATTCTGGAGTTATAAAATCCTAGCTATTTAGTTCAACATACATTTAAAAATGTGAATACTTAATTTGTTAATACTGTCCTATTTAATCTCCTGTTCAAAGACCTACATTCCCTGTTCCTCTATTTATTACCTATGCAAGTAGACACTTAAGCTTTCTTAAAGTAATGGATCTAACTCTCACAGGGAGTGGTTTTGTTGCCAGTGCAATTAAGATTTCCAAAATAATCTAATGTTAATATAAAACTGTTAAGTAGTAATGATTATGACCACTCAAAGTAGCCTGTGGCCCTGTCTATCAAAGCTGTCATATTCAGTGTGCTTAGAGATACAGGAATTTTCAAACTATTATCAGCATAGCAGAAAAAATCCCTTGACTTCACAAGGACCATTCTCTTCTTTTTTTTTGAACATGTCAATCTCTTTTCTTAGAAAGGGGGAAAACTGTGCCTTTCAAACTGTTACTTTTAGAGTAAATGTTGTACAATATTAGCAGTATCCTGTTTATTACCTGTGACTCAACAAGCCCAAATGAGTCACAGTCTTAAGAACATTTCTGTTGCAACTTCTAGCTTAACTAGAAAACAACATTCTATAAATAACGAAGTCACAAGTACTCAAATGCTGTTTTCCAGATGAAGGCAGAGTAAAGTACATTCAAGGACTTAGCTGAGTTTGGAACTTAGCATGTATGCCTTTGAAGGGATCAGCCAGTTGGGTTTGGTAAGTTTAATTTGCTCTTGTAATATGAATACAAGAAAAAGTACATATTTATCTTACAAAATTTTGAAAATGGCCACAAAGATTTGACTGCATAAATGAGATGAGAGACACATAATTTAAGAAATTCTTCAGTGTCACACCTTACATAGCAAATAACATACGAGCAATGTCAATGTACTATCCTAAATTAAAAATTACCAAAGGCACACAAAAACACATAGTAGATAAACCATGAAGTCACTGCTTCCCTATCCAAGGGAAGTTTGGTTGCTATGTACCAAGCTTCAGAAAGATTCCAAGTTCTTTTCAAGTTTTCAGTATTTCCAATATATTAGCCTCTGTTCCGTCATTTTCTGGTTTTGTTGAGTTTTAAGATATCTCCTTTTTCTCCAGATAAACTTATTTGGACTTTCTATTGGACATTTTTTATTAAGAATCAGCAATCACTATTAAAACTAGTAAGTAGCATTATAAATTTGAGGGAAGTTTAAGGATCAATTATATAGTATACATTTATAATATTGAAAATGTCATTTCAAACAAAACTAGAGGCTTTACTCAGAATCATAACAATGTACGAACTTTTAGAAATCTCTTAAGCACAATGAATGTTTCAATTTATTAGTGAATTACATTTCTTGTTTATTTTCTTATATTTTTGGAGGTTTTTTGTTTTATGGCCAAAATACTTATTTATGGAGGGATACATTCAAACAGATGAGAACCCTTAAAACCAAATATATTTATTTTAATATTTTTAAAATTCATATAATTTATCTGCACAAAAATCAAATTCCGTCCATATTTATGTTATAAAGAATCACTCTTGTTTTGGTGAAGAATTGGTTCCCTTGTGCAATAAATAAGGAAAAATTGAAAGACTCATGCTATCAGGTTCTTAAGGCCCGTTCCAGTCAATAATATTTAGGTGCATATGTTTCATCTGTGGTAAAAACTAAGACAATATTTATAATATCAGTCCTGAAAAGAGGACAGCAATTAAAGTATCAGATAGGTCATTACAACATCAAGAAAAAAAAGAAAATATGCACCTGTTACAAAAATGAATGTCTTTGGTGGGGGAGGAATAGTATACCTGAAATTCTAGTAATATACATGGGTTTCCAGGTTATCGCCTTTGTTAACCTAGATGTCAATGAAACAGATGCATGTTCAAGACTACTAAACCTGTGTTTTTGATAGGTAATCACTCGTGATGATTTTCATCACAGTCACTATATTTGGTGCAATAGCTTTCTAGAAAAGTCAGACTATAAGTTTACGCAGCAATACCTATTAGACTTAAAGAAGCCAAGAAGAAATTATTTCACTCTTTTTTTCAGATGCTGAATGGAGGAATGATGGAAATAATCGCTGCTGGCGTAAATAATAAGCTAATGTTTACTCTGGATTCCCTTTAAAAAACCTCATGGACTGTTCTTCAGTATAATCTGGTATTTTTGTAAATTTGAAAGAACAGCTGAAAAATAAAAGCAGATGCATCTACTAGTCCCCCAAAAGGGGTGTCAGGAAAGTAGTCCAAAGCACCTGTGAAGACAACGTAGAAATTTTTCATACAGAGCATTTAATCTTCAAAAGATGAGATTTTAAACAAACCACACAACTCCATCATGAGAAATTACAGCTGCATTTGAAGTTAAAAGCAGAATGAAAGGCAGGTATCATTTCTTTGAAAATGAGATTGAAAATGCTAATTTTTTGGAGGGAAGGAGCTTGGCCCACTTCTCCTTGTGCATGTTTAGAAAATAGAACTTGCTGCCCTTCACATCTCTTCCAGAAGAATACGTGTAATTGGACTTGCAGTTTTCTGCTTTGCTCTTCATTCTAACATGATTATATTCTGACGATTAAAGTCACTGTTCATAACATTTACTCCAGAGTCCAAATGCTTTCCCCTATGCCCACAGATTTCCAGAAGAATGTCTTTGGAAAGGCTGACTTCAATGTGATTCCCTCGTGCTGCGCACCAAAGTCTGATCTCTTTGCAGTGACAGCAGAAAGTGAGCTGGCACAGGGCTGTGAGTCGTTCGAGGAAAACTCGCATAGTTCTCTGTTAGCGTCCCAGTTAAGTGTAGGAGATAAAAGTTGAATCTTGATAAATAAATGTTTGGTTATGATAATCTTTCTACACTTTTTCTTTCCTTTTGTGGTGTGCTGAATTACCAAGTTAGTTTATTTATTGCCACAGTGGATTTCAAGAGAAATACCCTCTGTGTGCTTTAAAGGCACGTAAATTTTCTGGTTCTTTTTGTCTTCAAAGCAGATGAAATCAAACATGAAAATGAGATTTTGTATAGGTATAAAGGATACCTTTAACATGGATTCAGTGGGAAGAAAAAGCCGAAAAGAATACGGCTACCTTTAGTGTTTCATTGGCATATTTGTTGCATGATGTTACTTATTTTATTGACTTTCTGGAAATACATGAGCTGACTCTTTGAGTCAATACAAAAGCTATTTAGTACACTGCATGCCTCAGAAATATTTGTGGTACTGACCTGAGTTCTAAATTTCCTTCCAAGCTGAGTGTTCAAGTCTTTATTTTCTTGGTTTTTTTCAATATCTTAAGACTGAGATGTGAAACAGTCTTATCTGACTAAAAGGTGAACTATTTAATCTTGTTGAGAAACACTCTCATTTTTGTTTAAATGGATCTCTAAAGAGATTTAGATCTCTTTACACTAATATTTGTGCACATCTCATTGGAAGAGTCTTTCACAAAATTTCAAGTGCTTCCTATTAGCAGTTGAATTTAGATGATGTGTCCAGTTTTCATTTCCACACTAGGCCTGAGGCATATGCAAATAAATAAATAAAACATGCTCTTTCATAGTAAAAGAAAAAAAATTACGATTTCAATTTCCATTAAACTTTTAAAGAAAGGAATAATTTTTCATGATGTGCTAATTGAACAGTGAATTATAAGAATTATAATATGCCTCTGCTCTTCACTGGAAATTGTACCATTAGCATTTTTTGTTCTATTTACAGTGGAAAATCTTTAAAAGTTAAAAAAGTAAAGGCTGCTTGGGGTTTTAATTGGCAGGAAGCAATATGAACAAAGATTTTGAGCTATATCTAGAGTAATTAAACTACTGAGAAATATGAGATGCTTGATGGTCTATGGTAACTGTTATATCGTAATAGTTCTTAGGAGTCCCAAGAGTGAGTAATTACCCAGGAGTGATGGCTCAATATAAAACAGAATATGAATCCCTCTCTCTAACCAGTTTTCAGACAGCGTGACTGCAATGTAATGTCTCAATCAGTGAGTCGGAGTTTAAACTACCTGGTAAAGTACTGACAGGCACTGGGCTGCACTAAAACCCAGATTGTTACCTGTTCAGCCACTTCACATCTGTGATGATAGACTGGTCCAAACTAAAACACCATATCCTTCCTCAAAACTATACTCCAGTATTTGAACTCCAATAGCTCACCCTGCAACAAATTTTGGATGCATGCATCATCACAATCTCGTTGTCTCAAATTAGAAAAAAAATATTTTTAAGAAATATTTTTTAAATTAGATTATGAGCATATCAGTAGGTGTGTTTCATTAAACTATGAAAGATATCTGGGTTTAATATGCTTTACTTTGACTGTTGCAATTAGACCATTAGGGAACTTCACTTTCGGTGCTTGCTAGCATAAAATCTGCCCTTATTTTTCAGTGAATCAGGATTACGTTTAACAATGGTGACTTGCTGCTGAAGTGCAAATATTAGGTAAATGAGAGGAAGGGTATTCCTGAAGCTTTGTATACATTTGTGGAAAGCTTCTGGGGTTTCTTATGCATCACTACCAGCACTTGTGGGATATCCAGTTCTGGAGTGATTCCCTGGGTTTTCCTGGGTTCCCTGAGTTTCTCCGGGCTGCCCATTCTTACTAGCACAAAGCTGTGGGAGCCCCAGCTCTCCCTGACACAGACCTCTGACACAGCACTTGGAAAGTAGGCTGGTGACCCCAGCATTTCCAGACACTTTGTTAACTAACCAGCATTGTGGGATTTCCCTGGAGCACATTCAGGCTGGAACCAAATTTTAAATGTTTCCAGTTAAAGAGATGTTATTTGCTTTCAACTGTTTCAACCATCGGTTTCACTCACAGCTTTGCCACTAAATTCAGTGGGGCCACCATTTCACTCTAAGGGTATTACAAGATCAATGAGATTAGTGAAGTTTAACTTGGTTTAAATGAGAACAAAATCACTCATCAGAATTGACAAATACCAATCGATCGAGTTGTGCCTTAATGGTACACCACATCAATCAACAAACTGAAACCACAAACGTAATTCTGCTTGTAAGCAGAAGCAAATGCATCACCACATGGATATCTAAACCCTGAGGCTGTCAAGTGTAGTATAAAGGAACAATGATTCACATAAACACAAGATGTGACTGAAGGTAATCAAGAAAACCCAATGAGGTTTGAATGTACATTAAGCCTATGTGGTCAATTAATCATAATATGAACTATTCATCACTGAAAATGAATTCATGCACAATTAGTTCAAAATACTGCCCTGATGGGGAGAAATTTTTGTTTCCTGGATGTAATGATAGTTTTTTTCTCTCTGAGTAGTGTAGATTTGTTATATTTGGATCCGAAACTCAATGTGACCTCCATCTTTTCAGAAGAATAAGGAACAAAACAAAGCAAAGTATTACATGTTACTTCAATAGAGTAATGGGAAATTTCAAGGTTTCCAAACTTTCCTTCCTCAAAAACACTGTTCAGCAAGTGATCCTGGCAGTATTACTCATAAATGCCAAAAAATAATTATATTCAAAGCTGCAAACATTACCTCAGAACTCAGCAAGGCTTAGAAACTTTTCCAATTTAACTCCTCTCAGCTGTTGCCGAAAGGAAGTGTGTTTTTTTAATTTGTGGTCACCATCACTAATACAAGAAAAGGAAGTGTTTTGGTTTGGGGTTTTATTGTTGTTTCGATTTTTTTTTTTTTTAATAAATGTGCTGATTTTAACAGAAAGTAAGTGGATTTTTCTGGGAAACAGAATCCTTTGGTCACCTTGAAATCAGTTTTCTCCATATATATTATTTTCACTTACATAAAAGTTTCATGAAAGAAAAATTAGTATACATTCTGTTTGAATAAAAGTTAATTTCCAGTTTTCATTCTTCTGTCTCAGTTTTAGCTGTCATGAAAGGATGCATACATTGTCAGAAGCTGAAGCCTTATGTTCTCTCAACAGGCAGGCCAAGGATAACAATTGCTACAATTTTTTTCACATTGTACCGTATCTTACCACTGTTCTGAGGGGACCAATTCTTCCAGGTGACATGAAAGCTTATTTGCCATATTATTTCATTTTATAAGACTTTGCTGCACGAGCCAGTGTAAACTAGGCCACATTTGACACATATGCTTTTATGTATCTTTTTCTTCAGGAATCTGCAGCTAATTTCAAGAAAATGGTTGCCAAATGGTACAAAGGAAAAGGCAATAATTTTGAAAAAAGAAAACAGATATAATACTACACATATTTAGACACTGCAAGGGAAAAAATTTGTGCAGAAGATGATTAGCTAAACCAATCAAAACAATGGTCTTTCCTCTTTCCAAAGGGTTTGGGATTCTTTAATATCGAATAGCCTGGACCTCGCTTTTGTCATAAAATATATACTGGGGCATTTGTCCAATGCAGAGGTGAACAGAAGATTGCTAGCACAAAAGAAAAAAATCCAAGAAAACAAGTTAATTGTTTTAGTATGTAAGGTTGATTGATCAAAACAGAGAAACACATTAAAAGAAACATAAAATTCAAATAAATTATCTGACTGTTGAAATAGTTTGTAGTCGTATAAGCACTTGTTTGGAACTTCATGTCTTCCACAGTCAGGCGTATTATGTGATTTTGAAGTTACCTGAACTTGTTCCTTGCAGCTCAGATGTTCTGGAACAACTGCTATAGAGTTGACATAACTCTGACACAGTCTGTGGGATCCCCATTCTTCCTTTATAAAAAGGAAGTTCTGTCCTGATTCCATCTGGCAGCAGAAGCCCTAATTCCATTCATATCTTCTTCAAGAGCTTTGTACCTCAGACTTCTTATAGCTTGGTAGAGAAGCATGCCTGTTACTAAGAGCCAGCCTAAGCTGCATCTGCCAGATTGTGACAACTAACATGCAAAAACTAAAGACAGTCTAGCATGGAAGAGTAGGCTTCAGTCACAGGTTCAGAGGATCACCGGTGTTTTGATTCACAGTGAGAGCACTGGATCCTAATGTGCTCAAAAAAAGAGAGTAGAGTGGAATTTTTCTTCCTTGAACAGGAAAGCAACACTAGACTGGAAGAAGTACCTGTAGGTGTGTTCCGTGGATCCAGCTGTCATCTTCCTCTTCCCTGTTTCTGCCTAATCATTGATGTTTAGAGTCCCGTTTCTCACTGCTGAAATCTAAATAAGAGTGAGGAAAGCTGCAGTGTTTCTGGTTTTCTCGGACAACTTGGGGGGGAAATTATGAAGATGGGAAAAGAACCATTAATTTGTACAGAGCAAATACAGAACGTAACACTAATGCTCTTTGTCCTGCTCCAAAAGTACTCTTCCAGACTTTTTTGTCAATATTTACCACAAGAAAAAGGTTTGGTAATATGGAAGTTTAAAAGCTTGTATTCGCATCTTGGCTTGTGTAAGTTTTCTTGAGTAAGTTTTCCATAACCTTTAGATATAGTTGTATAAAATACCTGAGATAATCTTTCTCAGAAATATCTGATTTTCTTTTAAGTCTCAGTAGAGAAATCATGGCTTTTGAACTCTATTTCTAGATAGGAGTAACTTAACACTTGTGTTTTCTTAATATGTCTTTAGTCTTTCAAATATGAAAATCTAAAGGAGCTATTGGGATTTCATTTGAAGTACTAAACATTTCTTTCCCAACTTGAATGCACACAAAAGTGATTGTAACAGTCTTCTGAAATACAAAGAAAATGGTTAAGATGAAAAAAAAAATTTAAAGTTTTTTTTTTTTTAAAAAAGAGTGAGTCAATAACATGCAAAATAAAAGAAATTTATAAAAAAGGAAAGTAAAAGGAAAAGTAGGTAAAACTAAGGAAAATAAGTTAAGATTGGCATTTCATTCTTTACTTGCAAAACAATTTTTAAAAGTCTTCCTTTATATCAGGAGAAGATTTTAAAATTTTGTGGAAAAAAACCTGAAGTGCCAAGATAATATATCAGTATATAAATATCTCAGTAAAAGCACTCACTTGCAAGACAAATGATGAATTCATCCCAAAATTAAGATCTTTTCTTTCATCTTTACTTTTCTAAGTAAATGTCAGTCTTTAATATTCTCTGGTTAATTATTTAATTGAATTGATACCATTTAAGCATTCGGTGTATTTTGCTCACAAAGCTGTGGAGACCTCAGGTTGGTCTTTGATGCATTTCTGTAAAATTTCAACTCTGTTTCAGTATACTGATCTTTACTTTGGAGGTCTTTAATGTCTCAAGCCCACTCTATAAAATTCCTTGTTTCTCTGACACATCCGAAATGTACAGCAAAGCTGAGGATCAGTGGTTAAGAAGCAAAGACTTTTTGAGGAAGAAATCTGGACTACGAATGAAGCACTAAGGGGGTAAGAACCACCTCAAACCTGAACACTTTCAGTTCCGAATTCAAAGGGACAACCTGATGCCTCCGACAGCTTCACAGTTTCAAACATTAAACAGGATGGGTGATTGGACAATTAAGCACTGCCACTGCATAACTTTAGGCAGTGCCAGATTGTTTATTTATTAAACCACTTAATCCCCATAAATGATCAGAATATTATTATGTTCTTCGTTTGAAAAGAAAACCAACTTATGACAAGATGGCAAAAAAATCAGAACATAGAAATGCTAGCATCTAAAATAACATAGATATCATCTGCTAAAATGAGTTAGCGTAAGCAAGATAGCTTATAAGCAAAGGAACACACAGTATGGAACATAAATGTGTTCTGAAATTTTCTTTAGTGCTGTGGGATTGTGCTAATATCACTGCTGTATTGTATTATACACTCACAGAAATCTGATATGCAATGTATTAAAAAATAATGACTTTTCTTTAAGGAGGCACTTCATACAATAGATTCTGTAGAAAGATATAAGAATAAATTTTGAAAAAAGATGCAAACTGCAGTGCAACTTACTATTTCAGTCTTTATATATATAATTTATAATACAAATTATTATTCTACAGAAAAATTATTTGCCTCTACTTCATAAGTGACAATTCAGTGAAAAAGTCAAGCAATTGGTTCTTTTTCCCATTGCTACTATTTGGCACGGTAGGGAAATTGGAAATGTCGAGAGCCTCTGATTTTGTCACAGGAAAGGATTATGAGTTAAGACTCAAAAGCTGTAAAGTAATGTGATCACTGGCTTGGACTGCTCGCATTCTGTGCCCCGTGTCCTCTTCTTGTGTGTTCTTGCACTGTATCAGTTGCTTCAGTTTGAATTCCGCTATATTTGTAAGTTATTCCTGTTTTAAAATTATCAAGTGAAAGACTTGAATTCACATGCATCAGTTCCAAATCATAAATGAAGAAAGTTCCAGGACTGAAGTTCTACTTATCTGACTTGACTAGTTGGTCTCTGGACACTTACACATACTTATCGGTGGGGATGAATTATGACGATCTTTGAGGCACTGCTATTAGGTGTGAGACTTCTGAAGGCAAAGCGCTGTACATGGCAGAATTATGTTAGAGAATGGGAAATGTAAAGGCAGCCACTAGATGCAAGCAAAGGGTGCAGATAATAGATTGAATCAGAGGTCAGACATAAAATAGTGTCAGCATGTGATTCTGCTCTCCCAGGCCCTCATATTCTCTGCTTTAACCTCAAAGTATTTTTCAGTCCCCACAAAGCTTAATTAATTGCTGCATACGCAGTCATTTTCATAGCAGAAAGAGAAGTAGTGGGAAAACAAAAGATTAAATCATAAAATTATTTATAAGATGAACAGTTACACAACACTACTATTTCCAGTATACAGGATTAATCTACTTTTAATAAACAATATAATGCGGAACTATTTAACTAAACAGGCAATAGTCCATACTGAGAGTTCTGTGTTATCCCTGCTATCGTCTATATCCTGCAGGTTACAAGCTCAACTGGAAAACGTACTTACACTGCAATCAAACTAGCTTTGGCTTTAATTGCTCTAATGCAGACTGTGGAGAAAATGAAGTGCGGGCACACAGTCTTTCTGAGTGATATGTCACCCTTCATCACATATGTCTTTTCACAAGGGGATTTCCAAAACCAACTTTTTATTGCTTTTGTTGCTTTACCCGCCACAACAGCACATATTAAATGCAACACAAGAATGCAAATGAACGAAGTCAAAGCTGTTTGTGAACCCAGAGGACGAATTATTGTCCCTACTAACATCAGCAAGGCTAAGATGTCACCTTGCATCTGCTACAGTTCATAACATTGCTGACTGGTGTTCTCTGATGAAAACCAGCTCTCTTGGTGGAACTTTAAGCAAAGAGAGCAGTCCAGTCTGACACACAGAGCCATACCAGGCAGAGAAAAACCCAGTAGTATTGAGTTTAGCCCAGGGCACAGATGTACTGGAAATGAACCTTTCTCCTTGTAGCTGACAGCCGCTTGCATGATATTTTAACACCTTCGCTTCCACTCTGGATCTCAACCATGAAATGCAGATGAGAGCAAACAGGAGTTAGTTTGTTTGGTTTTGGTTTAGTTGGTTTTTTTTAGTTAACCTATGACAGCAATTTGTGGTTTTTGTTGGATTTTTGGTTGTTTTTCGGTTTTTTTTTGTTGTGTTAGAATATTCTAAATAGAGACTTCAGCAAAAGTTTATGCTGGGCCTTCTCTGCACCATGGAGTTCATGTGTACCCTCACATTCAAATACCATTTTTTCTGAAATACAAGATGTCATGAATTTTGTCTCCTGATTTAATTCACAACAGTAGGGATGACATGAAGTATTTATAGAAAAGCAAACTATGACGGCAACTAAGGATTTTGTCACTGAATTTAATATTTTTTTCTTACACTGGTTACTATTTATGCAGTCACCACTTTATGTTTACTAGGTCTATCTTATTTTTTGTTACGCTTTCATTTTTTCCTCAGCTCTAGCAATTTCAGCTTTTGCATATGCTGTTCTTCTTACTCATGAGATAGCAGGAATCTCTTCTGGTTCAGGAGCAAGAACAGCTGAATGTATCACTATTTACAGGCATAACATATCACTTTTACTATCCCTGCCTTTAAAATAGGACCTTGTGTATACATACACAAAGAGATTAATTACCATACAAGGGATAAGTCTCTCTTGCAGATCACAGTATGCCTAAGGTTGTGAACATGCTTTTAAGGTTTTTCTTGGGGGGGAGGGGTGTGGGAAGAGGTCTATCAAAGGCACATCATTGCAGTTAATATGAAGCCACTTTTTCCAGCTGAACCAAAGCAAGGTGGAAGTATATAAGCATATTAAAAATACAGTAATGTGGTTATTGAACCAAGAATATGGTAAAATGCCTCACTGGTAATTAGAGCAAAACTTGTTTAAAATCTCACCCAAGTGAGATAGCAAGTAGAATCACGTATCTTTAATTTACTTTGGCTTTGGTATTGTCTACAAGTCACAGATGCCATGTTACTAACAAATGCTTGTATCTGTTACACTCCCTGAGAACTATGCTTTTTAACATTTTAATGCTAGGATACTATCCTCAACATACAGTGGTACATATGGGGTCAAATTTATTCCATCCTGCAGCTCATCACTACCGCACTAATGCTGTAAAGAAATATATTGCAGATGAAAGGCATTTTTCACACGACAGTTACTTTTGATTATAGTATATAAATAAGTGATTTAGTGAAGATAACGGGGTACATGATCCCCCTTTCTCTCTTTGAGGGACACTAACCTGGGAATGAGGGATGGAAGAGAAGGAGAAAACAGTTCAAAGAAAAATGGGTTTTAATGGAAGGGCATGTCTAACGAATTAATGGCAAACTTTCAGCAAATGAAACATAACTGAATGATATTATACATACATATATATACACACTAAATCTTACTTTTTCAAGATTTGTATTTTGTTTGTAAAAATCAATGTAACAGAGCTTCTTAGCTAATTTCTTCTTTGCTGTTATAGCTTGCTAACTACAAATATATTTCACAACAAACTTTCTGAATTCAATTGTTTCTTTTGTGTTCTCAGAGTTGGAAATACACTTAGCTGCCTATTCAGTCTGTAGCAGAGTACTGTGATATACTAGAAACTGTGTTCAGTTACCACAAGCAGGCCTGTAAAACAGCCAATATAGAATATAAAAATACAGTATTATCACAAGCATTAAACAATAAAAAGCATGAAATATAAATTTCACAATGTTCTTATTACTCAAGTCAGATATTTTACCAGGGGTAATCCCAGCCATGGGTAGTTTCTTTAACTTTTCCTGTAATTTTACATTCAATCAAAGAATTTGGATGACACAGAAACACAATAAAAGAGAGGGAGTAACCTTCAAAATCACAAGAAAAATCTTTGCCCTGCCAATCCTAATGAAAGTCTTGCAACAAAAAAACAGTGGTGTCCTAGTCCCTGGTGGAACTAGGAGAATGGGTAGACCATCTAAATAAGAGAAGCTTTACTTCTGGAACCCATATTTCTAGTGTGGATTTCATATTGCTGTTCCAGGCATCTTAACGTTTTATAATGAATGAATGAAGAGAATTAGGTGCTGTGAAATGGGCTCCATCGTTAAAAAAGGGCACATAAGTAGGTCAATAAGCAATTCTGAAGAGAAAATGGGTTTAAATTTTACCCTGTCCACCAGACATCAAATTAAGGAACCTCATTAATTTTAGCTTCCCACTGAAGTTTTGAGGCTAGTGAAAGGGTTAGGTCTACTATGGATCTGCTTTCCTAACAGGTGGCAGCTGTTTCATCATGTCCAAAAGTGCAAAATTAGCTTGAATAGTTAAAATAGCCAAACAAAAAATGTAGTAACTCTGCACATAGCAGGGAATCCAGCGGACAAACTGCTTGCTTTGGCTTGCAGGAAGAGAGATGTGCTCTGTAGAGCAGTTTCACAGAGGAATTCATGATGATCTTCCCTGCAGGATATAGTGAAAGAAAACAAGTCTCAGAGCCAAAAGGGATGTAAATGGTGGCATGAATACATGTTCCTCCAGAAGAATATAGAGTGTTAACAGCTGTCCGAGAATCTGTTGGAAAATAACAAACGGGTAGATTTTGGCAAAGAAAAGACTGTATTTCAGATTTTTTGGTTTGATACATTTGTTTAAAAGGGTAATAATAATAAAAAAACCTGAAATAATCACTGCAGAGCAATGACATGGAAGAAATGACATAGTAATAACCCATTTTAATATCCATTTAAATTATAAAGACCTTTAATGGACAAAAATGTATTTTGTTTACAAAATTTAATTTAATTTTCTTGAAACTGCTTTGAGTTGAAGGATGGGATTGCTGTGGATACTAGTGTAAACTTTTCTCTGTGTAAGACCCTTACGTAAAGAGACATCAAGGTATAAAGATTTAGAAGCGTACAGGAAAGACAGCTTGCAAACCCTAATATAAAGCATGGGATTTTATAGGCCTTGCTATTTTTTATGCCACACCACCCATCCAAAGTGCTGTCTATGTGCTCAGTAGCTCTTGATTACCCCACTTTAAATAAAGCATCTGTTGATATTCCTGTTAAAGTCTCCATCAGCTCTGAGCAAAACTACAGGTCCAGCTGGAGTTCAGCATGGCTCCCTTCACTTAGGAGCCTGTTTCCCTCCTCTAATGCTAACAGATTGCATATGGGCCAGTTTAAAAGTCATGTGGGGTTTCTGTGGGAACTGCCTCCACACTGGCTGGATCCCATTGCAGCTGCCAGGTAACGATCATTAGTGGGACGCAGAGTGAAATAATGCAGCCTCCAGATTTAATTCCCTTAGTGGTGTCCAAGTCCACTTCAGAGTAACACCTCTTTCCTTCCCACCCTGACTCTGGTTTTCAGCCTCTGTGGAACTCTGCCTCCAAAGCTCTAAAGACAGGTGGGGAAACCAGGGACTGGTGTGCCTGCCTGGTTAGCTCCAGCTGCAGCCTGCCAGGGCTGACTCTAAAAGAAACAGTTCACTTTCTCACATGAAAGGCTCTTCTGGCACTTAGGGACTGACTACACAAATGCAGCCTTCCCTTAAGCCCAGGTTAAAAGAATAGACATCACCACCTGTTAACGTGGCGTAGCCAGCCTCTCAGATACACCTGCCAGATTTAGGAGCATGCACTGATCACCATCTACCACCACCTCCTAGCCAGAAACCAAGAAAGTGCAACTGGTGCAAGGGACAGACTCCCTAAGCTCTCGATAGTGTTATGATTGTGACTGTCTCTTTATCTTTGCATAGGTTACACTCAACACAGAAAAAAAAGTCTAGAGCTGCCAAGGCAGGATGTGGAACACAAATATCCTTTCACACAATAAACCAGCAAGACTTATACAAAGCATGAGAGCTGTTGGAGGAGAGAGTGAGAATGCCTGTGTACAAGACTGTTGTGCACATAGCTGAGTGCAGCAGCAGTTGTCACAAAGGAATCCTGGTCAGATGATTTCATTCTCCAGGTTTCTCTCCTGCTCTTGTGTGTGTGTGTGTGTGTACGCACACGTGGGCGTATGTGTGGTGGTGTCTCACTGACTTACAGCTCCCTGATTTAGTTTTCACAGCAGGAATCACTAGCGGGTTTTTTTTGTTTGTTCTGCATATAAAACACCGCAGGTTTTCTTCACTTCTGTTGTTAGCAAATGCATACGCTATGGGCGAGCAATTACAGAAGGCAGCAATTTAAAAGGGTAAACTGCAATGATGCTGTGTGCTGTGGATGCCTGCTGGGCAAGACCCCCAGTAATTGGTTTATGGGGCTTGTATGGTCACATGAAGTATGGAAGCCACTTATGCTTTTATGGAAAATTGTCTAATTGCTACATACTCACAATATGTATTAGCACCATTAAAATCCTACTTGCCTTGGCTGAAATTTGTTCATGTAAAATGGAAGCATGAAAATTGTGTCATATTTAAGTACACAGTAGGAGATTAAGCTGCACATACTTTTACACTGTCCTTCTTATCTGGGAAATTTAATGACAGGATTCAAGACCAATATCCAGGGAAGTTGAGGAGCAGAGCAGAAAAGGCATCAGTATTATCCTGGGCATCAAAATTTATTTGAGCAAAAGTGTTGCAGACTTAAAGCATGTTATTTAAAACAACATTGGCAACTTTAAAAGGTGTTCCTGTAGGAAAAAGTGCCTTCTTTGGTACAGTAACTCTTCAGAAAATTTCAACTCAGAGCTATATTTTTACTTCTGCTTTTGAAAGTGCTTGAGAACAAGAGATCATAATGAAAACGATGGCATAGACCTGAATTATACTGCAATGCAGTCAATAACAAATGTATATTGCTGGAATCGTGCATATGATTTGGGGATGAAGACTGAAGGAGATCCATCATTGTTTTGGCCAGAAACAACTGCTTTTAGATTAATGTAAAGTAGAAACAGGCAAGCACTTAATTTGTAAAAGTGATTTCGTTTCTGGCCATCTGGGATTTTGTGTGTGAAAATCTAATTTCCTGTGGGGTGTGCATTTCTTTTTTTCTTTTATTTCATTCTCATAGATAGTAGTTTGATATCCAAAGTGGTATTTTAGGTCCTTGCATCATGTATTGGCACAATCCTAATGAGCAAACAGCTCAACACAATGCTCATCACACTGAAAGTCTTTAAATACTTGCATGTATGAAGTCAAGCTGCTTCTCGGTTCAGAATCTCAATTCATTTCCATAGTTAGAGAGCCGACTCTCTCATGATTAGCATATGTTAAGTGCATATGTGAACAAATTATGATTATCAAATATATTATTTTTCAAAAATCTACATCTTCATCTTTCAAAACATATTAAAAAATGGCATTTTTTTTAAAAAAAGACTATATAAAACCAATTTGAATTGATATAGAGCTGTAAAAATAACTTACTGGTTCTGAAAGAATTCCCTCAAATCTGCATAAATGTCTGACTAAGCATTCGCTAAAAATAATCTAGAACTGCAGAACATCATTGTTAGATACCACAATTCTGAACTCACTGATTATATGGTGTGAATTACTACACTTACTCTGTTTGTTGTCAAGCTGGAATATTCATGTCCTCAGATATTCAAATTATTTCAGTAAGAGGAATAAAAATTCTAAATGTGTTACTTCCTGATTTTAAGTGCCCTTGTTTGCAGTTTGGAATGAAGACAAGTAATAAACCTTTGTTTTTCTAAAACTCTGAGAAACTTTTTCAAGTATAGCCCTCGATACTGTCTCCAGCTGGACATTCTTTGGAGGAAAAGCTGCTTTAACTACCAACTTTCAAAGTCCTGAACAACAGCCAAGTTCTAACCTCTCCTTTAACAATACCATTTCTTATTCAAATAATTTAATTTCTGAAGATCATTAATAAAATAAGATATGCTAGTGCAGATTTGTTTCTAGCAACAAAAGCAGTAACTCTGGGTCATTCTCAGTTACAGTGAGGCTGAACTATTTGGTGTACCGAGCCGGTATAACAGACAGTGACTTAGAACCAGCACACACCTCCTACATGAACTATTGACTGTTGTTGTCTGAGGAGGCATAACAGCTAAGGAATTGTATGAATATATTGGCTTCTGAAACATCTTCTCAGAGCTTTTTGCAGCTGTCATAAATTGTTTGAACCCAATTAACCCACCTACTTTTCTCTTTCCATACTGGAGCATACAGAGCAGTAGGGACCACCTTCCTGAGTTAAACATTTACATGGTATGCTACTACTTCAAACTAGAGCCACCACAGAGCAGCAACGGCATGTGGTAAAGGTGTCATAGACAACAAATAAAATTATAAGAATAGTATTGATACTATGTGTTCTGGAAATTTATATGTACTTATTAGACCTGACTTTACACATTTTGCTTATATAAACAGAAAACACAGCAGAATTTAAGATAATATCCATCTATCATGGAGGCTAATTGCCACAATATCTCACAGACATGAAGTCACATTTATAAAATATCTGCTTCTTCAGTTTTGTTCTTGACAAAGCTGGTAAGATAATTGGTTGCTTCACCTTTCAGAAGCACTGTCCTCGTAATTATGAAATTGGACTCACTATTCTCTAGCAAATCATGCGTCATTTCTTGGACTAGATAAGGTCTTCTTTGCAATTCCTGCCAGATCAGACAAGAGAATAGAACATTCAGATCCTCACCAGTACTACCATGGGACAGGCCTTGTAGCACTAAATAGTGGACACTCACTCATACAGTGAATCGTATTCAACCTGCCCTGGCTCCAGAGAGGACATAGAAATGCTGCATCTGATCCAAAATTAATTCTTGTATGTTGTCATGATTCTGTGCAGCCTGCAAAATGTTTCACACTCGTACTCTGTCCAAGTGTCTTGGTTTGGATGAAAAAAAAAACAACCAAAGTATGCTCAGTGATTTTAATCAGAGATTGTGCAGAACAGATAACAGTTCTTTGCTCTAAGTGTATGCGTGCACAGAACAGAACAAAGTCAACAACAAGTGCGATTAAGTTGTTACTATGGATCGAGTCCTGTACCCGAGCTCTGGTGGTGCCGTCACTTTAAGCTGCAGCTCCGCTCCGGGCAGCCCTGGCGCGGGGCGCACAGCTTCTCCCAGGCCGCAGCTCCGCTCCGGGCAGCCCTGGCGCGGGGCGCACAGCTTCTCCCAGGCCGCAGCTCCGCTCCGGGCAGCCCTGGCGCGGGGCGCGCAGCTTCTCCCAGGCCGCAGCTCCGCTCCGGGCAGCCTCCTCCTCAGCGCCGATCCAGATGGTTATCGGTCACACTCGCACTCACACACACAGAGGGAAAGGAAATAAAGAGAGAGAGATAGAGAATACAGCAACGCAAGCAGAGGTAGCAAAGCGCGACTATTCTCTAGGTAGCAAGATGGAGAAAAAGGCGGAGACCGGGAAGTAGCCAGTGAAAGGAAATGTCCGGGCAAACGGGACACAACCTCTGCCCCGGTCTCCCCGGAAATGGCCCCTGCCCCCCCCCCACTGCCAGCAGAGGAAGAAAAAATTCTATGAAAGAGGAGGGAAAAAAACCAAACCCAAACCAAGCTGAAACTATAACACCAAGTTAAATACAGATGAATTGTGTACCAATGGATCAGGTCACAGATCTCTGAACTAGTCAACACAAACAGTTCTAAAGAGCTTTATGTAAAGTAAAATTCTTCTCACATACTAATATGCATTGGATTTTCCTCCTATTTTAATACAGATGCATAAATCAAGAAGGAATAAACAAATACGCCCTTTGACACAGGTGTGTTCCTGTAGTACCTACGAGTCTGTATGAGCTTCCTGTTATTCACAGTTTGCAATCTATAAGTAAGAAAAAATGGGAAGAAAACAGAAGTTACACTATCACCCATCAGTTCTAGCAGTTGCTTGATCACTAATGTTGTATGGTGGCATGAATCTTTTTCTGCATAGTCCCGTGCTGTAGGTCAGTCTGAATTTAATCGAATGTTGTTATCCCCAACAAATTCCTCACAAGGGCTTTTGGTGTTACACACACTACAGGACTGTCTCAGGCAGCAAATATTTCACTCATAAATTTTTATACCAACATATCCTATGCTCTCCCTGAGTGACCAAGCCAAGGGAAGTGGTAAAATTACTCTTACTCTTTCTCCCCTAGATTCTGTCTAGGGAAGACAAAGCCTACAGCAATCATAGAATCATAGACTCATAAAATGGTTTGGGTCATCTAGTTCCAACCCCCCTGCCATGGGCAGGGGCACCTCTCACTAGATGATGTTGAACTAAGCCTCATCCAGCCTGGCCCTGTAGTCGTCCAGTGATGGGGCACCCATTTCTTCTCCGGGCAACCTGTGCCAGTGCCTCACCATCATCACAGGAAAAAAAGTTCTTCCTATTATCTAAGCTAAATCTCTCCTCTTTCATCTTAAAACTGACACGTAGTCCTAGCACTACACTACCTGACAAAGGGTCCCTCCTCAACTTTCTGGTAGTCTCCCTTCAAGTAGTGAAAGGCTCCCCAGAGCCTTCTCTTTTCTAGGCTTAAACTAGCCAGATTCTCACAGCCTGTCCTTGTGTAGCAGAGGTGCTCCGGCTCTCTGACCGTCTTTGTGTCCTCCTCTGGAATCAACCTAATGTACCCTTCCTGTGTTGAGGACTCCAGGACTGAACACAGTACTCTAGGCGAGATCTTACGAGAGCATATTTGAGGGGCATAATCACCTCCCTCAACCTGCTGGTTCACACTTCTTTAGACAAAGCCCAGGATAAGGTTGGCTGCAAGTGCACATTTTGAACTTTTCATCTACCAGCACCTCAAAGTCCTTCTCTTCAGGACTACTCTAAATCCATTCTCCTCCCAGCCTGCATTTGTGCTTGGGATTGTCCCGACCCCAGTGCAGGACCTTGCACTTGGCATCGTTGAACTTCATGAATTCAACAAGCCTCTCAAGATCCCTCTGGATGACATCCCTTCACTCCAGCGTGTCAACTGTGCCACACAGCTCGGTGTCATCAGCAAACTTGCTGAGGGTGTGCACTCCATCCCACTGTTCATGTCTATAACAAGGATGTTAAACAAAACTGGTCCCAATACTGACCACTGTGGAACACCATTCATCACCGGTCTCCACTTGGACATTGAGCTGTTGACCACAACTCTTTGATAGTGATCATCCAGCCAATTCCTTATCCAATGAGTGGTCCATCCCTCTCATCCACATCTCTCCAATTTAGAAAAAAAAGAATACCATGTGGGACATTGTCGAATGCTTTGCACAAGTCCAGGTAGATGATGTCAGTTATTCTTCCTTTATTTTAGCCATGATTTTAAATGAGAGCATAATCACAGTAAGAAGACTCCTACTGTCCTTTCTTATTGCTCTGGAGATGATGTTTTATCTCCTTGTCCAAAAAAAAAAAAAGGATCATGCAACTGACTACAAGCCATAACAATCTGGTTCAGTTAATGACCTTTCCACTTCACCAGCCAATGAGTAAATAGATAAGAACATGGTTCTACTGTTAGTTTTACCTCAAAAACTTTAACTCAAGGCAAGATAAATTCTACTCTACCCTCCAACTATTATGGATCCTCAGTGGTTAATGAGTGTCTATACTTAGAATATTGTAAAAACTGGATTGGAAACATTATTTTTCACAAAACACTAAGCATGGGCCAAAGTATCCTAAAAGAAAGTGTGACAGTTTCTTCATGAATTAGTGAATCTGCCAGAATCTGGTTATCCTTAAACATTTATTGCAGTTCTTACAACACAGACTATTGTTAGGATGCTTTGAACGTTTTACATTCTGTAAGTTCTGAAAATATGACAGAGAATGACATAATTTAGAGCTTTAGCATCAGTTAATTTTGTTATAGGCAATACTTGAAAAACAATTTCAGCTTTTGTTTGGTGTTTTTACAATCTTGCTTTCTTTAGTTATTTCTTTCAGTCCCTTAATAAATATTATTTTTGAAACTATGGGTTATATTTACCATGTCATCTGATATCAACTGCACTCACATAAACATTTTAAAAGAAAATTTGTGTTAAGCCTGAAACAGAACACCACATATGAACACTCCTAAAAATTTTTCTGGCTCCCATTCCAGTTACTGCATGCTATACTTCTATTTTGCTGAAGTACAGATCCATCTCAGTAAAAAAGGAGACAAGAGCAGCATATGTTCTTGCCAGACTTTCCATATTTTGTTGCAGCTGCTGTAAGAACCTTTTGATGTAACAACTGATGCTACAGTATTCACAGAAAAATATCTGTGGTCATATAGACTGTATCTGAAATAGCACGCAGAAGGATACGAGAGCTTGGCCATAAGTTCCTACTCACTTTGGCAATTTACCCATTCACAGTAAGGTTATGGACTAGGAAAACTCATAGCACTGAATGGGAAGGGCCAGGGATCCACACACTGATGTGGAGGCACGGTGTGGCCAGCAGCATCACTAATGCCCCCAATGTTACTATGAAAAGTCAAGCCAAGGTGTAAGCTTGACATTCTGGCATTGAAATTGCTTGGTAGAAGTTTTGCTGTAGAGCCAAAAAAGACAAAGGTTTTTCAAGGAAACTGCAGAGACTAGACAGCATTTCTAGGATAGGACTTCTCCAGAGGTGATTGCTGGACAACTTCTGAAGAAACACAGTTATTCAATCCTTTACACAAGGAGGCTGGAGAACTTCTGTAACACCTGGTGCTCCATCATGCAAAAACTTGAGAGTTTTTTCTCATTGTAGGTCCTCAGAGTGGTACAAACCCACAAAACTATTCAGAAATTGACATTAGTCTTTCAGGGGAGCTGCCTTACAGACAGTGGCTCCAAATTTGGCGTTTTTTGAGACATTTGTGATGGGCTTTGAGTCTCTGAGTGTCAACATGCAACAACTGACTTTTAATGTTCCTCACTGCTGGATGTATTTTGTGTTTTAAGTTTTTTAAGGTAAGACAGATATAATGAAGGTTTTCACAACAGTATTATGGATATAAGAAAAGTGACACATGGAATTAAGACCAAATCCTCCCTGGTATAGTTCCGTACAGCTGCTGTAAATTGTCTCCAGTTTCAAGAGGACATGCTACTCCATATGTAACCAGAAGGACACATAATCTTATGACTCTGTATCCATTTTAAGGTAGAGGCCAAGGTTTTTAATAATTCTTTCCTTTCTACTTTGTCAGTGTTCTCAGTGTGGCAACAAAATTCACTGCCAGTGTTGGGGAAAACTTATTATTAAACAGGTGTTGAAAAATATTAGATAATTTAGATTTAAATTAGATAATTTAGATATTTGAAGAGGCGATGATAGCCAAATGCATATATACCAGTAAAGGATATTGAACATTTTTCTTCAGTGATTCTTAACTTTGCAGAATCTGGCACAATTCTCAACCGGCAGATTTATACATAATATTCTGCAACTGTGTAACAAAATCATAATTAGCAATCTGCCAAGTGAGAGACAACCCTCAAATGTTTTTTAATGTTATTTCAAAATCTGTTCTTCATTTAGTTTTGTTTACAGGATAGCATTTTGTGACATTCTCATTCCTTGCTGAAGGAGTTTCTACGTATTAAAGTGTGAAAAAAAGGACTAATGACAGTTCCCTATGCTATATTACAGAATTCCATACTAATAAGATGCTCATTTAAAAATGGTGTGGTTTTGCCACTGGGTGGAAGAAACAATGATACATGTAAGTGTATGTAATAACTACATTAGTCTTGCAAAGTGTTTTGCATGCCATTAAGGAAAAAATATATATATTAGGTCCCATAGATTTTGAAAAGTTTACTCTAGTTTTGGTTGAACAAAGGGTTCCAGAAATACAACCTAGATAAAACAGCTTTACCGTTACCCACAGAATAAATATACTGTGCATGCAGTACTATATAACCTCTTTCACCCTCTCTTCAACAACTACTTTTCAATCTTTTCTAAGTTCATCACATGTAGGGGAAACTATGCTGCAACAAAAGACAAGGTGGGGCAAATGTTTCCTGTAATGTGATTGTATTTCTCTTACTACAGCCAGTTCCTAAGCTCGCTGCCATTCACAGCAGAACATGTCAACGGTTTCTGGGAAGCACTTAAAAAAATTCCTTTAAGGGGCATCTGGAAAAGTACCCATGTATTCTCCAGAGGGCAATGACATGCATTGCCAAAGTGCTAAGACTCTTACAATAGGTACCTTTCAATATTTCTAGGCTGATTATTGTTCAATGAAAACACAGTAGCTTATTCTACAGGGGTGTTTTTCAAAGACTACTGCACTTGCTGCACTTAATATCTATGTGATGCATGAACTTAAATGCATTTTTTTGAAGTATATTGATTCCTTAAGTTACCTCTGCAAGCAAAAATGACAGAAACTGTAAATACAAAGTGTTACTGGAAGGACGAGAAGCTGCAAACAGTTGCTGTGTTTGAAATATTGTCCCCAGAGATATTTACAGAATTTTTTTCATTATCTTCTGTACTACCAAGATTGGCCTACTGTGTGAAACATGAAGTTATTTTCATGCAACGCAATTGGCTTTCTGATCATGTTTGGAAATTTCTAGAGTTTGAACTACAGGGTTATATTTGTCCTGATGAAATATGGCTAAATCTGAGAAAATTCAACAGACTTGATTAATTCACCAACTATTAGAGTTTAAAAAAATAATTTAAACTAATATCAACTTTCCACTTCTCTGTGTTGGGTTCAAATGCTTCACGCCAAAAGTAATGAAGACAGAAAACCTGTTCAATGCTGTTCCTCCTTTTATTTTAAAGAGTGTTAACTCTTGCCTTTAAAGCAGAACTCCTTTGGATGTTCTGGATATATAATACCCTCAGTCGGTCAATGTGAATGTCTGTGTGTGGGGATGGTGATGGTGGGTTCTAGTGATGTTGTACATCTCACAAGTAGCATGTCACCCATGCTGAGAATGAGCCTTTAGAGCAGTATTTTGAACACTTGAGTACAATCGGTATCAGTCCTAATACTGCTTTTTGCATTTGAAGAGGAAAAGCAGCTTTTAAATACATGGACAGATTGAATGAAAATGGTGTCACTGCAAATATGGCTGTGCCAGCTTGTGTGGTATTATCAACAATCAGGTCAAGTACAGTATCCAATAAGCACAGCAAATAAGCAGAAACGACTTAAACAGAAAATAAAACACAGGCAAAGATTTCCCTAGCTGCAAGCTCAGATCAAGCCAAATATTTTTACAACTGACCTCACAATTCCTGGTCATGGATGATCCTGGGACATAACATTAAATATACAAATCTGCACAGTAGTATAGTTTGAAACAGTACAATTAAATAAAATGGAGAGCCATTGTTCGAACCGCAAATGAAATGAAAATCCAAATATTTCCTACTTAAGAATGAGAAAGATCAAAAGAATCAGAATCTTGCAGTGCTGTGTAAAATTGACTGATCCCAAGCAGGATTCACTACAGTTAAATCAGATCCTTCTTTTTTTGTACCATTAAACTTATTTTTGTTATATTTTAATTCTAATGCTGATATCTGGAAACTGGTACATGACAGAAGACTGTGTCCTAGAACTAATCAATCAAAAGACATAAAGCAGCAATATGGGGTATGAAAACCTCTAGACTTTTTCCAAAACAAAAAAATTGTATGCTGTCTATGGTAAAAGGGAGGATCAGATCATTTTCCTCTGAATGAAAACCATAAGTATATTGGTTATCACATAGGCAAAATTTCAATGCTTAAATATTATTTTTCATTGAAGTGTTAGTTTAAAAATGTTAAAATTAAATGTAGAAGTGTTTCCTGTCTTTTCATGTGTCATGCAGAAAAGCGTAACAAAGACCACTTGGTCAGTGGAAGAACCTGACAGGATCTCAAACCACAATAACTGAATACTAGAAGGGTTTTTTTCTCTTCTTTCAGCATAAATGTTAATACAAAGTCAAGTAAATGGATTTTGAGGTTTTCACTCCATACACAGAAAGTAGGAATTTTATACAGAGAGTTTACCCTATTCCCTGTAAAAGGTGCCTCACTTTGTCATGAAATTACATTTCTGAGTAGATTAGACTTAGTGCATATTCATTTCCAAGGCAGTCTGAGGCAAGCATTCTTACTCAGGGAGACTTGCTGTGTCTTGACAGTCCCTGTGAGCTCAGATAATTATGTCTGTGGTTCAGTTTCTCTTTTGTACACGAGAGGAGGGAATGCTGCTTCCTTGTCCCGCAGTGGTGTCAAATATGTAAGTACTTTGAAGTCTTCAGAATTTATCTGTCATCCATGTTGTAGTGATACGGGTTACATAAATAAAGTAGCTAGATATTGAGAATGAAATGATGGAGCACAACTTTTCGAAACAGAGGAGATTAATTTATATTGGATGATCAACAACACGGCAAACTCTTCTGGACTGAGGCTATGAGTCTATTTTCTGTTCTTAATTCATACTTGAAAATATGCCCACTTAGGCAAAAATTCTGAAGTGGAAAAGAGGCTTAATAATAAGGAAAATTAAAAACCTACATTTCACTGAACACTTAACATTTTACTCCATTAGGAATATCAGTTTTCATAGTATTTCCAACCAGTGTACATTTTTATTTAAATTCAATTAAACTGCTTAGCTACATGTGCATGCCAGTTTAAATAATGCTGTTTGGAGAAGGTTATTTTCACCTCTGATGGATAAAAAGTATCATAGGATGTTGCTTTCCCTGGAAGTTGAAGTCAGTTTTGAATAAAGAATTAGTATACAGCCTGGCCTGGAAACTGTAAAATAGAAATCAACCTAGCGGAGAGGTGCACATCTTAAATGCTTCAATAGTGTTATCTTTTAAAAAGGTGGAATGTTTTCTGGGACTGTCTCCCATGAAAATAGCTGAACTTCGGAGAATTCGTGTTTTAACTCTGTATACTTTGATACATAGAGCATCCATTTGATTTTAATAGGATAAAATATTTCTTACTGCTGCAGCTCCTACAGTCTCCAACTACAATCAGTGTCCCACTCCAATATATCCTGTGTACTGAGAACCTAACGGACAGTCCTGGCCTCATGGTTTGCAGACTACATACACAGATGGTGAGGACAAGATACTTACCATCACCATCCTTATTTTGTTTGTGAATTAACTTCAGAGACATTTGAATAAAGTCCTAGGTTATTGTCTATATTCATAACACAGCTAATAATTCAATACAGGTCTCTTGACCTCTAGAAGTGCCTACAGATCACATACTCCAAAGAAATTTCCAAGCAGCAGGAGCCACAAATTTCCTCGTAGACTCGTTTGACCACATTACATGAAAAATATGGACAATACTAAAGGAATTTCACAGGTGAAAAATACTCATAGGACTATTCCTCCGAAAGCTTGGAGAAACATGAAATACTTATAGTAGGAATGCATGTTCTTCCTGAAAAAGAGAATATTTTCTTTATAAATGATGGAAAATTCTCCACACCAAGCAACATTCTTCCCATTCTTCATGCTATTCAAGTTCGAAAGCATGATTCAGTCATCCAACATACCATATTTTCAATATCTGTATTTAATTGATGAGGCAACCTATGAGAATGTGCATGTTCTTGCTACTTGGATGACAATATTTTTGGGTTGTTTTATTATTTGTATTGAAATGTTTCACAAAATGGTTAATTTTGACAGCTCACCCAGGAGAAAGTATATGCCTTCATTGTACTGGTGGTGAACCTAGAGTAGACAACCTATTCATGAGAGGAAACTTATCAATGTGCTGGTCCAATGTTATTGCATCACCACCTTGACAATAACCTTCCAGTGAACACCATAGTTACATCTGCACTAATAAATCAGAGAGCGCCATGACATAGTCTGTTCTAGAGCTTTGTCATCAATATGATTGAATTGTTTGAAGAAAATTTTGTTCTGGTCAATTGGTTCTCTCATCCTAAATGCTGCACTTTCTATCAGACATCCTGTGTCTGAAAAAGTTCATAAGCCTACATCCCTTTTGGAAGACGTGAGTTAAACCATTAAGCTCACATAGATTGGGTTATAGTTATCTCAGCTGCATATTTCTTAGGTTAAATGCCTGTTGAGGTAGTTCAGATTTCATTGCTGCTTCCTACTGGCTCAAATTTTTGTGTCCAGATCTTCTGAAACAATTCATATCAGTGAGGAGTTATAACACAGAGGAAGCAAATGAATTAAAAAAAACTTGGCCCAGATCTCAGTGTAAGTCAGTGAAGATTGCTTTGAACAAATGGTTCTAAAACTGCGTTATATGACTGTTATTAATAATCTGGATATCCTTAAATTTCCTATCAATTGTACAAGACTGTCAGCAAATTATTAACAAGGGAAATGCCCTTCAGAAGCATGGTGATAAACCAAACAAAACCTGTATGGAGTTTGCCAAAATTTCTCAGTAAGAAACACAGTAAAGAAAAGAAAGAAAAAAACAAAAACACGATTGACATCACCAAACATAAACTGCTGTGTGTTGTAATGGAAAAAAATATTTGTCAACAAAAACCATAAATGTATTAAAAATAACTTGAGAGAACAGTGTAAATATTTGCAGGTGACTTTGGAAGACTCATTGGACTTGACTTCTTAACTGGTGTACAGGAAATACTGCAAGAAATATTGTCAGCCTACTCAGATGAGACAATGGAGAGTGGTCTGTGTCCAGACTATAGCTTCAGTTCTCAATAACTCCTGGGTAGCCACTTTCCTCCTGAAGAAATACATAAGTGAAAGCAAAGACATCTTTTCATAAGTTAATTGTTCCAGGTATCTGGATTAGTTTTTCAGTTCTTTCCTAGCCCAGCAGGTGATTTGTACATGCTATTTCTGCTCCCATTTTATATGTAGGCCATCAAGCAGGGTGACATTAAATGATTACTCACTATTTCTAAGCATGTCACTGGCAATGCCTTCAGCAGTATCCACACACATTCCCTGAGCCACTCAGTATTTTATGTAACTATATCAAATAGCTTTTTTATAATTAAAAGACTATGGGCTGGGCTGCTGGGTTTTTTTATTGTTGTCTTTTGGGGGTGTGTGTGGGGGGTGTTTCAGCTTACTAGAATACTGTTACAAATAAGAAACACCTTAAATTAAGACATAGGGAAACAAATGTGAATGTCATCTGAAAAAGAACCAGCAGGAAAGTTAAACGGGCATTTAGGGGCAGAGGGGAAAAGCCAGTTTGTGAATTCCTCCAGTCAGTAAGTAACTGTCTTATGTAACTGAGGTAATTAACTCTTAAGTTACTTAAAAGTACCCCTCCAGTGTGTCTCAACACTAGAGGCCTGAAGTAAGTATTACTTCTCTGTTTCAGCATCTCAGTTGGATTTACGTTGGCTTAAACATGCCTTGGTAGAATAACAACTAGCCCAAGGAAATACAGAATGTAAGAATTAATAAGTGAAATGTCTATGAACAGTGCTATTGAATGAATGAATAGAGTAGTAGCGTAACTGGCAACAAAATAAGAATTGAAGAGCAACAGAATTGCAGGGGATAAGAAGAAATATAGCCATTAAACAATCCTCTTTTCTCGTCCTTCAAAGTGTCCATATGATGACATGATTGCTCAGGGTTTAGCATGGACTTCTAAGGAATTGTGATTCCAGCTGGCTTGGGTGTTTACCTCCAGCTCCTTGAAAAACCTAGAAGTGTACGAAATGTCATCTGAAGGTAATTTGAAGACAACTCAAATAAGCGATGCTCAATTTCAAATCTCAGCTAGTTTATGATTTTTCTGATATAAGGCAGAATCTTACATGGAGCTTGAATAAAACAATAAATGTCTCTCATATTCCAGACATAAAACTATTTTTTCAGATCAAGATATGTCAGTTTTCCTTTAAAATTGAATATATTATTAAATTAATATTTCTCTGCTCATAAGAATTCATCCAAACTCACTGTGAGGGCATGCAATGTAGGAGGAAAACCCTGTAGACTCACACTACCCATCTGCGTAAAGACACTTGGGATTGTCTCTGCTCTGTCCTTAATACTCATTAGGGCAGAGACCGGAACACAGGAAAAAGCTCTACATTCTACCCAGACCATGTCTGAAAGATGGCTGACTTTGCTCATGAGAGGAAAGGCAAATTATTTTTCCCCACCACTCTAATCTGTTACATGAATGAATGTAATATGTATCATAGACCTCTGGGGTCCTCAATGAAAGACAAATGGAACAGCAAAATGTTGTGAAAAGATTTCCACCAGAAATTTACGTATCTGTATCAAAAGAAATGATCGATGTCCCAAATATTTTTAATCATATGACATGTACAGTACTGTGAAAAAATTGGGTTGTCTAGAATCATGATTTAAACTATCACATTGTACTTTCTTGATTGCAACTGATTTTTCCTTAGTTTCCTGCCCTTCTCAATTTATACGCACTAAGAAATGGCTAACTCAGTCTCTTGATTTCACCCACTACCAGTGTTTCCGTGTTACTGTAGTAAAAGCCCCCCATTTTTTCCCAACAGGTCACTCTCGTATTGTACTCCAGAGGGCACCCATGAATGAGTGGCGAATGGCCAGTCAGAGACTTGCCAAATACCATTAATCAATGCACCAATGTGGCAACATCAAGCTTTGTGACAAGCATGATTTAATCTATTGTTTGGTAATCAACCTTGTCTATGGACATTCTATAATTCCTATAAATACAAGAAATATTGTTAGTCTTTTGGAGCAGAACAGTACGAGAATGTCTCACTTAGTGATAACAAATTGCTCTTTTCTTCAGTCAAAGAGGTAACCATTTCATGATTATTTGAGAGAACAGATTATGTCAGCTGGACCTAACAGTGTGTGCTTTGTCTCATTGAATACTACTTTCCCGCAACCAACCCTCCCAAATCTCTATACACTCTTCATATTGGAAGTTGCTCACTTGGAGCAATGGATAATAATGCCATTCATCCAGTGTCTGATTCAGATTTAATAACTAGAATTTTACCCCCTAATTAAAGGGTAATGTTACATCTACTGTTCATTGTTCCTGTGATTTATAACCTAGTACTATAAAATATTCAAAGTTAAAAAAACCCTAAACTCTTCTAGTCAGTATTCAATAGTCAGTGGATTGCTTCACATTTGACCTTGTCTTCTAAATGAAGACAAATTGTCCATTTGACAAGGGAAGACGTGAACAATTTTGTCTGATTTAGAATGTGCACACTCAATTTCTTTAAAATATTCTAAATTTATATTAAGACTAGATCAGAGGATGAAACATAACATTTTAGATTGCAAAGTAGAAAGCTATAAAACTAGATACTTTCAAAGACTGAAAAGCTAGCTCTCAAAGAAAATTGAAATATCAGAAAATACCAGCAGCATTTCAGATAATTCAAATGTAGTTATGCACTGTAAATTAGTAGACCAAATGAAACTGTTCTTTGTTGGCAAGATGAAATGCCTTTCTGTGGTTTCAGTTGCACAGATTTCTTTTTAATGTTTATTAGTGTCTATATTGGTTTCATAATTCTTACATTTATAAAAATATTTTACTTTTCAAATCACTTTAAGAAGTAAATTGAAATTCCTATCTAGCTCTGATATAAATTAGGATTGGAAAATTGCACCATCTTTCCTTTGAAATGCTTCTGTTTTTCTAGTTAAACGATCTCTGTAGTTATTCCTAGTTCCAACACTGAGAGCTGAGGTCCAAGGATTTTAAACCTAAACATCTTTGTAGCAGATAAAAACATCTTTGTTTAATGGCAACCTGAGCTGGAGAGGTTGGTGGCAACAGCAAGATATTGGTGACGTCAGGCTAGATAATGAACAGCCATGCTGTCGTTTACAGATCTGCACTATAAGCTAAGGAACTTTGCCTCCTGACTATCATCTTTGCTTATCTTGCATAGTTTGAGTCCCGTGATGTACATTCGCAATTTTTCCGAATTTGAGCCCAAACTGTTTTGCAAAAAGCTATTTTAATCTACTGGTGTTCTCAGTCAAAACGACTGACTAAAGCCAGAGACAAAGACTTTGCCAAACTGAAAAAAAAGCCGCTCCATTTATCAATTTTCAGTCTTGTGCCTCAACCAAAAGACATTCTGCCAACTCAATGGTAAAGAAAGTTAGAGAGGGGGCAGAATGAAGTGACCTGTAACTACACTTTTTGAAACAGGTAATAGTGCAAAAATTGTATGGATTTAAACATATCATTGGGGTAGTATCAGCTGTACTTAATCACACAAAAAGTATTTTTACCATTTAAAAGAGATGAGCTGGGAAAATTATTTAGACTTATGTTATTACTTCCGTGATTATTTTTTGTATTGCTCTCTACACTTTCTCCCCTACTTCTTTAGTAAATTTATAACATTATGAAGGGACATTGGAAACATCAATGTCTATTTTAATGACACTGCTTAAGTTGCTACTGTTTTATTATTACTGTGCCAAATTTCTCTCTTATGAATAATTTCTGTTCCCTTAAAGTTGTTTCCTTTTGTTTTCTTATAGCTCCAGTAGCATTTAGTCTGTTGTCCTTTGTGGAGCAACAGCTCCTTTCTTACATATGGAAATGTATTGCTCACAATTTTCAAATCAGACAGCATGAACACCACAAGATTCATTTCTTAAAAAAAAATAATAAAACCAGAGAATCTTTACAAAAGACATAATTTCTCTGCACTTTTGTACTTGTGTACTCCAGCCCACAATACGGCTTGTTTGAATCACATTGCTGATCAATCCTAAGCAGGTTTACAGGGCATTTATGTGAAATTCCACTTGCTAATTCACAGTAGATGCCATATTTTCTGGGCTGTTTGACAAAACCCTGTAAAGGCTGAAGTTATTAAAGAATATTGTATTATTTTATCTATCTATCTATCTATCTATCTATCTATCTATCTATCTATCTATCTTTTTCTGAGAAAGCCTGTAATCTGCGGTTATACTGCAGAACAGATGTGCTCCCTGGTGTACCTTGAAGCTCATGTCTCCAGACTTATATGGGCCATGTCTAGGGAAAACGAAGCTGGAGCACATTCTCCTGGAAGCCCCAACATTCCTCTGCAAAGAAGGTGTCATGGTGCATTTCTGCAGGTCTGCCAGTTTAGATGGTTGAGTACAACTGTGGAGTGCAAATTTTACTTGTCTTAGCATGCTTTAAAATGAAATAATTTCTTCGAGGCTTCGTAGCTCTGCTGAACTATCTTTTTCTTAATTCTGTCCTATTGTAATCAGCACTGGGTTTCTGAAGACTACAAGTAACTGCAGGGATATTACAAAAATCACAGGCAGAAAGATGTTTGACTTTCATACACTGAATGAAGGGGATCAATTCATTGCCTAAACATAGGTACTGAATTCTCTCTGAGGTCCTCTGGCCTGCCTGAGGCCCTCTGGCCTGCCTGAGGCCACCTGGAGCTGTCAAATGCACCTGCAGAAAATCTCTGCCCTCTGGAGCAGCACCTGAGAGGCAGAAGGAACAGCTAAGGGCATGGAGTGCCTATATTTGGGGAATGAAATCAAGTGCACGTTGCTGGTAGACACTCCATCAATATCTAACAGACAGAATAAAAGCTGGGCTTTATGATTCAGTCTGTATCATTAGTGAAGCAAATAGAAAACAGCAGCTGATCTGCTCTGTGAAAACATAGTAGGATGCATGGAGAGAGGCAGAAATATCAGAATAAATCTAATTTTAAAGAGACAGAAAAAGAGGTAGAAGGGTCATGGACTTTTTGTATCTAATTATCTTGATCAGTTTTTAAAATAATCTAAGTTGATTTCAGTGAGATGAATGATTCTGATTAAAATAAAACAAAGAAGTTAGCTGTTTACATCTGTTTTATCAGAATGCAGCAGTATCTGGAGTCATTGATGATGAAACCAATGGCAGTACATGATCAAAGCAAATGGCATGCAAGGACAGGTACAGAACCTAGGTTTGATACCTAATCCACACCCCCTTTTATTATTAAAGGAATGATTGTTGCCAATTATGACCAGCATATCATGTATTTAGAACTTTCTCATTTGATTGATGTTTTCTGGAAGTCATATAGCTCAGTTGCCCCGTCTTTGGTGTGTATAAATACAGAAGTATATTACCCCATACAGGAAACTCCTAATACTAGCTTAAATAGTATTTTAGATAGAAAATTTAGAGCAGGGAAACAAATTTAATTCCTGGTATTTTGTATTGCTAAGATTCACATATACAGCTGAAAGAAAATTAACATTTTATAAATTCCATGCTAGGTCACTTTGATGTTTGTCAAATATCACTATCTAAATTGGACAGCTATACAACAGGCTGGTTTTGTCCCCAGACAATATCATGTCTAATAAAACTATGAATAATTTTTCATTCCTGAACTTTTATGCTGCCAAGATATTTTATAGTTGCTATTACATATTTCCTCTTTCTCCTGCTCAGTTTCAAAGGTGCATTCAGTATAAATTTTGGAACTGATGTTTAGAAAACATTAAAAGCATAACTAGATTATTGGCAACATATATATTGAAAAAATAACAGAATCACTGAATTGCTGAGGTTGAAAAAGACCTCTTGAGACTGACTAGTATAACCCCTGCCTATTCAAGCAAGGTGAGCTAGAGCAGGTTTCCTGCAACCGTGTTCTGGTCAGTCTGGTTTTGAATATCTTCATGAAGTCAGACCCCACAATCTCCCTGGGCAACCTCTTCCAGTGTTTGATCACCCTCACAGCCTCCTGTCCTACCACAGGGTATCACTGAGAAAAGACTGGATCCCTCATCTTTAATTGCCCTAATCAGCTATTCATACACATAGATAAGATCCACTTGAGCCTTCTCCCCTCCGGGATGACTAGTCCCAGCTCTCTCAGCCTCTTCACATAGAACAGATGTTTCAGACCCTCAGTCATTCTCATGGCCCTTCGCTAGACTCAATCCAGTATACGTATTGGAGAGCCTAGCATTGGACTCAGCACTCCAGATGTGTCTCGATAGTGCTGAGCAGAGTGGAAGGATTACTTCCCTCAGTCTTTTGGCAGTGCTCTGCCTAATGCAGCCCAGAATGTCACTGGCTTTTTTTTTTGGTGTGAGGGCACATTATTGCTTCATTGTTAGCCTGTTGTCCACCAGGAAACCAAGGTCCACCTCTGCAGAACTGCTTACCAGATGGTGAGTCCAGAGCCAGTACCGGAATATAGGGTTATTCTTCCCCAGGGTGAGACTGTGTACTTCCCTTTGTCGAATGTTACGAGATTGTTGTCAATACTCCAACCTGTTGAGGTTCTTCTAAATGGCAAAACATCTGTCCAATGTATCGGTCACTTATTCCAGTTTTATATCATCGGCAAAATTGTTGAAGGTGCACTCTGTCCCATGGCCCAAATCATTAATGAAAATGTTAAACGGTGTTGGTCACAGCATTTATCCATAGGCTACACTGCTAATGAGTAATTTCCAGGTGGTTTTTGTGCCACTGATGACCATCCTCTGGGCCCAGACATTCAGCCAGTTCTGAGTCCATCGGAATGTGCACTTACCTAACTCATATTTTGTCAGCTTGTCTATGATGATGATATAGGAAACGGTGTCAAACCTTACAAAATTCAAGGTGAACAACATCCAATGCTTTCTTTTCATCCATCAAGCCAATCAGCTCATTGTAGAAAGCTGTCAGGTTGGAAAAGTGTGATTTTCCCACTGTAAACCCATTCTGACCCCTCCCAAGCACGTCCTTGTCCTGCGCCTGTTTGGAAAAGGGCTCCAGGACTACTTGCTCTACCACCTCATTAGTTTGAATACAGACTGACAAGGCTGTAGTTCTTAATCTCTCCTCTGGTTCTTCTTGAAGATAGAGGTGACATCTAAGAGGTGACATCTACTTTCTTCCAGTCTTTAGGAACCTCTCCTGCTGACCATGATCTTTCAAAGACAGTTGAGAGTGGCCTCCTAGTGACACCATCCAGCTTCCTCAACTCTTGTGGGTACAGCTTATCAGACCACATGACTTGTTGTTCATTTTGCTATGTGTTTCCTAATATGATCCTTCTCTACCAAGCTTTCCTTGCTCCAGACTGATGGCCTATTAATTAATTTGTAGGTGATCTAACTACCTAGTATTATTTAATGTCGTGGGAATTCTTAATCAATTTGCTGAATTTTTATGCATTTTTCAGAGACATCTTTTGTTCAATAAACCTAAACAACAAAAACCCCTCAATCCACTGTACAAGTCTTCGATTACAAGCAAGCTTGAAGTATACAGAAGTGCTGGAAAATGACAGAAAAAAAATTATATTATTTAGAATACCAAAATTAATAATGAAACCGAATTTCAAGATCATTATCATAAGTGGGTTTTGTTCTGTTGTACATTACCTTCTTTTAAATGAGCTTTCACAATTCTTTTAGACTGATATCAGCTCATTAACAAAACAGACATTTCAGATTTTTTTAAGATGGCCAGTTACCTGTAAATATACCATAAAAACCTTGTCAGTGTAAAGTGCTGGATAAATACTGTTGCTCAAACCTCACATTTTCAAGACAATATGCAAAATAACATTAAATTGTAAGGTACTGCAAGATTCTGAAACACCAGTAGATAAAATAAACCTAATCTTCTGCCAGACCATGTTTCCTTTAACATGCAATTTGTTCAACTAAAGCTATCACACTTCAACTTGGTTCCAGAAGCAGAAGGAAGATGAGAAACTCCTCTCTGATTATTATTGTATTAGAATTAAATGGTTAAAAATTACAGTGTCAGGAGAACTTAAGATTAATCCAGAACAGCATTCTGTCTAGTAAAACAAGAATGAGTTTTAACTCTGATAATTTAATTACAATTATGCTGCATTATAAGATCCGTGGAGCTGTCCATAAATGCAATGTACATCTGTCTTGACATCCATATGTATATTTCTACAGATCCATGTGTTTTTTGTCAATAAAATACATATATTTGAGAAGGAGAAATAACGCAATATTGCGTAATGGCACTAATAGTTTTAAAGAGAGTTATGTATAATCCCCTCAGTATTACAGCCTGAAGATAACTCAGTGATGAGTCAAACTGTCTCTAGTGTAAATCAGGAACCAAACAGCAGAACTGGCTTTTAAGGACTGGAAAATTTGACATATCTGAAAAGCGATTCAAGGCCTAAACGGTGTGAACAATGTTTAGCTCACAGCTGTTGTGAATCCGGTTGGACTGGTAACACGTTGAGTGTTAGTGTTACCACCCTCTTCCCTTCTGATCTAATTTCTTCAACATCTGATGGATATCATTATAATGGGTCCCTTAAGACAGTTCTGTTTTCACTTAATCAAGAAAAAGCAATCAACTATTTCTCAGCGGGCCCCAGTTATGCATTACCACCTATCTTCATGCTTTTGAGGCATTACTGAAGTTCAGAAATTTCCATCAGATTTTCATCCCAGAGAGGTTACACAAAGGGTCGGGTCTAGGCTGCAGTGAATTGTTGGAAATAAAAGCTGTGGCTGTAATCGTACTTCAAGGAAATCTACTACCTTCCACGCCCAATGTAGTAGCAACACTCACCGGCTGCTTGCAAGGACTGTGGTCTCCCCAGTATAATCCATTCTACTGACAGGTGTGGATGAAAAGAGCAAGTGTGTATCCCACCTTTTTGCCCATCCTTCCAGTGTAACAGACACTGCTCCGGCAAATGCAATCTCCTTGTCTGTGCAGGCTCACCTCAGTGATGGCTCCTTAAAGGGTTCACCTCAATATGGTGCCTAGTTTGGCTTTCACCTCACCCCAGCATCCAGAGACTGGACCAGCATGTTCCTCAGATAGTGGAAATGCAGGCATCAGATTGAAAAATTCACCGAATTAAGAATGCAGCTGGAATGGGGTGTCTGAAAACTATAGCCCTCAAAGGATACGTTGCAGACCTGGCGACCTGAGAGAGCATATTCCAGCTTTCCAGCAAAACAGGAAAGACTTGCGAAGCAGTTTGTTTCTGCCTATTTACTAAAAATAGCCTGTTTTCTAAAAAACTTTAATTGAAGAAAGGTGCAATGCCTCATATTTCCCCAAATATATACCTCTAAATAGAAATGATTGTATGTACTCTTACAGTAAAAGAGTGGGAAAATCACATATATAATTAATAAGTTATGCCTAATCCATAGTTTTTTAGCTGTCTGTCTTTATTAGAAATATCTAAATAATCCTTACCTTTATTTAGCTAAAACTAGGTACAATTAAATTTGTGACTGTAGTTTTACTGAGTCTGGAAAAAAAGAATACCTTTATTGAAAGGATATAGACATTACTTTTGAGACTAATGTCTTACATTAAATGGTCCAACAACTCCTTTAATAATGGTCATTTCACCACCTCTGATTTTCAAAACTCCGCTTCTTTCACCGTCTGGAGGAAGCTCTTGACACTGATCTTGACATCACCAGATTTTTGAAGGCTCTTGGCACCAGTCTGAACACCACCATATATGCTTACTATTGTTCTTATAAAAATCTGTTACAGATGCTGGTACATTTTAAACCTAGGAAATACCTGTTTTCAGATAAGTTACGAAAAGCTTGCTGGTCTGTTTGACACATTGTCTAAGCGTTCTTTCACTGAATATCTTGTAATTGACCCCAAACTCTGTGAGACGCTAACACCAGAGTCAGATGCACAAATTGAGAGCACAAGCAGGAATGCACATCCTCTGCTGCAGATGCTTTGTTGTTGGTTCCTAGACAACTTATTAAAAGAAGGAGTAGAAAGCGAAGGATCCAAGGAGACACTGGAGTTTATTTTGCTAGAAGGATACTGAGAGAATGGAGATGAAATTAGAAAGTTAAAAATTAAAAGGAAGGAAAGGTGAAACAGGCTCATGCATTAATCTTGTAATTACTGAATTCTGAATCTTTGACTTGCATCCCTAATATACTATTTGTAATTATAATAAATCACATCAATAATGTTATTAATAACAATAAAGTACACATCTAACAGTAACGCTTGAATCTTAAAGTCAGGCAGGCTAAAGCTTAATAAAAACTGGTTTACTCATTCTCTGCAACTATATTTCTGAATATACATCTCGGACTATGTTTCTTACAGTGTATGAGGCAGAATGACAGCTGGTAAAAGTGAACTGCTTATAAAAAAAGCCCTTTTTCCTATAATCTATGCACAATATATGGAATGTTACCATGGTTCATGGATGAGGTTGACACTTTAATGTCCAAATTATCATTATTATAGTTTGTTAGGAGTGTTCTTCCAAGGCAGGATTTGAGAGACATTTCTGCTTAAAATTCAGCAAAACAAACAGAAATTCAAGAGACTAGGAAAATGTGTGTAGATAAATGCATGTTGTTCAATGGGAATCTCATCATATAATGGATATTAAAAGATACCTCAGGGAAATATTTAAATAACAATAAAAAAAGAGTGTTTTCTTGGATAAACTAACGATAGGATAGTACCTGCTTGTCAGAATACAGACTTTAATTAGTTTTATTACTTTCAAATCTATGGGATTTTTTGTTTCAGGTGAGGGTGGATATTATAAAAATACTTTTCTTGTTAGAAAAACAAATTCAACAACTAAATTTTGAAAGTATAATCTTAATTTTACAATTAAAAAATATTGAAATTGACTAATTTGGCCAACTTGTCAGATAATGTGATAACTTTCAGTTACTAGACTCAAAAGGAGAGAATAGTACATGTATTTGTATTAAATATGTTGCATCTTTATTTGAGGGGAATTATAATGAACAGTCATACATTTCAGCATTACTAAAAGAAATTTCTCAAGATTTTGGTGGGTCCTTCCAACTTTAGCTCAGAATTAGTGCTGAAAGGCTTAACCTGGGCACAACCCCTGCAGAAAATCAAGGACTATGTTATATCCCTAGTTCATTTCCACATTTCCAAATGTAGTGCAAGCAATTTTAGTTTAGGTGATAATTAAATATTCACAATAAACACAACCACCTTATAATATATATTCCCATGTATAATAAAACCTGATTATGAGGTCACTGTCAGTTAAAGCTAAATTCAAGCATTTTGACATAGCTATAAGAAAAAAACTAAATTTGTTTAGACTTAGAAAACCTGATTGATGCATTAAAACAAAAGTATTGCAAATTTCTGTCACCAGAAAAAGGAATTTACATGATGGCACGACATTTTACATTTTAACTGCAGCCCGTTTCTTCTAGGAGCTAGGACTAAACAAGGTTGTATTCAGAGTGTGGATTACATTCTGTACCAAAATTGGACAGAAAGAGAATGATTTAGGCAGAGGATCTGTCTAAAGTCAAAGTAGTAAGACCTAGGAGAAACAGACTTCCTATTTCAAAGGTAAACTACTGCCAGAAACTTCAGAGCTAAGTGATGCCTCAAAATCAGGTATTTATGAATTTGCTATATAAGTTCTGTCAACTGACACTTCATCCTAAATAATTACAAGATATTTAAGTGGTTTTGAAAAATGTCATTATGGAAATTTTTGAGGATGGCTTTTGAGGTTTTGCAGAATGGAATTGCATCGATCTGTTGTCCAAAATGTTGAAGCAGTGAAGTCATGTTACAGATGATTCACATCTTCAGAAAAAAACATACAATGGGCCAAAGTCATGCTTGATGCAACTCCAATGAGTTTAATGAAGTTATATGAGGATTGATTTTTGTTAATCTTGGAAAACACTATTCAGTTACATTAAACTTTAGCTCAAAAATAATAAACGGCTAAGGATAACATTATGGCTTGGAGTCTTGGGGCCCACAAGCCTGATTCCTCAAGGACATCATGAGCTCATCTGTACACTTGGTTTATAGAGATTAAACAAATTAACTTCAACCTATTACCTTGGATACAACGGTGCAATGGAACTCTCCACTGCATGTTCCTGTTGTCTCAATGATGACTGACTTTAGAGTCTGGTCCTCAATGTTGGAAGGTGATCCAAAACATACCTGGCTCTTTTGGGAAGGAGGAGGTAGTTATTTCAGGAAGGTGATAGAACAGCTGTCTGACTGAGATATACAGTCTTCTGAGTGCTTATATGTGTGCTGTAGGGTATGATGATTGCCCATCATTAGATTGCTCAGTGTAAGGAATGACCTAATCTTGCTCTGGCCGCAAAAGTTTGCTGAGAAACTTCACCTTTACACCAGACCAAACAGTCATGAAAAGTAATTCACATTAAGCACTAAGGAAGACACATTTCTGTTTATACAAAACAAAGCTTTTCCTCCGGCAGTCTTAACTCCAGAAGTCTACCCCATGGGCTGAGTTACTTCTTACGTAGTTCTTCCCACATGGAAAGTTCCAGGCTGTACGACAGAGCAGTTTGAAGATGTTCTAAAGCGAGAGGTTGCCCTGTTGAACACAGTGGCTAGTTAAGACCTAACATCACACACCAAACTGGGATTGAAACCTAGAGAACTGAGTCCAGGGAAACTTCTTTCTAACTCTCATCAAATGGCAATTACCCTAGGTCCAGAAATGTGAAGGCTTTAGGCCTCCATAAGTTTTTGGTCCCTCTCCCCAAACTCCACCCAATGGTTGCAGATGTTCAAATGACATACTTGAATAGTAAAACCTTTAAACCATATATTTTTGTCTTTCTTTTCGGATCTAGATTTCAATCTACCATGTAGACACTGAGAGGACAAGGCAAAATGATATGATATACTTGGTACAATATAGAAGATAACAAGGTTGTTTGTTAAAGCAAAAAATATTGCATCCTTTCATATACGCTTTGATCAGTGCATTTATAGCAATCCTTAGAATTTCAGACATCCTCACTGGGTTGCCTCCCTAGTTTAAGTAGAGCAGTGATTTTTTCATCTTTGTTTTTTTCTCACCATTCACAAGCCCACCCAGGCAGCGTGTAATTCATTCAGACAGGAAATATTCCATTGTGTGGGCCAGATTACTTGGAAGTGATTCACTTGTACCTAAGTTCAAAGCTTCTGGCCTAAACCTACAGTACATTCTAGTCTACAGTCATTCTTGCCTCAGACTTCTGTATTCAATGCAAAGAAGCTGCTAGAGTAAATCTTACAAAAGTTCAGCGGCTTCAAACTAACTTGGATTTAGAAGTTTCATCTGGGATTTAAGAAAAGGAAATGGAGAAGCAATTAGGGGGGTGGGGGGTGGGGAACCCTGCACAGAAATCTAAATTTCATGCAATTTCCATTCCATAAGAGAAAGTTTATTTTCCCCCTATGCTTTAAAGTGATTTGAAGTCCAGTATCTTAACTTGCCCCATAATGAGGTGTATATAAGATTACACCACTTTTCCAGCAATGTCTTTCCTGGTTTGTTCAATATTATGGAGTGTGGCTGTTCAGCACAGGTGGAGGAAATAAGATAAACAAAACCTTCCTTGCAGTTTTTTTTATCTTGTTATTAATGGATGCAGCAAAGGAACATATGAGAAATCTACATCCTGCCTGGATACAAGTAGGAAATTATTTTCCAATTGCATGAATATATTTCGGACCACTCCCTCTCTCCTCTCATTTGATGTTATTTTTCATAATGTTCAAAAAAAATATCACTCAAAACTGGAATAAAAAGGTAAGAACAGCAAAGGACGAAAATCTTCAGCACCTCTTGGTGACCCAAAGCTTATAGTATTACATCAAGCTTTCCATGCAATTCTCCAAGAAGAGGAAAAGGAAAGACTCTCAATGTAAAATCTTCCTAGGTCACATTATTAGTGATTTTCTGCATCAGTAAGCATATCGTATTCAGACAAAATATTTTGAACCCAAGAGACTGAGGAGAAATCTAAAGCCTTTTGGTAGGCCCATCTACAAAGAAACAAGATAGCATTTTCTACACCAAACTGGTTTTGCTCTAATTAATTACCTGAACTTACTTGTTTATAGACCTCTCTTCAGCCACCCAAGCCAATGCTCCCCGCAGAAGTGGCCTCAGTACTTCCTATTATTCATTCTAGGTGACTTTAAGTGCGTTTTTTACAACTTCAAAAATGCCAGCAAAAGACCACTGACAAAACAGTATACACAACTTGGAGGACTGAATACATTACACAGAATGAACTAATGCTTTTACATGGATCATAAAGTTGCACAAGTTCACACTAAATATCACCATCAAACATAAGATTAGCACCACCAAACAATATAGAATTCCAGTGGACAAATACGAAGCGCCATCCTTTATCTGTTTTTCCAATTTCCATCATTATTTTGCAAAGCGGTTTGAAAGGAGCTGAGGTCAAACTGAAATTGGAGGGCCCATGATCAAATCGAAAGGCCAGTACATACCTCTTCACTGTTTTCTTGGTGGTCCTCACCAAGTAAACACAAAACATTAAGAAAGGCAGCTGAAAGCACAGGAAGCTGTTAGCGTTCACGACAAATTCGTGCACACTCTGAAGAGCAGAAACAGCAACTTCTCTGCAGAGCTATTATACGTTCACCAGAGAGGAATGAATCTCCTTTTCAAGGAGAGAGAGGTAAATGTCTAGGTTCAGGCAGATAAGGGGATTTCCTAAAGATCTGTGGATATAACCAAAGTAATTGTGTATAAACAATCACAATCGTGCTCCTGTGGAACAGCAAACAAAAACTGTGCTGGCATCGCTACTTGAACCTCTATAAAGATAGGAGAGTTCCAGTTGAAATGTGAGTACATGGTGCTAGGCTCCAGAGAACTAGTAAGAAACTACTTACGTCCCAGGGACTTTATGATTCAAAAATATAAGACACATGCAGTGCAAGGTAGAAGCGAAGCAGATGAAGTGATTTAACTGCCTTCACACTCTAAATCCACAGTGAGTCAGAAATAGTAACCAATCCTGAGTCCAAGGGTAATGCCAATGCACTCCACTAAACTGTCTTGTTATTGATACTAAAAGACAAATAGGAGAGATATACTATGCTAGCATTTTTTTCAATACTGGTAATTGTTTTAGAATCAACTGGTAATAATAAAATGTATTGTGATTCAGGAACTGAACTGCAGGAGAACAGTTTACCCTTCATCCTAGTTCTTCCGCATTTCAGTAAAAGATCTACAGCTAGAAAACAAAGTAAAGAAAACTTAGGTGTCTAAGTCCATCACAGTCTGGAAAAAAACCCACCATTTTGACCTACAAGAAATATTTTTAAAGCTCTTATAAGAATACTCTATTCTTGAAAGCACCTGTTATGAATTATGTGACAATATTTAATAAGAAGAAAACACTTAGAAAATGATAAGACTTCGTACTGTTTGTATCAGAGAATCATAGAACGATTCCGTTTGGAAAGGAACCTTAAAAATCACCTAGCTCCAAACCTTCTGCTATGGGCAGGAACACCTTCCACTAGATTGCTCAAAGCCTCATCCAGCCTGGCCTCGAACATTTCCAGGAATGAGGCTTCCACAACTTCTCTGGGCAACCTGTGCCAGTGCCACCCTCACATACGAAAAAAAGTTCTTCCTAATATCTAAGCAGAATCTCCCCTCTTTCTGCTGAAAACTGTTACACATAGTCCTATCACTACAGTCCCTGATAGTCTCTCCCCATCTTTCCTGTAGGCCCAATTTAAGTACTAGAAGGCTGCTATATGGTCTCCCCAGAGCCCTCTCCGTTCTAGGCTGAACAAGCCTAACTCTCTCAGCCTGTCCTTGTATGGTGCTCCAGCCCTCTGATCATCTTTGTGGCCTCCTCTGGAACCAGTCCAACAGACTCATGTTCTTTCTGTGCTGAGGACTCCAGAACTGAACACAGTACACTAAGTGTGGTCTCAGAGAGCAGAGTAGAGGGGGATAATCACCTCAACGTGCTGGTCACACTTCTTTTGATGCAGCCCAGGGTATGGTTGGCTTTCTGGGCTGCAGGCACACATTGCTGGCTTGTATTGAGCTTCTCCTACATCAGGCCCTTCTCTTCAGGGCTCCTCTCAATCCATTCTCTGCTCAGCCTGCATTTGTGCCTGGGATTGCCCCAACCCCAGGTGTAGGACCTTACCCTTGGCCTTGTTGAACTTCATGGGGTTAGCACAGGCTCACCTCTCAAGCCTGTCGAGGTCCCTCTGAATGGCATCCCTTCCCTCCACCGTGTCGATTGCACCACACAGCTTGATGTCATCTGCAAACTTGTTGAGGGTGACCTCAATCCCACTGTCCATGTCTGTGACAAAGATGTTAAACAGAACTGGTCCCAATACCAAACCCTGTGGCACATAACTTGTTACCAGTCCCCACTTGGACATCGACCACAACTCTTTGAGTGCAACCATCCAGCCAATTCCTCATCCACCAAGTGGTCCATCCCTCAAATTTATGTCTCTCCAACTCAGAAATGAGAATATTGTGTGGGACAGTATTGATGTCAGTTATTCTTCCCTTGTCCACCAATGCTGTAGCCCCATCTTAGAAAGCCACCCATTCATCAGGCTCTATTTACCCCTAATGAAGCCATGTTGGCTGTCATCAGTCACCTCCTTATTTTCCATGTGCCTCAGTATAGTTTCCAGGAGGATCTGTTCCATGATCTTGGCGAGCACAGAGGTGAGGCTGACCGTTCTGTAGTTCCCCAGATCTTCTTTGTTTCTGTTTTTAAAAAATGGGAGCTTTGTTTCCTCTTTTCCAGTCAATTTGACTTGGATGCAAAAGTATTGACAAGCAACAGACTTGAGAAGCAGAGGGCATGGGATCTACCATTTAAAAATGACAGTAGATTTATTGGGGGGAAATAAAAAGGACAAACAACTTTTCCACTGTGTCTTGAAAAAATGGATGAGGGTCAGTAACCTAGTTAACTAAATTTTTCAAAACAGTTGCCCAGCATTTTCTAGAAATGCATGAAGAAATCAAGGTTGCTTGTACAAACAAAAGGTTCTTCTTCTAAATACAACAAAAAATGTTTGTTTCCAGCTGAAGACATGTAGTTCTTGAAGTGAAAAACAGTGGAAAAATATCTCAGATTAACAGCTGATGAATGGACAGGATGTCAAACACTGGCAGATTTTTCAGTATTCTACTTCGTACGTCATTGCTTCTGCATCAGAATTCCTTGATCTTGATTTTGGAAGATTACCTTCTGTCTTTGTTTCCCAAGTCTGTTTACTTTTACTTAATAGAGTTTTGTAAGAGAAGTGAAACTTTTGACCTACTCCTTTTGTCTTGTGGATTTGAACTTGTGCTTGTTTGCTCACAGTGCTTGTTTAGACACAACTAAGTAAAAAGAAGTGACTGTTGCCCTCTTTCAGGAATGGATCTCATCTCTGTCACAGACTGGAGCAAGGCCTCTGTCTCCTTCTTCTCTTACATTCATGTACTTCCTCACATATTGTGTATATTACCTTTTCCCCTAAACCTTTCTCTGTTTCAAATCTTTACATGGTTTGGATTCATTCACATTACAAATTTGAAAAGAAAAGCAAAAAATTAGTTCAAATAGTGAAACTGAAATGCATTATTATCACACGTTTAAGTTTCTTCTCTGCGTGGGATCCATCCACTCTCCATTCCTGCTGTTGCATACAGGAAGAATTGTACCTCAAAGCTGTAAGATAAACAGATGTGAAGTGAGATCCCCTGTCACCTGCCCCCCATTAAACTACTAAAGTGCTGTCGAGATTGAAAAGGACCAACTAATTGGGAAATAAATGTCACAGGTGTCAAATAAGAGAAGATGAACAGATGAGAGACAAAAGCAATAGTTCTTTTTCAAAGATTTTCTCTAAGGAAATAGATAGGGATCTGTATTGAATTTCTACCTCATCAGGCAACCTCTGGCGTGCTTTCAGTAAGTAAATATAAACTCTGTGTTTCTGCCATGTGATCTGTAAAAGGGAATCCTAATTCTGATGGCCATTATTTCCTGTTAAAAATTCTTGCAGAACTTCAGACCTATTATTTAGGATTGGTCCAAAGAGTGATCCTATAAAACTCACAACACAAGCTGAAAACACAAGATACACAAAGAAAACTATATTTAAGCAGAACAGAAGCACCTCCTCACGGTCACTAATTCAGCAACAAGTAGAGCCAAAGTGCGAGCTTGGCCATCCTGTCTCCAATCACTGGTCAACACTGACCTCGACCTGAGGGTTTAGTATTCCAGAAAGGAGACTGCACATCCCCACTTGAGGGTTTAGTATTCCAGAAAGGAGACTGCACATCCCCACTGCCCAGCCGTCAGTGATTAAGGATGGGAGACAGAAAGGAGACTCTGGCTTTCGCTTCCAGGAGCTGTTATTTCGAAGTTCCTCTGTGATGATCTCTTCCACTTTCTGACGTATGCAATACTTTGAAACCACAGTATGACCACAGAGTACGGGTTTAGATGCAAATTATTTGAATCCCAAGAAAAGGTCAGAGAATCTGTTATTTACAGATTTTGTTCTGGAAACAGTGTCTCATCAGTTCAGTGTTCGAACCAAATAAAAATTTTCCATTTGGCTAAACTTTGGTTGAATATTATCAAGGGATTATAAATATTTTACTTCAAAATGATATATCCGGCTGCTACTTGCTTATTAGAAATCAAGTATTCAGTTCTAACTTTGAAAAATGTATTTCCTGGGTGGATAATATGCCTTCCCAAACTCCTGTCTGTGGAGGAAACACAAAAAGACCATCACAAAAGCTTTTTCTAACAGTTATCACATAGACTGGGAATATTCATTTTAATTCATAATTTGTGTAGCTAACAAAGTAAATATGAACCTTATGTATGCTTGCTTAAAAATCTGATAGAAAAGTTATATTTTTCCTGATTGCGGGAAAAGATCAGTCAACCGTAGTGTAGTGGGGGAAATCTACTGTGTCATTTGGCTGACATGAAGTAAAAAAAAAAAAAATATCTAAGAACACCTTGTATTGACCTCATTTTCCATCCAAAATACATGAGAATTGGCAAGAGTGCACCAAAACACCCACTTACTACGCTGTATGTTAGAATCAGTTCATTTTAATGCACCATTTCATTCCTCTAATAAGCCAAGTTAAACTGTTTTATCTATTACAGGTTAAGGAAATCCAAATTTACTGTAAAAAATCCACCTCAGTATTTTCTTTTATATTCTGTTCCTTCCTTGGTTCATTGTAGATGACAAGCAGACTGATGGGAAGGAGAGAAACAAATACAAAGTATATCTAAACCAGACTCTTCTGATTATGGATGTGCTTGTGACTAAGGCACTTGTCTGAAACTCAGTTTCTGGTTCAGTTCTTGTCTCTGCTGCATGTCTCCTGCATGAAATTGTACAGGTCATGGAATTTACCTCAGTTTCCTCATTTGAAAAAAGGAAGTAATCTTCATTTTATTGTGATTTTGTCAAGATAGCTTCACTTATGCTTGTAGACATGACACATAGACTCCTAGATAAAAAGCAGTGTCCCTAGTCTCATCATCATTTGGAATGTGCTTACTCTCAGCAATGTTTATGTTAAGTTTTGAAGAAATTCCTCTCAGATTCCTGTAAGTCTTATGCCGATTATAGACAGCTCATCTAATAGGCAAACTGAACCAAGCTGCTTGGTTTATGACTTTTAATCAGGTAGCAGACAAAAAAACCATATGGCAATAAGCTAAGAATCAGAATTCTTCTGACAAATATTTGAAATAACACATGTATTGAGGAAATACAACAATTTGTAACAGAATGACAAACAAAAACAAGGGAAAGATGTCCTGTAATGAGTATTATCTCAGCAAAACTGTTCTTATCTTCAGCAGCAGGCCAGCTGTATTGCTGCAGGAGATCTCAAGGCTGAGCTCAAGGTCTCAGATTAATAATGTTGTCCTAGGCTGGGAAATATACTCTTAATAAATAAAAGCTTAAATACTCTTAATGCATCTCTTTGTTCTTTTGAAAGCACATAAGCATTTTGAGAATGGGTTTGTACTCAATGTAAGCCACTCAGGCCCACTTACTATGCAATGCTAAACATATTCAAGAATTCTCATTGTGTTCTCAGAAATGAATATAATTTCAGAATAACTAAAATTTAAGACTAGCAAACAAAGCCAGGAAATGAAATCAGTTCTAAATTAATCATAGAATCATAGAATCATCTGGTTGGAAAAATCCTCTCAGATCATGGAGTCCAGCCACACCTGTCCCCTTACTAAACCATGTCCCTAAGAAACTCATCTACCTCCAGGGATGGCCACTCAACCACCTCCCTGGGCAGCCTGTTCCAATGCCTGACCACCCTTTCAGTGAATGTTTCTCTGGTTGGGTGTTATGAATGGGTAGTGGCAAGCATAGTACTTCTTTGCAGGGATTTTATAGGTGAAATTCCTGTAAGTGTCAGATTCTGCTGCATAAAGAAGGTCTACAGATTCATGTTAATTTAAATACAGTAGGTATTTTAGATTTTAAACTGCTTTGGCCAAAAGAATTCCTTTTTTAATTTTATGTATGTACATCAAAATAGGTTTGCATAGATATTTTCCTTTGTCCTTCTCATATTGAGAAACATTCCAAGGCTGCGCATTGACAACCTGGCTTTCCTTTTTTTGACCACGTTGCACATTTCAGTCCGGCACACCTGGAATTTAACGGCTGTCTAGAGAGTCAGCTTTTAGACTGATTGGAATTTCACTTAAGACAACAATCCGAGTGCCCTGGCCTTCCCCTGCCTCCAAAACACACATGCTGAGCTTGAAAAAATAGCTGTAAATGTGCTGGAAGGAAATTGTAGAATGCTCTTGCTCCCACCCCCTCCTTCTCAGTGCCCCACTCCACAACACTATGGTAAATACCAGGAAGGCAGGCTGGGAAATTCCTTTGAAAATGTTAACACATGAGTCTCCTATTATACACTAGCACTGGTCATTACCAGGCAAGGCCACTGAGAACTGTACTGGTATGAGAAAATTTCCAGAGCTCTGGTTTATTGCAATGAGTATTGTGAAGACTACTTTGTAGTGCAGATTATTCCTGAGATTTGGAAACAAGGGGACCTGCCAACATGAAAAACACTTGGTCCTTTTTTTGGTATTAAAGACCTTTAGATGTGACCAGTCACATCCAAGTCACATTTGTCACAAAGTCTGCAGATATCCAGTCATTTTTAATTATTTCACCTGGCCTAGGTTTGCCTCTTTTCTATTGGACAATATTTTGGTATACAAGAAGCTGTATTCAAAATGTTTATAGGAATCAGATGGATGCCCTTCACTATAGGCAGGAAAAAATTCACAAATTGAGAATCCACTGTTTGTTTTTGGTTAAAACTGCCAATGATAGAACAATAAGTTCTCCTCCTTTTTAAGAAGTACTTCATATATTCTTATGATTTATGAAATTTGATTATTGAAGTACAAATCCTCTTCTCCAACAATATATAAAAGACATGTAGAACACTGCTGTGTAGTATGCAGTCTTGCTTTTATACAGCAAACACTAAATCTAAATATCTGTCATAGTCCTCTGTAGCATTTCTGAATAGTTTACCTTTCAAAAGCATGAAATTAAGCTAATGTTTTAATTTTCACTCTTCCATAATTGCAGCTATTATTGCTTGTATCAAGGTAATAATCACTTCATAACAACTGTTTCGCCAATTTTTACTCTTATTTTTAAGCTTTCTACATTAGTTAAGACCTCTTAGGGTGCAATTCAGTTCTCAGCTTCCGATCAACATAAGTTCTAGACAAGATACAGGAAAGAAAATTCCAGCTGCAACGTTAAATACCCTCTTTCTTAATGAAGAAGCTGATTAGACTCTTGTACAGCTGTTAGACCCATAAAAGCAAAAGATAGAACTTCCTTAAGGCATTTTAAGTCTTCAGGATTTAATTTCTTCCTGAATCAGGACAATGACACCCCTCCATTTTTCCCTTTCAGAACTAATCAGAAATATAATCTTTTAATGAGAGGCATCCACATAAGACTGGTTTATTAGATAACGCAGCCATGACTATTGATTTCTTGCTCAAATATTATATTTTGCCTAATGGAAGAACTTAACAGGGTATTCCATAAGCTTCATGATTTCTAAAAATTAGCCACATTTGAAAGTTCATATTAGAGCTAATTTTAAAATAGGGTTCAAGCATGCAAGACTGAAAGATAACACATTTCATGTACAAATATAATTCAGGGATTATTCGTTCTAGAGTACTGCTAGTGCAGTAATAAAAATAACTAACCAGGACACTGCTGACTTCTCTTGATATTAGCATGCAAATACTTTCTCATGTAAATCTAATCATAGGTTGAAAAAAAAGTTTAAAGATGAACCATACTAATAACAAAATGAAAATTTGTTCTCGTTTCACCTAAAGCAGAATCAGGATTCTAATTTTTCAGCTAAGCCTCATCCAAGTAACTTTGTTTTCTGAAAGTTAACTGCATGTTTTTCAGACAGTGGTTGTCTCTGGAAGTGGTAACACGGGGCACTGGTATGCAGAAAGGTGATTGCTTGCATCTATCCCTATGGAGACGAAGGTCATCCTCAAGTTGGTGGAATGCTTTAAGTGAAAGGATCAAAAGAGTATTGCTCCTGCAGAGAGGAGAGGACCGGACAGCTCAATCAAAACTGACCAACCAAGTATTCCATTCCATATACATAATACTGGACATAAAACTGAGAGATCACAAGAGTAAAGTTCTCTTCTTGGAGGGCCAGCGTACAATAGGGACCTTATCTGTTTTCTTGCTCCTCTTCTTGGATCTATGCATTCCTGAATCCACTTCCTAAGTCCAGCTCCCATCTGCTGCTGAGTCAAGCCTGGGATATTTCCCCATGCCTGCTCTGTAGAATCAGTGGTGACATAGTCATTGAGGAAGATTCAGTTTCATATATTTCTATATATTTTATTATTTTCTTATTAATAGTATTATCATTATTATTATTATTAATGTTTCATTAAAGCTGTTGTAGTTTCGAAACCAGAAGTCTCTTTCTCTCATTTCCTTTTCCCTTTTCCCTGCATGTAGGGGGGATGGCAGCAACTGGATCAACAACTGTTCATGTTTAGCTGCTGATCACGCCTGGCTGGGGCTAAACTGTAACAGTGGTAAATGGAGGAATGTGGTGTGTGTGGCTCAGGGGAAGACACACAAGAGAAAGATGGATTGTTTCTCTTAGGTTATATACGTTAGTTAATTTTACTGTTTACTTAATACTGTTTACTTCAGGATTTAGATTTATACCATTTAAAGAAAACTGTTTTAATTAGAATTTCAGAGCAGAAAAGTCCCTAAATCCATTTTCAATGAAACAAAAAGAAAAAAAAAGAAGAAAAGCATACAGTGTATTGTTATTTCCTTGAAACATTTCATGTATATTAACTCTACAGACAAAATCAGAGGGAATACATAAACAAACTTTGAGAAAAATGCTTGTGGCAGCAGATAAGCACACCAGAGACTTTATACACTGTCATTAGGTTCACAGGTTAATGACTTTGTGTTTTAACAACCACTTTATAGTTGGCTGTGACACTTACATAAAGCTAATGGAGAGAATAAGAAATGCATCTTGTTTGATTATTCTTCAGGAAACTGAAACACTGGTTCCAAGAATAAGCAATGTGATTTTGTCCTTTAGTTATGAAGTATTCAATTCAGTTGTAAACATCAACAAAGTTTTGGGGAGGATATTGTACCCAGCTCCGACACACACACCTCACCTTCTGCTCTAATTTCAAGAGGATGCCTGCTTATCAGTGGCTTTCAGGTCTGAAGAGGTTAATATTTCACAGAAAGGCCCTGATACCAGGCCTGCACAAACTGCTCTCTGTGGTTGACAGCAGCAGGCACCATCTGTCACATAGATGTAACACAACATTTGGTTTATATTAAGCTTGGAAGCATCAGGGGAAGCTTTTGGAGAAAGCAGCATGTATGGTTCCAAAGTTTCAGAGAAGAAAGGATGAAAGTGAACTTGGAGAAACAATTTTCTTTGAAAAGGTGGAGATGAGCTTTGTGTCATTTTCTTCCTCCACTCAATGCCTGTAAGTTAAACTTCCTTGACCTCTGCACTTCACTAAATTTTCTCTCTCCACAGACCACTTTTTCTACTCTAACAGACACAGTATAAGAAAGAGGAAAAAATGACAGAGAAGTGTTCATAGGAAATGTCTTCTATCATAGATGTGAAAGTATTCAGGGAAACATTTCCTATCTTGGTCAAACTTAGGACAATGTGAGCATTTAGGCATTTTTTTCAGAAATTAAATCTACTTGTAGGCAAAGCAAAGCCTGGAAATCACCACCAAGTAAATACGTAAAAGAAAAAAAAATAAAACCTAGTTGCCCTACTAATGCAAAGTTGATGGCTGGTAGCCAACAATGCGTGAAGTCTAGTCCAATTTTTTCCTGTATTTAGAAGACAGGTGAAAACTGCAATATCCATAGTCCATAGCATATTTTACCTTTTATTGTTCTCTACCTGGCTTCTTATTTTCAAGAAACCTTTAGGACTGGAACTGTCTTTGTGAGCAGCACTCATCTAACAAATTTAACTAGTATCATTAGTTTGGTTCAGGAAGAGGAAACAGACATTTTCCTTACATAATCCTTTTTTTCATGGGTGACCAGGGCAAAAATGCGTTCCTAAAAAATAATTTCTACTTTAGAAATTATTTCAATTATTTCAATTTTTGTTTGTTTGTTTTTTTTTTAAACTAGCTCCAACAGGTTTGTTTTGGTTTTTTTACTGTCTATTCTGATCAGATGCAATGCTCCTTGGCATGTTAACTAAATATTTAGGTTTTTGCCTCAATAACAATTTTGACAGTTACTAGGGGACTTACAAACTAACTGAACTGAGGACCCCTTATTCAAAATGCGTAACTCACTGTCTTGTATATCTGACGTTCTCTGCTCTCAGCATATAATAAAGTACAGAAAGTTATACCAAGCTGCAAGACACCTGGGTCTAAACTTGAGTGATTGCTCTATAGGAAATGGATGTCGCAAGTCTTTGTTACAAACTGGTCTGTGAGGGCTGCAGATGATCAAATTTCCTTGAAGATGAGTAGCCATCTGACACTGAAGAAGGTTTGTCATAGTAGGTGTGGGAATAAGAAGGTGGCGTGTATCCACCATAACATCAATAAATTGCCAACAAGCTCTGCTTCAAAAGATGTAGAAATCTGCATCCTCCTGTAAAAGATGAGTCATGGAGAAACCAATAATACTTCAAACAATTAATTCCAATTAATTTATTTAACAAGTGATCTGAATTTGGCCTTAGCCCTGCGGCAAAATTTAGATTAAAGCATTCAAACTAGAATCCATATTGACACAGAATATCTTCCTTTAATTCCCAAGAAATATGGAGGAAGATATATCCAAAATTCCAATAGTAAGTTTGCACTGAAATACTTCGAAATATTTCAGAAAAGAATGCAAAATTTCTACTTCATAAATCCCATAATTGGACAGGAATAGGTACTAAAAATCAGTAACTTAAAAGATTTTTTCTCTTTTTCTATTTTAATGAGCATTAAAATGCCATTTCCTTAAGTCAAAACACAATGTTATATTGACCTTTAATACCTCTGTCCCAAATTCTATCAGAAGCAAGTATATGAATTTCCAGTTTTCCAAAAAAAGTACAGACTAGGATTTTCAAGCTAGCCTGGAGCTAACAGGAGACTCATACGGCACTGAATATCCACACATCTCTCTAATGAGACTTTTTAACTGCACAATAAATCTTAGAACAGTTTGTATATGTACTGCAATTGCAGTATGACTCAAACAGCATTAATCAAGTGTTATGGTAACCTCATTTGAAAATAAAAACCTAGTCAAACATTTCTATCACCGTGTTTAATTTCTTACCAAGATTCTTTTAATAGGAAGGATTTTAGGATGTCCTGCACATTTATTTTCCTTATAAAAATGTCAAAGCTCAAAGTGTACCTTCATGCTTAGAATTCTTTACTTATTATTTCCTTCTATGTGCCAGTAGTTGACATCATCTCTGCTTTGTTTGAACAGCTGGTCTTCGCCCAACTTCAGGAGTTCAGAGGTACAATCAAGGCCAAGACCTCGCTCTTCATAAAGAAGAAATACAGAGGACAAGGAAATAGGATGTATAGCCAAACATCCATATTCCTTCCCTCAAGGGATAAGCTTGTTAAGTTAAAAGTTTCCTACTGCTTTGTTAATGCAGATTTCATTACATACGTCAGAACTCCAGTGTGTTATCACAGAGCATGATTTTCAATGACTAAAGGTTAAATATATTCTTTATTTTCTACACCATAACTCTGACTGATTCCACTGGAAATTCCAGATGCCCATCATATTCTCTATCTAACCTTATTTCACCATTCAGCTTTCAGTGTGACACTGAAGAATACAGGGGACATTTGGGAGATGTTTTCCAAGCAGATGGAGAGGCTTAAAATGGATTTCAGCACAGTCATCTGCAAGGAAGAAGTAAGAACAGAGGTCCATAAAGAGACCAAGCCAGGAGGGACCCCACGCAGGACCCTGGGTGGTGGCAGCAGACAGTTCCATGAGTACAGACAGACCAACGCAATGACTGGGTACATTTTGGGGTGCAGGACTGGAAGCAACATAGATGCAAATGCCACCCAGGAGTCAGAGACAGCAGACCAGGCACCTGCAGTACAGCCTAGGCAAGACTAGGTGCCTGGGCCTCAGCTTCAGAGGAGCTCCTGGGTTATTAATAGAGAGTGGCTCGAAAGGGCTCTCATGTCAGGCTAGTCAGGGAAATTAAAACCCACTAGGGCCCTTAGAGCCCTTACAGTCAACAATATACATTTTCAGTGTTTCCACACCCATTCCTCTATTTCTTTCAGCCTTGAGAGCTTTTTGAGAAGAAAATCATGTAAAGTTAACAGAGGATTTTATTTTAATTAATTAGTCATTTTTTGGGGGTTCTCAGCCTTTCAAGCAATATTGTTGGTTGGTTGCATGTTTATTTTCTTTTTACTTTTTTTTTTCATCTCTATGTCCCTGTACAAGATGTACTAATGACACATTTTTCAGCAGCCATCTGATGTACGAAAGAAGTGTCAGAACGTGTATTCACCCTTTTCTTTTTTCAACTTTGCTTACCCAGTGAAATGCAGTGTACTTATAGAAACACAACTACCTTCTACTCCTATGTATTTGAGTGCGTCCATGAGAATAAGGCTCATAAAGCCTAGATGAAGCTAAGGAGGCTGTGATGGCATTGTAGGGACTGAATTAAAATGAAAAACAGAGTATGGATTAAGTGTGCAATTAATTTTCAGCTAATAAATCCTGATTTTAAAGACAAAAGGGGACACCGAGGTTGTATAAAAATTTAGTGACTACAGTCCTTCTAGTGTCAAAACCACGTATAGTCATAAGAGCATACACTTCCATGGGGGAAAAAAAAGTGAAGCCATTAAATTGTAGAGATGCTTGTAAATAAGCTTTGGTTAAATTAAGCTCCCATTGTACACCTGCATGTGTATTTCACTATGTTCCCAACTTTCCTTACTACGTAACACCATAAATCAATCTATGATTTACTGAAAAAAGAAACTTTGAACAAGGAATGAGTCATGATATTTATTTGAATTTCATTGACCCCTGGTGAGAATGAGGGAAAGGGTGACACTACCCGTTTGTGTGAACGCAATGTTTTCTTGTCTGATGCCAAGCAACTTTATTTTTACTGGGACAACTTCTGAGTTGGAAATATAAATAGCAAAACCAGTATTCCTGTTGGCTACCTTCTCAAGTGAGTGATAGTTACAGGGGAAGGAAAGAGATTTAATTCAAACTTGGCATTCACGAGGCAACCAAGGAATAAACAAAGCAACACAGGGCCAAGGTAGAATGAAAGAAAGATGAATTTTGTCTCTTTAAATCCTGCCTTTATTACTCTGTGTACAAACTTATATATTTGTTTGTCTGTGCATCCACATGTGTATAAAACCCAGTAAAGGTACATATTGCTTCACCTTTCAGCATCATAGAAGATGACTTGATAGAAGAGCAGAACTGAAGACCAAGCCTTTGTTTAGTTGTGTCTTTGCTCTATTCCAGACATGACAAACATGGAAACAATCAAGGTGGTTGAGTTTCACATCACAGTTCTTACTAGCTCTACACAAACATACAAAGGTGAGATATATATGTGCACGTAACTGCTCCACTGAGTTCTCTTGGCTTTGTCAACAAGCTAAGGGTGTACCATCAAAGCCTCTAAAACCAGGGAATGACTTCTATTGTTAAGATATTCTATTATGTTTCTTGTGGATGAGGAAAGCAGCAAAATTGAGTGATAATTGAGTAGGAAATGAGATAAGTATATTTTCCATCAGGTCAATTAGCAAAACAAATGTTGTGCTAATTATCTGTAATTATTCTTGTGTAATAAAAGACTCTGTATCTGTTGACTGAGATATCTGGACTCTTGATACAATGTAGATTTTTCAATTAGCCCTTACAGCAACAAAGCAATTAACCTTTTGATACATGATCCATAATAATTCATGTCCTGTGCTAGACCTGAAATCAAATTAAGTGATCATCAGAACTCTTGAAAATCCCTGACCCTGAAACATTGAAGTGGTGCTGATGAAAACAGTTGGGCAGATCTCCAGCGTCTGGAGAGCTGTTTGTATTCTGGTTAAAGCACCTGTGTCCGTTTGAGCATATTGAAGCCTTCAGCTGTGTCATGCTTCTGCAACGTTTTTATAAGTGATGTTGAAAACTTATCAAGATGTCTTACTCTGCTTTGGACGCCTTACTACCAAAATGGCACTGCATTATGAATAGCACTACAGAATTCTTCACAGTTGCTGCTGAGCTGAGATCAGCAGCCAACACAGCTCTGGTGACAACTGAATCTCTTTCCCTGCTCTGAAAGCATTCAGCCTGCTAGGATGAGAACTTGGGTTGCTCATGAGAACTGTCAGTCACGAGTCATTTTCCTGTGTGTTGCAGAATCTACCAATAACACGATAAAGACCATTAAAAGGCTTTTCATTTGGCCTAGTTCTTCTGTTCTTTCTTTTCAGATTCTTATGTTCCTGAGGAGATGTTACAAAACAATTATTCTCTATTCCTTTTCTGGGTAAGCTGTATATGTCCAAATGTTAGTATAACACACCATTTAAATCAGTTGATTCTATAGAATTTTGAATGTGGTGCTTCCCAAGACCTACAGGTCCTTCTCTTTCAAACGACTTTTCAGCTGCTTCGTTCTAAGTCTGTGCTGGAGCATGGAGTTATTCCTCCCCATAGGCAGAACTAGACACTTCCCTTGCTGAATTTCATGAGATTGCTGTCAGATCATTTGTCCGGTCTGTCAAAGTCCCTCTGAATAGTGACATATTGTGGTTATGAAATCACTGGCCTTAGTCCTGAGCCTGACCTTATCAGTATTGATGCATACAGATTTTATTTTCCTGTCTCATCTAATCACAGTTAGTGCTGTCAGTCGCCTCTCCAAAGATCCTTTTCAAAAGCTCTTTCCATTCAATATTTTCTAGTAAATGTGGTTGGTTCCCATCCTTGCCTCATGTATTCATATTATGATTCATGTGAGGGGCATCTAGCTATTAACTCATGGCTAATCGTTCTTTTCTTTAAAATTAAAAATGGAAAACTAAGATTCATTCCTACATTGATTATTCAATTTTTTAATAAAAACTAGATTTACCAAAAACACAGCAATAATTCAGTAACCTAAGACTGCATAGCATACAAGTAAAGAATTAGAGGTCATTAATGATTACTTCATGATCGTCTCTGTTCCAGAATAGTCAAATGCAGTCAGAAGAGGGGATAATGTTCTGAAGTTTCCTGTTCTGAATCAGGTCAGAACAACTGCAAGCCAAACTACGTTTACTGGGAACACCCTTCCAGACAGGAAGGATCTTGGCTAATGAAAGCATCTGGGAGATATGGGTCTAAAAATCTCAGCACTTATTTGCTTTGTCTTGAAAGAAGTAAAAGTAGGGGTCTGAAAAAGTGTAGTTAGTAAAAGTACTTCAGTCTATCAGTGCTATGCACTTACCAAGGTTTTATGACTGTTGTCACATTTACTTTTCTCTGTGGAACTGAATCATATGACAGATTCTTCAAATAACAGTGTATTATTTGATAAAGGAACAACAAATTAAGGAGTTAGTCAGCAAAACAGATCTAGGCCTTGATATCTAGATACAAAGACAGTGTAAATATTGTGTTACTATAAGCAATGTTTTAGAATGCAACATAGAAGTCAGCCTGTCAGAAACTAATATTAACATTAAAGCACCAGTGTGTTATACAGAGTATGATATACCTGTTTAGACAGCCAATTTGACATGCAGCAGAAAACACAACTCGGACCTGTAAATCTTCTTCCTACCATAAACTGTGTTGATACTTCTTGCTGAACATTGTATATCATAGACTTGAAAGATGGAAAAAAATTTGAGACAGAGTAACAAATCTCTGGTGGGTCCAAAACTTGTTCCTGGCCCCACAATGGTGTGGTGTTGTAGAGAATTACATTGCTAGAGACCAGTTTGATTTCCTTTTCCTTCTGAGTGTCAAAGGCTCTCTTTAATTAGAGTCATGGCTAGTAAAGACAACAAGACAACTGGGAAAAAAATATCTGGAATCTCAATTTGGTGTGATTATTGAACCATTTAACCAAAACAGAAATGTTTATAGAAAGATCAAACCACACTGCAAACATATGCTAGAAACTGTCTTGCAACTCAGTGAAATGTTTAGTGGCAAAATTACCAGTTTTTTTAAGCACCTAAGAGGCAAAAGCCTAGCGAAATGTGCTAAAAAGGTTCTTGTTAGACTACTAGAAAAGAAAAATATCTTTTTTTGGTCCTATACAGAAATCTACTTGCAGGTAACTTGCAAATTATGTGGAAAGAAGCAGGAAGAAATATGCACATTAAGCAATCCCTGACCTGGGCTTCAGAATTACTCCATGTCTGGAATAGTCCAGATGATGAACTAAGACACCAGACAAAGCCAAACCTGAGGAAGGTAGCTGGTGGGCAGGAGAAATCAGCTTTGGAAAGTTTACAGTCATGGTGCAGACAATAACTGCGGACGTACACACACCTTTTGTAAACTGAATTTCATAGCTTAAAAGTATATTTGGATATCTTATCGATACTAAATTCTTACTGTCACACATATCCTTTCCTGTCTTTTCTAGTTGAAGAGCATACTCTGCTGCACTTTGAAAAATGACTTGTTCTTACTTACATGCACAGCTAATAATACTTCCGAGTCACAGCAATGCTTTCTTCTTTAAGGGTAAATCTCTTTCCATGCAGTTTGATTTTTCTGCCAAGGCCAGGTTTCCAAGGAAAAATAACACAATGTAGCAGACGTCTGCAGGAGACAAATCTTCAATAGCTGATCTGAAATTACAGAAAGAAATTGCCAGTGCTCTAAAAACCCCTCTGAAGCAAAAGGCCTGCCAGCCTAACATAATCCAGCATAATCCAGCAAGACTGCAGTATCCATTGTGTGCAACAACCAACCCCGCAAAACACGTGCCTGCGTGTGCGCCTCCTTGAGCAGAAAGAGATGGGAACTGTTAATTTGCACTACATAATACACTTCTGGAGGGAGCAAAGTTGCCATAGTGTTATGAATAATTTAGCAGATTATTTAAGAGTCTTAGTAAGGACACTTCCTTTTACTGTTGAACATCATCAGCCAAGACTCAAACTAGTCAGCAGCTGTTGAAAGCAATAGGCAGTATTCTGAACTTTTCTGCTTTTTGCTACCCTCAACACTGAGGGAAGAAATAGATTATCTGAAATTGCTGAGTGATAACAATTTTTAGTAAGACTGTTTGTTTCCTATCAAAAGAAAGGGGACAGTAGGCATTGAGTTTCCATAATAGATGATTACAGAGCTATTTCTGAAAACTGGGATCAGAATATATATCACTTCTTTCACTTATTTTGTTAGCCAGTTTTGTTGGGTTTAACAGTATCATACAATCGTATTTCTTTTCGATAACCCCAAATGCTTAAAGTGTGCAGCTCATTTATGCACCTAAGAAACATGCCAGGGTTGCATCCATGTAATTGATAGAACACAGAAATAGTAACAATCCACTGTTAAAAGTATTTCCATTTCCATTTAATTTTTTAGCCTTTTCCATTTTGAAATCTGCAGTGTCTTAGCCACGTATGAACTTGATACAGCACTTTAACCGAGATATATTGAATTTAAAGCAGCAACACATTAAGACCCTGAGTAAATTTAACCCTTAGATATTCTGTGAGTTTTCTGAGCAGCATGCACTGTTTTGTAGAGGACCAACCAAACCTTCCACAATATCGAAGTCCATGCACTCCTATTGTAAGCCGTTAAATATTATTTTGCCTTAAGTCTTTCATTGTCTCCAGTAAACAAGACTAAATAGGACTTGCAGCCTCTGCAAGTGGCTGATCATCACATATACTAAACATTAATTCTCTTTACTAGTGTTCTGACCACACGTATGTCCAAAACCAGTTAATGGGAAATGAATAAACCCAGCATCTGGACCTGCTTGCAACTTGATACCACAATAGTATTAGCAACTGCAAAAATCCAGGATCTTTGCAGCAGAACTCTGTGTTTCTAAGAAACATTCATGGAGAGAAAATAAAATCCTAGAACTCACTCAGAAACCAAATTGCTTACTAGTCATCTCCGTTCAGCTTGGAATCCAAGTAATTTTCAACAGCCAGACAGGGAACAATAGAAAGAAACTAGCTGATTTTGGAGTACCCTTTCCAACTTTGTTTCCCCCAGAAAGAAGGAAGGTACTGTTGACTGACTGGAACTGGTGATCCAGGAGTACAACCATAGATTTGTCCTCAAATGGGCAATACCAAAAGGAAAGGAGTTTCTAAAGCAGGAGAAGAGAGGAAGAGGATACTTAGTTGAAGCGACTTCAAGCTAAGGAAAATTATTCTTACATCAAGGTAAGGAAAATTATTCTTACACCTTTACTTATCCGACATCCTCACAAAGAACAACAGATTCACATCAATCTTGATAAAGTGCATTTCAGGCAATTAACAGCATCATTCTCTTCTCCAGGGCAAAGGTCGCATTGCATGGCATTTACAGACATAGACACTAAAAGGAAAGGAAGAAGTGCATTAACACAGTCCAAATGAACACATGCAGGCAGAAGAACTTTAGCCCTTGCCCTCATTAACCTACTCGGTGCAGTTCACACTCTCAGGCACGTGATAGAAAAGAAATGACTGCCCAGATTCTTCCTTTAACAATACTATGACACCTGGTCCCACGCACACCCATACCATACAAAGCTATGGAAGGAAATGGCTCATATTTATAACACATTTCCTTTCTGAGCCTACATCTTCTGCATTTTTACTTTCTACGATTGATCATGCTTTCCAGTAGTTAATCCTGCCACAAAACCAGAAGCTGTTGTCCTTCATGGTATGCTTCTCTAAAATACCATAAATATTTTTTACCAAATCAGGCCCGGATTCTGAACTGCTTTAAGCTTTAGTTTATATGACAAGCATCGCATTACCACATACTTTTACATCCATCACAAGCAGCTGTCGGTACAGTTTGAACTGTACCATTCTTTTACCATTAGGAATCTTTTCCTAGAGTATGGGAAAAATATATTTCACAGACATGAGGGTGAATGTAAGTGTGACTGAGAATGTAATAATGATGAGATTGTATTAGTAAGTGCTTTTCCCTTTTTTTTTAGAAAAGAAAGTTTGAGAAACAACTTCTTAAAAATGTGTTGATAAGAATTCTTCTGGTTTACACAAAAGCTGAAAAAAAGAGAACTAAACAGTAAATTGTCAAATCTACATCAAAAGATTAAGACATTTGAGCAAGATCCATTCTAATTTTTTCTCTCCTTGAAAAGATAGGATACCTGCAAATTGGCTGTACAGTTGACTCATGCTGTTTCGATATTTTATGACTTTATACATAAAATGGGCCAAAAATTGTTGGTTAACATTAAAAACTGAAGATTGTTTTTCTATCAAAGTTCAGAATAAAAAAAGAAATCTGATGATTCAAGTTTCAAAAATATTATTTTCTAAAACCATAGACTTTGAGTTCTCCTGCTAAATTAGTAGTAAAATATTTTTAGTTTAAGTGTTCCCAACCATATTTAGTCAGGATTCATGTGCCTGCATGCTAGCACACCTAACTTCTCACACAGTAGCGCCCTCAGGGAAACAAAAAAATATGAGTGAGCAAGATTAGGCACATTTTTCAATGTATCACCAAAGCATTACAGTTCAATTAAAAATATTTTAAAAAAAGTAATGGTCTCTTGCTTGGCACAGAATCATTAGCACAGAGAACCCAAATCCAGTCCAGCTAATAGAAACAGAGGACACCTTCCACTATATTAGGTTAGTTATAGCCTCATCCAGCTTGACCTTGAACATCTTCAGGGATGGGACATCCACGACTTGTCTGGGCAACTATTCCAACTCTTCACCAAACTCACAGTAAAAACTTCTTCCTAATATCTAACCTAAATCTACCCTCCTTCATCTTAAAACTGTTACCCCTCATCCTATCACAACAATCCCATGTAAAGAGCCCCTCTCCATCTTTCCTACAGACCCCGTTTAAGTACTGGAAGGCTGCTATATGTTCTCCCTGGAGCCTCCTTTAAGCTGAACAAGCCAAACTCTCTCAGCCTGTCCTCTTATGGGAGGTGCTCCATCCCTCTGGCCATCTTTGTGGCCTCCTCTGAAACTCACATTAACAGATCCTTATCATTCCTCTGCTGAGGACTCCAGAACTGTACGCAGTACTCCACATGAGGTCTCATGAGAGCGAAGTAGAGGGGGAGAGCTCTCTTCAGTGGGGCCTTATTTCAGTGGGGCTTTACATGCTCATTAGGCTGTTGTGGATCAGTTCTGCAGAAGACTTTACCACAAGTCCAAACATCATGTAGCGGTAACAGAATCTGAATAAAGGAAAAAAATAATGCATATATGCCTAGGGACTGCTCATAGACGTCAATATATTTGAAGCATGTTACATTCATAATATATACTTAAAACAGATAATGACAGTGATCTTGTACTATACAACGTCATTCAAAGATGTTTAACTAAGAAATATCTGTTGTATGACTGGGTATCCAAGACTTTCATACTTCAGGAAGGCTGTAACCTCTCAGCCTGATGTATATACATATATATGTATAAATGCATACTTACGTGTATGAGATATAACAGATCTGATTATACCTCATAATTTACAGTATTCTTCCAAATGACAATTCCATTTAAACATCAAAACCAAGGACTAAGGTAATTTTCAAACAATTTTATGTACCTTCTTATGATGAAACACACAGCTTCTACTCAAAAGCAAGAGCTCCCTCTAGATAACAACTTGGGTAATTTTTCTAGCCAGCATTATAAGTGAACTTTGAAGAAAAACAAAGTCAATGGATATGGGAAGCACCAAAGCACAATTGTCACTCTGCTGAGCAACAATGGAATCCGTGTTCAGGACTTAGGTTTTGAGAGAATAAGTGGTAGAGGGAATGAAAAAGAACCATCAGCACTTTAGGTATTTTTATTATATCACATTGAGTTATATGGGTCACCTCCCAAAATTAATAACAATAGCTCGAGAGCTCCTGACTTCTTTTCACTCAGATTTCAGCACAGAATCAGATGCGATCAGGTCTGACCCTAAGACTTTCTCTTTGCTTAACATTGAAATGCTCACATTGGAAAACAGGAATCATCTGGGGGAGTGACAAATGCAAGAAACTTAGGGACCACCAGGAATTAGAAGATTTACAAGGACAGTCACAGAATATGGCCTGTGAGAGAAAAAGAAGGAACAGGAGCTTTTTTGTCTGAAAAGACAGAGACTGCGAAGAAATAGGACATCATTTTTCAAAGAATGTTATGAGGAACCAGATAACAGTCTGTTTTCTGTATCATAGGATCCTGGAGCAACATATCAGGTTTAAATTACCTGGGACAGTAACTTTAGAGCAACCTTAATTTGTTTAATTCAAATTTAAACACTTCCAACTATGTCAGGGATTGCTTTAGTTTTGCACAACAGCTTTTGATGTCCCATCCTTCAGGACTCCTACTGTATTGTGTGCCACACAAATCTCTTTTTGTCCGCTTTTCTGTTCGCACCTCAACTTGGCTTACCTCTTTGCAACATGACAGTCTTTTTGAGGATAAGCTAATAATTCACTATAACTTCTAAATTCTTCCTGTAAAAATGCTACTTGACCACAATAGCATCAGGCAACTTGCAGATTATTCCTTTCTCTGTGTAGAACAATGTATATATTTCTAATGAATAACAGCCTTTTCATCTCCAGGACATTGCCTGAAATTTTATGGGTCATTTTGAGCTCTGTTTACATGATCCAATGTGCTAGCAGCCTCTCCCAGTTTGGTTCGATTTGCACTTTTAATAAGATCATTCTCCATCAACTGTTAGACATTTCCTCATCCTGGTTTTCAGTACTTCCACAACTGTTCAAAAAAAATAGAATAGAAGACATCAGCTACCATGCCTGTAAATTCTCAAGTGGAAGACTGTAAGGCTTAATAAACTTTAAATCAGCCAAGTTGTCCAAGTGCTCTCTTATGTGTTCCTTCCTTACTTGGTACTGAAAGCTTACCCTTTACCAGGGATAGTAATGTTATAAGCCTCCTGATTGTAATTTGAGTTTTTCTGCTGAAGATATGAAATTAAGTGTCAAACAATTTAGATGCTTAGGATTTTCAATTGTACTTGGTGTCAAGCTAGTCTTTTCGGGGGGAGAGTTTGGGGGAGTATTTCTTATTACTATTATTTGTCCAGAAATAATATTTTTTACATGTGGTATTAATTATTAGTTGCATTTTGGTTTTCATTACCAGGAAAATTCCAGTGAACATTTCAGTGCTTACATATTTTACCAGTAAACAGCAGTTTCTAGAAACTAGAAGAGAAATATTAATATCAAATTACAAGACGGTTTGAAGGAATTCTAGACAAACAAGAATTAAAGCGGTCATTGACAATATTTTCACATAATGATTTGCATATCTACATCAATGCTGAGTGAATCTGAGTGAATCAAGAAAATTATTTCTCCAGCAAAATTAGTTTGTTTCTGATTGCTGAAAAAAACCAGATTTTTTTTAATTAAGCTGCTTGCAAATCATGTATTTATTAATCTGGCTCAATAGTATATATTACAATTATAGCAAAGTCCAAGTACAGATCGTTCTCTTTATAAAGTACTTTATAGAGTTTATAGTCCCTTATTTTCTAATAAAAAATGGACTCTATTATAAAACTGAGTTTTTTGTTCATTTGTAGGAATAAAAAGTCACTTTATCTGAATGTTTTCTATATATTGAAATGAAAATATTTTAATAGTGCTGCCAAAAACTTTGCCCACTGTCAACATTTTTACATGCTTATGTCTTCATTTTACAACAAAGTATGTCTGGGAACCACCCCTCAGATTTAGCTATAGAGAACAAGCTATAGCTGTAGAAGGTATTTTTGACCCTGTTTATTACCATCAGTAGACCCTAGCTTGAGAAACGGTTCCCTGGGAATGTTCACTGAAAGCACTTAAATGTGAAAGTAAAAACAATGTTCAAGTGAATATTCATATAACTTTTGGAGATGTTGTTTCAGCTTAAATACAGAGACTTATTCACCTCTGTCTTACACATAAGCAAACTGTACCTACAAACCAAACCCTAGTGAAGATACCTTTATTTGCTTAGCCAATAGAAAGGATTGACAAAACACCCCGAGCACAAGTATATCATTCTGTTTAACAGACAGCAGGAGTGTACTGACATGCAAGCCAGAAGCTAAGTTACAAAATATTCACGTGTCTGCCAAAGAATTATGTCAGTTCCAGGCTGTGGTGTTTGGTACGTATCAAAATACCTTCCCTACTAGAAACAGAGGATGTATGTGTGAGCTGTGCATGAATTTCCAAACTTAACAAGGCCACACACCTTGAAAATATATCATTTAATGGTCAGCATCAGAGCACACAGTTATCTGCAGTATGATTATTTTTTAAATGTTAAATATAGGTTAAAGCGCGACCTTTTTATTTGCTCTTGCACACTTCCAAAAGATTAATAAGCATTTAGTTTTCCAGTATGTAAAAGAAGTCCTATTTCTTTAAATAAAGAGCTTGAAACAAGTTATATAGAATAGGAATTACTTTTAACAATCTAACTTCATTGATAGGACAAATCTTTCCTGTTATGTACTGAGTTTAGAGGTTGGAGGAATTCCCTCTATCAATAATGTGAGAAGATTAAAAGCTTTAAAAATATGAGGATACATCAGGACTTTTTTGGGGAGGATCTCCAAGAAATTATACTATTTAGAACTGGGATTTTAAAAATAATCTCGGTATTTTTTCTCTACCCAAGCATTTGTTCTTTCCTAAATTTTCTAAGTAAGGCTGGCTCTTACTAGTCATGTATAATGGCTCCTGAATGGATATCAGAGCTTAATAGTCAGAGATTTCCAAAATTTGGTTTTGTTACCATAGGCCCAAAGCAAAGACCTCTTTAATTTTGGAAAATCTTTCCATTCATCTAAAGGTATTTTTAACCAGGCCTGAAAAGCATACCCAAGTAGTCTCTTTAAAGGTAATTTCAATTGCTTTGAAACTAAATTCACACTATTGTGATTGAGAGATAACAGATCAGGGAAGTAGAAATCAGTTCATACAAGAGACAATGGGCTGTAGACATAAGACAAACAGTAATCCAAAATGCAGCAACGTAGTGGAAAGTCTTAATTGATTCTGAATAACTTCCTTTTCCTCCCACACAGCCAAGAGCTAAGAAAACAGGGAAGGAAAGACGAGAAAATTCACATCCATTTCTCTGGAGTGTGGAGCCAAGCCTTGGGAATTGGCTTTGCCTGTCTGCCCCTTGTCTCCCTCCTCCCAGTGGAAAAATATGCTGTGACCATCTCCTCTGGAAAACTGGTGAGCATGAATCATTGTGCTGATGAATAATTCCCTTATTAAAACATTTCTAAATTGTTGCCAGCTTTGTGATTCTTTTACCATCACGCCTCCAGCGATTCCTGTACCTGTGAGAAAGAAGGAAACAACTGCATTAGGTCTGCAGGTGATTTATACAAGAATTAGTACTTCAGCTGGGAAAGTGAGACAGTTTCTGAATGGCTTATGCAGTAACTTCATGCCCCAGCTTAATACCTCTACAATAAAGAGCAATCTCCTCCAAGAAAAGGAAGCTAATCATCCCCTAGTCTGGCACAGACCAGCTTTCATAGAGGTTAAGCTTACAAATAGGTGCTATGGAATAGAATAGGCTCCGCATTCCTTCTCCTTCTGTCCTGCTTGTGCTCATTCTCCTTGTAGACACATTGCCCGTAACAGTGTAGTCACCTCCAGGTTGTGTTGTAAGTCACATGAAGTAAAAATGTGGGTTTCAAGCACCGGATTATGACACAAATTGTAAAAATAGAACTGATGCTTTTCAAAAGCTCTTGGCTGAGCATCTTTTTCCTAAAAGTCTTTGTGGGCAATTACATTGTGGAGTTAAGAATGGAAATACCCACAATAGCGGTTGCAGCTGTGCAAGCCCATCTGAATCCGGTTCACAAGGAAATCTGCTGACTTTCTTATTGATGAGTTTCATTCACACGCTTCAAGGCAAAACTGAGTAAACGATGACCTCTAGGTGAACAGTCACCTAGTCATGAGCCATTGCCATGGTGTCCCTAATGCATGATCTTTCAAGACAATAGGAAGACTGGGATTCAAACGAACCAGGGAAGGAGAAATAAGTGAAAACACTAGAGATTTTTGATCAGCTCCTAAGAAAAAAGTTGAGCAGCCTTGACACCTGGGTTTGCATTTGAGAAGTGCAGTGATACAGCTCATTAAGGCACACTACAATTGATAATACTTCCCAATACTACTGAGTGTATAAAAATCGAGGCAGATCATGTAGATTTTCTCAAAAATCTACAAAAGGAACTTTTGTTCTATCTCAGGAAAAGGAACATCTTTTCAACCCTGAGTGTCCTTGTTATGCTTTACCTACATCCAGCATCCTCTATTCATGCAAAATCCCAGAGAGGGGAAATGTCACACCTATATTAGGAAATTAAGCCATGCCTGGACGTATTCCTAGGCACTGGTAATGGGATTGTGTACTGAAACTACAAGAGTAGTCACTGGGTTTCAGCTTATGGCAGCTAGCACTCTCCCAAATGACTCCTGGGCATGGCTTAAGTAGGCCACATTCAACCACCCCATCTTAAAGGATCAAAGAGATTAGCTTTTTCCATTTCTGAAAAGACAAGACAGAATAAGATATATGAAGCTGAGGTCTGAGTAGTTACCTAAGAACTTTTTTACATTCTACACTTTCAAGTTTAGTTCAAATATTCCCACAATTTCAAATCCAGTATTATTATCTTCACATAACAGAGGAGAAATTGATAATCTAAAAGTCAGATTATCAGAAAGCATTTCGGGACTGAAATAGCCTTGTAAATCTAATAAACTTGCCAAGACTACACAGGAAAGAAACTGATGAAGGTTATTGACCACTGATCTCTTGAGTCTTTTACTGGCGCTGTTGTCAATGGACCAACTTTCCTTCTCTTCAGTGGAATATCCTATATGCTGCTTAGAAGATTATAATATACAGAGACTTTTAGGTATCTATAAAAAAATGAAATGAGACAATTCTAGTAAAAACTACCAAGGTGTGCTTTTGAAAAGTACTTATTTCTGTTTGATTATGCTAAAGTATAATGAGAATCAGAACATAGGCTATTTAGGCCACTCTCCTAAGAATGCCAGTGAAGAAATTTTATTACAGCTAAAGCAAATAAAAACAATAACTGAATAAATATTTTGTTCATCCGTTGACATGTAATTAATTACTATTCACAACTCAGCAGGAGACGATGTTTAAAATATTATTGTAGCACATACCAGATGTCCTACTTTCATATAATGGAAAGGAAAATGTAGGTTTAGCAAAGTATAATATCTCTCAGATTATCTCAGCTCTACAAAAGAGAAAAGTTAATGATGGATGTCTAAAAGCATGCAACAGGCTATTCAGCATTCCCAAACTTTCAGACAATGACTATTTATAGTGAACTAGAGAGACTATGTAGAACATGAGAGTTTCTTTCCTTAACTGAATCCTGGTTTTGCATATTTGGATAAGTCTGAAGAAATCTTAGAGCGTCAAAACTGGGACACCAAGACTGAGGTGCATTGAGAACCCAGAGCTGCTCAAAGAAAGGCCTACCACCGGCAAACTTCCTGCTTTATACTGAGTGTGGTGTTTATGGTATGGAATACTTTATTTGGCCAGTTTGAATCAACCGACCTAGCTATGTCCCCTCCCAGTTTCTTGTGCACACCTGCATCTGCAAAACAGGGGAAGCTAAAAAAGTAGATGATCTCCTAGCAACAGCTATAAACATCAGTGTATTTTCCACCTTCCTCTCACACTGAATTTAAAAAAAACAGCAACTGCTGAAAAGAAAATCAACTCTATCCTAGCAGAATGTAAAAATTACCTGGTAAATACTAAAACCAGTATATGTTATCAACATTTTCCTCATAGTAAATCCAAAACACAGCAGTAAGCCAACTACCATGAAGAAATTTAACTCTATCCCAGCTAAAATGTGGGCAGCTACTGACTGCATTTATATAGGGATCTGTACAAAAGCACACTCCTGTGCAATATCTGCTCCTAGGAGTGGACGTGCAGGGCAGCAACCTGGCTTCACTCAGCTTTAGGATCACATAAAATACTATATTTAAAGTTTCGTTGTTTCTTTAGCAAGTTTGGAATGTTAGGAAAGCTGTCCTTTGTACAAGAGTGTACAGAGCAGGCACATCTCAGAATTCAGTGTTTGCAATCCTAATTCCTCACATATCAGGGAAAATGTCTAGGTAAATTCCTGCATACACTAAAATTTCATGATAAATGCTATTGAAACTGCTGAGAAGTGTTAGAACCATGCCTACTCATCAAGATTGCTACACCTCTATAAAATGCTTTAGTCCTACAGCCATCTATCTTTCCTGATAGCATTAGCAAATTAGATTACAATTCAGTATCTCAGACGAGGTGACAGAGTACACTTGTTGAAAAGAGTGCATAGCAACAAATATATAACAGGCATATTGAGCGTTAATTAGGTGATAGACAGATCTGCCAGATTTACCAGGCACATGGTTTAATTCTGAACAGCAAAACCAACTTAAATAAATTTTAAGTATTTCCAAAAGACAGAAAAATATAAATTCAAAGCAAAGGATCAACGAGACCACTTAACACTTTGTTTGATCAAAACAAATTGACACTAGACAGCTTAACAGACACAGATATGCATACAAATCACTCCCTTCATGACAGGACTAATATTAACCGCAAGGAGACATGATGCATAAATTCAAGTGCACAAGAACTTTGTTTCCTAAAACTATGCAAAAAGATAAGTCCTGCCTAAAACCATAGCAGAGTACATGGTCTTATGAATGAGACGAAGTGGTTTCTATAGAGAGAGAGGCTAGGGAAGAAGGGAGAGGGAGATATTTTTCTTGATTTCCTCTCTCAGTTTCTCCCCCAGGTTTTACTAGTGTTACTCTTTCCAGTCTCAGAAGATACGTGCTCTAAGAGTCGCTCTCTCCTTCCTCCCCAACACAGAAGTAAAATATATATTTAAATTGAGAATAAAATTCCTGTGGATTTCAGAGGATGCTGGATCTATTTAAGCCAACAGTTGGTGAATAACATGACTATCACATCTTGATGATTATTACTGCCTTATAAGGTGAGAATCTCACAGTTACAGTTAAATTTTATATTTTATTGTTTAATTAATCATCTGGCATTCTTATCAGATGATCTGTCTTATTTTCTATTACAGTGTATTGTGTTTCATTTTCTAAGCCCTTATTATCCAAGCATCTGCACTGCTCAAAATTTAGTCATATAATTTGTGGAATTTTGCTTCATATCATTCAAAGTTCAGTTTCTCTAACACTTCTGGTGTTCTAGTCTCTTGCTTCACAATTATAACAGCCTATGAGTCTCCTAGTGGATTAGTGACTTTGCTATTTCTGGGGATAGTTTTGTTGGGATGAAAGTGTCATCTAAATTAATATTTAAAATAACTTTAGCTATTTTTGTGATATTGCAACTGACTCTGGAATGTTTAACCAGTTAATTTTAATAACTCATTCTTAATTGCATTTTTCATTGTTCCTGTTGTCTTCCTAGTATGTTAATACTTATGCTGAGAAATATTTACTTAAAATATTGTTGTTAAGTAAATTGTAAACATGGACAGAACGTTTGTTGTTCATCTCAGTTGAATTTAAGTAATAAAAGCTTATATAAAATGGCCAATTGTATAATATTATACAAATCCAGGAGCCTCTTCCAAGAACTCTATGGACAAATGGATTTATAAGGTGAAACCCAGGAAGTACAATGCACCTATTGCAGCCAAAAATTCTGTCTCAAACCAGATGGATGCAGGAACCACATTCATAAGCCAATACTCTTTTTATTGCTGTAGTTAAGACTTGTGTGTCCCCAGTTTACAGCCAAGAGCTAGTTTGCTGGGCTACAGAATTGCAGTGTTCTATTTTGGTCTCATCCCATTTATGTTTGATTTTAGATGCCCTTATGGTTATATCACTGGTATTATATCCAACTGTTTAGACTATTATTTTGGTTTCTACTGCAGCTGTGACTTCTTAATACTGGCTGCAAACCATGAAATGATGGAAAATGCAGAGGTAGCATCTTTTGATGTTTTTTCTATTGTTGAATAAACTTCCTGTGGACCAGAAAAAGATTTGGGAGCTGATGGCAACACTTGGGGTCTCTTTAAGAAAATACTGTGATAATATTGCTGTCTTAAAGAATTTCAGTATTATCATCCATAAAAAGACTGACATAGATATATCTAAGTTTATTTATTTATTTAATATATTAAACTTGCCAGATTGTACTTTTAGTATACAGGAGTTCGATTGAATGCTAACTCTACTTTATTCCCTTTTCTTTCGAACTTCCATGCAGGTTCAAAGCCTCAACTGTAGATAGATATTATTTCCAGTCAACTATTTTTACGATTAAGCTGATCTTTCCATCAACGATCAAATCTCTGTCCCTCAGTGATCAAATCAATTTAACCATAAAAAAGAAAGACTAAATTTGAAGACTGAGTAGCAATTTAATAGGATAGTTGAATACTGAAACAACTGATTTGTAGTGCCTTGAAATGTGGTGTCTTGAAACGTACAGATCACAAATTCTAAACCTTATGGTTTCACTCATAGTTTTGCATTCATATTAGTAGGTATTCATGTTAAACGTCCTTACATGTATAGAAACTCTTATTGAAGTCTTAATCACACAGGTGTTCTGAAATATCAGAGCACTAACTCAGGAATATGCTATTAAAAGTCTTAACCTAGATTTAATGTAGAGAATTCAGTGTTGTTTCATGCCTATCATCCATTTTCTTCTGAATTGATATTGAATTGTTACTAGCAAACTTATTAACCTCTGTTGAAGTTTTTCAGTTTTTCTTCTTTTCTTTCACAGAATTGCATGGTTGATGTTGAAAGGCACCTTGGATGTCATCTTGTGCCAGCACCCTGTTCAAGCAGGGTCAGTCAGAGCAGGCTGCTCACAGCTCTGTCCAGCTTGGTTTTGAATATGAACAGGAATGGAGACTCCACCACCTTGCCGGGCAATTTCTGCTAGTATTTGCCCACAGTCATAGTTCATTTGTGTTCACAGGGAACTGCATGTGCTTTAATTTGTATCAATTGCCTCTTGTCCTGTTTCTGTCACCACTGAGAAGTCTGACTCCCTCACCTTCACATGTATAATATCTGTCTGAGTTTTCTTTGCTCCAGGCTGAAAACCTGCAGCTCTCGCAGCTTCTCCTGTTAAGAAAGATGCTCCACTCCCATCTTTGCTCTTTACTAGGTTCAATCCATTAAATCCATATCTTTTTTGTCCTGGGGAGCCTAGAACTGAATCTAGCACTCCAGAATAGTCATACCATAGACTCTAGTCTACCAAACACTCTTCACTGGGAGAAACATATTTCTTTTCACCATGAAAACAATTTTCTTGACAGCAGTTCCTGTTTCTAATAAGGTTTTTTCTATACTTTGTATACCTGTTAAACCAATGGTCTTGACTGAATCACTGATGCTCATAGGGAGAAGGACAAAAAGAGTCTTAATTTAGTACTCATGCATTCTTATTTGTTTTTTCACCAGGATCCTGTTCACTTCTCAACTTGTGAGTGTAGCAAAAATATGCTTTTATCTATAGAAAAATGGGATGTAGTCTGGAGAAGCTGAATAATTCGCTGCCGATCAGTCTTGGCTACAGTGATGAGTATTTAGCATGTTCTTTTAATAAATGTGTTTAAAGAATCTCCTTCTTGCTTTTGATGATTTATCTCTAAAAAGAACTCAACCGCTTTCACTTCTGTTATTAATGATGGACAACAATTGTTTGAAATATTTTTCTACTTCTTCCCAGAGTTTTACTCTGTTCTGAAATTATAAGCACCCTGTTCATATACTTCCCACAAAATTCCCCTTTTCTCAGTGGAATTTTTCACACAACTAAAATAAATACTGGTGAATCAGAGTTCTTCTCATCAGTCTGTGCAGTTTCTGAGATACTCAGTCTGTACAGGAAGCATTTTGGTTATATAGATGCTGAAGTTTGTCATCCTTTTCCAGAATTCGTTGTTGCACTTAGCTGCTTTTACTTCCTGCTATATATGGTTGTTAACTTAGCTTATTTTCTACAAAGAACATTCCATATTGCCATCAAGGCTAGATAATTGGAAGTTTTCTACTTAGGACCTCAAATATGAACTTTGTAGGACATTAGGGCTGGGTTTGACAGTGTACGTCTCTCCTATGTCACTTTAAAATCATTACCTATATATAGTTCCCCTCACAGAGTCTCTTTTCTAAATCCAGAACCAAAACTAGAGTTTCCTAGCTAGCTTGATAGTTTTTCTTCTTCATTTTCTTCTGTCTCTCAATAACAAGTTCATTAGAGAAAATCATCTTTCCAAAATATAAATACAGGAGCAAAATAAGAAAGATGTCTGTACATCAGATAATTCCACAATTTTATCCTTTTAGCTATTGGCAAATAAAGGGCATTGTGTAAGGGCATGTTTCAGTACTTCAGCTTTTTCAGGAGTTATGTTTTGGAAAGTTTCCAGAAAACCAGTCAGACCAACACTAAGATACAGGCAGGCTTCACAGGTTCTCATGTCTATTGCAAACATGATTACAGAGTAAGGGTATACTGGTTTATTATCTTTTTAAAATTAAACATTCAGAAAAGCTGTTTGAATATCTTATCATAAACAATTATTCCTTGGCAATCAGCATGGCTCTAGAGGTCGTTACCACTTAGTATTAATGCAGGAAACTCTGTTGCAATTTATATTTAGGGTTTATTCTGTTTTGGTTTTACACTAAAGACATGCACCTCCTAATTTTAAGCACTGTAGACCTTTTTCAAAGAGGTCTTTAAACATCTACTTTGTTTTAAGTAGGTCCTTAAAGGCTTTCTTAAATGAGACACTTTCCTAAGTGATTAAACGTATGCCAAAATAAAGTTAGCAATTTGTAACCTAGAATAAGGTATTTGATATAATTTTTCAGTAGAGTGCATGGAATGAATAGGACATTTTTATTTTTTTGGCATCCAAAGACCAACTCAAATCCCACATCTAAACACCTGAGGACAGAGCTGCTTTGTTTTTTCCATCAGGCTCTTTTCCCAAGGGATTTTTCTGGACGTTCCTCATCTCCTACTTTGTTAGTCCGGTATAGCTATAGTCAAAACTTGTTATAGACTGATAGACTTGTTTCTCCGAATATGCATTCTCTCATGTCACTATGAATCCAAAGCCATGTTAAGCTTGGGGTTTAACGGCGTATCTGAAACTGTAAGGATGAAGCGAGGACAGGATGATGAAAGAGCTAGATTTTGATAAAGGGGAATGATGATTGCTGCTCTCAGTCTTCACAGGCTAGTTTTTCCAGATTCCAACAGGGAACACTGAGTGCCTGCCAGGGCCAATGAGATTCTATTAGGCTGACACTGGATATCTCTGCAATTCTTTGCTAGTTAGACTTCTTACTATTTAAAGCTCTTTAACGATTTCAGAGCAGGAATGGAACATTATGAAGAATTCCACCTCCATGTATCTTTTACCTCTTAATCTACAGTCATGGAAATTTTGGCTCTACCTCACAATGGCAGCCTGGAAGGAAGTACTGTGAGTTCAAACTCCTGCTACTTCCTAAGAAGAAAAGGTATGGCTGACTCACTAAGATCCTCATGCGTCAAAGACTGCAGCTGTTTCCGTAAGAAAGCCATAAAATGCAGTTACTCTCTGACAGTAAGACTACACACATATGCAGGAGTTAAGAGATGGACTTAATGATCATGAGTGACTCACTTTACATAGGTAATCCCCCTCAGGGAATACCTTGAAAGTAGCACAATCTCTGGACCTGTGTTGCTCCTGAGTCCTTCCCAATTTCCCAGGCCTGTGTTCAGCTTCCAGGATGTTAGAATAAAAACTGCCTGTATAGTGGCTGGAAGAATCCATAACTTAGGAAGATGTAAGAACAAAGCAGGGGAAGAGAAATTGTCGTTTGGAAACCACCTCTGAAAGATCAGGATGGCAACCAGATAGGACTCAGAATACTGAAGCACTTGCCTTTCTGTGGCATTGTGCTACTGCACTTTGCTGTTACGTCTGCTGGACACAAAAGACAGATCATTAAGGGACTGGGGAGAGGTTCACAGTGCAGAATGGAACCCAAGGATGCAACTGCTGTGGAGCACAACATACACAGCAAATACAGCGAGGAAATCACTTAAAACTCATCTTAATGAGGAAACTAAGTGACTGCAAGTACTCTGGAGAAATTATGATTACCTTGTTGCTTGAAATTTATTATTTGGTGTTTTTTTCAAGATAATTTATGGTACAGAGAAAAGAACATGAACCGACAATTGCTTCCTTTCCTAACACTGGTGTGGATACAATTTTTCCCAATTCATAATAGTTATTACAGCTGCTCATATAGTTTCACTCCACATTCATTAAACACTGGAAACTTCTTCAGACTTCTCACAGTTTAGCTAGCACACTATTAATTTGTCAATGCTGAATTATAAATGTATCTGATTATCAGAAATTTTTTGTTGTTGTGAGCAATTCAGATTGCTTCCTCTGGAAGCTCTCAAGCAGGAACTTGTACATTATCTCTTTGTATGTTCGGCACTTGTCTCCCCAAGACCCTTAGGATTTAAGCATAGACTTCATGCCAGAGAGCCTTCTTGGTTACCGTGTGTCCCTACAGGACACATCTCTCTATAACTGTGGTGCCAGCTCTCCACATAGGTAATGTGAAGCTTCCCTTTGCATGCTTTAAGGAATGTGCTGCAGAAGATAAAGCACCTCTGAAGGTGCCCCAATGTCCTATGAATCCACAGATTACTTAGATCTGTAAATTAGGAATGCACAATTATAACAAGGTAGCTAAAGATCCAGTCACCTTGAATCAACTCAGCCCATGACAAGATAAAACAAAAATAAAATCTATTTGTGTACAGAACATACAGTTATAATAATTTATAATAGCCAAGTGGAAAGAGTACAAGGAAAGCAGGCTTAACTGACTTGTATTTCCAATCGTATTGGAAATATCCCTTGTCCACTTTGTTTGACATCTTGACAAGACAGATGTCAAACATTCAGTTTTCATACATACTGTCCTTCTCAGATTGTACTCATTAAGGAAACTATTAAAGAACCTCTCATCTGGATGGAGTGTATTCATATCTTTTATTGATATTTCTCCAGAAGATTCAGACAGCATTTAAATTTTCCTCTGGAAATCATTCTGCTTACTTATATGCAGGCTGAGTTGTATGCCAATTACAATAAGCCTTGCTTCATTTCCTCACCTATGCAAAATATCACTCTGTCAGACCAGCTACCATCTCTTATACTCATTAGCCAGTTGTAGGGGTAAAACTATTCTTTCCCCACCCCATTTAAATGACCCAGAAATGGTGGTTACCACATTTCACTCTAAAGTGCTTTTTTTTGTCATCATATTCTATATTGATCTGTATATTAATAAATGTATTTTTACAATATTTAAGGAGGATTCCTCTGAGGGTCTGTGACTAACTAGATAAACAGAGAGGAATTCACGTATCTAAGGCAATGAAATAAAGTTTATTCTAATCAATAATTTTAAGGGAACCATAGGTTTTCAATTTTTCATCTGCTTTAGGTTTGGTGGGAGAAATCCTTCAAATTCAACTTGAGGAAAATAAATACTTAGACAACATTTGCTTGTCCAAAAAAATAATTCTTACTGTCAGCATGCTTTTCAATGCTTCATGCTCATTAAAGGACAACTCTGTCAAAGTTGCTTCTAGATTCCATGCTCAGTGTGTCACATACTCAAGAAACACCTTTGTGCCTCTTCCTGTATTGCCCCTTCTGATTGGGAAGTTGCCCAAGTATTCCTTAGAAGTCCATGCAGAATCCACTGCCTACAAAACTTTGACCCTTTCTTGGTTGTCAACGCACCGAGAGCTCTGCTGAACATTAGCCTCCTCCTGCATCCTTGTCCTTTTATACTTGTCCATAACAATTTGAGTAATTGATTTGAAGGCTTTCACAGGACACAGAGGTTTTCGTTTGGGGTTTGTTTCCCTCCTGTGTACGTACAGCACTAGTAGAAATGAATAACTAGGCATTCGAGGCACTTGAGCTGTAATAGCTACTTCTGCACTGTTTTGTTTAAAATCTAATGAATGGTTAGAGGACTTCAATTACTGCCAGACAGATACTGGCAAGTTTTTCAATGTGGGTGCTTTCTACTCAAAGGTACCTATGGTCATTTGACTATCAAACAATCTTTGGGTCATGGCAAGGGCAAAGATCTATCCCCTCTTCCTTGGGGGACTTCCATGTCTGATCCAGAACCCATCTAACCACTGTTTTTTGGATGACACAAAAAAAGAAGAAAAAGTGGGAAATGAGATGTACTGTGGATGGGACTTCAGGAATTTTAGTAACTATGTCACACCAACCACATCTAGCCGGGATTGTAGTGGCCTCTGTAAGCTGTTTGAAGCTAGATATCAATAAAATTTCACAAGATCATAGATTTCTTTTCAATATTGCATAAAATTTACTGCAAAAATGTTAGAGAGCACAACATAACTGCTTGAAGTGTCCCAAACTTAAAAGTATTTGATGCATCAGAAACAAAGAGATAAAAGAGTATTTAAAAGATATGTTCCTCAAACTTATGATAGTGTTAATATATTGTTCACATTTGCAGACATGAAATAGATATAAATATATGTTTAGAATTGTTATGACTACAGCCAATAACCAGATTTAATCACTATGGCTACACAAATAAATAACAGCTACAGAAGCACAGTTAATTGGAGGCAAAGAAGATGGAAATAGTTATTTCCCATATTAAACAACATACTGATGAAGTGTGGCCTCTGAACAGACATGAAAATACACAGATATAAATTATTTATAGGAGTTTGATGGAAATGTTAATTTTACTTCACAAAGTGTTTTAGTAGTCTGCATTTGGTTACAAACTATAGAAAATTTCCAATTCAAGTTGATTCCATTTCAGGTCGTGGCAGCAGAAATATTGGTCCTTTTCTTGAACTATAGTCTCCAAGGAGGCCAACAGAACCTGAGAGAGAAAGGGGTACTAAGTTCTGAGGAAAGGTAGTCACTGATTGGACTTTCAAAACCTGTGGTATTTCCCTCTGCATAATCTCTATCTCTCTTTTAATATCTGCTCAGGAAAATAACTAGTGCTATTAGCAACACAGATTTTAACATAGTTTTTAAGGAAAATATACAGGAAAGATTTTAAGGAAAATGTAAGACAAAATATGGTCAAATTAAAACATACAGAGCACCTAAAAATCTTCCTGATAAAAAACCTTTGGTTAGTTTTGTCTTAGAACAATTTTTATGGAAAGTCAGTCGTGCTCTGTGGGACAATAAACATGTGCATGCCCCAGGCTTGACCGTTTAAGCACCCTTTACGTATTGTGTGGGTAGAGGTTAGGGGAAAAGAGTGAGGTGGAAAGAGAGGTTGCAAGAAAAGATGTTCTAGCCTTCTGAAGGTTTGGGGTTTTTTGCTTTATTTACCTGCGTGCAACAAGTAGGGTACAGAATGTGGGGAGAGTTGAGGATGAGTGATACCTGCATTGGCTCTCCCTTTGCTTCCCTGTTCCTCTTCTTCTTTAACTTCATTTTGATGAAGTAGTTGGAAACTTAACAGAACAGTGTGAAGTAAACTGCTTTAGGCATTACCTTCACGATCGTTTGGAGAGCACTGAGAGACAACTGCCGCAACACGCCTCAAGCAGGATGCCTAGTGACCGGCACCACAATATGGGCCAAAAGCTGTATTTTCAGTTTGGATCTTATTTTCCTGAAATTGTCAAGACTGTGTTTTTCTAGAGTTTATGATTTCTGGAGCAGCAAAAAGGTTATTCATATTGCCAATGGTCAGTATTGGAATGAATTAAAAGATAATTGAAAATACTGTGATGAAAGAGAAATCAACAGCTGTATTCTGGGAAACGGCTGATGAACACACACGTCAGAAAAATAAAAAAAAAAGAAATAAAAAATGAGAACTGGGAATTCCGTCAGTCTGTTATCTTGGAGAAAAATAAAAATGTGGAAGTAGTCAAGACATTATAAAATTAAGACTATCTGGAAGCATTATAGTCTGCATTGGCCTACGTTTTCTTTCAAATGCTTTTTTCCTTCCAGAACAAATGAGAACTCCTTCCCGTTCTCAGTCTGCGGGTTTGGACCAACCCCCTCTAAAGGAAATGCTCAGCTTATGTTTCTTCTCTTAAATCCTAATGGGAAGAGGGAATCTGTTTCTCAATTCTGCTGCATTAATGAGCTGAAGATTTCCAGGCAAAAGCCACCCTGCTGTCAAGTGAAAATTAAAGTAATCTCAAACCAGCACTGGTTTATACTTGTATCCTGTTTATCCATTGAAACTCCAGGAAGATGGAAGCAGCTGGAAAACAGCCCACTAAAATTTTGTCTTGTTCTTATTACTGTGGGACTCTCCCTCATCTTTCTGCTGGAGATGAGAGTGAATTTAGTTCAAATTTCTCTATTGAACTCAGTGATGAATACTTTTTCTTCAGAATTGTTTCAAGACAGAAGCTAAGATAAAGAAATGTCACAGAAAAACAGTTCTAAGGCTATTTTAACTGAAAAATGCCATCTCCCAGCCATTAGGCATCTTCTTGGAAGTTTTCTGAAGTTCCAGGTGCAATGTTTTTCTTAAAGTACTAAATTTTGGTTACAGACAGGGAAAAAACGTACTAAAGCCAAGTGAATCAAAAGGAGAACATGGACATTTTTTTCAAAAACATAGAGCATTTCATAAAGATAATTCCAAGTAATTTAAATCTCCTAAACAGTTTTCTTAGGATTTCAGGAGGCAAAATACCATACATCTGGCTCTTGGATCATCAACACTGTTCATTGTTTCATTAAAGCAGAAATCATTATATCTCAAGAATTTATTAATGCTTGGAGTAAAAAGTATACAGCAATTTTATCCACAACATGGTGAAAATTACTTTTAGCACGTATAGAGTTTCAGAGTTATTTTTTAAGCCACAGCTACAAAAGTGGAGCAGCAGTTCGGCTACCTCTGTACAGATTCCCATAGGAATCATTCACTTTATCCATATTTGAAAACATCAGTATTTATTAATTGGGAAGTGATTTTCTGAGGCATGATTGTTTATATACCATTTGAAAATGTAAGCACAAGGAATTCAATCAGAAACTGGACGTACTTCTGTTTCAAGCACAAATATTTCGATTCAGACATGCCATAGTTGCTCCCCACTGGTCATCCAGAGAGTCACTTTCTATTGTAATCACCTTTACATTACAGTGACATTTACAAACTGAAGCAATGAGTTCCACTTATTCTTTTAATGTTATTAAAAATACTAAAGCATCAATATTTTTACATGTATTTTATCAGGGATAAATAATTCAATTAGATACAATTATTTAAATAGCGTCTCATAAGCATACATGTGATAGTTCGTTCACACTCAAATGCCCGGAATTGTATCCCTTGCTTTCTGGTAAGGATTTTTGTCTTCTTTTCATGAATAAGAAGCCTTCCTTTGGTAGCTTCTTCAGGCTGGCTGTTTGCTGATCTTTCAATGAATTATGTGTGTGCTAGTACTTAACCTTAGCATTTAATAGCATTAAGAAGTTTATTATTATCTATTGCTTTATTTAGGCCTCAAACACAGACATTTTTAGCCTAAATTCTCTTAATCCCCATTTCCCATTCTCTGTTACCCTTTGAAGTTATATTCCTAGCTTCACAATGCAGACAACTGAAATTAACAAACAATCCTTTTTCGCTCATTTTCCAAACTTAGAACAATTTTTTTATATGTCTCTTTCCAATCTCTCAAGCACGAGTGGTCTTTGGAGGAGGGCCAGGATTTCTATAAGGACAAAAGTCAGAAGAAGACTCCAGCATAGCTTTATATAATATAAATAGAATCAACCTGTAATGTTCTGAAAGATTCTGATTGTTGTATTGCTACCCTCATATATTAAAAATTTCTCTCCAAATGGGCAATTAAGAACATAATAATTGAATGGAGGGAGCAAATTATTTTACTTCATTTCTCACCAAGAGGGGAGTATGGAACTGGCACGCTGTTTAAGAATGAGTAAAGTACAAAATGCTCATTTTGAAAATGAAAACTGACAAAGAAGGCCAAGGCCAAGGAATAATAATTTTCACATTGATGCCAATATGACCAGAATGACAATACATTACGCATTGCAAGTTGCATTGCAATCAGGGATACAGTGTAAAGACACTGTTTATAAATTTAAATACACATATATCTCATAGATAAATTTTCCACTTCCGACATTTCATTTTGTTTGTTTCTTTGTAATATAAAATTACAGTAGATCGGACATTCTCTTCATCGGGAAGATTTTTAAAAGTCCCAGTAAGCAGACATTAGATGGTATGAGCACTCCATATGAGCTATTTGAAGGTAGCATGTCTAGTACTAATGCTATACATGTCTGGTTTCAGATATGAAGATTTCTGCATTGTACCCTGAAAGCAAGCTGACAGCTTGCCTGGACATATAAAGTGGATAAGGAATGATGCACATGCATATATAGTGTAAGTTAATATTCAAGCTAATATTTCCACTGAAAAGGAATTGAGATACCAGTAATGTAATAACACAAAGGGTCATCCGATTATAGTTATGTTTTTGTGTTACCACACAAACAACAAGTGATGTTCTTAAAGACTTTTTTCCCTCTTTTTTTCATAGTTGTACGTTAACCACTGCATCCACGTATGAAATTTTTTCAATTTTTTAAATAAATGGTGTGCTCAATGTAATTAATCTGCATTCCTGTGGTCTCCAAATACACAATAGCAAGAAATATGGCTTCGATTCTAGTTACAGACACAGGATACCATCTGTCTAGACAATCAAGTAATGTACCTCTAAAGTGTGAGTTTCACACATGAGATTGCATCTCTGAAATGGAAACTGCTTCAAGAATATTGGCCAGAGAAAGGAAAAATTAGATTCTGTTACATTGTCCTATTTATTTTTCCCACTTGCACTTCTAGCCAGTCCACTGGAAACCTTATAACCAAGATATTTGTTTTTTTATTGGATATGCCAGTTTTTCCTGTAACACATTCAATGATCAGATGGCACCTTCTTTCCTCTAATTTTCTGGAAAAATGCATATTTTTCATTGAAAGTGTATAATTAATGTTCATGACCAAATTTGATGATATCAACACAGATCACAGAAACTAAAACTAATTATGTAATCCAAAGCTTTACATCTAATCCCATGACAATTCAATCATTTACTTTTCAGACCTGAGTTCATATGAAATATTGAATGAAATTTTTTCTGATTTTTCAGTTTTCTCTATGTAATTTCAATAATGAATATGCACTGATGTACGAGATTTTAGGTTGGGACATGCCAGAAATCTTACAAAAATATTAAGTTTAGGAACTCAGTCGGCTTTCTCCATTTGTACTGCCTTCTCACTCTATCTTTTTAAAATTATGGCCCACTCCCAGCTGGATGACTACACTGGATGCAGTTACCAGTGCAACCAGCGTCTCCTCCTTTTGCAGAAGGTGAGACAGGCATTTTCATGATGTGGCTAGCAAGGCAACTCGCAATAGGTTATCATCTACAATTCTTTCCATTTCTTTTAGCAGCACACTCAAATCCTTCTCTGGCTTACAGAGTGATTAGTCTTTGCTCATATCCACACCCAAATCCCCAGTTTGCCCAGCACCACCAACTCAGCGTCAGTGGGGCTGCTGAGTCATGTGGAAAACTTACTGTCATAGACAGCACAGTCGATGCCTAAAGGAAGAAAATGCATCAAAAGAATCAAACCAAAGATGCGAGAACCTTCTTAAAACCTTACATTCCTCGAATATCCTTGTTTTTAATCTTCTCTATCAGGGAAAGAATAGATGGGTAGACTTGGCAAATTGTATATGCAAATTGCTTGAATAAATTTTGCCCTCTTTGATCCTGTGTGCGAGATCAACCCCTTTGGAGAGGTTTGTATAGCTACAAGAATATTTAACAGATTTTTATCTGCAGAGCTTATTCATATTTGTACAATAACAAACATACTTGGAATGCAAAGGTCATCTAGGGTCAGGCTTAATAATGGCACCAAAACCATTCTGAAAAGTCTATCACAGGATATGTATTTGAAATACCTCTAGATGTAGGGACAGTCAGTGCAGGCAAGAGGGGATAGGTGAAGAAGGAGGTCTGCAGCTGCCCAAGTCTCTGTGCTGTGGCCTTTATGATACCCAAGCAGCAAGGATGCCTTCCTTTCTTCATAGGAGAAAAGGAGGACAGCTGTCTTTTAAATGCATATCTTGCCTGTAGACAGGGAAAACAAGAGTAACGAGTTTAAGGCAGGAGTGCTGAAGAGAGGCTGTTAGACAGAAAGAGTCACACATGGAGGGCAAATGAGGAGCAGCCAGGCAGAGAACGTGTAAAAGCCTGTGTGTGTCCTGGCAGCAGGGAGAGAAGCAACAAGGCACTCTGCAGAGAAAGCCAAGTACTAGATCTGCCAAAGATACTGGGATATTTGTCCAGCCAGCAGAGCTGTCAATCTAAGTGTTGATTTAATTTGACAAAGCAAGAAAAAAGTCAGAATTAACTACTTTCAGACTGAAAGGCTTGGCATTTTTAGTATTTTAAATGACACTAACCTTTAACATCAGCAGAAGGGGCCAGCAAGATCGGAGGTCCTGCTTTTTGGATACCCATATAAGAGAGTAAACAAATGAATTTCAGCAAACTCTGTATCTCTAAATATAAGAAGATGGTACTTTCACCTCATGCAATATTTTTCAGTTCAGATTTGGGAAATAAAGTAGGATATAAATATTGTATTTTTCCCACTGCCTGAAGAAAGGTCTTCTGTAAATGTAGACCAATCAAGAAGTAATTTTGGCAGAGCTGCCAGTACTGTTGTTCTTTAAATATTAATGATTTTAAAAGTGTATTTTTTCTTTTCTCTCATTTTGCTACCCTGTTTTTCTGATTGTGAACAATCCATTTGCTTCAGAACTATGTTTTATTAAGTTTTGTAATAAATCAAATAAAGCAGGGGAATTTGAAAGGAATAGAAATTTATTAAATAAATACTAACATTTTCATAAAGCAGAGAGGGAAGACTTGCCTTCACCTCCAAGTGATATACAGAAATTGCTTTCTGGCAAGCCATTTTGGCACAATTCCCCCTTTGGATTTCAACACTGGTAACAGACTGAATGTCTACTACAGGTCTTCAGGAGCCCAGTGGATTTCCTATTGATTATTTGGAGCAAACAGAATTAAAGTACATAAAGTAACAGTCCTAACTTTCTTGTTTCAATGTCTGTAGAAATTAGAGGCCGCTATGTTATCTCAAACAAGCAACAATTGGCCTGTGTTCTCTAAAACAGTACTTTTGTGCTGGGAGCACATGCTCATTTCACTGCCTAGTTGTGGCCCTAGTCACACTGTTGGATCAACGGTCAAAGCTTAAATCTTACCTAAGCATAAAAATGTTTATTCTTTCAGAATATTACAGGTGGTTACTGAGAAGATTTGATGGATTAGGTCAGAATACTGCTGCAAAAGCAGTTTATACTTTGGAAAAGAAAGTGATAACTCTCAATGGGTTTTTTTTTTTGAGGCCCATTAACAAGATTATTTTCAATTAGTTTTGAGAATGGAACTGGAAATCATTGCTTCTCTGACTACGTTTACTCACGGAGTGTGTCAGTGTGTACAAGGTGTATATGTGCATTTTTGCAGAACAGAAACCTCTTGAGGTATAGCAAGTCCGCACTGGGTTTCCTCTTTTTATCCTACCATATGAGCCTCAACTAGTGTGTCTAGCCCTGGTTTCAGAGGTTTGACAGGTTCACACAGTCATCCACATCACAGAGACACTGCCAGTGACTTCCCTTCACCTCCTCTCCTTTCAAAGACTGAAATTGTAGTATTAAAAAAGTCTTTAAAGACTCAACAAGACAGTTCTTACAAAACTAAACTGAGTAGAAGTCAGATAGACAACAATCACTGTAGCTCAGCAGAAATCATGGCTACATGATTTTTACTAGTCAGGATCTAGCATAACTGAAATAAAGGTGGATGAAAACAACTATTTCCTTGCCTTATTGTGTTAATGTATGAGAAATAAAAAGTAGAATTTGAGACTAAATACAAACAGCAAGTCACAAAACATGTACTTACAAGTGCTCAAAACTTAGTCTACCTGCGTAAATGGCTGGAAACATCTCATATCCCGTTATATTTGCTTTCTCTTCCTACAACAGCTCCCTCTAAATCAAGTGACTAGTGGTGACAGCCATTAACAGGTTTCTCTGTGCAAATAAGCTTGTCGGTGTATTTTAATTGTTCTACTTCCAAGTAAAGGAGAACACACGATATTTGGTGGTGTTAAGTTACCCATTCTGGAAACATTCTGTAAAGTTCTTTGACATTTAATATATGTTATTGATGTAGAAATTCAAAACTCTTTGATTTTTGGATAGGTGGTAAGATGTTTTTCCCATCTATAGAGGGACTAGCGCCAGATGGTGAGACATGACACATTTTCAGATTTCATTTAGAGAAAGCTATTCTACACGAAGTTGCACAAGACTCCTTCCCTTTTCAGGGACACGATTAAGCTTCCTAACTTCAATCCCAATGTCTCCTTCAGAAAAAAAGAAAAAAAGAAAAAAAAGAAAAAAGAAAAAAAAGAAAAAAAGAAAAAAGAAGGTTATGCAGAAACCAGGAACTGCTCAGTGAAAGAAATCTGCCCTTCACATTTCTGCTGTGACTTCTGCTTTCACTCTAGGACTTACTCCATGAAGCAAGGAATAAACAAGACCTCTTTTCTCAGCAAAGAGACTAGCTTCTGGCCTCTTCTTTACTTTTACCTTCACACTGCACCAGAAACATAAATAGCCTAAGAGCTGATTTACACTTAATTAGAGGTTTCTCTCAGGAAAAAGAGCTAATACTCAGACAGCAACATTTTACTAGCACTGTGTACTTGCCACTGAGCACAGGGGGCAAAGGGAGTTCAGGGAAGAGGCTTTCAGCAGTAAACTGACTCTCATCTGTGCTAGAATAGATGGATATGATTTTAAAACTGTTTATCTAAGCAGAGCTGTGACAAGAACCAAAAGCATCCTTATTAATTTTACGCTGATAACAATGCAGAAAGACAAAGCAGAACAATCACCACCCTGCCCAGGCTTTCCACTTACAGTCTGGCACATAAGGAACAACCTTTGTCTTTCAACCAACTAAAAATATTCCTTGAAAAGTTGTATTACCCCAAATGCAGAAGAATTAAAAATTTCTGCTACTGATTTTCAGTCACCCGAGTAGAGCTTGTCCGCAAATTTTCTTAGAATTTATGACTAAACCACGTGGAAAAAATGTGAAGCTTAAGACAGAGCTTTTATCCCTTGCTCGTATTTCTATTATCCCCAGTTTTTTTAAGAACGGGTTTACCATCAGCAAGAGGCAGACTTTAATTTTATCAGTAAGCCAAAAGAAAAAATCACATTCTGAATTTCATGATTGAAAGATAAACACTTTTGAATATAGCAAAACTGAGGAAAATTTGTCACCTTCAGGCAGCCATGAAGTACAAAATTACTTGTGTTGTTTGGGGGCCCTAGTACGGAGAAAGTCAAAAGTGGCTGTACACTTCTGTTAATCAAATAGGACACAGTCAAAGACAGATGTTTGTGACTCATGCAGTCATGGTGTGTGCTGATTTCCTCTCTTTCATTAAAAAAGGCAAGACTAAGTACATGGGAACAATTTATATAATCCCGGGAATGTAGTAAAATTTCCATTTTCTTCCCTGTAAGAACAGCATTTAAGATGTGGAAACAAAACAGAAAAAGTACAATGGGTAGTTTTTCTATTTCCTGAAACTTTTCTTGCTCTAGCTGGAGGAACGTACTGGTACATAATTAAAACATGGGTCCAAAACATGACAGAAGAGGCACTAATTAGAGATGTTTCCATGGATGCTATCTTCCTATTTAAGTGTTATGACTTATCATAAAACAGTGCTAGAACACTGAACTCTGCAGGCTAATTTTCTTGATATATTTGGGATCCAAGGCAATAACTGAGGTAGTTTACTGCTTTCTGAGATAGATTTTATTATGTTATAACCATCTTCTGAAATCTTTCAATGTATAAAGCCAACACAATGTATGGGATTTTAATATTCATTTAGTATCCTGTCTGCTTTTAGCAAATTATTACTTTTCTTTTCTTTGGTCTTTCTTATATTACACTTATATATAAATATGTATATATATATAAATGTGTGTATGTGTGCATGTTTGAGTATTTATAAAAGGCCATTTTCTTTAAGAATTTTTGTTTTCATTTTAACAATGTCAACTGCATGGCCTTCCATACCATGATGTCATCTGTGAGACTCTTAAACCTTGAATTCATTTATCTTCATGTAACCCTCTGAAGCAGAGCTGTTCTCTTAACCTGCATTTTTTCTGGAGGAACAAAGTTTGAATTATAATAGGCAATCCAGTGAATTTAGGAAGCCTGTGACAGAGAATATTTTGGGGTTTGAAGGTCCTAAGGTCTTCTCCAGTGTCTTGATCCTCCATTCATTTGAAAGTTGTTATCTGTCCGCACACTCTGATAGTGGAGCAATGGGGTAAGTAGGTGTGCACGCACATGCAGAGAACAGGAGTAAAAACTGAGTGAACATCAGTACTGGATTACTGTAATGGTTGTCATTTTCCTGAATGAAGGTGTTATAAGTACCTGTATCTGATGTTGCTTTGGGGCAACTAATGCGCTCATAAACTGGATCTGTACCCATCCTGCCTGATGGTGCTCGCACTGCACCTTTCTAGGAACATAACTCTGTAAGCAGCCCCATCGATTTGCAGCATGCCCATCTTTCACTCGGTGATTGCTCAAGTGGGAGCACGGCAGGAGAGAGCAGTTCCACGTATCACTGTTCCCCAGCAGATTACCTAATAAGATCATTGACATTGTGACTCACATCAAAACAAACCATAACCAAATGAAAATATACTTAATGTATAAAGTACTGTTTCTATACTGGTTCTCTTGCTAGAATATATCTCAGCATGATTTAACCTCAAGCAGGTGACAGAATTCTCTGCTAATGCGTACTTTTGGGAGCAAGCCAAATTCAACATGATTCACACCGTGAAGAATCTCACTGACTTCACCTTACTTTTGTGCTCCTTTGTGTTTAGCTTGCAACTGTGGGTGCTATGAGACAAAGGATCTATTTATATTGTTTATAATTGAGAGGCCTATCGAGAGAAGGAGGTAGACGGTGGGTTGCTAAGCGAGACACTGGAAATTTCTCCACCCAGTAATCCATGGGACCATTTTCAATATCTTTTTTTTGAAAAATTCTCAACTACCAGATGCCAAGAATGCAAGGAAAACTTGGGTGACTTTTTCTTACCTGGAAAAAATGAGTTCTTAGCTACATATGTAGAACTCCTCTTCTTGTCTGGGCATGGCAGAACGACACAGATGGGCAGAGCTAAGAGACCAGTCACTGCAATCTACTGCAGATTTGTTCCTGTAAATGAGAAAACAGCGTTTAATAGAAGCTGTCTGAGGTGATTTTTCAGAACACTGTGGCAAAGGCAGAAACTGTGACTTTTCCCTGGCTCCCAGCTGAGAATAAATCTATTCTTTTCATGTAAAATCAAGCTCCACATTATAGAGGTCATATTATATTAACAATGACTTAAAAATCCATACTCCTGTTCCTTTGCTGTTTCCCACAAGATTGGGCTAAATGTAGCAGTTTTCATTCATTCAGCTACTATTTTGGTCTCTACTCCTGCACTTCTTCCTCTTTGGACAAATTTCTAAGCCTACTCTTTTCAAAGATCTTTGAATAACGAACTTTTCCGTTTCACTCAAATGGACTTCAAGTATTCTTGATTCTCCCCGAGCCTGTCCTGTAACATTATCTTTCAGCTCCTCATAATGCCCTCTTTTCTTCATTTCATCTATGTTGGCCAATCTTAGCCTAGAACATGCAAGCAGATGAAGACCTTTTGAACTTGCTGTGGGCATTTTGCCACTAGAAATCATTTGACTTGTTCCCTGAGTACAGGTCAAATGCTGGGGAGCCCTTCTGGGGAGGCCCATCTTACGCACAGCAGTCACGCGATTTCCACTTTCCCCAAGAAGCCTATTTCTTGCATAACTTAGTAACCAGAAACCTCAAAGTCTAGTCCCTCCCAGGACACAGAGCAGAAGGATTAGAGGTAAGCTTGCACAGACTTCTGGCATGGCACCTAATACCTTTGCCAGCATGAGCTTAATTTGATATATTTAAAATGATTATTTACTGAAAAATAGGCAAGAAGGGGAATGTGCCAAACTCTTGCATCTACACCTTCAGTCTCCACTTTCGGCTGAACAACTCTACTCAAGAATGTACAGTAGTGTGGGAGACAAGTTAAAGAACGACTGCGGCTGGCCAAAGAGGCTGGATTCCCAGTCTGCGGGAAAATAAGAGTTCTTGAAATTGGTTTCAGCCCAGATAGGACAAAAATCAACAAATGGAAAATTCCTCATGAGCTGGAAGCTTCTTTAATCTTTTAGTAACCCAGTAAAACTGAAAAAAATATGTCTCGCACAACAGCTGCAGGGGTCACCCAAGGATGCTGATCCTAGGGCAAACTTGTTAACAGGCCACACATGGCCTAGGCTGTAGATGTCCCCATGCCCCTAAATGAGGAGAGCAACTGCCAAACCCAACTGTGACAAAACACTTCCTTGGTTCCTCAGTAAATTTACAATCAGCAATAACAACTGTATTTGTAATAGCACGCCTCAGTCTTGGAGAGCAGAGGTATCCAGTTTTAAAGACAGGAGTAATCAGTGCTTGCTGTCACCACAAAGACTAGTCCAGACTAACCATAGGAGTGACTCTGTCTGTGAGGCACTAACATTTTATTAAGTTGTGAAACATTTCAGAGTTAATATTGCTGTATACTCAGGGTTAGTATATTCCTTTTTTTGCAACATTTCGAGCCCTTAAAAATGTGTTCTAACAAATCAGCTGACAAGATCAGATTTTGAATGCTAATCTTGGTGATTCAGACAAAAATCAGATTATTTTATGCCATAAATTCCTATTGAATCTCCATTATGAAGGCTAATGGAAAACCCCATTGGATTATCGTTTGACGTCAAAACTGGCACAACACAACCTGCAGACATCTGACTCATTGTGTTAGCAGAGACTTGGAAACTTCCAAGGAATCTTTCCTCTATTTAAACCAATATAATTCCCTGGGAAAGAACAAATCTGAAAATGAACTTGTCTTAAGAATTTTTCTTGTAATTCCGTTTGGGGAGGGATTGGCTTTCTCTTAAGAAACTAGAAGGGAATTCCCTCTGAGTTTTTATGGAGACTGAAAATGAACATTGTGGCTTTTCCAGTAGCTCTAGTGGGTAGTTTCCTATAAATGGGAATTAATAATTTGTACTTAAGAAATGTGGTGATTAACTGGGTTTTTTGTGATTTGTTGATTTCCTGATGACACTAATTTCTATGGCATCAATTAGTGGATCTAATTTATATGTACACATGCACACACAAATTATATCTAGGTTTACCTACAGATTTTTCAATATCAGAAGTATCTGGACCTTAACCACACCATTTTTGCTTTCACAGCTTTTCAGATCTCAATCCATAGCCTAGTGCATTGTTAAAAAATTCCCACAGTACTAAATGAAAATATAGTCTTCCATTGTTAAAAGACAGCAAATTCACATTACAAAAAAACCCAACTCTGATTTAGAACTTTCCACGCATAGCAATTGCAATATTACTTTTCTGTGCGTAAAGATGCATGAGTGTAAAATGACTAATATAAGCAAAATCAGCTTATTTTCATTATCAGATGGAGTAATTATACTCTTCAAGGAATCATTATTTCAAGTTTAAATACTTAACTATAAAAGGAAAATAAGGGATAGCAATGTAAGCAGCAAGGAAAAAAAACAACAAAGGATAACAATGTGCCAGATAAAAAATAATTTTTTAAATTTGTAATTATTCACTGTAGCAAGGACAATGCTTTTTCACCAGATTTTCTTGGTGCGTGGCTTTATAGCAAGATAGTAAAAGACCAGTTGAAAGAAGCTTGCTCTTACCTTCACTCCGAGTCAAGAGGCAACGGTGTCTGGGTGAAATTTCTGAAAGTATAGGATACCATGAGCACTTTAAACACTGCTTGATTACCCTTTAGCAGGAAAGTAATATGCAGTTAACTAAAAGAGGTTACAGTTGAAATAGATGTAACTGTCATTTCAATGAGTTCTCTTCACTCAAGAAACTGAATTATGAATTCTAGTTTCTTGCTTTGGCATAACAAAAAGCTGCTGTCAAAATGGGACAATAAATAGTATTTCAAGTTGACAGGGATTTTTTGGTTTAAAACTATTTCACTTAATAAAAAAATAAGATTAAACGGAACCAAAACTTTTAATTGATATGTTTCACCAATCTACATCCATCAGATCTTCAAGTTTAAATCCTCTGATATTATTTGAAACAGGTATTCATTTCTGAATACCCATGTATCTTAGTTTCAAAGCCAATATCTCAAAAATGCTCAGACATAATTTTGGTACCATACATAATATTCAGGTCACTAAGGAAGCTTTAGAAGAAATAAACAATTATTCTTTTCTCCAGAGCTGCCAGCAACCTGTAACATGAAGGGTTTGCACAGATGAAGTTAGTGAAAAACAGAATCGTAAAGAGATGTAACACTACAGCATGCACAGTTTGGATATATACACGGCAGTCTTAGTCCTTCATCTGACTCTGTGTAATGCCTTTCTGAGCCGGAAAGCAAATCCACTTAAACCAGTAAGAACTACAAACCAGCTATGAGAGCTGACAACAAAAGTTAGGCTTACCTTCTCAAACACTGCAACAGCTGGGATTTGTTACCCAAACACAGGTTGAAACATCTGGGAATGAAGACAAGGACTTTGCAATGTGGAAATGATGATCCTGGGTGCATCAAAAACAAATGTTTAACTTCTGCAAAATCACTTTGTCCTCTTCTTTAGGATATGGCTCTGTAAGGGCTGAAGACAATTTCAGAGCCCTATTTTTAAATCACAATTTTTACCAGCTTCATGAATCAACTCTTCAAACTCATAAAAATCATTTAACTCACAACTAATTTTTTCTCAGTGTGAAGAAGACTGAGGAACCTGCTAACATGACTTCAAAGAGCAAATGAATGCCTATGACCAGCATCAAGTCAAAGTTGTCAATAATTGATCTTTAAAATATTTTGCCTCATTGTTTTAACATAGCAGTATGATATTTCACCTGAAAGAGCAAATATTTAAAGCATTAAATTCTTAACATATCACATAGTTCTTTTAAACGTAGTTTTTTCAAACACATTTGCAATGGCTCTGTTGTATTCTGTAACAAACTCTTCATTCTGATCAGGACTGAAACTCTCAGTACAGTAAATTCTAAACAGATATTGATTCACTGATGATGATGCTTTAAACTGGTTTGTGCTCCTTTGAGTAAAGGTACAGAATTTTTATTATACATCTGTATTAACTTAAATAGTTTTAAAATTCAGCCTTCTGAAACTGCTGTGATGGTCCTTGAGCCTTGGGACAGACACAAAGGTGAATCCTCCAATGAGTCATGAAAAAAACATGTACATCCCACTGCAGAAAAAATAGTTATATGCTAATTAAAAATGGAAGCCAGAACTGAATACATCTTATCTGGTGTATTTGCCTATTTCCTTAGGTCAGATAAGGGATGTACACTTTTGTTCATACTTTATTCCATCAAGGCATGACTGACTAACTGGAACTTGCTTAAATAAGGAGATTTTAGCAAGCCATATTTTGTTTCTCCACATTGGTAACTGTCCTGGAAACTGCTGGTTGTTTCCACAAACCACATGCCTATTTGCCATCTTTGTAGAAGAAAATCTTTCAGAACAATTTCACAGGTGAACAGTATTTCCTCCCATCTTATTTACTACTGAAAATCTTAAATTATTTGACTTCCCTTAAGCCCATTGTAAATTAAAGGTTTACATGGTAAGCCTTTATTTTTTAAATGACTATGTTATCACCTCCATAGAGTTATATCTCACTTTGAGGAAATAGAAAACCAACTTATTTCTCTGACACTCCAAACATGTGCAAAGGCACATGTTTTAATTCTTGGTCCTTTTACATTTTGGCATAGAATTTCCTTGTTTTATAATATAGCCTAAATTAAAATTAATGATGTGGGATCTTGATTTATCTTTCTATCCCAGGAATTCAGATGGACAATTAGCTTAAAGCAAGCTTTGCTGAGTATAGATCTCACAACCTTAATTTGGCTTTAAATGTGTTCATATTCAGTGATTCCCTTAAGATTTTGATTTAACAGTTGAAGTTACATAGCTGTGGAGCACAGAAATAAGACAATGTCACGCATAGCTAAATATCAAATTCAGTAAGCTCATTTATTACCTCACAAATCTCCATGTGGAATCTATCTTGGAAGGCGGCACCGGAAATTCAATGGTCCCAATGCATGGGTAAAGTAGAAGACAGTTCTGTAGCCACACTGTGTTCTCCAGAATTGAGAGCAGACTGATAGAACCACAGCTCTCTTGACCACTCATCCCAACATACACAAACCACACAGAATTACATAGATTATATAACCTGGTTGCACCCACTTCCATCTCTTCTGGAAATGTGATTGTTATCCTATAAAGCACAGCAGTGTTTTACTTCCATTTTCTAAAGATACTTCCATTTTCTAAAAATACTTCCATGGCATAGGGCATACAGTGAGAAGAAAACTGGACTGGAATGGGAAAGTGGTGCTTCTTAAAAAACGTTTGTCAACATCAATGTGACATATATATGCCTACATGACTCCTGTGGGCCTATTGGAAGGATTACATTCACGTCTTGGGCAGAAGAAGTGTGTGCGCCCTTGGTAAGTATCAAATCAATTAGAATTCCTTCCCAATACTCCTAACTCCTCATCTGGCATTGCATCATGGCCCAGATGTGTTATGGAGAAAGATTGCATTCAGAAGCACTCAATTCTGAGAATCACTGTAAAGAACAAGTCATCTGGCCAAATATTGTCAAATCCTGTCTTACCATGGAATGACTCAATTATGCCTATGTCACATCTTTTCCTTCTTCTCTCCGGAAATCCATACACTGATTTCATCACAGTTAAACATGCTTTGCACCTCTCACAATGAATGCAATCTAAAGACACCTGTAAAGGACTTATCTGACCATTTCAATATACTGGATCAGGCTGTTGCAATCTAAAGCTTTGCAGGTCATCACAAAGAACTGGCCTGTGCTCTAGATTCCCAGAAGTCACACAGTTACACTCTCATAATCTGAAACTGTCAAAGAGGATCAGTGTCATGTTAGACATTTGAAGAACCATCTGATTTCTTTTACTTATAACTTAAGGAAAAAAAGAATCTGGTTAGTTTATGTACATGGAAGGCTGTCAGGAACCAGGAACAACTTTTCCAAAAAAATTATTTCCTTTAAATAAAGTAATTTTTTTTTACAAAGTATGACTTAAACCCCAGTACAGCAAAAGACAAAAGGTTTTAGGGGATTAAGTGGAAGTTTTTTACTTTTGTCTTACTACATGCTTTTTATTAATACTTAGTCTGCATAAGCATTCTTAATCACTAGTAACCATCAATTGAGAGCTGAATGGAGGAAAAATAAATACACACAGATAACAGCCTGAATATATGTTATCTCTCAGCTGATCTTTAATAGAAGCAAAGCATGGCCAGAAGAGAGTAGGAGCAAAGGCAAGGAGGACTGGAATCTAAGTAATGGAAAACAAAAGGAATAAGAAAGCACAAGTGCCTTGGATGAGAGGAGAAAGCACAAATAAGTCAGAATGATGGTGGTTCGGTTAGAAGGAGCTGTTCAGAGAAATGATTAATGAAAGGATGGAAGGAACTAGGGAGAGGAAAACAAGGAACAAAGAAATGGAGTGAAGATTCTTTCGATACATTGAAAGGAAAGGTCCACACAGAACGCAAATTTAACAATGACCTCCTGAAAGGAAATGTTTACAGCTATGGATTTTTTGAATGAAAAAGAATGAGGGTTTTTTATCATTTACAATTTTCAAAATTCCTAACAAATGGTGGGAAATCCGTTGCTCAGAATGTCTGCCCTTGGATATCATGACATCTGTCTGTCTTCTAATCTCTCTCAGGGGTCAGATGTAGCCAAAAAAGTCTGCACCACCAGCCCACACAAAGGAAGATGATGTGCTAGTGTTATCCTGTGTTTGCAGCTCATGCTCTATAAGTATCCACTAAAGCAGTAGCACAGTGAGCCTTTTATTGCAGTAAAGTGTTTCTACAAGACTAGGTAAGTCTTACAGTATCCTATGCTGAGCATTGTGCTATTCTAGGGAGCTGTTGTTGAGTCATAAATGGAGCTAAACTAATTTTTTCTGTTACTTCATTCATGATGCTTGTGTGTTTCATAAAACATGTCTAGATTCAGTAGATCAAGATGTGTTCTGCTGGAAAAACCCTGAGGAGATAGAAACCAAAGTAGTCTTCCCTGTTCAGAATGAGTAATTCTTCTCCCCAATTTCCTTGAAAATGAAATTCTGTTCTCTCCCAAATTACTCAGAGCAAGCCACATCCTCTCACCAATAAGTGAGGAAGTAAAGTCACAAGACATGTTGTTGTCTTCCTAAGGACATGATGAAACTGTTTATAGTGTTTCAATCCCTGATCCAAATTTAAGCTTGACCACTTCAAATAATTCAACCGTGGAGCCAGATAAATATCTGTCTCCTGCCTGCCAGTATATTAGGTATTTCCCAACAACAAATAAGTTTATTAAACAAACAAATATTTGGTTATCATTTCTTCATAAAAGAAAATATAGTACACTCAACATTTGAAAACAGAAACTCTAACAGATAATTCAGTCTTGAGGAATATGAGCAAATAGCATCCACATTAATCTCAGCAACTGCCTTAAGACTTAACAGACTTAAGTTAGCAATCTGGGGATTAAATGTCACTGCCTGCATTTGGCCATGATGAAAAAAAATGTCATTTCCTATCCAAAATGTGTTAGGAAACAGCCAGGAGTACAACCTCTTCACTCCCCTGACTACCAAAACAGTATAGAGACATATTAACATGTAACATTTTCCATGTATCTGAACTAACAAATTAATAAATAAAGTCCCAACTTCATACCGTACCTGTTGAATGAAATCTTTATGACTGTTGAGGATTAATATTATGAGAATGGGCCAAAAATGCAAATATGTTGTGAGAAAGAATTCAGGAGTGCAAATGAAGAGCCAAGTGATATCTTCAGCAAAAATATTTTTGTGTTGCCTTCTCAAAAACTTGAAGAAAGAAAGCAAAAGGAGAAGAAAAGCAATAACATCAGCTGTGGTTTAAGTTTTGTATTTGTACTAAGACTTTTACTCCTTCTTCCAAGGCTAGATGAGATCCTAGTGCAAAAAAGTGAGCTAATGTTCACTCTCTCTCTCTCTTGCAATAAAATTTCCTTGGTAAATGTACACCTATACAAACACTTTTAAAGAAATGAATCTTCCACTCTTTTCCACACGTATTATGAGTCACAGTTGATACATCAGGACAGTTGTACACTTTTTTAAAAAAATACCTCCAAAGAATAAGTGTTATTGATTTACATAAATTACTTCAACATTAGAACATGTTTTCTAACCTCAGATGTGATGCGACTTAATGCTTCAAACCTGCCCTCCTTCACTGGCCTGGTGACATGGGAGCATCATGGCCTTGCCTTAGTCATGAGTGGAGCACAATAGCAACTGGGCTGAGCATGGCAAGTCACAGCGAACATGACAGTGCAGACAAGAAAAGGGAGTGATAAACCTCAGCACAGGGTGTGCATCAACAGTGAACAAGGTAAAAGTAACTAAAACTGCTGGACAGATGTACTGTGGAACTATCATGGGCTGATCAGATTGGCAGACAGTGCCAACATATGTCTGGAAATACGCTCAGCAGTGGAGACAAAATGGTTTCACACAGTCCCGTGCCCGATACTGCAACTGAAAGCTGAGCTGCTGCCACAGAGCAGAGCCCAGATTGGCAGGAGTGAGTATCATGCCACTGCCACCCCCACTGCCCTGTCACAGTAGGAACCCAAAGCTGAAGAAGTAGAAAGCTTGGTGATTCTTCCAAACACTCTCTGGTTCTGCTGGTTCAAAAATTGTGCCTGACAGACTGTAATATACAGATGAAAATCTTTTTGCTACCTAGAAATAATCTCTTCCCAAGCCTAACAGCGAAATAACCTGGAAATATTAGCTACTACAAACTGTAGTCAGTGGAGTTAGTTGTACAAATAGTTGATAAAAAGCCTTAGTACACATTTAAGGTACACATTAGTTCATATTTAATTACACCATTCAGAGTCTATTTTTTTAAATATTCCTTAGGCCACCAACAGACCATCAGAAAGCTCAGAAAACTCTGACATCATAGCAGAACATATGTTGGGATTACATTCCATTTTAAATCTTTGATATCTTTAGCAAAACGGTACTTAAAATTGTGTGTATCCAAAATTTTATTTCAACTGCAGGACAACAAAACAAAACAAACATACAAAGAAAAAGAGATCCGACATAAAGAGGTGATGTGAGTTGGATTAAGAAAGACTGTGAATGATAAAGGATTATGTGGCAATCCGGGAAAAGTCTGGCTCCCTCAACTTTTCTTTTCCAGAATGTGTTTCTCAAAACAAGCCAAAGGTGTAGCATTCCTCCCCAGCCTGGGGTATTTCAGATTTTTGGGGGTTTTGGTTTTGGGGGTTGGTTTTTTTTTTCAAAGGATGAAAGGAAAGTGATTGTGCAAGCTGGATGCCTCTGAAATACACTTCCTCTATAAATGTTTTTCCACTCCACTGTTTGCTAGCAGGGAAGACATAAAAATGTAGGCAAAGCTTTAACCTGTCAGTCTATGTACCGTTCCGAAGGATGGAGTGTTCAACGCAGCTGCTAAGCCAGAGGGCAGTATTTGCGGGCATATTTTATGGTGAAAATGCTGATAGCGAGGATTAGTACCGTTTGTTTTATTCCAAACACTAAAGGTAAAGGTAACCGTGGCTGAGCGGTTAAAATAAGTCACACCGGGTTTTAAACGCAAACACCTTCGCGGGGACGCAGGTAGATGCGAGACTTGCGCGGTCCGTGAGTGCCACCTGGTGCCCATTCCAGCGCTGCCGGAGCCAGCGTGTCCAGTCCCGTCATAGCAGCGCCCTCTTCGAAAAGTTTTCAGAACTGGAATTACAATAAACCTACCCGACACATAATCTTAACTGGAAAGTATTCTGTTAATCAAAGCCAGGGAAGGAAGCTTATTCCTTGTTTATTAGAATTCCCAGCTCATAAAAAAAGTAATATACTTCATGTTTAAGGAAACTATACCCCATATGGACAGTTTACCTCACTATCTGCTATTACAGAAACATAAGAGGAACGACACTTTTCATAGCACCGGTAACAAACAGGTCTTCATGCAATGAGAGACACAGCATAAAATTTTAATTCTGCTCTCAGCATAAGACAATAAAATCTCACATGAGCCAGAAAGGATTGCAGGATTCCTCATTCTTGAGATCCAAACCATATTTTCTGTAATTTAACCTGGAATAATCGGCACCTCTATGTCAGTATTATTTTTCAGAGGAAGATCAAATTTTATTATTACTGCTACCACTTCTCTGTATTGTCTGGTTTTTTCTGACTATTGATTACTGTCAGTCTCACTGGGCTACATTAAAGATTGACTGATGGATTTGACACCATTTTACAGATGTGGGGACTGGCACTACCACAGGGTTTCTGTTCACCCTCTGAAGGAATATTTTCCTCTGCTGACAGAAAGCAGCACAGGATGGGGGGCAAACTGATTGAGAGCAGTCCTGGGGAGAAGGACTTTGGGGGTGCTGATTGATGAGAATCTTGACATGAGCCGTCAGTGTGCGTTTGCAGCCCAGAAGGTCGACTGTATCCTGGGCTGCATCAAAAGAGGCATCACCAACGGGGGGGGAGGTGATTCTGCCCCTCTACTCTGCTCTTGTGAGAGCCCACTTAGAGTATTGTGTCCAGTTCTGGAATTCCCAACATAAGAAGAGTATGGAACTGTTGGAACAGGTCCAGAGTAGGTCTACGAAGATGATCAGAGGGCTGGAGCCCCTCTGCTGTGAGGACAGGCTGAGAGAGTTAGAGTTGTTCAGCCTGGAGAAGAGGAAATTCCATGGAGACCTTATAGTGGTCTTCCAGTACATGAAGGGGCTACAGGAAAGCTAAGGGTGGACTTTTTACAACGGCAAGAAGTGATAGTAGAAGGGAGAATTCCGTTAAATTGGAAGGGGGCAGATTTAGATTGGACATTAGGAAGAAATTCTTCACAATGAGGGTGATAAGACACTGGCACAGGTTGCCCAGGGAAGCTGTGGATGCCCCCTCCTTGGAGGTGTTCAAGGCCAGGTTGGATTGGGCCTTGAGCAGCCTGGTCTGGTGGGAGGTGTCTCTGCCCTTGGCAGGGGGGTGGAACTGGGTGATCTGTGAGGTTCCTTCCAATCCAAACCTTTCTATGATTCTATGATTCTACTATTCTGTTTAGCACTACCTATTCCTCTTTCACATGCACCCATGTTCAGCAATGGGGAAACCCAGATCTAATTTATCAAGGAAACAAAGGTGCATCAGTCATAATGCTGTTTCCCCTTGCATCCACCCTGCTGCTCCTTCTCTGATGCCACCAATAGGCCATGATCCTGCTACAGTGGATGGAGAGGCAGGGTACTCAGCTGGAAGCACAGCATTGGTGAGGTAGAGGAAGCGGGAGACATGGGCTTTAGAAGCTGAGAAGTATGGGAACATGCAAGAAATAGTCAAATACACAAATTTATTTCAGGAAGAATCGTAGACAGGAAATATGGATTCAGCTCTCTTGTGCTAAACCTTGGGAACTGAAGGGTCATCTTCTATTCAAGGCCACCCCTCCAAACTATGGGATTTGGGGAAGGTCTAATTGGACCTGGATTTATCAGCTGTGTAAAACTTTAAAGCAAAGTTATTTTTCCTTAACAAGTTTGACAATAATAGTATAATGAAAGCTAAACTAATGCTAAGAGTTTAAACAACATGATAATTAATTACAGGTAATTCTTTACAGCAGGTGTAATAGCTTTAAACAGGCATCTCAAGTTCAGATTTCTAGGGATGTTCAGTGCTATTTTTCATTCTCTATTACTTTGTTAATAGCACGCTCTGATCTATTTCATAGTATAAATATAAATTAACAAAGTAGCTGAGAAGAAATGGAATTCACTTTTCATCTAGTTTTGCTGCATACACTGAAACCAGGTTTTTGTTTTGCAAGTCTATAACATATCTATCTACAGACCAGTTTCAGAAAGAAAATAACATTTCTTTCCATCTTACCACTTCCTTTCTTGACCATTTCTTTAAGAACAAAATCAGTTTCCTCTCACCTTTCTGTCATTCAGCCTGACGTTTACCACCTTTCCTAGGACTCTCCTTTAAAAGGTGCTGTTGCATGAAGTCCATTAGGAAACACGTTTGCTATTCATTAAGTATTTAGCAAAGAATTTCAAAAGAATATTTTTCTAGGGTATGCTGCATGATGTCAGAATTCAGAACGCTGAACTCAACAGCAGAACTGTAAACCACCTATGGAAATAAAAAAAAAAGCTGCCTTCCTCTTTCCACAGGAACAATTTGAAACAGGAATGTTGTGCTAGTTTCATTTCAGAATGCTATAACATAAGACTTTCATTTTCTTTACTTGTGAAAGAAAAGGTGAGAAAGTGTTGGAACTACATGAAGAGGAGAATAAAATTCTCATAAAATGGAAGGAGGCAAAAAAGCAGGAAGAGAAGGAAGATTCCATTAAAGCAGTAAGGAGAGGATAAAAAGTGGCAATGACTCCAGTTTCCTTTAAAAAAAAAAAAAGAAAGAAACAGCTGAGAGCAGATACAGTAAAAGAGCTGTTAGAAAGATTGTTATATAAAAAAAGGGAATACTTTTCAGATCCCAGAGACTCTACTCACATCTCACAGCCACTTGTCAGTAAAAGCAAGTTTAAAAAATATGTATCATCTCACAGCTTGGAGATGGGGGAATACATTTCCATACAGTAAGATTTAATATTATTTGAGCTGACCTATTTCCTTCAGTTTCCCTTTTAAGGACAGTTTGGATTCTGCAGAAAGCGAGAGGACTCAATTCCACACTCTGCCAGAAACCTGCTTTGTGTCCCATATATCCTTACTTTTTTTTTTCTCTGTTTACCTCTTCATTAATTTTCTTGGCTTTAGTCCAGGCCTCAGAGGGCTGGAAGAGTAACTGATGTCTACAATACCAAACTGAGAAATGCAGGGAGAGGAGGATAGGGTCCATCAGTCTGGATTATGTGGAATTTTTTTAATTATTTGTTTTATTACCTTTTTTCCTAACCAATAGAAAAAAGCCAGGAATAAAAATTTGACTCAACATGAGACATTTCGTTTGAGTATTGTAAGAACAACATAGGAAATGAGCAGCAAACTTGCAGCTGACATTTTTTCCCCTGCCCACATACCAGAGCACTCACATGGGAGTACCAGGTGCAAGCCCTGCTTCTGCCTAAGGGCACCAATGACATCTCACGCCTGTGCACCTAGTCCACCATGCTGCAGAGCCCTTTTTCTCTGCTTCCAAGATAGATCTGGGATTACTCTAGTAACAAGGATTACTGTAGTACAAGAACGGAGTAGCAAACCCCACAAGTTTCCAGTCAGCATGGGAAAAGTTTATATCATCAGTTACTGCCCTAAATCAGAAGAACATGGAGTCACAACTGGGTTTCTCACCTTGCAGGTGGGCATCTTAGTCCATTACTCCAGGCTGGAGAGTTTTCCAACATAGGTTTCTGGCTGCTTCCACACTCAATGAGCATTTTAAATGTCATTTGGACAGTAAGAAGGTGACTTCTCAACTTAATGGCAAGGACACCCAGCTTTCAGTTGCTACTTTGCTATTTTTAAAAATGGAAAGACAGCTCACATTACAGTCACACTATATAGACCAGTAATCTGGATACTTCCTAAGAAAGTATAGGAGAAGACAGAATTCATCCCAATTTCACACATTTCAGGTAAAACACTTTCAAACATGTAAGATATAATTGCACTAGGACACATCAGGTACTGAACTTCCTGACTGCACCCTCTATGCTAATGAGCAAATACGGGAGTCAGAGAAGCATTTAGCTCAAGCACTGTTACTGTCAGGGAGGGTTCATACGTAACACAACATGAGCAAAAGCATCCAGAGGCTCTGTAGCCTGTCATTCTCCATTGTTGTCTGTTTGGAAAAAAAACAGTGGCCATAACCAAGAGCCTGCAAGCCATCATGTTCCCTTTCCACCTCCATGCTTTGTTTTCCCTGTGAAATTGTTTCCCTGTACAATCTGAGAGGCCACTAGCCCACAGTAATGTATGTGGTGGAAAAAATATCTACAAGTAAACAAGTAACAAGAGCAAAGGTGTATTTGCAGACCAACATTTACGACTCACTAACGTAAATCAGAATTGGCTTCAAAGTCTGGCATAGTACCACCTTAAAATGTGAGAAAAATCTAACTTATTTTATGTCTTTTGTGTAAGACGTGAAAAAAACAACCTTCATCAAACTATGCGTTTGTGTGACTGAATCAGACAAACTAAATAAGCAAAAGTCAGTTACCTGTACTGATTTTCAGGAATGCGTGACGTGTTGTTCAGGACTAAACTCTGCTCTATTCACACACTCAATTCATGAAAAACAGATCTTTCTTTATACGTTCGCTACCTCAGCAAGTAATGATGGTGATAAATACTGTACCTAAGAAGACATGTTAATACATGGTGAAGTTAACTTCCTCAGTCTCCAATTAAAAATAATTCGTACGATCATCCTTTTGCAGCATAGCAGATCTCTCTGGCACCAGAAAGAGAGGCAAAGGTTTTTATTGGGTCTTTTTTTCCTCTCAACATCATTACTACTCTAATACAGAAATCTCCAAAATGCAAGGTCTGCATGCTATCCTTTGAGACTCAGTGAATGTCTTTAAAATGCTTAGTCTATTAAAGCTTATAATACATGATTAATGATCCGTGGGCTGCTGATCTGAGGTGAAAGACTCAGCAGACTTTGCCCAACTGTTTTTGCAGATTAATAGTACTGTAAGTTATAAACCACAACTATCAGTGTAAGTATTTCATCAAAGCTCAGATGTACTGCTCAACCCACCTCCCCTCCCCAAACACTAAAAGGCAACTCAACAAGCAAAGGTGAAGTGTTCTCTAGTTTTCCTTTTGCTCTGTAGTCTTAACTTCTGTTTGCTCTCTCGACTTCTTTTTTTTCATAGAACAGCAGCAAGAATTTTGCTTATTTTTTTTTATTTTCATAGGACCATATTACATTTTTACCCATTGTAAAGAACATTTTACTCAGATCAAAAAGACATGAATTTTCTACAGGCCTTTCACTTCAGCCAAGTGCATGAGTTAGTGGCTTTCATCATGAGCATTCTCAATTTAAATAACAACATTCTGCAATACTGATCTCTCTGATGAAAACATTACTTTTTTCAATTCACAAATAATGCTCAGGCAAAAAAAGTATCAATTTGCTATTCCTTTTTACATCTGTAAGTAAAATGAAGACATTTAGAGAGAAATGCATGCTTCTCAGGAAAAATTTAATACTCAAAATAGCATACGTAAATGGAGATATGCACTTTTTTCCCCTCATGGACCTTGATATTTATCAGAGTAACTTCTTGGATGCAAGTAAGCCATACAAAATTTTAACACTGTCAATACTTCATACTATATTTGAACTTACATTAGGTTTCTGGCTCTCCAACTGAGAACACAAGGAGCCCTCTATAAGTAAGGAGAGTGATTGGTATTCCTAAAGTCATTACAATCCAAATAGTCAATATGAATCATAGAATCATATCATGGTTTGTGTTGGAAGGGACCTTAAATATCACCCAGTTCCAACTCCACTGCCATGGGCAGTGACACATTCCACTAGATCAGGTTGTTCATAGCCTCATCCAGCCTGGCCTTGAACACCTTCAGGTACAGGACATTCACAACTTCTCTGAAAAACCTATTCCAGTGCCTCACCACCCTCACAGGAAAAAAATTCTTCCTAATATCTAATCTAAATCTCCCCTCTTTCAGCTTAAAACTTACCCCAGTCCTATCCTGGCATTCCCTCATAAAGAGCCCTTCCCCATCTTTCCTGGAGGCCTCCTTTAAGTACTGGAAGGATACTATAAGTTCTCCCCAGAGCCTTCTCCAGGCTCAACAAGCCTAACTCTCTCAGTCTGTCCTAATAGGGGAGAAGAAGAAATCTAGAAGAATTAGTACATGCAAAGAATATCTAGAACAAGAAATACAAGAATATCTAGAAGAAGAAATACATGCAAAAGAGAAGAACTGTATTGAGTTTGGTGGTACACTCTGCAAGTCCGTGTTGCAATTTGTAGCCCAAGATGATGCCTTCATAAGAATGGCAAAAAAGCATTTAGTTGAATGAAATAAATAGTATGATAAAAAAATAGTAAAAATACTTTTTTAAAGACTAAATCATTCAGATTCTATCTCTGTTCAAAGATATTTCACTTTTGGTGCTCCTGATAGGCCTATGAGCTACCCTAGGTGGGACAGTATAACTATATGACTGCCCTTAGTAATAGGAGCTGAATGCGGCAATCATCAGGAAAATCTGGCTGGCTTATTGCTATGTTTTTCTCTTCATTCTGTCGTTGAAAAAGGTATTGGGTTTTTATTATTTATTTTTGCATACCTGATGGGCAATAAAAGTACTTAAAGTTTTCAGTTAGAGTACTATTTTGTGTTGTCCAGTTCACAAAGGAAATAGAAATGCAACAAGGTGTAGGAAAAAAAACCACAGAAAGAGAGCAAAGACTATTAAATCATCTGAAATTTTGTACTGATCTAATGATAATGATAATTGAATCATAGAGTGATTTCAGTTGCCAGGGACCTTTAAAGATCACCTAGTCCAACCCCCCTGACATGGGCAGGGACATTTTTCACTAGTTCGAATTGTTTAAAACCATTGCCCCTTGTCCTGTCATTACAGGCCCTGGTAAAAAGTTTCTCTTTGCCTTTCCTATAAGCCCTATTTGTATATTGAAAGGCCACAATAAGGTTTCCCCATAGTCTTCTCTTTTCCAGGCTTCACAACGCCAAATCCCTCAGCTGCTCATAGAAGCAGTATTGCATCCCTCTGATCAATTTTGTCACCCTCCTCTAGACTTACTCTAATAGATTTGCTTTTTTTTTTTTTTTTTTTTTTTTTTACTGGGGAACCCATAGCTGGATTCACTATTCTGAGTAAGGTCTCACAACAGTGAAGAAGAGAGGGAGAATTGTCTCCCTTGGCTTGCTGGCCTTGTTTCTGTTCATTCAGCCCAGGATATGATTTGCTATCATTGCCAGCTCAGGTCCAATTTTTCATCCACCAATATCCTCCAGTCCTGCTCCTCAGGGTGCTTTCAATACATTCATCCACAAGTGTTTATTGATATGCGAATTGTCTCGACTCAGCTGCAGGACCTTGCACTTAGCCTTGTTGAGCTTCATGAAGTTTACATGGACCCACTCCTCAAGTTTGTCAAGGTCCCTCTGGATGGAGTTCCTTCCTTCTAGTGTATCAACTGCACCACTCAGTGTCATTCACAGACTTGCTGAGAGTACACTCAGTCCCACTGTCTATATCATTGATGGAAGATATTGAATAGTATTGGTCCCAGTATGGACCCTTGAGGGACACCACTTGTTACTAGTTTCCACTTGGATGTTGAGCTGTTGACTGTAACTCTTTGAATGTGGCAATCCAGAAAAATTCTTATCCATCTGACAGTTCATCCATCTAACTTCATAACTCTCCAATTTAGTGGCAAGGATGTTATCGGAGACTTATAAAAGTCCAGGTAGATAGCAATATGCACAGTAGTGAAAGGGTTATAATGTCTCCGCTTTCCAAATCGAACTAAGCCAGTTTTACTTGCAAAGTCAGTTTTCTTAGGTACAGATTAAAAGGCCATTTCAATAAGTACTTCGCAAGTAAGGGTGGAGATGGCAAATGTACAATATAGGGAAATGTTTTTTATTTCTTCTTTTTGTGGGGACCTACTCCCTAGGACCATTTGAGCGCCCTTCCAGTTCTCTTACCACAGCCTATTTTGCCAGAAGCCAAAGCAACCTCAATGCTTATACCTTACAGCCTGGCTGGAACTCCATTCATTCAACAAGCTCTATAAAGAGATTTACTGACCCTGACTCTCTTGTCTTCTACGAGGCCATGAAATCCATAAAAGAGGGATTGATACTCATAAAACCAGGGAAACAATTGAAAAATAATATGAGAAAACTGTAGAGTTCAACTCAGGATAAAGGGGAAAGGGAGAAATATATGTGATTATGAAACTTCCTTTGGGTTACCTAAGCTTGTCCTGAACAGTATCTGAACTCTCAAGTACACCTGGTACAGCACTGGCACCATATGTCTAAATATGCAACACTGAGTTATTTTTATATAACACCATCACACCACACTGCCATTCATTATCCAAGATTCAAGTTCATACATACTCTTTGATAAATCCAACAAGTAATGTGAACTCTTTTCAGCTGTAAAAAACAGTACTATTTATGGACAAATGTTGTCAACTTTAGTCCCTTAAGTCCTTTCCTTGTAAAGTGATTTGTGGTTAAGTAAGCATCCAGGTTATAAATGGATGGGCAATATAGTCTTTATAAGCAAACTTGAAAGGAATTGGGAAACAGAAAGTATTCCATACCAGATGAGTGGTTCTTATAGACCTTTGTTTTCCAGAAACTATGCAGTCAGTCTAATCATCACCTAACCATGGGGCACACAGCTTGTCCTCCTTCCATGCAATACCCTTCTTTGCTGACTTGAATTATCTTCCTTGACAAACAGTACAAGGTAAGCCTGTAGTTTTGATTTCTGGCACCAGAAAGTTGGGTGCTACCCGGTGGAAGGGGAAACAGACTTCAGGGTTTAGAAACATTTAATGCTCTGATCATCTGCAGTCATGGTTGTCTTTAATCTTGCTACACAGGGTACCCTCTTTTAGCAGTTAATTACAGAAATCCTGGAAAAGCTGTCATCTAAATGTCATTGTCTTGATAAAAAAAGTTTATGAAGTTTCCTCCCCCAGCACCTGCTCGTTCATGTCCTCTTGAACTTTGACAGCCCCTCCTAACACTTGAGGTCATACTGCCATCTAGATTGCTGAAATGATTCAAATTTGAGGGGAAGGAATAAAACTACTGGTGTATACACACCGAATTCCAGGGTGAAGGGGCTGAGGGGACAGGAAGGGAAGGGAAAGAGAGAGCAGATTGCAGGGCTTTTTTTTCCATTTCTGATAATTTTGATGAACTGATTTGCATCCCCACAAACAAGTGAATGGTAAACTATGCAGCAGGATTTGACACAGGCTTAACTTTGCACTTGGAAAAAGGTCTGTACAATCACACCTTACTTTTACCCTTCCTTGGAGCAATATATGCCTGCATATAGGCCCAGTGATGTGGGGGTCTTTGGGATTACTTTCAGTGGGGCTTCCGAGGAAGCAAGAAAAGTTGTTACAGAGACACCTTTGATGCTTCAGATAACATCAGCAGAATGTATGTGGCTTTTTAAACTAACAATGTCAAAATCATTACCAGAAAATCTGAAGACAAATCTAACTGTAAAAGTTATGAAATTCTGAGGTACAGGTCACTCATATATGTGTGAAAAGACGTTACACAGGCAAAATAAAATATTCCTTGGGGTTCTGATCATCTGCAGAGTCACAGAAGAAAAAAATTGTCAGAAATGTTCAAGTTTTCAAACTTTCAGAAACATGAAACATCTTGTTAACTTTTTTCATGGATGTCTTGCATGTTTGATTTTAACTCCTTAACTTTTATTTCAGTCTCAAATCTGCCTGACTACACTGTCTGAATCATATCCAGGCTGCTGTAGATGTGCCAGGATACAAACAGCTGAGCCAAGTAGCTTCCATGGCCAAGATAACAGGCTGGTAGGTATCTGACTGTGAGACCTTATGTTTAGGTCATACTACAATGGGTCTGTAAGCTCTTTAAACTTCCATAACCTGGGTACATTGCAAAACTATCTCTTTCTTTACCTCCTAAGACACAGACTCTTGAGGGCATTTTTCAGAAAAGGATAACAGATTACTCCGGACAGCAAAACCCTGCTCAGTCAACTGAAAAGACTGCCTCTTTTTGCCAAGTTCCAGTTTTTGGACACTCATCAACAGCTCAGGACATACATAAACACATATGGTGTTACAGGTGATTTTCTTAACCCAGGCACTCTTTAGCTTAAACAGTACTTGAGGGGGAGATTTAGGCAAAACATGATCGATGACCTGCCTACTTTCCTTGCCCTACTTCTCTCATCACTGCAGGATGTGCTTAGTATCAGCTGCCCCCAAGTATGCCTTTGGCTGAGAGCCTCTCCCCTGCTGTTGTTTTCTTCCTCTCAGTCAAACAGGAATCCCTCAGCAAGGAAACTGTATCCCTGTGTTGCCCTGATGGTAGAGTTCCCATTCTCTTCTGTGTGGAGGAGCCTGGTGTAACTAGTTTTCCCAGCTAGGCTCTCCCATTAGCATCCTACGCTCTGAGCACCTATGGCACAATCCTCCCGAGCTGACAATTTGTGTTTGATTCAGGCAGGGTGGGCAACACATGCACCGCTTGCTAAACACAAATCACAGTCCAAATTACAATTGAAATAACTATAAGTCTCAGCTGTAAAGAGGCTGCCAGGGCTCTCACCAGGCTGGGTGTACACACACTTGAGGGTATTGCTGTAGGGGTCTGCAGGGTAATTAAGGGGAGCACACAGGATGAAAACTTGGGGAATGTATATCATCCTCATCCACAGCAACCCTAGCAACCTACTTGCAGCATGACATTCTTATGAAAAAATTTTAAGTCTCTGGTATCTAATCTCATGTTTCAATACAGTGGCACATTTGTTCAATAGGTTCTATCAGCCATCCTGCCAGGAGTTAAGCTTAACAAAGCATGAAATTTTGGCTCTGGTAAGTATAGTGGTAATTTAACGCTATGATTGTAGAAAAGTATTGCACATCTGAAGCTATAGGTAGGAAAATATGCTCTCTGTGGTACAGAATTTATGTTTTGTACTAAATACCATTAAGAAAACTCAGATATTGGTATCTGTGCTGTCTGGAACAGCACTAAGAGGAAGACAGAAAAAGGCACTGACTTCACAACTCTGAGAAGGGGAACAAAAGACTTGATTACAGACCTTTGTTGCCATAGCTACCTGCTTAGACTCAGATACAAATCTACACTAGGTCTTTCCCATCCTAACCCTTTCTTCCTCCAAGAAAATCTCCACTGACATGGATTTTCTTTTTAACAGAATTGTATCCAGCTCTTATAAAGATTTTTGTGTCATCAAATGCTGCACATTTTATATTCTACAATTATTTAAAGGTTTATGTAATTTCATTTTTTTCTATTATCTCTGAGATTATTCCTTCAATATCTACCCAAGCTGTCTCTTCAAGAAATACTTCCCTTCATACATATTTACCTAGGGCAATTATGGTCAAGATGTGCTCAGCATAGACTCGCATATCTGCGAGTACCTTCTCCTTTACGTAGTCTGGTGTGCTAGAAGACTGCCTAATGTAAAGGAGCCAAAAGAATGACGACACACCTAAGGAGCTATTGTTTGGTTTAGAGCACACTAAATACATCAGTTGTGCTGGCTACAGCAAGAGAAAAGGCAACAGAGTTGTTAAGTAGTTTGTGGATCCCTCTAGGCTGACGGGATCATTCCTTGGCTGCTCACTGCAGCGTCAGGGCAGCTTTGTGGCACAGGAACGATATAATAAAACGATCTAATGCTCTAGAGGGCCTGGCCCAACACATACAGCAGAAAAGTAGGTCAGAAAGGAAATCTTGCTACTACAAACACAGCAGTGGCAGCAGTCCATTGTACCAGGCACAGGGTTTATGTAAGGAAGTGGCTGGGGCTGCTCCACTCCAAGTTTCACAACCAGCAGAAGCCTGGTGCTAAAAATGCATAGCTGCTTCACACAACAACAGGAATCAACTTATGCATAAGTTTAGAAAAGCAAATATATCACCAATATTACAGTTCTGTGTCTGTGATAATCTAAAAAATTGAATATGATTAAAGAACATATAACAAGCCCTTTCTTTCCCTCCTTCACAAAGAATACCCTGAAACAGAGGCAGTGTCTTTGAAAGCATAACTAAATATTCAGTCAGTAGTTACTCTTGTGGCTTCCTGCTCTTCGGCTCTATTCCCAGTTATTCCAGGGTTTCTATGTGCCATCCCACAAGACTAAAAAGACCTTAAAAAGTTGTACTCAGCTCTCTAGCTTCTATGAAAAAGATATAACTAATGTAAAGGGATGTCTCAGCAGTCTTCCCCAGCTCTCACAGCAAGGGTATATCAGCAGCATAACCAGAGAAAGTCATAGTGTGTCAATCAAAGGCTAATGAGAAAAAAGGGCAGAGAGAAGGACAGACAGAATTACGTATGTTACGGGAGGTCCCACTCTGGTGACACTTACACTGAGACAGATCCCACAACAAAGTGTTCAAAAGCAGCTTAAAGTAGCCTTAACATACCTCCACCATCTTCATCTTTGCACCAGGTTTTTGGGAAAGACGAAATGGGTTCTTCTTTATGCTTACACATGAGCTACTTAAGGATTGTTTACTGATTAAAAAAAAAAGCTTGAATTTAGAGACATAAGTTCATTCAGGAAATAAAAAAATAAAATGGATGCTTGTTTTCTCTGCAGTGTCAGTAATTCTGCCACTAGTGTTGCTGACAATGCTCTTTTTAGGTTCTTACTTCTGATATGCTCTACTTACCAGAGCCAAAACCTGAGCTGAACCCCAAAGGCAGCAGCAAATGCTTGGCAGTGGGAGTACCCAGATGCTAAAATGCATTTTACAGTAACAGGAACTTCAGCCCATTGGTAAGTAACCATTTTGTTGGAAATGCTTACCATAGATTTACCCTGTCTGCAAAGGATCGATCAAAGGAAAAAGAACCTCTTTCCCTAGTAAACCTACCAGGTAAAACAACGTGGGGAAACATGAGCGACTTAAGAAACCCTCTAGTGGATCATGTGCACATTTATTTTGATGTGAAGAAAGGAGAATATTTCATTCTGAATGCTTTGGGTTGTGCGTAAATGTACCCCAGGCCAGGAACAACAACAACAGCAGAAAATCAGCCGTGGCCTCCAGTCCCTGGAGCAGCCCATTCCCTGCATTCAGAGTTTGCTTAGCAGAACGGCACATTTTCTAATTCTCCGCGGCCTGACCTTTAACTTTTAGCCCTCTGCTAACTGTAAATGTGCAGGCAGGCGGGAGTACTAGTGGTAAGATTTTAATATCTCTCATTTATCACAATGGACCGTTAAAGTTGATGCCTATAAACACATAAAATGCATTCTCTACTATACTATTAAAAGGTAACTGCATTTCTTTAAATCTTTTTGATCACGTCTCATTGCATGAAAAGTCAAGATGATGGTCTCAAGGAGCATTGAAGGAGTAATATAAATAGACTGTTAGACATTTTTTGTCGTGTAAGTGATTAAAATAAACATTGCAAAGTCTTCCTGCATGCAAGCATTAGATAATATCAGAGACAGGAGTTTTAAACAATGAGTGAAAAAGGAATAAAGAAAACACTGATTCGGAGGACTGTATAGCTGCAACTAAATGGAGGTGTAATAGTTGGTGTCTGGTTAATGCTGACACCTCTTCAGACAATTAACTTATGCAATTTCTTTTGATTTTTATTTCTAGTAGCTGAACATAACCCAACACTGCATTGGATCCCTTTTTAGGTCCTCTCTAAATTGGAAAGGGGCTTTCATGGACACTTCCTCTTGGGTACACTTTCTTTGAGTGAGATTCTTACTGCTCTTGTACATGATTTTTAGATTTTACAAAAGAGTAAAGTTTTTAACATAGACATTGCCATAGAACTTCACTGAATATTTATAAATTTGTTTTTTAAACTCATAAACTTAATTATATTTTTTAACAGCTTGGATCCCTATTACATTCAGTGTGTAAAATCTCTAACAACAAATTTAAAATAGCATTTTGTACCTCTGATCGGTGCATATACCAATTTAGTTTCTATTTATCAAAATCATTTTACACCCATGACTCTAAGACAAATTTTCTATAGCAAGTCTTTTTACAGATAAAAAAATCTAAAAATCAGTAACAAAATTACTGTCAAGAGATGACTTTGTAAATCCTGCCATAACATTTGACTTTAGGAGCTTGCTAGTGCTCATTACACTCACCAATGAGATTTGTTATTATTTTCATTGAAAATGCCTGATATAGCAGATCTGAAAAAGAAGTAGCTGCAATTAAGTAAGAGCACAACATTTTGTGCCAGTAACACTTCTGACAGGGCAGAGACAAGCAGCAAGTGTCAGAAAGCAACTGATCTTTTTATTTGACAGACATGGAGTGACGAGCATCCTCGCCAAAATATAAAGTCTCTGACAAGTCATCTAATAAATCAAGTAGTTTTGGTATCCTTTCTCACAATTTCATCAGAGTATTAAAAAATCTATCATCCCTTTTCAGTGGAAAAGATCAACAGAATTTGAGATGGTCTGAGTCAGCAAAATCAATTTAGAGGCAAGGGAGCATAGAATACCCTTGTTATCACTAGACCACAGAATTCCGCTCTCTGAGTTCTAAAATTCCTCTCATGCTGATCAGCAAAATATTATCTGTGTCATTTTCTATTTGAAAGTAATTTTTCTCATGGTAATTGCACTACAGTGGCTGCAGTGTCATCACTTCATCACATTGACAAAGGTTGCCATCAGGGATCTCCACAATGACAGTGCTCTCCTTACTGCTCTGTTTTGTTCCAGGGATCCAGAAAAGGAACCAAAAACTGTATCTCACCTCTGCTAACAACCAGTTTCTCAGCTGGGTATAGCATAGAGATAGATGATGAGTTTGCAGTCACAAAGGATATCTTGATAATCAAAGCCAGTGTGCAATCACCCACGTTAATGCACTGCTAGGCTTTTTACAAAGTATTTGAAGTCAGGTAAGACAACTCAAAAGGCTCTGTTTATACATTTTGGAACAAATCCCAGAGAACAGCAATTACAAGCTCAATTTCTTTTCTCCTCTCCCTCCACGATGCTTCACTTGTAACATTTCACAAAACACATTTCTGCCTCTCATTCTGTTCAGAAAAAAAACCCAACCCCAAAAACCAAAACCCATAAACCCATAAACCAAACAAACATAAAAACCTGAAGATTTCATAAGTCTGCAACACAGTTTTAGAGATTTGGAAGTTATAGCTGTGTGACTAGCCTTATTCAGTAGCAGAATCAACTGGAATTGGTTAACTGGACATGGAAAGGATGGTAATCTATGCTACAGAAAATCTGCACTGGCGTGAGGTATATTCATACACACCTGGTTACCATAGATAGCTGATACAAAGTGACTTCACTGTGGATTTTAGCACCTTGCCAGATTCTTCTTCCTTTTCTTCCTATTAGCACCATTACCCAGCAGAGACAAAAATTATCCTGGAATCTGTTCTTTTTTCAGAACAGATCTGGGGTTTATGGAAATTTGTGTTCAATATGCTTTGAAAATACCCTTATGTTTATATTTTTTTATTAAAAAGTTGTATTACAGACAATGAACTACATGGATGTCTACATAGTTATGTCTTGCTTTTGTAAGATACAACTATAGTTTAGAGAAACGTGCATTTTCTCTGATATGTGTTTGAGAAAAGCTGTCAATGAAACATTTAGGTGATATTCTGAGAACCGTATTTCGTTCTGCGAATGGTAGCTGCAGCTTGCACTGTGAAATCTAGGCAAACACATACAGAACACATAGATGAAACACAAGCATATTCTTATGGAAAAAATTACTTTTATTTTTCTACAGTATCTAAGAGCCTCTGCAATCATAATTTCCAGGTATAGTTCTGCCGAGATCGCTAACATCTAGTAACATTTTTGACTGAAAAGATTTTAGGAATCAACTTATTTGCTATGCTTTGGGAAGCAACTCTATAGATGGCAGAGGCAGACCAAGCTATGCAATAACTACGACTATTCGTGTCAACATATTTATAGTCTGTTTCCCTCCCCCACCAGAAAATAGTTAGTTTGCTACTAAATGTAGTTAATATTATAGAGTGACCCTTCCACTATAGAATCTGAGGGCATTGCAGTGATTAAGTTTATTCTCCCTAGTGCCTTTGAAGTTGAGATAAATGAGTTGTCCAAGGTCATATAAAAGGCTGTGGTTGAACTGGGAACAAAAGTCAGGGGGTTTTTTTGGTGTCTAGACTTCTGCTTTATCTCTGTAATAAACCTTGGTAGTAAGAGGAGACAAGGAAAAAGTTGTGTAAGGGATTTTTGGTTACTATTAGAGAGAGAAAGACAAAAGAATGGTCATTTCTCCATGTGAGATGCTTTTAAGGCAAGTCAGTATGCATTTTATTGAGTTCCCAATTTTTCTCTGTTCTGGACAACAAATAGAGAAGATTATAAATAGTTTTAATGTCTAATATTTATCTTAGAAAAGATAGCAAGCTCTTTCTGTACATTAAATATTTTTTCCACTCAGTTGCCCAGTTTACTGGAGTGAAAGGACCTATCACTTACTTTGACAGGAATGGAAGGCATCAGACTGTAACATAAGCAGAAAAGTTGAAAACATTTTTACTAAATTTCTGTGAACAGATCAATTTTTCTGAGAAGATTTATATTGCTTCTTCTTCTGTATGTGACACAAACTCTTGGGCTATATTACTGTCAATTTGTCTCATTTTTTCCTTTTATGTGTTTTCCATAATTCCAGAACAAGTGAAAAACATAAAAATAATCTTTCTTTTCCAAGAAAGATTATAAAAAATAATAGAACTGGCTATTGAAGACCAAAACTAATTCACATAACAATGCAAATTATAGAAAAAAAAATATTATCCTTCATATATGTTCACATTTCCTTACTTTTAACAATATAAATTTAGATCTTTTTAGAATCCTAAAGAACTTCCTAAACATTTTTATTGCTTTTTTTCCTAGTTATTCAGATTTTAATCCAAAGGCTAATCAGAAGCTAATCACAAACCGTTCCTTGGCTTTAACAAATTTTGTGTAAGCCACCAAACTAACAAAGAGGCAGCATGAACTTAAAAGTTGTAAATCTGATAACAAAAATTTTATCCTGTAATCCATACGAGCAGACCACAGTAGAGCTTAGAAAGAGGCAGCAATCTCACTGGTATCTTATTCCTTTGTTTTCTTTTTGTTTATTGAGATAGATGATTACAATGTACAGGCCATGATTCCACAACCTTGTATTTAGTCATGAACTTTATGTCTTTGATTAAACTGGGATTTAAGTTTGAATTGCCTAGCAATCTACCCTATCAAATGAAGTGTTTACCTTCTAAAAATACTAGGCAAGAGAAACTATACTTTGGATGTATTAAATGAATTGAATGAAATCCTGAAACAGAATCTAGGTTATTACCAAGTTCACTAAATGAAATGCAATCTATAAAATCTAAATCAATATTAAAATTTGAGAGAGGTACTTACAAAACTGGAATTATAATTCTTAATTCTGATATGCATGTCAGTATAATTATCGCTTAGTCTGTCAAGCCATGAGTTGTACAGGTCTATTATGAGGTGAACTGATTCCCATTTAAAAAAAATTCAGATTTGAAAAAAATGAAGTACTTATACTGCTGTCTTTTTTCTTCTGAAAAAGCTGTGAAAAGTTATTATAAGACAACTATGTCATAATCCAGGGATTTACTTTTTCTCCACTCTCCAGACAGAAAATTTCATATCAGTCGGAAGGGATGAGAGTTGTTGGATTTAATTGTTTATAACACTTGGTAATTGCTTGACTTCTTGACTACTTTAAACAAATAGCTTCTCTTGGATTGTCCTCTCTCTTCATCCATCTTTTCATCACCAGATACAATTGAGACTAATTATTGAGCCAGATTTCTCTACTGTCTATCTCTTTTGTGATCCTAATTGCCCAAATGAGACGTTATACAGACACATCACACTACATTTTTATACCCATTCAAATGGAGAATGCTATGGCACTTTTATGCTTCTCTTTTCTAAAGCTATTTAAAATAGGTTTAAAAACTGTAGGTATGCCCTTTGCACTATCTCAGTCCTTACATGTCACTTCAGGTATCATTTTCCATAGCAAATGACTCACGTCTGTTTCAGCAGTTGTCTCTGACAGATGGATGTTGAGAGCTAACATGAGCCACAAATATCAAACAAGTAGCAGAAAGCACGTTTGAGCTCGCCTTAATCATGTCAAAACCAGAAATAAACAAGAAACTGAAATCAGTATGTCTTCATACAAATATCAGAGCAGACTTTCTGAGAATTTTAGCTCAGATTCACTTTCCTGAATATTTTCATAGAAGTGGATTTTATTTCAGACTCAAGAAGAATGAGATTTACATGGTTCCTATGTTCATTTGTTTACTGTCAGCATTTCATCGACATCTGTGTTCTTTAAAATATTCTCCGTACACACTCTTGGTTTTACTTTTTCATATCCGTATGTCCTTTCAGGGAACTTAATCTGCGTTATATAAGTGAAACTTATTTCTTTAGTTTTACAACAACATAAATATTAATCATATTAGCATGGGAGTAAAGGTTTACAAGACAATATATGGACCTGCAAAGCTTTTTTTTTTAATCCAGATGTCAGCTATGTGCACCAGTGTTCCTGCTGTTGGAATGAATGGCATAAAAAAAAAGAGCATAGAATAATACATAATCTCTAGTCTAAACACTACACTGAAAAGATGTTGGGGTGTTTTTTCTGAAGTATTTGTAAATGTATTGTGAGTTCCATCTCCCTGCTAGGTAATATATCCCTTCCTATAATGCAAGATTTCCTTCTTTGCTTTACTTTGGAACATCAAGCATACTGCAACAGAAGCACTTAAAATCAGATTGGCATGGAACAATCCTAAAAATGACTATGAAAGGTTATTTTGGGAGGAATTAGTTAGCAAATTAAAATTTTTAAAGGTACTAAGCAGGACTGAAAGTATTATTTCAAAAAGATAGAAAGAAAATTGCTTTTATGCTTCCTTTTTTCTAAAATCTTCCTTAGGTTTTCGCGTCATATTATATTGTGACACATTTTGGATATAAAAGAAATAGAAGACATGATGGTTCTCCTACAAAAAACCCCAAATTGCTAGCTTCAACCTTCATAAGTTTTACCTTAATTTGAACTATATTTATATGATTCATGACAAGTACAAACATAGTACAAGATCAACGTTTTCACTGAACATAAGACAGATTCTGTTTGTGTAGGAACAGATTAAAAAGTTGGACATTTCCATGGCTCCAGTGCTGTCAGAACTTGTCCCTATTTTGTCAGAGTTTACAATGCCATTATAGACAACTTTTTCACTCACACAGAACAGTCCAGTCATCTTCTAAAATGTCACACTTTTTTACTATCAGGAAGATATTATTGAAAGCATTTATTGAAGACAATTTAAAGATTTTTAATTAGAAATTTTAGGTAATTAGATTTCACAGAGAACTAAGGAAAATTTTAAATTCTGCAGGTTATTCTGTAAGACTTCAGTGACAGACATTCTCATTTACTGCAGCATAAGAGGAAGGGGGACAACGTGCAAGAACTGTCAAAAGGGTTCACCAAGCAGAGGAAAGAAATAAAAAACGTTTTGATTACCACTGTAAGAAAAAGGACCTGCATATGTTTTGCAGTTATTATAGAAACAAAGCCTATGGCATTTAGTCTAGCTTTTAAAATAGTGATGACAAACACACTTCTATGGTTTCCTGGTTTCAGCAGGCATAGAATTCATTTTCTTCCAAATAGCTTCCAACAGCACTTTAGGTTCAGTGTAAGAAGTGTTGATAAACACCTATTATTTACAGTTGTTACCTAGGTAATGTTTATATTCGGCTGGGATAGAACTAGTTTTCTTTTCAGCAACTGCTGCTTCTCTAGATTTTGTTATGAGAAGAATGCTGAAAATAATTGATGTTTTGGTTTGTTGTTAAGGAAACCAAGGACTTCCTCAGTTTCCCATGCTTCACAAGTGAGCAGGTGTATTAAGCGGGGAGGAGCAGTTCCAGGGCAGCTGACCCAAATGGGCCAACAGAAGTATTCCATTACATAGATGTCACACTCAGTATAAATCAGGAGGTCTTCTGGGGACAGTTCTTCTTTTTCTTCTTCAGCTCTGCCCTTGACAGTTCCCTGCTCTCTCAGCTCCTGATCTTGGTCCAGTTCCTATGTGCTCTGGTTTCTGGTTCCATGACTTTTTGGTGCTGGCTGTGATCATCCACTGGAATAGCTGTGCTCAAGGATTTCGCCATCTGGTGTTCATTGCTGGCAGCATACATACCACAGCTAAGTATAGTTTTGTATATTTCATTCATAATAATAGTTTTTAATTATTTAATTAACTTGGTTTTTATTTCAACCTACAAGTCTCCCTTCCTTTTTCTTTCCCTCTAGGCGGTGGAAGGTGAAGAAGCAGCTGCCTATGTTTTAGCTGCTAGACAAGAAATAAATAGTGACAGAAGGACTGTAATAAAAAAAATATTTTCCTTCAGCTTTCTATTTTCTCTGTTATAACACACAAAATAGCTCAGACCCTGTTCTTAACAGGGGAGCTATTTTCTATATATATCAAAACCCATAAGCTTGTTTTGGTTAAGAAAGAAAGGAGGGACATTTAGAGGGAAATACTGCATTGGAAGGTCAAATACACCACATTTGAAATCAGTCTCAATGCAATTTGTAAAAAAGACCATCAGAACCTAAGGCAAAGAACTACTAAAGACACAATAGGTATCTGAAACTAATTAAAAAAAGAGGTCAAAAAAGTTATTAAACGCAAATTTCCTTGGACGGAAAACTGAAGTTGAGATATAAAAGCCTTTCTTTAAATGGGGACATTTTTTTTAAATTTAGTTGTCATGGTTTTCATCTTTCCCTTCCCTAACTTCAGTGTTGAGTGTTCTTTCAAGATATAATGGGAAGGCAAAGCCCAGCCCAGTGGTCTCGTGTTAGCCAGCTCACCACCCTACAGGCATCCCAGCCTGGATGCTTCTATTGTTCTTATCACCGGGTTGGCAGCAGAACCCAGAGCAGCAAAGGCTAACGTGCTCACCGCAATGAAGGGAGCACATGCAGCGTGTGTTGTTCTCCAGTGACCCCCATCTTGACCGTCCTTTATGCCTGAGAGGGGACTTCCTTGCCTAGAAGGCTGTTTTGAAATGGACCTTTGTGAAGAGCTGTGTGAATACCCATTCAAGCACTGCCTTAGGAATTTGCAAGGGCAGTGTCTCACATAACCTTTCCAATTATTTTACTCCTCCAAACAGTATTATCTCTGTCTTGTCTTCCTCTCTTCATCCTCTTCTCCACAGTACTCCTCATGCAGCCACTGATATCTTGCTGAAACAGTGACATATACCTCCCTCTGGGCAGATTCAGATAGGTAGTAGGATGTGAACAGATGAGTCAGGCTGGAAAATCTTAATACTTTAACTTGTCAGAAGACTGCTAAGTGTTACAATACGGCCATGTGCACTGCAGAGATGCCATGCTGGGACATCTTCAGCACTGGTTTCTGTAAATCATTACATGAAAGGTTACCAGACACTACCAGTAAGGCCATACACGTAAAATAGATAATATAGATGGGTTGTCTGAAATAAGTTGTGCTGTGGCTGCACACAGGATAAATATCAAGACAATGCTGGATGCTCATACTGCTCAACATGTGCAGTGTTTGCTGCAGCAAACATGAACGCCCCATGTTCAAAGCTGCTCTCTGGGGCTGAGACACCAAACATCTGGAAGTAGAATCAGCTGACTTGGTGATCAAGCTGCTGGGTGTCACAGCTTTGCATTCACGTCAGACCCCTATAAAGCAGAAATTGCTGGTGAATTCAAGTGGGGAGAGAAGATGAATCAAGGCCTAGTGTCATCTTGCTACTCAAAGGAAAAGACAATTTAACAGCAGGATTATGTCGCCCTCAGGTCTCGCTTCTCCAGACAGTAGAAAACGGCCCGTCTTCAGTCTTCAGTGCAGGTACCTGGAGCAGGGTACTAGGGAATATGTGAGCTGAGAATACTCTTTACTTGAAAAAACAGGTTGCTCAGAGAAGCAGCAGATGCCCCATCTCTGGAGGTGTTCAAAACAAGGTTAGATGAGGCTCTGAGCAACCTGATCTAGTGGAAAGTGTCCCTTGCCCGTGGCAGGGGGGATTAGAACTGGTTGAGCTTTAAGGTCCCTTTCAACCCAAACCATTCTATGAAAACAGGTTTGAGGAGAGTTCAATACCTCAGGAAATTTCCTCCTGACTCCAGCTAGTATAGTGTTTCTATGTAGTATGATCTACATATATACTAAGATAGCAATGCCATTAGGAGAGTTCTAAGTGGCAGAGCAGTTAGAGAGAAGGAGGGACAGAGCATTGCACAGGGAAACAGCAGAACAGCTTCTCCACGAGTGGCAAAAGGAGAAGGGAAGACAGAGAAAATGTTGAGGAGCCACTTGATTTCAAGGAAAACATGTATCAAAGTCATCGGACTTCTGATTTGGAGCCGTATACAAGCTGTGCACATTGAGCCTATTTAAATAAATGACTTATTTACTATTGCCCTTAGCCTCTTTCCTATTGTTTAACAATTTGTTCTTGTTTTCCTGTCATTAATAATACTGTAAGCTGCTTAGGGCACCATCATGACTACTCCTATTTATACAATGTTTGGCACATGGACTTTGAAGAATTGCCAGATGTGGTGAGAAAAAAAAAAAACAACAACCCAAAATGTAAGGCAGTGAACTATAATAAAATAAGCTCTAATTTAGAAATCTATTCTTCTAGACTATATAAACTTTGAGTATTCAGCTCTGGAAAAGTAAAAGCAGAGAAACTAATGGAAAAACAATGAATAGAGAAAAAAACATAACAACGTATACACATACTCAGGGAAATGGAAATATAAGCGGGCAAACCCAGCCCCATTAGTGAGCAGTAAGACAGCACAATGGATGTAGATGACTTATGAAATGAAGCCAAGTAATTACTATGCCTTAGAATAAACCAAAAATAAACAGTCCCTATGACTATGTTCCCCTGGAATCTGCCAGGGAGCAGGTTGTTCTAAAGTTTAAGGTGTGACCCCTGCCCATGAGACCATTTTGAATCTTCACTTAGTATATGGAAACTAGATCACATGCTTTCACTTTCTGGAGGAGACCCTCATCTGAAAACGGCATAAAAGTTACCCTGATGAGATCAGGGTCAACTCATGTAACTTCCTGTGTTGTTACCAGGCTTTTTTCTCAATGGTATCATTCCACTGTCATCTGCCTTCAAGTAGTGTTAATAAGAAGGTAACTTGTAGCATAAAAACAGACTTCCACAGATTTTTCCCTTGGTAGATTTTATTGAAACGTTGTGATTTTATTGAACTATTTGAATTTATGTTATGGTAAAATAGATGAAAAAAAATCCTTCTATCTAGCTTAGCATTCATTGCAGACAAGCCCCTAATTTACTCCTTCAGACTTCTCTGAAACCCTTACCACTTGGATAATTTTCTGTAACTTCAGTTATACAAATCTTTGTTGCGCTCCAGCAATGTCCATATTATGTTCAGTAGATCTGACCTCTGCACTGTCAGGACTTTTTTCTTTTCACTGCTCTTGCAAGAATAGCACATGAGGATACCCGAAAACCAATGGTGATGTCAGTAACTTCACATTAAAGATCAAAAGCTGAAATAATACCTCTTCCTTGGGAGGAGAGGGGAAGGTCCTAGCTAGGGCCCAAATAGACTGTTGACATTGAAGGATGAAGATGTTATGCAATGATCCTTTGCCTAACATTAAGATCTTTCAGCAAAAGAAAGAGAACACCTTAAAAAAATTATCAAAGACAAAAAGGTAAAAAAGAACACCTTGAAACTCAGCATTCACAAGTCTCAACACAGGCAGCTGTATGTGAATGTATTATACCTCTTAACTTATTTGATTTGTTTTGGAATATGTTACTACCCTTTCTGCAGTGGTGACCTCATCACTCAGCCTTAGCAACTACTGCTGTGCTGACCAACGAACAGCACAGAGATTGCAGGGTGAATCTGAGCATTTGACTAGGAGAGTAAAGAAAGATGACATGCTCCAGAAAAGCCTTTTCCTGGACCGGGAATGGATAGTTATGGCAAACAGATGGAAGGAATCAAATCCAAAACACAGTGTGTGACCTATCTCAGATAGAGTCTGCTTCTTGCGTTCTGTTTTGGCAAAGTTCAAGTATCCCTGATGCCAGCAGAATGTTCCTGAGCTGCAGATCTTGCCAGCAGGCTCCAAGCTGCAGTCGTCTCCCCATCTGAACTTAATGGACAACATAGTCCAGCAGTAAATATTGACTTGAGAGAAACTTACACAAAAAAGTAACATAACAAAAAAATAAAACAAGGCTATTATTCCAACGTCAAGGGAACCCATTTTTGCCTTCCAGCTATGTGACAGATTTGGTTTCACACTGGCCAGACCAGCAGTTGTCTCAAGACTCTTAAAATCCACAGATGGGAAAGAAAATGAACTCTCAGTAGTGCTGTGCCCCATTGTTAATCTCCCTAAACCAAAGGGTGGAAACAGAACTCTGTTTGGCAACAGCGTGAAAACATCCCAAGTGAAAAACAGGACTGTGAGCTCCATGGAGATTTGCTAATAGAGATATGGGTCAGAAAGGCAGGAACCAAGACTAGCAGCACAGCCTGGTATCTGAAGGACCCGGTCTTGCACTTATAAGAAACCTTTGCTTATCATTACCTGTTCTCTAGAAAGAAATCATCACCCCTTAACAGTCTGCTAAAAATTAAAAATAAAAACTGGAAAAGAAACAGAAGGAAGGGAGAGAACATAATGAAACAGTAAAATCTCAGACTGGAGTCATCCTGTGTGGCCTGTCTTCTTTTGTGTGAGTTTGAAAGAGAAACCATCACATAGAAAAATGTCATTGATATTAATAGTCATGAAAAGAGTAACACAGAACATTCACAGTGAAGACATTTGAAATTTATTGTCTTTGAGTGTGCCAGAACTACCGCCCTTTTCTATCTGCCATCTCTGCTTCTCATGTAAGCATCCTCCAACCTGTTTCAGTAAAAGCAAACTGGGTTGTCTTGAACAGTTTGAGAAGAAGCTCTTCGCCAGCCCACCAAATTTTGAATGAAATGGCTTTGGACACGATTGCACTAACAGCTAAGCCAGCAGCCCAGAAAGGACTGCAATCTTTGAGGAGGAAAAAAGTGATAACAAGCAGCTTGAGAAGAAAACCTCTCCAGTACAGATGTGTACTGACTCACAGCACATGTGACCGCAACCAAAATGAACATTTTCCTTTCCAATCTCCTATTCCTGCACAGCTATTTTGCTCTTCTTTTTGGCTGTTCCTACCTACATTGGACCTGAATGCTTGTCTGGCTTGGACATACAACAAATGCATGAAGAACTTTTTTTTTGTTGTTTGTTTGATCTGAAAGCAGCATTCACCTCAAAATATATCAAATCTTGTCTGTCTGTGGTATTTACAGCTTTCTGTTTTCTCCAGCCAGATATCCGTCCTAGCCCAGAGGATAGTGGCTGAAGTTGTAGACTTTTCTTTCTGGCTTTGTTCTGGTTTTGTCCAGAAATATATTTGCAGCCACTGAAATAGGAAGCAAACTCTACCTCTCCTTGCATGCTACTACACTAGAGCACCTGCCCTGAAAACAGATGTATTCCTGGCTTCCACAGAGGGCTGTACCAGGTAGAACCTACACAGACTTGATGAGGATTATGTCAGGAGATGTCTAATCCGGGTTCAAAGCCCTCCTCCAGGATGAGGAGGCAAGTACCACTGAACCCCCATACAATATCACAGTATCACAGCATCATAAGGTTGGAAAAGACCTTTGAGATCATCGAGTCCAACCTATGACCCAACACCTACACCTACTCCTACTTGTCAACTACACCATGTCACTAAGTGCCTCATCCACGGTCTCTTTAAACACCTCCAGGGACCATGACTCCACCACCTCCCCGGTCAGCGCATTCCAAAGGCCAATCACCCTTTCAGTGAAGAACTTCTTCCTAATATCAAGCCTAAACCTCCCCTGACAAAGCTTGAGACTGTGTCCTCTTGTTCTGTCACCGGTCGCCTGAGAGAAGAGACCAACCCCTGTCTGACTACAACCTCCTTTTAGGTAGTTGTAGAGAGCAATAAGGTCTCCCCTGAGCCTCCTCTTCTCCAGGCTAAACAACCCCAGCTCCCTCAGTCGCTCCTTATAGGGCTTGTGCTCCAGCCCCTTCACCATCCTCGTTGCTCTCCTCTGGACACACTCCAGCATCTCAACATCTTTCTCAAACTGAGGGGCCCAGAACTGGACACAGCACTCGAGGAGTGGCCTGACCAGTGCTGAGTATAAGGGGATGATGACCTCCCTAGTCCTGCTGGCCACACTATTCCTGATGCAGGCCAAGATACCATTGGTCTTCTTGGGCACACTGCTGGCTCATGTTGAGTTTCCTGTCCACCAGCACTCCCAGGTCCCTTTCCTCCTGACTGCTCTCCATACTTTCTGTTGCAACAAGCTGTAGTTACAGAATAACATAGAGTCATCAGTTTGGAAGAGACCTCTGAGATTGAGTCCAACCGTACCTGTCCCTTTACTAAACCATGCCCTTAAGAAACTAATCTAAACACCTCCAGGGATGGCGACTCCATCACCTCCCTGGGCAGGCTGTTCCAACGCCTGACAACCCTCTCAGTAAAGAAATTCTTCCTAATGTCCAGTCTAAACCTCCCCTGGCGCAACTTGCGACCCTTTCCTCTTGTCCTATTGCTTGTCACTTGTGAGATGAAACCAGGACTAACTTGTGGGGTTTACGTAAGGTGCCCATTTCTGAATCACTGAAGAGCTTTATCTGGCTTTTTCCTGCTTCATTATTCAGGAAACTTCTGAGCCTGTGGAGGAGCCTTGGGTTAGGCACAGGGTAGTTTCTCGTTGTTTGAGATGACCCTTTGTGACTTCTGTCTGGTCCCTGTCCATTCAGGAATATGATGTTGCTTCAAAATGGGGTGGTCTCAGTCTCGTTCGCAGAGACTTGGAAACTAAAGACCTTCTAAATCCTCCTTTAGTCACTGTAAATCACTATAAGTCTTTCTGTGTTGGTGTCTGTTTCTGACTATGCCTTTTTATACTGTGAGAACAATGGGATTCAGATGTGGGGGAAGGTCTACAGGGACTACTGTAATACAAATAATACATTAGTATGACATGCTGCTTGGAGTGTGAAAACCATAGTATAAAATTCTAACAGCCACATTCCTTTGCCATTCTGGCAAATAAAATTCAACTGCAAACACAGAAAGTGGATGTGTGTACACCTGAAGCAAAATTGTCTCTCAGCCCAAGAGATGTCTAGTGGAAACTGCTGTGCGGTGTGTGCCAAGTCATCGTCCTGAGTGAGCGTGCGGTGAGCTGCCTTTCCCACATACTTCCCTCGGGTAACAAAAGAGTCGGATGCCAGGATTTTTGCTAGCTTGGCATTACACAAAAGGCCCATGGGGTGGGTACAATGGAATTCAGGCTGGGCAAATAGGCAGGACGCAGCAGCATGAGTCTCCAGCAAACAATAGCAACAGCAGGATCAAAACAGCAGGCAGAAAGTATATGCACAATTACCAAAACAAAATATCTGGAGCTACAAGGGCATTACATCCTCAGCCGTGTCCCCAAGCAGGATCCCACTGTTGTTAACATAACCACTGCTGAATCAGACGTTTATTTCACATGTTGTAATGCGTATTGTCCAAAAAGGAAGGTGAAAAGCAGAGGGATTAACCTAAGGCAATAAATTCCAGTCAGTTCCACCAGGTTAACAGGGCATTAAAACACCAAATGTCCAAACTTCATCACATAACGGAGGCACAAGCATTAATGCACAGAAGCAACAGGACAGAAATTCAGGACAGTCGACAGCAACAGAATCTCATACAGAAGCAAGTAGGGAAATATACACAATCACATTTGAATTATAAGTGCTTAAGTGAGAAACACTGGAGAAAAAAAAAGTCATTTAATATGTGCAGAAACATTCCAACTTAATCCCTTCTTTTAGAGGGAAAGAGGAGGAGGGGATAAAAATGGTTTCTGCTCTCTGTCTTAATTGAATAGGAAATAAACATAAATCTAGTTCGAAAACAGCTAATTAATCTAAGAAACTTTAATGAATAAAAATGAATGCACTGAAAAAAAGAGCAATTAAAAATATGAACGCCTCCACTTCCCAGTTTTCATGAGAAAGGTATTTCCAGTTTTAAAACTTCTGAATGGCACTTGTTGTTTTAAATCTGGTCTTCCCCCACCTATTTCATATTGGCGATGACAGGAGAGGCAGAGAGAAGGAACAAGACGAAAATATGGCAAATAAAGATTGGACCTTTAATATTTGCAAACCTGTGAATAATTTTATTTGAAAAAATCTGAATACAGAGGTATAATGTGGTAGAGGGGAAAGCCTTTACCTGTGGTGTTGACCATATCTTAAACAGTGAACCAAGAGCATCTTCATATGGTTACTGAAATTGGTTTTAAACCATTTTACCAATCTTGGCACAGCCAGGTAGTAGCATGCAGAACTGACAGCATCCTTGGTGATTATACTGTGCTGGCGATCAACATCGCGACACAAGAAGACACAAAAAAGGACCAAGAAAATCTGTCTTATTTTTGTAACTAGCCAGAATATTTTGCTAAAATCTTTTCTTCTGCATGATTCTTTGGGCCAATGTTTTGTGCTGCAGACAGAAATAAAAGGTTTCATGCACAGCTTTCAGAGTCTGACCTGTCCTTGCTACCTTCTCAGGCCATTTTCTTGCATGCAATGGATATGCTCCTGAAATTAGAAAACAGCTAAAAACCCAACCTGAATAAATGGAGCCTGTCCATACTGTGTAGATGACCCACAATTAGTCCTCAGGTACAACATAGGAGGTTGAATAGGGAATTGAATGATATTTAATTTTGTTGAGTCCTTGCAAATAAAAAGGCCTTCAGTGTATATGAAAAATAACACATGCAGCTACCTAAAAACTTTTCCCATTCGTCACAGTAGAGCAGTTCAGGTCTGCCAGCATGGTACTTCCCAGCTTAACAAGTGATAGACATAGAATTGCTTTCAGTCAACTCACAGAAGAAAATTGTCAAGACCACAGAAAGAACATGCTATACATTTCAGAAACAGCTGCCTTTTTTGATTTTCATTTTAGGCAACCAGGTTTCAAACCCATTCAAGTCACTATTAAGCAAGAACCTCTGGGCGGAAATGGAAAGCCAGTTTTAAAATCTCTTTGAAAATCCCACCTTTACTATTCCCAAATGTAAGTCTCTCATCATAATTGTAGCGACCAAGATCCTCAAGCAAAGCAGCCATGGCTTTCCACAAGTGTACCCGGCTTGCAAAGAGATAAAATGCCCATATATAGAACAATATGGAAGATGCTGACATGAATCAGATGGTGACTATCAGATTCAGCTTTCAAAAGGATAAACAGGAGTCAGTGCATCAGTGTTTGTTCTCTCGTGTTAGAACATTTGGCTGTAATGTGAAACTATCTTTCAGCAGGGTCTGGTACAAAAGCAAACATGACAGATTTAGCAGCAGCTTGGTGTGATGCTCTGCTGCTGAGATGTGACAGCCTGGCAGCAATACTCTCCTATAAGCTTAGCATGCACAATAGCAGTGTAACAGTTGCTGGTAAAAATGAATAAGCAACTCCTTAAAGACTACCTGATACTTCCTAAAATGGCGCATAAGGTTCATCTTGCCAAATAACTTTCCAAGAGCTTTAGTTCTTCTTGGCAAAAAAAAAGAAAGGTTAAGAAAATTTTAAAAAGTAACCAAAGAAGCCAAGAATCTCAGTCTGTCTTGTGAGGGTTTTATTTATTTGGTTTTGCTATAGAACATAAAAAAAAAAAAGGGTTATTAACAGTTTCGGTGACATTTCAGATGTCAGCAATTAATTCTCCAAAATCTGCTGAAATATTAAAACTTCTTTCTGATTAAATATTGGGGTCAGCACACTAACTTGTTCCTGCAGTCTCAAACAGCAAGTGAAAAACGCTCTTACTCAGATCTGATCTGCCATGTGACTCATCTAATCTTGACATTTTCCCAGCAGCTGGAATGAAAAGTGAAGCAAAGGCTCATTCTTCAAGAGAGAAACTCAGCACATCATTTTGAGCAGGCAGATGGCCGGTTCTTTCTAATGTTTTTTGTGCTGATGCTGTGCTAGGTTTTACGAGCACGAGCTTGGAGCAAGGGGCGGGTGGGAGAGGGGGAGAGGAGCTGCTCCAGGTTACAGAGTAAACAGAGGGTAAGCAGAGGCTTGACCACTTTGCCTCTCAGCTGGAGCCAGGCTGATTGCTGAAACCATTAGAGTAGCAGCTCTGGCAGCAGGCAGTTCTTCAGCCTCCAGGCCACCATAAAACAGGAGCTCCTTTTTTCCACAAGAAGAAAAGGCCAGTGTCTCTAAAGCAAGCGCTTTACCACATGGTCTTTTTGGTGGAGAGAGAAAGCCTGACACTGTACCTCAGAAATAGGGTGGGAGAGAAGAAAAAAATCTGCTCTTTTCCGGTGGTCATGTACAGCCTTCTTACTTGTAGGGAAAAAAATACAGTCAACACATGCACATCAGACAAATATTTGTAATTGTCATGTAGTTGTTTTTCTAATTGCCATTGCTTTTCTGCAGAGCCATGACAGTTTACAGACTCCATAGCACTACGATGCTACCTTTCCCAGCCTCAGAGTTCAAGTCATTTAATATGGAAAAGGTACTTTCAGAACAAGAGTGGGCTGTGTGCCTCCACCATGCAGCACCCTGGCAAACCCAGCCTTCAGGCTTTCCTGTAGCACATTTGTTAATGTGATACTAATGATAACACTAACTCTGTTTTACCTACAGGGAAAGTAGCCAGGAAAAGCTGGGGCTGTAAGTTTAAAGATAGAAATGTACACTGCCACGATCTCTCAAGAGTCATTTGTGAGCCTCTGATCTGACAGATCCGCGTTTGCTGTAGGAAGCCTTACTGAAAACAGGCAGGTACATCAAGACATCTGAACAGAGTTACCTATTATTATGTATTGCTATTATGCAATGGTTACTGTCTTTATTTACAAAGCTGAATTTGTGTGACAACAAAATTCACAACTGGGATCACAACTAATGTTGTCTGCTATATTTCTTCTATTTTTTTTTATATGCTTCCAGTGTAACTGGTAGACTTTTAACAGAAAAAAGGACACAGGATTTGTGTTTACCAAATTGTGCTAAGTGTTTGAGAATAAATATAAGGAACTAGAACACTTTTCCTCTATTTTCAAACTTTTAATATTTTAAAAATTGATTTTTTAAAACCTTAACTTCTTCATCTACTGCATGCTCTGATTCTAGCAGAAGTGTTCTAATGTTGCTATGATTCCCAACCATATTTCCACTGACATAACTGGAAATAATGATATCGTAGCAGCAAACCACTTGAGCATTAAGTGTCTGCCAGTGATTTCTGCCTCTCCAAACCTCTCAATCTTACAAACTCTGCATATGAAATCTTTAATATTTTCTCACTGATTTCATGAAGCTACTTTTTTTTTTTTCCTATTTAGGCCAACATCTACACTCTCACAGATTGACTTCATTGGATTTAAGTATGTAACCTGGACCTGTGGTTCTAAAAGCACACACCAATGATTGAAGTAAAGATTTAGCTCCATTAGCTTAAGGAAGACGACTTTTACCTCAATAAATGTTCATGTTGTAAAAAGCTATGTGACTATAAAGCAAGTTAGGCAGATCCAAGCTTGAGGTCTGCCTCCACATGTTGTGTTCTCCCCTCTCATAACGTGACAAAGCTGATGTCAGGCAGAGAAGTCATATACAGACACCTTTTCTGGGGCCATTACACGATGAGCTCATGAGATTTGTTGCAAGCTTAGACCTTGGCTGCCTTCAGATTACATTTTTCTCTAATTAGGCAACACGGGCATACAGAACTTGTAACAGAAAGCCCTCCCACCAGCAGTGCTGCCATAGCCAGAGCAGCTGTTGGAGCTGCACAGAACAGTCCAGCAACTGGAGGAACAGCCTTACCCACTGCTCATTCATGGTTTTAATTGCTAACAGTATTTACCTCCTTTCTGGCAGTTTAATTCTTATATCCCAAGGTGCTTTGAAAACCACAGTTTTCCTATCAGTAACAAAGGCATGGCAAGGGGAAGTGACTTCTTAAAGTTCACCCACAAGGTTTATAGTAGAACTTGGAACCTGCTTCAGGTCTCCCAAATAAATGATTAGTGCTTTCACTGCTGGACCAAACTTGTACTGTATTCAACCAGTTCAGTCACACATGGTCTGGCTCTCTGCTACAGACACAGCTTAAAATATACCCCAAAAGAAGTGATACAGTTTTGAAATAGAGCTTGCAGAGAACTTATCTGGAAGAAATATTTTGAAATTCAGATTTTCCTACATACTCTTCAAAGAACTGTAGTCAGTAATTTTGCAGTGGAGCCAGACAGGGATTCAAGCTGAAGCAGTCAAAGCAAAGACATTTGGAGAACAATGTTTTCATCAGCTTTTTTACAAGTTTTGTTAGATGCTATCTCCCTTGCGTTTGTTGATTGCATGCTGTAACTCCTCCTACATGTCTCTCAATTTCTTCATACTCCCCTAGTCCAGAAAGTCTCTAAATTAAAATTACTGTTCTTGTACTCACTTGTAATATTTCTTCTCCTTGCTTTCAGTGCCATCTATTTAAAATCATAATCTATTCAAGACAGATGCTGTCTGCTTTTATGTGTTTGTAAATTATGTGACATACGATAGCCAAACTGAAGATGGACCCTTAGGCACTAACAGATGAACTTTGACACTTCTTGATGAAGTGATTAATGCATCTACCTCATATTTCTGCCAGAGGTCACTGTCATCCTGGAGCAAAAAGAGGTACGTGCTTGCTTTTCAGCCATCTCACTTCACTGCTCGGGGTATTAACATGAACAGCTTGCAACTGTCTATACAGGTTTCTGTGCCAGGATGCAAACACTATAGTAACAATTGAGAAAAAACAATCCAACTGCTCATCTATCCATATCTTGCAAATTATGTTCCTCAACTGCAGATAACCATTTCTCAGAATAAAAATATGATTTCAGTTCTTCAGAGGAAGAATCTACACAGAGTATATTGTTCAGCTCCTTAGTAAACAGTTTCTATTCTTTTTTTTGGATGATTCTGAAGAGAGGTGCTGTAGGAACAGTAGAATTTTCCTCCATAGCTTCAGGAGTGCTAGTGTTGTATCCCTATTCTCTCCTGTCTCAAAGACCAGAATAATTCAGTAAATCACAAATGCTTACAGTGATTTGTTCAGTGGCTTGAAACACAGACAAACTCAATTCTTGTTGAGTTTGAAAGCTGTATTTCTAATTGCCCCTATGATGTGAACACCTCTCACTCCAAAATAGAACAAATATGACTTTCCATTTGTACTGAATAAGTCAGTAACACCACCATTATTTACAGTCTCATCGGGTTTAGAATTTAAATATTTCACAGTAGATCAGAAATAGGACTTGGGACACCTTTTATGGCTTCTTCGTATGCCTTCCCTGGCTGCCACAGATGTTGCCACAGGCACTGCCACAGCCCCTGTGCCCAGAACGCCCCACTGAGACTAGGGCTGCTGGGCATGCCTCTCACCCATGGAGCCACCCTGTGCAAAGGACCAGGCAAGAGAAAGGCAGCCCTGTGTACTCATGTCCTCATTTTCAGGTGGTTTTCATGGTTTCTATCCCTGCATCTTCCACGTTAAACTGACCAGTCCAAGAAGAGGAGGTGTTATTGACCATGGGGGCAAAACTGCGACCCAGAGCACAAATGGGAGGGATAGGTCATGCCCACATATCAAGCAAGCTTCCATGAGGAAGAGCTGTAGTGTTGCTGCAGTCTGGGGCATGAAGAGAAACCTGGAGGGGAGTTTGGACTACCAAAGGCTCTTACTTTCTCCTTTTAGAAGTCCATTGTGAAAAAAAGGAAGTATGGGACAGAAGAAGAGATGGTTTGGTACCCAAGCAGCCCATAAATGTATGGGACAGAAGAAGAGATGGTTTGGTACCCAAGCAGCCCATAAATATAACTGACATCCTTGTTTCTCTTTCCTTTATTCCTGAAGGCATGTTAGCCAGACAGAGCTGCACTAATCACAGATGAGGTAAAAGAAAATTAGTAGTGAAGTCCTGTGGCAGCAATTAGGGGAAAAAATTAAAAATGAAAATAGTAGGGAAAAGCTCCTCTGCTCCTCATCTTTAAATCCTTTTCTTTCTACAGCACTGATTTGTATCCTTCCTCTTGGATTTACCAAGAATTATCCTCCCCTTTCTACCTGTCCTGCCTGACTGCATCACCAGCCTCTAATCCGCTAGTAGGGTGACTCAAACTCAAACCATGGATTTGCCTCCTCCTAGGCCACTTTTCTCCATCAATAGTGTTTTCCTTACGCACTGCCCAATTTACTTTTCAGTTTAAGCCTACACACAGCTCCAAGTCTGCATCTTGTGCAGGACTCCTCTCCGCCTGAAGCCAGCAGAGGTTTGCAAGTTTCACTGAATATCAGCAGTTAGCCTGTGGACTACAAGCCGAACAGCTTTGGATTTTGCTGTTGAAAAGGACTGATACAGAAAATCAGTCTTAAACATTTTTTCGTTTCTGTTTTTGTTACAGGTCATGATATCACTTTATAAGTTGTTCCCTCTGTAAATGTGTAAGGCCGTGCACCAGTGCACGTGTTCCCCAAAAGATTTAAGAACACATATTTTATCATTGAAAATACGGACGGGTAGATTTATCTTTCCCATATTTATAATTTGTTTTGGGAAGAGAGGATTTATTTAATCAACCTAGAACTTTCTGCTTGCCTTATATTTCTGTTTTTCTCTCTCAACATTTCCCAATCCACATTCCTCTGAAAGCAGAAAGAGCCCTAAGCAATAATCTGTTTGAAGTTTACCTGGCAAGGAAGGAACTCTTGGATTGAAATGTGTGTCCACAGATAAGGTGGGTAATGAACACTGTCATGTGTTATGAAATTTACAAATTTTGCTGCAGAACAGCTAGACTGCATTATTTCAAATATTGGCTGAACACTATTTACTCACTGCTTTTAGATACAGTAAAAAATATCTCATGGTTTGGAGCTGGTTTTTGTTTGCTTTATGTCAATGAAATCTTCCTCAACAAAAGAGTGTAGAAAAGCTTCTTTAATCTGGTATACAGTGCAGAGACTTGAAAGGCAGCTTATGAAGAGCTCTAAAACCAAAGCAGACATAAAAATTAGAGTTTTTTACTTTTTATCAACAGATTAGTTTTGGTACCTTCCACGAACCCTGAAATCATGTATGAAGCAGTCACTGTATCAGAGAAATAATGGATTTATGTTTCCTTGAGGAAGTTCACAGCTGAACTACAATGGTAGTAGATATATTTTGATCTGATGTACTATAAAATACATGCAAGAAAAAGAAATATGACACTCTTAGTTATTTACACTTAGCATATGATTCATCAAACATTTTTAAAATTGAATGCTTATAAAAAAGTTGAACAAATCTGAAGTTTTATAAAATCTTCCAAATACTTTACATTTCTTTGTAAAAGCCCTTATAATAATACCTCTTCTGTCAGACTCTAGGTTATCTCTTAATTATGATTCCATCCTATCTCAGCAGACCCTTCCTGTTTCGCGCTTTGGCTCAGGATACTCCACTCCCTTTTGTTTCAGTAGTAGGAAGTTCACAGTTCCAACAGGAAGAGACACCACCTACCCAAGAAAAATTAGATGTTATTGTATGACTCATTTTTCATGGATAACCTGCATAATATGACATATACTTGATGAAAAAAAAAAACAAACAAAAATAAAATAAAAAAATCCCCAAATCTCCAACAAAACCAACCAAGCCAAAAAAATCCCCAAACCAAACAACAACCCTACATAAGAGACTTTGCTGAGTTTTGAAGATTCTGCTTTTCTTCCCTTGAATTTTACATGTAAGTACTACATTTTCTGTTTCCTTCAATACAGGAATAGCTTCCATTTCTCACTGTTTAATAAAGAATAAAAAATAATTTCATCTGCTTTCTCAGTCTGTAGAAAGAACAGTTTTGCATGTGCCTAATAATTAGTACAGTGTGATACCTGCTGACTGAAAACCAGTGGATATATGGAACTTAGTTGTTGCCTACATATGGACATGTAGACATACAGCTTATGTTTCTAGCATGAACTGGGAAGCTACAGAAGCTACTTCATTCCTACAGGGCATGAAGGAATATAATAGAGTATTTAAAAAATATATGTAATGCTTATCTCTAGAAAAGAATAATAAATCTATTGTGACCAAATTAATAAAAAAATAATGTGAACTAGAGCCTTATTCATATTTGGAGATTCCTGTGTTAAAATCTCATGCCATTTCCATGACCTGAGATAATAAACGTTAACTGTATTTCCCCTTCTGTTAAAGAATTCACCTAGCAACACAAATTAACAAGATCTAATTAAAAGTGTTTGAGTTATACTAAAGAAAATGGAAGCAACATAAGAGTCACGTATAATTTGGGAGCCTAAATCCTGTTATGATAGCATGTTGCTAGACTTTCAAAAGAAAATGATGTAGAATTTTGAGTCTAAATTATTGCAGTAAAAGCAGGAAATAGTTGACAACTCTTTATAGCTGTCTCTGTGATACATGAGATGAGCAAAAATCCTCAGAGCAAAACTGTGTATGAGAGGGGAAAAAAAAAAGATTTGCGAAGTAAAAGGAGCTTTATGCAAATTTCTGGAAGTATTGCCCTCATTTCAGAGTTTTCATGGTAAAAGAAGATTATGGCTAAGAAAAAATCATGTTTGTAGCGGCATAAATTCTGTTGTATTAAAAAATTAGATGATACAATATTGTAAATTGTACTCATGCACATCAGGAAAACCTTTGGGAAAGAAGTTAAAGAGGGGCACTGGCTATGTTATAAAGTTCCTTCCTTGGCAACAGTGGGGTTCACTGCCCGCTCCCCCTTGCACCTCAAAAGACTCGTGTCAACTTTTTAGATGGCTCAGCCATGCTTCCACTTGCCTTGGCTCATCTTCTTGGTGGGACTGCTTGTTCTGCCAGGGAAATTCCAGCTTCAGCTGCTGAAGCAGGTGGTTCTCTTCCAAAAAGGCATGAAGCTCAAGCTTGTTGGTCTCACTTGAAATAGGGGTAAGATTTATGCCTGGGACTTCGGTTATGCAGCTGCCTGCCTATGCATATCTCTGCTTTTCAGCAGTTGCTTTGATGGTGAGGAGGATGGTGGTTGTGGTAAAGTTGGTTTACAGCTTGGGGAAGGGCACAGCCTACTACCCTAGACCACTGAGTAATAAGTGAGCATTTTTTTCTTTTCCATGTGAGTACCTGGAGATTAGTTTGGAATATCTTGCCTCAGTGGTCAGGGCAGTGGCAAGGGAGAGACATGGGGAATTTTTGGCAGGAATCACCTGCAGTACCCACTGAGGGAAAATGGAATGAACAGTGCAGAAGTGCAGGAGGAGGCAACCACCCACTGCATGTTCTCTGCCTGGCACAGAGTGTAGATACATTTGTTTGGCCAAGTCACATATCTGTTATTTTTCATTTGTCAGCACCCTAATTTACTCATATATCCTCGCCAGGGATGAGTGAGAGAAAGAGAAGGGGCAGATACTTTTGTGAAGCTTCCTTTCACATATTTGCTCCAGATAGAGGGGGACAGGAAAATGTGGAAAGAGGTAAAATGTGGCATGGCCATGAGGTCTGGGATTCTCAAGAATGGGTATTTTCACTGGAGGGCCAAGAGTACTGAGTAGTTTGTACTTTCTTTGTTGCCCTATGAAGAACAGGTTCTGCTTGGCATTGTGGCCTCAGGCAGGAGGTGATGGGACAGCCAGAACAGCATCTGTCATGGCTGGGAATGAGCAGCTGCTAGGACAGTCTTGCTCTGAAGGCCAAATGGCACCCTGCAAACACTGAGGATGAAGCTGTGCCACCTGGACAGAGATACCTCTGTCAGCCCCATCTGGGCTGCAACTGGTTTGCAGCCTTGCTGACAGGGAGGATGTTCCTCAGTGAGCCTCTGACACTGTACCCCAGTGAGGGAGCAGGACTCCAGCTTGCGAGCGGTAAGTCAAAGGGACTGAGTCAAGGATAACAGGGTCTGATGCGGATGGAGGTGTGGGTTAGGAGAGAGCTGGAGCAACCCCTGTCCCTGGGAGATTGCTCTCTCTCCCTCACACTCTGGCAGCAGTGAAAAGAAGTGATAACAGTTGCTTGAGAAGCATCATAAGACAATTTTTCTCCCTCTTGCACAGGCAATGGAGAGCAGGTCAGAAAATGCTGGAAATGGAGAGAAGAAGGAGGAGAGAGCTCCACAGGCTGCCCTCTGGGTTCAGGCTAATGCTGGCAGTCCTGACTATACTTATTTTAAACTCGCAGCTTTACAGCAGAAGTGGGAGAGTGAGAAACACCCCCAACAGCTCTCTTGCCTGGGCTGGTTTAGAAAAGACTGCCATGGAGGCCTGGGGGTGCCCAAAGGGTGTCAGGGTATTGCCAAGTGCACGGACAGTCCTGAGTGCATGGCTGGGCCTTTTGTTGGTGACACAAGGTGGGTTGAGACGATTTAGGTAGCTGAGCGGTTCCTCAGAAACCTGTACCTCTTGTGGGGAATAGGACTGGCTCAGAGGTTTGGGCTCAGCAAGGTGTGGGAAAGATTTGGCATCCTCAGAAAGAAATTTGCATAAATTCAATATAGATTATTTGACCTTGGATTGATTCCTAAGCATAGGATATCTACCAGTCTGTAAGAGTAACATCATGTAATACATTCCTATCCAAAGCTATTCAATTATAGTAGTTAATCAATAAGTATGGTAACCACTTCATGGACAAATAGAAAACCTCTAGTGGTCTCATTCAACCTAAATTATTCTGTGTAGTTTTCATCTTTATTTTCAGGTAGCTTTAGCTTCAAAAAGCTATGGCAATTATATTTTGAAGTCTGCACGAATGCTAAAAGTTACACCTCACACATTCTCTCAATACATTTTTACAGAATGCTGAACTTGGTTTTACATTAGTGTTTTTCCACCATTACTTATCCTTTACCTAGAAATGATGAGATGAACTCTGCTCTTAGGGTATGCAATAGCATAAATTCATGGCTCTTAGATTTACTTTTCTGTTGTTTATTTCCTGGAGAAAAGCCTCTTTTATTCATGTTCTGTACACTTTCCTGTCTTGTGTGTACACATCCACTGACACGGAATCTCAGTCAGCATGCTGTTACCCTACAAAGAACACACTGGAGCTGGAAGAAGGAATTCTGCATGCAGAAAACTAATCCTGTGACATTTTTAGTATGACAAGAACCAGGGCATGCTGTAATTCTTACCAGTTAGTCTGTTATTGAAAGATACACGGTCCAATTTCTTGTCTAAAATGCAGCTTCTAATAGGGACCAGAACTTTGGGTGCTAATCTAAAACAAATTAAACTGTGCATGCTTTGAGACTTAACTATTACTACTGTGTTGTGTTCTTCAATATTGTATAACTCTTTCAGTACTTCCTGTTTGTCATGTAATGTCTTCTTTGTTGTTATTTTTTTTTGTGAAAACCAATTCAAATGTTAGAGAGAGGAAGAAATAAATGTTTGATGTCAGTTACATTTCAATACCTTTAAATAGAACTGTTTATTATTCTTATAGGGCCAGTTCAGAAGAAAAAAAATATTAAAATCTTCTGACTGAACTCTATGGAAGGAGACAAAATCCTCCTATGGGGAATTCATGGGGAACAGGACACTACTGAAGAAGGACCATAGTCCTGGTATCTGAATATAAAGGCACCTGACTAGTAGGCTTAATTTGCAGTGCTCTGTGGCAATTTTGAGGACATTTCTGTTAAAAAAAAAAAAAAAATTATGAAGTTAGAAATTATGGTCAGTAGGAAAACAACAATTTTACTAAAGACATGACTGACCAGTCTGTGTTCTGTGTGTTGGGACAGAATCAATTCAATATTTAAAAAAGGGGGAAACCCCCCCCAAAATGCTTGAAAAGTTGCCACTGACCTGCATATATTGGGCAGAAGAGTCTCAGTAATAGTGTTTGCTAACTATCTCCATCTGGATCACTGAATTCTGAAATACACAACAAAGCTTTTCCCATTTGGATCATGATTTTCACCAGAGCATTATATATCCCAGAACCTCTGGGCAAGAGACGTTGTGTCTTGCAAAATTCTCCAGGATTATATTACTGAAGGTGTAAATCACAAATTGCTGTTTACCAGGAAATGCCATGGCTTACACTGGCTAATACAAAATGTTTATGAAATCGAAATGCTTTTCTATATCCTATATCCGTAATTCACATATATAGCAGCATTGTTTGTGGAGTAGAGCTTCCTTCTGGGAACATCTGAAAAAGTTACAAGTCCTTTTAAAATTACCTCAGTGCTCATAACCCTTACATCCACTAAACACAAAAAGCCAAAAGCAAACCTGTTGCAGTGCTCCAAGTTATTTTTTTAACTAAGATCTCATAGCACTGAGGGGACCCTGAATATCTCCAAAGTAGGATTTGGCTTCCTAGGCTGAGGATCAACTTGGAAGCAATGTAGCTGGTGGCCTTGAAATAAAGACACAAAAGCAATGGGCTTCCTCTTCTTCACCCAGAGCTGCTGCTGAGCTGAGGCTTCTGCTCTCACTCCCAATCTCTGCCCAAGCTGCAGCCACAGCCACTCTGAAGACATGCCCAACCTTGGCCCTGTGCTTCACCAACCCAGAACAGGACCTTGGTTTATGGGCTGACTTCCATGACTTTCCATGTGAGTCTAGGTGACATTGGTCACCACCCCAGGTCCTTGCCCCAGGGTCTACCTTCCTTGCTAGGCTGAGGTTTCCTGTGGAGCCTTGCAATGACCAGTCTGTGACTCTCATCCCTGTCTGTGGTTCATCTCAGCGCGCCTTGCTGAGGGATGAAGTATGGGGCTCATGAAGGAGGGAAGGGATGTGTCTGCTGGCCCCTCTCCACCCCTCAGTCCTTGATGAGCACCTTTAACTGGACATTTAACGGTTAAGTTAAAAGGCATTGAATAAAATAGTGTTGATTAAACTCTCCTCCGAACAGTGACATCTCACACTGGACAGCTTTTATCTCTACTTCTGATCAGGTCCCAAGGAAAGCAGATTGCAAATCTGTGCTCAGATGAGAAACCCCTGTAAACCATGGTGAAGGTGCACATTGATAGTAGTGATTAACATTTTCCAGAAAAATGCAAGCACATTGCTGGAACATAGAAGAGGTTTATGAAAAGTACCAAGCTGACCCTGCTGGAAGCTCCATTTTTCAGTTTTTCCGCAGGCTCTGTACAACACGGACAGTGGCAATAAATTGGTGTTCTCACTACCCGCCCTACTGAAATGTGTGTTTTAAGCAACTGCTGCATGGGGTGGAAAGTTTAGCTCTGTCTCGGTGCCCATTCTATGTTTGGCCTTTTGGCTGAGACTCCTGAGCAGCGGGTTGTGTGAGGTTACTCAACGTTATACAGGTTTGTGTCCACTAGCAGCTGGCATCCAACTGCCCAACCCTATCATAGATGCATGTACACCCCACAGCCCCACAGCCGCACACACAACAGTCAGTACTGACTTGCAGTCACTACCAGCGTGGTCCAGATTTGAATAAATGACTTGAACTCTATCCACTACAAATCCCTGAGTCATCCTGTTCTGCAGTAAAAAAATTTCCAAGACAGAGGTCCTTTTTGCTTGTCCATCTATTGAAGACTTGGACATATGGATGAAATATTAAATAAATAAAATGTTTTATGCATTGTAATGATCATTTAATCCATGCACACTACATAATTTGTTTCATGTTGGCTCCTTCTCTGGTGTAAAGATATTCCAAAGTGAATTGATCTGCTTGTCTGACACACATCTGAACATTCACCTTTATAGCTCAATTCTTCTTCATGCACCTAAACCCCTTCCTAAAATAGCTTATTTTTTATTATATTAATTTTCATATTTTTGACATAAACACCTCAGTTTTAAATGTCACTATATTTGTGTTTATTCAACAGATCATTGAATCTTTTTAGTAATAATTTCGAAGAAAAAAACAGGTTTGATTTTGTAAACTTAGAGACATTAGTTATAGTACCACCAGAAACAACAAAACTCCCTATTTAAAAAGACTTTATCACATAAGTAGTTATAAATACTATCATGCATAACACATAAATAATCTCAAAGCAAGATTTTATATTCATGTCATATATTGTGATTTCTTATAATCCCTTTAAATAGGCCATAACCTTTTTTTATGTATTTATTTTCTGTTTGGCATCTGAATCACGAGATCCACAGTTAACACACAAACTAACCTCTCTTCTCACTAGTTTCAGACAAGCTCGTACTTTACTATAGTGCTACCTAATGTATTTTTAATTTTTATAAAACCATCTCTTATAATTTTCTTGCTGGTTGTGAATCTAAGAAGTGTGTGCTCGAAACAACACTGACATTAATAAAAAGGTCAAATAAAAGTGCTTATAATGGGCCAACAAAGCTGGGGCCTGAGCCAGAGGTTTATGGGTTAGCTTTGGCATGAAAGTAGACTTTCCAGTCTCCTGAAAGCCAGATGTACTTGGTTGCTCTCCTCATCTCTGCAATCAGAACTCTTTGATGATTCTGAAGCTAGCAAATTACTATTTAACCAGTTATTCAGTTCCTCTCTTACATCTATACCAGGAACGGAGAACTGCCCTCTTCTGCCCTAGGCTTTATTTCAGCCCTCTCTTCAAGCTCTGGAAGACAAATAAAGGAGGACAATTGCACACCAAGGCCTCCGAACTCTGAACAGGAACAGATGAGAAAATAATTCTAGCTATCATCACTGGTTTGGCACTCTAAAAGAGTTTGTTGGGGCAAGTTGGGTCTAAGAGAGGAAGAGAACAAATGTTGAGTAGACAGTGGAACAGGCAAATTGACCACATTATTTAAGGAAATATTGCTATATTAATTCTTCCTCTGGTTTAGATATTTTCTTGGACAAACCGTTGTATTACTCCCTCTACATATTTTTTTACTCCATAGCTAGTATATTGATTTTAGTAGAAGACTACCTATAGAATAATGTGTTACTCAGACTAAGTAACTGCTTTGAATCTGTCTGGGAGGTGTTAAGCCTCTATTAAGCAATGATGAGAGAGTGAAGCGAGTAACATGATGTCCAGAAGAGGATGAAGAATGAAACATCAACTTTTCAACCCAGCGCCAAGATTCAGGGGCATACTAATGAATTAGTTATTTCCCTATGGATAGTTCTGATAATAAAATCTAAATGAATACTTCTGGGTCCTCCTCTTCTTCACATAAATTCCCTCTCATGTTGTCATTGGAATACCTTCTTTCTTCTGAGAGATTTTCCAGGAGAAAGCAATGTGGCCCATAATTCAGATTTTAAAGGACCAAACTACTGTATGCATAAAAATAGCTGGAGCTTTGTCAGTTCCATCCTTACAGTTTGCTCTCCAGAGCCAAGCTGGCAATGAGAGTGGAAGGAGGTGTCAGAGGCGTTTGCTGCCTTTGGGATAAAAACTGTGATTCTAAGAATGTTTTTCTTTTTTTTCCTGGGCTTTCTGTCTTCCTGAGAGATAATAAACTAGCAATCATGTCACATTTGGGGTTCACTATGCATGGAAATAAAGACATATAATAAAGGTAATACCTAAATATAATGTGAAAAAGGCATATATTTTACCTACAATTGAGGTATCAGAACTATAGTGGCAAAAATAGTCATTGCTTGCAAAGTCAAAGGTTCCCCCCCCATGAATTATATAATTTTTCAATGCATATTAAAAAAAATTTACAAACTCCACAAGTTTAATTTTACATGAGTGAAAAACTGAACGGGTGATACTAGTGTGAGTAGAGGTGTATAGTGTAGCTGATTATAAAGTGGCCAATCTGCTTTAAAGATTATTTTAAATGATCTTTCATTATTTTAGGATATTAAACTTAAACCTAACTGAAGGTGGAAAAAGCGTTTAATATAGCTATTTCTTAAAAAATTATCTCTTTCCAAAAATGAAATATTACCACTATCCTAATAATATGACTATGATGAATTTTGCCAGCATGAATATTTCCATCATTTTTAATATCATTTCTTGCAGTCTTAGCCAACAGTGGGCTATAGGTAATTTTCCTTTTATTTTGTAGAAATGGGATATAATCTTGGAAAACACTTTGGGAACATTTAGGATAGAGAAGACACTTTCTCTAGAATTTGGGTTTGAATCACCCAGAGGGAAGGTTGAGAATGTCTCTATGGGCTGGGAAGAACGTGGAGACTGAGTGTCTTATGTAGGGATAGGAGTTGAACTTAATGATCTTTTTGGGTCCCTTCGAACTCAGGTAATTCTATGATTCTATGATTTAGACTTTCTTCCTTGGAGACCAGCACTTGAGAACCTATTAAGATCTTGATATTTTCTCAACACTCCCAAGTATGCATTGAAGTTGAAACAACCACCAGCCTGAAGCGGCAAAACTCCTAGCTCAGTTTGACTTTGGGTATTTCTAGGCTCTGGTCTTTCTGTCATATAGACTAATAAAGAGCTGGAAGCCACCGAATTCAAATTTCTAGGACTGTCTTAGAATCATAGAATGGTTTGCGTTGGAAGGAACTTTAAAGATCATCCAGTTCCAAATCCCCGCCAAGGGCAGAGACACCTCTCACCAGCCCAGGCTGCTCCCACCTAAATGACTATATGATTCTCTTCCTAATCTGGGAATGCTGTGAAATGATAAAAGAGAGTTTGTCTTTGCTCTACAGCACCCTTTCCACTGTCTCCTGAGCCTAATGGCACAGTTGCCATTTCCATGCCATGCAGGCAGCTTATGCTTCAGGTATCAGGGAAAGCATACCTTACAGTATATTGCAATAACTTTGCGATCTCTTCTAACACATAGTAAGTGACTGGGTCTCAGGTCTTAACCCCGTGACCTATAGGGACTGTTTCATAGCCCACTACACACATAGAAGCTAAATACCTGTGCATAGATAAAATGCATTGTATTTACAGTCAGTCCTGAAATGGGTATCTTCTGTTAGAGCTGTGACTGCCAACACATGGAACTGTTGAAGGTGAATCTATTGTTTTAAAGTAAACTATAAGAGAGGAGAAAAAGATGTTTTATTTTACAGAACTTCTAGTAGGTTTTTTGCTGGGTTTTTTCCCTTAAAAAAAGAAAGTACTTATTTAATATTTTGATCTTAGTTTAACATACATTTTATTCAATCACATCAAGCAACTTGTTTATTAAAAAAAATTGTGTTCTGACCTCATTCTACTGGATCAGACACTGTCTGCATGGGATATTTTCATGCATAATGTCACTCCAAGTTTAAGAGCTAGCTGTGTCATCTCTTTTTCCAAATACCTATTGTTCTTAAAAAGAAGTTGGTCCAGGATTTTTATGCTTCAAACTTTGCTGATTTGAAAAATCAATGCAAAATTTTCCTCAAAACAGCTAGAAACAAATGATCAAGGAGAAGCAAGTGAACTGAGCTTACTAGACTACAAGAAAGCCTTGCTATTTGGCTTCTTTATATTCTGTAAAAGTCATCTCAATTTTGAATGAAGAGGCTGGCTGGACATCTCCAGAGCCTAGTTAAACAAAATCACAGTTTCTCCATCCTTTGATGGGCTACACAAGGTTTTTCTCAAGCTATGCCTTTTGAAAGGGTATTTTGGATGAGCTGACAGAGAAGACAAGCCATCCTAGCATGTGAAGATGTCAGTTTTCCAAGCTGTGAAAAGGGATATACCTGTACACTGGAGTATAGTGTTCTGTATTACCTAATGATTAGATTAAGTTAATGAGAACCAAACAGATCGACTCAGAGCATGAATAAACACTTCACATACCCAAACAGTTCAGTTAAGACATATAACATTATCACAGACATAAAAAGTAAGTAAAAATAAATCTTTCTAAAGTTTTCTTTTGCAAAAGAAAATGCAATTGTCTTTCATTTTGACATCAAATATATAAATTATAATTTAAAACAATCATTTTTCCTTTTGAAGTCATTATTAAAATCATGCATTGTACCAAGGTGCATGTCCTACTTCCATTAGGAATTTTTTTTTTTTTTGCTTCTAGCTATAAAAAGAATTCTTTCTACTTTTCAGATAAAATTCCTGTTCTTAAAGTTGACAGGTTAAAGGAGTTCAGCATCAAAATTAAAAAAAAGATGTTTTATTTCTGACTTGTACCACTCCATTTCCTTGAAGTTGGAAGCTCTTTTGGGTTTTCAGTATGACTGTCACTGACCTGATAGAGGTCAACCACAAAGCAGAAAAAAAGTTGGAAAAAAACCCAAATATATTTAAATGGTAAAGGTAAATGCAAAATAACACAAAAACTAGTATCAAAAATAGAACCAGGAAAAAAAAAAAGGGACTAAAAATGCAAAGTTTGTGAATCAAAGAGGGAAAAACAGAGAGCAGCTAACAGATCTTCCCAGAATTCTTTACATAAATTGTCTTGGCATCTCCTTTAAAAAAACTGCTTTCCTTACAGGAACGTGTAAGAGTGGTTTTGCGGTTGGCAACTGCCCGATTACCTGTCTTTCTGTCCTTCAAGAAATCTTGGAAGAAACAGAGTATTGTGTGCAGGAGGCAATAGTTGCCCGAGTCCAGCGAGAAGAGTGGGAGATTTGATTGTGAGGCAGCAATTTTGAATTCCTCAGGATTCCTGCTTCCACAAATCCTAAATGAATCATAAGCTTGGCAAAAGGACTAGAATACGAATGAAATCATTTGGGGACAGGAATTCCTTCCCGCAAATGTGAAGCATTTCAGTACTCCCTAAGAAAGAAATCTCTCACCAAAAAGAAGCCTACACTGAGCAAGAGGAGAATTCTGAGTACCCCACATCAGATAGTATTTGAAAGAAGTCACACAGAAAATAACGTTTGCTATAGAAGTCTTTAGTGATATTGGCTTTGACAACTAAAAGTGGCATCTGGTGATGCTTCTCCTATCAGGCAGGCCGAAAAGCAGTGGTAAAATCATTCTCCACTGACGTCAATGGGAGTGCTGCCACTGTCTGAAATCAGAGCCAGGAGATCACTGCAGGATTTTTTCTCAGGTGATTTATCACAATTGTTTTCATTTGGCAATTTCATAGCTGAGAACCCACATTGCCTTTATATATATATATATATATATATCATTAGAATATATTTCTCTTGTTTATAAATGGTTTTCTACTAGTTGAAACATGTCACAGTAAGACTCTACACATAAAGGTCAGTGCTGAAATTATGCTACTGTATGTTCTCTAATACGTTATTTACCCTTCTAATTGTGATTGCTTTAGTTTGTGTTAGAGGGTGTCCTGTGGATTTGTTGCAGATTTGGCTCTTCATTTTGTGGTTCCTGGTCATCACCAACATTTGAGTAAGAAATGTGGAGCCAAGGATGATGCTATTTCTGTTTGTTGAGTCCTAATGACATAGTTCAATTTCTATTTCTATCTCTGCTAGCCATAGTAAGGTACAAACACTAACAAGGTTAGCATAAATTTCTAGATGTCAAATTTAAATGCTGTGAAACAAAAATACTCTTTCTCTCTTTACTTAATATGAAGTCAAATAACTAATTTACGAATTCTTTGCAGAAAAAGTGAAATTACAAATAACATAGTTTGAGATCTCTGGGAAGAACACATCTTTTTCTGTTGAAGTTACAACACATTAATGCTTATTAATTTTTAGATAGTTCATTGAAATATAATGATGTGTAAATATTTCCAAGTGTTTGAATGAGTGTTCTGGTAGAGTCCTCACTTTATGGACTACCAAGCTGACAATGCTTAAGTGGTTCTCGTATTCATGATGAAAATGCAATGTAAGAATATATTTATTTTGGTAACATGTTGTGGTTCTCAGATTTCAAAAGTTCTATTTTTGTTCAAAATTTGCTTTCCACTGAAATCAAAAGAATTGTGCAAAAAAATTTAAGACAAAAAGACCTGAACTGAAAATCCCTTTGGAATATCTATACTCATTTTTTCCTCTTAATACAAGTGTAAAAATGTATAAGTTGGTATGCCTCCGATATATGCATGTATATAATAGGAATAGCAATCAGGTTATTTTGGATATGTACAAGTAATTTGGATATTAAAAAGTAATATTCCAGCCTAATTGGTGCAAAATGGAAATAAAGTAGTCTGAGCATGATTTACTGTATAAATTTCCTTTTCTAGCCAGAAAAGGAAGGACTAGGAAATGCTAACAGAATATGAAAACCATGACTTGTTCTATTGAATTAACTTTGGCTTCACACTAGTGGTTTACATAAACCACAGGCAGTTGTCACGATGTTCAGCTTCAGGTAATTTTGTCAGCCCAGCCCAACTGTGTTGAAGGACAAAACTCCTTTTGAATATTCATATTTTATATTACATGCAATATCCAAGAGTAGGTCACTGAGGCTTTATATTTGAAAGGTTAATATAGAACAAAGAGAGTCCTTGTACTTCTAGCAAAGGCCAATTGACCAATCTACTGAAAGATGTTTCATGTGATTCTGCAGTGAGCTGAATGTTAAATTCTCATGATCATAAATTATTTTCCAGCTCTTAGGACAGAACGTGCAAATCAAACTATAAATTTCCTATATTTTTAAAAATAATGTAACAAAATAGTTATTTTATTGTGCTAATGAATTAAAAACTTCCCAGAGAGCTAGAAAAGCCTTGATTAGGAACTTTAAATTTAGTTAGAAAACTTAAATAACATGTTGCTATTTTCTTTCATTTCATAGAATCATAGAATCACCAGGTTGGAAGAGGCCTCTGAGATCATCGAATCCAACCGTGCCTGTCTCCCTAAAAAACCATGTCCCTAAGAAACTCATACACCCATTTTTGAAACACCTCCAGGGATGGTGACTCCACCACCTCCCTGGTCAGCCTGTTCCAATCCCTGACCACTTTTTCAGCACCCACCCCATCACAACCTCCTTTCAGGAAGTTATAGACAGTGATAAGGTCTCCCCTCAGCCTCCTCCAAGATAAACAACCCCAATTCCCTCAGACACCCCTCATAGGGCTTATTCTCCAGCTCCTTCACCAGCCTCTTTGCCCTTCTCTGGATGCGCTCCAGCCCCTCAATGTCCTTCCTGTAGTGAGGGGCCCAAAACTGAACCACTGGTTCAACAAGGCCAAGTTCTGGGTCCTGCCCTTGGGACACAACAACCCCACACAGCGTTACAGGCTTGGGGAGGAATGGTTGGAGAGCTGCCTCGCGAAGAAGGACCTGGGGGTGTTGGTTGACAGCCGGCTGAACATGAGCCAGCAGTGTGCCCAGGTGGCCAAGAGGGCCAATGGCATCTTGGCCTGTGTCAAACACAGCGTGGCCAGCAGGAACAGGGAGGTGACTGTGCCCCTGTGCTCAGCACTGGTGAGGCCACACCTCGAGTGCTGGGTTCAGTTTTGGGCCCCTCACTACAGGAAGGACATTGAGGGGCTGGAGCGCATCCAGAGAAGGGCAACGAGGCTGGTGAGGGGGCTGGAGAATAAGCCCTACGAGGAGAGACTGAGGGAGTTGGGGTTGTTTAGCTTGGAGAAGAGGGGAGGCCTCATCACTGCCTACAGCTGCCTGAAAGGAGGTTGTGACAGGGTGAGTGCTGGGCTCTTCTCACAAGTGACAAGCAATAGGACAAGAGGAAATGGCTGCAAGTTGCACCAGGGGAGGTTTAGACTGGACATTAGGAAAAATTTCTTTACTGAAAGAGTGGTCATGGATTGGAACAGGCTGCCCAGGGAGGTGGTGGAGTCACCATCCCTGGAGGTGTTTCAAAAATGGGTGGATGAGTTTCTTAGGGACATGGTTTAGTAGGGAGAGAGGTGGGGTTGGACTTGATGATCTCAGAGGTCTCTTCCAACCTAGTGATTCTATGAGTCTATGATTCTATCATCAGGATCCAGTGCTTACATACTTAATTGCTGCTAGCACATGCTAATACTTCATTAACCAAAATTCAACAATTTGATACAAAGCAAAATTAATTAATGAAACAAATTCTGGTGCTATTTTAATGGATAAAGCTTGTGGAATTTTATAATATGTCCTGTTATTTCATATCAAAGATGACCCTAGAAGCAGGATTTCTATCTGCATCTGGCTTCCAAGAGATATTTTATAATAGAAGTGGCATGAAAGCATGTTCATGCAAGTACAGAGTCATGTTTTAGGAAGACAGGACAAAAGACTCTCATAAATACATATAAATATTCTAATGAAGACTACAATCAGCTAGTGATTGCTAGTGTAAAACAACCAGAGAAAACAGTTTGGCTTTGAGAAACTAATTAAGACTGTGCAGCAGAAATGTAACATCTTGTTATTCTTTATATTGCCAGTGTTGAGTCCGTTCAATAATAAGGTACGCAGCTACATAAAAAACCTTTAGGACAGATGTTAGGACACCTCAAAAAAAAGTAATGTACGTGTTGCTGAGATGGTCAGAAACTAGGTAAGAGACACCATATAAATGAAAAAGATGGTAGGGTTCAGTATGGAAGTGACATTACTTTCACTCCATAAATATGTTTTGGAAATATTTGTGGCGTTTATCTCAAACACATGGAACATTTTAAGATTTTGTAATTGTCATATGTCAAATATGGTTTCTGTTCTTTAGGGCCACTCATACAGCGTAAGTGGATGGACTTCCCAGGTGCACAAATCCAGATTATGAGATTACTGGATTCAAACACAGCAAAGCAAACACTCGTCATCCCCTCAAAAAACAGAAGGCATGGAAAGGAAACTGGGAATGACACATAATATATATTTGGTTTGTATTTGCAGATATAAATACTTCCTTGATTCACTACATTAGAACTGTACCAATCCATATTTCTACAGATAAAAAGGTAGATGGATTATATGAGTCAGTATCAGATTTCCAGATCTGAATCCAGGTCAGTAGTTTTAGCAAATAAGCTTACTTCTGCTTTGGATTAATATAAAAAAAAAAAGACTGTCATTTGGCTCCCTGTGAGAAACAAACACAGAATTTCATCCCAATTCATGCTACAATGACCAAAACTTCATGTGAATCTCAGCTCACAATAATACAGAAAAGACAACACTGCAAAAGAGAATTTGTTAAAATACTTAACCCCAAGAGACTCTCTTAATACTGAGGTTTGTATGCCAGCTCTTTCCTCAGGTATCTCTATTTGCTTTTCCTATTAAAAAATGTATAAAGGGTAAGCAAATTCATTTATATTCTGTATAAATGATTTCAAGAAATGATTTTGAAAAACTGAAGCTACAGGAGAGTTATTCTACAGCATGATGTATCATTATTGATGGACTCAGCAAGGAAAAACTACTTATTTTTGGGAAACTTGGCATTTTTTGGTGCAAATACATTTGGAAAATAAAAGATGGGCTGGGCAAACTAGAGTTACAATAAAAATGACACAAGCTGATAATTGGCATGACATATCGTTTCAGGAATACTGGTTTAGGTCAGTTGCAATATTTCTGATACTTTCCTCCATCTTGGGGTACTTTTAAAATGAAAATGAAGCCTAATACGTCGACAAAGTATATGTAATATATGCACTAAATAGTTATAAAGTGAATCCAACTGTTAAGTTTCCATCTTTGACAAAGTATTATACTCTGCCATCTCCATACAGACTTGGATCTAGTCCTCAAAATGTCCTTGGCTTGAGAATGGCTTACAAAGAGGTCATGTGCCAAAGGAGGCATTTTCTTGGCAGTAGATATGAACATCTCTGCCCATCCCAGAGAAAGTGTTACAATAAACAGTGCTCAGTTCTACATTTATTTATGATTTTACACAATAAGTACATTAACTATTTACTCAATGCTTTGTAAAATGAAAAGGAAAAAAAAAATAGTGTCTGATAGAAGTGTTATACAGGCCAGGTGCAGTGTTGGGGGTGGTTTAGAGAAGGACAGGCTGTGGCTGAAAAGAAGCCATTAACATGACTTCTCCTTAGAATACAAAGATAATTCTGTTGTACTGAAACATAAAAGCTGATAACTGTTCTCCTTTAATTAGAGTTCAACAGAAACTGAACTAGAATTCTGACAAATTAAAGATGAGTTATTCCCTAATTTAAGTTATCCACACTGAGAAATACTACCAGTTTCCAAGCAGACACAAAGGCTTGAGTTTCCTCAGTATTCATTTCTTGTTGAGAAAGATATCAGTGTGTTGCCTGAAGTTTCAGGCAATTAGCTATTATCTGGGCCTTTATTTAAAATGAAGACCAGAAAAAAAGCCCATCTTTGTCCAAAAGCCTGATTATATTTAAAATCTGCAGGAACACTGATGGTTCTACACTCACAACCAGTGAGTAAACCATAGGATCAGTTGCATGGTTGCTACTGTTTATAAACAGTAATATTTTGTATAGGTTTCCTATTATAAAAACTTTAAATAGCCTGGAATCCTATTCTGCAGGAAAAAAATAAATGAAAGGCAAGAAACAAAGACAAAAATGTAACACTTTGAAGTGAACTCAGCTTGGACTATTTATGTAGTATTATGTCACTGCTGGGAAACTACTGTACTATGGTCATTTACTGGAAAAGTAAATGCATAGAATAGGGAAGACATAAAAATTTAATAAACTGAAGGTAAAAGCAGTGAGCTGTGCTAAAGTCTAGTTCTGAAGGATTTCAGTTAAACTCAACTAATTTATATACAGAAACCAAAAATATTCTTGAGAATTTTTACTTTCTTGTCATGGTTATGGACAGGTTAAATGCTTCCAAGAACTATCAATTACGTTAATTTGCCTTGCTCAGTTTTTCACTTAATGTCATTAACATATGGTTAACCTCAAATATATTTAACACCAATTTTACAGCTTAAGATAAATCCAGTATTTCAACTTCATTTATTTGTTTCAAAGGCCAAACTGTGGGCTAAGGAACAGTTCCAGTGTGCTATTAAAATCAATAACATTCTTCTGTTGATTGCAGACATTATTGTCTCGAGCCATTCATTCACAGCCCCAGGTCCTAAGCAGTGCAAGTTAAGTCATGTGTGTCAGAGACTCAGTGATTGGAATACCTGGTGGGACCTCGGTTCTGTTTCCTAAAGGAAAGCACAACGTCAGAATAGGAGGTCTTACCTGTTGTTGATTTAGCAGCAAGACTGAATGGGCACTTATGGTTAAATATTGCAACCATTAATGACAGCTGAGTTGTGAAACGCAACATGGAAAAACAAGAAGGCCTCTGATGATTCCAATAACCACTAACACGCTGCAGGCAGTTTAGGCTTCAAAACTATCATGTCTCCATGATAAGCCTTGTTTAATCTTGTTCTTTCTACAGATATATAAATGGAGGAAAGGGAGAAATAGTCTTCAATATTACATGTATAAAATAATTGTAATGTATTCACAGAAATGTGTGTTCTTTAGGAGTAGAGTTTAGAATTGATCTATGAAATATAGTATTTCCCATGTAACTTTAGGCCTATCATTCTTCTATTGAGAAGCTGGTAGAGTGCTTAATGCCTTGTTTTCTCTGAGATTATTGCTACAATGTGTACTTTCATTTCAGATTTAATTAACAAATCCACTCAAATAATAAGTGTCAGCCACTACTTAAACCTCTATTAGCTGTGCCGTCTTCCTGAGCAATCATTTCAGGCTGCTGAAGGATGACATGAAACCATCAGTAGCACTGCAGTGAATTGAAAAGGGGATGATGCCCACCACTCTTGACGTTGTGACAGAGTAGTTCTCACAAGTCCTAAATGAGATTGCTGCTGGGAAACTCTCTGAGGGAGCAATTTAGAGCAAAATTGGTTGCTCATTCAGGGTATCCTTGATTTCACCTGATGTTACGGTGTTGAAGAAAGTCGAGTTCAGTCATGCAAACAAATGTTAAATACTGTTGAGTCTTAGCTGAAAATCTCATTTCAAAGTAATGTTGAATGAAGTAGGTTTTCTTCTTCCTATGGGAAGAATCTCATCAGACTCTGTAGTCATATTCCACATAAACCTAATTAAACCAATAGTATATATTCATAACTAAAACAATAGTATACATTCTTGTTTTTATTTGCTTGTTTCATACACACATAAAACACCTGTAGTGTAGAATGCATTCCTTTAAAAAAAATACATAATTCCCTTATATTAATTTGCACCAGTAAGTTCTTTGCAGCCAGTGGCGTTTCTTGTCAATGCACATTTTGAGCAGTTTGGTGTATATAGGTGCTGGGAAAAAAAGTATTTTTTACTGTTTGTGTGATTAGTTATCTGGGAGTTAGCTCTTCCCCTACACAATGCACTAATGAAGCAATACAATGCACATCTCAAGATGTACTCTTTCATGCAACATGTGAAAGAATACCTGTTTTTGCAGTTTTACATTGACTTCAAATGAAGCAAAATCCTTCTTTACTCTATACCACAGATCATTATGCTATAAACCCCATTTCTGCTGAGATTTAGAAACAAGAAACCAGAAGAAACCATCACTGATTCATGTCAAGTGCCAGGAATAGCTACCAACCATGCAACCTATATGAACTCGGAAAAGCCCTGCAGTATGTCTATTCCATCTACCAGCAGTCAGAATAAGCCTTTGCCTTAGAAAAGCAGAAATTGAAACTACCGTGAGACACAGAAGGACCACAGGAAAAATTCAGGCTGTGTTCAGCAGCCCTGACAGTGACAATATTAGCAAATAACTACACATAGTAGAAAGTCCCGTTATTATAAACATTCACCACAAGGATATTTTTGTCTTTCTAGGGAACAAACTCACTTACTAAGAGGGAAAATGACTCAAGAATAAGATGTATGATCATACTTCTAGCTGCATCTTTGTTCCAAGCATACTCTTCTGCATAGACCTGGGAAGTTAATGCAGTTGTTAGGTTTCACAGTTTTCCTGTGTATAAAGCAATTCTCAATTTTTGTTTGTTTGGGTTTGGTTTTCCTTTCTTTCTCATTTACATCTGTATGGTCCTATTCACTACCATTGTTTTTTAAAAGTAAATATTTGATATAAATGGTGAAACTTGAAATGCGTTTTTATGATACCAAAATCTTTCTGAAAATTACATAAGTTTTTTCCATTTTGAGGCTGAATAAGCCCATTCCTCTTAGAAGATGAATTTTAGGAAAACTAACTAGCTATCAGATGGGTGACCTATTTGTACTGTGTAATCCTTTTTGGTCTGTAAAAGCTGACATTGGTTGTATATCTACTTATTATGTGGCAACCTAAATTAATGTTTAATATTAATTTTTATTTTGTTTTCTTTAGCTTATTTGTAGTCATGTTAGAATTCACAAAGAGAAGAGAACTCATCTAAATTCACATCCCTAACCATCTGAAAGGCTTCTTTCATTTCTTTCAGTCCCATGAGGGTACTCCAAGTACTTCTTTTCTTTTTTTCTTTCATTTCCTCCTACTTGTCTTCCACTTACACAGAAGACTATTTTTTTTTCCATTGAAAATGTCAACATTTATTGCTTTCTAGGGCCACCCCTGAAGAAACAAAAATTGACCCAAAGTGTCAAGTCTGCTCTCTTCCTTTTCCTGTTCTCCCTTCCTCTCCCACAAATCAAAGCAAAACGAAATTGAAAAGCATATATAAAATATTTAGAAAGCTATCATACTGAAAGAAATATTGTGTGATAATGATTGATCCATTACGTTTGTCAAGGGAATGTCCTTTAGCAAACAGAACGTTAAGGTGGAAGAGAACTCAAAAATGCTCAAATGCATTTCCACATCAACATTAATCGACTTTAGCGCATAAGAGAAAATATTTCCCTTGTGCTCTGGTTTGAGCTAAAGCACATCAAATTTTCTAACTTTTCAGCTAAGCTTTTTCTAAAGAACTTCATTTTCTGAAAGTAAACAATGTTTTTCAGACAGTGGCCATCTCTTCAGATATTAACTGCAGATGGTTTTAGTTATCACCAAAGTAACGGGGCATTGGTATGCAGAGTGAATATTTCTTATACTTATTCCTCTAGAAACCAAGGCCATCCTCAAACTGGTGGAATATAAATTAAATGAGTGAGAAAGAGTCACATCTGCAGGGAGGAACAGACAGGTTATGTGATGTAAAACTGACCAACAGAGCATTCCATGCCGTAAATGCTGAACTTAGTGTAGAGTTTACGGATCACAAGTGTCAGGCCCTTTTCTTTGACAGCCAGCATCCAGCAAGGCCCTCATCTGTCTGTTTGCCACTGATCCTGATCCGCACATTCCTGAATCCAGTTCCTGAATCCAGTTCTTGAACCCAACTCCTGTCTGATGCTGAGTCTAGCCTGCAACATTCTCCATACCTGCCGTACAGAGTCAGTGGTGATGTATAGTCACGGGGAAGTCTGATTTTCTGTATTTGTATATATTTTGTAATTTTCTTATCATTTTCCTTATTGCTGTTGTTATTGTTGTTTCCTTAAAGCTGTTTTAGTTTCAGTTTCCAACTCACAAGTCTCTCCCTCATTTCTCTTTCCCTTCTCCTTGGGAAAGAGGAGGAACACATTGCCCTGTGTTTACCTGCCGACTAAGCTGGAGGTTAGGATTAAATCAGGATTCGCCTCCCACAATTACCAGTTTTGATTAGAACTGATCACAGTTCCGGGGGTTAAGTATGTGCAATATGCTTTTGTAGGATTGTGGTTTGAACTGAAGGCAGACAAAGGTTAATAAAACTTGCCACAGAGGGTCATTTGAACTTCTTTACAGCAGACACTGATTTGCAGGGCCCAGAACACCTAGGTCATGACTAGAGTATTTATCTAACCTTAGTATAAATAACCACCACCTTTATATTTAACACTATTTGGTAAGAAATTCTAGCTGATAGTAGACAGCACTTTTTTTTTCTTTGATATTTAGTCTTTCTTTATTAAAAAAATCAATCCACCTTGGCTCAAACAAATACTGCTCACAGGTTGCTGGCATTGCACACATTGTTTGATGCTCACATGTGCACATTGCATGTTACAGATCCTGGTTCGATCTTCTGTAGATCCTGTAAAGAGGAAAATCATGTCCTTCACACAAAGGACTTATTCCATCTAAATTTCAAACTTTGTTGTCCTTCTTTGAACATGCTCCAACACCTAATGCCTTTCTTGTAGTGAGGAGCCTGAAACTGAGCACAGTATTTGAAGTGCAGCCTCACTAGTGCTGAGTACAAGGGGACAATTACTTCCCTACACCTGCTGGTTACAGCATTTCTGATACAAGCCAGGAAGATTGCAGTCAGCACAAGATTGCACTTTCCAAATGTAGGTTAAAAGAATACATTTAACATCATAAAATACTTAATATTCTATTGTCTTTTTTGCAGAAACAGTTGGACGTTTTACTGAAGTTTGCCTTCAGAAAGGAGATCAGGAACATCGGCTCAAATAGTCTGGTCAAACTACAAATAATTGCAGTCTAATACTTGGCACATACAGGATAACCAGATGACGAGGCCCAGTCAGCATAGGAAAGGCAGGTCCTTCATGGCAAAACTGATCTCCTTCTATGACAAACGACTTGCCTAGTAGATGAGGGAAAAGTTGTGGATATTGTCTATCTGGACTTTGATATAGATTTTGACACTGTTTCCCACGACATTCTCCTGGAAAAAAATGGTTGCTCATGGCTTGCACAGGCATATTCTTTTTTGGGAAAAAAATGGCTCGATGGCAAGGTGCCAGGTGTGCTGGTGTATGGAGGTAAAATATAATTGGTAGTCATTCACAAGTGAGTTTCCCCAAGGCTCAATGTTAGGGCCAGCTCTGTTTAATATCTTTATCAATGATCTGGATGAGGGGATTGAGTGATGTTACAGTGAGTTTGCAGATGAAAGCAAGTTTTGTCGGAGTGTCTACCTGCTTGAGGCAAGGAAGGTTCTGCAGAGGGTTCTGGACGGGCTGGATACACGGTCTGACGCCAACTGTATGGGATTCAACAAGGCTAAATGATGGATGCTGCACTTGGGTCGCAACAATCCCATACAATGCTACAGGCTTGCAAATGGTCAAAAGATGGCTGAACATGAGCCAGCAGTATGCCCAGGTGGCCAAGTAGGTCAAAATCTTCCTGGCTTGTATCAGAAATGCTGTAACCAGCAGGTGTAGGGAAGTAATTGTCCCCTTGTACTCAGCACTAGTGAGGCTGCACCTCAAATACTGTGCTCAGTTTCAGGCTCCTCACTACAAGAAAGGCATTAGGTGTTGGAGCATGTTCAAAGAAGGACAAGAAAGCTCGTGAAGGGGCTGGAGCAAAAGACTCATGAGGAGCAGCTGAGGGAACTGGGATTCTTTAGCCTGGAGGAAATGAGTCTTCTGCTTAGGCTGAGGAAAGACCTTATCACTGCCTGCAACTACCTGAAAGGAAGTTGTGGTGATGTGGGTGTTGATGTCTTGTCTCATTTAACAAGTGATAGGACAAGAGGAAATAGCCTCAAGTTGCATCAGCTTTAGACTGTGTATTAGGAGCTATTACTTCACCAAGAGGGCTGTAAAGCACTGGAACAGGCTACTCAGGGAAGTAGTTGAGTCACCATCCCTGGAGGTATTCAAAAGAAGCCTAGATTTAGTGCATGGGGGCATGGTTTAGTGGTGAGTCTGACCGTGCTAGGTTAACAGTTGTGCTAGATGACTTTAAAGGTCTTTTCCAACCTAAACAATTCCGTAATTCGGTAATACTTGGCATGTCATGACAGATCTTCTTATCTGTGCAAACCGTTTTAAAGTATTCAGTTGCAAAACTAAGGGCAACATTTGCATAAAGTAATACCCTATCAGAACTAGACTCATCTTCTCTGCCTATAGTCTTTTATCAACCAGAAGAGCACTTCCTCTGTGTATAACCAAACATTTTCATTACAAAATGTGATTACGCTACTTCTCCTGATAAATCTGTGCAATGCACAGACAAGCAATACCACTCAAACTGTAACTAGACGTACATAGCATTCCATTGCATGCTTTGATATACGTGTTCTGGATACTTTGACCTGCATATATCTAAAAAAGCCATTCACAGAGAGAGATGAGAATGTTCTTTGCAGCTTCACATTGTAAAGACTTCACACAGGCTGTTTCATTCCTGAAATAGTTAAGCTCTTCATTTCTGTACTGCTACACATTAGTAGTTCAGGCTCTCAGTTCACTAGAAAAGTGATTTGTGTGCAGTCTCTCCAGTTCAGGTGTTAGTTAGCAGTCAGGTATTTAGCAGGGACTCCCAGCGGAGGCCTGTAAAACCGACCAGAGTGCTGCCTCTCCATAATAACTTCTTTTCAGAGCACAGTCAGTAAGGCTTCCTCACTATTCATCAAAGGTGTGTGTTTATATTGGCAGCACAGTCTGGGACGAAGACCTGCTGGCTGTTTGAGCGTGGTGCGTAATGTGCTATGAAAAGAGAGTTCAGAGCATGAGGCCCAAGTGAGCTCTTTCGACCAATATTTTAGCCACAAGTGATGAAAAACCAGGATTGTAAGGTCAGGCCTGGGATGTGATGTCAGAGCTATATTAGCTTCAGTGAATCATTTTATCTCAAGCAGATCCTGCCGCTGTCTCGTGGAAGCTCCCCTCTTAGCCTAGCACTAAGACTTGCTTTCAAACCCGCCCTGGGTCACACAGCCGCAGGCACAGTGAAGTGCCAGGAACAAGTGCCACAGTGTGGGCCATCCATACAACTCTTCAGAAAAGATAAGACTCTGAAAAATTCCTCGATGGGAAGCCTGTAAAAACACAGGTCTCTGACCTTGCATTTTTGACGTCTGTCAAAATCGAGCTAGTAGACTAATCTTATCCTCACAATATTTTATTTCAACACCAAGAAACCAAAGAAAGTTGTTGAGAAATCCACTCATTGTCATTAAATTTATCACCTTTCCTAACTGCAACCAAGAAAAACACTGAAAAATACTAATCTTTTCAACTCCTCTATTTCAAAATGGTCTATTCTTTAATGTCATCTACCCATAGGTTTTGTGTAATGAATGAACAATTCTATTATACTTCTTTAACCTACTGTATGTATTTTATTTCATTTGGTTGGTTTAAGATTTCTGTCACCATGTCTATGTTCTACTGTAGGTTCACTGTAAACTCTTCCTTACATTGTCCATTTAAAAACACCCTTATCCTTGAAGTTTTATTCCCATGTGTTTGCCAGCTCTTGAAGAGAAGATTTGCCAGTTACCGGACAATTGAAAACATTGTTGAAAGTTCAAGCTGACTTCCCAAAAGCCTGAAACTGACTGAAACTGTTGAAAAGAAATTTTTCTTTTATTGGAATTGCTGGATTTGTGTCCTTGTGTGATTTCCCCTTTTTCTTTCTCCTTTTCTTTAATAGTGACAAAAAGGGAAGGGGAAAGAAAAAGGAAAAAGGAGATGGGAATGGGAAAGCAGACCTGGAAATAGTAGCTGCTTTTAGTAGAAGTAAAAAAAGCAAATATATATTTTTTTTTATTATTTTAATCAGCTGTACGAGTAGCTCATATAGCATAAGACTTTGACTTAACTCTCTTCGTTCTGCAAATGAGAATATTTACTGTAACTGGCTGCTGGAGTGTTTGCGCAGAGTGTAGAATGGAGAATAGACAAAAGGAAACAAGTAATGAGTTGTTACCTCTTGCACGTTATCCCATAGCATTAGGATCTTCTCTGATGTTTTCTCAGTTTGTTTTTATAATAATTCATAAGTTCTGGTTTTAGATTTGCGTTCTGGCTGAATAAGCCCCAAGACTCAGAATGAGGCGTAAGAAAGACTGCCAAAATTTTATGCTGTTGTAAATCAAATCGAAATAAGGATTCCTGCTGTTGTCACCTAAAACAATAGACTGGCCAGGTTCTGTTAAAATATGACCAAGTTGTCTCAAAATTAGCTGAAAACTAGTAATACAGTAAAATTCAGTACAGTTTTCTTTAGACTTTAATTTATATTTACTTTATTATATATATTTTTTACACTTGAATTAGACTATCATAATCAGCAGAAATGAGAGGGTTCTGCAAACCAGCATGGGCCCCATCTCTGTTTATCCAGTCTGATGGTAGTAGGCTGACTTATATGAAGAATGAATCTGTTTGTTAGTTAATCTCTGATAGTTCACTCTGCCTTCCCAACAGTGCATTTGCCAACAGCAAATTAAATCATGATGATGGACGTGATGTTCAGATCTGTGACTCAGAGGATTTTAACTGAATACACAGAAGGACTTTTTCTACTATACTTTCTAAATGTTTCCCCTCTAGAAGTTCTGTTCAACATGTCTGCGATTTACCGTTTGCCTTTTTTTTTTGAAAATAAGTACTTGCTGCTTAAGTTATTTCTTTTCTACTTTTAAATAAGGAACAAATGCCTCCAAAACATGATGTAATGCATTTTTTCATGGGTTGGGAAGTAGCTGTTTCAGTTAGTTATAGATTCGGTTCTCAGCCTCAACTCTAACTGTTGTCCCATCTCATCTACAGAAGGAAGCCAAATTTTACAGAGCTATGAATATTTCTACCAGGGATAATTTTGTGTTTGCAAGACATAAAATAAATTAAATAAAACTTCAGCTGTACCCTTAATTGTTCTCAAATTTAAGCCCTCTTTACATTCTGTTCCATAATCTGAACTTATTTTGCTGGAAAAAAATAATCATTTTACTTCCTTATTTTCTCATGCATTATGACAACATCCATATATTAAAGGCAATATAAACTGAAACACATAACAATTTATTTAAGTATTCACTGGCACATTAGAAAGAGAATAAAGCAAATTGAATTCACCATTGCAAGAAGTACTACCTGCAATATCAGCAACTCCCTGTCAATAATATTTGGCTTAAATATGCAAAAGTAGACAATGAGTAATGACCAAAAATTTTAGGCTTATAAATACCTTGACCAATTTGTAAAGCTTGCCACAGAGGTGTTAAGTACTATACCTGGGAAAAAACTTGACAACTTCAAGCCCATTTACCTCATGCTGTACTAGTCTACTTGCACTTAAAAAAAAAAAACAAACAAAAAAGGTTGAGGTATTTATATGGAAGATTTGGCTTTGCTTACATTTATATGAGTATGATATACCTGTCAGAGATATGATTTCATTCCACTCGGGTAGCTGTGCAGATCAAAGAATTAGACACAAGCACTTACACACTGCATTTTGTTCATGATAAAATGATGAAATGATATTACACTGTGTAAAGCCATCTTTGATAAATTAATATGTAAATTTAATAAGAGATAAATCTTTTTTACCCCTCTAATTTAACCCTAAAGACTTTAAGGATTCATACTCAAAGCTGTTTGCATAATCAAAAACTCAAAGAGATCTTAAAATTCCTGGAGAATTTTTTGCCCTATATGGAAATTGTAAAATATTCAGGGCTTTATTTTTTTTCAGAAATGAGATGCAGTAGAACACCTGAAGAAAAAACTGACCAGAACTAGAACTGATAGCTTCTCTAGGACTTCAGTACCAGTTGTATTTTTAGATCTCTGTGTACAGTTTTCATTTCTCCTACACTTCTTTTGTTTGTCACTAGTTTTAACCACTGGGAAGAAAATTTGTGACTTTTTATCCATACATCTTTTACACACCTGAACAAATATAAATAATAAAAGCAGAGAGTCTGCCCTTGTAACTACAGGTCACCACAAAACTTCACAGAGTATTCCTGGAACTGAAAATAAGACACTGCTGAAATTCCACCAGCTGAGAAGTAGTAAGGGAAACCACTAATTTTTCTTCTCTTGTAGGAGAAAAAGCCGAGTATAAGGGATTGCGGCTTCATACTTTGCCATAGTGGGGAAAAAAACCAAGAATTTAAGAGTTTTTTATTTACTTTGTTTGTACAGGAGTTTGTGATGAATGAGTGAACTTCTAGAAAACATGGATATATATCAATTATCTATATGAAAAACTTATTTTTTTTTATCCCCATCTCAATTAAACAGGGATTGTTACGCTTATTTTCTTTTAAAACATGAAAACATCATTAATTGTTTTCAGAAAGCTCATAAAAACATACTTTACACATGGACTTTGATGTGATGATACTTAGGGCCAGTCCTACATTTCTTGTAAGGATGAATTTATAACTTTACACTATCTGTCAAGAAAAACTGATGAATATGGATTGAAATGAAATTGTGAAATGAGACTCATTGAAACTGCGGTCAAAACCCTACACTGGCTTGAGAGGGAGCAGGACTTCTTTGCATGTTCACTTCCTGCACCCCTTCTTTGGGCTAGTGGTCTCCAGTAACAGCTGGGTGATCACAATGGAGTACAATACTAGTGACCAGGAGGTAAAGCCAGAGTGGATTTTAGGCACTTGGAGATGTACAAGAATTTCAATACAAAGTCGAATTAGTTAGCTTAGTTACTGCCTTACTTGTGGAGCAAATTTCCAAGGTGCCTCAGCTAGCATATTTAAAATCCTCCAGCCACTAGAATATCCTGCTAATGCTTCAGCATCTCAACTGCAAAGCTGTTTGTGAACAACCCAGGGCACAGATTGAGTCTAAACACGAACAGGCTCCAGAGGCCAAATATTTGTCTGTCAAAGGCTTCAGATCTGACATATTCTTATAAAATGTTTAAGTTATATCAACAGGATTCAGGACAAAATTCATTCACAGTTGCTTCTGTTTAAAAACAGAAGGTGGTCAAAGAAACTGCTGTTTCCATGAAGCAATTAATTGTGGAGGAATGGAATTTATGGGAATTCATGTGTTCTACTAATATAAAGAAATTTTTTTTCCATTTCTCCTCTTAACAATGCAAGTTTGGTTTTTTTTGATTTGTTTGCTTTGTTTTGTTTTAAATGTTCCTTTACATCTAAAGTCAAGAATCTTAATATAGTTTGAACTTAAAATAGTTTGAACTATTTTTTAAAAAATTATTTATTTTTTAACTCTTTTACCTTTTTGATCTTGTACTCTGTATGTAAGAAAGATATAAATGATAAAATTCTTACAAGCAATTGTCCTACCAGCAAGTTTTTGCAAAGTTCTACTTGAGGAAGTGATTAAGATAATCAGCATTCTTACTTAGCTGTATTGTTAAATTTCCCAGAAGTGTAAAATGAAAGATTTTAAATTCATGGAATAATTCAAGAGGGAAGCATTTCGAAGTTATGAAAAAAAATAGAGAGATAGTGTACTGTTTTCAGCTGGAATAAAGTTAATTTTCCTCATAGTGGCTTGTACTGTGCTATGCTTTTGATTTGTGACCAAACCAGCATTGATAACCTATCCATGTTTTACCTATTGCTGAGCAGTGCTTACATCAAGGTTTTTTTTTCTGGTTTTTGGACTACCCCACCAGCCAGTGGGCTGGGGGTGCACAAGAAGTTGGGAGGGGACAGAGACATGACAACAGACCTCAACTGATCAATGTTTTATGACAGTAAGAGACTTGGCCATCTCATTCTAGTCTTTTCTACATAGTCAAAAGAACAGTGTATATTGAGAAATGAAATCCTGTTTATCAATGCTGACTTCATCTCTGGGTAAAGCTTTAATTAAAATGAGAATGTATGCAATCAACATCTATTTGGGTACTCACTAAGCGAAAATGAGGAAACATAAAATGAGCCCTAAGAGGCATCTTCAGAAGACAGTCAAATATTGCTACTATATAATTTGGGGGGAGGGGGAGTGCAGATTTTGGGAAATGAATACAAAGTACTATGAAATAAGTTTATTTGTGGGATTTTTGAAATCTTTTTTTTTTTTGTTTAAACTTTCACAGATATGGCTGTTGATTTAGTTTGGCCTCCTCAGAGTAGATTTTCAAAATAAGTAAGTAATGTTTTAAAATAAAAACATTCATAGAAACAGGAAAGCAAAGAAAAAAAATTAAGACAACAACTAGCGGCCAAACCACACTGAACTAACACCTATAGATACAAATTTAAGATTCATAAGTACAAATAAATTCAGTTTTCAACTCACACGTAGGTTATGATCCCAGAGAGTACTGAACTCAGTCAATGGAAACTTCAAGTGAGAGTACCACACCCTTTACCTATTGAATTCAATCCAGGAAAAAAAACCCTATGGTTTATTAATTCTTCCTAGTATAAAATCTACTTTATTCTAGAAAGTAAGGAAAAAAAAACAAACCAAGATTTTTGTCATAAACCTGCTTTCTTTTCTTTTGTTCCCTACAACCCACAATATAATACATGATGAATTTTCCATTCAGAAGTCAATTTTTCACTAAAAAAGTAATTGTGCTGGAGACAAAACAAACTAATACAATATTAGGCAGTTTGGCACATATCCCACATCTGACACCTTTGTTTCTAAAGTTAATGAAGAGTGTAAGAGCATTATAGCTTCATAGAAAGAAAAAGTAGAATGCCACTGTGGAAGGAAAATGGCTTGCTTCTTGAATTTTTATCATCTTAATATACACGAGCCAGCTAGAACATGGTACTGGGTTTTTTATATATTATAAAATACATAGGTATATAGAAATAAAGTGTATGTAAATAAGAAATAATTTGTGACAAAATTTTATGGGATAAAGAACTATTTTTCAAATGCGTTTTTTACAGCACTTTGTTCCTTGACATAATTTCTAAGATTTGTCTAAAGAACTTAGTCCTCTCTCTACACAAATCAAGATACATCTAACAATATAGTCAGATTCTTGCCTGATTTTGTTTTCCCTAGGTAAGCAGAGGAACAATTGTAAACAGACCTTAATGTGTACTGTTCTTTTCTGTGGTGATAGAACTAATTTCACTCTGGTTTGTGGAAACTGAATACTAGCACTCCACCAGCATTTCATTAGCACACTGAGTGACAGATTTTTTTTCCTTTATCTTGCGAATAGGAGGATAATTAACCAGTTAATGTCTTAAAAATAAAAAACCAAACAAAACCTCTTTCAATTTTAAAACAAAGAATCACTAGTCAGTGAGGTATACTTAATAGATGCTGTTAAAAATAACATTGTTTTGAAAATTTTTACTCGAGGTTTCTTCTTGGTTTGGATTTAGAAGTGGGTTTTCATACTTTAAGTTGCAAGTGTTAATTCAAACACATTTTATTTCAGTAGTTTATTTCAACTTTGCAAATTATACGCAATGTGTTCATGAGAGTAAAAAGTTATTTTAGCCATGGATATAAAGAGATTATGAAAAAACAGCAAAATGAGAGTCATCCCCTTCTACTACCTGTTTTATATCCCATCTTTATTCACATTCAGTGTACGTAACCCAGCCCCACTAACCCTAACCCCTAACCCTAAAACTAACCCCTAATCCTACCTTTGTTCCCCATCCGTACATAAAACGCAACTCCCCTAACCCTACTTGCTTCCTTATGGTAATGCTGTCGTATAGCCTCAGAAATTGTAAAGATATCCAAGAATAAGTTTAAGAGAGGCTCATTATTCAGAGGAAGTTTGCATGTGATGCAATCAAAGTTTAGCTCTCATCTGTGGCCTTTGCAGCTGGCATTGGTCTGAGTAACAATCATTCACTTCAAATTCCAGCAGAGGGGCAGGCTTCTACATCATGGTGATCGCATCGAGGAACCCAGTGAGAAAGTGAGCAACTGCAGAGCTGAGCCAGAGAATGACAAGAATACTCGCCATTATCTTAAATATTTTGGTAATTTTTATTAACATATGGAAAATCTTTAACTGCAATTATGAGTTACACTTCAAAAAAGTTCATTTATTCAATACAGGGGAATATCTTTCACAAAAATAAGAGTCATGCCTATCCAAGCCAGTAGGAAGCTCTTTAAAACTTTTATTCATTGCTTTTATAGCATATTCTGCTCTGTACTCCAGGAAAAAACAACCTATACATTAATGAAGAGAGTAGAAAGACAAAGTCAGAAAATATAAAGCTTGTACCCTATGTGCTCTGTGTAAGCATTTCATCTTCTTACAGCAATTATGGGATTCCAGGCCTCAGTCCCACTATGACTGGTGTCACGATATGGGTAGAGCTTATAATTCAGCTAATGATTAGCTTCAGGTTTTGTTATCCACCCATAGTAATGAAAAGCTGATCTGCATTGTTGAAGTCTGGCTCACCTTATGGCAGGAAAAGGATTTTATCAAATTAATACAAACTGCTGATGCAGAAAAAGATCAACCCTTTATTCTTTCAGCTTAAACCAAGAACATTTCAGACAAAGTCTAGAGCAGATTGATGGCTACTACTGCTTTTTTGGGGAAAGAAGAATATGACACTTCCTGCTAGCTTTTTCTTCTTGTTTTTTTGAGTAGGAAGACCTTATTATTAATGATCTATGGTCAAATGTGAAATACCATTTATATAGAAACATAATAGGAAACTTTTTGTCTTTATTGAGTAAAATAAAAGTTGAATATTGACATAACCTGAAAATAAAATATATTTAAGCACAACAATTCAAAAACTCATGCACGTTGCAAACAAATCTTCAGCTTACTTAGTCTAGATTTTGAGACATAAATGTGGGTTATAAAATCTCAGTAAGTATGTTTTCTGTTTTATAGAAAAGTAATTGCACTTCTACATACTTTTAAAGCACTGGCTTTAAATCAACTGGAAGCTTGTTTGTAGGATGGGTAAGTATAAAGATTTTTTTTTAATTATTTTGCAGTCAACTTGGACCGGCATAACAACTGAAATCCATATTGCATTTTACACTAAGGGCCATATTTCACTATCATGTGTATGCATTTTTACCTCATTCTCCTGAACATAAACATGAGAGTGTTCATCTGCTCACAAATGCTGTTGTTACAGACCATTTTTTCTGCACTGTAGAATTTCTCTAGACCAGACTGCTTGGTTTATTAATATCTTCTCGGTACAGGACTCAGAATACTTTTCAACATCAGAAAACACATTTAAGTCTGGAAGATCAACAGCCAATAGTCACGTCTTGGGAATGAGAAGGGAGGATCAAGAGCATTACCAGCGCTGTAGCCCCTTGTGGCAGTGGAGAATTTAGTAGGTAAATTCCTAGATAATTTCATTACACAGTCACTTTCTCAAAGATTTGGTAGGGAAAATTATTATTTAACACTTAGAATTGAGAAATGAGATCTATAGGTTCTGAGTTTTATGATCTCTGTTCCAGTTTACTGTGTCTTTTTGCATATCATTTCATCTACATCTTCTCACATCTGTGGAATAAATGAATCTGCACAGGCTTCAACTCAAACTTGTAAGAAGCTTCAAAAAGCCTTGCTTTGCTCTAGACATGCTGGTCAACAGTTGTGATTTCCTTACATTTGTTGAGTCTATAAATTTAAGCAAACTAGGACTATTTTAATTTACCTAGTTATACGCTAGTAATTTTTTAGGCCACTATACGCAGTAATGAGACAGATCAGAGGACAAGGAGTCTGTCATGTTTCTTCTATACCTGCATGAGACATGTTCAAGAGGACGTATATAGTATTGTGAGATGCGTTTACCTTGTAATCCAGGTAAATGATTGCGGATCCTATAAGCACACTTAAACTAGGTTTGAACTGCCTGACCCAAATAGTTACAGCTGTATAGATGCATAAACAATATGGGTTTCACACAGTGGGTAGTTTCTCTCCAGCTGAACCTGTGCAGACAAAATTAAGCCCTGTGTTACTGTGTTCATTGTGTCTTAAGTATCATAGAAAAGCTGTTAAAGCTAATTCTGGCATGACCTTCAGTAACATCTCTGAAAAATATCCAGATTTGTCAAAGCGTGCAGAAAGGCATAGCTTCATTTAAGCTGAATCCACTTTGAATAATTATATCAAAAAAATTTTTAACAAAAGAAAAAAAAGAAATAAACTGCACAACTTTCCTTAGCTTCCTATTTTATTATACTCTTTGAACTGTATGTGATATGCTTTAATTCATTTAGATATTTAAAGCTATGTTATTATTGTTCACTTTGACTCACACCCCTAGTTACATTCTGGTTTTGGAAGAGGACAATTATTTCATTGAGGTAACCGTTCTCTCGTGCCTCAGAACCATATAATTTGTGTGAACTCCTACTAGAAGTGTCCACTGTCCTGTAATACATACAGTTGTTTGGAAACTTGTCATTATTGTCTACAATGACACATGTAAAAATATGGCCAATTTTACATAAGAAGATGTATTTCAATCAAATCAATGTTCTGCTATTATACTAAAACACTGACAAGTACCTCATTCGCAGTGTTACACAATCAACGATACATACTTCATATATTGCTAATTTTGAGAAACTCATTTCAGCCTCGGTGTTGCTGACCACCTATACTTTTTTGATGTTCTCTCCTTTTTTATTTCAGGGAACCATTTACGCAAAGAATAGTGATTAACTGAAGAAAAATTGAGGAAGAATCAGTCATTTCCCCATAACAAATAAATCTCACAGAATCTTAGTTGTCTTTCAGGAAATATCTCACTTTGAATCCTTAGGCCAGATTTTTCCATACCACTGGGATTTGTTTACATTCACAAATAAATTCTGACTTCAGAAAGAAACGTTTAAGGGATTACATTTGTTCAGCAAGTTTTGTTTGCATATCTTATTCTTAGAAAAAAAAAAAGTACAGTCCTGCACAATTGAATTAGCAGATGAGATTCTCAAGCTCATAACCTAACAGAAACGTAGAAAGAGCAGCAGAGTTCACCAACGCAAACGTTATTGTTTTGATTGTTTTTTTCCTTCTCAGTAATATTAAGAATGCTGTGATCACTACTTGCGATCGCATCCTCCTTTGTGTGACGAAGGAGACTGGTGAAGGTCCACTCCAGCACCCATGTGGTTTCCTCTCATCTCTTTGTGCTAGGACACAATTCTGATGGGGAGCCACAGCTCCTAGCTTGCAGGTCCAAATGCCAATCCTTGCCATTCAGGCAGAATTACGTGTGAAACAGTTATGTTTAAGTATACTGTCTCCAGCAACAGTCTTAAACGAGAGAACAGGCCTTTTAATCAGGGCCTTGGAAAGAAAGAAGTGGTTTGATCCTTCATGAAAGTACCGCTATTTGAAAACAGTTATGTGCATGACATTCCTGTCTAGTAGCTGCTTACCAAAAGTTAATTTTTAATTCATTATCTCAAATGATGGAGATTTATGCTGAGATATTGAGTGGATGAAGTTCTAAGCTGTCGGTAATACTCATTATCCTTGTGCATTATAATATTTACATTTCTACAGACCTCTCAGGAGTACAGACCATGAAGATACATTTACAATATCTCTTTAATTTCCCAATATCTTTTTAATTTACCAAGACTAAAATGTCATATTTCAATTATTTATGTATTTTAATATTTTTTGATGTTTTCTGGCAATCTTTAGAAACAAGGGCTGTAGAGAAAACCCGGTGGATTTATTTTAGGGCACCAGTTGCTGAGAGCTATGAAAGACTGCAATTACTTTTCATTTGACAAGGTTTTCTGAAATGACAATAACAAAGGAAAGCAAATTGTTCCAGTTTCTCAAAACACAAGGAATATTCATTAACCCTTCACTCTTCAAATGTTTCTCAAAAAAAGACCCTGACTTAAGAGGGATTTTTAATTCTATGTAACATTTAAAAAATAGAAGTCTTTGTAAAAAAGATATTTGTTAAGGATTCTATTTTTTGTCAGAAAATATGGAAAAGATTTATTTTAAGACAGACTGACATTCACATTGTCATTCACAGCCTCTGTCCACAAAATTGAGGATGTATTTTTTCTTCTTACACTGCTTAAATGTTAAAACTTCTCTTCAAATTGACTCTGAAAAGAGATGTTGCTGTGCATGTAGGAGAATGGAGTGCTGCTACCAGTCCATAATTTGTAGTTTCTTTCCTAAAGATCAGACTCTTCTATGGTAACAGATGTCCAAAGTACTCCTAAGATAGGAAGATGGAACATGAATTTTACGACAGACGGATTGTATTATAGAATTATGTTACTATATCCTGTATATAAAAATTAAGACCAACGGCTTTTAGAATTTGTACTTTCACATTGATTTGTCTATTCTGTATATTTTTGGGGGAGATAGATTAGTGTAAATAGATGAGAAGTTAATCTTCTGCATTGCCTCAATAGTAAAAAATCCTAAGAAGGATAAATTTACTAATTCTAACATTTTAAAGGCTTGTGGTTTTAAAAGTAGGTCATATAAGGCACAGAAAATGTCCTTTAGCAGTTTGGACTCAACAGTGCCAGAGCTTTTCTCCTTTTAGTGAAAATAGCTTGAAATAATTCTACATAATGATAGATTTTTTTAATGTAACTTATTTCAAACCTCAAGAGATTGATGTCTGTTTCCCATCTGCATTTGGGAATAGTTTCATACAATCAGACAGTATTTTCAGTGTGATCATTCATCATTCTCAGAAGTGTGACGTTAAAATTCAAAGAGGAAGTGAAAACGTATGTCACAGGAATAAAAGGAAACTTTGATAAGAATATCATTTTATTTTAGTTAAAAGAAAACATCTAACAGACTGGGGTTTTTTTCCCTGTTTTTTTTTCCTATTTGATTTTGCTTACCTCAAATCAAATATTCCTTCTCAAAATGTGTTACAAAAAAAGTTGGAAAAGTTGCAAGAATAGCAGCAATTTCTCCTGTGCCACTTTAGTTTCTTACAAATAGTCCAAATGAAGACTTTTGGTCACTTGAAAATGTTGTATTTTATATACATCTCCACATCATAAGAATAGCAGTTGGAGTTTTGGAATTTTCTTCAGTAGAGCCAAGATTTTAGCCCATTTCCCATAACTGTCTAGGGCAAAATGGGAATATGATACTGCAGTATTACATCAGTTGTGAAGCTTAGAAACAATTACCTAATATCTCTATTTATTTTTTAAATCTTTCTGTGTAATAGAAGAATGGTTGACAATAGATTTCAACTGAAAAACTTTACTTTTCTCTCTCTCATCCCATCTCACATAGAAATTTTCACTTTTCAGTGGAATACTTGAAAAATAAACTAGCCTATCGACTTTTTTCCTGTATGTATGCAGTCCCTTCATTTTACTCTAACAACTAAATACTGCAGTTGGGACGGAAAGTGTATCTCTGTGATCTTTAGACAGAACAGTAAGAAGTAAGCATGAAATGCTGAAGAAGGGCCAAGATTTGAAAACTGATGCCATTTTCTTTTACCCTCCTGTTGAAAATAATAACAAGTTTTGTGGCAGTGCTATCTGAAGAACTTATCACCAGTATATCATTTATGTGCAATACAGTTGCAGCTGTGATATTTAAATAAGCCTTTTATAAATTCTACAGATATTAATATTAGATATGGATTTCCTGAAAAGGAGCCGATTCCTGTAATTTATGAAGTTTCTGGTATATATATTGGTTTGGATATATAGAAGGAAAGATTGGGAGTTATTGCAAACGTGTGCGTGCTGTTGACTTACGTCTCTTCCCTGTCATCTCTGCTTCTTTGTCTCGCGTCCTCTCTCTTCTCCATCAGTGTTGTTATTGTCAAGTACGTCTCTGTGTTTACCCAGTAAATGCCTCTTTCACCTATCCACTTCTTTCTTAACATCTGCTTCTTAAAAGTCTCTTCTTTCTTCATTTAGTCATCAGTAATTCCCAAAGCACGTTGATCATTTTATGCATGAACATTTCTGTTTCTCACTTTGCATCACTTGGATGCCGTTGACCACAGAGGCACACATATGCCTAGCTTTAAATACCCATGCTTGCTAAGCACAACACGAATATAGATTAATGACGTTAACAATGAGCATAAATATTTGCAGCATCAGAACCCCAGATTTCTAACATTCAAATACAAAAACAAGCATCTGTTTCACATAACTGTGCCTACCCTTCTGCTTCAAAACTAAAACTTTCTGGAATAATTATGTGGGTGTTAATTAGGTGTGTAGATACATAAGATACCAGTTGTCAAATTGAGTCAGGCTAGGTTAAAGGTGTCTGCCTCAGTTGGTAGGGATATGCAATATTCTCTAATGTCAATATAAGTATACAGGTTTTTAACTGTTTGTTGTAATCACATCTACATCTTTGCTTTAAAAATAATTTAGATCAAATAATTCTAGTCTCATTTCTACATGGTGAGTCATTAATTCATCTTTTTTCTAACAATTAGGGAATGTTCTCCAGGTGTTCATGGGAAAGTCTGACATGTTTCAGTTTTCAGAAAAAAAGATCATAAATATAAGCCTAATTTACAAGCCTAAGGTAAGTCCAGCATAAACAGCATCATTCTGTATACACAGCACAACTGGCTCCTGAGATTTCCTCAGTTAAACATTATCAAGACCTTTTACACTTCTGAAAGCTGATAGATGATTCAGCTCTGTTGTATCCCTATCATCAAAATGCAGACACTTGAAATTATGAAATCATCATTGTTGCTGTACAAAAAGTTAAATATATATATATTTAAGGTTTCTAAGTGGATTTCAATTGCAGATGCCAAACACTTCAGAATTCAGGTTGAACCTGTTCATGTTACCCTTACAGTTACTGGTTAACAGAATTTAAATTGAACACTGTAAGTTCTTTTTGTTGAAACTTTTTCTTATTTCTAATGTTTAACAGTTAAAGTAAAATTCAGAAACAGACGACACAAAACTTGATTCAAGCCAAACTCACATTATTCAGTATTTTGTGACAAACTGTACTGGTCCCTTGTAATCTTCATTAGCTGAAAACTTTGCCTAGGAAGAAAATACAGTCGTGTTGAATGAAATAATGATAAGGAAAAAATTGCAGGATATCCAAACAAAGTACTAAAACCCCAGTCCCTCTCCTTTTAGCACGATCCAGACTTTTTAGATAACAAGACTGCATTTCCTTATTTTCACATGAGCCACTCAGCCATAACCCTGAAATCCTCTCTGCGGGCTACACCCATAGCCTCTGCTCTTCCTGGTAGTTCAGTGCAGCAGTCAGTCGAGCAGCAACTGTAGTGAGGAGTATTTCTCATCAACCAAGCAATGCCTGCAGATGTTCAGAAAGTGGGAGGACTGGGCTATCAGCTCCCTGATGCCAAGGGGCTTCAACCTGCCTCTTGCCTGCTGCAATAAGTACACTAGCCCCATGCTCAGGCCCATGAGCTGTTTGGTAGCCAGGGCCAAAAGAGTGAAAAAACAGAAAAGCAGCAGAAGGAAGGGTGGTGCCAGTCTATTTGCTAGAAAACTACGGGTAGGCCTAAAGGTGGGAGGGACAGAGCCTTAAAAAGCAATTAGGTACTTTGTGGCAGTATTTAGATAAATACAGTTATTATGGAATAATGCTAAACACACATGCAAGAATGCAAGGGAAGCCAAACCATTCGGGATGTGTATTACATATCCATAGAGTCAGAAACTGTCCCTTACCAACTGATCTTGAATTGGGGAGGAGATAGCAGAGGGAAAACAGATGAGAGACCTCCATGACTACTTTGTACTCTCTGGTCAATTCACCACAGAAGCCTCAAGAGTGTGTAATCATAGAAAGATGGAACAATATAGGTTTATAGAGTGAAGGTAATATTTTAAGTGCCATTTTCATAAATAAATTTTTGTTAAAGCACAAAAAAGACATCCTTTAAAATATTTTAGTGTCTTTATTAAAACAAAATATATTTCCTATTGTATTTCCTACAAGGGAAAAAAAAGTGCCTCTTTTGATACTAGTGGTTTATGTCAAAAGATGCAACATCTGTAATATTTGCTAATTAGAAATTAATAAATAATTCTTACTGATGTAGACATCAAACAGAACTATGGTTTTACCTGCTTTATACAAGTTAGTACAATCTACAAATGTTGGTAACACAGGCAGAAATTGTTAGTGAGTGAGGGCCAGGCGTTGAAGGAAAATATCGTGTCAGCTTCTGATTTGCCTTCCTCTGCATGTTTAACTTGCCACCTCAGAAAAATGAGTAGGTTTATTAAAGTCTCTGTCTGATACAAATACTGCATATCTCAGGTCAATGGCATCTTCAGATGTTTTGATTTCAATTCTTTTTTGGCTACTTTGCCTTGTCTATAACATGCATCAGCTAATGCTTCTATTCTTTCTTTCCTGGAAATTGCTTTCCTACTGAACTATAAGCAAGTTAAGTAACTTTTTCGCAGAAGATCTTTGTAAGGTATTTCTCAGTTCTCTCTGGTTTGAATTTCCTTAAACAAGGTATTGGATATATTTGCATACATATGTATATAACATCTATTAAAGTTTATCAGGCACTGGACATAGATGAAAACAGTCTGAGTGCTGAAATATGACTATAAGGAAGACAATGGCATGATGAGAGGCAGAGAAAAGCTGGGAAGAAGGCTCCTTTCTAGAGATGATGGACTATACTAAGAGTTCTAAAATAAGATATCTGAAATGTATAACTAAATAACTTGACAGATGGGAAGCAATCTAGAAAATATTCAGGCATAGATATAGATACTGAATCCATGAAGTTAGTAAAACTGTGTAAAATTCACTTACAGAAAATCACAAAGGACAACTTGGTCTCACAGCACAGAAATAAGATTCCTCTGGAATACAGAAAAACACTACAAGTCCAAAAGACGTAATACAAAACAGGACCACAGCTTAACACTTCAGATAGATATTTAATGTGGATACTAATTATTACGTTTTATTTCATTGTTTAATTTTGTTCTATTAAGGCGTATCTTTGATTTTCAGACAGCATAATGCTAGAACAGTCGTGGTGTTCACCGGAGTTTTAAACCTTTTTTAGCTTTTTAGTTTTAACAGTCCTTTAAAAATATTTGAAAGCAAAACAAAGGATTGTAACTGGTGTTATAAATGGGAAATACTGCACAACATGTATCAATGTATATTGATATCATATGAATTACATCTTCTTTTTATTTCCTGCTAAGATACAAGGCACCTTAGGAAATGTATATTGATAAAGTAGGTTACCTACCTCAACCACACAATCCTTAACCGTGTCTTAATTTTAATTGATTGTATGATTAATGTGTATGGAACATGCAGAATACAATTATGCCCTGCAATGCAAGTGTAGGCCTCCCATGGAGTTCAATTGAATCTGCCTGCATATGTCAGAGGACAGAAACTGGCTCAGTGCATTTAATAGAAACCATCTCTTCTGCCCTCTGCCTCCAGGAAGATTCCTGTTTGTAACCTTAGTATCATTCATGATTAATAACGCACATGTGTTACAAATGACAACAATCTTTCTCCCTATCATGCCTCTGTACTTGTTGTTAATAAATATGTTCATTATTAAAATCTTCTCCCCCACCTTCTCCTTGCCAGTAGCAGATTATTGAAACTGATCCCACTCTTATGAGCCATAAAAAATATATATCTAAAGTTAAAACCATCTTCTACAGTTTTAGAGGTCTTTTGCCATCAGGTTTTCATCTTCAGTTCCTGGAAATATTTTGGCAGCAGATATAACTCCTCCCCAATGCATCTTTCAATCTGACTGCCACTCCTTTGAGCTGATTTTAACAGCCTGCTGTAAAGCAGGAACAAACCAGAATGCTCAGGAGGTCAAGAGTTCCTCTGCCATACGCAGATTGGGTCCTCAGATGAGCACAGTGTGCAAGAGCATGGTAACCGGCATAACAAGAAAACTGGTAAAAAAAAAATAGGTAAGACCAGGATTTTCATGCCAACCTTTGTATTTGCCACATTACAAATTGCCCTCATGATCTCATGACTTTTAAGCTGAAAAATAGTCTTTCCTTGAAAGATTCTCCTCGTCCAAGTCATTTTTAACAGGTAAAATGTTAAGATCTGTTCTTTCCTGTAGTCATCATTGGCAGCCCAAAGACTGCTAAACTAGAACCCACAAAGTTCTAACTGTTACTTCTGAGGTATTTGTTGAAAACTAGAGGCAGATGGCTGCCATTATAACAATTCAGAAAATGCAACTATTTGATTTTGTCAAGTAACCGTATGACCCAAACACAAATGACAGTTGTATTTTGACCTTCATTCTGGAAAGAATCACAAACTCCTCAGGTGCACAAGATTAAAAGAAAGGCTTTGCAGGCACGGAGGCCTCAATAGGTGTTAGAATGAGAAATACTGAACAATGGAACCCAGGGACCAACAAACAACTACCAACTGCCACAAAGAAGAAAATGAAGATTTCACAAATAAATCAATAACATTTCTATTTCATCTTACCCCAGAAATGCTCAACAGCCATACTTCTTATCAAGGAGTGAAAAAAAGGGGAGGTGGGAGGCAGCTCCTTTAATACATTAGAAAGGTCTAATGTAACTCAATTGCAGTAGGACTCATGAAGTGCATCCCATGGCATTTCCAAAATAAGCCTTGTGTCAACACTCAGATTGTGTTGGTATTCAACAGTGGTAATATCTAATTGCAATAGAAGCTAATAAGGACCTCATGTTTATCTCTGCAGTGAGTGCTCTGACTGTAGATCACACAGAGTTACTTGGACCAGTGTGAAACTAAGCATCACAGGTGCTACAATAAAGGTGTTGTTTATAAATGGAAACATCTATAAGTGTTTCAAAACTGACAGTATTGTCTTACCTCATCAATGAAAAAAATACCCAACAAACAAAACCACTTAAAAACTCAACAAACACACGCACACACAAACAAACAAACAAGAGGATCCTCGAACAAGATATCCAACTGTACTTGAAAGACAACAAACAGATCCATGAACTTCTGGAACCATGTATCCTGCTTTCAAAGACACAAGTGTGTTCTAACAGGGTCTGTATTTGCTGAACAAAATGCAATAATGACCTATTAGAAGTTTCTCAACAGAAGAGAATTACCCTTGAGAAGTCATCTGGGGAAGATTATGAACAGTGTGAGACAGTGACAGAAAGAGGTGTGTGTTTTCTTTGGAAGAACAGGCTGTCTCCATAGACCTACTCAGATCCAAGAAGGTGTCCTTGGAGAATGCCTGGCTGGTCATTTACAGTTTCTCTTAAATGATTATTTGAACGAGTTATGAAACGGTAGAATCATACAATAATTTAGGTTGGAAAAGACCTTTAAGATTATGAAGTCCAACTTTATGCTTTGTTGCAAATTGCATTGTGACCACTGATCACCAGCCTTCCATTATGTTGTGGAAGAGATCTATAGGATATGGGCACATGTCATGGGAAACTGGAAGTGAAGGTGAGACTGGAAGTTAAGAACCGCCTTAAAAAGGAGAATTACATGAGTCGGGTAATCACTTCTGGCCTGGGACTTCATAATGAGGACAAAATGACCAAGAGAATAATTCACAGGGGCATTTTGCCTATGGAAAAAAAATCCACAGAAAAAGATCTCCATATGAAAAAAGTACCTAAAGAAGCTTTGAGATATTGATCACCCCTGTAGGGTATTTCAAGTTTATTTATAAATTCTGTAATAGAGCTTAAATTCTGTATAAGCTTTATTTTGTAGGAGGATTTAAAAAATGTAAAGATTTTCACAACCCTACTTCTTATATAGGTTTCTGCAAACCCATCTGCCCCCCTTAATTGTCCAATACACGAAGGTAGACAGCAAAAAAGAAAAGTTAAGAACCTTGTTCAGAAGAACAACATTCATGGGCATTTTGAATGTCTCAAAGGAATTTATTTGAGCTCAGGATTTGGCCCAGTGTACCAGGTGCAGCATGTTTGGAAGAGTTCCTGCTGGCTGTCACATACCATATAGCTGTTCTGAGCTGAAAGTGCAACCATTGAAATACATTTTTATTGTTTGAACTAATAATAATGATCACATACAGTAAAAAAGAAGAAGAAAATTATTTTCTAAAAAATGGAATCAACTATACTTATTACTTTTGCCTGAGGAGAAAGTTACTTTTATCTTCTTTTTAGTAACAATACAAAGCATTCCAATAATGTTTAGTGCAGACAGCTATTTAAAACTGAAGATGATAAGTCACGTTTACTATGCAATCAACATTATCTCCAAGGAAAGACTCTTCTCATATTGAATAAAACATTTGGTTCAAGTTCCAGGAAGCTGAAATTTTATTGCCTCATTCCTTAAAAACAACATAAGACTTTTAACAATTAGAACTGATTATAATCAAATTCAAGGTAGATGACGTTTCCCATGACCTTGTCTGGAGTCTTCGGGTGCTTTTTGTCTTACATTTGTTCTTTTTCATACGTTTGCCTCGGATTTTCATGGGGTTGACACTTAGGGTCAGAACAGGTTTCATATTTTTATGCTTGAGGTTTCTGGGGCCTTTGGTGGGTTTTGTTTGGGTTTTTTTAATTATTCTTTTGTATTTTATTTTAATGGCACATTTTGCCACTGCACCCTCCTAAGGAAAATGCCTTATCTTAAGGTGCTTTGTGAAATACTTATCCATCATATGTGGTAGGCTATCAAACAAATATTTTACAAAATTGTGTTAGCTCTAATACTTACCCTGTTCAAAGTCAGCTTGTTAATTATGCCTCGAACTATCAATAGTTACGAGTATTAGTTCGTCAATCTAATCATAGTAAATGGAGCTCCTGACAAGCAGCCTCCACCTTTAAATAAAATTATAAGTGCACACTTAAAGGGTATTTCAAACTTCAGGAATGTCCATTTAATTTTAAAGAGCTGGAGGAGTATTTATACACTCACTATTTCCACTCTCTTTTGGGAGTCCCTCACCATTACCAGAAGGGGACACCTGCTGGAAATAAAAATCAAGGACAAAAATAACCACTGGTGGTTTCTTCTAAATTGTTGCTTGCAACTGCAGGAATGTAGCACACATGACCACTTAATTCCTGCAGTGCATGCTCTTTATATTCAACATCATTTTCTACTGCTCCAATTCAAGATTCTTTTTTTTGGCACACTTTTCAGTGCATTAGGTGAAGGACTCTCATTTAATGGCCCAATAAAAGGCAAACTTCCTAATCACCACACTCTTCTGTTTTCTGTAGGTCTGGTACATAAAGTCTTGCTTTTGCATTTTATAGCTATGTTTGTAATGGTATTAGTTACATTTTTAGATATAAGCAGAAAGTATTATTTCAGTGAAGTAATTCCTTACATACCAGAAGAAAAAAAATGCAAAGGGGAGATAAGTAGGGTGAAGAGCAGTTTCAAGGCACATGTAGATCCGAACTAAAACAATGTTCACCATTTGATCATTTGCTTTCAAATAGTAAAAAATAAATAAAAGTCACACTGGTAAGGATAATGGCACATTAACAAACATATAACAAAACAAGTACATTATTTTCTTGTTGTTTAAAAGTTATTCATAAACAATTCATACATCCTAATTCTCTATAAGCAGATTCTTACTGTGCAGTGCACATCACCGTTGATACATTTTTAGGTAATGAAATAATAAAACCTTTTTCATTCAAGCTTCAAGTTCATAAATACATACTTCACATACTGATTGTTAATATCCACAAATACACATCTGAACTCAAGCTTAAGCACCATTATGAGTCAGCCTTCATCAGAAAAGAATGAGCACAGAGAAGGAGAAAGATAAATAATTGCACAGGAAAATTAAGAAGTGCTTGAAGACTTTTTTCACATACTTTGTACAAAGCAGACATGAACATGAGAGAGTAATCCTTTCATGATCAGGTGCAAGATTAGAAGTGAATATTATGAAAGTGGAAGTTAGTGATAGGGCATTATTTCATTGAAGATAACATGTTTTTTTAGCTTATTGAAGTTCAATACATTCTGTCCTGAGTTAATAGAGTTCACTGAGGTAACCAGGAAGATAATAATGAAATTTTTTTAGTTTTCACCAATATGTACTAAGTGTTTCATAAAGGACAAGAAACTAAACTGAAAATTTGCATTGCAAATAGATCTGTGGTGCCAGTGCCCCAAAGTCAGATCTGGACAATATGCTCCACTGCTCCTCTCAAGTCCACATGTGTTTGGGAACTGCTTGGTGTGTTAGCCTAGCCAGACCCCACCAGGGCACTTCTCCAGCCCAGACCATCAATCAAGTGAGTACCTTCAAAACACTCCCAACACGTACATCTCCCACTAGAGCATGTCTCCTTGTGCAGTTATTGCCTTCTTTTAATCAAAGTTAGCAGAAAATACAGGACTATTGGGATATCCTGCCTTTTATAGAGAGCAAAGAAAGTTCCACCCCTGAAGTGAGACGTCAGACCCCACTCCCTCCTCTGCAGGGGGAATTTCAACCTTTGCTCCCACTCTCCAGGACAACGTCCCTGTAGGAGACTCTCAGAGGTAGGAAGGGATTCAGCGTGCTGGTCCCAGCTCCAGGGCACCTCATGTATTTGGTATGAATCAATCACAGCCATGGTTAATTCACAGCTTATTTTGGAGGGTTTATATTCAAATATATACATATATGTAAAATATATATATTTTTATATGCACATATATATGTATTTATAAATATGTATACGCAACTGTTGTTACATGTAAGAGGGAGAAAAGACTACAAACTGATGTTTTTTAGAGAGATCAGAGAGGCATCCTAGTGAACAAGGTTAAACAGACATTTTAAAAAAATAAAGATTAAGGATTTCTTCCACAGTACTTACACACTAGCTCTAAAGATGCAGTTCTCATTAGTCTCAGCAAAACATCAGATAAAAAAAAAACCAAAACAACATAAAGCACAGAAGTGATTTAAACCAGTGACATCAAGTATGCACTGAGTCAGTACAACTGTAGTATTAATGAAAATGTTGCAAGTGGCTGCTGTTGACACTAATGGAAGAGTCCAATTTTCATTCTGCTGATGGTTTCTCTATGTACATCTAATGATACAAAGGCTTTTTGAAACACTTAAAAATACTTTTACAAATACTTTTACCCAGCTAGAGTTATACTGAAACCTCTGAGGATATCTAAAAAGTCTATCCTAAACCCTTTTTTCCCAGTTAATTTTATGCTTATTTAAAATGTTTGAGTTTAAAATCTGAAAGGGAGTAGTTTCTTTACATTAAACAGATACCCTTTTACTCTTATCCAGAGAGTATACACCTGGAACATATCACTCACTCCTGCCTTTTTTGTTGCTTTACTGCACTGCAGGGCTGAAAGGCTGACACTTAGATAACACAAGCCACAGTGGAAGAATAAGTTAAGATATAAACTTGAGTACAACAATCAATTTAACTTTGAAAAGAGGTCATTGCTGGGAGTCATTAAAACTCCAAGGGAACCTTAGTTAAAAAGGAAGTTGAAATGCTAGATACACATTTGGGTTTTTTCTAACAATGCTTTGCTGGAGTAAATCCTCTGAATAATTTTCTTAATATTCTTAAAAGATGTATGGCACAGGGGTACTACACAATGGAAGAGGAATTATATTATTGTTCCAGATGAGGTGTGTTGAAAGACCTAGGACTGACGCGGTTGGCAGCCTTGGAATTTGCATTCTTATTACTACCATCTGTGTCTACTTCAGTATCCATCTCAAAGAGAAAAAAGCAGGAGGGCTTTCTTGCGTACGTGACCCGGTTTACGTGCAGACCTTCAATATCTGTAACAGAAACTGGAAGTATGCTCATTCTCCACTAAACACAGTGAGATATTCCAATGGCCAGATAACAGTTCTGTTTATCAGCTTGTAAACAAAATTCAGTGATAAAATTGTGCTTTTCTTCTTTTCCATAAGTCTTCCCTCTGGGTTTTTTTTTTTCCTACCAACTGTCACGATGCTGATGAAAACCAATCTCTTTGCCTTTTTGAACCTGGAGTTTTTTTGACAGCAATCTTTTATAAAACCTAAGAGAGCAATGCTTTAAGGGTTTTTTGGTTTGTTTTTTTTAAAAAATAAAAAGCAAACATACTAGCTGAAAGTAAGAGGAGAAAAAGTGTTGCATTTAATATGTGAAACAGTTGGCTTATAAACAGACTTGGAAGCAGCCTGAATTGTTTCAGGGAATTTAAGTGGCCTGTAACCAACTGCAAATTTAGTATCCAAAAGAATACTGCTGATGATACTGGATTTTTAGATTCCCTTACTTAGTTTGCAAGAAAATTACATCATTTGAAGCCTTGCTGGGACGATTGCTGAATGGCAGTTTTTATACAACTTTCAAACTTGAATGACGCAAAGAATGTTTAAGTGAGAACATCGTAAGGCATGACTAACTGTCCTGCTTGCCAATGGTGAAAATGTGATTTTTTCTTCACAGCTTTCAAAAATTTGGCTTCAGTCCCTCATATTTTCATCCTTTATAAGAGACACCATTGACTGAAGAGATAAGAACCAAGCAAAAGCTAGACTAATGAGGAACTCCTTGTCACATTGGCACTTTTTATTTTCTATTACAGTGTTATATGTCCTTTTTGTCTTTCCCATTATATTCTGTCATAAACAATCCTCAAACCATGATTGATTAGCTGTAATGCAGTAAGATACTAGTATCCCTAAAGCTACTCAAAGAGTATTGAAATGGGGGGAGCAAGGGTGAGGAAAGGAAAGCTGTTTTTGTTTGAATTCCATTCCCATCTCACAGAGAAAATCTAATATATGTGAGTTCACGACAGGCATCTTCCCATTGCAGAGTAACCTCCTGTTACAGAAAAAAATCCTTAATGGACATTATTGTTGCCCATTCACATCCAAATAATTTTTCCAACAGCAAACCTGACTGGAAGTCTCACAGAAAGGGAGAAAAAGAGATGAGTCATAGATGTGTCTTGGAACATTATTACAGAAAACTGAATGGTCTTGTTGGTAAATATATATTGTGCATCAGCCGGAAGTTTCACTGAAAGAGACAGACTCGGTACTATTTTCCTGTCTCGGAAAATGATCCCTTCAGATGAATATTGAAAAGGATAACAAATAATATGTGTGTTGTCATTTCCCTCTAAATGTCTGTAATACCTTTCCGTGTGCAGCATGTGAACAGACAGTAACAAAAACATAACCATATGGTACATCCTAAGAAAATTTTGGTAACAAAGATACTAGTAAAAAACACTAGTAAAGACAATGTTATTGAAGTCTTCAGTTCTGATGTGATCACATATATATAGGTACATATTTTATTTTAACATCACCATTGACTTTGGTGAATAACTGGTGAAAAAAAGATCTGTCTATATAACAATATGTTCACAGAAATCTAGATGAGCCACAATTCCACTGAAAATGCAGTGGTTTAGGTGAAGTTGATAACAGTTGTTCATAACCAAGGACATATGCACTTTCTAAACAAGGACCTGGGACTACTATAGTAAATTAAGTCCTTATAGAATAAGTGGCTTTCTTTGATTTCTGAAATCTGTGAAGTTTTAACAGGGACTTTAATGAACAGTAACTACCACTGAAGTCTCAACTATTTCTACATCAAAAAACATGAAAGAAATTAATATGATGTACATGTAAAATGTCTGTGTAAGAACAGAGAAGCATGTACTTTGAACCACACCTCAGCTTCATCATTCAAAACCACATGGTTTGAAAAAGTTGCATAATTGCATATTTTGTATTAAAAGTCTGCACTCGTAGAAAATGCCTATTTGGAAGAACAGAATTCTGAATTTGACAGATAACATTGTACTTATCTACTGCTTTAGAGGTGGATTTGATTAGCCAACACAAGCCTATATAGACTAGAAAAAAGGGACCCAACGAAGTTCCACAAACCTGTTCATGAAAAGAAAGAAGAAAAAAAAAAAAAAGAAAAACAAGTCTGAGATCCAAAGGTTAAATCAGGAATGGAAGTAAAAGAATTCTTCCAGAGGTGATGAAAGCCAAGAATAACAATAGGGAACTGTATACTTGCAGTTTTATATCATATATTATAAAAAAGTTCATAATTTCATGTATATACTTCAATCTGTTCCACTTTTACAAAAATATTACTAAGATAAAAAAAATAGTAAATGAAAGCAAAACTATGTTTTCTAGATATATGGTAATTTTCTTATTCTCAGGCACTCTGAAATTGTTACAACTATTACAATGACTGGTTATACAATAAAAAGAAAAGAATGTCAATATAAATATCTATATGATATTTTGAATTAGGGCAGCAATTCTATTCTACAACCTACTTTAATCTGGCTCCTGGAACCAGCCTTTAGTAACAGAGAATATTGTCTACCACTGAGTGTTTCTTTCTCTCAAAGTAGCACTTGCCGTTAAGTCTAAAGAACAGGCATCTATTTTAAGTACCTCTGGATCTTCAGATGTCAAGTTCAGTGAATGATTCTGAAAAGTATTTTATATATCTTCAGATCCAATGCCTAGTATCCTAAAATTATACCTATTTTGGGGGGGTGGGGGGGGTGGGTGGTATTCTCATAATATCTGGGGTTTTCTTTCCTGTACAAAATTCGAAACTGTCATTGCCCACGATCGCTTAACAATATCTTGCCATTACAACTATTTTGACTGAAACACTCTTAGAACAGGTACTGGAATCTGTTTAATAAGGAAATAAGTCCTGCCAAGGAAACAGAGTTCTCCCCTGAGTTCATTGGTTTGTTTTTTGAAATTTCTTTCTGGTTATTCTTATCTCATTATTATGTGTCAGAGAGGTATGATAGATCTCAATCCTTTTCAGTCTTATAGAAAAAGGAAGAGGCAATGCATTCTTTTTGGAGTAATCAGTGTTCAGAATGTGCTTGAAAATTAACAGAGTAACCATGCTTTCATACTTTCATTAACCTTGAAAAACAGGGAAAAAATGCTCAGAAATCTACATTTTATTTATAGATGTGGTGATCTCTGGGAGGAAAAATGAGAGAAAAGAACCAGTTCCAGTTCTGTAAATCAGCCTGGCAGAAGCAGATGGAACCATGTCCTGCCTCTGATAAAACTATTATCACCATCCTCAGGGCATTTCAGGACAGTTACACGATTGAATATTATTTTTCTAGAATACCCGCTGAAGTGTTTACAAGCGAAAATTAGAAGCACCTTGCATTGCTGCACTTGCCCCGAGCAGTCATACAGATCTAGCAGCAAATATTTGGCAAGCACTTGTCCATGAGTGATATGGGAAATTCTGATCTCATCCCGTAGTGGGAGGCTCAACAGATATCCCAGATAAAAGCTGGAGTAATGATAGTAGGCTTTGTTAAGGGCATCCTCTGTGAACTCTACTGAAATAAAGTACAGTCACAAGAGAGCTGACACAGTCCCTTTGAAAGCATCAATATTAGCCATCAAGTTTTGTAACTACATAACTTTTCCTACTAATCAAGTAATCTGCAGTATTATTATGGGTGAAAAAAAAATAAATTAAAATGAAACATTGTCCCTCTTTAAAGGAGATAAGCAAGTCTGTAAATATGCTTGGTCAAGGAGAACCCAGAAAATTATGAGTTCTGAAATCCCCCTTGGAGAATTCAGCTACCAAAATGTTTTCTTCTATTTCCTCACTTTTTGCTGCAATGACTGTGGTTAGTGCACACCATGCAGTGGATGACCATTACTATCTTGGTCAGTGTTTCAAGCCTGATCTCAAGAAATAAGCAGAGTACAGGTCCCTCTCCTAACCTCCATGTATTGCTCTGTTTGCTCTCGGGTCTTTTCTTATGTCCAAGTCATCTGTTGGAACCTGATAATTGCCAGAAATCAGAATAACTATAGGTGAAATTCTATAGTTCTCTTCCACAGTGGAATAATTAGAGTTTGGTAGTAATGGAAAAACTTTCTATCCATAGTGGAAGTAAAGTAGTATTCTTATCCGAAGAATACTGTCCTTCTCTTCAGATGAATTCCCAGAAATTCTACATAAACTTCCTTTACGCTATCTACTACATAATTTTCCTTGTTACATACAAAACTGGTTTCACTATTTAATAGCTTCAGTAACTAAAATCCTAATGACCATTTATTCAGTCTATATTTCCATATCCACAGTCTGCATCTCAGAGAATCCTCTACTTTTCTTGATGGAAATAAGTCCTTGAATAAGTCAGAGATGTCTTCCTTTTTCCTTGTCTGGAGGAAGCTGCAGACCTGAGAAATTCCCCACTTTTCGGCTAAGACACCTTGAATCTAGAGGAGGGAGAAGTCATGTGCATATGCACATGGATCTCCTGGAGTTCAAGAAGCAGAAAAATTGTGACGAAATGTCTCTTGAAGCTCTTGAAGGAAGTGAATTCTGATACATAACATCAATACAGTAATAACTATCTAAAGAAAAAAACAATCTACACATGTGAAGACCATTATTCTTTAGGTGTAAAACTTGATGATCCTTCATTTACTTCTTTGTATACATTTCCCAGAATATTTTGCCTATCTTCATTTCATAAATCTCACCTCCAGGTGGTCAAACTACATACCAAAGAGCAAAACAAAATATTGGGTGATCACAGAAATCTATGTGGGATGGCACAACCAGACTCAGACAAACTAATTTGAAATATTGGGTCTTTTTGTTATGCAAGATACTCCCTGAATTCTGAAAAAGGAAAAATAAAATAAAAAGGTCATGATAAAACAAATAAAGATACTGAGGATTATTTTTTCTTAAAAGAACTGTAAAGAAAGTTATCATATCAAAAGTAATAAAAAGGTAGTGCAAGGTATTTTTTTTTAAAAAAAAGATATTTTGTAGAAAATTTGGACCTACTTCTAGTTATTAGGCTGAGAGTTATTTCTCTCCAGAGACTCCTCACAGAAAGTTTTAAACAGTTCTTAAAAAGTGTACAAGTTTCATATTGGCATTCAGCACAGGTGTAAATTTCATCAACTTAGAGGTGTAAATCCCATTTGAGAGAATATTCATTTTTCACACTTTTTTCAGGGGTTTCGTTTCTTGTTTATAAAGGAGGAATTATTATTTTCTTTCCTTTTTTTTTGAGGGGCACTGCATCCATACACCAAAAACATTAAATAAATAGAAAAGGAAAATTTGTTCAGAATTGTGCACTCCTTTAGTTTCCATTATACACATTTTACAAGCTTAATCCTGTACAGAAAATGCAGAATACTGAGAAATTGTAGGAAAAATTACATCTTAAAGTGTAACAGCTTGGAAACAACCACACTGCTCCAGTTGTTACTAAAAGAAATGTGGCACAGTCATAGGACTCTCTTTCTACACAGTTTTTGACTCTCCTAAAATAATTTCATTCCTAGATTCATGCATTTTTCCATACTGTTTTTGTGGTTTCTGATGCCACCATTACCTCTGTACCAGAAACAAGGAAAAAACATGTCAGTCTGTCTTAAATTTAGAGACATTCCTTGTTATGTTAATGCTGTCAGCAACCCTGCCCGTCAGAATTAGCTGAGTTGTACAAAACAGAAGCAAATAAGGACCATTAGTTGAGTAGGCAGCGAAATGCATTGCCTTGTCACTACCCAGACAAGCAATCCCACTAAACACACACTGCAAATAAACAACTAATGGTGGACTAGAAAGGTATATAAATGCAAATGTGCCTTTGGTCAGCTGCAGACTCCTACCCACTTGTAGGTTAATTACAGCGCATTTGTTTGTGCTGATAGCTATTCTGTCACACATTTCTTCCACCATATAAATAGGAAAGGAGTTATTCCCAGAAAGGTAGTTAAATTATATGTTTTGCCAGCCTAAGTATATAGCAAAATAATTTACTACCCTAAGGTGCCTTCTATGAATATATTAAATTTGATATATTAGTTTTACTTCTCAGAAGGAGAAGTTCTAGTACACCCTATGAATAAAAGTACCTAGGCTGATACTCAAACACGCAGCTGTGCAGACAGGTCTTGTGATAGTCATAAGTCTAGGTTTGGAAACATGTGTTGATTCCCTCTGAAAAACTTTTTAAAGAATAATTCACCATCTTAGTCATATGTCATACGGTTAAAGCAAAGAAATTTGAAACTGGAAAACCAAATGCTTATTTATCTTGGTTGTAGAATGAAATCTAAGGAAAAAACCCATATCTTTACAACTGGGAAAGGTTCAAGCTGACAGAATGTTGCTCGGAGCTCCTATTTCTTTAGTTTAGACAGCATATGAAAAAACAGTGGAAACTGGTCTTTCAAATGTTTTAATCACCTGCCAAATAAAGTCTATAAGACAGATTGTTGATGTGAAAAATCAATTCATAATAAGCTAAGATTACATAAGATATCTCTCCTAGGTAACCTCTACTTAATTTTAATTACTATCTAATTTTCTGTTTATTTGTAAAACAAAACCACATTGAAATACTCTCAAGGCTTTCTCTTACCTTCTTGTTTGTTTGATACATCATTCCCTCTTTGGGCTAAATTCACACCTGATTGTACTCTTATACAGTTATATGGCTCATGTAGTCACTTTGCTTTCCAAGGTGTTCAATTATATTCTAAGGAAAACTAGTTAAGTGAATTAGCCATAAACATGAGGCAAATCATCTAATTTATACAGACATCCACTAGTCCAATTTACACCTTCTTAAAGTCCATTACTCAAAGTATCATTGGGTCAATATGTGACAGAATTCCATTAACTTGAATAACACTGAAATAAGGTTTTTTACTTAAGTATAGTCCATATATCGTTGTTATTAACTTAAATCACTGGTTTCCCTTAGATGCTGCTGAAAATATCCTTTAGGTGCTGTGTTCAGTATCTTAATATTGTAAATGAGGTCAAAAATGAAGGAATCTAATTCATTCCACTCCATCTAACCATATAACCGCCGGCATCCCTTTGCATTGCATGGTAAATAGCTTTAATGGCTGCCAATTTGATTTAGATTCTCTAGCAAAAATTTGATCTAAAATGCAAGTTCAGTTCATAAAAATCAATAATTCAGTCATAAAAGAGAACGGAATTCATTTTTAAAGTCTTATTCAGTTCAGAAGCTCTTTTGTCTTTTGTCTTTCCCCATTGATTTGTAGTTTAAATAAAGAAGGGAACAGAAGCATAGAAAATCTGGATGTAAAACAGAATCTACTTGGATTTCTTGTTAACTGCTGTATTGTAAGTTCAGCCACCAACAGTGTCCATAAAAAGTCATAAATAATATTCATTAAAGAATTAAGACAGATAAAGTAGTGGGTTTTGGCTAGGAAAGATGTTGTAGATTCTAGAATGCTGGAAATAAGAAAATCTCCTTTTAAGCCTGAAAGAGTTACTGCGATTTACTAGCCCATCAGTGCAAAAAAAATTTATTCTTGTCAAGGAAATAAAAGGTGGAGTGTTCATGCCATTGCGTATCACCCAGTGATTATACTTCAGGAAGCATTATCTCAACTGGTTTGAGCCATCCCACTTCCGATTGGTGCTTCCTCTGCAACCTCCCATCCTTTCCCTGCTGTTTTATGTGGAACTCACCAGCCCTGGCACTTTCCTTATTAAATTCTCCCTAAGGGCATTAGCAGTGATTGAAGTAAACAGTGTGCTCTTATTTCCAGTGTTCATTCATGCCAGAGAAAAGGCTCAAATCTTGGCTTCTTTCATGGCACTCTGTGCCAGACTACAAGTACAAAGGCACTTCAAAAACCGTTTTGCTAGTGCCTTAAATTTCCCTCATTTTGAAAGAGTTTCTGGCTATTAAAACACCGGTACAGTGGACAAACAAGCATCTCTCCAGCTTTACCCTCGTATTTGCATTTCACAAGCTGTTTTTAAGGTACAGCTAAGTGACAAGAATGTATCTCCGCTGCTGTCCTAGAGATTCATTTACTAAAATGGTCTAAAGGAGGGTTCTTGCAGCTGGATGTAAATGAAGCAGGTCCGAGCCTATACCAAAGTATGCTGGGGTACAGTATGCCAGGATGCTGAAGGCAGTGAACAGTCAGTTTTGTCCTCCCAGCTCACGTTTTTTACCATGTGGAATCTGGCTGGATCTACCCAAACACTTTTGTCGTTGTGGCAGGTTTCAGCCTTACACTTCTCAAATAAGTTCCAAGAAACCTCAACCTGATTTTGAAAGAATTTTTGGTTTTATATAAGTACTGACACTCCTTACTTCCCTTATGATATCGCACAAACACCAAATACAAATATAAACATCAGTACAAATAGTTCACAGATTTGTTTTTTTTTTATTTTGGTCATTCGCTTCTACAAGTGCTCTCTAGGACGAAGATGTAGTTTAAAGAAAAATAGCCTGGATTTGTTATGGAATGCACTTAAACATGGCAACAAATAAGCTGTTTTTTCTATATTACCTCCTGGAGCTGCTCTGATGCTTCTTGTTACTAGGGCTGCATCTACTAAAACACTGTAAAAATAAAATCATTTCTGAATATAATGGAAATTTACTGCAGTGATAAGGTCATTGATTCCATGCTGAACTCATAAATCATTCCCCTATACACTCAAAGTGATATTTAGCACATGTAAACATTTTGTGATGTGTTATTTTTGCGTTATGCTTCTGTGTCCAAAGTGAACACTGTTCTGAGAGATTTTATTTATCTATGCTATACTATCTCGGACTAAGCACATGATGTGAGAATGTACCTGAAAGTTCTGAATTAAAGTTTTCCAAACAGATCCTTAATCTTGAGAAAATTAATGGGTAGTTTTTGATAAATCCGAGGAAGCATATAAGTTTTGTGGTTGTGAAATGACATCTAGTCTGAATATGATTTATTTAGACTTGTTCATCTTTGGGATGAACATTCATTCATGGGAAAACACCAAACTGAGTCTGCTTCATAATCCTAAACGTAAGCCAAACACACCAGCAGCCCTTTCACTAAAACTGCAGGCTGTCAGATGACATCAGACTCTGAGCTGGTAGGGTCTTGGGTTTGCCAAAAATCTTATTTAGAGAGGATAGTTATGGTCTCAGTGCTGATTTTATATCTACACAGACACTTCATTTCCCCCCAGTCCTAGCTAGAACTCTGTGAAGCAGAAAGTTATGTCTGCTTAGATCTAATTGTAGACTAAGGATGTTTAAAAATTCATTTTCCCAGTCATACCTGCAGGACAACTCTATACCAAAATTGTCAGTGGCTTGGGGATTCATCTCTAGGTCTAAGATCGAGTGTAGAAGACCTGTACCTAATTCAAATTGCATCTCACGGTGTGCACATGTTGTGCAGATTTTAAAAGCCATGTCACTTCACTCTCTGTGGTCTACTATAATTGTATCATGTAGAGTTTTCCACTTATAGATATGAAAAACATTTCTTCATTAAATGATGCAGCACGGAAGATGTGTACAATAAACCAAAAATATCATGCCAAAGATCTAAAAGTAAGTTAAACATAAAACATAGGGACTTAGATGTAGCCTTTTTTATTTAGACTCAAAGGCTTGCATTGCTTTAGGGAACTGAGCTTACCTTATTTCTGACTTAATTGACCTGGGTTTGAAACGTTATCAGAGAACCTCTGTGTAGAAAAAATTTGTTCACACAGTGCTCCACCCTTCCAAACTGGGTTGTCGTAAAGAAAGGAAATTTATCTCAAAAGGGGTAGAGAGGAAGGGAGGGGGAAGACTTTTTTGTTTGGATCAGAGTGCACTTGCCTGGCTTTAAACAGATTAACTTTGATCCAGTCTTCAAAACGCCAGTGCATTTGCTTTTACAGTGTCTTTATTCCTCATCTCTCATTTTAGTTTGCAGTCAGGGCACTTTGCCAATGAGAGTAGGAGAGCTCAGCACACAGTTTCAGTGTTTGGACTTCGAAACTCAGACATTCATCTCTTAGACTTTGACCTACTGAAAAAAGGTCTACTGAATTTTGAGCTGATCATTTGTAACATAGCCATAAAAGCAAATGCACCGGCAGACACCAGGAGAAGAACATCTCCTGTACAAAGGAAGCAGCACTATCATATAGAAATCTGATCACACAAGATTCTAGAAATTAATGAGACAGAAAAAGCACTGCACAGTGATACTTCTTGGACTTTCTCATGTACAGGAAGAAACTGCTGTCCTGACATAGGCTCCAGGAGTGGCTTACAAAATACAAGCAGATTTGTTCTTGCAGTAAGTTTAAACTGCCTAAAACTTCCTCACTGTTCATGTGGAAACTGGACTTTGTGTTCAAAATGTATATTTAGAAACTGGGAAATCTTATACATTTCCTGGCAGCAACGTCATCCTTTCTCTTGCTGATGAATATATTCTTCCAAATCCGGACATGGTGACTGTAAAACCTGGTGTGACCCTTTAATATTAATGCCAGGAAAGATGATCATGTCAGAGAATTCCTCTATTCATTGGCTTGTTTATTTTTGCTAGAGTGCTGGATTCCCATCCCAGCTTCAGAGCCCCCATCAAAACAAACAAATAAAAAGAACCCCCTCTAATCTGTGTGAATATTTCCTCCTCAGTTGCTGTTACAAAATGACAATAAACAACATTCAGAGTTTTATTTAGATGAAAATTAAAATCAGGTCTTTCCCTGCCCTGCCTCCTTCTTAAATCTGAGCAACGCTTTAACTGACCTATCCTAGTTCGTGCCACTAGCATTGCCACTTTTTTTACAAATAGCTGCAGTAGAACAATTTGGGAGCCAATGAAAGAAAATGAAGGCTTAAAACCTGCTTGAAGACAGTTCCTGATGAAAAAGCTTATTCCTAGATCAAAATGGGTGTCTTTTCTCCTCAATACTTAAAGCCAAACATGATCAAGAAATAATCAAATAGACTGTCAGATATTGGAAGTACTTTGCAAGATTCACACAAGGTCTTACTCTCTTCAGCAGCAGAGCCTCAGTCATTTTGAGATGACTGTTAGCTCTGCACCTTGCGAGATAACAATTTTGCAGCCCCTCAGCATTGCAGCTTGTCCCTTTGAGATTCAGTTTTTACACTAATACCTTTTGAGGCACTGCACGTGGCAGCAGGACAGAAATCCAAATCTTGCCTTACTGCTGTCAGTGCAGTTCAAATAAGAAAACTATTTTATGTGGCTTCTTAAAATTGGAGTATAAAATGTAAACTAGCCATTCATTTAAGTGAGGCTATTCCTCTCCAGGCTTTACAGTAGACAACGAAAGAAGCATACATGTCTGTATAAAAATCATTACATAAATAAATCCGATAACTGTTTAAGTTTAAAGTTTATGTAATAAGCAAATTATACATGACAGACTAAATCTTATTCTTCAAATTTGTGACCTGTTTCTTATTGGAGAACACAAAAAAGATATTTGCACATTATATCATCTAGAATGTCTTGGATGACCATTATTTGCTAATTTTTACTGAAGTATTTGAGAGAAAAAACAGTTAATAACACTAATGAAAAATCATAAATGTGCATTTTATATATGGAACAGCAATCTGAATATGCATCATCCTAACAATTTATTCAAACTGCAATAGGAAGTTCCGCATCTGGTTAGAAGATGGAACTATCTGATGCAGCATTGGAAAAATCTCTTGAAAAAAACCAACAAATAATTTAATCAGCCGTTCTTTCACCTGTATTACTTAGCAACTAATTCATAGAATCATAATATCACAGAATCATAGAATAATATGATTGGAAAAGACCTCTGAGAACATCGAGTCCAACTGTGCCTGTCTCCTTACTAAACCATGTCCCTAAGAAACTCATCCACCCATTTTATAAACACCTCCAGGGATGGTGACTCCACCACCTCCCTGGGTAGCCTGTTCCAATCCCTGACCACCCTTTCAGTGAAGAAATTCTTCCTAATGTCCAGTCTAAACCTCCCCTGGCACAACTTGCAGCCATTTCCTCTTGTCCTATCGCTTGTCACTTGTGAGAAGAGCCCGGCACTCACCCCGTCACAACCTCCTTTCAGGCAGTTGTAGACAGTGATGAGGTCTCCCCTCAGCCTCCTCTTCTGCAAGCTAAACAACCCCAGTTCCCTCAGCCACCCCTTGTAGAACTTGTTCTCCAGCCCCCTCACCAGCCTCGTTGCCCTTCTCTGGACGCGCTCCAGCCCCTCAATGTCCTTCTTGTAGTGAGGGGCCCAAAACTGAACCCAGCACTCGAGGTGCGGCCTCACCAGTGCTGAGCACAGGGGCACAGTCACCTCCCTGCTCCTGCTGGCCACGCTGTGTCTGATACAGGCCAAGATGCCATTGGCCTTCTTGGCCCCCTGGGCACACTGCTGGCTTGCGTTCAGCCGACTGTCAACCAACACCCCCAGGTCCTTCTCCACCAGGCAGCTCTCCAGCCACTCCTCCCCAAGCCTGTAACGCTGCACGGGGTTGTTGTGTCCCAAGTGCAGGACCCAGAACTTGGCCTTGTTGAACCTCATCCCGTTGGTCTCAGCCCATCGATGCAGCCTGTCCAGATCCCTCTGCAGATCACAAGCAGATCCGCACTTGCACCCAGCTTGGTGTCACCTGCAAACTTGCTAAGGGTGCACTCAATGCCTTCATCGAGATCATGGATAAAGATGTTAAGCAGGACTGGACCCAGCACTGAACCCTGAGGAGCACCGCTCATGACCGGTTTCCAACTGGATTTACTTCCATTTACCACAACCCTTTGGGCCCGGCCATCCAGTCAGTTTTTAACCCAGCAAAGGCTGTGCCTGTCCACGCTGATGGCAGTCAATTTCTTCAGCAGGATACTGTGAGAAACGGTGTCAAAGGCTTTACTGAAGTCCAAGTACACCACGTCCATGGCCTTTCCCTTGTCCATTAAACGGATAACCTTGTCATAGAAGAAGATCAAGTTGGACTGACAGGACCTGCCTTTGGTGAACTCATGTTGACTGGGCCTGACCACCCAATTGTCCTGTGTGTGCTGCATGGTAGCACTCAAGATGATCTGCTCCATGACCTTCCCTGGTACCGAGGCCTGTAGTTCCCCAGCTCCTCCCTCTGATCCTCTTGTAAATGGGTGTAAGATTTACCAGCCTCCAGTCCAGCGGTATTTCCCCAGTCTGCTAGGATTGCTGGTAGATGAGCTAAAGGAATTTAGAGGACTTCTGCCAGCTCCCTTAATACCCTCGGGTGGATCCCATCTGGCCCCATAGCCTTGTGTATGTCTAATTGGCCAAGCAGGTCTCTAACAAATCATTCTGGATCGTTGGAACTTCATTGTCACTGTCTTCTGGCTCAGGGAGCCGAGTATCCCGAGAGCATCTCACCTTACTATTAAAGACCAAGGCAAAGAAGACATTAAGTACCTCTGCCTTGTCCTCATCCCTCGTCACTACTGTCTCTCCTGCATCCAGTAGAGAAGGGAGATTCTCCTTGGTCCTCCTGTTGTTAAAATATTTGAAGCAACACTTTTTATTGTCTTTCACCATACTGGCCAGATGAAATTCTAGTTGGGCTTTAGCCCTCCTGATTTTTTCTCTACATGATCTCATTTCATCCTTGTGGTCCTCCTGGGATGCCTGCTCCCTCTTCCAAAGCTCATAGACTTTCCTTTTCTTCCTGAGATCAATACAAATCTCTCTACTCAGCCAAGCTGACTCGTTTTACAGCACACGGGGATGGCCTACTCTTGTGCTACCAGGATTTCCTTCTTGAGGAGCATCCAGACCTCTTGGGCTCCTTTCTCCTTTAGAACTGCCTCCCAATGAAATTATCAAGCAGCCTTCTAAACAGTTTGAAGTCTGCCTTCCGGAAGTGCAAGGTGGCAGTTCTGCTGATCCCTCTCCTTACTCCTCCAAGAACTGAGAATTCTATCATCTTGTGGTCACTGTACCTTAGGCATCCTCTAACAGTCACCTCTCCCACAAGGCTGCCTCTGTTCACAAACAGCAGATGCAGCTGGGCACTTTCTCTGGTCAGCTCACTCACCAGTTGTGTTAGGAAGTTATCTTCCATACACTTGATGAACCTTCTAGACTGTTTCCTTTCTGCTGTATTCTACCTCCAGCAGACATCTGGAAGGTCCAAATCCCCCTCAAGAATGACAGCTAGTGATCGGGAAACTTCTCCCAGTTTCTTGTAGAAGAGCTCATCAGTTTCTTCATCATGGCTGGGTGGCTGATAACAGACTTCCACCACTATATCTGGCTTATTGCACTTCCCACTGATTTCAACCCATAAGCACTCAACCCTATCATTACTATGGAACTATTGAGTTCCATTCCATCAAAACATTCTCTAACATAGAGAGCAACCCCGCCACCTCTGTTTCTTAGCCTGTCCCACCTGCAGAGTTTGTAACCACCCATGGCAGCACTCCAGTTATGTGTATCATCCCAACATGTTTCTGTGATGGCAATTATGTCATAGTTTTCCTGCCTTCCAATGGCTTCTAGCTCCCCCTGTTTGTTGCCCATGCTGTGTGCATTGGTGTAAATGAACTTCAGTTAGGCTGTTGTTTCCACCTCTTCCCTGAGTAGAATAGCTGTAAGACCTAAGTGTCTTCTAGCTGTGGTTTGTAACCCATGAATGACCTTTGAATTCTGGTGCCACCTGGAGTGCTGTCCCCCACTTGCACTGATGTGACAGACTGGAGCCCCTCACTAGTACATTATCCCTCAGAATCTGAAGTGCCACTCCCATGTTTTATTCTGTCAAGCCCAGTGTTGTTCCCCTCCTCCTTCCAGTTTAGTCTAAATCTTTCTTGATTAGCCCTGCCAACTTCCTGGAAAGTGCCCTTCTGGCCTTTGGGGACAAGTGTACCCCATCATTTGCCAGCAGGTCTGGTGAGTCGGCCGACCCATTGTTGAAGAATGCAAAGTTTTGTTCTTTGCACCAGGATTGGAACCAGGAATTTAATTTCTGGCTCTTCTCACTCCTTCCCCCACCATTCCCCATAAGAGAAGAGGACACTACCTGTGCCTCTGAATCCTTCACCGTTTGTTCTAAAGCCCTAAAGTTCTTCTTAATCACCCTTATGTTTCTAGTTGGTTTTCCATTATTTCCTACCTGAAAGATGAGCAGTGGATAATAATCAGTGAACTTAATGGGTTAAGTCAAAATATTATATTCAAAATATAATCTATAAGAAGTCTTTCACTTAGTGACATTCAGAAAACGTTAGGATAAATTGAATTGTTTCTGTAGTCCAATCTATAGAAGGTTACTGTACTAGATACTAAAGCAAACACTTTGATAAACTACAGTGCCACAGAAGAAGCTGAAAAAAGTAATATTAAGTCCTACAATAACTCTTCCATTTTTATTTCTGTGTAACCTAGTGTTTTAGAGAGAAATTAACATGTGTTTTTTATTTCTCATTGCTTTGGCCCTCTATTCATCTGCAGAAGGAAACCTGTTCAAAATTTTTAATGTAGGTCAGACTAAAGTCTCAATGGTTTATTTAAGTAAGATGCATCTATTAGGCTTCCCATAAAAGCAATCTAATTTCCTAAGCTAAGAGCCTTGGCTCAGCACTGTCATTATAAATTTCAAGTAGTCAGTGGTAAATATGAAAAAGGACAGAAACACAACACACTTATGATACATTATTTACTGAGTTAGAAATGAACCAGCGCTTTTGACTTGACTGCTTCTACAAAATGCATAGAGTCTAGAGGAGACACATTGCAAGTGCAAGCAAGCATCAGGTGTTAAGAGAGCACCAGTTAGCTTGCTCAGATTCCTGGCAGACAACAAAGCTACTGATTCACAGTAATAGTAAAAATCCTGTAATCAAACTTTTTCTTCCTGTCATTAAAATATTTTCAGATTTTTTTCACTTCAACACTACTTTAGTACCATGGAATCATAAGGTTGGAAGAGACCTCTGAGATCACCGAGTCCAACCGTGCCTGTCTCCCTGCTAAACCATGTCCCTAAAAAACTCATCTACCGTCTTTTAAACACCTCCAGGAATGGCAACTCAACCACCTCCCTGGGCAGCCAGTTCCAATCCCTGACAACCCTTTCAGTAAAGAAATTCTTCCTAATGTCCAGTCTAAACCTCCCCTGGCACAACTTGCGGCCATTTCCTCTCGTCCTATCACTTATGAGAAGAGACCATCAACCACTCTGTTACAACCTTCTTTCAGGTACTTGTAGACAGAGAAACAGTCAAGCAATACAAAAATTATAGTTTCTCCTTTATATATAATAATATATTCTGGGAAAAATTGGTGGGTGTAATGTTTTTTCCTAGTACAAAATGAGATTTTCTAATCTGAAATCTTTTCTTCTTCCACAATAAACAGGCTTTATTGAAACAGCAGAGGAAATCCATTAATTTCATGCTTTTCTTACTTGCTGCTTGCCTGCATTCCTTTGTTTTTATCATAAGTAGCAATTCCGCCTCCCACCCACCTTCCTTCAGCCAGAAAGTTTCCAAATTACTATTGTAGGACTTGAGAGTTGTTTAGCATGGAACTAGCATCAGTTTACTCAACTTAAAATAATATTTTTCTAGAGTTCAATTATTGTAGTCAAAGGATATTTTATTCGTATTTCAGGTAGTAAAGTATTAATTTTTTTTCTTTATACTTGGGAATTCTAGAAACCTAGCTTCAGAACAAGCTAAGCCTTTGTGTTGCTCAGAAGATCTGAGGTCTGCTTAAAAAAAAAAAAAACAAACACCGGCATTCAGAATCTTCAGGACTCCAAGTCATACCTGTACAGTCAGAGCTGCAGCTTAGTACAGAGCAGAGAAAGGAGGTAGGCCATAAAGCAACTATTGTATGGGAAGCAGCAGTATACAATTATGCATTTATGGAGGATTGTCTGTTCTCTCAATTTTTTAATCAAGCTTTGTCTCAAAGAACTATGGTCAAATATCCAAGCTGCACCTTTACCTTTCAAGTGCATCCTCCACTTAATTCCCAACACAATACATCCTTCTTTATAGACACTCCATGCTTTGTTTTATTAATGAGATGAGCTTCTCTTCTTCCCCTTCACTACCCCCAATATCTTAAATTGAGCTGCTTTTTTAAGCCACTAGATTGGTTCTATTACTATTTTCATAAGAAATTTTCTTAGGACCCTTTCTCAGCATTAAAACTACTGACTAAATAGTGCTATATTTTTAAAAAGCTTTTAAATGTTTGTTTTGCCAAATTATTGGGTTTTTTTGGTTGTACCTTGGAAATTAACAAAAACGTAATAGCAGAACTGAGGTGTAATTCTTTTTTTACTTTCTCCAAGTATTTTTTTCCACAAAGCATATGTGAGAGAAAAACGTGTGATGAGAAAGGTCTACCTTCCACAGTTGCTAAATTTCAAGGTATCTTCATTACCACAACATTTTAAATTGGTTTGTTTGAAACTGATTTTCAATCTCTTAAAAAATATTTTGTAGAAAACTATATGCAGATTTTCTAAGTACTACCTATCTACTACTTGTATTAATTTGGAACTACCAAATTCCACAAAGAACAAACAACACATTCTCCGTTAATGCAGGTCAAATTATTCTGTCTTTAGCTATAGACAGAACAAAGAAAACAAAATTTCAGTGATCACTTTTTTAAAGGGTAACCTTTAGAAGTGCCAATAGACAGAGAGTCTCTTAAACAACATGTGATGCATCCATGATTATAGCAGACTACAAGCCCAGGCTTATTTACCATCACCACCCAAGCTAAAATGCTTAGTTAAGACTCTTCACTTTTATTGTTTTCTTCTACTTTGATCTAAATTAGGTTAAACATTGTGCTTTTAGTTTCAGCATCAAAATGCCTTGATTAAGAGCTAAGAATACTTTTACTTATCTTAGAAAGATATAGAACAACTGCTACATGTAATTTCTTAACACTTGTGGTTTTAATTGATATCCTTCATAAAGGTGGCAATGATATGAAAGAATTCAGTAAAGTTCATCTGCAGTACAACTAACGTGGGCCAGGCCCCTTGCCTGAAAAACAGATCGTGCCTGGGAACTGGTATTACTCAACACAGCTTTGTTTAAAATCTTTCCCTTGGAACCCTCACCCCTCCACACCCCCACAGAACACAGACCATCCATTAGGGGGAAAGATGATGTTGTTGCCTTTTTCATTTAAGCATATGCTTAATTTCATCATAGTCCACAAAATACCTAGGCAAAAAGTGTGCATGCACTATTCTTTCTGAGGAGCAAGATTTGCAGGAGACAATAGCTTTTTCTAGACCAGTCGGCGCAGCTGAGGGAAAAGAATTGAAGAAACTTTACAGTGTGCAAACGCTTCTTCGATTCTGAAGATCAGGACCCTTGCAAAGTAAAAGAAATTGTTCGGTTGAGTTTAATTGTCAAGTTTTTACATGGTGTGAACGATCATTTAATATCTTAGTAGCCCAAGGATGTTCTATAGACTTTGGGGGTTGGGGCGCGCAGTAGCAGCCACAACCCTCCCACATTCTGAGTGCATATTCTGCAGTGGAAGATCAGTAAGAAAATACCAGGGAGCACTGAGACCTTGTGCTGCCCAGGGACTAAGCTTTCTTAAGGAATACCTGTCTCACTGCAAATATTTAAAGTTCCTTTCTTTTTATTTCTCTCTCCTTTTTTTTCTTTTTCTTTTTCTTTTTCTTTTTCTTTTTCTTTTTCTTTTTCTTTTTCTTTTTCTTTTTCTTTTTCTTTTTCTTTTTCTTTTTCTCTTTCTTTTTCTTTTTCTTTTTCTTTTTCTTTTTATCTTTCTTTTTCTTTTTCTTTTTCTTTTTTTTTTTTTAATTTTAATGAAAAGAGAAAAGATCCCACTGGAAAGATAGATCTTATGCCTTACCTTTGACATTTTATAATGACTGTACAAAGCTGTATGCGGGACCAGTCTGTGTACACAAAATAAATTATTCCTTCTTGCCCTCCTTGAAAAACATGAGTATTCAGTGACATATACAAGCATCCGGCCAACATGACTGTCCTGAGAGAGGAAAGCCATCCACATGGAACAAAAAATTTAGGGAGCTGTTGTGAATTTCACGCCTTAAGCAGTAACTCTTATCTGATTCAGTTAAAGTAAACAAAGGTGCAAAAGGACAGTGGGAAATAGCTTTGTTTTCATTGGAGCAGGAATAAGCTGGAGTACATTTGTTCCTGAATAAAGCAAACATAGCTATTGACTGAAGCCAGCTCACTCGGATGATTCAAATTAAGCACCAGGCATTCAGGCCTTGATGTTCATATCTTAGTCACAGAAACACAGGCAGGAACTATTCTGAGAGATTGTGTGCAATGTTACTTGTATTACTTGCAAATACGAATTAATTTTCTGCTTGTAAGAAGAGAGTTCTGAAATGTCTCAAAGACATGAACGTGAGCCAGCAGTGGCCCAGGTGGCCAAGAGGGCCAATGGCATCTTGGCCTGTATCAGACACAGCGTGGCCAGCAGGAGCAGGGAGGTGATTGTGCCCCTGTGCTCAGCACTGGTGAGGCTTCACCTTGAGTGCTGGGTTCAGTTTTGGGCCCCTCACTACAAGAAGGACATTGAGGGGCTGAAGCGCGTCCAGAGAAGGGCAACGAGGCTGCTGAGGGGGCTGGAGAATAAGTCCTGTGAGGAGCCGCTGAGGGAACTGGGGTTGTTCAGCTTGGAGAAGAGGAGGCTGAGAGGAGACCTCATCACTGTCTACAGCTGCCTGAAAGGAGGTTGTGGTGGGGTGGCTGCTGTTCTCTTCTCACAAGTGACAAGCGATAGGACAAGAGGAAATGGCTGCAGGTTGTGTCAGGGGAAGTTTAGACTGGACATTAGGAAGAATTTCTTTACTGAAAGGGTGGTCAGGGATTGGAACAGGCTGCCCATGGAGGTGGTAGAGTCACCATCCCTGGAGATGTTTAAAAAACGGATGGATGAGTTTCTTAGGGACATGGTTTAGTAGGGGGACAGGTATGGTTGGACTTGGCGATCTCAGAGGTCTCTTCCAACCGAGTGATTCTATGATTCTATGATTTTAAAGACGCGAATATAAGTTATTAATCCTCTTTTTTAGTTTACAAGTGGGCAGAGACAAGAAACTAGAAGACCAGGATAGAGAACAGAGAGAAGAGGCTGGGAAAAGAAGCCAATGAGAACATGAAACTGAGCAAGAGATTGTCCAAAACCAGAAGACTTTGCAACCCTTTTCTTCAGAGCTTAACTGTAGAACTCCTGAAGCTCATCATGCCTTCACTATCAGCATGTGTTTATGAAACTCAGTGAGAAAAGTCATGGTTCATTTCCGTTTACTGTCTGTGCTCACATCTTTTTTGAACAGAACAGACAAGAAGCAGAGCGGAATTTCCCACTCTAGATCTGCAGCTGCTAAATAGTTAGAAAAACCCTATCAACATGCATGCTTTCTAGAAGCTTATCAAAATCCACAGAGCAATCCTAACTTTCTTAATACTTCTGGCTGTAATAGTGCTTATTCAAATAAATATTATTTAGGAAATTTTTTCAATGTAGGTTAGATATAAAACCAAGTGGACTGTAAAATCATAGGTTATGTTTACATCATCCTGCAGGCACTACACATTCTGCTGTTCAAAATACTTCCAGTTTAAGAAAATGCTACAGGCTCTAGCTCTCTAAGACCAGTTCTTATAAGAAAATTTAAAAATATTAGGAGACAAAATTTATATATCGAAAATATAATCTACTTTTTTTCTGTTTGTATTTTTGCATTCTTAGAGTAAAAATAATAAAGAACACTTGCAACTTTTACTTGTTTCTGCCAAAGTTATTGTGGGTGTTTTGGACGCACATGTTTGTTCTTATGTGAAGGAAAGAATATGCAATCTCTTTTCTTAGGACAGCAAGAACTTTTCCGGAAATTTCCCTTCTCAGGAGTATAGAGCTATTTTTGTTCTGAAAATAATTGACTTGTCCACTTCCTGTTGCGTGTATTAACTGGAAACAATTACCTTTTGAAAGAGGAAGGTTTCAATTTTAGTATGAGTGAACACCGTCCGTAATTTAGTGCCTTCAGGCCACCTTAACTAAAAAGTTCAATAAGTTAAAGCCAGGAAAAAGGAAGAGGGTTAAAAAAAAAAAAAAAAAGAAACTTCAAATGCTTCCAACAAAAATGAGCCTTTTAGTCTTTTGTTTGCACACAGATGATGATGCTCATGGGATGGTTGTAAGTAGTGCTTTTTTTTTTACCATTTTCTGAGCTTGTTTGAAGTGTCAGTGCTACACCACTGCGAGGATGTAGCACAGATGTCATCATTGTGAAATTCAGGACAGATGATGGATTACACTCAGTGCTGTTTATAAACAGAGTGCAAATGTAGGGCCAACATAACCTGTCTTGCCTTTTGTATTAGAAACATTAAAAAATGTAGTATGTTTTGGTTCATTCAGAAGAGAGTTCTAGGAATTCCATTTTAAAAAAATATTTTACATAAGAAAAAAGCCACAAACATTCACACAGAAACATTACATACATGCATAAAAAACTTTCTTTTCGGATTTTCATAGAAAGCATTCCAGCAATGAGCAAATTGCAAAAAATGTCAATTTCGTTAAAAGAAATATCTCAAAGTTGGTTCTTATCTGAATCTTATACTAATTAGGACATGTAAGCACATTGTTGGTCTGCAAAGAAAGTCTGGAGATATTAAGAAAACAGATTTTATGATACACTTTTCAATCCTACTTTCTAGCACAGGACTGGAACTACTATTTTCATACGTGCAACATGTTTTTAAATTTTTTTCCACACTTTTAATCACCTCCAAGGCCACCAGTTAAAAGAATTTTTTTTAAAAATGCATGTAAAAAAACTTTAAATGAATTGTATGCAGTCATTTGAAAGGGGTTTTGTTATGATTTTGTACCTTAATCTTGTTCTATCATATGTCGTTTTCATGTGTTTAAAAATTACCAATCTTATTCACCCATCAGTGTTATTTTCCCCATTTGTTGTCTATTGTTTGCTTTTCTAAGAAGTATTTAATCTTCATCTTGGGATGTCTTGCAAACTCTCTTGACCCCTCCTTTCTACAAATACAGTGTGTACCTTTTCTAAGAAACTGTATAAAGTTGGGTAATATCAAGGTTTTGAAGTTACATACAAGCGTTTGTTACCTGATCAACCATGAATGCAACTATTTTTTTATTGGGTTTTGTAGTGGTTTTCTTGATGAATCAATCGTAATATCTTACTCTCCAAGGTTTGTTGGCTTTTCTGACACACACAAAAGATCAGATGGGATCCACCCAAGAACACTGAGTGAACTCATGGACAATCTCGCCAAGCCACTCTCTATCATTTATCAACAGTCCTGGTCAATAGTGAGGGTCCCAGATAACTGGAGACTCACCAAGGTAACACCTCTCTACAAGAAGGGTTGGAAAGAGGACCCAGGAACTACAGATCAGTCAGCCTGACCTCGATACCAGGAAAGATTATGGAGTGCTCATCAGCTAAGTGCAGGCTGACCAGGGGATCAAGCCCTGTCAGCACGGGTTCCTGGAGGGCGGATCCTGTTTGACCAACCTGATCTCCCTATATGACCAGGTGGCCCACCTAGTAGAGGAGGTAAAGGCTGTGGATGTTATCTACCTGGACTTCAGTAAAATCTTTGACACTGTCACCTAGAGAAGCTGGCAGCCCATGGCTTAGACAGGTGTACTCGTCACTGGGTAAAAAACTGGCTGTGTTGCTGAGCCTAGAGTGTTGTGGTGAATGGAGTTAAATCTATTTGTTGGCTGGTCACAAGCAGAGTTCCTCAGGGCTCAGTGTTGGTGCCAATCTTGTTTATCTTCATCAACGATCTGGATAAGGGGATTCAATGTTCCCTCAATAAGTTTGCAAACACACCAAATTGGGCAGAAGTGTTGGTCTCTTTGAGGGCAGGGAAGTGATCGTGCCCCTGTATTCAATGCTGGTGAGGCTATACCTTGAATACTGTGTTCAGTTTTGGGCCCATCACTACATGAAAGATATTGAGCTGCTGGACCATGCCCAGAGGAGAGCAACAAGGCTGGTGAAGGGTCTGGAGCACAAATGTTCTGAGGAGTGACTGAGGGAACTGTCATTGTTTAGCTTGGAAAAGAGGAGGCCGAGGGGAGACCTCATCACTGTCTACAACTACATAAAAGGAGGTTGTAGCAAGGTGGGTGCTGGTCTCTTCAACCAAATAACAAGTTGTAGGATGAGAAGAACTGGCCTCAAGTTGTGCCACGGCAGGTTTAGATTGGATATTAGGAAAAAATTTCTTTACTGAAAGAGTGGTGAAGTATTGGAACCGGCTGCCTAACGAAGTAGTAGAAGTGTTAAAGAAATGTGTAAATGTGACTCTTCAGGACCTTCTTTAGTAGGCGTGTTGGTCTTGTGTTGATGGTTGGATCTGATGATCCTAGAGGTCTTTTCCAAGATTCTATGGTTTTATGATTCTAATTGTTTCAATAGCCTCCAGCCTTTATATGTGTGCTGCATTATTCAGTTGTTCTGTTGCTTTCTAGTTTTAGATCAACTATGTTGGTATTTTCTACATTTTATTGTTCTTCAGACCTCATCACATGTTAAATTTACTGCATCAGCCTGGGTTGCTTAGTGTAAGTAAGAGTAGCTCCACTGAAGAATTAAACCCCAAATGAAGTATTCGGCAAATGCAGCAGTAGCCGCAGTGGTAGCTTAGAGATCCACAAACCAGGTAAAGGTAAGGCAATAGTTTTCTTTTTACAACTAGTACATACATCTGTATAGTTAAATAACATTTTCGCATAAGCTAGATCACAGTGTGTGCCTGTAGTCATCATCATTCTTCATTTTGCCAACAGGGAACGAGAATTCATGTCACAGGTAACTGAGATAAAGCTTTTATTGTGTGAAAGCAGTGCTTGTATATTTTATTCCTTTCAGTCACAAGCATCTAAGAACAAACTGCTGGATGACCATTGTCCTTGTAAAATCACTAGTCTCACTTCCCGATGAAAATGCAAAGTAAAGAATGAAAATAGGGACCTTAACCAACAAAACACTAGCAGAAACTATTCAAAGATATTTTGAAACCAGAAAATTTAACAATGTAGGAATTACCTGTTGCATTAAATGTATGTTTTATACCTGCCAGCAAGTGTGAAACAGTAACATAAATAAGCTACTGCTGATGTTCAAACGTGCGTGTATTTTGTGGCTAAGATATCCTGTTCAGTGACTTTTTAAAATAGTTTTTACTCTTTTCACCCAGCTCTACTCATCCCTGTGTTCAACAATAGTCCATCCTGGACTACATGCACAGAGTGCAAAGAGTGTCTGTGGGGGAAGCAGACCACAAGACAACCTCTGAGCAACCCTCACACTATACCAGTATATTTTCCTAATACTGGAAAAAGGCCAGCTCAGGTTGGCAAGATAGATCACAAACTGTGAATGGAAGTAATTTGCATGGTAAGGTATTGTCTGTCGTATCTTCCTCTGTGGGATTCAGTGTCAAGACCAATAAAAAAAAATCAAATAACTGACTGCACTGCAACTTATTTAAATGATGAATATGTGTTTTGGAAATTTAAAAACAAAAGCACTTATGGAATGTTCCAGATTTTCTGAAGTAAAATACTAGAAAAGCCTAAAAGTGTGGGACAGGAACATTTAGTCACATACACAGAGCTTGTTTTGTCACCAAAATAATAAAAAGGGGCAAATGAATTCTTAAACTTCAAACTGATATTCCTTGGCAAACTAGTAGATGTCATACTAAGGTGTAACATTATTAGTACTTCATGAATAACTGGGTTCCATCTAAACTGAGTAAAAAATTTGCTCTAGCAGTAACGTTGCATTTATGTCTCAAAATTCTGTTAAAGCTTTTGAAGTAGCCAAGTAACACAGGGTTAAGCAGTTGATGGCAGACCTGAATGGTCAACCAGTTTTCACCCTGGTCTTTTATTAAAAGCTTTGAGCAAATCACCTTTCCCAGAAACATTTAATTAATTTGGGGAATTCATGGACTTGATAACATGCTGCAGCAAACAGTATGAAGACATTCAAAGGTTTAGACTGGTAGAGGATGAGTCCATCAGTAGCTACTGAGTTTTTTGGTCCAACTACAACTTCTTATTAATAAAGGTCTTACACTGTTAGCTGTTTAAAGTTGAGAAAATATATCCACAGATTCAATACTCTCAACATGCCTGGTTTATACATATACTTTCTTAAAAATTCAGTACTAGCTAGTTCTGAAGAAATGACATTGAACTAGACAGATCATTAGTCTGACCCAGTATTGAACTCTTATATAAGTTCTAATATTTTTTTTCACAATTTCTTTTTCTCCACCCTTTTCTCCTTTGCATCATTTCAAATCTTTTTGTAATTCCATTTAAATTTTGTAAAATATTTTCATCACTCCCTGCTATTTGTTATCACTTGAGTGTACAATTCTGTTCCAGGCCACAAACTCTTCAGACAACACAGACTCTCCATAAAGCAACCTAATTTCCTTGATGTCACTGCACTAGGAAGAGGAAAGTGACCAAGACACCCATTGAAGCTGCCTTGTACAATCAAAATGCTTTACTTCCAAGTGTTTTTATTTTCTCTGTCCAACAAACCACGAGAACATAGGCAGTTCTGAAGTCCTCAGTATATTCTTTAAAGTACAACACACCTATTCAAAAGAGCCAAATATTTTTCTCCTATTAATAAGTCCCAGAATATTGCCATTAAAAATCTTGCTATTCATAAGAATTAGTTTAACAGGCAACAGATAATCAAAATTCCAAGGAAATTTTTAGTAGGAATAAGGATATGAATAATCCTTTTGCAATCTTTTAAAGTCAATGGATTCATTGCATGCCTCCTGACTAGCTAAGATTCCCAGAAATCTCAAGCTAAAGCTTACAATAAGAGCAGTAAGATGAAAGTAAACTAAATGCCAAGACTTTAGACTGATAGTTCAAGAATCTGTTCTCTACATTTTTCATTTTACAGGATTAATTTGACAAGATCAGCTTTAATGTAGCCATTCTAAAAACATTGCTACAGATCATGAACCCTAGAATCTCCTCTGAGAAGTTAGTCTGGAGGTGTTACTCAAGAGTAGAAAGAATCCATTACACTCCTACTTGCTGTTACTAAAGTTCAGTTTGACATTTCTACACCAACCCATTCTAAAAATATATTTTCTAAAAAAAGCAAGCTACTTTTTCTATCTTTGAAAAAAAACCAAACATTTTTACTTTAAATTTATGTCACTCTGCCCTATTACATTACATGGGGTTTGTTACTCAGGAATGTGTATGTTCTTTTTCTTAATCTACTTAGATTTATTGGCACGTCTACTGCAAAGTGAGTATGTTTTGTTGTAATCAGTGAAATTAGTTGTATCAAGCATCGTTTCAGGTATTTAATTAGCACCATGTGCCATATAAAGAAGGCTTTGGATTGCATTAAAACAATCTGAATAGTAGGAAGATATAAATAGACCAAGGGAATGCCAGTTTGCCTGGGAAAGAAGGTTTTAATTAATTTTCTAGAATAAAATACAATAGGTAAAGTGAAGAGGAAAATTAATAGGAATGCTTTCTTCTTTTGAAATTTTGCAGTAATCTTATCTGAAACTCATTACCAGATATGATTATTAGATTTCAAGTAACATTTCAAAGAAAAGGATGTAGGAATAGAGGGGACTGTCAAGGAGCAGAGAAACAAGGCAGGCATGTGAGGTTAAAGTACCTGTCTGAACATGTTCAGGTCACCGTAGTTTAATGCTATCTCTTTTCCAGGATCTGAAAAACATGTAAACATAGGGAAAAACAAGAACTGTTGAATATGTAATTAAGACTTAGTATTGTACTGAAAAGTATTACTAGGAACATTGTGTGCTTCCATGACTGCTAAAGCTATAGCAAGACAGCATGTTTTCCAAGAATTTAGGTCTCTGGAATAAGTCTCTTCTCATCCGTTCCTCACACCAAAGTAAACCAAGGTCTCACATCATCTGAAGAATATAAATATTTTATATGTAAAGACAGAAGGTGAAATCCATTCTGAAGAGAATTAACTTCCATTGCTGCTTGCTAGTCACAGTAGAGACGGCATGAAAAAAAGCTTGAGAAAATGAATAGGTGTACATAAACAGATGAATATATATGTATATATAAAGATCTGGAATTCATTGGCTTTTAACTTCAAAAGGTTTTAATGTTAAGAAAATATCTATATTGTAATTATTGCATAAGAAATGCTCAAAATTGTGGATCTGACTCACACTGTCTTAAGACACTGTTGTTAGTGTTATAAGGTATCACTGTCTCCTCAAGACTAAGCAGGCTTGTAAAGACCCTGACAGGGGTGTGATGAGTTCTGCCAGTCCAGCTCTGACCCTCCTGGCACAGGACCCTGTCCTGCCCTTGTGTGTCCAGCCAGGTGGGAACAGACTTTCTCTCATTTTGTGCTCTCAACTGGACATGAGCTCAAGTCCAGCATGTTCAAATCAATCAGGGATCCAGCATTCCATAATCTACATTTTACCATCTACCTGACCAGTGACAGCAGCCTCTGTGTTAAGAATCAACAGAAGAGATGAAGTTTCTGCATTGTGACTGCTGCCACCCACAGCTGAATATTTTAACAAAACCCCATCATCTTCCGTGGTTTAAATTATCTATTATGCATTTTTTTATTGCAGCCTTTACAATGAGGGGAATAAATCTTCAGCAACAGAGTTTAGGGGCCAGAAATTACTTAAATAGGCACAGTGAGGGTTATCTGGAATAACAACTTTATGCAGTTACTGGAGAGCCAAGGCGCTCAAGACAGCTTTTGTGTCTCAGCAGTAGCTTCCCTGAAATGGAATCAGGAGGATCGCTGTTGCTGTAAGGAGTTTTACATTATGATCTTGATTTTATTAAATGTTTGTATATGTGTTTATACAAAATAAAGGACACTAACATGGCCACAATGGCCATGGTTTTGTTTGATACTGGTTGGGCTCAAGCAGCATGCATACATGCACACCTCTTGCAGAGAAGCCACATCAGCTCTCATTTGGCATAAAGCAGAGTATGGGAGATATTTAAGGTGCTTCATCCATAAACTTTATATGTTGACAGGAATGATCTTTATAGAGGAGTAGGCAACCAAATCATAAATCTTGCCTTGCAGATAAAACTGCATGCTAGTGGCAGACTTTATGACCTATCTTTCTTCCCCAAGGGATCCCATGTTGGGTCAAAACATATACTTTGAACAGATACCTCAATGTTACAGTCTTTTCCCCACCCTCTGCCTTGAACTTTTTGATAGACTGTTGGGGTTTTTTTCTCATCACTTAAGATTTTAGAGGGGTTAAGGTAGGGAGGAGTAATTGTATGATTTTTTTTTTTTTAATTTCTGACCAGTTTTAATGCTGATGAAATTGACAAAGGAGTTGTATAACAGCAAATATAACACATAACTTTTTTTTCCCCCGTGTTTTTTATTAGTTAACATAATACACACATTTGGGACTGTTAATCTGTGTTTGACTGCCACTTCCAGGTCTGAGCAAATATATTTCTGTAGAATTCAAAATTGTCTGGTGTTTATGAGCTTCCTATATATGACTTTTTACACTGTATTTTTTCAAAAGAAAAAAAAATGTGTGTTTTCTTTGCAGATAAAGATGTTTCTGCAAACACTGAATCACATAGACTCCAATTCGACAGACCTTATTTTTGCAAACTTTTAATACATGAAAACACTGTGGCAGGTAATTAGCATGGCATTATGTATGCACATTAGTTATTGTAATGAATGAGGTCTAAGCCAACTAAATGCTTTCCTCTTCTTACTTAAGTTTTAAAAGCAAACACAGATAAGACTCTCAAGTGATCCCTGCACACACAAATATTTCCGCTGCCTGATAGTCCTGGAATTGCAGAAAAGTTATGACTTAAGTTTCTCCTGCTGCTTTTGCTCTTTGAGATCAGAAAATTATTTTAATTTGTCAAGGTGCTATGGCAACATATTGCAGATGCTTCTAACATATTTTTTTTCAGTAGAGCAATCAGCTCCCAAATTAAGATGTTTATATGTGGATATAGAGAGCTTTGCACAGTTTCTGCACAAATTTCTGAAGACTTTTTTTGGTAAAAAGCTGTGGTTTTAGTCATATTAATGAAATCTTTTAGTTCATTAATTACCATTCAACTAATATTTCCTGCTGCAGAAGAGAATAAACTACAATTCTATCATTGTCCATTAACCAAACTACCTTTCTCACTTCTATTACTTTTTAATACGTTGTGGGAAAAAAGTATTACCCTTTTGCCAGAGAACCCTCAAAGATTTTTCTGTTGTGAAAAATTGTTCAAAATTGATAAAGTACCACTTCATTTTTTTTCAATATGAACATTCTTAAAGTATGGCTGAGTTAGGTCTAGTTTCCCAGCTAAGCTCCAACCTTGCACCACCTCATTTACCTTCACACAGGCCAAGTGATATCAGTGTCAAATGCAAGAGTGGGACTTTTTGAATTTTAATCTGGGATTGAAGCTGTGATTTTACTTATAGTTTTCAAAATTTGCATATACTATTTTTCCATTCTGATGTAGGTAAGACTTCAGCCACAATGGATAAGACAAAACTGACATTTAAAATTCAGGGCCTTCCACACACAGCAGACCTGTTGAGGCTGACATAACAGTACATCAGACTAATTCTAACCTTTATTCCTCCCCAGTTTAACTTTATTATGTGTTTTAATGTAGTATTCAATGTTGAATTTTGGAGACTGTATTGATTTAAAACTATTCTGTTGGTTTAAGGCCATATGAATTTCATTGTTAATGTTGATGTATTTGCATAAAATATGAGAAACACAAAATGTGAAATAGTATATTGCTATTTATGTGACTCATAATGATACTTGATAATTTGTTATCTTCTTGACTAGCCACATATTCCATGAATGCTGTCTTCTTTTCCATAGTTGGACACAGTCACTCTACATTCCGATTAATAATATACTGAAGGGTGTTAAGGAAATCCAATCTGTTTAAAACAGTTTTCTTCTAACTCACACATACAGATGCAGTACATTTGCTTCATCAACTCATTGGGGATAAGTGTTTTTAAACCTTTTAGCGAGCAGTCAAAGAATTTCATTAACAGATGATTTATAATAATTTCTGATATACCCCTACAAATTTTATTTGGTTTTTAAAATAATCACATATAAGAGCAACTCATGATTAATTTATATATACTGATATATTATGCGTGATACAAATAGAAGCTTCAATACTGCAGTTTTAATTTAAGTATCTCAATTCTACCACCAGTAAGGGTCTCAATATGGAAATAGAAGACAAAATGTTTTCATTTTTTCCTCCTAGTGAAGGAGAATTAAAAGTAATAAAGTACAAAAACTATACTTTATTGGCAATCAAAACAGTACATAATGCTTAATCTTAAAGGGGGCAAATTCATCTTTCTTCAGCAAACTTACCTACAGCATTTATTTACTCCTGGGGGTCTGACTATGCTACTGCTGTTGCATTTGTCTACCACTGAACATAATTAAGTATGAAGTTCTGATGAGAATATATGTTAAACTTTCATTTTTTTAATAAATTCAACATTACAGAAATTGCTTAAACAAAGCATGTCAGAGTTCTTTAAGTTTTGCCCAACTAGAAGATACAAAATTATCCAAATGAAAGAACACTAGAAGCGCAGACAACTAGTAGTGTGTGTGGAGTGACCTATTATAACATGCTACCATGGTTGTAGTCCAGCTGAGAGTAAAAGAAAAGCTTCTGGCAATATGGTTTAGACAAACCAAATGTCCCTATAAGACCAATATTATCCTTTACCACTGTGACTGCGATAGCAATAACTCCAAACACAAATCACTCATATGACATGTGTTAACAAGGGAAATCCTTTGTTGATGATTCTAACAGATGGATTAATTAGGAGCAAGTGAATTAGCGAGGTGAATGAAGTGCCTTTAAAACAAAACTACAAATCAATGATAGAATAAGCATTTGAATTTCTACTCCTCGTATAATAAAGAACAGTTGTTCCTGCCAAGGATCAAAAAAAAAAAAATCATTATCATAATAAAAACGTCAAGACATAGCTACAATTCAGAGTAAGAGGTATAGCAGGTGTTCAAAATATAGAAATTTGCTGTAAAGAATGGAGTTTAATAGCATTCTTTGCTCAAAGGTGAAAAAAAGAAGCAGAATTAGGTGCTGATAGAGAACAGACCATGGCATGCTAGAGGTTTATTTTGTGTTGCAACTTTCAGAATCTCAGAAAATAACCCAAATGAATAATATCTATAAGGCTCCTTATGCATATGTGGCATTGAAAATCCTGCAGACGTAGATTCTGCTTATGTCCATGTTGAACAGAGAATACAATTATTATTACTTAATAGATTAGGTGTCCTCCACATGGTGGTGGTTGTATAAAGAAGTACTAACAGGTAGAATTAGCTAGATTAAGTTACTCTTCTATGACAGATGACATCTATCCTGCTGTTAGCAGATACTAAAGTTCTCAGGTGCGGCCTTCAGAACAGGAACAAGTGTACTTTTGATCTCATATTTTCTGCTGTGGACAGTTGACCTGGAAAAGCGCACTAGCCCAGGCAGTGGGCAAGCTGTGGACATCAGCAGAGTGTGACATAACATAATGTCCACACCATTATGTCTTACATCTCAGCCTCACAAACAGGTTCACCCACTTGAATGCCCACATTGCATGCATTCCATGGCCCCATCAGAGTTGTTTATAAAAGGGGCCAGCCCTAGCACCACCACTCGGGCTCTGCCAGGTATCTCCCATACAGTGAGATCAACTGCCCCTTGCTGGTGCTGATGTAATTGTGGATGTGGATGAGACTTCCACCTCAGGGCCATTTCATCCTATGAGATGCATGCTTACCTCCCTAAGTATTACCCTGATAGGATGTGATATACTTTCCAATAACTTAAAAAAGTCATGAATTCCATCATTTCTTACTTGATAATGTCCTACAGGAAGTAGCTTTACTGTTTAGCTGAACGAAAACTGATACTTAGATTGCTGCTCTAACATCCTCTCTCTATTTAAGTGGAAAGATAAGGATCATAAGCACTATATCTAACTTTCAGTTATACTGTGATAAGTCTTTGGGAATTCATACAATTTGCCCTACCACTATTATTAGTACAATTTGAATCTAACATTTTAAAATGTGTTAGGAACCCTAGTATCAGCGTTGTTGTCTCACACAGGTCCTAATAGTAATATATTAGTATACACCCTGTAGTGTGAGGATGTTAGCTTACTGCTTAAATCTCTCTCCCAGCTACAGTTCATGATGCTTCTCTGAAAAAAAAAAAATAACAATAGGTGTTGATGGGGTCTTTTTGTCGTCAACAAAAATAGCAGCAGTTGTACTTTGGAGGAAAGGGTAATGGAGCTTTGCATTAAGAGAGCCAATTCTACCCAGCGCAGAAACTACTGCCACATTACTGGGAAATTGCTCTTGGAAGGATGCAAGAGCATAAAAATGGGTATTCATTTCACTGATAAATATAAGTCTGACCACAAAAGATTCTGAGTTTATTCCCCTCCCTACACAAATGCAAGAAAAAAACCCCAAACCCCAAACCTTTCGACTTCATCAATATATCTCTTTCTGTATCTGTACCCACACACGGATACATTTGCCTTGTTTTGAGTCAATACAACTGTTTAAAAGATCAAATGACAGGTCTGTGTTCATTTCATTAGTCTCTAGCAGAAACAAGAAAATTAAATGAGATAGCCACGCTTCTAGGCTTCTACTGTGACTGGCAGGAGGACCTGGGTCTGTCACCCTAGCACAAATTCAGGATGGCTCCAGTGACTCTCTGGGGACTCTGGAATTTCCACAATTATGGGTCACAAGAGGCAGAGTGTCCTATATCCCCCATCAACTTACCTAATTTGTGTATTTTGTGTTTTCACTTGTAAAGGTCAGTGGTTTCTGGAAACAGTCAACAATCAGTATCAGAATCACAGAATCACAGAATCACTCGGTTGGAAGAGACCTCTGAGATCATTGAGTTCAACCATACCTGTCTCCTTACTAAACCATGTCCCTAAGGAACTCATCTATCCACTTTTTAAACACCTCCACCACTTCCTTCGGCAGCCTGTTCTACTCCCTGACCACCCTTTCAGTAGGAACTTGTCTGTAAAAATCTTGCTATTTGTTCTTTAAATCAATGCAATAAATAAAAAATTTCTTGGTAATTGCTCAGTAGAAAATTAAAAAAATGCGTAAGATTTTCCTTTAGATATAAAAGACATATACACCATACTGATTTCCTCAGTTTTAATGTCTAAGCTGATATCTTCTCGTATGCAATGGCAATCTTGTGTGCAATGACCATCGTCTTTACCATTCAGGGAGATACGCACTGGAGAGAGTTTTCAGCACGCCTTAAGGGTGGTGCTCCCTGAGATAGGAAATGGTGTGTATCTCATGTTTTCCAGGCTAGATATTTTTCAAAACTAGAGAAAAATCTACTTTAGCCTCTATCTTTAAAATAATGTGTTCATAAGTAAATTCTATCCAGTTTTATTTCACTCTCTCTTAAAAGTACTCAAATTCTGCAATCTTTACTTATGATGAAGTGCAGCTTACTTCATTAATAGTGCCAGTTAGTTTCCATAGAGTCAAATACAATACAAGAAAGACAGATTATATTGCCTGTCCTCAGCTGCACTTTCGTCTGTAACTTTTTTTCTTCTTTTGAAATGCAAGGTGTGAATGCAAAACAATTGCTGAATGGGCTATTTTGTATCCTAACAAAATATAACTAGTGACTGTCAAGTTTTATGGTATAAAACGAAAATAAATAAACGAAGCACGCAGTACTTGAAATAGAAGGAGCTATAGAAAGAGAGGAAAAAAAAATATACTTTAGAGATCTATCAAGTGAACTGTTTCACTGTAAGTATTTCATAATATTTCTGAGGAGAAAGAAAATTACATTCTTCCAGTCATTTTACTGGCGTCTTATCTCTCCAATGAAATTTTAATAACCTATGTAGTTCTTTCAGTATGGTACCATCAATTCCACAGGCACGTCATTCCTATTTTAAATTCAATGTCCTCTTACAAGATTTTTAATATATCTACTTACGAGAAACAAAGAGCAACAACAGGATAAATCATAAATTTTAGTTATTGTCTCATCATCAGCTTCAATGCAGTGACAGCAATTTGCATCACTGATAGTTGTGTCCATGTTATTCATTATTCCATTCTATGTGTTTGGGAAAAGTGGATGTTTCCCAATTGACTAACGTTTTTAGTAGCCTCTCCTGTACATATTTTTTCGAGATTTCCAAAAGTCTTCAGATTTAGCTGCCAAAAATTGTAACCAAGCTGAAATTATGATCAGCCATTGTTCCAAACCTAGCTGTATTTCAATACTTCCTTAATAAAAGAGAAATAAACCAGCTGAAACCAGAGCTGAAGTGACTAAGATGAAGGAATAGAAGCAAGAGTGCCAGCTGTGGGTACTCACTGTACATCAGAGGTGTCAAACTCATTTTCACCGAGGGCCATACCAGCCTGCACCTGGAGAGTAACGCGCGTCACGCACACTGCGCTCGTGACTGGCACACTGACAGGACCACAGGGGCAAGGAGCTCGGCACTGCCAACAAGTAGAAACAAGGTGCCAGGATGGATAAAACAAGGTGGAGGGCCTGATTCAACCTGCAGGCCTTGTGCTTGACACCCGCACTGTACATGAACTAGAAAGTACCTCTGCCTTCTCCTAAAGGCAGTCAGGATGTTCTGAAATGCTGATACAATGCTGTGATAAAAGGGTTACAGGTATGCTGGTGATAATGTAGCAGTTAGAAACTCAGAAATGTTACCAGTACATTAACATTTTTGAAACATTTTAGGAGTTCGTTCTTCTTTCAGGTTGGTTAGAGGATCTTACTTTTGTCACTGCCATACCTGGCAGTTCTACAACCTGTTTTCATTTCAGTTTCCACTGTGTCCTTTATATAGGTGAGTAGTCAGTTGTATCAGGTAACTAATCATGAAAATACCTCTACTCCAAATAATATTTTATTTGTTGTTTTCGCTTACACACAATGGAACTAAACTAATGGAAACTGGATGATCTTCAAGTATATATGCATATATATATTTATATATATCTGCTGAAGAGACTTTAGTCAATGTTCGTATTGACGTGTTCAAGTTCAAACTCAAATGCTTCTGTTTACAAATGTCCTCTTAGTATGTTGACATCTGGAGATCTTTTTGCCTCTGAACAGCAAGATTCCAGCATTTACAGTCTTGATTTGTTAATCTTGCAGCTGCAAACAAATTAAAATAGGCAGAAATTTTTTTTCTAATATGATTCATTGGATAAAAAATATTCTTATATTAACACAATATTCCATGTCCCATAAGGTTGAACAGTTCAATCATGTAACCAGTATTTACTCAATAAAAATTGTAATGTAAGAATATTAAATAACATTAAAATTTATAATTATTGTGGTATCGTCTTTTCCAGGAAAGGGATGTGGGCTAAGTAACTGAAACTAATGAAGCGGTTAAATAAAAGTCCTTGGTAATGTGTACTAACAAGTGTAGATGTGTGTGTGTTTAATGCTAACTGCTATTCTGGTTTTAAAGGAGATATCTATAGCCTTTTGCATAGACAGACCACTTATGTATTCACTTACTGCTTTCTACTAGATACGATTTCGCTTCATAATAGACATTTATTTCTTACCAGTTTTGTGCAATTTTGCTTAGAATTACAAAAACAAGCTATGGTGTCTATTCCAAACTTTTTACAATGAAGTAGGAGAGTCAAAGGGAGATAAAGAACCATTATGAGATAAACATGGGTAAGGTGATCTCTGTCGCACAGCTTCCTCCTTTTTAATACAGATTTCCTTCTGAGAATTCAGTATCTATTTCTGATCTTAGGCCAAATTTCTGTCAGCAGGAATGTTATTGAGAACGGCTGCTGAAGGCAAGAGAGATATTAAATATCTAGAATTTTGATTATATGAACACTTCCACTTGAGGCAGTTCAAAACATTTGTAGCCATGGGGTGGAATGCTGTTATAGTTTAAAAGCTGATCAAGTCATATGAAAACCAGAGTACAAATAAAGAGCAGTTTTCAAAACAGAAAGAGTTTAGAATGGAGGTGCTCCAAGCTCCAGTAGAGGCACAGACGTCATTTGATATGGTAATACAGATTTAAACCATTTTCATCCTGACAGTATTTACTAGCAAAACCACGCAGGCTGGCAAAAGTACAAGCCTAAGAAATGCCACCAAACACAACACTGGCGGTAAACAGATGATATGGTGGGCCATGAACATTGTAGATACATGCAAAAAGTTTAAAATACTTAAATCCTAATAAAATACCCTTCAGATAGAAAAACATCTAAAATACCATCAGGTACATAAGTAAAACAGTAAGCTCATTCTCTATCAGAATCAGAAGGACAATCATGATATTAATCTGTGTGAGAACAAAAAGTTAAAAAAGAAAATATATAATGCAGTAGAATAATAATAAAGATAATATTTCTATTTTTTAAAAAATTAATATCTCTTGATCCAAACACCTCCAGTGTATGTTATAGGAATAAGAAAGGATCTAGAAAGGTCATTATTGATAGTTTATGAATACTCTCTGTGTCTAAACACTTTGTGGATGTTTAGATTATGTATATTTGCAGGAGTGGAGTAAAATGTTCTCTCCCTCTGCAACAAAATTTAAAAGTAGTATAGTTCTCTATCCCAGTTCAAGAGTGTATTTTATACAACATTTTGCTACAGTAAATCTACTAAGACAAATGTAAAAAATAACTAATTTTCATGAGTCTATGATTACTTGGAAAAAAGTAAAGGGAAGTAAAAAGAGATATAATTGGAGAAAGACAAAACCCATGTTTCCAAAACCAAAAGTAAAAGCCAAAGCGGTGTTCCTTTTTGACCTCCACAGTAATACAAGATAGGGGATAACTGGGTTTTGTAATGAAAGTAAACTCTGAACCCGAGATTACTTTGATTATAAGGATATTTTCTACAGCCCTAAGAGACAGCAACAGCTTAAATGTCAGCTAACAGATGTATGCTAAGTATCGGTTATCACTGTCAGTATTAGATGTCATTCTCATAACAATATCATAACAGATTGCACTGATATCATCATACACCAAAATACACCAAATTCAATGGAGACATGACCTGCAGAGGTCAGTTACTTACTAAAACAATCATCCAAAAAAACCCAGAAAAAAAAAAATAACAAAATACTGGAAAAGAGATTTAATTGTAGATAAATATTCTTATATCTTCTTGGTCAATTCCAGATTGAGAGATTTTTTATTTGATGTCCAAGAAACAAAGGGTTATATTGTTTAAATTTCAATTATTAGTAAAGTGGATGGGAGATGTTCTGAATTACTGAGATTTGACAAAGCTAGACACCTGCTTTAGAATTCTTGTATCTGTAGCCAATAAACATATTTCATCTCTATGGCTGCAAAAACAAATACCAGCTAGCAAAATGTGGTTAACTGAAATAAAATTATTGAGAAATAGAATGACACACTGTCTGAATCAGATTAGCCACCAAAGTATTTGAGCAAAAGTGGATTAAACTGGATGAATTGATGGTGTTTACTGCCTTAACTGTTGTAGCAAGATATACTTCCTTCTAAATCTAAATTGCAGGACCTGGGAGTAATTGCTGATTCCCTGATCAGAAAATGCAGTTCTACCACCTCCCTACTGCTGCATCGCAGCAAGATCCTGTTATGAATCATCTCCCTACTGTAACTTCCATAGAATGAAAACCTAGACATGTAGGCATGAAGAGAACCACAGCTTTATGAAATTCATCTGTTCTTCATACTTTTCCTCTATTCCTCTTCTTAGCAAGTCCCTTAACACTTACAGAAAAAAGCTTACATGGTGAACAATAAAGTTACTCTATCATTAAAACAGACAAGCAGAAAGGCAACTTGTTTGGATGCCCACACGCTTGGAGACATTGGAGTGTTGTTGACTTTGTGTTTGATTTGAAGTTCCCCTAAATTTTTCCATTGATGGAGGAGACACTGCATAATTAATTTAACCTCCTGACCATAAACTCTTGTTTCTTCTTCACTGGTTGAATACTGCTGGAACAGAATCTTATTTTTGCAGAACACATTACATAATTTACAATTTAACTGAGCAGCACTATGGTCCTGCAGTACTTGACTGGAATTTCACCACTGACTGCAGTTTTATGGAGAGTAAGATGTTTTCTTTTGGGGGCAAATAATTCAGTAGGAGTCAAGGAAAAGAATAGTAGTAAAACAAGTTATTTTATTTATCTCAGACAGACCCCAATGTTCTAAGATAAACAAAACAGATAGCTTTAATGAAAAAAGTTCAAAGGAGGATTTAAAAGAAACATGCTATTGTATTTTTCAGAATGGGAGATCACTTCTCCCTTTAAAGATTTATTTCTATTCCAATGAGAAAATATCAATTATTAAACCAAAATAAACTTTAGTGCATCATCACTGGTAAAATGCATCCTCTGAGTATCATTTCCAAGTGGCATAATTTGAAATGGAGCATTTTATTCTTTCCATAAAACCCTGAACACTGCTCAGTATTTTCTCATTACAATGAGAATGAGCTTTAAATGGGATTTAAATCTAAAAGTTTTAATCTTATGTAAAAGTTAATCAGGATGTCAAAATATCAACATTTATATCAATATCATAGCAGATGCAACAGCAATATTGACATAGGTATTCAATTGACAGCAATCTGTGTAATTATTTATATGTCAGTAGATATGTTTAAAGTTAGAAGATGTAAATAATCAGAGTCTCAGAGAATTAAGAAGCTTATGTCATTTCAAAGGCAATCCCTGGGTGAAACCAGAAATACTAATGATATTGATATGTGTAATTTGTGGGAAGTGCTAAGCAACACAATTTCTTACCTACTGATTATGTTCTATGTCTTACAAGATAAGACTAACTTTCAGGATGAGATGTTAATCCATGACTTTGGAAGTATAGCAGAAAAATTCTAAGTGTTTTTTGTATGTGATCTTATCTTTTTCCTTCAGTGACGTGTGATCTCAGCCATGACAGGTATTCTCATCAGCACACTTTTACCCAATGGGCAGGTGTTATTATTATTTTGGTATTTCTTGTTCTGTTTTTATTTTATCACCAAATAAACAATAATCAAAAGTATGACAAAATTGTATGAGAATTCTCAAAGTGCCTAAATATGCAATTTTGATGCATGAAAAAATGACTTAATTATCTAAGCATATGTTATTTTTTGCATTAAAATACTATTTATGGTCTCTACCTAGAACAAGGTCTCATTATGCTAAAAATTCTACATATAAAATTGGAAAGTGACCCTAGGCTAAATTGTATACAGTTTATAGCCCCAGTCACACCAATCTAGCTCACTTCAGGATGAAAATGTTCATTACTTTGTCTTTAATTTTTTTTCTTTATAAACAAGGTACTATCAGATCACAGTGCATTGCCTGAGATTTAAAACTATTTATAAAACCAAAACTGTTTAACAATAAAACTCTTGGAGTATCGTTTTAATTTAGAAATCATTAAATAAAAAAAAGTTAATGGAGAAAGATACTACTCTGTGGCTATATATTATTAATACAACCATTGTAAATTGAAATGTAAAAATCCTGTAATAGTTATAGATTAATGACTATTGAATAACTATTGAATAATAATGATTATTTTTCAATAGATATTATTGCACAGCAATTCAAGTTAGAATATAGAGTTAATCGAAATAAGGTTTCAGAGAACTCATGGAAGCCTGTCCTTAACTTAAAGGATATGTGATCTATTGAAGACAACAAAATTACTTTTATAAAAAATGTTACATACATGTGCTTAGGTTTTTTCCTGGATCTGTACCTAAATCAGGATCTTTGCCTTCAGAATTTCTTATTTCAAAATTAATTGTTTCTACTTATATCTTTATTTAGATTACTACTCATAATATTTATTTGCTTGTTTGAAATCGAGCTACCTCTCCACTACCTCTGTCAGCCTTGCTTGATAGATCCACCAAATGCTAAAGAGAAGACATAAGACAGAGCAAAATGAGTAGATTTTGGAATTTCTTCAGAAAGGACATAAATGGAAGTGGGGGGGACAGGGACAGACAAACCAAAACTGAGGATGGTAACAGTTTCAGGAATATGCATGTATAGTTAATAATCCTGTTTCTTTTTATGAGCACTGAGCTTGTAAAAGGCAATGTGAATTAGATCTTCCATTTGGTCATAGCAGCCTGGAGTGTAGGAAATCCCCAGAAAGCATGGAAAAAGCAATCAAAGGGCCATTAGCAGTGAATGGGTCTCTCCTGCCTAAAAACTGAGAGAAGTGCCAATGGTGGAAAGCGTCACGCTTGGCCATTGACTGGGCTGTGGCTTCAATGAAATGTGTTTTAAGGACAAGGCAAGATGAGGGTGATAAACTCCTTGCTTGCTCATCTGTGTAGAAGAATTGTGGTTTTCTTGTCACTACAAGGAGAGGCACAGTGAGTGAACACATCCTTGGCAGCATGACGAGAAGAAATAGAAAAAGATTGGTTCAACTCAGCATATGGAAAAGATGGGACAAATTCTGCTGTCTTATGTCCACATGTAAAAATATGGTGAATAACAATTTTAGCTAAAAAAAAATAAACAAATCTACCACCAAAAAAAAGCTCAAAACCCACAAAAAGCAAATGAGTGTTGGAGAAGATGCCTTGCGACAAGAAAGTCAGAAGCTCACTGACTAATTAATAAATACAAAGATGATTTGCAATTTATGAGTATGTGAAGAAATTGCTAAATACTGAAAAGCTCTTTAACCCAGTGAGGAAAATTCTAATTCAAACCAATGGCTATGCACTGAAGACATACATCTAAACCATGGCAAGGAAACATTTTAGTAATGAGAATTTCAAAATAGAGCTGACAGGTTCTCTGTCTTTACACTCAAAGTGATGTACAGGTGTACTTAAAGTACAGTTAATGAAATGTGGTATAAATGAAATCTTCTGAATCTACAGTCTATGGTTTAAAACATAAAAACAATTCATTGAAAAGAAAACTTAAGTTTCTGCTTTTTGTAAATTGACATATTCCCACACTGGTGGAATTAATTTTATTGGATAAATTAAAGCATCTATGGAGTTCACTGCAAAAAAATACAAGGTCTTTTTGATTCTCTGTTTTCATCTAGGATTAAAAAAAATTGGAAGAAAGAAAAGTTATGTAATTCCTTAGGATGTGCAACTGAGCCTTTCCCTGCTCAGTTGTACCTGGATGTTGTGAATCTCAGCTTCCTCGGATTACGTCAATCTCTCAACCAAATTCCATTGCCATGAGGTAGTGAATGGAGAGGTTTTTACCCTGTAGTATGAGATCATAGCTTTCTCCTAATTTTAAAATTGCTATAAATTCCCCACAACCACTGGGACTGTTTGGTCTTTTTAGTAGATGTGTTCATCCTTAAAGAATGTCTAAGAGCTATAAATGACACTTAACCACTTCATGATTGAACTGCTAGAATGAAAGCCAGAAGTCAGAAGCCAAGTGCTTTCGCTACATACTACAAGCATTCCTTTCGATAAAACAAACTTCGCGTACTTTAAAACTTAAGGCACACAGGTGCAAAGACATAGCAGTAAAAAACAAATGTGAGAACAATCTCCTCTGATAGAGCCACAGGTTTTGGAAAACTGCAGGCCAAATTTTACACTGTTTAAATTGGCAAAAGTGTATTGATTTTCAGAGGCATTTATCCTTTTGTATCAGCAGAGAAGCTAGCCATAGGGTGTCACAAGGCTTTGACTTGAATATGTCTCAGGACATGTATCTACTGTCTCTTCTGGCCTTTGCTGTCCACCCAGAAGACTGGAGCATCTCCAGCATTTTCAGAGCTTACTGCAGTAGCAACCTATGATAATAGTCATTGAATAGATTTCAGTCAATAGCTGAGATTGGAAAGACCAGATATCTAATTTGGTTTAGGACAAAGAGGTGCTTTTGAATAAGAAATATTAAACAGCACCCACATAAGCACTTTAACTGGACTTTTGAAAGAGATAGTGACTTTTTGCAGGATGATGTTCTGTCCTAGTAACTTCAAGGAACTAAGAGAACCTATGCTCATAAGCTCAGAGCTTAGAGACACAGATGAAACAAACACAGATAGGACAATAAGACTGCCTACTTTCATTATATTGTATCTAGAAGGCACGTATTAGCAATTTAAAGATTCTGAGGTCCTTGATTAGTTCATTACTCCCATTTATCACTGAATAACAGGAGTGCTGAGAGACTGAGTTTGAGCACAATTCTGTTGATTAATAACTCTACCAACATCCAGCAAGTAAACAGCTCTTGTATTGAAGACTTTACACTCTGAATTAAAACAGTAACTGCATAGAGGCAGCCAGGAAAAATAGTGAAGGGACGATATAAGTTTTTTACATAAATCAACTCTGGAAGGAGTTAGCAAATACCTAAAGGCAGAAACATTTCATGCTCCCTGAAATACCTAATCACCACCACTCCCCACTCCCCCAGTCAAAAAAAAGACTGTTTCATGAAGATAGAAAAACCCTAGAATGTTATTACATTTAAAAGTAATGGAAAAAATATAGTTTACTCATATCTAGCTACATTACAAACAGGGGATATTCCATACAGCATTCCTTTTGTTCAGCTGTATCACACTGTGTGCACAGCTCTAGATTACAGCACAGTTCTGAAGAATGGGTATCTTTCCTAGTACAACTCTGAGATGGAATATGAAAGCTACTATAGGTGAGATACTTTTCTTGGGTAGGTGAATATAGGGGATGTTTGATTTTATTATTTCTCAGATCTTGTATTTAAGCTGGTAGATAGAATAACTTTAACTGATCCATAACTGCACATTTTTTGTTATTTAATTTTCCATTTCTTTTAGAAGGATGGGATAATTATAATTCATAAAATGAATCATAGAATCATATAATGGTTTGGGTTGGAAGGGACCTTAAAGATCACCTGGTTCCAAGCCCTTTGCCATGGGCAGGAACACCTCCTGCTAGATCAGATTGCTCAAAGCCTCATCCAGCCTGGCCTTGAACACCTCCAGGGACGGGGCATCCACAGCTTCACTGGACAACCTGTGCCAGTGCCTCTTCCTAATGTCTAATCTGAATCTACTCTCTTTCAGATTAAAAGCTTTACATCCTGCCCAATCACTATATTGCCTGATAAAGAGCTCCTCCTCAGCTTTCTTGTAGGTTCGCTTTAAGTATTGGGAGGCTGCTATAAGTTCTCCCTGGAGCTTTCTCTTCTCTAGGCTGAACAACCCCAACTCTCTCAGCATGTCCTTTTATGGAAGGTGCTCCAGAACATCTCTGTGGCCTCCTCTGGACTTGCACTAGCAAATCCATGTCCTTCCTGTGTTGTGCGCTCCAGAACTGAACGCAGTACTCCAAGTGAGCTCTCACAAGTGTAGAGTAGAGGGGAAGAATCACGTCCCTTGACCTCCTGGTCACCCTTCTGATGCAGCCCAGGATACGGTTGGCTTTCTGGGCCACAAGTGCACATGCTGGCTCACGTTGAGCTTCTCATCCACAAACACTGCAAGTCCTGCTCTTCAGGGCTACTCTCAAACCGCTCTCCACTCAGCCTGTATTTGTGTATGGGATTGCCCTGAGGCAGGTGAAGGATCATGCACTTGGCCTTGTTGAAATTCATGAGGTCTGCACAGGCAGGCCTTAAAAAAACCAATCATTCTGTGAAAAGAGGTGTTACAGTGTTGCAGATCCTAAGTTCACAGCTTGTAATGACAACACAAGTCTAAACCTATAAAAATTTTTTCATTTAACAATTTCTTACAGCACTAGGAGACTCAGAAAGCAAAAAATTAAGCTGGGACATTTTGAGGAAGAAATTTTAATTTTTTTTTTTTGATTTTTTTTTTCTGTTGCTTGAAAAATTTTAATATTATATTATGAAAATTTTGATCAACTAGACAATTTTTCCCGTAAGCAGAAAACTGCCTTACTTACAGCATGGCAACCAATTGGTCATAAGCCAAGCATGTGAACACAGATCTTGCACAATGTACCCGCAGTATTTTTACATACAGTCTGTGTGAAGTTTTACATACACAAGCAGAGAGCACACGTATAAAACAATATTACAGAGGTTGCAGTTCTTCATGGAAATACACCATGTTACCAAGGTAAGTTAAAAGTTCTGGTTTCTTGTAAAAACACTGGAAACAGCTTTTTTTTGCCTGACTGTCATGAAAAAAGATGCAACTGAGGTGTTGCAATTTGAATTTTGTTGTATTTCTTTTTTTGGCTTTCTGAAGTGAGGGAATAGGTTTAAATAAACATTTTGATTTGGGTTCTGCAAGGTCTTAGAAAGAAGTAGTGTATGAACACTGACGTATTTGAACTTTACGTAAAGATACTTTGCCATTTTTGAAGCCGGATCTAACTTTTCTATAAACAAATCATACACAAAACCTTCAGTCTAAGCCTCAAGGTAAGAAAACATATACTTAAAGGGATTCTTTGTATTTGGTTTTAAAAATACACTCATTTACAAGCAGATTTTGAATGTCTGCCACCAACTAAGAAAATAACCTTTTCATTTATTTTTAATTTTCTTAAAGATAGGTTTCTTTTAGTAATCTATAATAATCATATAGTATGTAAAATTACTTACAATCACATGTATTTTAGAGTCTGAATAAAATCCACAAAAGCATTTACAGTTAAGTATGGACTTATCTCCTTTTGAAGGGCTTCAGTGCATTTACTGCATTTTACATTAAAATAAATATTAGAGGTCATACAAAGTAAGTTAAACAAGTGAATAGGAGGTAATTTAAATATTGAATCTTTTTGGTCACATGAGTTTGATTTAGACTGTTATTGTTTGATGCATATCTTATTTCAGGGACATGTGAAGATTAAAGTTTGCTGCTTTAAGTCTCTAAAATAATAGTCCATGCAAACTGATAGGGTCAGGTGTCCCAGTAGTATTATAAATTTTTCTATATCATAGTACTTGGCTCATACCAGTGTGATGATAAAATAGTAATGTCTGCATTCCTTCTATTGGTGCATCAGCCAGTGTCTGTATGTGGTCCTCTGTTATGCCCCTTTTTTTCCCATGCTTCGTGATTGCTTCAAAGCCTATTGCCCTTTCTTCATGTGAGACCTAAGGACCATAACTCTGTGAGGTCCTTGTACTTAGCAGGGGAAAATTTGGTCATCTGTTTTGCTCTACATAGAATTTTGACTCATTTCATCAAAATGGGTACACAAGTAAGGAAAGAAAAAAAAAAGTGGGGGGCGGAAGGACAAGTTAGAAAACAAGCTCAGTCTTTTGCTTGTGGAAGAATATATTTATTCCACTTTAGGAAAATTTTCTGTTCTCAAGAAACAAAAGTATCCACAGAACATTGTAATGAAGTTTAAAAGGTTCTACAACATTCATACTGATCTGGTGGTTTGGGGGTTTTTTTTTAACCTACTGAATGATGAAATCCACATCTGTGTGTAGTGGCAGCACCGTATAATAGAGCCTACCTTCTCTGACTTGTGGCGGAGCAGAAGTTCTCAAGAAATGAGGTCATAAATGGTAATAAAATCCCCAAATTCCATTTTATGCCTATAATATGACACTCGCCATGCGTTCATGTGCACCGCTAGAAGTTAGAAATGATGAAATTGCCTTTTGCCTCTCCCAAGCACATTTTTACTTTTTTGTCTAGGAAGAAGTCCTGATTTTGCAAAAATATCTTGGCCACATGAACAACCCTTTCAAGAACAAAGGAATTAGGCAAGAAAAACAGATCTGTTCCATCAGATATAATGCAGAAGTCTACCCTTAATGTTTCATTTCATTCCTACCTAAATTTCTGTATATAGAAGTGAGGACCCAGACCCCACTTACAAGATTTATCACTATGAACTGTTCATGCACTTCTGTGCTGCTGTCAGACTTCTTTTGTCTGATTGTACAAATATGTTGCTATATGCAACCACAAATATTTGAACTGTCAGAGCAAATATTTTGTTATTAAGGAACATTTTCAGAAGATAAAAGCAGCAACACAAAAAAAAAGTAATGAAGTCCAGAAAAGCGAGTATCACAAAAAAAATGTCTCAAAATGACAAAAGTTGACTAAAGAGGTAGTATTAGCAAAAGCACATCTGTATTCTGCCTCTAAGATCACTGGACTTCGGAGTGACACGTAACATCAGCAAAGTCTTGGTGTCTGGCTACATGAACGACCGCTAACATATTTACATCCCCTTTTCTCACCTGTGCGGTGCAGTGCTCCCCTTGGACAAGCTAGGTTTGAAAAAAGTTAGCTGAAAGGCAAGCGTAAGAACATACGATTCAAGAAATACCCCTATAGTTGGAAACATATGTATGTTAATATTCTTTTTGTCTAACATCAGATATGGTTTCAAGGCTCCAATTCTGGATTGCCTTTGTCTCTGGAAAAAAATGGATGATTTCATTATTCCTAGATTTATCTAGCTCCTATCTCTTCAAGGCAGTTCTGGCAGTGAAGTGGCGAGCCTGCATTTGAAACAATTGTCATCAACTATCAATTATTCTATAATTTATTACATGGTTTTCTGTGGATATCGTTCCAAAACTAGAAAAGTCTATGGAAAAAAATCCCATTCAATTTAATAAACTTCTTTTGATTGGGCTCTAGCTTAGGATAGTCTGTTGTAAGAAATAGGCAAAACCACCATCCTTACCGAAAAGGAAGTTGGAATCTTCAAGTCTGCCTACACCTCTTGGCTAGAGAGGGCTTTATCTCTGGGTTAGGTATGATAAAATCGCCTTCTGAGAGGAAGAGGGAATGCAGACTACTGAAAAAGGAACAATGATCTGCATTTACATACAATATCCTTGTGAGTGCAAAACATATTTCTACTGAGAAAAAAAATCACAGTTTACTGAGGAAAAGTGGACTAGATCTGCAAACTAGATAATATCTGAAACAGGAATTATGTGAAATCCAGGCTTTCATTGGGGGAAGCAATGTATCTCTATGAATGAATAAAACAGAATAGTAGATTATTATGCAGTTGGATAAGTGGTAAATTGTCCATGCTAATTAGGGAAATTTTACAATTGTTGAAAAAAACCCAAAATATTTACTATGGTAAGATGAAGGTCTTTTTTTTTTTTAGGATTAATAAAATATTTTACAAATTGATGGAAAAGAGTTTTTAATGATCTCTCCATTCATGGAAGCTAGAAAGCTTTAAAGTTATGCTAGGCCAAATAAGTGATTTCATGAAAACTGGAAGCATGGAAATATATACAATTTTGTCAAAGTGCTACAAATGAATATAAAATATAGAAAATTCATGTCATTATTAAAACAAAATATTTTTGTGAGCCTTATTGTGCTGGAAAAAAAGTTGTCTGAGTTTTTTAAATGGCAATCTTTTCCAGCAGAAAGCCTTTTCCACTGAAGTCTTCACTGACCAAAATTTTCCTGAGAACAACTAGCTCTGGGGAAAAATGTATTGAGAAAAAAACCTGACTTCTCTAAGGAAAGACAGTGCTTCACAGTTAAACCTAAACACATCAGATCAAGAGCAAAGATTTTTACTTAGGAAATACCATTAAGACTCACTCCTCACAAACAGTCTAGTCTGGATTCCTCATGCCTTGTTGGCCTTGGGGTTGGTATTCCCCAGCAGAAGATATCCTCATGCAAGTGGAAAATTTAGAAAACAGTTCCTGAAAAGGGTGACTTAAAAGAAACTGCGATGAAGTCATTTAAAAGAATCGTGAGAAACTCTCATTTACTCAAATATTTAGGAAACAGCAGTGTCCACACAAAAATTGTATTTACTAAACAAATTTACACTCTCAGGGAGCAGAATGGCTAACCTACATTAGAAGATGTTTTCGTTCGCAATTGGCTCAAACTCTACTTTTAGCTTCCAAGCAAAACTTCCATTAATTTCAATGCATTAGAAGAGGAAGAGTAGCTGGATTCTCTGACTGTCTGAGCTGGATACAAAAGTCTTCATACAGCCAAAAGTTAGCAGATGTGCATCACTTAATCTAAAAGGGCAAGGAAAGACTCCTCTGTGGGAACAGCCCATAATTTAGCTATGTCTATGGCTCTACAGCACCATGACCAGACCATCACCTTTCAGCTAGTTCCAGAAATTGTATTTACGTTGTAAAGCCGGTGAAGATGAGACCTGATCATGTATCATCGCACATAAAACCTTTCTTTCCTTTTCTCTTTTCTTCCTTGCTTCTTTGTTTGCTTCTTTCACTCTACCTCTTTTTTCTCTCCTTTTCAGAGTGGGAACACAGGTATATATGGAGCCATATGTGTTGTCTAACGAGGACAATGAGGGAACCAGGACTATGGGACACACTGTGAGATGCATACAGCTCATAGTACACGTAGAGACATCAGTGAATTTCATTTTAGAGTAAGGAACCAGGATAACTCAGAAGAACTTGTAGATTAAACTGGCCTCAAAGTTCCCTTTGTACCTGAATCATGTTGACCATGAAGGAAAGCCAGGTTTGAAGCTGAAAAAAACCCTGAAGAGCCACAGTTTAGCAATCCGTACTCTAGGGTTTCAAATGCAAAGGCACTCTACTATAATAAAACTTCGAAATATTACAATAACCTGCACCTCAACTAGTCCGTGGAGAATCTATCAAGAATTTCTATAGAGTAGCATGATCCACCTTACTCGAGTAACCATGAAGTAGATCAGATGAATACTCTAAAAGCGCCTGCTTCTCTCCACTGACAACAAAGGGAGGTCAATGTAACTATCTCCAACATAAATGTGTCCTGTTCTGTAATAGCTTGCTCAGGGCCAGGAGGAAGAACAGCTTTCTGCTGTGTTTTGCATCACATTTCCAACTGAACTCTCATACCTGAGAAAAACACAGGCTGACTATATGATTCATTTACAAATCTTAGGCACCCATTGTTTTAATATTTTGAGAGGTAAGGCTGCTGCTTGCTTATTCCATAAGTCTCATAAGGAAGTAAGTATCTGCACAGAATATCTGAAAAGTGAAAATTCATTGTTAGCATGGTGATTTTTGAGCTTTGTACAGGCCACGTAAAGACTAAAAATCACAAATAGAGATCAAACATTCTCAAAATAAATGTTCTGTAAAAGAAGAGTTTATATGGTGCATTTAGCAAACACTAACAAGGTTGAAATAGACGTGATCATTGGATAGCGACGGTGTTCTTCTGTAGTTTATAGCTTTAGTAATAAACTTGGGCAACAACTAAAGTTTTCTTGTATTATTCTAATGAAACTGTTTAATCTCACTTTGTCTTCATGAATGATACCACATGTACTGAAGATGATGTAAATCTTAATCAACTCCATTGGATATTGAATCAAATGTGGTTCACAGACTAGTTTTTTTCTAGCCTCAATAACCCCTTCTATGCAGGGTAAACAACCTAAAGATCCTATTTCATAGATCTTTCTAAAACAATAGGGAACATTAATGTTTTAAGTCTGTCTAATATATTGTTTATGTTTTAATCTGAATTTGTCAGTAACTTCTGAACTGGTGGTCAGAGTGATCTGATCTTGTAAGAACTGAGTATCTCTAATGAACTAGATAGTCTATGGGGCCCGATGGGATCCACCCTAAGGTGATGAGAGAGCAGGCAGACGAGCTTGCCAAGCCGCTTTCCATCATTTATCAGCAGTCGTGGCTCACTGGAGAGGTCCAAGAAGACTGAAAGTTGGCCAACGTGACGCCCATCCACAAGAAGGGCCGTAGGGACGATCCAGGTAACTACTGACCTGTCAGCCTGACCTCGGTCCCAGGCAAAATTATGGAATGGATAATCCTGGGTGCGATCATGCGGCACCTGAAGAATGAGGGAGAGATCAGGCCCAGCCAGCATGGTTTCAGGAGAGGCAGGTCCTGCCTGACCAACCTGATTTCTTTTTACGACCGTGTGACTCGCCTGGTGGATGAGAGGAAGGCTGTGGATGTGGTGTACCTGGACTTCAGCAAGGCCTTTGACACTGTCTCCCATAGTAGACTACTGGACAAGCTGGCAGCCTGTGGCATGGATGGGAATGTTCTGTGCTGGGTTAGGAATTGGTTGGATGGCCGAGCCCAAAGGGTGGTAATGAATGGTGTCTCATCCAGTTGGCGGCCGGTCACTAGTGGCGTCCCCCAGGGATCGGTGCTGGGCCCGGTCCATCTTTATTGATGATCTGTATGAGGGGATCGAGTCCTTCATCAGCAAGTTCGCAGACGACACCAAGCTGGGAGGAAGTGTCGATCTGCTAGAAGGTAGGAGGGCCCTACAGAGGGACCTTGACAGGTTGAGTCCAATAGCATGAGGTTTAACAAGTCCAAATGCCTGGTCCTACACTTTGGACACAACAACCCCATGCAGAGCTCTAGACTGGGTGCAGAGTGGCTGGAGAGCAGTCAGGCAGAAAGGGACTTGGGAGTGCTGGTGGACAGGAAACTCAACATGAGCCAGCAGTGCGCTCAAGTGGCAAAGAAGGCCAATGGTATCTTGGCCTGCATCAGGAACAGTGTGGCAAGCAGGACTAGAGAGGTCATCATCCCCTTATACTCGGCACTGGTCAGGCTGCACCTTGAGTGCTGTGTCCAGTTCTGGGCCCCTCGGTTTAAGAAGGATGTTGAGATGCTGGAGTGTGTCGGGAGGAGAGCAACAAGGATGGTGAAGGGGCTGGGGCACAAGCCCTATGAGGAGCGACTGAGGGAGCTGGGGTTCTTTAGCCTGGAGAAGAGGAGGCTCAGGGGAGACGTTATTGCTCTCTACAACTACCTAAAAGGAGGTTGTGGTGAGGCAGGAGTTGGACTCTTCTCTCAGGCGACCAGTGACAGAACGAGAGGACACGGTCTCAAGCTTCACCAGGGGAGGTTTAGGATTGACATTAGGAAGAAATTCTTCACTGAGAGGGTAATTGTTCATTGGAATGCGCTGCCTGGGGAGGTGGTTGAGTCACCATCCCTGAAGGTGTTCAAAGAGAATTTGGATGAGGCACTTAGTGACATGGTGTGGTTGACAAGTAGGAGTAGGTGTAGGTGTTGGGTCGTAGGTTGCACTCGATGATCTCAGAGGTCTTTTCCAACCTTTACGATACTGTGATACTGTGATACTGTGATACTGTGATACTGGTATTTCCAATGAGTCAAATTCTAAATTTACTACAAGTCCTTATTAAGGGATAAATTTCTAACTACAGGTGAAGGTAATTTTCACTGTGTAGAGTGGTTTTTTATAAGACAATTAAAAAACACTGCTCACCACAGTTACACAATATTTGACAACTTCAGAGGTATTTAAGTGGTAAGACAGTTTGAAGAGTGATTTGAGACAGGTAAATCTTTGCATCTAATCTAAGTATAGGTCTAGTCCCTTTCTCTACTGTTTTGCACAATAAAAATACAAATCACCAGAATTGCTGGTACATGTTGTTACAAGTTCTCACAAAACCTACCAGGTATCTCAAGGCAGTAATCTGGCAATTGTCCTGTTACCGGTCAAAAAAACCCCAGAACACACCAGTACCAGTGTTTCTCAGACGATCTTATCAGTGCTTCTCCCATGCCCTCATACAGCAGTTTGTAATATATGTATTTTTTTAGCAAAGGAAGAGTTTAAATACAATTTAAGACTTTACTATTTGAGTGTAATGGTACTCACCTGCATATTTAGAAAAGTGAGCGAGTGATGACAACATGAAGTACTGTAACGATGCTTTCACATTCTGCAGTGGGTTGTACTTCCAGCAGGTGGGTGTGAATTAACACACAGGATTTTAATTCTATCAGTAATGCCTTGCTCCTCCAAATGAAAACAGTTCTGCAAATTAGTTGTCACCATTTGGAGAATGTACAATTATAAGCACAGAACAAAATGAGAATAGGAGAGTGTTTTAAGAAGGTTAATACTCATACACTCCCTCCTTCCACAGGGAAATATTTCAGTAACTACCTTACTGTCCAGTTTAAGATTTCCTTAGAACAGTAAAGTAACTGCTGATTAAAATCAGAACGTAATATACTTCTTTCCTCAGGAGAATAAAATCTTGCTTTGACAGAAACTTTTCTGATTATATAAAACCTTATCAGTATTCTGTGCCAACTTTTATCTTTGTACTCTAAGGATGGCTTCCCATCATTAGTTTTCCAAGTCTTGTCCAGCTTACCAACTGTAAATCCAAACTACCCTGTTCCCTAACAACTTACAGTAAATCTTGGCATAACATGACCTTTTCCCAGTCACACTTGATGACAAACACAATATTATTTACACCCCAATCATTTCAGACAGTGTTTTTTAGACAGAGAGACCATTTTCCTCTATAAGTGATTATTTCACTGCATGAAACCGCAGTGGTATCAATCATTTGCAAGGCAAGGGATGTGGACAGACCAGAGCATTCCAAGTCCTCTCTCAGTAAAAAGTGATGTTTCTTCTCATTTCACATTCAAGAAGATTCATTGTATGGCCTACAGCACCACAGAAGTGTGGTAATTTGTGCTACAAACTCATAGAAACAAAAGTCTAAGAAGAAAAAAAAAAATCACTATCCATTTACAAAAGGAGAGCTGAGGTTCCCTCATATGATTATGACTTCTGTTTTTGGCAGTCGTCCTGTTAGTTGTTAATAAAAAACAGTTGGGTTTTTTGGCAGTCCCATTCAGTGCTCTGTTTATGCCCTGATATGATAGTTCACGGTGTGTATATTAACAAAAAATATTTTAAATGCAGTTGTGGATTTCCTAACTATTCCACCTTCAGCAGACACAAATAGAAGCAAGATCTAACTAGTTTAGTGGTTTCATTGGTCCCATGCAAATACTAATGATGTAATTAATGTATGACATAGAAAGCCATCACTTAGTGACACATTTTACAAGGGGAATGTATGTTTATGTGGTTTATAGGACATAAATTTTATTATTATTACAGTTCTAGTATAATATCTAGAACTGTATTTTGTCACGAACAAATAAACTGCATTGGAGGTCATCCCCCTATGAATCTGTATTGGGAATCTCACTTCCAGGACAGGACAAGATTTCAGATGCAGCTCTGTGAGGCAACTTCTGACTTCTTTAGGGAAGATATTCTCCACCTTAAACTCTATTTGCATTTTTCCTAACTTTGTTCTTTATGAGTACCAGTCATGATGAAGCAGCGAACAACCCTCCTGTTCAGCAGTTCATACTTTTCATATCCGTATGAAGAGTTTTAGCAATTGTCTGCCTCTGCCAGCTCCATCTTTACTGTCAGAGAGGTGGAGGAAACTTGATATAGAAGCTAATTTAATGTTTATGAAGTTAATGGTAGCTTTTTTTGATGGATTGGCATAAGGAAGTCATGAGTTTAAGCTGATTAATCTCATTTTAATTTAATTTTTAATTGAAAGCTAGAAAAAGGACTTAGGTTTTCTGGCTTAAAGGGAGAGAGTCCAGTAGACTCTCAGCAGAAAGTCCAACAATGCCTACAAGATATTTAAAATAATATAGGGTCCTACATTTCTGAAAGAAGAAAGAACATGCAATGTGTTCTCAGGTCATAATCTTTAGCTTCATGTTATCACTGTTGTAGATTCAAATGCTATTCAAATAAATTTATATTTCTTTTAAAATGAAGTAAGCTAATCATTAATCTCTGCTGAAAATTATTTTTGGATAAGATTATATGGATTGTTTTTAAATCCAGAAATATGCAGGCATTGTCTTATCCAATTTGCAAATGTCCATGAATGACTGTCCAAAGGGGTCAATGTATGAAGACAGGGGTCAAAAATGAGAAGCATCAGATAAAGTGTGAATTTAAAGTATTCTCTGAACCACTCCACAGCTGAACAGCTTTGGCTACCATCTTGCCCTCTTTTTTCATTATTTTCCAGTCTAATGAGTTGTTCTGTCAGTGCACTCTAAGAAAATGCACTTTTCAACAAGACATCATTAATTACGTTTTCCTGATAGCTTCTGTGTAGTTTCTGCATAATTCTGAGAACCTCTGCTCCGTGATAAGCTGAAACAGGACTAATGATCTTGCTTTGGAGTCTGTTTTGTTTGGTTTTCCCTCCAGAACTGAGCATTTGTATGAAAATAACATATTCTAGTATCTTATCCTGGTAAGTGACTGAATCACTCAAAATGAAGAGGTCTATTGTCACTGATGAACACCTAAGGTTACTTTGTTGTTCCGGTACCTGAATGCCATCCCTGTTGTTACAGAAAATTTAGCTACTAAACGTATGACCACGAAATCAGCATGAGCAACATTAAAGAAGATAATGAACACAGCTTTATGAGTCAGATAAATCAAGGAAGTTTGTTTTCACAATCTTAACACCGAACACTGAAACAAATGCTTCAATTGTCTGCCATTGAGCAAATTAGAGCTACTATTGATACATTAAATTTAACTAATATGACTACGTTTCCTATTCAGTAGGTTGAGGAAGTCAATAAAAGCATGTCCCATTGTATCTACATCTGCACTTCCTACAAAATGTACAGCTGATCACTATATTCCTTAAAATCTGTGTAAACTACCTCAGTAGGGAGAAGCAGAAGCCTCATTGTATACAACCAGGCTGTGAAAACAGTTCCACCAATTAACTACCCCAATTTCAGGTGGCCTGGTAAGACTAAATTTACCAAATCAGATGCAAGGCTTTAAACACACATTACCCATATTACTTATGAACTGATCCAGGTAACTTGCAGGCATAACACCGTTTCTCAAGAAACAATCATACATCCTATAAAGAAAGGACCATTCTGCAGCTGTAAAAACCCTCACTATTCTGCAAGGAAAAGGATAAGAGGATTAGAATGGTAAAAGAAACCTCAAGAAAATAATCCTTCTGTGTGCACCTGTTTCCCTGGGTGTTATGATCTGCAGCTCCTTCAGAGGATTTGTTCTCAGAGGCAGGCCTGTATTACTAGCCAAATATTCACTTCAAGTAGATGTTATTTCCACTGAAGTAAATTAGTATATACATTCGCAACAAATGAGCTTTAATGAAACCCTTAAAATGCATAAGTGTTTTTCAAGTAGGTTGTACTGAGATACAAATATTACTTTGCGTTTTCTTCTTGGCACGTTTAATAGTAAACTATAGTGGCCATGGCAGAGTTCAGGGTAAAGATATCTTGCTAGAAATTCCTTCTCCAGACCTACAAGATTGCTTCTTTATCCCTACTCTCTCCTCGACTGCAATTAGAGAAGCAGGAACTTCATACCATAGCAGTTGAACTAAACTACTACTAATCTTTTAATTGAAAGTAAATGATGGAGAGATATCAAATGAGCAAAGAAAACTGGAAAACACAGAGCTTCCTTATGTCTCCACAGAGGACCTATCAATCCACACCTCATCAGTAAATACAGCAGTATTAACTATGGTGTACCTAATCTTTTCCATTAAGATGGAATACTGAACCCTTGAAGAGCAGTTTGAAAGCCTGACCCACAGCTTACAGCCAGAAAACTTTCTTCACTTAAAGGGTAAGGGAGGCTGATAAATATCTCAGAAAGGCCTTGAGTGTTGCTGAGTGGTAGGAAGAACCCCAGGCAGCCAGAAAGCAATGTCACTTTGTCAATGTCATTTCCCATCTTACACTAGATGACCATCTGCTTCCAAGTGTGGCAGGCAGTTTCTAACTAAAACCGTGCTAGTAGGTCACTGCTTTTCACAAGCAGCAGTCACAGGGTGCTCCCAAGGGCACCGGGGCTTTGCCAGAGTTCAAATGAAAGCAGAGACCCATTGCCAATCCATGTCTCTCCATGAAGTGCTTCTGCAAATGTACGAGTGGGACACAGAGGCCGGGACACTGCACCGCATGCTTTGAATATATGGCACTTCCCAGAGTAAGTTTAGTTTGTAAAGTTTGGCAAAGGTAGACCTGCCTCCCTGCTGTCTGATTTACAACCACCCCATTAGTTGAGGAGAGAGAGGTTATGGCTATGTTGTATCCCAGAGAAACTGATCCCTCCTGCCTCAGGGATCGGGACTGCTGTCCCAAAAGATATTTATAGATTGTCCCAACTTTTGTTGACCATGCTTGCTCTTCACAAAGAGGCAAGTTCTTATAACATGCACAGGCTCTCTGCAAACCTTGCTTGCTTTGTAAAATTTACATTTATAGATACATAGTTCTTCAAAAAAAAAAAGAAAAAAAAACCAAAACCCACTAAGTTTACCTTGGAAATTAACAGATTATGTCCTAGGAGATCCTAGGAGATAGACTTACACTTTTTTATGAGATGATTCTTCATGGTTATATGCATATATATTTATATTAATCTTCATTTAAATCACCTCTGCCTGTATTAAACAACAAAGTTTTTTTTTGAAGCAGACTACAGTCTGTGTTAGATTTTAGTATTTCCAAAGTTTCATAGCACAATTAAAAATGTTTAACTAATTTGTCATTGGAAAACTGTAGAGGATTATTTTGTTGTTTTGGTTAACTTGCACTTTTAAAACTTAAGGCATTTTTTAGGTCATTATTAATATTGTGGTTTGAACATAGCTGGCTGTATTTCCGATCTTTTTAAATTACTTGTGTGTTTGTTCTTATTCCCTTTTACATTCACTAATCCTTTAGATTTAATTAAAAGATTTATTTATTTTGCCTCAAAGTAGCCAAGGACAATAACGGTTTCTATGTCTTTTGGTTTTAGGGAAACACAACCTGTGCCAACACCACAAAAGGCTTAAGTTTAAGAAAGAAAACACTCAAAAATACAAACATTAAACATTTTGAATAACTACTGAAGCACATACTTGTATTTATATACATTCATAAATTACAAGACCAGAAGAGACCACTGTAGTAAGTGAGACTGATCTCCTGTACAGCATAGGTCAAAGGACATTCCCAAATTAATTCGTTCTGAAATAAGTGTGTGTCTTTTATAAAAACATCATACTTTGATAGAAAATTCTGGTGATGAAAAATCCACCACAACCCACGTCAGGGTGGTCCAGTGATTAATTGCCTTCACTGTGAGAACTTATGACTCATTTTTAGACTAATTTTTTTGCTATGGTTGACCTCAGTACAAAATGTGGACTAAAACTCTTCAGTCACAGATGTCTAAAATAGCATGAGGTGATTCCTTCTGAAAACAAAGGATTCTTCCTGAAAAATCTGATATAATTTAGCAGTATTTTACTGAAATGAGTAAAACCTTATGTATTCAGAGGGAGAAATTTTTCTTTTCTGGTTTGGAAATGCTGTTTTCCATGTGTTCAACAGCTTTACCACAGAATTATGCTTAAGACAACACACTTGTCTCACACGTGTGGATGCAACCTGAGATGCTCCTGCAAGGTGTACCTGCAGGCACATACAGTGCAGGTAGCACTACTCTACTGATTTGTGTAGTCCTCCTTCCCACCTAGGCAGGAACAATGACTGAGTCCAGTAAATATCGTTCTGATAATTGTCTTAATGCCCCCTTCTTTTGCAACATTATGGCATGCACATACGTGAGTACGGCGCCTTCAGGCCTGGGAAAGGGTGTTACTGGAAACTAAGCCAACATGTGACAAGCGGGCTCCTACATTCCCTGCAAATAAGGAGATTATAGAATCATAGAATCATTTGGTTGGAAAAGACTTTTGAGATCATTGAGTCCAACGATACCCGTCCACTATCAAGTCATATCTCTGAGCACCTCATCTATCCATTTTTTAAATACATCCAGGGGTGGTGACTCGACCACTTCCCTGGGTAGCCCATTTCAGTGACTGACAAACCTTCTGGTGAACAAATTTTTCCTGATATCTAATCTGAATCTCCCATGGCACAACCTGAAGCTGTTTCCTCTCATCCTATCACTTGTAAACTTGGGAGAAGAGACGAACACCCACCTCAATACAATTTCCTTTCAGGTAGTCGTATACAGTTATAAGGTCTTCCCTCAACGTCCTTTTCTTCACACTAAACAACCCCAGCTCCCTCAGCTGCTCCTCATAGGTCTTATTCTCCAGCCCCCTCACCAGCCTCGTTGTCCTTCTCTGGACGCGCTCCATCCCCTCAATGCCCTTCCTGTAGTGAGGGGCCCAAAACTGAACCCAGCACTCGAGGTGCGGCCTCACCAGTGCTGAGCACAGGGGCACAATCACCTCCCTGCTCCTGCTGGCCACGCTGGGTCTGATACAGGCCAAGATGCCATTGGCCCTCTTGGCCACCTGAGCACACTGCTGGCTTGCATTCAGCCGGCTGTCAACCAGCACCCCCAGGTCCTTCTCCGCCAGGCAGCTCTCTGGCCACTCCTCCCCAAGCCTGTAACACTGCACGGGGTTGTTGTGTCCCAAGGGCAGGACCCAGAACTTGGCCTTGTTGAACCTCATCCCGTTGGTCTCAGTCCAGATCCTTCTGTAGAGTCTTCCTGTCTTCAAGCAGATCAACTCTTCTGCACAGCTTAGTGTCATCTGCAAACTTACTGAGTGAACACTCATTCTGTTAGTTCAGATCTTTGAAAAATATTGTTAAACAGAACTAGCCTCAACACTGAGCCCTGGAAAATGTCAGTTGTAACCAGCCTCCAAATGGATTCAACTCCATTTACCACCACTATTTGGGCCAGGCCTTCCAGCCACTTTTTCACCTAGACAAGATTATTCCTATCCAGGCCACTGACACCTACTTTCTCAAGCAGAATGGTGTTGGAAATTTTGTTAAAAATGGATTATTTTGGACAGAATGATAAGTGTGTACTGCACCATTTCACAGGTGAGAAGCCTATTTAAGTTTCCCAATAAATATAATTCTGATATGCCTGAACCTTCTTTTTTTTTACTTGGGTGGAAGTTCATCTCTGAAGTCATTGTGAAAGTTTTATGCTGAGGTAATGTACAACAATAACAAATTATGATGTTGTTATTGAGCAAATTAATTTTAAATTAACCATATTTTACATGTATGAGGAAATATTAGCCCTAGATGATATCCATTTAAAATGTATTGGCTTTCTGGTCTCAAATTTAATGTCTATATTATTTGCCAGCGAGACGGTACTCTGCCACTGTACAATTCTAATTTGTGATATCTAATAAAATTGCTTTAGTAAAACCACAGTGGTTCCAGTTTTTCTGTAATCCTTAATGGTAAAGATATTAAGTTTATAGACATGAATCTGAAACATTTGAGAGCATGTTATCCCCAAACATTCTTGATATTATATCCTATTAAAGCAGAAAAGTATTTAAAGTTCTAAGTGCTATAAATGGCACTGGAACAGTAAAGAATCTTTATATTTCATGACAAAAATAAAAACTTCTTAAAACAAAAAAAATTTGTTAGGACTCTAGTCAGAAGAGCATAACTTTTCCAGAATCAATTTAACGTGTTTAAATAACACTGAAAGTAGTATAATTGAAACATGTAGTTCATTGCACTAGAACACCTAAGGAGGTACAGGTTGAGAACTTCAGTTTTACTCAAAGGCAAAAATGCTGTTATTGATTGCAGCAGAACTATATCATTGTCAGTGCATATAAAATAACAGTGATCCTTGATTTTTGTTGCCTAGAGTATTTGTCTTTAATCTACAATCCTGCTGTTGCATCAGTGAAAATTATGGAAACTTCTCATCCCTTTTCCATGAGCACAGCTTCACAAACACAGGTGAAGCAGCTCCTCTGCGGCCCGTTAGCAGAGAAGGGCCTCTAGTGGCAAACACTTGGACCCGGAGCAGCGGGAAAGTCACTGCAGAACTCAGGAAAAAAAATGAGCAATTCATCAATGCTCGGCTGTTAACATTCCCTTATTTTGACACGAGTTCTGTCTACCTGCAGTGCAGGAAATTGAGATGGTTTTTACACGAGATTCAGTTTAGACAAATGCTTGCTCCAAGGGTAGCTCTCCCATACCACAATTAAGTATCAAGTGAGGTCTCAAATATCTGTACCTTTTAATAACCTCTCTGTAAACAGTAAAAATAGCTAGAAAGGCAATTCAGGGAAATCCCATTTTGTAGTGTGCAGAAGAAGATTTTGTCACAAATCTTATCATTTTCTTTTACAACAATAACGTAAGGAGAAGCCTAATTTTTCATTTGTATGGCCAAAGAAATTGCTGCAAATTTTTTTCTAAGAAACAACCATCAAAATATGTTATTTTGAAATAAATCTTTACATGTTTTGATTTTGCAAACTGTCTGTAAAATATGAGTAGATCTTGAGAAAAGGCAGCAGCACCCTTCTGAACACATCAGTAATACGAAGCAGGGGACCACCAGAATTAGACTATCTAACTTGTTTCAACAGTCAGAGAAGTCTGAAACCTAAAGACAGCAGACCACATTGATGCTGAGAACTCAGTCATTTGACAGCAGATCATTTTCGCAGCAGTATACAATTATGTGTCTATTACATAACCCCAAATGTTTATGACACCTGCCCAGCTCCATAAGGCCACTTGTTTCCTGCCAACTTTCCAAAACACTTAAGGTTCCTTCCAACTGCTTGTTTGTTGCTCTTACACGTTCAATGTATTGAAAATTAGAATCAATTTCGGCATGAAATAAAGGTGATTATGCACAAATACAGACTCTATTATGTGAATACATGCATTTACCAGTTCTATTCAACTAAAAGCCTTTCCCCTTCAGTTTGAAAAAAAAAAAAAAAAAGCTGTCGGTGACTTTTCAATTTATGTCTTGTCTTATATTCACACCTTTGAGGTCAGTTGGACAAAGAATCCACTGAAGAATTTTTTTCCCCTTGATGAAAGTGGGCGAAGCCTCAAAAATAAGCTTGGCTTTAAGGTGTGGAGCACCCTCAATTCTCATGCATTTATGTGGGCATTTTCCTATTGACCACCTTGCATGAGGAAAACACCTTTCAGGACTGGAACCTCTAGTTACACATTGTTGGAGAATGCCACCAAAAAAAGGAATTTTGTACGGTTTGACTGTACCATGTCGGGAACAGTGGTTTTACTTGGAAAACAGAAAAAGAAAAACTTTTTCTTTAATTTCTTAATTAAGAAATTATAGTAATAATATTAATTATTTTGTATGGAATAATGAAGTAATTCAGGAACAACTTCATGATCTGAATTGGTTTTCATAATTATTATGGACTCCTTGTGCTCAGGTCAGCCAGATCTCTTCAAACTGCCCAGGCCACCTTAAATAAAGAACAGCTACAGAGCCTGAGAGAAACTCAGGCACAGTGCATTATAAAATATTACTTCACAGTCTTTCACTGACACCCAGTGGTCAGAAAGAGAGATTTTTGTGGGAATCAGAAAAAGCTACGGCAGCCAAGTACAGACTCTAGACATCTCAGTGGACAGCAGTAGAATCTCGCCGTAGAAATAGTTGTTTGCTAAGTAGATAAGAGCACATATGAAACTTAGGCTCGCAAAATCAGAAGGTCAAGTCCTCTGCTTAGCTCCACTTGCACAATATGTAACAAAGTCAATAGGAATCTCACACACACACACACACACACACACACACACACACACACACACACAACTGAAAGAAAATCTAGCCCTAGGAGAGGATGCGGTTTTTTTCAGGCTTGTTCCTTTTGTCTTGTCCCACAGTACCAGACATCAACAACCCCTCTGCTAAAAAAGGATACAAATCCTCCTGAAACATAACAAAACCAAAACCAAACAAAAAATCCCCAAAGAAAACAACAACAACAAAAGAAACAACTTACAGTATCATTATTGTTCAAGATTTTTGACTAAATTTTGTTGATGTATTTCAGAACTATGCTTCCATTTCAAAAAATATATCCTTGCTGACCTTTTTCTGTACAGTAAAATAAGATAGCTGAGCAGCAAAGATTCTGTCTTGTGTAACCATTACAGCTGTCTTTGATATTAAACAGAGCTGGACATCAATGCACAGACAAATCTGAGTTATTCTGACCCCCAGCTGATCTCCAAACCTCTGATAAACAACTAAGTTCCCTCAGCACTCTTGTCCCTTCGTGATGGCCAGGCACAGGCAGCATTACTTTTCTCCTTTGGGATGGCACCGGACAGGCAGTAATGTCCACCTCCAACTGGCAACAGGTAACCAGTTTGATGGGAGGGAGAAAGGAGAGAAAGTAAACACAATGCTTCTCTTCCTCTCCGCAACCACTGCTGTCTGCAGTAAGGTACCATGACACAAAATATGGAACTGCCCAGAAGGAACACAGCCTACAACACCATAATTATCTACTCAGTGCACTGATGCTGACATCAGTGACGTTGTCATTGCTGCCATTCATAGCTCCGACAGACTCCAACAAAAAGCGGGGGGGCATCAGGCTTACATATTAAAACCTCTGAAACAGAGATGTATTGAAATAAACTAGAAGGAGGATAACCCAGAAGCCTCCTGGTGGTGCAGAAGACCCAATGAATGGTGGGTGTGGACACAGCATGTTGAAGAAAAGTAGAGAAAAAAAAAAAAAATCTTCATTATAAAAGCAGAGCACTGGTCCACACCACAGCTTAACCCTATGTACTTAACTTCTATGGGAAACTGCAACTGCTTAATCACTTAGCACACTTTGCAAGGGCCTGTGGCTGTCCTGTGCCCGCAGCTCCCTCTCTGATTTAATTCTTTAAGGTTTCAACTCCATTACCATCATTAAATGTCCGTTCACCCTTACTGGGAGGAAGCAGGAAAAGTAAGCAGCTACACAGGGTATGTGTACCTCAGTGGAGCGGGGGAAAGGCCATTCTACTTTAACCTACACTGCGTATGCTAAGCCCTGGGAAGCAGGTTTGCTGCTGTCCCTGCAGCTCAGGGCGGTCAAGGATGACTATTTTTGGATAGCAAAGTCAGCTCAATTTAGAAGTAATGATGGCTGTCCCAGTCCTTACGCTTCTCCATCTGCAGCAGTACCTGCAAGCTTGATCCTCCAGGTCTCGTTTCCTGCCTGCTTTTCCATGCTTAACTCATCCCTTTCTCCTCTGTTTCCTCTTTCAGGAGAAGCCTGACTTTGGCTTTTTATCTTTGGGTAACCACATTCATCTTTGCCTCTGTTACTGACAAGCCTGGCACCAAATCCGTACCCTGCCGCATTGGCTAGGGAGCTGAGTGCAGGGGTGCAGGGCAGCAGGAGGCAGCAGAGAGCAACAACAGCTGCTGCAGACACGCAGTTCTCAATCTCAGTCAAGCTTTCAGAGCGTTGGGAACCAGCACACTTTTTTTTTAAATGAAGTCGTGGACCAGTAAAACCACTTTTTACTTCTAATACTATGTCCTTAGACTATCCTTTTAAATGCTTTTTGTATAGTGCATGCAGACATTGAAGCAACAAGATAAATTTATAATGTAAATAGAGCAATCCCTTTGCTCTGTTACTAATTCATTAAGTTCCATAAACTTAGCCTTTCTGTATCTTTCAAGAATAAAGATCACATAAATCTGTTTTGGCTTCAAATCCAAATAGGCAATGCTGTAGGTTCCAGAAATCTACCATTGCATCAGAAATGGCAATAACACTACTTGTAATGACATCAAACACTAAGTCATATGGTAAATCTCTGCTCATATGTCTCTTCCTGTCTCTCTTGCCAAAGTATTGTATACAGATGAGTAAAAGACTAAACAGTGAACCAGTAGCATAGTACACAAATTTTGGAAGTTTAATGGAATTTGATTTACCATTTATGCTTTTACTTCAACATTTGGTGTATTTTAAGACCCCTGTTATAGTTTTCTATGATGATGCAATGTACCATGTGGCTTGCTTCTCATTAGTGACCGCTTTCCTGAACTAAAAAAATTAAAACAAATATCAAGCTCCACTCTCAGATGTTTGAGACTGTTATAATTCACTACTTACTCATCTCCATTTGGAGCAGACACACATCATCATATAAGGACTGGCAACTGTTTTTTTCTTTTTATAAGGAAATATCCATTCTTCAAAACACATAATCAAACTTATTCTCAATGTGCAAAAGGCAAGCATAAAGAATTTCATTAACAGAGCACAATTTTCTGTAACTGACCTTTTTATTCTTTCATGCATAAAGGACCCACCTACTTTATTCGGGCAAGTGGGAGCTTTTAAGTAATTCTATTGAGACTGCATACAAAACTGAGACATAACAGGATGCCCATGCAACACAATCTCCATCATAGCTGAAACCAAAACAAGTAAATGAAGCAGCAGCATAATTTTAACAAAATTTTTCTGAAAGAAAGAGTTGTGAGATTTTTTTTTTAGTTACTGTTTTAATGAGAATGATTCTGGGTTGTATTTGAGTAATTTATGTTGTTTTTTCCTTGAGGCATAAGATGAAAGTTTTTTGAGGAAAATACGCAGAAGAAAAAGTATCAGTTTTTGCTACTGTGTTTTTAATTGATTACTAAACCAAAACTGAATTAGTAAGATTTGTATCTTTATTTAGATTTTGTTTTAAGAAGGTGGATTTATATTTTTTGACATCTCACTGTCTAGTTATATTTTACAAGTCTCAGAACAAAAACTCGGAAATTACAGGTTTGGATGTAGAAGCTACTGAAAGCTTCAAAGACTTGCCTTGTGTAAGAAGTCTGATATTCTGTTTTCCAGAAAGCTCTGCTCCAAAAGTATACATGAACTTTAATGGTTCTACTAATCATTTCCTACTGCTCTACTAATATGGCTCTGAGGAAGCAAACAATAAAACCTGTTTCTCCTACTGTTCCTGTTCATGTTATATTCAGGAATATATTTTCTTGAGCTTTTTAGGTTGATTTAAAGTTCATTTTTTCCAACTTTATCTCAGAGCATAGAGAAATCCTTTTTTTCCTCCAGAAAGAAAGCCCTTCATACTACAGCATTGCTCATTTGTTTGTCTTGCCCTTTGTAAAAGACTAATGAGATAACTGAGTGATGTAGTTTGGCTGCCATTCAGCTGAACTCAGGGATGGAGAGAGAGTACAAATGTTCCCAAATGAAAAGAGGAGAAAGTGCTTTCAGATTATACAAATAATCATCATTAGTTTTATTTCCTATCACCTGTTAAATCAAAAATCTGTTTTACCCAGAAAGATGAATAAAATTGTTGAAGAGTAAGCCACTCTGCACTTCTTACAAGTCAAATTTAATGTAAATGATTTTGTTCTCACCTTCAAGAAACCGAGGCCTGTAAAAGAGTTGCTGCTGCCCTGTAAAATAAATACCAACATAATCTCTCTGTCTGTAATTTCAGATGAAGTCACAGAAAGTCTTCATCTGCAGCCTCAGAACTGTCACAAAAAATCTGAGAAACTATAAAAATCTTTCTCTGAATGTTTTCCTTCATTTTTTTGTATCCTGGATTAGTTAACCTGGGTGATGGTTCACAAACACCTCACTGTTACTCAGTGGCATGACAGCTATTGATTCCAGTGGCAGACCTTCCGTTTTCCTCACATACTTGTGAGAACTAGTATTTGCAAATATAACATACTATAAAAGCTATGTGTGCAAAATTATTGAACAAAGGCTTCATACGAAGGCATTGTGTTTTAAGACTAAAGCACAGACATATTTTGGCAAGGCGAGTGTTCTAGTTTGCTATCTAACCAGACCACATTTTAAAAGATGATTTTGAATATTTACAAAGTGCAACTGCACATAAGCCAATAAACTCCAACTGAACATATGAATTTGGAATACAGCCAAAGCCTTGAATGTCATCTTGCTCTCACTAGTCTGTAACCACGTGACCTTTGTGAATGCTGGGGCAGCATAACCCTAGCAAGTCAATGGAGCCCTGCCAGTTCCTAACATATCTGGCCCTTTGAATACATTTATTTTCTCACAACCATTGCAAAATTCAATAACTACTCCATTTGATTTGACAAGAAGGGGGGAAAAAAATTCAGTGTTCAAATGGTCACTGCATCAAATCAACGTTTGATCTTTCCAGAGTGAAATTCAACAAAACATGAGATGGTCAAATCTTGGCTATACATGAGGTCACATGGTAAAGACTTGCAGCACAGTTTTCGGTCCAGTCACTCTTGAGGCAAACTAACCAAGGATAATTCAGAGACTCCTGTGCAGCCCATCTCTTTTCTTTGTCAACAACCTGATGTCTTTAAATTCATATGGGATATGAGACAGTAACATCAGGATGCCAAAAGGCGTGTTTAATGTTTGTATTACACTCCATACATCTGAGTGGTAGGACAATGTTAGTAAGACTCAGCATTGCTTTTCACATTTAAACTATGCTAAGGGTTTGAGTGTGCCTGGAAATGAACATGCCCTACTCCTGCACAAGGTTCCATGCACTCAATGAACCGTTCTCTTGTAAACATCAGTTTATGCCACCTTTCACACATCCTTTCAGGATCATATTCCCTTTCCTACAAACCAATCTCTGTAATAACATTTATTTAAATCTCAATAAAATAATGCATATTATAAGTGCTTATACTATCTAAGTGAGCAGTAACAGGGCACAAACAATTTGACAAAAAGATTCATCTGCAGCCTGGTTTGAGCTGGAACAGGAGACCACCAAGAAAAAAGCCAGAGTGCTGCAGGAAGCAATGTTTGTGATTTGGTAGCTTAGCTCGCTCTCTCATTTACTGGTATCTCTCTCTGGTAGCTTGGTCTGAGATAACAAGAAGTTAAAATAGTAATATGTCTTGTGCTATACTGCATCCTGATGTAGAATGGTGTGTCTGAAAAAGGAGGCATGAAGATCAGCTTTTTAATAGCAAGGTTTTGATTCTGAGCTTTTTTATTACTCTGAGTAAATGAAAGCTGCCTTATTTTCTTGCACAGCAGATAGCCCGTAGCTGATCAGTGGTAGTACAAAACAAACTCAAGTCTAGTGCTATTCTGCATTGCATTATAAACGTATGCAGTTACACAGAGCTGCAAAATAGGCTTCTGCATCCCAGTATAGGTTTTATAAATCACGATAATGCTATGGAGTTAATTTTTATTTACATAACATTTCAAGCAATATACATAAACATTTATAAACCATATGAAGGACTGCCATGTGGCATTCACTCTTCAAATATTCAGCAGATAAAACACAACAAAAACATTCTGGGCCACAGGATACTAAAGACAGAAGAATACTAATATTCAGTGACATAAAAAAATTGTTTCTGAGGGCTTTTATTATTTCAGTGTTGGGTGTTAAGAGAGTGCTACATACTTTAACTGCCACACCTGAAATTTCAGGAAGAAGCAGTAAATTCCTGACACCATTTTAATTCAGCAACTGAGTGCTGATTGTTCTCTTCCATAGGGAGTACTTGAGACATGATCCTTCCTGTGTTACCCTTTATTACAGAATTTGAAACATCTGTAGCTCATTGTCTACAGGATAGAGAGTCCTAGCACTTTCTTCTAATTAAGAGGAATAGCAGGGTGAAAAATTATTCATATGAGAAAAGCCAGGTTACCAACAATAGACTTGGAAAGTCACTGAGCAAATTCTGCTATGAGTTATACTAATTATTAAATCTTGGAAATTCCACTAAGAGAAGTACACAGGTCTCAGCATTTGGGAGAAGCTGGGAGTAGTTCTTTATTAACTGTTCTTGTGATTTGTCAATAAAGACATTTGGTACAAAACCAGAGTGTATGATAAATATAATCTAATGAAAAGAGCAAAATAGATGATATGAAGTTCTCCTGGATCTCCCTATGACAGTTGATTTCCAGTATGCACACAGCCTCAGTCAAAAGCTTTGAAAGGAAAAGAAGACTATATGTTGTACTTAATTGTAGTTAAGTTTTCAGAATGCCTGAAGAAATTCAATCTACAGCCATTTTTAATTTAACAAAATAGGAATCATGATATCACTCCCTGTTCACATACTCTAGTGAATTGGAGTTCAACCTCACCATTGTATTTGAAGAAGTTTCTCACAGCACCAATATATCCAAGTTAGCATGTTATATACGGCATGAGGGACTGCTAGATGGGTAAAAAACTGCTTGATTTGTCAGGCTCAAGAAGTAATGGCTGGAGGCCAGAGAACCCTGATCAGAGGCCAGTTAGCAGTGGAGTTGGTCCGGGATATTTTCTTGGGATCTGTCCTGCCCAATATAACTATCAGTGACCTGAAGAAGACGGGGCACATCCTCACCAAGAAGTCTGAGGACACCACCAAACCACAGTATGCAAGTGATATGCTTAATGAAAGGACTGCTACTCAGAAGCACCTAGATAAGCCCCAGGAATGGGCCAACAGGAGGCTCATGAAATTAGCAATTACAAATATGAAGTCCTGCACCTGGGGCGGATTGTTGTTTTGCGCGGGTTGCAGGGTGAATGGCTGAATAGCAGCTCTGCTGAAAAGAACCTGGAGACTGGCCTAGAGAAATCCCTGAAGAGCCTGGTCCAATCCCAGAGTTGGCCCTGCTCAGGGCAGAGAGGTGGACGAAGAGCTCCTGGAGGCCCTTCCCACCTGAGACACTCTGCGATTATATGATCAGGCTGGTTTTAACTAGTACTTATAAGGTGCACGTTAGTGTATTAATCTGTGCCTCTTACACTGAAACTTGACAGGTAGGACATTATTTTGCCATTTCAAGAGTCATAGAGCTCAGCCAATATAGCTTAATTTGTTTTTTTCCTAAATACTTATCTTCAACTCATGTTTGTGAACCAAATATAGCATCATACCAATCATTTAGTAAGTTCTACCGACAAGAAAATAATTTCTTGTAATTCACCTAGACAAAAAAACCCAAAAAGTAGATCTGAACAATGATGTTTTTGGCTGCAATACCTTTAAAATCAGTATGATAATGTAGTCATATGTTTGATGAATCAAATTCTGAAGAACAGTTTACGCGCCATTGCTCAGAATAGATAGATCTTCTATAATAATTATTGAAAACTGACAATACACCATCAGCCTCCAAATGTTCAGACACTTTAGCATGAGCTACAGGCAAGGCCCAGTAAAATGGAAGTAATTACTTGTGTGTGTCTTTGCTGTCATGTATGCAGTGTTCGAAGAACTGGAACTTAATCAGTTATCAATACTTTCCTTCTAACTGTAAAAATACAAGCACTTCAAAGCGAGTAATTAATCACTGCCATGGGAGGAAAGCTTAGGAGGTATGATCAGACATTTCCTGCATTTGAACAAAATAAAAACAGTGTGATTCTCTTCATATGAAACAAACATGGCAGGCCTCCACAGAAAACATGCCCTATGTGAAAGAATAATTTAATGTGCTCGCCAGTAGGTCTGTTACTTTAAAGAAACAAAAAAATCTACTTCTTTCCCCACATGTTTTCTCTTTCAGCACACCACAGAGAAGTCAGATATGGGCTTAGAGGCATATTCTTTTACCTACTGTGAGATCAATAGCAATAGTTAGAGGCTATAGATTTTTAATAGCATGACTCCAAAAAAATGTTTCATGACGACAGAAACATCACAGGTGACCAGGAACCAAACACAAATTCTATAGTACTTGGAAACTATTGTGTATAAACTTATATTATGTTATTTTTATCACTTGGCTGAGATGAAGAAATGGGATAAACTAGTCATAGCCTCTCAATGCAATAACACTGCTTGAGATAGGGCTTAAACTGGGTAGATATAAGTACGAGCTTTTGTGTAGATTCAGAGATGTGAGTCACGCTTTTACTGAGGACATTCTAGCTGATATGTTGTGTCTATTATAGTCAAAGCAGGTACTCAAGACTCATTAAAACACAGACCCTGACTCCCAGGTCCCTCAGTTTTCAGGCTTACTCCCTGCTAGGATGGGCAATGCAGAGCCTTCCTACAGAAGGGAAAGGACAGGCACACCTTACCAAACTCCTGAAGTAGCTCCCACAGCAGTAAGCAGGCAAAACATTTCCTACACAAAAGTCTCCTCTTCCCCTTTATAATCACCTACCGCACCTTCTTTCCACTGATTAGTTGACCATGCATAGCAGATAGTCACAGAATTTTCAATGATGGCATTATCTCTAAACAAATCTAATAAACCAGATTTCCAAAATGCAAACGGCTCAGAACAATGTCCATGGTAGGGGAAGTAACCCCATGAACTATTATCATTAGCCGTTTTTCACCTGTTAGAGTGCCAGGACACCGCAAAGATAAACATTACCAGAGAATTCAGAGCCTCTTACCTTCAAAAGGAATTTGTATTCTGGCACAGATCAAAAATTTTAAGAGAAAAGCAGAATGCCTGACACAGTAAAGTAGGATGGCAGTAAGGTGTGTGAGCCTTTCTAAGTTAGTTTCTGTAAATGGAAGTAATTTAGAACAACACTTTAATCTGATTCTGTAAGAAATTCATGCAATTAAGGTCAACACGTGTTTATGTACGTAGGGCGTTATCTGTAGTTTTCTAGTTTCAACCAAGTGTGAAGGGTCTCAAATAGAGATCTGACAAAACACTGAGTTCCTACAAGATTGGAAAAATACGACGGCGACTAGAAAATAGTCTGCTAATGCTACATCGGAGACAAGTGCTAACTAACTTATCTTTTATTAGACAAAAATGTGGGAGGAAACTCTACATAGGAACAGTACTTTCTATTGCTCACTAAGGGCTTTTTTTGAAAGTGAAAAGAATTCCGCAGACCTTGACCCCAGTACTCTATTCTTTTTATTTGTAATACATAAACTTACTATACAAATATTCTAAAAGCATTACTTTACCCCTTATTAGCTACTTGACTCTTTCTTAATCCTATTTGCAAATTTGTGGTCATTCGTTTTGTATGTACACTATAAAGCAGAGCATATTGTATTCTGTTTAACAAAGAGCTTTCAATAGTTAACAGTTATGAAGTATATTTGTCATTACATTCTGAAAATACAATACTCACAAACATAATTCAGATATCTTTATATATTGTTATTAACAAAAAGGATTTCTCTTACATTGTTAAATTTATGCTTTATTTAGAAAATAAGAAATTTCTCAGGTGATCATGTAAATCTGAAGTGAGAATCAACAAAACAGAAGACTTAACACAAGGTTACAGTTAATTTAAGGTTGCTTTTCATTGCCAATTTTCCCCGGTTATTGTACTTTCTCTTCCAAATGTTCCCTGTTTTTTTCCCAGTAGAGTAATTTCTGTCTTCATCTTTGCCAGAACACTAGTAATTCTGTCTACAAGCCAATATTTTTTGTTCTTCTGGGTCTCTCCCTTTCTGCTTTGAGGCTTCTTTCATTGTCTTTGTCTATATTAGCATTCATTTCAGAGCTGAAGTGCAATTCTGTAAGAAACTCCCTGATTGCCTCCATTTACCACATGCTGGTTTGGCTTACAGAGCAGTTGTGGTGCATGCCATTCCTTGTAGAGAAGACTAAAGGGTACATCTACTTTAGCATTTCAGCTAGACCAGAAGTGCAGTTTTGAAGCCAATGTCCTAAATATTATCGGTTATCATGCTTTTGTTCAGTTTGTAGAGGGTCTGTGGAGCACGCAAATTGTATTCCTTTCAGATGAAAAGACATGGGAAAATGTTCTCTAGGAACACATCCCATACACTTACTTACCAACCAGTATTTAGGCCGTGGAACAAGACCAGAACTAAGAGAATGTAGCTGCCACACATTGACAGATCTAGTACAGGCTTAATCCAGCTGTTTGGTCAATGGATGTGCTCCTATAGAACCACAATAATTGCTAATGTAGGCATGACATGATCTAGAAGATCTCTCCTATATTTGTATTAAACATGCTGCAAACTAAGACTTATGTCTTATAATCTTTATAGATTCAAGACAGTAATTGATCTTTTAGACACCTTCAAAACATACACACGGTGAGGACATTCAGTCAAAGGAAATGGGCTCATTCAAATCGAAATTAGAATCTGAGCCTCATACAGGGCAGATGTAGGGGACAGACCTCAACCCTAGTTGTTCTGATCTACTGATCTGCACCCATTGCTCTGAATTACTCGCTAACACAGACATAGACCGTGACATTCTAACAATTCACAGTTGTCTGTGTTGCTGTCTATTAACCTTTTCTTTCTAGGAGCCTCTTCTGTCTATCAGCTACCAAACCCAAGCAACAGTAAATGTCAATAAGCGATTATATACAAATAAGAGTAAATTGGAGCAAGCAAAGACATGCTTTCCTATTGCAAAGCTGAAGTTACAAGTTTGTTTAATATCCTGCTTTGAGTACCCTCCCTGTGTAGACTTTCAATATAATAATCGCTCTCACAAGTTTTTTGCCTTGTTTGCTTGCTGCAACTAAAGATCTGTTAGGACAAGATAAGAAGGAAAAGTGTTTGGCTTCTGTCAATCAAGTTTTATGTGGGGTTTTTTTATTTATTTACTTGGTTTCCTGATGTTGATGTTCCAGACATTTTCAACCCAACCATCATTTATATGACACAAACCACCATGAGTTGTTTGAACATGAATGCTTTTATTTCTCTTTAAAGCAGGTTTATTTAAATTCTTCCTACTGAATAAACCAAAGTGAATAATTCTTATCTCGAAGGTGTAACACAGTGGCCAGGGGTGTAAAAGGAGAGGAGCATAACTGAATACATTCACAGACTCCACTTTTGACTGCCAGCCATGATACATGGCCACTCTTTTCCAAAGATTAACAGACATGAATTTTGAAGTACAAGCAAACTGCATCACTTGGGCCACACAGTTTAAACTTCACAGTGCGGTTTTCCCAACTCTTCTTCAGTTTTTTCTCTTCTTCTCTTTCTTCTTTTCTCCCTTACACTTCTCTGACTCCGTCTTCTTCAAACTTCAGCTAAGACAGGTAATTTTTTACCTTTGGGTAAGTAGAGTATGGATGCACCATTAACCTAATATGATCCCCCACACCATGAAGAATACGTCACCTAAATGAGTTAGTCCTTCATACACCAAGGGCAGATGAGCTACATTTAAAACACCCATACATGTGCTCACTTTCTAGTGTAAACTGGTTTCAAAGGGTCAGCGACACCCACGTGGTCCAGTAAAATCTGTGACCACAGACTACCTCGGTGATGCTTATGGTGTGACTATCCACTTCTACTTCAGCTTAACTGTAATTCCTTCAGCAGAGATTCTAGTGGCACCCTGTGCTCTGGTTTGCAGTCTCTATTTTTGCTACAAAATGTATTTGGAATGCTAAAAAAGTCAATACTATTGCTGAGAGCAACCTGACAGTGATTTATATGTAGATAGTTTGGCTTAGTGTTAATAAGACTTTAATCAATTTAATAGCAGTTGGTACAACATCAAGGCTAATATTTGTGTCAGCAATAAATCATACTCAGTCAAGGACAGAGCATCACTTTGCTAGACACATGAGCGGATTCCTAGTCAGTCATATAACAAGATTCCATACAAAAATCATCAAAACCCATATAAGTTGTTCAGCCTCAATCAGAGCCATATACTGAGCACTCGCAGCTTGAGTGAGGGGGGCTGACAGAACACAGCAGGTCCTATCATTTAGGGGACAGACAGCATCTCACTGGAAAAAACGCTTCTTTCTGGCTCTTACAGAGACTCCCAAAGACTGAAGTGGTGCACAGCCTCACAGCACTGCTAGCAAATTCCGAACCAGAACGTTGCCATATCTCCTCAATGTGAAGAGTTTCTGAAGCACTTCTCAATATGTTAGGTTTATAGCTAAATAAATAATAAATAATAGCTAAGCCTATTTTATACTAGACCTGATCCTCATCATTTTCACACCTCTCCTTGTCCTTTCCCAGAAAATAAAAATAAATTTTTTTTTGCATCATTCTCCCTGGTCTGCATCCCACCAGCCCAACTACCTCTTTCTTCTCATATTTTGTGCCTAAGCAGTGAGCATGGTCAGAGGAAAGTGTCTGTGTTCTCTAGTGTCAAAACTGAATTCAGATTTTAAAACCTGCATGAAAGGTTAGAATTCAATTCTTCTGTTAGGCAAGTTAATATCTTACCTAATATGAAAGGGGAAAATATTTCCAAAAATTTCAGGATGGTTAAAAAAAATCACATTATTTTCAGTGAATTTATTGTTTATTGCTGTAATTTAGTCTAATTTACACTATATCTCCTTTTCCAGGCTCACTGAATCACAATGGCTCTAAACAGCAGGCACAGGAAGAGGCTTCAGCATGAAGGAACATGACCGCATGCACGAACATAAAAGCATATAAGCATGGAAAAGCAAGTCCTTTCTCATCACTCAAGTGTTCTGTTGTCTCCTTCTGCCCTGACTTGCTCTCTACCATCCTCCTCACTTTTTTTCCCTGAAAACAGCACCAATTTATTGCAGAAGGACAAACTGATCCCAGTCTGCTGAGCTCCTACTCTGAGCTTCCCCCTTCAGTGGGGGAACAGCCCAGGGAGAGAGGATGCTGCAGACCCAGGGCACAGAGCAGGCACCACACCAACACTCACTGGACGGAACAGTAAGCAATACGGTACAGATAAAGGTTTCCACTAAGAGGACAGAAAGGTCAGGGCACATGTGGGTTCTTGGTGAAAGATTCATATCAAGGTCACTCCAACCAAATCATAATGTCAAAGGTTCGGTCCATATACCCAGTCTTTAAAATACTGCACAACACACGGCCTGAAACACCACACAGCTACACTAAGCCCTTACAGAGTGGACTTAACTGCAGCTACTATAATTATATATTTGACTTCACGGATAACTTTCAATAAGTAAAGTGAAAATAGTGCCAAAGTGTATAGTCAAGCCCTTGCTCATAGAGAACTATAAGTCATCCTAATTCACATAGATATTATTGACTGTAATAGAAGTGCAGAAAATATTCTCTACTTCTTACCGTCTGTTATAAACATTTCAATTGTTTCCAAACATTTTTCATTGCAAAACAACTGATGTTCATGTAAAATTTTCCAAAGGAAAAAGATTCATAAGTAGTTTTCAGGAACATTACGTAAAGCTGCCCACTTCCATGATCCCAGGAATATCTGAAAAGCCAATTAAAGGATGCATTTCAGGAAAGGTACACATGTTCTCAAGGGTACTGAAACATTTAGAGTGTGTTGGAAATGCCCATGACAGATAACAGATTTCAACTAATTTGTTCAGAGCTTTTGGAAAAAACACAGAATGGAGTTATTAAAGGTAAGTATTCTTTTGCACCTCTTTTAGCACAAGGCCTTGGAAAATAAAGCTATTAAGACAAAATAATCTTGTATTTTCTTATCCAGTGTTTGTTTCATTTGATCTCTAGCGGTTCAGGTGCAGAAAATACCTCATTTTACACATGTTATTGCATAAAATTTTGGCCCTGGAGCACCTGTTAGAGCTGGTTAAAGTTCTTTCCCCTGGACACAAAGTCTCTCAGCAGATAGAAATTAGAAAAAACAAAGCAGAAATACCACATGGATGCAGGCCCTGAAAGAAGGGAATGCCAAAGAAAGCAGCACAAATTTTACAAGGATGTATGTCATATTTTTTCCCTTGGCAGCACAATGTTAGAACATCAGAGTGAATGCCAGCTACTCCAAGTGTCAAGCAAACAAAATTTGCTACAGTTCTCATAAGTTTTGATAGGAAAGGAGAGCACCTAGAAGCAAGCCATACTTCTGTAAAATAACTAAGTCTATAAATATGGATGTAGAGAAACTCTATAGAAAAAGCTGTGTTTAAAAATTCCGGTTGAGTGGAAAGAGCTAGCTTTCTAGCATTTGTTTTATTTACCAATATTCTTCTGGGCTGTGTCATCAAGCTGGTCTTTATTTATTGCTGTAAAATGTATTAGAAAGTCATTTCAGCTTATGAAATTAATGCATTTGTACAGGATTATCTATTTCAATAATGTGATCTGTGTGCAACCAGAAGATTTACTGAATAAAACACATTTTCTCCGGCAATATATAGATAACTTTAAATTTGGCTTTTATCACTAAGATTTAATCCAATTAGAATTGATTTACATGGAAAAAATGTGGTGATTGTAACAGGAAAAATGTCAATTGACTAGGTATCCTGTGATGCACAAAGTGAATTTAATGAGACTGATAATACAGTGCATCATATATAAAATATTTAAAAGTCAATGAGAGAATTGCTTGTTATTTGTGGCACTTCTAAACCTCTCCCAGAGAAGGAAAAAGCAGCATCAGAATCCTTAAGGCGCAGGTCCTATCATATATTATTCTGCTTTAGTTGACACTTGGCCCCACTAGTCCTAGTTCAGTTGTCCCTTCAGTCTTAGTCTATTTGCAGGATGAGTTCCCTCATACTCTCAGACTGAGTCAACATCTTGCTCTATCAGCTCAAAAACATATCACTATGGAAAACAGGTGGAAAAAAATGAGCAGTGTTGTCATTTGATGATGGCAAAGCTAATATTTTAACTAAATTAGTTATAAACCCACTATAGATAAAAATTGAAACTTTGGGATGAGACAAGAAATCCTGATTCAGGAGAAGGATTGATAAAATTATACAGAATATGCACATTATTATAGTGCTGAAATGCATTTTAATCCTTTAATGACTGATGAGTGAATGAAGAGATGTTAGTGGAATCATTGCCTTTAGAAGGTGCTTGACTCCTGGCAAGACATGACTTCTCCTGGAAGGCCCAGTACTGTCAACAAGCTGGTATAAGCCTCACGGGTCATGGTGCGGTGCTCTTCTATATGACTTTTATTTATTTTTTTAGTTCCTGTTTTCTTTCATCTCTTACCAGGTGATAAATCATGCCTAAGCTGTGCTAGCTGGAAAATGAGGCAGTAGAGAAAGATATGGGAGGGAAGCACTAAAGTGATGCTTTTAAAGACAACCATTCTGTCCTGTGCAAAAGGTGGGCTGTTAAAAGCCCATCAGGGCTGTAGGTGTTTTCATATTAAAGATCATTACTAAAGATTTTGAGAAATCTTAGTTTTGACTCCTATTGTAGAAAAGGAAAAGAGAACAGAATAAAAACTAATAAACACTTTTCTTAACCAGGTGAAAGGAAGCAATGGCAGGGAGAAGGCCTAGGAGTCTGATAACCTTATCATTTGTGCAGTGAGTCCTACCCTATTCAGGGTCAGATCTAATCCCTTTCTAAAACAAGTACTGGAAAAAGATGAAAGAGCTGATATATCTCTAAAGGTTTAGCAGGTCCAGAGACGGAAAGCAGCCTTCTACAAGAGAATAATATAAACAAAGGAGATGAAGTGTTTACAGTAGTTCTTTGAAGGAAAGCAACAATCCCCCAGTTGGCACTACATTAAAATGATTTTAATCATCCTAATGGAGGAAATGGAGGCTTTGTGAAAGAAAAATTCCATAGTGATATTATTCTCCCTTTCTGAAGTAAAAAACTTCATTTTCTTTTTTTTTAAGCACATGAAAAAGGAAAAATCAGTCCAGTATAGAATGGAGACTAATACCAGATTGTTGAAAGAAGGGATGGAGCAAAGAAGACGGATAGCAATTTCTTTTTAAGTACAGTGTGAGATTTTGTTATGTGGGGGTTTGGGTTTGTGTTTGGTTTTTGTTTTTTTTTAATCAAAGGGCAAGGAGTACTTCATTTGATCTCCACTTCTCAACAAGTAGGAGAGTATTTTATGAAAACCCTGCCCCAAGTATTTTCACCCACAGCTCACTTTACCAATTTTAGGCCAAATGGTCTTACTTTCAGTAGTTGCTGTGTTTTTACTATCTGATAAAAATTAAAGATCTATTCAGATTACTTATAACGATTTGACATAGGACTGTGTGAATTCTCATCATTTCAAATGGCTTATCAGTACTGGAAGCCATGCAACCATGGTCATACAGGTAGAGAGAGAGTAGAAAAGAAAAAAAGAGAGATCCCTATGATGGACCTGACCTCGTGTGTCCTGTGGACCAAGACAAAAAGGACACTGAACCCCTACATTCAGAATCGAGTATTAGGTGTGATTTCCAAACCACAGGTTTCTTCAAAGATGCAGCAATATCTTGTATTTCAAAGCCACATTAAAAACAGGAAATGTGAAGGTCTACATTTCTGGCCATCTAAACAATGTGCTGCTTCTTTCCTGAGGACCCTCTGCTCTCCCACTCCTGTAATTGTTTTTCCTCACTGCCTTCTCCTGGATGGTGACCAACTTGAAGGCCCTCACACGCAACAACTGGAGTCCTTCTACTCTAGTAAGATTACTAAAATTCCCTTGCATGTTCCCCCCCTCCCCCCAAACCCCAAACTTAGACCTACAAGGCTGTGGGTCACTCTGCCCGAGATCTTCATACACGCTTATTTTTCAGTTTCCTTTGTACTTTGGCATAATCCAAAGTGCAGAAGCTTCTGTCTTCACAGGAGATAGGTGCTGAGTGTCCGAGTCCAGAAACCTCCAACGGTTCATTGAACCAAAGACATTCAACAATCACCTTGAGTTTTAAAAGCAGTCAATTACATTTATAATAAAACTTTGTTATTACTGCAGATTAACTTGGAACCTTGACACACAAAACAAGAAATAAAAACATCTGAGGAGCAGATGATTCCATTCAGTCCTGGTTAAAAAGCAAGGACTCAATACTGCAATTGCATAGGCCTGAACTTGGCCCCTCTCTGCTTTGGCTCCATGGCTTTCTGAAGACCAAAAAGGAATCAATAACCTGTCAGTGAGTTTGAACCTTGTAGTTCTGCAAAACATAACAGACAGTATTGTTGCAGCATAATACTGCTCTCAAAACAAAAAATCTGTCTAGGTTCCCATGCTGCTCTAGGTTTCGACTCAGGGTGCAATATGCACTATAGTGACATGGATAACAGATTTGCTCCTGGTTTGGAGCAAAAAGCATGGACCCAGACAGGCTACTAATAATATTACTCTCAGCCAGTTGCACAACGAGTCCTGTCTTTGGACTCTGCAGGTTTTTGAGTGAGCCTTAGATTTGGGAGCAATTTGTTTGCTTTTTTCCTTTTAAAATCACAAAAACTTTAACAGTTATCTGAGTTTTTGAAAAGATGATTTTAGCTATCATTTCAGTTCATAGCTCTTCACTTCTGCTCATCAATTGGACTCTTGGAAATAAAATATTCAGCGAAACCAGAACAAGCTCTTGTTTTCCTTCATATTTCTTCCTCCATCTTTCTCACTGTATCCTATTTTTCTGCATTCACTATTTAGTACTTTTCATAGAGAAGAGAATAAGTTTTATATCTCTTGACTATTTTTTTGCTTAAATACAGAAATATGGTTTGTCAGGACCTTGGTCTCAGTAATTAATTGCCTGATACCTAGCAGGTTGGTAATGAAATCAGAAATAAATAATCTTGCTTTTTATTCTTGTTTAATAAAACCAGCAAGATATCTTGCCATATGAAAATGGTTGGAATACAAACTCGTGTATAACTTGTAAATTTATATTTTCTGTCTAGTGCTTAAATATACTGAGGTATGGATCTTGGGCAAGAGGCTTGGCCTTGTTTTGACTATCTATCAAGACAGGCCTCGGGGCCGCACTATCACCCCACACAGTCTAGTGTGCCCTGAACAAAAGCCCCAGTGGACCTCAGTCTTCAAGGCACCTGCTGGGTGCAGCTTTCCTACCCTCAGCCAACTTCCAATTCCATAAGTGCAGCAGAAGGTGTACATTCCCAAAGCCATCAAAACAGCTTTTCTCAGGCAGACCTTGTCTTAACACACACATGAAATGTGCTGTCAAGTCATTGTTCTGTTGTTGATTTTGCTTGAAAACAGAAGAGTCACACAGAGTCCCCAGGGTGGTACTAGTATGGTAACTCTAAAGGAGCGTTGGTTCTATCACTTTATGGCCAAGGTTGTATCTCCTCCTTTCAAAGACTTTCTGCACTGCTGTTGTGATAACGGTTTCAGTATTTTCTTAAATTTTTTTTTAAGTAACTTTACCAAGGAAAAGAGAAAGCAAGGAAAAGTCAATCCTTTTGCAAACGCAGAACAGATGCACCGGCGCATGCCGAAGCAAACACAGAACAGACTCAGACCTGTCATCACACTCCTTACAGCCGCATTCTTCCCTCGGCTCATGTGGCCTACACCTGGGATCCACTGGCAGAGCGGCCTGCAGGGCTCCCAGGTTCAAAGCAAATACTAATACTTTTGTTTCTGCCTGCAAATCTTTTTGCTTTTGACTTTTTTCCTCCATCTTCAGTGTTCCCTTTTGCTTGAAGCTGCTCTGACTATATACTGAGACATGTCAGGGAGGCTCTGTTTGAGTTTCGTATTAGTTTCTTTTCTGTAGATAGAACACTCCTCAAAACAATAGATACTAGAGCTAAAAGTTATACAAAATTCGCCATCACAGAAATTTAAGTAGGCGAAAGCATGAGGATTCTTGATAATCTCTGGACATTTCTTGTGTTGTGTGAATACAAGTTTTTCTTTCAGATGCTATGGAAAGTCAGAAATTAATCTTCATTTCTGTATTTTCCCTTTGGTAATAACAAAGATTTCTTCAATCAGATAACACTGAGGAGCAAGAGTCAATAACACACCTCTAGGGATTTTGTTAAACTAGAACAGTAGTGTACAGTGGCTCTGCAATAATTGAAGATCGAGCCTCATATATATCAAAGGCTGTAAAATAGCACAGGTGTAGAGTAATCCATCATTGCCAAAATATGGTAGAATATCTCACTTGCATTAACAGCCCTTCTCTTACAACAACAGCTTTTTTTGAAGACTTGAGGCTTAAAAGACATAGATCCCAAAACCTAGGGAGAAAAAATGCATTAAAAAAAAGAAACCCCAAAACATACAAAAAGCCCAAAACAAAAAGGAAATTGCAAGACTGCAACACTCTTTCCCTTTTCTAAGTAGGCCAAATAGATTTCTTTGACTCAGGATTTACTATCCTGTCTGTTTCCAGCTACTCATAGTGCAACATGTTGATATGTAGCTAGAAGTTGAAGTGTAAGTAACAGATATCTATAGTGTTTCTGAAGCTTCCCATGCTGACTTTCACATCGCTAAGAATAAAGTTCATATGCATCTACAGTAGTATTCTGTTCATTGAGGTGTATTTTAGAGTATGCGTTCCTCCTGTTACACCTTTCCAGCAGCTCTCTCTCTGACACACTCTACTGTACATGACAGCAAAAGTTACCCAGACGATGTGATGTGACCAACAAATTGTACACAATAACACAACATGCCTTTAAAGATTTTATAATATTTTTTAGCATACTGGTATGAAGGCATTTGAGATACTTGCCCAATCTCGAATTTTGTAAAGTGGCTTTAAATGCATTCTCCCTTCAAAAAAATCTGATTGTATAGTCTTCTTGTGACAATACATTATCTGATTTTGTCTATCCTGTATCTGTTCTGTAACTGTCTTTAATGACCTTCCTTCGTCCCAGACCTCTCTGCATTAGCTGGTATTGTATCTGACTTGTCAGGACCAGAATTCCTGGTTCCTGGACAGCGCTCTTCTTAAAGCAAGATAGGGCCTTGCTGAAAAAAAATCACTAGCTACAAAGCTTACAGTTTTAGTCAGTTCCAAACAGAAAAGCTGTTTTCAGTAGCAATTTTATAAATCTTTCTGTGGCTTTGCTGAATCCGTAGTTAGACTAGATCATTTCAAACCCCTTTCATTCATCTGAATTCTTTCTAGTGATGAGACTAATGTGAGCTTCACAGTTTGCTTATTTCACTTTACTCATATGTTGATATTCAGTTCCATGCAGAGAATGTTAGCGCTGAAGCACCTAAAACGGAGAAAAGCTGAAAAGTATTGATTCATCTAAGAGGAAGCTACTAAGGTTTCTGCCTTGCCATTGGAAGTTGTCTGCCCTTTTTCTATGGCCCTCCTCTAGACTCGCTCTAACAGACACATTTCTTCCTTGTGTTGAGGATTCCAGAACTGAATGCAGTACTCCAGGTGACATATCATGAGAGCAGAGGAGCAGATTTACCTCCTTGGTCCCACTAGTTATACTTCTTCTGATGCAACCCAGGATACTGTTGGTTTTCTGGGCTTCAAGCAGACACTACTGGCTCATGGTGAATTTCTCATCCACCACCACCGCCAAGTCCACCTCTTCAGGGCTACATTCAATCTACTCTCCCTCCAACCTGTACCTGTGCTTGGAGTTAACCCTGACCCAGTTGTAAGATCTTGCATTTAGCCCTGTTGTATCTCATGACTTTTGCACAGACCCACCTTTCCAGCCTCTCAAGATCCCTCTGGATAGCATCCCTTCTCTCCAGTGTGTCAACTGCACCACACAGTTTGGTGTTATCGGCAGATTTGCTGAGGGTGCACTCAATCCCAGTGTTCACGTCTTTAACAAAGATGTTAATTAACAGTGATTCCAATACGAATCCTGAGGAATGCCACTTGTCACATCTCCACTTGGACACTGAGCCACTGAAAATTTGGTGTGATCATCCAGCTAATTCCTTACCCACTGAGTGGTCCAGTCACCAAATCCATAGCTCTACAATTTATTGACCGGAATGTTGTAAGGGACAGTGTCAAATACTTTGGATAGGTCCAGGTAGATGATATCAGTTAGTCTTTGCTTATCGACCAATGCCATAGCCCCTTTATATTAGGCCACCAAATTTGTCAGCTATAATTTTCCCCTAGTGAAGCCATGTTGGTTGTCACCAGTCACCTCCTTATTTTCCATGTGCCTCAGCAGAATTTCCAGAATGATCTGCTCCATGATCTTCTGCACCTTCTGGTTACTCAGATGGTCTGCTACCTGATCCTCTCTTGCAGTGGGAGGTTCTTTACTCTTCCAGTTGCTGCCATTGGCTTCGGTGACTTGAGTTGTGTGGTTAGAGCCCTTGCCAGTGAAGACTGAGCAAAAGAGTCTTTAAGTACCTCAGCCTTCTCCATATCCTGGGAAACCAGATCTCCCATTTCTTTACAGAGAAGGTCCACATTCTCCCTAGTCTTCCTTATATCACTGACATTCTTATAGAAGCTTTTCTTATTATCCTTGACTTTCTTGGCCAGATTTAATTCTATCTGGGCTTTAGTTTTTCTAACTTGATCCCTGGCTGCTCAAACAATTTCTCTGTATTCCTCCCAGGCTACCTCTCCTTGCTTCCACACCATGTAGGCTTCCCTTTTGAGCTCAAGTTTGTTCAGGATTTCCTTGTTCATCCATGCAGGTCTTCTGGCATTTTTGCCTGACTTCCTCTTTGTTGGGATGTATCACTCCTGAACTTGGAGGAGGTGATCCTTGAAAATTAACCAGCTTTCTTGGGTTCCCTTGCCTTCCATGGCTTTATCTCATGTAACCCTACTGATCAGGTCCCTGAAGACCCTCTCATCATTTCCCCTGCCCATTCTTCCTAGAGAGCTTGTATCCCTTCTTCCCGACATTCCAGTCATAGAATCCATCCCATTGTGTCTCTGTGATGCCAACGAGATCATACCCCTGCAGGTGTGTGTTTGTCTCCAGCTCCTCATGTTTATTCCCCATTCCACATGTGTTTTTATAGAGGCACTTGAGTTGGGCCCCCGATACAGTTGTCTGATTGGCAGGAGATCCTTTATGTTTCACTTCAGGTGCTCTCATGTTAATCTGTGTTCCCTCTCCAGTCTCTAGGAATCTGTTGCTAGCACTGGCATCAAACTGGGATGGATTTAGGTTCCACTTCCCTGTCAACTCCACCATCACATCATGACTAAGACGTGATGTGTTAACAACTATCATTATTATGTGTTAAGCAGGATTAGATAAACTTTTCATTTAAGTATGATATTTTTTTAAAAATTAAACTTCCATCAAGTTGGTTGAAATAAATTCTGCTCTTGGAAAGGATCAACTGTGTGAAATGTCAGAATTCCAGAAACTTGGTGGTGAAGTTCTTTAGCAGTCAATACTTCCTATTCTTTCAATTGTTTTTAAATTAAAAATCTATTTTTCAATTTAAGATTTTTATTTCAAATTTTTACTTATACCAGAAAAAATGGAAATAAAATTTGAAAGCTTAAAAAAGAAGCAGTATTTCTCAAAATTATCTCAGCTGACCCATCCAAAAATAACTGATAAGAAGTTTATAGTTCTGAAAATTCTGGTCAGATATAACATCTGGCTATCTTTAGACAGAGTACAGATGATCATAAATGTATTTTTCAGATGAAGCAAGATATTTTTTCTTAGTTTTCCAGTCAACTATGGTTTATCTGTTTTTAATTTTCCAGATAATTTGAGATTTTGTGCAGAATATTGATCTGACTTACTTTCTGCTTGAGCAAGTGATGAAACTTTTGTTGATGGAAACACATATATTGGGTCAGGTTGGAAGTTTTAACCTTTTTGAAAATACTTCATTTTCATTATGTGGCAGCACTGACCTCCAAAATAGAACAGGAATTTTAAAATGTATTGTTGATGGCCTACATGAAAAGTGAGCCTGTAGGAAGCAGATGAAATCTAAAATATTTAGTTAAGGTAGAAGAGACTCAAATATATCCTCAACTGACTCTCAGATGTTTGATTACTATTTCAATGCCAAGCCTGTCAGAGAGTTGTGTTACTTCTCATTTCTGCTTTAGTTTGTACTATTGAAAATTCCCATTTCTCATTGCAAGCAATGAATTGTCATACAAAAAGTTCGTAATAGTCTGTAATCATCAGTAACAATAAGGCAAAGCAATAGGAAGATTTTTATAAGCTGAGTTTCCCAGGGCCATGCATTCTTCTATGAGATAAGATGATAAAACAGAGGAGAATTTGATTCTAAAATGAAGGGGTTCATTTCTTTTTACTATCAGATACAAGTTTCTTTGGAAGGTTTTGTACAAAATGAGTAGTCTCTTGAAATGTTAAAATGCCTGGGAATACAGTCAATTGGATCTTGAGTTTCCTTCTTTTTCTGATAAAAAAATAAAGCTGATTTTTCCTAGCAAAGTGTAACTATTTGCATTTTTAATACTGTACATCAACTTTTACTGCTCTATAACTGGTAATGGAGTGTTATGTTCTGATTTTTGAGTATTTCATATTTTTACCTCTGTATTATGGTACAGTCACACTTCATACAGATATCTACACAGATGTGAGCTAAACAAGTAGATCATCCTCCAGTCTCCATTTTCCACATTTACACATTGACTTGAACTGTGGTTCAATATTGGAATGAGATGCTTGTCTAACAAGGAAACTCAGATTTATAGTGACTTTCTCCATTAATTACATTCGCAAATTTTTGTATAATCAAACTCGATCACCTACCAATGCAGGACAGCTAGTTCTTTGAACTCAAACTTTTCCTGAGGCATGACTAGAGATGCAGTACAGATGTAGTGTTGGACAATGCACCAATGTGATAACAAGACACAGAAGTGATTCTGTCCCCATGGAAAGTTATTTTTTTTAATCAATAGAAATTAGGAACAGTCTTAATAGTTTGGATATATGCTAAACGATGACAGGACTCAACTCCCAACTATGTTTCAATTGGCTAACATACTCTGATTGTCCATTCATTCTTACAGTGTGTAACCCAAAACTGTGTGTAGGTCGAGTCAAATATAGCATTTCTTGCAGGGTTTTGTGTTACATCAGTGCACTGGCGGACAGGAGATGTTCATTTAAACTTCAAGGTCAGTAAATACTTCTAGACAGTAAAGCTTCAGCCATGCTTGACTTATAAAACAAGAAGTCTTCTAACCAATTCTGGAGCGTAAAATGATAAAAAGGTCAGATAGCATTAAACCTGTAAGTTAATTAAACACCAAGTTCAAGACATATGAATCTTTATACAGAAGAAACATGGTCAATTTGTCTTCGCAACTCTTATGCCATATGAAAATCACACATTTATTGTCAGATTTTTGTTTCCTTCAAAGCACATGTAGAATATCTCTTCCCTTTAGAGATGCTGCATGATTTTTCAAACATTTAACTAAAGTTTTCACCAGTTTTTTTGTCCATATCTTTGCAGCTAACCTTTAACCAGATATATTATATCAATGGGAAGATCTCCCATTAGAAGTGGACGCAGGGAATAGCCAGGAGCAAAGACATCTAAATGCCATAAACCCACTACTTATCCTATAATTTACATCTGCAGCAAAATAGGAGAATTGAGTTGTGGAGCCTCTTTCCATGTAAAATAGTCATTTGTCCAAAAGAATACCTTAAAGCAGGTATATTTTCTTCCCATTTCTCTCTCTTCTGTTTGATTCCCTTTGTTTCTCCCCTTCCCTTTCATAGCACACTCTCTATTCTTTTCCCATGTATTAGGTTAAACATGTATTAGAAAACTACAGCCACATCACATTTCCTGTCTGATAGAAACCATATCTTCTAGCAATCCCTTCCATGCTTGATTTTTTTCACCTGTGAGAAACACCATTACAAGAGACAAACTTGTTGACTTGTGGAAGAAAAATTGGCATTTCAACTTCCAAACAGGAGGGTAAGTCAATTTACAGTATTAAATACTCATGGCATGCTAATAGTAGCAACAGATAATCTAAATGTACATAAAAAAATTGTGGTGAAAAGTGTAAGTAGGTTACATCTCCTTACTATTAAATTCCCAATCCAAATTTGACTAAAAAAAAAATGTCACACATGATATAGTTATTATTAAACTTTATTTTATTATTAAATATGTATAGATATGACTAAAACTCTCATAAAGCATAATGTTGATTTGGTAATAAAATTCATAAAAACTTTGCCTCTTTTTCCGTGATTGCTCTCCATAACACCTTTCTCACCTGTCTCTTTTTTTTTTTATCCTGCATTAGTGGCATGGACATAATGAAAAAAAAATCACAAACATCTGTTGTTTCCATAATGTATTTAAAATTAATTTTCCTTTGCCTTTTGGAAAACATCTAGGTGCTGAAACCCAGGTGTTTTGTACACAGCTGAATCAGGTGGAAATAGCAGTGTGTATTTCTCTTTTCATAATTGCATACAGCTTAGTCTTAATAATGAAACATTCACTGTTCTGCGTAGAAATTTTCTTTGCACTTAAAACTGAAACTAGCAGCTTTACTAAGTTCAGTCACTCAAAGGTTTCTCAAAAGCCTGGCTTCTGGCTCCTAGACAACAGGAGAGTTCACTTGAACTTCTTTAATGGAGATTCTCTCTTAGCTTTCTTAGTAGCATCTCAGACAGCTTGAGGACCCCTTCCTAAAGCTGCCTATTGCCAGAGACCGTGAAGCCCATTGCATGTCAGGAGCCTTCATTGTGGGTCATAATGAGCCGGTGGCAGCACGGATGTCCCAGAGATTCCACTATCCTTCTGGACAGCAGCCCACTCATAACCAGGGTAGGCTCACAAGCACCATTGGGCTTCCTCCTCTCATTCCATGTCTGACCTCCCCAACAGCCTCAGCACCATCAGAGTTGTAGAACTGATCGTGAGCTGGTGAAACATCAGTAGCAGAAAAGTCTACCACAAGCTGCTCTTAAGAAGTATAAAGTTATTTTTCCTTTGCGAATAAGATATATGAGACAAATTGTTAAAGAATCTTAGATACACCCTTGTATTATGAGGACTTTGAAGTGGAATCACACATCTTGAACGTCAACTAAAACGTCAGGAGACAGAGTAAAAAAAGATTACAAAAAGCTCTGATACTAACAGTACTGGTCCACAGTTGTATCATACCTATCCAAAAAGTGATTTCAGTTGCAGTGAATGAAGTGTACTACAAAATTTGTGCTTGTATTTGAGGCAAACATGTCTTAGACTAAACGGAAAGCCACAAAACTGATATACAAAGATTAGCCCTGCTGATAAGAGAAGCATTCAGAAACATTATTTGTTATCTGAGACATGAAAAGGAACAGAAAGGACAATCAGTAAAACTAAAAGAGGAAAGCACAAGTGGAAGACTTAAGAGTGCTTTTCAAGTTTTACTGTACTACAAGCTTGTGTTGTCACAAACACAAATGTCTTTTTCCTTCTTATCCAGGATCAAAAAAAACCTAAGTTGTTTGAAAAAGCCTCTGATTGCTAAGGAGGAAAGTATGTCTTAAATAAAATGTGCAATTAGTTTTAAAAGAAATACAAAGTTTGAAAGGAAACATTGAGTGCATACAAACAAAAAAGTTATAATCCAATACTTGAAATGAAGGTTGTCCAGTATTAGGCATAGGAAAAAAATAAAACCAAAACAGAAAAGCAGATAAGTAAAAGGAATTAAATAAACATATCCATAATTAAAGTGCTTGGTCTTGAAATAAGATGTCCCGGGTAGAAGTCCCGATGTAAAGCTTTCAGGTACTCCAGGTAGTTTTGAGATCAGCTGATACTTTGCTACTTGCTCTCGAGTACAGAGCATCAGGCAGAAATGCTTAGAAAAAAATAATCTTCCTATTGACCCCTATGGCTACTCCGGCCTTGGGTTGGACACAGAGGACAGTAGGTGTACTGACAGTAAGGATATTAGGGTTTCCCTTACTTATCTTACTAGTGAACTAAAACATCCGTTGCAAAACTGCACTATCATCCTATGAGGACTTTTACTCTATGACTGATATTACATATTAGATGCAAAATTTATCAAAGGAGGTGAGCTAACTCTGGTTTTTATCAATATTAAGGCCTAACAATCTCAATTTGAAGTTGAAAGTTACTGGTTCAAAAAATCCCATATTTGTCTGTCATTTCCATATACCTACAGTTTTAATATCTGATTTGTCTATAAAGCTGAAAACTATATTGTCACATGAAACTGCAGCTCTTACAAAAGTTTATTCCTAAATTAACATTGCTAGGGTTAACTTGAGAATTTCAGAAACTGAACGCTATGAACTTTTCTGAACCATGTTTTTTCAAGTGTCTGGAGGTACTCAAGAATCAAACAAAACTTTACAAAACATTTCAGCACTTGAACTGTGAATTGATTCAGTGTATTACCATTAGAATAAAAACTTTAAAAATTTACATTAGTTCATCTATGTAGCTAGAAATTTAGCACCATTTAAACACTCATACCCAAATGATAGGAGAAATCCTTATTTAACAGCAATATCACTGAAGTACATTAGTGCATAGCATCAAGAAAGCAGGAAAAAATATAATTTAGTATAGCTGAAATTGTTCACTTAAGTGCTCTATCTATTAAACAAATGATTTAGTTTTTCTATTACATAAGACTAACACCTCCTCATGTTCAATCTTTTCAGTTTGAATATTTTACCTTAAAATCCTCTTTAAAAGTAGAATTATCCTTCCGATTTTTGAATATAATTCCCATGGTATAGGTCATTGCTCTTCCGTTGGATTTCATGGCTGTGCTTTGGGAAAAGACTCTGCTGACACTTCTTAGCACGAGGCAAGATACAGGCAACAACTAGCTGGAACCAGGTTTCCTAATTCCGGTTCTGAAACTACCTCCGGCAGCTTTGCATAGACAAGCAACCTTGTCAGTTTGTGTTTTAGAAAACAGTATTTTAGGTCCTTATGAAGAGGAACGGCTGTGGGAAGCAATAACGATTTCCTTTATCCGCCACTTAGAAGTTGCAAAGCTTGATTTGAAGGCCACAAAGAGGAAAAGGATGCAATTTGTTTGGAAAAAGACCACAGGAAGATAAAATCCCACACTGAAAACATAGATGAAGATATTTTTCACCCCGTAGACTAATATTAAACCAATTGGTAGGTAGCTTCTTATGCAACTGTCCTTTGTTCATGATTTTCAATGTTCGACTCATAACTGAAATGAAAGGAAGGACGCACATTACTAAATGTCAATCATTAAAATGATTAACAGTATTAAAATTCAATATCTTCCACATGTCATTGGAAGAGAAAAGAAATGAACGACGGAGAAAAAAGCCAAACAAAAGTCTTAATTGAAAGAGACAGAAAGCAAAAACTAGGAAGTAAGAAGTAGGGGTAAAGAAAATCCCTCTGTACTACTTAAAACTATTGCCCTGGACCTGAGGGAAAAGAACATGGAAAAATTAAAATTAATCCATAACTCACAACACTGGTGTTCTCTATGTCAAACTCAAGGTCAGACTATAATCCACAAGGTTAGACAATCTCATTGCTTTTTATGTAGTGTAAACAGTGATTTTACAGCAGATGACACATGCAAGATACTCCACTTTATTTACATACAGCTGGTGGTCACCAGTGACCACTGAGGTAAGACAAAAGAATGAAAACTGATATTTATTATTCAAGGACAGGGTTATACAAATAAAGAAAATGCTCCTTTGTGGTAGAGATGGAATAATAGCCAAGGTATGAATTAATGTGCAGGGTAGTTCCCCAACAGAGAGTTTTGTTCTTTGTGTTCATACTGTGCACAACATTACTCCTTGAGGAGTTAAACAAGATGGTAAAAATCTTTCTAAGAAGTACAGCTATCAGTACCAGATTCATATGTATAATCATCAAATGCCTTCTTACTAACAGAGGTGCCCTGTGAAAGAATCAAAAGCAAACCACTGGTTCGAGCATGCTTAAAACCCTACATATGCATACAGATCAAAAAACTACCTTCATAGCTTTTCCTTGAATTGTAGCAACCCTCATTCCGTACCCCCGCACTGCCAGGCATCTGGCTTTAGCCACCTCTTATGCCTGTACCTGCCTCAGGCAACTGCAACTCGTGAGTTTCTTCTGCAGCTCTCTTCTGTCGTCACACCTGCATTTCAGTGGCGTGGTGTGGTCCTGAACCTGAGCACTGTACTTAAAACTGCATTTAGTTTAAGTTTGATATTATTTCCAGTATCTGTCTGGTTCCAGACTACAAGAATAAATCTGTTTCTAGATAACTATATGTATAAGGTACCAAAATATCTACATTGATAGCAATCCTGATATCATTGAAGTGGAAAGCTGTCATCCTTGATGTCAGTGGAGGTCTAGGTGCAGACAGTTTTTCTTGAGAATTTGCCAGGGTTGGAATCAACAAGCTTTAACTCTGACTCTAGTGCACTATAACAATAGTTGTAACATTTTACTGCATATCTTTCTAAACACTGAGGAGTATTAAAAAATTTAATAACACATATAAAGTAAGAGAATTAAACATGACATTCCTTTTTTTTTAATTGCCATGTTTTAATCAGTGTTATTCAGAACATACATGTTTATTCTAAGTTTCAGTTCCATGCACTGTGTTTTATACATTTATTTACATCATTCATCTCTTGTTCTATATAAAATTACTTTCATGTTAATTTTCTAAAACAAGAAGAAAAAAAGGTTTTTTAAAAATTGATTTACAAAATTATATTCTTGATCAAAAGAATCCATTTCAAAGGATGTTTCTGTAAGTAAATTCAAAACAAAGAAGAAATTCAAACAGCAACTATGGTCTCTGAATTTTCATTGAAAAGTTACACCAAGTTCTCATTCAATTGAACTTTCTAAAGACGTTAATTTTTGTTCAAAAATATACTTATTTTTTTGTCCAAAAAGTGGTACCTCTACAAACTTCAGCTTCTTTTAATGTTAAACATTGTTAGTCATGAAATGTGCTCTCTACATGAGAAATCCTTCATCATGTAAAAGAGTTGCAATCATTCTGCACACAACCAAGACTACGAGCCAAGAAAGAAATGCCAAAAAACGGCTGCCCAAGTTAAACAGGATGTGGTTACAAGTATCTACAGCATGCTTACTTTTTAACTTGGTGTCTAAGAGAAGGTGGTACAAGCTATTAGTGTAGCTTAAAGCAACCATGAGTGCTGCTAATGCCAGCAGGATGATAGCCCACTGAATTCCTACCATTAACACCGTGAAAAAACGTCCCACGACATTACGGGCTCATGTGCCTGAAATGGATCTGCACTGCTTTTCATGATCTACCTCAGTACAGGAAACAACAGAAATGGGCAAATGCTCAGGGACGCATGTTACTGAAAGTTCAAGCTAGACTAAATTAAGCAGACTTGTAAGCCACACAGTCTAGGACAAAACATGAAATAATGAATGCTGTCTCTCTACCTGATACTGCCTAGCCACCCTTATAATTCCATTTCAGTCCAATAGGTCAGCCCTTGCTTAGCCTGTCTTCATTATGATTGGTCACCCTTTCATATCTGACATACTCAAAAGAGGTGCTGTACTCTATACAGATGGAACTCAATTCAAATATAAACAACAACATCTGGCATCTAAATATCCATTCCTAGTACCTGACTGCAAAAATTATTGTATTTGAGACTCGAGTTTTGAACTGTGACCTAACAGTGTTTCCCTTATATCGTTTCTTTCTACTTACGCAATAAAATTGTCATTAAATGCATTAGTGACTTTTGTCTATGTCCTGACAATAATTCCTCTTTGAAATATGTTCTCTAGACTTAAGTAGATACTGTTCAATAGAAATACTGTAAGGTGATCATGGCCATTCAGTTTTTCACTGTAAAATTAACACCTGGACTGTAGGTTTGCAAGGCCAGAGGATTGGCAAGAGTGGGGGTTATGTTTCATAGCTGGTGTAAAGTTAGTATAACTGTCACAAATGTCCAAGGTTTAACATCTGAATGTGGCTAGTGTGAAGCAGATTTTTGCAGAACCTTGAGCTGTTATATGATTCAAATGGCCATAGAATTTATAAACATAATGACAATTCTCTGCCCCCAAAATCTGCTGCTTCAGTGCTTTAACATTAGAGTGCTCATTTATGGGATTTTTCTTCCTTCTGTTTTTGCTGTTTCCCTATTCTGTGCACACAGTACCCAGCATACACCCTGTCATTCACTCTCCCTAAATTCATCGTGTACATTCCCACTCTTAATCCATTATTAAAAACAGCAGGAAGTGTCATAGCAGGTTGCAATGAATCCTCAGCAGATCCTGGGAATACAGAGAGAAGACAAAGCATTCCCCGCAACTGCCAAACTGCCTGTCTGGTGAGAATACTTTCTAAAGATAACAAAGATGCTACACATTTATGTCTTCAAGAACTAGACAGAAATATACAGTTTATTTATAATGCCGTAAGAACTTCAGATAGTAGCAAGCTCTAACTGCAACCAGTCAGTGGCCTAAACGATTCACATCCTTTGAGTAGTTTCCTGAACCTCTATTTCCCAGTAGTTATGCCCTGTGACAGGTAAACCCCTCAATTTATTATGCTGTGTTAATTTCTACACCTTACTTGCCAAATTTAATAATAATGAATCTGTGTAACATGTATAAGTTTAGAGCCTAGCTGTTTAATTTTCCCCATAGGAATGCTCCTTGAAAATCTTTACCCTGAAAAACAGAATGACAGTGCTTTGGATTAAATGAGCCAGATTTTCAGCAATGGAAGGATAATCTTGTTTCACTCCAGTGGGACAACATTGTCCCGAAGCCAGTTCCCCTGACCTAGAGGATCTTCCTTGACTTCATCTCTCCTGTTGGACTTTTCCACTTAGTAATTAAATATTCACTGGGTAAGAGGGAAACAAAGAATAAAGAAGAAGGGAAAAAATAAACCCTTTGTAGGGGTTCCAGTCCTCCGGTCCAAGGAATATTTAATTATTTAGAGAAAATGGAACCACTTCTCTAGAGAGAAGGAGAGAGTTCCACCAAAGTGGTTATGGTCCAAAGGAGAAAACTGACAGAGGAAACCCAGTGGATAAATCTCAACAAGAAAAGAGATGCCTACTTAGCTCTTTCAAATAGCATAAATATTATACTTTGTACATGAGTTGGGAAGGAAAGACGTACTTAAAAAAAAATGTCCTTAAATTAGATGTTTTGTATTTCTTTGAAATTATTGTTCTATCCTAAATTATTCAAGTAGCTAACAAGGAATGAAAACAATGTGAAATTCATACAGTTTAATGCACCTGCTCCTGTAATAAATACAGGATATTTGTTGTGATGTTACACAAACTTTTCTAATCTTTAAAAAAACTTGTAAATGTCTGAGCAGGATGTACCCTAAAAAGAAGAAGGAGGAGGTATTTCTGCCAGAGGGGAGATTTCTGAAGAAAGGTTGATTAATTAGTGATGTTACATACACTATGTACCTTTAACAGTGACTGAATCCAGCTGATAGGTCAAATGCGCAAGTGAAGTTTTAATGAAAACAGATGCCCAGAGGATCGTAGAGCAGCTGCATCTGCCCATTACTCCACGTGTGGAACATCTTCCCATTGCTTTGCAGTGCTGCACTCCCCCACTTCCAAGAAACCAGGGGCCTCTTAAAACAAAGTTGAAAGGAGAAAAGCTTGCTAGTCAGCTGGCAACGTATCTGCATTTTTAAGCTAGCCTGGATACAGTGGAGGAGAGCTTAGTTTTTGCTATGTGACTGACCTCTCTTAGCCAAGTTCATAGCAGTGTGAGCTATCAAATATGACAGGCTCTTGGCAAGCATTTATACGCTTTTGGCCAGAATCTCTTCCAAGCCCAGATGGGATCAATTAAACTAAATAATAGTTCTGCAATAACTAGTTCCTACCACACTCTTCAGAAATTGCTTAGTGTTCAAATGTAAATACTGTTGAGTTCATACCTTTCTTACCCTTCCCCCACTTTGAAGAAAATGTGACGGAAGTAAAAATCTAAGATTTCTAAAGCAAACTCTTAAAGGTTGAACAAGAAATAAACATGGTATGTGCAGGCACACCTTCTGGCCTTCTAGTTTGTTGTCATGAAATCCATTCTGCTTATCTAATATCCTAAATACAAATAAAAACTCCATCACACATTCATTTCTCTAGACTTTTCATTAAATGGAGGTGTCATCCATAACTGATTAGCAAACCAATCTAACTAAAATGTTATTATATCCTGCTGTCCAAATTTTAAGTAATTGAACAAAAAAGTATCTCTTGTTTTTTAACTCAAGTGTTTACATGACAAGGTAATGCATACAAGGACATTTGAATTAGAGATCAATTTTTCCCAGTGATTTTACTACTGTTTGGAGATTTGCTGTGGGCAACAAGAATAATCAGTCTCAACTTTTAAAAGGCACAAAATAATGCATTTCGAGCAAACATATGAATGTTTTCATTGCAAATGAAAAGCAGAATTATTTTCTATTCAATTTAAAGAAAAAGCTATTTTTTTGTAATCCAATAATCTCCTGATCTTTCCTGAGAGGAGTCCATGATAAAGTATGCATCCAACGTGTTACTTACTCTGAAGCTGAACAGTATTTGCATAGTTGTGAAGCACTTGATCATTCTATCAGTTACAGAGGAATAGAGTCCGCTACCTGAATAAAAAGAAATACAATACCTTTCTTTTTTTTGTAATGGCTGTCATGTAATTTTACATGCTAGATTTAGAAAACTTAATGTAACACTAAGAAAGCACTTGTTCTGCTGGGCACTTGAACGCAGTTGGATTGCTCAGCTGCTTAAAGGACCTTGATGAATGGAAGCCAAGATTTTTATGATGCTGTGAAATGTCCAGTACTACCCTGGAATAGTGTGCTGTTTTGTCATTGAATTCCTTGAGTACTGACTTTCCCCACCAAGTAGTCTCCCTTATTTGAGGAGCTGGAATAGCCTATCTGGCCTAGGCTCTATCCATCAAGTCCTGCTAACCTGACAGTCCTCCCAAGGAGCCTGCAGATCTTCTGCAAGTAGTCAGTATTAAAAAACTGTGTAATTTTACAAATAAAAGTTCTGAAAATAATGGCTAATGACTAATGAATGCACATAATGCCATTTTGCTTCAGAAACAACTCCTTAGCTCAAGAGTTTTGGAATCTAGAAAATCTCTTCAGCTTCTGCCTGGTCATGGGAACTTCACAGGAGGAAGAAGCCTTTGAGACCAAGGACAATATCATTCAATGAGTGAGGATTAAACACTGGAAGAGTATTCCAGTACATGTTTTAATTTTTGTAAGAGATAAGTTAATCCCCAATATCAGCACATTTTAGTGATACCTACTGTATCTTGACTAAAGATCCAAATATTTGTTTAAAACACTGTTTTTTTTTTTAAAAAACCCACATTCTTATGTAAAGTACATCCCTTTTCCACACAATTTTCTAATGTAGCACATGATATGCAAAGCTTTTGAGAGATGGAGTGAGGAGACAGAGGCAAAAACAGCAAGAAAAGGGGCAGGGGATATTCCCTCTCCTAGCACTGGTGGGAGTCAGAATGTGGGAAGTAGGAAGGGACACCCCGAAGCACCCCTTCTCCTGTCTCTTTCTGTGTGAGGTCCTGCTCCAACATGTCCCCCTTGGCTCTGCCTAACCCTCACTTTACTCCAAGATGGCACCACTCAGAAATTGTTTTCTTGACAGAGAACAATGAAATAAATAGGCATTGTTCAAGCCACAGGGGAAGCTTAATATACCAAAACAAATCCAGACTAGCTGTCAAGCCCCTGGGACCAGTAAGCAGTGTGCTACCTGAGGGAGGGTCCAGCATTTCTCTCTGCCACGGGAAATGCAAGTAACAGCTAAAAAGAAGTCGAAGTTTCACAGAGAGGATAACAAATGAGGGAAAAATGAGCCTGTACTTTTGGGTAGGGAGTGATGACTGTGATGTGATATCAATTAGTTTCAACTTTGAGAGGAACATAAGATTTGTCCTTATAGAAGGGCAGAAAAATAAGAAAATGAGGTGAGAATCTAAAAAATTGGGTTTTATTGGCAGAGAAATTAGAATGATATGTTATGGTTTCCTTTTTCATTTAAAGAAATTCAGAGTGAAATTAAAAGGGTTTGTAAACCAACAGCCTCTCTCCATGCAGCCTTTCTCAGCTCAGCAGCTTGGCAGGGGTCTTTGCAAAGATGCTGTACAGTCTGCAGGAAAAATCTCTTTGCTCTTTGTCTTCTCTAAGGCCGGCAGCGTGTCTGTTCCCTGTCTCCCTGCAGTCTATCAGGTTCTTCTCAGGGGTGAGCTCATGCTCACACGCACGCACACATGCACACAGGCATATGCTATGATCTCCCTCTTCCCACTCCCCCCAGCTCTGCACTGAGCACTCAGCCCATCCTCAGACCCTTCACTTGATCCAAACCCAGAGTGCGGCTGCTGGGAAAAGGCAAGCCAGCCTTTCAGCTGTGCTGCCTGCTGACTTTGCAGGAAAGTAACATGCAATCTGCTGTTGCCTGCAAGCGAATAAAACAGCTTCTGTCTTTTACAGTCATTGACGAAGAGCCTGAAAGTCGGTTGGGAAGTTATGGAATATTATGTATCAGTAATATACAGAAAAAAGCTCAAAAAAAAATTTAACTAACACCATGTCTATTAATCTATGATCTACATTAACTCTGCTTTAATAAAAGATCCACATTAGATCCTCAATAAAATGCAGTGTTTATAACCTCAGTAGTATTTTCATATATTTGCTTGTAAAATATTGCTCATGAAACTAAGAATTTATTGATTTGGTTATTTAGAGGGAAGTTAAAATCCTGGAGAAGTCAACCCTGTCTTAAGTCAAATCTTCCTAGATGGACTAAAGTGTATGGGGCAGAAAGAAGGGACACAGAAGACATCAGGCAAAAAAATTCTATATTTTGTTATTAAGATTTCTGTATGTAACAAACTGATGATATATTAAAATCCCCCATCCAATTCCTATGATGTGTTTTATTTTAAACAGGAACCAGCAGATACAATGCCAAAATACCTTACTGAATAGCTAAGCGTAGTGTAATGCAACACGTTAGAGTCTGGTGAAAGGAGGAAGGTTCTGTATGCGTGAAAGGTACATTGTGAGTTTTCCTTAAAGTCTATGGAATGCATGCTGTGTTGAAAAATGTGTTTTAAACTCAGAATCATTATATATGTTTGCTGAAAATGAAGTAACAATAGTGGAGTTAGTGAAAGGGAACACATCAGTCCTGTTGCACGATCTCCTGCTGGGACTTGGAAGCACTGCTTGACTGCCATTGCTTTCATCTGTGTAAACAGGGAGTGGAAATTGTTACCAAACCAGAAGCACCTTGGCAATGCATGTGACAACTCCTTGGTAATTTACTTTTTCTCCAGTCTCAGGAATCCACAATACTCATATTATTCCTTTCTCACAAATCCATCAGTCCTTCTACTGTCCACCCACAGGCTTAATACTTCAAAAACACTTGCATTTATCCTCTCTGTTTCCTTTCAACTACCTGTTCATCCAATAAGGGTAAAATTTCCCAGCTGGCAGTTTTGAAAGCAATTTTCTAGTTGCCCTTGGTGGGGTTGAGTGGCAAGATTTAAGGTACTCCAATCCAAAGCTTGAATATGCATCAGGGCAGAGAATACAAATGTGGGGAGGTGGAGGAAGGGAGAAACAAAGTGCTATGGACAAAAGGCCTTTGTCTGTTTTCCACGAGCAGCTGTTTCTTTCTCAGGTGCCAGTGACTCCATGGTGAATCTCCCATGTTCTGTCAGACACACTGACAGGTAAGACAAACATCTTTTTGTAGCAGCTGCCCCAATTAGAGGCAAGAGTATGCTCAGGAAGTTGGAAACTTTGAACACATGCAAACAAGAATTTTTGCAGAAGTTCTGAAAATTTTGAAAAATGAAAAAACAAGGAGAAAGCATTTTTTTCCTGTTTTTCCTAATGTTTAGCTAGCTCCTGGCTTTGATTCATACAACTGCATTAGAAGGTCTAGAACAAGGAAAAACTTGGGAGATAGAGTCCTTGAAACATCAAGAAGTACATATGCTTGCGGAGAGAGAAGGAAAGAAGTTATCCAGTAGATTTTGAGCCTGTCTTGGAAGGTGACACAGTCTTTTCAGTCTTCATAACTAATCCAGGTATGTTATGTTTGCCAGAGTGCTACAAGAAAAGTGCTGAAACTTGCAGTGCTGTTAGAAACGTAAGCTGGGACTTTCCACCTCAAGATCCAGAGGGACGTCCCCCCCATGCAGTCTGCACTGTCTCTTCCTTTCTGACAAAGCTGTGAGCTGGCTATGAGCTGCACAAGATACAGTGCCGTATGATGCCAAGACGCTGTCCTAAGCAAATGCCATTGCCCTGTTCAGAAGCTAGCTTACCCAGTCCCGGCTCAGGTAGGTCCTCAGTGCTCTCTACTGCATGGTGCCACCATGTCAGAAATTACATTAACAAAAAGCTTCACCCAGCTTCTCTAGAGAACTGCTTTAGAATTAGATTATCATTCATGATGCTTATGTGATTTATACACAGGCAAATACGCGGTCCAAATCAGCCCTCCATGGTGGGTCTGGTCCGTGGGGTGCTTCCATCTCCTCTATGCCTTTCACCAGTATGTAGAAGCACTCCTGACACATTGTCACAGTCTAGGAAAAGCTGCCACTGCCAACACTGATCCACTCAAACTGTAGTGTGCAAGGTAGAGACACTAGAAAAATTGGGATCTGGTATGTGGTCTCGTATACCACCCTAGGTATAGATGTTCTACACTACAGAGATTGCAAATCACTTCAGTTGTTCCATTAACTTTGTCATTCTCTCACTCTATAGCATTAACAAGTGATACACACATGCAGGACTTTGAAAAAATGTATAGTCAGGAAAATATAAAAAGAAATGAAGGTTAGACAGGAAATTATAAACAAGAAAATAATCTTATAGAAATGCAGTTTAAACAGGAATCTATAAGCAAGAACGTAGATTTATGTATGACCTAACAGCTTGAGAAAAGACAAATAGTTTCACAACTCATTGAGGAATTACGTTAAAATACTTTCCTGTAAACAAAGATTGACAATTAAATTTTTTAATGATCACAGCTATATATTAGTGACTTGAAAAAAGATTAAGAAAACAAACAAACAAAAGCCATATTTTACCATCACTTCTTTTAAAAATAGATTTACTTATATGAAATATCTTTAGTGTTTAGAAAAGGATTAGCTGAGAACAGGGATAAAAGCAGAAGCTTGGCTCAGTAAATAACATATACTATAGATTTTTTTTCTTCAGTTCTCATTAATCAAAGAATAGCATGAAAACAAACATTTGCCTGTGAGATGGACATCCAGATCCTAGTTCTTATTCCACAGAGTGTTGTTTGGGCCTGTAGTTCTTGAAAAACTTGAATATGAATTTCCGAATATGTTTGGAGCAGATATATGTAAAACTTTTGTCAAAAGATCTGCATTCACTGAAAATTTTAGTCTACCTCTGCATGATGACTATTCTGAGATTCACAGTCTTAATTCCACAGGGAATACTATAGCAATAATCATATAGCACTTTGAGTGCTATATGATTTGAGTCTCCATTTGCCTAGGAAATAGTCAGACAGGTTACATGTTTCTCCATGGCCAGCAATAGTCATTGAATATAAAACTATAATGCTTAATATAACATCATTGGTAATACCTACTTTTGTTTAGTCGTAGATCATTATCTTGAATAAATCAGTATCAAAATATTATAATATTGATACATTGTAAGAGTCAACATTGGTGCATCTGTAATACTGGGGTGCTGAGACTGACTAATATACCCTTCTTCTCTCTTGGGGCTCGGTGGCTCGGTGCTGCATCAGGTACAGCAATACAATGGCTGGATTAAAGTTAATTTGCCATCAGCTTAAAATGTGGACAGAGTGGGAAATGACTGTGCAGATCTGCCCATGGTGTTGTATTCCATTAATTCACGAGGTCTACCTTACAGCCGTTAAGGAAAGTTTGGTAGGAACGAGGAGCCACTCTTCCATCAGAAGGGTCATTATCCTCTTTCTGAGTGCTATATGTTACATCTCAGTTGTTTTCCTTTTTTGTCATACATATGAGAAAAAGTGAACGTTTTCTCATGATAAATGGCACTCATCATCTGTAATTAAAACAAACTAATCACTATGCTACACACATATCCTCCTTTTAGGAAAATAGATACTCGTGTTGGTTATTAAATACATCACTTGGGAATAACTCACGTACTGTAGTGATGAAAGCAGTGTACGAATTCGGACAGAAGAGAAAATACATAAATTGAGTGTGAATGAAGGATTTGTTATTGCGGTCTCCGGCAATTTAAAGAGCATTAAATATAAATAGTGCAATGACAGAAGTGTAACATTCTGGCTGCATGTACGTAGGGAACCTGCAGCACAGTAATACAAGTGTAAAGCTGGAACTCCATGATATCCTGAATATAACTAAAAAACCTCAGAAGATCTGAGTTCCTCTTCCTTCCCCAGAGACTGTTTCCTATATTTTCAGTAATATTTTATTCTACAATAATGTATATTGTCTACAAATGGCCTGATACTGCAGATAATAAATAATTTAATAAGAATGTTCATAAATAATTTGATTACAATATTCTGAATAAAGTCAGTTTTTAAGGTGCAGAAGATGTCTGAGTGTTAAATAAGCCAGACTTTTGAAACATGTTCCAGTATTTGTCAAATGCTCTGAAAATGTGACTCTTTTTTCCTGAGTTGAATTCTAGCTTGAAATCTATGGTGACAACCTGAATAGAGATTTGTTTAAACCTCTGTCTCTTATTATAGAACATGACTGTGCTCAACTCTGTCTGTCATCCAGAATAGGTGGACTCCCTGCAGCATTACAACAGTGAAAAAATATGTGACATTGATAATACAAACAGATAGTTATTCTAGAATTAAAAATTATGATGCTTATTGCTGTATTTCATAACAAGTAGTACATCTTTAGCTGTTACCTTCAGCCAGTGAAAGTAAATTTAAGCTGAAACTCACTGTTTTAAGCTATATATTTTATTCCAGAGATGTTATTTTATTACTGATAATTATTACCTAAGAATGTTTCACCTGTTTCACTAGCTTCTAGTATTTTCCTCTTTTTCACCAAAAAGATACAACAATATTATTGCACTGATGGTCTCCTTGAAGCCTTGAACTTTTCCAGAACCACAAACCTGGCTATCAAAACATAGCCACAAGTGCTCCTTGGTGAGCAATAAAATACTCCCAGCATCAGCACTGGATCCAAGCTTTTATAGACAATTACAGGATCAAATAGTTACAGAGAGCAAGATATTTTCAAAGATTGACTGTGGCTACCTCTGTTTGTGAATAGCTACTACAGATAACACCTTTTTTATGAGAAAACGCAGATATGTCTACAAACAAGCAAATAAGTTGCAGACTTCATGAAACAGAGAGCAAATCCTGCCAAAACCATCTTGTTTTTTCCAACCAACATGTTTTTTCCCTTTATTTCCTATCTAATTTTTACTTCATTTCCTTCATGTTTGACACTGGAATTAAGTACTTATCACCTCATGTACCTTAGGAATGCCCTGAATTGTATCATTTTCTTGAAAACATTCAGCATTTTCCTTGATGAAAAAGAAAGAAATGTAAACCCTTTATTCCACTTTCTTCTCCCTTTAGAAAGTAAGCAAACACAGCTAGGCAAGATATAAGTTATTTTCCAGGTGTTACCACCTAGCTCTTTAGCAAGTTTATTGGGCAAGATACCAGCTCTGATATTGACTCTGCATTACCTATGTGTTCAAGTTGTAGTTGGACACACCAAGTGACTCCCTGAATCTACCGGTTTGCCATTTTTCCTTGACTTCTCTTTGATCTGAAGAATCTGTGCATTTTTAATGGCAACGATGAGTAAATTCTTCATAGACTGGAGTGGGAAGACGTTCATAGCTATAAAGAGATGCCTCTCCATGCTCTTTAACTTATTTATATAATTCAGAAATACCAGTTCAACAACCTGTTCTAGCCTAAGTCTTACACTGTGCCTGTCACAGTGGTATTTACAGCCTGGCATCACTCAGACTTTTGAGATCTGTAGGAAGGATTACTTCTTTCTGTAGAGAAAGTGAGTTGGGCAAATGTATTTTTGCAACAAAAACGTCAACTACAGAAAAATTATGGGGCGCCTGGGTGACGAAGATATTTCATAAATTTGGGTCATGCTGCCTACGTAGTTTGGCTAAAAATCATGAGGAGACATTTTCAAAAGTAATGAATCATTTTCCTTGGCTAAAATGTTTCATCTTGGCATTTCCTAAAAAATTTCTTTTTCATATTAGTCTCTAAAAAACAACTCCAAACTATATTCAAAGATGTGATGCTTAATCTCTGTCCTTCCCAACAGACAGGGTTTACAAACAGTCTGAATTGTTCTGTAGCACAACATATAAGCCCTGTTGCAGTGAGTCCAAGATTTCTTGCCATACCTCAGCAGAGTTCAAGGGCACAGCATGTCAGAACGACTCTCTGACACTCCAGCATGGAGGCTCCCACGTCAGACACCCTTATCTTCCCTACGTTGTGTGAAACAAAGCCTGGGGGGATTCCTGGGGGCTGACCCAAGGCAGTGAAAGGGTGCTCCTGATTAAAAAGGCACTGCTCACCTTGCTTCTTGCACTGCTGGATGCAAAATACCTTGCTCCAAACTGTCTGCCTTATCATCAGGACCCTACAGGGTATACCCTGTGTCTCCTTCCTCCTCCCCACCAGACCACAACACTGGTCAAGGCACTTGACACTGCGAGAGCAGAGGCAGCAAAGAGGCTGAACCCAATCATCTTGGCTAATGCGCTGCAGAATGGGAGTTCTAAGGCACACTAGCAGGGACCATACAGGAACTTTTACTGAATTAAATCAGGAGTCGATAATAAAATTGCAACAGTATAAGGAGCGCTCAGATATGTGGCTACAGATATGCATTAATTAGATGATGTTTTAAACTTCTAAGCAATAAAGATATGCAACGTGTAAAATGTCACCACTAACAGAAACTGCAGGGGCAAGGAGAGAACACCACCTTTTTAAGAAGTTGTCTCTTCATTATCTAAAATCCATGAAAAGATATAGCATCTGAAACTCCTGAATAAAGGTTAAAAGCCTGCAATTATAAATGGAAGGTTTCAGGTTCTCCTTTTTTTTTTACTTTCACAGACCTTGAAGGCTCTAATTCAAACATGAGAACCACAGCTAATGATGACCAAAACTGAGGTGCTTCCTGAAATGACACATGTACAGTGTAAGCTACTTTCACACTAAGAAATGTGAGATTTTCATGGGTTTATTTTAAAATGAAATGATATCATAGCTTTTGAGGACTGAAAGTTTCCTACCATTTTTCAGTTTAATAAACTGAAGATTTTAATAGAGATCTTTTAACAACACATGCTGTACCCTGAAGGTGTGAATATTTCCTAACTAGCCAAGTTTACATACGGCTCATACAGGAAACTCATAGATTTCTTTGTTGCTTGACAGTGAAATTTAGCTATAACTGGGTAATATTAATAAAAAATAATCTTTAGGACATCTGCTTTGCATGCTGAAAGGCTCGGGCCATGCTTTAGAAAAAAATTGCAACTATCTTAAATTAGGCTTCTAATTCCTAATTTAGGATGAGCAAGTCTTCAAAGATTTTAAAAGTCCGCAAATCTCAAGACAGTTTGATATCTATCTCACACTCTTGAAAGACTAACCACTTAAATCAGAAGCTTTAATATAAAATGAAAGCTTGATTTTAGGTTGCATTAAGGGCATTTTAAGACTGTTCATGGTACCAAAAGGGAAGCACTGTGAAAGAAAACAATGCAAAAAAAAACAGCAGCTGAAACTTCCACGTGTATAATTTAAGAAAAGACTCAGTGCAATGCAGTAATAACCAATCAGACATATGCTTCTTTCCTGTTACAACCCAGACTCTGTGGTGTGGATTGTAGATCCCCACCAAGGGGGAAAATGTTGGAACTTGACCAGAATTTTGCATTTCTATAGAAAACTGTGTATACGAAGCAGCACTTCACTGGTAGGAAAACAACAAACCAACCGACCAGCCAACCAACCAACCAACCAAACAAACAAACAAACCAAACTTCAATTATTAGAGCTTTTTGCCTCTTTGATCCATCATAAACAGCATGAGGAGGTTCAGAGGGGCCTCAGCACACAGCACTAACATATATGAAAAGGCAGCAACTGCTCATTAATCACTCACAGAAGAAATCAAAGACAAGAGATACTGCTGTTAGCTCTGTGCAGGTAGAAAGCTTGAGTGCAAAGAAGGAGTGGATGGTAGAAACTTTAAACCACCAGCTTCCCTTGGAGGCTTTGCCTGCAGCTGGGGGCTCAGATCTGGGAAGGACGAGCACACTGGCAGTAGCTTGGCTCTACATGGGTACTGCCCGACAGACACCATCAACACCCTCACTCCATTTCTGCTGTATCACAAATGAAAAAAGAACAAATCATAACCCAGGGGAAAAGGCCTGCAAAAACACAGCCCAGAACCTGAGTAAAGCAAATGCTTCAATTGGAAGCTGTTGGACCAAATCACTTAATAGTTTTTGCTAGCAACAGCAACAATAACTTCAGTAGGGTGGATGAGAAGAAACAACAGCATGATTTATTAACACTTATGTTTTATACATAAAAGTGTGTAATTTTAATAATTTTCTTATTTTTATTGCCTGAGGTGCTTAAGATATATAACTTTTTTTTTTTCAGACCACATCAGCACTAAGAAAACATATTTCAAAATTTTTACAGAGTAATTACACTGGGATCTCTTAGTTATCAGCGAAATGCCAGCTGAAACAAATCCATTAGCTTTAAAATATGCTTTGTATTTAGCTGAGCAGACCAAGCACCTCTGGAAAAAAATGATCATTCAGTTTGTAATCAGAATTCTTCATGATGAAACCAAACTTTCTTTTCAATACTCTTGGAAATTTAGAATTATTTTATTTTTTTTCCTGGACAAGCATTGCAGCTACACACTCCTGGTTTTGCTCACACTGTGATCAGTAAGTTGGTAAACAGAAACAGCAAGCAGAAATACTTCTTTGCTTTTATTTTGGTCACCTTCAGTCACCAAGACCTTGAAAGTACAGGTGAGTTTCTGTCATCTGCATTTACAGACATTCAGGCAGCTAATGTCTTGGAAGATACATCCAGCTGCCACTGTCAGGGGAGATGACGGCCATGGGAAATAACAGTGACGAGCATGCTAGAAGGTGGAAATAGCACTTCTCTCAGAACAAGAAGTGAATGCCAAAGGAGATATGACAAAGCATGAAAGTATCTGAGATTTGTCTTACAGAAGACACTATGTAGCTGAAATTCATACTGAATAAATAAAACTATCTACTACAGATGCGAAATTTTAAATTTGTGGGACTCCTCTGATGTCTGTGATGGGATTATGTTAACCCACCACGTACTTAGAAAATATGCATTTGTCCAGTTTCTTTGGAAAACAAAAAAAAATCAAAAACTCAAACAAAGATTAGCGACACCCATCATTGCACTTATCCAAAGGCATCAATTTGTTGCATCCTACAATGTTCACTTTAGCACCCAAGCAATCGAGTCAAGTTTCGCAGTACAACTTCAAAGCTGGTTTTAACCACCTTTTCTGTCTCTTAACGTCATGGGGATCTGGTTTAATTTTCATATTTCTGGTGCTGACTGCTGTTGGAGATGACTGTTTTTGCAGCACAGCTCTCCTAAGGGAAGGAGACTGTCACTGGAATGGAGAGATGGGTGCAACTCTTACCACAGTCCTCTTTTCCCTCATGTCCTCTCCCTTTTTCTGTTCCATGGCCCAAACCCATGGGGAGGAAAGAGCCATGTCTCAGTCCATCCAGCAGCGCAGGGACCAAAAAAGTGGTCTCAGGGTGGGAGAATTGGTGGTGAACACCCTCCAGATGGAAACTGGTTCAAACTGATTTCTTCCCATACCTTGCTCAGAGTTCTGGGTGCAGGGTAGAAGCAGGTGGGCATCATCACTGCAAGCAAGATACATCCAGAGAACGTCCACTCAGCCAGGCTCCACTTTATCACCCCCTGCCGTCCTGTTCAGACATCCATTGTGGGAACTGTCAGCTTAATGAAGGAGTCATCCTGATTTGAGATGGCCAGCTGCAGGTGGGGTGGGTAATTTTGATGTTGTACTTTGGAGTTTTAAATCCCACTAAGTCCCTTTTAAGATGTGCGAGTAAGTTTTTTAAAGCTGGTCCTACATACTAGTATTTCATATTTAATTGTTCTCTTGCTACGTTACCAAAAGAAATGCAAGCCTCACTTGAAGAGGGAGAGATTTCAGATATACCAGACAAAGACTTGCTTTTCAAACATCTTAAAGGCAGCTGTGCAGTCCAAGTAAAGGCTTTGGCAGACGTCTGAGTGTGGTGGTAATACTGCCCAATCCAGACTTTTTTTCTTTATTGGAAAATGATGGAAAGTCCTGCTTTAATGGGATTCAGACATTGGCTCTTGGAAACAAGCCTGGTAACCAAAATAAAAGCAATCTCAGGAACTTTAATGGTCTTCTTTACTAAAGCTTGGGTAAGTACTTCCATTTAATAATTGAAGTTATCAGTTTACTTTAACACAATGGATCTAAATCTAGTCTGCAATACAGACACAGAATCCACTTGACTTCACTGTCTGCAGCAGTATTTAGATGCCATATATTTGTAAAAACCAAGAGAGAGCGAAGTTAATTAAATTAATTTTATCATTATGGTTAGAATATGAGATGGCAACTGATGAGCCTCACATCTTGCACCGATGTGTTTACAGACATCAATGAAATCACTGTGACCTCAGGTAGCTGACAGAGTCCCTCATGTAGCTAAATTAGCTGCATGGAAAAACCCTCATCTACCTTTAACTGTTCCTGTGAAACCTCATGATCTTCCTAAGGGGTCAGCTAGACTTCACCATAGGCCAAATATGTCCTACAAGGTAAACTCAGAATTGTGTACGGGGAAGTCTGGATCTTCATCTCCAATATTTTAGAGATCACCTCTACTGTTGTGCTATAAAATTAAAAAGATTTGAATTTTCTAGTTGAAGGAAAATATATACTTTGTAATTTGAACAACTATTTTGTATTATTTTTAGAGACACGAATTACAACTCAAGTACGCATTACACTTACAGAAAAGTGGATCACTGGATGCACTGGATTATATAAAAGGGGCTGTGATCTGGTGAGAAGTACAGACGATGCCCCTTGGCTGGGTCCTCACTTCCAGAAATTCCTCAGATCACCAATATCTATCCTATTAAAGAACTCCAAATATACCTTAAAATATACCTTCAAAAATAGATGGTTTTTTAATTAAAATACACATGCATATGACTTTCATTCTTCACTTACTCTGCCAGCCCTCATTTGCTCGGCTCCCAAAAGTAGAAAGACCACCACTGGGCCCAAGAAAAGAATATGACAATGAATTTTGCTGAAATATAAAAAGTCTTTCTGTCCACTCAAACAGGGGAAATGGAACAAACAGGAAAAAACAGATGTTGATCCATCCATTCCTTCCAGTCATACAGAGCTGGCTGTTGGATTAATGCTCTTTTTACTTATGAATTAACTAACTTTATACAGCTTTCCTTTGACACTTCTAGAGTGCCGGTATGTTACGTACTGTAAATTTGATAAATGGGAGGTTTACCTATGTTTGTGGTAGCTAACAGGTTAAAGTAAAGCAGAGATAGTCCTTTTAAGCTGCAGGAAAAAACAGTTCTGGCAGAAAATTGCACTCTTATCAGATTTGCTTTTTCCCACAAAAAGTACCAGACACTCTCTGTCTCCAACACACATCTCTGGTTTTCTGCACAGCCTGGCAGAGTGATTTGCTTACTTGATTTCCACAAAACAAAATGTGCTATTTTGTGTTAAGTGTGTGGTAACTACATGGTAGATGTGTTTGGAAGCCACAACTGCTATTACAAAGTAACTTGTGGTATCTGTACAATATTGCTCTATGAGATAATAGCAGGGGGGTAAAGAACTGCCTTGCCAGGAGGCTTGGATAAATACAGAAGTCTGACCAGTTGCTTAAGATTTCAGTCCATGTCATTATCACTCTATCACCACTAGATCAATACTAATGGCAGTAGGGTAATTACACCACTTTACTGTCAAATATTATAAAAGGAAAAGAAGGTTATAAAATATTATAAAGGATGAGTTTAACCCTTGCTCAAAAAGCTATTGTGAACCATGCAAAATGCGTACACTTCAACTTAAATATGGGTCTCCCACGACCTGCCTGAGAATTGCCCAGCCTCTTGGGAAGTTTAAAAGCGCATCCAGGAAGGCATACACTTTGTTTTATTCACACTGAGGAGAGTTTGTATTCTGGCATCAGAGAACTCAAGTTTAACCAGTAAATGATGAATCATGAAAAGGCAAAGGAAAATAAGCATGGAAAAAGAAGAGAAGTAGCAAAAGCAGAAGGGACCAGATCTTTGTCCAGTATAAACCAGCGCTGACCTAAGAATTCATGAGGAATTACACTGCTTGACCCTAGCCAGTTCACTGTGTTTAACTGTTTACATTCCGGGCTAGTTACATTTGTAGAAACCTGGCGGATCAACCTGCTGTTCCTATAATTACTCTTGAAAAGCTTTCTTCTTCATGTTAATAACTCGGCCTCTAATAAAAGAAATACAAGAGTTTTCTTTACTAAACCACAAAAAAAGGAATTAAGCAATATTACAATTCCACTTTACCCAGACAAGGACTTTGAAATAAGGCAGTGTGTACCCATCACTAAAGTTTCAGAGGAGCTGACCTGTCAAAAAGTAGGGAATTTCCACACAGCAGAGAACTACATCATTTTGACAAATATTACTGCACTGGAACAACACAAGCTCTTTCTCCATCCTTCTCTCCCTTCTGCTTGTCTCTGTGTTTAATATAAATGTAAAACTTCTTGAAAATTTCAACCATTAAAAACCCAAAAGAACAAATCCAAAACCCATGTAATTTTATTTCCATAACTTCAGTTATGGAACTGCATCTTCTTGAACTGCTACAGTGCCATGTGGGACTTGCTGCTTCAGTGCTTCCCATCCCTATTTGTGAAAGAGGGACGTAATGAACAAGTGAGATGACACTGATCAAAGAAAACCCACAGTCACAGGCCAAACTGAACCACTGACAGAAGGGCTTTTGTTTTTTCTTAGCAAAATGGCTGGTTCTGATGCCCTTTTCACACAAAGATGCAACTTATCCCATGAAGAGCCGTACTGTGACCAATGAATGGGATGGGATTATGCAGAAAGGTTGGAATACACCTAATTTTAGGTTTCCTAAACCTACTTGTCTAGCCTTACTCTTTAATCAGTGAAAAGAGATTAATACCTTCAGAGAGCAGTTTAGTTACAGTCCAAACAGATTAAAGTGTCAAATGTGGAGTGCCAGTATCTGGTCCAGAGACATATTTATCCACAGCGCTATCCTTAGCCCAGAGTGTGCTAGCTTGCCTTAACAGCCCCTGTACTTATGGCAAGACTACCCCATGGTACAGGCTGATCCCAACTGGATTCAGAGAGAAACCATAACAGGATTCTTTGTGACCTTGTGCTTAAATAAACACACTTGTCCCTCAATTTTTATAAGGTCTCATAAAACCAGGAAATAATTTGACATAGCCTATGACAAGCTGTTTCCCACCTTTCTGCAGAAGTGCATGGGGTATTTCAGGGAGAATGGAGGCTCCCAGGGCTGCCAAACACAATGACTGGTCCTCCTCTGCAATCGACAGAAAGAATCAGGTTGCTCCAGATGACAGTTCAGAAAAACTAGCCAGCAAGCTAAGTTAGCTGCTTAGATCTGATATGGAAGCTTTATGCAATATGAAACACTAATGCTGCAGGCAGCTTGGAAATGTTAGTAGAGCTGTTTGAGAACTAGTCAGAAAAAAGCAGTATTCCTAATAGGAATTGCTTAGACTTAATGCATAGATACGTTCATTTCCATCAAAGAGAGAGGTCTTTTCAAGTAGGAAGAAGGAAGGCTGTAGTGAATGCCACTTTTCTTACATCATATCTGTTGAGGTTTATTAAAGTCCTCCATGAGACTCATAACATAAAAGACAACTACAATAACTAACATGGCTAAGTCGTTGAGAATTTTTCCAAGAGGAAGTATAAACAGGATATGCAGATTAAATCCTAATAACAAAAGATACTGTCTTCTTAGACTATTATGATTAGAATGCAATGCAAACAGCCTAGTAGGTTACTTACTACCATGCAAACAATATTCTAATAAATTAATATACATATATAAAAATATTGCTCCAAAAGATTTCATTTGTGTTTTTATGATCCACTGAATCAAACCCACTACCAAATAAAATCTAAACAATAAAAAATGTAAGAGGATGGAGGAGCTACCAAGGTTTCCCAAATTATTAATTAACACCTTCTCCTTCTCTTTCTTGCTGTGCTATTCAATCACATTTCTTTTACAAAAACCTCAGTTCAGTCTCTTACTTGCTTTGACCTTACCACTAGGAGAGTATCCTTAGATAAGCTGTTTTTTCCTCTCTCCTCTCTCCTCACAACATAATGAATTCCACTCTCCCTGACACACTCTTTCTCTTTCTCTTACCAGAGAAAGAAGTGGAAATTATAAAATAATGATTAAAACAACTCCAGGTGGGGGATTTTCCTCTTTTTTTTCCCCCCTTCTTTTTTCTTAGTGATAACAACACAAATGGAGTATAACCTGGTTTCCTTCTTGTTAGAAGACAATATGAATGCACATGTTCATCTACACTTAGTAGCTACCAGGTATCAAATATCTGTCTATTTCCATAGCAAAAAGAAAGTGATCCACAAAACTATAAAACTACTTGTTGCCAAGTAGATAAGGTAAAGATTACTAAAGATAAACAGCACTTATCTCCACTCTCCAAGTAGGAGAATAAATTTGATTCCACATCAAGACATATCCAGGCACCAAGATGCAAAATCACTTGAATAAATTGCCAGAATTAAGTTTAAAAACAAGTTAGATTCCCCTCTTTTCTTACATACGCCCAAAATTTCAAATCACTGTTAAAAAAGCTCTTCTAAATGTCCATCCTTCATTTTGATCTTCTACCAGTAGTGGCTTCTGGTTAGAAAGGTCCTTTTCTTTCCTTATGCCCTACTTCACTGATGCCAGTAAACTAGAATCCTTCTTGCCTTTCTTTACCCAGCCGGGCTGCCCTAGGAGATATCTGCACAACAGGGACAGACTGGGCGCTCTCGTAGCACATATGGAGTCCAGAGCAAAAGCACAGTGGGGATGCCCCTCCCTGGTCTGTGGAGCTTGTTCTCATACTGCAGGAGCACTGCCACAACAGCTCTGCATGGTGTTCAGTTAAGAGGCCCCATCAAGGTTTTTTCATTTGATTCCGCTCTGAAGCATTACTATTTCCTAGACCCTGCCTCCTCTTGATTCTCCGCTTCGCCCTTGTCTGCACCCAGTGCAGTATGAAGTCGTTTTCTTTGAACATCCGTGATCTGAGTCTGTTACCAATGCTTTGTTTAAAAGCACCAATGCTTCCCCATGGTTGCTGGAATGTTTCCTCTAATCTCTTATGAAGCCGTTATAACCTTGGACGTTTTTTCCAAGAGATAGACCTCATTTGCAGCTCACAGCTATTCTACACATGGATATAACTTAGGTGATTCTTAAAAATGCCTAATTTTCACAGTAACATGTGACAATGGGACATCTAGGTATGCTCAATGACACAGGTGCTGCTCAACATTTCCCCAGACTCAAACACTTAAAACTGCGCTTCAGTGCACGGGTCCTGCGTCAAAGGTGTGAAGCATTGATGAACACTGATGAACTTGCAACCAGTTACTACAGGCCAGCTTCTGCGTGCACCTGCAGTTTACATTTCAGAGAGAGAGATGGGAATGGGTCTGATGCAGAAGGAGATGCTACCAAAGACATCAGCAGTGGGGTGAGACACACAGACCTGTGGATGCCAGAATTAATCTTGCCCTTTACCACAGATACCTTTTGAAAGCTTTAAAACGTATTTCTTGAGATTGCGCACCAGTTTCAATTTTGTACAAACATTTGGTAAGTTTTATCTTTCTTTCTTTGCTAGTTAACTTAGAGAATAAATAAATAAATACATAAGACAAGCCTTAATGAATTTTAACATCTCTTGGACAAGAAAATATTAAGTACTTTGCTTAAATATAATTCATTAAACTGTCAAGCAGATTCAGTAGATTTTAAATATTCTATTATAGTGTACAGAGAAATGTAAATGACCTGTACAAGAAAATATAAATTCCTACTACTTACAAAAGAGAAAAAAACCGTGAACATTTCTAGGAAGGCTCCCTGTTACACTGTGAATTGTTTTTATGTCACATATATTTAAATAAAAAATAAAGATCTCTGTCTTATGATAAAAGATTAAATAACTTTTTGCAATGAATATTTTTGTAAAAGAAGAGAACTAAATAATCAACTTGTCAAGTGAAGCAGATATGAATATTTTTCATGTGTAAGAGGTAACAGATCAAGCCAAAATAGCACCTTACTTGTTTTCAAAGGAGAGGAAAATGTTTTACTTAAACATTTATGTATCTATAAAATAATTGGTAGTTCAGAAAGAAATGCTATACAGTTGTGTTTCATGTCTTCAGCCTAGAGAAAATATTTTTTAAATGCATGCTTCTCTTTACATTTAAGAAAATTCCTCCTTGACTTAACCTTCTTAATGAATTACCTTTATGATAAGTTGATAATATATAAAGAAGGAAAAGCCTAAATGACAGATAAAAAACAAAACAAAATGAACATACTTACTTAGAACAAATCAGTCACTAAGTTTATACCATCCTCTTCATCTGTGACACACGTATCATTGTTCTCCACTTTGCAAAATATAGCTATTAAAACCAACTCTCTGCTGTGTCTCTGACACATCTGTACATCATGTTATCAGGCTGAATAACTCACACATCCATGAAAAGTAATCACAATTCCCCAGTGACTTTTGTCTGGGATGAAAATGCACATGGTAAAGGTTTGCATGGGCAAACAAATACAAGCACTGGTTTTGAGTAGGAATGAAATACAAATTACACAGAGAAGCTGTAGGCATTCCACTTGAATAAACAGTGCTTTGGACCATTTGCTATTCAATATCCCAAGATTAGTATAGCTAGTTGTCTCTGTGTAATGAGAAACAACATCAGGATTGCACAAGTGAAGCAAAGAGAACCGATTGTAATGTTCACTTTAAAAACGGTTTCCATGGGAAATGTAAGAAACAATATCCTCATAAAGTGACGTGCTGGAAAGGAGCTGGAAATACTATACATGAATAGAATATATAATAAAGAACAGCATTTCTGCAGCTTTAAAGAAAGAAAGATTTAAAAATGGAGAAGTCATGTTTTGGTAAAACCTGTAGAATTTAGGAGATAATGGATGTTACCAAAGCAACAGACACGTTGACATTTAACTAAACCATAGGCATGATTTTGCAGTCAGAAACTACAGCTGTGTAAGAGTTGTACGTGGAGGAGGCAAACTAAATGCCATCAACGATAAGATTCAAAATTTATGAGAAAAAATAATTTGGTGTGCTAATTTATGGTGCTCTTTTTTCACTATAAGTAGCGTATTCCACTCCACTAGTATCTTCAATGACTTCACAACATGAATGATGATTCACTGTGAGCATATCAGCCTGTGACTCCTTATAAGGTTTAAAGCAAGAACAGTTTCCTTCCAGAGTAAGAAGGCAATGGAGCCCTTTCTATCCTCTCCTCTGTTTTGACAATTACGAGCTGGTAAAGTCATTACTTTCTGCTGCTGCATCTTCTTTATCCTTCTTCCTTTCTTCCTTTATGACTGGACAGAAATGGGAGTGAATTAAAAATGGAGTCTTGGATAAGTTAAATGATTAAAACCACTAAAAGCTCAGGCCATATGGTCAAATGTGTGCAAAAAATTGTGCCCATTGTTCCTCCTAGTAAAACAGAAATAGCCTTACTAAACTTTGCCAGGTTTTGGACCTATACCATTTATTATAATTGTTTTAATGCTCACACTTTTACATATACTTTAGGTGATAACCAGTACGTCAACATTCTGTGTGAACACTTTGTCCCTGGTATCCCAAGAGCAACCTGATGTAGCTGGCCCTGCTTTGAATGGAGTGTTGGAGTAAAAAGCCTCCAGAGGTCCCTGCCAACCTGAATAATTCCATGTTTCTATGACTGCTTAAAAAAAATTAAAAAGACAGCTCTATATATTTACTATTTTACTTTTTATAGCTGGCCAAGGATGAGTTACAAATTCGTTGTTTGAGTGTCATGTTGTAGGTAAGGTTATCTTTATATAGTGTAGCACTCTGCTTTAGTTGTCTCAAGTGGGACATAAGCGACAAAGTATCTACTTACATAAGGATATCCAAACCCACACCATGGATCATTTCCTAAAATAATTTAGATCTATGCTGTTTTGGTGAGTAAAACCATTAGATGTATGGACACAAGATTTGGTATGTCATTGGCACCATTTTCCAACATCGATGTGGGGTGAGAGTCCTTGTAATGGCCATAGAATGGGGGTGGGGGGGAACAGAGAAAAAGCAAAGCAGATCAGACACACAGCAGTAAGTGGGTTGGAAGCCTTTTCTGGTGGTTAGGTTGGGGAGTAAAAAGTTTAAAGAGGCTTTTATTGCTTTTTTGCTGGAGTTATTATAAGAAGACTGTTAAAAGGAATGACTAGTAGGAACAAATCTGAATGAATAAGTCTCCATTTGTTAAACACGTTCCAAGGAATATTTTGAGTGAATATTCCAAAGCTGTGGAAAACAAATGAAGAAGATGGTACAAAGGATTAATTTTGCTTTGGAGGAACATGGGTAATTGGGAGAGAGAGTAGGAAAACAAGTGAGTGTGAAAAATATTCATATATGGGAAGGAAATGGAAGCAGAGGGAAAAGGAAGGGAGGAAACATTAGCCAGGCATTTCATCGTAGAAGGTTATCGGGTTTGTCAAGCGTGGTTTTCCCTTAGTGAATCCATGCTGACTACTCCTGGTGACTTTCTTGTCCTTCATGTGCCTGGAAATGGTTTCCAGGTTAAATTGTTCCATCACCTTCCCAGGGACTGAGGTGCCATTGACCAGATAGTTGTCCCCTGAGTCCTCTTTGTGCTTCATGAAGACAGGGTTGTTTTGCTTTCCTCCATTTGACACTTGCTTTCCTTCAGTCCTCAGGTGCCTCTTCCAGTCACCAGCTGTCATTCAAAGATTATCAAGAACAGTCTCTCAATGACATCAACCAGCTTGCTCAATAGTTGTGGGTACACACCATCAGGGCCCATAGGTTTACACATGTCCAGTTTCCTTAAGTATTCCCTGACCAGATCCTCTTCCACCCAGGGTGAGTCTTCCTTGTCTCACATTATTCTCCTGGTCTTTGAGGCTTTGGGGTTTTGAGGGCTGATCTTGCTAGTAAAGACTTATGTGAAGAAGACATTCAGTACCTTAAGTTTATCCATGTCCTGTATCAAAAGATCCCCCGCCTCATCCAGCAGCAGGCTGACAATTTCATTAGTCTTCTTTTTGTATTCTGTGTAGTTACAGCATCTCTTTTTATTGCCTTAGAGATTCCCTACCAAATTCAACCCCAGCTGGGCTTTCTTTTTCCAAGCTGCATTTCTTCATGCTCACACAGTATCTCTGTATTCCTCCCAGGTTACCCATCCCTGATTCCACCTTCACTACACTTCCTTCTTATCTTTGAATTTTGCCAGACACCTTGTTCATTCATACAGGTGTCTCGGTATTTTTGTCCAGTAATCCTGCTTGTTGGGCTGGACTGCTATCCAATTCATTCATTCTTCATGATTTAGGACTTTTTTAGGAAGATAAAACTACAATCATAACATGGACATATGTTTCAGTTGTGAGATACAGTAACAAAGGTGAATATTCTATTGTTCTGCGTGTATGATCCATAAAATCTTAAAAAGTAAAAAAACTACAAATATTTCATACAGTTTTAAACAGAGCTGTGTGAAAAATGTGAGTTTTCACTCTGCAAACAATAGTGCAATTTTTTAATTAAAAAATAGAATTGATTAAAATTTTTTTCTTCTCTGAAACTTTTGTGACTATTTTAACTCAAAACTCCCTGCAGTATCGCATGTCACATGGGAACTGTACTTTCGGTGAATTACACCGAAACTCTTAGCAGTCTGTAATCCAAAGCCTCTTTTGGTACAGCACAGCTGTGTCATCTTGGCACGGTTCTACAGAGAAAATTGTTACTAAGGTGTGAGAACATATGTGAACCAAAGCCGTGCAAGATAAGCAAGGTGAAAACCTAGACAAAGGGTAGTTGTTGAAATCATGAATGTTAGCAGCTTGCAGATTGAAGAAGAGAAATGCTGGCGTGAAAAGGTGACAAATCTCAAGGGAAATAAAAAAAAAGAAAAGAGCAGAGGTTGGAATAGAGTCATTTATCACCTCTGTGGATCAGCCCTCCAGCCTCCCCACCACTGCCATCTCATTAGCATGTCATGGGGGAACTGAGCATGTTAGTGCTCAGCAGAGTAGCTGAACAGCACAGCTACCCATTCTGCACATTATCCAGTAAATAATTGCTTTGTATTCCCAGATTGTGCGTATCCTTCTTGCAGAGCCACTCTGCACAGAGGAAAAGATGCTTGAACACTACAAACTCCTCCCATTTGTCACTATCCAGGGCCATCTCCCATGTTTGCTGGTTGATCTTAGGAGGTGATGCCTCTCAGAGGAAGAAAATCCATTCCACAGCGGCAAACAACAGAACTTTTTATTCTTAGCTCTTACAGTATAGCACAGTGAGGAAATGCAGATTAATGTCACGGTCAATCACTTTCAGTTTGAGGAGTCAATCCAAGATCTAAATGTCTTCTTTCAATTTTCCCACTGGGGCACAGAAAACAATAATAAAATTGAAACTTTGGACATAAAAATACAATTTCACAGATACTTCACTTTCAATGAAGAAAAAACAATGGAAAATATCAGATCATCTATAATTTCAGTTTCAGCTCAAAAATTTTTACAAACGTGAATCTCTTTCTTCCCATGATAACGTGGCAAAAAATTTTCAGGAAGTAGTGAGAAAGCTATTGAAACATAAAAATGTTACAGCTGAGAGAGATTTAACATGACTCAATTAATTTTGTTTATTTTAGCCAAGAAGTATGCTTGTTAACTCATTTTGAAACCAGTATACAAACCAGTCACAAGAGTTTTGTGTAAGTACTACACCGCTCTGTACAGCTGCTGCACAAGACTGAAGCTATACCAGTACCATCATTTCCCTCACCCCAAGTCAGTCTTCCAGCCACTCAGGCAAGAGGAAGCAGCAGATCAGCATCAGACCTCATCATATTCTGATGAGCTCTGCTCCAGCCCAAGCCTTTCTTGCTGGAGGAAATTGTATCCTGCAGCTTCCCCTTCCCTTTTTGAAGGCCAGCCATGCAAAATCCTAGTTCTCACGGAGACCCAACCAGCCTCCATTAGTAACACAGGACGTTATCAGGAGGGATTTCTCCTGCACGGGGCTCCATAACATAACAGTACAAGACCACCCTATGTAAAGTACCCAAAAGATCTTTTTTAATGCTGAAATGAGCTTCTTACTGAGACTGGCACAAAGTATTTTATGAGTCATTACCTCAGAAGGATTTTATTATGTTTCTGGGAAATGAGGAACTGGGGGCTCATTTGTAATGCTTTCAGAGCTGCAGGTGAAATGCTGCCTTCCACAGGTGGATTCATGAAAGTCCAAACTGGAGGATGGCACACTGAAACATAACTTGCTAAACTAGTAGATTAGCCTTTATTTTGGTAAAACAGTGCCCCAGGGAAATCTAAATGTTCTTTTGCTTTCTGTGAATGAATTACATCATTCATGTCACAAGCTGCTACTTAAACATTTTGCTTTCTGATCCTGTGCTCATGAACAAAAGTCACTTGTTATAAGAAGTACTGAAGATGCATCAGTAGCTTTTTCTTTTTTAAAAAAACCTCATGAGTAATCTTAAAGATCAAACAGGTCAACAGAGAAATGTGTCAGCCTCAAAGCTGGAGGCATTTAGTGGAGCTGACGCATGGGACAGTTCTGTGGAGGTGGACTATGATTGGTATCAAAGAAACACAAAAAAATTATAAGCAGATTTTTAGTGCCTGACTGCCAGATAGGGACAGTCAAAGGCTAAAGTGAAAAGGATTTCCATAAGAACATCTTCCGTGCACCAGGTCTTCTCCCTGACAAATTTTAAGGTCATCTTCCAAATACTAGAGACACCAGAGTGTTAGCTTGACAGCAGCGGAAGAACCCCTGTTTTTCTGGCCTATGAAATGGTTAAACCCTTGCTGTCAAAACATTCAGCCTAGGGCAGAGAACAATCACAATCATGGAAAGTTTCAGCCCAAGCAGTTAATGTTTGGCAAAGCCGTAACCAGCTTATAACAGAGACTTGTAATTAGAGCGGGTCAGAACATTCTCAACTAAATGAAATTTCATCGAAATATGTTGTTTTGTCCAAGCCAAAATATTTTTCAGAGACCTATCTGTATCCACAATTTTTTTGTTGGGAAAGCTGAGACAGAAAACGTGCTTACACACTATATACTGAAGATTAAGTCACTAGTTTAGGATGTAAAAGAATCAAGTTTAGGGCCTGACTCACAGTGATCTGCAATTAAAAAATGTGCTCTGCATCAGGAAGAGCAGGTACAGAGTATCCCAAATGTCAAGGAGGTGCCACGGCTAGGTTATCTACAAAAAATGATAAATCATAAGAAACGTGTTTTGATTATGGTGTTTTAGTAATTTTATGTCTTCAAGTGCCGCACACAAAGTTATATTTTTAAACATTGTAAGTTGACTTAAAAGGGAGCTGATCTCTTGCAAAAATCTGCACTTCTAATGGAAAGTGTTGGGGAACATATAAACCTTTAAAGGTTCATTTAAATTGGCTCCAACTAGAGTTATCAGATACAATTCCTTTTCCATGTTCCCCGTAATTTAAATTGAATACTTTGCAACAACAATCATAACAGATTCAGCAATAATTCAGCAGTGTATTCACAAAAGCCTTACACCAGATTTGTTTTGCATGGTGTCAATATCAGGCTAAGGTCTAACTAAAACCCTCCCAGATCTCATGGTCTGCAAGAAGAAGGTGAGAAGTTCCTGTGTGTGTTTAAAGTGACAGTCATGGCAAAAAAAAAGAGTAAATTACCTTCTCCATGTACAGGACAAGTAGGAGTAGGTGTAGGTGTTGGGTCATAGGTTGGACTCGATGATCTCACAGGTCCAACCTTATGATAATGTGATACTGTGAATTCCAGAGACTATGCACAGAACACCAGAAAGAGCCACAATTCAAATGGCTGCAGATGTAAAGGAGGAGCAAACCCAGCAAATTCTTACCAATGAGTGCAGTTCTGCACCTGAATAGGTAAATAAGCATTTTTTTAAAAAAATGACAGTCTATAAGAAATGGGAACACAAGATTAGCATTACCAACTGAAAAAATCTCTACCATTTCATTTTTATGTTTTACACATTTTAGACAAGTACATAAATTAAGAAATAAAAAGACAAAATATGTTTGCAGTTAAAATGTATTTCTTACTGTGGTAGGTCCTTCCATTAATCACAGGGAGACCTGAAGACTACAAGTCTTGTTCAAATAAAGGGGGAGAGATTAGAACTTTGCATTTCTAAAGGACTAAGCAGGATGTTGTGTCACTGCTGAGTTGAGCTGATGTAAACCATTGCTTTCACACACTATTACAGTGGTGTCTTAGCTTGTGCAATTATTTTATTTCCTAAAACATCATGTTTGGTACATACCTGCTTTTCTGAAGATTATCCAAATGCTTTTTGACCTAAATGTTAGGCTGGAATCATTCACTGCCCTGCTACATTTTTTAACATGTCAGCAGAAATGAGTCATGTGATACAGAAGACTGGGATTATATTTAGACAATTTCATCTAAAGAATAATATCAGCAAATTTTATCTCTAAAAACATTATTTCTTACTTAGAAACAATGTGTTCTCCGGGGGGGGTTAATTCTTGGCATATTATTCTCAAAAATATTTCATTTCTTTTATTCATACAATCTATTTAAAAACAGAAAACAAAACTGAAGAAATTTCATTATTTTAAAGCAACAAATAGCTGCAGTATTCAAAATCTGGAACACCGTTCTCAAACCATTACAATTTGTGGCAATGTTCTCCTCCCTGAACAACAAAGACTTCAAAGTGGCCAAGATCTGAAGTTTCTTATTAAAGTTTTGTGAGGTGAAGTTGGACTACATAAGATATTTTTCCAGAGATTGAGGGTTGTTGGCAGGCATACAGAGTACTGGAACAGTGTCAATGAAAAATAAATTTTCTTAGCAATTTTGAGGAAAAAAATATGTATATTTGTCTATTAACTCTTATGTTGCTACAATCAGGACAAATTGAAATGAAAGTCATCTCTTCTGACAGTAAGTGACAGCCAGCCAGTTTTTGCTGAATCGATTCCAAATATATAGGATTGTTATACTTCAATTGGGGTTTAAATTGTTCTCACTTTGCTATCAATTGTCATCAAATACTTTCCCTGGCAAAATTTTCATTGTTTCACCTATTGCAGTATCATGATACACATATGTGACTGATGAGACAAAAGAAAAAGAACAGAAATTAGAAACCATCACTCTTACTGATAACCATTTTAAAAACTTCACAGTACTAGTACACAATGGTAATGTCCAAATCCTGTCAATTTCTGCCTCCATTGATAGCAGATTATACTATTATCAGTGTTTTAATTGCATATTATTTCTAAATATTTCCAAAGTTTCAGGAAACAATGTGAGACTTCAATGGAGTTTGCCACATGGATAAAATGAAGTCATATTCCATCTGACAAAATCTGCAAAGCAATTTGAAAACACATAGTGTTCTGCATGGTAAGGAAGCGTATTGCTGAGAAGCTGAAAATATTGTAGGAATGACAATATTTTATTATTGTTCATAATTTTCAAAAACTTTATAACATTTTAAAGCTCCATAGTGTTTTCAAGGGTTTGAAAACAGCCCACAAAACATGGAGAATCAAAATAACTCCCTGACATCACAGCTCTACTTTAAACTCACTCTATCCTTTCTCCTCCTTAGTCCTGAACACACAAGCACTACAAGAGCATGTTGTACCTTAGAGATGCAACCTCAGTCTAGCCTAACAAGCTTTCAACTGCAGTGGCTCTGATCACCTGAGTTCAGAATTTTGCCCTATGAGTGGAAAACATTAAAAGGGATTTAACACTTTTGATTTGGTTCGAAGAGATGGTTTAGTTTAAGACAAAATTTGACCAACTTGGAATGGGTGAAGAAATCTAATGAGATTTTTTGTCAGAAGTAGTTGCCTTTCTTTTCCAAGTTACAGGCATTTTCAGCTCACAGGGCTGTACAGGGGACTAAATAAATTTGATTTCTCAATAAAACTAATCTGACCTAAAAGATACAAGGTGTATGATTAATGTCACCAGAAGCAAGGAGGGTGAGGCTCAACGGAAAATGAAGGAGCTGACCCAAACTGACAGGCTTTGAAAGTTATCTCCCACAGATTAATATTTCACCTAAAAACAAATAAATGGCTAGGCTTCTATCCTACTGTAACAATTAAATAATATAAACAATCTTTCTGATATTCAAAAAGCCATCTGCATGATTTTTTGTTTCTATGGTTAATGGATTTGTATTAGAGACTGAGAATAGAAAATGGCCTGCTTGTTAAGTCTGGTCTATATTTCTGGCACACTGTAGATAACTAAAGAACAAAGAGATATCTAGGTTAGAAAATTAAAATAAAACAGTTACAAGAGAAAAGGCATTGGCCTTTGAGCGATAGCTGTGTAAAGCAGACAAGTAGCAGTTGCAGACCACTGAAGGCATTCCAAAATCCAGTGAGTTATTGTCCCTAACAGAGGCACACAGCAAAGAAAAACAGAACAAATGTACAAGGGTAACATGAAAACATAACATATAATTTCCATTTCTGGAATTCACTAAAAGTTATGCAAAGTATAAAAGTACAAAGAAGAAATTTTATTAACCAGACAGCAAGAATATCTGACAACCAAAAAAGACAGACTTTTTTTCTTTTTCTTTCTACCCTCCATCTTCCTGCTTTAATGCTTTTAAAGAAAATGCCATAATAAAACCCAAATCATTCCCCAAAGGATGAGAATACATCAACATCATGGTAGAAATAATTCTCTAAGAATCTGCATGAATCCTTGTAGTTTGTTTGAATTGCAGAAATACATGGTGTATTTTAAATAAGAGGTAAGATTTTGAATACAGGTACTCATCAGAGTATTGCAAGATTTTTCTCTGTAGACTTATACACAAAACTCTAGGGGTTTGATTAAAAGTTTACATCAAGGTAAAGAGTAATAAATGTTCATGTGTCTTGTTAATTAGACCACAGAATTTAGACTCATAGAATGTCCTGATTTGGAAGTAACCCACAAGGATCATTGAGTCGAGCTCCTGTCCCTGCACAGGACAACCCCAACACTCACACCGTGTGTCTGAGAGAATTGTCCAATAGCTTCTTGAATATCATTGGACTTGGCACCACTACTGCCACCTTGGGGAGCTGCTCCAGTGCTCCACCACACTCTGGATGAAGAACCTTCTCCTAACAGCAAAACCTAAACCTCCCCTTGGAACAACTGGATTTAGCTCTGTTCACCACAGCTCTTTGAGCTTGTCCATGCAGCCATTTTTTTACCCAGATAAGAGTACACCCATTCAAGTCATCAGCAGCCAGTTTCTCCATGAGAATGCTCTGGGAAATGGTGTCAAAGGCTTTACTAAAGTCTAGGTAGCCAACATCCACAATATTTCCTTCATCCACTAGGGAGTCGTTTTGTTTTAGAAGGAAATCAGGAAGAATAGGAGGACCTGTCTTTCAGAAACTCATGCTGACTGGGCCTGATCACCTGGTTGTCCTGTATATGCCACATGATGGCACTCAAGATGACCTGCTCCATAATGTTTCCTAGCACTGACATCACACTGACACATTTGTAGTTCCCCAGATCCTTCTTCTTGTCCTTCTTGTAGATGGATGTTACATTTGCTAACCTCCAGTCAACTGGAACCTCCCTAGCTAGTCTGGACTGATGATTAATGACTGAAAGTGGCTTGGTGACACTTCTGCCAGCTCCCTCAGTACCCTTGTGTGAATGTTGTCCAACTCCACAGACTCGTGTATGTCTAAGTGGTGTAGAAGTTCACCAATCATTTCCTCTTGGATTATGGTGGCTTCATTCTGCATCCAGTCCCTATCTTCCAGCTCAGGGACCTGGGTACCCAGAAAACAACTGGTTTTACTACTAAAGACTGAGGCAAAGTAGGCAGTAAGTACCTCAGCCTTTTCCTCATCCTTTGTCCCTGTTTTCTCCCGCATCCAATAAAGGCTGGAGATTCTCCTTTTTTTTCAATAATGTATTGATAGAAACACTTTTTATTGTCCTTTACTTCAGAAGCCAAATAAAGTTCTAGTTAGACCTTGGCCTTTCTAATTTTCTCCCTGCATAACCTTATAAAATCCTCATAGTCCTCCTGAGTTGCCTGTCCCTTCTTCCAAAGTTAATGAACTCTTCTTTTCTTCCCAAGTTCCAGACAAAGCTCTCTGTTCAGCCAGACCAGTCGTCTTCCACACATTCCAGGAACCTTGTAGACTGTTTCCTTTCTGCTATATTGTGTTTCCAGCAGACATATGATAAGTTGAAGTCTCCCATGAGAACAAGATCTAGCAATTGCGTGACTTCTCCAAGTTGCTTGTAGAACATTTTTTCTGCCTCTTCATCCCTGTTTGAGTGGTCTTTCAAAGATTCCTACCACAATATCTGCCTTGCTGGCTTTCCCCCTGATTCTTACCCATAAATGTTCAACCCTATCATCACCATCAGTAACCTCCAGACAATTAAAACACTCTCTAACATGTGGCATTACCCCTCCTTTCTTGCCTATCCTTTCTGAATTGTTCATAGCCATCTGTTGCAGAACGCCAGTTGTGCGAGTCATCCCAACATGTTTCCATGATGGCATCTGTATCCTACTTTTTCTTCTGCACAACGGCTTCCACCTCCTCCTGTTTGTCAGCCGTGCTGTGTGCATTGGTGTAGATGCACTTCAGTTGGGCTATTTCTCCCACCACCATCTGGGGGGAGAAGACCTAATACTTACAAGAACATTCTCAAGAGCTTCTGATTTCTAACACACCAGTAATCCTTGTGTTTTTGTTGCTGCATGGATGTCCATTCCCTAGCTCCACTGAGATCACGGAATAAGAAACTGGTAAGGTAAGGACTGATAAGGTCAGAAACTGGGTTTGGGTTTTCCCGTGCAGAGGAATATAAAAACATAGTTATGTTGATACACTGCAGTGGCTGAAGGGTACGTGAAAGATCATTTGAAAAACATGGTAGGGATATCACATAGCAAGCACCACACATTTTTTTCAAATAAAAAGTCTATTAATTAACAATGAGGTTTATGGATTTTCCCAGCCCTAAAAAAGATGTTGTTTTAGTGATAACATTGAAATATAGTATCATTTTTTACTTTTAATTTACTATTAATTCCAGATTTTGCACAGCAACATACTACTTCTTGAAGTCCTAGTGGTGTTAAGTATGGGAGGAAACAGGCAAATATTACAGAGAGCTTCAGTGTTCGACTGCGTATGCAGTATTTAATTTCTGTACCTTTACTGCTACATGCCCAAAGACATTTCCATATACAGAAATCATGGAAGATCCACAGCCATGATGCTACACTTGTAATCTTTTTATAAAACTTCCAAAAAATTTACAATTTGAGTTATGAACCCACTATAGACCCCCTATTCCTAATAGGAGAAAGATATCAATGTCAAGAGTGGAAATAGTCTCCCAAATGATATCTTGTAACATTTGCAGGGATACAGGGAATAGCAAACCAAATTATTTACCATCCCAAAAGTGAGAAAGCTTGTCTGTCCTTTATATGAGACCAGTGAAGGAAAACAGAGGACTGTGGTTTTTTTCTTGAACAGTTTTATTATTACTGATAAATTGTTCCTTACTGCAACAAGCATGTCAAGATAATCATGTCTAAGGATTGACTTTGAGTTTTCCAATAGAAAACAGTTGGGTTTTTTGTAAATGTAACCATTTAGCACTACTATAATAACCTTGTCATGTGTAAAAGCTGTATTTCCCATTTTGTCTGAGAAAGATGGCACATCAGGCAGAAATACCCTGTAGGCCGGATCTAGCCAGTTGCACTATATGGATCTAGTCCTAAAAACAATATATTCCACAACAGTTTCTGCTTGGATGTGCCTCTTTCTTATCAGATATTCAGAAAACTAGGCAGAAAAGAGTGTAGTTTTTCTTCAATAACCTTTATGCTTATCAATTGCAAACTTCATATTTTTCATTAAGTTAAACTTTTAAGGAAAAACTCTGGAAGTTACTGAGGTCATGCCTTAAAATGAAGCAGTTGCGTGTTAAGAATCAGATTTTACTAGCTTAGAGGAAAAGTAACACCTTACAGTACAGTGAATATTTGTACAACATTTAAGTTAGCCCCATCGAGAATAATTACATAGGTTTAAATGATGAGCCATTCCAATTGTCCTCATGGCATACAAATTAAAATGCTTGAGGTGGAAAAAAAGGTAACACTCAGATTTTAGAAAACAAATTTCTAGAAAAAAAATCACTTATTCAATATTCAGGTTAATAGCTTTTCACACGCCCTTCTGACCTGAAAGCACATATTATTTTCTCATTTTTTTAAGACCCATGCACCTTCACAGAATTAAAACATAGTGAAGAGGATTTCAGAATACTAAAAGCTTTGGGAAACCACAGACTTTCCAGAGAGAAAAAAGAAAATTGCAAATTTTAACATGCTGAACCAGATTAGTGAGGTTTGCTTTCCATTACTCTCTGGCACTTCTTAAAACCTGGACTCTATGGATGTAAATGAAAACCTGGTGTCAAGCTAATTACATCCTCGGATTTTGTGGTAATTCTCGGCGTGTACCTCAATGCAGCCACGCAAACAGAGATCCCTGGGTTTGGTCCTTTTCTTGCTTTTAAGTGCTTCTCTTTGCAATGTTAATGATTAATTTTACCACAGATTATTGCAATTTAATAAATTTATTAATTTTACTATATTCATAAAGGCAAGAAATATAAATGTAAAAGTTTATCTAGTGTCTAGAAGAAATATAAAAGTTTATATAACTGCTAAGTATGATTCTTACGGTTTTCAACAATCCAAAGATTTCTCAGATATTTCTGAAAAAAATCTTAATTTATTGCCTTAAATTTTCTACCAGACACTTGTACCTTTCTGTCTAAAAAGAGATGACAGTTCTTTTCATACACTGAGCACATGCATAAAAGAACATGTGCTATTTATTAACAGCAGCAAGCATTTATTACAGTCTATCACGGCTTTCGAAAATAACATGACTTCATACACAGGAAAGAAGTGTATATGATAAGTTATTATTTCAGGGCTATTGTGAAAATATTTTAAAATGGGGCTACAACTATTTTACATGCCAGTTTTAATTAACCTAATTTCCAGAAGGAATTTGACCAGTGAACAAGTAAAGTATAAACTTTGGGAAAACCACTCATTTAAAACTCTTTATGGCATAGTAACGCCTCTAGTTTCAATACTTTATGAACTGTAGATGTGTCAAAAAACTTTTTACAGTTTACATTGAACATTTTGAAGGTCTATCTCAATTCCAATTGTAAAATGTCAATATTGGCTTTGAGCAAAATTAGCAAAATAACTCTTAGTTCCTGATCTCAATCTTTCAGTCTGTTCTGCCAAATGCTAAGGAGAGTGTAACAGCAATTCACAGTAGTCACAAACACTCAAGTAACTCCATATTCCACTGGAAACTTACCTATAGCAAAACATTATATTGTATTTTCCTGACATCAATATCCTGGTCATACAGACTATTTCTAACTTGGCTGTTCAGAAGTTTTCCATTCTATTAGGCTCCTCCTTCACCTAAGTAGATGGCAATATCTGTCTGATCTGTAAAGTATTGATTTTCCTGAGTGTTATAAGTAGAAGCTGTACTCAGTAGTGCCTTTGGTTTTCCATAATAGTGCAGAAAACATCAATGGAAGTGCTTAGCCACTTAGAGCTAGAGGGACCACAGGGAAATGGAGAAACCAGCAGAGAAAATTAAGAGTGGGATTGGAAACACAAAATTGACCATGGAAGTCACTCTCTCTTTTTCTCTCTCTCTCTGGACTTATCCATCTGGACTAGCATATACACAAATAGACAGATAGATATGCATATGCACACAGTCAAACATAAATACACACTTACATACATATGCATGCACGTGTGTGTATGCAAATACATATATGTGTATATATACATATAGTAACATAGAAATATGCATGTGCATATACATATATCTACTCAACAAAGAACTAGGTGAGGACTACCAGCTCAGGATATGTCACTGGCTTCAGGAATTCACTGGGATTGCAGAAGTTCTCTTAAAAGTATACCTGAGCTCATTCACCATTATACTGAAAAGCTCTTTGGAATTCCTGGAAAAAAAAAAAAAAAAAAAAAAAATTAAAATAAAAAGCACTATTATTGTGTACTTCATTATGAAAGACCTTAGCCTACACAAGCATGATTGCTGTGAGCACTCGTGCACATATGAATCTCATCTGAACATGAGAAAGACCAGGGTTTGATAAATTATCTGAAAAGCAGCAGTTTTCACTCAAAAGATAGTCAGTATTCCTGTCTATGTATACTGATGACAATAGATGGCTTTTCCTCTTTACAATGGAACTCAGAAAGGTGTTATGTCAAAAATGGTTAAATATAGTCTTACTAGATGTCTTTGAAATAATAGAGAACCTTGAAATAAATGTTTTTTCTCTTCAGGCCATGAATTTTTAGTGAGCACACTTGACATTTTCTTCCACCTATTTCGTTGTAGATAGAAAATCTTTCAAAGAAAGGAAAGGGTTTTCACAGATGAGCGCATGAGACCTTAATTATGATTAAAGTCAGATATTGAAGAAAATACAAGCTGACACAGGAGCTGGGTTTTATTACTGCAAAAGCCCCAGGCCTTCCATACTGCCTATAGGAAAATCTATCATTAACTGCCATCGGTACACTTAAAAGGTATTTATTTATCCACGATGATCCAACATTGAATAATCCTTATTCCAACCGACCAAAAAAAATTTTTTAAAAAATCCTGAAAATCAATTCCAAGAAAAATGGCAATTTTTTATATCAACTCTTCAATTTCATTGCAAAAGCACATAATCAATCCTTTCCACTCTTTCTCTCCGTTTTCCTTTGTACAGTTGACCACAGATGTCATTCTGCCCCCATCTATGCTCACATTGCCTTTACTTTATTTGGCAAAATTTTCTCAGGTCATGTCCTAATACATAAAAGTCACGAGCTTGTAAGGTCAACTCTGCACTGTAGAGAAATTAGGAAGCATTTCTCCAGCAAACTAGCCAGCTGATTTCTAGGCCTAAACTGCAAACTATTGTTTTAGTTTAGTACAGCGCTTTTTAGGAAATGTGTGGAAATATTGTCAGGTTGATAAAAGACAATAGAAATAAACATATCTTGGGGTAAGAGTACAAGAAATACAGGATAATGGTTTATGTATATTAGCCTTATTTGTACCAGGCCTAATACTGCTAAAACTTAATTTTCTGGGCCATGATGCAGGTCTATGCAATCAGTGGAACTGTTTGTAACAGCAAAGAATCTTCACTCAGTCTCTGAGGACTCAAAAAGGACATAAGTGGGAGGTGTCCCTGCCCATGGCAGGGAGGTTGGAACTAGATGATCTTTAAGGTTCCTTCCAACGCAAATTGTTCTATGATTCTATGATAAAGACAACTCTAGACTAATCTTTTTTGTTCTAACTGTTTTTCCTAAAATTAGTAGATATATTTACATTATTCTCATACAGATTTTTGGTAGATTGTCTCCTTTTACTTTCCGTGTTAAATTTTACTACTGCACCATGTTGTTGGCTGAATCTGATTTTTCTAGAACAAGTGGGGTTTTTCAGCTACCTAAAGACACATAAATGTTGTCAGTGTATTTGTTCATTTACTTGATATTCTTATAGCAAAGAACTGTTTTAATTTTTCAGAAAAATGAACAATAAATTTTATATTGAACAATAAAACTACCACTGAAATAATACAAAAGTAACAAGAGCTAAGTATTAAACACATGGTTGAAAATAAGGAGATGTCCTCCATTCTTTCCAAATCCCAGTTGGTAAGATTATCAACAAACTAAAAGTAAGGGTATGTAAAAAAGAGAGATGAGTATATTGTATGAAATACAAGCCATTACATTTCATTATTTTGGGTCAATGTTTCTAAGGTCATCTGTAATAAGAATAATTAGTTACCGAAGTTGAAGGTTGCAATAGAAGACAAACAGAAAAAAGACTTTTAATCTTGAGTTAGTAACTTTTTTCATTTTGCTAGCTCTCTGGGTGTTTTCAGTTCTGAAATACTTTAGATTTTCCTCTTAATAAATTCACATGTATTGCAAATCAGTATTTTTTAATGAGTTTAAAATCTTGATTACTCAGTATTATGATTAATTTCCAGACGGAATGTAGCTGAATTTGTAATATGCTATTCGATCCCAAAGATATTATTTCCCAATTCAAGAGTTCTCATCCGAAGATTCCAAAGTTCTTGCAAATAATAAACAAATAGTACATTCACAAATAATTAGATACCAAAGTATTAATAACCACTGAACGTGTCAGAGCACTGTTCAGAGTGCAAGTTGTGCAAAGAAAGGGAAGATAAAAAACCAGAGTGCAGATTAAAACCAAGAATCGACTGGAGATATTCTTTAAGATGTTATTCAGTGTCATGAGAAAATTCCTTTTCGGACTAGTAATGCTGAGATTCAACACTACATTAAAAATACAGTCTCCTATCTCTAGTCTGTGGTATATGGGGGTATGGAGAGCATGGGCTGTTCCTGCTGGTGTAAACAGCACAGCTGGATTTTTCTTCAACGGTATTTTTTTCCACATATTCTTTTTGGAGATTCTGTGGAAGATTTCTGAAAAGAGCTGACACACAACCAGAGCTTTCATCACACAGGAAATTCCATTATTAAAACACTTTGTCTGATATGCAATCAGGATAAAAACTCAAAGCATCTTTTTGTTTTTTCCACACAGGAAAACATGCTCCAATCTGATTTTAATAATGTCGACTGATTGGAGTTGCGTTAGTGAAGAATGGTAATTATTCACGACAAAGTCTCCTCAGAGAAAAAACCTAGTTTCATGTCCCACATCTCTATTCTCCCTTTTGAATTCACTGTTTGGTTCCCTGAGAAGACTACAACAATCTTACGTAAGTGAATATTCCCCTGCACCTGCCCATTCTGCTAGACACAAACATATGTGCCTAGACAAAAATCCAAATTAATTCCAAATCCATTAACCAAGTTTGCATTTTAATTCTCATACCAGATAAAAAGTGCTGCAGGACTACTTTTCCTTAGTAAATGGATACTGCAAATACTAATGCAAAGAAGTAGATTTTGGAAAGAAGTTTGTTATCCTGGGATGATATCCTTGACTTTATTAATAAATAAGTAAAAGTGATTATAGAATTCCTGGAAATAGCCACAAGATAGTGAAATATATGTCTTTCTAAATACATAAATATTTGCTTACATCTTAGCATAAAATATGTATTATCTGTATAAGTACCCATATTGCTTCTGTGAAGGTTAGTGAGATTTATTTTGATTTAAGCAAGGGTTGACAAATGAGAAACGAATGAAACTAACAAGTCTACGAAATACTTTATTAGGTGTGCTTAATAGATGTAGTGCTCTTCTGAGAGGAAATTTTCCTATGCATCTCTCAGCATTAACTTTGGACTTCATAATTCTCCTAAGTCTCAGTTTGTCTTTTAACTCTGTACATATCTTGCATACAAAAATAAAAGGGCAAATAACTCCTTTTTGAATACAGTGATTTGAATAGATTGCGCTCCCAGAATTTCAATAATTATTATTATAAAATGTGGCAAAATTCATCTTGTATGTAACTACAGCTGAAATATGTTAGGCATGGTTTTACAGTACTATACATTTTCCCAATCAGTTTGAAAAAGTCATCACAGAGTGACGTAACTATTCCATATATTATATTCAGTTCTTGTCTTTCTAGCTTTGATGTGTTTAATTGTTTTCTAGATAATTTCATAAACTGTCATTTTTTACAGATTTTTTGCTTTGGGAATAAAAATCATAGTACAAAAATACCACAAAAATAATCTAATTTCTGGTATTGTAAAGCCTTCCTACTTAAACCTAACCCCAACTGAGACCTATCAGGATTTCTATAAAAATCCTTTTACCATAGAGGGGAATATCCTATTTGATTTTTATATGATCAGATGTATATGCATACTGGATTTGTTTGCTTTTCTAATTTAATTAAGGTCTTAAACACACTTCACAAAAATATTGCATGTGAAAGGCAAAGGAAAAGCGATGTTATTCCTGTATATTGTTCATGCTTGCTAAGATGTACAGAAGGGTTTGGAGAGAGATGATATCTTTTGTATTTTACTATCTCTTACCAGATATCTGTAAACGGGCCAACACAACAGGACTCTAATCTTGGTTGGGGTCTTTAAGTAAAATCTACCGTCAACAATAGCTGATTATTAATCTTTCCTAGCATGATTTTAAATGACTATGAGAATATGCAGTTTGGACTAACACAGCGAAAGTACTTTTTAGTATTTTTATTGTTCTTTGCCCTCATGTGCTTAAATAATTCAAAACATAAGTGCTTACTCTTATTTCTTACTGCAAATTACATCTGTTCCTCATGAATTCACTGAGTAGTATGCATGATATTTGCTGTGCTGGATACTTTCCTCTGAAACATGCACTGACTGGAGATGAACTCTTATTCTGAAACTTGACGAAAGTTTTGATCCGTAACAGAGTTATAACAAAAGGTCTGCATTGGGCAAGATCTGAACTCACAGTCTGGGCAAAATCTTTAGACTGAGGTTTTTTTGACTGGAGACGTTTATCTAAACAGAGCAAGAGGAATATGAAGATACTGTACTGATGCATCAGCGCTGGTTCAAAAATAAGGTAAAGCTGCTTTCATTCCATGTTTTCCACAGCATTCTTTATACATTAGTCCTGTTATCAGATTTGCCAAGCCAAAGACACAAAAAAGAAAACAAAATACACACTCACAAAACACAACCCTTTCCCCCTCCCCAAAAAACACGTGTTTTGAGCCAATAACTTAGAAGTCATACACTGCTTATTCAGAAGACATTGAGATTGTAATTATAAGCAGAGCTGCAAAAGAGCCTGTGACCAAGATAGAAAAAAATTTCTTGCTCTCATGTCGTATAACCCAGGGTGGTCTGCTGGTGTCATCTTAAGGACGTGGATCCACAATGCAATATCATCCCTCTTGTCAGTGACAATCAGTTCTTGCTTTGACACGAAAACCCCGGAGCCCTTCAGCAGCACCTGCTGCAGTCACACTCATGCTCTCGCCCGCTCCAGGAGGGGCTGTGGGACTGCTCCAAGAGGACGGTGTCAGGACAGTGGCCACCATCTGGCAGAGACAAGTCAACTCAAGTTATGCTGTGAGGGCCAAAGGGGTTTAGGGAAAAACACCTCCCATCCACAGATGGAAGGAGCTTTACCATCATTCATTGCAGGACTGGGCTGCAGCAAATACGTGCAAAAGAGCACAGCTTTTGGGCCAACATAAAAACTTATTTAAAATAAGGTTTTCTGTCAGTTTCTTAAGACTGTTTCCCCCTAGGAACTGATCTATTCTGTACAAAATCTTGTTCCTCTTGAACTGAAATACAAACAACGATTAATTTTAGTAAAAAGTGGTTTAGATAATCCCTGTGTGACAAGAGGTGTCTGTGTGTGAAGGAAAGTATTTCATTAGGAGAATCAAATAGTCAGAGAAGCTCATCTAAGCTCTGCAATGGGAAACAAGTGCAGCTTAAAGAATGAAGCTCTTTTTCTTTTTCCGTTCTTCATTTCTGACTCCAAGATAATGACTAGAAACAGAAAAAGAACTTGATGACATATGCCCACTGCTCTGGAGCTCCATACGCTGAAGACTTGTTTGACTCAATGCTAACCTCTTCCTCCTTTCACCACTCCTAATACTGTCAAACCTGAGAATTTTTGTGTTGCACACTTACACTGGAGAGCTGCAGTTTATTTTTCTCTCCTGCCCATACAGTTGTATTCAGTGGAAAAACCTTCAGTACACTTAGTTAATGCATATCTCACCATAAGACACTGGCATAAATGTATTGATGATAAATGTCTTTCTTTTCTTTCTTACACATATCTGATGGCCAGATACCTAGTTCAGTGTACTGGCAAGTGCTTCTATGCTTCTCCTCTGTCAACAAAGTATGTTTCTCACACTGACTCATTTCTGTGGGGAATACAAGAAATTAGTTAATCAGACAACTAAAAGTACACTCTACATCATAGACCAATAATTCTTGCTAATTCTCCTCTCTGATTCTTCCTTTTCCCTCTTTTTGTTTCCTTTATAGACTTCAATGCAGGGTGTGATTAGACTTAATGGGAAAAAAATTTATATTTTCCTCATTTAATAATTTTCTTTGTGCATACCAGTGAAGGAGATGTATGATAGTAAGAAGTATTTAGTCATATTTCCAGGAAGTTAACTACAGAGCCCTAGAGCACATAAGCACGACAGTAGCCCAGTCAGAGCTAGTGAGATGACCTGATGTTCATAAACCTAAGACTGGAAGTTCATTCTGCTTCACTGTATTACAATGATCTCTGTACGAGGTATGGGAAGCAAATGAATTGTGTATCTTTTTAGTTAACTATTTCAAGGAGATTCCGATAAGCAATGATACTTCCTGCAAGTCAATCTCATAAAAAACCCCACGGTACCTACATTATAACAGTGTAGCATTAGCAGACAGTTCTGGTAACTGCTTCACAACAAACCACACTAGATAGTATACTTCATCTTACACAATAAAATGTGAAAACCTAGAAAAAAGGTTGACAGAGAGAGAGAGAGGCTAAGGTTAGTGAGAGCTCCACCTCCAAACTGATTTTGTATCTCCTGAACCTTTTATTAAACTACACCAGAGTAAGAAAAGAGAAAACAGATACAAACATATTAATTGCCAAAAGAAATTGTGCTAATAAAAGCTCTTCTTCAGCTAACATCATGTCAGAACAGACAAGGCAATTCTCATGAATGAGATCTTTTTAGGGCAATTTAAATTGAACAGAGCAAGGAACTGAGATCTGCAAGATTTTGTGTTCACTCGGCTTTTCATCTGGGTCTGCAGTTACCCCAGGGACAGACGCAAGAGAGTAGATAGAAAATAGCACACTGGCATCAACCAAGGTTGACTATTTTGGCTTTTTATATCAAGCAAAACTGAAAATTCTGTTTCTGGATAACATCTCATCCAACCTAATATACCTGCCAGAGAGCAGTACAGCTCCTTGTCCATGCAATTTCTGTTGGAAGCAAGGGTATCCCTTAAGGGCAAGAGGTAAGGTAAAACAACAGGACTAAACACATCTGTTTTCTCAGCCCCCAGCCAAGGCAGAGTCCTAAAGTTCAGATGTCACCACAGGATACTGCAGTTTGAATTTAACACCAATGTTCCTTAGGGTGACTCAGATTACAGCTCATATGTCAGCAAGGAACATCCGAATGCGTCCTAACGTAAATGTCTCACAGACATAAGGAGAAATTACTACTAACTTGTTTCTTATGTGTATGTGAAGACCATATTTAAAGCATATTTTTTAAAAAATATTTTCATAGCAATGAAATAATTTTTACTCTTCATGCTAGCATTCAGTTAAAAACCAACAATCACCTAAAAGACCGACAATTTTAAAAAATGCCTGTTTCATTAAAAAAAAAAAGAGCAACGAAGGAAGAATCGGAACGTACTGATGTGAAAGGATAACTTTCCACAAGAATTCTATTGTATTTCAAATCCTATTGCTTTTTGTGCATAGAAATCCTAAAAGAAAAAATAGTAACCGTTCACATTTATATATCATATGAGATAATGCATTTACTGCCTTCAGGTATTTGCAAGATTGCCCTTTTGCTAAGAGAAAATCAAGTATTGTTGCTTAAAAACCGAGGAGTATCAGGTAAGCTATGGATCTGTAGATGACATACTTTGACAGCCATACACAATGCTCTTGTTATAGGGCAAGGGCAATCAGTAAATTTAATTTAAATTTATTTGAAATTTACAATTAGTAAATTTAAAAGAATACTACAGGAGCTTTTTCATTGACCATTGCTCTTCTCCCATATAAGTATGTTTTCTTGTCATCTTTAATAAGGCAAATATATACATAAGGAGTTGACAACTATTTTCTAATTCCATGGTTTCGATATAAATGAACTGAGTTAGGAAGCTGAACTCAACCAAAATATTAGCGGCATAAATAAACATACTTCCTAAAAGGGCAGTGTGAGACAAGACTGTATTTTCTGCTGAGAAGAGACACAACAGTGTGATTACAGAAAATACATGGATTAAATACGCAAAATGCTAGGCAAAATGTTGACATTCCCATTTAATACTTTAGTGCAAATGCCATCTTTAATCAAAATGGATTTTCCATGATAGCTGTGCTGAAGATTTTTTAATGAGAATTTACCAAATCTTCCTTATTGTCTCTCTTTGGGAACATTTTTATATTCTTAGTCATATTTCAGCAATAGTTTTCTATAGTGTTTTGCCAAATAGGTCAGTTTCACTACATGGCTCATCACAGATTCTTATTTTCTTGATTGTGTGTATATAACTTACATGGTTAGTGTTTAACATTGCGGTTTTGATCTAAAATCCAAGGCTACCTGTTACGTGACATAATGATTGCACAGTGACTTCAGAAAGACACACACAGACCGTATTTTCTATGGTTTTGGAGATGACAGCATTTCACTTAAGAGCCAACCTTTTTCTCTTCTCTTTGTGAGAGTAGGTTAACAGAAAAGATGGCAGAATTTGTGGTTTTCCCTCAAAGACCTTCCCAGAAGAAATAGACTTCCCTGTCTTGCGTTCATGGAAGATCTACAAAGGGCTGCAGCTCACAGTATTGTCCAGAGGATATCACTTACACAAACAGGCAATATATAGACTTTTAGCTGTCCCTGGCTAACACATGCTTTGCAGGTTTATCCTTTTTATTATTCTTTTTCAGGGAAGAAAAGGCAGAAGTATATCTTACAAAAAAATCCCTGCTTCTTCACAAAACCATTTATCCCAATGCCGGCTAAAAAGGTCTAACCAATCCTCTCTCTTCTCATTCTCACTTCCTCCAGTCTCCTTCATCTACAAACTCTTTTATATAACTTCTATTTTTCAATACCACACTGCTCTGAATTGGTTCATACTCGTACTAGTTTTCACGAACCACATGTTAGTATCTCATCTAGGCACACTGATTTGTTTTTGGAGTCCCACAGGGCAGAAATGCCTTAGAGTTATTAACTACTGTTTCCGGAGAAGATAAAAAGTGTAATTTTGTTTGTAGCCACCTGCCAACTTAGAATTGTCAAAATTGCAACCAGCTTCTGATTTTAAAATTCACATTTTAATGATAGCCTATTGCAATCTCTGTTATCCTTTACAATTATTTAAATGCCAATTTTCCACTATTCATTCTTTACTTGGCATTCTCTCTTCCCAATACCTGGCACACAGTACTCTAGTCTCATCATATAACTTCATTCCATGGGGGCACTCCCAGCATTATGGTTAATACATTTATCTTTTCATTTTGTTTGCTTTCAAGTTGCTGCAAGGAAGAAGTACTGCAGAAATGAGACAAGATCCTAGAAGAATTTTGCGATCCACTCAAGATCTGAATGTTACTTAAATAGTAGCACAAATTCATCTAGACCAAATTTTGGTGGTATTAACAGCAAATCTGAAAATAAAAATGCTATGTCAAGAAACAGCTAGGCTACAACAGAAGAGTTGCTCTAACATTTAGTTATCCATCTGAAACTTCTATGACAAGAGAAAACAATCTAGCCTCATTCTATCATCTAAATCAGTCTGGTGGTGCAATGAAATGCCCGGTCTTACTCATTTCAAACTCATTCACGTGATACTGACGTATAGAACCTACTCTTTATTGATGGCATTAACATCTGGCATCTTGTATGTGGCTTTTGTAATGCTAAAAAATAGCTACTGGTTGCCCCTATAATTGCAATTATAAAGTTGTTCCAGATTTTCTACGGTTGATTTGATCTTCCTTTTGTGTAGCTGGTAGGAACATATTTGAGGAAAAAACCTCTAACCACACTGAAAAATGTAAACACAGAGCAGCAGATAAATGTAATTTTGTTTATTGGGACATGTCTGTGTTTGTCTAAATCACTGTGTGTATGATCAAACCCTGAATTTATAAAAGTAAATTTAAAGTCTTAGACGATGTGAAATATGTTTTCATAACATATTTGACAAACTTGTCTAGTAAGCAATGACCTTGGTTCTAAAGGACTTACTCTCTACAACAGAAAAATGAGACAACAAGTAGAACCAAAGTAACAATTTAAAATACTGGCCATGGCCGAGTTTGACAATAACCACTACTAATTACAACAGATCTATTGAACAGCGCATCAGTTACAAAGGTAGTTTGTGTGACTGTCATGCAGTTTCTAAGCCTTACCAAGGAGACGTATCTCATCTTTTGCGTTGCGTCTATAACTATTTCCTGCTCTCAAGCTTTCAACACAAGCAATTAATTCCAGTATGAGTTGCTGCTGATTTGACTGTTAGTTGAATCTGAGTTATTTCAGACTTGAAGCCTGAGAACATAGCACAGATTCACACATCTTTACCACAGGCTTTGACTCTTTGGGGGAAATATTAGGTAAGGTAAGTCACATTGCTTTCCCTGTCTGTTTCAGAAGGCCACTGAGTTTTCTTCCTTTCAGTATCTTCCCTGTATTAACATGATTACTCTTCCCAAAATAAGTTCTCCTACCAAAGTTATGTTAAAATCATGGCCTTTTTCTCCTTACAAAAGCTGAACTGGGCCACATGCACTGAAATTGTGTTTTAAACCTTTTCAGAAAGAACTCACTGCATCATTGTAACTAACAAAGTCCAAAGGAATCTGAGACTGTGACACACACACACACCCCTAGTAATGCCTTTATAAAAGATGGTGCAGAATTGATATTATAACCATTATTGCACTACTACTAGCAACTTGAGAATGCAATGTTCGGAAAATATATTTCCAGGAATTCTTCTTATACATGTACTTGTTATGCATAGTCTCAGACAAATCCATAAAAGAGATGGCAAGTAGGACAGTGCATTGTTTTGAAAACAGAAACATTTTGTATGAGAGCGTCCACATCCCTTTGGAATTTCAGAGTCTTTTGGTAATTCTGAATAAATAATGCAAGATTTGTAACATTTTTTAAAATATTTTCAGTATTTAAAAATTTTTTTAGTTCTTTTCCTTTCAAAGACACCTTAATATATGAACTGTGCAGCAATGCATAAGTCTTTAAGTTTTAACTAGGATTTAATTATTACTGGTGCCCAGACAGCCAGTCATTCCAATTACTGAAAGTATATACAGAAAGAAGTGCCCACTACCACAGCATGTAACTGTAAAAGGGTCTAACACATCTTTCTCTTCCTTGTTTGGTTTTCCCCCAATAGTGCTAAAATGAAGCTTGCAAGCCCTACTTTCAGTCACCAATACCCTGAAAACAATAAATACATATTGAGGGCAGAGGGGAGGGTAACTTTGCCATTAGTTTTTGAGAGTCTCACTAATGACAGGCTATAGATTTCTTCCTGGCTCTGAACTTTATTGAATAGACTATGAGAGTGTCAGTTCATAAATCAGTAGCAGCAATACTGCAATACCACTGCTGTTTCCTCGTGTCTGGGTGCAGAATCCTTCAGAAGCTTTCCACCCAGTCAGTCTACTGGTAACATTAAAATAGTAGTGTCTGCTTTTCTGAACAGATATTTCCATGTCTGGCAGGGGGCTAAGCTGAGTTCTTTTTTTGTCTTGTTTTTCATCAAGACACACGAGGAACAGAGTGTGATCCTGGAGCTGTCACTCAGCCTTAAAATGTGTCTCAAACAATAAAAAACATGGAAGCAGCGGCTTCCCATTCATCATTTGTTACCCAACCTGAATCCTTGCTGGCTGCCTTAGAGTCCCATGATATACAAGAGATTCCTACGGAAATGGAAACCTCTGATGACATAGAAAAGTTTTCTGGCAGTTGTGTGTGGGTGTGATCAGCACCTGGGCCTTCACTGGAGTGCTTTGGAAATGCTTATAATATGACAACGCTGGCAAAGCCCCTTTGAAATTTCAGTATTTCACTAATTCTGGGACCTTTTGAGTGTTACTTGCAATATGTTTAACTCAAACAACCACAGAACAGAAAATTTTCAGACATCTGGAAGGTTGTAGTACTCCTGCTCACACTTTCCACAGGGCTAACCTAGCCCAGGGAAATCTGCCTTGAAGGTTGATTTGCAAAGAAAATAAATTTAAGGCTTCTCTCGCTTCTTTATGGCACCTAAAACGTTCCTTGGTTTTCCATGATCAGTGTTGTTTACACATAGGGACAGAAACAGGTACGTTTACTTTAGAAAATGTTAACATCAACATTGCCACATCAAAGTATTCTGTGATTAAGGTATCATGCCAGATAAAGTCCACACAATGAAACTAATCCTCAGAGATGTCATTAGTCTATGACACAACTCAGCTACAAGCACAATAAGCTGTGATATGATTTTTCCAGATCACTATTTTCAGCAGACACAGGTCACACAAAATCCTGTTTGTTCAAAAGGAGAGGTTTCAGTTAAATGACCATTTCAGTTTGTCCTATTAATAAGCCAAGATTGCCTTACAAGATCAAAGACAGAACGGATTGGCAAGGGACAATTTACAACAGCTGCAGACAAAACAAGGCTTACTAGGGTCCACTGACGCATCTACAGCATGGTTTGATTGTCTAATTACAGTTTTCCTTTGGAAGAGATACAAGTTTCCTGGGGGAGACCATCAAAAGTGGTTCCACAAAAACTCATGGCAAGGGACATGAGGCTCAGTCTAAAAATGAATTGCCTGCTCCTAGGAGGCTCTGCACATACACAGCTCCTGTTAGATGTCCACATTTCAGCAAATGCTACAGTAAAGTACTCTTGTAAGACTAATTTTCATGTTGCGTAATTAAGCATTCAACACAGAATTTTTTTGCAATGTGAAATTTCTATAGAACATTTTTTAGAAGAGTACAATAAAGTTGTCACAGAATTGTTGTGTGCTTTGACAAGAGATGTCTAAAGCATCATGACTTGTGAAGCTCCTTGATATCTTTTTGAACTCAATTACATTGTACACAGTTGAATGTGCTTATGTTTCTCAGAACTGAACACAACTTTTGTGGTATAGAAAAAAAAGACAATAGTTCCTTTCTTCTTTAATATGCAGTTCAGAAGACCACCCATTAGAAAACTAACATTAAAAAGCTATTCTACTTGTCCTCAAATAAAATTAAGAAAAAAGATTTACTACAGATAACAAAAGTTTTATGTGCAAAGTTTTCCTTACAATTCTCTCAAAAACATAATTTTTTAGAGAAAATTACAGATTTTTCTAATTAAGTTTTTCAGATCAGATCCCCTGCACAGTCTTTTAAGACAACTTCCATGATACGTGATATCAGAAAACTAGCATTATGCTTCGTATTTATTTTATCTTTGGGAAAGCTGTAGCCGTAAGATAAAAAAAAAAAAAAAAAATCACATTCCTGGAAAAGAACCAAAGAAACTTACATATATACATTTTCTTTACTTTCTTTCTGGAATCAGTGATAGCAAATTTTTTTCAGAATTTCTGCAGTGATCTCCGGTGCCTAAAAGTTATTATTTTTTGCCATGGCTTCTAGATGCTGTTGCTTTCATACTTTTTCTACCTGTCAAAGAGAGAGTCTCTTTGTGTCCCGTTTTGTAGCTTATCACTTGACATTGAACTCGCAGGGGTGCCTCTTCCTGATTTCCTCTGCAATATCTCCTCTTTTACTGCAACCATGAATGGCTCCAGGAGAAGATGGAGTAAACCTACCCCACCCTAAACAAAATAATCTGTTTATATAAGAAATAAAAACCCCTGGCTATTCAGATATATGTTCTACCCTTATTTCTTTCCTCAGAGAGAAGCACTGCTAGAAGTTAATTCTCTATGCACTCTCTAGGTTTTAGAAAGTCTCCATACAAGTTGGGCCCATGCTTCAGACAAGTCCAAAGGACACTCCAAATTTAAGACTTACTTGGTAAATTGACCCTGTCCTGCTTACTTTAGGGTAAGCAGTACCCGGCTTATAACAGTAACTGGTAGTCACCTGAGCCACTCACCAGATCTAAATTTGGCCTCCTAGGGAGCGTTCATGTGATTAGATTCCAATTTTTTAGACTTTCTTGGCAGTTGCTGAAGTTAATTACAGGCCTTAGTTGTTTCTAAAGCCTGATTCTCCATGTTCTAAGGCAGGCACTTTACCTACCTAGTATGTAGAGTGTTCCGTTCACACAGCAGATGAGAATAGGTCAGTGTTGCTACGACTCAGGAACAATAATTTCTTTCAGTTGATGTTAAAGACAGTCCAAGGTGTGCCTCTTCAGAATTTGCATGTGAAGTTACAGGAGACAAATCCTTCCCCTTCTGCAGCCAGAGGCACCCATCTTGGTGTTCACATTCAAAGGAAGAAGCAAATTGCACAGGAAAAATATTTCATTACGTATTTGAGGAGAAAATAATGTGTTATGCGGGAGCCAGATCATTTACCTCCACCATCTAGAAATTCAATGCTTTTCCTCCACCAGATCATGTTCAAGGGGTTGAAAAACCAATATTTGTCCTACGAGACACAGTAACTCATGCTGACACACTAACATTGTGAATAAATAATGCAACTTCTACTGACGTGTCTTGCTGAAATGGCTGAATTAGCCATGTCATGCGGATAGGTGGTATGTCATATCTGTGTTGCATAATAACACCAAGTCATAAAAAGCAGCATTATGCCACTCCACAAAGTTAGAGGCATGGCAGAAGTGACATTTAGCATTACCTGCGTGTGTTAGGGAAATGTTGAGCCAGATATACCGCAATACCCTCAGGTAGTTAAGACACGGTTGTTGGACATGAACACCTACACAGACCTGTGCCTGTGTCTAATCCAGTCCTGGCAAAATATTTGCTTCTGTCTTGACACCCTGGCAAACTTAAGCCAGAAATACTACAAAAGACATAGCTGAGCAAGAGTACTGCTGAAGCACAAAAATCATCATCACCCAAAAAAACAGACCTAATGACAGTCAGTAGCCAGTGCTGCTAAGAAGAAAAGTGTTACACTCTGTGGCAATTTCAAGGAGAATTCCAGGAAGGATAGAAACTGGTCACTGGAGAAAACAGTAAAGCAGGGAAGGAGCTGGCCAGCTGGGTAGCTGCGTGCATATGGGGAGTAAAAGTTCAGCACAAAACAAGGTTGGTGGGGTCAAAGCACAGGATGAAGCAGTTCAGTGCTAATTCAGGTTCTCCTGCACTTTGTTAGCTGACATATACAGGTATGATCTCCTTTGCTATTAAGGCACATTAGTCTCTGGAGCAAATATGCATAATAATTATCATTGACCCCTAAGAAAACATAAAATTATCTTAATTGCACAAAAGGGAGTCAGGCAAAGAAATACACAGGTGATATGTTTTCTCTTAACAAAAGACCCACACTGCTAAGTCACTCTAGACAATCCCTTTATTTTTAATGTAGGTAACTCTCATAGTATTAGGTAAGGAAATATCCAAACTGCATTGCTGAAGTGTGAGTAAAGAGCAGGAAGGTGTGGATAAGTTTAGCTTGGATTAACCTGTTCGCTTATTAGCCACTGCGTGCCGTGTTTTGAGCCAATATGGAAAGGTCCTATGCAGCTGATGGCCATGCTTATGATAACCATACTACTATTGGCAATCAAATTTTAAACTGGCTCACATATGTCTTTACAATTACAGTCATACGTCTTCCAACTTAGTCTCTGTATTCTGGTAAAAAAATAAATAATGCTACAGTTTCCATCTGGTTTTACATGGAAACATGTGGCAAAGTGGTGTTATTTCAGAGAAACTAGTCTTATCCTTATCTATGTCCACTTAATCTACTGGGGTTTCTTAATTCCATTTGCATTTCAATAATTCTGATGTCATTTTGACAGATATGATAGTTCTGTCATTAACCAAAAATGCGACATAACTTGTCCAAAAAGAGTAGATTCCATTGCGATAATTTGCAGAGCTGTCAGTTTGGTTTGGTACACTAATCTCCCTTTCATTCTCTGGTGTTGGCTGAAGTCAGACACTGAATACTTAATTAACTGAAATGATTGTGGGAGTGAACATTTTCATGATGTATATAAGGCACAAAATATAACAAGTCAGTTTCCATCCTCTAATAGCTGGCACTTATTTTGTGAAACTCCACACTTAAAAGAAACATAAAGAAAACCATAGGTTTTAAGAGCGAAAGAGAAATCGTACTCAGGGTCATTTGGTGAAGATGGACAAGACATTTTTATTTGCTATACTCCTAATGGGCAAAAGTGCTCATGACACAGTTCGGACTCGAGGAAAAGGTTTCATCTCTTTTTTTATTAATTATTTCCTTAAAGCCATGGTCAGTGGTCTAGTCCTCTATATTACAGGCAAAATAAGGAGATGGAGTGCAGGAGAAATTGTTTCAAAGGTTTGCTGCTCTGAAACTCAGCACATCTTCAGTATTGAGAAGAAATGGATTTGGGGTATAATGTTAAACATTCGGAATGAGTCCAAGGAAGTGTAGAATAAGGTGGCTTTTCATGGCATCAACTTCTGTTATCGCATAACAGGTTCAAGTACGGATGTCCTGATCCTTGGGCACTGTCAGGCTGGCAGACAGATGGAGCATCTCTGCTATAGCCCCACTCAGATCCTGGTCAAGGAGAGCCCTGTGTTCTCCACTGACTCTCTTTGGGGTTCAAGGAGGCTGCACATTTGAAATCCACTCTCAGAGGGTGAAAACAGGCAGTCCCATGCCCGATGTGCCCAGCCAACAGGACAGCCAGGTGTGTGATGGCCCCTTTTGGAGGGGCAATCTGACCTCTCACAGGATATCCAGTCAGAGAAGCTAGGCAGGTCTACCTCCCTTTTCCAAATGTAAGTAGCCTAAAGCTATTAGTGAATGCTCAAGCTGAGACTAGTTCTTCCTGTGTGTAGTGTAAATCAACAGGAGAAGGTCTAAAATGAACTGTAACACGCAATTTATGCTTTCAGAGTCTTTTATCTTTCTAGTTCCCTAAAGTAATGGAGTAATTACAGATAATTATTTCAGAGAGTATTATCTAATTCATACTGTGAATCTATACGACAGCTGATATTCATTTAGCCAACAAGCACAGCTATTTTTAATTCCTATCTAGTCTCAGTTCAGTCTTTCAAAATAAAAAAGCTCACTACTGATTCCACAATTCTTTGTGCTACTGGCAAAGTACTGAGAAAACTTAGGTGGAAAGAATGCCTATGTTTAGCAAAATTATGAATATGTTTCAGTAAATTTTATCTTCAAATTAACAGTAGAACTTAATATACGCACACTGAGGCTTTAGAATTAGAAAAAACAAGGATTAAAGTATATTTAATTTCTGACTTCTGAAGGCAGAAATATTATATTTATCTATGTCTTTTCTATTTCTGTCTCAGACATTCAGATAATTTGGGACACTTTTGTCAAAACCCGTCTTTTACTTTTTTCTACAAAAAATATTTATTTTGTGAAAGACATTTTCACCTAGCACTGAAAATGCTTCAAACATTATGTTACAACTGCCATTTTGATTCCAGTTCCCAGCTGATTGTGTGGTTGGCTATGCAGAATGTTTTTGAACTGATATGTTTACTAAATATAAAGAATAATTGAATCCATTCTAATTATTTATGTGATAGCTATTTTGGATGACTCAGAAATGTTTACTTAGAACTCTTAAAACGTGCTTAACTTTTGTTCTTCTGATTACAACTGTTTCATTGCAAAATAATTCCTTCCTTTCATGGATATAAAAGATACTATCAAGTTTCCCTTTGTACCTCAGCTATGAGATGTTGTAAAAATTAAAATAGCCCTACATAATAAGGAAATGCAAATCTTACAGACCTATTAATAGAGACCAATGCATATTATTTCTTTATTGTTTTATACATTTTAATGTATTATCTGTATTAGTAGTTCCTAGACATTTAAGTCATAAAAACAATGCAATTAATTAATTTACTCTTCCATAGTTTTCAAGCTGATTTATGATCAACAATGAATGTCCTTTCCCAGATTATAAGGTCTCCCAGAGCCGTAACAGTAAAATAATAAACAGTGGATAAAGTGCAAGTTAGATTTTGTATTGAAGATGAACATGCATTTCCTCCAGAATGACGCTATTGCTTATGCTTGTACTTAGCATATCCTAAGTCTTATTCAGCCTTCAGCTACACAAAGTCCAGGTTTCAAAATTCAGATTTAGCTAGATTAACAGATATATATGACAGAGAGGACCACCACAGTACCGAAACTAAGGTATGATAGCTGTTGCTGGTTCTCCGTGTTTCTATCCATGTACTAGCCCAACAGCAGAGACGTATGAAAATGAATAAATGCAATTTTCTTATTTCTTTTATATTTCCTGATTATATTTAAAAGTAACTTCACTGCAAGACAAGGCTTGGAGTGCTCCCAGACCTTTATGAACTGAAAAGCCATTATTAGTAAAAAGAACATTTATAAAGAAACAGTCTGACAGAAATGCCTGTTCTCCTCATTCATAATATGTCAGATAATTTGGACTGACAGTCATTTTAAATACAGTTATTTTTCATTGCTTAGGCTGCTTATTCACTTTTTCCCCGATCATTCAGTAAAGAGAAAGTTTTTTGGATTTAGAACACTCTCTTTTATATCTGGTTAAAAGACCCAATCTTGAACTCATTAAATCCAGGTAGGAAGATTCCCACTGGCTTCAATAGCTGGTGATTTTTCCCTGCTTAGGTCACTGACCCTCATAGGTTCCCAAACACATTCATAGAAATTCCTTGGGGAGGGAGAGTTGCATTTCTGAGCATACATTAGGACAAAACAATCTGTATGGTGAGACAGTCAAATATTCATTGCAGAGGGATCTGGAAACTGTCATTGCTTCTTATCTTTTCCTTTCATATTTTATTTTGTAAACTCATTCAGAAGGCAGTTCTATATTCTCCTAACAGAAGAATAACTTCGGGAAGACAAAAAAACCTGCGCTCATCTTTGTAACGTGAGTCATCTTTAAAACCTTTAAAAGGCAGCAAATTGACAAAAGCCACTTATATTGCTTTCAAATCATGTTATACACTTTATGATTGAGTTTTTTCTCCTGCTTTTTCTTATTTGAATGATACCCTTACTGACAACTGAATGAAATTAGCATTTTGATTTTACTGAGGGAGATCCCTTAAGTGACTGGGAGGCATTCGCAATGACAACGTATTTGCAGCATTGACCTGTATTGGGGAATATTACTAAAAATGCTTTCTTTATAGAACAAGGAGCACAATAGTGGAGTGGAGAGGACAACAATTTTGTCAGGTTTTACACACTGAGTAGAACAAGGTGCGTTGCTGTTACAATTTACCAAATACCGAACAAAGCTTCAGTCTGAGTGGATTAAAAACTTAATGCACTCTGCTCAGAAGTTGTGGTTCAGTAAAATTAACAGCTTCCTGGCTTCCCACTCTCCTGAAATCATATTTCCAAAGCACACAAACATGTGTGAGCCCACCCTTCTTCCCAATCTCATCTATTTACCACAGTCAGCAGAATCCTACCCAAATAAGCAGCTTGTTGGCATCTTGCCAGTCGCTTGAGGGCTGTATCATGCTCGTGCAAATGAAAGCCCTGTCATCTGAAGCAAGGGGCTACAGCCCAAGAGGCTGCAAGTTTCAGCAGGCAAGCCACCATCTTGGACTCTGCAAGACAGATAATCTGTTTTACTCTAGCTATTCCATTCAGTATTATAATGGCCTTACATTCTGCAGGAACACAATTCTTGTCACACCTCTGGTTTATTTTTCTCTCCTTCTATGGAGTTGTTTTCTATTCAAAGGAAGTGCATTCTGCCCTTAGTATTTGAAGGGACTGGGAGGCCTCTTGCTATAATTTTTGGTAATTTCACATTCGAAGCCCAGTGAGCAAGTGCAATGGCGCTGAAAACTTCAGATAAAAGTCATTTTCTTCACATCATGTTGTTTGTGTCATTGATTTTGCAATCAGATGAAATTGAGATGCTCGCCAAGAACTTCCCAGAGGCTGTGTTAGCTTTCTCACAGTTAGGCAGCCAGTCCAAGGCACGCACCCTGGTCTCCCATCCAGACATGGGGATAATGACCTCTAACTGAGGAAGGGGTGTCAATGCTGCAGGAAAAGCCCTCCCTTTCTCTCTCACTACCACTGAGGAAGCCTAGACAAGATGCTTGACTTCCACACACCTAGGACTGGACAGAGGAAGCCTACTGGCTCCACTGCTATCTCCCAGGGGCCACAAGCATGCATTATGTGCCTGATAGCCCAGTCCCAGTGCTCAGTGCAGGTATGCACTGCCAGGTGCTGCTGACCAAACATACTGAGCAACTCAAGGAAGAAGACAAGATAGTCTGATAAAGGAAGAGATAAAGGCTTTGTGAGAGAGGAGCAGAGTGGAGAAAGTTCACACAGGACCTCAGGACCAGGTTGCTACATGGGGTGCTACCACATGGACTCCACGAACACTTCATGCAACACACAACATGTGCAGCATCCAACAAGTCTCACAGAAAGAAGGAAAAGTAAAGAGGATGATGCCCAGGAGGGAGCTGCAAAAATGCAAGCCAGAGATTGACACTTCCACAGTGTTGTCTGGGATGTTGCAACAGCAGAACAAACTGGGTTTGAAGGGCAGATGGAGCAGAAAGGGTGGGAATGAAAGCAGCTATTTGCAGTTGAAACCATTCCCACTGACAGAGGAATATGCTGTGCCCTGTGTGTGCCTGATGTGGTTTAATGCACCATGAGACCTCTTAGGTGAAGTCTGAGCTTGAGTAACACCAGAAAAATAGCAACACCAGGCCAAAGAAATACATGTAGGCAATATGAATCAGATATCCTTGGATCACAGGATACCAAAAATACCCTGGATCTGAATCATGCCATTGGGACAAACACCATTAATTAGAAAAGTCATAACACCTGCTTTTAATGATACAGGCTTTTAGACAAGTCCTCAGGGGAGAAGGCTTCCCCTGAAATCTCCTGGTATGTACTCAAAGATTAAGTGATTCTTGTTAGGATAAGCATAAATTTGCTCTAGGGGAGCTAGGGTCTCCAGCAGCTCTGGAGAGCTGTCCCTGTGTTACAGTTTGTTGAGCTCTCATACTAACACCAACCCACCCTGAGCTCCCCCTACTTGTACCAGCACATTGGCAGGGAGGCCACATGTGAACATACAGTTGGAGCAAGACAATGAGATATTGCTGCAACACCTCAGTTTTGCTTTTATCCTGGGCTGCAATACATCTTGTCCTAGAAAAGTTAAAAAAAAAAACACAACAAAACACTCCTCGACTCAATGCAGACACTGAAGCAATCTGCGACAAGGGTGCAGCTCTTCAGCATCCTACACTGTAGTTTGAGGGAGGAGCAGTGCCTGAGCAAAAGGCAACAGCAACACGTTTAGTCACACGTGCCTCAAAATTACTTGCAGGCGTCGTTTACAAAATCTATAAAGAATTCTTTTAATGAAGCATCAGTTTAGATTATGAAACATAGAATCCTCTCGTTTTGCGTGTATCACATAAGTCATAACCTTAAAATACCCAAGAGTGTGAGTGTGCTACTGATCTGCATATCTGCAGAAAATAGTTCTTTGCTCCTAAAACTGTAGAGTAACTCCAACTATGTCCACTAGATAGCTAAGTAGAATTAATTTACCTGTTAGAGTATGTGTGTTCAGTTTATAGGTGAGTATGGTTCAACTTAAAGGCAAAATTTGATTTTAAGGTTTTTTCTAATATATAATCTGATCAGTGGCAGTAGTTTCTTGCAAATGACATTTCTGGGTAAATATATATCTTTTTTACTACAATTGTTTTATTTTGCCCACAACTGGATGGGATATTGATGCATTATTTTCTCTGTTATATATGATCTTTTTTATTTGTTTTTTATTTGGTTTTTAATGTTTTTTCAGTTATATATTTTTGTAGCTCGAAACTGTTAGATATTGCGTCTTTGGCTTTCATTGTCTGATAAAATGTTCCATTTATTCTTGTAGAAAAAACATTTCAGTTAAGGTTTTATAACCACATGGGCAATTTTTTTTTCCTCTAAACAACACAGAGGCAAGCATGCAAGAACATGTTGAGGATGAACTGACAAGAAATATAAACCAGTTCTTTTTCCCATGAGTTACATAAAACCTTGCTGTTTTATATTTGTTTCCCACTTTAGGTTAACCTTGCTTACTAGTGCACAGGCTCTCAAATTAACTAATTCTTCATCTCATAATTTACTCATTGGAATTTGCAAGTAGTGGTAAATTGACATGAAAAATTTGAAATAACATCTACACATGTTCTATATCTTTGTATGAGTTCAACAACATTTGTACATGTGGTATTTGTAAGAGATAGATTTCACCTAATGTTTTGTTTAATTAACTTCTTGAATTTTTCTTCTGGTTTATAGGATGTTGCTCTCTGGAAAGCATGCACAAAGAAGCAGCAATCAAATAAATCTGGATTTAGTATTCATCAAAACAAACATTCTCCATAGTTCATCCCTTTTCCTACAGTACCCTTCATAAATGTTCCTAGGCCAAATTTTAACACTGAGAAACTCGTGGTTATTCTGAAATTTGCATTTATGGGTCCAGCTAAGTAACTTTATTGAGTCTCCTATCTTGTGTGCTTAACAGTTTTTGAAGTTAATTCACTTTTTAAGTTGTCCAGGCATGATTCAAAGGTTTTAAACTTATTTTGCCTATTTCCTCTAACTCTGTATATTGTGCAGGCTAGAGAACACCCCTCATTTCCCCTTAAAGGGAAGTTCTGGCATTATTTCAAAAAATCCTCCACAAAATCAAAACAATACAAAATAAGAATTCTGGTTATGTTTTCACACATTAACTGTATAAGTTACTATAAACAGCATACATTAGGCTGAGTTTTCTCTGCTTGTATTTATAAAGCAGTTGTCCTCCCTTCCCCCAGTTTCCATAAAACAAAAAGAACAATTATGTGAAGGGAGGTCAGCAATCTAAAATATCAGAAGATATATTCTAGGAAAAAGGATCTGGAACTTTTTGGAAACATTCTCAGGCTTTCCCAGAAAAACAGACATTTTATCAAAACTGAAAAGTCTGCAAACCACATTGGTTTCTAAGAGTTTTAACACAGAAGTTCATCTTTTCCCCTAAAGTTGGGTGCTTAACATACTCATAGTTATGCTCCCTTTCTACCTACATCCATGCAACTATGCAATGCCTTTGAAATCTATGCAACCTATAGATAAACTATATGCTATATGTATCATAAAAACTTTCTGTTATGAGGAAGAGAGGGTTTTAAAATGGCTGAAGGGTTGAGTAAATATTGTGTGTCTGAGATCTTTTTATTGTCAATGGATGGAGCGAGATTTTTCAGAGCATCATAAAATAACAGTCCTGTATTATCTCTCCTTTTGAAGAAGTTCTATCCCTCCTTAATACTGAAATGTTGAAAGAGTTCATTTTCTTTTCATTTTAGTTAGACATAAACTGTGAAACATCTAAATTCCTCACAACTGAAACTTATTTCAAGACATTCTAAGTAGTTCAGATGTTTGTGGTTCCAGATATCTTGACCTTGGGCTAGAAACCTCGGGATCACACATTTTCCCATTCATTCTTTCAGTTCTAATTATCTTCTCATTCTTTTGTCTGCACTCAGGTAAGAAAAAGGTAAAGGTAAGTCTGATTTCACAAAAAATATTGGTTATTTCCTTAATTTGGTCTAAGGTGGTTTTTCTCATTCTTAAGAGGTGGGGAACAGAAAGAGAACAAGTTTGTGGAGTGACTCGCTCTCTGTTTTCTAGGAGAAAGACGTGCCCTAGAGCAAGATTTTGAGCACAGCCATGGGAGCTGATTAAGAGGAATAGGATGTCTCTCTCTCACTCTGTGAGTTTACATTTTAGAAATATTTATAATCAGAATCCTAAAATCAAAGTGCATCAGAGTACAACAGGTTCGAAGGGAGTGCCCAAATCCAGCATGAAAATGACAGCATGATGTACTTTAATACTCACTATCACAACACCACTATCAGTTGTAGAGCCAGATTAATAACAGGTTTCAGGATATGGGGGAAGTAAGTCTATACTTTCCAAGATTCACCTAGACATTTTTTAAGACAAAATGCAGCAAATCTTCATGTTTCACACACTTCTATCTTTAACCTGTCATGATAATTTTTTCCAAGCTGACTTGTTTCCAAGAGAACTTATGTAATCTGGTCAATTAAAGAACAGCTCCATTCCCTTAGTATCCAGAAATTCAAAGAGCAAGTGAAAAACCTTACATATGATTTCAGTTGAAGAACTGAAAATATTTAGGGAACTCCCAGATGTGTGGTGATAAAACAGCTGGATTATTAGTAGTGGCTCAGTGCACCCCAGTTAGCATATAGTCTACTAATTTCAGAGGTGAAGTGAGAAGTAGCTAAAACACTAACAGCTGCATTGGTAATTTACTACTGTCTTATTAATACTTCATCTCCTGAAGTGCACAGTGCATATGCGTGTGTGTGCGTGTGCACCTAATTTCATATCTGTCTCTGTATAAACACATCTACATAATTACAGAAACACAAACATGTACAAAAATATACTGGGTTGATATACACATATATATCTGTAAAATATTGTGATGAAAAAAAGGTTTTCTAGCTGTAGTTAACACTACTGATGAAGAACAATCTAACACATTATATTCCACTACATATTGGACCGTACTTTCTAACTATTGGATGAGGTCTAGTTTAAAGTTAGAGCCAGAAAGTATCACTGGTGGTTTTATTTTACACATTTTTTATTTTGATTTTGGGGCGATCTTCGGGATAGAAATCATGTAATCTTCTATGTTTTTATTTCCGTATAAAAATTTCTGAGCACAAGGCCAAACAAGCGTAGGGATTAAATATGCCTTTGGGTAGCATGGTTTTGTAGCTGATGTTAGCACACACTTGGACAGTAAGACCTACAGTGATAAGAAGATTGAGCTCTTCTAGGACATTCCCTGTCACTATGTGACTCATATGGTTGTTTAAAAAAACCAAAGTATGTTAAGTAACCAGGTGCACAGCTCTTGCTTCCTTCACCTGCAAATAAAATCTAACATCTTATTCTACATGTGACAGGCAAAGAACAAGCACACAGCTGTCGGTTTCCATGGCCTAACTGACATTAACTACTGTACTTCATCAGCTTGGAACCACACGTCCACTGTCTAGCATTACTAGTTTCTGGAGTACTGTATAGGCTATAATTTCAATCTAAATAATTGCTGATAGTGTGCAGGCTCTTTTTTTCCTTTTTTCCAGCCAAGGAGAATCACTCTCCACGACTTAATCTATGGAGGACTCACTCGTCAAAAAAAAATAAGATGGAAACAATGTATAATATGATGCAGGCATGAAAGGTTCCAGATGTCTTTCTTCATCAGTTCAAAGTATTTTAAGTGTGTTTTCTCAGATGCTGTGTACAGATAAATCAGAGTATTTAATTATGATGATAAATTGCTTATTGCGTGGTACCATTTTTTATACATGTAACAATAACACACTTGCAGGATATTCAAGCAGCAAGACATGTGAATAACTTACCACGTAACTGAGCCATAATACACAAAAAAGTTTGAAAAAATATTTCTTTGAGTGTCTTCAAATTCATAACACATTCTATGCCAAAATGTTTCCCTTTCTTTTGAGTCTGATAAAAGCTCTTGAAGAAGACTGGACATTGCTAAAAGGATATGGAAGACAGGCACATGAACAGAGTTTCTCACTTGCTATCTTTTCTAATGACTTAAAGATCAAAAGGTGTTGAAACCAATATAGACCTTTCACATCATCTACTTTCAAAGTGAAACAAAAGAAATTTTCTTAATTTCAATGTATAAATAGTTGTATTTTTAAATTTGACTTATCGACAATGCAAAGTACTTAGACTGGTTGGCTTTCTAGTTGAGACAATCACCTAGAGTTTTAATCTTTCAGAGTTGAAAACATAATGCTTTACATGAACAACTGGTGACAGTGACTGGAAAGAGGTGAGGAAATGAAAAAACACGTGAAATTTAAAGTTCACAGATAACCTACTGAATCATGTTTCTTTTAAAATTTAATTTTGCTTTGTGTTGAAAGAAACCAAGAGGTATTCTTTAGCTGTAAACAGCTATGATTCCAAAATAGCAAAGAAGTCCTGAATTTGGTGTTTTTAACAGTGTCACATTTACAGAGCAATCTGCCTTTTAAGCATTCTTACAGCCCTGTTGTGAAATTCCTATCACGCTTCACATGTAAGTGTAGCATTTACCTTTTTCACTTCGACAGGAATGTATGACTTTCTTTCAAGTAATTTGGAGACCACCATCATGAACATCCAGTAAAAGGGAAAACATCGCATTCAGGTTTTAGGTTTTGTTTATTAAGGCATTATTCATGGAAAATCCTAGTCTGTCCTTTCAGAGGGTGCTACAGAAGCTCTAGGTACAAAACATATTTGTAGCTATTTTGGGCAGTGATGAACTACTTGCAGTGAATTTGTGCTTTGGCTAAATACATGCTGGGCTAACAAATTCTTCTTTTCACACTAGAATTTCACTAGCACACTGAAAAACAATAAACGATTACGTTTTGTGAGCAAATTAGAGAATACGGATCAACATGCGCTTTGTAGGACCCAAGGAGTCTTCGTAGGATTGAAACCTGGAACTCTCCACACATGGATATTGTGTTGCAGCAGAAAAAGTATTGGTTTAGCGTACTGAGAAAAAATGACTAATGGAATAAATCAGCAACACAATATAACCCCCCAAAAAAATTCATAATCGACATCAACGCTCCTACAGCAACTTTCATTATTATCCCTATTTTTAGAAAATCTTGAGGCCTGAAATCAGATTTTACAGTTTTTCCAGTTACTATATAGAGACAGATCAGTCCAGCTGCAGTGACAAAGTACAGGATAAAGCAGTAGAATCATAGAATGGTTTGGTTTGGAAGGGACCTTAAAGACCATCCATTTCCAGCCCCCTTGCCATGGGCAGGGACACCTCACACTAGTCCAGGCTGCTCAAGACCCGACCCCACCCAACCTGGTCTTGATCACTTCCATGTAGGGGGCCACTTCCCTTGGCAGCCCTGGGCATTAGATTACCCCTCTTTTATAAGTGGGAGTTGGCTCATGAGGAGATGAAGACCTACACCTGTGGTCATGCTGAACCACGTCATAAAAGTGGAGCTAAGCTGAAATTCAACTTCAAATCTAGGGACTGCATTTAACCAAATGACATCTCACTGTATGCATACTTCTCTGAATGTAGTCCAATGATACCAGACCTATAAGACTGCATTAATGCAGTGCTGAGCCAAGAATAAGAAACCATCTCTATCACAGGTGGCACTCCATGAAACCCAGGATTACACTTTGTAAGTACATGGCAGTTTAACATTCATTTTCTGTTTCCTTTACCTTTCACATTTCGTCTATTTCATGACACGTGTAAGAGAGAAAAGTGAAAATTTTGCTTTTTATACAATGGTGGTGCTGAACCATTTTTGCAAATCCTTCCCAACTACTGACTTTGCTTGTTATATTTTTTCTTGATATACCAACATGGGCACCTCTTTATATAAACTGTTACTGCAATGAATTTTTTCTAATAATTAAGTGAAAGACTAATAAATTGTAAAGTTGATTTAATTCTCTAAAATTGCTCTCCTTTGAGACAAGATTCTTACAAATGAAAATACTACATTCCCGACTGCATAAGCTGCCAACATTTCAATGGCATTATGTGTTAGCAGGACTAAGGGTAGACTTTACTAGTGTTGTGTCTTTCTTTTTATTATAGGATTAGACTGTGCATCCTCAGATATCAGTCCTTAGGAATTCTATATGAAACAAGCTATTTCTCTAAGTGTTAAAGTTGAACAGATTTTTTCTCCATTATGATGATAATGAAGGGCATTTTGTATTATTGAAGTGAGCCAATTCAACAGATGATAATATCCTCAGCCATCTACCAAATCACAGAGTGATGCTATGCAACTAATTAAGCCAACAGGTATGTAGTCAGTCGTTATGCACACTGTATATTTTTCACAGTTAAATACAGACCTGAGAGTAAAGACAAATAAAGACCAGAAACCAAACCTTTCAGGTTAATCTTTAAAAAATTATGAGAGAGAAATATTTCATGTTGTTCCAACAGTAGGACAATGTTCTAAAATTTCAATTTAGCTTCAGTTTCTCAGTGTAAGCAGCATGTAAGACATTAACATACCTTTCTTTTTTCCTCACATAAATTCAAACCCACCAATCTTGCCTGACAAAATTGCATAACTTTGTTCCATACACCTTTTCATTTTCTGTTTTATTTTTTAAATCACCATTCAACACTCTAGATAAATTAGTAGCAGTTTATGGCTTAATATTCACAAAGGACATACTTAGAAAAGACATTTTTCTGTATTGTATATTTCTTCTGTATTAACAATCAAACATTTTACTGCTGGTTGGTTTTATCTAAATCTATTTTTAAAATAATTTTCCTCCTACTTATGAGAAAATAATGCTATTGTTGGCCAGAACATTTACTGGTAAGATACATGCTCACATCATCATAAAATATATGACTGGTAGATTAAGTGCTAGGGAAAGAAGATATGGTGTTTAACAATAAAATTTAACTGTTGAGAGTTGCAAGAAATAATCATATCATAATAATATTTTAAATTAAAGGAGTTTAGGATCACTGATTAGGTTTTTACTGTTACATTGACACAAGGATCACACTTTGCCTTTTGATTCTGTGTTTAACTTCTAGCATTGTCATTGGGAAATTACAGAAAAAAAATATTATCAAGAAATACTTCTTTATAAGATGTTGAATGCATTTCTATAGCTAGTCATCACGGTTTCACTGATAAATATTTCAAGTATATTCCTAAAGAGGAACACTAGTGCCCTCGCTCTCAACTGAAACACCAAAGAAAGAAGAATATCAATGAACAAAGAAAGAAAACAAAACAAAACAAAACCAGCCCTTTTCTCTTTCTTAGACCATTAAAAAGAAAATTTGACAAATGTGAAAAATAAAGTTGCATTGAAAGTACTTGAAAATGCCCTGTTAAAAGTATTGGTATATCTCATGGTATGTGTAAACAGTGGTTAAACCAATTTACCTTCTGCAGGACAGGAGGCTGCAAAGAGCCCAGCACAACCCTTGACAACAGGCAGGACCTCTGCCAGCCTTCTGTATCTTCCTCCCTGAACGGTACTTTGAAGCTCTGTACCCTGGCAGCTCAAAGGCAAACGTGACATTAGCTGCAGAGGCAAAGCCATGTCGCTGGCTGCATGTGCCCAGAGCCCTTGCACCACCACCCTACCAGGCTGATCTCCATGCAGGGACACTCCCTTCACTATCTGAGCACCACGAGCCACTGATGAGGAAGTCTGGGTTTGCACACTAGCAGATACAACTTAAACATAAATAGCGGTTTGGGTCTCACTTCACACTACTACATTTTAACCCCGTTTCCCTAGGAACACTACAGACACACAAAAACTGTTAGCTGCTTTCAGAAGTACTGTACGTTACAAGAAACACACAGTTTGTTATGATGAAAAGCACAATTTATCATTTGTTCAAGTCTGTCCATGTAAAGTTGCCAGAAGTCTAACAAAACATTATGTATTCATTTGAACTCTATGTTCCTCCAGCCTTTGTTGGACAAAAACATGGCCAACACTACATGTTCCAGCTGCAGGGATTTTTATTCTCAAAATGTATGGGAGGATGACTAAAGGGTTAGCTATAAACAACAGATAGAACTGAACAAAGAGGATGGCATATTTGCTAAGTTTAATAAAACAAGACAGCACAGATAATTTGTGGCATCTCCGAATTGTAAGTGCAACACATTAAAAGGTAAGGCTGTCTAAAAGTACCAGCCGCTTCCCACACACTTTCCCCTCCTTGGAAAAGATAAAGTCATTTCCAACAGGAGCAGGAATTTCTGTGCAGCCTGGTTCTCTTCATATCTTCCGCTTGCTGGGCCTCAGACCACAACGGCCTTTTAGCACAGCCTTTATATTATCACATAATATTAGCCATTAGTTCATAAGCACATCTGTACAAAAAAAGAAATCTGCTTAAACATCTGATAGAGTCTCATTTCTTAAAAAAGCAAAGACTTGGGAATATAAGTGTTTTCTGAAGTAAAGGCCACAGACTGTAACCTCAGAGAACTGGAGAGTCTTCTTTCTTCCATTAAAGTTAAAGGAATGACAAGAAAAAGGAATTCAAGGTACTATAAATCAAATAAGCTAATACAGAGCGGTTTCAGCTTCCCTTCTCCTCTGTTCTCCTAACCCCCGGTTTTGAAGTATGGCCTTAAAATCTCAAGAATAGGACAAGATCTCTGAAAGATTCGGTTTATCTGGCAAGCAATGCAATTAATGTGATGCACGAGGTGCCACGGGACCATGCAGGTGTCTGCAGCCACATATTTAAGATCTGTGAAGCTCCAGTAGTTTTTCAGGTGTTTTTTTTATTATTATTTTTATGTTCCACATTTTGCTTCTACACACTAACATCTGTACAACATTTTTATTGCATTTACAGTTTATTGCATTTATACATCATTACCTTAGATACATTTACTTCTTGGAGAGTTCTGGGAGTTTGTGGTGGTGCAGTTACTCCTCCCTGCCTAATACACTCTGCTCAGCTGCTATAAATCCTGAAGCTGGCAAAGCAGCTGGCAAATAACCTTTCTCTAATGAGAAAGATGACAAATGGAAGGAGAGAGATTCACAAGAGCAACAGGGAGGAGCATCTTCTAAATATGCACTAAAAAAGCTAGGATACCTCCAGGTGATTTTTGTACTTCCTAACCTAATGGATAACCAACTTACTGGAAAGAACTGGGCATAATGAGTGGAACAAACTACTGCAGTCCCATTTCCAAATCTCTGCCTGCCCTTTGGCTGCCAGCAGTAGCACTGCTTTCTTCATTTCATAAAGACCTGGGAGCTGCACTCTCCCTCCTGTGCCTGTTCCCCTGCTTCTAACAGGAACAGCATATTTGCAAGGAGACCTTCAAAAGCCAGGAGGGAGATTCCCAGTTTCTGGTGACACACTTACTGTGCTCACTGAATAAACACTATATCAGTCACCTCCGTGCCAACATCTAGCATGGGGGCAATGTTATAAGGTGTTTCAAGGACAGTGAAATATCGCTCAAACTCTCCTTGGCTTTTGTGTTAAAGCTGAGATCCAATGGCAAATGCCAGTTGTGACTGCCCTCAATCAAAAATTAATCACTTTTTTTATACCTTTATTTCCTCTGTAAGGCTTGCTACGATCTATCACACTGAGGAAATCATGGGCAGGTGGAATTTAGTGTCCAAGCTTTAAAGCCTTGTGGAAAACAGAGCGATTCTGCCTGTCTGAGACACAGAAGAGCCCACTGTCGCTGTGGGATCAATGTTTTCAGTCACCACCGTGGATTTAGGGGGAGTGAGACATCAGAAACACAGGTTCAGATATTCAGGCTTTTCAAGATTACTTGGTGATAGCCCATCTCTACAATAATTCCCACTGTCTAAGCTCTGGCTGTTCATCTAAATGCAAAACAGCTGAGAACAAGGAGTCTTTGTAACAGCAGCAAAACTTCACTGCAGCTGAACCATGACAGGCAGGAACAAGAACAAGTCCTCTCGGACTACTGTTTAAAGTTTACCCTTTGCAGGCTGATTCAGACTATTCTGACACGAGCACTTTCAACCCAAAGATACCTGATAACAATATAACAGGACATATTCAGCAACACAGGGATGGCAAAACAGAAAGAAAAAGAGTTCTTAAGAGCCTAACAAGAAAATCCTGCTTGCATATGGCATATCAGTGGAGTTTATAGGTAGGAGAAGATTTTAATGAACTTTGAACATCTGACTCCTTCCAGCATTACAGAAACAAAAGCTGTCATTCATTCTATAGTCCCCATCAGAGCCAAGTATTTCCAGCCTTGAAAAAAAAATCTGTAGAAAAGTACAAAATGAAAGCAATTAAATTTTAAGGTCTAACAGTTATCACAATATTTTCTCAAATATTTGCCTCTGATAAGCCAAAGAGATTTAGTTCAAGTATTACCCACTTCTAAAAAGGCAGAGAAGCCAATGCTATTAATTCAAACCATAGCAGAGGTAAATTTAATGTTAAAATTAGTTCCCATTCTCTGAAATTGTTGTTTGGGGATTTTGCATTTAATTATAACACTTCTGATATATAAAATTATATCCCAAATAATGGTTTGAACAGCACCTTCTTGGACTAGCAGCTGCGCATTGCTTAACACCGTGGAGCTCTGGACTCAAGGCACTGACCTGTGCCTTGTCACACAATTTTCAGTAACTCCTCCTTTTCAGAATTACTGGTGAAACTTTCACTGACTCAGATAATTCTGAGTTTTATAATGACATAATATTTAAAGAATGAAACCTCTACAAGCCAGGACCCCAGAAGGGTCCTCCAGATGGTGGGAGGATCTGCAGTAAATGGATATGTTTTTAAACATCAGCAATTAACTTTCTTTCCTCTGGGCCAGAGGCTTATATCTGTCTCTGTCTGTGAGCCAGAAGACTCACTCTATAGGCTTTAAAGGACTGAGGATAAATTGCTGTGAATGTGGTCCTCTGGAACAAATCCTACTAGTTTCATCACTGGACTGAGCAATGAGAGTTAGCCGTGCTGCCCACACAGTAGAGACCTGGGACCATTTGTCACTGCCACCTTCTGCTATGCCTGCTGATTCATTGCCCTTCACAGCCAAGAATCCAGATTGCCTAACACTGGTGCCTCGTGCACCAGTACAGCTTTGAATGGGTATATTTGTCACGCAGACCTGCTATGAGATTCACACTTCAGCTGCTCACTACCCACACAGAAGTCACAGGGCTGCCTCTAGTTTAAAAAAAGTATACCCATAAAACATGCTAATAACACTTAAATGCTTGCATGGAGTGCAGTTCCTTCAGGAATAATAATAATAATAATAATAATAATAATAATATATACATACATACATACATACATACATACTTGTCCTCAGTAGCAATGATAGTAATGGCTAAGAGGTGACAACGGCAGCAAGAAAAAAGGGAGCTTACATAATGAATTTGTGACATAGAGGGCACTGAGAACATCTGGCAAGAGGATGTAATGAGGCTTGGCACAAGAGAAGGAGAAATTCTAAGGCAGAAGAAGCAGAGGGGAGAAAAGAGATAGGATGGGAGAGTAAAAGGGGAAAGGGAAACATTCAATGTCTTCAAAGGGGAAAGTGAGCATGGAGGAAAGGAAGGAAAGTCCTTTGTTTGGACCCTCTGGCCTATGGTCGCAACCTGTGGATGATAGTAATGCAGACTGTGAAAAGATGCACACAGGAGAAACATAACTGAGGAGTTGTCAGCCCCTATAGCCCATGCACTTCAGCACTGGTAACAGCAACAAGAACCAGCTTGTTCCACTCCCATCCTTCAATTTTTTCTACTGTTGTTCATGAATTTCTATAGCCTATCTAAGCAATTAATAAATGGTGCTGCAACTGTATATAGTAAGTGTTTTTTTTCTTATCACAGGTCTGGAGACATCACTTGGTGCAGCTTAAGTGCAAAGGACGCTAAAATGAACATAAAATTAGTGTGAACAAAAATTAGCGTGGTAAAATAATGTGTAGGTACTTAAGATGTAGTTAAGCATGCGCCCAGGAGATGAGTAGATCTAATAAGTCATTCTGTGTAGGTGAATAAATATGCAATGCACTGATTCTTGTTTTGAGGACAGAAAGATGTCTTCTAGATTTTGAGCACATCACCAAGGTGATTCAGAGATCCTTGCCTAGAGGGCCATGAAGATGATTTGAGGGCTGAAGTACCTCTGCTGTGAGGACAGGCTGAGAGAGCTGGGGTTGTTCAGCCTGGAGAAGAGAAGGCTCTGGGGAGACCTTAGAGCAGCATTAGGAAGAAGTTCTTCACAATGAGAGTTGTGAGACACTGGCACGGGTTGCCCAGAGAGGTGGTGGCTGCCCCATCCCTGGAGGTGTTCAAGGCCAGGTTGGATGGGTCTGTGAGCAACCTGATCCAGTGGGAGGCGTCCCTGCCCATGGCAGGGGGTGGAACTGGATGGGCTTTAAGGTCCCTTCCAACTCACACCATTCTGTGATTCTGTGCTCGTTCCTAGGAGGTTTGCTTTTGTGTGCACCTTCTGTGCTCTTTCCCTGGTGAAAAGAAAGGTCGCTGTGTGTGGTGGATTGATCTTAGGCAAATGCCAGGCAGCCAAAAAAAAGGAAGACACAGTGACGGAACAGCTGATTTTAGTGACTGCCTTTGAGGTAAGTATGGAGGTGGTCCAGAGCAAGAGAGAGGAGGCAGGGAGGAGGGATGTGGAGAACACCAGGAGATAAGAGAACATCAGGAGGTGCTAGCTCTAAGCGTAAGCACTGCACATGTAAATTTGAGCACAAATTCATCTTTATTACAGAGGGGAGATGGAGCAAAAGGGTAACATTCCCCAGCAGAGCCTTGCCCAGACATGCACAGACACGGGATGTTTTCAAACAAGCAATTCTATTTCTCTATACCTACAGGGTAAGTCCTTCATGCACCTCCTGGCAGGAGGAACAGAACAACTGTGATCAGTTGCAGGGGCTGCATACTTGCTGGCATCTTCTCCATCTTCTCCGTTTCCAGCGGGAGAGGTGCCCGATGGGTTGTCTCAGGGGCACAGCTGGTGGTCAGTGGCATTGAGCTTGAGGACGCTCAGGGTTTCGTAGGCACTGCCCGCTCCTGTGCCTGAAAGAAGTTAGGTCAGAAAGTAGTTTTTGGGAAGGGCTTGCCAAATGCAGCAAAGTCACCCACCTTATCCAGAAAAATGTCTGCTCTGTCCGGCCATAAATCCCCTCCTCCTCGTTCTCTTCCATGCTGCTGGAGCTTTTGACATCCCAGTCAGCACTGCTCTGCCTGGGCAGCCACCAGAGTCCAAAGATCACCAGCAGGTCATCCAGAACCACCAGCTGTGGCAGGCAGTGAAGAGCCCTTGAGGAGAAGTTATTTCTGCTGCTCATCATGTGCGGGTAGATCTTACACTTCTGCTGAGGCCACACCTCAAACCCTGGGTTCAGTTTGGGGCCCCTCAGTACAAGAAAGACCTTGAGGGGCTGGAGAGCGTCCAGAGAAGGGAACAGAGATGGGGAAGGGGTTGGAGAACAAGTCTTATATGAAGCATCTGAGGGACCTGGGGTTGTTTAGCCTGGAGAGGAGGAGGCTGAAGGGAGATCTCATCAATGTCTACAACTGCTTGAAAGGTTGTGGCGAGGTGGGTACTGGTCTCTTCTCACAAGTGACAGCAACAGGACGAGAGGAAATGGCCTCAAATTACACCAGGGTGGGTTCAGATTGGACATCAGGAAAAATTTCTTCCCTAAAAGGGTTCTCAGGCGCTGGGACAGCTGCCCAGGGAGGTGATGGCTGCCCCACCCCGGAAGGGTTTAACAGACAAAGAATTTCTCAGGGATCTGGTTCAGTAGCAGACAGGAACGGTTGGACTCGATGATCTCAAAGGACTTTTCCAACCAAGCAGTTCTGTGATTCTATGATTCTATAAAAATTTTTATTATATTAGCACCAAACAAGAACTGAACAAATAACAGAGAATGACAAGTCATTATTCTAATCAATAGGATTAATTTATTATGCTTCTCTGAGCTGTTAACAGCTGAAGAAAGGCTAAAAAAGAAAAATGAGAATGAACAGGGATAATATGCTATGCAACACATTATTAACTACTTCAGCCTGTTCCAGTGACCCAGGATTTTAAAATTCCTGAAGCTGCCAAATCTTTTTCATCAGTGAGTACAAAAGCAGGTCAAATTCACAGAATATACCTGTAGAATTCTAGAAACCCACAAGCCTAGAAAAGATTTCATCTCTACCACTGCCATAAAGATCCATCCATCTTTATAAATGGATTCCAAACCAAAAAACAAAGAACACACCACTGATATGAAGTATCAAATATATTTAAAAAAACGGTCAGGAAAATCACTATGCAGTATGACATCTTGCTTTGTAGGTTTGCCTTCTGTGTACTTGTGTTCTAATTTTTTTCCAGTCCTGATTGCTTTCTGCAAAGGAATAAATCCATTACTGCCAGCAACCATAGTTTGATATATGGAAAAATGAAGCTTTTTACCTCTAATATTTAATCTCAATAATGAAGTTAATATATTTGTTTCTCTGTATGTTTCTAGCCAGAATCAACCTGGAACAGGAGCGGCTAAAATTGTATATAGTTCTTTCCTAACTTCAGATGAACTATATCCATGTAATTGTGGCCAAAAGTCAAACAATCAATTGTTGCAACATTCCTAAATCATGACTGGGAAAGCAGTTCTCAAGATTTCTTATTTTTTAAAAAGTATTTATAATTAATACAACTCAGTGGAGAGAAAGGAAAGTTTTAAGTGAGACAGCTCAATAGTGTCAAGGCTTTTTTGTCAGCAAAGTATTCTGTACTTCAGCTGATAAGAAAAACCAGGGAGACCTGCTAGGTCTTGCTTGTGTTACAGGTCAGTGGCTATTGTTATTTTGGAGATTGCTTGGAGTGTTGTGGCAAACAATATGAAATTCCTTGCTGGAATTTGCTGCAGTTCAGGATGCTGAATCATCCCGTTGATTTGAACTGACTTTCGCTTGCCCCTTTCTGCAGATCTCCTTTGAGATGAGTCTGTCACACCTAGCATTAGCACTCCAGATGTTAGGCAGTTATCCAGGCTCTTTTACAGCAGGAGAAAGGGAGCAGCATCTCCAGAGGGTGACTCATCTCCCACAGCATATATTTATCTTCCGATGGGATAAGCAGCCATCTGTATGTATTTCTCTCTCAGTCTGGTCATTGACTACAGCGGAGGACCCGGTGAGTAGCAGCAGACTGGCTGCGACTGTATAGGCTTAAAGACTTAGACACAGAAAAGTTTGTTATTAGAGGGAGTGCTCTTTACTAGACCACCCTGAAAAAAACAAAGGCAGGTGAGATGAATCTTCTCAGATGTACTTGAAGGAGAAGGAATCACATCAACTAAACAGGTGTTATAAATTACACACACATACACACACACCCCAGTTTCAAGGCACACAACCAGGTTGCTTCTTACTGTCAGTGGAACTGTATTTGGATGCCAAGTTTATAGATTTTTCTCTCATCTTTGCAGATTTTCTATCAGATAGTGCCTGGAGTTCTTACATTTGTCTGTTAATCACCCTAATTTCACCAGCTCTTCATGGAAATTCAGCAAGACAGCTATTCCATATGACTTTATTAACTTCACAATAATGAATTAATACCTGTGTTGTATAATTTATTGCCTCATTCTCTCCTCCGGGACAAAACTGTATGTGCAATGCATTGACAAAGTGCACATTTTAATGTGAGCTCTCTGTGTATGTTCTTAGTGGAGAAACCAAAACTGAAGACTGAATTTATGAAATCAAAGCAAAACTTTATTATTTGTGCAATGATAGCAGAAAAACATCAAAACCTCTTTTGGTATGAAGTTTCATAATGTAGCTTTTAAAAAAAATTGTTGAACTAGTATTCCAACTCTATTGAAATATATCAGATATCCATGAGTGCTTTGGAAGAAAGGAGCAATACCGTTATTGTGACTTAGTACTTTTTGAATTGTGTACATATTAAGTGAAGTTGATGAATAATAGCTTCAGGGTCAATAATCTGACATGAAAAATGGCAGCAAATAAACATAAATCTAACTCAGCATTGGGTCATTGTCTTCCAGTTAGGATGGCCTCCCACCGGAAAAGATCGGAACATCATTTGCATGAACATTCATGTAAGCATGCTGTGATTGAAGAATCCAGCAGTGCAGCTAAACTACAGCCTAATAAGAATTAGAAAAATAACATTTTAGAAGTAGGGAAACATCATTGCACAGAATCAGGGACTTGCCCACCTAAACATCCTACACACTCTTCACAGGAATTATTCAGTCATGACAGAATATTTTCAAAACACTTCAAAAAACCTAGGCTAGTATGCAACAATGATGAAAACCGTTCTCTATGTTCTTCACTATACCTAAGTTGGGGAAAAATCCTTGTGAATAGTGACATGAAAATTATGTGCAAAACTTAACATGGCTAGAGATACAATTTTCTTGGAGGGAAATAATATCCACAGGTTTACGGAGTGCAAGTCCCTTTCAAAACTCTAGTTTGAGACAGGGAAGAGTACATGGAAAAAAACTGAGGAAAGCAAATATTGTCTCACTACATTTTCATTTAGCTAAAAAATCGCACATTTCTCATAAACTGTTTCCAGAACACACTCTGCTGGTTTAATCTGATGTTTGAGAAGACTGTAGAGGAACCGTCTTCAGACTGCTTGTCTGTATGGAATCTGCCAGTGGAAAGGGTAATTTGTCAAAACACATCAATTGATTTTACAGGGCAAAACACTTGTAGTACTTAATAGTTTAACAAATGTTTCTTTACTTTTTTAAAAAAACAAATATAAAAAGAAAAAAGGAAGGGCTTTTATTTATATGGTCTTTTACTTGGGAAAAAATATATATGAAGATAATAACTCATTTTACAGAATCATATCAGCCCCCAGTACTTACTGGGTTGTTCAGGACAAAGACCATTAATATACTTGAATTATGAGGACATACGGTTTGACTAAACACCTTATAATTATTTATTTATACAATGTCTATGTTAGTGAATTTCTTTCTCTTCACACTGATGATATCAATATTGTTTATTGATATATAATACCTTACAGAAATCAGTTTTGGGGATTTTTTTCTATCTTTACAAAAAGACTAGTGTAATCATGACTGCTGGAAAAGGTTACTTACTGATTGACTCCATGAGTGAGATCCATTTCAGATGTGACACTAACATGTGAGTTCTTAATTTCATTAAAGAAAACCCCTTTGGCTTTCCACATTTCTCTTCTAGATATCTAATCTAAGGTAACCTTTTTAAAAGAAAATAGAATGTTTTGTTCTTCTTCCAGCTCTCACGCTTTCAACAGTCGACCACCTGCTGCTACATTTGCTTTGATTTAGTAGCTTAAATTTACTCCACCTGCTTATCTTTACTTTTTACAAAGTAATAAAGCCCAAAAATCCATACAGGTTGTCTAGAAACCACATAGGAAAGATACTTCTTAAACTCTTCCTCTTCTTCTCTTACATTTTCTTTGCTTCACATAAGGAAATTATATTATTATTTACATTAGAAACATTGCGATGAGGCCATTCTAGTCACCAGAACCAGTTCTTACACCAGAACTTTGATGTAAAATATACAAAAGAAAAGAAAATAAACAATATTAATGGCATTGCATATATAAATTAAATTTTACTACTTTTCAAACTATTGTGATATTAAAAACCAAACAAGGAACTGAAGTTCTATCCAATGTTTTTTCCATCTCCACATGCTAACAAAATAACATTTCCCTAAGTGCCTTGACTCTAGAGTAAAGTAATCTTTCATTCTTGCTGCAGTGTTACTGGATAAATAGCTGCATAAGAAAGAGCCCTCAAGGGGTATGAAGGAAGGCTAGTCTCTTCAGATGGGCGAATTAAGACCACAACCTTAAGTTTTCAGCTATGTACCAGAATACAAGTGTCAACATAGTGTAAGTTTGTACTCTTAGAGCTGCTCTAAAAGTTAAATATTATTGATTTTATTATATGGTTCTACCAAGCCTTTCCCAAGAAGCAGAGTTATTCTGTTCTTTCCTTCATCCTATTGGTTGCTGTATAACCTCTACCCTCACGTATTTTGGATTGTCTTTCACTTTACTGACATGTTCAAAGAATTTCTAAGGTTTACTGGACAGAAACTTTGCAAGTTCAAAGAGTTTATACTTCTAACACCATACCATGACAAAAATCTTCATGAGTATTGTTCAATTAAAACGTGCTAAAAAAATAAATGAAATCTAAACTGAGACATTTGTGGAACATAAAAATTAATAGGTAAAGTTTACTGTTATTACAATTGATGAGAGCAAATAAATGAACTTACAGAATAATTTTCACTAATATGAAATTCTATCTAGCCATTATTTCAAACCTCCCCCTTTTTTCTACAAATAATTTGCTATTACATATATGTTATTTTAGGTCTTAATCTTTTTTTATAACTTTTGTTATTATTTCAGATTTCATTCTGTTTCCCTTCCAATAAAAAGAAAGTATGCTTTCAAAAGCAGCATAATTAATAATAGAAATATGTTCTCATGTTTATTTCTGTGAAAGTCATCTTTCCTTCCTATTATGATTTTGTTTTTCTTTCTTTTCCTCAAAATCCTTAAAGACATAAATTGCTTATGATCCTTTTTACATCTAAAGTGTTTTTCCCTGCTCTGCTAGTAAGCTAAGATGACAACAGGTCAGGAGCTATGGATAAATTATTATTATCTGGGACAGCATTTTTCTTCTCTAAACCTAAAAACTAATAGTTACATTATAGAGAGACCACTCAATCATGCAACTACTACACTGAACAAAAAAATCAGTCCCTCTTGTTTCTGAAGAGTAACAAGTCCATTAAGATCACAAATGCCAATTAGCAAGAAAATTGCCTGATGTATGAAAGATTGAAAGCATATCAATACTAGTGAGACACATATTTGTAAGCTCCTCTTCCCCAAAGTTAAGGAAATACAAACAACTGATTTATAATTTGATTTTAAAATTCCAGCACCAATAGAATAGCTTGAACAAAAGTCTCTGATGATAAAAATGCTATGGAATCTATTAAAAAAATGGTCAATTCAAAGCAAGGCCAAGTGTTGTTAGAGCACTAGGGATTACAACTCTGTTATCTTGTGAGATGCAAGACTTCATTGTACAGTTCTAACATATGCAAGCAAAACCTTAGAATAGTGAAAAAGCTCACACCTCCAGTACTAAAGTTCAGCTAGATGCCACAGATCTATTAATAGAGCTCTTAAAACTCTAGGGAGGGTCTCTGTACTGTCTAAGACACTGCTCTCAGAGTTGACAAGGTCAACTAAAATTCCCGTGTGAATTCAGCGACTGTAATTGCAAGGGCCAAATTCCTCTGGACGCATCTAAGTTACCCTGGCATGAGAAAGTGATAAAAGAGCCACAAACCCCATCTTATCTCCTTCAAACCTGAAAACACTCTTTGAAAGTTTTTTTCACCTTGTTGTGTTCCCTTTCATTTGACCCTCAGCCAAATCACTCAATAATCTCAACAGCTCCTATTAGGGGTAAGTGGATTTACGTCAGTGCTTTCCCCTGAGGAAACCAGATCACAGCAGGTCACTAACGTGCTTTCTAGAGCTGATGATCAGATCACACACAGCAAAAAACTTTCGAACTTTATGTCGATTTCTCCCTTTCCTCGTTTAAACCCTCGACTGAATTTACAGTGTTTTCTTTCAGTAATAATGAACATCTGCGACAGTAGAGAAGCCAAAATAAATCCAGTCAAGGAAATTCTATGCACTTATGCTAAAAACCTTTTATTCACAGGTTTAGGTTTCCTGTTAAAAGGAGTACAACAAAATCTTCCCGACCTGGCTCTATGTGTTATTATATATATATATTACTGAAAGTAATGTATACAATACCAAAGAGTTGCCGTATTCTTAAAATGATTTTTCACTCATATTGTCCCGGAATGAAAAACAGTTGTGCAGTTTTCAAGTCATAACAAGGGGATCAATGTTTATTGTGTGAAATGTTTTCCTTTATCGTCCTGATGAAAACCAGCCAGTGCTAGCAGGTAACTCACTACAAGCAACTCAGTCATCAACCATTATCTAAGGTAAGTGTTGACCTGGCCTCAGACAAAATACTCATTGTTCCCTTTGTTGTTGTTCTTGCTCTCCCTCCCTAGGTTTAGATATGATATGCAAATAGGACATGAAAAGAAAAATCCAAGGTAGTTCACTCCTTTCCATCTGCAACATTTGGAGTTGACAAGTCATAATAAATTGATGTTACAGTTAAGCCGTTTTTATTATGCTACTTCCACAACATAACACGGATTTAAGAAGTGATTAGTGGTTTGTATATGTGTTTCATTTCTTCAGAAGTATACACATGCTTTTCCTTCTTCAATGCTTTTAAACACTGCAGTAATGTTTGGCTGTGACAACCCCTTTAGACTTTTCATGAAAATAGAAAATCATATTTCTTGTGTGCTGCATTGCAGTATCCAATCAAAAGAGACTCAGGCACTTCTGTAGCATTTTAAGAAAAGTCAACAGATCATCTAAACAAACCATTTACTATTCCTATTTATTTCAGATTGATTGGGATCATCTTATTATAAGACAAAATAAAAAAACAGAGAAAAACACAAAGCAACAAAGGTGTCTCCTACAGCATCATCTTTTTAACTGTCAAAATGTAACAAAATTCAGATATTCTCTTAAAAAGAGATTTATCTGAACCAAGCAAAGGTTCAGATAAAAAAACCCCTTTAAAGCCTCATAGGATGAATGCTGAGATTATTAAAAGAAAAAAGCATCCTTCCCACTTGGTACCACTAGTCCCTAAAGAGCTAGCTACTGCTGGATGAGTAGGTACAAGGAAGAGTTTCATCAGTATTCATAACAAATATTAATTTTTAAAAAAACATGGATTTTTATTGTCCTTCAGATCACATATTGTCCACAAGAACTTTCTTTAAAGCATGACTTGGTAGTCATCTGCTGTGAACATATTTCAGGGTATGGTCTGAGTCAAAGTTCTTTGCTGTAGGCATAAATACTTTCCTGTACCTTAGTGGAACTCGGAGAAAGGGCTTACACAACACAGCAGGGAGGACTGACTTGCAGGAAGCCAGGACATGGAAGGAACTATGTAGTTTCACTTTGTTTACAGAGCACTGAACAGACAAACAGGCACATGGAGACCAAAAGTAAAGATTTTTCTAATAGTGGAGTTATTATAAAATGCTGTGTGTGCTGTAATGCAGTTTGACTAAACAAATTTTAGGAATTTGCAATCAAACACCAGAAATAAATGTAACCATCCCATTCTAAACTTTAACTTTGATATATGAAGTGATTGAATTAGGGAGAAGATTTTAATAAAATCATGAGCTGCTATATCGATAGGCATTTCCTCTTCCACATTCTTAAGTCATTTCTGATTTTATTGCACGTTACTAAAATGACTTCTAACTAATCAGAATAAAAGAATATTTATTCTCTCACAAACATACATAAACATGTTTATTGAGTAATTGCACGATTCTCAGAAAGCACTTTATACGTCTCTATCATCATAAAGTAAATAATGGTCTGGAAAACATACTACTTAGACTGAAGGGTTTCAAAAATAAACCTATGCTTCAGCATAATGCACAACTGAAAATGGTTATTAGTCAAGCATGAATTGAGGAAAAAATTGTTCCACGGAAGAAATTTTCCTTTTATTCTGTTTCAATAAACTGCCAAGAAGCAGGAGAATCAAAAAAGTTTCAGGACAGAGAAACTTATTTGTAGAATTCAACTATGAAATTAAGAACCGCTTGAGAAACTTTAGTTTTAGTGGATACTTCTTTGATTTTACACACTTTTGAATAATATTCACACTGAGACCTGACCTGAAAAAACAAGACAGATCTAAAAGGTTCGTGCTATGTAGTTTCTGAAATTCAGAAAGGCAGATTAATAAAGATTTAGTTAATAAACATGTCAAAATTTTAAAATAAATCCTCTTCAGATTAGGCATTAATTTAAATTAATGAAATAAGGTTACTAAAAGTAAAAAAAAAAAAAAACAAAACCAAAACCAAAAAAAAACCAACAAAAACCAAAGAACTCAGCAATTCAGGACCAAAGTATCCACCTGCTCCAGAATACTCTAATGATTTTCCCTATAAAAGCTGAAGGCCAAGAATTCATACATTCACTCCACATCCCTTGAGCTCCTGAGTATAAAGTTATCTTCAAGTGAGAAAAAGAGGAAACCTGGAAATTTGTCTCCCACCTGGAGTACTTCCCTCCAAATTCTCTCATTATTCATGTTCAAAATAAATCTTGATCTCTATGATTTATTTCAACTTTATTTCCTAGGTCTTACCCAAATCGTACAATAGTTTTCATGCTGTTGTTGTCTTTTTGAAGCTAGAGATGTAAATGTTGCGTAAATATGTTATTTGCAGAGACCGCTGTAATTTAAAACCTGTCTTCAGTTGTTACAGTGTTCTCACCATTATCACAAACTTCACAAATCCCAACAATTCTCTCCATAAGTATTAAAGCCAGTAGCAGAATTCTTGATCTTAACCACCTCCCCCTGCATGCTTTATGAGCTCTGTCACATCTGTGTCAAAAATCTTCCCTTGATATCAATGAATTTGATCCCAGAATTCAACAAATTTAAACACCATTAAGTATTTTTAACAAACTCATTTCTGCATACAACTTTTCTTGCTCACTTCAATAGTGTTCTGAAATGCTGATAATTCCAGCCTTTCTTAAAGGTGTCAGAGATAGCTTTACAGTTCTGAGGACTTCCATGGTTTACAGAAATTCTGCACATCTGCATACAAAATCATATTAAAAAGAGCCTGGTGTTTTAAATGATAGTTTTCTATGTGTTTATAGTTTCTATGCTTATCTCAGATTTTGATGTTCTCAAAGAAGGTGATTACTTTAAATAGTGCAAAGAGTCTCTTACTGAAGTATTTCCCTACTACAGAAAAAAAACTTTAAAAGAAAGTCCAATATCTAAAAACCTGAAGATTTCAGATTTCCAATTTTTAAACTTAAAACTTTGGACCAAAAGACTTACAAAAGAAAGACAGTCGGTCAAAGGTTACTGAAACTACTACAAGTTTACCAGTTTCCTCTATGAAATTTTTTCCTCTGAAACTTTCTGGTTATACAACACGTCACTGTTTAAAGTAAAATAGTTAATTTTTATGGTTAGCTCAGTTCATAACTAAAGGAAAATCTAATCAAAACCATGCTGACTTCTCATTTAATTTCTGTCCAGAAACGGATTTAACATTAAGAAGATCCTAACCACATTGCTTATCAAGGCCTTTGTCCTAAAACCCAGTACAATAAAACCAAAAAAACCTAATGATATTTATCTTAGTTTTTCCTATCTAGAGTTTAGTGGCAAACAGAAATAGTCTCTTACAGGGATGTATAGAAGTTCCTCATATTTGACCTGTGGCTACCTGAAATGTAATGTTTTCCAGGCCTCTAAAATTGAAACCAACAGATTTAACCTTTTCTGCACAAGAGGTTGCAACTGTCAAAGAATGATATTAGTCTGTGGAGACTCTAGTAAGTCTCAGGGAAAGGGGACAAGTTTTCCAGCACATCCATAAAGTTCTCATAGTGTTCCAGTAGAATGTACAGGCTGCAAATGCTAATATTTCATAGTAGAATAGGAGTTAGTGCAATGCCAGGGGACCAAGAATGAAATAGGTTGTAAGTGGTAATGTGCCAAATGCCCCCGGGGGTGCATCACCGAGGTTCTTATGGAACTTTGTGGGATTGCTTGCAGTTTGCTTTTAAATAAGAGTAAATTAGAACCATGACTTCTCTGAAGAAATTTGGCATTACATGATATATAATGAAAGTTATATTATGTACTTTAAGCTCTCTATAGAGGGTAGAATTTTACTTTTGAATGTCTGGGCTCAATGTTCATTAGCATGCCACTGGGTACTTTTATTAGTCATGTCTCAGCGTTTCTTCTGAAATAGCACGTGTATGTGGAGTTTTACTAGAAAAATAGAGAGAAGGGGTTGAATAATGGTGCTCCAAGTATGCTGAAGACTTTGCATGGCCTCACACACTCATTCAAGATAAGAATTGCCCAATGGTTACAGCATTAGTTTGGGATCCTGGAATTGTTCCACGAACTTCCTGTGCAGATGTGAAGAAACCATTGATGGTCTGGGCATATCATTCCCATCAATAAAGTAGGACTAATGCTTTCCTCTCCTACCTGTTCCATTTTGACTATCCATGTGTTCCAAAGAGTACAGACTAAAAAGATTAGGGTTCCTTGGTAGCCAGTTCTATGTAGACATACAGAAATATCGCTACGCTGGATTGGCAAAGGCAGAGGAAGAAGAATGAAGTATCAGGATTTTTAGGGGGAAGAACTAATACAGACAGGAATTAGCAACTTGAACCTCAGAAATCTCCAGGTCAAATCTTCAGTTTTACAGTGTGTTTGGTTTCTCACAAGTCTGTCATAAATACAATTTCTTGGATGAACATTTGTGGTAAGTTTAGCATCAAATTGGGAGCAACAGTCCCCTCCTAAAAGCAAGGCCTGTGGGTTCAGAGCAACGGGAAGACAGGACAACAGATCTGAATTAGGGTTGAATGACAGAGTAGGTTCTAACAGATTGTTTTCTTTTCCCACATGCTGTTGAGCTTCTTGCTGCTGAATGGGAAGAACGGTTGAAGTCATGAAATATTGGGAAAGCCACTCTTTCAGTACTTCTGGCCTGACCAAAAAGGACCACAATAGTCAAAATTTCTTTTTTCCAGATTTGTGCTCTGCGAATTCAGCACGAGATGTATGTAGGAATCAGGGTCCAAACTCTGAGAAGCATTAAGCACATATGAATCACTCTCAAGGTAACGGGAGTTACAGATGTTCTCAGCAATGGCAACAGGGAAGATATCAGCACAAATAAGGGTTGTAGACTCATGATCTCAGCAAAATCAGACTGAATCTCTAAATTCTTTGCAACAGTTTTCTTGCTAAGTTAAATCCTAACTTCTCCTGTGCTTTTGTATCCTTCATTAAGAACTTTTGTTTCCTAGCAACAAAATTGGCAATTCAGTAAGAAAATTACCTTCCTTTCCACATATCAGTGTTCTGGAAAGCACTGCAAGCTTAGCACTGAGCTCTGCCACAACACTTACTAAACCTTATGGAATGACTGCAACTGACTTCACAAAAGGTTAGATTAAGTCATGCAGGCTGACAGACTTTTATAGTCTAGATCCTGACCTGTTGAAAATTCACATCTCTTTATTAACAGTAACACCAGCCGAGTACTTGGCCCTCTGTTGACACATTGATTTTTCATTTTATGTCCTACACTTCCTCAAGTTTAGCAGAAACTGCCAGCTGGAACCATCATTTTCAGAATGGGCATTTTACCTCAATACACTACTCATTAAAAACTTCTTGAGTGTTCATCATAGATGACTTTCAGGAAAAGTACCGTTATCTTGAGCTGCTATACCTCTGCGGACAATAAAGAACTCTACTCTTCATTCCCCTTTTTCCACTGCTTTGCACTTGAGAGGTATACTGGTCTATTAGGCTTGAATCACTGCGAGTATTTTGTTTCCCTAATTCAAGAAGAGGATTTCATTGATACACGTATAGACCTTTCAATTCCAGATAGGGAAAAAAAAAAAAGTTAAATTTGTATTATTACAGTCAGGAAATTATTTACCAAATTGTTCCATGCTGCTATGCATCATCGTACAATAGAACTCCAAATTACTTACATTCCTAGAGACAAACAGGAGTTACAACACATGATGACATGTGGTAGACCTCTCCCCTAAACAACGGATAACACATTCACTGTCCACAATATTGTGGCTCTTTCTTTGGGACGAGTAGGCTTCAAAATATTCAGTGACTTGGATCAGCTTGTACAAGCATCCATAACCTGAAAGATGTGGTTTCAAGTGTTTTATTTAACTATACTCGCTGTCTGACTGAACAGTCTTGGTGAAGGATTTGGCCTAGAAGGAGGATAATGTTTTTCATAATTTCCTAGTGTTTGCTCATTTGTAATATGTTAGCATAGGAAATACAGCAATATGGCAGGAAATACAGTAATAGTGTAAGAAATACAATCCAGGCAGCATTTTCAGCACGTACCAAGTCAATAAGATTTTCTCAAACCCCACAAATACTAATATTGGGTATTGAATAAAAAGTAGTTTTATATAATATTTAAATAATCTGATCACGCTGTGCTGACTGGTAGTTTGTATTGCCACTTTTTGTCTTTGTTCTAATTCTATTTTTCATCACAAATGCCCTAGTATTTCTCTGTATTTTGTAAAACACTGTGTGTAGTGATAAACAAGATCAATTATTTTCATTATTCAACAGTGTAGTGCTCTCTGTTGTGACAGATTCAGAACAGTATATGTAAATATAAAATATAAAAAAACAAAATAGTGATGCAGGACCTGAAAGAGAGTCTAGGCCTTAAAATAAAACAGTGAGAAGGAACATATATAAATTAAATTTCAGAATCTTCAGAAAATATCTGAAAAGCAGCTACTGTCTTTTCTCTGAGGTTTATGAAGGAAACTGTTTTTATTGAAATATGTCAACTCTCCCAGGATAAGACCAGAAGAAAGTAAGAGCAAGGGGCAACCAACCTGTACTTAGTTCTTTATACTAGCTAAGGTACATGAAAATGTGTGCAATGAGTAAGTAGTATACTGTAATTGAATTGTTGTTAAGATCAAGTATCCATGCAAACTAAAGGTGAGTTTGTGTATCACTTCAATTTTAAGGACTTCAGAAGAGTTTAGAAACATAAATGAAAAGCAATGGCAGTCTAGAGCAGGAATCCTATTCATGCTAGTGAAGTTTAAAAAAGATCTTACCGTTAAAATTACACTAGTCATTTAAATATCAAAATTTATGTTTGGATACAAACAATAAGATTCTAATAGGACTAAAAATATTTGCATGTTAATGTGAAGGTAGACTATGCAACTAGAGGACATTAAAAAAGCCCAGAGGGAAAAACAGGCTCTTAAAGACAATGGTTTTAAAATAAAATGATGGCAAGGTAAAGTTACCACTTTTGTTGAGAAAGGAAGCATGCATACATGAATGTTATATAAAAATTACATAAGTTTTCTTTGATCTGTTAACAAGAAAACTAAACAACTGGTGGATACTCTCCAAATAACTTCTCATTACGGGATTTTTTTAGATGACTTCATTCTTTCCCAAAAAGAACAAAGATAGGTCCTCTGGGAGAAGAGACCTGAAAGCCAGAAATAATCACTGTACACATCCTATTGTTAGGTCATGTCCAAGGTTAAGAGTTTTGCAGGACTAAAGACAAAGACTATTTAGTCCATTTCTCTCACATGACTTCATATGAATAGCAAAAGGACTGTGATTTAAGCAGATAAATACTATCCTCTTCAGTTTTGTGAATTTTGATTTATTTTTCTACAATACGGGTATACTACACTCCCTCCTTATTTATAAATCCAAGTTTTAAGATAAGACATCAGATTAGGACAAATTATTACTGTGTGTTCTACCCATCATCAGTCAGCAATGACTAATAAGTCGGGTGGGGGTGAACTTCATTTGCCCTAACATGGTCTCAAAGAGCAAGACTGCTGCACATCTCCTCAGGTGCCCTCTCCAGCTCTCATCTATTAATGGCCCCCACAAAGGACCTGTGCTGAAGTCTCTACAAAGACAGGTACTCGCCCTATTTCCAGTACTTCAGTGGTGGCTTTCTCTTTGGAGGAGCTATCAAAGCTCTCTCTGTAAACCCCACAGCCTCCATCTCTGCAACCTTCAGACTCTGCAGGAGCTGGTCCCTGGCCTCAAGCCACACCACCTGCAGTCTGCAGGGCTGGTCAGGAGAGAAGGTGGTTGCAGACAGTCTGTCCTGTTTTACAGCTAACAGCTCCTGTTGGATGAAGGAGAACAGAAGGGGCCTACATGGGCCTAACAAAAATAAAGTTAATGATTTCCAATAAGCTTCTTAAGTGTAAATAGTGGGGGTTTCATTATGTGTTAGATATTTCTTTCTCTCTCCTCATCTCAGCCTCCACCAAGAGGACATATAAGTACCTCCACAGACAGGAATTGCATGGGCCAGAAAATATGTCTGCGTGTCCAAAGGCAAGTAGAGCAGCTACCCTGTCCTGGCACTTCAAATTAGGGGATCAGGTTAAATATTTCTAAATTAACCCTAAGTCAACGTAAGGAAAATATCCTGGTTAGTTAATTATTCAGTGCACGTCTGACCTTGGCCTTTGCATAAAACTCTGGGGCTATTGCATAGTTGCAGGACTAAGCCTCCCACATTGACCAACATCTGGCCAAAGCCATCTCATTTGGTCAGAAAACAGATCTTGGAGAGTCTAATGTCCCCCTGAGCACTGATATGAAAAACGACTATGATGACAATAACACCAACGAGTTACACGAAGAGCAGTAGCAGAAAGGAGCATGTTATCACAGGAGTGTTAAAACAGTTGCTGCTGGTATCTAATGGAGTGTAGCTTCCTTTTAAAGACGGTGAGGCTTGGACATGTATCACTTGTGGAACAGATGTGCAGGGAGCATAGCATATATCAGTGGTTCAGTACTCTCAAAGGAGGTGGATTTGTTGGAATCTCTCTTTCAGCCACTCTTGGAGTCTTGTACTTGGTATTCATTGGCTACCCTGTTAAACTTAATACAGATTCCCTCCTACTTGCAGTTTTTCCAGCAAATAAGCTCTCTACAGATGTACAGTGCACATCTAATACTGGCAACCAGTGTTAACTTCATTGCCACTCATAATAGGATATGAATGTATAGCCATGGAATCATAATATATAGCAAAAATCAAATCCTAGTCCTTCCACCTTCATAACACATCAGTGGGCCTTAGAGAGCTCTGTAGGGCTGTAAAGGACAGTGATGTAGTTATCAAGTCACGGTTTGCTCTAAGGCTCCTGAAAATACAGAAGTGGCAAATCTCTGAATGAAGGTGGTAGAGGATAATCTCTCCTCAGCGAGTGGTCAGCATGCCAGGTCTTGCGTTCAGGCATTTTACACCAGCTCAGTGGTTGCCCCATCTCCTACTTCAAGATTCCTGGCTGGTGTGACTAAAAGGTAATGTTACAATCATACCTACTTATTCCTCCATATCTTTTCAACATTTTTTATTCTGTATGTTAGTTAGGAACACAAATCAATGCTGGAATGCCATGTTATGATTGAATTAATCATTATTATTTCCTGATAGACTGATTGGAAATATTACCATTGTCTTACCATTGTCTGACCATTGTTACAAGTAGTACTAAAAGAATTCAGAAAATCCAATTACATGCTGCTCCAAATGAGTACATTTAGTATCTCCAAATGACTGAAACAATTTGGAAGAAAAATATGAAAGGGAAATAAGCATAAATGAAACAAGGCCACTAAAAAAATACAATAGATATTGTATAAGTAATGATAAGATCTTCATCACATTCAACACTGTGCCACATAATTTAGAAAGGAGGGATCAAACAGTTAAGGGTGCAGTCTGATTCCACACCCATTAACATCTCAGATTTAAAAGTTAGACTTCTGCTGATGGGGAGCCTTATTGTTAGCTCATTGTACTTGGATCCTCTAAAAAAATGGATTGAGATCCGTAATTCTTTCCACCATACTGAATTTTAAATAACCAGAACAGGTATTCCTGTCCACATTTTTTTATCGTAATTTCTGTGCCTGACTTATATTTGTAGATTGTTTTTAACTTGCCTTACCCAGTTAAAAAAAGAAAATTAAATATATAAAATTATAAAATTCTTGAATTTGAGCTCCTGGCAAATCATAAATACAGATCAAAAGTCAAAATGCAGGCAATATACACTGTCTTGTAAAAGATCATTCTTACACAAAGGGAAAAGAAAAGCATATTGACTAAGGTAATGTAAATATTGCTAACACTTGACATTGACTTTAAGATTGGGATTCTTTTTATTATTTTTGCAAGGAATATCCTATTGATACATTTTAGGTGGAAAAAGTCCTAACAAGACATTTAAGTGGCTGTGGCTTCGTAGAATTTCCAGTTTGGCAATGAAATATATTCAAAAAAAACTTTATTTTTGGTGAATGGATGTTACCACTTTACAGGTTAGAGTGCCAAATGGTATATTTAAAAGGAGATTATATGTAAGTAATTGTCAGGCAGGAATGTGAGATTAGGGGAAGAGGTATTGGAATGCAACATTTAATTTGACAGAAAAATTAACACACCAAAGATTAGATTCTGCAAATGTAGTACTAGGTGTCTTCAACTTGCTGCTAATTTTAAGAACAACGAAGTATTTAATTCCATTTGGAAATTCTATGATTAAAAATATGACAAAAGCTTTGGTTTATGTACTATGTTCTACACAAAAAGAGTAAAACTAAAACTTGGAACCATCACAGATATATATGAGTATAAAAAGTATATTTTCACAACCCATGCTTTCCCTCATATATTTCCTATCTGCTGTATATGCCATTGCATTTGTAACAATGCTCAATCATTTTACACAAAACTTTAATCAAAATTTATAGTAAAAGGCATAGGTTTTCTTATTTTTAAAATGCTGAGAATTACAGAGAAGAAAATGAGATTTATATTGCTGTGAAAATCCTCCTAGTTGTACTTTGTGTAATCAAGTCAAAACCACGTCCATAATCAGGAAAAAAAGTTACACTCAAAGACGCTTCAGAGTTCTAAATCCGTTTTGATTCAGTTATTTAAAATATTTCAGAAAACTACTATTAAAAAACACTAATACCACTACCATTAAAAAATCTATAAAGCTTTTCAAATCACATTAAAGATGAATGAAGTATCTTTAAACCTTTTGTGAAGTCTTGCAAACTTTCTTTTTTCAGTACACTATTTCACTGCTATACAACCTCTTTTGTGAATTTACAATATAACAGCAACAACAACAACAAAACGAAATGCTTAAAGCCCAATAAAGCTTTCACCCTTTTCTCCCAGCTCCAGTTATTTGTATTTTTCCTTTCCTCAAATAAAATCACAATATTTCAAAGGGAAAGCTTTACACAAATTTGCTGTATTTTTTATCCCTATGGTTTCTATTTCAATACATGAGATTTTTAAGTCTGTAATGCCAAAGAAAGCAAATGCCAAGAAACCGCAAAAATCACTCTACCATGCTGTTAGATTAGTCCTTTACAATTACATATGACCAAACTGGGACACTAAAGGCAGCAAGAAATGCCATCTACACAGAGCACAGTCTAATAAATAAAGGTCCCAATGCTGCCAGTCAACACACAGAGACAGCACTGGTCTGTTGATGTCTACACAAAGTCCTCTTCAATTTCAACGAACCTCCTTGCATGATTCCAGATGCTCGACGGTGTATAGGATTAGGGTTTGGTTTAGCTGCCACTGACGAGCTTCAGGCCTACCATCCTGCAATGAAGTCCATGCAAACAAAGCTCACCAACTGCAACGGTTGCATCTGTGCTGCATTCATCGCAGGATCCTGGATTCAGGCTGGAAATTAGTAGAAATACCAAAATGACTGTGCTTTGATCTAGCAACACTTATCACCCTGGAGTTCCAGATGAGCATGAAGAATGGTTGCTCATGTAATGCTCTCATCCTTCATGGAGGTAACCTAAAAGTACACAAGACATACATTGCACAGATATTGGACACCTTGCTATGCAGTTGATTGCTTGCCATTTGTTAACAGATACGTTTTTATCCAGACTAAAAGTGGTTAATTTTTTAGAATGCATCTCAAAAGAAAGCATCATCCATCCTCTTTGAGCCAGGATGTGATCACGGTCAAAAGATTTTGGGGGAAAGAAGAAAAAAAAAGCTATTATTAGTATAAATGAATTACAAAAGAACATCTAAACCACAAAATCCTGGGGAACTATCAAGCAAGACATCTAAAAATCATATCCAAATTAATTAAATCAGTCTTACTTAAGTTTCTCTTATGTTCATCCTTAAATGTATATAATTACCTAGTCACATAAGGAATAAAAGGACTTAGGTGACATATACTGTTTTTCTTGTTGTGACTTTCTCGTGAACATAAATTGCTAAAATAACTACTTTCAAAATGAAAAAAAAATAGTTCTGTGGTCAACTCAAGATCATCTGCAGCATTTTAATCTGACTAAATCTGTATACCCTTGCTTACTTCCTTCTAAATATAGCACATTGTTTTGCTGTTAAAAATAAGCTTCTTTATTAATCACATACTCAGTACAACGGCGACACATTGTCTGTTCCTGCACACATAATGGGTCATATCTTCTAGCAACCAGTAGACTTAGGAAGAAAATAAACCTGACGTAATTATTTACAGTGATTTGTGGTAAGCGCTTCATGGTCCTTGTATATTTCCACACCAGGAAGAATGTTCCATCTGTTTCAGGTACAAAGGGATTCCTCAGATATGATAAAATTTAATCCCTGAAATAATGTGCCACTTGTAATACAATGTACAATTGGAAAACACTGCCAAAACCTCAGCTGCTGTAACTCTCTGTAGTCAGTGGAGTAATGCCAATTTACAATCATTAGGGATATGGTCCGAGTGATGTAAAATGCTACATGATAAAATAAGATATAATTATTTTTAACTCTTTCTTGTTATATGTACAGTAACTGGCAACATTTCCAGAAGTTCTTATCCACTTTTTCCTAGAGATATGGAAGCAGTGTATTACTCAAAGCACTACTTTTGAGGATGCCCTTTCCTTTAGTTAGAAAGATTGTATCAGGTAGGCAGGAGAAACTCATGCCGAAGTTAACAGAAGTTAAATGCTCAGAGCGCTGATCAGAACTGGCATCTTTATGCAAGGTTTGATTTTATATTTTTGTAAAATAGTGTCTTAAAAATAGCACGAATTAAAAAAAAAAAAATAAAAAGAGCAATGGCTATTCTTAACAAGGAAAAGTAATCCCCCTTCAGCTTTTACTTAAGAGAAGTAAAATAAGAATTTTTAAATTAGAGTTAGCCTGAAAATATACCTTTTAGCAAAAACATCAGATGGTAAGCCAGAATCTTAATGCAGTAATAGGGAAGATATCTTTTGTATTTCACAGTCTACGCTACCCACACTACAGCACATGCTATCGACTATAAAAAATTAGGTGATGGCAAATATCTGAGGGAAGTAAAGAGCCAGTTCAAGCCCAAGAACCCAAAGCGTAATAACATTTGCCTGAAAATCAGGAACACTTCGCTATAACCGATGAGCTGAGAGAAAGCAAACCCAGAACGTTACTTGAGATTTCCATCACAGACCATCTGTATTGGATGTCATCTCGAGATGCGTTTGTCTGACAGAACGGCCGTTTTGCTCTAAGTTATGTAGGCAGTTAGTATTAATTTGAACACAATGTCACTAGCAGATATTAAGCCAGTGAATTTACCTCCACTTAGCATGTGTAAAAGAAAAATTATGTAGAAAGAATGTAGGGACTGTAAGATTCTGCAACTGTTTTCTCTTTTATTACCAATCATTTATCTGAGGGATGTCACCCAACAAGTTGATTATTTAGCTCTTGATCACTAGATGAGTCATCATTTTGTAGATTATTTTTAATTTCCTTTTGGCTAGTACTGTTTACAGAGTTACTGAAGTAAATGTTTTTACAGCTTTTAGGCCCAACAAAGCTTCACCACACAAGCAATTCTGCTTGTGTAAAAATGCCTGCAGGACTGGAGCCTAGTTTTAGTCCATATTCTTTCCCATGTAGCTAAAATCCCAAACCAAATCAGTTTATCTCCATAGAAATATGTCCTTTAAGTAAATTATTCTTGATCAGTTTATTGTGTCTAATGCTAAGAAATACTCAAATACTTGAGTTTACCCTTAAAGCAATGACACAGAAAAAAACTTACATCAAATATGAGAAAACTTATGTTAAATATAATTATGCACAAAGAAATACATTTAATATCATGGACATATCTATAAATGGTTTTCAAGAACAGTGCTTTATGAAAAATTTAACCTAATAGTGTTGTAAGTGTGTGTGATGTATAAACTGAAAAATGAGTATAATTGATCCATTATAGGACATTTTTTAGAAAAAATAGAGTGAGGAATGAATTCTGCCCATTTTGATCTCACTCTTCAGTGATTCTATTGGCAAGCCTCAAAAAGAGAGTTCCTGACATATGTGCTGCTGCAATTTTAGTACCAATAAGCATTATATTCAGTTAGCAATGTAGTTTACCAGTAAAATTCACTTCATTCTTAGAGATTAAAATACATATTTTGCTGTATTTTTTGTCCTGGTACACAGAAATCACCCACTGCCTTTTGCTGTTGTTAAAGTATTCTACTGATTCCTAGTGGGGAAGCAGGTAGGCGACAAGAAGTCCTAATCAGTGAGAATATTCATGCTGGAAATATACCATCTAATCATTTTTTCAGCTTTTTAAGCAGAAGAAGTTAAATATCTGTAGGGACCACAATAGGAAAATACTACATAGGGCAGCAGCTGGAGCTGAGAGGTTAAGGATATAATCGTTTGTGCTGCCTACTGGGACCGATGGCTTTTGTGCTGTGATATGGAAGTGCTAGAGCTCCCTTTATGCCAGGATCTATTCAAACACAGAAATAAAATACAATGAAAACCACAAAGTACTTGGATTTTCCCATATGAGCTAGGAGTTCCTGCCAGGAGACTACAGAGGAAGGAAGGTGGAGGAAGCTGAAGGATGAATGAGAATGATTTCGTGGTAAATATTCTCTTGCAAGCATCACTTGCAAGCATAGTCCTGTGATGTATGCTGGACTAGCAAAGTGATAGGTAAAATTATGAGATGCAGAGAGCTGTTCCTACATCAGAGGGAATGGCTGCCTACACCTGTATAGGAACAGGGAATATTGCACCACAGTAACAGAGAGCATTCCTGCAGGTCAGAGGTGCCTCAGCAGCCCACAAGTCCAGGAGTTGCAGCTGCACAAAATCCTCAGTTTCTCTATCTAACCCCAATTTAACAGCAATGTTTTAAATATGGTGTGAAGCCATGAAACTGAAATGTTGCTTATTTAATGCATAGGTACGTGGGTGTACAGCCAGGAGTGCATTCTCCACAGAGCCAGCCAACACTACATCACTGTCCTAAAGCACTTGCAACTTTATGAAAGAGAAGAAGTGCAGTATTTCTTCATTTATAGTAAGAAGCCATCTTCTCAGTGTTTACTTTTCTCAGGGAGACCCTGTGACAATCACATAGAGTAAGGAAATACCAGTCAAGAAACTCCTGTGGAGCCAGGTAAATCTAGAGAGAATACCATGTACACCTCAGTGCTGTCTCTGCTAGTTCTTCCCTCTAACCCCCTGCAAAGGCTGTTCTACTTTTTTATCACCGCTAGTTGCTTAGTTTTTCCGTGGTAAAGCAGGTGTAAAAACAGAGTGAAAGTGGACAGGAAGGAGTGTTAGTTACTGCTAGGATAAGGAAAGGACAAATGTTTTATTTTCTTAGAATCCACAAAGTCTACTTCTTCTTCAATAATTTCCCCACAAATTCAGAGTTCATTCAAAACACACAAACTAACCAACAGCAACTCCTCTGACCAGAGGTTGGTTGTCACTATTCAATGGGAGCTGTGACTCTGCTCCTGTTTAGTCCCAAACATGACCTTTTGCCCTTGACACAGGTAGCAAGAGAACAGCCGATTCCATAACTTCAGTGACACCTTTTCTACTTACTGCTCTAGTCCATCTGTTCTTGCTGTAGGTTTTTTGTCAAAACACTTCAGAAATGCATAAATGTCTTCTATACACAAATGCTGGGGGAGCGTTATGGCCTAGTACCAAATTTATTTCAGGCAGAGTCCTTTGCATTCACATGAGACTGTAAAAGGTTATTGATACTTGACCAGTTTGCAGTGATAAAAATACATGTGAATTGCTGTATCAGAGGACATTTTGTTTCTGAAGAAGACATACTAAGTCATTCTGAGAGCTGCTGTACAGAGCTTAATTTGATAACGACTCAGGAGGATGATGTTCCTAATGAATTTAGGCCTAATCCTGGAAGTTTTCTTTTACATAAATACTCCCACGGACCTTTGAAATGAAAGGAAATAGAGGTCACAGGAACATGCCTTTCTCATTAAGTACTCAAGATCTCTCCCATCTTACCCATGCTGAATGGAGAGTTCATCTAATAGCAGTCTTGTTTACATTATGTGAGTCGAATCCCCTTACATGGGCTCCAAACATGCAACATTTGTAATCAGCTGCATTGACTGATCTTGCTAACAGGTCTACTGCTGTTAGACATGGGAGTTACCACGTTTGTTAGCGACTATGGTCAAGTTTTGGCCTCTCACTTTCAGAATGTAGTATTAGTCCACACAAGCAAGTGGCAGGGCCAATTAGCCTACACAGTAAAATGTGCTAGTATCTCCTTTTAGGGAATTAATCTTGCCTTCTTCCAAACATAATTTCCTGTAATTGCTGTTACTTTGCCCTGGCCATTGAACCCATGTTCTACACATATAATCAACAGTTTTTCATGTTTCCCATGTCTGGTAAACTGGTTTTCAGAAACAGAGCCCATATCTCCTTCAACATAAATTAATTAATCTGAGCTATGCTTGAAATACAGAGCATTTTCAATGTAACATAAAGTGGTGTAAGAGACTAAAACCTAACTGTTAATATTATCTAACTAATAATTGATGATCATTAAAGGTGTCACTTTGCACACTGATATTGCTAACTTTGCTTTGATGTGGTGCACACATCAAAGCAATAGTAGTAATATCAGGCGCTAAAACAGAAGAAATGCAGCTATTGCTAGGACAGGGGCAATCCTGCACACTAAGAACCAAGGAGAAAGTGGACATGAAACCAGATGAAAGAATAGAAGAATGGGGGGGGTTCTCCCACTAGGCTGTTCTTGCAGATTTTTTGCTTTTGTTAAGTTGCCAGAGTAACAAAATGTTTCATATCAGGAGAAAAAAAACAACTGAGTACATGAGGGAAAAAAAAAAAGGTGTGGGATTGTAGTTACAGCTGAATGCTTTACTCCTCTGGATCAGCACCAGTATATGGAAGACCTAGTACCACAGCAGAGAACAGTGGGAACTACTCCCAGATTAACAGCAAGATAGAAGCTATTAATTAGAGCTTGAAATAAAACATGTGGACCCATAACTGCAAAAATCGAGACAGAAGTCTATAAACAGAGAGTAAAAGGCCAGCCCTCTCCGACATCATTATTGAAACGACACCCTAGAGCTGGAGTGAGGCACCGCTCAGCTTGAGCATAGGTAGGTAAAGCTGAACCATAGACAACTGGGAATGGTAGGCACTTACAAAATTGCTTTTTGGTGATCTAAAACACTTTAGGGCAATAACTACGTGATTGTGACACGGGGATAAGTATAACACTCACTGACCCTTTGAAGTAAGCTGCACATTCTGGACTCCCTGCTGAAATCCCAGACAACCAAATGTACAAACTTTCATTTGTTCAGTGTCATGTACACAGGTGCTTTTTTGCTTAACAGGAGAGGCATGTTGTTCCTACTGCATTGTCTGTGCTTTAGCCACAGAAAAATGAAGAGAAGCATACAGTACCACACCTAAAGAGTATGTTGGGTTTGCCCTGAGTCAAAACAACCACAACTTGCTGCTTAGATAACAGCAGCACCTTTACCTTTTCTTCTTTCATTGCTGAATATCACCTATGCCTGAAAAACAGTTTCTTACTATAACACATTCTATTCCAGGCTATCTTAATTTCTGTTTTTCATGACATTTAGGGGAAGAAAAAACAGAGAGAGGCAGAGAGAGTTAGAGAGACAGGCAGAAAGGTTTCTTTTTATTTAGAATTTTGGTATTTTTTTTTCCCAGTTCAGGCAGATTATGCTGCTAGCTGAGAAGCTGAAGAATAGGCCATAATTAAGATTTTTTCTTTCCTTTTTCATCCCTTCGCTAGTCCAGAGACAGCACGCCCCTGCAGGGCCTCATTTCTGACACTGACGAAAGCTGAGCAGCCTTCTGAGCCACAGATGAGATAAAGCTGCAGATATGAACAGCAGGGCTGAAGCTCTGGCATCTTTCCCTCCCACAAAACTCCATTAAAGGTCAAGCAAACTACTTAGGCTTGCTATTATAAAGATGAAAGGAGAAGGGATTTGCAACAGAAATTATATATGCAAATAAATAAATAAAATAGGAGACAATTGAGAATCTTTGATTCTATTTAGTAAAACACAAAAGGATAACTTTAATGCCTGACTCTGTTTCCAAAATGCTTTTCCACCTTTTGACCTCAAAGATTTATATTCTAGGAAAGAAAGGTTTGTTACATATTGCCTGAGATCAGTGATCATACAGGTTTATATAGCAGTAAATTCACTCACCTCCCATTTTCCCCATCCACAGTTCCCAGGTGATTAGGTAACTGTATTGCAAGATCTGTCAATAAAGTTCATGGTGTTCCCGGGACAACAGTAGGTAGAGACAGTCTACAGTGCATCTCAACATACTAGAAAAAAATAAAACCCAGACCTTGGGAAAGGTTTACAACCTGATAAATGGCCAATTTTAAAAGAGCAAAGCTAGAGTTTGCGCCATCTTTTGAACTGAAGCATCATTAACAGGAATTTGTAGGGCAAAATGTTGAAATTGCTTCTTAAAATATTCCTGTGGTTACATTTGGGAACCTATAAAGATTCAATTAAGATATGGAAAGAAAACCATATGAACTCGCGTATTTGCAAGTTTAAAATAACTATTAAAGTTTACTTTTTTTCCTCTCCACAGAGAGCTACTATATAGCCAAGAAAAAACAGAGACTGCTGTCTGCTTCCTAAGATCCTCCCTGAACTACGGGACTATTCACTACCTTTTGATTAGAAAGATGTACCAAAACACAGGGAAGCATAGCTGTTTAATAGTTGTTCTTCTCTGAAGTGGAGATGGTAGGACAATTTAACCCAATGGGCTGATATCTCAGTACCTGTCAAGTCCAGTTTGTTTACAACAGAGGTACTAAGTCAAACAAGCAGAACCACCTGGCTCTGAATTATCTTCTGCCTACAGTGAACATCAGAAGATACTAGCAGGATACTTACAGCTCTCTGGAAGCAACCCATGCTCTTGTCTCTTCAACTGACCTCAGTGGCAGGTTTTCCTAGTGAGTCTGGAATTTCTTAGAGATAGTCTTTACTTCTGCCTGGGAATTTTAAGTAAGCAGAAATTAAGAACTCTGAGTTTTTGCCTATGTTGTCTGAGAAGGCCAAACACATCTAAAGGGGCAGCACATGCAAAGCAACTCCAGTGCACATGCAGTGCATAGAGGTCCACACATAAATACATGCATAAAGTAAATGTGACACGACATAGACCAATTGGATGTATTGCCTGTGCTTCTGCGCACCTGCAATATTATATTAAGAGTTATACAATATGGTAAGAGCTATGCAGGTATTACACAGTCATGCATAATTTCCATTTAGAAGATCTGAGAAGAAAACAACAAGTAAACAAACTAAAGAAACCCAAATGTAGGTTGCTCTAGGTTTCCATAACTTTTGTTATCATAGATGATACAATCCATAGTGCCTCTAAATCCATTTTGCACATTCTAGTATTGCCATGGCATAATACCTCGCATTCAGTGTGCATATTTGGCTATTGGTAACAACAGGAAGATCAGCTGTCATGTCTCAGATGACTGCAGCACTCCCTCATCCAATATGGTCAAGCAGAGACAAAGGGGCCAAACACCTGCCAGACCAAGAAAAGTAGTAAGTTAAATTGGCTGTGGCTTGATTTAAAAAAATATTAGAGAGAAGTTTACAGGCTAGAGGACAGAGCTAAAATACATGCCAAGACTATGAGGCCTATTGGATGAAGATATGAATCTACCAGCTGTCAGTTGAAGTTTTAAATTGAAGAGGAAAAAACCCAAACCCTTGATTGGTCAGACAGACAAAGCCTTTGCAGTGAGAAACGACTAGCAGAGCAGCACTCACAGAAACCTCTCCTTTACTCAGTTCTATCCCCAATACAGAGTGGGAAGTAGTTAAAATCTCTTTGTGCTTTCTTGCAGGTCAGCTGAGATAATAGTGCACCCCTCAAATAACTCCTGCATTTTTTCCAATGAGCTTACTTAGGACTGTATACATTTGTTACCGTTACCTTAAGAATCCAAGGTTAAGATGCAGATGCTTATGTATTCTTGTGCCTTTCTTTCACTCAGCACAGATTGTAGGTCAGCCTTTGCCTCCCCATTTCCCACTAGTCCCTCTTTGCCCTTTGTTATTAGCATCCTTCTACATCACAGAAATATGACCACTTTGAAACCTAGTTGGGATCCCCACAGAGAATCTGGTCAGTTTCCAGCCCCTTTAGATGTCTAATGTTCTAGGTACTAATTTCAAGATGTCCACAAAAGCCCATTCTGTTCTGCTTTACATTTGCTATGGAGAAATGCTGACTGCATAGAAAAGTCGCAAATATGCAAAGAGTTAAACCATATTTACAGGACTGGTTATTAAGGTACAGTCTTTTAAGCCAACTCCCTGTTGCCACAAACTGTCTGTATAAAGGTAGGACTGGAATTTAGAGAGGTTTCTTAATGTAGCAGGCATATCAGAGGGTTTTTTGCAAGATCAGGTCCTCTTCTGTCAGTTTACATTTACTCCGGAGTGCGTAGGATTTCATATTTCATAATCCAGCTCATTAAACGACATTTTAGCCTATCCAATAATCCAAAGTGCTCTTTTCAGTAGGAAATACTTTATAAGATTCACATCCTGCCATCAGCCTAGGCACTGATCTCCCACTTGAAAACAGTAAAAAGGTCTGTGTAAAATATCACTGACAGGATACGGGTAATCACCGATCTTTTTCTGGTTAGTAGTAGGAGTAGAAATGCGTTTGTTTTTCTCATATTTAGGAGTTATTTGGTCTGAATCCATTATTTACCTGTATGTTATTAAGGGTGTTTGAAAAGGCTTGTTTTCTTCAAGTCCCTAAAGGGAAAGAGATCCATGCCAAGTCTACCCACACATAATTATATATTTCTACAGCAGAACTGTTAAAAAAAACCAGTCCTTTGCTTCAGTGCAGGGCTGGAGAAAAATTTGTCTCCTTGCCAATGCCGGGAATCAAAAAAAAAAATATTTTTTGCTAACTTCAGTTCTAAAAACACGTTGCCATCTATCAAAATTCTATATTAATTTACCAAATTATAATTACAACAGGCAAGACTACTCTAGCAGCAAATAAATTTTAATAGAAATACTGATAGCATAAAGTATAAGGTTAGAAAGGCTTTTATGCATATATATTTCTCTAAAGGCACTCTTAGGTTATTCCTGTCAACTCTTCATTGGTTTGTGTGAAATCACTTTGTGAAAGCACTTGAAGAGCCCCAAAAAGAAGAGAATAGCATCTAATCACAGTATGTGATGTACGTTTTTCAAAAATATTAAAATACCAGTTATATTCAGAAAGGAGAAAAAGAGCTGAGAAAGGGAAGATCTCCCAAATGCTGATTTCAAGTCTATGGTGTGACTTTAAGCTGTACTTAATATCACTTATTATCATGAGCTTAACAGCATTAAAGGGATGTGTGGAGCTACAGAGTTGGAGAGATTTCTCCTGTTCCCTTTCTGAAGACACATGCCTATTTGAGAATATCACCTTTCATTTTCAAAAAGTTTCTAAACCTCAGAATTGCAGAAAACTCCTAAAAGTATGTTTTCAGAATAAGAAAGGAAAATTAAAGCCAGCCACAGGCTTTAAAAACCCTGGCTTTTTCACTAGAGGAAAGTAGAGCAGGGAATAGCTGACAGATGTTCACAGGGCTAAGATTAACAGTGCAGGATCTATTCCCAGTTCTATCTGCAAAATAATCTTTATGAAAGCAGGATATACAATGGAGACAGTAGAATATAAGAGGAAAGGGGAAAAGGTGGTAAGTGAAGGAAATGTTAATCCTTTATTCTAGAATAGAATCATAGAGAATGGAATCATAGAATCATTTAGGTTGGAAAAGACCTTTGAGATCATCGAGGTCAACCATGAAAGAGAAACAGTGATTTATTCCATTCTGCCTTTCCTTGTCCTTTTGCAGAAAACAGCCCATGCTGGCATAAGTAGATGTCTCACCTGGGGGAAGAACACATCTTTGATACAAAGCATGCCACCTGACAAGACATACTAGCCTGAAGTATGTCCAAATCATTTGGCAAACCAAGATGACAAAAGCATGCAAAGAAATGGACTGATTAAAAATTAAAAAGTTTTGCTCATCCAGATTCACCAGACTTGCAAAATATCCAGCAGTACATCAAAAAGTGTTGTAAGAGCATGAGCCAACCAAGAGAATCAGCCTCCTGCTGCACATGTGCTGTAACTTTTACTCAAGCAAGGGCAATGTAGGTACAAATCCTTCTATGTGTCTCAGTATACAGTTACCTTCCTGAAAGAGTAAAGCTTGACGGAAATGAAGAACGAGAGACAGAAATGCTTACGTCACCTCACCATCTTGTGCTTCACATTAGAGTGCAAATACTAAATCCAGGTGTCTTTCTACATACCTTATTCTTGGAAGTTGGACTACTTGCTTTTCGGTCAATTCAGTGAACTGAGTTGGCTCACACAAGTTGGGAAGAGACTGGGCCACATGTGTGGAAATAGGGGATGAAAGACAGCTACAACTTTTTCAGTGACAGCAACGTACTAGGTCTGCTCATCCCATCTGATTGAATTGCCACATAATCTCTCATAGTCCGTAATCAATTGGATTGACTGGGACCATCTTCATAAACCAGTCAGGCTGTATTAGAGCATATCTGCGCATTTCCAATGTAGCTGGAGGGACTTCTAACAGCCCCAAAATAAGTCATTAAATTAACATCTGAGGAAAGAAAATCTGGTCATTTTGGACTTCTCTAGCCTGCAGCATTGTTAATAGAGATACTTTTCTTATCAGACAGATAGAGCAAAATGATGGCAATTTTGAACTACCTCACAGGTCTATTGTATTGAGGCTGCAACTCATATTTACTTGGCAAACACGTATGTCAGTCAAAGATAGCTATAACTTCTACCAAAGTTTCTTGCCCTGTAGAAGAGCTGGGAGAAGAACTGCAGCCACTGTCACTCTGTCAGTTTATACAAAATGCCCAATTTTCACTATAGTGGGAAAAGCCTAGGTTTCCTTCTGGTCTCTCTACTATGAAAGTGAAGATGAAGAAGTGGAGAGATTTGCTTGAATTCACTCAAAAGTCACTGAGCTGGTGGCTGGACAGGTTGAAGTGGCATAAAGATAAATATAGTGTTTTATCTTGCACACTAACGCATAGAATAGTTTGCGTGTGACTACACAGGCATGCACAACTAATGTTTTACATATGGTACAAGGCTTTTGTCCGGCCTTTAAAGCTTAGCATAATATTGTTCTTTTCCATTTACTGAAGGAGATATTGTAAGTCTCACAGATTTGAGATAAGGGCCTTATTCTGGTTATTAATTTTCCAGGTTCCTTTCCCAAAACTCTCACGGTTTGCAAGAAAGAACTTTGACCCCAATAACCTCTGGCTCAAGTCTGAGCCTTGCAGGCCTGCTATTCCCCTGAAAAAAATCTACAAAACCATGACCACTTTCCTCTTTCCATTAGAAACAGGATAATCCCAGTCTGCTATGCCAACTCCCAGGTTTTGCTTTGGTGTTTTGAAATAAGTGATTCTCAAATCCAAATCATGGAAAATGGGCTTTTGGGTTGTTTAGATATTACAATAATAAAATAAAACAAAAAAAACCCCAAAACCAAACAACCAAACAAAATGCAACAACATGGTTTCCTTGATTTATCTTGGAAAATGTACTGAAGTCACTGTTGTGGTAAAAGTACTACCACCATGAAATAACTGAAGCATGAGTTTCAAATAAAAAGGAGCCAACACTGTTATTGGGAGTAAACAAACTAGTTAGATAATGCAAGAACTGCATTATGGACCCTTCAACTCAACCCAAAAGACACCTTATCTCTTACAAGTTGTTCTGAAACACCAGGCTTAACGAAGCTTACTTCGTTTCTTGTTTATATTTGGGTGACAAATTGGCTTCAATGTATGGAAATTTCTGACCCTGCCCTGCTTCCCATGAGCTCTATGGATTCACCAATGCCTAAGGCGATCATTTGATCAACTTAAGCAAACATAACATCAAGAGTGGAAAAAGTAGTCCCATCCTTCTCCTGTACACTTATAAACATTCATGCCACCACACATCAAAATAGTTTGGATTAAAATTAACTTTTTAAAATTATTATTTGGGGTGTATTTATAGTGTTCTTGAACAGGAGAAAGAGTGGCCCCACCTATAGGTTACATATATAAAAGAAAAAAAAACCATCAGATTTTAAGCAAAATCTATTTAAGCAGATGGCAATCACTATGAAAGACATCTATGTGAAAGCAGCAGGCATGTGAGATTAAAGATAAACCTGCATAGTCGGACATATTAGGCTGAAGGCCATTTTCCAGTCCTAAGAAAAATACATTAAAGTATCTAAAGTAAATTTACCAGGGCATTACATGAAAGTAATCACAATTAACACATGATCGAAAACGCCATGGTTAGATTTGTCAAAGATGCAAAGGACAGAGCACTGTTAGGGAGTCATGCAGAGAAACACTGAAGAGATTTGCCCTCTCCAGCAGGTGAGCAGCAGGCCTTTTTTTGTGTGTGTGACAATTTGCATGAAGTGTTGCCTCTGCTGAATCCACTAGGTACTGTATAAAAAGTCACATGCGTCATGGATGTCATTGTGGTACCTTTCACAAGCAATAACTCCATCTTGAAGGAGTATAATATTTTATTATTACTGTCATACCCTACAATTTGTGTACACGATCTGTACCATTATCTGCTTTCTCTAGCAAAATTCAGAATTAACAACATGAAATGATCCTTTGTGCACATTCATTAATAATAAGAAAGAAACACTTTCCAGTAGGTGGCTGAAAATTAGGGAACTTTTTTTTCTGGCAGTCAACAGATAGGAAAATCTTAACTGAGCCAATGCAAAAATGTCAAGCTGTTGTTATCAGAATAATAACAATGTTATGGAAACATGGGGGTTTTATTGATTTATGATGAGGAATGGGATTTTTTGGTTGCTTTTTTATTGTTGTTGCTTTGGAAATTACAGTGTCACGAGTCCATGAATCGTCCCTTCCTCATCTGTTATGATTTTTTCCTTTCTCATTTGTTGCAACTTATAGAAAGCCCTCCAACAAAATTTGGACAATTCATCGCCTGAAACTGTCAAAGTTCATGGCTGTCAGTAAATGTTCAAACTTAGTTTTGGCCTTAATCTACATGCCAATCAGTCGTCTTGGCCTCAGCACAGAATTTAATAGTATTCACTCTCAGGACAAGATGACCTTTCCATTTGCAGCTTTGAAAATTCCTTCATCCACAATTCAACGCAAAATTTTAGAAACACGGTTTTGTATTCATATATTCTTGTGTCTTTGCAATGAGTTACATCCATTTTTGGCAAACAAACTACAAAACAGTTATGAACACATTAATATTTTAAGGGTTTAAAAATAATAACACAAAGGTACACAAGTATAATAACTAAGGATATGGTTTCACAGCAGTAAAAATCAGATCAGATATTCCTCTCAACTCACTGTTTTGATCAAGCTCCCCACAAGTAAAATTCATCAAAATGGTAAAAATATGCAGTTGCCTGTACAACTTCATGTGCAACTCAACACTCCTTCTACAAGGTGGATTTTGTTAAAGCGGTAATGTGTTTGCCCAGAAGAAATCACTTTGCCCATAGCTGAACTCCCAAACAGCCATTTGGCTATTTTAGCCCAGTATCAACCCAAAGCTTAAGAAAATCCTTGAGAGAGATAGTTTATTAACCAACGTTGGCACTCTAATTGGGTGGTTGTTTTTTTCTCCAGTGTTGTCCATAAATAGAACTTAGCTCCAGTCTCACCAACTGTAACTGTGAGATAGAAGAACTTATTGGTTAAATGAGACTCCTGCTCCATTGTTTTTTTAATAAGACTTATTAAGACATTGAATGCAAAGGGAGGAGAAAGGGACATTATGTAGTAGGCAAAATCAGCTCAGAATTAACAATACTGGTTTCATTGACAATCCTATGGGTGAATTTTGACAAAGTGTATTTCACCTCTGAAATCAATTTTCCTAGTCCATAACATAAACATATACATTTTCATGATGCTTTAAAATCTCTGTCTTCAAATATATAGCATCTCATTCTTGCAACAAATTTCATTTTCAATGTCATACAAATCAATAGTACCTTCTTACTACCATGCAAGTTTCTACACTTGTGTCAAAAAAAGTGCTTTCCTCTTTCCAAATTTCAGATTAACTCTGGGGAGCTCTATTTGATCATTTAGAGCATGAAGTTGGAAATGGGGAAAAGGGCAGGTTATGATGAAGGTTTTGTTTCATGCCTTCCAAGCATCACCTCTATACAGGTTTTGCAATATCAAATACTAAACAACACCAAGGTTTTCAGAAAAACAAGAGCAAACGAGACCTTCTATCTTCTGGCTCTTATTTCAGTGTATAAAATGTCTAACTCTTTCAAGATGTCTAGCTAGAAGTGTAACATCTGCTTTCCAGGTTGTTTGGAATTCTGCTTTCTTGAAAAACAATCCTCTAGGTAAAACCATCGCAATGGTTGTGTACGATGTATTAGATCATGCTAATTCGGGGTGTTGAGGCTGAGTGTTATAATAGTGATTTGCTTAATTTGTCAGTTCTATGGCTGTTTGGCCACATGAAGTCTGATATCTATCAAACTTCATAGTGAAGTAAAATTAAGCGTGGAACACTGACAAAACTGATAAATTTGTGAGGATCTGTCTGTTAAAACAGAGAAGTCTTGAAGTATGCAGTAAATAAATTAGAGGAGTCATCATTTAAAAATGTCTCATTGAGAAAATGCCATAGGTTTATACTGACATAAGTTTATCAACTTTCTTTGATCTTCAGTTAGTTAGAAAATATTGTATTTACCTATAGCTGGATTTATCCAGTAGGTTGGGAATGGTCTGATATACTTGGCAAGAAAGAGAGTTTCTGGCAAAGAAGAACTGCATCTGCATTTCTAGATCTTATGGGAAAAAGTTGTATCATCAGGACAATGTAACATGACATGTTTAAATATTCCATCAATACCAACACAAACATATGCAGGACAAAGTTTCTATTTTTCAGTCTAGGTTTACACGATTCTAAATTTTAATTTTTTTTTATTTTCAAAGAAGCCTGCGTTGCTTCAAATCCACTTACAATGTCTCTCAAATCCCCTGTGCAGTGCCTTAGCACACCAACAGAGGAATGCTAATAACCACACACACACAAAATGTGTTTGTGCACAAGACGTGACTTTATACACATGCACCAAAACAGATGATACTAAATTTAGATGTTTCTTATAGATCCTACAGAAATTAAACATTAAATCTTAACTAGTTACATAGACACAGTAGCTGTTTATGAATTCAGTTTAGATATGCACCCTTATGATATTAATATCTTTTCCCAGTCCAAACTTTGGTCAAAATTCGAATGTGCTTGTAGTGATTCATTGCCAAGTTATCCCATGTGTAGACCACATGAGCAAGGGAAAACGCAAGGGGAATGAGGCAGTATCACATTCATTTTAAGTGTACGGTCTGGTTTCTGATACCTATTGAACTATTAAAAATAAGTATTATATACACAGCTTTAGATACAGTTAAGATTTTGAAGGTATTACTGAAAAGACTATTAAAATAAGAAAGATAAAAGAAAATTAGGAGATAGGTGACACAAAGCCATTTGAGTAGAAAAAAAGAGTGGGAAAGAATGACTTACAAGATCATTATAAGAAATCTACGATCATTCTCAAATGTTCTTGTCAAACAGATTTTCAGTTCCTTTTCTCCACTCTGCCTGCCTCTTCCTGAAAACTTTACAAAGACTTATTGCTCTTCAGGGAAGGGTTTTCAAGAGTTTTCGGTGGGTAAATGATAAACAGTAAGTCCTTTTTAGCTAAAGTAGAGTTAGATAGAAACACTTGGATACTCAATTATCTCAGTAATCTTTATTGGCCATCGACTGCCCAGACTGATTAGAGAAGAGAAAAATTGTTTCAAAGCGTGACAGTTGTTCACTAAGAAACCACAATGCAATTGACAAAGAGTCAACACCAGCCACAGACTTTTCAATATATTGAACATTCAAAAACTCTTTTGAAAGTCATGGGAATTCTTTAAAGCAAGTAGTACACTCCTAGTACACCACGACAGGCTTAGGTCTGCAGTACAACTTATATGTCAAGAAATCTGAAGTTCAGAATGTTGCAGTGGCATAGGGCATTGATCAAGAACTCCGTACTGTAGCACTGCAACCGAAGATACATAGTATTCTTTTCAGGACTTAAAGAATAAACAAGTACTCCTGTGCATTATAAATTTTTATATCATGGTTTAGATTATTATTATTAACTAACCCCAGCTCCACTTTTCTCAATAGTCTCTGCAATTTAAATCAAGGGACATCCTAGAAACTGCCTGTACTCAGTGGAGGACATCAGCCATCTACCTAGAAAACAGTTCCCACTTGTGGACCAAGCCAAACTGAGAATAAGGTCACATGTACAATATCAGGGAGAAAGCAGAGCCAAGCAGGGTGGGATCAGTTGCAGCATCTCACACATACAAGGACATGGATTTACTCTGTGAACACCAGTCTGAGGTTAGAGTTTGCATCCCCCTTTATCTTTGAACTCACAAAAGATGGGCATCCTGGATAACGAACTCATTTTTTCCAAAAGTGTTAATACTACCATTATACAAGTAGCTAAGTTTTTGTCAGTAATCAGACAGTGCCACAGCATCTTCCATTCAGTTCATAGCCAGTGGAAGGTCACAGAGCTGGTGGCTTAACATGTTAATGGTTTGTGTTGGAAGTGACACAAAACCCAGGGAATCATTTGAGTGTGTTAACCTCCATAAGATTTTAGGTTTTGACCATGAAAACATATCTTGGGGCTGGAGCTAACTGGCCTAAATGAATCGACAGTGCTTCAAGGTCCTCAGTTTGGAACAAATACTTATCCAAAAAAACTAAACGTGATATTGTTAGATATTACTAATTATCTAACTTTACGAATCTTCCATATGGAATAAAAGGCTTAAATTCCCTGAACTACCTAAATATAGGTCTGTATCTAAGCATTCAAATATACCTCAGGGTGAAAAAAACCCAAAACCCTACACAGGCAAGAGATATTGCCCATATAATGTCATCTTTAATTTAGATATTACCGTGGTTTAAAATCATAGAATAATTGAGGCTGATGTGAATCTCTGGAGTTTTCTAGTCCATCCTCCTGCTCCAAGGAAGGCAAACCTCACCATTACATGAGGCTGATCGGAGCCTTGTCCAATCAAGTTCTGAAGAACCTCAGCAAAGGTGATTCCGCAGCCTCCCAGAGAAACCTGCTCCAGCACTTAAATACGTTTATTAGGGAAAGAAATTAAAGAAAACAAATATCTGTATCTATATGAATTGACATAAGAGCATATCTGTTCTCAAAAAAACTGTTTTAAATCCTTCTCTTAGAAGGATTCTCTTAGACTAACAGCAGCATAGTACTCAAAATATACCATTCAATTTATATTTATTGATGTAGCCTGCTTTTAGTTAAACCACAATATTTGACTACCTATCTCTTCATGTTTCACACTATGAGTATGCATGTAGTGTGCACCTCACATAACACAGCCCAAGAAAAAAAGGTCAGTCTACCTTAGCTTACTGTGGCTCTGCGTTGGAAATAAATATGTTCGAAATTACCGCCACAGTGGTATTAGTAGCACAAGTCTTCCCTCACAACTATGTTCACAAACCAATGCTGGAGCTCAGCTCATGAAGTACTGGAGGGTTTTTCCCCTTTATTTAAGTAACACGAATGAGGTGCTGGCTGCTTTACTAGTCACCCAGCACTGTACAAAACTATTCATTGCTGCCCACTGACACAGAGATCCCTATCTGATTTCAAGGGATCTCTAGTGAGAGTAGTCATTTGTGTACTTCAATAAATGAATGCTTTCATCTTTCCTTAAATAAGCATTTATTTCCAAGAGAAAATTCTTCCCCTATGTAGTCAAAAATTATATCCATGCTCCTTCCAGGAGGTGAGTGGGTTGATGACCTCCTTTCTGCTTCTGTTTATTCCGTGATGTGTTTTGCCTTGAAGAAGCATCAGCTGCCTGGTTTTCCCATCTTTCAGAGGGCCACCAAGCAGACTTCTTCATGCCTTCTCTTCATACTGAGGGGTGCCAGAAAGCTGAGTTTCTGTTCTGTACTCCTTTCCTCTGGGCTCATGGGATACAAAAGAAAAAGGCTGACAAAAATACCTGGCAAGGACCTGCCTACATCACAGTTGCATGAAACTACATTCACTCAAAATCCCATAAAGTATATTTAAACCAGCATCTTATTCAATTCAGATGGACTTAATATTCAATGCAAATATTTAACATAGTTATAATTACTGGTCGCCTTCCCACATCTTCCATTCATCTGAATCAAAATAAATCTGATGGACTGTAATAAAACATTTGGCAACACATTTATGTTGCAACAGCTTGCTGTTTAGTTGCACTGATGTTCTTTAAGTGAAAACCATTATTGTTCCATTGGATATTTCCAGCAGGCATAATGAATTAATATTCCCCAACATTAAAGAAAAAGAAAGCTAGAGAAAGGAAGACAGTGCAATGCAAAACAACAAATCTGAAAAGTTCATTTTCACTCAAAGTGAAATTAAATGGTATCTTTGCCCTGATTTCAGTATTTTATACCTCCAGTGTCTCAAGCACTGTGTTTCAGATCAGACCCTAATGAAGAAGAACAGAAGATGTGTGTTTTCTTCTAATATCTGTACGTATTTTTGAAGGAGAGAAAAGGAGGAGGTGTTTCTTCCTTGAAAGTACATTATACAACAACTGACGTGAGTTTCTGTTCAGAAAGTGTTCTAGGGATACCCTTTCTTTCACATAGACTTTCAGTAGGGGAAAATATAAATTTTTATCAAAGTTTACTATTGTCTTTAAAATGGATATTAAAGTTGGTTTACACAAGCAAGATCATTAAAGAGCGGACACCATAAATAGTATTTCCATAGAAACATACTTCAGAGAAGAGATCATTACATTTTTTTTGTACATGACAAAAAAAAAAAAAGACTCTTTTGATTAAGCAAGACTCTTCGATTCTTGTCCATCTCTGTAACGTAACCCCTATTACTTCAAAATATTATGCTGGAAATTTTGCTGGAATCTTACTAAACAAATAGCTGCATCTATAGGCTGCAACTTCCGTGCTTCTGAGTGTAACCTTGTCAATTACACTGAAGACTAGATTTCATCAGGGTATTCACTAGTATTTGCCTGAAACGGAAAAAAGTGTAACCATATACAGCCCCCAAAAATAGCTTTAAGTCGAAGGATTCTCTATTTTGTAGCCAGATTAATGAAATTTTCCATAGAGATTTTTCAGATACTGAATGGTCTTTCTTTCTGATTTCCATTGAGAAACTCGGTATAGAGAAACACAAGACTGAAGACAAAAGTTTACATTCTGCAAAATTTACTCTCCTGTGTGCTCACTAAGTATCTGCTTTGTTTTTGGCATTACTGTGGGACTAAAAGCAAACATTTCAAAGCCTTAATTTTTCATAAAATAGAATCCTTATTTCCTTTTCAGTCTTAAAATGTATTTTCTTACTGTTGGTCAGACTCCAGTGAAGACAGACATCAGAGTTTCATCTTCCACCAGCCTGCCCATTACCATAATATCAGGTAAAAGGACTGACCCGTGCATCTGTCAAGTTCATTCATATACAAACCTCGTCTCTACAACTGAGCTGAAGTCACAATTGTGGTAGACAACAGCATGTTAATCTGCAATGACAGTAAATTTCAAGTGTTTGTCATATAAAACCCAATGAAGCACATATGAGATAATTTTTTGTATTGGGACCACTTCCAACAGTAATATTGGAAATTAAAAGCCTTATGCGATCTTGAACACAAATCTACCATTGCCCATAGGCTCCTGTGAGACAAAGGTTTTCACTCCAATCAAGACAAGGTTTCCAGAGGGTCCTTTGGCATATCCTGAATGAAAAATACAGACTATATGTGGTACTATGACTTTTTAAACAGTAACTCTTTAAACTAATCCTGATAAATAAGAGAGCATTTTTTTTCCTCTCTGCTTTCATTCTGGGATTTCAGAATCAAAAAACTTCCATTTACGACCAGCCAAGCAAACACTGTTTGGTTATCCATAGGGTCAGTGTCACTAAAAGCAGTATTTTCTTGTGAGGAACCTTTGTCTTCTCAAAGTGCACATTTTTACCTGATTGTTTCCTCATGATCAGCTACAGTTAAGTTAGTTGCAAACAGTTAGTGCAAATATCCCAGAAGTGAATCATAATGTAGAGAATTAAAACAAACATCCAACTAACAATATACTTGTTTCTTGTCCTGGTTTCTTCAGTCTCAGAAGACGGAAACATTGTAACACAAACACGTACTATAACCTTCTTCAGGTGCACAAAGACAATCAGCAATTTAAACTAAACCATACTTGCTGTGCAAAAGGCCTTGTCTGAGTCCAACATTGTGGATAAGATTTATCTTCCTCTCTCTCAGGTCAAAATTTAGTTTCTTAAAGCACTGTTATCTGAGGCAAAGTTTGGGAAGAACTACATATCCATCTGAGTTCACAGATTCCTCTGTTCAGTGGTTTTACAGAAACTCAGAGACACAGGAACACCAAAAAAATAGGTAAATACTTGCACAGCATAGCTAAACAAAATCTCATCACTAAAGCATTATATCTGGAGATACAAAAAAAAAAAATCACAACAGAAGTATCTTAACTGCCAGAGGTGGGACAGGGCAGGGGGAGGATTCGTTTTAGGGATAAATACAGACAAAGGCTCCAATATCCTCAAATATATTCTATTATCACATGGAAATATCTTTATTTCTATGTGACTATGTGCTCATTTGAAAGGTATGTTGGAGGCCACAGCAGTTATCTACTGTTCCTTGTGGCAAATATTTACAAGAGTTTCTTTGCCTCAGCTGTACCCTATAACAACATTTTCAGCTAAGGTTTACCACAGTTCAGGTGTCACACAGTCCATGTAATAAGTTTTCTTCAGGTCCTAACATGCATCCCAAGTGTCAGTTAGACTGGCTAAAATTTGCAAAATCCTGCCGTCAAGTAAAGAACTCAAAGACAGTTTAGTTATACACAATTCAAATTATTGGAGAGTGCTGAAGTTACGGCAGTGCCAATAAATTCCCATTGGTCTAAGGATGAATCCTGCTAGGATGTAATACGATGAATCCAGACATTCATCAGTGGGCCAGCTTGAGTCGATATTAACCATAAGCCCAAATGTGACACTGCCCCACATCCTCAACAGACAACGTGCTTTAAGATCATTCATGACCCAATGAACACATTGATTTTAAGACACATAAAAGATTGTTCACATACAACCAATCTACTTGGATTAAAGCTGTAGGCTTAATAATGCCCCGTGTTAGCAATGCTCAATGCAGTATATTTGCCCCAAATATCCAAATATCTAACAGGAAAGCACAGCAGAAGCTCCAGCTAGGCATCCTCAGGAGTCCTAGATAGACAGTTTTGATTATGTGCATAAGCAGTGGCTCCAGTGTGCACAGCACGCCGCAGATTCAATCTACTCTAGCAGTGCAAATGGACTTCATTCACACAGGTCAGCTGCCCCATGCCCTATGCTCTCCGGACTCTGCTCATGTACTGCAAGTCTAAAGCTTTCAGCAGTGTCTACTGTGCGTAATATCCATGCATAAACAACACACATTCAGATTTCCAACACAGAAATCCAGCTGCTCTAGACGCAGCTCTTGTAACATATAAGATTGTTTTGGCTGTGCAAGATCATTTTTTGCTGTGGATAAGGACTGTATGTGCCTCAGTATAAATATGCACGTAATACTGCTGATAAAGTTAGCACATTGGGCTTACTTCCAAATGAGCTGTTTAAAACACCCAGTAATGATGGATTGAGGATGCATGAACTGAGAAGTATTTGGACTCAAATACATGTAATAATTTTTTACTTGCAATGACATGTCTTAAGCAAGCGTCTTTTGACATCACTGAACGTGCAGTCTAAAATGTAACTGTGCAACAAAATCTGATAACAAAAGATGAAGACAGACCTACCAGAAAAAAAAAGAGGTTATTGCAGTTTCTGCTCCGAAATTGAAAAAACATGTTCCAGAAAAAGACATTCTGGCTGATGAGTTGGTTTACACTGCAAATCCAAGAACAGTACTGAAATTGGAGATAAACCATAATAAAGATTTTGTAAGAAAGTTAATTCTTATGACAGTTGAAGTGGACTTTGCAAAACATTAGAAAAAACAAGCTTCCAATGCAAAGTCCTGTTGCTTTTCATGTCTCTTGCAAGCAAGAGTTGCAGGAAATTAGATGATTGATGTGGAATTTATGGACTGATACCGTTTAACATATGAACAGCAACTTAAGATTCTTGCAAAGCTTAAGGCTGAAAAAAATCATTTTTCAGGAGACAAAACATGTTCACTTGAGAAAGGAGAGAGGAGTGCGTTTCCTGCTCCAGCTTCTAAGGGTCTGCAAACGTATGTCTCACTTGGAGATAAGAACAGTCCTAAAGTGAAATACGTAAGATCAGAACAGAGATGCTTTCTCTCTACCTTTCTCTGCCTACCACATTGGTAAAATTATTTCTGTGAGTAGTAATCTGGAAGCCCTACAAATTAGAGTAGTGTCATATTAAATAAATAAACACCTACTCCCTTGTGTCCCCCTTCCCCAAAAAAGAACACAAATAAACAAAGAAAACCACAAACCAAAGCGCCAGCATTAATTCTGGTGAAAAAGCTAATTGGACACCCTCCCTTTCTGTTGTATACCTTTCTTTAAGGGTTTAGAAAACACTACCTATTCTAGAAGTTTAAACATAGAATCTGAATATTTGGTTATATTTATATTTCTTTGTGATCCACAAGCGCAAAAATTTGACATAAGGAACCCTCACATTAATGCCTACATAAAGCTACAAAAGCATCTGGCCTCATGAACTGATGGTTGTTTCAGAGTTATCAAGTAATTTTGCCTGTGGAATGTTTTCCACTAGTTGTTAATGTGAATAATCTCAGCGGAACTTGTCAGTCTAAGGGGGAAGACACGGGGCTGTTCTTGTAAATTAACTTGCAAAATAGCCAAAGTGGACACAGGAATAGGTTGTAGGGGTTGAGACAACATTGGAGGGGGAAAAATGTCCAAAGTGACCTCTTTTTTTAGAAAGGAAAAAACACCTATCTTTACAGAGTAGAAATATCTTTCATCTTAAAGACACTTGCCAGATAACATGCCTTTCTTGATGTTACCTTTTACCCTATTTTCTCATTGTCTTTGTTGACATACGTTAGTCAGTAAAGACAAAGTCTCCATTGCAATTCTTCAGCTTTAGAAATCAAATCTACTGCTACATGCAGCAAAGTCAGTGTGTAATCTTAAAATAGGATAATTCAGAATAGTTTTACTGTTGAGTTCTGCCACATACTTCCAAGATTTACGTTGTTTCTCCTGTATACCCACTGAATTACAGGGTATCTTAAGTAAAATCACAGGTAAGTGGAGAATTTTCCTAGTAAAATATTTCCTTACTGATAACAAAAAGAATAATTCATGCTAGTTTACTTTTTGACAGAAATTCTATCCTTCCTGTATTTTTGCTGTGTGCAGAACTTACTTTGGCATTTACCAAGTAATTTAACTAAAATTCACACTTCTAAAAATTCATTGTCTTCATTCTCCCCAGAAAAGTTTCTTGCCCAGATTTGAGTTCACTGTCCCGTTTCAATTGAAATTTCAATTACTAGGCTTTAATCTGTAGCAGTCAAATCCATAAGTTACGCTAAAGAGTATGTACAAAACTTGGGAAACACAAATCAAACCTTAAGAATCAGATCTCAGAACTAATACAGTGAACGTCAGCCACAGATATATAAACTGAAAACAAGATACGCCTTGATATCCTTGAACATTCATCTGAATGTTTAACAGTTCCCCCAGTGAAGTCTTTCCTAATGACAAGAGGTTTGACTTGTTCTAACAGTTTGATATTTCTCATACGAGTTTTATTTTGCTGATATTAGAATTACTTACAGACCAACATATATATTTTGCATATAGGGATGTCAATCCCTTTAATCAAAAGAAGTAATTGCATCACTCTCAGGTGTTCCACACAACAAGGAGGCGCTCCTGCCTTGGGGTTAGTGGGGCGCATCCCCACAATAACTTTACATTCCTCAGTGAAACCTTCCTGTTTCACCGTTGCACCAAGCTTGGACAGTGCACACATGAGCACCCTGCCTCAACGTTGTGGAATCACACTGGAAAAGGTAGCAGCCATAAGACCAAGAAATACCTGGCACTTCTGTGGTAGAGTTTAGAAGGGATTTCACCAGCGGTCCCCATGCTTTCTGGGAGGTATGCAGCCACTTTGGGTATGTACAAGAAGGGCAAAAAAGATAAAATTATAAGGCCTTTTACCAGGTAAATATAATTTTTTTGTTTTATAACATGTAACAACTAAACACATTAACCTTACATTCACCCACTGACCATACTGTTACTGTTTTGTACTGCACTTTTCTTAAACTTCCTTTGCATTGCATGCGTGAACATACTAAATAATTTACTGTTTGTATGCAAGATGCATTAGAGCTAACACTACACACAAGCACAGGCACTCCACATAACAGTAAACAACTAGTATTTAAGTAAAAATGGTCTTAGAGTTGAATTTATTTTGACAGAAGCTGGTTTTCTCATTTGGGTTATGAAACATAAGTGTATACAAAATGGGATTTTACAAAATTAAGAACACAGCTGTATATTATTAATCAGAATGGCAGTATGGTGATTCTAGATTATTACTGATTCATTGAGAAACATTAGTTGTTCACATTCTTTGCTAATATACCCTCTTGGGCTCCCTTAAAAAACTAAATATTCTTTTTTTGTGATCCTTAGTTGATCATTCCGCATCAGCTTTTTTGTACTAATCAAGTTTGTTAGGAAACTGGTTTTCATCTTTGTATACTTAGCATGCAATAAAATTATTCACCTAAACCTTGCTCTCAGCAAAGAAAGTTTTAAATATATGGATAAATAACATCAATATTTTAATTCTGAAGCTACTCTTGTTCTTGGAAGTTTAATGAAAACTTTGTTTGAAGGGTTTCAAAAATATCTTCTCCGGTGTATGGGTTCCCTGCTCAAAATATTTTGGAGACTTCATTAGAGACTCACTTCTCCAGGCAAAGCTAATACTTATTGCATGCTACGACCTTCCCTTCTTAGCTGGGAGACTGGCAACTTTAACAGATATAATACACTAACAATGCAGCCCTTCACATTATGATATCCTAATTGTATTGCTCCTTGTCAGATTTTGTGACACAGAGGGCAGAAATGACCCTTCTGCCTATCTCATAGAAAAGGGACATGGGGCTCATGCTCTTGTAGCAGTTAGCAGAGTGCTTGCATCTTGAGCTACCTGCGCTTTTCGGTATGTTGAAAATCAAGCCAATCCATGGGCCTGACAAATGCACCATTGAAGATCTTGCCTTTTGTTCCCCAAACACAAGCCAGTACAGGACTAAAACTCATCCCAATCTAGATGCTATATATTTTAGAATCACAGAATGGCTTGGATTGGAAAAGACCTTTAAAGATCTTTAGTCCAACTCCCTTGCCACGGGAAGGGACATATTCCACTAGAGAAGGTTTCTCAAAGCCATATCAAACTTGACTTTGAACACTTCCAATGACAGGGCATCTACAACTTAGCTGGGCAGCCTGTGCCAGTGGCTCATCATCCTCATAATAAAAGAATTTCTTCTTTATGTCCAATCTAAGCCCACTCTCTCTTGGTTTAAATCCATTGTCACTTGTCCTGCCACTACAGACCCTGGTAAACAATTTCTCTCCATCTTCGTTAAAAGTCCCCTGTATAAACAGAAATGGTAACAAAAGTTCTCCCTGGAGCTTTATGTTCTCCAGGCTAAATCTCAACTCTCTCAGCTTTTCTTCCTAGGAGAAGTATTGCAGCCCTCTGATCATTTCTGTGGCCCTCCTCTGGACCCAATCTAACACACCCATAAACTGCTGTGCCAGGGATCCAAGAGCTGGACACAGTACTCCAGGTGGGGTCTCTTCAAGAGCGGGGTAGATGGGGAGAATCACCTCTCTGAACCTTCTGGCCACACTTCTTTTTATGCAGCCCAGGATACGATTTGCTTTCTGAGCTACAAGTACACGTTGCCAGCTCATGTCCAGTTTTTCATCCACCAGTATCGCGAAGTGCTTCTCCACAGGGCTGCTCTCAAAACAATTCATCCCCAGTTCCGTATTGATATTTTGTTCTGTTTTGCTTGTCTTCTGGTAAAACATCAATCTACCACATGAGGTTGGCAGCCATGACTTATTTTGAAATACAAAATGTTCTTTACTGACCTTGCTAAACTACTCTTTGCCAGCCTTGTAGCCATATGTAGGTGGCAGCGACCCTTTGGTTTGAAGTCTTCACTGATTATATTAACAGTTAAAAGTCATAATAGGCTAAATTGTTTTTTCCCTATTTCCTTGCTTCAACTCATATTAAATTGACTTTGTTTTCAACAAAATTGGCTCCAGCAAGGTATCATCCTGTTACTGGTCATGACCTGGTACAGAGTTGACAGGGTACATGTAGCTAAATGACTGCCTCGAGATTTGAACGAGGTGATAATCCAGCACATTATACACTGTGTTATGTGCTCTGTCCCAGTTTGTACAGTATGTACACAAAGCAGAATTGGCGTCAGGTAGGACTTGTGTTCCAAGTGCCAAAAGGCTGCACAGCTGCATTTTCCCCAGCTTAATGCAACTTGTTTTTTCCAGAACACGTTCCATATGGTTTAGCAGTGAGCTTATTCTAACTGCCCCCTTCTGGTATGTCAGGGTCAGGCATTACAGATATGCACACAATGTGCCTTTTATTGCCTATGGTGAGAAGCATCCCTAGTGTAGAAATGGCTCTATGGAAAACACCCATCCCTGCTGTGTGCTTTCATTTGAGTTCGCAGACCACCCGATGGTGTTGTCCCCTTGTACTGTCTATAGGGCTTAAGTCACGTAAGAGCTTCGGGGGGGCTTGGCAGAGACTAGTGGTGTGTAAGAGGTAAGAGAGGTAAAGGAAAAAGAAAAAAAGACTAACAAGATGATGGAAATTTCTGAAATCCAATAACAAAGATAAATGTAACCATGGGGAAGGGGCGGAGGAAAGGAGGGCAAGATCAAGGTAGGGGAGGAAGGAAAACAACCAAAATCTAACATTAACAATGAACCAGATATCAACTAGCACTGAAATTTTAATTCAGAACATCCTTGTATTCAGGGTCAAAAAGTCGAAAAAATGGGTTAAAAATAAAATCCAAGTTTCAAAGCTCAGGAGTTAACTGTCTTGCTCTTCTCAAACAAGAAAACAAAACCAAAAGTTTGGAAGCTGGATGAAATTAGTACATGTGATATTTTTTTAAAACACTTGCAGACTCAGGGTATTGGCACAAGATCCAGTAGAAATACGATTGTGACCTTAACTTTACTTAAATTGCAATCTCAATAAATTAAAAAAAAAAAAATTAGATAATATTCTAGCAGCGCAAATAAAAGTCAGGGGTCAGTAACATATAGTATCATTGCATCATTTCAATATAAGAGTCACACTTTTACTTCTTACTCAGAGAAAATCAAGGCTCTGTGGGAGAATAGGGGAACCTCACTTTAGATTTTTTGAACACCAAACAGAACTTTTGTCAAAAATTTAGAATGGGAAGTAAGAGTGTAAAGAAAGTCACTTGTGTGACCCTCAGAAGACCCGAATTCCTCATACTTAACTCATGCTAAGAAATGCCTCATACTTCAATGATCAGTAAGGTTGTTTTAAATAAGAGCCAAGACTCTCTGTTCCAGAAATACCCAAAAGCCATACTGCCCCAAAGTAAATAAAATAACAAGATAAGATGCTAACAGCTGACAAATTGAAAATGGTAACACCCTAGTTTAATTCTGCAGGGTGTTACAGGCAGTATCTGATGATAATCATGCTATCCCAGTTTAAAAAAAAGTGTAGGCACTCAGAGCCACCTTGCTACCTATGATGATCAAGGGCATATAAAATAGACTTCTCCGACTTAAGTATCAACATGGGAATGGAGGAATTGTCTACATGGTCACTCCAGAAATATGAGCCCTGAACTATTGCAGGAAGAAAGGAATGAACACGAGGAGATCTATCTAGCTGTGGCCCCAGTGTGTTTCCCTAGTTTCCCACTGATACTCATGCTCTGACCTCATCCCTGTTCCCTATCACAGTGAGAAACAGTTGCTCACCATGTGCACCACCTACAAGTAGGAAACCTGGACATGCAAGCTGGAAGGAAGCTGGAGAACACAGTGGTCAGGTTTCTGAAGATTCAACATAGCTCAAGAGAACAAGTCACAGCATCGGAAATGAGTCATCCTATTCACTTTTTGAAAGGAAAAGAACCAAGGGGGAAGGCAGAGAAAACATTTAGACAACCTTTCTCCTTTCACACTTCCCCCCCTGCCTCCCCGCACCCCCTCCACCCTGGCACCACCAAAAATAAAATCATAGCTGGAAAGTTGTGTTTATAGGGAAGAAGAGTGTCACAGGATTTTGGTAAGCCTTCAAAATCGGAGAAACTTTCTTATAGTTGGAAAGTCCACCGCTAGTAGTTCTCCTATAAAGGCCCCAAGACAAATCCTCTCCAATTTGTCCAACCGGGAAAACTACTTTCATTACATCCAATGGCCCTGTATTTTGTATCATTAAGGTTTATTGCACTACTTTGCTAACTACTTTTTACAGTCAGAATATTCAACAGCTCTAATAAAATTTTAAAAACTGTTTCCCATTGTCCCTCTTTCTCATCAATTCTCCTTTGTCTTCTCTTCCCTCCCTGCACTGTGCTCTTATAGGGATAGCAGAACCACAGCCTGGTTGAGGTTGGAACGGACCTCTGGAGGTCCCTACTCAAGCAGGACCACTAGAATAGGTTGCCCAGGACCACATACAAATGGTTTTTGAATGTCTTCAAGGATGGTGACTCCACAATCTCCTTGGGCACCTGTGCCAGTGTTCAGTCACCCTTACAGAAAAAGAATGTTTCCTGCCGTTCTCTCCCGCTAGTCCTAAAGAGGTAATTGCTTTGTGTTTGGACTATATTAGAAATACATGAGCTACATCAGGGACCTGTCTTTTTCACATTCTGTGATGGAGGACTGATCAATCCTAATCATGCAACAGATTCAGTTCTGATTTAAAGGAAAAGGTAGAGGATTTTATTAAATTCAGCTAATAATATCAAATTCTTCAGTGATCACAGCTGTCCCTCAGCACTCTGAAACAAAACAGGCTGTTTTTTCACCAATTAAAAATCTAAGTATGAAGCAATTAATTACATTAATAAGTCATTTAACTGACTTGAAAAGCAACTTTTTCAACAATTCCTTTAGAAATCTGTGAACATGCTTTGAAAAAATTGGAGCTCTTATGCTTAGAATAGAGAGCTAAATCTCATTTTCACAAAGAATAAATTTTCCCTTCAAAAACTGTTTTCCTAGAAAGATAATACTTCTTGAAAAAAAAATAACAATGTCCATATATTTTCCTCCACTTCAATGACTTAGAATGACTGCATTATTAATAACCAGCAATAATTGTTTTGATACGTTGTTGAGGTACGTAGTTAAGGTTGTACTGAGATTTGCACTAAAAGCAGAATTAAAATGTCACTTATATTTTTACTATTAAATATACTCTTGCCATTTGGCATTGTCCCTGTGAATACAGTGTAATTTTACAGAGATATTAAAGCTTTTGCTAAAGAAACAATTTTTAAGTGTTCCCTTTTTAAAGTTTTGCCATTTGGCTTAAGTATCCTTGAGTTCTTTTAGCTAAACCTCCACTTTCCCCACAGACTTCCAACTTCTTACACACACCCTAATAGCTTAGGCACAAGTCACTCTGGGAAATTTAAAATTAGAGTCATTCCCTGTTCTTGGCATGCATGGCTATGCAAACAAGAGGAGATGAAACTGTCAAGTTTTGCCAGGCCTTCAAGCTTCCTGTTGCATCTTGCATCTCTCATGCTCCTCTGATGCCTACTTTTGACTTGTACTGCCATAAAAAAACAATATTTTGCCTGCAAGTCCTACAGTACTACACTGGATTGTTCACCACCCTGTTATGTATTATGTGGTTTGCTTCCTTTCATCCATGATCAACAAGCATAGACTATTACAGGCCAATCACTAGAAAAACCATAGCAAATTTTCCGTTCCCCCATTACCTTATTTGGAACTCTGATTTGCAACCACAAGTCCAGGCATCCCTCAGATGGACTGCATCAAGATTTTTGGTTCAGCTCTTTCAGCTGGCAAATTAAAAACTTTCCTTTCATTTTCAAGATAGTAATCTCAGGTGACATTTCCATAAGCATGCCTGCAGATTTTGTGTGCTTATACACAAGCTAAGGAAACTGGAGATGTGCATTTGTACAGACTTGCACTTTACTTGCAAAAAAATTAAACATACGTGACAGAAAACTCTGTTTTCTTGAATGGCAAAGCATATGAACTGAAATAGCCTTGGATGTGAATGTTATTTTAACTAGTAATTTTCTTAATGACATTTTGTTGACAGAAGATGCAGTCAAGCATCTCTAATATTAATCAATACTTTTCAATGAGAAGACACCACTGCAAATCTTGCCACTGGAAGACTACAGACTAAAGAGCTGATGGTTGTCTAACACAAAGCAATGAACTGTGATTTTCTATTTTTAAATGTGTTCAATAACCTCTTGGTCTTTAAAAGGACTGTTTTATCAGGTCAAGTGTTCTCAAACAAAATCGTGTCAGGATTTCTATTTCATGACGTTTTGCTAAATATATCTCTGCTTTCTGCTGAAACTTTCTTCTCCAAAACTTAAAGGATCACTATGAAAGAACTAAACTTAACAATGTGTAGCACCTAACAAGTATTATAAGATGGAGCAATTTCAGCAAACAAGGCAAGTCCTGCGACACGAAAATACGAAGCCCATAAGCTACACAGAGCTCAGCCCAGCTTTGCCCAGATTGAAGAGTGGGAGAGAGGGTTATCTGAAGGGTACCTCCTGGGAGGCATCAGACTAGCCTTGAAACACACAGTTTGATATACTTAAATGCGGTTTCTACTGAAAATAAACTGAGTTACTTCAATCAGTTTCCAAATGGAAATTTAGAAGTTTTGGAAGTTTCAACAAATGTCAAAATATTCCACGGTAAGGTAAAAGGAAAATTAAAATAAAGCCAGACCAAACAACATATGACGCATTAGAGTACTGATCACTTCGTGCTATCAGAGATATTACTATTCCAAAAATGAGATCTGCACTGCACAAGAATTATATGCAGTTTTACTTTATAAACCTATTGCAATGACTGTAAATAAAACTGATTAATTATTATTTGACATTAAACATAAAACAATGACCTGGTCTCAAGCAGATTATCACTAGTCCAACCAGACTACAGGTTAAATTATTAATCTACACCAGAGCCATTTATAAAAACAGCATTCCTGACAGGATTAGAGTCTGACATTAATAACATGAACATACTGTCTCTGTAGTATTCATATAGTGGAAGACTGAGCTCTAGAGCACATTTCCATGTTTAGGCCAAATTTTACAGTCATGTTTTTACAAAAATAAAATTTACAAAAATTTTATGTATGTTTAAGCTGTTGCTTACAGCTGGAATCTATGTTTACCTATGTGTTCCTGCTGCACTGCAAAATCCTACAGTTGAAACAGACTCATTATATCCCTGAAATAAAAGCTCATACAATTGCATGGCACCAGTTTATCTTGTATTTTAACCAAAAGAAGTTATGACTCCCTTCACATTTTTCAATTGAATATTCAGATGAACCACACTTCCTATGGAAAACAAAACTTACCATGCCCATAAGATGTCTCAGTTTCTACACCCAACTGTATCACCATCCAGGGCACACCTCCTTGTGCTACAGCAAGGAGGAGTTTTGCTCTTTGCAGGACAGGGATGATTCACCTTTCACCCTTTGTCAGAGTTCATCTCCTCCAGAATATTGCAATAAAATCTAAAAGACACAGACAGCAAATCTTCCACCACCTTCTCTTTCAAGACAAACACTCTCATGAAAATTCATCTTTCATCCATCTTTAGACTTTGATCTTTGATCTTCCATTGATTTCCTACCCTCTCAGCTCCTTTGAACTCTCCCCTTTGTTAGTTTAGGCAGATGTGCAGCTTCCTAGTGCCTGGGGCTGGGATCAGGATCCAAACCTATCACTTAACACAAGTCTCCAGCTAGAGAACTCCAATCAGATTGAGCTGCCTATCTTCAAGTATCCAACCAGTGCCAAAATCTGTTTCTTTTGCTTCAGAGCTCCTTTTCCACCACTCCTGGTTTTCAATGCTTGGAAACCAGCTATGGTAGGTCCCATGACTGCCAGACCTCTGTCCAAGCCCCACCACTTGGAGATCAGGCTAACCAGACCCACCTGAGAGCTCAAGTTCATTTTCAGGGTCAACTTGCTCCATGAAGCCACTGTATTCACAGCTTTAAAGGTTGTTCCTTAGCACAGGAGGCGTAACTGAGAGTGCAGTTGTATTGCCAAGTTATCAAACAGTATCAGGCCTAACACAAAACCACCGTGAACCCCAAGGAGAAGAGGTAAACTTACTCAGTCTTTGGCCTGTCTACAAAGACTGCCAAGCTGCAATGATTACTTTAGGTCCTGATCCAGAAAGGCCCTTAATTGTCTTGTCAAACTTGAACCATATGAGTAATCTTATTAAAACCCTGAACTACTCATGCTTAGAGCTAAATACTTGCTCAAGTGATTTTCTGGATCAAGAAGTCAGTGATGTGAATGCTTATCCACTAATACATGAACTAAGATAACCAAGTCTGCCTCTTCCAGTTGCAATAAAATCGCACAATATTTAAATCCCTGTGTCAGTGGGGTAAAGTTCACACACCCCCTTCTCAAGAGTGCTGCTCCTCGTGAGTGCTATAAATCACAAAAAATGTGACATATATCATAGGCCTAATCCTGAAGACCCATAAAATATGAACAGTACTGTTATCAACTTTAAACTCACGTGAGCAGTAAAGAGGTACGAGGCCAAGAAGAAAGTATAATGTATCTTCTACTCAAGGCAACCCCTTAGTAAACACAATATTTTAATTATATGACTATTTAGTCTATCTGAGCTTTCATTACTGACAGCACTTTGCTCTTCAGAGTTCAGAATGTTGTTATTCTTCCCATTTTCCACTAACTAAACTAGAAGTGTTTAAGAAATGCAATACTGCCATCTAGCATCCACAAAATACGATGAAAATCTCCTTTCACTAAAGCACCTCACCTTGACACAGGCATGAGTCAGTTTTACACAAGCTTTAGGGACCACAGGTTGTCACTGGGTGGCCTGGCTGTCAGAAAGCTGTTTGCTTCCCCAGAAAGGACAAACACACCCCCAGAGGCCACAGCAGTTGCATCTGTGAGATCACTCATCCTTATGGCTCTTGTGCTCACTTCAAAGGGGTCCTGGAGTCACTAAGCAGTTTCAAAAAGCAGCCAGCTCACAGCAAAATACAGGCAGGACAAAAAACCCAACACCGCAGACTCTAGTTCACTGCAGCATTTTAGCAGGAAAGATGAAAATATTCCCTACCAACAGCCGTCTCCAGGACCTTCACCCTTCTTCATCATCCCTACAGTACTGCCAAGGTAAGACCTGGGCCAGAACAACCATGATAAGGTCACCAACAGATTACTGGAAGTGCCCAAGCACGGGCAGCAATTTTGCTTTCTAGCTTTCTGTGCCACTCTGTGAATGAATGCTGAATGCCCAAATATTTTTGGAGTTATTAATTCTGTGTGGAATTCCTAGCAGTCTGCACTTGCATTGTTACTTCAAGCAAGAATAGTTAACAGTTGGCATCACCCAGACAGGGCATTTAACAGCTCCACACCACCATATATGCAACAGCTCATAGGGAATGCCCCCCAAATGACAGCAAAGCCTCCCCAGCACACACAAGCTAATTGGAGGGCAGTGTTCGTGCCCCTGTCTGGCTGTCCTTTCCTTGGCCTCAGCGCTGCTCTGGTTGCAAAAGTGGTGCTAAAGGATCTGCTGCCACAGCTGTCCCTGCAGACACTTCACGGCCAGACATGGTCTACACATTGTGTGTGCGTGCAGTATGTACCTATGAACACGTAGTGTATACATGGTATATAGAATCACAGAATGGTTTGGGTGGGAAGGGACCTTAAAGCCCACCCAGTTCCAATGCCCCTGCCATGGGCAGGGACACCTCCCTCCAGACGAGGCTGCTCAAGGCCCCATCCAACCTGACTTGAACACTTCCCTGGGCAACCTGTGCCAGTGCCTCAGCATGAAAAATGTCTTCCTAATGTCTAATCTAAATCTTCCCCCTTCCAATTTAAAGCCATTCCCCCTCATCCTATCACTACATGTCCTTGTAAAAAGCCCCTCATTAGCTTTCCTGTAGCCTCCCCAGCTTTCTTGTATGTGTACACATAGTGTATATACAGTTATTTAATGTATATATCCTATATATTATATATATATTATATTATATATTATATATAGGATATATGCGTGCATTTTATATATATGCATATATACATTAATAATGCCTATATGCTAATATTGTGTATACACTAATAGTATACATATACATGGTGTATGTATATATGAACTATATGATAAAATCAAACTTTTAGGTTCCTTTGTCATTAACCTTTCCCCTGTTTAATACATCATTGCCAGGGTTTTGTCTTACTTTACAAACAACTGACACACTCAGGCAGCTATATACATAGTCTTGCATACAAAGAAAGAAATGGAGAGATACAGAGAAGGGAAAAAGCATAGGTGTTAAACTGACAAATAATCTGAATCCTCCATTGCCCTGCCAGGACCATTTCTTCCTTAGAGTTATAGTGGCCTGGGATACAGAGTATTATTCACTCTGGACTACTGGGCTGAAAGTTAAGATCACTTACACACTGGCTTAGATAGGCTGGCAGGTATTAGATATAAAAGAAAGCTGTTGATACACAAAACTTTCACCATAGGCTTTTATTTAGCATATTGTAAAGACTGTTCACTGATTCATGGTACCAAGACATCTGGATTTATGGTTTCGTTTGATTTTGCATAACTTCAGGTGTATATAGTGTAACATTTGTGTCTGAGCCACCCGTCTAGACTTTTTATACTAGGTGGAGAAAAATAAGCACTGTTTCACATGTCTACATTAGCGTGAGATGAATCGTGACCTAGAGGTGCCTATTCATATACTGACAGTTATAAAGGGAGCCTAGACATCTAGCCCCAGCATGGACTTCTGCAGTGTCGATGTCTAGATGGGGGTAAGATTAATAAATTTTATTTAGATTTTTAGGTCCAGGGAGGCTGTGAGCTCAGTTAGTCCAACTCTTATTTAACAGAGGTCAGAAACATTCATGAAATGGTGCCTGTTTCAAGCTTGATATCTTACATCTGCCCTGCAGGTATTTTCCAGAATGGCATCCAACCTGGATTCAAAGTCTTCTACCAATGGGTAAGTTAGTTTTCCTGAATAGTTTGTTCCAGTGGTTTATCACCATCACTGAAATGATATAACGTGGTAGATAAGCACAGAAAGAATATCAGTTCAGATTCTACTTTTACTTTGGTCTTTGATTCTAGCAAAAATATGGACAGTAAAAAATGTACAGAATGCATAGCAGTTAAGTGATTAATTAGTATTTCATTAAGAAATTACCTACAGAATTACTCAAAAGCTTCATTAGAAGAAGTGAGAGGCAAGTCTGTCTCAAACTAAGGTCAAAGACTAGAGAATGATTTTTTCTGGAAGTGCACTTTTTACATACATCCAAGAGCGTATAGAATTTCTTTATGAACTACATATACTAACATGTATGCAAACTTCTTGCATATCTAGAGAGAGAGATGCGATTTGCCCATATGCTCTAAAACTCTCAAATTATTATTCTGCCACAGTGTGAAAAAGAAGACAGATCATTGTTATCTCTACTAGTTATAACATCTCTTAGTTGCTCTGGTAGGATTACTTGAACACAAAGCAGAGGAGACGAACCACAGTGTCACCCAGTGCAGCAGGCTCTCAAAAGATCCTTCCATTCAACTGACATCAGGCTCAGTGAGCAACAGCCCATATCATAAATTAGTCAACTGTTAGAAAACATTTTTACGTTTGGGCATTTTGGGGGGGGGTTCTTTTTTTTGTTCCTAGGTTACGGAGCTAATTATAAACAAAGCCATTTTAGCAAAACTGAAAATTACAAAAACATATCCTAAAAACATATATTTATCATGAGAGCTACAAAATTAAATTTCTATTAACTTCTCATGATTTAAAACTCTTGGATTTACATAGGACCTGAAAACTGGTAAAAATCCTTATTTTTATTGTGAATGTTAAGAAACGCGGAGCTACATTTCTCATTAGGGCATGCATACTGAAATATCACTATAACCATTTGCAAGTTCTTCCAAAGATTTATGATTCGCATTATCTAAACTTACTAACCACATTTTAAGAAGAAATCCTTTATTCTTCCTTAGTTACTAATGTACTAATTTTGTGTGACCTCAAATCTTTCTTGTCCTTCTAAGTTCACTCCCCTTAGCTCTTTGTGGCTGACCTGAAATATTTATTGAGATTTATTAACATAGGAAGTAAATGTCAAATTCTTTCAAAACATTTAAAAGCAAGTGTTCCCAAGCCTTGTCTTCCTCCACCATCAAGGAGAAATGTCAATTCAAAGCATGTGGTGACACTTACCATTACTGTCAAAGTAGTCTTTTAAGTGATGAATTCAAGACATAAATACTTGTCTGCAGTCCATGGCAGATTTCAAAACGGTTACTCACTTAGAATTCCAGCAGGGGACCAGGAAGAAATTCACCATTTAGTGATTTTATCAAAGGGAACAAAATATGAAGAAATCACCTTTCTCTCCCTCCTGCCTCTTAAAAACAGTATTTATGTAGTTTTGCTGAAACAGCAGCTGTAGTGAAGTGATTCATCTTAGGTATAAATTCATAAACAAGTGTGGAATATTTTGGGGATGTGGTTTAGAATGAGTTATTGTTCTTGATAGAAGTATTAGACTATTTTATTGAGTCCCTAAATTTAAATATTAACCTGGATGCTATTGTTTCACTCCATGGTTTGCTGCAAGCAAAGACATCAAATTAAAGGACTTGCCACCTGCAGACATGTAGGTTTTCAAACCAAGAGCAGCTCTATCTGACAGCATGTGGACATTTGTTGTGTATCCCCTGTGTCATGGGAGAAGGATCGGGTGACAGTCATACAGTTGGCAGCCCAGCAAGCAAGGTAACCACCGCCCCCCGCAAAGGTATGCACCTTGTGACAGCTTGCTAGCCCCCTGGCATGAGAAGATAAATAAATAATAAATGCAATAAATAAATTAATACAATACAATAAATACAATACAATAAATAAATCAATAAATACAAAGGAGAAAACACTAGAGGCTTTATTTCAATATATGTTCAAATTTGACATAGTTATTCCACATGCAGGCAACTATCAGAGGAAGTTTTCTTGTCTAATATACAAAGCAGGGCTGAACAACTGCACAAGTCACCTCTGGCCCTAGGATATAACATGCATACCTTGCTTCCCTTGTGGGAGAAGCCATTCCCAAATTAAATGGGAAAAGAATGAGTGTAAGGGAGAAGAAAGTGAAAGCATTTCATTAAAACCTAAAAATGCAATACTGAGAAAAATAACCCCAGCTATTAGACTACTAATTTCATCACTGTCACTTCTTCATCCTTCCTGTGTTTCTGAACGCTTTTCAGCAAGTCTGGAGAAGTTTCCTTGCTACTCTTTATGGCAGTGACCTTTTGAGGTGTAGGGGTGGGTTGGCTTCCTGATTTATGTGAAGAAGACAGAAATATAAACAAGACTTTATCCATAAGGCATACCAGCAGCCCCATACCTTCTGGGAGTGGACAACCATGCACTCTTGTTGTAGGTGAGAAGGATTAATCTGTTAATATAGAAGATTAATTTATTTTTTAGACACAATTAAAAAAAACTCAGGTACACTAATAAGAAGGAAAATAGGAAGAGAGGAAGGGAGGCTTCTGTCTGCTTGCTCTTAATACATGCTTGTATTAACAGGCTGCTTAAGGTGCAATAATGAGCAGCCTCAGGTTGTACAAGCCATTTGGGAAGGTCACGGAAATTTTTTTAATAGAGTTCTAGTTTCACTTTCACAGAAACCATGCTGTATGCAGGAATGGCTTTAAACTGCTTTTAAAACACTCTTGCTAATCTTCCTGAGCTTAATATAGAGTAGCCTTAGGACCACTGCAATTCATCCCTTCTTATTAGCTGTCACGGTTTAGTCCAGGCCCAGCCAACTTCAGCAGCTAAAACGAAGTAATTGGGCCCCCAATTCCCTTCCCCTCCACCCCCAGGGAAAGAGAAATGAGATGGAAATGCTTACAAGTTGGAAACTAAAACAGCTTTAATGAAATAGTAATAAAAACAATAAAAATATTATTAATATGAGAATAATAATAAATTATATTAAAAATATATGAAATTGCACACCCATCTCACCCCTCAATGACTATACTTCACCACAGATGCTGCACAGCAGGCAAGCTGAGTGGCAGGAGGAAGGCTGGACCAGGAACTGGACTCAGGAATGCACGGATCCAGGATCGGGGCAAACGAACAGACAAGGACCATCGAAGGAGAGAAAGACGTTCATGATCTCGCTGGTTTATACCGCATATGACATATACAGGATGGAATACTCTCTTGGTCAGTTTAGAGTCACCTGTCCTGTCTGCTCCTCCCTGCAGAGGCGACCTTTTTCACCTCTTTGACTTACAGCACCCAAGCATTAGCCTTCCTACAACTGAAATTGAAACTCACTGGTGGTTTGCCTTTGGGAACTGTAAGCAGCATCTTGCTTTGCCACATGTTTGTCTTTCAGAGTATGGTAAAATGAAACAGGAATTGATTTGTCCATATGTTCCATGGCTGGAAGACATTCTATATTAAAATCAGTCTTACTGACTTTACTATTGATAACTTGGAAAGTAAGATAACAGTAATCAGGTATAGTACTATTTAACATGGGTACACCTAAAATACAAGCAGATAGTTTGTATTTCAGATTTTCTTAAGAGAAGAGAAGAGAAGAGAAGAGAAGAGAAGAGAAGAGAAGAGAAGAGAAGAAGAGAAGATCAAGAGCTAATTATGTCTTTTAAGAGATTCAAAAAAAGAATTTATCTTTGTAGGTAGTTTACAAATATTTTCAAATAGTGGTGTTTATTCATTAAAAATTAAGCACATACTTAAGTGTTGCATCAATGTAAGTCTTAATATTGGCTTCTGTCCACCTGAGCCTATCTATAATGCTTATTTTTTCCTCAGAAAGCTGCTTCCTGCTGAGGTACTGACTATACTAAAGTACATCTCATGTTCTGTTAAGAATATTTATAATAATGGAACACTTTCCAAGTCTGAGGTGAAATACTTTTTTATCTCAGTGATAGGACTGATGTCTCTCTGGAAAATATAATTTTTGCCCATAAGCTTGCAAACAGTTCACTGTTCCTTAGCTGAGAGCACTTATGAAGTCCTAGTAGCTTTTATAGGCCCACTCATGTGCTTAAAATTGAGCTCAGTCATTTATGACTAAAATGTAGGAAAAAGATAAAATTTTTTTTCTGGTTTTTATTTTTTTGATGGAATACTTACGTGTGCTAGAGCTTTATAGTGTATGTCCTCAACTCTCTTATTTAATTCGTGAATGTGATAGAGTTTTTTTCTCTTTCTGTCTTCGTAAGTCTATTTCTTATCTTTTCATTTTTCACCTTCTTTGTTATCTCTCTCTTTCTTTCTGATAAGGAATGGAATTAATGATAGTTTTTAGTTTTTATTTCTTTAGAATTAAAAATCATATCAGTTAATAAGATTCTAAATACTCCTCTGGAGAGAGAGAGCGAAAGAGAAGCCAAGAGACTTGTCAGCAGAAACAAGATGTGTTTTATTCAAGAAGAAATATTTGCTGGTTAGAAGACAGACAGGTTACGTTTGAATGAAGGGAAGAGGCCAAACAACTGCTGACTACAAAAACTGAAATATTTAAGGTCATATGTACATTTTTATATATATAAATATATACATAGAGAAAGACTATTGCATGAACTACATGCTGTCATACAATGGATTAGAAACTGGGAATATTTTAATAAAAATGGGAAATCCACTAATTTTGTAAACTTTATTTTTACCTGAAGAGTCAGCTTGCATAGTTTGCACATAAATCTGCCAATATTAAAAATGACATTGTTTTAGCACAACCTTACAGTTCTCAGTGAATATCAGGACCAAATTAGAAGTATGTAAATGAGAAAGCCCACTCCCAGAGGATGTTTCAGAAAGCCTCAATCTTTTTCCATTGTGTAAGTCTTGGTTTCTTGATAAAAGTTAAGGAATATTTTGCAATATTTTAAGCACTTCTTCGTGGTTATTACTAGAAATCTTATACTATCTAAGAAGATAAATTTTTGAATCAGAAAATGCCAGTCTGGTCTCAAGAAGACAGGATAATTAAGAGAAGTCATTAATGCTGTTAAAGAAAATAGTTATAGGAAGCTCATTTAACATCTCTGTCTAAGAATCACAGTACAAATATAGCCCTATTCAATGACTGAGAGAGTTTTATAAAAACACTACTTGAGATTTAAGGGAAGTTACTGTAGGTAACTGCAAGAATTGGCAGTACTGCAATGGCACCGTGCTCTTCGAGAATATGCCATTAATCATCACTGCATTCTTAAATGTCAATCCCAGAATATTATGCAGTGTCTTCCACTGCGGCATTATGCAGTATAGTATTTAATTTCAAGTGAAAACAAGGAGAGACTTTTTCGCATGTTAATATACAGTAAGTTTTTTCTTTGCTAGGAAACCATACAAGGCAGCTTCCATCTTTTGAGCTTGGTTTGGAGCATTAAGGTAGTTTATCCAACTCTTATGCTGCTGTTGACTCCACACTAATAGCCATTAAATATTTAACATTCATCCATTGTTGTGCTGTGCAGCTCCTATCTGTTTCCAGGGCACTGAAGGGAGGAGGGAGACAGAAGTGGAACAATTTGAAGTATATCCTCAAATTAGGATGTTTATGAAATAATGAGTAAAATGAGTATGTAGCAAAGATATAAAGAGGGAGTGACTGGGAAATCAAACACAGTAGAAACTTCTTTGTTTTTCTCCTAACTCATTTGGACAGTTTCAGTCCAGTGGATCACGGTGCAGGGAGATGAACTCTGCCTTTTGCTTAGCAGAGGCATGAAGCACAGTGAAGTGCTACTTTAAGCTGAAAACCCTGAGAGGACTGTTGAACTGAGTAAATGTGATGGAGAAGGCTGAAAAGTTTGGAATGAATCATGTTTGTCAGATGATGCAATCGTCTTATCAAAAGCTTCAAAACCCCATGCAAGATGTAGAGCACTGAGAAAGGATACTCTCTGATTTTCACACAAACACTGCTAGAGGCTGTCCAGAGAGCTGAGAAGACAGTAAACTTTATTTTCACTGTCTGTCCTGACATAGTGAAAATGTTGATAAGAGCTGATAACTAAACTGTGTTTTCAATATCCCATTGTAACTGGTTTCCTGTCAAGAGTTAGAGCACGAAGCACCAGAACAAAACCTTCTAACAGTTTCTGTGGCTTTCTATGTCTCCTTCATATGACCTGGAAAAAGAGATTATCTGATCTTGGAAATGGCAAGTACTGTCGTCTCATCTACATTCTTTATATTTCTTATATTCATTTTAGTTATTAATTTTCATGACCATGGTCATTCTCATCGATGTTGATGTCTCTACAGTTGTTCAAGATTATGTGAAACATATCAACATGTTTAACATAGTAAGTATGATATAATACAATTTTATATAATCCCATCTATATATTAATATTATAACTTAGCACTGGAGGTGGTTTATAAATGAGAAACAATCCTATATACTGACTCCAAACGTTCTATCGGTAATAAAAATTTATACACACACATACACCTATGTATGCTATACTATAAATAATAGCATGTTTTATGTATGTATATATTCATATACATTCCATTTTAGCCCTATACCAAGAGATGTATATGTATAAAAATATGTATTTTTTTATTTTTAATCAATAGATAAGGTCCCAAAGGAGGACTTAGACAGCAAGCTTTTGAACATTTAGGCAATTATTGATCTTTGTTTACGTTTTTTATACATTAAAACTACAACTTGAACTTCGCCTACAGAGTATTTATTTTTAATGAAATAAGTATATTCCTCCTCACTTGTTTTAGTCAATGCACAATTTCAACAATCACAAGAAAGCAATAGCAAGTGAGAAGAAGACATTGCACACGATTCTCAAATAAGCCAAAGGGTTTGGAGTCATGCCTCTGGATTGATTGCTGTTATTGATAGAGGTATGGCTAATTTAAAATAAAGTGTTCCAAAGTAAAATTCCGTTACCAAAAATTTGTTGGGTTTTAAATACTGCAAATGACTGCCAGTAGTCTGCAGAAATTGTTGTGAGGTACATTAGCTTCCAATGAAAACCTAATCTTTCTTTTTCTTAAAAAATGTTCTCATATTTCTGACTTTCCTTATTTTTTATATCTGTCTTGATTAATTAAGGCAGTTCAGCACTTGCTTTCTTAAACTGAGACACATATTCCAATACCTTGCTGAATTGTAGCCCGGATTTTGAAATGTGTGCTCATAAAAGACTGTTAAATTAATATGAATTGTTAAGAGAACAGAAAATGTTCATGTGTCAAGTGTTCTATATATTGAATAATAAACAGGAAACAGTAATAAAATACCAGCTGTGGTGCAAACAGGCTTCGGCATAGTGAAAGATGCCACAGGGCATGGAAACATGAGGTGGTAAGCCATATACTACGAATAAGCATACAATCATACCAGTCATTCCACAGGTACCTTTGACTTCCCTTATTTCTCACAAACATGACTTATTCCTGAATTCCAATATGGAAACTCATAATTATCTTATTTACGAAGTAACAAATGAAACACAGTTATAGGCATTGAAATCACTGAAGTAACAGGGAAAAACTGAGAATATTTTGGCTCAGAAGCCAACCTCAAAAAAAAGTCTTATTCTGATGTTAAGTAGACTGGAATGAAAGGTTCTATTGAAATTCTTATTACTTACATTTGGCTACACCATGCATTTGGAGTTAAATCTACAAATACTGACTGATCTGAATCAGCTCCTGAGCCAAATCCCTTGAAAGATAAGTGGCTGTGTTCTTAAAATTGGATTCTTTATTCCATATTTTATGACTTAATTAAGTAGCTTTATTTTCAATGTATTGAAAGATGGAAAGAGTCACTTAAAGGAAATATCAATTGGGTACGCACATCGAAAATTGTTGCATACCTGAAAAGCTGTTTGAGGCCCCAAGTTTCAAAAATTCTATCAGTTTGGTTGGAAAATATTGGGTTTGTTTAAGTAAACATATTTATGTGGGAGCAATTACAACCAAAAGTTCTCCCAAAACAAAGAAATCAGAAACTGTTCTCTGTTGCACAAAGGCAAGATACATATGTCTTAAGTATGACTTTAGCTACCAATGCCAAAGAATTTTAATTTGCATAGGATAGAAAAAGTAGAGTATTATTTGCACTTGTAGAGGAATCCACTAAGTTTTACAACTTACTTATAAAAATGACTATATATATTTTTTGTAAGAGAAAAGGTAGGAGGAACTGACCCAAATAACTGCTGATATAGTAATAAGCAATTGTGTGATTTGTTGTTCAAAATCAGGAATTCTACTGATCTGTTTTTGTAATCAGAAACATAGTCTGATAAAAAGGAAACAGGACAAAGAATTTTCTCTTACCCTGTTCATTGTGCATGCGCATTTTTGTTAATGGTCTTCAACACTTAGTCACTTATTTATTCACTTATATAAATAATTCTGAAAAGAATATGAGACCAGGTTTTCCTGAACATGACTTATTCCTCTCTAAATAACCAATAACAATTTAGACATCTTTTTTCAGCAAAAGGAAGACTCAATAAGATTGAGGCTATGCTTTCATGAGGGAAGCATAATATACAAGGTACCGTTAATGACTCAGGAACTATCTTGAAAACAAGGAGCTAGAATAGAATAGAATAGAATAGAATAGAATAGAATAGAATAGAATAGAATAGAATAGAATAGAATATTTCATTTCAGTTGGAAGGGACCTACAACAATCACCTAGTCTAACTGCCAGACCACTTCAGGGCTAACCAAAAGTGAAAGCACATTATTAAGGGCATTGTTCAAATACCTCTTAAACACTCACGGGCTTAGGGCATTGACCACCTCTCTAGGAAGCCTATTCCACTATTTCACCACTCTCTCAAATAGTAAATGATTCCTAATGTCCAGTCTGAATCCTCCCTGGCACAACTTTGAACCATTCCTACACACTCTGTCACTGGATCCCAGGGAGAACAGATCAACACCTCTTTCCAAATGAGACAAACCCAGCGTCCTTGGCTGCTCCTCACAAGACATTCCCTCCATCTCTTTCACCAGCTTTGTTGACCTCCTCTGGACACACTCAAGTGTCATAAATCTGTGGGGCCAAGGACTGCACACATTATTCAAGGTGAGGCCGCACCAACACTGAACACAGAGGGATAATGACCTCTTCTGACTGCCTGGTCATACCGTGTTTGATGCACCTCAGGATGTAGTTTGCCCTCTTGGCTTCCAGATCACACTGTGGACTCATATTGAGCCTGCTGTCGACCACCACCTCCAGATCCCTTTTAGCAGGGTTGCTCTCCAGCCAGTCTTCTCCCAGTTTGTACAGGGGTTAACTCTGAAATTCAGAAAAATACCTTCTCTTATCTTAAAAACTCAAAACAATTCTTCTCTGTGGTCTCTGAAAGATGTTGCTCTGTCAGGCCAGCGAGCTGCAAAGTAAATAGACAAAAAACAGTTCCTGTCATGCAGAGTCTATGATTAAGCAAGATCTGAAAACACTTAAAAAAATTCATTAACTTCCCTTTATCACGTGGCCCCTTTCAGCTATGTATGTGCATATGTTTAAAATTTTCCTGAATAGTAATTTTTAAAAGCTGGCCTGATGTGGCTCGCAGTGAATAAATGCACTGTTCAACCGATTCTCTTGTTCCTTGTCTGTTGCCCCATCTGACTTTTCAAACCTGTATAAGAAAGAGCTGTAGATCTATGTTCTAATCAAAGAGATAAATATGAGTTACAAAAGAAAAGACAAGTTATTTTCTTGCACACCTCTCACATATCATCATCTATTTGGTAGCTAGCAGCGTCTTATCTTTCTGGATGCTAAGGATTCTAAGCAACTGTCAGAATACGGTTCTGCTATCCTAGTATTTTTCGTAAAAATCATAAGGAAGTAGTTTCTGCTGATATCACACCTTTCACAAAGATTCACAAAAATCTCTACTGAATGCTTCTCCAAAAAAAAGGTTAGCAGAAAGAATCCAGATTTTTATTCTGAGTCATGATACCTGATCTGAGGTCAATTAACCTTAAGAGTAAATTATTTTATGCTCTATTAAATAAAAAGAAACATGCTTTAAATCAAATATCTTAGTAGTATAAACTATTCTTCGTTGTTTTACAAAGTGTTACTGGAGAAATGAAAAACAATTTTATTTCCCCACAAAATATTTTTAAAAATATGAAAATTAGAATTTTACATCAAAGCACTTCCTCAGCCTCAACCTGAAGCTTAATCAGCTGTTGTAAAGCATACTTGTGTTGGCTGAATTTACCATGCATTGAGGAGGTACAAATGCGCATACAAAAGTAGGAAGAGGTGGAAATGCCACTGAGCACCAGTGCCTTTGTGGGAAAGTAAGGAGCTGTGAAGTGATATACAAGTTCAAAGGCTAATATTGTAATTAGTAACTGAAAGGTCAAAGTCAGCCAAACACCGAGATAAGCCTTAAAATATTAATATAAAAAGGAAACACAATTTTCAGGAACAAATAAGATATCAGATATTTTTTGCCCTTTAAAAGCAAGAGTTTTCCGAGAATACATTTCATGGTTACGCAGGCCTGGATCCAGACAACAAAGTGGAGAGTTTTCGTTTAGCCTTTCTCCAGTGCTTGCTTCTCCACATGGTGAACTCCTTGGTATTTAGAGTTGGGTTTAATACTGTTATGTTATAGCTGGGTTTAAGTGCATTACTTGATATGAGACTGTATGTACACTGCCTCTTGACTTTGATGCAGATGGCAGGCTTTGTGGACTCAGTCGCCACCTCAGTTCAGTGCAGACACTTGTATGCCACTGAATGGGTCTCCAAAGCTTGAAATGGTGTGAATGCGTCGCTTCTGTCGTACACATTGCACTGTGCTGAACAGACAGGAACCGTCACGTTGCTGTTGGGTCTGTTCCAAAGACACAGTTTTCATTTTAGCCTTCACCTCATGGTTTTGCTGAATGTGACCTTGCTTGGTTTAGTACAGTCAGTATATAAGCCAGAGCAGGAACAGATACCCAAGGACAACACAAATTCAGGAATGAATACCAGGAGTTTGAGAGTGTGAGAAAATCCTCAGTCTATTTTGTCATATCACATTTTTGTAAATAGTGAGAAACAATGTTTGATCTTCATGAAGAATGGTGGCCTCTTCTTCCCTTGTACCCCTGACAGGTGCATGGAAAAGGGAACAGAGAACACAAGGTTATTCTGTTTTTAATATAGGCATGAATAGTGTTACAGTGGTGCTTTAGCTTCATCCAGTGCAAGAAGCTATGCAGTTCAGACTGACTGCGCAAGACAGGTAGACAATTAGCATAGACCCAGGCCAGCAAGCCTGCTTTATGGGAATCTATTGCTACAACTCTTGCCAGCACTGGCTGAGTTTCCTCATAGGGCCAGTACCAGAGTTCCGCATTTACATTTTGTATATATTATTGCTCTTACTGTTTTCCAGACCACTGCACATGCTAGCCGGCTTAAAACTGAAATAAAACCCCTGCCCTGGCAAGGGCAATGTTATCCGTGAAAGTCACTCAGATACTACTCCACTTATATGACTTCCTGGGCTTGTAGGCGTTCGATTTGGGTTTCAGTTGCTTAACTCCCCGTTGGGGTTGCAAGGCTGAATCTGCAGAAAAGGTTACAGTTTAAACAGTGCCCTGTGTGTATTTGCCAGTCCTACAAAGCAAGAGGTAACTTGGTTAAGGCAGGCACTTTTGATTTCTTGATTATTTTTCAGTCTGGCACAACGGAATTAAAAAAGAAAAAGTTTTTAAGAGGAAATATGGGCTCTTTTTGTCTGTCGTGGACACCATTACATCTAAATGGGAATACAAGACAAAAGTTTTTTATGTTATATGCTTAATATTATCACAAGTAAAACAAAGGCATTTTTAAAATAGCAAAACTAAGAATTGAACTTTTATTTTAAAAAAGACTGACTGCACCTTTTCAGTAGACATTTATTTTCTCTTAGCTGGAAGCTTTTAAGAATAGTCTAACTTAAAGGAAAGTCTATACATTTGGGCTATCATGTAATTCTCCTTTCTTGCTGAATAATGGTTGCTCTGTCAAATACGCTTTCATTTGAAAACAGCATTCCTACTTCACAGGGCTGAGATATGACTTGAAAAAAAGTGATCAAAGGAAAAACGATATGTCATAAATCCCTTCTAATGTTAACTTGGTAGGCTAATAATGCTGTTTTGAAAGCTAAAAATTAACCTCACCTGATCACCTTAGCAGAAACATTGTAGCAATCAGGAAGTGCTTCTCTCAGACCTCCAAACTGGTAGCAAACTGATGCCCTCTTTCCCCTTCCTCACACCTTCAATGATGTCCCAGTCCTCCAGTAGGCAAAGTGGCTTAGTGTACCCAGAAGCACCCCACCAAAGGTATCTGGACCAGAATAGGGTAAGAGGAATCTACTTCAGGAGTACTATGGAGTCCTGGTGGGGCTCAGCTTCTTCCTTCCTCTTAAACATGTCATTTTAAGTACAACCTTCCGTTTTCTACAGTGCAAAAGAAATTGAAATAGCTGCAAGTATGTGACATTTTTGCTTAGCACTGTGTGGCATTTCTGCTAAGTTTTCTCTGAAACCCCAGAAATTACCCCAGTCACAATCAACAAGCCCAGGCTGGCTTTCAGGATTGGAGTCTGCATCTGAAATTCTAATTTTAGGTATTAATTGTTTACTACTCATTAATGTTCAATCGTAATATCCATTGAATATCTACTGAACAAGGATTTGTCTGAGAAATTTCATACCATTCATGTTAATAGGCTGAGGATACACTAAAGAGATAAAATTAAAATGTTAAAACTAAACTTAATTCAAGCAGGCATCCCAAGAGAACAAAATACCAATGCAGTGTTTAGGACCTTCATTAATGACAAGAAAGTTACTGCTGAGTGGAGCCAAGGGCTCCATCATAGGCAGTAAGTCAGCACAATCACTGCCATGTGTGGGAAAGGGAACAAACTGAAGGAGGGTAAACAGAACCAGTATAACGATACTGTGGGGTTTGCCTTAAGATCTCAAATAGTCCTTCTTGAGAGTAATTGCTATGCGTCATACAATGCAGAAAAATCAACACAGCAGCTGCCTTCAAACGTATCTGGCACCCAGGTGTTTAAGTCAGTTGCCAAATTGCCTGTAGCAACCAGATTTTTTGAGTCAATCACACAGTTCAACCCCAGTTCTACAGCAACATAAACACTCAGCTTTGTACTGCTGTAAGCTCTTAGTATGCAAAGCTACATCCATGAAAAACTTTCTGCTGGTCTAACCATTTGTAGATAGCAGGAAAACCCTAAATTTCTTCTCAGACAACAAACTCCTCCTCTAGATTTAGTCGTCCCACCTGTGAACTTTGAGGGCTGGAAAAGCCCTCTGCTGAAAAGCAAACAATTTCCATGCATGGAATTGACGCGCAGAATAAACCCCCACTATTTTACTAAAAAATGAAGGTGAAAATATTCTTTGATCTGTGGCACATGATATGTGAAACTTTTTATCAGGAGAGGAAGTTTCTTGTTTTCCAGAAAGCAGTGATATTCCACATACACTCAAAGGAAACTTCCTCACAAAACCTGATTTCTGTGATTAAAAGGGTATCACATCATATGGTTGATTTAAGAGAGCTGAACCACCTAAAGATTTTTTAAGAACAGCAGGTCCAAACTTTGAGCTATTTATGACAGTTCTACCTTTCCACTCCTTGTGATAACTTCATCTGAGTTCCTCAGGGAACCATTTTGTGGTTGCTGTCAACATAAACATGTACAGATTACCTTACTTTCACCACATTCCAGCAATTCTCAGGTTTTCCCATGACCCCATTTCCACTTGCACTTCCAAGATCATGACCCCCACTTTGGGAATAATATTTTCTCAAAGATATACTCTGCCAACCAATGCACTACCCAAACAAATGAGCTATATGTTGAGCCAAACCACATGACCAGGAAGAAGGGATCTGAAATAACAGTCATAACTCCAAAACTTTCCTTAAGGGGAAATGACCTGTGAATAATCCAAGCTCCATTCTGTCAGCTTTCCCAACAAATTTACTTTACTGCTTAATGATAATGAACCCTAAGCAATTTTCTACAGCAGAAGGTATGTCAAACATAGGCAGTGAAAGCTAGACAGTGTCCTTCAACTCATAACCTCGTAAGATACTCAGCAGGATTACTCTTTTTAATTATATTTAACGCATAAGGGGTTAAATTAATTAAATATTGCTTCTGCTATGCATGTTTTATCACAGACATCGTTACTCTGAGCACCCTAAGTGAAGCTGCTATACCTAAGTGAGCCTGTTTTGGTTTTCACTGCAGTAAATCTTCCCTATATTTTCAAACTTTAGCAATAAATTTTTTATTCATGATTTTTAAATCATAAATTGCAAGTTTTCAAAATTCTGGCTGAGGCATTCAAACCCAGAAGAGAAGAGGGAGGTGAGTGACCATCCCTTGTTTTCTACTACGACCCTCAGAAATTTGCTCTAAGAAGGCCCAAGTGCTCCCTTCCTCCAGTTATGATCAAAACTGGAGTGGTTCTATTCATGACAGCACAACAGGAATCAGCACCTGGCTTGAAGCCCTGGACCTTTATATTTCAGCTACCCACAGCACAAGAGGCCCTTGGAAGATAGTGCTTGTAGCATGTGGTCTGGGATTCAGTAATTCTAGCCCCCAAACAATGAAATACAAGAAAACGGCTGCTTTGAGCTGAAGTCAAAGCTGCAGAATTGAGTTGCTGGCATTATAACCACAGCTCCATACGCACGGTAGCTGTGGTTGTTAGAGGTGGTTGTCTGCAAACATCTACCAGAACGTCCCACTGATGCAACACCTGGAAACTTTCTGGGCACCACAGTCTCTATGTGACTGTGTAAGCATCATACTTTGGTCCTCACAGTCCTTTCCTTGCTCCTTATACTTAGATGTTGATCCTGGTATTAAAGAGACCCTCCTTCTGAAGCTGGAATGTAAGGGACAACCAGCGTTTCAATCCAAGCCAGCAAAAACATCTACTACGACAGTCAACCTTCATTCCCTAAATGGATCAGTGTTTTGTCTGGTTTTGGGATTGATGACGTCTCGATGACATGCTGGCCTGCTCCTCTGTACAGCGTACTTGACCTTGTGGGTACCTCTGCAGAAAATTCAGCAGTAGCAGGCAATAAAGACTGTTTCTAAGCAATAAAGGCACACAGTTGTAGTTGTGCTAGCCCAAACCTGAAGTGGTACATAAATCAGCAGTACTGAACCTTTCCCATCTTGTTGCAGAAGAGCTACACAGTCCATGTGACCAGGCATCTAGCAATACACCAAAGTTTTACAAACAATCTTGTAAACCATTTTCAGCAATTATTTGGTCTCACAGGTAGCAGCACATGGGTTTTTTGCAATTAAAATAACTCAATCTTCCCTCATTAGAAATGGGAATGGAGAGAAACTACTGATGAACTTGAAGAAAAATTTCTATGGAAATCAAGAGCTACCGACAACAGTGGCCACAACAAGGTATACATGAATAACCTGTCCAGTAAACTAGACTTGGAGACCTACATCTGCAGGCTCCTCAGTCACCTGAGATGTCTCCTTCTCCCACAGGTTGTTGCTATCAGAAAGGGCAAAAGAAAATTTTCTGACAATGTCTTTGAAGTCAATTCAGCCAATATGTCCCTTGAATTTTACTCCAGAAGTAGTTGTCGGGTAGGGTCTTGTTGCTGGGTCTGGGAGCCTCAGTGCAGTATGGTGCTGGTGCCAAATGACTAGATCTGAAATCCACAGGACAATCCATGATATTAGAAAGAGGGCCTTAGTTTAAAATGACAAATTAGCATCTCTTTCCTTGTTCAGAGAAGAAGTCCTCTCCATACCAGACAGAAAACATCTCTTGGGAAATATTTCCAGTTCTCCAGCTGAATTTCTGGACTACTAAATAGGAGCCATTGTTAGAGTCCAGGTTACAAGGGTTGCAGATGTGACAGACTGAAGGCAGACATTGGTGCCACTGGTTGAAGGGGTAGAGTGCTCAAGTGCACGGCCCAGGAGACGACTGTCAGCAGAGCCTTGACTTCATGGTGCCTGATCTTCTAAGGAGACCTGGAGATGAGAGGAATCCAAAAGGTGGCCTAGAGGCACACCTGTTTTCCATGGGGAGGGAACGCGTAAGTCCAAGAGCCAGGAACAGACCACGACAGCGAAGACACTGAGTACACTCAGCTTTCTGTTCCCATCCTGGTCCCCTTGAAGAATCTCAGTTTAGTATTTTAAATTTTGTTCATCCCATTTTCCTGTTTAATTGCCAGTGTCACAAGAAGAACAATTCTGTTTGTTGCCAGTATGAAAATGAGAAGAAACAAGCCTCCTTTCATACCTCATTCCTAACAATGCATACACAGAGATCCAAACCTATATTAACTTTCAGACTGTTTATATTTTAACTTTAGACTCAAATTTAGATTTCCTGCCTTTCCAATGTTTTAGAATAGACAAATTCTTCCCTGTTTTAGTCTATCTGCTGCCTGCTTTTCTACCTTTGATGCTGTGTTACTCGTAGTGGCTGGGAGAGGCAAAAGAACTTTCCTCATGCATAACAACACCTTGTTGACGAGTGATGATGTGAATTAAGTTTCACTATATAAACATCAGCTAAAATATCTTGTTATATATTACATGCGTAAAATACAAAATACAAAGGCTTCTGCAAACTTCTTGCAAGTGTTAAAAGGAAAAATTAGAAAAATTAGCATAAAAGCTTTTTAAGATGGTGTCTAAGTTTCTTCTAAGCCAGATGAACTAACATTGGAAAAATCTAGATGACGTCAATATATTGCATATTCTAATTGAAAACAATCAGCAAACAAACTGAATGGAGGATGTCATAGACCTTTGCAAAAACTGGCACAGTGTAAACCACAAAAGCTGAATATTTTTTTCAGGGCATACTTTTATCTATCTTATGTCTCCTTTCAACTGTTACTCCCCTAAACTTCCTGAGAAGTCAGTAAAATAATCCTCTGAAGTCAAATGGAATCTTTTTGTGTTAAGTTTGTTCACAGTGTGACTGTTTTCATAAACAACAACAAAAATATTTATATCTATTTAAACACTTGAAAAGTTTAAAAGGCACAGAAATATCAGATATTAGAATCTTACTATATATATAAAATATATTATTATTGATCTCAGAAACCTTCAAATAAAGCATAGGACTAGAGAGTCCATTTTCACATGGCACAATTTTACAAATATTTTTATATGACCAGGAGTGATTTTCAACACAAGTACTGATTTAGATGCTCAGCTGGATGTGTTTCAGCTTCAGAAATTGTACCTAGACTTAAAATCTAGCTGGTTTTAAGATACTGAAGATAAACAAGTAAAAATGGAGGCCTCTACTGGCACAGTCACTTCTAAAACTCTTAGCCTAGAGCTTCTGTTTACATTCTATAGTACACAAAAGCTCTATCATCTTTTGTGACCTTTGGACATAGGTCTCAGTACCCCTCAACATTACATAGAGGTGTTGCATAAAGGGAGAAAATTAATGGTGACATAAGTAAGAAATATAGCTTAACAAAGCAGTTCTGCAGCAGAGCCACTCAGGTTTTCCTTTTTCCTTGGCAATAGCTGTAAGCTGCAATGTTAACTACTTGGACATCTGCATCCTTAGAACAATTTATTCCTTTAGTAACCAGCATAAACAGTGGTGTGCTGCTAGGAACCAGAGTATATCACTTCTCAACAAAGGCAACTGAATGCAAGGAAAGAACTCAATCTACTCTTAAATTTAATAATCTTGATTTTAATGCCTGGGAGAGAATTATTTTTTTCTTTTCTTTCTTTCTTTACAAGAAACTGAGAAGGACTTTTTTAAGGTCAGGAATTTCCTGAGCTTTGCCCAGTGTGGGTGTTTTGAGTTCTGTTATATGCATGCTTTCCTAGTGCTCCTGCAGGAACTATTTTTTATTGTTACTAACCTCGAGCACGGCACCTGATAAAGACTAAATCTTACTTGCAGTTTGGAGAACACTGGCAGCAGTAACAAGGAACCCACACCCCAGATGTCGTTTAACCCTCAGAGGACGTAGAGAAAGGAAGGGAAGGAAGGTGCCAAACAGCCTACATGAATGAACCTGTTTCAATTAGCAGATCTCCTTGCCAGTCCATGCAACTGAAACAGGCAAAACATGAAGAGTAGCTTTCCTCTGTAACCCTGAGCCACTTTCTGCCTGATTGCCATGGCAATTGAATATGACTGAGTGACCAACTGAACTTTTTGGGGTTTGTTTTGTTTTGCTAGATAAGAAAGAGAGGACTGGTTTGTGGGGTTTGGTTTGGTTTGGTTTGGTTTGGTTTGGTTTGGTTTGGTTTTTTATCCGGGTAAGAAAGAGAGGAGAGGACAGTAATTTAAGTATCCAAGCATCTAGTTCTCATACCCCATGCTGAGAAAGTAACTACTTATATCACAAATGGATTTGTGATGCTCTGTGTAGCTGTGTGGGTCATGTGCTCCAGTCCTGAAGTAGTAGTCACATGAGAAATGTGGGTATGGTCTAAAGAAACTGTGTTATATTAGTTACCAGCACTTAATTTCTGGTCATTCACAGCATCTAAAGGCACCCATGATTCATAAAGGAAATGCTATGAACTGTTGGGATGGTAGAAAAAGGTCAGCTGTGGTACTGTGATTTCTTCTATGTACCAACAGCACAGAGATGTTCCCCAGATGGCAAGAGAGAAGTTCTGAGTTGGAAAGGTACAACAGGCCCGTTTTGCCAGGGAACTGTGTGGCCTGTTTTTCGGATCTGAGAATGCTAAGGAGTCTTGTAAATCTTTTGTCGTTTTTCCCTGATATGAAGGCAGACTTGTCTCAGCTAGGCAATCATGTCTTCCTCTGACAGGATCAGGGCAGAAGGAACTCAAGGATTCCACAACAGTAAATAAATGGCAAAAAGGATTAATGATTTTTCTCATTTGTTACGCTCATGTGTTTATTTCCATTTTACTTATGTCCTCTGGAGTACATTTTGTGCTACACAGCCTGAAGCTCCTGGCAGAGGGAAGCAATGGCATCAGCTGTGGCATGCTGGGGATATACCACTTCTTTGAACTTCATGAGACAATTTACCATGTTGATAAATCGGACTGTTTACCATATTAGTAAATTACCACTAAAAATAAAACAATGATGAGATCTGAAGACTTCCTGGAAGAGAGGCTTTCCGTCTCCATAAGTAAAGGGCTTCGGTTAATTATTCTCCTTCTCCAGTTTCAAGGAAAACCGGTTTTGCTGGAGAAGAAGATGAGTAAAACTCAGTAATCAGTCTATTACTTTTCCCAGTACTGATATAAAATGATGGGAAGAACAAGCCCAGGGGAGCTCTGTGGTGTGAACCAATCAATAAATCATTTGTTCTAGGTACTGTGTGACTGTATAGTCCATCCTGCCAGTGTCTGATTCAATTTGAAGCCACAGTAACTTCTTTTGGATTAACGGGTTAATAGCAGTATTAAACTGTTTCCATCACTGATCCAAGTGCCAAGATGGTACACATAAGGACTCTGTAATGGCTTAGATCTCAGTTTCTAAACTTTGATACACTGGACTATGGAATAAAAGCAACATAAAAACAAATAGTAACAGGGGAAAATCTGTAGCCATGAACTTCTCAAAGCAACTTTAAGGAAAACACATTAAAAACCACCACTATTTCACAAATCAGCTGTGCAATGGTTCTTATTCCCAATCTGTGAAAGTGGATATTTTCCTTGTAAGCAGTATTCATTTCCCATGGCCAATTTTTTTATAGTGCCACCTGTTCTGGACCAGCAACAGATATTTATAAACTTACTGAAAACAAGCCTGCCAATACACATGTGAGTTCACTTCAAATTTGTTCCTGACAGGCTTTTCAGATCCCTCAGGGCAAAGTAACATCAAGTTCTCTTCAATGTTATTTAAAATTAGCAAACACTATCTGAAAATTGCAACCTTTATTTCTCAGTGTTTAACTACATAAAGACCTGAGCTCTTATGTACACTTCAGGCCAATTCTAGTAGTAGAGGATGGACATAATCATAAGTAATTTCCATTTAAGAATCTTTTACCCCACTAAAAAGGCTTAATAAGATCTCATTTTGACAAGAATTGGGTCCAAGATATTGTACAGTCAGAGTGTTATAATGCAGTCAGAGTATGTAAGTGTGAAAAAATACAAATACCCAAAATTAATTTCATTTACAGGTTCTCTTTGAAATTATTTCCAATTTCTTCTTACCAGTTTGATCACCATACTTGTCCACTTGATTTTTTGAGTCCCTACTGTGAGCTAAACACAGACATCTGATCTCGTTCAGATCTCTAAAGAAAGGCAAATGAATATTTGCAAAGCCAGAGCTACACTGACCAGGATGCCAGTACTGATATGGTACTCTATTCCACTACTTTAACCCTTTTTCCTTTTCTTTTCTGATAGTAGTGCTAACTAGCAAACCATGCTGCCTTGTACAATACTTTCCCAGGTCAGTGCAAAGTAATGCAAATATGGCGAGAGAGTAAAACCCACAGTGAGAGAGTCCAGAAGGAAATGGGCAGAATTCCTTTGTTCTCTTTGAAGATGTACCCACTAACACCACACATCCATAAAAGTTTGATTGGTATTCACATATTTTAGGGCAATTATGCAAAGTGCTATTGGACTGAGTATTTGAATTCTTCTCAGAATAATACACATGATCTTCATATTATAATGTATAACAGTGTAGTGATATTTTGCTGAGAGTTCTTAAAAGGACTTGCAAACCACAGAAAATCGAGACATGGTAGTAACACAGAATATGAGCTGCCAATGAAGATTTCTGTGGGGTCCTCTGTTTCGCCAAAGAACTGTCATCGGTGCACCAGTCCTGACATGTTACTGCTAATACCTCTGTGCTTCACGCGATTCTATGTGCTTCAGAAATTATTTTTCCAGAACAGTTACCTATCAACAAAAAAAAAAAGATGAGCTGAAGCAGGAAAAAGCTTTTCCTGCCTGCACCCACCTTCCTCCTCCACATTGTTCCTGTTTGCCCTGCTGTACAGTCATGAGGCTGGCAGGGAGGATGAATGAGCTGGTGGATACAGGAGGACATGACCTTAGGAGAGACCTCCCTTCCCAGATCTGCCTCAGGTTTTTTGTGATCTCCAGGCAAATCCCTGAAGCCATTTCCATCTCATCCTCACAAGGACTGCATTGTCTCCTTTCTGCTCAGAAGAGACCAGATTGATTGCAGTAGTTAATGGCTACCTGGCAGGAGTACAGAGAGAGATATATAAACCTATTGTTATCTTTCTTACTATCTTAGAAATATTTATTCTCACACCATAGATGTCTTTTACACTGTCCAGTGGACAAAACCAATGTCAGTAAATGCCAAGGAACCCCTCTCTTTTCTAGCTAGAATGTAAGCTTCCCTCTCATATACCTGTTTAGATACCCTCATAGTGTTATTGAAATATGCAAAAAGGTTTTTAAAAAGGTGGAGGAAGAGGGGAATAGAAATCAGTTTATACATGGCATCCCGATAATGAAATCGATCAGAAGAGTATGTGGATCATCTGTACAAGTTCTGTTATGAGATTGCATTCTAAGAAAGAATTTGAACTGGTTATGAGCAAATGAGTAACAGGAAAAAAAACACAAACTGATTATTTTAAGATGTAAGAGTTGCAAGGTCACATGCACATGGCACACACTTTTTTTGTTGTTTAATTTTGCCAGAGAATTTTTTTCTGCAAAATGACTTCCAATGACATCACTTAAAAATCCTTTACATTCACACATGCAATGTCACTAAAAGCGTTCGGGGAGTAAACACTACCATGTGGCTCACTTGACCAAGCAGGCCAAACCTCATGGTCTGGATTTCAACCATTAAAATTCAGGTGAATTAGTTTTAAGCATTTTTTTTTTCTAATTTGAAACTATATAGAACAATAACACAAAAAATATAAACATTCTTCCTTTTTTTTTCATTCCAGAATCAGAACAAAAAAGCACCCGGAAAATTTATACTAAGTACCCCTGAAATATAGATTATTTTGTGCTCTACATAACCTGTAAGCCGCTGGTTCAGGGCCATCACTATTTAAGCAAGGTTTTTGAAGAACTGGATTGGAATGGTTGGAAAGCAATAACATAAAAAGTAATGCAAGCTCTGGCAAGCTATGCAAACTATGGTAAAATGGGAAACTAAAACCTCATGCTGCAGGGTTTAAATTTTACCTGCTAGGGAGGCCAGGAAGCAATTTTTCTCCTAATAACACTGTATAATTGAATAAGTAGACAGTGGGTCTCATCCAAAGCCCACTTTTGCTAATGAAACACTCTGTGTTTGTTTTCCTGAGCTTTGACTCAAGCCTGTCGTAGTTAGAAAGCTGCTCATCTTCCTTTCAGATCTGTGTAAATTTGCTATTGCTGAAAGCAAGAATGCAGACTAGGTGCTTCATCAGGAATCAGAATAGAAAAGAAAAATGCAAACTATTCTTGTAAACTCTACCCATGCAAAGTTCCCAACAACTGCAGATGTTCAAATTATGAACACTCATCTGTGATCTCTGAGCTTCTTGGCTGCTGAATACAGCATAGACTCTGTTGGGTTACTTAGAGATTCTTTCCTTTCCATGAAGCTTGGCTTCCTGTTCTTGGCTTTGCCTGGAGAAGAGAGCTCAGATGTCCTTTAAGCTTTTGCTAAGCTTATTTAATTGAGAGGATGGACTTGAGGCAAATGGTGAGCTCTCTTACTGGAGGTACCAAAACTAGCCATTTTTCATCATCCAGATTTTTATCAAGCCAATAGTTTCCATCTGCAAATTGTAAAAGGCCATGGATTCATCTGGTGAATGTAGAGCAGATAACAGAAGAAACAAAAGTTTCAATATTAGTATCGTCTGGGGTGACTTACACTTGCAGCTGCTCCCACTGTTGTCTCTGCTTTTACTGTCTATGGCTGCCAGTAGCCTGAAATATAGTTATCAACTAGAGATATAAATGTATTTTCTCCAAAATGTAAAGTTAGCGATGAAATTTTGTTGGGTTTTTTCCTTTGTTTCAGCACAGAATGCTCAGTATAAAAATATTTCCTATAAGCTGGGAACCTCTCAGTGGGAACAATTATCATAAATTGCTGTGAAATAAGTATTGCAATATCTTCCATCAGCTTTTTATACTGTTCCAGCAAACTTAAATGGCAGGGCAAAAAGAGAACAAGAAAGCTAATGCAACCCAGTATTCAGGTTGAAAAAGAGTTCAGGGGGCAAAGGAGTAAGCAAAGAACAGTACAATTTTTAAGGATTCCCTAGTCTCCACTTTAAAATACGGCCAGGTGTTGCTGGTCTTAACACTATTGCACCTAGCCGAGTTAACTGACTTGGATCTAGGAAGCCTAGGCATGTCTTGCAGTCTTCATACAGTCAGTGGGAAAAGATTCACTTCAATTAGAGTGCAGGCTCTGATGATTCCCTCTGCCCTCTAATGGTAGGAGAAGCTCCTACCGTTCACTTTTGGAGGAGAGCAAGTACAAACACTGCCAGTTTAGGCAGGTTCCATGCTGGGATGTGACCATTCCTTGCTTTGTGTCAGCCTAGCATGAGGGCTCTGCCACCCAAAAGATCGAGAGGAGTTGAGTGCAGAAAAAAACATTTTGCTATTCCACTATCTTCACCTTTAAGCCCCTTCCAGAACAGAGGAGCACAACTGGACATCTCAATGTGTTCCATTGAAGAGTAGAACCAGTCTGTCTCAGCTTGGTCCTTGGTCCTGGAGTGTGTGCAGAGAAGGGCAACGAGACTGGTGAGAGGGCTGGAGAATAAGACCTACGAGTTGAGACTGAGGGAACTGGCGTTGTTCAGCTTGAAGAAGAGGAGGCTGAGAGGAGACCTCATCACTGTCTACAACTGCCTGAAAGGAGGTTGTGACGGGGTGGGTGCTGGTCTCTTCTCACAAGTGACAGCGATAGGACGAGAGGAAGTGGCCGCAAGTTGTGCCAGGGGAGGTTTAGACTGGACATTAGGAAGAATTTCTTCACTGAAAGAGTGGTCAGGCATTGGAACAGGCTGCCCAGGGAGGTGGTGGAGTCACCATCCCTGGAGATGTTTAAAAGGTGGGTAGATGAGTTCCACAGTCATGGTTTAGTAGGGAGACAGGTACAGTTGGACTCGATGATCTCAGAGGTCTCTTCCAACCTTATGATTCTATGATTATTTTCTATGATTATTGAGAGATAAAGGTTTTCTTGAGAGATATAGATGTAGATTTAAAAGGTCCTTGCTCTTTGGCCTCTTCTTTGAACACACTTCTTCACCTCATCTCTCTGTGCACAAATCCCCTCTGAATAGACTATGTGCTCTTCTGAAATGGGGGGACTATCACTCTGGAGTCAATGTGCGAACAATCTCAGAGTAAGCCACTAAATTTCCAACTGTAATCCACATGCAGGTTGCTTTCAAGAGGTCAGAATGCAAATGAGGAAGCACAGAAAATTAGTGAGCATCTGCTCCTTATATCAGTGTGACCAAACTGTTGAATGTCTTTTCCAGATTAAACAAATTTTCATTTTATATTTTTAAATTGGCACAAGTCAAACATAGATGCTGAATTAATTAATGATGTCTGTGAGAGTGAGTCCTCCTTCAGCTTTTTAATTATACTTTGTCATGTGCCTTCACAAGATCTTTCAACTGAAGCCAGATAGCTCAGTTGTGCTATTATTTTATATCTAGAAAATGTAGAATTAACTGAAAGTGAGTGACTCCAAAGCTGAAGTCCTTAAGAGAATATTTCAGCTTGTGCAGCTGGGTCCTGGGTACCCACATTGGTCATTACTGCTGTTTGGGGCAAGAAAGTGCCTCTCTCTTTCACAAGTCTTTCAGTTATTTTGGAATATAGATACCAAATGCTCTTCAAAGTTTTCTGTTAATGCATAGTCTGCGTCACAGATAACATTTTTTTACGTCAAGTGTACTTGGTTCTTAGAAATAATTTAAGAATCTATTTGAGACAGAGCAGTGAGACAGATTTATGTGCTTAACGAGGAATGTTAATAATGTTCTCTTTTTGTGTCAATATTTACTTAAATGTCTTATTAATGTCAAAAAAAAAAAAAGCAAGCACAGACTGAATAAGCAGTTTCTAGCCATTACCATCCACTAAAAAGTTTTCTTTCCAATTGCATTAGACTTTTCGAAGGATCTGGCATAGTTTGATTATTTACACATAAGTATTCGGAGATAAGCAGTCTTTCATAAGCAATGTAATTTATTTGATTCAACTTTGCATCTTGTAAGACTCTAATGTTTTCCCTAATGTCTTTGTTCCTGTCTGAGGAGGAGATTAACAAAAGCAAAAGTGCCATATGACAGAGCTGCAACATGATCCCCCCCTGTACTAGTGCAGGCTGTGAGGGAACGACTGCTGTTGCTCATTGGGTTCATGTAATCCCTGCAGGCTCCAGAGAACAAATTAACTGATGTAAAAAAATGTTTTGGTCTCCAGCCACAGAACAAGCCAGAGCCTGCAAGAAGGCGAGTGAAAAGCAAACAATCAGCATAGCTTCCTGCTAGATAGGGAGAAATACACAGCTGTGCAGCTAAGACTCTCACTCAGCTTCACCTGAAAGGATACAACCGTGTTCTCTACTGCCAGAGCAGGTGGTCACTCTGTTGTTTGAGATCAGCTTTGGGCAGTTCAAAGTTCCTGACGAAGCAGGGAGAAGGAGTTATCTGCAATTTTTTGACACTTTTCTCTATAAGTCACCAATGTCAACCCCTAAGTTGTTTTCTGCATTGCTTTCTCAGTCACTTAGCATAAGCAAACACTGAATTAGTTCTTTGGTTGTTTCTCCTTATAAAAGCAAAAATCTGCTATAATCTCATCTTTGTTGGGTGACAAAGCTAAACTGCTAGGCTATTTTATCCTTGGATAAGTGCAGAAGAAATTACATTGACTGAAAATTGAATCTACAGCATGTCCTTCACGATGATTTTGAGCCTCTTGCCCACAAATGAGCCACCTTCTATGCTTTACCTGCACCAGCTGGGTACTTGAACTCAACTCAACCGCTCACTCAAACTTGGGCTTCACTTGAAACGCCAGAGCAGCCCCATTCATGTCACTTTTCCCAGTTGGCTCTGAGGCACCAGTGTGGGTAACCCTGGAGCATATGCAGTGACAGGGAAACAAGAGTCTCCCTCCACCACACTGGTTTCAAAAGCACACAACTCTGGCTATAGTAGCTTGAATTTCACTCCATAAAGCAACAGCCATTATACCTCCCTTTGTCTTGTTTTGTTCTATCTTGTCAGGTATTTCAGCTGCCTCTAAATACAAAACTGTCAAGAAAATATCTGGAAAAATTACCACAGAAGGGAACTTTCCTGTTTCTTTCAGGGTAGGAGCCTTCCCAGAAGACAGACCAAATCCGGTTTTAGTTGCATCAGTGTAACTTCAGGATGTCCTCATATGCACGTGCAGCACGTAAGTTGGAAACACTGAAGTCTACGTCAAACTGCAAAGACAGAAGTTTGCAGCAATTTCTTCTGTGGACAGCTTCTCCCAACTGTCAGCAGAAGACGTCATCCTAGGAAGACTCTCACAGCCCATTGGGCCTGGGTGAGCATGGGCTGTATAGTGATGCACCGGGGATGCAGGACACCTGGCGCCTACTCCTCACGCAGCCACACACTTTCTTTCTGTCCTGAGGTACACAATAAATTAAAAGTCTCAGTTCAACAGTAGTGAGGATGTCTGTCTTCCTGGGAGAAGGACTGTTTTGGAAATAGGAAGGAGCTACAAAGGTGGTGAAGGGCTGCCTCTTATTTTCCATCAGGTATCTCCCACATCACAGGTCTCCTCCCATGGAGGTAAGGAGTCCAGTCCTTCACATTGCTGTAAGAAATTCCTCTAATCTGCAAAGCATAAGATTCAATACAGAGGATCTAAGATTAGACCAGTGTGTTTCGGACTAACTTAAGCAATGTGGTAGGACAAGGGCCTGCACAGACTCGGGTGCGAGTATCCAGGTTTTTTGCCCTGGACAGGAGGCAGAGTGCTCCATTGCTACTGCTGAAGTGATGGGGCTGGTAGCTGAAACATAGGCCTATGACACTTAGAAATTTAAGGTGCAGTAATCAGAATATAGTTAATATTATCTAACCTTGAATTTGAATATAAGTACAGTAAAATAGTGTAACCATCACAGTGCTCAAGCATTTCACAACATTGTAATGACACATAAATATGTCAGCTGTCTGCCCACAGAAGGGGCAAACAATGAGTGTAGCTGCATGTAGGAGACACAAAAAAAAGTTGCTGAAAGACAAGATAAGCACAAGGGACTGAAAATAAGCAGGATATCCTGCCAAATGCACAAGAAGAATGACTGGCATGATGAAAAAGTAGAGTATCATAGGCAGAGGAGACCACCCCTTTTGGGAGGGAGGCAAAAGAGCACTAAAAACGTCAAGCTCAAAGAGGAAAGATAGAGAAGAAAGAAGACAGCCCACTTTGATGTTCATGAGAGATACCTCAAGCTTGATCACCTGGACCTCCATGACTAAGAAATGCCAAGGACTGCCAGTTACCTGCACTAGCTGTGCAGCGTCATCTCCATGGTACTGTATACTTACAACTGATTCAAAATATGAATGTTGATGTCTATTGTGTTTTCATATATATAGAAATGATGATTAATGATGCATAAGAATGAATCATTAGCAAAAGTAGTGCTATTATTTAATGAATTTGGAAAAGTTTTGTTTTATTGTTTAAAACTGACTTGATTTGACTGTCAGAATTCTAAGCACACTCACCACAGTGACGTCAAATACCTTAGACACAGATAAATATAGAGAGATAGAGTGGTATATGTGCATGTAAATATAGTCACAAAGAATTTGAGAGATCTGGGAGACAAAGGAAACAGAAGCCATATGAGAAACAAAAAGAAGAGTCAAGAAGTAAGAATTTTTCAAATTATATTTTTTTTTCCCTATCCATATACAAGAGTAACATCACTGTAGAGAAGAGGGTCAAAAGTGGCAATCATCCTCCTTTCAAGCCAGATTGTAAACCTTCACTTCCTTTGGAAAGAAACTATGAGTTAGAATTATAGCATACAAATGCTGTAAGGAACTTTCTGTACAACTACCTTCTCATTAGACAGTAGGGCTTGCCATTCAAGGAGCAGCCTGATGAAACTTCATCAGAGCATCATGAGTTGCTATCATTTAGCCAGAATTAATAAAGATTAAATATGTAATCCTTCAGTTGAGAAACACTATCCATATCTTTGCTTTGCTTTGCTTTGCTTTGCTTTGCTTTGCTTTGCTTTGCTTTGCTTTGCTTTGCTTTGTTTTAAACTGGTATGTATAGAGTGTGTTTGGTTCAACTGGGACAGAGTTGATTTTCTTTGGCTTCTCATACTGGCCTGCCATGGAGAGGGCAGGGAGTGCACTGGAAGTTGGCAGGGAACACAGCTGGGACAGCTGACTCAGGCTGGCCAAGGCAGTGTTTGATGCCATGTGACACCATGCTTAGTACACAAACTGGGGTAGTTAGCTGAGTAGTGGGGTATCATTGCCTGTGAATGGGCTGGGCACCAGTTTCTGGGCGGTGAGTGATTGTGCTGTGCATTATTTACTTTATACATTAATTTATTATTATTATTATTGTTGTTGTTGTTGTTGTTATCATTTTTCTCTTCATTTGCTCTTCTATTAAACTGTCATTATCTCAACCCATATGTTTTACCTTTTTTCTTTCTGATTCTCCTTCCCATCCCACTCAGGGGGAAGGGGTGAGTGAGGAGCCATGCGGTACTGCTGGCCTGGGCTAAATTACAACAATAGATTTTATTGCTTGGGATTTTTCTTGCATACAATTTCACCAGAAGAATGTGTCAACTCTAAGCAGAAAGGAAAAAACAAATAAGGAACTATTTAATTAGTAAACTTAAAGTAACTGCAGTGTACAGCTTATGGAAAGATCCTTGTAAAATTTAAGGAGGAGGAAGTGTGGAGGGTTATACAGAAATACAATTGCACTGAGGGAAATTACTGTAGAAGGATATACTGTTTAATATAGTCCTTCTGGTTTGGTCAGAATTTTCCTTAAGATTTTTGCAGGATTTTTTGCTTTGGCTATAACAAATTATCTTCTAAATACTGTCAGATGAGTTGAAAGCTTAACATTTCAGTTGCTTTTTCTGCTAAATTGTATAGTATTCTCCCTAAAGGGAAGATTATTCTAAGTTACTCTTCTTTGTTCCAGTAGTGGCTTTTAACTGATTCTGGTTATTTAATAAGGGTTACTCACACTGATATTATAATTCTCTTTGCTTAGAAAATTTGATCAGATCTTTGAACAGCCTCTTGCCTAATTGCATTTTATAGCTAAGGAGGTTTGTTCATTCCTATCAAACTCAAGCGTTCATGTTTACAATGAATTTTAAAATAAGGCTTCCCTGAAAGGTAAGTTCCTGTGCTATCTTTATGCCATGCATATTTGAGTACCATTCATTCAAAAGTACGCTCAATAAAATGAGGAAAGGAGAAGGCAGCACTGTTGCACAGATGGGAGCCTTGTGCAGCAAGGTAGGCCAGAACATCAAAGATCAGCAACACTTAAAAAACGTACCGCTTTCCCTCAGCTCCTGCTCCTGTGAAGTGCTACAGGTGATAGCGGGCACTTTTCTTTTGCTACAAGGCTCTGTCTCACCGACTACATCAAACAACAGGGCAGGGGCTCAAAACCAACTTAAGCAACAAGCAATATTTTATGCTCTGAGTCAGTAACAAGTTAGTCAGTGTTTCATCCATTGAAAAGATTAAAGGACTAAGAAATAAACCCTGTGTGTTGCCAGTCTCTTGCACTGCATGTAACTTCAGTCTCTGACATGAGACTGACTAAAGCCAGTTCTCAAGGAGCTGGAAGCCATGCCTTTGCAACTGGGCAATGAAGCAAGGAGCAACAATATCACAGAAGCCTACTCTTTCAAATATATTAAACGTACCTTAAATGGAGTAACACTAAAGTGAAGTCTCCAATGAAATTAACTACTTTGCAATTTGGTATAAAGGTTTTATTTATGTTTTCAGGAAGTCAGGGGACCACAGTGTTAATCAGAAAAGAATTAATGATAATTTCTTACTAAACACAGAGATCTTTAAAGTGCAGCAAGTGGAAAAAACAATTTTACCACTATTCCTCTAAAAAAGAAACATACTTATAAGGAGAAAATAGGAGTCCAGTGGTAGGCAATAAAAGCAACTCAAAGAGAACAACAAATACCATTGTTACTGCATAGTTAGTAATTGTTTTCATTCCTGTGCCTATGTTCTGTTATGTCCCAGAAGTAAGGTTCACTAATAAATTCAAATGAAACTTATAAAATATATTTGATGAGTGCATTGCATGGATGTCCTTTACACCCTGTTGAAAATCAAGTTTATATACATGTTTAAAAACATTATTCGTATAAAGGTATTACATCGCAGATTCATGGATGAAGGATTTTGTCCTTTGAGGTCAAGCTTAGGTGTTTTGTTCTTATGAGTTGCTACCATTTTGTCAGAATTAGTGAGCACGATAGCTATTCTAAATCAAGGCACTTTTTGACTCTTTTCCTGGTCTTGTATGGCACAGCATTCTGATCACCCTCTGCAGACACCCTAAACTGCTTTCTGTTTCAAGATGACAACCTCACTCATTAGAGAAGACTTGAATCTCACAAAAGCCAGCCCGATTTTGTTGATGATGCAGGTGAAGTTTGTAGCCTTGGCAAGCCTACGTTCTGTTCAGCAATAGTTCTTTTCCAGTTCATTGGAACATTAGATGCCTCACCTGATTTTCAAACCACTGATGTCTCACTGACAGTGGTGCTCACGAGCGAGCCTAAGAGTGTGTCTGTGTGACCCTGCACCTTGATTATTCTATCTCTGTAACTGCTTTTGATGCCTTTCCCTTTCCAGTTTTACACTAGATATCTGGGATACTTGGATACTTTCAAATTTGTTCAAGTAAGAATGTTGTTTAAGGTGAGTCAATAACATCTAGGCCATGAACAGCAGCATGTCCAGATTTCTTGCTTCCGAATGACATTAAGACCCTTAGTGGATTCAGCAAATTTTTATTTTTATTTCAATTTCACTGTCTTCTCCAAAGATGTGAGTACCGTTATTGTTTTTAGAACATGGAACGAGATACTAAGAATTTCTGAATAAGAACAAGTTGTTACCTATTTTGGGGGGATCTTTCCTGCTGTCACTGGTGAAATCAATCTAGTGAAATTGATCCTCGTTTTGTCTTATTTACCGAAACTGAGTTGTAAAAAGAATTGTTGCAAACTGGAAATTTAATGAGCTTAGTCATTACTGTAAGCAATTTCGTATTGAGACTTAGAGACAAAACCTCCTTTTTTACTGGAAAACCATGACCCTTTACCTCCAGGAAAATCCAACTGGTGAAATGAATTAGCAACCTAAGACCCCTTTGTGAATAGCGATGACTTAAAAGAGTGAACAGAGTGTAGTACACAATTTACCTCACCCTGTAGTAGATGCCTAAAAGAGGTTGCACAAATCCTAAAATCACCTTATTCTCTCTTTTGACAGCAGAATGAGCCTACGTTTACTGTATAGGATGCTGAAATCTACCTTGTAAACAGTCAAGGTCAAATGAGATGAATCTCAGCTCTTCTGGGATCAGAAAAAAAAGCCTTTTTTAGGAGTTCTGTGCGCAGATTTGAAGTTTCTCTGATTAGAATCAAATTCTGATTTCTAGAGCTCTATTTAGTCTTTACTAATTCTACCACTCACAATTCATATTCACAGTAAATATTCCTCTCTATGCTTTTTTTTTTCTCATGGTGTGGACTATTAGAGCTTCAATATCTCTGATACTAGCTCTAACAAAATTCTTAAATGCATAACATACATTTTTATCTCTTATGAGTGTTTGATTAACTCAGAACTGTCACTGCACTCCTTGCAGTTCCATTCACAACCACGCATGTGGCAAATACCAAGGGAATTTTGGAAATCGTAGTTTCTCTGTTTCGCTACCACTTGACAGAGTTCACGGTTAAAACTTAGCTTTGTAAATCCATGCTGTTCACCCCATTTTCAAAGTTACCTTTTATAAATTAGAAAGGAGAGAATGAAGAGAAAGAGGAAAGGAAAACAGGAAAACACATGGGTGAAAGACCCTGTGGGCAGGAAGGAGAAGGCAGAAAATTTGACCGTATTTTCCAGGAGGACTACTGAGCTGGAGTAACACTGACATGGTGTTTTCTGTTATGACTGAGAAGTGAGATGGAGATTAGCTACTCAGAGGAATTTGAGCATGAGTATTATCATTGCAGTTTTCCGATGGGAACAAGTCAACTGGTTGCCTAAATTCCACTCTAAGTGAGCAGGAGTTAGCAATAAAACTTTCTTATCTTTCTTTTAAAATCCTAGCCCATGGTCACAGAATTATCAGTAAACAGTGAGTTATGGATGTATTGCCCTTATTACTTTTTAGCAGAACTTCTCAGAGGTTTAAAAAAGAGAGTTTTATTTAAAATGACTGAGATGTTATGACCCTCTTGAGCTGGCAAAGAAAAAAGATACCTAAGACAGTTCCCAAAATTTAGTGTATTTTGATACTTTTTTTTGTTCAGTGCAACAATTCTTCATGTCAGAGGAAAGACTAGGTGACTGTTGCTAATACAGTTAAGATATAAACTATGGAAAGTACTAGTAACAATTTCATTCCAGAGTGTGATGAAATATCAGGTATGACGTGTGCTCACATTAGCTATCAGAATATGAAAGGTATCAGTCATCCACTTTTCATTATTAAAAATCAAAGTTTTGCATCATACGCCTGCATGTAAAGAAAACTCTGAAAATATTTCATAAGAAAATACCAGGCACTTGTCTAGAAACAAGGCTCCACAAGCAAGTTGCACACAAACAGGGGTACATGCAGGGCATAGCACAACAATGCCCTGTCAGTCAAAAGTAACTTAACAATGAAACTTTTATTTGTTCCTTACACTTAACACATAAAATGTGCCAGTCTTATTTCAATGACAGCATAGAAACAATATAAAAGATTACTTAATTTTTTTCCACTGAGAAAAGATGAGTTATATTAATTGGTGTAAATGTCATTTATCTGTCTGTCTATCTATCTATCTATCTATCTATCTCTCTATTTCTCTATCTATCTGTCTATCTATCTATCTATCAAGGAACTGCCAGGGATCCCCATACAAGCAGTAGTCTGAATTCTCAGTACAAAGTAACGGTGCTGTCCCTGACTCTCTACCAAACCAGCACATCCATTTCAGCTCTACCAAGCGGGTACCGACTCTTCTGATTGTACAGAGTTAGAACTGGGTGTAGCATATTTTCTCTACATGCTGTGGTGTCCAATGCATCGTATTTTAGAGTTCAAAGAGTGGGATTCCTTTTGGTCAGAGCTGAAGCCTGCAAATGATTACAGCTTTGTCATTGTCAATATTTAGACTGAGTCAGAGGCACATGCTTAGGCAAATCTGAGCAATTTACTGTTAGGAGTTTTACAATGTTGATTGTACTCTTACTAGAACAGCAAAACACATTTTGTCACCATATGTAACAAAATGCCACAGACCACGTTGCAGTAACGATGAAATACTGGCATCACAATAGTGTGTTCTTAGCGAGTGCCAGCAAAGTGAAATTTGGTTACAGCCACGCCAAGAACCGGTCTCAGTACACTTGGAGGTCCTAGAAAAATGATGTTTCTCCTACTCCCAGCTAAGAAGATAGATTTACAAATAATAACACAAAAAGGAAACCATTTGACGTTTCTTTCTCTTAAGGTGACATGAATCCTCCATCAGGCCTAAGACGGAAAGTTCTTTGAGGCTGAAACTTCTTCTCTCATCTACTTCTGGTTGCCAGTAGCAGAGCCCATGGGAAGGTCTCCTTTTAAGTTGGATGAATGGAGGGGCGCAGGAGGGCCACCAAAACAGAAGAATCTTCTTGTCAGTAGCTAGCTCGAAAGGTTTTTGTGATTCCAACTCCCAGCAGCTGACTGCAGGCAGTATGCATACTCTCTGATACCCAGCATGTTAACGTCGGTGATCTTCTCTCTTATATAGATATCAGTAGGGATCACAGGTGAGGCAGAGTAGTGATCTCCATGTTTTACAGATAAAAAATGACAAAGAAAGAACATTTATGTTGTATAATCCAATCCATAATAGATATACCCAGTAAAATAATTTAACCAGCTGGATATTCGGAGTAGTTAATCTATAGTGCTTCTGATGTGGCATAGTGTGATGATGATGAACTGCACAGAAAATTAATTGTGTATAATCATATCTGAAATACAGAATAGGGACCTAAATATATATCACTGGAGCTCAGCACTGTAACTACAAACCCATCTTCCCAAATCTCCTCAACCTCAAATTTCATGCTTCTTATCCAAAAAATGATGATGGTTGATCACCTCTAGTAACTGGTTAGGGAACTAAGTGTTACTTAAAAAAAAAAAATCAACTTTCTTCAGTAAAATCAGAGAGAGATTTTCCATTTTTACAGAAGAAAAAAGCTTTTATGTCAAAAATCTTTATATCATGAATAAATAACTAAAAAAAACCCCAGTCCTGTCAGGACCACACCAAACTGCAAGAAGACGATAGGACGACTGATGGCTTCAGATAGCATCAGGATCCAACAAAATGGAGACGGTTAAACTGAATGAATGGGCAACTCATTTATCCATGGTAGTGTTCGCCTTGGTTAAGACATCATCCAATCTAAGACATTTTGGAAAGTTTTGGAAGTGTGGGATTTGATGAATATTTTTTTACACATAAAGGTAATTTTCCCTGCAGTTAGGAAAAATTAATACCAAATGCTGCACAACTGGACAAAATTTTTATTAAAAAAATACATATCCAGTTGTTTGTTGTAGTAAGTAAAATGCCATCATGCCTCACCTTGAGGAGATTTAATAAAAGAGTCATAAGATTAAATTTTTTATATACTTACACTAGAAAATTACCAGCTAGACCTCCCTTCTATTCCTTCCTTTGAATAGAATCCCTCACCTCTGGAAAGGAAGCTTCTTACCTACCAGATCATAATCCTGTTGCAATGAACAAACACTAAGAAAAATAAAAAAATAAGCAATGAAGGCACAGGAAATACTGCAGTCTGCAATACTGACATCCAGATGCAGATGAAGATCTCTTCCATTTACACCACTGCTGAATATGACTCAAGCTGAAAATGCACTATTTAGATTTGATGATCTGTTTGTGTGTCTGCAAGTAGTTAGCAAGAAAACATATTTTCTGATTGGTGGAACATTGTGTGTTCGTGCTCATCCTAGCTGTGTTTTGGTTTTGTGGGTTTTTATTTATTTATTTATTTTCCTTAGACAATGCAATGGAAGAATAGGATGCAAGTCAGTATAAAGAATATAAAAAGACCCAGGCAACAGAAAGCATTCCATTTTCCCTTCTCAATAAAGCCACTGGAAGGACACGCAGTTCTGCAGCTCTCTGATCTCACAGCATTCCAGTACACAAGTTCACAATTATTTAAATGTGAAACATACAGGTACTCACTGAATTTTACTGCTTTGCTATTTCATTTCCTTAGAATCTTATTAGCTACTAATTTTGTTTCTGTTTCAGGCATGTATCCACTATTTTAAAAGCCAAAGTTCTGGCATATCTGTGTACTTTTTGATTCACTGGCAGTTCTGAGAAAACAGAAAATAGTTTTAAGTTGGATCAAAACCAGAACTTTCAAAATTTCTAAGGAAAAGACTTCTTGATACTTTGGGATTGAACAAAATGTTTCATTTTCAAGCTGACCATTTTAAAATTGACTTTACATTTAAATAAAATTAAAATATATTACTTAAAAAATAAATTTAATAAAATATTCTGATTTTTCTCAAAAGAAACAGCCAGGTAAACCAACACTTTGTGGTGGTTTTACAGCAGCCTGACCAGCCCTGTGCCACCTGAATGACATAAACACATGGTCCTCCCTCTCAGGAGCGTGACCAGCCGTGGTACCAGTTGCACAGCAGATGGTCAGTTTTGTGCGCAAGCCCACTGCCAACAGGGAGTTCAAAGAAGAACAGAAGATAAGCCAGTCCTGACACCAGGCTTATTGCATGTTCTGCGTGTGGCCAGAGCAAGCACCAGGGTACAGCTGGAGAGGACAGCCATACACAGTTTGCTGCCTGCTCCAACAGGCCAACAGCTGGAAAAGCAGCCGTGGTGCAGCAAAGTTGGCCCAGCAATCCAGCAGGGACACTTCACCGACGTGGGAGTGTAATATAGAGTTGTAATGCTGATGCCTTCAGGTGCTTGATTCTCTTAAGTTATCGATCACAGCCCGCCAACAGCCAGGCATCGTCATCATCAACATTGAGAACTACTGCGGAAAAAATTGTATAACCCTTGTTCCTTTGTGTCACGCAGCCTCATGTAGACAGCTCTAACTTTCAGCTTCTAACTGAACACTTCACTCCTGTGTGGTGGTTCTTTCTCCTGTTAGAAATGACCTGTTTGAGGTCTCTGTTGCAATATCCCAGGCCACTAAGTATTCAGTTCCTGGGCAGAACGGTTGTGGCTCTGATGTGGAGCTTGTCTCCACTGCTTGTGACTACCCAGGGTACCTAATGCTCTCCAGGAAATGCAGGGACTGGGGAGGAAGCCCGTTGACAAGGAGTTACTGGGGAGGGTTACACATTCAAGAAGGCTCTGATCTGCCACATCCTTTGCCCTAGCAGTCAGCATCTGGGTACATGGCCTTGCACAACCTCCACTTTTACTTGCGAGAGCCCATATATGCTCTTCAACCTCTTCCCCCTCCCCCAAATGCACACAGGAACACACAGGAGCTCTGCTTCAGCGCCACGCTGAGGGTTCACCATGCCCAGAGGGCCTATGAAAACACATGGGAAAATGGGCTTCAGATCTTTCCCAGAAGATTTAGTTTCTGAAGAGGATGAGAAACCAATCTGCAGCAGGACCTGGTTTTGTCTTCCTGAAGCTGGGAAGTGGCGTGGATAATAGCACACTCTCCAGCCACCTACTCAGGGCATTGAACTAGCAAGACCTTCATAGCAGTCTGCAATCCAATGAGCTAGTGAAAGTCCTAGAAAACACATGGATCTGCTTCACAGCCCCTGAACGTCCACTTAGAAGGCTTAACTTTGGAGTAGAGATTTCTGAATATTTCCATTTTGTACCCTCAGTAGTCTACAGACACCAGCTTGGACCACATGCAAAAACAAATGAGTGGTTGCATGCACAGTCAGCAAAATTCTTAAAATTTATGTAAAATTGCATTAGGTTGAAGGCAGTTAACTAGTTCCCCCAAAACTTCTACAGTTTCTGCATATCAAGGACCCACTTAAAACTCTGAAAATTATTTCTGTGGACTTGCTTTTTCATGAACTTATACATTGCATAGCACAATAAATTTGAGTTGAATGTTGCCATTACTGAGAATAGAATCCTTTAATTTTTACTATACTAGATTTTGTCACAATTTTACATGGTTTTATGGCACCAACTACTGAAAAAATAAAATTATGTAAAAATCAGTTTAAGAATTAATTTGAAATTATCTTGCTGCTTCATGTATTCAACTTGGAAATTTAGGCCGCAGTAAATTTTGTAACTAAAAGTTCAAATTTCATTTGGAACTTAAACAATTTTTTCTGTACAGTGATTCTAAAAGCATTATTTGACATAAGGATGAACTATTCAGATGACAGAAAAATAAAATCCTGCTTTCAATTTTTGTATGTTAATGTTCACAATCAACATTGTTCTGCAGAAGGCTGAGATTATGATTCGGCCAAAAACCAATGGCAAATGCATCTCTATTTTACCACATTTTTTAAAATAATAGTTTATTTTCTTGAAGAAATAAAGAGTGAGCATTAAATATTATATGTAAACTTCAGTTGTGTTGGTAAGAATATGTTCTTTTTTAAACAGTTAACAATCCTGAAAGAAATGTTCAAATAACAAACTGAGTTGATGTGCATTCAGTAGATTCAAGGAAAAGCATCAGAATAAATTATTTCATTTTAAAATTTTTCTCTTCTTTTTTTGAAAGAAGACCATATATTGAACTGAAATACTGTGTATTCACATTATTTCTTGATTAAGAAGGAGCTCCTGAAACGCATCAGATTCAAAATTTACACTAGACTTCTTATAATAAAGTATTCCTTTTGGTTTCATGAAAATATAGATCCAAACATACACAATAATCACATCCTTAGTGTTTGTAGAAAAACCTAAAGAATTACCTCAAACCAAAATGTCCTAAAAGGACTTTCTTTCAGAGTTTTTCCCCATTTTACTTACAAGCAACAACGTTATAACAAATTACGGAGGTGATTCAATAATAGGTGAATTTAATGATGCAACACTACCATGTAGTCTGATTATTACCGTATTATATTTTTAACGACATTTTAAATCAAGGCTCTAATGACTTTTCTGCTTAAAGGTAAACTCATTTATTCACAGAGGTCAAGAGGCTCTGAATAATCATGTTTGGGGCATATTTTTACCACCTTCCATCCTTTTTGCATTACTCAGGCAGCACAACTTCCCTTGCTGTGTCCCGGGAGATTGAATGGCAAGCCTAATTCCATCCTGTAATTTCTTTTTCTGTCTTTTGACATCTAAGGTACAGCAGTGGTGGGAAAAGTGACCATGCTGTGCTCTAACTGTCCTTAACCCACGTGTATGTCCATCATTGTCTGGCATGGGCCAGGAAGGCAGTAAATGAGGATCAGCTTCCTTGTTCTCCATGTCTTCCCTTGGACTGCTTGCCGGTAACTCTGAAAGCTTGAGTCATCCCTTGGATGGACCTTTCTTGAAATCAAGGCCAGGCAATGGAGGCATTGACAAGATTTAGGAAAGGATCCCAAAACTCAAAGCAGTAATCCCAGGTGAGCTCCTTTCCTGACCATAGTGTAGCCCAAGATGGACCTGCTGAGCGGCCACAGCCCCGTGGGGATAAGGGCTGGGGAGACACGCACCCCGGTCCACAGCACCCTTCCTTCCTGCTTATGGCAATCAGTGGGTAGCCATTTGGAGCATATTCCAGGGACTACAGTTTACAAATGGTTTGCAGGAAATAAAGGGGTGGCCTGCAAGCACTGGGATAACACATCACTGACCTAGGTATGCCAGGGAATAAAAACAGCTTGTGTTTGTGACAATTAAAACACAGATTTGTGCTATCTAGGATCACATAGTATATCACTGTGATGTAAATCAAAACCTCCAGGTTAAGAGCTTAATGAGTTACAGAAATATGAATGGTCAATATGTATCAAGGGGAAACACACAAAATATCATCAGTGAGATTTTGCAGAAATGTAATATAAGGAAATTTGACAAAAACATTTGTATGTTCTAATGTACATGTTTAAATAAAAAATACAGATTTTTTCATATAAGGCCTGTGGACTCTCAGCAGTATTTCAGATTCTATAGCTCTATTTTGATATTTACAATGATGACCTCAAATAGTAACTGAGTTTCTTAGTCTGAGTGGTCCCTTGGACACACATCTAAACTTGTTGCTATTATGCAGGATAAAATTTCCAATTCTAGGCGGGTAATCTGGGATTTGAGGAAATTATTATACTGGGGATGGTGAGGACACAATTCTTTTGCAGTTGCTTTCTTTTGTGGCCACGATTACGCAGGTATTTAGAGAACTGCAGTGTTTAAACAAATTTTAATGAAGAGGAGTCTAGGAGCAGATATGGAACTCATGGAGACAGATGTTCCGTCAGCTTGAAGGTACTGTACTCTTTCATGCATACGTAGACATAGGTATGTGTATGCTTGCATGCTAACAAAATACAGATAAAAACTACAACACAAATCCATTATGTTTAGAATATTTTATTCCCAATATTTGCATAAAACTTGAGTTGGAAATGCTACCTTCTTTGATGTGTGAATACACACATGTACACATGCTGTATACAAATGTAATGGCCAAATTCTGCCCTCAAAAAATACTTACAATTCCAAGGGAAGTATTTGGCCACTGTATTGATACACAGCCAAGTGAAAAATAATACTGTAATACAGACTAATGTAATGACACTTCTTAAAGCAAAGTCTATGTATATAGCAGAGGGAAAAACTAATGAGAAACAGATGTACACAACAGAGTATTTTGAGTTAAATGGTATGTGTGGTTTCATTTGGGCACGTGTTTCTTTAGCACATGGAGAGAGAGAGTATATATAGCTATCCAAAGGAAAATATTAGTTGTTGAAAAATGTGTATGCTATTGGGAAAAAGAGGCTTTAAAGGGGAAAGTATTCAGATGAAAAAGCAAATTCTCTAGGTCTCAGGAGAGTTCAGCACTTTGAAACTGCAATTAATTAATTCTTTTGCATTCCAGGAGGCCAAAACAAATGGACGGATCAATTCCTTTCTGTATCCATGAGACAGTGCTTGCTGCAGGTACCGCCACACCAGCTGTAACCAACACAACACCGAATCCGCAGTGGTAGTGCCCGCTTCAGCCCAGGCTGCAGAGGAACCCAGCAGTCTGGGTCACCGCTGCTCCAACTCACCCTTCCTGGGAAGCAGCTCACAGCACTGCTGACGCGCAGCAGCAAGCTCCTGTATGTCCAGTCCGTAAATGGTTTGCAAAACAAATCACAGAATTAACATTTGCTGAGTGCTCAGGAACCTTGGCTGGAAAAGCAAGTAACAATTTTTACCAACAAAACATAAAGTTGCTTTTTTAAATAATACAATAAGGCAGAAACCTTTTTTTATGAGATTTTACTGGAGCGAAGTAGTGAACGTAACATTAACATAGCCATCTACAGTTTCTCAAGAGGAATTAACGTTATAGATATTTTATCCACACTTCTGTAGACACTCAAAACTAAAGAAGAGGCTTTTATGTTCAAGTAAGAGGCAGTATCTAGGAACATCACAGTTTGGAAGAAATATATTGTCCTCTTAGCATAATAGCCACCAGTTTTACCTGCAACCCTTACACATCGTGCAACTTTGTACAATGTAAAAGACCTACAGGAAGATCCAGCGACTGCAAGGCCAAGGTCATTTGGGTTTTATTTTTTCTCAGAAATGCTCTAATTCCACTACAGGTCGTTTCTGAGAAAATTTCTCTTCCTTCAGTCTACATTACCTTAGCCTATAGACAGTTAGTGTCTGTCATTCAAACCTTTCATTATCTTATTCCATGGTCTATTATGCAGATTTCCATCGCTAAAAAATAAGCAATAAATATACAAATATACAATAATGTTGGGTATCAGCATCGCTGCCTGTGTTCCACAATAGCTTTAATTCAATTCTGTTCTACTGCTTGCAAGAGTTCTTCCTTTCTTTCACGCCTTGCTACACCTGGATACAGAAATTACGCAAGCACGTCTGCCAACACTGCCAGAACCTCTCCTACAGCCACAAGTCTAGGATCACTTACGTGAGGGGTGGGTGGCCTGGCACTGCCCTTCTGGCCAACTTAAAGGTTACAGTCTGTCTGCAAAATGACAGAAGATTTGAAAAGCACATGAAAATCACCATCCCCATGAAGCCACAACCACAATCTCAGTTTTCTATTGGCCATGTGTATTCCATATCAAGCTCCTTAAAGCAAGATGGGAGTGCTTCCCTACCCTCTTAGCTTAGTAGCCAAATCATGTTTTGGAGTAGTTAAAGTAGAAAATTCTTTTGTTTGTGCAAACTTAAACAAAAGCATCAGGAAGACATAGTTGTTTTAACAGATTTAGTCCCAATTCATCTACAGTTTGATGCTGCACAGTACAGACTAGGGTAGAGATAAAAAAAGAAAAAGGAGCGAAAATGGTTTGGGTTTTTTTTTATGAAACAGGAAGAGTACAAAGCTCTGGGGGAAAACAACAATCACGTTTTTTTCTGGAAAGTATTTTCAGCAGTCTCAGGCTGCGTCTCACTCTATTGAACCAAAGAGGCATTTTGGTAATATTTCCCACTATGAAGAAATAAAATCCTGGAAAGTTCTTCAGTTGTTTTAAAAGGTTTAAAATTAAGCCCTTGGAAAACAGAAAGATATAAAGGAGGCCTATTGTCTAAAGTCATTAAACAAATGAATCCAGAGTATTTGATTCCTCTCTTATTCTTTGCCTAACTGTTCTTGAAAGGATATTTTATCTTACCTTGTATATTGATGGTAGCCTTTTGCCAGTCTAAACTTTTCCTTCTCAATCTTTCATACAATGGCAAGTCAGCACATAAACACTGCTGCTGCAAGTGCTGATGCAAAATTCTCAAGCAGTGTTTAGCTGGGGAAGCTGAAAATTATTGCTACACATTGTGCCACTGTCAATGTAGCGGTTTTGGGAAGGACTCTTCAGAAATCACCAATGAATGAAACACTTTCCAATTGTCTCCTCCAAACAAGTGGACTTAATACACGTGTATAAATTCTCTCTTGAACTGGGGCTGAAACTCATAGTGGCTGAATCCTGACAATGACTTGGTTAAGAACTTTTTCCTATTTTGTTTTCCCTTCTTTTGGTGCAACTTTCCTCAAAGTATATTTACAGAAAAAGGAATTACTATTTTTAATGATTGATATTTGTATTTTAAAATTATGTTTTATTCCATGCAGAAAATAATCTACTAAGTGCTGTGCTGTGCATCTCCTCCCAAAAGTCTGTTTATGACTTCAGCCTGCTGGCAAATGTGAAACCTTTAGCTGGTAGAAATGCAGTCTCATAGAAGACTACATTTCTCACAGGCAGGCACATAAGAAGCTGTGGTTAAGCTCTTTGCTACCCAGTGACCTAATTTTCCTGGTTGAATAAGACAGAAAGTGGGAGGAGTGGATGTCAGAATGTACCCTTTTTAATAGGTAGTGGAATATGATCTGAATGGTGCACTAGATTTATAATTAAAATAACTGGTACGTGTTGAGTTCTTTGGACAGCCACACCACAAAATGATGTGATGTGTACTACTGATTGTGTTGGATTTCCTTCCGGCTCCTTTCATTAAGAGGTTCTATTCCCGTAAAACAAAAACATTTATATTCTCACATCTACGTCAATGGCAAGAGATCGGTTTTCAAAACCTGCCCCATTTCCTCAGTGACTCAGCTTCTCAACATTGGTCTGTTTGCATAATGAGACAAACTGATCCCTGGAGTAAATAGACCCACTACACGTAGTCCTAACCAAATTTGTGTCATTAAAGGTCATGTAAAATGACTTTCTTCCTTATATGCTACTTTATATTGTCCCATGTGTGTTCTACATCTTTTATAAGTATAGTTCATGACACATGACAGTGGGAAGAAAAGAGCAGTGACAAAAGACGTATTTGGAATTGGCCTTGAAAACAGAATAATCCTGGTACCTGCAATACAAGTATAAGTCCTCTGTTGCAAAGTTTTTAGGGAACAAGTGCATATTCTACTAATATCTTACTCAGGCAGTCCCTGAGGTCAAGAAGACAGTCATTAATTCCATTTCAATGTACAGATGAAATGCACCCACTTGTTAGAATATTATTCAAACCTACATTACTCATGTGTTGCAGGACAGGTAGCGTGTTGTTTATGGGTAAGTCTCCAGGGACCTCTTATTATGATTTTTTTACATTTTAAATATAAATTTGCAGCATAAAATCAATTTCCATAGTCATTACTTCAAAAAATCACTTGTTTTAGTCCAACGACAAATATGAAATATACAGTTCTGATATCTGTTTCTTTCAAACCATTAGTTGCACAAGCCCTCCTAGAACCACTGGAAAATTGCTTATAATGAAGGGGAGCACAGACAACTGGCCCAAATGAGTTACCAAGAATGTAGAGAAAGCAGTGCTTTAAAGCCAGGAGAAAATTCAGCGGTGCTTGTCTCCTGATTCTCATCCAAAGCCAGTTCATAGTACTAGCATTGTTACATTATAGGCAGGTATATTACCAATCATGTGTTGCACCACTCTTCTGGTTAATTTATTATTTTAGAGACAACAGTAGGTTAAAATGAGGAAAAGGAATTGGATCTTACTTTTTCCCAGGCTGTCAGCTTTGCCCAAATGCTAGCACTACATAATCTTTATATTTGTTTCCAATTGCAAAGGGTGAATGGAGGGTGAAGATTTAGGTGTAGGTCTTTCTCTAACTTATTTTATCTACAACGAAACAAAAAGGAGTAGTGCACAAGAAACATAGTGGAATACAGCACTTCATGACATAGCTGGTCTTATTGATGAAGCGTTATTCACAGTTCAGTCTGTCTTACTGAAGAGGACAGGCACTGCAGGGTGTGCAAAGCCTTCCAACTGGGAAGTAAAGTGTTACCTCATCTATGAGCAAAGATATTGTGGTCAGGCCCTGAAGTTGTACTTACAAAGGAAGTCTGAAAAGATATTTTAAGAACCAACACTTTATGTCTTCTAAATCCTGAAGTACCGTGCTATATCTATCACGTCAATTTTATTAGAGAGTTGTCAGGGATTGTATATCTGCAATAAGAAAGCTTCCATTTAACATATTCTTAGCTGGTTCTGAAATAGAAGAAAAAGTCTCAATAAGAGAAAAAGGCCAAAAACTCAAAACAATTTAGCATAGCCCAAAGGATGGTGATCCTAATACAATTATATGTCATCTACGTCTCAGGTAGACTGGTTCCCCAAATATGGGCTCAGAATAAAGCTGAGAGGAGAGAAGGAAATTTTCACCCACAGCGATATTTGCTCATCCTCTTAACCTCTGACTATAAAATAGGCTTCATGTATAAACACCAGAGATACTGTTTTGTTAGTAGAGAAGCAGTATCCTGAGCTGCTGGGGTACAGGAAGGAGGATGTGAGGCAGAGGGCACTGTATCACTCATCTCTACATTGCTGTGTCCCTTCCCTCTGTTCTGGAGGGATCCTTCCTGTGGCTCTGGTACAGAGCAAACAGATGGGAGCCATGTCTTTTACCATATGGTCAAACTCTTCTCCCTGACATCAACAAAATGAAACAGAACCACATGTTCAAATGCATCCATATGATTTGCAACTGAGTCATTGTCAGGGCATTGATTCCACTCACATTAAATGATGGCAAAGGATGACTTCACAGATAATATTAGACAACTTCATTTTGGGCTTAATCAGATCCAGTTAAGGGAAGAAGGATACGGTTGCACAAGCTCTTGATTGCTGACTCTGGCCAGGTAACACAGCTGTGGGAGCTTTTCCTTGTGAAAGTATCTTGACTCAGACTAAAAACCACTTGGATCTCAAATATGGCAATGACAGAGTCAACAACTAGAAATTAACATACAAATGCAATCGAAATGGCAGGTCAAAGGGACCAGAAGTTGCCTTGTATCCCTGTGATACCACAACAGGAAAGGACTAGGAGATGTTCAGAGCTGGGAAAGAAAAAAGACTTTCAGTTCATGATTGTCTCCATGCAGTACTGACAGACAGGCTACCCAGCTGCCACTGAAGAAGTCAGGATGATTAATGGAAGTGGTGTATTCCCATCAGAGGAATGTTTCACTTAGGCTAATTAGTCAGACTGAGAAGGAAATACTGTGAGAAGAAAAATCAGGATAGTGTCATTGTAACTGTCACTGAAATGTACGTTGAGATATTTCTAAACTGGATGAGAAATAAAAAATGAAAAAAAAAAATAAAAAGAAACCGAAACAAAAACCAAACAATTGTTAGGAGAGACTTATACTTCAGTATCCTAGGATCTACATTGTTCAGACCACCTGCCTACTGAATACATCATGGTGACAACTTGTGACATCTTTCTTGTCCTCATTCGATCAGAAATCTTCCTCGAGAAGGCTTCATCTCCATGAAAAGCTTTGGGGTTTTAACAAGAAATTTCCAAAATGACATTTTCCAATGAAAGATGTTTCACCGGAATTTCCCAACTAGTTCCAACCTAAAGATACTCATGCATTAATTTAAACCCTAGCAATTTTGGTATTGAATAACAATATGAAGTCTAAACTATTCTTTTTTTTTCTTTCTTTCTGAAATTGCAGGGTTTTTAATGCTGATCATGGGAAAAAAAAAAAGAAGATGAATCATAAACAAAGGTATTGCTTTTTTTTCCACTGAAATACTACGTTGACAAAGAAAAGTCCTTGCCTTCAGTTGTCCCCTAGAGTTTTATTGATGACAACTTAATAAGAAACACAGTGAGAAAGGAAAGAACAAAGGTATGTACTAAGTAAATTATCAAGTAAATGAGACCCAAGAGTCCTCATAAATCTCAGTGTTGCCAAAAGATAATTCAATCCAAAACATCTGAAACACTAACACAAGTAAAGACATGTTTAATCCTTCTTTGGTCACATCAGTTGCATTTAAAGGATAAACAAAAGTCCTGAGTTTACAGAGAGTAATTCCAGTGCATGCTGTCATTTCTGTAAGGTATAATGGGCCTTAGAATTTACACACATGGAAGGTTTCCAGCAATTCCTGTTTTATTTACAGCTTTATTGTATTTTTCCTTAAGTCAGTCATCACAACATATCCCTCTTTTTAGAACTTATGAGTTATTGTTTAGAGACTGCAAGATGTTCTTATACAATATCAACTTCACTGCTCAAAAGTAGGAGTTAATATTGTCTGGGGTCTGGTATAGTTCAAATATTGTGAGGCTGTGCAGTGGGTTTGGAAATAGATCAAAACTCCCAAAGGGATGAGGCCAGGCGACTGGCAATTGACTCCAACCATATCGTGCAGAAAGCTGAAAAATGTAACTCATGCTTCTCACTGCTAATCTTTGGGATCTTAACCAGGCATTGGCCTTCTAGTATTCTAACATCTTAAAAATCCAGTGTTTAATGACAATATGGCTATAAACCGCTTGCCTTTCTTTTTCATTCCCAATTTCATATACACACAGAGGAAAATAAAAATACTCATAGAATTTTAGTCAATTCAGCTCTGACTCTGACCTCATGAAACTAAAAATTATTTTCAAGAAACAAAACCAAAATAAACTGATCAAAGAAAACAAATCATTTAGGTTCTTTCTTTGGAGATAATCAGCTGATCTTGATGCTTTAGACCCCAAGTAATGATGTTTCTTCATTTTTTACTTTGATTACAAACACTTCTTATACAGAGACAAAGTGTGTATTTCAAGGTGAAGGTAAAAGGAAAGTTGAATTTCGTTTGTGAGCGTAGAAGTAAAATATGCCTTTTTGTTTTTATGGAAGTACAGGCTGTCTTCACAAGTACCATAGTAACTATTTATAACAAATAGTTTAAAATAATTCTCAGCCAAAACCAATAGCCCATAATTTCAATGTTGACACAAGACCATTCATACCCTTTTGAAACAATGTTACAGAACTCTGGTGTTCCCTGATTTCTGAAAATCATGCACCTCCAGTGTTTGTCAAAAAAACACATTCAAATTCAAAATCATTCCAAACAACCTTTCCAAAAGTTTGCTTGTGACTACATATTCCTATCGACTCAAATGTGTTCTAGTCCATATCTTCAAGTCTAGATGTTTAGCATTAACTATCTAAAAGTTTGAGGATCCTGTAAAACCTGACAAATTCTTGACAACCATGCTCGTATTTGGATGATGGAATATGTGCCTTAAAAATGTTGAGCCCTAAGGCAGCCTATAACCTATACAAAACCTGTGCATTTAAGTAACACATAAGTTGTAGGAAAGAGAAGTCAATCATAAATGTGTAAGAGATAGTTCTTAAAATAGGCAAGGAAAAAAAATAATTTATCCATGGTTGAAGACCATTTGTGATCGCGTGGTGTTTCCCAAAAACCAGGAGTAAAACTCTTCCAGTACAAATAATTTGTCCTTTGCAATACCCCTTTGAATATAAAAAGCCATTAAAATTTAATTTATCTCATCTTAACTGAAGCCAAAATTGTTAAAAACTCTCTGGTAGATCAGCAAATACAACCTCCACCATTCATTATTCTTTTCAAAATGATTGATTTAAATAAAGAGAGCATAAAACCAAATTCTATGAGGCGGATATTTCGTGTCAAATTATAATATAATCCATCACCTTTTGTTTGTAAAATAAAAATGCTTAAAATACCTAAGGAAAATACTTTAAAAATGTAATTTAACTTGAGTTTAGAACAATATATACCACATGCTGATGATGTTACTTGTGATGACTCTGCTTAAACTTAAAAATGCTGAGTTCCAAAAACTAAATTAAATTACAGGACTATCAGGCTATTTCAAAAATATCTTAATATACTATTCAAGGAAAAAAGTAGAAATTTAGACATGTCCTGAGGGTAGGAAAGAAAATTAATCTGTTCACTGTGCAGTTCTTCAACAATGATCTTGGGATACAAGACAAGAAGGTGTCTGTGTATGAACAGATGATCATCAGACCAATATAGCAATGTAAGGTCTTGGTCAAACAACTAACTATATAGGGAGATTCAAAGGACAATTTTAAGTACCTTACCAGACACTTAAGGTGGTAAACTCAGGTACCTCCCATTTGGACAAAAATATCCCCCGGAAGACACCACAAAAATATCTTGAATCAAAAAAGTTTTTTTATGGTCTTTTATGCAAATTAACCGTAATGTATGTGACAATTACATACATTAGACAAATTCGGTACTGCAAGGCTCTGCTGCAAAACTATGCTTAATCCTACTCCAGAATAGGTCTTGTTAGTTAAGTTATACAGCATAAAATCTGGATAGGTGAAAAAAAATTATGGTAATCACAAAAGCTTTCAGTGGATGTAGAGGGTTTGTTGTTTTAATTGCTAATATATATTTTCCCCTTCCTCTTGCATAAGTTCACACTGAAAGCCATGTGAACATTAAGCAGTACATTACCCTCCAATTCTGGATGCATCTATATGAAGACACTAATCCCAGAGGAGAAAAAAAACCACACAAAAACCCCACTCTTCCTTATTATAGGAGTGCAAATGCCTTTTAAGCTCTTTTACAATGCATGCTTTTTCAGGCTTTTAAAATATCTACATCTGGGGGCCACTAAAGAAGACATCAAAAGATCTGGTATGTCTTATCATTTATACTGCTTGCAGCAAGTAGGGAGAATGGACCATGAGAAAAGGCCTGGGTTGTGTTACAAAGCAACACCCTGATAGAGACAGAAATCTTAAATATATACACGGAAACAAACAAAACTCTGACTTAATACAATTTCTTCTCACTGGAAAAATGAGTTTAACAAAGTTCTTAACTTTTACCCTACGATAATAACTCTCCTGGAGTATCAATATCATGGACTCTGAATTTTAAAAAAGTGTCTAAAATTGGATTCCTACACCCAAAACATGAAAGTAGGCTAGTGTGAGATGTTGAGAAGCCGCCCATAGGATCACGGGTGCCAATAGAGCTGAAGGACCCAATGTCTCTGAAACAAAGATCATATGTGTTAAGGTGTTTAAATAAAGAAATAGGTTGGGCTCGATGATCTCAAAGATCTTTTCCAAGCTTATGATACTGTGATACTGTGTGTGTGAAATTTCTAGAAGAATCAACACATGGAAGTTTTCACTTGTACTTTTACCTTGTTCTACAAAAGCAATAAGGCCTTTCACAGCGTGTTCTTCTGCCCTGATAAGTGATGAATGGACACACAGAAGATGCTGGTCTGCCTCAAGGACAATAGGATCTAACTAAAGTGAAAACCATTCACTTGTGGCTGCACATCAACATTTACCGTACAAACAATAGTAACAGTAACAACTCTGGAAAAGGAATAACAATCACATTTAATGTACAGTGAGAGAGAAAGCAAAGAAGATTAAGGAAATGTCAAAATGGCAGCCTTCAGCTTGCACACAGCACTTCCCCAAAAACATAAGCACCATTTCCACCCATAGTTCTGCTTAAAAATCTGATATAATTCTTTTAGTTGCCTCAATATGTCTATAAAATTCAATAAGGACCTGAAGGAAATAAGGATTAAAGGTTTGCTTTTAATAGAATAGGCAAAGCCTACAGACTAAGCTTGGTTATTAGTCTTGTCCAACTTACAGCAAACACAGTCAATTAATCTCACCTTTCAAAGACACGCAAAGGATGAAAAGAACATTTTGTTCAAATATATATTTGTTCTGTGGCACTACAAAATGGGGAAGAAAGGAAAAGGTCCACATTTTGTTCAAATCCTCTTAATGTGACAGCTGCAATAGATGTGATTAATCAGCCACAACCATCAAACAATATGTAGAGAACACAGACAGTCTGCATTTCAATATAAAATTCCACAAAACGCCACAGTCTGCAGTATATCTACATCCAAAACCACTCCAAAACTAACACATGACATTAATCATTCTTGGCTATCCATTATAACCTGATGAATTTGCAGAGTTTGTATTCTAGTCCACTGGAGACTTAAAAATAATAAAAATAAAAAATAAGCTGGAGCAGCAAAAATACCAGAGGCCAAAAGAATCAATAAAGCATAGTGACTCCACAGCCCAGAATCAAAACAAATGACCGCTAGAGGTAAATACGCCAAGTAGTGGCTTAAATTAGTTCACATAGGTTTTCTGCGCAAGATAGTACAGCAGTGGGGATGGAGTACAGCAGATGATAGTGTTCCATACAAACATCTCGGAGCACTTCATGGACAGGACTTGACACGATGTACTTTCTTGCCAGGAACACAATTTATAATTAATATTGTTATCCCATAAATGCTGAAACTGGGATAACCCTTTAAGCCTTAAACCTGAAAACACAGTACACTTTGCTTATAATGTGGGTAGTCTCATTACTGTAACACTTAACTACAGCTCAGCATGTGGTTACCAAAAAAAAAGTAACTGCTGCAATGGAATATGAGCAATTCTGCACATCTCTGATGATGTGAGTCCACGTCTCTTTCCTCCAATCTCACCCTCACTGATATAGATCAGACATATCTTCCATTGTTAATGTCATGCTAGTATCATTACACATTAAACTTGTAATAGGTTTCAGCGAGGAGGATCTATACAAAAAAAATCAAGGCAGAAATGCATTATTTGAGGAGGGTTTTCAATCTTTCTCTGTTTTAGTTTGCACTCTTCAGACTAAAATCAATGTTCTCCAGCAGCCTGATATTATAAAGGCAAATTAGGAGGCCTACCTTGGGCTACCAGCATGCTTATTCCTATGAGACATGGGTCCTAGGCTCTCAGCTCCTTAATGTTTGGGATCCCTGTTTCTCCAGGCATCTGGATATGAAGGCTGTAGTAGGGCTGTCAGGCAGACAGCTTGGAGCCCATGGGTCTAGCATCCCCAGTCTTCCAGCTATCCGGTTCCTTACTTGGTAAGCCTTGGAAATTTTTTATAGAATGAGATTAAAGGTCATGTTGACTTTTCCAAATTCCTTGCAAAATTCCAAAATGTATTTTTTCCACTTTGTTTTTAATTAAGTATAATTGCTGCTGATGCTGTGAAGAAGTCCTTCCCATGGAATGTGAATTTAAATATATTTCTAGTCAGCCAAGAAAATAACAAAGAACTAACAGCAATTGGGAACTGGTTTACACTATGCTACTGTTATTCTAGGATTTTCAAATATATGTAAGAGTTCTCGATCTTCAAACAAGCGAAGCAATTGCTGTCTACGAGTTCACAGATGGTATATATTGACTTCTATAGCATAGTATTCCAAACCAGATTTGTTGTTTGCAACCTAGGGACTTATCAGACTTAAAGTTTTTGATGCTGATATTAAACTACAATATGACTGACCAAATTCCCTACGGGCAAAGAACTGAATGTGTGAAAAGCACTGTTTTTCAATCAAGGCTGCATTCTTCTACTATGTTTCCCACACAGACCATGTGCTGTATCATGCTCTCATTATCCATTTTTATTATAAAAAATAAAAGTATGGTCTTTACAAATACTCATTATCATTTCAATCACAATAAATTCTTTAAACTGTTACATTGTGGAAAAAATGCAGTACTAGTCAGCAAAAGTAAAACAAACCCACTTGACATAAGTCAATGCTAAATCTTCCACCACAGAAAAGGAGGCAAAGAACAAACTTGATCCTGGTTATGTTCTGTAAAAGCAAAAGATGGTACTACAGCTGCAGGACAGGAGTAAGCTTAAATAAAAAGTCACAAGTATATTATGGCAGTATTCAGTAGAGGAATGTGATCTTTTCCCTGTATGATTTTTCATCATTTAGCTGATCAGTTACCAAGAAGACCTAAAAGAGGTTGCAGACTTCCCAAAGAATGACCGTGCGTTAATGTTTGTATATGGAATAGTTTGTTAAGCCTTATGGGACTCCAGGTGCAGATGGCTAGATTTGCATGACTTCAGCTGAGATCTGAAATACAAGGATTAGTGGGAAAACGTCCTGTTAAAGAAGATACCAGGTGGTTTGAAAGCAGAGAGAAAGAAGAACAAAGATGAGTAAACCATATTCTGATAAGAAAAAACATTTCCCAGTAATTTACTACAGGGATATAAGGTATGAGAAAGCGTATCTTGAATTCATGGTTTAGAAAGGGAATGATACAAGTCCTCAAAGAAAACAGTATTAACAAAGAAGAATGTGAGACATTTAGCCAATGTAGAACTTATAAAAGATTTAATAGATACACATGCATTTATATTAATATATATCTTAATACTTATATATATTTTTCTTTACCATACAGTTATTGCATTACTTTAATGTCTTCTTAATTTCTCAATCTAGCGTCAGTTCTTAACTGTTTATTTTACATTTTAAAAAATGGTGAACTTGAAGCTGCTTCAATTGCTCCCACACTCTGTTTTGATGAGCTTCATTCAGCTATTTATTAACAAATTTTATAAAGACCAACAGATATGAAAGAAAGTCTACAGCAGCTACATACAAGGTGATGAGGCTGAGCAGTCTATATCTTTCATCATTTCACAGGCATAATCATAGAGTCTTCTGCACAAATGCAGTTTATTCACTTGGAAATGACTTTTTTTACACAGTTTTTTATGTAGAATTACTGACTGTGCATCGGCTGGTTGAAAACCAACTGCAAAATGTTAGAGGGGAGATTCCTTGTATTTTACCTAAATTGTGTGCAGTATACTTTGGTCAGCTCAGTCTTTCTCTCTAGATAGTAACTTTCAACTCCTGTACCATATTCAGTTGTAATTTACTACTCAGCTTGGATAAGATTTTATATTAACACATATGAAATGGAAAACTAGGAGATTCTTATTACCAGGTAAGGTAAATCCTTAATAAAAAGGGAGAGTTAAATGACGTGACTTAGCTGCAAAGCCATATATATTGTACTGAAATCCTTACATTAACGTGGTGTGAACTATCCCAGTAGTGGGAAATCCAGTATCGCCACCCCAGTGACAGAGCACACACAGCATGATGACACCGTGGGAAGCAGTAAGCACGAAGGCAGATCTTAAGCAGTTCAGTCCTGGCCCCATCTATATTAAGGGCTCGGATATTTCTGTGCTTGTGTTCACAGATATCATCTTACAAGCACTTATGTGCACTGTGCATCATTATATTAGGTATGACTGATACAGGTGTATCGTCAGTACCTGTCTGCTAAGGCACAGTGTTTTTCAAGGCCTTGCTGAGAAGAATGTCTGTGAATAAGATGTCTCTGAATGGTCTACACAAAACATGTCTGTTATATGCTGTACTCAGCATGCTTTCAGTTACAGTCTGCACAGGTAATTCCTCTTTTCCAAAATCATAACTAACACACAAATATCTCTTGTCACAGACTAAGACTGGACTAAGAATGGACTTGCCTTGAAGCAGGGCAGGTTAATCCCTATCATGCTACTTACAGAACCCCCTGCTAACAAGAGACACAGGAATCGAAGCACGCAAGCATTTCTTCAAGGACAGCAAAACCTTCACATCGTGTTCAAGTGTTTTGAGGGTCTTGAGCTGTGTGAGGTACTGGCTCACATTGTTTGAGACAATTGCCTCAAGCATTTTCAGCTTGGATTGGCTAGAGTGTTCTAAACATTATGTTATGCAGTTTGGCTGTTGTGACAATGGGAACTGCACCTGGGAACAAAAAGTGCACCTGAGTTGAAAGCTGGGGTTTGTTCCCAGAAGTGAGTTCACAAAAATCAGCCAATCATAGCAGATGAGAAGCTGCATTTGTCTGATTTGTGAATACTTTGCCTAACATTTTTGGGGTAACTAACACAAAAGCTTCAAAGACCCCTGCCCTACATGGGCAGAGACAGATCAAACCTCCTCTAGCCTCCACTGCTAATGAGGAAGGGACTTGGAGCAGTGCTGCGTAATAGATGTCTCGCTGGGGGACCTGGCATGCACTCATCACCTTGAGGATCTCAACAACAGAAGGACATCTCAAAGGACTGCCACAGAAACAGAGTGGTGAGCAGCCTCTCTCTTCCTCTCTTTTTCTTTTTGCCCTTCCTTCTTTTTCTGTTTCTTTGCCCTGATAAGCCAACACTTACTTTTCAATAGCCACAGTCGTAGCCTGAGACAGTATAAATATCAAATAAAATTAATTGCTGAAAAACACTGCTGGTATCATTATGATCTTAATTAAACCAATGTAATTCTTTAATCCTTTAGGACTTTTTAAAGGGACAAACTGTCACCACCAGCTTGGGACTTCTGCTGCGGCTTTCTTGTGACAGCACAGGAAGGCCTGTACCATAAGTTTCTGATCCAGTTGAAGATGTCCCCGTTCATTGCAGGAAGGCTGAACTAGGCGGCCTTTAAAGGCCCCTTCCAACCCAAACCATTCTATGACTCTGTGAAGGTTCTGTGAGCTTCTCCTCCTCCCAGTCTTTCCCATGGTCGGTTTTTCCATCTGACACATCCAACCTTTTCCCAAACCTGAACCGAAGAATCCTCTTGCAGGGAGTGAATGGATCCCCACCCTACCGAGACACAACACGACTGTCACTGCAAAGGCTACACATGAAGTTGCCTTAGCTTTAAACTCAGTTTTGGTAACCTTTAAAATAAACCTGATTTACCTTTAAAAACAAACTGTCTGGAAACAAATTAGTGAGCTAGTATTGCTCAGTGTATGTAGTTCATCTATTTTGACATTCTTGGGTAAGATATAATAGCACTTTAAGTCACAGAATATAACAAATGGAGTATTCATTTTTGCCATTAGTTGAAAATCCACATGCGAATCTAGTCTATAAATGCATAGTATAGAAAAAGACACATGAAGAAAACAGACTCTAGTGTTGTCCACTTTCAGCTCCATGATATGCTCTGACATCTCTTATTCTGAAAATAGGACAAATAGCTTTTACCAGCTCTTGCAGTCACTGCTATAATAAGAAAAAAGGTTGTGGAAGCAGTGAATTTTGTCTTTTGCAGTGTCCTAGGGAGTGCTATACAAAATGCACATTTATTAGACTTCTCTCACTGTGGATTGTGATTGCAAGTCCCTCCACTATCTTAACAGCCTACTTTTTCCTGGAAGCAGTTAACATTTTTGAAACACGTCTCCCTATCAAATACATTAAAAAATATGCAATAGAATTTTGAGTCAATGAGTAGGGAATCATATAGATACACAAAGCCACTAATTGTACACATACGTGTATACAGCATAATCATAAAAAATCTTAATTTCCTTACAAATCTGAGCTAAAAACAATCTCCTGTGGAGTTCCTATGAGAGGAGAAAAGATTAATAACATAATGAAATTCAAAATCAAAGCAGTAACAACGACACAAAAGCCATCAAGAGTATGCTCCAGCATTTAAATTTTTTTCTTATCTTAGAGAATTTTCCATACTAACTTCTCTTAGCCTTGTGGTGCACGTATATGAGGTCCAACACAAAAAAAAGAATGTGACTGTGCCTGTAACTCTTTTTATTTAACAAATTAGGAACATCAACTACTATCACCTTCTAAATAGTTCCCTTCTGATTTGACACACAGATGCATATGAAGTTGTCAATGTTCAAAGCAATTCAGCATAACATTTTCTGAAAGGTTGTTCAGGATCTCTGTCATTTTTGCTTTCACATCTTGTATTGACAAAAAAACAGGTTCCTTCGCACACTGACTTGATCTTTGGGAAGAAGTAGGAAACACAGGGAGCCAGGTTTGTTGAATAAGGTGGTTGCAGAAGCACAGTGATGATGAGTTTAGCTATAAACTGGTTCACAGACAAAGCATTGTGGGCTGGAACACACCAATATTTTCTGACTGAGGGTGAGAAAACATATATATTTGAACATGCATCCACTTATACTGAGTGAAGAGATTGAGTTGAGCCTTGTCTGTGGCAAGTTAAACTTTCTATAACCATCCCTTTGTCTCTCCGCTCTCACTCTTGGCTGCCAAACTGTAGGGTAGGGTTTTTTCATGTCAGGCCTCAGTTCATAAGCATGTAGAATTATTAATCTTTTAATTTTCTAAATTATGAACGAAAATATATATGTCAGTCAGGCTCCTATGTTGTAAAATTTTTCATTTAATTGTGATGTCTTTCAGCTAGCTAAATAGATTGCACATTCCATACAAATATATTGCACTGTACCAACTCTAGAAAACCTTACACCAATAAATTTCTGTTCAAAATTGCTATTAAAAAGGAGCACAAAAAAGTGTAAAACACTCCAACATTACAGAACAAAAAGGTTTTGTTTTAAAAATCAGTTTATAACAATAATTTTGACACAGCTTTTTTCATAATTTGATCTAAGAACCATCCACTGCATTTTTTTTATTATTTGAAGCATCCTGAAACTAACAAGTATTTTCTATTGACTTTACCTGGATTTGTACTGTGACATTTATGATTTTTTACTTGCCGTATTTTCTTCAACTCTGGATAAAGATTTTGTTCCACGTATATTGCGATCATAGCATTCTGGAGTACATGGTCAAATAACTGACTTTGTGTAACAAATCTGATGTGTAAATCTGACATATAAAACATAGGAGTTATTTTTATCACTAAAGACTGACCTTGCTTCTGTTGCTGTTAAAATTGGAAAGATCTTATATACAGGAGAAGTATAAAGCTTAAATAACTCAAGGAAAAAGCAAGTTGGTACCTTCTAACTATTAAAAAAGACCATCGTGAGAGCAGTAGTACAATTCCCAAAAATTACTTCCAATACATGTTTAATAATGTACATGGGCTGGAGTTAGCAGCTGAGAAATATCTGCATTATTTTCTTTTTTTCTCAGTTTTCCCTACTTTATTGGAAGAGTAGATGCAAATGCTGTAAATACTGTAAATATCTTACATACTTTGTGTTTGACTCTAACGTATTTTTGTGTACCATATTCTGTAGCTGGAATACAAATTTTTTGTCTCCTGTACACTTTGATCAAGCCATAGTCTCAGGCACACAGTACTAACTCAGGCTAAAATTCAGTGGGCAAAAAAAAAGTCTAGTGAAAAAAATCCTTGTCCACAATGTGAATTTAGATAGCATTTAGGTAGTATGGAAGGCCTTAGGTCAGCCTCCTGCACAGAACAACAGAGCAGGAATTTGCCTTCAATATGAAGAATTCACCTCTAAAGACAGTGTAAATGTGACGTGGGTGGAAATGGACACTTGAATCTAAAGCTGAAAAGAGGCTTTCACTGTCTTATTTTTGCACTTTGGGCCAGGAGATTAAGTACTTACATAGAAATTTGACTTTGGCAGCATGCACTGTCTTTTCATACTGAGTGATTTCTGTTTCAAGGTGAAAAAGGTAATTTACTCCCAGATTTTTTTAAAGAAAGGAAACTTCAGTTGTGTAAAAATGTCACAGGGAATCTGTTTTATAGATTAGAAAAGAGATTGGGTTTTCTTAAAACAGTTGCTTGAAATTATTACACATCAGGCTTTGCTTCGAATCCGTCTTTCTGGGAATTATAATGACTGCTGCCAAAAAAGAATCTGTTTAACTATTTAAGTGAGAGTTTCAACAGAACCTAACTCAGTGCAAATAAGATCAGCTTATTAGAGTTTAATAACTATAACACAGACATAGAAACAAAGAAAAGGAGAAAAACCTTCTCTTGAAACACTATCTTCCTCCCACCCTCATTCAGATGCATAAGATGCCAAGATATTTTTCATTTTTTAACTCAGCAAACACTGTGATGCTAATGTCAAAAGGACAGTGCTTCTTTACACATCCATTTTGAACTCCATGAGGAGTTAACACCACTGGTCCAAACTGCATAACTTCCCTGCATTATTGTGGAACGTTATTATGGCTGCTCCTCAGAGTACTCAGAAAAGGTCTGATACCAGATACTGAAGGACCTGTTTTGAAGTTCAGCTCCCATTTGCTTGGCAGCGAGAAATAGCACTTGTAAGCAATATTGGGTGAAATGAGTTTTATTTCCTAAATGCTTCCCATGTATTTTTTGGAAGTGTTTCCATCATAATTACAATATATCAGAACTAGCACAGCTCAACTTTCCCCTAACAGCTGCTTCTACACGAAGGTGGCCTGGGTGCACAGGATGTAGTATGTTGGGCTGCTATCTTCAACGAATTCAGGTAACGCCAAAGATCACAGAGACCTTAAAACCACCTAAGATGGACACAAAGAACATGACACAAGCCATGCTCTGAAAACTTAAGAAGGGTTGCCATCTGCAGGAAAAAGGAACAGAAAAATTTGAAGCCAAGTCTGGAGGAATACATGGGCAGAAGTTGAGGGTGAGACACACTCCTTGAATGAGAAAAAAGACAGGGCAGAGAGATGGAGCCCATAGGAACACAGGAACAAAGTTATGAGTGAAGGAATAGAAAGGGAGTCAAGACATATGTGAAACAAAGAACAATCCTATCTGTACCATGGAGTGGCATAAAATGGTAAAAAGGATTGGCATAAATTGGAAAAAGGGATGTGAAGGAAGACTAGAATATGAAGGAGAAAATACATTACTTTGAAGAAATTAGTTGGAGAAGATTATTCTTTTTGCACCCATTTTACTGATCGAAAAATCTTTGGTTGCTGTGCATGTTTATCTGAAATATAATGTTGCTTTTAACACTGTTTGCTTCATTGTGTCCTCCCCCACTCAACAAAAAAGGAGGGGGGAGTTATTTACTTTCTAGTCAAAGTTCTAAGACACATAAAGCCAGCCCTGCCAACATCACCTCTCACACCATGAGTACAGCCTATTCAGAGGACAGCTACTGGCTGAGTCCAGTATGGGAGTCGTTTCCTTATGATTAACTTTTCCAAGTCAGGATGGCTGGACAAGGAAATGTTTGGATTAGGTTAGGGTTCACATTCCAGTGCCTCATAATTCAAAGTATATGGTATATTTTCAATACCGATGCTATACACAAACCAGCAGTTTTGCAGACACTAGCTCCTTTTCAGATACCAACAGTCTCAGGCAGGCCTGAACACCACCAAACTGGAGAGCAGTAGATGCCTCTATTTTTTTGTCCAAGCTTTCAAAGCTGTTTTGTTTTTCTAATATTTAGTAACTCTGGTGACAATTCATAAGGCCACAGTTGAAGTAGAAGAAATAATCTGTGGACTGATACAGCTTTACTTTGGCAGAGAATCTGACCTTCAAGCTCCCAGTTTTGGAGAACCCCTTCCACAAAGACAGTCTCCTTGTAGTATACAGGCAGAGTAACAAATGTGCATTCAAACAGAAGTATAATATGACCAGTACTATCTGGAGGACATGAGGGTAGGTAGAGACTGTAAGCTCAGATCCTGATGGAGAAAGATCATCCCTTACAAATAAGGTATTCTTATATTTTGCAATCTCTATTTAAATCTAACGGTAGAAGTAATTCAGCATGTCTCCACAATGTTGAAGAGCTACATTTCTGGGGAAGATATAGAATGTAACACAAGTGGGGGGTGGGGGTTGAAAATGTGCCTATTTGTCTTTTTTATAAAGGATTCATGGGTAGCACAGGAAATGTGCATCCCTTTCCCTCAGCCAGACCTTCTTGCTATGCATGCCAGGGAAAACTCACAGCTCAGCAATTAGAAGAGGGGTTTCTCTACAAAATCAAAAGAGTGAAGAATTTTACTAGAACTATTCCCTTTCTGAATACAGGAAGAAAAATACTGTCAATTTTTATCACGCATCACAGATGGGCATGGAGAATCCAGGGGAAACTGTGGACAGTGAGCACACAGGATCATCCAGCTTTCCATAGCTAACTCATTCCTCCATGGTTTCCTCTGACTTCAATATTTTCAAAGGACAGAGATTTCTGACGAGGGCATTTCCAGAAGCTAAATGCAGTGGGCCTGCTTCCGCTGCCAGTACAAGGAGACCGGGATGCCTAGTCCATGGATTAAATGCCGTACTTTAATATCTCCAAACATCCTAACATCAGAAGAAGGGGGAGTTGGGCTGGTGAGAACAAGGTATTTAAGAAGGCAGAACAGTAAGGGGAGAGTAATTGCGCAGGAAGATAAAATAAACAATCCAGGGCCATCCTATGGACGAGATGCGAAAACAAGATTTGGGTCTCTTGAGCTTTATTTCAATACCTGTTCACCAGGCCATATGTTCCCCAATCCATTGCGTTGCTTTTGTTTCTAAGCAGGGGATAAGATGGGAATGTTATTCAAACATTTTTTCAGAATATTTCATCAGGCTTGAAATTTCATATTATAAGTATAAATTCATATTTTTCTTCATAGATTTTCAAGTAAGCATGAAACTGAGCTATGCAAATCTCTGTATGTGCTAATGTAACAGAGAAACTAGTGCGATTACTTCTGAAAACACAGCAAAATCCCATTCCCAGAACTTGAGTTCCAGATACGTTTAGCTCTGTATAGAAAGTATAATCCACCTAAGACATGTTTATTTCTCTTAACAGATAAGTAGAGGTAAAGACATAGTATATGTTTATTTTTCCTTAGTGCTGCTTCACGAACGATGAAAAGATATAAATAACAAATTCAACTCAAAAGATGTAGCTAAGCAAAGAAACAAGTAATGAACAAAAGGCTTACTAGTTTAGGAGAATTGACTTATAAGAAATCCATGATTTCTAAAAAGAAAACACATAAGGTAAGACTTAAGAGTCTTTTTTTTTTTGCCTCCAAAAGTAGCCAGGTATACATGACATACAAACACATAAGGAGTGGTCTGTACTTGTTGACAGATTTTTAACCAAAAAAAGAGTTAGTATTAATATAATATAAAACGTAATTGAGGGAAGGAGAGGGAGATGTCCTTCTGAGGCTAGAAACTTTTTTTTTTTTTAGGAAATATCTTCTTCCTGTTTCCATATCAAATTTAAGTAAATAAAAATTTATACATTTTGACTTCACCAAAAATACTTTCAGGATTTATTTATTAAATAAAGGAACTCAACATGTTGAAGGTAAATAATTTCAGGCAATTTTTTTTGCCTCAGGCAAGATTTGCTTTCCTAGGGTAGGAAAATGTTGTTGCAAAAGGATAACTCTTATATAATAACACCGATTTAACTCTTCTATAATAGCTTTGAGAATAGGGATTTGGAATTAAGTTAAAGTATGAGTAGATTTTAGTAGTACTAGTATGTACCAATACATACTAGTAATGTTATTTATGTTAATGTCTCAATATTAAGAATTTAAACATAAATATTAATCTAAATTCATCCTTAAGTTACACACCCACTGTGCATTTGGCCACCCAATCTACCAAATAATTCTTTAGAAAAACTTGCATCAAGAGAGTAGTTGTTCAACACTTCTTAATATTAAATATTTTTTTGTTTTAAGAAAAATTCAAAGCTTTCCTCCCCATAATAGCACAACTAACATCTTTGAAGTCACAAGTGAATCTGCTTTCCTTGCTGAAATGTAACTATCTTGCTTGGAACGTAATTTCCTGTCTTTTGCTTTTCCACACATAATGGTGGACATGGAAGTATTTCTGTATGCTGTCAAAGATTTACTTTCAGCTTATCAGGATTCTGCTTGATCCTCGGTTATTAACTTAGCAGTATCTCAACTTTATCATAATTTCACCTACCCTCTGTAGGCAATTATAGTCTAAAAAAAAAAGGATGCTTTCTCCAGGGCACAGCTGTAGCAATTTGTGCTGGTTTTGTGAAGTGGATACATCTTAAATGCAAGCTTCAGAGAGACAGTGGTGCGGCAGCTACACAGGTAGACTTTAACATTTCTTCAGTCTTGCTTGAAGAGCACAGAAACAGCTGTTCAATTTAAATTCATTACTGGAAATGAGTTTAAATAGATGGACATATGAAACAAACTCCATATAAACCCTGCATTATATATAGTAATTATATTATTCAAACCCATCCATGCCTTTTGAGGGGAATAAATTGTAAAGATGGTGAACTTGCTAGCCCTTTTTTAAAGACCAATAAGGCCTAACTACGTCAGCTATGATAACATCACTAGGATTTGTCTAACAGAAAAGTATCTCAAGTTGACCAACAGAAACCAATGAGTATGTCAAATTTTTTTTGATTTTTATGTTTTGCCTTTTCTGCTAAACCAGAAGTAGGACTATCTTGATCACTTGCCGGAGTTTTTTTTTTTTCAAAAAAACTTTGCAAAAAAAGGTCAAGGATTAAATCGAATCATTAATTCAGGAAAAACTGTAAATTTAGGCCTCACAACTATATTTCTACAGTCAGTATTTACACTAGATGAATCTATAACTAGAAGCATTTTCATGTCACAATTTTGGCTTCTGTCACTTTAAGTCCTCATTTTACACTTGAAGAATGAAGTCTTTATAATGTTGTTTCATTTCATTAATGAAATTTACTTTACAGTTATTAAATTCTGCACTGAATTCAGGCTGAAGAAGTACCAATTTTCTTAAAACACTCTAGACCAACATAACATCTGTGAGGGAGAGCAGAAAGTGAGATGTTGATCTCTTGTCTCTGGTGTCCAATGACAGGACATGAGGGAATTGCTTATAGCTGTGTCAAGGGAGGTTCACCTTGGATACCAGGAAAACATTCTTCCCTGAGAAGGTCGTCAAGCACTGGAAGAAGCTCCCCAGGGAACTGGTCAAAGTGGCCATGACCCAAGGCATGTAGATATTCAAGAAGCATTCGAACTTGCTCTTAGATACGTGGTTCAACTTTTAGCTTGTCCTGTGTGGAGTCAAGAGTTGGACTTGATGATCCTTCTTTATCCTTTCCAACTCAAGATCTTCTAACAACTCTGTGAGTTTGTGTCAGTCGACAAACCATCCCATTTGTAAGGTCAGTGGCTTTTTCCAAAGATCTGCAGGACTAAGCTAAAAGAACAGCCCTTCATACCCATGGTGGCTGATTTCCCAGCTCATTTCTCAATGTGAGCACGAGACTCTGCTCAGGCAAAACTGAAAACTGGTTTGATTTGTCCACATCAGCTTTCATTACTCTTTCCTGATTGCTATGACCCAGTGAAAATCTTATGAGTGGCAGGCATACACTGCCTCCCAGAGAGGAGGGCTCTAACCCGACCAGAGTCATCCGTCACATGCTCCAAATAATGCGTGGTTTACTTCTACTGTGGTCAACCAAATTGCACTAAAACAGTGTTCTCATTCCCCAGCAACTTTCCACATCTTAAATGCGTTTGACCCTTTAAGGCAACAGACAAGACTTGTCTTTGGAAAAAGTCTGAACCAAGCTGATAAGCACTTCAGGAAAAATACTGAACATACAGTCCTTTCAGACTCCTAAAAATGTACAAGTATGGCAGTTGTTTAATATTATTGTGACAGAGGAGCTTGCAGTACATTTGTAACTTAAACTAAGTAAATCATGACATGGAGGTCAGTAATTTTAATCATAAGATCATCTTTTCCTCACTCTTCAGTAGCAAGTTATAAACACTTTTCTTTATAGTTTAATACATTTAATTAAACAGAAGATTATTAGTGTATGACTCTTGGCTTCTATCCTGTTTTTCCAGAAATTGAAGTTTAGTTTGCAGGCATATTTCAACTTACATAAATTAGTCACGTATCACAGCCCTTCAGCTTCATTTCATATATGATAAATGTTTGTGCATTAATGTTATTGGCTGTGTCCCAGTGAAGATATTCCAGGTTAATGTTTGACAAGGACGTTAATAAATGTACTAGAGTGAGCTAATAAAAAATTTGGCTATTTTTATTTTTTCTTTATACATTTAAAAAATGTAAACAAATCATACAAATGATATCTAGTTTATGGCAAATCAGAAAAGCTAAATAAATATCAATAAAGAGATTTAGATTTACACTGCATAAAAATTCAGGTACTAAAAACATTTGGGAAAAAAAAGTGTACCAATTTTGAAGATGGCTTTATGGCAAGAGGTCAAATCTGAACTCAGATTATTCCATATGGTATTAAGGAAGACGTTAACTGAGAATTGTATCTATTAAAACCTATGGCTAGCTCAGTTTAGCTGCCTTAATACAGGCACAAGGTGTCATTTGAGATATCCAAGCGATCTGAGACACTAACAAGCTGGTGGCAGACACGAAACAAGACCTCCAGGAGACTCATGCCCTTTTGAACTGGCAAGTGGAGCCAGATCAGTCCCTAGAGCATCTCAAATGGCATCAAAGGTTTGTGAACTGGATCATGCCCAGGAACTCTAAAATTTCACTTCAGTAGAGATGATAGGAAAGATTATGTTCTCCTTTTGAATATTACTACAATAGGGAGAAAAATAGCACTACTGTCAATTTAAGCAGGTCAAAGTTCTATTTGAAATGTACTCCTTTGAAGTCTTGGTCTTGGTGCTGCCATACATCCACTTTTAACATTAAAGGGTAATGTTGCTCTGACTTCAGGCAATAGCAGGTCTTCCCTTTGCTCTTTTCAAGAGCTCCTTTGAGACACAAGACCAATTAAAGATAGCAGCAGCAGGGTACATGGTGGCTCCACTAGTTTGGCACAGGGTGTGAAGGCTTGGTGGGGGAGTCTTAAACTCAGCTGAAGGGCTGAAAGATGATCTCCCAGTGGAGAAAGAAAGAGAGTGGAACAGGCTTTTCTGTTCAGGGAGAACACCTTCCAGCCAACAAGGAATCTTTCCATCAAACAAAAATACCCACCCATTTTTGATCTAGCTAAGGACTGCTATAGTTTTCTATTACACTTTTCTTGTTTTATTTTCTTTTCCCTTTCTCAAAATAATGGCCTCCGTTGAAGGAAGCTAATTGGAAAGGCAGTGGCCATATATTTACCTACATGAGAAAGCAGAGAAACCTATATGGGCAGACTCTCAAAAACAAGCTTGATAAATGAATTTAAAGTTTTCACATGACAACAGTACATTTCTAACATGAAGGAAACATATACTCATATGAATTTCAACAAGGTTTTCTGCACTAACAATCTAAACACCCTAATATTAGCACAAACGATGTAGTGTTGGTGTTGGGTTTCTTCTAGGATAAACGTGATAGAATGAGCAAAACCTCACTTAATGCCATATAGTACATTATTCAAATTGTGTTTGCAATCTGTAAGTACATTACATCATGAGTCATTCGAAGGAAAGGGCAGAGTTTCCTGCCTAATTCATAACAAAAAGAAAGTGATATTTAGAAGGTAAAATACGAGAAATGGAAATTGTATCTCACAGGTAGATTTCTTTTTTTCTCATGAGAATTCTTTTATTTAAATAAAAAGAAAATACCAGAATTCTGTCTCACTAGCTGAAAATCATCAAGCTTGTTTTTTAAAGGTACATGACATCTAAATAGAAGAGTTACTGAAAACAAAATGTTAGCTCCTCATACTGGAGAAACTAAAGCATAGCTTTATTTACATTATTTGGGAACCTAGATAAGAATGTAGAAGAATTGCACATGGAAGGGACATTTTCTGGGTTTGTTATTTTTTGTTTAAATACTAGTTTGTACCTTTCAATGCATCTGAGCATCAAACTCTACTACAGTGTGATAAACACTGAAAAGAAGATATCAAGCCAGCACTGGAAAGATTCACCACACATCACCTTTTCTTTACATGGATTACATCTCAGTATTACTGAGAGGCAAATGAAAGTCTGAGTTGTAAGTGCAATATGAAATCTGTGTTCAGTTCTAAGCAATTAAGTACATATGAGTTTTCATAAACACTGCAGAGTTTTATGCTGTTTCATATCAGCATACTACTACTTGCCTTCTTTTCACCAAATGTACGTCTGTTCCACTTTCAGGTAGCCCTCTGACCAGGCTTGCCAGGGTGGTGATTTAAAAAACACCAAACTAACTGCAGAGGATGAAGGAGACGAATGTGATCTTGTTAGGTTTGTCATGTGTTTATACGTCAAAGCTAAGCACTTACAGAGAAACAGAGAAATTGAAAGCTAATAGAAATCCAGAGTATCCCTGTATGTGCAGTTATTGCCCACATCCTGCTCCGTGGTGTTTGGAGATGAACAGAATATCAAAATCATGAAGTGATTAGTGCAGAGCATGGGGATGAATAGCTCATCTCACTCTTACACGTTAAACAAGGGTTTAAGGGATCAAGACAATAGATACCTGATGCCCACCTACAGAGTATTAGCATTCCCTTCCCCAGAGAATACCTGTATATTTGAAAGTGGCTTCACAGAACAAGCTGCAGACACTTAGGACTAAAGGGGGAGCCAAACATCAATAGTTTGGCTTTGGATTTGGTTCAGAGTGACTAGAGGATTTGTCTGAAATTTAACCATCTGATGCAACAGCTGCTTAACATAGCAAGCTTTCTGCTACAAACTTTGTTTAAATATTTTGGAACAATGACAAATAACAGCCCATCCACTCCTATCACACTGCTGAGTGATTTTTTGTGCCAAATGTTAGTTTAGTTTTGCTGTGCTACTGTGTTTTCTTGAGTTGTCGTAGTAATTAAAGCACATACAATTCAGAAAAGTGAGTGGTTTCATTGCACACCAGTAATATCCTGATGGTATACGGAGCTGTACAAGAAGCAGGGATGGCACAGTGATTCTGTTCTCACTTGGAATGTCATTATTTCCTTCTTTCTGGCTACAGTTGCAGACGGCTTAACCAGCCTTGACTTCCCTGTGCACCCCAAGCACAGGCACCATCTCTGCTGCCTCGCTGAGGCAAGCAGCTTTGTCCCCAGCAGGGATGGGGATGGGGACTGGCTGCACAATCTAAGGGAAGGGATGAGGGACCCCCAGGGGGAACCCCTCATTTCTCTCAGGGTTAGTGTCATAAACTTTATCCATTTCTTTAAGATAAAGCCAAGCCTCTGAAAAGGGTCGAGCTTTGATTTATATAGCCTCTATAAAGCCATTCCAAGCTACCTTATTTGGCTTAAAATTGTAGGTGTTCCATGGCAGATGCTTATCACTAGCTTGATTAAAATGGTGCTTCTATTATGAGCACAATAAAAGAACATTAAAACACAGTCCTAGTGTTTCACCTGAATCTGTGTAAGGTCTATAAGCTTATCCCTATGGAATCCCTACAGAAGAGGAAGAAGTCTGCTTTCTCAGTCCATATGCATCAAATATGAATTTTGTAGTATACGTGCAAGGTGTAGGTGCCTGTGAGAGTGGAAGTGTCCATACATAAATACATGCTCACAGATGACAGAGCTCTGCAAAAGCTGGATGCTTCCAGATGCCTTTCCATCATCCTAGCCTGCATATCCTTCATCCTGAAGGAAAGAGCCACCATCATCTCTATGGAATATGGCAAAGGCAGACAAGCCAGGGAGATACAGCCCATCAGGGTGCCTGACCACATAGTTAGCTTTGCTCCATGAACTACCTCTACACAACTTAGTATAACATCAGGTACAACTGGAGGTTGTGATTCCTGTTTAAACTTTGCTTTATTAAGCTAATTCTTACAAATGGCAAATACACATTTTGAAAACAGAGCCTTTCTAAGATATAGCTTGATCATGACACAAAATTACACATTCATTACTTAATGGGAAGCAAAAGAAGACCCTGGACTTGGATTCTAACATAAATGTTACTGTCTGCTTTACAAGTGTTCTAAGAAGTGAAACACTATGGACCAAGTTGCACAACTTTCCTCATGTTGGTTCCATTCAGAACATTCAATCATTTGTTGAAATTGCTGTCCTTTACGTAGCCCTATTTATAGAAAGGAAATGGCTAGCTTTGTAAAGATGATTTTGCAGGTTTCCATTTGTTTCAAACCAAAGAGAGAAGGAAAGTTTGAAAAATAATTATGGAATCGCATCTACCGTCAGCTAAAATCTGTCATCTAAGACAAGAGGAAGAAGAAAAGGGATAAAAAATCCTTGCAGTGTGCTTGCTTTGGAAAGACTGCCCTCTGACGCTGGTAAGAGGTATTTCTTTCTTTAGTCAGGTAATGTTATAACAAGGATTTATGATACCAAAGGCATAAAAAGATTATTTGTGCTGAGCAGACAATTCTATTGAACTAATGTCAGCAGAACTACTTGTTGACTGGAGGAAAGTACAGGGACTCACACAGTCTGTGGAGAACTGGTTCAATGAGAGAACTACAACACTACTGCTTATGTACATCCATATCTTCCTTCCATAATTTACATTTTAAGCCCTTTTCAACTCCTGTTCCAAATATATATCATGCTTATAGGACAATACCAGGCTCACATTTACACTACTTAGACAAAGCATTCAACAGTGTGCAATTTTTTTTCAGTGTCTAAATGCTTTGCAAAATTAAAATCCTAGAAAAGAGTTAACTGTGCTGAATTTCTCAAATACACAAACCTGCCTTCACTTTTAGTCTGATACATGTCCGTATATGGTTAGAAATTGAATTAGAGGCTGCCAGATGACGCATTTTAACAACTTCCAGGACAAAAGCGAAACAACATCAGATTATTATTCTGATTTCCTGAATCTAATCATGAAAAGGAACTGGTTTATGCAAATCATCTTCCTAGTGGAAATGACAGAATGACTTTCCTGAGGAGCTGGGGATGGTAAATCATGGGAGGAACACTGAAACAGTACAATTTGTATGATGCCGAAAGGAAGGAAATTCAGCATTTCTGAATTTTTGTTTCAGACTGGGATGGTTTAATTCTTCCTGTCAACTCCCTCTCCTCTTTTTAAAGCTCATTAATACCTTTGCCAGTAAAGCACAGTTCTTAGATATTTTCAGAACTGACAAAATCAGCCTATCCTATATCACATGGGTTTATGCAAAGCTTGAAAAGCAGGAGGTTATAGATCTGCTTTTTAAACATACCTCTGAGCATACATGCACCTTCCTCCTCCCCACTTCTCACTCACCCAAAGATAAGGAAATACTTCAAAATGGACAGGACAGAACAAAGCAAGACATTCAGCAGAATTATATAACTTCTTTTTAAAGCATAAAAAATTCAAATATCCAGGAAGGTATCTGTATGAAAATGTAGATGTTAATCAGTAATAACTCACTAACCAATTATAATTACAAACTGTTATAAGAAAAAGGCTTTTTGAATTTAGCTTAAACCATGTGAAAAATGAAAACTTCACTCTACTTAAAAAAACCTCTGCATTCCATAATGTGCATTTTTAGATGATTAATTAAGAGAAACACAACAGAAGAGCCCCGTAAATCGAAAGACCCTGTTTAAGTCAGTTGAAGTGTCCTTCCCCGGCCTTGTCTCTCTCCCAAAATCTGAATGAGTATTGAGAAGTTACAACCACACAAATACATACTTGGTCTGCCCGCAGGAAGCACTTTTACTTTAATGGCATTCACATTCCCATCAGTGAAACTGTAGAGCTGTATAATCTGTTCTCTCCACAGTTATTTTTTATTATTATTATTTTGGAATGAATTCAAGAGGAAAGTAGGTCAAAACATTTGAAGAGCGATTGGCCTGCATTTTGTACATTTAGCAAATTTGGTTGCCTAAAAATCCCTGTCAGCAAAATGTTCTGGTTGCATGGTCATCTTTATAAAGTTGCAGCAACTCAGTTTTAATGCAGCTGTAGCAGATTCCTGCACTTTTACTCTATAAAATTAAAAATTATGGTTTGATTTACACAGACACTCTTCGTATTGCTTTCTGTAGCACAGTCGTAAAGCAAATAAAAGAAAGAATATGAAAGTATGAACTAGAGCAGCCCTAATATTGCTAACAAAATTGTGAAAGTGGTAAACTGTGTAAATTGTAAACAATGAAACTTATGCAGCTATACTCTATACACTGTTATTTCTTGCATTGTTTCAAGCTTACTGCCAAAAAAGCTTCCACAGTGAACTTGTGACAACCTGAAGATCCTGAGAAACAGTAGATGGCTTGAAGTTTCAGCTCCCACACTTTAACATAAAGCCACTCCATAATAAAAAACAACATCAGAGCTTAAATATCTTCAGTACTGCCAAGACTCTATAACACTGTGTCCACCGACTTGAAATGCCAGACGCTCTTCTGGAGCCAGGGCTGTCCCACACAAGGCTGGGTGAGAGTAGCGATGCACTCCTATGAGACAGTGCACTATCCAAGTGACATAAAGGAGGATTAATTTCTTAAGAAAGACCTACCCACAACACAGGGGATAAAGTACATGGGTTTCTTGAGGGCATGAAGCACTGAGTACCACAACTAGCTTAGGATTTGACACCTATACCAATGGTAACCCTTCCTATAAAACTAAGGATTTCATCTATCAGTACCCTAACAGTACCTTCATAAATTACTGTCAGCTTTACCTGTTCCCAGGTGACTGCAATTTAAAGAAGCATCTTTTTAGTGGCAGAAGTTACGGCTAGCATGGCTCGTTTCTTAGCTTCATGGCCTGGGCCCAGGAAAACTGAAGACACATCTGAAGTTCCAGTATGATGCTGAGATAACAGTCAACAGTTTTTCAGTTATTAAGATTTTTTTTGTAGAAGATTGATCTTTGAGGGAACTTTGAGGCTTTCCACAGGCCTCACCTTTCTCCACTAGAAGTACAAATCCGAGCCTACACTAACACAAATATAACAACAAGGACTAAAAAGCAACCAGCGACCTCCCAAAAATGAAGCACTCCTCTACATATTCATTTCCATATGGTAGATAAAAGAAAAAAAAAATACATACGACAGGTAACACTATTCCATATAATTTGCAAAGCAGAGAACTACTATAGAAGAGTATGTCCTGCAGCAGGATAGCTATGGCTGAGTCGTGATCACAGAAACAGTGTGGGATGACTCTCGTGAATGGAATGCTGCAATGGATGGCTATACGCTCTTCAGAAGGGACAGTCAATGAATGAGAGGTGTTGGGGTAGATCTCTAATTAGGGAGGGTTCCAATTGTATAGAGCTCAATAATTGTGAAGATAAGGTCAAGTGCTTATGAGTAAGGATGAAGGGGAAAGCCAACAAGGCAGATATCCTGCTGGGAGTCTGTTATAGACCACTCAACCAGGACAGAGAGGTAGATGAAGCATTCTACAAGTGGCTGGCAGAACTGTCACAACCACTATTCCTTGTTCTTGTGGGGGACTTCAACTTACCAGACGTCTGCTGGACATCACAGAAGAGAGGAAGCAGTCTAGGAGGTTACTGGAGTGTGTGGAAGATAACTTCTTGACACAGTTGGTAAATGAGCCTACCAGGGGAGGAGCCTTGCTTGACATGTTTACAAACAGAGAAGGACCGGTGGGAGATGTGTTGGCTGGAGGTGGACCTAGTGACTATGAAATGATAAAGTTTTCAACTCTTCAATTATGAAATTATTAAGTTCTTGATTCTTGGTGAAGTAAGGGGTGGGGGCGGGGCAGGAAAATCACTACCATGGCCTTCCTGACTTTGGTCTGTTTTGGACACTGGTTTAGAGTGTCCTTGGGAAGCAGTTCTAAAGAGCAAAGGGAATGCTGGGAGTTCAGGAATGCTGGACATTCTTCAAGAAGAAAGGTGCAGGAGCAGGCTGTCCCCATGTGCTGTAAGATGAACTGGTGAGAAAGATGACTGACTGAACAGAGAGCTTTTGCTGGGACTCAGGAAAGAAAAAAAAGAAAAATGATTTACCACTTTTGTAAGAATATTCAAGAAGATTACATGGATCTCATTAGGTCATGCAGAGAGAAAATTTAGATTGGATGTTAGGAAAAATTTCTTCACTGAAAGGGCTATCAAGCATTGGAACAGGCTGTCTAGGGAAGTAACCTAGTCACTATCCCTGGAAATGTTCAAAACATGGCACTTTGGGACATGGTTTAATAGGCACGGTGTTGGGCTAGTGATTGGACTGGGTGATCTTAGAGGTCTTTTCCAACCTTAATGGTTCCATGATTCAATGATTCTAAAAGAGCCATAGAAATGGGGTAATCTGTCTTAAAATGTTGCTGAAATAAACAATGCAGTAAACAAAAGTTCAGAATTAAGGGACTCAGAGTCAATAAGCATAGCATTGGTTTAAACCTTTCTATGCACTCCATGTTGCAAGTTACTGAATTAAGCGGAGAAGAAAAGAAGAGGAAGATCCTGTCTTACAATCAGTCTGCAGGCTCTACATTGGTACTTAACATTTCTTAGAACATTACTGAAAGCCATTGGGCTAGTTATTGTGAATAACCACCCACAATATATGAACCTGTAGCAACGATTAAATGCAGACCACAATCTGAAGATATAATTATTTTCACCCTTGATGTAACTGATTGCCTTTATTGAGACCAAGAAAAATTATTTGGTCCTACAAGATTGATTCTTTAATCAGGTTATTTCCTCTCTATTTGCTACAGTTTTTTCTCTGGGGAAAAAGAAAAAAGACTACATAGTCAGCTAGTCTGTATTGTTACAAGTTTCTGTATTCACTGTATGAAGCAAACATTCTAATAATATCAATGGAACTCTTTCATTTTTTGCCAGAATCATGACAAAAGATTTTAAGTTTATGATCATCTAATGATATCTACTGAAGCCATAGAGTATTATCTAGCAATCTGAAAAGGGAAGACCGCCCATGGACTACTGATCTCAATAATTCAGCTGTCACTCTAGGAAAAAAATTAAACCGAACACCCGCTTTCGCTGGCCCACCTCCCACCCCCCAAAAAACCCACATGCCAAGTTACATAAGGGAGAAGAGAAAGTATAAGAAAAATTCTTTCCTTTAGACAGGTACAGATGAAGTATCTGCTTTCAACACTGATAGCAGTTTGCCAAGAAAGTGCCTGAATGGGAGAAAACAAAGACAGTCAGAAGACTTGGAGAGTACACAACGTTGCAGAGAACAATATCCTAAGGAACAAGGAAGTGAATTAAGGAGGTTTTAGTATGCAAATTAGTGGTCACCACGGTTCCAGATGAAAAGGATTCCCACCCACTTGTGACGCAATTCTAAGAGGAGCCACAGGAACCACAAAGGCCCTGAACTCCTTGGTAGCCCAGGACCACACACCTTTCCACCAACCCATGGAGGTGAATGCATATTTGAGTTTCTGGCAGTGAAGCAGGGCCAGATCACTCCTTTCTATTTTAAGTAGCTCTGGAACCCTCCCCCCAATCTCTCCCTTTTCTCTTCTGCAATATGCAGTGGGAGAATCCCACCTTTAACACATTTTGGGAGAAAAAATCTTGTGAAAACTGGGATGATTGATTCTGTGCCTTAGGATGCTAAACTATGCTGTATTACATGGTGTTAATATTTTAATGCACATTAGCAACAACCCATTTTAATAGACATTTGTCACAACGTTCAAGCATTTCAAGCAAAGCAGTAACTGAATAGTTTCATTCAGCTACACATGGACCACATCTGTAGGGTTATGAGCACATCACCCAAAATGGGCATGGAAGGCCCTTATTATGATGAATTTGTTCTGGATTGCCATGCTATGTTGTGTGAAATCTTGTCAAAACCTTGAATGATGTCTATTGCAGTTTCCTGTAAAAGTATAGCTCTTGGCAAATACTGACATCACTGCTGCCACATTTCCAGCTAGACCAAACAAGGTTTAAACTACAGAAAAAACAACAAATCATCACTACCCCAAACTTAGGTGAAAGTCTACAAACAAACTTACGCCATGGATTTGCTTTTCATGTCATTTCAGCAGTACAGCAGTCTGATGACAAGTGGTTTCATTAAGTGTTGATTAAAAAAGCTTACAGCAAATGGATATACAACCTGAGTTTAAATTTAGTTCTTGCTATTACATGCAGGAAAAGTAATTACGTGCATCATCTAAACATTGTCTGATATTGAAATTAAACACCCCTAGGACAATCGGATAATATGTTCTCTCTGTTAGTAAGAGAAATGTGATAGCTGACTTGTTAGCACTCAAAAAAATTACAGTCTCTACCTTAGGGCTGGAACCAATATTGTCAAGTGTAGCCGGCCTAGAGAAGAGATGCAGAATAAAGAAACAAGAAGTGCCAGCAGAAGATCATTTTTAGAAAAGTCACATTTTAGTTGAGACTGGGGGGGGAGGAAGAAGATCACAAAATCTGTTGGTTCTCTTCTGGAAATGAGGACACTTGGTCAATCATTTGCACTTTCATGAGGTGGAACTGGAAGTAAAGATAATATCATCAACAACACAATTTCCATTATACCAGTTTTCATTGGCAGTATTTTTCAAACAAGTTTAAACAGTGTACACAAAGAAATGCAGAGTCAAACAACCATGCTACAGGTTCAATGCCCATTAGAAAGGCATCCTTCCACAAATTCCTAAGGAGGGGAAGTGGGGGTGGAGGTGCTGATCTCTTCTCCCTGGAATCCAGGGACAGTGTGCGTGGAAATGGTTCAAAGCTGTGACAGGTTTAGACTGGACATTAGGAAGCATTTCTTTATTGAGAGGGTGGTCAAACCATGCAACAGTCTTCCTACAGAGGTGGTTGATGCCCCCAGGCTGTCAGTTTTTAAGAGGCACTTGGACAATGCCCTTAATAACATGCTTTGACTTGGTCAGCCCTAAAGTGGTCAGGCTGTTGGATTAGGGGTTGTTTTAAGTCACTTCCAACAGAAATAGCCTACTCTATTCTATTTAATATTGTAATATGCTACCATAGAACATTGAAACATATACACATTTTTGAAGACCTGAAACCAAAACCATGCATTTAAGTGTTGCTTTATTCAAAAGAAAAACCCTCTAAGTTTATCAAAAATCTGTCAATAAAAAGGATAGACTTTAAAAATTAACATAAATATTTTCTTGTTACAAAAAAATAAATAACATTGTAGATATAACAGGGAAAGACTAAAGAACTTCAGAGTGCTGTTTTGTTTTTTATCATTTTTATCGTTTCTCCAAAAGTCGAAAAGCCAGCTTTCTCTGAAAAGCATGTAAACTTAATTGTAGAAAAATGCTAGATGAGTACATTTTACTTAGTTTTCCCATATGCTAAATGAAATTTAAAGGTTTTAGTGTGAGATTCAGGTTCCTTAGTTATCTCTTATGAAATATGGTTAGAGCATTTTTGTAGTCAGGAAACTTTTCTAGACTATGAGAAGAGACCCTTTCCTTCACAAGCACCTGTATGGTAGTTTTCACATCGGTGGTCGGTCTTCATTGTTGCAAGATTATTATTTCATTGAAGAGAAGCACAAAAAGAGGCAATTTACTTATGAGAGTAGATAAGAAGTTTCTTCTGATTTGTATTCTTTTGTTTACTACTATGCTTAGTCATACAGATAGATGGCAATTTTCATCACTGGTTGAGGCATAACTATGATTTTGCTTCCCATAAGCTCTTCGCCTGTTTTGGATGATAAGTCATGGAAACTAAAGTAAACACGATGGTTAAAATGAGCTCCTGCAGTTATGCGGAAAAACACCATATTAGACACTACCACAGAATATCTGTATTTACCCTGTTAGCAACATTCAAGAGCATTGTTTATTGCTGTGACTACAAAATCTGATTTACACAATATGGTTGTAATATTGAAGCAACAGTCTACCTGTCTCATGGCTGTTCATAGTCAACCTCTTGTGATGTTTGTCCACTCTGCTGTTCCTTGCCAGTGACACAATACTTTGCAGCAGGAAGTCCTGAGGAAATTTTAGGGAAGAACAGCTCTCATGAGGTACAACCATAGCCTCAAGCACCTTCCGGTAACATGTCCAGATTATTACTTACAAGTTCTTTATAACTCCCTGCTGCTATCCCATTCCAAATACACTTATTTTGACCAGAAGTCTAGAGTGAAAGAAAGTAAAAATCCTATTGCTCTATCTGTTTCACTGCTTCCCTGGACACACTTGTTGAACATTTCTATGCAATTATACAGCCTCGTAACCCTGCAGGGGCATTCTGATACCAAGCAGAACAGAGGGTGGCCACCCACAGACAGCATTTGTGACAGTGCAGGGACTAAGCTCACATTTGCAGAAGCATGGACCTACATGTGGCTTACATGCTAGTATAGTCACTACTTATGCGAAAAGATGCTCTTGATGATAATTTCACAAGCAGGGCAAGAAACAGGTCCCACAAATTGCAGTTTTCAAAGTTTTTTTTGCATACTGCTACAGTAGTTTGACATAATTATCAAACAGGTTATTTTAAACTCGATAATCTCATTCACTTGAACAGAAGACAAATAACAAAGCAGTGTTCAGAGCTCTTTATTTCTTTAGGAACTAAATCCCACTGATTTCATCTACAGAAAATGCTTACACATTCCCAGCTTCTTTAAATACAAAGTACACACGTTGCATATGATGTGTTGCTCCTTCTAGAATTCGCAACCATTACAAATTATACTGACAGTGACTGGGATCCTGGAGAAAATCCAAGAAGCATATAATTCATCAGATTTCACCCACACTCAGACAGCCTGGCTGCTTGCTTCATTCTTGAGGCTGTGTTTGCTACAATTTCATTTGAACAGGTCACCTCCAACCTCAGTCCAAGAGCCACAGTGTCTAAACTTTGCATCAGTTTGACTGACATTGCATAGGGCATTCACTGCATGGAGTTTTCTTGCAAAAACAACACAGCTGCTGGATTACAGTTCTGAAACTCTAAAAGGCAAGAGCATAAATTATTTTAAGAAACATGAGACTGAGTGAAGAATGTGGTTTGTACCACTGAAAATGAAGGTCATCAATTTTGAAATTTAGCCTACGTAAATAAAATATTTGGCTCTTTAATTTTTTTCTACTTAAATTCCTGTAAGAGTCAGTGAATTCAAACGACTGCTTGCAGAAAATTCAAATTCTTGTCATTGTCTTTTAAAATAGAGCTTAAATTAGACCCAAAAAATCCTATGTATTGTTCTTTTAGCAAGCAAACTTGTTACTTGTAACTGATTTTAAATAGCCCTAATTGTTTTCCTAGATAACACTTATAATAGTTTAGCTTTAAGCTTCAGTAACCATAGAAAACTGAGTGAAAATTTAAGTACATTCTTGAAATAGATAATCTTGATGTCCAAATATGAAGCTGACAAAACACCGAGTGTCAATTACTTTAAGCTTTTATTTACATAGGGGATTGCCACTGTAGCTAATTATCTCACTGGATTCATTACTTTATATTATATATACATCTTAAAATAATATTAAATGGCTGTAAACAGCATACAAAAGCATTTCCAGAGTTATTGGTAGTATATATATATGTCATGGACAAATTATGACACCAGAAAAAAAAGATAATTAATAGCTCTGAGACATTTAAAATATGTAAGGCATTTGTTCTTTACAGTCTTATTCAAACGTTATAGTACTACATTCTTACAGGAACCTTACGTTATGTTACCATAAAAACCCAAAACCCAATAACATTTAAGAGCATATTCAAGCACATCTTGGATTATTTTGCTCTGAGTCTACTATGAAGTGACATAGAATCTGAAAACTGAAGCCAAGAAGATCGAGGTATTCTTATTTAATAGCAAATTTGATACAATTCAGACTAAAATTGACATTTAAAACCACTTTTTTCTTACAGTTCAGTGAGACACAGTATCATTATAGTACGTTCAAGATCATGTATATGAGCAAAAAAAGTCAAGAAAAAGCCAATATCAAGAAATGTTGTATCTATATACTAATGACACAAAAAATACATGAACTAACTTTAAAGTCGTACTGGGATGCGAGCAGCTAGGGCTACTATGCAGTACAGGGCAAAAAAAAGTCCATCAGCATAATCTAGGTTCTTTGGGCAAATCTGCAACCCATCTAATGCTTTCATCTCCTACAACCCATCTGCAATCAAACTGGCTTGAAGTCATTCAGGTTGGTTTGCAACATTCTATAGTTAAAATCAGGTCTCGCTTAAATTGTCAGGCCCTGATTCTGGCATGTAAATGTCCAACTTGCTGGTGTATCAATTAATCTTTTGCAATTTCAAACTGGGTGAAACTGTTTCCTTTTATACACTGAACAGCCATATGACTCTCACGTTTGATTAATTATTTTTAAGCATGCATTCATTCTGTGGTTTAAAATTCATGAACTTTCACTGTCCTTACTGGTAAACAGGGTATTTTGTCTATGTAGAGACTGCAGACTTGTACTTAATTGCAGGCAAGCAGCTGAAAACACGAGAAGTGTGAAAAAAACCCAGCAATAATCAAATGAACACAAAAAAAAAAGAAAACAGAGGAACCATTGTCCTGTCCTTCCTCTGTGTTCACAAAAAGGGATGTAAGTCCTGAAAGCAAGACAGGGAGAGAGGAAATGTTGGCAAAATTTACTTTCTTTTTTTCTCAGTCTCTCATTTGTTTACATCATATCCTGTCTGGACAGTTTCCAGATAAGAAATACTTTTTTCTGACTGTGTTTCTTACCAAGCACAGAAGTAACAGATAGTGAGATCCTTCTTCAATACATTTCTTTTTCCTTCCACTGTTTACCAGGCACCAAAATTCACGTGAGTTATATTTAAACTCAGCTCAGGAGGGAAGGAAGAAGAGTTATTGTCTTTTATACCCTTTTAGATGTAAATAATGATGCAATATGTTATTTTATCCCTATAACAGTTTGGTTTGGATTATTTTAAAGAACATTGCTAAAGTATCAAAAAGATCCTCCACTAATCAGACTTGCAGACAACATCTTAAAGAAAGACTCAGAAATAACATATATATGGCAAAGGTGACTAGGATGACAAGTTACCTTCCAAAGCCATCTTGCACAGGGAGACTAGAAGAGCTTGGCTTGTTGATAATATTAACATGAAAGCTAAGAGAGCAATTAGTATATCTCTATGAATTGAACTGCAGGACAACCATCAGAGTGACAAAATAGTCCTTTAAGTTGACAAAAACTGGCAACCCAAAGAGAAACCCATATTAATTTGCTAAAGAAAGAACAAATTTTTTTTCACACAATTGTAATGAAACTCTGAGACAACCTGTCAGTATAGATGGGAGGGGAGGAGGGGGGACAACTGTTCTAAAGCAAGGTTCCATGGCAAGGATTTCATGCTATTGTAAGACTCTGCAGTCAGAGAATTAGTCCTACTGATGCAAGAAGTTCCTATTAGGTCTGTAATTGCAAAATTGCACCAGTTCCAGTGGTCTCAAATAGCACCATTCCGCCTCAAGCGCTGTACTAGATTGCCAGCTAAAAAGACATACAAGAACAATAAGGCTACAGTGCATTCTTTGCAGTAACATTTAATGCAAAAAATAGATAAAAAATAAATACAGAGAGGGTAAACTCTTTCTGAAAACTCATCTCAACCATGCTTACATGTTGCTGAACTCAGAAGATGCCACTCAGGAAGGAGATCTTGCAGTCATCTTGGGAAGTTCTCTAAAATCTTTGACTATGTGTTTATGAGCATTCAAAGTGTTTACAAATGTTTGGGCAACATCTGGAAGCGCCTTGAGAATAATGCATCTCACTTGTTGCCTTTTGCTTTGCCACATCCTGAATAACTGTCTACTGTTGTTGTCTCTATGCCTCAAAAGGACTCAGAGAATGCCAAATGCAACGGTCAAGACAGTGGAGGCATGGGACTTCAGTGTGAAGGGAAGGATAAAACTGAAGTTTAAAAACATAAGACTTGAAAGTTTCAGATACAGTGAACCCAAAGTTTATTAACCAGATCCAGCAAACTAGGATTCCCCTAACAAATCTGATAGACTATTTGGACAGATTAAACAAAGTATTTTACACAGAGCAGGCAGTGAACTTAAGGGCCTTACTGCCTCAGGAAACTCTGAATCATTTAATATCAGCAGGTTCAAAAAGGGGATAGACAAATTCATGAGTAGTTCCATAAACAGAAATTAATGGGACCAGGCAAAAGAAACTCTGTAACAGCCCTGATGTAACTCAGACTGCAGAGATGAGAGATGGGCTGCACAAACCTGTCTACATACTCACACGCATTCCCAAGATGTGTCTCCTCTGCCCTATCTGAAGCAAACTGTGGCTTAGATGAACACCAGTCTGACTCAGTATGGCATTTCTTATGATATGCTTCATGTAGCCATTTCATATTATAAGGTCTAATTTATATACTAAAAATATTCTAATTATTTAGTCAGTGGCCTGTGCTCCCCGTGGAGGACGTGCCAGATAACTGGCAGAGTGCTCAGAGACTGGAGCAAAGCCTAGTTCAGGTCATATGCCTGAGCAGGCCAAACTACATCATCACCCATTCCCAATTCACACCTCAGTGGCTGCCTGCTCAATGCCTTGACAGGGGCCTTCACGTCAGCACTACAGAGGAAAGGAATCACAGTTCAAAAGGAACTTGAATTAAGACCACACAAGCCCGTTAAATGAGAAAATAAAAGTAACTCAGTCTCCAACTGAAATAGGCAGTTGATAGCTTTGCCCAAAGTCAAACATACACACTAGCTGTTGCTAGCTTGACATTTTATCTCCAGAAGCCTGCAGAATCTCAATAAAGACATCCAAAGTCATGTGGCAGAGAGGGATGACTTAATAAATTGCATTATTTTTATACATTAAGTCCGCTACCATCAAAGGTGCACTCGCAAGCATATACTCAGTGGCAATCCAGCCAAGACAGCAATGTTTGTTAGTGTTATCTGTTCACTACATCGCTTTTCACCAAAACTGATCGAACAGGAGGCATGATAAAAAAAAATGTCCCTGCAGGTTTAAGTCCAAATGGCAAACACAATGCCTATTGCTATATAATTATCACGTATATAGCACCTGTATACTTAAGTAAAACATAGCCAAAATAAAGCTTTAGTAGAAAGTAACAACCAGAGAATAACAGTTTTCAGGTAAGCCTTTTTGTTTTGATGACCCATAAATTTTTAGTATTATGATCCACGTGAAAACATGAAGCCCAGGTTTCTGATTTAATCTGCCATCATTCTTTTATGGTGAAAACTGGACATCAGTCAATATCATACTCTATTTAAAGAGCTAAATTTGTACTACGAAAAACAGAGGGATTTCCTGGTTAATACATGAGATTAGGAATAGAGAGATGGTAGTTGCTAGAGGCTCTGGTTATTTCCCTAAACCCAGGCCTTCAATTGTTTCATTTCTTCAGTTGCTAAAGGAATTCCTGCAATCTAACATAATTTTTCAGCTGTAGTACACAATTTACATTTTTGCTGCTTTCTCTCTGGGTAAAATAAACCCAGGTAAAGAAGGTATGGCCTTAGGCCAGTCTCTCCCTCAAGATGGGTGTGTTTACTCAAAGTTTACTCTTTGTTATTGCTACACATGAGTCTGTGCTTAAGGAATGTATTGAAAACACATATTGTGCTAATTAAGTTTACTTTCCAGTAATCTGAAAGTATTTAACAGAAATCCAAAATGCCACACTATTTTAAGGAGCAGGGCACACTTAGTATTTATATACTTGACAATGGTTCAATTGCAAAAACATTGCTGGTTCCCATGTCATTACATAATCACTGATGACCACCTAGACCAACAGATCATTACCCTTGACTGCAGAGGCATTCTGAAGAACAAATCAGATAAGGTGTGATTTCCTGCTGACAGCTACCTTATTTTTAAGTTCTGACATGTTTTCTTAAAACCTTCTCTGACAAAAGCATAAGTTTTCTTCCTGCAAACTAGGTTAAGAGAAACTATGAGGATATCTTTGTTCCTTCTGCAAATCACTAAGGAAGTCGCTTGTAAAACAGAAAATATACCAAATGCCTACAAATACTTTCAGGAATTAGCTAATAGTGATAACTTCACTGAGTTCTTTGTGAATCTCCCCGGTAGGTTTTTATTATGACCTTCCAAGTCAGTTATCCAGACAGATATTTTTTTCAGGCATAAGGATACAGCCCACAGTTTTTCCATTTGAAATTAAAATAAATCCTTAAGGACATGGAGACAGACGTTGGGTGTTAGAGCATGACCAGTATTGTGTGAGCATGTAATATGCCAAATACAGGAAAGGGTGGGGTAATCTATACCTTGCCCCCCACATATTTGTCTCTGTGTGTGTCCGTTGTATTTGACACAGTAAATTTATGCAGGTATCAATTAATATTTGACATGAAGTGTTGAAACCATAAAAACATAACCTGTCAGTTATTGCAATAAATCTATCTTAATTCAAAAAAATATCAAAAATAAACACTGGTTATTTTAATCAAACAGATAAACACATAGAAGGGAAACTTTTCTTAAGTCAGGTCTGGACTGAGAAACTTAAATTCAGTTACATTTTGGCAGTAGACTTCAGAAATTCTTGAACAGGTCTTCCAGTGCCTCAGTTCCTCACCTGTAAAATGAGACTAAAATCTCCATTTCACAGCCATGTCAGAAATTTCCTTAAATTTTTGCAAAGCAAAGGTATCACAACACTGGGAAACAGATGTTGAAAGAATCAGATTGAACAAATAAGATCTGTCACAGGATTGTTACCACACCCAGACTATGTGTTATACAAAGAGTTTATCTCCATAGCCAGGAAACTCATTAGATATTCAGCTACAGGGTTTCTATAGTCGATGCCATAGAAATTATGGTTATAATATTGTGTTAAATGGGCACAGCACTAAATGTCATTACAATGCCATTGGCTCAGCACAAAGCAGTACAACAGAAGCAGTTATTATTCAGGTCATTTCTTCAGATATGAGAGGCAGATTTTCAATCCACAGAGCATTGTCGAGAGCCAGAATCTTAAAAGACATCTGCACTTTAAAAGGTCTCCCTTTGGATGACTCCTTTAGGGGAAGGAGGGTGATGTAATGGCCCAGTGAGTCAGCCATAACTTTGAGGTAGATGTGCTTAGACCTTGCTTTTGTAATAAGCTCCCCAAAGAAAATGAAAACACTTTAAAACTCAAGATAGCCAGGTAGACTGGAATATTTAACTTTTTAAATATAGGGCATTTAAAGTGAAAAGAGAAGCTGGAATAGAAATTAAAAGATTCATACATATTTCTCCCTGGCCCACTGAATCCTTGCAGTTATTTTCCTTCCAGGTGAGGGGGCAGTAGACTCAGTGGATTTCTGACTTTCATCAAAAATTCCCTCTCTCCTCTCTGTTCCTGAGGACGTTTGTGTGCTTCCTTTGAAGGCCACCTGACATCTTGCCACTGCATCAGGTCATTCCCTCGGCAAGTTCCAACCTCCCTGCTCTGTGTTGGGACTCCCTCAGCAGCCTCACTCACGCAGCATGCAAGGTGCCCTAGGAATCTTCCTTTCCCTGCACCAGTTCCACAATACTATCATCTTAAAAGAACTTGACATGCTTATAAATAAGAAGGCAAGTGAGAAAAGGATACTTTATATAGCGAGAAAGGCCGAGCACTATGTTATTTTATTCACCTATGAGATTTTATCATTAAATTTAATGCTATTACACATCTGGATTTTTCCAAACACATTCTTATTTTTTCACTCAAGATCTTGCCCTGGCAGAGTTTATGAATTTTGCACATTTGCTTAGGATTTCCATATGTTCTGCAGTCTGCTCCTTACTAGAATGCAGGATTTCCACAAATGCCTCTCATGCCCAGTGTGCCCTCACAGATCACCTTTATAATACAGCCATCGAAGACCTGATGACTTGACACATGGGACTAGTGCACATTAAACCCAACTCATCCTGGAAGGAAATACAAAGAAATATCAGTAGGACAACCCTACATACTCATAAAAAGCCAATGGTCTAACAAGCCCCTTTCTTGTTCTGACTGGGCATCTCCTCTGATTCAGTGTTCTACCTTGCAAAAACTGAATACAAGCAAGGTCCAGGGCAGATCAAGGAACAGCTTATAGAGGAAAGAGAGCCCAACTTAAGCCCTAGTAGACCTTCCAGATTGCAGTAGATGTCAGCTGCAGCAGCCTGTATTGCCCAGCATTTATACTGCTCAGAAGTGGCATGTGGATCAGGAGTCACTATTTGGTCACTTCCCCTCTATCTGTAGATTACTCCTTAATTATTCGTGGATTAAGTGTTTAAAAATGAAAGATCAAAGGATTCAAGGGTTAAATAAAAAGCTTAAAAAAAGTTAGGAAAAGATCAGGCTGTTGACATTGGCTTTCACATGTTGCAACTTTATTACATCAGAGAACTGAAATACTACGACTATATTTAAGTGACAACCTCACTGCAGTTGCCAGTATAGAAAGTAATAAATACCTCTCACTGCAATAACAAACACAGAGGCCACAATGTTTATGAACCACAGGAGACATCGATGTCAAATACACTGTGAAAACTGAAACAGGGTTAACGATATTTTTTTAAAAATTAAAAAAAAAAAAGTAGAAGAGTGGGGAAAAAAAAGAGATGGGTCTTTTTATAGGTTGATAATTGTTACAAGTAAAATTTATAGGTTTCATAAGAACATTTAGAATATCTTGTTTCTTAGCAAGTCATCAATGAGTTAAGGTTTCAATGGCTCAGGAGATAATGGCAAGTACAATCACATCACTGCAGATTTTGAACATAGTGAAAGTGCATTTGCAAGTCATGATCTAAGGCTACAGTGCTCAGCATAAGGAAAAAACTGACAAATCACATTTTGACATATATTCAGGTCATGCTCATCCTGCACATTGAAGAGCTGTCACTATTTATGGAATTGGCTGTTTTAATACCCAGTGGAAGTGACCATCTCTATAACACAATGTTTTCAAAGTGCTACAACAGGTGATTAACATGGATGACATGTTAGAGAAGTCCTACATTCTCCCTGCCTTCTTTGCAGCTCCTTGTTTTTTCAGCTCCCATGTGAGAAGTGCACACTGCCTCTTCTGCACGTGTACAGATCATCCAGGCACAGTCTTGTAGGATGATAACTCTCTATGAATAATAGTCGGAAATAGATACTTCACTGAAGTAACAGCACGGGAACTATCAAATCTCATCTCAAATTTTTCTTTTTCAGATCCAGTTGCTACTCTTCAAACTTGCCATTTTTATTAGGAGAATAAATATGGCCACCTCACTGACGGCAACATTCCGTATAACACTCTGAGATAAGCCTAGACAATAGTACAAGTCAGACAAATTCTGTCATACACCTAAGAAAGAAGCAGCTGTGACGCATTTTCTACCCAGATACTTTAAAAGGATCACAAAATGAAATCACCCTGTGGTGACCTGGCTTTGGATGAACTATTTTATTCCGAAATATATTTCTCCTTCTGGCATGAGAAATCAGATTTCAATATTTCCTTCAGAGCAGGCTGAATGAGTACACTTTGAGTAATAATGCCCAGCAGACTGACAGCGGGAAGTCTTGCTGATGTGACATGCAACTTTTATTTTCTTCCTTTGAACATGTATTTGTTTCCTGTTACGAGTTTTCACAGACAGTATCATAAAGCTCATGACCGTATGTGCTTAGATTCACGTGCATGGCAGAATGGCTTGAGCCAAATTATTAAATGCTCAGTACTTTGAAATGATCTCTGTGTATTAAAGAGTCCCACAGCCGGAAATCCAGAACTGATGCCGTGTGATTGAGATGATCAGGTGTCTCAGATGTAGTATCTGGCAACAACAGCAGTGAAAGCACCAAACAGATCACAAATTAAGACCTTCCATCTCTAATGCACAGTCTGTAAAAGTTGACTGATAAGATCTAAAATCTGCTAAGGAATGATTTCCACAATGGTGAAATTCATCCTTCTCATGAGAGATTAGCACTGTGTTTGGCAATAAGTCCCACTCTGCCTTCTGAAGGCTGAGCTCCAATTTAGGAAGATACAGATAAGAATGTTGGATGCATTTTCCTACATCTCGAGAGAGATTAGTTGCAAAAAAAAAAAAAAATTAAAATTAAAATCCCTTCTCCATCATCAAAGCAAGGGGAGTCACGAGTGGTGAGAACCTACTCAGAACAGCAGCGAGAGGAGTCATTGCCATTCCTGGCTGACCAGACTCGATTACAGAGCCGTTAAAGATGAAATATTGATTGAAGACAGGCTTGCAAATGCAGGGTATCTTTGTCTTCCAGGTGCACCAGTTGCTGTTAGCATCTTGTTAGAGTGTATTTCATTGAATATGCACCTGTATAGCAAGACTCACCAGACTAAAGGACGTTTATATAGCAACATGGGTGTATTGCTTCTGGTAGTCAAATGATATTTTTGAGTTAACTTACTTGTGTCTATAAGGTTGTAACACGTAGACTTTCTCTCAGTTATGACACCCTCTTTTTGCTTTGTCAAAGGAATTTGACCTCATTGATGTTTTAATACCAGGACCAGCATGACATGTTACAACAAGTCAAGTTTGGGATTCTTCAATAGCAAATAGATGTGTTGAAGAAATGCTTGCAAAGCGTGAAATTTCATCTTTATTTCCTTGAACTGTTAATGCAAATCTAACCAAACAGTAATTCAGCAGACTTTCAGAAAGCACATTTTTGGTAGTAGAACAGAAGAAATATCAAAGAAAATCTAATTTCCCCACTTTCTGGAAAATCATGAGCACCTGAAAAACAGGGACTCAGTTCTTCCTGCAGTGTTTGTACAGTAACTATAGTACAACTACCACAACACAATAAGACAGACGCTAGATAATTGCAGCTATTGTGTCCCATTTTAAATATTTACCCCACTATGAGCAATGAAAATTGCTATCTCAGTGGATCCTGATTTTCCATAAGGAAAATAATTGCTTTTTGTAGTTGGACAACTAAGGGAACAAAAACCCCAGCATCATTATTTACTTTTGGTACAGAAAGCATAAATGGGTATCACACGGTGGTTTTTCATTCATGAAACTATTGTATTACTGAAAATTTCAAGATAATACAAATATTTTTCAAGAAGGTAAAATTAGTAATCCATTTGCTCTGGTTGCTGAAGTCATTTTTTCTGCTCGGTTCTGCAAACTCAGATCACGCTTTCTCCTCATACTTTTCATCAGATACAATAAGAGACATCATCCAAGGATGGAAAATTGTCTTGAGTTTGTTTAGCTTAAAGAGAGAATTCGGTCAGGCACCTGAGCAACGAGCTCTCTTGTATCTTGCCTCTTACAACAGCTAGGTCATTTTACAATCCATTCTGGAGCTGAAGAAAAATACAGTGAAGTCAGTTGTAAATTTTTGACAGGCCATGGACTTCTGGTTTTCAAATAGTCCAAACCCAGACCAAGACACCTTGGCGATGACCCATCTTCCCCTCGCTTACAACCACTTTGTCTCACTTCCACCAACACTTTCATCACAAGTCTGCCTTTCTAGTAACCAATAGAACTCAGGCATGTTTCCTCCCATTTGGCACTCCTCTCACCCCATCCTTCTTACTGTGGTGTTTCCAGACAGTCGGACACCTCAGGAAGCTGTCAGGTTCATGGCTGATAGTAAAGACCTGACTTGGAAAAGATAAAGAAAACATGTTTAAAAAGTGACTGATTTGCAGACTTTTAAAGACCTGATACAACACCTGTAAAAATTAGAGTCTGTATTAGTTTAAACATGCACACTTTTGGGTTCATCCTTTTAGTGTCTGTCTGGTGCAGAGTGAGCTTTTATTTGAACATGAATTTTAATAAAAGCCTTCCCCTTTTTCATCCATACACACAAAGATATAAATCTTTGGTCTATGAAATAGGACTAGATTACCTAGACATCAGCAAGGAAAACTTGTACAACTGACCAAAAGTCAAGCTCAAAGGGGATGATCCTTCCAAGTAATCCTGTTGTTGAAGCCAAAGATAAGTCATGAAATAAAGGTGACTGCCTATTTCCCATATTGCTCAGCAAATGGGGCATGTCTCACTTAATCAAGCTCCTGCCGAAACACAACCCTAGCTCAAACAAATGCATCATTTTAATTCAAAGGCTACTCCACTTTATTATGGCAAACTCTGCATTGGCTTGCAAATGGTCTTCTAGTGTTTTCCACTATACTTTGGTTTGTATACTTTGTTTTCTACATACAAACTCACCTACGAGTTGAAATGTACTGCCTGGCTTTTAGGTAATATCTCGTGTATTGCCATATCACACATGAAATAATCCAGTGAAATAGCCTTTAGGACAGCCATCTGTAATGCAAGACCTCATATATTACAATAACAACAAAAGAAGAGCTAACAATTCAGAATTATACAAACCAGAAATCAAATTTCATATGAAACTTCTCTTCTTCATCTGGAAATATTAATTTATCACATTGCTAATGACTGATCCCTTTTGGCGACACTAAATAGTCCTATATATCAAAACCAGTTTTATCAGCATTAGCATTATCTTAACACATAGAGAACAGTAACTTAATTAATCAACTATCAGCAACACTGTATTTTGCAGCCATATTACTTTTTTGTTCAATAGACATGTTTTTCTCTAAGGTTATATTTCAGTCTAATGGATATACATTGATTAGAGTAAAATATGATTCCAGCTGAGTTTGTTCAGATATTTTGAACTTTTCTCAAGAACTTAATCGGATTTGTTGGTCTAGTTTTCTTTACTGGCATAAGTAAGAAAGAAAGATATAATCTTTAAAAATACAGTTTTATTTTCATCTGTTTGATCTCCGATTGTTCTTGACTAAGTTTTGTTAAAATATCGCTTTATCATGGTAATTAGACCGAATTAATTTAGTTGTCATGTAGCTATAGATCAGATAGACAGTGCCAGATACATGAAATATAAAACAGATCACATCCATGGAGGAATAGCTAGACAGTGTATATCTGTACCTGCCTCAAGGAGAAAATCTTAGGGTTTTGAAACATTTTGAATGAAACTAATTAATGTAGGAAATCACAAACTGGTAGCAATTATGTCATGGCCACATAAAGCAATTAAATCATCATCTGTTTTCTTTGCTCAAATCCCTGAGTTAATGCCATACAGAACTATGATTCACTCACTGCAGAAGTATTATTTTGCATAACTTCACTCTGCTCTAGTTGAACAACTTACAGATCCAATACACATCACTTAGTCATTCTACTTGCCCTTCTGTGGCACCTCAGCAGGTGCCAGGCTAATAATTTCATCTTTTATTCATGTTTATGAAATGTAGATACAGAGAACAGTGGAGGATTTTGTAAAGTACATCAGTGGCAGAAGTAGTGGAACGGCATTTTCTCTCAGTCAGCAGCTACAACGAGTGCCCTTACGGCAGTGGTCTAATGTTAAATAGGTGACATAATTGGCTATGAATGATAGCAAAGTGTTAAATGGGATTGTAAGGAACTGCTGTCCTCCCTTGGGATCACCAAAGTAGCTCTGCAAGCATCTTGGAAACACAGTGATATAAAATTGGATCGTACTGAAATAGCATTCTGCCTCCAAGGAGACCAAACACTGTCAGAGACCTCACAAGGAGAGATAAGAAAAGGTCATCCTCAATATATACGTTCACCATTTGGAAATAACAGCACATCAATTAAAACTATTGTCATTTGGACTCTGATGAAGAAGCACTATATTTGTGATCTATGTTGGATACACGTGACATACCAGTTAAAAAAGAAGAGAAAGATGAAGGAGGAAAGAGTCCTGTTACCATTCAGGTAGCAGGAGGTTTTAATAAGCAGGTTCCTTAACTCAAATAGCAAAGTCATATATCAAGTTTGAGCTGAATATGTGTGAGGGCTGAATTTCTCAGCCAGGGAAAATGCAATGTTAATGAGAATAGCAGGAAGCCAACACATAGCTGGTGACCTCAGGGAAAACTCAATTAAAATGAATTGAAAACGTGGGAAGCAAGAAATAATTCAAAAAAGATGAACCAGATCCTTAACTGAGGTGAATCATCATTGTTAGACTGAAGTGTCTGGCTGGGCTGATGGATACATGCTGGAAATCAGGCTGCTGACAGGAAGCCAGAGGACGCCCAGTGGCAATCACCACAGACTTACGGGGAAGATTGTGTCTTGGCCAGGGAAATCTGAGAAGAACTGGGAGCTGTAACACAGCAACATGAGAACTGACCCACCTACTTGTTTATCCAGAACCTACCTAAGTCATGGTTGCAGGAGCAAGTGGTATTTAATCACTTTCACATGGACACAGACTGGCAAAAAATGTCTAGGAGGTTGCTTTTTCACATATTCTTTCCCAATTCCAAGTAAGCTACAACTTTCCCAAAACGAATTGGCTCAGTAACTAGTGTATTGGAAAACTAAAATGATCATGAGAACAGTATGCTGCTCTGAATTCATCCTGAAGCTGTATTCCTCTGTGCCCTAGAAAGTCTGGTGCTTGAGAGGAACAGAAGAGCTCTTTGGGTCTATAGTTCTTTTATTGAAGGATCTAACGATTCCCTCATGAAGTAAGATACACCGGAAAACTTGGATGCTCTCTGTCACTTCTGATGGGTTCGGCAGCTGCTAGCCTGGTGGAAGCAAAGGGAGAAGGCCCTTTGCTGTGGGAACCACTCCAGCAACGAGGTCCTTGCCTGCCCCTAGGACTGCCCCAGGAAGGAGCCACCTTCCTGCCCAGCAGTCCCCTGAGCTGCTTTCTTCTGCTGGGATCAGTCTGCCACAGCCATCAAAGAGGCACCCTCACAGCTGGCAATTTTGTTTTAGGGAATAAGTCAATGGCCAACCAAGCCTGAGACTGAAATCTTCATGGCACAGAAAAAAAATCAGGTTTTTGTCTGACTGCCACAGCCTGATGCCAAGCTCAGCCAAACCATCACATTCTGTCTGTAAATCATCCTCCTTGTCAACAGTACTGTAGTTAATATTATTTATTGCATGGATTAGAAATAATCACTCATAAGTAAATGCACATCAGATTAATCAGTAGACTGTAGCAAACTTTTCAAGAGCTACAGGAAAATTAAAGTTACAGTGACAGATACAGTTCCCATTTGCTAAATAATACTACTTGCTCCTGATGCTTATAAAGAGTCTGGCAAGATTTCACACATATAAATTTATAAAATTTCACACACGCACCCTCCCCCAAAAAGCCCAGTTGAATGAAGCAGTAAAATCTTGTTGAAAGAGTTCATCCTAGTATCAAGGGTTTCAATAGCCACATGTCTTATAAAAATTGTGTGTGTGTGTGTGTATATATATATATATGTATGTATGTTGTTTCATTTTATGTGGTTTGTCCATAACCCATTTTATCTTTTCGGTTACCCTGCAAAAATCCTTAAATTGCTGCACATTATTATAGAACTCAATTCAGATCCTCAGACTGATATATCACTAGATTAGAAGAGAAATATTCCTGTGTTTATAGATAATCATTCTTAGTCCACTCAGTTCTTACTGTGTATTTTTAGTTTCTAACCTGTTCTTGGTCCAGAAAATGTCTGAACTTCCTCTATAGATTTGTAAACTCCCAATCATACTTTTTTATGTGCCAATCCCAACACTAGAGGTTTGTTCCATATTTGCTTTGGAAACACCTAATTAGTAATTAACTGTGGTGTCAATAAACCCTGACTTGCACAAATGAAAATGTCACATCCTCTGACTCAGCTTGTTGCTTTGTTTTGGAAAATGCAGGAGAGCTGCTGAGGAATGAGTAGATATTTGTCCTTGTATTCATAATCAATTAAAAAATCACACAAAATAAGGACAAAAAAAAATGAAGGAACAAGCTGAAACTACAAGAGAAGCAAATACGAAGCAGAACATAACTCCTCACCAGTGTTTCTGTACCCCTAGATGGATGAAATGTCCCCTCTATGCAAACAGAAATAATAGGGAGTTGGTCCAAAACTTTCTTACCAAATATGCTGTCATTCCATGTGGCTTATAATTTATGCGGTCAGGGAAAAAAGAATGTGCAGAACTGTATCACTGCTTGCAAGCTGGAATCACTCCTCACACTTAGCCAAGCGTGAGTAAATATAAATTCCTATAGGAGAGTCCATTTAAGAGAGCAAGTATTAAGTAAGCCACCATAAGCATTTCATTGTTTGAGAAAGACTTTGGACATCAGAGAAATATTTCAACAAAACCTGTTTTTTTTCCCGAAAACCATTTGTTCTGCATCAGCATGGGAGTTACTCCCCTAGCTGTCAATGGAATTCATTCCCATCCTTTACTGGAATATTCAAGCCAACAGGTATCTCCTGCTCTCTCTAGTGCAAGGTTTATAAAGAGCATAATAGCCTCGGGCTTTCATTTTTTTGCTAAAACACTCAGTTGACTTCCAAGGGGGTTACTGCCATCCTGTGACAGAAAAATACCCCCCCAAAAAGTTTCTGTGTTGAGCAAGGAAAGGTGCTGTATTTTCTACAGGAATGTCTTGGTTTAAAAATCACCAGCACTGCTGCTATCATTCATCATTCCCCACTTCCCACAGAAGAGGTCTTTCTCTCCAGGAGTCAGCAGCTCTTTTGCTCCCTTCCGTGCAGCAGCTTGGTTTGGCCAAATCCCCTGTGAAGCTGAGTGCACACCTACTCTCCCCCATGCTGGGGACCTTCCACTCCTGACCACCCCTCTGACCAGGAGTCATTTCTGAAGAGCAGCAAGCTGTAAGCCTTGCTGACTCCATAGCCACAAGTTTGAAGGTAGTTGCTCTGCTGATTTCTTTTCACTCACAGACAGAGACTCCCACCCTAGGTGGTGGCTTTAGGCTTTGCACCCTCACTGGCCAGCAATACCTGCTCATCTCCCTGGTTTGCTTGCTGAAGTAAGTGGGAGGAACTGCAGGCAAAACTTCTGAATGCCTCCCACCATGCTCAGATATGGGTCTCTCAATAAAAACCTCTAGATTTCCCTGAGGTGCCTTGGTACCTGACCGTGCTTTGCCATCCGTTAAGAGAGCTGGGTTCTCAAACACTGACATTACAATCCAGAAGGCTTTTACTGGCTCTTTCCTTTCATGTCGAACCAAAACCACCCCAAGTTTTCCAAGACAGAGCCACAGATTATCCCAGAGCAAAGGCACCCACTGTCAGTGAGATAACTGCTTCCGAAAGAGCGAGCTGGGTACGCACATGTATATACATGCACACAACTTTTACCCACTAGTTATACATAAATAAAAGTACATTTTCAAGGCTTTTAAAAATATCTATCAGCAGGAAGGAAGCAGAAGGGTATTATCTCTGGACCCAAATAGTGTTATAAGCCATCTAACCTAATTTTACAGCTCTATGAGACCAGTGAATGCACAGATAATCAACGAGACAAGCCAGCAACAGCAAAATATTCTAACTAAACCATGGCCATACATGAACTAAGGACTTGGCTGCTTTATCTTGACTTCTTTTACAGTTTTGCTACAGAAGCATCATCCAGTATTCAGTTTTGCTCTTTCTCCCTGAGCTTCTGCCCCAGTGTGTCCAACTAAAGACGCCCAGATATGCCTCCAGTCATCATTCCCATTATCTCCATGGCAAATGCGGAGTATTACCCTGGGTCAGATGATGTCATGGCCTTTACTCAGCCTCTCTTTTCTTCTTTGTTCTTTTCAGGGACCTAATCTTCAAAATGTCTTTTTCTCTGATTTCAGTTTGAGATAACATGTCCCAGAATACTCTTGCTTTGCTTATTTTCCTTTCCATCCCATTAATGGTCACCTATTGTCACTGTCTTTCAAATCCTGAAAAAAAAAAACCAAAACAAACAAAAAAACTTGTCTCATATTCCAAAATATTTTTATTTAGTACATTAGCATATATAAAGCTGAGCATGAAAGTAAACAAAAGAACATTAATTAGAATAGATCTTTTCACAATACTATCATATGACCTAATTAAATATCCAAAGATTTATAGATATCTGGAAAAAGCAGAAAACTTTAACCAAAGAAAAAAAAATTAAAACCCGAAGTACAGCCGATGTGTTTAGGTAGTTATGTCTGAAAATTAAGCCTCAGTCTTCTCCAAGTCACATAAATAAAGCTTCTTTGTATTTCTGTCGTCCAAAGAACTAAATAATTCACTGGCTACTGTCCTACAAAGTCATTTCCTCTCTTTGTTTTCCATACTTGAATTTTCATATCTTTTCCAACCTTTTGTGCATAGAATGAGTCAAGTTTGGCAATTTTACCCAGCATGTCCTTTTTTTTCCATAGATACAGTCTTTATTATCCTCCCTGACTCCATCTAACACAGATTCCTGTCAGTGCTCTCTTTTATGAAATCTTGAAACTGGTGACTAAAAAGGATTAAAGGAGACAATTTGTGCTAAGTTACAAGATGCTGCTGAATAACAGCAGTACCTATTTCAAAATCTGAATGTAGCTAACACACACATGGAAAATACAAGAAAAACCACTTGTTTCTCAGTTTTTGCTAAGAACTTAAAATCAATGTTTCATATTGGTGCTGACAGTTATCCCAGCGCTCTTCTAAGAGTGCTTGTTTCCATACTATACGCCATAAGAAGTTCCACACATATGGTACATTTCTGTCAGTAGACAGCTGATGGATAATTTTTAAGCTAATTTTGCCGTAGGACCCTTCTGGTCCTACCCTTATTATCATTTGTCTATCAAAGTGATAATGGGAGAGGAAATAATCCAGTAGGAGGTCCTAAATATTATGTTTGGAAAGAACTATTCTCATATTAGCTCTGCAAGAAAAATGACTGGAAATACTGAGATGCATTGACTGCATCTCCAATAGGCCAAATAAGAGGTACAGGATGAGCAATTCCATCTCTAAAGATTGCAGCCAATGTGCAAGCAATGGCTTCTGTTTTCAGCAAGACATATTTTTAATGCAAACCAAAAAAAAGACAGGAACAAAGAAAGAAATGATCTGTTCATGTCAAAACAGAGGGACTTTGTGACTGCCCAAATGAAAAGTCAAGGCAAGAGGAGAAAGCCTAGGATACAAATTATTATCTATCACTTCATTGTTTATATTATTCAAAAAGTGAAGAAAGCTGGGTTTGAATTTCTAGGGGGCTGGAACAGGAAACCAATACTTTCTCATTTCCAGCGTAATTTAACCAAGTTACACGCCAGCTGCTGTCTGCAGAGAAGTGAAAGTCCTTATTTAATAGAGTTGCTGTTTTCCTCCCAAAGCTTCTCCTGGCCCAATGCATCAGTGTTCTCCAGTCAGAAGACACTGTGACCTCTTCTGTCCCATTGAGCTTTTCTGTCTGTGGCTTTCAGTAACAGTTACATTATGAACAGTTTGATGATGACTAAGGAGGACATCCCAGATCCACTGAACACCATGGGAATTTTTGTCACTTACTCCAACAGGGTCAAGAAACTACCCTGAAAGCTTTTAGTTCCAGTCCAGCCTTTGGCCCATTCCTGAGGCACACATCTCTCATCTCTGAGTACCATCAGAGCTCCCGCCTTAGCAGACCAAAGGGGAGGCTTCTGTCTATTCAGAAGAGAGCTGGCACACACTGGAGGAGTATTAACAGTCTTTCCCATGCTATCTGCTTAATGTAGAAAGACTTGATTTCCACAAATTTAGCACATTTTCCAAGAAATGAAATGCTGACTAAATGCTGGGGTTTTTCCAAAATTTCCAAAATCCTTCCCCAGGTTAATTCTCTAATGGGGAGTCACTGGCCTTTTCTTCTGTTTCTGGGTTGAAGTTCACTGCTACCATAATGTAAAACCATTATATCACAGAATCACAGAATAACCGAGGATGGAAGTTACCTCTTAAGAACATATAGTCCAACCCCTCTACTCCATCAGGATCACCCAGAGCATGTTACCCAGGACCATGTCCAGTTGGGTTTCGAGTACCTCCTCCAGGAAAAAAAGGGTTCTGAGCACCTCAGTATAAATCCCAGTGTACCTAGAAATCTATTTTTGAGACAGGTACCTAGTCCCCCTTCTCTGGCCTGTAGGAGAACTAGGCCCATTCGAGGTGGAATTAGTTTCCTCTGAAGAATCACCTCTGTAGAAATCAAAGGTGTTGACAGTGTGAGATTAGTTTATGGCCTATTTGGGATTTGGTCTTTTTTAAAATATTTTGCAAGAATACTAAACATGGTCTTATAGCTAAAGCTGCTCCTTCTTCAGAGATGAATTATATGGATAATCATGACACTTTGGGCTAATATTATCGCCCTGAAAGATGCTCTTTCAGTTTTTGGAGCTCTGAAATTTTGCTACCGTAATTAGATTCCCAGAAGTGCTGTCTACTGATAGTGCCAAGAAGATATCCAGTGCCAATTAGGCCAAACTCAGACCCAACATAAGCATGTGTAATTCCTTTGGAGAGGCACTTTATCTGAATTTGTCCCAGTTGCATTAAAGGAGGTAAAACAATCCCAAAGCAAAATACAGTGCAATAATCTTTTGATCCTTCCTCATCTTCTCTGATTGTAGCTTTTACCCAAAATAAGTTTTTTAACACATACACTGATAATGCTAATAATATTAGGGATGCTTGGTACCATATGGCTGGATGTAGTTTGGGCCATTAGGGTTTTGACCATTTGGAGAAGAAAAAATGTCCTTTAGAAAGGGAACAAACCATTGCTTTACTGACACCTAAGAGCAGCTACTGCCCAAATTAATAATTCCCCAAATTTTCCATTGACTGGAACTTGGTGGTTGGCAATTAGGCTAAACAACTTATACTTGCCAGACCTTTCATGGTCACATGTCAGCTCTGAACATGCAGGTAAAGTTATTTTATACAGAAGAGCATTAGTGAGCAGCAGTGGTGCCAGGTTCTCCCTCCCCAGACATGCCTCGTGTTGCAGCCCCTGGTGAGGTGAAACAGGACAGCATGGAGGCAGCCACAGCCTGGCCATGACCATGCACCACCACAAGCTTTGAGCAGTGGATTCAGTCAGATGAGAAGCTGAGAACAATGTAGGTACAACACAGACTAGGAATCAACCAAGGCCTTGGCCCCAGCCCCAGCCGGAGTTGAGATGCAGCTGCAGGGAGAGCAAGTGAGGGTGAACAGTGGAGGCTCCTTTTGGGGGGGAAATATATTGCTGGCTTTGTTATTTCATTTTTTTAATCTTAAATCCTAAAGTTAAATTACACACTGTTAAATTGCACAAGTAAAAAACGCACTGTTGAGAAGGTGAGAATGACACTGCTTGCACGTAAAGACTACTTGTCCAACTATCTTTCTTTGCAGAGAAAGTATAATACAATGCCACAAAACCAAACAGAAGAAAATAAGAGTGGAGATGAAGTAAACGTTTTTAGAAAGCCGAGGAAGGTCTTGAGTTCAGAAGGACTGAAGACACAGACAATAATGATTGCCTAAAATACCTGAGAAAAAATGTTAACAGTAAATTTTAGTTGAATTATGATACATTTTGAAAGTGCAGAAAATTTTGAAAGTTGCCATAACCACTGGAAGATTTTTACTCAGAATTTGTGAGGTGAAAATCAATTTGAAATCTTGAGTGCAATGCTAAGGCCTAATCCATCACAGATTTACCTTAGGAATTATTGACGTTCTGAATTTAGAAAATATGCACATCATTTCAGCTCTGGGTTGGAAATCACATCTGCTTTTGAATACTGATAAATTACATGGGATATTTAATCAGATTTTCCAAGCATGGCATGTAGATATTAAGATTTAGGGAATTTGAAAATTACTTCTTTCCAACATTTCTACTTTCTCATACAAAATCATTATTTAGTTTTAAAATTTTCTATCACTAAAATGGCAAGAAATAGAAGTCAAATGGTAATTTTAATCCTACTTTAAGAGACTCAATTCTGCATAAAGACTGTTGTTCTACTTTGATCCAATTTCCAGCTATGGTGAAACTCCTGAAGTATCTTCTGCCATTTGAAAAATTGCACTGCTACTAGTTGACTTCATAATCTACAGTTTTGCAGCCTTTTCATGCTAGGTAAATTCTTTAAGTGTTCAGCGTTCTCCCATGTCAAACATTCATGTAGTGATTACTGCAGAAAATCCAGCTGTAATCTAGATTCAGCTGTAGAGTTGAATCTCTCACCTGCCTGACTGACTTTGTCATCTCTTCTAGCACAGTCTATCGGCCAAGAAGCCTCTGGGCCAAGTTCACTACATGATGACGGAGAAACTACATGAAAGCATAGGGAGCATATATTACACATTTGCAGGGACACCTGCACAGGCTGGCATCTATATACAGTAACTAGAACGGCTAGGACTATAGAGAAAGCTGGAGTGTATCAAACCACATTGATCTCATCTTCTCTTTATGGGCAAAAGATTCATCATGCCCCCAGTCAAGTCAATACAGAAAAAGGACAATTTTCAAGGAACTTGGTGGCTTTGAGATGGGTTAAGAAATTTCCCTGGGTTTAACGTTTTGAGTGTTTTTCTAGATAGGGTTTGTAGACCCTGGAGTTGCTTTTCTCCTTTTTTCTCATGGATTTTGAACTGAAATTAGGTAACATTTTATGTAGATATTTTATGTAACCATAATCAAAATTAAAATATTTTGCTAAGCATTATAAAAGCTCATGGACTGCAAAACAAAGAAAAGCTTCTCATAGGATCCCAAAATCGACAGGCACCGTGGGGCAAGAAAAATGCAACAGAAGCAGACGCTTGTTTCCTTTACGTTCCTCCTTATAAATCTATACATACAGCTTACTAGGAGTGCATTTTATTATGGAGATTACAGGTCCTGTGACCGTGATTTGGCTCTTTTGACTCTGCCACTCAGAGCCTACTCCTTCCAATTTAGCCCATCGCCACATCTGCACCTTTGTTTCCTACATCTTCTCTTTTGTGTCTCAGCATAATTTTAAACTCGGTGTGTTGAAGTGCAGAATTGTGAGCCAAAGTCTGATCTCATGGAAGCGAGTGGTCGCTCTGCAACTGCCATTTAAGGAACCATTTGGTCTTGACTTCATTTCCTATTGTTTCTCCAGTGTGAAAAAATAAGGTATTTTTTTCATTGTCTCTCTGAGAGTAAAATGAGCAATCATTTTATGCCACAGGCATTGTATTTATAATCACAAACACAAACTCAGACTTCATCTACATCCAAGTAACACCGCAATTTTCAATAATGTTGTCTTGCTGTACAAGATTTCACCTACCTTTCCAAATTTCTCCCTCCACTGGTTTTCTGTCACAGTCAACAATTCTTTCTTTTACCTTGGCTTCTAGTTTTGATCCCATTTTAAAGACAACAAATCTAAATATGTTGGATAATAAGTTTTCATGGAAAAAGCTTTTTTTAGAGAATGTTTTTCCATTTAATATGAAGTGCTTCTTCTCATGCTTGAAAGGTTATAAGATGCCTCATTCAAATTTTGAGGACAACTCCCTGTGTTTAGAATAAGGAAAAATAAAAAAGAAAAGAGATCTCTTCCAGATGTTCGCAAATAAAGAAAAAAAAAAAATTTTATTTTGTTATTCAAAATTGTATTTTCATATTTAGATGTTTGCTAAGATTTAGGCTTCTCTACCTTCTTTTTTTCCTTCATATCCAGATAAAACTCTGTCACTTCTTCATCTTCTTGTGTAAATTAATCCTCCCACCCCTCTCTACCATGTAAAATCCAGTAAAAACTGAAGTTTCTCTACATGGCAGGTGTTTTCCTGACTCCTTCTCTTCTTGCCTTACCACATCGTAATTAGTTCCTCTCAATTCCCCTGTTCATTTACTACTTAGCACATTATAGGCAGTTTGAGTGGTACTCTGCTTGTGGCATTATAGTAAATGAAATGCCAAAATTTCTAACAAAGTGGCAACAGCAAAGGATTATTTACAAATTATGTGAAATTTTCATTGCAGGCAACTAAACATACACCACAGGAGTATAAAGTACATGATGAAATACACACACACTGCTGATAAACCAGAGGAAGAAAGACCGAACGTATCCCACTGGAGTGAGGTTCACTACCCAGGAGTCCTCAGTGTCTGATGAAGAAAATTTACCAATAAGTCGGCTGAAATCTGTATGTCAGCTTTGTACATTTTACTCTTCTCCTTGCTACTCTTTCGCTCTGTTCTGCCATACACATACGTTGAAGCTTTAGTGATAACTGCAGTCTGCAGTGGTCACAACGGTTATTTTAGCAAAGACAGATAAATGGTTTCCTATGTAGGACCTTACCCGTGGAAGTGCGCTTGTCTTTGTTTACTTCCTATCAAACTTTCCGGTTATGTGAGAGGCATGTAGCACCTCAAATAGCCTTCTCTCCTCAGCTTAAGCTGAGTCAAGAGTCCTCCTTTGCAGCTGAGGCACTGGTGCAAGACCAGAACCAGGTTTGAGCTGGACACTATTTTCCTTTCACACATTAGTAAAATTATCATACACTTCCTTCCAGATAGAAAGCATCCAAATGCTGCCTTCACATAGCATTTCCATTGTACAAGATCTTGGAAAAAGAGTAGAGTGAAGTAGAATGAAGTTTATTAATACTCTATGCGATATATATAAGAAAAAATTGCTTTAGTACCTTGTCACAGCAAAGAGGTACTAATTCCACTTTGTCTTCAGAAAAATTCCGCATTTTCTTCTTTGTTTGGTAAGTGTAGTTTATTGTCTTCAATTGAACTTGGATTAGAGTGAAAGTGATTCCAGTGCAGTATATCTTGCACTCTATACATATTTAAGTATAGATTTATTATTTTTGTTCAAAAACTCATATATACTTTTTTTAATAGATATAATCTTCTAATCTTCTTTTAGTATGGGTTAGGTTTCTCTGGTTTTCTAAATTAAGAAAAAGTTTAGAAACTGTAATGAAAACAGAAGGATTCGATTTCATTCCTGGGTAAAGCAGCTAGACCCTGGTCCAGTCAAGAGTGTCTCAAAGGGCAACTGAATCAAGTTGTAAATATCTTTAGAAGGTCATCACAACAACAATGGCAGCACTTGTCCATAGCTCTCCTGAAGAAAAGCCACAGAAAACAAAGTACTGTGATTGACATCTCTAAGGAGAAAATATCGGACTAACAAGATCAAATCAGTTTTACAACATTATCCAAGCAAGGAGTTTACAGTTGTGGTTATTGGCACTTGTGCAAGGGTATGCAATGATAAAATGTGTCTTTGTTTTAAACACACCAACCTCTTATCCCTTTACGACCTCAGAACACAAGTCTTTTCTGAAGGGTCAGTGTTATACTGCTGCACGGCTTAGCTTCTGCTTGAATAAAATATAATAATTCATTTTAATTATACATCACAAACTGCATACGTACGTAGAAAAAAGAATGTGGTTCGTGACGGAGTCTCAGCGGCCTCCTGTCTTTCAGTATGTTTTTTCTGACCAGAGTTTAACAAAGAACAGGAAAAAGAAATAACAATGTCTAACATATAGACAAGTCTTGTTACTATTCTGAACTAGATAGAAACTTACTGACTCCAAATACAGCGCTAAAAGTTTGTTGCCATATTTTATTCCACTCTTTTAATGGACTGGTTTGATACTACACGGGTATAAACATTTCCTGCTTACAGAGGAGCTCTGAGGAACACAAAATCCACATCTGATTTAGTGACAAGAAATAAAATTTATAGCTTACAAAAAGAAACACTTCTAAACAGGACACAGTCTCAAGGTTCGCCGGGGAGGTTTAGGATTGACATTAGGAAGTTCTTTACTGAGAGGGTGATTGGCCATTGGAATGTGCTGCCCAGGGAGGTGGTGGAGTCACCGTCCCTGGAGGTGTTTAAGGAGAGATTGGATGAGGCACTTAGTGCCATGGTGTAGCTGACGAGTAGGAGTAGGTGTAGGTGTTGGGTCATAGGTTGAACTCGATGATCTCAGAGGTCTTTTCCAACCTTATGATAATGTGGTGTTAAGTTTTTAATCTTTGGTTTGCAATGTGTCTGGCCTCAGGATTTCAGCTGGGAAGGTGGGGAAGGACAGTAGAAGGCACAAGGTCCCAGAGGGGACAAAACTAGCTCACTGGTGTGCCAGCCCTTCACCCCTCACTGACTTTGGCTCTCATTTGCCGCTTGGATGAAAGATACACTAAACACCTTGTCTTGCTTAAGGGAGGAGCAGGAAGGGGGTGCTGGATTTTTTTGCCAGTTGATGCAAATAAAGGGCTATAGGGTACCTTTCATGAGCTCAAGGGAGGTGACAGGGATTCAGTGACCAAATGAGCAAGAAGGGACAGGATGATTAAAGGAGGAGTAGCATCAACTTTTCAGTGACACTGAGTATAACTCTGTGCTGCCTTACGAAACTTCACTGAAGACATTAAAATTATTAGTCATCAATAGGAAAAATACAGCATCAGTAAACAGTGCAAGACCATTTCTGTTTTTTCTTCTCTTGGAAGACAACTCCAAAGAGAAAATCGCAAATGGATCCTAAAGCCTACTGCTGCTCTTTTCTGAAGCCAGAAATCTGATTTATGCTGGTTATCTTTAATAGAATCAATATTCTATTGTCTTATTCCCCGAGCTTTTCCAGTATCCTTTCCAAAGGACTGTAAAAAGTTTTATTGAGTTTTACAAATAACGTATAATAACAACACAGAGACTTTGGAATTCATTTATACTCAATAGGTGTCATTTTGGTCTCCCTTTAGTTTCTTCTGCCAACAAATTCAAATATAAAATCCATAGAAATTACATGCAGTATGCTAACTACTATATATACTTTTCAACAACCATTAATTTCTGTGTACTAAATTGTATACTTTGGCAGACTCTTCAAGTGTGTACAATCTTAGGATTGCAATATAATATGATATGGCCACATGAAATGACAATATTTGGAACACTCATCAGGCAAATTTAGTAAATTGTTTCAAATAGGTAGTTCTACATTTAAATATAATACAGGCTATCATACATATCAAATTAGTCCTAGTAGGCTAACAAAAAAAATCTCTATCCATTTTGAATGCATAAAATCACATGCATCCCCCATAGTTTCCATAAAATAATACTATATATAAACCCGCTTTGAGTGGCAGTGGGATTTAAAAAAAGGTTTTAACAACTTCGCTGAATCAGAAAGTTCTCCAGTAAAGCAAAGCCAACATATGGATAAAATTGTATGAAACAAAAATTCTCAGTTAAGATTATATTTTAATATTTAACATCATCATTTGGGGGGAAATAACGTATTTCAATTGAAAATAAGAGTTCAATAACAAATTGTGAATCAGTTCTAATAAAAGACCACAGAGATAAAAAATATCAAATTAACAAAAAGAACCAAACATAAAATGTATGCTAGCTTCTTTAAAGCATTCGAGTCTATGTAGCACTTTCAGATTTTATTTGATATTTTATTTTCATTTCGGTGCCATTTAGAGCTACTAAGACTCATTAGCGGTTTCTCTTCACACCTTTTATTGTACTAATCTGATTTCTGTGCTGCGTGACAACTGCCTCAGTCAAGCTTATGTTACTGACAGCTGATGCAATCTGAACCCTTTCCAATACCACCAAGTATTTGACACTATTCAACTTTCTAAGTGGTCAGAAGGGTCCTGGAGCTGTACGTGAAGGAAGAATTGTCTTCTGTCTTCAACTGCCTCTGCTGCCAAGAGATATTTCTGCAGGCTGGGATTTGTCCTAGGGTTTTCACATGGAGACAGTATGGGACGTCCTGGACCCCACTCTTCCTTCTCTGCCAAAGACCCCTTTCCCATGGGACTCCTACATTGGTCTGACCTACTGCTTCATCCAGTCCCAAAGCCTAAACATGGATCTCACTGTCCGACAGATACCAAGGAGTATTTGAAGAACCCAAGAGGTATTTTCTGGCTGAAGGCAAGGGAGAAAATGTCCTGAGAGTGTCCCTGTCTAACAACTTCAGTAGCATTTCTTGCTTGGCCCCATGATATTCCAATGGTACCGGTACAGTGTCAGCCACCAGGGCACATCACTATTGCACATGCACATACAGATACAAAACTTGAACGCAGCAAGGTATTAGAACTGAAGGACTGGTTTGATACCATAGCAAAGAAGGTTATACTATTTTTTGAAAAATAATTTGTTGAAGTTTCAAAAGTGCACATATAACAAAAAAATCATAGTTCTGGAATAGTATATGGCATTAGAACTTTAGAGATATTAATTGTAGATGTGTAAGGTAAGCATATCTACATTTTAATATATATACACTCTGAGATATTGTATATACATAATATAACAAAATGGGTGTACTCCATTATATAGGTAGATATATAAAATTGAAAGAAATAAAATACTGCAGTTGCACATGTTTTTCAGAATAGGGTAACTTTATGTTCAGATTCCAGTATTTCTGGTGGAAATACTTTGCAAGACAGACATGTTTTCCCAAATACTGTTAACCTTAACAGAAAACACACCATTAAGAAAATTACTCAATGCTATATCACTCAAAAACACTGTGCTATACACCTGCTTAGGGACCTATGTATGTAACCAGCTAAGGTTGAAATAGTACTGAATATTAAAACTACTGTATTTCAAAACTCACACGTTTATTTTTTTTTTAATAACTGCCTCTGTGAAGAAATAAATATTCTCCTAATCATTTCTAACGATGCATTAAGATCCAGCTTGAATTCTCGGGTTATGCCTAACACTTAAAGCACTTAATTTTTTTTAAAATGGGAGTAATAGTCCTATAGCAATATAGTTATTTGGTTTACACATTGGTACACTATAAAAGGAGGAAAAAAGAAAGAACATCATGGCTACAGAACAAAGAAGTCTAGAATCTCTAAAGGTGTTCCTCTCCTTAGAGCTGTTCTCATATGATTTTGAGACATCTTCTATCAAACACGTTGAGAGCCTAGAAAGTAGGTATCCCTAATTTAAACCACATGTCTTAACTTCTAGCTGCTCTGATGATCTCATCTCTCAACCATCATGTGCAGTTATGCATTGTGCAATCCTCCCCTTCCTTTTCAGTTCTGGCTTGTTTAATAAAAGAGTTCTTTCAAACCGTGTTTTTCCACAATACGTAGGTATATAAATATTACTTTCTCACATTCTGTACTTATTATTGCATTCCATTTCAGAAATATTTCTGGAGGTGTCTCCAAAAGACAGTGAAATAATACACGGTTTCATTAATTATAATAAATTGAACTCCCTGCATGTATTGAATAGAGTCCTGTAATTTTTTTTCATTAATTATTGATAATTGTATCTAATTGCATCTATTATTTATGCAAACATCCCAAGGCCTCGCACATAAATAAATCCCATTCACTTGAAGAGAAGTTACTCATATCCTGCAGTAGAAAGACTGCTGTTTACATTGTACTGCAGATTTTTCTTCAAGAAGTCAAGGGTATTTGTACTTCTTTAACATAAAGCCAAGAAATTCACCTACATACCTGAGAAATGTGCACAGACACATATCACAAATGGAAGAACTAGAAGTGCTGAAACAAAAATAAATTGTTTCAAGACAGTGCTCCATACTTTTACTTGTGCTTGGGAGGAGCATACAGCTTCAAAGATGAAAAAGTGTGAAAATACATGAGGACCTCTGAGCATCACTCTGCAAATCCTTTCCTAAAACTATTCTTTGCCTCACTTATAAAATGTTAAAATTAATTAGCTGGATAAGGCGTTGATTCTCCTGCATATTATGTTAGAAATTATTTTTATTATTCCAATTTACATCTGAGGCGACCTTCCATTTTTTACCAACACCTGGTCAATGAGGTACGAGACAACAAGGCACTGCAACAGTGTAAAGGTACATGTGTTGGCATGCATGATAGAACATTAATACATTAGAAATAATGTTAATTTATTACTGACAATATAAAGCCAGGTTCTTAGGCCTTTTCTCTACTCATTTGGGAAAGCATCTAACTCTGAAATTATGTTTAATGGCTACAATAGGTGAAGACTTTAGATGTATTCTCAACAGAAAATAGAGTTCAGCAGTAAAGGATAAAGGATTATACATATGAATATATTTGTATATAATAAGAGGTTGTTATAGTTTCAAAATCTTTCAGGGAATTTTTCTCTCCCTTGCCAACACAGGGAGTCTGGGGAGCCAGGATGGGTGGCAGGGGAGTGGTTTGATTGCTCTGCGTTCCAGTTTGATGGCTGGACGTAGGGGAGGAGAGAGAGGGGGGAGAGGTTTCTTCCAGTTGGCACCACTTCTGCTCGGTGTCTGTTGTGAGTGGGAGCCACTGTTTTTGCTGGGCTGGTGGAGGCATCTTGGAGCGAGCTCCCTTGACTCATCCCCCAACTCCATGCACCCTGTGCTATCCTTCAGAGAGACAGCGATCATCAGTGCCTGGATTTGCTGCAGACTCCTTGGGGGCCGATGTCACCTGCAGAGGAGCTGCTACCCTACTCCCCACCACACCGCCCCCTCCAATGGTTTTGGACAAAAGGACGAGGAGAGAGTGCCCTGCCACCTCCCAGAGTGTAACATCCCGTCCGGCTGTCTATAAATATAACTGCACCAAAAGGAGCAGGGATAGAACTTAATTTCTTTAAAGATTTTGGTTACGATGTTGTTGTGTGTCCTGTTCTGGTTTTGAACATGTGTATATATATATTTGTAGTTAAGAACTGTTATCCTTCTCTATAAATTTTTTTCCTGATTAAAGTCTCTTAACTTCAAAGCTTGTGGTGGTTTTTTGGAAAGAGGCCTCTTATCTAGTTCAGATACACATCTTAGTTTTCCTTTAAACTGAGACAGAGGTACACATATCATTTGACCAATCACTTTGCTGAAGTCTTTCATCATTTTTCTCCATCTTTATTCTATACTTTAATTAGCTAGCTCTAGAGATAGAAACCATGTCAACGACCAGAGAGGACTGCATATATTAAAGGTGCTTTTGAAATCTCAGAAAGGATTAAGTATGCTTTTAACATTCTTACTATCAAAAAGTATTCATTTAATTTTAAACAGTAATAGGTGAATATTTCCATATACAGGCAACAGATGACTATGAATCTAGAGCAGAAGAGGAATCCTGAATTCATGTTTCCTGAACAGTTGGCAATCACAGGTTTTGAATTTTAATATTTGAGTGGTCAATTTCTTCTTAGTTATAGTTTGCTCTTGATTAAACCTCCTGTCTGGTGTGTAGATTTGTGTGCACTAAACTGGAAAACAATTTCAAAGACAGATGTTCCTTTTCTTTCACCCACCATGAAATTCTTCCATATGGAGAAGGTCAGTCAGAAGCCTATCCACCATATAAAAGTCACTGGATTTTGAAAAGCAGAGGTAAAACAGTATTGTAATAATGCCTAGAGGTAGCTTTGGCTCCTTGCAAGGGGGGAATTTCACCAACAAATCTTTATATATCTTGCTTCACTGATAAATTGGAATGCGCTGCCTAGGGAGGTGGTCGAGTCACCATCCCTGGAGGTGTTCAAAGAAAATTTGGATGAGGCACTTAGTGACATGGTGTAGTTGACAAGTAGGAGTAGGAGTAGGTGTAAGTGTAGGTGTTGGGTCATAGGTTGGACTCGATGATCTCAAAGGTCTTTTCCAACCTTATGATACTGTGATACTGTGATACTTTGAAATTAATATTGAGACTGAGTTTATTTTGTACGAGGAATAGGTAATAGTTATAGTGCTGAGTGAGGTATTTTCAGCATCTTTGGACTGGAATTAGCGTTCCCCAAGTAGATGTGAAATACATAGCAAATTTCACAAGCTTCTTACATTGTCTCGTAAATTCTCCCTTACTCAAAGTAAAAATTTATTTGAGTGATTTCGGGTAGCTTAACAGAGAGCTCTAGCCTCCTACTTAATATCTGTAATATCTGTGTTAACATCATCATCCATCAAGTTTAGGAAATCATTATTTTGCAAAGTGATGCTTTCTTTTTGTGGATAATAAGAGTATCTGCTGGCTGGGATAATAAAGTTTTATTAGGAGGAATAAGATAAAATTATTTTTTATCAGAACACTCAGTAATTATTCCATTTAGCTTGATTCTAGTCAGTTTAAATTCAAACTGCTAGATAGTTCCCAATTCAATGGTGCTGAATCAAACCTGTAAGAACTCTTTACAAAAAGTGTCTTAGTCATTTACTCGTACATATTCAGAAAATAAATTATTTGAAATAATTTCCCCACCCAGATCTCATCACTGTCTACCTTGGATTTATGCAGCAACTGATAGTAAAGTGTGAAAGCAATTGGAGGCTGACCAAAGGCTACCTTTACTCTACAGTCTTGTCTTAACTGTTTGGTGACAGCCTGTTATATAGTTGTTTTGCTGGTATATTTCCTGCTGATATCAGAGTATCCAAAAACTATATTATTAAATGTGGGGCACAAGGGCTTTTCCCTGAAAAGGACCTACATGTCCTCCTGATAGGAGCTGAACACTGAATTGAAAGAAATGATCACCAGCATGAAAAATATGCCATATCCTTTGTCTACCTAGATTCTGCAGTGCAAATCACTGCTGCAGCCATGTGCAATGCTACCATACTCCAGAAGGTGCCCTTTCGACATCCATGAGTGACGGAAACGCTGAGCGAAAGATCCACCAACCAGCCAATTCTTCTGCTTCATGCCTTGGGTGCCCAGTCGTAGTGAGCAGGAGGGTGCTGCTGCGAGACCGTTCCTTCGTATCTTCTTGATGCAAAGAAGCACTTGACCACATCAGTCTCCAGCTAAAATTGTCCAAATCGGTCAACGGGGGTTCTTGACAAAAAAATCCACGCACCCACATAGACTATTACTATGCGGTAAGGACCTGAGAGCACGGTTCCACCCTTGGAATCTGTAAGCAACTAATAATTAGACTTCCAGGTAATACTGACTCTTTACGGGTTTCTCAATTTGGAAGAGTGTAACTAACCAGTAAATGATCCACTGTGGTCTTGGAAAGCAAACTGAATCGACATGTAGAGGATTTAGTCTATTTCCATAAATATATTTAAAAACAAAATTGACAGGAGTTTTCAAGCGGGTCTTGAGTGAAAAAAGGTTTTGAAGGCCTGCACAATGTCTCCAGCTGATATCTTCTCCATATGTGCCTGAACTGCACACCAGCCAAAAAGCTCTCTGAGAGCTCATGCTGCTCTGACGGAATCTCACAATGCACCGCTCAACTGGATGGAGAGCACAGCTAAAATTCCTGGCTAGGAAATACATCACTTAAAAACAAACGAGGTCCAGGAAAAAAGTCATGGAAAACATTGAAAACAGTAACATGGCAATGTGAGATCTCAGCAAATGTTTTTTTTTGAAAAAGTGAAAAAAAGCTGAAAGTCAGCCTGATTGAGTGTGTCATGCTTTCTTATCAGAAGTAATTTTTTCTGCCCATTTATGTGAAAAAACATCACTAAAAAAATACAAAGACCTGCTCTTGTTGAGCTGAATTGCTAAATCAACTGTAAATTAAGCACTGAAGCATACTCCCAAGCCAGGATCCCACCAACGTTGTATAGGTACCATAGTCCTACTGAACTGGGCATTTCAGATCAAGGGAACTTTACTTAACTGGGTTGCTAATGGTTCCCTTATCCCATGATGAGAATTTACAATTACTTACTTATAATTCATGCATTTAAAAGAAAAAATAGCCTTGGGAGGCTCATTACCGCATACAACTTAATTCACTGTAAACTCCACATTCCTTTATTTAGTAAGAGTAACCTCAGAACAGAACCCGCAAAAAGCACCAGAGAAGTACATATGTCTAAAACAATTAAATGTCTAAAACATTTCTTTCCCCATGCCCAGCTTTTTTCTCCATTCTTTAAAGCTGCTCTGTTTTTCACAGACTGTTACTCTGGCAAGCCAAAGGACCCTTCACTGACTTGTGCAGAGCTATTCCCCTCATCCCACTAGGAACTCGGGTTTGTGTCTGTAAGTCCCAAGGGAGCAACTGCTTGTGCCTCTGGCATAGACTTGCCTTCTATGTCCCCCTGAGTCTGTTTGTCCACCTGCTGGTGTGAACAAGAAGGCAACAGGAAGGACAATGTAAAGGAAACACTCTGCTCTGCACTTTACCAGGATTTTCCTAATCTTTAACAGGGACGTGGTCCTACCTGATGTGAGACTTTAGACAAGCCTTTGTTTAGCCTGAAGAGCTGTAGCTTAGATATTTGGACCTTGGACGTCTTGCAGGTGGGGTCATTTCGCAATTGAATTCTGTGGGAACTGTGTGAGCCTGGCAGTTCTGTGGGCTCATCCATCCTATGCTAGTGATTTCGCAGGACTGACCAGCATAACCCAGCCTATTCCCAAAAATATGATGAATATGTATGTCTTTTGGCAATAAATATTGACCTGTCTCTTGTTCGGTGCACAGGATTTTCGGAACTATCCACCTGTCGCCCACCAGCGTAATAAACATACCTGACTTCATAACTCTCTGAGTTGGGGGGGGGTTATTCCACACGTCATACCAAGGGATCACAGCCCCATGGGTTGTGCTTTCAGACGGTGCCAGGAGTAGCACGTCCCCTCCTCACACCCAGAGCCAGTCCTCCAAGTCTCTCAGCACCTCCCAAATTGCTGTGCATGCTGCAGGAAGCGGAGGGAGGCGTTGATAAAATACAAGTATTAATTGTTGTGTGCAAGATTTACTTAGCTCCTTCCAAACCTGAGCACCTGAGATCAAAGGAGATCACCATATTGAGCTGCTCAAGGAGGGAGAAATAGCTGGGTGTGCTGTATGGGTTAGTTGGGATGGGTCTAGGCTTTTGTCTCCAGCAGCCAAAGACTCCTGCGCCGTTCCTCCAGCTCTGAAGAAAACTAACATTGTTTAGCCCATGTTGAAGCAAGCACAAGCTAAGAAGTGTGGATTAACATGCCCATATCATGCAGCAGAATGTGATAGTGCAGAAATCCTGCACTATTGCTGATCCAACAAGGCAGAACAGCTGAGAAGTCCCTCCACAAATCTTGCTAGCTTGGGAGCACTTCCAAATAAAAACACCTAGGCAGATCTCAGGGCTGAACTGGCTCACATGAAGAGCAATCCCCAGCTCTTCCACTTTATATTGCTGCTTTTCCCTTCTATTCATCTATTTTAAGTTAACATTAAATGAGAACAGCAGACAATATGAAAGGGCAATCTAACCAATCAAACTGCTGCCTAGGAAATACATAAAGACATGTTGCATTAACAAACTGGTCACGTAGCCCTAAAAGTAAGAAATGAGCACCACCAAATCTATTTTATCGTCTTTTAGGAAAAATGAGATTTTCCTTTTTGCTTGCTAATTTATTCTGAACGCTACACCATGCAGCTGTATTTAAACCAGATGCAGGTTGCTGGGGTTTTTTTCTTTTTGTGTTTGTTGTTTCTCTGCTGTGCCTAGCTAACAGGAGTTGCTTTTGTTACGAATTTTTGTTTCAATACATCTAAAGATCAGATGTCATCTAATTCCTTAATCCAAAAATCTCTCAGGTTTATCAGGATCTCTTCTTACCTTATCAGATTAAATCTGGAATAATTTTTCATGAAGACAGCCATTGTAAGTAATACCACCATCCTAAAACAGATCTGCTATGTCTTAAAGGCATAGCTTAAAGGTTATGGGACTTGGGGCCTTATCACTTTTTCTGACAGTCTCTCACTGCACCTTCTTCCAAAGGAGTGATTTGAAATTAAATGATTTTGCTGGATTCAGCTGACAGCCACGACTTTTTCTAGCAAATGAAGGGTGACCCAGGTGAGAGGTGTAAGACACGGGACTATGGTGGAGGCAGCTATAGACGTAAGGCCAGGACACAGAAGGCAATTGTCTCCTACAGCAATTGCCCAGGATTCACTCCAGGGCAAGCTGCACTCAGCCTGTGTGCGTGGAGGTGCGAGCACAGTGGGAAAGACTACACTGTCACAAGTATGGATTCCCTGAGCCTGGGGACCCCTGGCGACACTTCCAGAGGATCAGAAAGAAACACACTGAAGTTCCCACAAGCACTGGCAGAAACTAGTCAAAAATATTTGTCATGGAAAATTCTGAGAAGAAAACATTTCCAGCTTTGGCTTTGGGGTTTATTTGGATCACAGTGTTTTAAAACATGGAGACCTTGGGCATTTTTAGAAAAAAAAAAAAAAAAAAAAAAAAAAAAAAAAAATCTTTGTGAGTTTGAAAAGCAATAAAAATCTTAAAAAATTACCTTTCCAAAGCAAAGTCATTTTTCGTCCTTAAAAATATCTGACTGAAAGATATTATGAGTATCTTTATTCCTCTTCCCCAAGTGAAAGAAACAGTGGCCGCCTGCACAGACCCCTCCCTTCAACAGTGGGTTGGCGCAAGAAGGAGGGTCTGAATGGGAGTGGATATGAGCATGGGTAAAAACAATGACATGAAAAATGAGATGTTTAGTCAGGGAAGGAGGCTGCAGAGTATTTTAGAAATACTGTTGTGTACTTTCCTGCTCTTATACTTCCCTATGCATGCATTATTGACCACTGACCAAACGAACTGGCACAGAGCAGCTGTTCCCATACTCTTATTCACAAGGAATCATTCTGCCACCTATACAGAAAACATCACTGACTCCACTCTAAAGGCCGTGTGGATTTCTGTCTGATGCTTTACCCCTTCTTCAAATAACCATAGAGAAGTATTAGGTGAGAGCACCCAAGGCGTCAGAAGCTCCAACACTGATATACACAGATGCAGCATCGTCAATTTTGTGTCACAGGTACATAAAACCATTGCCAACAGAACAGAAATGAAGACCCTTCAGGCTCTCCTCTCTGAACCATCAGTCTTCAGCCTTGCATCACAGAAGAACTCTTCAGGAGAGACAGGCGAGAGGGAAGGGGTGGAGGGGTGGCCCTGTACACCAAGGAAACCCTTGATGCTGTAGAACTTGAGATCGGGGACGATCAGATTGAGAGTCTATGGGTAAGAGTAAGAGGGGCAAGCAAGACTGACATCCTGGTTGGAGTGTGTTACAGACCGCCCAACCAGGAGAAAGAGGTGGATCTTTTGTTGTTTAAGCAACTGGAAGTTGCCTCAAGATCGTCTGCCCTTGTTCTTCTTTAATCTCCCAGATATCTGCTGGGAACTTAACACACCTGAGAGGAGGCAGTCCAGAAGGTTCTTGGAGTGTATTGGGGACTGCTTCTTGTCACAGCTGGTGAGTGAGCCTACCAGGGGTGAGGCTGTCCTTGACCTCCTGTTTACAAATAAAGAAGGGCTGGTGGGTGATGTTGCGGTCGGAGGCTGTCTGGGCTGCAGTGACCACGAGACAATTGAGTTTTCCATTAACAATGGAACAAGGAAGAGCAAAAACAGGACAACCATGTTGGACTTTCGACGTGCTGATTTTAAGTTATATAAGGAACTAGTAAGGAGAGTACCCTGGGAGATAGTTCTTAAAAGCAAGGGGGTCCAGGAAGGCTGGACGTACTTTAAGAATGAAGTCTTCAAGGCACAGGAGCAGGCTATCCCGATGTGCTCTAAGATGAGCCGCAGGGGCAGACGGCCGGTCTGGATGAGTAAGGAGCTTCTGAAGGAGCTCAGTGAGAAAAAGAGGGTGTATCACCTTTGGAAAAAAGGGCAGGTGAGTCAGGTTGTGTTCAAAAATATTGTCAAGCTGTGTAGAAAGAAAATTAGGGAGGCAAAAGCCCAGCTGGAGCTTAAATTGGCCACTTGTGTTAAGGACAACAAGAAGAGCTTTTTCAAATATATTAATGGCAGAAAAAAGGGCAGCAACAAACTTCAATCCTTATCGATCACTGAGGGAAATATAGTAACTAAAGATGAGGAAAAGGCTGAGGTGCTTAATGCCTTCTTCACCTTGGTTTTCAACAGTAAGGCAGATTGTTCACTGGGCAACTGGTCTACTGAAGCGGTGGATAGGGGCAGGGTGCAATACACCCCCCCTGTCATACAGGAGGAAGAAGTTAGAGACCTGCTGAGCCACTTGGATCCTCATAAGTCTATGGGGCCTGATGGGATCCACCCTAGGGTGATGAGAGAGCTGGCAGATGAGCTTGCCAAGCCGCTTTCCATCATTTATCAGCAGTCCTGGCTCACTGGAGAGGTCCCAGAAGACTGGAAGTTGGCCAATGTGACACCCATCCACAAGAAGGGCCGTAGGGATGATCCAGGTAATTACAGACCTGTCAGCCTGACCTCGGTTCCAGGCAAAATTATGGAACAGATAATCCTGGGTGCAATCACGCGGCACCTGCGGAATGAGGGAGAGATCAGGCCCAGCCAGCATGGATTTAGGAGGGGCAGGTCCTGCCTGACCAACCTGATTTCTTTTTACGACCATGTGACTCGCCTAGTGGATGAGAGGAAGGCTGTGGATGTGGTGTTCCTGAACTTCAGCAAGGCCTTTGATACTGTCTTCCATAGTAGACTACTGGACAAGCTGGCAGCCTGTGGCTTGGATGGGAATGTTCTGTGCTGGGTTAGGAATTGGTTGGATGGCCAAACCCAAAGGGTGGTAGTGAATGGTGTCCCATCCAGTTGGCGGCCGGTCACTAGTGGCGTCCCCCAGGGTTCGGTGCTGGGCCCGGTCCATCTTTATTGATGATCTGGATGAGGGGATTGAGTCCTTCATCAGCAAGTTCGCAGATGACACCAAGCTGGGAGGAAGTGTTGATCTGCTAGAAGACAGGAGGGCCCTACAGAGGGACCTTGACAGGCTGGAGAGATGGGCTGACTCCAATAGCATGAGGTTTAACAAGTCCAAATGCCGGGTCCTACACTTTGGACACAACAACCCCATGCAGAGCTCTAGACTGGGTGCAGAGTGGCTGGAGAGTAGTCAGGTGGAAAGGGACTTGGGAGTGCTGGTGGACAGGAAACTCAACATGAGCCAGCAGTGCGCTAAAGCGGCAAAGAAGGCCAATGGTATCTTGGCCTGCATCAGGAACAGTGTGGCCAGCAGGACTAGAGAGGTCATCATCCCCTTAGACTCGGCACTGGTCAGGCCGCACCTTGAGTGCTGTGTCCAGTTCTGGGCCCCTCAGTTTAAGAAGGATGTTGAGATGCTGGAGTGCGTCCAAAGCAGAGCAACGAGGATGGTGAAGGGGCTGGGGCACAAGCCCTACGAGGAGCGACTGAGGGAGCTGGGATTTTTTAGCCTGGAGAAGAGGAGGCTCAGGGGAGACCTTATTGCTCTCTACAACTACCTCAAAGGAGGTTGTGGTGAGGCAGGAGTTGGACTCTTCTCGCAGGTGACCAGTGACAGAACAAGAGGACATGGTCTCAAGCTTTGCCAAGGGAGGTTTAGGATTGACATTAGGAATAAATTCTTCACTGAGAGAGTAATTGTTCATTGGAATGCGCTGCCTAGGGAGGTGGTCGAGTCACCATCCCTGGAGGTGTTCAAAGAAAATTTGGATGAGGCACTTAGTGACGTGGTGTAGTTGACAAGTAGGAGTAGGAGTAGGTGTAGGTGTTGGGTCATAGGTTGGACTCGATGATCTCAAAGGTCTTTTCCAACCTTATGATACTGTGATACTGTGATAACTGCATGCCCTAGCATTCTTCTTCCTATTGCCTACTTGCAACTCCAGCACAGGAATGGCAACGACGAAGTTGTACAAGAGATGGCAGCCCACACTGTATGCCAGTTTTGAGTGACAGTAGTACCTAGAAGCTGACTCCACAGGTGATAGTGCACTTAATACTGGATTTAGAAAGGGTCATAGGCAAGTGGTCACTATCTGTGACATTTCACACATTGTTAGTTTTTAATGGCCCTGAATTCTTTTAATCCTTTCTACTTGATTTCTCTGCAAAAAGTTCTCAGGTTTTTAATTTACAGCTCTAGATGCAATTTGTTCTGGAAGATACAAGTTTTCTACTGATAACTAAAGAATGTATTTAAACTCTGAAAAAAAATTAATAAGAAAATGGATTACATATACATTTGAAGTTTCAATTAATTTCATTAATTTTGAGTTTCATTAACAATGGATAACTTTAATTCACTGTTCCTGTATCATTATGAAATTAAGTTTACTGCTCTCTCAACTGAAAAACACCCTCTGAACAAAAGTAATAAAATATTTGACGCTAAGAGTCAGGAGCAGAATATCTCACAACAGCTAGAAAATCAAAGCTAAAGCATGCAGCATTATATACTCCACCTTTTCCCCCGTCAGTGCACATTTATGACTCCCTCATACTATATGGCCTTACACGTGCCAAAGAGTAGCCTGTGCCTCTCTGTGGATGCCATACTGCTAGGCACTGCAAACAGCCATGCGACTAAGCAAGCAATGTAGTGGTTGGAGAAAGGCAAAAGGAAAGCAGAACTAAGATTGTAAGAACTGAGCCAAAGAGGACGGCAGCTGTTATTTGGTTATTTGCATTAGATATGTTATGTAACCAGCAGATCTTTTTCCAGCTTAACATAATTATGAACTTGCAGAAGTTATTGTTGGTTTTAATGGTCTGAGGATGTCTTTAATACTATTAGCAGGATAGCTCCAGTCTTTAAAAAGGAATTTAAGATTGTGAAATGTTGCATGACTGTGGGAGTGAATATACTGTGGTTCTGCAACTGGAACTCACAGAAAAGAGTTCAACAATGGTGAATTTTACTATATTATAATTAAATTATCAGTAGAAAAATACAACCATCCCAATGGAGGCTCCATGATTTGCAGCAGATGGTGATGTAACTCTGAAACCTTATTAGAGTCATAAAATACTATGATATTTAGGTCATTTACAAATCATGAAAGGGCTCAGATTAAGTGTTATAATTTTGTGAATTGCTTCTGATCATATTTTAATCATTATAAATGTTTCCAAGTAATCAAAAGAAAAGAAAAGCATAATCACTTGGTTTCATTTATAAGTGATTTGGGACACAAGTTTAATAAAGTTATCACCACTGGAAAAATATTTTGCTATTCTAGCTAAGTATACAGAGTAACAACAGCACTGGTAGTTGAGACATCAAGGTATGAACTACCTGTACTTAATTTAACAGGGTTTTTTTGTTTGAATTATGGTATTTGGATGTCGTGACTGAACTGAACAATTCTAACGCAAATTCCCAATGAACTCTGCCTGATTCCTCCCATCAGCTGCCAGACTCCACATCTAGCTCATACCCACTAGCTCAACGTGGTGAGAACAGCTGCCTCAGGTTAGGCAGGTCAGTTGGTTTATTCCTCTTTTAGAAAAGCTGTTAAATCAGTTCAGTTCCTTCAAAATGTCGTCTGAATGAGGTACTGTCTTTTAAAGTTGCCATAGTATCGTACTGAGAAGAAAGAAGTTTGGTCATAATGGCTATCGGAAACTCAAAAAAAGCCTGCAGTGACAATTTTGATAGAAAATGAAGCCACTTTCTGGCACAAGAAAGAAAAATTGTTCTGGGAAAAGTGAACACAAGACATTTACACATGTGCCCTTCCAGAGATTAAGTGAGGAGTTTTAATGAAGTTTAGTTTCGAATACTCCAAATTTCCCAAGGGACGGGTGGAACAACGAATGTGTTCAGTTCAAATCTGTACAGGCATAGGGAAGAGAAGAATGCTTTTTACCAAATGAATGAAGCACATTTTGAAACTTCTTTCCAGTTTCAGTTGATAATTATAATCAGTTTGCTGTGCTTGAGACTATCAGAGGCCTTTGCAACTCATAATCTGTCCTGGTGTGCTTTATCACTTAGACAATCCGCTCGTAGCTCATTTGTCTATTTCTTTCATGTGCTATATAGTTTACATATAAGATTGTTTTCCCAATCCCATCTGTATATTTTTACTGTAAACTCTCTCCTATTTAAAGACCACCTGGACTTTACCAACCACAATTTTGTGGAGCTGTTTCTTAAAGAAAAAAACCCCTGTTTATCTTGTGTAAGTCTGTAAGCATAGCTGTACATGTGTTTTCCAACCTGTGAAAGCCTGAAGACGGCTCATCACTGTTACAAGTGTAATTAAGAAGGCATCCTTTCCCTACAATGGAAAACTGTCACTATGCAATGATTCAAAGCTCATTTGCTTCTTTTTTGGGCTTTTGGATTTGCAGTCCTTGGAGGCTGAAGCTAGAAAAGGCTTGCTGTTTACTGTGTTAAAATATCAAGTAAATAAACTCAGAGAATTGTTATCCCGGTGGCAGAGCAGAGATGATGAAGGGCACGAGGGGCTGTCAGGGGAGGCATGGCTATTGTGGAGGACACACCTTTCTCAGCACAACTACCCTCTGCACTGGCTCTGGACTGAGCAAAGCAGAGACTATCTGCAGCAGGGGGCTAAAGCATCCCTAGCCTCCACCCTGCCTGGTTCACCTGCACAAGGTTCTACCACAAAACAAATTTGAGGTCTGTGGGTGAAGCCATCATCACAACATCTGCAGCAAACCTGGCCTACCAAGGGCTTTCTCTTCCTACTCCGTCCTCCTCCTGGTATGCCCTGACATTTGGAGCTTCGCGTGGGCTCCAGACACATGCCCCAGGGTCACAGAGGAGAATGTGGAAGAGCGTGGGGCATAATCCTAGCTCTCCTAAAACCCAGGCTGATGTCCATCCTTCTGCTCATAACATTAAGAGGCAGTGGCGAAATCTACTGATCTGCTGCTAATCTCAGAAAAGCCTCTTCCAAACCACACAATACTGGCTCAATTCACTAAAATCTTCCAGCCCAGCAAGAGTGGGGCTTCTCCAGGCACCATTTACAGTCACAAACTGTGCGGTTTCCTGTAGGTGGAGGCATACTCAAACACTTGGCTCAGCATCATGCGTTTCTGGTCTTCCCAAGATCTCGCAGTAACAGCCTTAGAAAATGGAGAGCACCCGGCCCTATGATGTAACTCTGCTGGCCGAGGGGGACAGGCACACTTACACAGACATGCTCAAAATCCTTTATAGGGTGCACGAAGTCTCTCTTGTAGTTTCTTAAGCTTTTATGTCAAACATAGAAACTATAATGTCTCTCCATGCTTGCAATGACAAAAGATCAGAAGTCACACACAGATTCTTGGACAGAAGGTGAATTCATGTCGTGTTGCCAATCTCATTAGAAAAAAAGTAATAAGTATTCCAAGACTTCTGCAGACCCTGTAGACTTTCTCCAATAGTCTTGCTTTCTGTTACAGCTCAACTGAACTTCCCTGCTCAAAGGTCACAGAAGGAATTCTGTGAAAGAACTGGAATTCAAAACCAGGTTTCTTAAGTTTCAAACTTACTTTAATTTTATAATTAATTCATTCTATTTAGCAAAAAATGTTAAGCATCTTATTTTATTATTTGAAGTAGGGCCTCCTGGTTTTTATATTTCATCACAGGCATCAGTTACATAAATACTTTCTGCATGTGACTAATCCTACACAGTGCCTGAAGTCAGACTACTAAAACACATGTCTGAAAGATCAGGGCCTAGATTGCTTTTCAGTCATTCTTGTAAGACATTATTTAGCTTCTGAAGAGCTAAGCACATCAGAAGGTTTTTAGGAGGAAGCCTAGATCCTGGACATGTACCTGCCCTCTCTTCTTTACAAAGGCTCTCAACATGTACTGTTAAGGCAATGGTATATTAGCCCCAAAGAAACTGAATGTCAATCATCAAAAACATGAACGTATGAATTGGTGATATCACAAAATATCAACCGAAAAATGTAAATTCCTCTTTGCATCCGCTACTAAAATATACCACTCTTTGCAGCTGTTATAATTTGCTACACTTGCTAGATTAGGTTGAGAAGGAAGACTCTCATGGGAGTGCAAATCACCTGCAACCAAATCAACAGAATGAGTACACAACAGCAAGATTTTATTATGACACAAATTTTCATCAGAAATAAAAAGGAAGGAATAACCGCTACAAACCAGCAGACTGGATCAAAACCAAGTAATTTTTGAGATGGTTTCACATCTAGCCATCTGCGGTCCTGTACTGCCATCTGCAGCCTCCTGGTATTAGTTGGATTTCTAAATCATCAGGCTCGTATAGACCTTAGCAACTGCATGGTTCCTGTAAAGATTAGTCATGCTCAGTGGCAGGCAGATGGCTTTTACTACAAATACTATCATATTAAAATAATCAAAATATTCCTCTTTTTCCAGATGATTTTTGTTCTTTTTCCAGTGTTTAGTATTCTATTTTATCTCACTTCTCTGTTTTCTTTGCTACTTGAATGTCAGACCCAAAGCGAACCCAGAAAGTTTTGAATGTGCTGATAAAGAATAGTGTTTTAGAAGTCTCACTGAATGTCTTTACTACCTACAGAATTTGGTTTTTAATTTGTGTCATGTTTACAGCATTAAAACTAGTTCTAACAGAATGTATCCCCTAACTTCTGTAGCCAGAGAAATATAAACACCTTTTCTTGCATGCAGAAGTTGCCTGGACTCTAAAAAAGCATGTTAGAGTGTAGATGCCTGTCTCTGTTCCAGGTTACAGAAGCAGACCTGCTGAAATGACACCTGGCTGTCACCCAAGCAGGTAACTGGCACATGGCTGAATGCAACAAGGTACAATGGCTTAGCAAGCTATCACACATCAGTGGTGAGGAAACACAGGTGACCATGCTCCTCCATGAAACTTCTCCCAGACTGCAAGGTAAAACAACAACCCTTAAGTGTTGTTGAAACCAATTACTTTAACGCAGGTATGCTCCAAGTGATGCATCCTAGCCATGCACCCCATCTCCTCTGACACGCAGTAATTCAGTAAGCTGTGGTAACTTGTTCACGACTGATGCCTTTGGTTCTTTTTGAACTAATTTCTCTCTGCTGATGACTGTAAAGCAAAGAATTATCACAGCATTTACAGGAAAAACGTCACTGCTAGACCAGGAATGCTAAAAGGTAATCATCATGATCTTTTCCCAGTTAAAGAAAAAGTCTTGCATTAAGAAGAAAAGACAGGCATGAAAAAGTGGAAAGAACCGACTGTTTTACCATAAGATAAATTGAGAATATCCACTGGCTGTCAAAGAGCAAATAAGGCATCTCAGAACATCAAATCTATGCTGAAGGGAGCAGATCAGCTGGACCATTTACCATAATCTGTCTAAGACAAGGCATAACTCAAGTGTAAGTCAGTCCTGCCAGAAGCTAAGTGACTAACAGGTGGCTTGGCACTGGTTTTGCATGTCTTGTTCCTCTGTTTCTAGGAGGTGACACATCCGTCAGTGTACATTGATCACAGCAGATACACACGCTGCAAAACAGCCTCTGCTCTTGAAGAAGTGTGAGGCACTGAGTGCAGAACATCCCAGCAGCACTGGGAAAACCAAGTTTGTGGAGAACAGGGCTGTCTGAGCAGACCACTCTTTCCCAAATCAGAGATAAGCATGCTGTTGGGAGTTTCTTGGGAGCCAGAGGTGTACTGGCTGTTAGAAAGGTAAGATGTCACATATTATCAGCAGTATCTCACCTTTGTGTAAGTCAGCAGCTCTCACTGTGTTCAGAAGACAGCAGGGTAAAGAGCTGTGAGCTGCCGTCCTGCACAGATCTTTTCTTAGGCTGCTGCAGCACCAAGCTCCTGGCCCTGTCTCTGCCCTGTTGCCTTGGTATTTCAAATCCAACCACGCATTGCCTTCAGAACTCACACTTCTGGCACTAACTCCTGTTCTACAGCAAATACTCAAAGTTTCAAAGTAAATTATTTCAATGTTGCTAGCATAATATAAAGATTTGGCAGGCTTTGATCTGAAATAAAGAAGGAGTCTGAAAAGATCCATAATCTCAAGAAAGTTATTCAGGGCTATTGACATTTTCTGAAAGATTTATACTCTCTCTAGCAACCCATGGGCCAGATCCTGCTTCAGACACTTGCAGCTACCACCCTCAGGGTGCACATAGAGAATAACTACTTGGTCAGCTTTATCTTAAGAGCCAATGCTTCTCCCAGGACCTGATAAATCAGAGTGCTTAGGAGGCAGGAGTTGAGCTAGAGGCGTGTCTCACACAGGCATGTGGCCAGAGAATACATTGTACTGAGGAAATCAACAAGGATTCCAAAACTGGGATACAGCCCTACAGCTGAAAAGGTTAAGTACCCTGAACTGAGCACTTGCAGTTCCACAGATACAAATGAGACACACAAAAAAAGTACATTTAATTGCTGAAGCAAAGATCTTATGGAATGCATGTGGAAATTTTAAACTGTATCAGAGGGATCAAATAGGGAAGCAGGGAGAGAAAGTGACCCATGACTTGTCTAATACATAATGCTCTTACTACACAAATTGCTTCAAGAAAATGGTATGTAATAGTACAACTAATCCCTACTGCCAGTGTGTGTCCTTGCAAGTGTTAGCATAGCAAATGGTAGCCAAAATCTAAAGATCAAGGACACATCAATATTAAAATCTATTTTTAAAAGAGGTAAATTATACTCCCTAACATGTTTTTTGTCTTTGATATGTTGTTCTGTGTGAAGGAGTCACCGCAAGGAGAAAGGAGATTTATGTCTACATGGAAAAAAATGCAAATCGTAGAGGTAAATGAAGTCATTATATTACAAGACATATAAGAGTTAAAAATCATACTTCATGAACCACTGTGCAGGACTGTGGTTGAATTTTCATGTAGCCAGACTGACATCTTGTGGCTTGTGCGGAACATTTAAGCATGCACCTGGAGGGAATTAACTTGTAAATTATTACGACTTTGTAAGATATACCCTTTTATTCAGCAGAACAGTTGTGGCTCCCCCAGTGTATTAGAGGTTGAACTCATGAAGTTTATCTAGATACTCCCATTTCAGTTTCTACTTTTGCATATACTTGTTTGTCCTGTCTCCAATTGTAAGTCTCATTCTAATGGTAGAGCTGCATTTAAAGTCAGTCACTGAAAATTAATTATTTAAGAGTAAAAACTGTAACATTTTCTCAGCACTCAGGTACTTTTACAGATTACTAGCAAATGTGTGTCCTTGTTACTTTAATTGATTTTTGATGTCAGCGTGAAACACAAAAAAGGCCCTTACAACAGCGGTACCTGCTTATGAAAGAACATGAATATAGTTTGACTCAAATAATATCCGAAGATCTGAATAATCTTCACTTCTCCAGTCTTAACTAGACACCATCACACACCAGTTTTAATCCACCCTGACTGCCAAGAGCATAAGTTCTTCTCTCTTTTTCTGCCTGTAAGGCAAAGAGAGTGGGGAGATAAAGGACAATGTTGGAGCAAGAGCAAGGAAGGATTGCTGAGGATGTGTAGAAGAAAAGCTAGATAAAAAACTATGTGCAGGAGAGTCGAAGGGCATATCCATATTGTGCCATGGTAGCTGGCCCAGATCTTCAAGTTACTGGTAGCCAAGTCAGCACCACATGAAGTCTTCTAACCCTGCTGACTTCGGCGCTTGGGAGTCCAAGCACAGCAGTGAGCTCACCCGCTGCTTTGGTTTGCAGCTCTGTCCGTTCCCTCCAGCCACCCAACACTGGGGGTCTCAAGACGAGCTCTGTGATCTTTGCACTATGCTCCACTCCATAGCCTAGGCTTACTCCAAGCCATGATTACAAGTCTCCTATATCAAGCCCAGTAGATCTCTTCAAACGGCAAGGAAAAGTCAGCAGGTGAGCTGAAATAAAACAGGGTGAAAACAGAAAGCGAGAAAGACAAAACCTTTCAGAACAAAATCTAGCTATGCTCTACTGTCTACTTTTCATCTCTCCATGGAGGAAAATTGCCCAGATTTTATGTCCCCAGCATAGAGTTAAAGCTCTGCAGTGATGCTTGACATGGTACTCAATGTCCCCCGTATCTGCAGTGTGAATTCTTGCAGAAAAGGAGAAAAGCTGGGCCTCTCTGTTAGGAATTATCCACAGTTGCTAATACAATACATATCCTGTGCTTTAGGAAAAGCTTCTCCAGAGAACAATTCAAAGCAAAAGCATACCTGAAGTTGTGAACTATCCAGAATCATCACCTCCCCCTTTCTCCACAGAGCATGCAGAAGGAGCTGAGAAAGCCCTGTCTCCTAACCTGGGGCGCTTGGGTGACTACCCTAAACTAAGGGGCAAATATTCCAACAGCACTTGCAGGATGTTGTAAGACTTGACCCCCTTCGGGCAGGTACATCCACTGCACGCGCTCAGGCATTCCCCATGCCCAGCAGCTGGAAGCTAGGTGTGGATGTAGCCCCTTGCTGACAAAGGCCACCAGCACAAGCAGAACACTCTGGCAATAAAAGCTGGGGATTTTATTCCTCTTCATTTTCAACATGAGAAAATAGAAAGGGAAGAATTAATGTCACCGTGCTAAGAGAGGTATTTCTGAGGGCAGAATGCAGCCACATGCCCAAGTAGATCAAATTACTTTGGCTAAAGTTACAGAGAAGCAGCAGCTCGAGCTGGACTTGAGCAATAAACTCAGGCCAGTCTCTCCCACACATCTCCACTCATGTACCACAAACATAGCCTGAATGCAATGTCCTTGCTGTCCCAGCTGGGATCTGCTTTTCATCAACAGCTGACATTCACACCAAATTGTAGAGTTTAACGTTTATCCTTGAACACATAAAGCCTGCTAATAAAAACGGACTGGGAACTATTTGGTTACAGTTACTAAGGCACCAATAGGCAAGAGTGGGAGTTCACATCTCCGTGCCTCAGGCTGTTCCCGTCCTCCCCCAACACGCTGCTCCCAAGCCATTTCTCAGTTTCTTTGCACTCCAAACAAACTCTGCATCTAAAATATCCAAAGTCCTTTCACAGGAAGGGTGAAGACTGGGAAAGAGGCTCCCTCAACATATTCTCTTCTTTTCCTATAAGGTGATTCCACATTCTGGCCCTGAAAGGGGGAAAATATTTAAAAGCGGGGTATTTAAAAGCAAAGGTGGAAGGCTGTGAGGGTAATGGGCACCTGTATGAGCTCTCCCAGCTCTGCCCCTCAGTTTGTACCACACCTGAAACCATGCCTGTCAGGCACTTGGTTTTCCACTGCCTTTAAAAAAATGGATAACAGAGTGAAGACTAATTCATTCTGTTTCTTATTTCCCATTTGTCTTGATAATAGGCCCTTAAAATACAAGCATGATCTAAAGACTGAGAACCACCTCTTTTTATTGCCAGGCAGCGGGCAGTGTTTGCAATACAGAAGCCCACGTAGATGAGAAGTGTTTGGTTTTCCAGTCTGTCAAGTCAACACATCTCATGGCTGTTAACAACCACAGAAAATAATCACAAACAATGACAATGTAATTAATAACTGATTTCAGGACCATTTGGTTCCAATAACGACAGCTGGCACACAGGTACATGGTTACACAAATCCTCACTGCAGGCCCTCACAGCTCACCATATCCAGAGGTATCAAATGACTGCAGGCAGCATCAGATCATCATTAACTATGGCTGGAAGAAATTCTTGAGATATTAACCAGGTTTATGGATGTATGTATTGCCTCTATCAAATCCCTAAACTTCTTTAAAACCAGAGCAACCATCTCGGCCACAACTGTCAACACTGGTGCTGTTGAAGCCTAGACCAGCTCACACACACGATACTTCTTCATTCTAGGGCCTGAAGTTGCATAGCTCAGTTTTAAATGGGATACATACTCTTGAAGTGTTTTTGAAGGTACTAGGAACTATCAATGTAAGCACAGTAAGGTTTTCAGAGTGAGGCAATACCTTTTATTAGACCAACTGATATACAGGCAAACTATGAGGCATCCTAGCTGAGATTCTTCTGAGCAAAAAGGTTCTTGTGGGCCCCAAAGCTTATTCAGGTTTTCCCATTTGTATGAACTAGGCCATCAGTGGACTATATTTCTCCCTAGAAACCTCCCCTCATTTACGGGAGATCATCACAGCAACAGGATACTGCTGGTAGCAGCACCACAACAACTCAAGACCTTCCACAGATCTAAAAAAACAGACATGCAAGCGTTTTTTCAGAACGATGACTACACAAAAGGCTTCTGCCTGTCTTCTTTCTGCAGTGTTTTCAGTTACTGTTACAGGGAACAGAACCTCTCACCACAGGCACCATCTTTCCTAACTAGGCCACTTTGTGGTAAAGCTTTGTTTTGTTCAGCTCCCTTGATAAATATTACAGCACCATGTGGTAAAGATCATAATTCTTAAATGCTCAAACCCATACTATAATTATCTGCAAAAAGACAATGCTATTGAGAACTGGCCTCATCAGCAAAGTCAGCGCCTGTACCTTTTCCAGAAGACAAGACATTTCAAGGAAGAGGACAAAGCCTGGTAAATCTGAATTTGGCAAACTCTGACTCTCAGGGCTTCATGAAGATATTTAGATAAGCTTTGTAGGCTCTGAGAAGTAAGTTCATGGCTGTTTGGTCTCCGACTTTTCACATCTCATTATTGTACAGTATTCACAATTGCCTAAGTGAATTATGTGCTTCTTTTGAGATACCGTGATCTATACTGGTCAGCCTAAGGGACAGCGTGCTGAATTATCTGACCAGGTGAGGCTATCCTCTTTCTTGTATTATATACATGTATGCATTTTGGCTCATGTAGACTTGTAGAACTTAATCTCAGGTTGTCTCTGGACAAGTAAAGAGGTAAAATTAGGATCTTCTGCTTCCTCCAGCACAAAACCACTATGTGTTCTTGTGGAGATACACCAGTAGTCAGCATCACTCCTGTGCAGATGAAGGAAATCTTTTTAAGGCTGTGTCCTTTACAGGCAAAGGTCCAGGGGTCAGTCCCAACCTCAACTACGCTCCCCAGGTAAGTCGTATTGATATTTATTGGAGTAGGCTTTCAGCAGCATACACATGGAGTTAATTACAAGGCCCGCATTGCCATTAGTGACAACCAAGTACCTAATCCTCCACACGCAGCATGCCGAATACGTTACCCTATGAAACTACAGCTTCACAGTTATCGTGCTTCAGTTTATGTAGTTTCCCTTATGCTGCACTGAATGGATTTTCATTCTGCATCCAGGAGCATTCCAGTCCCTCCAGTAGCAAACAGTAAATGAATCTTAGGAGACTCTGGTGTACTTCGGAGGCTCTGGTGAACCTATCAAAAGAGGCAATTTATTTCTGAACTTGGCACTAGGCACGACATGCCTCGTAAATGTCAATTTGTGTATGTGCGAGCATCTGACGCTGCTCAGCAGCACATTGCTGAGGCCAAGAATTTGACTGATTTTGGCTGATTTGCCAGCCTAAAAATATTCTCTTTTGTCAATATCCATTTTTTGTGCTTATTTGCATGCTAAAAAAATTCTTAGTAGGCAGTGGTTTCATGGATCAATCCACAACAGCTCTGCAGAGACCAAGTATGTGATGACCCGCCATAAACTGTGTGATGACACAGTTAGAACCATTGCATAAGAAGTGGCCCATATATAGGCATACTTTGATTTGCACTGTTTGTTCTAATCCTGCAGGAATCAGAGACATTTTAATCTCTTTTATTGTTTTGTATTCATTTACATGCAGTGCCCAAAGGCCTCTGGCAAGCAGAGAGAAAGCTGTATAAGTCAAATGTATTGTTATTACTACTGTAGTTCCTATCATGGGCCCAATTCTCTTCACATTGACGTCAATGGCAAACCTTCCAATAACTTCAGTGGGAGCTAGATTAAGCCAAAAATCTATGATCACACCCTGTTATGTTTTATACCAACAGTACTGTGGGCTCCAGCTGAAAATGTTAGCATTTATTACAGTATGGGAAACACAGGGGGTTCTAAGTGAGGGTTTGATGATAAATGGGTGCATTTATGTGGAAAGCTGCTTCATTCGTCATTAGAACATATCAAAGGTGGATGCTAAAATGAAATCTCCAGAAATACCAAGAAAAAATACAAATTTATACCTTTTCTTAGAAAAACTTGGGAGAGTGATGTAGGTTTACATAACAGTTTTGAACTTCAAGACAATACCACAGCATGATAAAGCAGTAGAAATGACACTATGTGCTATAGGTTTACAGCTTGCGTGTATTATTTTTCCTATTTCATCAGTGCTCTTCATTTGGAGACTGTCCATAACACCCTGTCACTTTCAGTGAAACCCACTGAGCCGCTTCACATCTCTCTTCAGTGTTCATTACCCTTCCTTTCCCTAGTCTTCTCAGCGTTTTTTCATTTTCACACTCTTGTCTGCTCATTGCTTTCCTTCTGAGTTTGTTGCCTGTCAAAGGCCTCTCTCTCTGTTATGAAGCAACTTAGCCACTTACAGCCACCCAGATCTTCACGTCAACAGAGTTTTTTCTCTCTATTGCCAACTTTTGTCCTTTTTCAAGACCAAAATTGCACACTGCTTCTAACTCCTACTTTCAGGACTGCTCCATTTCCCTCCATCTTCTTGATTCAGCTTTTGTTCCTCTTCCTTAATACTTAAACCTGAATCCCCTAAATTTGTTGGTTTTCACAGTCACCTTTTCCAACATGAAACTTAAATCTGCCTTGTGTGGTGGACTCCATAGCCCATGCATATGCATTGACACCATTGACCTCTCCTGAAATCCAAATAATACATCAAAACAAGATGGGTAGAAATCCAGTTAAAAGCTCAAAATGTGACAATTAATGGCTCAAAATCAAACCAACAATCAGTCACAAACAGCGTTCCTAGGTGGATCATATGGGGTCCAATATTATTCCACATATTTTTCTGTGATCTGGATAATGAGATTGAATGTCCACGCCAAGTTTGTGAATAACACCAAACTGGAAAAGGAGATATGCTGGAAGGAGACAAGTCACCACACAAAGAAACCTCAACAGGTTGGAAGACTGAGCCAACAAGACTGTTGTTGAATATGAGATTAAAACAATAAATGCTTGAGGTTTAATGGAGACAAATGTAAAATTCTGCAGCTGGGATGGAATAATCCCAAGCAGCAGTACGGACTGGGGACTAGTTGGCTGGGCAACGACTCTGCTGAAAAGGCCCTGGGTGTCTGGATAGACGGCAAGCTGAGTGTGGGCCAGCAGTCTGCCCTGGCAGCAGAGAAGATGAACTGAGTCCTGCGCTGCAGAAGTAAGTGTACAGCCAGCAAACCAAAAGATGTGATTATTCCTTTCTACTTGGCATTTGTCAGGCCACACCTGGACTATTTCACCCAAGTTTGTTTTCTTTCTGCTAAAAAGAGACATTCAAAAACCTAAGACAGCCTGGTAGATGATGATCACCAGTGATTAGAGTGCTGAGGAACTTGATGTGCAAGGAGAGGTTGAAGCAGTTGAGTTTTTCAGGCACAAGAAGGCCCGTGGGGAATCTAATGAGAGACTTCTAACACCCAAAGGACAATTCCAGAGAGACAGATGGAGGTACAGAGAACTATTTTCTTCACAGGGATGCACAGCAACAGGACTAGAGGCAACGGGCACACGTCAATACAGGGGAAATGCCATCTCAATATAAAAAAAAAATATTCATTGTCAGAGTAATTCAGTATTGGAAATGGTTGTTCAGAGAAGTGGTGGAATTTTCTTCACTAGGAATACTCCAGATTTGGCTAGACAGGGCCTTGGATAACTGAACCGAAGACTATGCTTTAAAGTGAAGGACAGATGATGTCAAGAAGTCCTTTGCAATCTCAGCTTTTCTGTGATTCTGTGAAAGCACAAGGGCACAGGCATGTGTCCAAGTCTGGATGGCTCCTCTCAAAGAGCATAAAGAACAAGGCAAGCAGGTAAAGAGATAGACATAGGGAAGGTTCAGTAGATGAAAGTAGATGAAAACAGATGAGAAGGTACACAGGAAGAGCAATGATCTTTGCAGGCTTTTCTCCCTGATGAAAGCAGAGATGACCTCTGAAAGAAATTGACAAAAAATGAGCTAAGTCCTAAAAAACATACACAGATATTCAAGTTGTGTGAAATGTTATACTTTAGGCATTATTTGGTACTCTTACTGATGGAGTTATGTCTAATTCCTGCTGTTTTTTCTTCTCTTTCTCTTTTTAATATTCCTGAAAGGTCTGCAATCTGTCTATGCATCAGCAGAAATGTCAGTATGCAAAGCAGGGAAAAGGGAGTTCACATTAATGTTGTGTAGTGATACCTCCGTACACACCACAGGCTCCACATGTCTCTTTGCTCCTCACCACAGTCTTTCATGGGATAAATTCAACAAGTAAACAAAGCTTATAAAAATGTTAGTTGTATCAAGAAATTTCAGATTGCTGATCAAGGAGGACTAGGGCTATGTTGTTATGTTCAGACACAGGGAGTGCACAGTGTAGGGGACAGTCAGCATACCCCATATTTTCTGTGCTGTTGTTCAGAGTATGACCTCAGTAGGATAGAAGGCCTTTCAGTGTGTATTTTTGCACTCAATTTTTTTTTTTCTGATAAAGAAAAAGAGAAAGGAGGAAAGAGATACCTGATTGTACATGAAAATTTTAAATTTGTCTTTTCAATGTTAGGAGATATATTCACACTGCCACAGCTGCAGAGTTTGGACCAGAGACTTTTTTCTGCATAGCTGAGCTTTTAAGACAGTAGCACATATAAAAACATAATGTAGATCAATAGCAACAATGGGCAAGGTGGTGAAAACTGCATTGGAACAGGTCGTAGACAGTTTTCCTACTGGCACAATAGCAGAGCTGTGAGAAAGTCAAAAAAATAAACCACTGTGTTAAAAAAGATATGAAAAACACAGGAGAAAGCACAAGCATTATCCCCAACTCTGTATTGACCCTGAGGCCAGTTCCTCCTTTAGGGGCACTTCAGCTTTAAGTCACTGGAGACAGGGAAGGGGTGAAAGAAAACAATATTTATTTGTATTAACACGCAAAATACATTGATGACATTTATATCGTTTCGTCATTATGCTCAATGAGAAAAATACAGTAGGAAACCACAATACAGACTCTTCAGCTTATGGTAACTGAAAGCAGAATATAAATTGCCGTCAATATTAAGTTAGGGGCTTAGTCACAGGATCTTATGGCAGATGCTTAGAGCAAGAGGCATTTTGAATTCTTCACAAACAGCCTTGGAGACATGGAGCTCCTAGCTCCCATCCCAAGAGTAAAGATTTACTGTTTCTATGAGATAATCAAATAATGGTATTTTTTTATAAAAATAGCATGGCATTATAGTACCTTATGTAGTGGTTTTCTTCTGTGAGTAACCACAAATTTCTACACACTGCAAGTAAACATAAATTGTAAGTACTGTTGCAAGTACTTACATTACCAGTAGTTTCTTAGATTAAAGAACCGTGAAATATTGGGTTATATAGGCTGAAAAGCCACCAATCTTTTGAGAAGGAAAAGCAATCATTGAACTCAGCTTACAGACACTTAATGTTTTATTATGCTTTAATCAAGGCCAATTAGTCACAAGATAAATTTAAATAGACTTGAGCAATAAAATGGTTGTCTCGGGCTTGTCTTACGCAACTGAAGAGCAAAAGAATAATGTTGTATTTTAATTGAAAACATTTTTGTTTGAGTTAAAGAACATTCACAAAATTAGCTGCCAAATCACACTCCTTGCAAGGCAAAGATATTTTAATTGGCTTTCAGATTTTTCCTGATGAGGCAAATTTGTTATCTTTTCCATCCATGTACCTGAAACTGTTCTCTGACAGAGAGGAGTTCATTCAGGTACTATGGTAGCACTTACATTATTTTTCTTAGTATAATATCTGAACTATTGTCATAGCTCTAGAGAATGTTTTCCTGATGGCATACAAATCTTGTCAGCAAATGTACTTTAGTCTGCTCTTAGCTGGTATGTACTAAAGACAAATAACTAGTGAATTATACATGTGAGTTCATTTAATATTCTTGGTAAACTATTTGTTTTGTCTGTGGCTATACACTGCTCACGCTCTGTCTCCCACTCTTTACTTTGCACAATTTAGTGATTAATAGTTAAAAAAGACAAAACCTCCGCCAATTTGAACAAATAGTTCTGGGGACTTGATACAGCTGGGCACAATTCCAAATTTGAGGAGGCGCCAGTAAACCAGTGAAGAATGTTACTGATCTGTTCTAGGCATGCGAAATCAGGATTTCATCTTGTACAAACCACATAGGGTCAAACACAATCAACACTTAGCTTAAGAGTCCTCAGGATGTTCCTTGGTGTTGGTGATTCTCCAGGTCTAACTCAGCTTGCTCCTGGGAGGCACTGAGCTTGTAGGTGGGATAAGAACGTCACAGGTTTTTGAGTCCTCAAGACCAGTAAAAAATCCTATGTACATTTTTTTGTGAGACCAGCTCTGTTAAAACCTGCTGTGCTGGACAAATTCCAGTGCTGAATGATTTATGCCTGCTTGAGCAACCTATAAAAATTTAAGTGTATATGGGTTTATTCTTTGCTTCCAGAACTGGGGCTGGATCCAGAAGCTCTGGTAAAGAAACCAGAAGGGCACAGAGACCAACCAAAAGAGCTGCTAAATACAGTGTTTTGTGACTGAAAGGAAAAGATCTCTCCTGCAGTCTAGGGAAAAACAGGCCTTCATGGGTTTGCAAAGGATAGGGCTGCCAATTTCTACAGCCAGCAGTACATCCACAAATGATAGCTTGTTGGGGGTCTTCAATCTGGAAAAGAGATGTCTGAAGATGAATATGATAGAGGTCTACAAAACCTTGGTTTAACACAGAGGGGTTGCTTGCTCTTCCAGTGTAACAACTACAGGGCATTAAAATGAACCTCATAGGATTTGCGTTCTAAGCAAATCAATAGATTTGTTTTGTTATGTGGTAGATCTTCCTGCAGGATGCAGAATCTGTGGATGCTAAAATTTTACACGAACCAGTGATCAGCTACAGCAAAGACACGGGGTAAAAGTTTTCCTAAGTTTACAGAAACCTCACATGATTTAAAAAGGTAGAGGCTGATAAAACATTAGGTAGAAGTACCAGATGTGTAAGCTCTATTCCCACACTCTTCTCCAGCCTCTGTCTGAGGCATAAAAACTGAGAAAGCTTCGTCTTTGGCTTGACGGCATTGCTACTACCCTGACTATTACTTCTGTTCTGGAAAAATAAAACATCTTTCTGTAGATAGTGTTGCAAACCAGCTCTGTCTGATTGCAATGTCTGGCACAGGTGAACGCAAGGTTGGAATTCCTCTCTGCTACCCTACCTTGCTTATCAGAATTTAGTAAAATTCCAGGAAACCAGAAGCAGATAAGTGAGGAACAGTACTAAAATCTTTAGTATTATCATTCACAATGAAACATCAAATGGAAACCTGGAAGAAACAGTTTCATAGGAACAATGTGATACATTTCAACCACCTGCCAATCTTGGCATTTAATCTACTGTGCTTTCTATTAGATAGGACACTCTGATTCTTCACCCATTTGGTACCAAACATAGTTGGATATCTAAAAACTATTGGTACGTACACCTGCTTCCATCATTTTGCAGCTTGAGGCCCGCAGCAAGAACTGTCACACCATCAGTAGGTCAGTTAAAGGACGTTTTCCAAGCACAATGCTGGGTACTGTTGTTCTGTGAGAGCCACTAGCAGCAGCTGTCAAGGCAGTATTTAGGACGATAGCCTTTGTCTTAAAAATGTGCAGCTTAAATGCAATGGAAAAGGGACTGTGAAAAGAGATTAAAAATGAATGCTGGCAATGGTGTATGGAAAGAGTAATCAAAGTTTATAGATGGCTTTTATTTAATGTGAAACTGAAGCCTTTCCAAATCAAAATAATCATAAGTGATTTTTTTAAAAATGCCGTAGGCATCATTTCTGGGGACCCAGTTCAGAAAAAGGCTTTTGCATATGGCTGGTGTTTCCTGAACTGGATCCTCTGTACAACACAAAGAAAAGCTACTAGGTTGGAGACACTGCAATAAACTGCAGGCAAAGTGTAAGACACTTTTATCTCTGGTGGATACCATCGCCTGGTTTTTATCCATTCTATGTCAGATGAACTCCTAATTTGCAAAAACAAATCCTCCCCATTTGTACATATTAGTCAAATATAGAACTGCTTTGCAGTCATTCATCCACTGTAAATGAGATACAGGCCTGGGTAGTTGCAGAGCTAAATCATAATTCAGAGGCACTGAGGCTGGCCAGAAAATGCTATGACTGAGACTCCCTAAATCAAATTCTTAATTTTGCAACTTGATGTCTAAGGACTTTTATACATAATAGAAAATTCTTTAGGGAACTTATTTAGTTGATTTCAATTTATGTCTTGTTCAAAAGAAATGAACTATAAGCTGCTTTTTGTATTCCTGCACAAGTTCCTGCCTGTGCAGCTACTGCTACATCATAGACCTGCCTAGATATATCCTAGTTTCAGATTTATTTCACTTATTGATCCTGAAACTATGTCTCTTTGCTCTGAACCTTGTATTACGTAACTGAGTCTGGGAAGCTGCAGCACTCTCACAGGGCAGGTGCAAGAGTAAAACACTGTTTGAGGCTTCTCTGGTACATGTTCAGTATGTCTTAAGGGATCTGTCACCACATCCCTACTGTGTTTTGTGACCGCAGCAAATGGGCAGCTCTGTTACTACAGCATTTAAGTGATTGCAGTGCAAAGTGCAGGTAGAAACAGAGAGAAGAGCAGTATGACAAGAGCAGGCAGTTCTCCAAACACAGGACATGGGGTAACTGAAAATCACAAACGGAAGTATAGTCTTTCCTGGAAGACAGAGCTGGAAAAACAACAAGCAAAGGCCTTTTATGTGAGTTTGAATTCATGGGTGTGATAATGTTGGAAAATCTCAGTCTGTGCAACTTCTTTTGTGACTTTATGATCTGCTGTTCATGAGTTGTCATTCCCTTGTTTTGTGGGGTGACAAAAGCAAAGCACAAGAACTAAACCAAATAGAAGGGGAGCAGATGTACTTGGAGGGAAAAATCAGAAGAAACAAAAGGCCAGTCCAAAGACCATAATATGTAAGAGGGACTGCAGATGTCACCAAGCAAAGCATCACAGCAGGAGCAGTTCAACAGATCAGAGCACTTGATGCTGAGGCCCTCATTAGTAAGGTGCTAACGGCTTAAAACAACTGTGAGACAGCAGAGCTTTGTTAACTAGGGAACTCATTTCCCAAGCACTATGGTCTAGAGTTGAGCCTGTCCATGATACCTCTCACTTTTGCGGAGGAAGTAAGTTTAAACCCCATGAAGCAGAAGGGGATCAAACTTGATTGTGACCCAGTTATCTATGCCTGTACGAAAGGCAGAAGGCACTAGAATTGCCATCAAGTCCATCTACACCAGTCTGCAAGCCAGCTCTTTTGTTTCCTTTGTTCCTTTTAGAGGTGGTCCAGGCAGGAACATGTTGCTCCAATTCTGTTGCATTTTCCGCAGAACCCTTTCAGCGGTTTTTCTGGCATGAAAACAAATCAAAGTATTTTGCATTCATCACAACTCAAATAACGTTTTCTTCCGACTTTTCAGTTTGGCTTGCTGAACTGCACACTATGACATAATCTGTCTAACATGGTATAAAACTCTTAGAACAAGGCTAGCTCTATTGTGTGGCCACCCCAGTTTCGAGTCATGAAGGCAAGTTCACACTCCACCTGAAGCAGAAGCACCAGCTGTTCTTTTCTACTTGCTTCAAGAGACCGTAATTTGCCTCCTGTGCACATGCACAGAGATAGAGATGGGTTAGCCATTATCAAGGTCTGAAGAGAACCTTATCCTTAAGCAAAAATCCAGATCAGCTTTATTCAGAAATATGTGGATGAATCACTCTACAGGCTGAATAAACAAAAGCTTTCTTCCTGCAGGTTTGAGGCAAGACAACTTGTTAACGTATTTTTGTAGGCATTTAAATGTTCAGTTCAGTTATTTTTGGAATTCTTACAGCACTGCCAATTAAATTCACAATTCAATAATTAGAGAATTGTGTCTATTAATTAAAGGCTACAAGTCACTCAATTTGTATCTGCAGTCTGAAGAGTTGCACAAAAACATGTGGGTTTGATGTCTTTTTGAAGCTTGTTTTTCAAGATAAGTGATCAACTGTTAACAAATCTGAATAGCATTTTTAAATAAAATTTAAGACAAGAAAATAAACTGAGGAGTTTAAAAGTAATAGAAGCCCTGATCATAGAGAGGAAAGTCCCTACTTAAACTAAATACAGTAATTAAAATAACAAATAACAAGCACAAATCCTGGCAATAGAGCATCTGGTTAAAAAAAAAAAGAAGAAAGAGGAAAAACATTAATCCACCGTTCGCTTTGGAGTGGATAAGGTAAGTCAGTGCTACCTCCATTTTGCAGATGAGAACTATAACTCACAATGCAGCTGTATGCATTTTCAAAATTCAAACAGAGCCATCAGAGCCAAGGTGAACACCTAGAATTGCCTAGATCCTCATCATCGGCTGAGTTTGCCTTACTGTGCTACTATTTAAGAGTTGCGGTACTGACAGAGACCTTTGGGGAAAGAGGCCCTGACTGTAACTAGAGGTAGCCACTCCTGTAGACGCTGCTGCCCACAGGTAAGCAAAACCCGAGCCCGTCCTGGTGCAGCACTCACTGCTTATTCAGCCAGTACGGTATCTTCCCAAACCACCAAGTAGGATCAAAGGCACAAGGCAAAGGTGCAGATGTAAGCACATGCATATCCAAGAACTAGAGTAACGCTATTAAATTCTTTCCCATAGATGACTCACTGCTACCAGAAGTCATAGCTGCTACTAAATATGTACTGATTTGGGCCCAAGAAATATCACAGTATCGTAAGGTTGGAAAAGACCTTGGAGATCATCGAGTCCAACCTATGACCCAACACCTACATCTACTCCTACTTGTCAACTACACCATGGCACTAAGTGCTTCATCCAAATTCTCTTTGAACACCTCCAGGGATGGTGACTCCACCACCTCCCTAGGCAGCGCATTCCAATGAACAATTACCCTCTCAGTGAAGAATTTCTTCCTAATGTCAATCTTAAACCTCCCCTGGCGAAGCTTGAGACCGTGTCCTCTTGTTCTGTCACCGGTCACCTGAGAGAAGAGTCCAACTCCTGCCTCACTGCAACCTCCTTTGAGGTAGTTGTAGAGAGCAATAAGGTCTCCCCTGAGCCTCCTCTTCTCCAGGCTAAAAAATCCCAGCTCCCTCAGTCGCTCCTCATAGGGCTTGTGCCCCAGCCCTTTCACCATCCTCGTTGCTCTGCTTTGGACGCACTCCAGCATCTCAACATCCTTCTTAAACTGAGGGGCCCAGAACTGGACACAGCACTCAAGGTGCGGCCTGACCAGTGCCGAGTCTAAGGGGATGATGACCTCTCTAGTCCTGCTGGCCACACTGTTCCTGATGCAGGCCAAGATACCATTGGCCTTCTTTGCCGCTTTAGCGCACTGCTGGCTCATGTTGAGTTTCCTGTCCACCAGCACTCCCAGGTCCCTTTCCGCCTGACTACTCTCCAGCCACTCTGCATGGGGTTGTTGTGTCCAAAGCGTAGGACCCGGCATTTGGACTTGTTAAACCTCATGCTATTGGAGTCAGCCCATCTCTCCAGCCTGTCAAGGTCCCTCCTACCTTCTAGCAGATCGACACATATGGATCAAACCTAACTCTTTGTACAACAACCATGTATTCCATGTGATTTCAAAGACTGTGAGGGATGCCATCTTTTCTCTCCCAGGAAAGTTACTCCTAATTTACTAACAGACTACATATTGAAGTTTACCCAGCAGTAGCCCCAGTATCTTTGCTGACTTTTGTTTCAAAGGAAGACCAAAGTATCATCAGATTATCATATCTGCAGCCACAAGTCAAGTGGACTACAGGGACATTGCGAGGATATGCAGGGAGAAAATAAGAAGGGCTAAAGCCCAGATAAAACTTAACCTGGCTACTGCCAAAAAGGCAATAAAAATGTTTCTATAAATACATCAGCAGTAAAACAAAAGCAAAACAGAATCTCCATCCTTTATTGGACCTGGGAGGGAAAATACTGATAAGTGATGAGGAAAAGGCTGAGGTACTTCATGTCTTCTTTGCCTCAGTCTTTAATAGTGAAACCAGTTGTTCTCTGGGTAAATTATTGCTCTTTACAACTATCTGAAAAGAGGTTGTGGAGAGGCAAGTGTTGGTTTCTTCTTCCAAGTGACAGACAGTAGAAAGGGAGGAAATGTTCTCAGCTTGCGGCAGGGGAGGTTTAGATTGGATGTTAGCAAAAGTTTCTTCACTTAGAAGGTTTTCAAACATTGCAACAGGCTGCCAAGGGAAGTGGTTAAGTCACCATTTAAAAGACATGTAGATATGGTGCTTAGGGATGTGGTTTAGTGGTGAAGTTCGCAGCTCTAGGTTAAGGGTTGAACTTGACGATTTTAAAAGCCTTCTCTAACCTAAATGATTCTCTGGTTCTATTTTATGATCCTCTAGTGGGCACCTGAAGACTACAAATTATATTTCCCAAATGGCCCCTAAAAAAGCAAGTACAGTTTTGAGTGCCAGTATACATAAAGACATGGCGTGGCAGAACTACGTTTCTCTGCCCCACTGTTCTGTCTCTCGTGGCAGCCAAGATTAGGTATCTTTTAAAGAGACCAAGAACACAACACTGCAGCCCAGAAGCCAGAGAGCAAAGCCGCCCTTCAAACTCTAAATCAAACTCACAGCTCCTGCTCTTCTCCTGCTCCTGCAGCGTAACATGCATCACACGCTGCACACGTAACTGGTGCGCTGGCAGGAACATAGGGGCAAGGGGCTTGGTGCTGCTGCCGGGTAGAAACAAGGTGCCAGGCTGGATAAAATAAGGTGGAGGACTGGACTCAGCACGTGGGCAGTGAGTTTGACACCCCTGCTCTAAATAATTGTACAACAGGAGCCTGTGGGGAAATACCCTGTTGGCTTTCTCCTGGAAGGATGCGGCATTAGGTGCCACAAGGCAGAGTGCAGCCTCCATGTAGGTGTTGTGTTGCAGCACACACCAAGTCCTGCAGTGCCAGAGGTAGCTCTCAAACATGGGCTAGAGTTCCCTATGACTCAGAAGTATCCTTAAGACAGACGTTAAGAGAAGAAGAAGGGGCCTCACCCTCAGGTTTCCCTTTTCAAGGGATGACTGTTACAAGGAAGCTGTCCCCCTAACACAGCAATTCCCTAATTATCTTCTGACTTCCCTGGTATCAGCATATCCATCACAGCCTGAATCTTCAGGCTTTATTATATTTAGCTAAATGAGCACATGTGTTATAGATTTTCATTTATGATAATTGTAGTGCTGGTTTTAAAGAAATGAAACATAATCTACCAAAAAGTAGATCTTGTCAAGTTACCCATTCTGTTTTAACATCACATACTTAAGACAAAGAAAACTCAATTTATTTTAAACTGAGATTATTAGTTTAACTTATTTTAAATTCCTGGGAATTTCTTCTCAGTTTAATGAGCTTAACAGTACTTTTAAAGAGCAAGTGTTTAACATGTTAACCATACAACCAGCAGAGTAAGTTCCACCGAAGAAAATTATTTAGGGTTCCAGAAATCAGAAGAGAATTTACAATGTTCAAACAATTGCTGGGAATAGTTTGAATGCAAGAGGGAAAAAAATATTAAAATAAAAAGCCTGTTTTAATATATTGCAAATAAAAATCTACTGTATTATTGTAGTGAGATCAGTTCACTAATTCCCTCTGTATCCAATACCATGGGAGTCCTAAATTCAGATGTTATGTGTGGTATTTATACGATGCTTTCTGCAAGATGATTGAGCCAATTTGGGGGGTAAAATGGAGTGGGAAAATGAAGAACAGCCTCTCACAGTACACTCACAATCTTTAATGTCCAGGTCAGAAATAAAATTACCGAATTTCTTACAGACTGTCAGAAACTCTTTCCCATAATAAAGTATATAAAAGACATATAGGAGAAAACTGCTGGGATTTCAGAAGACTGATCAAGAACATTTCTTGCAATACCAAGATAAACTACAAAATAAATGCATACATGAGAAACAAACATCTGCTGAATCAGAGTAACATAATTTGAAGAGGTACGATCACCCGTCTTAAAATAATTGTTGTTGTTGCATTAGCACCTGGAAGCTTAACCAGAAGTTAAGCTCTGAACTCCAGATAAGCCTATTTGCTGTAAGAGTAAAATACATCTGTGGCCTCAGGCTATGATTGTAGTGGAGAAACAAATCATCCATGTGGTTGCAGGTGTTAAAAATCAAAATAACATCCGAAGTCCAACACTTTTGTTTGGAAATCCGTCATGAGCCAGTTTTGTATTTTTTACAGCTTAATTTATTACTCATTTTGCAATCCTTTGCTGCATGCCACATGCAGCGTTCCGTGAAATAAGCTAACTAATTGCAAAGTCCTGAACGAGACTCCTATCCATGTTCAGCACAAAATAAACTTCCTTCTGTTCTGTTCACTTTAAAGCAAGATTTGGAAAAGAGAGATAATACAACAAAACTGGATTTCTGCAAGGCATCAGAGGGCTTTCAAGCATTAATCTACTGCTTCCAGATGTGAAAGTTTAAAGCTTGCCCAGTTTTTAAGATATCTTATTTATGTCATCAGTGTCCTCAGAGGTCACCATGCACACTGCAAAACACTGCCCAGTGAAACATGGCTGTCAGGTTGTTTTCAAAAGAAAGTTGAATACGAGGTCAAAGAGGATATTCGAGATCAGGATCCGACTGTGATATAAATGTGCGTGGAGCTTACGCAATGACTGCATTCTTCTTATCTGCTTCTGGCCAGTGCTATTAGTTACATCTGTTCATACAAAACATTGTGCTTGGTTTGTAAAGCCTAATGAATCTTCGTTAAACTTCTCTGCCTGGTACTCCCTCACTTCCCTTGTGCTGGTGCTATAACAGGCTGCAGACTCAAAGCACTAAAGCTACACTGGTCACCCAGGTACCAGGACAATGAAAAATAATTTCCAAAATATGAGGAGGATGCTGGAAGGACAAGCAAATCCATCAGCTGCAACATGGCAAAGATGACAGTGTAAGAGACACGTCTCTAGAGGATGCAGACATCATAACGTAGCTGCACCAAAACCTCTGTATCATCAGACAGGTTTGAGAAGAGCAAACTGATCAAAAAAAGGAAAATGCCTTGTGAGCTGGCAATTGGGCTTCCTAACATTTACGCTTTAAGCCGTCTGCCCATTTGCCAAAAATATATCTAAGAAAAACCCCACACTGGCCATTTTCCCTTCATGATGATCTGTCCTCTGATGGATATCTGCTTTGAGGAGGGAGGTGGCTGGTGGAATACGAGATCCATTTAAGGAGTGAATTGGGCAAAGAAGACACATGGGAAAAAGCAAATGAAAACTGTGCTGTGAGCATGCGGATGCACTGGTCCCTACCAGTTCTGCACCTAAAGTGCCAGAGGCCACTACACTTTGTATTACGCAAACTCAAGCTGCTTTCAGCACAACGTAACTTCAGGCACTAGAAGATGTTAGTGCAGTGACTATATCTGTAATGAGTGGGGCTGCCGAAAGGAGACAGGAATGTTTCTCCAGGTGAATTTATCATTTTACTTGTCGTATTTAATCTGTTCAAATGTTCTGCCAAAAAAAGGCATCTAAGGATGTCTGCTGATACTCTCTGAGGATGTGTGGCTCACTGTGCCATCTTAAAGGCCAAAGCTATTAAAGGGATAATGTCTGCCTGTATACCGTGCAGAAGAATGGGGTATTTAATTTAGGGAAATGCCTGTTGAATCTGGAATTCTGTGCCTTGCAATACAGCAATCTTTGCTTTACTTAGGAAAGACCTGAGTACATATGATCGTGTAATTCTAAATTTCCCTTTTTCTTCTTTTAATTTTAAATTTTTTATGGAAACTTGTTGGCACAGCTTTTCAGTTATTAATGCATACCACCACTATTGAGCACAACTGCAGTGGGCTGTAAATAAGGAATGACATTTAGAACACAGACAGACTCGCTCTTCCTTCCTCCCTCAAAACTGGACCCCAAAACACTGCCATTTCCACTGATTCATCCCCAGGTGACTTTGTGTGGATAGCATTAAACACAACAGCTGAATGCTGTTTTAACAGCTTGTTTTGAACATCCTAATAGAGAATCCTATTTAATCTAGATGAGCTGAATTTTCAGTATTTAAAATAAAATACTTTTGCAAACATAGGACTTAAAACAGTGCCTGAAACCAGGTTCTCCTCTTCTTCCTGTTAATTTGAAGAGCAATAGTCTCAGGTGTGAGAAAGTAATGGTTTTAACAAGCTATAATCTGATCCTTTCATGCACTTACTTAATTACATGGCTATTCAGTGCTGTGACAACACAGCTGGAGGTATTTCCTTAAACTATATAGTTGAAGAAAATCAGATTATTTCCTGTTTGCTAGCAACGGATGGTCTAACTCAAAGTTGTTTAGAGAACACTTAATTTCATCTTGTAGCTATAATATAAAAATCAATATAGATTACTTTTTAAATGTAACTGATGTTGTATTTGCCATTGGCAGTGATTTGTGCATTCTGTATCACAGCTTTTCATAGTATTCACTTTATAGGCTAAGCTTTTCAGTATATATTCTCACAGGTTTGGGGTGGGGTTTTTTACTCGACTCCTAAGTTTTTTCCGATTTTTTACAACTGTAAGAAGGTAAGTAAAAATGTCTCCATTGTTAAAAAATTCTTTCCTACAAAAGTATGAGTTTGATATTTACTTCTAATATTTGCTTTTGTTATGTGAGAGATATGTAGCAGGAATGCATAGGAAACTGAGAACAAATTTCAGTGAATTTAGAGAGTTAGCACATGTTCCTATGTGTCAGTCTGTTAACTGAAATGATTTCAGCTCCCTGTTCCATCACAGATGTCTTCAGCAACCTGAACTAAGTCCGTTCACCTCTCAGGACCTGAATTTTCCTGCTGGTCTAATTGAGCAGTGGTCCTTCCCTGCATTATCAGCACACGGATAACTCCTACACACCACAGACTGGGAGAGGTCAAGTACTATATTAATGAAGACTGTGTAAGTGCTTAAGGAGATTGAAGTACTTTGTATGGTTAGAATTACTGTTCCAAGTTCCCAGCACAAAAGAAAGTATGCCTTGAGTGTTTTACCCTGCAGTACCCCTAAGGATACCTTTTTCCTTGCCTCAAAAAGTACCATTTTCAAATAAAATACTGTCAACAAAAAAAGCCAAGTTAATATCTTTTATTTAATTGTAGATACTTAAATTTATTACTTAATATTAAATCCTCAGAAAACCATAAAGAAAAGTATTATAGAAATGTATTAACGCTTTCTTACTCTATCTAGATAAGATTCCATTACTGAAATCAGATTGTGAGATTATACCAATTTTAGTGAACAAATTTCAAGACAGTTTATTAGACAATTCCTGAAAACATTCTATTTAAACTGTCTCTACTTGACAATGTGTGGAAACTGCAGCACCAGAATTGTTCTTTTTTTTTTTTTTTTTTTTTTTTAATTTTCGCTTCAAAGCATCAGTTTCCTTTCTGTTTCTAAAAAACCTTTAACAAGTTCTTCTGTATTAATTAATATCTGCAACGTTTGGGGCTTCTTTAAGCATGTAGCCTTTTGATTTGTCTTCCTACATTATCATTAAGGAGGAGATACAGTTGTAGAGGATACCCAAACCACTTTGATATCAACTGTAAAGCACAGCTGAAGCGTGTGAAAGATTATGCCTGATCAAATAAGAGACCTTGAAATAGATACTGTGATGGTGCTACTCAAATGAGAAAGTACATCAGTTTAAAAATCGTAACAGTACAATCTAAAATTATATTTATGATCCTAAGAATACGTGGCCTTTAATTTCATGAAAAATAGACCAAGAATTGCTTCTTCAGTAAATCTGACATTTTTGCAGGGTCTGTAAGAGTGCTTTGAAATTCCAAGAAAATAAAGCTTTGTTGCTTCACTCATATTCAATAAGAGGCAAAAGCAAGAAACGTAAGAGGAAATACAGGCAGTAACAGCCACATGCAACTTGGGGTAAGAGACTGGAGGTCTCACAGGCTGCCAGCCCAGATTCAGCTCAAGCCTATATGATGCAAGTTCCCAATACAACACTGCTGCAGCTCAGAGAGTGGGATTTCAGTACACACAATGAATTTACTTATTGCCCATCACCTTGTTTAGTCTTTTCTTCACGCTTCTTGGACGCATCTGTGCTGCTAATAGTGTGACACTCCTTGGTGGCCCATTTTCAAGGCTACACTATTCAAACGCCTTCATTTACAACAGAACAAAATAAAAAGCCAATATGGGATGACATTGTTAATGCAATCTCACTAAAACATAAAAATCACAAAAAAATTTAGGTTTTGTTCATGACTGTTAAAACATGGCATTTAAAAGCATTGAATGGGAAAGGCTGTCTTCATTCTGCAGGTAGATACTGCTATTAGTTAGAAATTTGTCTAAATAATCTTCTAACTAAACTGTTCCTAATTACTTGAATACAAATAAGGAGTGGGCTGAAAGCAAAATGTAGCTGCCAAAGTTTTCATATGTAATCTGAACTCACCATAAAATGGCCAGGTTTTCTCTCTTACCCCTTGTTGCTCTATTTCATTACAGAAACATGAATACCCCTGAAAATGAGGCTGCATTTATCGAGGTAGGTGAATAGAAATGTGGTCACCTTAGTCCTAATAATCAAGGTCCTTTTACTACCTACAAACCCATATAATCGTGTTTACCAGGATTTTCTAACTTACGTTATTAGAAGGATGAGTTTTCATTTTAGCTTGAGTTTCATATATATTAAAATGACACTAAAACCTTCAGGTAGACTGAAACTTAAGAGAAATGCACTGTACTTCTTCATGTAAGGAAGCATCAGGAACTATAAAAATTCCCACAAGAGAGTTATTTAGAAAATAGTGATAGTAATATTGTAATACTGATTACTGATTACATATTCATAGTAATATTCATAGTAATATTGTAATACTGATTACTGATTACAATTACAAGATGCATTTCCAGTACATAAAATTAAAATACTAGAGGCATCTTCCTCCAGAAAGTAACAGCTGTAACTTGTTTTAGATCTTGGAAGCATGAATTGAAATTCATCCATTAATGTCTAAAGAAAATGTTAGCATTTTTTTAAGTGTTCCAGCTAAATTAACACATGTAACTTATCTGTTTCTCTTACACGAACCTCATTCTCCAAGTGCCGAGATCCACGTCACAACTATTGGAACCAGAAACCTTGAACAACTGTTGAATTGCAAGCTCTTTTCCACAATTGCATGCTTTATTGTACCTAGGGACACAAAAGGTCTTGGAAAGCATCAGCCCTCTTGCAGAACTGCAGCAGTGCTCAGATACAAACATACTCAGAGTTTTCCTCCATCACAGTTAACTGAAAAAAAGCAGCTCCCATTCTTGAAGACTGTAGGTGTAGATTTCCAAACAGCTGACATGGTGAAACAGTTAAAATTACTTTACATTATTCATTCCTAATGGATACGTAGAAAGACCATACATATTATAAATTAATTCTTCTACTCTATTTAAAATAAATATTCTTGATTGTCAGAGTTATCAGAATTCGCAGGGGTGTGGGACAAGCCATCTGCCAGAGATATAGGACATGAAAGTGAGCAAAAGCTACAGGATAAGTCGTCACATCACCAGAGTATTCTGTTGAAGATCTTTTGAAAGGCTTGAACTTTTGGGAGAGTTGAGGCAAGGTGGAAAAGCCAGTAGCGGTTGTGTTTTAGAGGCAGACCTTATCAGGACATTAGGTAGTGTTTAAGGAGAAGGGATGGGCCAATGTTTAAGTCCTATGGAAAGATCTAGGTGAGGTTAAGACTTGGAATAAACTTTTGGAAAACTAATTTCCAATAGCGTCTTACCCCAGGAAATAGTGAGGAAACCCTACAAAACCTGGCTCAGAGGTGCTGAGACCATAGAGGATATGTCAACACTACTACTGCATGAAGTACACGTGTGATACTGAACTTCATTTCCTTATTCCCAGTCAATCCTTCATAATGTTCTTCATACATAAACTCAAGTGCAATCCTAGCAACAATGGGATATATTATACAATTTAGAGATCTTTGTCTGAGGATACCCAAGAGATCTACTGAAACTTTGAGAAGTATAGCTCTCTCTATATACTTCAATGTAACTAAAACTGGTGTTGCTTGATTAAAAACAATTAAGTTGTGCAATCATTTGGCTCCATGGCTTTTGAAATACAAGATGCTGTGCTGCATGAGGAACAGAATGATTTTGAGCTCTAATTGGTCAAATGAAGGAACATCTTTTGCTGTTACAAGAGCACCTTCTGCTGCCTGTGTAATGGCATTGTGTTACAAATGCTGAATCTTCAAAAGGCAGGCACCTCAGAACCTTCAGTCTCATCAGTGCTTTCCTAAGAACTTCTAAAGGATGATTTCTCGTGTAAGATGGCAAAGGAAATTATGTAGATTTCTAACTACTTGTATTTTTAGAAATGAAGATTCTTTGAGCTTTAATTCAAAATTTCATCTATTTCCACACTTACACTCTCTGATCCTTATGGATGCTTTTCCCACTCCATCACAGATTGTATGTACATTGAATTTCTAGGTTCTGTTTCAATTCATCAAGTATGCCTACTTCCAATTTTGCTGGAGTGGGGTGTCACATAGCTCACAAACTACATATTAATAAAGCAGTAATTTTGATTACAATAGGATTCCAATATTTAGGTATATGAATTCTATGTTCTCAAGAACAACGGTGTCCTGCCAAACTATGCACTAGAGAAAATCTAAATGTTGCTTGGCAAAATGCTACTGCAAGTATCAGATACATTTAGCCATTACAGACTTTTTCTTTTGTTTCCTTCTTTTTATTTTGTCCTCTCTTGATAAATCCACCCAAGTTAATATTGAGTATCCTCACCTACATATCTTCCAAGCAAAAAATATCCATTCATACGCTTCATGTTAACTATTACACTAAGCAGTTCAATTGCAATATGACACCAGAAAGAAGCTCTGACCTTAATAAACCTCATGGATACTAAAGGCGATGACTCAGCAATTGAATGCAAGACAATAGGCTACAGAAATCATCCATTAAATCATTTGGTGGTGACAATCTTTTGTGCCTTGCAGAAGACTTCTGTATGTCATGCTATTTCCAGCCTTTCCCAAGAGCTAATTACCTATTTCTCCACTAACATCAGGACCTGTTGCCACAAAAAACAGTGGCAGTACTGTAGGCTGTTCTGCTAATTGTTAACGCCCTTACTGTTCTGTCAATCAGCAAATGATTGCCATTAGGTAAAAGAAAGGCTGTTTCCTCTTCAAAATCTGCTCAAGTTTTATACTATACTTCGTAACTCCCTTCAGCTTCATCCTGATTTATTTCCACCTCTGCTCTTGATATTTCCTCTTCAAAATCTCTCACATACACACAAACAAAGCAATTTCCCCCAATTACACCTGCATTTCCCCTGTAATCTGTTCTTTCCATGTCCCCTCAATCCTCTCAATTGACATCTTCCAAGGGAAGGCTGTTTTCACCCCCCACAGAATTTACAGGATGGCTTGCTAAGTCTGCAAAGCTTAACGTCCTCTCTGAAGGCAACTGTAAACCAACACTATTAAGTAGAAAATGTATGAAGAGGATGCTGACACATAGAAGTGCCCAGAATCCTAAATTGGTAGAAGACTTTATGGGCTGCCTCTTGAAGATACACTCCCACTTACAGGAAACAATACTTTGAAAGGCACTGAATTCCAAATGATTCTTAAAATAATGAGTCAATTTCCGACCTCCCTCTCTGCCAGTTTATACATGGAGAACCATCTTCTACTTTAAGGATAATCTAAAGAATCTTGAGAAATCTAACCCAGGACTCCATTGCAAATGGTTACAATTTCAGACACACATGCTATGCAAAAAACAACCTACACAAAAATTCAAACGTTTTGAAAATGCATGTGCATGGCCACTTGCAAACAAATAAATAAAACGGGGTTTTGTTCTCTTAAAAAAACATCTTGGGACTGGCACGGTAATACATCCAGCTGATTGTGGTTTATTACAAGGTAAATATTCTGGGAACAGTTCCATGGATATTCTCTCTAATGATGTGCATAAGCATTTGGAGGTTTTTGTATTGTTTAATTAGGATGCAACAAGATAGCCTTATGTATATACTACTGTCATTCCCTTGCATAACTGTGCCCCAGCACACCTAAGCACTAGATGCACAAAATAGTTTTCAGAGATTAAAATTGAGCAGAGAGCTTAGCAGCTCATTTTTTAATAATATTTTCCCTAATCAAAATTCAGCACAGTTTAGCTTTTCCCCCTTTTCTATGAGTGTCTGGGTAATATCAAATGCTTGCAGTTAGGCTAATTCTGCTCTTGCGTGACTGAATTCATTTTGACATCATGCTAGACTTGGCATTGGTTTTGCATAAATACCACTGGGGATAGGTGGAATTTCAATAATAACTCTCATCTCTTTGGTTGTTTTATAAAGCCAGCCTGTGGAATTCAAGCAGATGAAGCAAAAGTGTGCGGAGGTAAATTGTATTTTATAGAGATTGAAGCTTTTTATTATCGTGTATGTATCTTAAATCCTGTAGACCACACTAGTTTTACCACTTTTTACATTGTGAATCATACAGAATAGTGATTTGCTTTTATAACACTTATTTCCCTTGCCAATTTCTAAAATTATGTTGTAAGAGCCTGGATATAACAAGAATTTTATAGAACATTAGTGGTATAAAAAATTTGAGGAATTTGTTTATTTCTTTAAAATGAACTGCAGTATAAAGCTGGTTACACTGCACTTAAAATATTTTCCCATATGCTCTTAATAAGTAGTGCTGCTGCACTACACTGGTATGAAATGGATGAGGGCAACCATCTGTGGCCATTTCTCACACAAAGGGAAATGGCTGAATAATTTCATTATTTAACGTGACTGCCGTAATTAGCCAAGATGTAACACAGTCATTTAATTACTCCAAATATAGTCTTTCTGAGAGCTTGCTGGCTGTTTTTAAAAATAGTTTCATTTCCTTCTCACCCAAGCAGTTTAGCAATACAGGCTAGCAGGCGCTCCGCTCGATCTATTTTTACCCTCGTATGTTTGTGCATTGTGTGTTGACAACTGTAGCAGGTTTGTACTACAAACCATGCTTTGAATAAGGGCTTAAATCTGTTCAAGTTTTCTAATGTGAAAAGAATGCTGGCACAGCTAGAGAGAAAATTAATCCCTTTGAAAAATCTTCCTGCATGAAGAAAGAATGAAACTTTTTCTCCACAGTAAATGTGATGTGAATAGAAGAGAAGGACTAAATGTTTTGCTGTTGTTCTGGTACATATGTTGTGAATTGGTGTGACCATGTTTAACTGCAGCATCTATTCAAATTGGTAGCAAATAATTAAGCACTAAATAACAGTTTTATTTGGAAAGGAACTTTTGTACAGCGCTTGCTGTAGATTTCAACAAGTACTCCTTGAGTGGAATGCTTATTCAGTCGTTAAGCCTTAAAAGACATAATATATACACATAAACACACCCTGAGCAGATGACTCAAAGGCAGGTACCCTAAGTGACAGACATGACAACCTTTCACCACAGGTTACTGCAAGGAGAAATCTTTTTCTCTGTGTCTTTTGTGGAAACAACAAGGAGTCACAGGCTTAAAGGGAAAAAGCTGTTTAGGATAGGCATTTTGAAAAGTCCTTTCTAATTTTAAGCAAAAGGTAGAAGTGTACTAGCTCGCCTAGAAAATTATGGAAACTGCATTACAAGTATTGTGAAGTACACACCACTTAGGTATCTATCGGGAATGACCACGATGCTCTTGATCTCTCCTTGGACAGGGGGAGGGATTGCCTAACCCCCTCAGGAGGATGGAAGTGAGAGTAATGGTAGATTTGAGCATCTTTTCTATCTACTCACCAGAAAACAAGTCAGAGAAGACCCCCAAACAGCCCTGAACTCTACTGGCCTGTCCAAGAATTATCTGTGTCAAGTGCTCCACATAGCTTTGAATCTACTTAGCAGTATGTATAGCCCTCTGTCACTCTCCTTCTGCCCTCCCTGGCTCTTGCACACTCAAATTTGCAGATGGTTGTTCAGAGAGCCCAAAGCTGTCCTTCCCTGTGCCAGAGTGACAATGGTCCTATTCTCCCACCATCGAGAGGGAAAGGCTGGTGTATCTATTTTGGGTGAATGCTGCTCAGGCTTTTGGTAGGTAATTTTGGTCAAGAAGAGCTGGTCAGAAAATAAAACACTTCCTTCCATCTCTTGAATGTACTGTAAGACAAGTCTGTGTATTAGGAATATCCCTGCATATCCCTGTGCTTGTCCAAGCATCTGCTCTCATCCACAGCCAGAGACAGGGTTTTGATCCAGAGTTGACAGAGCCATCAAGTAAGGCCATAGACACCTTGCCAGTTAGCTACGCCATGCTACCACCATCCAGACTGAGGTGTAGTCTGGTGTGCTGCAGGGATGACAGTGAACAACATGGGCTGTCTCCCCCAGTGCGGACTTGTGGCTCCCTGCAGCGCCCACACACCCATCCCACCACTGGAGTGGAGGAGACAGTATGGCCAGACTCAGTAACCCATAGGCAATGGCCTGTCCACAAATGCAGCGGGTAATCTCTACCTGTGCTGCTTGCTAGAAAAACATGACCCTTGGCAGATCCCATCTGTGGGGCACCAGCTGAAAGCAGGAGGGCAGGCAATCCTGTGCACTGCCTGTCGAGCTCCTGCAAGCCTCCAGCCCCCAAAGCCAAGGGGCAAACTCAGTACCATGCTGACTCTCCATGGCATAGGATATGTAGGCACCTCTGCTACACATGGAACCAAAGGTGGGTAGTCATCTAACTTGTGTTGGTGGGAATGCAGAGGAGGGGGGAGAATTACCATGACTGGTGGCACCTCCTCCACGGATAACTACTGAGTACTCAGAAACCCTTCTGCCTGAGCTTGCCTCTCATGTGACCAGGGACAAGATCCACATTGTGCTCACGCTAGACATGGCACCATTCCCCTGGCCTCACCAATTGTGTTCTGGGAGAGCAACATCTCTGTAGAGATATGTGTGGGGGCTGTACAAGCTCAGCCCCGCCAGAGAGATCTGGACAGCCACACTCAGTGGCAGACAAATGGGCTATCTTGGATGTATGCAGTAGCCACACAGGAAGTCTTTCCTTCAGCCCACATCTCCGCGGCGGCTGGAGCCAGAATTGCCACATACAGCCCTTCCCTGGAGTTATGAGCCAAAGGTCCCAACTCCTCCACAATCCTCAAGTGCTCCCTTCCCACCCCATCACTTTTGTGAGTGAAGGATATAAAACATACAAAAAGTTATACATCTATGAGCAGCACCGCCACAGGGCAGTGGTGGATGTGAGCTGTGGCAGGGGATGCAGTCTGCACCTTGACTCAGAGTACACCCAACACATCTGCCGTACAGCTGCTGAAGAGCTTCCAATTTGGTTTTCTCTAAAGCGATGTCCATTCGCACACATCAAAACCACTCCATAAGCTAGATAAGTGCACGCCATTCATCTTAAAACCCCAGCTCCAGAATAAATTGCTAATGTAAATGCAGCCTTAATGCAGAAATGTCAGGTGAGGTTCTCTTTCAGTACTTTCAATCTTGTTTCCTATCATTTTTTTTTTATTTCTGTGAATTCCTTACAGCAAAAAAATATTAAGCAATATGATAATAGGTATAACATGAAATTCATCTGTACTATTTGCAGCAGGCTATAAGAAGCCATAAAGCATTACCATTAACCATGAGGAAAAAATATCAACATGATAATCTCTAGACAAACTACTGTTGCTGCAAGGATGTTCATTATTTTAATGGCGGAGTTTAGATAATTTTGAAATATATTTATTTAGCGCTCCTTCTTCCTTTGTATTTCTTCTTTTCCAATGTAATTCAAATTATGCATTTTTACTACACTAAAATAAAATTGAGGTTGCAAAGTGAGGCATTTGAAAATTAATATCAAATGTAAATTCACCTAGGCAATTTTAATTCAAATCCCTAATTGTATGTATTACATTTTTGCTGTTAAATTGCATGATCATTTAATTAATTTTCTCATGAGAAAATGTGTTTTGTAAATCTATTAAAAGGACAGTTATTCTGTTTTCTACATCTTCTTTCTTCAATGCCGTTCTTCATTAAAATCATCAAATTGCTACCATTAATATTTAATTATGCATAACAGTCCTTTGAGCAAGGATTTGCTGGGACTTTGGAAAAGCTCAGCTGGCACTAAGCTACTTCTGTCAGAACTAAATGTATGCACACCATATGTCTTTAGTAATCTGAACTATGGCCAAGAGGAAAGAAAGAAGTCTGTGTTGAGATACTAAAACTGTATATTACATGATTTGTTTGTATAAATAGATCTCCTTTTCTAGAAGTCTTTTCAAGACAGCTGCTACTAATCAATAGCCAAATACTTGAGGATGTTTTGTTCAGGTATGGGATACTGAGAGAGAACTGGAAAAGGGTTGAAAGGGTTACGAGCCATGCATAATTATGTGCTTTTAGTTAAATAATTAAAGTTTACTAACTGAATTGTTGACATTTCCAAAAATATCACCCATATTTCAATGTCAGTGTGACATTAAAAAAAATATTAGAAAAAAAAAAATTTTTAGATAAACTTCATGTTCGTGAAACATCACAAAGTCAAAAGACATATGGAGAAAAGCCGTTTTGGTTCATGTCAGGGGATGGCTGAAACAATGCAGTTGTTTGTTGCACATTTTCTTACTAAGTTCTTTCAGTCTCCCTGAAAATAAGTAAAAATCTGCATCTCAACTGGTAATCCAAGATGTGCATCAAGCTGTTTTGAAAGATAAAACATTGCTGCAGTCTATTCAAAATGGAGAGTGTCTATTCCTTCCTTTACTTATTCATTCACTCACTCCTCCCAGCACCCAGGTTGGATGACCCCCTGGAAATCTTCAGCCTCTTATCCCTTGTTATGGCAACCAACTGCCATCTCCAGCATCCACTACTGTCCCCAGCAAGGAAGTCCTTAGCTGTATTCATCTGTATTTCTGAGTACGTTCCCGCTGACTGAGGATTTCTCTCTTTACCTCATCAGAACACAGGACTTCACAAGATAAACTCTCTGTTGGTTCCTAACTTTATCTCTTTCTTCTTCCCCTCCATCACAAGATACTACATTTACACTAGAAATAGACTTTTCACCATCTTCCAAACTTTATCTCATTTTACTTCTATAAAATCCTTTTAGACTTAGAGAAAAGACAAATCGTTTGTACGATTATGAAAATATAGTAGGGAAATTTTCAAGAAAATGTTAACTTTTTGAAGAATTTCATGGATTTTTGGATGCAGCTTATGTTGCATGCAAATGGTTCAAAGGGAGGGTTTACAAAGTTATATATAGTATGTGAAGAAAGATGACTCTTCTCGTTAAAAAGTGCTTTTGCCCTAACAACAGTCCTTATAAAGTAACTGCATTTTGATGCTTTTGCGTCTCTCAGGAAAAAACCTTCACTTGCTCCATCTGCAGCTGCTCAGAGCCAGAAATTACATGGGAAATAAAACATTTAGTAGCTTTTTCATTTCCATTCCTGGGTTTTTTTTCCTCTCATACGGGCAGATCTAGGGATGCTGGGAAGACATTGAGATCAATTGTTTATGGGACAAAAAAACCCCTTGCATCTTCCTATTGGTTAAAATACAGCAATTCCACAACTTCTCATGTGATTTTCCTTAGCCAGAAGAGTGCTGGGCCTAGGCTGGTAGAAAACTGAAATGGAAGAATGGAAGATGATGGAGGATTCTATGCAATTTTAAATCAAATAAGATCTTGTCTCCTTAGCAAAGCCTTTTACAAACATTCCAGTAATGACAAAGGGTTATGGATACAATGGAGTTTTAGGGGTTGATTTTTTTCATGTTGTAGTTGTTGTCCCATTGCTTCTGAATGAAGAACAGCCAGTTTCAGAAGACCTGCAGGGAGCCTGTCACCACCTCAAGTGGAAAAGGGACTCCACAGTGAGGCAAACCAAGCCTGGCCTCTGACTGCTACCAGTATGACGCAGAGCTAGGCTGACATTATTCGGCCTGCTGATGGCTGAGGAATTAGTTTCTTCCTACTCCCCCTGCTATGGAGTGTTGGAGATGCTCATGCATGGCTGGAATGAGCACTCTTGCCCAGGTAGGACTTCTTATTGCAGTATTAGCAGCTGGATAAACTTCAAATTCAGCTTTAAATAAGACGTGTCGAATATAGGTATCAATTTGTGAGTAGTTTTGACAGGCTAGGGCCTGCTACTTTTCTCTTTGTACCCACAGTGTACCTGCAGTGTATCCCCAATGTACCCTCAGTGTATCGTTGCTGCAGCCTGTTTCATTTACCTGAGAAAAGGGCTGTTTCGTACCCGTGTCCTTCCTTAGGGCACACTGCTGTGCGCCGTGCTTCTCAGTACCAAATGCAGGAGGTAGTCCACAAATGATAACTGGTATTTTTATAAAGTATATTCCATACACCCTGTTTGAGGTGTTATGATTTCTGTCCTGCAGGAGGGTAGTCTGCTTTACAATGCTCAGCCTACTTGGCCTGTAAAGCCACTAATTTGCAAAGAAAAGTGTCTTCGCTTAGATAAAAAGTGGCTTTGCTTAAATTAATTCTACAGTCATTAGATTGTTAAAGTATTCTAGAATGTCTTTCTACTCAAGCTCCTGGTTTCTTGTATATTCATTTTTGGAAGGAAAAGGAAGTTTAGCTAGATCCAAATTCAACAGTAAAACCTGTAACACCACGAAGTATTTATGCCTTGGATTTCAGTCATAGGTTTTGTGTTATTTGTTTCTTTGGTTTTCCAGACTTGCTGCTTCAAACAGCTCTAGAAAGAAGCACCATCTCACTTATTTTTCTCCCTATTTGTTTCTCTTTCTGGAATTCTAATAACATTCTCAGGGCTAGGAAAGGCAACCTTGGTTTATATACCATCACTAGGAACAGGATCCTTAGCACAGAGAAGGAAAAATTGTCTTCAGGAATGAACACTAACCACCATTAACTAGAAAAATCTCGTCTTCTAATTATAACTCCATAAGTGGCTTTTTATAAGGTCTTAGGCAAATCACATCTTCTCTCTGTCTTGTAATCTCCATCTATAAAAATGTAGATAAGTGCAAGAGTTAATTACATGACAGGTGGGAAGGGAAAAATAATTGATGAGCAAAAACCTTCCCACTCATTTCATACCTTTATAAAAGCATTGTTCCGATTTGCACCATTTCCAATGAAAGGAGAATGAATCGTAGTTTGAAGAATTACATCAAGGCAAAATATTGTATTTGGCATTTAAATTCATAGTTGCTAGTTGTTTTAGAAATGCCTGAACCAGATAGTCAATGCCAAATGCTACATTTTTTATATTCTGTAATATTCTTCAATAATTGCTCCAAGACTCATACAGAGAAAACAGCACACAATGAAGGCTATTACTAATACTTTGAACAAAGTCATGTGATTTGCCTTTCTGCCTTTTTTTGCTTTGTTTTCTGTTGTAAGAGTTCTCAATGTGAAGTACACTTAAAAATTTGCCACAGTTCCTGAGGTTTGTACACGGGTTAAGTAAGCAATAACAATCAAGGTGCAGTACATTTCCTGAGGATTAATGACAGGCTGGGAGGAGATGAAGGTCAGCAGCACAGCCAAGCATCATTAACCCAAGCTGGTCATTAATCTCAAGAAATTACCTTGTGCCAAGGTCAGTGTTATTATTTTAAGCTGGAAATTAAAAAAACATGGCCAAATGAATGTTTATTTGATAGGTTTAACTGTAATATCTAGCATATTTTAGAAAAAAAATAATTGTATTTAGGAGAAGTGCATTACGTAATCAGCCCACCAGCCCAAGTTTCAATGTTTGATTAGTCTTGCTTTCTTTAACATATGTACTCGACTATGACAGGCAGAAAGGGTTTATAACATTTTTCTTTCATGTGCAATTGCTGTGGACCTATTAAATACTGACTTTATTTATGTATCTATTTACAAGTTTTGATTTCCATCCCAAATTTTATCTCTCATGAAATATTTGTTTGACTGAACATCTGTTCCAGTTACTAGAGTTTTGAAAGAGATGTTTCAAAACATTGTTGTTTATAAAGTGAGGGTATTATAGATACCTGGAGGGCGTCTACAATTTTGGGAACATTTACTCCTTCTAGGAAGCAATACTGCCTTTAGAAAGAAAAGGAAAATGGAAATTTTGATATCTAACTAATAATCACATTTGCATTTATAGTCATCAAGTATATAAATTAACATAGCTAGTTCATCCTTTCTGTAGCTAGTCATCCTTTTTACAAGGGCAGGTAGTGATAGGACAAGGGGAATGAATATAAACTGGAAGGGGGAGATTTAGTTTAGACATTAGGAAGAAATTCTTCACACTGAGGGTGGTGAGGCACTGGCACAGGTTGCCCAGGGAAGCTGTGGGTGCCCCTTCCCCGGAGGTATTCAAGGCCAGGTTGGAAGGGGCCTTGAGCAGGTCTGGTGGGAGGTGTCCCTGCCCATGGCAGGAGGGTTGGAGCTGGATGGGCTTTAAGGTCCCTTCCAACCCAAACCACTCTATGATTCTACGATTTTTTTTATTCTATGATCCTATTTCTACTTCTGTACAGATATGCTCGGCTTAAAAGATTTTAGATTGTCCCTGATTAGGACACATCCAGCCACCAGCTCAGCAGCATGCTTCATGAGGACAGACTCCCCACACGCTTTCCTGAAATCAGTCTCCAAAAGAATAGGTGCCGCCAGTCCTCGTGTCTAAGCACCAAATGTGCCCCAAGTTATGAAATGTTCCCCAACTCTTCCGGCACATCCCTGTTTACTGTTGATATAGGTGACAGCTAAGGAAAACATGTATGGACTTAGCAAAAGGAAAAGAAATTGCTATTTATCTTGTACAATACATGAAAATTTTGTATCTTTCTAAGGCAAGCAACATTTTCCTTCTTTCAAGGTGGAGCTTTCCTTTTGTCTTATAATCTTCTTGCTAGGAAATTTGTCCCTGGGAGTTCCTCCTCAACTTCTCAGCCTTTGCAGTTTTAAATATCCACTCTTTCATTTCCCTTTTTGCTCCCAGCTGGGGATTTGCTACGGAACAAAATGGATCTTTGAGTTCAGTCCTCCAAGTTCACACGCAACCGTGCAATGGATGCAGATCTACAGTGCTTTGACTTTGTTTGACCCAACTCACCATAGACCACAAAATATTTTCCAACATTTCTTAAAAACTTGGCCTCTAGAGTGTGTAGTATGGTATACAAAGAGAGGAAGAGTGACAAGGATCTGCTGCAGCAATTTTACTTGCTCAGCTATATCCTGTTTCCAGCTGAGGTCAATCTGCAACACTTTAGAGCATGGCTCACCAACCAGGCACCTTGAAGATTTTAATGCAATTCTAAATCACCTCATTTATTCTTACTGACATATGTTATGTCTCTACTTGTAACATATTTTTAGTACTTCCTTTAAAATATATTAACAGGTGTGCATGTGAAAAATGGACAGCTTAAGGAGGTTGTTGTTGCTGGACCAAAGACTCAGTTTGAGTGTAGTCCAATGAAAATGTTACATTGTGCAATCTTACAAGCCAAAAAGACATAAAAGTTCCCCAGATCTCAGTTTCTGATTGTAGATTAGTCTAACTCAGCCAGAAAGAAGGTAATCTTCAGGATCTTTCCCACAATACATTTAGTTTCTTCTTTCGGTCATGCTTTTTTTAATCAACTCCTTCTTCTTTTCTTTAAAAAAATCCCAAGGAAATACATCTTGATGTAAAATTATTTGAAAACCTGCATAAATAATTAAATACAAGATTGCTTCATTTTTTATTAAGTGCTAGCAAATGTTTGTTGCTATGGAAAGCCATAGCAAATATGGACTCCCATCCACAGTCCTTAGCATGAAGTTAAGACTATTTTGGTGGCAGTCTTGCCTTGACTGTCTTGTACTGACAAAAGTCCTTCATTATGGGCCAAATTTTGCTATTCTTTTTTTGACTGAACAATGTATGGTTTCAGAAATTATTTTATTAGAATAGCCATATGTGAATACCTATGACTTGAATGTTTAAAATCATCTCATCTATCATCTACATTATACATAGCTATAGACAACATATGATTTGCATAGCATTAGTGTCTTTTTCCTGAGTCTGTCAAGGTGCTTGATTTATATAACTCTCAAGAAAATGTTTCTTCTGAGGTGCCTGAAGATGTGCTCTATCTAGTACCTACCTACAAAGCTTGCTACATCAGCATCCAGTGTTTTGGTAGACAGCGGCCTAACCCCCCCTTGTCTTGAAGCACAACTGTAATGGAGTATCCAATGTCATTACAAAAGACACTTCAAGATTATTTTGAAATGAAAATCCATTTTAATATCCCTTCATTAGATTTTTGTGCTAAAATGCACGCAGGGAAAAATGCCACACAAAACATAATTACATGCAGGTTTTTGTTTAGTTTCTTAATAGTCATACTTTGCTGACTATATAGACACACTAAAATTGTCCAAGAAATTACACAGATAAGAACATGCTGGCAAAATGTTCATAATAAATTCAAACGAAAAGAGAAAGAGAGACATAACATTTACAAATGCAAGAACCACAGCCTGCCTAGTCTAGTGTCAGTGTCAGTGTCATCAGAACAGGCAGTGTCAGCCAGAACATGATACACAAAATCTTTCACAGATGGGTTGGTGTTTTCCCTGACAGTTTTATAAGCACATCATATAATAAAGGACTTCCAAGAAGCAAGTTTTCAGATGACAGCTGGGACGACCAGTTCTCTGGTGGAAGGACAAGAAGCAATGGGCACAAGTTGAAACAAAAAAGGTTCAGGCTGGATACAAAGAAAAACATTGTCATCCTGAGGACAGTCGAGTAGTGGAATCAGGGTGGCTCTGCAGGCTTCATCTTTGCAGAATTTCAAGACCTGCCTGGATAAAGCTCTGAGCTGCTTTGTCTGATCCTAGAGAAGTCCTTGCTTTGGGCAGGGGCTTAGACCAAAGACCTCCTGAAGCACTTTCCTGCCTGAGTGACTTTTTGATCCTATAATTAGAGGCCTTTTAATATAATAGAAACAGTAAGATAAGAAAAATCAGCTCAAACCTCCTCACAATATTTCGCTGTTCTTAGGAAACAGTTCCTAAAGATGACTTGAGTTCAAACTGAGTCACTTTGCTTAGTGAGTTTCTCCTAGTTCTCATGGTGTAACCTGTTTCAGCAAGTCAACAGAAAACGACAGTTTTTCTACTAAGAACTCTCAGTAGGTGCTCTTAATGTAGAGTGACCCCATCAGAATTAAAACTAAGTGCAAAAAGTTTCAATATCCTGACCATTAGGATGAGAGGGAATGGCCTCAAGTTGCATTAGCGGAAGTTTAGATTGGACATTATAAAAAATTTCTTTACTGAAAGAGTGGTGAAGTATTGGAACAGACTGCCTGGGGAAGCGGTAGAATCACCATCCCTGGAAGTGTTTAACAAACATGTAGATGTGGTGCTTTAGGACATGGTTTAGTAGAGACAGTGGTGCTGTGCTGATGGATGAACTTGATGGTCTTAGAGGTATTTTCCAACCTTAATAATTCTATGATTTAATAAATCTTACTCTAAATGCCCATTTGTGGAGAGCTGCTTTTTATCTGAAGCAAAAGTGTTAGTGTATTTTATTGTCTGTTCCTTAAATAAACTTCTTCAAATTGCTGGCTTCATTTACATATTTTGAAAATTAGTTCTATTACTTAATTACATACTGTGAAAAATATCATTTTTTTGCCTTTAAGTTTTATGAGCTCCTAAGAACTCACTTAAAGTTTCAATTTCTTTAGTTCATTGAATGTAGTTTTCAGCATTCACTGCTTTAAATGCTTCAGTCATGTTTTATTCTTACTGTTCCCTTCCCTAGCATCCAAATCTGTCCTCCAGAAGGTCAGAGTCTTTCCTTAGCTTCAACAGCTTTCCATCATCCATTTATGTGCTCCTTTACAAAACCAACACACAATAAATATGATTATATATGTATATAAAAATATATATACATCATCAGGTAACAAATATTACGTATATACAATACCATTTTTATATAATGCCATTATAAAGATATGTATTATAATACAAATTAATACAAACATATACAATAATATTATAATAGTTCCAATATTATCTTCTCTCTTATTCTAACTTAAATTATTCCTACTGTATCTCTAGCATTTGTTAAACAGATTTTCACCGATGTTCCATGACAGTGATTGATTTTCTGAAGAGTGACAACAAATTTACTCTGAAACGTATATGGACAATTATAATTGTTCTGTCCAACTTTTCTAACTTCTGTTTATGAATACTAGAGTAGTTATGAGTCTGCTGAAGTTCATAAGGCTGTAATAATTTAAAATAGGTAAAGATTTAATCTGCTATATTTATACCTAGTAAGATGCCTAGGACAAGACAAGACTGGTGTTTATTATAGTTTTCTCTAACACTGATTTCAAATAATTTGAGCAATCTGTCAACCTGGTTTTGTCCTGATAATTAAGAACATTTTTTTTTTTCCTTGTTAAACATTCTCTAAGCCAAAAAGGAAGGTGTTATCTCTGGCTAGCTCATAGACCTTAATGTTCTATCAAACGAGGAGAGAAACGTTTAGCAACCAAAGAGCTTCCTTATGGATAGGCAGGAAATACTGTGTCTCCTGGGGTAACTTTTGAATTCATTTAGTGACTTTTGCTTAGCTGTTCAGTAAGTTCTGTTTCACTCCAGTTCCAGTGGACTGACACCCACAGAAATTATCAATTATTCATGTAATGAAAACGTCAGTTCAACCTGAGTTCTGAAACAGGAAAGCTTTTCATCTTTTTTTAGACTGTATTTGTTGAACATGTATCCTAGAAGATTTTTCTCTACTGTAGACAGTTTTGGAAGAAATGCGCTCCTAGCCAGTGTGCTTTTCTTCTGTGTCACATTGCTCCCTGCAGATACATAAATTTAATTAATAATGTAATTAAAAAAAAATAAGTCTGTATTATGCATTGTGCATCCAAAACAGCTATTTCTTTGGTAAGTTCCTTGCCATGATCCTACTGAGCCCAACTGCATTGCAAATCAATCCCCTACATCTTCCTGTAGGTAATGGTTCGAGCTAAAATGTACAAGGAATGCAACTACATTTTAGACTACCACGAGTGCTGCTGACAGTCTAACAGTGATTAATCTACATTATTTTTAACCTTTTTAAAAAGGACTCCTGATCTTTCATAATTGCCAAGAAGGAACATTGCCCTGTGACTACACATCATTTTCCTCTTTTCTCTCCTTCTGTCTGAATTCTCCATTCAAAGTCTTTGGGGACAAAATAAGAAAGCACATTCAAAACCAGCAGTCTTAATAGAGACTTCTCTCAGTATTTAGGCAGGCAGAAAGTAAGGCAATCTTTTGCTGGTTTGTTTGTCAGAAATGAACGCAATAAATCAGTTTTAGCCTTATTTACCTCTAAAAATTAACAGTTTGAAATGGCAAGAAAAAGACAAAATGCTCTGAAAATAGCTGTAGGAGCTAATCCGCCTGCAGGCACATTGTTGTAGCTTCTTGGGGAAATCAGACATCATTCCTACCTACTGAAGGAGGCAATGTTGGTATCCTAGTTATAGAAGAAAGCTCTGCTATGACTCTGCTGCTTGAGGTGTTGTGGTTTTAGATGTAAATATAAACCAAGGACTTGATCATTTGTGACTTAAAAATCCCAGTTCCATTTTTTTGCATCAGCATCAGGTTTTTCTTAGGTTTCTGGCCTACCTCCAGTTAAAACAACTATATATGACTACTTACCTAAATATTCTCTTTCTGCTCAGTTGATTACGATATTATTCATTTTCTCTCCTGAAGTGTTGAAATACTTTTGTACACTATTAAAAAGTTCTTTGCCTTCTCCCTGAGGTAGCTGCAAATCAATGATGTGTGATGTAATTCCTTCAATAGAATAGTTGATGACTGGTTTGGAAAGTTTAGCAGACACTGTGGGATTTTTTCAGGAAGGGCTATAAACAAGTATCCATCATTCTTACTCTCCAATATGTCATCCCTGGACCATTGCTTAACAGGTATAAAAATTCCATAGCTGTGATTAAATATTAAGACACCACGGTGTATTGAAGCAATGTAATGACGTAAGGGCAAGAATTTTCATCACTCAGTAGGGAGGCAAGGAAGTGAAAAAAGATTCAATCTATTCACCTTAGAAATACTAAAGAAAGAGCAGTATGTAAAAACCAGCATTGACTCATCCGAGTGTATGTATGGACAAGAGGGAGTTAAAAAGTTTTATTGGAGTATAAACTCCAAGTTTTGGCTTTTATTATGCTTAGGAAACTCAGTAATAAGATTAGAAAGGCCAATGCAATTGAGAAATGTGGCACCTGGAAAAAAAGTTAATTATCCAAAGACTAGAAACGCTAACATTCAAGTGTTCTTCACATCAACAGTAGCACAGTTCTTCAGTTAATATCCAGGGAAGCAGTAAAAATATTAAACTATTTTGACTTTGCTAAGTAATGTTACTTCAAGGATGTCAAGGAAAACAACCTTACATGACTGATCACGGAATAATTGAATATAATTAAATAAAGGATAAACAGAAATAGTCTGTAACTAAACCTCACTATTCTAAAATTACAGGCTCTAATAATTAAGAGAATAATTGGATGAAATAAATAAAATTTATTGGATGAAATAAATAAAACTATGGAAGGGATTTCAGGATGTGAATGTGAAAGAAATTCAGGTCAAAAACGGATGGAAATGTTTGGTCATGATTGAAGGTGATAGCACATGAATGAATAGCTGCAGGAATAGGCCTGAAACTGATTATTTAATGGTCTCAAGCAGGAATATGAATATGCAGAGTTTCAAAAAGTAGTACAAAAAAAAGACTGATCCATAAAAAAAGTTATGTTTTATAAGCTACAACATACAACGTAAAATGAGAATTGTTAAAATCAATTTGAATGTAGATATTAAAACACAGAACAAAAGGGTTTGCATCTAATATTCAAAAAGACAAGAAGGAAACAAGTAGGACCTCTGTTCCCTTAAGCTGAGATAACTATTAAAACCAACAGACAGCTGACGCTTTTGGCCATGATGCCAAAGGCAGTACGTCTTGCTACCTTACTGCAGTGTCCATCCGCATTTTTAAACAAGAAAAATGAAGCACAGTACTTAAACACCCATGGAGCTTTCGATGTGATTTCACGTGGAAAACTATGAACTAATCTGGAGACGACGGACTTGGCAGAGGAAACACAAGATGAAGAAGAAACTGAATACAGGTTAGATAGTCATACATCACCCTGAAAAGGAATAGTATCAAGTTAAAAGTAAGTCATTAGTGGTGACATCCTGAAAGATTAACCTTGGGAATGACTTTACTTAATGTTTTTATCAATATCCGTGACATCATTCTGATGACAACACGAAGTGAGAAAACATCACACATGGAGAACAAAATCAACAGAACATGAGCAACAGGCATGCAAAGTGGAGTAGTAAAAAACAAGAAAACGCTACAGAATTCTCACATTGTAGTCAGTTATTCGGAAACCATTGAGGAAAACTTGAGGTAAAATAGTTGATCACAAAATGGTACAAAACAACATTTGTGAGCGAAAGGCAAACATGATCCTGGGATGTACCAGGAAATTTCCAGGAGAGACAATGAAGCCAGACTGGAAAGCATCAGTAAGGTTTTACATGGATATTTTGAACAAGTTACATTCAGGGTGAAGTCAGACTTGAATCCATAAGCAGAAAGTCTTAAACAGTCATAAGAAAAATGAAAAGAATGTCTTACAATGGTAAACTTTTAAGAGTATGTCTTGTTTAGTCAGGCAAAACAAAGGTTGATGAGGAGTAAGTGAGTATAAAATCTATCACCCCTGCATTTAGGCTGGGAATTTACAAGGTTTCTCATCACTGGAGCACTAAGCATTATAATAGCTTCTGATTAGAAATATTAGAAATGGCAAGAAAGCTAGTGGCTTTTAGGAAGATATTTGCTCGGTTTCAGAAAGAGATTCTATGATGTGGTTGTCTGCTGGACTACATAGGTAAAGAGGTTCCTTCCATAATTCTCTCAGCAGTTCTGCTCTGCAGTGATCCTGGTGGCTCCACTTCCCCGGTTGCACCAAAACAGGAGTATGCACAGGTACAGCACAGGTCTGCGTCTCCTCTGTGTTGCAGAGGACTAGGCACAGTCTTGAAATGTTTGAGAAGTTTATAGTGGGCACCTCAGAGGGCTGACAGGCAGCTAACTTATGGGTTAAGCACCACTGTGTGAGAGCAAAAGCACTGAATTCCAAATGGGATAGAGCCATATAGCTTAGTTAGTGTAAACAAATGGTTATGACTCCTGTCAAGAACAATTTTTCATTTCCATAAAGCCTAGTTTAATAACATGGCACGGACACCACTTAAAACAAGAATATTAGCTTTCCAACAATTTCCCAAAATTGAAATAGAATCTGTTCTGGCAAAAACAGTACAGTTGTCTACCAAGAAAAACATTTTAGGCAGTTATATAAGCAATAAAAATAAATGTTTTATAAAATTCACCCAGAAGGACCTACAAGTATTAAAAAAACCAATAACAATTAACCAAATTTCATGAAGTATGAAAGAGCCAAAAATAACAAACAGTACAGCTGAAGATGGTGAAGTCATTTCTTCAACTGCACTCTAAAGCCTGACCACCTGTAGAGATTAAAAAAATATATCCAAAGAATTAATTTTCCTAATATGGATACAGTGCAAAATTCTGTCTCTTAACATGACTTCATTTTGCCAAATTAATAGAATTTTATGCAAACTTAATATGTTTTACAAGTAATTGTTCCTCTGGCACAGCAGCAAATCATTGGGAATATGGATGAAATGAAGGAGAATCTACTTGGTTTCCTTTTGCATAAAAATATTGGTATCATCTCCAGAGAGGCTCCTGCTCACTCCTGCCCCTGAAGCAGCCTATCTTGCTCTACTGATGATGGACCAAATTTAGGAAAAACAGACATTAACCTTTGTCAGAACCCACCATTCTGACACAAAAGTTATAAACCTGTTCTGCATCACTCACGGGATTTCTGGTAAAGGAAAACATTAATATGTTCTCACATGCTAAGATCTCATTTAGTTTGTATGCAGACACCATGCCGAAAGAATAACTCCTATCAGAACAGGTATAGGAAAGAGGACAACAAGGACATAAATTAGGATCTGACAACGGTTAATTTTGTTGATGAAATGAAGGTTGAGATAGATTATGACACCACTTCATATGGGGGAATAAATTAAAAGTAAATAATTTTTTAAAATTAAATACACTACTAGAATAAGATCAAGCCCATGAACAAATTCATGCTGAAACTGAAAATTTCTGAGTCTCTGAGTTTCTAGAATTGCTTCACATATGAGACAATGGAGCAAGTAACCTCAACCGTTTTAAGATAAATCTTTATGGTTTCATTTCTGTGATCCTTGAGTTAAAACTTCCCCTTTGGATCTCTGCTTATTAATCTCTGGATATCTGATTGCACTGACTTATCCCAAAAGACTGGACATAAAGGACACTTGCTTACTATTGGCTGTTCATAATTCTTTCCCTGTATTTCAGGTACATTAATTATGATTCTCCATTTCTTTTGACTACTTGAAAAGGCATTGGCTTTGTGGCTAAAGAGCAGCATGTTGATTTCACTTGGAAAAGCTGAAGGTTGGCCACAGCTGTAAGGCAGGATGAACTAATACTGAATTTTCAGCTAAGTCTTCCAGACGCCTGACTGGTAAACTGGTATCCTTTCGCTTGCGTTAGGTAACATCAGTCCCTATATCTGCATTGGAATTGTCCCCTGCTGCAAGAGTCACAGAGATTCAGGTTTTGCCAGTCTTCTTTACTCTGTAGTGTGCAGGCACAGTCTTTTCTCTACAAATATACTCAAACTAATTTATTGTTACTGCAAGGACTAAGAATATCGATGACATCTTTTTTTTTTCCTCACAAGGGCTATGTGGATTAGATGTTCTATGAACCTACAGGAAAAAGTTTCTATTTCATAGCTCTTCACACTGGAGGGTAAAGAATGAGACACTCCTATGAAGCAGAAATTCCCTTTCTGTGTTTTCCTATATTCCTGTTCAAAGCTGACCTACGGTGGGTACAGAAACAGAATAAACCTGGCTTCAAAATGAGTTAGCTGCATTTATGAGCTATGAGCTGCTCAAAAATCAAGTTATTCTACTGTAGGAATGGAAGATGGTCATTCACAGTTGCAAGTGAAAAATGGAAATTTGTTACCTCTCTCTGGTTCCAGAGCCAAAAATGGAGGCCAAAGAAGCACCTCAACCCTCAATCATACATAAAACAATGAAGTTTAATCTACTGAATTAGTCATGGGGGGTTTCTCCCCTTCTTTTCCCAAAACTGATGTTCTTTGAAGTTATTATAAAAACAACATTCTAAGATTTTGATCTGCTTATTAGCATCACCATTTTCCTTCATTGATCTACAATCCATCTCAGTCTCAGAATTTTGAGTGTTCCATGCGTTAATAATTGAACACAGACATTTGATGGGAATTAGAACCCATTCACCTCTCTCTCCTGCTTCTGATATGAATTTGTTTGCTCCTTCATGTTTTGTTGTGCAGAGCAAATTATTAATCTGATCTATGCCCTGAATTTTTTCCTCAATTGTTAGTTTTGCAGAGCCTCATTTTTGTTTGAGTTCTGGAGTTCATAGGGTTGATAGGATGTTATCAAGTGTGGCTGGCAAAGAGGCATAGGAACATGTTCTTTCATCAGTGGAAAAAAAGAGCTTCACTTATCTTTGGCATCATAGAACGATAGAATCATCTGGATTGGAAGGGACCTTAAAGATCATCCAGTTCCAACGCCCTGCCATGGGCAGGGACACCTCCCACCAGACCAGGCTGCTCAAGGCCCCATTCAGCCTGGCCTTGAACACCTACAGGAATGGGGCATCTACAATTTCTCTTCGACAACCTGCGCCAGTGTCTCACCACCCTCACAGTATAAAATTTCTTCTGAGTCTAATCTGAATGTCCCCTCTCTCAGCTTAAACCCATTACCCCTCATCATACCTCCACGCTCCCTGACAAGAAGTCCCTCCTCAGCTTTCCTGTAGCCCCTTCAGGCACTGGAAGGCCGCTATAACGTTTCCCGTGAGCCTTCTCCTCTCCAGTCTGAACAACCTCAACTCTCTCAGCATGTCCTCACAGCAGAGGGGCTCCAGCCCTCTGACCATCTTCATGACCTCCTCTGGACCATTCCAACAGTTCCACACCCTTCTTGTGTTGGGAATTCCAGACCTGCACACAGCACTCCAGATGGGGTCTCACGAGAGCAGAGCAGGGCAGGGCAGGGCAGGGCAGGGCAGGGCAGGGCAGGGCAGGGCAGGGCAGGGAGAAGCCCCTCCCTCAGCCTGCTGGCCTTGCTTCGTGGCCCCAGACGCGCCCACCATACTGGGACCAGCAGCACCTACTGCCAGCTGAACGCTTGAATCGCACTAAGGACGGGACCACAGCGATCCCGCCCCCCGGCGCAGCCAATGGCGCTGCGACACGCGTGGGGGCGGGGCCGCGCCGGCGCTCTCCACTGGGCCGGCGCCCAGTGCCCCCTTTGGCTCGGCCCCCTCTCCTCCTCCAGTGCCGCGCCAGACCAGAGGGAGGGATGGCGGCGACTCCAGCTCTCCCCACGCCGAGATGCGAGCACGTGGGGCCGCGGGGGTCGTTCCGCGATGTGTACGAGCCGGCCGAGGACACCTTCCTGCTGCTGGATGCGCTGGAGCGGGATGCGGCCGGCCTGAGGGAGGCTCGGTAGGAGCGGCTGGGGACAGGAGCCGCGAGGGGAGAGAGGGAGCTGTTCCTCGGTCCCTGGGGTTTCGGGACGTGGAGCCCCGCGGCTGCCGGTCAGGTTTCGGCCCCCGGAGGGAGGCGAGTGGCGCCTTCCCGCCAGGAGCAGGGCGGGAGGAGGCGGTGCCCGCCCCCCTCCCCGAGCAGCCCCCTCCGCCGAGGGACGGGTGACTCAAGTAGTTACTGTTACGAAAATTGGAATATTTTGATTTAATCTAAAGTAGAATTGAGTTTAGAATTCGTTTTTTAACTTCAGTTAAATTTCATCTAAGTAACCTGTATTTTGTTGAGTTAAACAGTATGTCTCCCTGATAGCATGTTTTCTTTACAGCATGTTTTTTAAAATAGCGTTTTTCCAGACACTGTTCAAAGAAAAATGATAGCACCCTAAGTATGGTCTGTGCTGAACAGATGTGTCTTCTGTAATCGCCTCTGTTTGCAGCCTTTCCCTGTTGCAAATGCGAGGTGAGACACAGCTGGCTCCAAAACTCCAGTCAGCAGAGATTTGGCTGTTGTGACGTTCATAATAAAATTAAAATGAGTCCTTGGAAAGTAATGGAATATGCATAAGATTTCTGTGAGATCTTACACGTATGCCTGTAAGTGGGAAATACATTCTGTGCCCAGCTCTTGTCTTGTTACACATTATTGATGGAAATCATTCCCTCACACGCACAGCAATAAAGGGTGCTGCTTTGTAAAGCTCCAAAATGATCCCGCATTTTCAGTATCAAGGGCAGTGGTGCAGGGGGCCGCTGCTCCCCTTGGGGTGGCTTCAGCCCCACTTGTGAGGTGTTAGGTGGCACAGTGCGGAGTGACTGCAGGAGCCACCCGTACTCATTTTGTGAACACCAGCATGCATTTGAACATGTCCATGTCTCAGCCCCAAGGAAGCTACAGGAGCTGCACTGCTGCTTGGGTCACTGGTCAGTGCCAGGGCTGTCATCTGACCCCATCCCTGGGAACACTCAAGGCCAGGTTGGATGGGGCTCTGAGCAACTTGATCTGGTTGAAGGTGTCCCTGCTTCTGCAGGGGGGTTGGACAAGATGAGCTGTAAAGGCCTCTTCCAACCCAAAGCATTCTATGATCTCCACAGCTATCATTGTAACTATAATTACCATAAAAATCACTCAAGGAGTTAATCATATGCCTGCTGCTTCTGTTTGTCCAGAGCCAGCTAAAACACTTCTAAGGTGTTTATTCTGCATTTGAGCCTAGCTTTCTTTGTGTGGCTTCATGGTGATCACAATGCCTGTGGAGTTCACTCTTGCAATAGATGTGTAATAAATGCTATAGCCAGTATTGATGAGATTCTGTAGTTAATGGAAACTTTAATATTAGGCATGTGGGAAATACACGTGTTTCTCAAAGTGGCTTGCATAATCCAGGAATTGCCTGTGTGAGGACAAGACCTGGCAGCTATCATGAAATAGACAGCATTGTTTGGGACATGGTTTGTTAGGCAGGGTGGTGTTGGGCTGATGGTTGGACCTGATGATCTTGGAGGTCTTTTCCAACCATTATGATTCTAACATAATATGGACTTTCGAGGGCCACAGGCTCAGCAAGTGTTTCAGACTCTTTGGGAGAAGGGCACTTTGGCAAGCAGTTTTTGTAACATCATCTTGACTAATTGTGCATCTGTTGCAGGTGCTCTTATATGATACCTGTAAAAGTCATCCAGAGTTTTCTCTCTTTAGAGTTGAGATCTGCCTTGAAATAGGATCTGGATCTGGTGTGGTGTCAACATTTCTAGCTTCTTCCATTATTGGATCCAATGCACTGTACATGTAAGTATAATAGCACGCACTTAAACCATTCCCTGCAGTAACAGAGGACTTAACCCTAACGTATGTACTTTTCATGCTCACATTTTAAAAACTATTCTTTTCACAAAGAAAATATTAGCTCAATTCTACATATATGGAAATCAAAGCAAAAAGAGCCTAAACTACTTGTTTCAGGTTCTTTAACAATTAAATAGTTGTGCGATAAATTCCATTTTCCCACTTCTTAAGACAAATTGCTAAGCCTACACTTGTGTTGCTGGTTTTAGCCACTGCCTAGTCTTGCTGAGGTCTGATGACATAACGTCAGTTACCTGGGTCACAGCAATAACAATTCTATTAGAGACTTGTATGCATATATATTTATGCACAGCTAGTACTGAAAAGGAAATTGTATATTTCAGCTTTCAAACAGTCATTAAAACTTCAAGTGTAGCATTGAGTGGTTTAGCTGTTGATACATTGTGTGTATTTTACTGGCTACTTTTTGCTATTCATTTGTACAGTAAAGGATGATGGAAAGGATATTTTCATTGAGAGTACATAAATTAGCACATGGTTCACAAGTTTAATCTTCCAGATACAGTAGACAGTTACTTACACTTCATAATATTTTTCTTTTAGCTGTACAGATATCAACCCAATGGCAGCTTACTGTACACTGGAGACAGCTCTGCTTAACAACGTTCACCTTCAGCCAGTCATTACTGACTTGGTAAGAGTGATGTTTCCATAATTTAATATTTATAGTTTTTGTAATATTTTTAAATTAGAGATACTAAAAAGAAAACAAAATGCCAAAGTGTTTCCGAAAGAAGGGGAAAGCAAACTACTCAAGCTCTAAAATTCAAGTTTAAGCTTTAAAATTAATTTAATTAATTTTAAAAATAAATTATGTAGATATAGTTTGGAAAATGCTGCACAAGGAACTCTGCAGTGACCTGACATTATCATAGCCTTTCCTCTAATGTTACAGGGTTCTTGGTTCTCAGCTCTTTCTGGTTTAATTAGGAACTGTATATGTTGATACTTTTTGTTTCTTACAAAATTTGATATGGACTAAAGCTTAAGTTTCTCATCGCTTTAGCAAGATATTTGTTTAAAATAACCCGAATATATACATTTATCAAAGATGATTAAGGTAGGCAACAATAAATGTTACCTAAAATGGATAAACAACTGCTCATGCTCGAGAACTCAACTACAGTTGTCACAGATTGGTCGTTCACTTTGGGTAACAACTGTTACCGATGATAAATGCAAAGTTCTTTTACAACTAACATAAATTCTGAACTGTGCAAGAATAAAGTACTACCTTTGTGCCTGCATGCGTCTCTTGCGCTTCTGCATCCCATACATAACAGGTATTACTTCTTGATGCTTCTCTTGCATATAGAAAGTAAAGTATAGTGTTCCTGAGTCAGGCTGAAACACTCAGAATAGCCAGCACTATGTTAAATGTATTTTTACAAAATGTTTGCATTCTTTATGCTTAAATAAACAAAACAAAACACAAAAGAACACAAACTTCATCTATAGGTCAAAGGACTGTCTCCAAGATTAAATGGGAAGGTTGATCTACTGCTATTTAATCCACCGTACGTGGTAACACCTTCTGAAGAGGTAAGAAAAGTTTGAAATACACAATAAAAATCGTATTTCTGCTGTCAGAGGAGAGGTGGTAAAACAAATAAGTTTTAGTATGAAAACTGCAGGTTTTTTTAAAAATAGTAAAGGATGCTGCAGGACTAGCACTGTTGTAACAGCACTGGTTTAGTGAAAATGATTCACTAGAGCTGCTTAAAAAGACTACGTGGGAATAAGGATTGCTAGCTGCTGCTTCTCAATGCCTAGTTTCTCCATCAAGTATAAACCCTGTGAGACTTCTGTTAGGCATGTTAAGGTATTTTTACAGAAGCTTTTAATTAAAAAATGCATTTGTTCCCTGCAAAGTAAATGTCCTCTGCTTCTGCAAACTGTAACTCTCAGAATTGGACCCAGGAACACTTAAAAGGGTTTACGGGCCACCTTCCATTTGGCAAACAGTCTTATAAAACATTACAAGAAAATACATACATAGCATGTGACAAAATGTATCTCTGTCTACAACTATCTCAAAGGAGGCTGTGACGGGGTGGGTGCTGGTCTCTTCTTGCAAGTGACAAGCAATAGGACGAGAGGAAATGACCTCAAGTTGCGCCAGGGAAGGTTTAGACTTAACATTAGGAAAAATTTCTTCACTGAAAGGGTAGTTGGGCACTGGAACAGCTGCCCAGAGAGATGGTTGAGTCGCCATCCCTGGAGGTGTTTAAAAGACAGGTAGTTGAGTTTCTTAGGGACATGGTTTAGTAAGGAGACAGGCATGGTTGGACTCGGTGATCTGAGAGGTCTTTTCCAACCAGATGATTCTATGATTCTTAATTCAGTTGAAGATAGAACTTCCAACAGAAGTACTACATTCATTGTCTAGGCAGTAGTTTTGAAGTAATTTTCCTGCATAAACTAACCTGCTAAATCAAAACTGTCAGATTTCTAATGGCAGACACATAAAGGTACAGATCATGGTGATCTTTTCCTTGTAAGTATCACTGACATTTCTATCATTCTGTATTAAGACAGTCTTTGCATTCATTCTTCCTAGGTGGGAAGCCATGGAATAGAGGCATCCTGGGCTGGTGGCAAAAAGGGCAGAGAAGTAATGGATAGAGTTTTTCCATTAGTACCAGACCTACTTTCACCAGGAGGATTATTCTACTTGGTCACGATTAAAGAAAATAATCCAGGTGATCACTGCCCTTAGATGTGCGAAACCAGATTTAACAATCAAAAGCAATGTTCTGTATGTTACCAGACTTAAGTAAACAAGAAAAAGTAGTACAAAACATCAGTTGAATCTAACGTGTCAATAGCAACTAACTGAAGATTGACAGCATGAATTGAAATTCATGTAGGTGTTCTAGATCATTTTTTTAGAAATGCTACAGCCAGCTAGAGCGTATCAGCATGCTTTGTGCAAACCATGGCATCTCTGTGAACTTGTGCTCCTCATCTCTCAAGTTTGGGTATCTGATTTACAGAGGGACTTTTACATAACTTGATGACCCCTGGGAATCCTTTTTGTGAATTCATGCCTTGTGCATCCAGTGTGTGGTGAGCTAGACCAAAAACATAAGCAAATTTCCAGTACTAAGAGCTGTCTAAGGTAGTTTGGAAAATGGTAATACATAGGTCCTGAGCCCAACAGCAGTGCAAGACTTTAGTTCCAAGTTGGAAAGGTGACTGTAAATCTTCTGAACCAAGTAACAAAGCCAGGCCAGCTCTCTTTCATGAAAGAGAGTGGTGGTGTAAAGCTAAAAGGCAAAAGCGTTTAGTTGGAAATGTGAGGCCTCTCATTTTGACGTGTAGACAAAAGATTCAGACTTGCTCCTTCCTGATCTAATTCTTAATGACTATACTTCATCAAGTATTTTCAAGAAGGAAGATTCTTTCACACCTGATTGATTAGGCAGATTTTGAGAGAAGACACTAAAAATTTCAGGGTTTTTTACACATTAGTTTCATAATTTAATGTTATTGCCGTTAATTCCAAAACACAGAACTTCATTTAGTAAATTGTAAACTATTTGTTCTTGGTAAAAGACTACTTTGCATAAAAATTACTGTCTCAAAGAGTAAGAGAACCTAGTTTATAATCTTTGCTTTACAGTTTATATTTGGTAGACAGTTTAGCACTCCCTCTTATAGCTGATTTCTATATAAACTTGGTTGTAACACTGTACTTTCAATTACAGATGAAATTCTGCAAACAATGAAGAAATGTGGCTTAGAAGGCACACGAGTACTTTCCAGGCAAGCAGGACAAGAGATGCTTACTATCCTCAAATTTAGGAAGTCTTGATAACTGCCATTAACCTTCAAGCTACTAAGCATGCAGTTGAACACAAGAGTGCTGAAATTGTCTTAAGCTGAGACTTTCACCTTCTTAAGATGTATTCTCACTTCTTGATTACTGCAGTGAAACTGAACAGGACTCTTCTATTTATTTTTATTCTGGATGTTAACCAGCTGTTGCCTGTTGTCAGAAGTACAGTTGTCCTCTAGCTATCCACAGGACACTTATGAGGCAACTGTGGAACACTCTACCATGCTGCATTTGCACTTAAACACTGAAGACTTTTTCCTCTATAAATAGGTATTTGTATATTTGTTATTGTTGCTTATTAAAATAATATGCTTGGTATAATTCTTCCTATTTTAATAGCTATTCTGGATTCATATTTTGGATCAGTGCTAATCATTTTGATATAGCATCAGCCACTCTTACAGGTCTAAGGCACACTTACTGCATTCATTTCTATAGTAAGGAAACTGTACTCCTGAACAGAAAGATACAGTAAGAGTATCTCAAGAGCTGGGACAAAGGCAAGCTATTACTCTCCTGAAGTCTTCTTGATTATGCTCCCTTTTATGCCATTTTACAAGGAGGGTACTACTAGGGAGACACAGATTATATTAAAGTTCTCATCCATGAAAAAGTAGTGAAGGGGGAAAAAAGCATATATTATTAGAAAGGACAGATAGCTGAAACCAGTGACTGTTAGTAGAGAAGCAGAAAAAATGTCCTCTGAAAATCACTATCCAAAATAGAAAGCTACTTCCTGACTGCTAGACCCTGATGAAGAGCTTTTCCTCTGCAGCCTCCTCCCCCTTCCAGTGGCCATAGAAGGTTCTACTGCAGCTGTTATCCAAGCAGTGTTATGTGTACTGTGCAGTGGGCACAGTCTGAAGAGGAACATGTTTTGCTCACATGCAACACAAAGGTAGGGACTGTTCACGTACACAACATCACTAGCACTGCCTGGAGAATGCTTTCAAAGAAAGGGTTTGTGTCAACAGAAACTTTAACGTTATTATAAACCATGAACTAGCTCTTTCAGGGGGACTAAGGTCCCCTGTTTGTTTTTGTTTGTAGGTTGCTGAGGCACTGAAAAGACTATTGAAGACTTATACCTCTGTACTTACCCAGCTCGCACAATCATTAAAAGTTCTTCCACATTTTGATCTGACCACCCAAAAAAACTTCTCTAGGAGACTGAGAAAAAAAGTTTTTGGACAGGCAGAATAACACATAAGAAGGGTAGGTACTGTTTGCAGAAACCTGTGACCGGAAACCCAGCTGGACCATTTGAGGTGTTTTGCCACAATGGAATGTGAGAAGCTGCTTTTGACTGATAAAGGTCAGAAGTCAACTTATGCTGGTCTGGCATAAAAGTTGTTCTTTATACTATCCTGAAGAAAACACAAAAAGGACTGGATAGCAAGAAGTGTGCAGTGGTAATTGTTTTATATCCTAAGAATCACCATTTCCCAGTTTAGAAGACTACCGAAGAGCCACACTACAATTCAATTCAACAGTTCAGACACAGTGAATACATCTGCTTCAGTAACTTTTCTGTCAATTTGTTTTTATATAGACAAGCATGAATGACAACACAAACATGCAGTAGGAGGGTTTGGAGGGAAGACTCAGTCATGTTAAGGATGTTACTTGACATTTATGCTATATACAAGAAGAAATTGTAGTACTTGAAAGTTCTGAGACTGAAAAAAACTTTCGTTGACCAAAGTGAGACTAGACTTAGGACTTTGTTGATACTTCTGAATAACTTGTCTAAGGAATGTCAGAATTGAGAAACAGAGAAAAGTTTGTGGCCATCTATGAAATAATGTTTTCACACATTTTTCCATTGTAGAACTTAAGCAAATTTTTTCTTGCAGCTTATCAGTTCTGAAAAGTCATACTTCTGTTCTACTACTTCCTAATTCTAGAACCTTTCTGACTTGGATTTTTTAAAGCCACGCTTCTTTTTTTTGTTCAGTTTTTCCTTACAAAACTGCTAAGAAGAGGAGGTTTTATGCTTAGTGATTTTGTTTTTCTGTAGAGCCATGGGTTTTGAGGTTATAATTACAGCCATAGGGCTGTTTAAATGAACAAAAATGTTGTGGTCCTTAGACCACTCTAGGAGTTCTATGTTGTTAACCACTTCTGCTGACAGTTAAGTTGCTGAGCAAGAATCACAACATCAAAAGACAATTTTAAGATGTAGTCAATATACATAATAGAATCAAACTACTAGTTAATCTGTCTAGCTTTCAGTTATAACTAAATAATTATTTTAAGAGGTAGTCAAAGATAAAAAACGGCAGTTACCTTGTACAGTAGACCACAATGCTCAACAGTATGCAGTTTTTAATTATAAAGGATAAAATAACCAGAAGATCAGAACAAGTGTAATATAACATAACATGCTTTCAAAGAAAACACAGTTGCGCTGGACTGTAACAACTCAGTATTTGGACAAGGAATTACATGCAACCACTTTATCCTGGCCACACATCCTGCTGGATGTTTAGTGGAAGGGCTTATCAAAATGCAATCCATGTTAGGATATAGGGGAGTTCTGTAAGAACAGATTCCTATTACACTACCATCGTCCTGGTGAAGACTGGGCACTAGTGACAGGTAAGTAAACTTTTTTCCACCACTGTTTGTGGAGAGTTTTGGGAGGCTGCATTCAGTGCACATGAGAATAACCTGCATGGTAGACACAGACCTTCTATGTACTGTGAAACTTTGAAGAATGCATACATTCTGCTCCCCCAGACCTCTAGGCGCTGCTGGCTTACCAAGTACCAGTATCAAAAGATACACTGCTGATTTGCAAGCACCTGCACTTCTTTGTTCAAGCAGAACCAAGATAAGAGCTCTCTACCAGGCTGCTCCTAGTAGACAATTTGCAAGTTAGGGTCTTATAGAAGAGATTAAGGTGCCTTTTTTCAAGCAATACCTAGATAACCACAACTGGCCTTCCATAAGTTATTGAACTTGCAAATAAATAATTTAGAATAACTGGTCTTGTCTGAAATAAAATGATATAATGGAGACAATCCTGGAGGTAAAGTATCAGTAATTATGAAAACAATACAACTTGCAGTTACACCTTTTCAATACCAGTTTTAAATCCTTTGCATTCTCTCAAAAAAGTCAAGAAATTTCTCCTCTGGAAGCTCAATGTTTCCTCTTAAAAATGCAGACTTAAGTTATCAACAGCTAAAAATCATTCCTAGAACTGTCATCTCAAAAGGGACCAACTCTGGGAAAACATACAGAATCTAAAAAAAATAGCTGCTGAGGTGCAGCCTGGTGAGTATGCTATAAACTTGGTATCTGAAAATTTATACAATTAATTTCTGAAAGTTTATTCACATAGTGGAAGACACAGCAATCCAGAAACTACAGAGATTGACAAAGTTCATTTTTCCCTTCTCTTTATCAAAGAAACCCACCACAAATACCACCTAAGTTAGAATATGCTACTGCTGTTTAAAAAAAAAGCATGAAAAATGTATAGTTGAAGACTATTAAATTCAGATATACCTGTCATGTTCACTTAAAAGTCATTATTATTATTATTATGGGACAGTGAAAATACAGTTTACATTCAGTAGAAGTTAAATTGCCCGCTAATGAAGATGTTAACTGAATCATTGAAAGCAAAAATTGATCACTGTGTATGCCTTCTCTTTAAAAGCCAATTGTCAATAAATAGTTATTGTTTTTCATTGTCATGCAGGAATGATTGTGCTCTCTCTCTACTTACTTGGGCTTCCAAGTTTTCATGGTTTTAGGATGCTGGATGGCTGAGGGTTTTTTTAGAAAACAAGACTGGTAAAGGTGAAAGCTCAGTTTATAAACATGTTAATATAGAGCATGCTATGTTTAAATTTTATGCTTTAACAGATGATTATCACCCTAGTTCCATGCCTTTAATGTCTAACAGCAACAATGTTCTTTTTTCTCCATAAGAGAAGCTATTACAAACTCACGCTAATCAAAAATCAAGTCTTTATGCCACACAGGTTAAATTCACCTGTTACATTAAGAGGCACGATCTGGGTTAAGTGCATAACATCATGTTAGAATATACCTAAAATAAGAGGTTTTAATCAACTATGCTGTGGCTTAAACACCACTTTTCAGATATAGCTCCACATTATTTCTGAATTTTTAACATATCTCAATGCCTTAAAAATATACAAATTAAATAAATTATTTTTATATATTTCTTTATATCAAAGAAGAATCTTCAAACTTACAAAAACAGTCCAGAGGTAAATATGCGTCATATCCCACTAGTCATGAATTTAAAGTAACTGACATTATTCCAAGTTAGCTTCTTTCAATATAGAGTTTATTGCCTCCTCTTCATTTATTACTTGGCTCACAGGAAGAAGACCATTTTGTTTCAGAAAAATATCTCTCGACAGAGTGGACAGGTGGATTTGGTGCTGGATGTGAACCATTTGTACTGAAAGAGAAATACTACTGTTTAATATATGAATACAAGCTGAATATCAGGAACACTGATATTCACCAATAATAACAGTTATTTGCTAATGAATATAACTATCAAAACATTAACGATACTTTGAAAAGAAAAAGTGAAGAAAACCTTTCCACCCTTCCCACTTTTGTATGTATGCATATATACATATACATGTCTATACACATATTACACACACAATACTAAAGTTTTATTCTAAAAACCTGACACAAAGGAATGCTCATCCAGTCTCATTTTAGAAAAAAAGCTAATATTTTTAAAGGAGTAATAACTCCTCCATTGTAAGGCCAGCCATACAGATGCCAACCTGTTCCAGTGTACCCTGTAACGATACAACCAATGCCTATGGTGACCTGGCTATGGTTAAATGTCAATTATCCAGATCAGCACAGTTTACTAAAGAGCATGCTGCATAAATTCAAATAACAAGGTGCTGTTACTACACGATACACAGATGTAACGGCTTATGTCCTAAGTGAACACAAAACGGATACCTACTATCTGTGAAGTGTAGCAATCCCTCTCTCTTTACATGTCCTTACAGCCTGCCACAAACCTCATAGAAATAATTTATAAATTCAGTTAATCCCAGGTACTTCAACAACACAATGAAGGACTGAGAGTATTACAATTGAAGTTCCTGGTTCAAACTATAAATGGATATTTTGCCTTTTTAAAAAGTTTAGTCTAGGTACTTACCAAGCAAGCTGAATGAAACTTTTTCTTGCATGTTCTACAAGCTTTTTTGGGAAGAGAATAGTTGGAACCATGAATGACTGAAAAGCAGATCATGCAATCTTCAACACCCTCAAAATGTTTATCCACGTTATTCTTCCACAAAGATAAGCCTTCCATAATACTTCCATTCTAACAAAGGGAAAAGACCTGTTAATACTGTAGAGTTCCTTGAGAATACTCTTACTGTTACTCATAAGCACATGAAGGAAACAAAGCTTAAAGAGTTTATAATCTGAAATTACATATAAAGTATGCAGTGAATGATTTATCAAGCCAACACGTGAAATACAGATGATAGTCTAATCTATAGAAATGCAAGCGTTCATCACAATAAGAAGAATGCACTTAGGAACACTTTAAAGTGCATTTTAAAATTTTCAGTCACTGTTTCATTTTGTTCCAACCACAAATGATGCTACTACAGCAACTACCAACCTTTTAGTGTATATAATGTACTGGGTTTTTTTGGTTGGTATTGTTTTACTTTGTTTCAAATTATAGTTGAGATGGCATTGCAACACAGGGCAAACACTGGCCCATGTCTTAAGTGATCTCCATTTTCAACTTTGGCTATGTATTTAACAGGTCTTATTCAGGAAATAATTTTACCTCTCATTTTCAGCATCTGGAGAAAAGCAGATGGTAAGTATGACCAATTCTATGAAGTCCTTTGAGATCTACTGATGAGATCCATTATACAGATCTAAATAATAATACATTAGCAGGGATATTTTTCTATTATCAGGACTTTAATTCAAAACTGTGAGCTTTCTCTAAACTCACCTGATGTGTAAGATATGTGCTTAACTGTAGCATCCAATTGCGCCATTGCTGTACAGCCACACCAACCCTCTTTCCACTCTCAACTGTTATTGATCCCAGTGGGTAATTTGATGGAAGCTGTATTATTAGTTCAATAAATATATCATCAACTGAATAGGTAGCAATGACTTCCCGTGCTGCAGATCGGGCTTTTACCTATGAAAAAAACACATGCGTTAAAAAAAACTCCAGAGAGACACAAACCATCTTTAGTCTTTCTTTATATATGTATATAAAAGCCGTAAGTACTTGACTACATGCATTAAGTAATTTTCTTAGAAAATTATTTCTCAAAGTAAATAAAAATCAACTCATATCTCAGCAAACCAAAAAGCAACTACCAGCCATCTTTCAGTCTACTGACTGATTATGAATTTTAATAAACCAAGAAGTAAATTGGTAGTAGTATTTTCCACTTACCTCCGCAACTTCTCCAGCATCATAAAACCCATCCTTTTCTATTATTTTCAAAGCACAATATTAATAAACGTCAACTAAACAAATAAATACCAAGCTAAATTAAGTTTTCATCAGTCATTTAGAACAAAAATGCAATCATATAGAAGACTAATACAGTCTGGTTCTGAGAGATAACATTTCTTAAAATGTTTGAAAAAACCCGAAGTAAATAAAACAAAAAAGGGCAAAAAGTCTTGCTAACCGTCATGCCATTAAATAACTGTGTGCTAGTCTGAACAGAAGATATTTCCTGTGAAGAAAGTACGCTGCTGACATATTTACTTGTAAATTTATCTACAACATTGAAGATACGTTTCTCACAGCTGTTCCACCAAAGCCTGACCATGGCCGGCAAGTCTTTAAGTGTTACATGGTACACAGAGCAGGCCAAATGTGGAATCTGGGTTGACAGGACTCCTGTCCCTGGGAGGGAAAGAAAAGATGTTGAAATACTTTAGCACATTAGTCACAAATGTTGATTCCTCCACACCACAATCAAAAACTTGATACCAGCCTAACTGTGGCAACTGGAATTTCACGTACATGCTCCTTCTATATTTGCTGCTGTAAGTGCATGTTTGACTCTGCTTTCCTCCATCAGCCTGGTTTCTTTGTTTCTTAGATTAACACTTCACAACTGGAAATCCATCTTGCAAACTAGAGATGAACTCCAGGTGCGCTACCAGATATCAAGAATAATTTTATATGCTAAGAATTACAAAATGTTCACTTTGGAGTGAAAAAAACAAGACACTTGGAGTACATTTGAGGTTTGCAGCGTTATATAGAAGTGCCTAAAGAGATAATGGAAACCCTTCTCTTGGGATGTCATGTTAGTAGTTCTTTATTGTTGTCATCCATATAAATTGTTATGCAACATACACTGATGTTCGGGAAAAAAAAAATTAAGACGTGGAAACACAGTATCTTTGCTTATATCCATATAGGTACATAAAATAACAATTTCAATGAATTAACTTTAAAAATTATTTCATTTTATTTATTTTATTATAAAAATCTTTTTCATATTTCTCAGCTAAAAACCCCAACATTTCTTTTCTTGTCATGGTTGATTAACTGAGTCTTCTGAACAGCGTGATAAAAACAAAACAATTTAATATCTCAAACATTTCAAAATATATATATTTAAATATATTTTTAATTTGTTTTATTTATTAAAATAGAAGCAAAAAAGATAGAAATCCCATTTAGCATTAAAAAAATATCTACAAGCAATGGGGAAGTCTCAGAATAGATCACAGACTTTTAGTATTTTGCAATCTTTGCATACATTCAGGGTTCAGATAGTAGCAATGTATTATTTCTACCCTAAGTAAATATTCCTGTTTGGGTTTTTTTTTTCTTGATTTTTCTGATAAACATTTTGATTTTGGGTACGTTTCAAATAGGGATTGTTAGCCAAAGATTTTTAAACACATGTATGTTTCTATTTTATTGGTAAGATTTTCAAAATATGTATTTTTAAGCAGAAAAGCATATTTAAACTTGAGCACTATCAAAACTCTCTGAAATGCACAAGTATGATTTTTACTAACCTTTGACATCTAAATGAAGCTCTTCAGTAAAGAAGGTTTTTATGTCCTTATTTGGAACTTCTAAAGTTGGCCCAGAAAGGACCGGGTTTTCAGGCATAAGCCTGAACAAGTGATAAAGCAGTTTATTCAAGCTTTTAGTTCTTCTGAGGTATTGTGAGTAGAGAACTCGCAGCTGGTAGTGTTAAAAAAAAAAAAGAACAAAATACAGGTGAGACTTAGCATAGCTTACTCTGTAAATAACACAAATATATTCCTGTAGAGATGAAAAGCAAGACTGTGATTCAGACAAGTGTTTAGAGGACTGATTTAGTTCTCTGCACCATTTTGAATTGTTAGAACATCACAAAATTTAGCAAGCTTCTTTGAAGATGCAAGAATCATCCATTCATGAATCTTAATTATTTATTACTCTATATTACGACCATTAACTATTGCACTGCAGAAATCTAACTCTATTGATGCTTTCAGAATTCCACTAATTCCACAAAAACAAGAGGTAGGAAGATATACAATTAAAAGAATAAAAAGGCTAGATGAAACTTGGCAAGATTACAACCAAATAAATACATTAAGAAATTCAGTCAAAAGAAATTACTCTGAATGTGTACCTGAGAAGAAGCTGCTTTGAAGAATGCTAATGTTAACTTCCAAGTGAGAAGATATCCTAGAACAAGGCAGAACTCATCGCTCAGGGGCTGAATAACTGCAAATTCTCCAACTGGAATGCATTCCAGGATGTTTTCTAACAAGAGTTCTTGAGTGGCCAAGACAGACATCAGAGCTGCTGGAGGCGATCTATGGAAAAACGTTATCTCACATAGTAAACTCAAGTCTTGAGCAGAGCATTGACTGAATTTATACTCACAGCTTTCCGATAAGTCATCTTAGTAAAGCCATGTATGTAGAACACAAAACGGGCCTTTTATTACAGGAAAATTTACACTCAGATTCACATGTTAGTGATAGATTTTTTAAATCCCCTTTAAGAAAGGGACAGTTGGTTTTACTTCTTGCAAAGCAAATATAAACTGAATGCTGATCATTCACTCTGAAAGTGGTCTGTGGCTGAGCTGATTTAACCTACACCATGAACAGCCGACTTGCTTTCTTTGTCAAGTCACACCAACAATGAATCTCCTGTCACTGAATGTGCTGGGTTTGGATTAAAAAGTCTTTTCCAGCTCCATAGTAAGGAAGAGTATTAACCACTGGGGTGAGACAGAAAAGATTTTACAATATAAAGCACATATATTGCCCTTACTCTAGTAACTGTACCTAGAAAACAATAGCAAACATAGTTTTCAGTTTTAACACAAAGGTAGATTTAAGCAATTACATTGAATATTTTCAGTATTTACGATTATTGTCATAGCCATGTCACTTTTTTATCTTTTAACATCTCCTGACAGACTGCTACTCTGCTGCAAATCTCAGCTCTTAGAACACATATTAAAAATATGGAACAGTCATAAAAAGCATAAGGAAAAAAAATACGCACAGTGCTGATTCCTCCTCTTCATCACCATAAGACTTGAGATCTTCATCATCAAATTTAGGCAATTCAGGCATTATTCTACAGAAATATGGAAAGGAAATTGGATTCAATTTTTACTACTTTAATATATGTGATGCATGTTCTACAGCACATTTTAAAAAAAATAAAAAGGTGAGGGAAGTGAGAAATTTGTTGATTCTTACTTATACAACATATGGTAGACAGAAATCTGTACAGGTCTAGCCCGGAAAAGCAACAATGGCGATAACGTATTTAGTAGAGTCTGGAGTTTATCTGGAAGATTTGTTTTCTGGCCTGCAACAAATTTTGCTGGCAATTTATGGTTTAACAACTGGTCCTTCGAGATGTAAGTTAGAGCTTCACCCAAAGATGTTAACACAGAGTTCTGAAAAAAGCCTTCAGATGCATTTTTGGTTTCTCCTATTTAAAACAGAGAAAGACAAGCTGTGGTACAGAATGTATGGATGATATAAACAAGCATTATTAGAAACAACTCAGACTGCGCTTATCAGAATCCATTTAATCTTAAGAATCACAATGTTAAGTGCAATTACTTTACTAATTAGCATGTAAATGTTCAAAAAAGTGAGTTTTTATAAACTATGTTGAAATAATATTCCTATAAATTAAAAAATACAGCCCATCAAGTTCTATTTCAGAATAGCCTAAGAAGTACCACTATTACCCTCCTTGCCATACACTTGCCTGTGATTTTCACCAACAAAGGCAATAGCAAATTGTGAATTCCCTCAGAAAAGAATTCTTTCCATTCACTGATCAAGTTCACAGGGAAGTTTTCAGTAGTTCCAGGAGCTGTTGATTCGAAGTAAGCACTAAGAGCAGATGCCAAGTCACAACTGACACAAGCAAAAATCTGCACAAGTGGGACATGATAAAGCGAATGGTTTTCACTTGTTGTCTAGGAGGAAAAAAATAAAAGGAAGATTTCTTAATCATAAATTTGCTTTAAAATATCTGTCTCACATTCTCTGTCTAAACCTGAAAGCATAATTTCAAAAGAGACTCAATTGCAAAGACCATTTTAGAACAATTTTTTGAGGGGAGAGGGGAAGAGAGAAGTTTACAAATGTAATCTTTACTTTAGTAAGACATACTGAAATGATTTTATAAGTCCTGTCAACATTTGGAATCCTGGATTGCTTCCCTAATATGCCCTTCTTTAGAATGACAGAAACTGCCACCAAGTGGATTCAAATAGGAATGTATGCAGCTGTAGGCTATCTGTAGTACTGGCGCAGCCAAGCAAGCCATAATTGATACCTGAAGTGCTCTCACTTTTCTCTCCCAAACATAAAAGCTGTACCAATATCATACTTTATTTCCAAACTGCAAAAGGAAATTGACACTATTGTAAACTGGAAATTATTGACGTGAGGATATTTCCTCCCCCCCACTATAGACTCTTTTATTTTTATTCTCACTAGTTTCCCCTCAAAAGGTATCTAAATAACTATTACAAATATTCCCAAGCACTTAATCTATGCAACAGGTTTTTCATGCAGGTTTGTTGTTTGGTTGGGGTTTTTTGTAAATAGAAAAATACAGTTTCGAGGCACATACAGCCTTGAAACATACAGGTAAGCAGATTAACCCTGTGACCAAGAAAAGCCATGTGGAAGTTTCCTGCCTGCCCTTCTAAGTGTGTAGTGACTGAGGGCACTGTAATTATTAAAAACAAAATAAAATAAGTAAAAGCAAAGCAGCCAGAGGGTGAGAGATTCCATACCTTTAATTAATAAAGAAATAGCTGTTCACTCTGACCTGTTTTCTAACAGCCTTAGAATAAATTTTGATGTTTCATATGACCAGTTAGATATCGACATGCAGATACTGCTTTTCATTCAGTTAATTTTTATATGTCATGTTAGACTTTGGTCTTAAAAGGATATTACTTTTCAACATAGAGACCTACAGCAGATACATTTCAAAATTATTCTCCAATTGTACCAACACCATTCCTATCACATTACTTCAAGAGTCAGGTACTTTCACCTCCATATACAAATGGAAACAGGAGATAGAGTATTGCTTGTGCTTTTAAGCTACGCATAACCTTTCTCAAAGCAATGAAAAAATTATTCTATGCAATTCTTTTTAACATTGTGTCAAATATTTGCTAAACTGAGATAACTATGTCCCTGGCACATGCAGGGAATAATCTAAAAAAAAAGTAAGTACATCAAAAGTGAAGATGCAACATTAGCATTCATGTGGTAGTTTATTTTTTCAGTTCTGTATTTTGATTGACATGCTTTTTAAAATAAGTTATCTTCGAAATGGTGAGTATCCAGCTATTAATGCTGATTGTAATTCAAAAGTACTAGAAAGTTAACATACACATTAGATCAACCAAAGTTAAAAATATTAAGACCACTGTGTTCTAAAATCTAAGAATGATTAGGAACACTGATTTCTATTCCTTTTGGCAGTCCTCATACATTTTTGTTCAAATTTAACAGCTATGTGGCATAGTTGCTACAAAGTTTTATTGTATCATTCTGATACCCAGCTTTCTACTTTGCAAATAGACAGGTGAACTTTTGACATAAAGCTTTCAAAGATTTAGGATTATGTCCATCAGACAGCCCAGGAAGATTATAAAAAAATCAGTTATTTCATAGCCTATTTTTTTAGCCTCCCCGCTCCTGCATCAGTGGGTTCAGAGGGCATCAATAAGATCCTACTAAAAGATGCAATGCAACAGTTAGTAACAGTCTCTTTCATATTACCTCTAACCAAGCCAGCATGGAGCACATGATAAAGTCCCATTCGCTATCAGCCAAAGGAGCTGTGGAATACTTCAGCAACAAGGGAAGGTAACGGATCATCTCTATGTTGAAACCAAGCAACCGAGCACTTGTTTCTTTCAGATTGCTATAATAAAAATACAACTAAATCTTACATATTTGTATGTTGTAGACACAGTATTTATATTCTTCCCTTCACTCGTCCTCTTAGGACAAATTAGTCTTGCATCAGGCTCTGCTCTATGTGCTTTCGATACTCTCCATCTTTCAAAGTTATAATACAACATCAGCTGCCAAGTCTAAATATATCAGTTAATAGGTACAAAACAGACTATCAGAGCTACTTGCTCATTTGCATGTTTTACACATACCTCAAATTGCACAATTTTCATATTCACTCAAGTAATATACTTAAATAAACTAAGAAATTTAGCAATTTGAGTTACTAACTTTAAAAATATGCAAAAGCCCTTAAGTGTCCAAATAATGCATGTTATTTGCGGGACTTTTTTGCCTGGATTTTTCTCACTATGCTCAAGACAAATGAACCTCAATATATTTTGACTGCTTGCTGGAAGCTTTCCCAATTACATTTTCAGGTCCAGAATTTTAGAAAACAGACACCTAAGTTTGGTATCCAAGTTTTCTTTCTGCTACTCAAATAAGGAATCAGAATTTGTAACTGAATATCCAGCAACACCTACAGAAGTTGTCCAGTAACTGAGTGCTTTAGAAAACAGTTGACATCCAGATGCATTAAAATAAAGCTTCTAGCTTCCCAGCCTTTGATCACACAGGTAATTCTATTCAGTAGGAGTTATTAAATACTTAAAAGACAGGTACATTAAACTGAGGGATGTGATTCTACAAAGGCTTAAAAATGTTGTAGTAGAGCAGTGGACAGTGGCTGTAACATACAAATTGATTTTGTTTGAGTTAATAATCACTCTGTATTTATAAATTTTTGTTTTAGCAACTAAAAAGCAAAGTCAAATTATCTCAAAATTGCACCCACCAGCTAAAGAGAAAGCTGTCCTCGTTATCGTTTTTCCAAGAAATTATGATTTTTAGTATCCCAGGTAGTAGATGATCACAATCAATACTTCCATCATTCAAGCAGGAGTTCAAAATAGAAAGACAACCAAATGCTCCTATAAAATAATAAAAATACCATATTCTATATGTTTTAATTATCAAGATAAAGCCAAACATTAGAATGTGTGTTAACTGGATTGTTTTATTTGAACTTAACGTTAATATCATAAAACAGTTTGGATAATCCCTAAGCTTTCCTCTTTGAACACTTAATCCAAAACAAACTTAAAACCGACATTAGGAACAACAAAAAATTCAAACCAACCAAAAACTCCTATAAAGAATAATTATTGTTTTTCACAATTAACAAAAAGGAATCTTAGTAAGTATTTTTCCTTTTTGTTAATTGCTCCTCAAAAGAGAATATGCTAAGCAATCATTTGGACAGATAATTAAGCAAATGTAACTGCAAGAGTGTTAATTTTTACTTTCAAAGTGAAGTACCACTGTTGCGTTAGTACTGTTCTCCATTTTTAAGGAACACTGCATGTATCTAGGTTTCTTGGAGAACATTTCTTACAAGCATGATGACAAAAAACTGAGTTTAATTAAAGTATCATATATGCAGAGCAAAACCAAACAAAAACTGACTTTACATAAACAGTAGTGCAATGACCTACAACAACTTTACCAGCACTTTCCTGATCTGGAAAAAAAAAAACCAGCTAAAACTTGAAAGATAAGACTACAAGCTAATTCACACTTAATGTGAACATTTGGATATGTATCATCTGCTCAGGAATCCTTAGGAAAATGTGAAGCAGCAGAACGTAAAATGCAGACTGGCGTTAGAATCAAGAGCACTTCACAGCAGAGGAGTGAGGATTCTCTTTCCCGTGGTTGACCAGTTCACTGAGAAAGCCAGGAAGGCTTAGAACAAGTCCAAAGAGTAAGAGTGAGGGAAATGATTACAGTAGAAAGAATCCATATTCCTCTCAATTGCCGCACAACACCAACACTGAAAATTTTCATACTTTTAAGGACATCCATTTGAAGAACTCATCTGAAAACCTGAGGATACCGCCAAGTATACAGTTTAAAGTCACCAAAAAAGAGGGTTTTTCAATTTAAATAACACAGTCCTGTTAAAAAATACAAAATAAACTTTCAAGCTTTTACATAGGTTGATCAACAAGAGTATGTGCAAGAAAGCACAAAAGCAGTACTGAGAAAAAAAAAAGAAAGTTTTCTTTTAAATGACATCTAATTTAAACATGTAGAAGTTCTGGCTTAGCACACTACAGGCCATGCACTGGAAGAACTAGTCATGAATTATATACAGACTGTGAAAGAGTTCTTGCTAATGGATCTGAAGACAACCATGACACTACCAGTTGACAACAGTAATATTTTTGCATGCTGTGTAAAGCCTAAATGATATTTACAGATGTGTTTAAATCAGATAGACCAAAAAAGTATGGCAACATCAAAATTCTTTTAACAATACCAGCCTAAATCCGTTAGTTCTAATTTTGTACCAGGTAGTATAGCTTAATAAGGCAGAAAACCACCACGCCAAACAGTCTAGAAGAACTATGCAAACTCAAAAGACATTTCTTTCTAGGAAAAAAATGGTATCATTATTACAAATGAGGTAAGAACATACCATCAGTGCTGGAAAGCTCTGTCTGTGTGCATGTCATAAGTTTGGCCACACAGTGGAAGACAAGTTCGCTCTTTTCTTCCTCAGTTAAAAAAGGTGATAGACACTGAAGTGTATGCAATCTGCCTTCTGTTAATGACAGAAACCTATTCATACAAGCAAAACATCAAGAATGACAAACAAACAAACAAAAAATACAGCAAACAAAATGTCAATCTGTTCATAATGATATAATATCCTATGACACAACTAATTCCACACACTAAAGCGAGTTTCACTTTTACATACCATACACATATATTACCAAATTTCCAGTCTTTGGTGGTCATTTATCAGAATCAGTATCATTTAACATTAACGTTTACAACAAACTGTTATAAATGTTTCTAGACAGCAGTATTAAGATACCCTTCTGTTGTCTTAAAAAGTTGTTTCATCTCGCAGGATACGGTGTTTTCTGCACGAATCACTTTAGCCATGGTCAAGGACCAGAGTCTTCCATGTTCCTCTGATCTTCAAAGAAGAAGAAAGACTATAGTTAATATATACACATACACACAGTTTACAACCAGAGCTTTGGATGAAGTTTGAAACAATACGCAATCGGAAATACGGTGACACTTGACATCCTATGCAATGCTAAATATGAAGACAGAGTCAAGGGTTGTTTTACTTGTTCTTACATACCTAGCAAATACTGTTTGCTGAAGGCTAGCTGTATTACTAAGTGCACTGAACTTCTCATATGTGATGTGCATTTCTTCTAACATATGAAGATATTCCAGAAGCAGATAAGGAGGATTCTCCAATTCTTCAATCCATTTTAACGAGTATAACAGTTCTGCAACTAATTAAAAAACGTTGTTCACAAACAACTGAATATATTCAGTTTATAAGCAAGAAGTATCAGGTCAAGGTTTTGTTGGGGATTTTGTATGTGTCTTTAATGCATTAATTCTATTTGCCCACAATCTCAGGTGCTTCAGAGCATGAACTGTATATTTGCAACTGCCTTATAAAATACAAAAGTAGAAAAACCTACAATAATCTATTCTTGACGTTCAGGAAATTTTAAAGCAAATCAAGCATGACAAGAACTCTAACTCCTCTCTATTCTCTCTCTTTTTTTTCTTTTAATATATAGTATTTCTTGCAGACAAGACGATTGAGATATAAGTCCAGAAAAAAACACAAACAATTTGGTGCTAACAGTCATCATGTGGTTTCTTCACCAGCTCAAAGACCTACACTGAATAATTACACCTCTCATTGCAGTGAAACAGAATTGTCAATTTCATTATGCTGGCTCTAATTTCAGCATTTTATAAAGAACAAGAAACAAGATTCGATCCGATGGTATTAAGAAAAATTGCTGCCTCAAAATATATTCACATTATGGCTGAACACTTAGGGCATTTATTTGATGGTATGGATACAGATCTTATTGCCCACTCATGCCAATGCACAATGTCTTTTGGAAATTAACAACTTCGAAGCTAACCACAAACTCAAACTCCTCCAAATTCAAAGTTCTGTTAAGATAGCAGGGATAAAATCACAAAAAGGTCCTAGAAATACAAACACTATATTTGTGCATATTTTTAAAAGGTGAACTCAGGAAAAAAACAAAACCCAGCAAAAGGTAAAAGGATGATTTCTCATACCTACATGCCAAACTTTGAGTATTCATTTCTAATTATCAATTCAAGTTAATTTACAACTACTATACAATGGCAAAACTTAAAAGATCGTTGTAACTTACTTATATTGTCAATTTTCTTTCTTTCAGCATCATCATTTTCATGGACCATACCATTTTCCAATACAAGTAGCACAATTTTACTCAATAAGGCTGAAGTACACAGATGTCCTGGAAGTTTAGTTGTGCTACACAGCTTAACAGATGATCCCAAAGGTTCACAATTCATACTAAGCCTTCCTTCCAGAAGAGGTTTATGCATCCACTGTAATGCGTGCATAGAAAGAATATGAACAAATAAATGTCATTTAATGGTGCAAAGAAGAGCTAAGACCTGTTTAACCTTGAAAATTCAGTATTATTAAAAAATAATGAAGATACAAATTAACACCAAAAAGCACAATGGTAAAGATGACCCACTGCAGCATATTAAAAAACCTAAATGCATAGCAGTAACTTGAGACTTAATTGCTGCCTCATAAAGGAATACATATCTTTAGAACTCTCATATTTTACAAGAACTACTAAGGTTACTGAAGACTGGTGGTTATACAAGAAATTTATGTCCTTCCCCAATCTCCACTCTAGGTATGTCGGCATTTTGTTGACAGTCTATCTATCATGTTCCTCTGCAGATATTGGTGTCTTTCACAAAATGAATCTTACTGAAGAATTGACTTAAGGATAGGAACATCTTTGCAACGTACATTCTTGTCAGACAAAACTCATTAATTGCAAAGCTTCAAGTGTTCCATGCAGTAAAGAATAATTTCATATATTTTGATTTTCTCCAGTAGTACTGGATGAGGCCGTAAACACACAGATTTTGTCCTATTGTGATAGACGGAAGCCAAAAAGAACCTCTGCACAGACATATGCGAATTCATAACAGCAGTACATGTCAAAGCGAAGAATGCTTATCACCCTAAAAGACAGAGACCTTGAGTTAAGATTGACTACCGCAGCAAGCCCATTATTATTTCCATACCTCAGTGGATAGAGACTCGTGCAATTTTCCCCACTCAGTTTTGTTTGGCATGACACGCTCAACATAAGCTTCCACTAGATGTGCAGACTGTCCATCAGCTTCCATAAGCTCAGACAACAATTCACTAACTGCAGAGATCAAAATCTGAAGGCTGAGAGAAAAACAGGTTGCAAAAAAAAGGTTTGCCACTATGCACACAAAGCAAGCTGCTTTATTTTACCTTGACACAATGCTACATACATTGTATCAATGCCATACACACCCTAAACAAACGATTTTAAGTTATGCACTACCCACAGTTCTCACCTCTAACAGGCTGAAAAATCTCTCAGTAATACAAATGCTAAATACATACAGAATAGTAAAGCACTAATCTTTGTGTATTTTGGAGAAAAACATATTATGAAATGGACAAGCACATCACAATTACCTCTTAACATCCAAAGAAGAGGACTGAATTTGATTCTTGACCCACAGTGCAGATTTATGCAAAAAGGTACTCTGTTTCTGCATACTCCGAAGTTGACACACAAGTGAATTTACACCAGATATCCAAGTGTGTTTTAATTTACCTACAAGTAAATCTATTGTAGGGAAAAGAAAAAAAAAAGCAACACAAAAAGCCCCAAACAATGAACAGACAAGCAAAACCACCACAAATAGGCAAACTCAAATTACAAGCTACAGCAATGACCATATGTCTAAAAGTCTAAAGGGCAAATATACAGGTTTTGTGTTGTAGAGCCATTTAATATGAACTCTGACATACAGGTAATATTTATTTGAGAATAAGATTAATGTACCTGTTGTCTACTATAAAACACCCACATGGTCTTCAAAACTACAGATCTTTTTACTATATCGAACTACTGAACATTCACAACATCAACAGTCTTTGACAAGTAGCAATGGTTTTGAGGCTCATATTATCCCACTTCATTTCTAGGATAACACTGCAATATTTTCTCCTTTTTCAGTAAACACATATACCAATTTATCACTCTCAAATTCTGCATTCAAAGAATATAAATCAGGATGTCAGTCTGAAGGTGAGACTGGTGGAGAGAGGAATAGGTCACAATTTGTCAGAGCAACTTGACTGATATAAATGTTTTCAGAATAAATATATGTATAGTTAATGAATTAATTGCACAAATTTTTGCATGGGATCCCCACATTGCAAAATGAACAAGAAAATGCTCATTCTTTGTACTTCACAGACAGCCTCAAAGGTAGCTGAAGCACAGGGATACTAACATCGAAAAACTTTAAAATCCTTGTAAAGATGTACAGGACTTGATGTTTAGTAGTAACTACTGGCATTGTAAATCAGAGTGCAAATTTTCATGTCAGTTATAGCTTGAACTGCTCACTGTCTGTGAAGTCAATATTTTATTATATGCTAGTATCCATTCCACTAAAAATGATTTAGATGTAATCATCAGCTATGAAAAAGTGAGGTTGAATTTCTTTTTCCAAATTACCTGTTAAGTGTGTAGCATCCTGCCTCTGAGCACACAACTGGAAGACGGTAAGCAGCAAGTCTTCTGAGGATGGCATCAGTAAACACCCTTTAATTGAGCTGAAAAAGCTTGAGGCTACATCGCAGATGAAAGATACTGAGGGTTCGGTATTTCCAGCTTCAGATAGGTCCTTAGCTTTAGACAGAGCTGCTTGAAGTTTATCAAGAATCCTTTCAACAAAAATTTCACCAATCAAAGATTCTATTGGAGAGAGTTAAAAGACAGCATGACTTGATTACTTGATACACAAGATCTTTCAAAGACATCACAGTAATATGTACCAATTTGGGTTTTATTTACTAATTTTGAATGCAAAACAAAGTGCAAAGTAGTTTCAGTGTAATATATACCTAAACTCTTCCTTATTCCACAGCCATCTAGGATCACATAGCCAAAGTTTCACATTGCTGAGTATCCTTTCTCTAAACCAGCAGAAGCAGCTTAGACAAAAAGTATAAACCAAGTGTACAGTGATCCTTTCCCCTTTTATGTCTTCCTAGCTTCTGGCAATCAGTCGTGAACCAGAGATTACACCCGGATTGTTGCATAAAATTAACCTAATCAGACCAAGTTTCCATGAATACACTTAGATTTTTTTATCACTAGATCTAAGTAGGCTAATCTCATTTAATCTCAAACTCCACAGAACCCCATGGCAATGAGTTTCATTATTTAATTATGAACTGTATGAAGAAGAATTTTTTCCTCAAGCCCGCTATCTAAACGTGTAAAACAGAAGAGTCTGAGGCTGCTTAAAGAAACAATGAAAAATTTCTTCCTATTTGCTTTTCACAGATAAATTATGATTTTCTGGCTCTTTACCACAACCCCATCCCCAAGCACTTTCAGTGCAAGCTAAAAAATTCTAGTCTGTTTTATTGCCTTTCTAAGCAGAAGCCACTGCATTTACCTAACAATCCCCTGCCATCCTTCTTTGAGCATATTCTAATTCTATCACACCTTTTTTTTAAAAGCATATAAGCAAAAAAAATATTGCAGTGACTGAAACAACAGGCAGTATTCAAGATATCAATATGCTAATGCTACAATAATTTTCATTTGTCCTTTTTTCTTCCCACAGCAGCTCCTAACAATCTGTGTTCCTTTTCCATGGCTAAGAACCAACCTGCCACTTACAGGGAACTATCATATCGACTGCAGACCTCTTTTCTGAGTTTTAACAGCTCAGAGCCTATAACTGAATAGATACAGTTACAATCGTGTTCTTCCCATATATACTTTCGATATTTATTGAGTTGAATTTCATTTCTAATTGCACCAGTTAATCATTCAGTATCACAACATACCGCTATAACTCCACAAAGATTCAGGTTTGGTTACTCTGAATAATTTATCAGAAACAAATATCATCCTTCCAATATTTATCCCTTTTCCCCTTTAATTCCTATCATCTGATAGGATACCGATTCTTGAAAGACCCTTCCATTTACTCCACAGAAGTTTACTTTGAGAACCTGAGATGAGAGACCTAATAAAAAAAATCTTTTAAAAAGTCCACATACATTATTTTGATCTAAATCTCTAAGTGAAGAACTACAATCCCAAAGATCTCTTAGACTTCATTGAACATGCATGAAAAACAGGTTGCACAGTACCCAGCACAGAGTGTGCTTAGCAATACCTCCAGCTCTAGAGCCACAAAGCAAAGTCACTGGACAATCAACCCTAGGACACAACTGACTCACAAACAAGCAAGTTTGTTGAACTCTCTCCAGAGAGAAGGAACAGGTTTTCTCTGATGGCTTCTCTACACAAGAAGCTCCAATAACAGAAATAACAATCTTTCAACACCTTCAGGACACACTATCTATGAAAATCCACTGCATTGAAATTGTGTGCATCTTTGAAACTTGAGAGCACCATGAATGTGCCCAGCATTCAGATAAACTCAAGTTTGTTACCCTAGGGATCAAAGCAAATGCTGATTTTAACAAAAAAAATACAAATCTACACGGGAACATAAAGAAGACTGAACTCCACTACAAATCTATCTCACAGACACCACAAAGTGCAAGGAAGAAATCAAGTAGGATTTTATTAATAAAAACTAGATTACACATAAAGCATAAGTGCACACACAGTTTTTTAAATACATGGATCTAACTCAAAATGATTCAAAGGAATTCATAGGTTCTGTAACAAGGCATTACCAATGCACTCATGGGTCACAGAATCACCTGAGTCTGAAGAGACCCACAAGGATCATCAACTCCAACTCCTATCCCTGCATAAGACAATCCCAACGTTCACACCACGTGTCTTCAAACGCTTCTTCAATATTGTCAGGCTTGGTGCCATGACAGCTTCCCTTGGGAGCTGTTCCAGTGCTCCATCACCCTCTGGTTGAAGAACCTTTTCCTAATATTCAACATAAACCTCCCCTGGCATGTCTTCCTACCATTCCCTTATGTCCTTATCATTGGTCACAAGATTGGTCACCAGAGTCCATAACCACTGGTTTTGATATCCTAGTTCTGAAGGTAAATTTCACAAGATATGGTTTAAAAATTAATATTATCTTATAGCACATTAGCTAATAAATCAAGTTTACTTCAATTTTACAGACTCACAAATCTGAATCTGTTCTTCAAACACTGACTTCTGTTTAGCAATGCAGACCAAAAAAAAATGCAATGTCACTGTTGCAAGGTTAGAGTTTTCACAAAATGAAGCTGGACATGGTTAATTGGCTAAGATTGCAAAAAAGAAACTGAAGAAAAAAGAAAAACCCCACAACAACAAAAAAACACCACCAACAAAAAAGAACAGAAAAAAAGCCTAGATGTTTAGATGTTACAAATTAAGCATTCTGGAAAATCTCAAATTCCTTTCAATCTCCTACACAGAATAAGTGCAGTATTTCCACTTCACAAACTCCAAGGAATAAGTATGTTTACCATTTTTAATATGTTGTGACAACACCAAGCTCAGGAGGGTCCACCTTTCTGAAGAGGATAATGTTGAAGAGACTTCTATATGTTTTAAACTCAGGTGACACAGATCATCTGCCAGCATTACAAGTCTTTCTCCCAGTGTATCTCCTTTCAGCCAGTCAGAGACTAAGGAAAGTTTTGTTGTGCTTGAGCATGCCTGAGTGACAGGAAAAGAATTCTAATTATCTTTTGAGAGTAATAACATTTAATATTAACAAAGCATAAGATGAATAAGTCAAACCTACAGACAGAGTGGGAATTATATCATCTGTCATAAACAATAACTCTCTAGGTGTTTAGATCTGCAACAATTCCCCCAGCTTTCTTTTTCATCAGAGGCAGCAACTTATGGCTAGGTCAGAGCTCTACTTTAGAGTGAAACAAGTCATCTTCTGAAAGCTATTTTTCCTTTTCTCTGACTATGGAGCCCAAGGAATGTCTACACTCGAGCTAGAAAGATAACTCTTGGATGACCAGGTTGGTTGAAATAAAACGTATCTACAAGATAAAATGTATTTACAGCATAGAATTTCTTTGAAAAGAAATGGAAGGTCACAAATCAGAAAACACTTATTTTGGTGATAAGCCATTATAAGTAACAAAATCGTAAAAAGCAAGGATTCTTGAAAATACACAGTATCTGTGAGGAAAGATACTACAGTCAAAGCATTGGATTGTAAATCAAGTGCTACGAGTTGTTGTCCAAAATTTGTAATATACTTTGTATTTCATCCCAGACAATCACTAAAATGTCAGCCCTTAAATATCATACGTGTAAAAAATGGTTTACTATCTTTGTAAGGGCACTGATAAAAATAATCATTCAATTTATTGGTCTCATACTCAAATCCATTCTCTCAGCTTAGAAGAAAGGACCAGAAACAAATCGGGAATCCCTCCCCCTCCAGTTCAAAGACAAAACTGATCAAAAATAGAAGGGACAAAGATGCTTTTGTTTTGATATCATCATTTCGCTTCTAATACTGTCCTCAGCTTTAAGTGCAGTTAAAACAAAAAACACTCTGAAACTATCAGAACAAGAATTTCAAAACTATGGAAACTATCATTACTGAAATAAAAAAGTCATTCAAACATATGTAACTCTCAAAGCTAACAGCAGGAAAATATTCAAAACTATGAAAAAGAAAAACAAGAAAAGTCTTAAGAGTTACCTTTTGAATTATCTGGAGATAAATAATCCATTTCAGATCCATCTGAAAAGAAAAACAAAATTCCTCAATATTTAACAATTGTTTGCTGAATAGGAAGCATGTAAAACAGTTAAAATGGTATTAAAACTTCATTTTCTGCAAAGGATAAGCAGAAGTTGCTAAGTTTCAGCAATAAAGTTACTGATCGTATTATTTTTGGATTTCAAGTCAAGTTTTTCTGTAGTATACAGATGAATAAGAGATTGTATTTATAAGGAGGGCCACCAGTGACTACTATAAAATCACATTGCATAAAGAAGCATGAACAGAGAATGTTCTTTTTTTTTTAATGATTTAAACCTCATAGAAAGGGACGTATGTCTCAACCTTTCACTCCAACACTGTCATGTTAACCTTCCCTAAATCAAAAACCTTCCTTATGCTGAACTTATCCAAGTTCATTTAAAATATCTTCCATTCCACAGCTCCAAAATAAAATTATTAACCAACTACAGCCCACAAAAAAACCAGTCACTTTGATAAAAAGTAGTAACAAAAGGTAGAAGTCATACCTTTGTTAAATCATCAAGAATGATTTTCCTTTCATCATTACTGTTACAACAATGAAGCACGCTGTACAAAATATCAACCAGAAAATTAGTGTCTTTCCTCCAGTCTTCTTTCAGCCAAGTTATTAAGTTCATATATAGAAATTGCACAGATGGACTTTCATGATGAGCTTTCATTTCATTTTGAGATTCAGCTTGAGCAGAGTTTAAACCATTTCCCTGCTCTAAAAGTACTTGAAAAACTCTGTTTGAAGAAAAAGAGCTGAGTAGGGCAGAGAGAAATTTCAAATGTTTTTCTGATTTCTGTTCATTGACATACACGATACTCAGTTCAGCAAGGTTGCAGACTAAATTCTGTAAAGGTTCTTTCCTTAGAAGTGAACCATGCTGCAGGCCAGTCTGTATTTCAGAGTCACTATTTCTCACTTCTGTGAGCTCTCCATTATCTGTGTTTCTTTCAGATTCATCCTCATCTATAAATCTGATTTTTAGAGATTTTCTGTTGTTTGGTTTCATAGCGCTCTTTGGATTCTGAAGAATTTCTAGCATATCAGATATGGCAAACAATGATTTCTCATCAGCATCCAACGTATCAACATGAAGTACACACATTTTAAAAAGATGGTCCCAAAAATTTGACAAAAGTTTCTTGAAAACTTCATCTGTGCCATCATCATTGGAGAGTTCTGCTTTAGCTTCCCAGGAGCTCAGCATTTCTGCTATTTGATAAAATACCGGTCCATTTTGTAACCTGAGTTCCTTAAGTACAGCATCAGTAAGAGGAATTAGCTATAAAGACAAAAAAAATTAAAGAACAGTGATCCCACTAGATTATAATTTTATTCTTTATAATACCAGTAAACTCTACATTTTTGAAAAACATTCTGGAAGCAATTCCAAAACCACCAGACTTACTCACACTTGAACAGTTAATAAAAATATACAGGGTGGGATACTTCTTGTTCTGATTTTTTTTTAAGTAACTTCAAACACACAGTAAAAGTGATGATTTTATAGGCAAGAAGCAAAGTTACTAAATTCAGTAACATTTTTTTCATAAAATCTAGCGAAACTTTCAATAGAGAAGTAAATCTCTACAGAAATTTATATTTTTCTTCAACTTAGAATTATTAGAAGTACACACAACAATATTAAGTATCTCTAATAAATACCTGGTCACATATAAGCATTTGATGGATTTGTCTTTGGTCGTCTTCATCTACTTTCTGTAGTACAGCAAAGCGCAAACATTCCATAAATGCAGTTATAATTGCTGAGCTTTCTGAAGGGCTGGCTATTGCTCGCTCACTTGACAACCTATTGAGAGGTAACATCAGAGGAAGGGCTTGCTCAGATACCTAAGCTTCTGAGAAATCCAGTATGTTTGTAGTGAATGTAAACTTCATTACATTCTTATTCAGACAATACCAATATAAGAATATATCCTACATGATAGGAGTCAACTCAAACAAATCCGGTCAAGCATACTGTCTACAGTTTCAGCTGTCAAAACTCCTTTGCAGTTTTCTACACACACCACAGGGGTTTAGAAAGTGTCTCTTTCTATCACTACACAAAAAAAAGGAAAAAAAATGAAACAAAAAGCCACCTAAAGACAGTTTCACCATAGCCAGTCTGAGTTTGTCAAACTGTGATGTCTGCTTTTTTCATGAAAATTAGACCAAACAAATTACAATACAAATCTACAGCTGTTGTACTATTTGTAATAAAATTCTATACACTTTTTAAAACCAACCCATACACAGCTCACTTCTCCAAGAGCTCTGCTAATGGCCACACCAACATCAATCAAGAACTGATATTTGTTCAAATAAGTTACATTTCAGTTGTTCATAACATACATGTGTGGATATACAACGCACATGCAGTGATTTAAATTAGATTTGACATAAAGTTGCTTTCGATGTATTTTAAAGGCAAAAATTACAGTAGTTTCAATCTCGTAAAAATCATTATCACAAGAATTACACTTCCTGCACACAGGGAATTTCACAATCACAATGCTAATCCCCAGTAGCCTCTGTAATAATTACACACTGGCAACAAGAGCCTGATAACTTCAAAGCCACTCTTAACTCTAAATTAATTTCCTATTTTAAAACTTATCATGGAATAAACACAAAGCTTTGACAAGGAAAGATGTGAAGGCTTTGGATAAGGAAGATGTAATAAAATCAAAAAGAAAGCTGAAAGTTTCAGAAGTCAGGGACAACCATGAAGAACTGACTCTAGTCTTGGGCTATGTAAAAGTATTTTAAAAATATGATTTTTAAATATTACAGTAGAAACAGTCTTCTCAAATAAATGAATGTATATTTAAATATCCTCAAGCCAAATGATATGCCACTCATCTTTAAATGCTTAAAGAAGATTAGTTCTACTTCCAAATGTAAGAAAGACTGATTTCAAAAAATAAGTAAATAAAATTTTTGGTTCATACCCTTGAATCATAGAACTGAAGAAAGTTCTGAAATATTCCAGCTTTGGTTCTGCAGTTCCAGGAGGTACCTTGCTAATGAACGGCAAGAGATTTGGGTATATAACAGTAGCTAGTCCTCGTCCACCCTCTCGAAGCACTGTCCATAGCTTTGGCAGAACTCCCTTTTTGGCATTTACATGACTCCAACAGTCCTACAGAAAGAAATTCACTTATTGTAAATTAAATGAGAATGTTGCTTTGGAAGAACTCCCAAACGAGATACATAATCTAATTCCCCATGTTGTAGCTGAAGTAAGTTATTGTAAGATTTATTTTACAAATGTATTGTTAAAAATTACTTTCTCCCTATTTCAGCTTGCAAATACAAGAAGTTAATATGATAAAACTGTTCCTCTATTGCTTAAAATCAATGGATCTTCCTTGTTTGCAAACTTCAGTTAAATGCTCTTCTTTTATAATGCTTTAAGGATGCTTCATGAAGATTATTATTGTGACTGGTTCTGTATTTAATTCCAAGTTCTCATTATCAAGAATAAAGAATGACTCCAAAATCCTAACTTTAGAAGCATCATCAGCTTCAAAACTCCCCTCAAAAATCTTCTCATGGTTACAAAATACCTCAGCACTCTCCCTCCACACCCCAAAGGTTGCTGTCATCTAACCTGTCTTATCACAGTTGCAGATACCTACATTTATAGCAAGCTGAACAAATTTCCCCCCATGAATCGTTACAGTTTATATTAGCAGTTACAAAAAAAGGTTTTAAGTGTTATTTTACTTACTAGTAACTACATTTAATCAAAGGGTTTCAGGTTAATTTCATTAAAGTTATAAAGTAACTCTTGGTTTTCAGACAGGTTGGATACAATATATTTGAGAGTTACACTGAAATCCTAAGGAGGAAGGAGGACCATGTAGCATTGCTAAGTTTGTTTTATTAATCATAAAGAAAACCCAGTCAAGCTGTTCTTCCTAATTCTGAGAGAACAAGGGTACTTGGTTAAAAGGTAAATTCCAGTAAAATATCTGCTACTTAGGTTTTCCACATTACCTCAATAGTGGCAACAGCAAAAAGTACAGCTTCCCACAGAGCAGGGCACACCACTGCATCACTGTCGTCAATGCTAAGAAGAAGAGCTGGGCAAACTCTTGGTGCTTCAGCTTTCATCAGCTCAGGCAAGCACTGGCAAAAAGTAGAAGTCACCTCAAAGAAAGCTGAGCGAACCTGACATAGGCCACAGAAAATACAAAATTTTAGTCAAATAGCAACACTTTGTCACTACATGTGGTTTATAACATTCCTTTTAAAACCGCCATAACTTAAAACATAGTCTCATATTTTATCACATCAAAGGTTTAAATATTATTAAAAATAAAGAAATTATTTGATAAACCTGTTTAACATCTCAAAGTAATCTGTTTAGTGAAAAAGCGCTTATAAAAAATTTTAACCTTTTTTTTTTACAAATGCACCTTAAAACTTTTTAACAAAATACTACCAGAATCAATTTATCGCTCTATGCACTATTGGCCTTAATATATATTAGCAGACTAAAGACCAATAAAATGGTTTAAAAAAAAGTAATTAATATTTGCTTAGGTTCAGTGTACTATCTTTAAGTAAAATTAACCAAAATGAAGAAATGAAGAAGTCACCTGTGGTATGTTGTGTTTGCTGTACTTCCAAAATTTGTTTTGGGACACAAGTGACATTAACTTTTCCTCCAGTGAATGCATCTCTTTATTTGGCAACATGGTAAGGAACTTTTTCAAAGCTAACAAGGAACAGGTCAGAATCCGGAAAAATTTGGCTTCCCTTTCGTCTGCTGGTACAGTTCTCAGAAAACAAAAGAAAACAAAAATTAATGTGAAACATGAATCAATCAGTAGGCTTCTAAACCTCTTCTAAACTATCTAAATTATCTTCAGTTTTTCTGCATTCTTTTGATTTCAGATGCCAACAACATAAATACACAAACTTCCCATAGGTTCTAACACTACCAAACTACACTATAGTGTTAGAAAAAGAGTTTCAAAACATCTCTTCTTCCAGATATTCAAAAATGCTACTCCTAAAAGAGCTGAAACAAGAATTAGACAACTAATAACACTTTCAAATGCATTTACACTTTAGACCCAAAGAAAGTTGCTGGAATCTGGACTCAAATAACTATTCTGTCTCTTGAAACAAAACTAAATCAGCTACCTCCAGCAACAGAGAACCCAATACAGACCAAGAATTAAATCGTACACACTAAAGCAGGCAAACATACTGGGGATCACTGAATGTATCAGGTGTTTCTTTCAGAAGGTGATCTTGAAGAACCTAGGGAGAAAAAAATCACAATGATTTATACATATGAAAATCTAATCTTAAATGTGAATAATATAATCTATGTGTTATCCAGAAACAGCTCTACAATAAAAGTTAACAACTTCCGAATCAAGTCTTTTATACACATTTTACATGCGGTAGTGAGCAAGAAGATAACTTAATTGACTCCCATTGAACACAGTTAGTTGTGGTACTATTTGAATCAAGATTTCATAACACTCCCTAAGTTGCATGACAACATGTTTCTGGTAAAAGAAGTCAAACGGAGACAAACCAAAATGGTTAAGTTTGCATATGATGGGCCAGCAATGCAATCTTTTACCTTTTTTAGTCAATTCAGTATCATATATGACTGGTAGAAAAGCATTAACCTTGGTCAGAACTAAACTTGTAGAGGTTTTCTGAGCAGAGGCTCAGCATTCTTTAATCCATTACCAGCTAAACTACTCCACCATCATTATTGCATCTATCAGCAACAATACGTGACCACTGATCACCACTACATAGAAATGTAGACAAGAAATTTCACTTCACATTCATTCCTCTGGTTCCAGTCATTCCAACTGCAAGTCAAAAAGACAGAGGATGTGTCTTTGCCTCAGTCTTCACATTAGCAGCGGCCAAATTGCAAGTGAGGGAAAAAATGAACCATGACTAACAGATGGGAGGTAAAGTTGACATATACTCAACACAAAGCCCTAAAGAAGTACAGAACTATATACTCACGTTAAGAATTTCATCTTTACAGAATACTAAGGCTTCAGGTTGCTTGCTTGAAGGAAAAGCTTTTTCAAAAGCTACTTTTGCAGCAGAAGCAGCAGGGGTGTAAGTGTCACATTGAGCAATCAGCCAGTATCCCATGATACTTTTTAAGTAAGGAGCTAAGTGTTTCTTTACTTTAAGAATCAGTTGTTCGAAAGATTGCTGAGTTGCTTCTCGAACTCGGCGATCGTGATCCTGTTAAAAAAAAAAAAAAGAAGAAAAAAAGAGAAAGGTTTATGGTTTTAAGAAATGTACTTTTGATGCTGGGTACTTCAAAGTAGAATTGATGACACAAACTGTCTCTCAGTTTAGCCAGTTTTGCAATGAATTGGGCTACGATGATTTGAAAAACACATAAGCAATAACAACAAAAAAGTCTTGGTATCCTTACATAAGGGGAGAGTCCTAAGCTAGCAGCATCATATTCCCAATGTGTTGTACATTCCAAACTGCAACCTTCTCCTGATATCCTAACTACAGTTTCTATTTCAAATTCATACAGACATCTAACAGAAAGACAAGAGGCAAGAGAAAGAGAAAGCCTTGAAGACACCTTTTGGATTAAAACGACCATAAAGCCTACACAAACTGTGCACCATTGTCCATTATTTCTGTACCAATTTACAACATCGTAACTTTCTATGCTCTTCGCTCCTGAAAAAAAAACAAACTAGGAATTGCTCTAACAGATCAGAACAGTGTTTCATTTTGTCTAATATCACATTTCTGACAGTAGCCAATCCAGAGAGTCTGGAAATGTAATAAGTATATCAGAAAATTATGGATTATCTGGCTCTGCATAGTATTTTCTTGTTTGGAGGTTTTTGTGTTGGGTTTTTTTTTTCCTTTTGATATTAAGTCTGGTCAGATATTAAATCCAGAGGAAAAGATTCATAATTATGTTAGGTGAACAGTATATTCTCTTTAGCTATTCCAGAATCTACATAAAAGAACTTGTCATGGGAAGAAATATGTTGTCACCTTTTTAACATAAAGGTCTAAAATATAGCTATCGTCATCCATCAAAAACTGCCTAGCCATCAAACGTCCAACACTCCACTCACTGCAAATACTGATATATCTCCAGAATAAAGAGCACTACTTTCCTTCAGCTTCATGGTTTTTCCTAGAATAAGTCCATAATTCCAACAAAGTTAGATACATCAATAAAGATTGCCACAGACGCTTTTCACAGGAAGCACCCAGAGTAGTTTTTAACTTAGATACTTTGTTACTTACTAGAGAGATTTTACAATAAATTCTTGGCCAATAAGGAAGAACACCTTTAACAGCTTCCGCTTCTCTTTCCTTGCACATTGTCCCAAACTCTTGCATAGCCTAAAGTCAAAATACCAAGAGAAATAATTAAGAAGTCAGACAAATATGTTGTGTAATTCACAAGTTTCTACCAGTCACTGCAACTGTCTTTTTCAAAACTCTATTAATTTCTTTCAATTGAGCATCTACAGAGTTAATTTTATGAATGCTCCAGCAGCACTGCGTGATGGACATATTTAAAAGTCTTCCAAGATACTTTCTGGATTGCAGTTCTAGGAAATTTACCAATATGAAATCAGTATTAGCTACCTTAATATATTCCTCTCCTACCCTTGAGAAAAATGTATTGGTTTATGATAAAAATAAATGTGCGGGACAAAGGATACATTTACTTTTAATTTTGTTGTGATATCCCTTTTAGAAAGTTTTCGCAACACCATTCGAAAATCAGCATCCACGAGGCTGTCTATTTCCTCTGCTCCTTGAACTGCAGGAACATATCCTAGATCACTCTGAGATGTTCCAAAGCCAATAAATCCAGGCACTGTTCCACGTTCTTTGGACAGGAGCTCTGCAGCTCGGCCACTGCTAGAAGGCTGACAAAAACCAGAGACATAAGTCAGTTATCTATTTCAGTGATTTTATTTTATTTTGCACACATTAAGCATTTTAAATAATGATCCTGTTTATATTGTATAATTAAACTTCTATATAAAATAAAGTCTCATGAAAAAAAGGCCACCTATGCTTTAACTATAGGCGTCCAACCTAGACAATTAAAGTTCTCTTTAGAATCAGCATGCCCTTTTCTCATAATCCATAAACACTTATGGAAAATTTTATTGTTTTTACACACATACAAAAAAGAATAACAGAAAAGTCCTTCACTTCAACTAAACTCTTCATTTACAATGAACAACTTCTTCAGAAACCATTTACCTTCCCTCATTACTTCTGTTTTTACCAATCCATCTCCTGTTATTGCATACAGACCAATACAACTCCCAAGGTATGTTCTCCATGTCAGTGGGAAAAATAAGAACACGTGAATCAAAGGATGATGCTAGGAATAAAGTAAGGAGCCAAGAAGGATTTAAAAGAATGGACCAAAAGGGGAGATATGTAACACAATATAATTCTACTCCATTAGTTTTATAGCGAGTCTTTTGGAGTTCAGCAGCTCCTCTGGTTTGCCCCAGTTAAGTCAATGCCTTGCTCATTGTATCAGTCGCTCACTTATTTCAACCACAATCTTTTGAAGACTGTCCCAAAACCGACTGATGCTTTAATGTTCTCCGTGATACCTTACAGTCCAAATACTTTTTATTTCCTAATGATAGTGGCAGATTTGTGAGACTGTGTGTGTTTTTTTTAAGTAATGACGATTTGCTGAAATTCATCATACTGTTACGATTCACTTGAGGTACATAAACCACATTTTATCAATATTTAACTGATAGAAGTATTTAGTATTAGAAAAAGTGCGATATTTTGATTTAAGCTAAAGTTTCATCTAAGTAAGTGTATTTTTAGAAAGTCAGACAGAAAGTCCTTCTAACAGCATTGTTTTCTTATAGCGTGTTTTTTTCAAACAGCATTTTTACAGACACTGTTTAAAGAGAAATGACAACATCTTGTCTTCAGTATGGTCAGCACTGGACAGATGTGTCTTCTTCTCTAATTACCTCTGTTTGCAGACTTTCCCTATCTAAAATGCAAGGACAGACAGAGCTGGCTTCAAAGCTCCAATCAGCAGAGATTCAGCTATTGCAAAGCTCATAATAACCTTAAAAAGAGTCCTTTGAAAGTAACAGAATGTGGAAAGATTTCTGGGAAAATTTAAACATATGTGTGTAAGTGGGAAATATATTCTGTCCCAGCTCTTTTCTCATTACGCATGATTGATGGAAATCATTCCTTTATGTGTTCAGTGCTGAAATAAAGGATGCTGCTTTCTAAAACTCCAAAACAAGTCTCAGAGAGTTTATTTGCCAGCATTTTTGGTATCATCACGACACTTTGGGCCTAGTGACAACCACAGAATGACCTGAGTTGGAATGGACACGTAAGGATCGTCGAGTCCAACTCCTATCCACGCGTAGGACAACCCCAACACTCACACCGTGCGTCTGAGGGCATTCTCCAAATACTTCTTGAATATCGCCAGGCTTGATGCCATGAACTGCTTCCCTGGGGAGCTGTTCAACTAACCTAACCCTCCTTGGCACATCTTCCTGCCATTCCCTTGGATCCTATCATTGGTGGCCAGAGAGAAGAGATCAGCGCCTCTTCCTCCCCATGTGAGTAAGCAGTAAGCTGCTATGAGGTCCCCCTCAGTCTCCTCCACACTGAACAGACCACGCGAGGAGACGGAGCATACGCTAAACGCACCCACCGGTACCCTGCTAAACTCACACCCGCGGCGATTCTGTAGTTACACCCCCTTGCCGCTCTCTGCCAGACGCGCACAAAAACCACAGCAGCCCCGGCCCCGGCTGCTACCACTGGGCCCGAAGGCCGCGCCGCCTCCCAGCCGGGCCGCCCCTCAGCCCCTTTCCAAGGGGCCGGAGGGGGAGGGCAGCCTCACCGCCTGCCGGTATTGGTAGCCCCAAAGCCCAGGCCCGGGCCCGGGCCCGGGCCCCGCCGCCCTCCCGAGCCAGGCCGCCCGCCGGCCCCCCTGAGGTGGGGCGGGAGGGGCGCTCCGGAATCCCAGGCGGAGGCCGCGCAGGCCGCGGGACCCACAGGCACCACCATGCTCACCCGCAAGTTGCCCTTGGTGCGCTGCTTGTTCTTGCCCCCCATGGCGGCAGCGGCGACGGCGCGCTGCACCGGCGCGAGGCTGGGGGCGGGGGGGGAGGCAACGCCGCACTTCCGGGGGGCGTGGCCAGGCGTGCGGCGTAAACGTGCGGAGGGGAGAGCGAACCGAGCTGAGCTGTGTTCTGTTCTGGAGCCTTTAGCACAGGAAGGACATGGAGCTGTTGGAGCAGGTCCAGAGCAGGCTACAGAGGTGATCAGAGGGCTGGAGTCCCTCTGCTTTGAGCACAGGCTGGAGAAGAGAAGGCTCTGGGGAACCTCATAGCGGCCTTCCAGTGCCTGAAGGGGCTACAGGAAAGCTGGGGAGGGGCTCTATATCAGCGAATGCAGGGGTATGACGAGGGGTAATGGTTTTAAGCTGAAAGAGGGAAGATTTAGATTAGATATTAGGAAGACATGTTTTACTGTGAGGGTGGTGAGGCACTGGCACAGGTTGCCCAGAGAGGTCATGGATGCCCCATCCCTGGAGGTGTTCAAGGACGGGTTGGATAGGGCTTTGAGCACCCTGATTACCCGTTTGTTAAATGACAGGAAAGCACCCACTTCTTGAAAACTTGAATTTCACCTTTTGCAACTTAACATTCAATTTCTCCAGGTGTACAAGGCCAGGTTTTGAACAACTTGATCCAATGACCCTGCCTATGGCAGGGGTTTGGAACTGGATGGGCTTTAAGGTCCCTTCCAACCCAGACCATTCTGTGATTCATTCTGTGACTACATAATGGCTAAGATCCTGTTGCAATACGAAATGTCAATGAAATGGAGTTAAAAAGTCCTTAAACTTTGTCCCTGTCAATAGATCTTAAAAGCACAGAGACTTCAAGTGTATTATGGGTTCAGCTGAGGCATTCTTGTACACTTACAAGGACTTTGGATTTGGGAAAACTTCAGACAAATCTACACTTGTTGGATGAAATGCCTGGGAAGCATCACTACAAAAGGGGTCTCAGTCCACACCAATGAATTTTACTGGAGATCCAGTGGAAAAAAAAAAACAAACCACAAACATTTAAACATCAATGTCTGCTTTTATGACAGGTATGTGATTTAGATACAGAATCCGGGAGCAGAGAAACAAATTAGCATTCATTGACACAAATTTGTAGAAATCAGACTCAAAAGGATAAGTAGCATAATGTGCTTTAAATCGGTGAACTGCAAACTCATGAACCTGGCAAGGTAAGGATCGTTTTATTGGTTTGGAGTGTCCTGTAAGGGAGCCCAGTCTTTGGTAAGCTTCTGCTTTTACATGCATAAACAGACTCAACTCCTCAGCTACAGATAGTGTGGAGCCACCACAGCATCTCTTGTACCCGCATACACACTTTTACCTACAGAAAATTCTTATACCTTAAAGCAGGCATCCTAGCTTGCCCTGTTTGCATGAACAAGGCTTTTGTGAACTTGCACCCTCTTTTTTTTAAAAAAATAAAACATTAATCTCACGGCTTAATATACTTTCAGGTAGAAGCAGAATAAAAGATTGTTACAAAAAATCTTCATGTAGTGTTTGTAAACAGTAACAAATAATGTAAACATCACATTCTCCCCCAAGATAATCACACTTCATTTTTGTCTCTTCTTATTCATATATTCATTCACTATAATTCCATCTATTCATTCATCTATAATTTTGTAACTGCCCACAGTTATCAAATATTTCTTTCACTGCAGTTCAGTATGCACCCTAAGCATCTTTAAAACAAGAAAGTGCAATAAAGCATTCATTTAGTCACTTTCATTAGTCAGGATTTTACTGAATTGGTTTTTTTCATCGTATAAACCATGAGTTATTAATTCCCTCTCTGATCAACTGCTGCAGAACAGCTAAGGAATCTGTTAAGAGCATTGACTTCCAAACGTAGCCATTTGGACTTATGGTGATCTTCAACCCCTTCAGCGCCCTTCAACCCCAAAGTACATTTGGAAAATGTCAGCACATCCTTTTTCTTCTAGAAAATGATATAGCTGCCCCAAATCCATATGATTTCCTCTGGCACCATGTGCGTCAAAACATTTTTCTTCCAAAGTGGAGAACTTTCTTTGTTTCTGAATACCAGCATCTCCACCACCTTCCAAAGAAACATCCTCTCTGTGCCGAATAAGAATTCTTTTCCATGTTAATCTTCTTACTCTGAAAGCAATTGGAGAAATATGACTCTATCTATAAAATAAAGACTGCTTTAGAAAATATTACGAAATAGCTATTATTACAGAAGTCAATAAATTCCATTTCTACATGTATCTTGACAGAGATAATGGTTCCCTAGCCAGTCATAGAAATATCACATACATGCAAACACTTCCATAAGCAGGAGCTTGTTTCTTTACATCTCCTCAAGATTCAAAAACCATAATATTATTCCTCACTGAATAATTGATGAAGATGTGGTTTCAATTTCAGTGCTCACTTTTGCCTTCCCTGTGCTAAGAATTCTCATATTCTCATACTCTCTTAGCTGTTACCATCAAATAACAATGTTAATTTAGTCTGCAACACCCAGAAGTAGAAGCCATGGGATCAGAATAAAACACAAAGTGATAGAACAGCATACATATCTAACATGATCGGGGCACTGTAGTCTATCACTGTACAAGTGAAATACAGAGGAAGATAGAAGAGAAATAGATGGGTACCACGTGGTAGTAGTAGTTTTGATTACTGTAACCAACAGTAAAGTGCACATACAGAGTTCTGAACATATTATGATAAACATGGATACTTTGCAGACGTTTACAAGTTGGAAGGCAGCTGGATTTCCCACCTTCTGGCCAGACACACACAACATCAAAAATTTAAGATTCTAACTGCTAATGGCTTTTAAGAACAAAGGAAAACTAACCTTGACCAGAACTCTTCACAATTGCTTTGTAGGCCTTCTACACAAACAACACCTGGTTTCCCTGGCATGCAAAACCCCGACAGAGAGAGCTCCTTGGCCCATTCAATGATATTCTTTCTTTTTTGCTTGTTGTAAATGTGATGACTATAGATCCACAATCGAGTGAACATGATGTCTTCTGACTGCGCGATTTTTGATGTCACTGAGGAAGATGAAAGCTCTTTGTCAATGTAAGCAGCCGCATGGTCTTTAACCCATTCCCTTGCACTCAACATGCAGGGCTCACCACTGCAGTTTTGCAACAAATATGTTTTTAGATCAGAGTTTAGGTGAATCTGCTGAGAGCGGCTTAATAATGATGACCTAAAGGAAAAAAAAAATATAAATGCAGTTGCAATAAACTTACAATTTATAATATTTTTCAAACAGTAGTACTTTAAGCTGACAAAAAATTATTTTTAGATAGTATGCACTTGCTATTGATATTTATGTCATATTACTTATAAAAAGGTATTAATTAGGATTTAATTGGTGTGCTAACTCTTGAATTCACATATATTACTATCAATCTGTAAATCAAAATCAAGAAAAAGGTACTTGAAAAGCAAGTATGCCAGCTGAACTAATTTCCTCTAATTTGCAAGTCTACTTCTTTAAACAGAAATGCTCCAAAAAACACAACAGAAGCCTGTGAGTAACAACATTTTGACAAGGGAAGAAAAAAAACCTTTGACTAACTTCTCACTCCCTTAGTTAGTGTTAAGCTTTGTCAAAATGGACAAGAGTTTCTCTTCTTGAATATCAGACCTAAGAACAGCATCTACATGTAGCTCCTCTGAAGAGAAGATGGCATTCCACAATTTTCCCGCTTATTGTCTGAGGATAACAGAGAAATCACAAATTTGTGGATTTGTTTTTCTTGAATATTTTTAGCCATAGGGCTTAATTTGACAGTAAACTAACAAAAAAAAATGTATTTATGTAGTACACCGTAGCTTCTAGTTGTTTTTATTAGCTGTACTTCTAATGTCATACCTTACAGTAATTTCTGGTAGAACAGTTGGATATTTAAATGGTAAAGCACAGGCCATAGAGAATTCCACCTAAAACCAAACAAGACAATGTTCAGTTTGACTAAACCTTAAAATCCCACAAAATAAATATAAAATAAAAGTGTTTCCAATACCGTAGAGGTATTAGAGATCTCCGGCTTTACATTCAGTATAAACTGAACTTTTGAAGATGGCATCTCTGCAGACTCATTTTCAACATAGTGTTTCAGTTCTGCAACAGCCAGCTGGTCAGTCACAATGAACTCTTCTTCATAAGGAAACATACTGGAGAGCAAATCTAATTCTGAAATCTGTGTCTCAGCTTCTTCTCGGTTAGTCATTTCTGTCATTTCCTAAGCAAAGAAAAAATCTGTGAAGAAAAAACTGGGCTTGAATATGGGATGAAGTTCATGAACTACCCCAACGTAAAACATAGTAATCCTTATAACCCAAGTCCACCAAAACTGGCTTACACGTCTGGCAGTTAGGAGCACTGAGACAGTCTGTGCCAGTCCTGGACACCAGCGACCAGCCAGCCTCAGGGGTCATTCTGCAAATGCCATCAGCTATCACTTCTACTCCTGAACACGTGGGAGTGGCATCTCTCTGTAAGTAGCATTCAAGATTTAAACCCCAAACTTCTATGGACAAGAAACTGTTCTCCCAAAGGAAATGACGACTCTTGTACCCTCTTGTGTTTGCGTTATACATGGCACAAACTGAAACACAGGAGCTCTCATTTGAAAATTGGGAAACATTTTCTACTGTGAGGCTAACCAGGCACTAGAACAGGGTGCCCAGAAAGGTTGTGGAGTTTCCATCCTTAGGGATACCCAAAAGGCTTCTGGACGCGGTCCTGGGCAACCAGCTCTAGGTAGCTTTACTTGAGCAGGGCGGTTGGACCAGGTGCCCTCCAGAGGCCCCTTCCAACCTCAGCCCCTGTGTGATTCAGTGGCTGACCCCAGATAGGGCAACACATAACTCCGCGAGCTGCCCGCGCATGCGCTGACACGTCGTTTCCCCCCTCACCCCCGGCCGTTGCCGCCCTCCCGGCCCCACAACGCCCCGCGCCGGCAGCGCGCATGGCACCCGGCAGTCGCCGCGCAGCCGCCCGGAGATAAGGCGGATTTGTCGGGCTGCTCTGAGACGGAGTTATGCGCTGCGGAACCGCCTGTCCTGCGGCATCGGCAGGTGAGGGATGAGAGCCCCCTCCCGTTCCCCAGTGCTTCCGTGGCGCTCCTACCGCCGCGGCCGCCTCCTTTGCCCTGCACTCGGGGACTCGCGCTCCGCACCCTGTGCTCCGGCTGGGGCACTCGGCGCTCTCTATTGGCAGTGGCATCTGTCAGTCAAGGCACGGCAGGAGTGCGCGGGCCAATCGAAAGCGGGCGGGGCGGGGGTTGTGCGGTGACGCGGGTGCGCCCGGCGGGGCAGGCTAGCGGCGCACATGGGCGGCGGGGCCCGCCTAGAGAGCGGGGTGAGTGGGGGGCCTGGGGACGGGACAGGACGAAACGAAACGAAACGAAACACAACAAAACAAACAGAATCACAGAGTGTCCTGGCATGGAAGGGACCCACAAGGCTCATCGAGTCCAGCTGCTGTCCCTGCACAGGACAACCCCAACACTCACACCGTGTGTCTGAGTGCGTTGTCCAAGTGCTTCTGGAATATTGTCAGGCTTGGCGCCCTGACTGCTTCCCTGGGGAGCTGTTTCAGTGCTCCGCCACCCTCTGGGGGAAACAACTTTTCCTTTCTAGCAGAGGGCTGGAGCCCCTCTGCTATGAGGGCAGGCTGAGAGAGGTGGGGTTGCTCAGCCTGGAGAAGAGAAGGCTCCGGGGAGACCGCATAGCGGCCTTCCAGAGGCTGAAGGGGCTACAGGAAAGCTGGGGAGGGACTTTATACAAGGGCAAGTGGTGATAGGACGAGGAGGAATGGCTTTAAATTGGAAGGGGGAAGACTTGGATTAGGCATTAGGAAGAAATTCTTCATGCTGAGCGTGGTGAGGCACTGGCACAGGCTGCCCAGGGAAGCTGTGGATGCCCCCTCCCTGGAGGTGTTCAAGGCCAGGCTGGATTGGGCCTTGAGCAGCCTGGTCTGGTAAGAGGTGTCCCTGCCTGTGGCAGGGGGTTGGAACTGGGTGATCTTTGAGGTTCCTTCCAACCCAAACCATTCTATGATTATAATATCCAACCTAAACTTCCTCAGCACATCTTCCTGCCATTCTCTCAGGTCCTGTCACTGATCACAGAGAGAAGAGATTGGCACCTGCTCCTCTTTCTCCTCTTGTGAGGAAGCTGTAGGCTGTGATGAGGTCTCCCCTCAGTCTCCTCTTTTCCAGACTGAACAGACCAAGTGACTTGAGCCTCTTCTCATACAGTTTCCTCTCTTAACCTTTTAGCAGCTTTGTGGCCGAGACAAGTTGAGCCGAGCTGAGCCAGGATGGGACAAGCTGGGAGGAGTGCCCAGCTGGTGTGTGCCGAATCCTGGGGCGCACTTGCTAATTGCTGCTGCTGGGATGGGAGCACCCCACTGGCATTGGGTGTCCTGCAGAGCCTGCTTCCTGGGCTGCTGCCATGCCCAGATCGTTTCCTAGGCATTCCTCTGCAGGTGTTTTTCCTGGGTCTCCCTACAGTGCAGATTTGCTTATGGTCATTTGCAGACTGGTCTTCCTTACTGGGAAAAAAAGTGAAAATCAATCACCCTGTTGTTTTATTGCTGTAGCTATTGGGCTCTGCAGTGCGTTTTCCTGGTTTGTGGAAAGTGCTGGTGGAGAGCCTGCAGGACAAGTCTGTCCAGACAGACATTCACAGTTTCATGCGTCCATGTTGTCCTGGCAGGCGTAAAGTCAACCTGAAAAGGGTTTTAACCGTTTAGATTTTCTAATGTAAGATCAAGTGTAGTGCTTTTTTTTTTTTTCTTTTTTTTTCCGAAAAGGGTGCTGTAGAAGGAGTTTGTTGGATGAACTGTTGTTTGCTTTTATAAAATCATAGAATGGTTTGGGTTGCAAGGGGCCTTAAAGATCATCCTGTTCCAGCCCCCCTGCCACGGGCAAGGACACCTTCCACTAGATCAGTTTGCTCAAAGCCTCTTCCAACATGACCTTGAACACCTGGAGAGATTGAATGTTAAGTTGCAAAAGGTGATAGTTCTACTCTTCATGAAGTGGCTGCCTTCCTGTCATTTAACAAATGGGTAATCTGTCCCAAAAGTGTGATTTGGAAAGCTTTTTTCTTCTAAAAGCCTTCTGTGGATATCATGCCTAAACTCTTTCCAGTTTTGTTTCTGTCTGTTTCTCTTGGGCCAGCCTCGGTTTCTGACTGTGACAGCTCCATGCAGACAGGTGTTCTCTGTGGCTGATGTGCTGCTCAGTATGAGCTAAGAAATAGTTTTGAGAGGACAGATGTTACAGGTTAGATTTAGTGCTATGCTGATGTTTATGTGAAGGGTGGACAGCAGGGTTAGGCCAGCCTGCAACACGTGCATAAGGCTGGAGACACTTGGTTTTGAACCCTTTTGTCTTGCATGTTTTCATTGTATAGCATATGTTGATATTTAAGCTTACCTTTTTGAATGATGTTTTGTGAGATAAGGCACAGGGCCTTACAGAGGCTACGGACTAGTAGCTAAAAATGCTGTACCATGTGTGCAGTAGCCAGCTTTTTGAAGGCAAGCACTTGAGTTAAGACTTTCTAGTTGTAGATCACTGTTGTTTGGAGGGGTTTACAGGCATTCCAAATAATAACCCCATCTGAATTATTTACTCAGTATATTGGGCAGTCAATGATAAATCTCCACTGAAGAAAATTAAAAATCATAACTCCCCTTGTCTGTATATTTTCAAATATATTGGAGTATTTGCTTGTGTCAGACTTCATCAAAGATACAAGGAATTTACAGCAAGAAAAACTGAAAACTGTTGTTGCTGAAAACTTGAAGATTTAATTTGGACAAACCCAATTTTTTTTCCCAAAATCCCCATGTTATTGCTTAAAGTACAAGTCCTAAAGGTTTATAGGAGTTTTGATACTTAAGTTTGTCATCATGCTCTTCTATGCAGTGCTTTTCATTTAAGGTTTTAAGTCATTTGGGTTTTACAATTTGTGCTATGATCTTGCCTCCTCAACAGTTGCTATTGTTTCATGTTAAAGTATAATTAATTTATTTTCTTTTGAAAATGTCAAATTAAAACAAGTCACTTCATCTCAAGGGACATCTTTGCCTTAAAAATAATTTATGTTTTAGCAATAAACAACTAAAACCAAAACGTACCTTCTAATTTACTGGTTTTCTTTTCTAGGTCTTTTTTCTGTATAAGAAAAATTACAGACTACAAATATGGGAAAGAAACGCATCAAAGGCAAAACTGCACAGTCTGAGTCTCCAGATACACTGGGTATGTTTCCTCAGAGAAGCCTGTGGTCCTGATGTTTGTTTTAACCTCAAAGAGGGCTTGAAATCTCATTAATGTTAGAAGACACTTACACTAGCCACTGGCTTCAAAGTCTTATTTATAAAGTGTGAGTTTGTGTAATTGAAACTGAAGTCTGCCAAGAAACATTAGTGTTGCTACTTTTATAAGTATGCTAGAAAATAATAATACTGTCCTGAAGGTCAGGGTTATTTTCTGGTTTTCAAGAAACTCACACAGTTCTTTACAGATTGTATTAAATCACATAAAATTCCTCAGAATATAAAGGGCTTGTAGAGTCAACTGCTAAGCTTGTCATGTTAGGTTTACGTAGCATTTTCCTACTGAAGATTTTGTTGAAGATACTCACTTCAGCAAAAGAAGATTGTGATTAGTGTATTTCTGTGAAACATTTATCTTCACATTAGCAACTTAGTGCTGGCCTCGGACACCTCAGTCATAGTGCTTTTTTTGTTAAAACCTCTTTCTCTTCCTTGCCTTCTGTTCCTTTAGAGAAAGTCTCAAATTATTAATGCTGTCCTCCTAGCTGGCTCTCTCCCTGCACTGAAATTTTTTGTTGCTTACCTTGTTTATTCTAGCTCTTGTTTTCATTTATGCTGTGTACCATTCTTTTCTACCGTCTTGTCTACCACCTGGTTGACGTAGACTGTGTCTTGCCCATCTTTTTTATTGATACTGACTGGGAAAACGAGTTGAGCCGTGCTAATTTATCTGGGAGAGAATGTACTTAACTTTTAGCCAAGAGGCTTAGTGTGATACCCTGTTTATTTTAAGTTCAGGTCTACCTTATTTTGATTTTCTACTTTTTCTGGTCTTGTGGTAGTTTGTGTCCTATAGCCTTTCAGCTTCTTTTTGTCTTTTTTTTGGTTTTTATGCTCCTGGAATCAAGGTCAGTGTCTGCTATGAGTGTTCCTCATCTTTCTCCAGAAAGAAAAATTATGGTGCAGTTGCTGATGGCATCTTACTACTTTGGCTAAAAATAGGCTAGTTTACCCCAACAAAGTTTGTAAAGCCACAAATGTAAACTACAGCTGATCATTGTGAATAATTCCACTGTATAGTGGTGGCTGATATATAAAAGGTTTGTTTAGAAAATGCAATTTTGAAGTTGTAGGTGGAGCTTGTGTTTTTTTAAAAAAGGCTTAAAGAATGCATCTGAATATCTATGTTTGGCTCTTATTGGCTAGTGTTTGTACTGTGGTAAAATCCTACAAACCTGGACAGAAACAGAATGGTAAGTACAAAACTTTTCATCAGTTTCAGCTCATGCCAAGAAAAGGTTTTTTTATGGAGGCTTTCATCTTGCATATGGCCTTCAACAAAGATAGATTCAGAGCTGTTATGCTATCTGAGCAATAAAAATACCTTTGTAGCCAAGAACTTAGGACAGTTGACTTATGTAAACAGCTATGCAATTTTTCTCAATAATAGTTTCACAAAAATGTGGAATTTTTTTTACATGTTAAGTATGTAGAGCATTTTTCTTTTAGCCTAGGTTTGTTTGCTCTGTGCTGTTTGACTTTTGACGTAATTCTGTACTGTCAGATATTTGACTCAGTATTTGCAAATTTAGATACTCGTAACTGGGAACATTGAAGAATTGTAGGCCGATTATATTAATGTCTTAGAAACCTACACTGTTAAAAAAAAATAATAAGTTCCTCACTTTCTGTTTGTAAGAAGTTTAATCAGTTTGCATACACATTGTCTGTCAATCACAAAAAAATAAGATAAATAAACTCCTAATTGTAGCTCTTGGCAACTGATGCCTGTACTCAGTGTAACCATTCTTAGCAGAGTTTGCTGAAATAGTTAAGAGTTCACACCAGGCCCAGAAGCTACAGCTCCACATAGGATGTAGTATTGTTGTGCAGAGTGATAAAGGTAGGATGACTCTGCCCTTCTTTACCATAGTCTGCTGCATAATTTCACTGAGGCAGCTCAGATGGAAGCATAACCTCCATAATCTCCACTTGTGTAAGCCAGCTGGGTGCTGCCTTGATGATGGGAAGCCTTGATAGTGGGCTGTGGCTGCTTCCTGGGAAGTGTGTGATTCGTAATGCCACAATAATAGAAGCCCACAGCCTGGCACAGTATGTGAATTTGTATGTGAAAGTTTTGTCAGATCCTCTGACTAGATGCAGATTTGAATGATACTTCTTTTTAGTAATGCAGTAGTTTAGGATGCAGCAGCATTATCCCTGGAGTGTAATAGGGGAAAGAAAGGGTTTGTTTCTGATAGGTCTGCAAAATTGTCAATGTTTATTTAACTCTGGAAAGGCTGTCTTAGCTTCTGGATTGCTGCCTGTGTCTTTGAAGCCTAGAAACGCTTGCATATGTTATGACACCTACATCCTGCTTGTGCTTTTTATTTTGTAGAACCTGTGTGCAAGCACATTCGTAAGGGATTGGAGCAAGGTCATCTGAAAAAGGCGCTACTGAACGTGGAATGGCATGTTTGTCAGGACTGCAAGACAGACAATAAGACAGAAGAGAAATCTGAGGAGGAGACTGATGAAAGCCCTTCAATATGGTTATGTCTAAAATGTGGCCATAGGGTAGCTCTTGTTTTGTTGTTACTTTGTCTTGATATCTTGCAGTGCCTCATAACGTAGAGGACCAAGAGAGCTTCTAATTAAACTCTTATATTCTCTTTTTTTTTAATTTTAAATGTGGTGTTACATAAATGATTTGACACACTTTAGTGTGATAAAAAAATGTCTGCTCTAAATTGCAAAAGAAGTACTTAGAAGCTTGGCACAAAGGCATTTAGCAGACTTAAGACTAAAACATCATCTTGGGGGCTTTCTAGAAAGTCTGAATTATTTTTCTAAGAAAATAAAAATTTCTGTTAATGCTACTAATTTGTGATTTTTACAATAAGATACTGTGCTAACATTAGTTGATTAAACTTAAAACTATGCATGCTGAAGAGGTTTTTGAGTTTGTCCCATTTCATTCTTCAAGCTGTTCAAACTGGAATTTACAAATTGGATATTTGATCCCAAAGTGACTTTATAGTTATTCTACTCCTAGTAAATTACTTTTTTCTCTGCAGAAATAAGTGTCTTGAATTGGAGAATTATCTGGTCATCCTAATTAGTTGTAACGTAATTAATCAGTTTTCATTTTTATCTTTTGTTTATATTCTGACTTTATGTATGTTTCATTGGTAGTCAACTGGATTTTGTGACACTTCTGGTTATCAACATTATAGGGCTGTGGCAGAAATTCTCCAGAACAGCATGCTTTAAAGCATTCTACCACGCCGAGATCAGATCCACATTGTTTGGTTCTCAGTTTGGACAACTGGAGTGTGTGGTGAGTTTGTCAGGCAACGCTTATAAGACATAGCTAGAGGGCAACAGAGACTGGGATATAATCTGTGTTTTATTTTCTTTGTGATTTCTAGGACTTAACTTTTAGTATAAAGCATTTCCACACACACAGTTCCCAAGAGTCTTGGATTAAGATTTGCTGAATAAATATTACTTGTAAAATTTATAACTAGAAAATTTTCATAATTGAAGTTGAAATTGACTAACTAGTACATGATGTTGACTTCACATTTTACCGCTTTTGCTTGGTCACAATATTGACGTGTAGAAACGATGTCCTTATGTAACTCTTAACTTTCAGCCTTTCAGTAGCTTTCAAAAGCTACTTTGTGATGTACAGTGACAAACTTACTTTTATTTTCCCAATAAATGTGACTTCTTAGTACCATATGTGTACTTAAGAAGTAGAACTATAGAATCTCAGGATGCTGTTGCATTAATCCATACAAATTCCTTCTCTCTGGTAATATTTCCTTCTCTTGAAAGGAAAAATTCCTTTTCCTGAAAGGAATATTGTTAAAAGGAATAGCATATTACTATGTAAGAGAAAACCTTAATTTTTTTAACTATGCCAAACAGAAATACTGTGCCTTTGGTAAAGCTTTCAGTTTGCTTTGTAACCTTTTTTGAACTTACTGTTTGTCATTATATTCATTCTATATAACATTATTTCTTCACTTGATCGTATTTTAACTGTTTTATGCAATGATCAGTGCTTTTATTGAACTCTAGAATGGGAATGGACTTTAATGACGCATATGACTGGTGAAATTATTTTTGTGAATTTAAACCAAAAACTTCTTTGATCAGAATTTATTAATGCTATGAATGTATGAATAAATCACTTTGTAGTGTGCATGCGTATTTAGTTGAAATTGGACTTGAATAATACCTATAAATGGTTAAAAGAAAAGGCTTGGAACATGGATAGAAGGAGGAGAGTTCTAGTAATTCATTAAGTTCTGCTCTTCTGGGGTTACAAGTGCTATTGTACGTATTTTCTGTACTGGTCTGACTTACTAGTTGAATCTACGTAATGTTTTTCCCCAGCTGGTGAAACAGCCATTACTGAAATCAGTCAAACAGACAATAAATACATACTTGAGGATCCGAAGACTGATCTAGGTTTTTTTCAGTGAGATATGAAGAAATGTGAACGTTGCAGCTAATTCCAAGGATGCTAGAGATTTAGGGAAGCGCTTTGCTGCAGATTTCTGCTGCTTTTAGTATCTACAAATATAGTCTAGTTTATGGTAATCCTGAAATCTGCTAAATGCATTTGTGCCTAAGAACTGTAATTGGTATGTTTCAAAGTGCAGAAGTATTTGCATTCACTTCAATACCTTTTGACACCTCTTCAAAGAGTTGATTGGGCAGAACTTCAAAATCAGTACATACAACTCTCCTTTGGCTGTGTGTTCTGGCAGAATTTTACTTTTACTTCAGCATTTATCATGGCAGCTTCTACCACAATTTTGTTTAAAACAGATTAGTGTCCTAGCCATGCGGTTCTTTGTTCATAAAGAGGCAAATTTATATCAGCAATGGAAAAGCAAATAAAATTGTGCAGGATTATTGGAGAATGCTGATTTGTTTCTTATTGAATTTAAATATTAAGTACTTGCTTAGCTAAAATGCTCAGAAAGTTCTTCCATGGCATAAAATTGGCAGGTTGTTTAATTTAGTGCCTAATAGTTTCTTGGTTTTGGCAAAATTTTCCCTGCATTTATTTTTCTTGCAGACTAGGTTTCTAAGCATGTCTTTTTTAAGGGTTTAATTTATATCTGTAAATGGCAACCTCCAGTCAGTGGAATAATGTAGTAAAGATAACTTTTAAACTTTTTATTTTCTTGATCAGAAAAAAGATTAAACTCTTCTCTAAGACTTCTAAATCTTAAAACAAAGCTCATAATTTTATAACTTTGTGAAATGAATTGCATCAAACAGACAAATAGTTTAGAATTTTTAAATAATAAATAAAATAAAGAATTAATTGTGGTTTTGGGGGGGCGGAGACAGGTGCTACCTGTGCGATAATGAAGTCGTGTATACCACTTCAACTCGGCTGGGTCAGACTGTGGATTATATTAGAAAACAAGTTTGTACCGACTCATCGCGTACAGGTAAGTGTAACTATAATATACATATAGTAGATCAGGAAGTCTCTTAAATGTAGGAGACTACTGTAAATCAAGAATGTACACTAAATTAGATTTGAATTTTGAAGCACCTTATAATAAATTGAAAAATTTTTTTTCCTTTGTCAGAATTTTGGTATCATAAGTAACATCCTAGCGGATGGACCTAATTGGACCAGGATTTTGCACAGTGTCCCCTAAACCTTTACAGGCCAAATATATAGGAAGAGGAGGGAAAAAAAAAAATTTACTGAGACTTTTTCTAAATTGTGAGATACAGTTGTTTTATAAGTAAGGAGTTGACTTTCAGTACTTACAAGTGCTGTGTTTATTCATCAGTATTGCTCAGTCTGTCTTCAGCTCCGAAGGAAAATTGTCATTGCTTAGGGTTTATTTGATCTGATTTTTAAGAAGTATTTTTGCAGGTATTTATGAATGTATCAGCTGGAATGACTAAGTGTTGAGCTGTTGCAGCACAAGAGTATACAAGAGGGTTTACCTGCTAGGTTTGTATATTTAGTATAGGTAGCTGCAGTGGATTCAGAACTCTCTAAAGTACCATGTTCAACCAGCAGTCTATCTACAAAATGTGGTTGTTTAAAAGGAAAAAACCAACCCAGCACACCTCTCCCTCTCCACATCCCCCATAGCCAAAATGCAAAACTGTTTTTGCACAAGGCATTTCCTCTAGAAAGCTTGGAAGAGTTTGTGTAAACTGCGTGACTTACAGCTATGAAAATTTCCACCATCCTACACTAGAGTCAAATTCTAGTCCCCTTCAGAAATAGATCACAACCATCAAGTAGTGCCGAGTGGCCGTCTCAGAGTATTTGTTCAGGAACAAGCTGAGGTTTTCCCACAGCGACCAGAGTGTTTTGGTGGGTTTGGTCTGCTTTTCCCTGGTATATACTTTCTCTGTGTCTAGTGTTGGAACTTCACATCAGTTGCCAGAATTTTCTTCTCTGGTTTGAACTGGAAAACGAATGAATACGTGGGTGTAGTTGTTGTCTGTTTCAGGTATTCCATCTGTGGCTGTCCATCCATCTGTTTCTTGTCCATTTGTAAAGATTGTGTTGCCTAGTTTCCTTGCATTCTCTGAGCTGACGTTACGTTACTTTAAAGCTTGTACTTTAAAATTACTTCAAAATCTTGGCTCACAGCCCATATCAATAGTAGACTGCCAAAGTGGCAGAACCAGTTTGGGTGTTATTCTGAAAACTACCTGCAATTCCCTTATGGTTTTATTAAACAAGTCATTGATATTTTGAGCTATACACCAAAGTAACCCTTGGGGAAATATCTCCTGCAAAATATAAATCTTCCAGTTTCATCTCTTTGGGTTCATGAAATGAACGTGAAAATGCTTTGACAATGGGAGGCCTCTGCATTTCATTTCAGACAATGGTGCCATGTCAAAAGGAATATTATCTTGGATGCCATCTTATTGGATGCTGTTTCAAACCTTACACGTAGGTGATTTGCAACAGGAATGAAATTTCAGACAACACGTGCAGAAGTTCAGAGGTTGTTGGCATGAACGGCGTTGTGGGCCAAGTGGCATGTTTGAATTGTGCATTGATCTGAAATGGCATTTCGGGGATTTCTGGGGTTTTTTGTTGGTTTTGTTTGAGGTTTTTGTTGGTTTGCTTTGTTTCTTTAACTCCTGTTACCTATACACTTCATGAGCCTAAAGCAGTAGTATTATGGTTATACAATTACAGAATTAATTATCATATGTTTGTTTTAAACGTTGTAGATGGCTGCCTGTTATAGCTGTTTCCTAGCCCATTGCTTGTTACTGGGTTAATATGTGTTATGTTTGGTTTTATTATTTCAGTAGAAAAACAACGAGAGGACAAAGAATTTGAAAATAAAAAGGTAGAAAAAGACAATAAAAATGAGCAAGAAAAAGAAGTCTCACTTAAAGAAGATATTTCTCATTCAAGTACTAGCTTGGAAGTGACCGTGAAAGGACTTAGTAACTTGGGGAATACATGTTTTTTTAACGCAGTGATGCAGGTATGGTAGTTATTGCTGATCTCTAAAAAATTTGGAATAGAAAGAGAGGGGAAAAAAACCCAACCCACAACAACCCCACCCCTAGTATTATACAATGACACAAATAGAATGTGATATTTTTTTTATCTGCCAAGAATGATGGGTTTGTTCTAAAAATAGTGTATTAGCCCAGAGAAATATGAAGAAAGGGAGCTGCAGGTTCAGACTTGCTCTAATGGAAGACATAACAAACTGCCCTGTCCTTGAGAAACAGCATCTTTCACTGATAGACTGAGCACTTCCAACATCCTAGTTTAGGAAAAAAAGGTAAAATAGTCTGGCATGTCACCCTTTTTGACTTGTTTGAATATAAGAGATATAAGAGATTAATAGCCAAAACCCGTGGATGTTTACTGAAACAAAAATGTCCCTCTCAGCAACAGGAAATTAAAAAAAAGGAAATATTAACAGGACAAGCATATTGCATTGCCATCTTCTATGTCTTGCTCAGTTGAGAAGTATTCAGATACAATAAAGTTGCTCTTTCATGTGTATTAAAACTTGCCTATAATCTTGTGCTCTTTGGCTCTTGATACTGGAGCTTTACTCAAAATTCCCACTGGCCTTGCAGGTTTTAGTAAGTAGTTTGAGTCTGTTTGGTTTTTTTAAAAAACATGTTTTAAACCAAGCAAATGTGCCCACCGCATTTTATATTTTGATTTTAGAAACAGACTATAGTAAATAGACTTTCAAAAGATCAGTCTTTAGTCAAAAGATCAGTAATATATAGAGAGGACACTTGGAAGTCCTGTTGGCTGAATGGAATGTGCCTTTAGCTGTTAATAGAATTTTCAGAGTGGTAGTTACTGCTCTGCTTCTGTGTTTGGGCAAAATAAATTGCTGCTAATCTGTCCTTTTGTTCCCCAGTTACCAATCTTTTTCTTTCTTATGTTTACAGAATTTATCACAAACTCCAGTCCTGAGGGAGCTGCTTAAAGAAGCTAAAATGCCTGGCACAACAGTTAAAATCGAGTCACCTGAGTTATTCGTGGTATATATGATTCAACCTCCATAGTATTTCTCTTTGTTCTTCCAATCTATTAAAGAAACAAGCAATACTCATCTCTGGATTTTAAAACTGTTTCAGCTAAATAGTAATAAGATCAAGATGTAAACTCAGTGGGAGCTTCACCATTGACTTAAGTAAAACTGCAAGTGAAACAACAGTCATTCAATTCAATACTCTTAAGTGTTAGTTGTCATCAAAGCAGTACTATGTTATGATTAAAGTATTTAAAGGATGAAAATGTGCAGCTTTTGCTGTAGTGTCACTTGTTTAAATGCAAAATAGGAAGCTAGAAGATGTCCTGTTGTTGCAGTTAGGGATTTGGATGGCAAAGAGGGGTTGTGCATTTTAAGGATTGTATTTTTTTTCCTAATAAAAGCAAGAAATCCAGAGCTGCAACAAAGTAATAAATAATAAATTCTTTTTAGCTTAGTGTTTTGGTATCATCTCATTAGAAAGCATGTGTTGATTTTGTCATATTAGCTTATTGCCATTTTGGAATTTTCTGTGTCTTTTTTTTATAAAAATGTTTTCAAGAACTGAAGTGTTTACATAAAGAAAGACTTAGTCCAGAAGGCTCTGTCACCAAATTAAGGTAAAATGACTTTTTTGCTTTTATTTAAAACAGGAACCTCAGCTGATAAAACTGGATCAGCCAGGTCCTTTGACATTAGCCATGTATCAGTTCCTGACAGAAATGCAAGAGACAAATAAAAGGATAGTCACTCCTAAGGAACTCTTTGCTCAGGTTTGTAAAAAGTGAGTATCCGTACAACTGCATATCTTTAGTGGGTATGAAAAAAGCCTCTTAGTTGTTTAAAAGGAAGGTAAATTTTCTCCCTTTTTTTTTCTTGAGCTCACATCACAGCATATAAAATTTTGTCTAATATTTAACAAGTTTCGAAAGAAGAGGATAAAGTGCAAAATATAAATGAATAAAAGTAAAATGAAAGATATTCAGTGACATATTCTGATTAGCTAGGTCCATATTTTTAGAAAATACCATATGTAGATACGTCTTCCTTTTATGTACATACATGCTTGAGACTTTGTCCTTTTGTGTCTAGTATGAATTGTTTTTACTTTGTCTATCTCTAATTGTAAAGTGTAACTGAACTTATTGTTTCATTTAAGAGCAATACGATTTAAAGGTTATCAGCAGCAAGACAGTCATGAATTACTTCGTTACTTACTTGATGGAATGAGAGCAGAAGAAATCCAAGTGAGTGCTAATTTCATAGTTGTTCATAGCTTTCTTCTTCGTACCCCAGACCAAGACTTTCTCCTCTGCTGAGGGGAGAAAGAATGTTCTTTCTGAAGTGAGTCAGCCCCTGTAGAGTGGTTTGTGTAGTCCTTGGCGCTTGCTTGAAGCCGATTAGCAGAACTGTAGAACCAGGTAGCCTTTAAGCAGTAGGATTGTGAAGAAGCAACCATGGGTATTACTATTTTCATTTAACAAACTATTCAAAGTGAGAAGTTTGTTTGCAGCCTGTATCTCTTACATATGTTGCACACATTGTTTAAGGTTCTAAAATAATGAAGTAGAAAGGTTTGGGTTTGCCTGCTCTAAATTTCTTCTGTTAATTTAGTGTTTCTAATATAAGTGTGTGTTTGTCCTTCAGAAATAGATTGACTTGTCCAAAACTTCTACAGAAAGAATGAGTTTGGAGTATGTGTGGTCACCCTGAAGAATTTCATTTTGTCTTGACTTCTGAAATGCTTGAAAGTTCACTTCTGGAAATTGCATGATATTCATGATATTTTTTTTTTTTTTTTTTTTTTTACTGCTTTTAATTTGGGAAAGCGTTTCATACTTCGACTGACTTTTCTTAATTACCACTTGCAACATTACAGTTGCAATCTTGTTTCTTAGCTGGGTATTTTTTCAGTGTCTGCAGGAAGTATCTTAGGTCTGTACAGGCATTTCTGTTGTTTGTATTGATTCTCTTAAGTGGTGAAGACTAAACTTTTTCTCCATCTGAAACATTTTGTATAATGAACTATTTAACTGAATTAGCTTAGAAAATTGTACAGTGTGTATTTTTTTTGAAAATTTCAGCAAATAAGTGTTGGAATACTGAAGGCACTGACTGACTCTAAGGAACAAAGTGAAGAAGAACTTAAAAAGAAAATTAAAGGTAATTTAAAATCTTCTGTTTCATTGAAGTACACAAAGTAACACTAATAGTATGAACTAAAAGATACATGTTTAATTGTACAACTTTGTGCCTTCCTTGTGTCCAGAATATAAGGATCAATAGTGTTAATCTATTCATTTAAGTGTTGTACTGAACCCGGTGGCATTTCCTTCTTAACAGTGTAAGAAAGAGTTGATTCTATAGACACTATACATCAAAGTGTGTTTGGATGGTATTCATTCAAATATTATATAAGAAATTAAAATATTGCCACATGACTGTAATGATTTATTCAGTCCCAATAGTCCATTATTAATTAACAGTGGTATAAAAATACCAAACAGTGATCAGAAGAGGGTTTTTAAACTTTTCAACATGATTTAGGTTAGAAGATGAAAAGCAAGTTTAATTTTGGACCATGTGCTACACTGAAAATAAAATTGAGGAAAGTGGTTTTGTTCATAGGGCATCTATACAGACCAAAACTGGTGCTTGTTTTTTTAGGTTCAGACAGTTGTTTGAGTGAAGTTCTGAGTGAAAACAGGAACTTTGACTGGGATGCAGTAGTTCTGAAAAAAAAAACAGGGAAATGTTTCAGTTGAAAGTTGTAAAAGGGTCAAAGTCCCTTCTGCAAATGCTTTTCTCACCACCATTCCTTTGACACATAAAAAAAAAAATTAAATTGCTGTATTTCCTGAGGAAACTAAAAAAGACCAACACTTTCTATAATGTACCTTGCATACTGTATTCCATTTTTTATTTGGTATGCCATAACTAAATTTCTTGCCAATATTTTATATGTAATATTAATTTTGGTATATACTTTGTCAATTCTCAGAATATGAGAAGAAAAAGGGAATACCAAGTTTTGTAGACCGAATCTTTGGTGGAGAATTAACGAGCACAATTATGTGTGAGGAATGCAGAACTGTAAGTAAACTGGGCGTTTTGACACTGCCTAGAGTATAATTTTATATAATCTGCAGGAGAACCCCAAAGTAACTGTATGTAGAAATAAGTGAAATTGGAGAGGTTTGCTTCAGTTAATAAACTTCTAAGAGCTGACTAGCCGCACGCTTTTCAGAGAGGGGCGTGGTTTGACGGGAATCTTTCTTTCCTTGTGTTAGAAAGCTAGTCTGGTTTTTATAAGTCTTTTGAAAGAGACTGAAAGAGGTCAGCAACAGCAAGCTGTGCCTGCCAGAACAATTCACTCTCCGAAACCTGGTAAACACCTTCCAGTGGTACAGATGAGGGGATGAGTTGTTCTGCTACCAGCAATATGCTGCCAAGGCCCTTTCCTTTTTCATCAGATGACTAGTGTTTTCCCTTTCCCACACTGGAACGACCATGGCATTGCCAGAAGAATAGTTAAGCAAGAAGGCATATTGGGATAGTGCATCCTGAGAATGAAGTAATTAATGGAATTAGTGAGAGGGCTGGATGAATGTCAGAGCAGACTGTAGTTTTCAATCTCATAGGCCCTAAGTTGAGTTCTCACATTCTAGACCACTAGAAAACTGAAATTTGTAAAAGTATTTTTTGCTTATTTTTGTGGTAATGTTTCTGCTGGGTTTTTGTTTTGGATAGCTGTTTGTGAAGGTAGATAAGCTGCGTGTTATGTTTGTATGCACAAGTGAAAGCATGTATTGAATGCAAACAAGGCTATATACAAATAAGCTTATTGATGGCAAGCCAGCCACTTCCAAACAAAATTAAATTGGACTCTTAAATATTCATTTACAGGTGTCTTTGGTCCATGAGTCTTTCCTCGATTTGTCACTTCCCTTACTAGATGATCAGGTAAGACAATTGTACATGCTTGCTTATTTTTTGTATGCTTATATGAGAACACCTTTATCACGCAATCATGAGAGAATGAGTTTATGCATCTTTCTAAATGTATCTTTTGAAATTTAGAAGTATAAATTGCCTAGAAAGAAAATAAGCTTTTCATGAGTCATTCACGTAAGTTGCATCTCACAAATTGTTTCTGAAAAATCACTGGGGAATAATCTAGTATGTTCCAGTGTTGACTCGCTGTTGTAGAAAACTGAGTTGCAAAGAACAGTATTTCCGAATTGATCTTCACTGCTGTAAAAGACTAAATTGCATGACTGTGATGGATGCCTAGTGGTTGCTTGAATGCTTTTGGTTTGTTGTGTTGGGTTTTTTCTTTTTGTCATCCATTTTTCTACACTGAGTGCAAGACAACTACTCATAATGTTCAGGATATTCAATGAAGTTAAGCATTGTTAGGATAGTATGTGAATACTTGATCAGTTCTGATTTATTTGATTGATCTTAGACACTCAAAAGTACTTGATTTACTTTGTGTTTCATATTGGTAACAAATCTCAAATATTAGGTATATAGATGATGTAGCACTGCTCACACAAAAGCTAACGAGTAAGTACTGAAATGAAACCCCTTCGGGCAAAGGGATCGCATGTCTTTTTGCAATCATCAAATTCTGTGGCAGGCATTTCAACTGTAAATGTCTCTGCTAGTGTAAAATGTTACTCTTCAGTGCATTTAATGAGACTCACATCTGTTAGAGCCAAAGGTGACATTGCCTCTTTAGATGTTCAGAATATGGCCCTTGATAGCCTTACTTTTTCATACTGTTTCATTCTGCAAGTTATCATTTCACATGGACTCCCTCTGGAGTGAGACACCTCGACACCTCTTTTGTAAACGTTAGGGTGGCATGAATGAATTAGTTGTATGTTATAGTCACTAAAATGTTACATTTTGAGCTGAAAACTCACAAAACATCTCATCCTGACAGTTTTCGTTGGAATATTCTTTGGTTATTCAGGACAGTAACATCTCTACTCATGTTGTGGTTTTGTGGCTTTTTTTTTTTTTTTTTTTAAGAAAGTAAAAACTACAAATGAGAGAAACATTAAAAAAAACAAAGAAAAGGAGTCTGAAGAGGATAAAAACAATGACTGTTACCTTAAGCAGAATGATGAGCCCCCTGGTACAAGTAAGCACCTTCAGAAAAAAGCAAAGAAACAGGCGAAAAAACAAGCCAAGGTTGGTTTTTATAAGTATTTCACTTTTATTAATGACATTTTTGTAACTTCTGGGAAAACAAATTTTTTGCTTCCTCAGTTTAGATGGAGGGGAAAGAGAGAACCTAGAACTTGTCCTCACTCAAGTGCACAACTTAAAGACCAATTGTGTCTACATCTTTGCTATTAAGAAGTTACAGATTCTGTCAGAAGTTGCTGTGCTAGAAATAAGCTAATACCCAGGGGAACGTGGAATTCAAATTGCCTGTCTGAAGTAGCATTAATTTGCATCAGACCGCTGTTCTCCAGTCACTGACTGCAAGAATATTCACAAAACTTTAGAATACAGATGTAAAAAATGACCAGGAAGATGTAAAGGAGATGAGTATTTTGAAGATACTGTGTAACAAGGAGCAGTGGGAACTGTATCTGAGTGAGGATAAATTCAATATGGGTTGAATTGATCATCTCTGATCATTAAATCATAGATTATTATGTCCCCCTCCCATCCTTTGCAGCTATGGCATGCTACAAAAAAATTGATAAAAAAAATGGTAAAAAATGCTAAATATCACTTAAAATTGCTCTGGGTTTCGTGTTATATATTACGTATTCCAATTTGCAGAGTCAGCGCCGCCAGCAAAAACTTCAAGGAAAGGTGTTTCACTTGACAGATATCTATGCAACTGAACAGTCAGAAAAAGATCTTGAATATAACCAGGAATCAGAGGCAGAAATTAACTCTGAAACTCCTGATGCAAAGCAAGAACAAGAATCATCAAATGAATGCAAAGATCACCGCTTAACTCAAAAAGACTTGAGTATACAGAGAAATAGTACAGAAGTTCAGAGCATGCATGATAATACAGGAAAGACAGAACAAGAGCATGTAGAAGATGAGTCTGTCATGGATCTCCCTATGGAAAGCTTAGATTCTTCTCTGAAGGTTGTCAATGGCCTTGACAACCTAACTTTGAAAGATGAGGATGATGATGAGGAAGAGCTTGCTACTGACTTCTCAAAACTACACTTGGATGCCAATGTTGAACCTTTTACAAGTACCTTAGATGACCTTCAGAGTGTTCCCATGAAGACATGTGAAGTATCAACTGAAGATCCAGAAACAGCATTTTGTACCCTTGCAAACAGGGAAGACCTGAACCCAGAAGAAGGTTCAATCCATCACTGTTTGTATCAGTTTACCCGTAACGAAAAACTTACCGAGAGCAATAAACTACTCTGTGATGTATGTACTCAAAGACATTATGGACCAAAGAAGAACATAAAAAGTATGACAAATTTATCTTTTGAAGGAAAAGTTTAAATATGTCCTTATCTGCTGCTTGGGTGGGTAAGGGAGAGGAGGGCCTGTGTTCCTAAAGTATCACGGTATCGTAAGGTTGGAAAAGACCTTTGAGATCGAGTCCAGCCTAATGTGGTATTTGTATACCTTTAACTTGGACCAGTTGAACTCGTACTCAAGTGTGTTGGTTGTGAGAACCTCTTTCACGCAAATTAACACAAGTTCTTAATTGAGCAGAATAGTAGGCTTACGAGCTTGGGTAAAGAATGCCGTGGGACTGAAAGAAGAGTGAGCAAAGAGGGGTGGCTTTGGGTTAAGGCATCTCAATCTGAAAATTCAATATGTGGATGAACATAGGGAATGGCTGTTAGGCAGGTGACTTTTCTCTCCTCAAAGTTTTAAAACTGCTCTGACAGTCAAGGAAATTGTGTTGATGATTGCTCAGAAGGCCAATAAAAGCTGCATGCAATTTCTGATTGTGAGAGTTGTAGAGAAAAACAATTCTTCCTGCTTGTGAATGACGCTGCTCAGAGATGATGTGAGAAGTTACCTTTGTAATATAGGATCCACAAGATAGCAACTGTTTTAAAGTTCGTGTTTAAGAGGAATGTTCAGTTTATCACTTGTAGTAGTTGGAACAACCTGAAGAGTGAAAATACAGGAATTCTTGGTGTAACATTTGTTTCGATGTTAATCACTGGTGGTTTTTCTTTTCTGCAGGTGAAAATAAGTATGTTTATACTAATGCCAAAAAGCAGATGCTAATCTCTCTTCCTCCTCCAGTTTTAACTCTTCACTTGAAGAGGTTTCAACAAGTAAGTAGCAGGCTGATGTTGCAAAAAGGTGTATGTATTTAGTATCAGTTTAATATGTATATATGCACATAGTTGTAGCCTAACTTAGAACTCATATTAGCGTATTTTCATTTCCTGAGAATTGGGGTTTTTTCCCAAGTTTGGAAAGCATTTGTACACAGTCTTTTTTTGTGGTCTTTGAGGAGTTAGGGTCTGTTTTCCTGAAATAATATTCCATGAGTTATCTGGAAGGCATTGTTCTGTGAGTTTATCTGCAGTATATTACCTCACTATTATTATTGGGTCCTGTATTCAGCAGTATCTTTAGTATTAATTATTTCCTGCTGTTACAGCAGTTCATGGACTTTGACATTTCAGTACAGGTAGATAGGATTCCTTACTAAATGAATGTAACCTAGGTCAGATTGGAAAAGAGAGGATGCCAAGCCTTACTGAGGTGAGGGGGGGAGGAGGAAAGAATGGAAAGTAATGCAACTTCAATATCTTATTTATAGACACCAAAATAAAGTGGCTTACCTATTTGTGAGTTGTGGAAAAATTTATAACTTAGGGCTTTAGGTTTTCAGTAAAGAAAGAGGAAGAAAGTGGGAGTCAGTATCGCATCTTCTAAATTTAAAGCTGTTCAGTATTTTAGGCAGAATACTTGAAAAATAAGGGAGGTGACTTTAAGAAAATGAAAAACAATTTCACAGAGAAAATGGAAATATATAGCCTGTTCCAAAAGACTGTAACATGATTAAGGAAATAACATCTGTCATGTTCTCCTTTTGCTTTTCCAGTTTGATACTGGAAGAGTATTTGAATAAGGTTGGAGTAGAAGTCACATCAACTATGACAATATAGAATTAGATCTTCAGGCATAGTACAGTATCTGAGAAGCAAGAAATGACCTCATAGTCAATGTACTTGACCCCCAAGTACATTAGAGCTGATTCTTTTTTCACTTCTGCTCCCATTAAGGGACCATAAAAGCAACTTGAAGAGTCATCTTGACTTGTGCTGCAGTGCAGCATGTGGGGCAAGGAGGTAATGCTGGGGAGCCTTGGGTAGTGGGGGGGGAAAAGAATCCAGCTTTGCTCTTTCCCAATTTTGTCTATTGTAAAACTAATTTTCTATTATTGAATCTTTAACCTGAAAAAATTACTGAGTAAGCATACTTTTAAGTTTTAAATATGCTACATTTTAACATTATGGGGGTTTCCTCCTTTTTTTTTTTTTTTTTTTTTTTTTTTGGTGGGGTTTTTTCGTCTGTTTTAAGGCTGGATTTAATCTGCGGAAGGTTAACAAGCATATCAAGTTTCCAGAAGTGTTGGACTTGGCTCCTTTCTGCACAGCCAAATGTAAAGTAAGTGGAAAGACAGTCGGACCTTCCTTTCATTTGTTCTGATGTGCTTTCACAATTAGGTTCCTTAGTAGAATCTTCATAGAATGCTTGTCAAGCTTCGGTTGCTTTGTGTGGTATTACAGGATAACTTATAAGTGCAACTTGTACTTGAGTCACTGCGCTTCCACTCATGATAGATTCATGCAAGCACTACAACTGTAATGACCGGCTTCCCTTTCATCAGCCAACAAAGCAAAGTGAAGAGTTAATATTGTAGCCTTGTTTAAAACCCAGTACCTGTCCAACGTACCTAAACTTCTGCTTTTATAGAGCGTGGCTGAAGGAGATAAAAAAGTACTGTACTCTCTCTATGGAGTTGTTGAACATAGTGGAACAATGAGGTCTGGGCACTACACTGCTTATGCTAAAATGAGAAGTATAAACAACCATCTCTCTGATCTTGTCCTTCGAGGACAGTTTCCTCAAGGTAAATAATAAGAAATATTATATGAACTGTTGCTTACTGCAGAACAGCAACCTGATTGCTTCAATTCTTTTGTAATAACTTCTACTCCTAAATTCTTCCTTTCACAGCTTTAGAAACTGAACCAGTGAAAGGACAGTGGTTCCACATCAGTGATACCTACGTACAAGCTGTGTCTGCATCGAAAGTGCTGAGCTCACAAGCCTATCTCCTGTTTTATGAGCGACTGCTGTAACTTACCTGAGAAGCCTTCTTGTACATCTGGCCACCTTCAGGTGGTCTGAAAGAAGGCAGAGACTTGCCGATTGTGTTTTTAACATATTGGAGCTACACAATCCAACTGCAGGAATACACTCTATGCTTCTTGGGCACACTGACATGTCATTAACTTATACTTTTTCCAACGTTTTCACTACTTCTAAATAAAGGTATTTTCAAAATTACAGCTTTGAGCTTTTATTCAGTAATTTGAGTGTTGGCACAGACAAGCAACCATTACTTTTAGTTTCCTGAAAGTGCTACACCATCTTAGTCAGCAATTCCTTAGCTTTAAAGGGACCAGCTATAGTTCTGAACTATGGTTGTCTCAGCTAACATCTGTTCCATGTGTATTTTAGAGCTGGGTTCCAAATGTAAGAAGCTGTTTCTTCCTACACGTCTTAGAGCTGAGACAAACTCAGTGTCAACTTTTTGGTTTATGTCCAATATCGGAGCACTCTGTTTGCAGACTCTACGAATTTATTTGCATGGGTCTCTCTCAGTTCAGGCCCACAGCTTCACCGTTCTGCATTGGAGGGGTAAGAAAACTAGGTCTTCAAGGACCTGTGACTTTTCAGGGTCTCTTCTCTGCAGGCAAGGCTTCACAGTAGGCTTCACACAAACAAAAACTTGGCTCCTCCATGCTAGAGCAGCAGCTGCTTACATTCAATGCATTTTTCACAAGAACCTTACCAAGAAACTGGGCAGTCTTATGTATTCTTGTTACCCGTGCAGGCAGCAGCAGAGGCACTCGTGCAGCTGACTACATCAGTATGCCAGTCCTTCTGAAAACTTGCTGAGTTTATTTTTCAGCCACACCAGCACTGGACTATAAAGCGAGCCTTAGCGTAGCTGTTGCGTGGCAGCCTTATTTAGTCATAAGATAGTTACAGACCTGATTTAGCCTTCCACTCCCTTCTGGCTGTGAAATAGAGTAGCACTGGCAAGAGTAATAAAAGGATTAATTATTGAAGTGACTTGAATTTCCAAGTGCCATTCTGCTTTCAAGCTGTTTACTTTCCAAGAAGCAGCTTAACAGGGGGCTTCAGCTGAAAGATTCCAGGGCTCTGCATCATGCTCACTCTTGCTGCTGTGTTTATTTTTAAGATCACCAGAATGAGATGTAGTTCACTGCTGTCAAGCTGCCATTTTGAGAGCTCCTAAAGGGTGAGGATGAAATAGCTGCATGTAGCAAAGCTGAAGGCGGGCATGGACCACAGACCGGCTGCCAGAATTATTTCCATACTCATGACTTTACACTTAAATACTGGGTGAGGAGCACAACTAAGAGCACAAAGAGCTGCAACAATTATAAATGATGCCTTCCTGAAGTTATGAGCTCCCTGCAACACACTCCTGGTCAGTCTGTCTCTCTCATCCGTTGGTCTGGATGCAGGTGTCAAGGTGGTGGGGGGGACAGTAGATGTGGCCACTGTGAGGTTAGACATGCTGGATGCTGTACACAGCTGGCTCCAACAGACCCACCACAGGGCACAGCTGAGCCGCCTCAGCCCAGACAGCAGCACCCTGAGGGAAGAAGGTGTAAGAAGGCAAAATGCTGGCTAGGGATGAGGGGAAAATTGTAAGAAAAACAGCCCCATGAGCATCCAGGCAAGAGGAGCTCCAAGCGCCCAAGAAGGTATCCCCTGCAGCTCTTAGAGAGACCACCTTAGAGCAGGTTATCCCCCTGCAGCTGGCTCATGGAGAGGACCATGCTAGGGCCTCCACAGCTGCAGAGTGCCAGAGCAGATGGATGCGTGCCTTGGAGGAAGCTGCAGCCTGCAGAAAGGAGCCCAGACTGGGGCAGGTTTTTCCTGCCAGAAACTGCAGCCCACAGAGGACCACACAGGAGCAGTTGTTCCTGATGGACTGTAACCTACAGAGGATCCCCATGCTAAAGCATCTCATGAAGGGGTTGTGACGGGGTGAGTGCTGGTCTCTTCTCACAAGTGACAAGCAAGAGGATGAGAGGAAATGGCCACAAGTTGCACCAGGGCAGGTTTAGACTCAACATTAGGAAGAATTTCTTCACTGAAAGGGTGGTCAGGGTTTGGAAGAGGCTGCTCAGGGAGGTGGTTGAATTGCCATCCCTGAAGGTGTTTAAAAGACAGGTAGGTAAGTTTCTTATAAACCATGTCCCTAAGGGGCAGGTATGGCTGGACTCAATCTCAGAGGTCTCTCAACCTTATGAGTCTATGATATTATGAAGGACATATAATCTATGGGAGGGGAAAAGTGTGCACACAAAAGAGTGGCAGAGAGGAGCTGTTAGGGATTGACCACAGCCCCCCAGACTCCCCCTCCCCTGCACCACTCTGGGAGGAAGAGGCAGGAGAGTCAAGAGTGAAGGAGTACAAGACAGCATGAGAAGAAGGGGAGCTGAAAAGGAAGGTGGTTTAGTTCTTGTTTCTCACCCTCCAACTCTATTTTTAATTGGTAATATATTTACCATGTGAAAGAGTAATCTGTTTTCTCTGAGACAGTAATAGGTATGTGATCTCCCCCCCTTTATCTCAGCCCATGAGCTTTTTCAACTTCTTTTTGTCCTCTGTCCTGCTAGGGAAGGGACATCTGGCAGACAGCCAAGGTCAGCCCACCACACTCTCACACTGCCATCCCCTCAAAAATGCCCGTGTCTTCACATATTGCAAACAGTCACATCATGCTAAGGCCAAGTAAAATGACAGTTACCATTTTAACAGTGAGTAGGTTTATTGAAGCATTTTAAGTTCTTTACTCCATCCGACACGGTTCATAACTTAAAGGCAACAGAGCAAAACATGATGACAGCCTCCAACTGGAATATTAAAAAAACCTCACATAATGGTCACTTAAAAAGTACAGTTAAGTCGTTCAGTCATTTTGGTCTTCATCCCAGTCTTTCTTTCCTGATGGAGGTTTAGGGCCACCAGCTGGTTTTGCCATAATGATCTTGAAGATAATAGGGAAGGAGAAAAACACAAGGTTATAAGCATACTTGCACTGCACCTCTTACAGCGTATGATGCTGTCAACATTCATTAAATTCATGCAGTTTCCCCACTCTGAACTCAAGCCAGTGAATATTATTATCCATCTGAGATATTCACAAATTAGGGGTTTTTTTCTTGAAAATGGCAGAAGCTGAGGCTTTTACCTCATTTTTGCATGCAAATTAAGACTTCAGTTAGTCTACAGAAAGTGAGTTTAAATAGGCTAACAGGTTTATAGAATGCACACGATGGAAAGCAGAATTATCAGAGCTTCTTTTTAAACTATTGAGTCTAAACATTACACTTCAAAAGCATAGAATCCACTAGTCCTACCATGTTAGAGGCTCATTTTCTGCACTTGCTACAGTGACAAGTAAAACTAAGAGCTGCACTTGTCACACCTTTAATGAAAAATTAGTTTTAGGAATAAAATTCATTCACAAAAGGACAAAGTGTAGCAATCAGCACACATAAAACAGCAGTGTTAAGTGTCCTCAAGAAAGATAAGATTTGCCATGTGCTTGTCAATATATCCATGCATACGCTCACACACAGGTACCTCTCTGCTACAGCAACAGAGCTTACTGCACACTATTTTTCAGGCTCATCTTTCCAGTCATCCTTATCCCAATGTCCTTGTTGCTTAGGGGCTTTCGGACCACCTGCTGTTTTTGCCATAATAATCTACAGAAATTTTACATGCAAATACATTTTTGCTAGAGATTCACAAAATATATAAAGTTAAGATTTTTGTCATTAAGACTATAATCTCCGTTTTTCCTAAAAGTTGGACTTTCATGTGAAAATATGAGAAAAGGGGTGCTGGTTGATGAGAAGCTCAACATGAGCTGGCAATGTGCACTCACAGCCCAGAAGACCAAACATATCCTGGGCTGCATCAAAAGAAGCGTGGCCAACAGGTCAAGGTAGGTGATTCCCCCCTCACTCTCATCAGACCACACCTGCAGTATTGTGTCCAGTCCTGGAGTCCCCAACATAAACATATGGAACTGTTCCAACAGTTCCACAGGGGGGCTATGAAAATGATGGAGGCCTGGAGCCCCTCTGGTATGAGGACAGGCCGAGAGTTGTTCAGCCTGGAGAAGGCTCTGCAGAGACCTTGTAGCCACCTTCCAGTGCCTGAAGGGGCTACAGGAAAGCTGGGGAGGGACTTTATACAAGGGCAAGGAATGATAGGACGAGAGGGAATGGCTTCAAATTGGAAGGGAGAAGGTTTAGATTGGACATTAGGAAGAAATTCCTCACTCTGAGGGTGGCGAGGCACTGGCACAGGTTGCCCAGGGAAGCTGTGGATGCCCCCTCCCTGGAAGTGTTCAAGGCCAGGCTGGATGGGGTCTTGAGCAGCCTGGTCTGGTGGGAGGTGTCCCTGCCATGGCAGGGGGGCTGGAATTAGATGATAACTTTAAGGTCCGTTATAACCCAAACCATTCTATGATTCTATAAAAGTTAGGAGAACTTTGTAGTTACAAGTATCAACTATCAAATCTTATTTAAACAAAACAGAAAAAGACATTCGGAGCACTCCAAGGAAGCACCAACATTACCGCATTCCAATTCATGAGCTCTTGAACAAACTGATTCCTGGCCTTCAGACATAAAAACCCCATGTTTTCATATACCACATTTTTATGCCTTGCATTCTCAGAAGGTTCCCATATTTTGCCCTAAGTGTTCTATACACAGAGTTGAAGGTTTTAATTCAGCAGCCAAAATTACTTGTAAGCTTACCTGATCTACCCTTAGGACAGTTACTGCTGCATTTGTAGCTAGCTTGATACCCCAGGATTTTCCAAGGTACGTATCTAATACACCAGCTTCCAACATATCTTTCACAACAGCAGCTTCAGCCTACAAGACAGGGAAAAACACTATTCAAAGCTCTCTCAGGCTGGTATTGAGCAAGTTATTGGGTTTTCAAGGAAACGGGTTTAGAACAAATTATCACTTTTCTGGTCTCATCTTCTCTCTTCAGAAAACTTTAATGCCTAATCCATTATAAGGAACACAAAGCAATTACAAAAGACTTATTCTCCATCACATTAATTCAGTATCTTACTTTACCTGCTACATAAGGTCACTATGTTACATTGAATTTAACTTCTGCCTGATGAAAAACTCCACAATATTACAATTCTAAGTTATTCTTCTAGATTGTGCAACACAGAGCTTCAACAACTGAAATTAATCTATAAATATTTCATACTGATAAAAGAACATTTAAATATAACCCTGTATTGCAGAGCACCAAGTTACACAAGAGACTATTTTTACCTCAATATCAAATCCAACATTTTTGTTCCCTTCCTGATGCACAGCATAAAGCTTGGAAATGACCTCATTAGCCTTTACTCCAGAGTTTTCTGCTAGAGCTCGAGGAATGGCTTCAAATGCTTCAGCAAACTTCTTGATGGCATATTGGTCGAGTCCAGGACAAGTCTAAAGTGAAGTTGAAAGCCACGTCAGTATTTATTAAACCTGTAAGATAGGGAGGTATTTTCCCCTACCTTTTTAATTGATTTATATGCATTTACACAAACATATATTCTGGTATAAAATAATATATATATTTTTTAAGTTGCATATATATTTAAAGTACATGTATGTGTGTATCTGTATATAAAAATAGAAAACTAAAGCACATTTTCTGTACCTCTCCATAAGATGTGATCTGCTTTGCTAATTCAATCTCTGTTGCACCACCTCCTGGAACAAGACGTTTATCCTGTGAACAGACCAAACCAAAATGTAAAGTTTTGCTTAAAGCACCATATTAATTTTTACTTTTTGGAACCTCTATACTCTTATCAAGAACACAAAGAACTTTATCCCACACAGGCTAAAAATCTACTTCAGGACAAACATGCATTATAAGAGAAATTTACTAAAATTTACTCATTCATTCCAAATGTCTTCGAAGAAAAACAGCTTCTTTTGTAAAAAGGAAAAGTGGTTTGTGTCTAGGGGGTTTTGGTGGGTTGGTTGGTTGTTTTTAAAAAAATAACTTCAACTCTGATTACTAATACTAAAACTCCTAGATTTTATCACCTTTTCCATTAACTTGTTGGGAAATACAATACAGGAAACCAATCTACTGTACACGAAGCTTAATACATCAACAGGTATCACAAGGTGTTGGGCATTTTCGCTTTGTTTTTTAAATTGAGCATTTTGTATATCCTTTAGCAAACCAGCATCCACTTAAGAACTCCCAGTCTTTTATATAGAAAGGTAACCATCACAAATCTGAAGTTTGGACAACTCCTGGAGACAATCATAAATGCACAGTCTATGGCTGTTTCTGTATTCTAAACTAATGGCATGTGTTGGTATGCACAGGACATCAAGTGTCAAACAGAAGTTTAACATTCTTTGCAAGCCAACTTTCAACTAAATACAGAAACGTTTCCTTTTACATCAAAAACAGAGAGGAAAGACTTTTATTCAAGTCCACAGAAGTTGCTCAGAAAAAGAACTCAAGTTCTTCAATCTGTAAAGCCTATCTACCGTATGTGGAGGAAGCATGTCTTGTCACCAACAAACTAGTCTGCAACAAGTCATTTCCTCCCAATCCCCAGTGACAAACAAATCTATCACACTTTTATTCTGTGCCTGGTTCCAAGGAACATTACCAAACATTTAAGGAAGTAGCCAGTCTGCCATTAGAAAGTGGTAAATCTGATCTATCTTGGAGAACTAACCTCATTACTGGAAAACTGAGTACACTACCTGCTTACCACCATCCCTCATGTACACTGTATTCACATGGATGTCGGCAGCAATCTTCTCTACACAGCCTGCTCCACCCTAATACTCAGCCTTCTCTACACCTCAAGAAGGCTCTTAAAAGTGACTGTAAATATCTGCTACAGACTTTGTAGCAAATAAGCACAAAGCAAGCACAAGTCTTGCCTCAAACTAACTGAAGCATAGCTTGATTTTGATAACTAAAGTGTTCTGGCTTCTTACCCTTGTGAGTACTTTGAAAGTATTTACACCATCATCCACTGCTCTCTCTATGTCATCCATCAGATTGTCTGTAGATCCACGAATGAGTATAGTAGAAATGGCACCATCCTCCTTTTCTGTTCAGACAGACATGAGTATTACTGAATTAAGTCTGTTAGATGTGAAATACATAAGAACACCATGGTCCTAGAACAGCAGCACGAGGAGTTCTACAGAACATACATACCATGCTTAAACACAACAACTTGGGTATCCCCAACCTCTGATAAATACACACTATTGCAGTGACCCATTTCTTCTGGAGTAGGGGGAGTCTGGAAAGAAAAACAAGAGTTAAGAGGTGAACCTGTTCATCAGTTCTCTCCCTTCTGCTCCTCCTCATATGAAAAGTCCGTACCAGTCTGGGTAGCGCCGTTGCACCAACAGTTTTGCAGAGTCTTCTCAGATCCCACTTTGAGTTCAACCTTTAAAAACAAGAACAGTCTTTCTAATAACAAGTTTCCAGAACAAATGTTAATACATTTGCATATAAGTATTCTCTGAATTCAGCAGAACTTTCATAAATTAGTGACATCTTATCAAAATTTACAGCATCAAGATATAAAATACACTTTTTGAGTTATATTTTTGTATTTTCAGGGATGCTATGCGAAGAGTATTTTCTAAGAATCTAAAAACAAAGAAGCAGTTCAAATACATAGCAATTGTCAAACTTCATCTTCTAGTATATAAGACCTGAACTGATCTTTACAACACCTCTATAGTAATTCTTTTTTGTTATGCAAGAGATTACAGTATCATACTCCATTTCCAGAAGTTCAAAAACTTTTTGGACAATACCAGTAAAGTTACAGCTTTCAACAAAGGACCACTTATTTTTGTGAGATGTGATTGCTGCTGCTAGTAATCTGAATTTATGTTTTGCAGAATGTTATTTCAAGGACACGCAAACATCTTTTACATATAGATAAGAAGATTTAAGGCCCACAGAAATAAGAACTAGTTTAGAATAAGTATTAAGAATTAGTTCTGCCATCCATCAACCCATCAGTGATGCAGAGGCTGCATCTCATCATTGCTAAAGCATGAGGACTGTGACCAGGAGGAACCATTATGATTCTAGTCTTTATAAGTCTTTATAAGTCTTTGAGGCCACATCCCTCTTTACTAGATCCACAAATTTTGATGTTCTTAATTTCAGATGTGCTATAAAGGCACTTAAACCAGAATAACACCACCATATACACAAGTTATTCTCCAATTAGCTGTCATACACAGGTGAAATAGTATCACAAAACATAATCTATGAAACCACCAATTTGCACCTCAGGTTTTGATCCACTAGAAAACTAAATAGTCTGCAATATTTTGTTTCCAATTTATTTGGGAGAAAAGAGACGCTATGGCAAGTACATTTCATAACCGAGTAGATCAAATGTTCTTTATGCTCTTCTAGTACTTACCTGACTATCATAAGATTGTATTTGTTGGCGTAATGAAGTGCCATGTCTGCCACTTTCCCACCAGTCACTACTACATTTGCACCACTATCAGCAATAGCTTTGACTTGCAAATCCATCAGATTTTCTTCTCCTTTACTGAAATTCATCAGTTCTTCAGCATTCTTTATAAGCACAGTGCCCTAGTAAAACAATGTTATCAATTCGGCGTTAACAATATGCCCGAAAATTTCTGACAAACCATTGTGTCTTGCAACCTATGCATAAATCTCAAGTCATACTATTTTATAATACTGCCACTCTTCCCATGCAATGGGGCAAAACAATTCAAAAAAAAAGGAAATTCTAGCATTTCTAGACAGCCCTGAGGTTCAGACACTCTAGCACATATAACTCAAACCCAACATCTCCCAAACCTCCAAAAGCCTGTAAAGCAAAATTAGGTTCAGATGTTTTCTACCAACTTTTTTAAACTAATGAACTCAATATTAAACAAAAATATCTCAATCACCAAGTGTCAAGAATATTTATAGTTAGGTCTAAAAATTAGAGCACATGAGCATAAATAGATATAACTCATTTTGAACTTCTACATACCTTAGTTTCAGTTATCATACCATCAAAAGGGCAGGAATACACAGCTATTTTTGCATCTTTGACAGAAGTAACATCTCCTTCAGTTTCTTTTTTAAAAACCATTCCGTGCAGTACTGAGGAAGCAGAGATACCAGCACCCTGAAAGTAAAGAAATGGAATATTGATCATTTATTGTCAGAAAGCTGCATAACTCTAAGAAAAGCAGTCCATTTAGCAGGGAAAAACCATAGGGAGCAATTCATAGTACACACAAACTTGTTCCAATCCTACATACCACGCCAAAGCCTGACAACAAAAATTCATGATCAGACTGCTATATTTCTGCCAGCTTGCATCTTAGCCTGATCTTATGACTGTTTAAACAACCAAGATGCAATCAACATACCTGTGTACAATTAAGTTAATATATCTGACTTAGTGTACACTTTCCATTTTAATGGTTTTGTTTCTGAAGGCTGCCACAGGGCACTGAACACAGAATGTAAAGACCTATTTCCAAAACTTACTGTGCATGTTTTAAACAGAAAGACTAGAATAGAAAAGGCACTTTTTCAAAGTTCAAAGATCTAAAAATGAACTTTCATTAAAATGTTTACCTTAGTAATACAGTAAAGCTAGCTACTTTCAACTTACCACAATTTTGCACACTCTGATATTATCAACATTGAAATGACCAGAATCAGGAAGAATAGAAACTGATTGGAAAAAAGAAAAAAAAAGAAAAATGTTAATTCCTGTTGCTTCATGAATAAAGCAGAATAATGACGTAACAAAAAATGCCTCAAGTTTTTCTGAAGTACTAAAATCTAAAATTAAATAGTTTGAAATTCCTGCCTATATTTAGGGCAATGATAATTTGCTAATAACCTGTATCAAGAGAAACAGAAATTTTGTCTTTACAATGTAGTAATGGGAAAGCAACATCTATCCAGGCTCCTCAGTTAAATTAAGTCAGAATCTCCATTTACACACGTACATTCAAGAGTGAAGTCTGATCCTGAATATTTTGAGAAAACACAACTAGACCTGAAAGCTTTTTCTTGTAAATCTAAAGGGAGAACAATTCAACACAGCTACAGTCTTGCTTCCATTGTTCTGTGGCTGAGACTTGTAACAGCTTCTATTAAGTGTAAGACACCATCCTAACGACAAAAAAGGATGTGTTTCTGCTTTACAATGACTAGAAAAGCTATTTCTATAAATATTCAGTAGAAAACACAGACATTTTCCAAGTCGCAATGGCAATGAAGAACTCAACATGAGAAAGAAGGTTATATACATTTCAGAGGCTAAAGCATTCCATCCAATCCAACCTGATAAACTACCTTTTCTCTTACATGAGGATATTAGTAACGGTCATAAGCAAAACTACTCAGCCTTTTTAGACACATGCTTGCGTATGTTCTCATCCACTTACCACAGGCCTGAGCAATGAGCTTGGCCAAGAAATGCTCATTGCCGTATTGTTTGCTCATCACTGAAGTGCGCAACAAAGATGCCACTTCTTCAATATCTCGAAGGTTCTTTGCAGAACAGCACACCAAGTCTGGAAGAATCTCTAGGGCTTTCTTGCAAGCCTTTTCATATCCTTCAATCACCTGTGCAGCAAACAAATATTCAACGCAACACTTCGCTATGCATTCATACTGCTTATATCTCCTTTTCAAGGGCCATCAAACATTGACAAATACAAAAGCTTACAAGGGAATCATGAGCAGAAAAACATACACTGTTCTTCATACATCTCTACCTAAAAAATTAGTTTAGCGTATGACTCGTAACAATGTGACCCAAGAACACTGACCAAGAGCAATCTGATTTCAAGATATGCAAACTGTAATAGCAATATAACTTGCCTCTGACACTGATAACCCCATCCTCAGAAGGTCTTCTGCTAACTCCAGAAGAACTCCAGCAAAAACAAGGACAAAGTTTGTTCCATCTCCAACTTCTTGCTCTTGCATGTGGGATGCCATCACAAGCATTTTTGCAGCAGGATGCTGGACCTTTAAAAGAAGTTACACATCTTAGTTACTTACATCCTATCTAGACTACAGCTCCAGGTTTTTCTCTGCATCCAGTGCAAGTGCTTTTAATACAAATTGTATCTAAAGATATTAAGAACGCACAAAATAGAAAAAGAAAGCAGATTATTTTTTTTTCCATGTTTTGCTTGCTAAGGAAGCTAGCCAATTATGATAACCAGAGAACTGAACATCCCCCTTACAACATGAATTAGACATCCTTGACACTGGTTCTCTGCTATTTTTACAGGTTGCAGTGGCTTCACAATCAAGCTCTGCAAAAGGAAAGCAGTATGAAGTTTAGATCTCCAAGCTGAATTCATATCTGAAACACACAAAGTAAATATCTAAACTACAGTTTAATTCTAGTGTTTTCTTCTGCACAAAGATTGCTCTGCTGTCCCTTTCTTTCAAAGCAACGCAATAAAAATGCTGTATTCTTTAATGTAATTAAAGCTGTTGTCATTTTATCCCAGAAAGTAGCATTTATTTAATCATTAGATTAAATAAATAGTCTGCAGATTGTTTTTCAAAAACAGAAGACTTGCACAGTTATTTTGCTTATAGGAAACACTATCACAATGCATTAAGTAGGGAAATACTTAATACTTACACTATCAGTAAGTACAGAATTCAGTAAAATATGATTTGTGTTGTGATACAAATATTAACTTGATAGCAAGAGAAAAAGTTAGGACAGATCAATCTTGCCAAACTTTTACTGTATCCATAGGAGAAGGATGCTGTATCCTCAGCTTCTTAAACCCAATTACCATATTCTTGCAGACAGGAGAACACAGCAACCACTAACACTGGGAGATTAACACAATAGCCATTTCATTCAGTTTTCCAAACACTGTATTGTCTAAGACATATGCCCTTCTAAATCTACACTTGTTTTTTGGGGGAAAAAAAGCAGGCAGCTATTAAGCATCTCCTGCAACTACTTAATGCTGCTTTATAAAAGAATTCTATTCCTCACTGTACACACAGCCCTCTGACTTACTCAAATCCAGTGAAAAATATAAATGATTTACAAAATGACATGTGTAAATCATTGCCAGACTATATTTCCCTATTAACATTCAGAACTACAGCAGCCTATGAACAGAAACACTAGTTCACAACTAATGTCTTTCAGAAGCAAGAGAACTTACCTCCAGCTCTCTCAAGATAGTAGCAGCATCATTTGTTACAAAAAGCTTCTCCAGATGATTGATAACCATTTTATTCATTCCTAATAGCGGAAAAAAATTTAAAATCATCCATTAGGTAAACAACATTTGGAAGACAGATACTGTTTTATAACTTTCAGGTCTATCTTATGCACTAAATTGTCAGCTCTAATGATAACTTAAGAACCTAAAGGATTTTTGTGAAGTTACACTTAGCAATGTGGTACATTAAGGAGAAATCAGTAACTTCTGAAAAAGCAGTTCTCTCTTCAGAACTATTAGTTCATCCTTTAATCAATCAATACTGGATAACATCTTTTGTTTTAGTATATCTGACCGGGCACAGCACGGTACTGTTCATTATAACTATTTACTGAGTTACTCTCCTTCCTTTAATTTTCGTAGGTCTTCCATACGGCAGTGAGACACCAAAAAGGACACAGTAACTGGTACAACTATTTGGTGAAGGCAGGTACATCATGCATAGCTTAAGAGCTCATCAAAGTCTGATCTGTATAACCACAAAAACTATAAAGTTCTAGAGCAAGTCAAATTTATGTCCTCAAGAAATAAACGAGGTTTTGGCATGGTAGGTTTAGCCTTCAAACACAGCATTTCCCTAAAAAACACTACAGTAACTTAAGGATTTACCTACCATTTGGTCCATAAGCTGTACGAGTGGTTTGAGCAAGTTCTTTGCATGCCTGGATGTTCCTATAGACAGCTTCTTCTAGTCCTGAATAATGCTAAAAAGAAAAATCTTCTGCTTAGAATTAGACTAACAAAAAAGAAAGGTATTAACTAGTCATTTTTCATCAAAGCAGCAATAACATAATGAGTCCACAAACGTTGTTGATTAATTTATTTTTGTTATCTCACTCAAAAGTTTAAATGGAAACTAAACCTTACCCGAAGGTAAAAACTACTGCGGACTCCTTCTCAACTAGGCAGCTCAGCAGGCACAATAAGTTTCTGAACAGAAAATTCAAACAGCAACTTCATTTTCAATACAATTTGCATTGAAGTCTTCCAAAAAAGTCAGTGGCATGACAAAGGGAAATACAGAACAACCAGCACCAGACTGGAGAAGGGCAAGAGAATTGTAAGCATGTGGCTTTTTTCTAAATGCTTCTTTACACACAACTCTGTATTCCCCAAAAGTAATTTAACTCAGTTCTACATTCAAACATGCGTGGTTTGAAAATTTGGAAGTAGAAGGATTCAAAAAATATTTGTGTTTGAGAGGCCCATCAGCCTGGCTTCAGTTTGGAAGCCTTAAGAAAAGGAGGGATCCCCAGAAAGGGCCTTAATAAAGAGCAGGGTAAAACATACTGTGGGGCCCATGGGAGAACAGAGAAAAGTACTCTTTAATAATATTTATACTCTAAATACAAAGCAGAAATCTCAGAACACCCGCTATCTCCTTGTTTGGTAAAAGACAGCTCTTGCTATTCTGGCCTTGAATTCTCTATTAGAGCAGCAGCATCTAAGGCACTTTGTTTCCCTGCTCTCCCTCTGCCCTTGACACATGTCATTCTTTGTCTGCACAGAAAATTCTGAAAAGAAAAACAAAGAGCTTTTTGAATTGTTAACTTCTCTTTCCTTTCTATTAAATAGCAACAAAGAGATTTTTTTTTTATTTTGCTCTGCAATAAAAAAAAGCCTGCTTGCTTTCTGATCACTTTTTCAAAGAACAGCTTCGTCTTTACAAGGCACACTTCTTGAGCTACCAAAATCGACATTACGTTAACATTAAATGGCATTACAGAAAGGGAACATATGGAAATTTATGTTGCTCTATAATGCTGCCCAAGGTACTTCCAAGAGTCCAGGAATGTACCTTACAAGAGGGAACAGCTACAAGGCCTAGTGCAATTTCGCTGATCACTGCCTACAAAAGCTGCCCGAACACAATGCCCTCCAGGCATCGTTTGCAACAGTCAAGGCACCAATCAGTCAGGCTCGAGAAGGAGCCTCGCCGCCCGGGAAGCCGGGCGGGAAACCCCTGTGCGCTCCCCGGGGGAGGGAGGAGGGAACGGAAGAGGAGACAGGATGGGGGGGAGAAAGAGGATAGGGGACAGGGGAGGGAGGAAAGGATGGAGGCTGCAAGAGGGGAGAGAAGGAGGGAAAAAGAGGAGTAGAGAGGAAATAAAAGGGGTAGAGAGATTGAAAGGAATGGGGGAAGGAGGGGGGGGGAAGGAAGGAAGGAAGGAGAGACAACAGAGAGAAGGAAGGGCGGCCCCGACAGAGCCTTCTCGAAGGCCGCGTGCGCCAGGCACCGCCTCCCTCTCCTACCCTCCGGCGGCGCGAGGCTGATCCTCTCCCGCAGCCCGGGGGGGCCGTGCTGGAAGGGGAGAGGAAAGGGAGCGTGAAGCCCACTAAGGCCGCCGCCCCGCGCCGCGTGGAGCCGCCAGGCCCTTCCAGAACCTTCCCCGCGCCGCCACGCCGGGATTACAACGCATTCCCCCCAGATCCTCCTGAGGGAGCGGCGCCCGCCCGGAGCCGCTCTCACCTTCGCGCCTTCCTTGAGCATCTGGGCGAAGCCCGGAGCTTTGGGGACGTGCAGCGCCATGGCCGCGCCTGACGGGACCGGGAGCCGCGGGACCGGGGCCAACGCGCGCAGGCGCGGGACTGAGGGCAGGCGGCACGGGTCGAGCCTAGCGCGGATCGATGGCAGGGCGGGGCGGGGCAGGACGAGTCGCGCCCAGAGCGGCTCGATTAGCGGGGCAGGGCGCTGGGAGGTGCTGGGCGGGGAGATAGGAGGGGCAGGGCGGGGAGATGGGCGGGGCGAGTGGGGCTATTGAGGGGGCGAATGGGGCCATTGTGGGGGGCGCGGGGGGGGAGACGATGGGAGACAGTGGCCGAGGTAGGGTTCGTAGTGGAAGATGGCCCTGCTCATGTCAGGGGGATTGGAACTGGGTGATCTTTAAGGCCCCTTCCAACCCAAACCATTCTGTGATTCTAAATGTACTCAGAGAAACGCCTGAGAGACAGTTGTGCCAACCTCGACAGTGAAAGAAAGACCCTGAAGGATCCAACATCCACCACTGCCACAACACTGCACCTCACACTACTACGCAGATGACAATTTCTAGGAAAGAACACCACCACTCAGCACACCTGACAAAAATAGGCAGAGTTGCATGTGGTACAATGAATCAAGCAATGCTACCTTACCTACTTAAGAAAAAAATCCATGACCTGGGCTCTTTTCCTTTTCAATAAATGACAAAAATATTACATAAACAGTCTAAAAGTAGGGTGAATGATCAACCTGGGTTGATTTCATGTACGGGAGTCAAGATACACAGCCATGGGAGAAGCCAGCCATCCCTCAAGCTTGCTGTCCCTCTAAATCCCTCAGCTATCATAGAATCACAGAATCACAGAGTCACAGAATGGTTTGAGTTGGAAGGGACCTTAAAGCCCACCCAGTTCCAACCCCCTGCCATGGGCAGGGACACCTCCCACCAGACCAGGCTGCTCAAGACCCCATCCAGCCTGGTCTTGAACACTTCCAGGGAGGGGGCATCCACAGCTTCCCTGGGCAACCTGTGCCAGTGCCTCACCACCCTCAGCATGAAGAATTTCTTCCTAATGTCTAATCTAAATATTCCCCTTCCAATTCAAAGCCATTCCCTCTCGTCCTATCACTACAAGCTTGTAAAAAGTTCGGGTACTGGAGGCTGCTATAACGTCTTCCCAGAGCCTTCTGTTCTCCTGTTTTATGACTTTTTAACTGTATATTTTACATTCTCAGTGCCATCATCTGGATCTAGCTACCTCATTGTTGCAGGACTTCACATAAGTACATGCTTTTCCAGATAGGAAATAGAATGGTTAAATGATGAGATGACCTCCTGGAAATTTTGCAGTCTTTAGCTGGAAAGTCCATGCCTCTTTTCCTGTAGGATCCTACCAGTTACCTAGGAGAACTGCTAACCTGAGTTTAAATTATGATGCCCCAAACAGTACTGATTTGTATCAAAAAAATGTTTCTGAGCTCATTGATATACATTAGTATTATGCTCCTTCCTTGTTTTCCACCAAAACAAATATCAGAGAAATCAAGGCAGTAGTATGTAGGATGCTGAAGAAATGGGATTCAACTATTAAAACCACTTCTCAAGTTTACATTCACTGTAACGTTTCCACAACAAGAAAGGCTGAATATTTATATTTGTATAACTTCTGAACTCTGTTCTCTGAGTTTTCAAGGATGACCTCTCCAAAATACTCACTTCATCAGAAGCTTAGTAAATGTTAGCTCAGAAATTAAATCAAGGTTGTTATTGCCTGGCAATGTGTTGTGTCAAACTTGTGAGCATTGATCCTACCAAGAAGCTATTATTCCCTTTCTGAGTCTTCAGTAATTAAAATGCTGTTATTTAACTAGTTTCTCAAGTGATTATATACAGAAAATGTAGGTCGCGTAATGTTTGAACAACAGCAAAAAGCAAAGTCAGCTCATGCAGGCCAACAGTAACCATTGCAGTATTGTTAGGTAGATTTACCTAGTTAAAATAAGCAACTTGGGGGTGAAAAACTCAACTTTTCTTATTCAGTGTGCCAGCTGTCCAGTTCACTCCAGTTTAGGCTTCTTCCTAAGTGTTGGTTTTGCTTGGAGAAGTAAATTTACCTATGTTTGTTTCTACTCATAACATTGCAGAGTCATAAAATCAGTGTTTCTTAATGATGCCACTCTCCAGGTTCAGAATTTTAAGGAAGGACAGTGACCACAAAGGCAATCCCATCTCTGGCTGCTTGTTTCACCTTTGCATTTTCCTTCCCCTTCTCTTAAATCCTCTCTTACCAAATATTTGTGCAGCCACAAAACAAAACAGATTAGAAAACTGATTTGCATTAAGACTAACCCAAAAGAAGCCTTGCCAGCTTTCAGCTTTTCTGCTCACTACATGGTTGTACAATGTCATGAGTTGGCACAAGGAGAGATAATGGGAGACGGGGCAGCAGTCTCTCTATGGCAGTGCTGCCTTATGCTGTCTTCAAATATTTCTGGAACTGCCCTGTTGGACAGTGCCTTTATCAAAGCTTATGCTAGCTACATTTTTTTAAAGCGAGAATACTGCTAAAGCTAAAATAAATATGTATGTTTACAATTATGAATATATACAATAGGCACATCTGTATTAAACTATCAATAAAACATCTCTTTCTGTTATAATCAGGAGTTATTTGGGACTTGCTGTCTAATCATGACTTTGACTTGGCCTTGATCTTTTTTTAGTTGCTCATATATGCCATTTATATTCTACACAGACATTGCCATGCTAAAAGACCATCCAAAGGTCAGAGGGCTGGCTATTGGCAGTTGGCTGCCCTTTCACCAGCCAAAATCTATTACTGTACACATGGAAATCCCCAGCTTATCTATAGGCACATGTTTGTCAAATTCTAGGATGGTGAAATTTCAACAAGATCTTGGGAAGTTCATAAAAAGGACAGAATGTTAATTTCTATTTGCTTATTCAGCTTTGGGAACCTGAGGAATTGGGAAACAAGGGATAGAAAAGTATCTGCTGAAGTTATGAGTACAACATCTGACTGTGTTTGTCCAATAACACTGACATCTGGCCAATGAAAAAATATAAGAGGCACGTTGAGGAAAGCCCAAGGACCATACCTAGTTTGCAGAGAATCATGCTTATACCTGAAACAGAGAACTATGAACCATATAGGGCTGGACATTCAGGATGAGCTTAATTCTCTAGCAGCAGCAGTTACATCAGCTCTTCCCAGATTGTGCTTATCTCACTTGTGACATAATGAGAAGGAGCACTCTAATCAGCTAGAGTACTTCTAATCAACTAAGTACTACTTAGGTCATCGGTCCACAGCTCCTGGGTTAAACACTGCCCTCACCCTGCGCTTATCTCACTTGCTGGTGTAGAGGATTGCAAGCTAGACAGGAAAGCAAGACTTCCTTACCATCTGTATATTCTTCCCTCAGTGTATGTGCTTTCTGCTGCGGCTAATCCAGTTAGCTTGAGTCACTGGAAAGCACTCCTGGGGATTTTAGAGTATTGCCTTTGCAAGGGATCAGTAGGTTAAATTGTTTGAAAATGTTGACATACTAAAAAAATTACAACAGTCCCCAGATGAATTAAGGATCCGGTATGTCTGATTCTGCCTGCACAAGTGGCAAGAATTCAGAAGTCCCTCTAAACAAACAAGTTTGGAAAGGATGATAGTCTCAGAATTGATGCAGTTTGTATTGATTTTATATTGTAGGTACAATCAAAGTGTAAAATCATGCTGTGGCACTGGTAAAGTACACACTAAAATACAATTCAAAGGCCTCTACTTCATGAGAAAAAGCAAAATTGTTGAGTTCTTTCTGGTTTTGATTTCATAAGAAGGAAAGCATAATTGGACAAAAATGACATATTCCAGATGGTGAGTTCTGTTTTGCATAAGGAGGTCTAATCCAGGATCAGATAAGTGTTAGAGAAACATCTCTTTGGTCATATGGGAAATTTTTCTAGTGGAGTACACAGAAGCCTGGAAACAGTTGGAAATATAAGCCAACTACTATTGAGAGTTCAGCAGTTCTTGTTGCGTGGGAAGAATTTTTCAGTACCTGTGTGAACGTGGAAACTTGGAGAATATCAAACTGAGGACTGAGGGAAGTAGGAATTTTAGGCTGTAATTAGAAAAGATAGGAAGTGGGTGACGGGCTTGGCATTCAGTAGATGGAAGACTTCTGCAGAAATAGCACCCAAATGAAGTCATTAATAGTAAAATAAATAAAAACTGTCTGCAGTCTCCTGGAAACAAGCTGCTACCACTCCCGAATTGGATTTCTTTCAGCTCTGCAGACACTAATCAGAAAAAAAAGAAGTAGCTAGAAGGTAGGACTCTGAGATCAAGACCACAACTGATGTTGGCGGGTCCCTGGGTCATCTGTCTTCACTGTGTTATGCCTTGATTCAGACGCCCAATTTGGAATTTTCTCAGTATAGTCTAAAACAGTACTATATTTTCAGGAAAAAAACAGATTTTTTTCCAGTTTTTACTTTGTTTCTCTACTGAAATAATTTTAGAGACCTTATCCAAGTAACAATTTTGCTTCTCATATTGTCCCCATTCTTATTTGGAGATTAATTCTAGGGTTCTTAATTGTGTGTCATCTGAATATACCTGTTGAGAAATCCATTAATTCTGGAGGACTCAGGTCAGTGGGGGTCTCCTGGCCCATCTGTGTCTCAGTCAGGCCCAGGGTTTACAGAGGACTCCTACTTCTTGCTGCTGGCATAGAGCATGACCTATCAGCATGACCTGGGGAACTTCTGTATGTGCCATTATTTCCTGGCTACTCTGCCAGCCTCATACCTCTGCCAGCAGCTTAAAAATTGGCCTGAATCTGTGCTTGGCTGTGAATCAAAAGAATTCCAAAGACACCTTTGCAGCCCTCATTTCTGCACTGCATAACCTTCCTAGCTGTAACTAGGAATCATGGCTCCCACAGTAATGCATGGTATTTCCTACGTGATTCTTGAAGGATTTAAAGAAATTTTAATGAATAAATGCCGTGCACTTCTGCAAAGCAGGAGATAATACACCATGTTGTACAAATAAGGGCATCACGCCATAGGGTATTTGGGGCCAGCAGCCACACAATAGATTCATGCCAAAAGTTGGGACTATCACACAGAACTTGTTCCCAATATTGCATGCTAAAAATCCCAAAAGTGTGATCTTATGTCTGAAAAGTAGACACGTCACCTACTGCCTAAAAAACTGTTAAACTGAAAACTATACCATTGCTATTTAAGTTCCACTGTAGAGAAAAATAAAACAACATACATATATGAATAAAATAATTATGGACGGTTACCAAAGTCTCATTTAAGTGATGCAACACAGTTTACATATAAAGAATAAACAGAGATCATTTTCTGATAAACAACTTCAGAACAGGTAATTGTGAATGTACCGGTGTTCTAATAGGTACAACAAAAGAAAATTTAATGTCATACATGTTTATTTAATAAGAAAATCACTCTAATATATATCTAATCAACAGGAACTAATATTTGCACTGTGCTGTGATGATATGTAAAGCTACGGAAATACTGTGTTACTTTGTTCACTCAGATTTGTGTGTATTTGCTAAATATTTGACCTCTGAATGCTTTGCATAGTACATTGAATGAATGAAATGAGAACAAGACAACTAGGCTGAGGGAAGCAAAAAGGATGTTACCAGACATCAATGTTTCAAGTTGAACGTGGCAACACCACATCCCTAACTTAACAGTATCAGTAGTTTTATCGTTGGCTATGAACCATAGAATCATAGAATCGTCTGGTTGGAAAAGACCTCTCAGATCATTGACTCCAACCATACCTGTCCCCTTACTAAACCATGTCCCTAAGAAACTCATCTACCCATCTTTCAAACACCTCCAGGGATGGCGACTCAACCACCTCCCTGGGCAGCCGTGCCAAACCCTGACCACCCTTTCAGTGAAGAAATTTTTCATAAAGTCCAGTCTAAACCTCCACTGGCGCAACTCATGGCCATTTCCTCTTGTCCTATCGCTTGTCACTTGTGAGAAGAGCCCAGTACCCACCCCCTCACAACCTCCTTTTAGGCAGTTGTAGACAGTGATGAGGTGCCAAAGGCTTTACTGAAGTTCAGATACACCACATCCACAGCCTTTCCCTCATCCATTAAATGGGTAACCTTGTCGCAGAAGGAGCCAGATTTAATTCCAAACCCTGTATTGGGATTAAGACTCTTGAATCAGGAATCAAGCAATAAAGAAATCTCTGCCTTCTTTTGCTTTTGAAGGATAATTGTTCCAATTGTTTTTCATCATCAGTATTGCTTATCTTACCAGCTTTGTAGGCTAAGTGTTAGTTGCTTAGCAAGAAATAGATTTTGTCTGTGATGCATTTGATCTTCTTAATTTCTATTTTTTTGTTTTAATGTAGAACACTGAAGTCAATGTCTAAATGTTTGTTATGCATCTTTATGGTCCAGTTTCTGAGTTCTAATAACTAAAATAGTTGATGAGGGATGCGGCTACAGCAACAATACATTTTGTGGCTGAGTGCTAGATTGAGATGTACTGATGAGTTCTCAGAGCCAGGGAAACCCTAGCAAGAGCTGAGAGCCCTGACAGGAGCTGGCAGCTCTTGTGACAGAAGCTGACATAGCTTGGGGACTACCTGGAGCAACTCTAGGAGATTTAATCTGCCCTAGGGAGCACTATGACCAGGAGTGCTGCGACCAGGGCGTGCAAACAGGGACTGAGAGGGTGCAACCTTTTGTGCAGACGGGTATGTTAGAAGGGCTGTGTACCCTGCTCGTAGGCCCACAGCTCAGGAAAGTGCTCTAGGTCTCTGCCATAATGGTGGGCACTCACCTCAGAGTTTAAACTAGTCTTTTGACAGAGAAAGACCCTGAGATGTCTGATGCTTCCACTCAGATAGAACTGGTAAGGAAGGAGAATTCAATATAGACAGTAGGTTGGAAGAAGTGCCCTGACCTTTGTCCTAGAGAAAAGGTAAGTATTTCCAAAGATGTGCACAGGCTGATGATCTGTTGTGTCAGGTGGCCAAGTTGCAGGAAATATTTAAAAGGCTGTGCAGATGGAGATAGGTAAGAGGTTTTGTAAAATTAGTCCTGTGGCAGGCACCACAGAGAATGAGGCACCTTGGATCCTGGTGAAGCAGGACACTGCTTCAGTCTCTACCCTCCAGCATGACAACCAAAACCATGAAGCTATAATAGCTGTAGACACCCATGAGCAAGGTCTGCAAGGAACCAGCAGAACGCACTGGATACCGTAACAAGAAGCAAAAAGTGCCTGTAGTGAGTTCCTCTCTGTTAAGGGGCACTGAGGCACCTATCTAATAGCCACACAGGGAGGCACAAGAGTATGTTGCTTTCTGGGAGCTAAGGTTCAAGATGCTGCCAAGAGGGTACCATAACTTGTCAAGACCACAGACTGCTATACATTTCTTCTCTTTCATGTGAGCCTGAATGACACCACAAACTGGAACCTGGGCAGAGTTAAGGACGACTACAAATGCGTGGACATGCAAGCAAAAAGTATTGGTGGTGCTGAAGTTATCTTTTATTCCATTTTACCAGGACTGCTTTCTAATACAAATGTTACATGTTCCAACCAGGAATGAGGTACTGCTAGATGTGCTACTCAAGAACTAAGAAAACCTGCATTGTAATATTTCAGTTTGTTATAACTTTGGCTGCAGTGTTCACAATATTGTAGAGTTTGGGATCCTGTTGAGTGCGCTGAAGGTTAGTACTAAGACAAAGTTTTCAGATTTCAGAAGAGCAACCTTCAGCTCACTCAGAGCTCAGTTGGGAGGAATTCTGTAGGACACTTCCATGGAGGACAAAGGAGCTAGTGAGTGCTGGGAGTTTTTCAAGAAAGTTCTCCTGGAAGCAAAAACCAAGTTTATTCCCTTTGAAGGTAAGGGACATAAGTGGGTCAAGAGACCCTCTTGGCTTAACTGTGAGCTTCTGAGTCTGCTCAAAACCAAAAGAGAATTGTACCAGAGATGGAAAAGCAGATGAATACCCATTGAGAACGATAAAGGCATTGCCAGGACATGCAGAGAAGCAGTTAGAAAAGCAGAAGTATAGAAATGCCAAAAACTACAAGAAAGGGTTCTTTAGGTACGTAAAAAACAAGCAGAAACAGAAGGAAAATATTTGCCTTCAGTTAAACAGGAGATGTGAATTAGTCACCAGCAACACTGAAAAGGCAGAGGTTCTCAACGCTTTTTTCATCTCCATCTTTACCAGCACTGTTGGGCCCCAGGCCTTGGGAACAAAAACCCAGGTTGATGCACACACAGACTCACCACCACCAGTGAAAGTAGAGTTGATGTGCAAACTTCAGAGTAAGAAGTATTGGAAAACAGAGTGTACAGGATTCCAAGTCATACTGCTGTGGTTTAGCTTAATTTGAGCTTAATGTATTTTATTAATAAAAGAAGACATTTGACAGACTTGCTTTGTGCATGAACTCAGAAAAATACAGTGGAGAGGGTTGAGAAAGGTATTTTTGTGAAAGGCAGGAAACCCAAAGCAATCATTCAGCAGTGTGCAGTTCCATTTACACTGCTTTTGAAAACATCAGTCTAATTCCCTTTGCTCTCATCAGCAGTTTGATACCTGCTTTTCAAGCCTTCAGAGTCCCTGACATTTGAACTGTCACACCCAGTGGGGTACTTCATTGTGTCTCTATGCCTCCAATCCTCTACGATACAGTCTAACTTGCAATTTGTCTTTTATCTTGAATTTCTGTTACTGCTGGCACATTCAGGAGAACCACAAAAGAAAACACTCTGTTCTGATGAGACTTATAAAGGATTATGAATTTGAAGAGTAGTAAATAATGTTACATACTATAGAATATATGCTTTTAAGAGTGCCAGGTACAGTGTTTTTACTGAAAAAAAACCCCAAAACAACAGCAAAAAATCTTATTTTACCCACTGATGATGTAGGTTGAGTTATTAGTAACTAAGTGTGCTTATTCAGTTAAACTATGATCAGACTTAGCAGTTACAATAAATTGCGCCATGACCTTCAACAGGGTAAAAAACAAGGGAACTCTCAGAACAAATGTGATTACATTTTTTTTACTGTTGCATGATATGTGATTCCAAAAGGTTCAAAATGCCCCAGGAGTCCTCCTGTACACTTCTCAGCAGCTCTAAAGAAAAGGTTGTTTTCAGTTGTGAATTTCTCTCTAGCCGCCTGTGTTAAAGAGTTCCAGATATGTGTTTTCAATGTTTCTCCCTGAAATCCTGGAGAAAAAAATGAATCCTCGGTGGAACAACTTACAGTCTCACAGGAACATACTGCTTTAACTTTTTGTGTCTATTTCTTGGTCTTACGTGAGGTTATGGTGAAATCTGCTACTAGTAGTGTGAAAGCGAATAGGAAAAATCTTGTAATATTTGCATATTCAGAAATTTTAAAAAAGAGGTTTCATCAGCAAGTGAAATTAGAGAATGTTTCTCAGTTTACACTATTTTGTAATCGTTATGGCAAATCATGGCTTTTAAAAATGTTTTAAGAAAACAAATATTTGAAACTATTTTTCTTACTTTTTTGTGCATTTAAAATTCAAAAGCAGTCTCTCATGTCTATAAGCTATGCTTTTTTAACTCTGAAAATAATGCTTCAAAATTGAAATGTCAACAACTGCTAAGATGCGGTAGTACAAACTACTTAGTTCTAGTAAACTATTTATCGACCTAAAATTTCAAGAACTGTGGGCTTTATTAATAGCTAGTTTTGTTCATTTTAAACCACTGTTCTTTTATTTGTGGCTTGGCTTGTAAAACTGTAGCGACTAAGTGAATGGAATGAGAGTATTTTCATTTTAGGTACTTCCATAGTAATTTTCTAATTTTGCACTTGAAGACTTGTAATACTGAAGTGACAGACAAGTTGATGACCTAAACTGTAACCAGGAGCAAACAATTTCCCCTAAAAAATATCTGTGCTGCCTCACATATCTTAACAGCTTTTCTTATGATGCCATTGACCACTACCTGACACGCAGTCCTGCGTTTCATAACATTTCATCTGAAATGGACCAGAAATTAAGATCTAACTGCTCATCTAAGGCAAAGTCATTCAGGGTATGATGGGGCTTCACATGTAGATAGAGATGTTGAGTTTTGCAAGATGAGAATCTTGTTGGAATACAGGCTGATAAAATGTATAATTTAAAGATGAGTATTCCCTGTTGTCTCCTTGTGAAGGTGGTATTCCTGTCACTCTCACATGAGAATTGGCAGCCTGCATGTATTTCATGGTGCTAAAACAATTAGCTGGTATTACCAACAGAGCTTTTTTTTAACAACAACAACAAAATAATGAAGTCATTACAAAATATTCAATACAAGTTTAGTTTTGAGATATAATTTTACTTTTGGATTATTGTAGATTATTATTGGATTATATATCTTCATTATTATGAAGAAAAACATAAAATCTAAAGCAGGATGCCATTAGGGGCTTCCATGAACATGGTAGGGGGAATCGAGTTTGATTTTGACAAAAATTGCTGTAGCAAAGGCAATTTCTTACTACTGAAATTAGCTGATTAACTCTGATTAAGGAGTTCTACATTAGTATGCTATACTGGTGAACAGTTAGTATCAAAATGGTCAATAGGTTTCAAACAGTACAACATTATACTGTTCTGATCCATTTCTCCTTGTAATACAAGAGCTCTTTGAGGTGAGATGGATGGATTTCTCGAATGTGTCCTCTAAGGGGCAGCATTGAAGAGCAGATCTCTGTAAACGGCTGCTTCTATCCATAGTACGGACTACATGTGAGTGAGTGCCTAACTAATTAGTGCTTCGTCTCTGTTGTCTGGAATTATGGGTTTTCAAAGGCAAACAATATGTTTGGGAGTCATTACTGCCAATCTGTCAAAAAATGTGTAGAAGACGTTTCAGGTTTTTAAGTGATAAAACTATTAGAATTCTCCCTGTTGGAGTACTAAAAATGATACAAACATTTGGGGGGGTTGTTACTTTTTTTTCAGTGAGAAATTGATGGTGGAGCCTATTTGCATTTATTTCTTATGAGAAATATCAATATTATGTGGTTTGTAGAAGAAATAAGTCATCTTGACTAATGCCAATTAGATAAAGTTGTTTTTTCTGTCACTATTGCACTTAAACAGTTTTATGTGGGTGACTTAATATGGGAATATTCTGGAGTATTAATGTCACTGGCTTAATACTGTACATTAGATCACAAGAACACCTTCCTCCTTTTTAAAGCCTGTGATAAGAGGAAAAGATTGGCATTAATATTGACAAAATGATAGTGCTTGGTGCTTTATCTGCAGTCAACCTCAGGGGCATGGGTAATCATTTAGGAAGAACAAATTTCAAGTGCTCTTTTCCCTCTCTGAAAAAGAAGCAGTTTACTGTCTTCACCCTACTTTGTCTTGTCAATGTCCCAACAGAAAACTGGTGGACATCATTGCAAGGCCACCCTCCTGCTGTCCCTAGGTAAAATTACCTTTGGAATTGTCTTGTATAATTTATCTGCCAGAACAATTCTTTTTTTTTCCTCTAGATTGCCTTTATAAAAAGATAATATCTTTGAATGTATAAATATATTGTATCTTCCATTGGAGCAAGTAATTTTGGTTGAATTTGGGTTCAAATTGGGTTCAATTCAGGTGGCGTGAGCATCCATCATTAAAGACCATATCAGAGAAGCACAAGGGTTCCAAACCAACTATACATAGGGAGGCAGGTCATAAGCCTAATAGTTTTTGACTTTGTAACCACAATAATTTCTTGTTTAGTGTAGTTCATTATACAGAACAAGATAAATTCATGAACACTCATCCTGTCATTGTGTGGTAGTGATGTGCCTGATAAATCTACCGCACTGCTGAACTGTCTGTTCTGCTCTGCTCTTGCCAGTTATAATATCACGTTTTCTCTTCAGGGAGGGAAGGATGATAAATATATAGAGGAGATGTAAGGACTTCTACTAATAAGTATTTATTGTTTCTAAACTTTTCCATGTTTGCAGGTAGCACTATTAAGTAAGGCAGTTTCAGTGCTGAATCAGCAGTGAGGTTTCGCTTATGGGCAGAATACCAGCTGCTGCCAGGGATTTCACAACAGTCTTCTGAATGCTGATTTCTTCCTTACAGCTGCAAACCTTCATGAAAAAGCGTGTTGACTTAAAGGTCTTGTCCTTGTATCCACGAGCATGATGACCTCAGCCATCAACAAGCAAGGCTGTAATGTCTTGTAGTATCCTCTTCAGTTTAAGTTCTTAAGGTAAGCTAAACATTCCCTTAAGGCAAGTCTAATTGAAATGTAGTGATTATTCTACTCTTACGTAAATGTGAGAGAATTATCTTTTAATCCTAAGATATCCTTGGATGTAGTTTAGTGGCACAACTGGCAAGCAAAACTGATGCATTTGTGTTTAAGTGCTTGCAAGAAAGTGCTGGTGTTTCCAGTCAGCCAGTGCTAGCCAATGCTAGCTTTGAACATTTGACAGCTGGTCTCCCAGTGAACTGCTGCACACTGTAATCTTTATCCTACTTCATATTCCCTGTTGAGATGAAGTGCCACCAGTCTTGTAATTAGTTTGTAGAGGTTATTTACATCTCTATGCTGGTGTGAGTGTATAAGTTTGCATCTGCTGATTTCTGACAACAGTGAGGCTTTTCCAGTAAATATTTCTGACTTCAGCTTTCATCTCGTTTTCAATGCAAGAGATATGCAAGGGTCTTTGGCAGCATCATATCCCAAAGGTTTTAGTTTTCTTTCTTTAAGTGGAATTAGCTTCCCACAACTTCTGGCTAGAGTTTGCTGTGGAAGTCACGGAGGTCTTCACCAGTCGGGCTTTCAAGTGATTGAAGATGCAGTTATTTCCAGATGGTCTTAAGGAAGATGTTGAAATTGTTCATTCAACACCAGTGATTCCATATTGTATTGATTGAGCCAGTTTTTTAATTTCTTTGCAACAGTCTCCTTCGTTAGATCTGTATGGTCCTATATAAGTGAATTCAGCTATTTCATATCGATTTGTCATTAATTATAAAGTTTCTTACATGCTATTTTTAAGGCAGTGCTCAATGTATGTTTCATGTTGGTTTTAGTGGGTTTTTCAAGAAAAAAGGTTCTGATAGGTTCGTCTGACAAGGTTCAGCCTTTTGTGCGTGTAGAGCTTGGTGGAAAGTATGTTATGTTACCTGTGTTAAAATACGACACAGGCAGGGAGACTCAAAGTAGTGCCTAAGACCAGTGCTCTGTCAGTTGCTTCAGTTGTCAGGACTTGAGATGTTAACTTGTGAGCGAGGTGCAGCAAGGCTAAATAGTGTATATTTGAGCTATACTTTTCCGTTATCCAAAAGACAAGAGAGAAGTATTCTTCTCTGGTTCTGGATTTCCGGCTAGGAATATTATGATTTGATTATATCATATTGGTTGTTCTGATGTCTCCTAGGATAACTACTGCTGGAGGAAAAGAAACCCATTCTCTACCTAGTTCCATGCAGACTTGAAATGGTTGTTCTTATGGGCTCGAACAAGACATAAGGTCTATGAAGAAATTCTGGTTTTGTGGATGGTATGAGGGTACTTATTCAATCACCATGGCAGACAAATGGAATATACTATGTAACTTTTCATATTTAGCAAATTCTGAGCCATACAATCCAAGCATTATTGGAAATCCTACAGGTAATGTGGAGTTAAAGGACGTGACTCACCAACATTTATGCTTTCAAAATCATATATATGATATATATATATATCTCATATATAGATTTCAAAATCTATAGCATGGAGCAGCTTCACCTTGATCAGCCCCAACGCCAGTAAAGGGGACAAAATCCCTCCCACAGCGAGATTTTTAACAAATTTTGATACATAATTAATTTCATCAGAAATTGTCAAAAATGGGATTTTGTTTGCACTCAGTGGAGTCTGTAAAACAAAGATTTTACTCTGTGTGTGATTTTAGGCAAAGCATTTTTATTTTTTAAAAATTTATCCTTGGAATATCTTCCATATGCTAAAACATTTAAAGTGTGTTTTTAAATAGTGCCTGGCAATCTGTGAAACACCATTTTAGTCTGAATGAGGTCATATGCTGCTAAATACTACTTATACTAGGAAACTGAGATGAATTGAAAGTAGCACAGCTAAAAAAGGGAAGGCAACAGGTGTTCTATTAGATAGCAGATATTGGGGGTTTTTGCATCTGTAGAATAACTGATACTTCATCCTAAAAATTGTTACAAATTTGCACATTTCTGCTACTGAATATCAGTAAGTGCCAGTGTTCCTAATGTAGAGTGTTTTTTTAAGGTGTTTTTGTTGAATAAAACATGATAACCTCTTCTAGCATATCACCAATTTCATAATGTAATACAAGATTGAAAGAAATTTGCTTGGGCACCAGGCATGCGTTGACTAAGAATATGCTAGAAACGAAAGAGTGCAGGCTGTGCTCCCACACAAAAAATCTGGAGTTATGAGCACACTGTAATTTTCAGAGATGACTCTAAGGTCTATGTGCAACCTTTCATAAAGGAGCATTTTTGTATTGCAATAAATAGGAAAGAGATTTTCTTAGATGAACAGATTTTAGTCACCTACTTGGTAAATAGCAGTAGTGTGATTTATCTCTATCCAAAATTTAGAAGGCTTTTGACTGTTTCATTTGATACAGTTAAGGAAGTGCAGCACCTCAGACTTCAATTTCCCTGTTGCTTAAAGCTGAAATCTTCCCTAGTTTGTTGTTGTAAAGTAATTTAGAGAACTTTTAAAATGTGCTGTTTCAGTACATATTGTTGGGGCTTTTGGCTCCACAGGTACAATAATAAATTAAATGATAAATTAGTTACAGTCAAATCGTTCATCCTGATGCTTCAAATTTAATGTTCTGTATACAGAATGCTATAATAATCTCATATTTTAAAAATACACTGCCTTCCACAAAGTACTAGTTTCAGGTGACTAATCATTGTGTAAAGCACGGAACCGGTATTTAAATGCAAATTAGAGGCCTTTTCATTTGTGCGGTTTTGGTATCTTAGGACATGATTCATAGCTTTCAGGAGCAGCACACCCCTCGGAAGACAAGTGTGCATATTAAGTGAAGTACAGGTGATTCCACCTTCTTTTGGAAAGTGTGTATAATAATACAGATTTAACTAGAAACATTGACATTTAAAAAGCATGCATGAAATGGATACAAACCATAAAATTATTATGAGGTCAGTTTGCAAATGCACATACTATTTAAACTGAGTATAACTGAACTGTCAGTCTAGAAATGCAGAGTGTCAGAGTCACCTGGAGAAAACACTGCTGGGCTATTCCATCATCATTTCTGTCCGAGACTTTTGCCATCATGGCTGTTGAAGGTTTTACATGTTTTAACATAGAGGTTTTAACATAGAGAGCCTTGTTTAGGCTCTGTTTTAATGGCAAATAATGAAGGCACTTACATCCCCTAAATACCAGTTGTCCATACAAAGCAGAAGAGGATCTTGCAGCTTGGGGGAAACCCTGGCTCAATAGAAACTGAGGCAGAATATTTTTAGTGACTTTACTGAAGCCACAGTTTTCCGTCTCTTCAAACAAATACTTCCACAGTAATAGAACCTGCAGCTGGAGATCCATATCAACTGCTGAAGGTATTGAGCTGTAGAATGTTATTTGCAATAATGATAGTGATCAGAGACAAATCTTTCTCCTTCCGCTTCCAAAGGAAACAATCTTTTCAGAAACACATCAAGAGAAGAGAAAATGGATAGCATAGCCAGAGGCACAGTCCTGCTTTTCTCTAGGTTTTGGGGGCAGAGCCCATAATCTGCTTTGAAATCACACTGCATTCAAAAAGGAAGCCTCACCAGATACCTAACTAATGGTGTAGCTGTCTGATACCCTCCCGGTGCATTGCTGGGGAAAGGCAGTGTGGGTAGAATATCTTTGCAGTTTAGTCATTTCAGAATATGAAAAAGGTCTTTTGAGGCCATAAGGGTGACTGCTGGCTTCCTGAGATTTGCACTGATTAGATCAATCCTGGACTAGGGCCAGAAGGTGAGAGGGTGAGAAAAGATGAAAATTTGAGTTCAGACCTTCACATCTCTGTTTGTCCTGCAACCTCTCCATATCTCAACTGAGCCAAGAGAATCTAGCAGTGCCTATATGAGAAGATCTGGGTTAGCTAAACCTTTTCTGTTTGGAATTTTAAAATATCTAATATACCTTCAAAGTACATTTTGAAATATAAGAGGAGGAGAACCACTATTTCAAGCACAAAACAGTGAAGGTATTCGGTATAATCCATAAATTTTCTCCATTTTTCTCTATTTGCTTTAATGACTGGTAGCAGTCAAAGAAGTCATGTAGGCAGCATATGTGTATGACACAGCTACAGAAAATAAGTTTAAGTTGAAAAATACTTCTCTCTTTTGATACTACAGGATTTCTCTATTAATTGCTTGCCTGTTGTTTCAAAGCAGACAAATACTATCTTAAATCACATGAGGAAACCCTCTGAGTTCAGTCAAATGTCTGATTTAGTCAGCTTCAGCTACCGCTGCCATCACCAACTCACCTATATATATATACCCTTTCTTTCGCAGCTTACGCATTCCGACATTTGCCCGTTGCCTCCTCAGAAGCGCAGGGCTATCGCCTGCTGGTAGGCAAGCCTGGCTTGACCAAGGCCAACATGAACCTAGCCTAACGCACCAAGCCCATCCCTTGTTGTTAGCTTTGATAGTCACTGCTATCATTTGATAGTTCACTTGTAGCCAGTCCAAGTTGGCAGTGTCAGCCCAAGCTGATTGGAGCCGCAGACATTTTTGCTGACTGGAGTCATGCTATCTTTGCCAGTTTGCTGGAATAGACACAGACACTGATTGGGTCATGCTGAAAACATTCCTGTCCTATGAAGCAAGTCTGTTTGTATTTTAGGTTTGCCAGGACTAATGAATTAAAAATCTTGGGCTCGCCACAGTTTGCTTCTTAATAATGCCTGTGACAGAAGGACTTTTTCCTCTGAGAAGCGTGACAGCATCATAATCCCTCATCAGTGGCACGGAGAGGAAGGAAAAGCGGAATTGTGAAGAAAAGCGGAAAAGGGTAATCTTTTGGGACAGCAAAGCCTATGGGAAGTGCAGGTAGCAGCATGTTGCCCTGACAGCTGTCTCAGCTTCTCAGACCTTGTCAGTTTGTTGCTATGCAGCAGGTGCAGCCTTTTCTTTTATTGAAGCTTTACTCCATAAAGGCAACGACAAGCCAAGGCAGTGGCTGGCCCTGGATTATACAAGTGCAGACACTCCGCTAAGTGAGGTAAGGCAACAGGTGTGAAAACTGAACTAAATTGATAGAGCTGTAACAGCACTTAATCTGAGTTATGCTGCTGATTTTTTATGGAGAAACAGCAGCCAGTTCTATAGGCAACTGTTGTGAAGAAGGGAGCTGCTCATTAAATCTCATTAAATTTCAGGTTGCCCACTCACCCTCATCTCTGACTACAGAGATATTGTCCTTTGTGTGTGGAGAAAGCAGGTGGGGAATTGGAGGCAGTCAGTCTGCGTGTTTCCTGTATCATCTCATTTGCACACAGACTGCTTCCATGCCTCTGTTCTCTTTGATTGCTTTTTGTGATGAAGAGATTGAGGATTCCACATAATATGGATTGAAGGGATAAATGCAATATAAAAAAATAGATAGAAGGGTAATTGCTGTATATAAATACAAGATTTATTTTTGTGGATTGGAATAAAATGAAAACATCCTTTTGAGTTGTGATAGAATTCACAGTTGCTTATTGAAGGCTTATTGATTTTTGCCATCTCATAGCAGGTGGTTAAATGAGGTAATTTAAAGACATCACAGAGCCCAGAGAACGTGACTGGGATAAGACAACAGTTTTACTCCTAGCAATATTGTTGTGTCAACTTTAAACACCCAAGCAGAATGCCTCATTTTAATTTATTAGGCTATGATATGAAACGTTAAATACACTCTTATGTGGAGCACCACTTGAGATAGTAAGCAGATGTCAGGGGAATGTGTACCACCAAGCCAGAATGATGAATAGTCTTTTGTCAAGGATGTGCTTATCACTTAAAAACTCTCTTTTTTTTTTCTTTACCTTGTATTGGGAGGTATGGAAGGGAAATATGATAAAGAATTTTTGTTTAGTAGTTTTGCGTTTTTTTAAAAACAATGAGATGTTTCAGATGTTTCTTATATAGTGAGGGTATGGGAGGAAAAAAGACATCGATAATGCTTAGAACATAGAAGTTATTTAGTCTAACACAATGCACTTCAAAATAGAATATTTCAGTTGACTCCAAGGATCTTTTCCTGAGTTCAGGAACATACGATCCAGCAGTCTAGTTAACTTTTTTTTGTCTCTGTGCAGTAGATAACAGTTCAAATTCTGTGTGCCTTGATTATTAGTAATGGGGAATAAAGAACAATCCCTGATATTCTTTATGTATTAGTAGAAATAAACATGGTCAGCTCCAAATAAGATTTATTCAAAGTAATGATTTTAGATTATTTGTTGTTTTTTTAAGAAAAGATTATGCATTTCAAGTAATATTTTCTCATGTACTGCTGCTACAGAATAACTGTGTCACTCTGCTAGATAAATATTAAGACAGATAAAGCAATTAAAAAGAAATGCTGAAAATAACGGGCCAAATGTAAATTTGATACTCTTCCAATGATGCCAGGGAAGTGTTTGATTTACATGTGTATCACCAAGGAACATTATAATCCTGAAATATTGTTCAGTTCTGCTGACTTTCTGAGACTGCCAAATGATTAAGTTTAAATTAGAATGAATTGTTGGGATCTCCGTGCAATACAATAGCTACTTTACTGAAAAACTGCAATACTATTGGCTTAGAAAACTAGGTTTTGTTTTCATCAGCTAAATGCTGTGTTGCCTACTGTTATGTAGTACAACTTTCAGTACATTCATTGTATCTTCCTGAAGAATTTGGTTTCTAACTGACTGAGGAGTTTTTATGGTAATTTAAAAGCTACTCTCAGAACTGTCTACATCGTCCTTATGGATACAATGCACTCTGGAAGGCATAATCTTCACTCCTAAAATAATTTCTTTATGGGCAGATCTTTCATGTGCATGAAGTCCCACTGACTTCATGTTCTCCACACATGGAGCTAATAACAAGATTAATATCTGTGAATTTTAGCAGCTTTGTCCTAGATATGCAAGGAGATTAAGTTTGCATTCAGCTGTTTCATAGATTTTAACCAAAACTGTTCATTCAAAAGGTTAACTATACATAGCAGAGCTCTAAGTACAACTTTTCAGTGTTCAGAGATGCTTTAATTATACCATTGTGTATCAGTATTAGCTGTTTCTTCTGTTGCTCAAGGATTCTTTAGTGCCCTGCTTGAAATGAACTAGTAGTTTTCTCAATGGACAGGGTTTCATCTCAATAAAACTTTGGAATTGGTGGTCTCAGAAGAAAGACTGAGGACTTGAATAAGTCTCAATCCAGGAGTCAAACCCATGCAGACAGACCCCTACACCTGCCCAGAGTTCCACTGAAGAATCACCACCAAGGTTTGGAGACCCACTAACTTTCTCACCATTCAGTGTGTGATTATAAGGCACAGTTGGACTGGGGGAGTATGGGTGGAAGGTAGGAGAATGGGTGCCTCCTCATTGACACCATGTGGAGTGGTGTGCACGTTACCAATCACATGGCAGGCTTGGGGTCATGTTACTCTCAACTCCCCACCCCTTCTTCCTTCTTCACCTTCAGAACCAGGCAGCATTGCCACGAGTCAAGGCTTGCTGAAGGGGCAATGGCGGGGAGCAAGCAGGTGAGGAGAAGGGAAGCTTCCTTTGCCATTGTTCTTTCTAATCTGTAAATAGCAAAAGAAGGGCAGTCTTTGCAGCGAATTTCACTTAAATCCTTTTTAAATGGAAAAGTGAAATGGCGCTCCCTTAACTTTGATTCTAAACGTTGCTTAGCTAGAACGAGAAAGGTGTCTATGAATGCATGAAAAGCATTAAAACTCATTTGTTGAATGGTGTCACATGCTTTGTAATAAATATATTGTTTGTATTATTGCAGCTGGAACAAACAAGTAAAAGCATTGACTCAAGTGGCCACATGATCACCACCGCCAGGGTACCTGCTGATAAGCCAGTAAGAATTGCCTTCAGCCTGGATGACTCCCCAGGTACAGTTTAATTTATGGAGTAAACCACAACAAAACAATTGCTTTTAAATTTTACGTGTTCTTACCACTGTTTACAATAGCAAATGAAGTCCAATGTTATGGGTGGATTTTATTCCTGAGTAATAGCACGTGTTCAGTTTTCCTGTCTGATAACTTTTAGTGTTTCAATTAGCAACATCATTAGACTGAAACCACTAGACCAACGATTTGGATCTTAGCTTTCTCTCAGTGATTTGTGGAATATACTTAGGTCTGTAATTAACTATCAATTTTACCTGCATATGTAGTATGTCTGATTTTAAGGAATTTTAAAACAAGAAAAGTAAAAGGACATTTTGTACTGAGGATGAGGATAGAGCAGGAAGAGACATTCCCTTCAGCAGGAAGGTTGGAAAGTGCTGCATGTGCCCAGCCTGGTGAAAGGTTTCAGGAAACGGATGCCCCACATGGCATGTTCCCTGAGAAGGCAGCATAAATTTCATTGATGTTTATCCTTTCAGCTAGTGCTGATTGAGCATTAATTTCCCTGAACATACCCTGTACATACATGGACTCCTTGAGCTTTGGAACAGACAAATATTAGCTTTCACCTTAAATATTATAAAGGTCTAGAGACCTATTTTCGAACAGTAAAAGTCAGAATGAAATAAAGCAAATCAAAATCTGGGAAGCATCCTCAAAAACATTGACTGTGCTGTTGCCAAAGGTGACTGCCTGGAGCGAGGGTTGAGGTGTGTTTATGACATGAAATGTAAGAGTCCCTGATAACAATAACTGAAACCCACTGCTGAAGAGTGTTTTTTGGGACAGTGTGCATTGCAGGATAATGTATGAGGCCTCTTCCTGAGCTTTGTTGAATAGTCTCAGTGTGAATACAATTTTCTCACTTAAAAATATTTTAGAATATGCATTATCTTTCATAGCTAATTGTTGTGTAATAGTAATTTGCAGCTACAATCCTGAAATAGAATCTCATTCCCTAAGCAAGGGAATGTAAAAACAAACATCTTCATATCTTGGTGCACATAACTTTCACCTCAGATGAGTTAGACAGAGAGATTGGGACAAAAATATAAAGAAGCATTTGTCCTTTTTTGCAAATTAAAGTAATCCGGTAATCACATTTTTATTACAGAAAGTAATAAGGAATCATTCTCATCTATCAAGAAACAGTAATAAGGTAAATTTCTTAAAGGAAATATGGCAAAGATAGGTCTTGAAGAGAGATGCAAAAGAAAGAGAAATGCTCTTACAAATTATGGAAAAAGAATGCTTAGGCGGACACTGAAAACAAGTCGGGGAAAGCTGAGACCATGGGAAAATCAAAGAGGGTAGAGTGGTTTGTGACAAGAGACAGCAGTATGAAATGACAAGCTTGTGAATAGCTTGGAAGAAGAGGACATGAAAGGCAGGAAGCCTTGCTTCCTTAACATTGCATCATATTTTATTTCTTACATTTCTACCCTGCTAATAATTCTAGCCTCTCTCTTAACATTTAGAGGAAGAAACTCAGTTAAAGAAAGGTAATCTTTTTTCTGCTACATTTCATTAAACTTTTCTATACTATCAAGTCCTTTCTTGTATACATACATGTTTTCCTGCAGTATACAATCCAGAATCTCTGTGAGTAATGAGAAAACTAAATAGTAACCAGTAAAGTGAGTGCCATGTTCTTCTCTGCATCACATCCCCTTGGAACCCATCAGGAGGTTTAAACCAGAATGCTGTTTTACCACGTCCCAAGAATTCTACTGTACTCTGTGGTAAGCCTGAACATGGTTATTATAGTTGATATATTGAAAGAAGGCAAAGGAAATAAATTTTCATCAGGTCTGAAAATTTCCAGCAAACCATAGTTGAATCAGGAGAGTATAAATAAGTATTTAACACTTCTTTTTTTTTTTTTAAAGATGAGCTGCAAAAACTTTTAACAGGTAGACCATTAGGCATTCCATATGTGGGTTTCATTTCTTTTCTCCTTATTTTTATTATATTTCTTTAATTTTTTTTTCCTTGACAAGGATATTTGTCTCTAGTTCAAACAGGAGTTAATTTCTGTAAATGTGATAGTAAAACGTCAGGTAAGATTTGTGTGCTACGGTGTATACAAAAAAACTCTTCACCTGGGACAAGCGGTTAGGGGAACTCCGTGACTTAGGCTTTTCCTTAAGTTTTACCTCACTTGAAAGGCACAGTGACAGATTTCACCAAGAAAACTGTATTCTCCTTCCAGAGGCTATACAACTTCTTACTAGGAGGAACTGGCAGCATAACTAGATATAAAAAGGAGAAAAGGAATGTTTCTTCCGGGTGGTGATTATCTCACTGGCTAGGATTGTAACCAAGCACGGGGTGAGGAAGAGCGAAAGGAGAAACTGCAATCAACTCATGAGAAGAGATTACTTTGTGTTAACTGACCTACAAGACCAGAGCTGGATTATCCTGAGTGCACAAGAAATTACTTAATTGTGTTATATTTTTTGTCAGTCAACACCCAATTACTGAAACCCTGGCCAGCTTTGGGCAGTATTTTTAATGTGAAAGTAGGCTAACCAGTTCCTTACAAGTCTCAGGAGCAGCCCATCAGTGGACGCTATATAAGAAGATAGTTTTATTGTGTATCTCTTATTCCTGTATATATAGCTATCTATGTTTGGCTCTTTTACTCAAGTTCACCAAGCTGGCATCAAATATAGGTTTCCCAGGGTGTGTCTGCACATCATATTGCACCAGTTTGACTTCAGGTGTCATTTTAAGTTAATACATTTGAAACATATTATTTCAGCCCATCTTGTATCACTTGGAAAATAATGCAAGCTACACTGAATATGGTGTTCCTAAATTTAAATAATTGTTCCCAAACAGAAAGTTCATTGTAGTTTATCAATGTTGATTCAATTAAACCAATGAAATTCAGTATATCCTGATTTATATCACTAACTCTTCTTTAGTGAACATATTAAGAGACAATGATTATAACATGAAGTTTATTAAATTTAGACAAGTGGATTTGTTTAGTGTAATAGTTCTAAGGGAAGATTTATAGATAAATACATAGGTTAAAGATAAACATTTCTTGATCTCCCTCCTAGAACAAAAGTTTTAATCTAGCTGAAAAGTTCTGCTATGTGGTGATAAATGATTGGTTTTAAAATTAATAGTTTCTTTTGTTTGAAATTAGTCTAACTCTGATAGCGCTCTCCAGAAAAATCATTGATAACAAAGGCAAAACAGAAATCTAGTGAAACTGGCAGTAGAACCGTGTAATATTTTCACAAGCATAGCAAATGACTTATTTTACTGCTCCTTATGCCTTTGTAATCCTAGTGACCATGAAGAAAGTTTTGCTCTTATAGCTGAGCATGCAAGACTGTTTTGCAATGGTTGGTTTTTTAATAGCAGCCTTCAAATCAGTACTATATCCTCATTTTTGTTGTAAGGGCAACAGAGGCTTTCCAGGAGATAAAGTATTTGTTGAAACCCAGTAGGGATTGCTAAAATATATGACTAAAATTTATAAAGCTGGTTTCCTAAAACTACAACCTACAAGTAAATGGCTTGATCTTTGGGAAATTAGACATGAACTCATGTTCATGTGAGATACCCTCAAAGGGACAGTGGCTGTGCATTCATCAGAGGATGCTTTAGGCTTAGGTGAAGTTTCATGGACTGGGAGGGGTGTGCTCTGGTCTCTTCTGTTATGGGCTGTTTCTATTTTGGGGAGGTCCACTACTCTTATTATTGAGCAAGCCTTCATAGCCTATTCCTGGGTCAGGCAGTGACCATTCCCCACTATTTTATGAGTGAGGTAACTGCGAGGTTGTGTAAGGTCACGTCAGGCAGGGCTGTGAATAGAAGCCCAGGAGCTTCACACAGCAGTGCCAAGTTGCAGTCACTTAGCCACACAGCTTTCCAGGATGAATTCGATGAGCCTATGCTTGCCTGTCAGTAACCAGGGCAGGAGCTGCTGGATCTCACTGCCCTCCTCGAGACCAGACCCCAACACACAGTTTGCCTGTATTGTCCCACTGTGGGCTGCAGTGCTTGCAGCTGAGTTTGAGCACTTCTCCTGTCTAAGGGCTGATCCACTTACAGGATAAGAGACTACTTATGTTACCAATTTAATTCTTTAATTTAGGAGGAAGAGATCTGAATACACTTGCCCACTCATGTAGGCGAAAAAAATAGTACCTGATTGTATAATTAAAGACTGGATCATAACTCAGTTACTCAAGGAAGCAGAACTGTGATTGGCATTTCCTAAATTTTGAGGGTTTGATTTAGTAGCCTACAGTGCTTTCAACACATTTAATTTTTTATGTTCTATTTCTGTCTATCTTTGTGAAGATCCCAGAGAAACTGTAATTTGCAAGTTTATACTGCAAGTAAATAAGATGTTCTTAAAGTATTTATTCATTAACTGTTGCTCATAGCCCACAGTCCAGCTAAATGGAGCAGTCATGTAGAAAAAGACTGGGCTGTTACGCTTCATTGTACCAGACAGTTGTGTGAGGCATTTCACTCCCTCATCTACATGATAGACGTCTGGGCTATTGGAATCTCCAGGAGCCTAGAACATGATTAAATAAGTGAAACTTTCCAGAAAGCATGATTCCTTCTCAAATGCACATCATTAGCATACATCAGGGGACTGAATACATTCAGAACGTCACTAGCAAGTAGTAAGCCTTTTGTATCACGACAATCAATACAGTTCAGCCTTCTAAATCAGATGGCTTGTGTGGATCTCTGTCCTACACATTAGAAGCCTATCTCCCATTTGCATTAATTTGTGCTCTCATCAGAGAGACGAAAGCTCATCTGGAAGGTGAAGGCTGAGCAGCTTAGCCTTGATGTCCTTACACAAAAGTGCCCATTACACCGTTTCAGCATGAAGGTGGGTTGGCTGGGCAGCATGCTTAGGGAGCTTGCTCTTTTGTTGTGTTGTTAGTTTTGCTGTAGGGAAAGGTCAGAGAGCTGGCTCTGATGTAGAAGGGTGCTTTGCCTCAGCCCAACTGAATAGAAAGCAAAAGGAGGAAGTGATTTCCATGGAGACTCTCCCTCAGATGCTCCCTGTTATAATGACACTTCTCATCAACAAGCGAAGCAAATACATGAACCTAATGAAACAAACATGAAGGTCACATTATTCCATATACATGAACCAACTCTTTGGTTAAAAAAACATCAGCTGCATGTGCAGAGTTCATCTTGTAATTGAAATTGAGTTCTTTACCTTTAGTGAACTTTTAAATATAAACCTTCAAAATTAATTTGGAGCTCTATGGGAAATCAGGGAGTGCTACTCATTTAGAAATCATGCAACAGATACTTTAACTTAGGTGGCTGTGATGAAGTCCATGATCTGACTCTTTCACGTCACAGGTTAGTGCTGTTCTGCTGCTAGAAGGGCTGTAACATTCACGTGTATGTTTTTCCTCCTGTCTTGTTTTCTTTTGACCAGAATCTTGACTCATTTTCAAGTGCAGTATGTTGCAGTCACTGATTTTTTTATATTTTTACTCTTAAATACAGTATGTTTTCAACAACCAGCTTGAATTAAGAATTGTTTTTCTTTATGAGGGACAGGGGTGGGAGAAGTAAAACAGTGACCACTGGAGTGAGATGCTGTTTGTATCTAGTAAAGAATCAGCCTAGTAATTTTCAGGAGTTTGTAGTACAGAAAAAACACTAACTTTATTATAAAGGGGGTTTTTGATTATACCTGTGATTCTTTGTAGTAATCTAGGCATTCATTAAGTATTGATAATAATTGAGAAGAGGAGAAAAAGAGGTATTTCTGAATTCTGTTGTCTAGTTAAAGGAGAAAGAGAACAAATAGAGACAGATAAGGAGATAGTTATAGGAGTGTTTTGATCTTTGGAATGTTTTATTTGGCATTTCAGACATTTTCACTGTTTCTGATTTTCAGAGTCATAGATTTTTAAGGCTAGACGCCGATGTGATTTTGTCTGATCTCCTGTGTAACACCCAGTATTCAAGCTTGTAAGGGCAATAGTAGTTCTTTCGGAAGAAAATGCAAGAGTTTGTATTTTTCCTTTTGATTTTCTGAAAACATCATCAAAAACGTTTTAGAAGGTGAATGACTGCTGTCATTTACTTTTTCCTTTTCTGAAATATAAACACGTTTAGTTTTTAACAAGTGATTTTTGTTGTTATTGTTGTGGTTGTTACTTTGACAACAGTGAAATACACACTGACCTGATGCAGTAATTCATTTCACTGGAAGCTGTGGTGAGACGTCTTGTTGTTCTTTTTGTGGAAAAAAAGATTGCAGTTAGTTGTAAGAATTTCTGTTAATTTTTGTAAATGAAACTTCAGCTGAAAATTTCAGAGGGACCTTAGAGAATTAGGAACTCAGAGAAATTTAAAGTCACTGATGTCCCCAGCTTTTCTTGATGATGTTCTGCACATCAGATGATGATCTAAACGAGTCTTAAACTGGCATAACTAAAAAAAACCCTAGCAGCTGTTCAATAGATGCTAGGGCAGGCCCATTATAAAATGTACTATGGTATGCCATAATGGTTAGGATACCAATATGTTCTATTTTTAGTACCATTGACTCAGTCACTTGAGCTCAAAAAATAAGCAGGGAACATCTGTTTATTGAAAGGATTTCCTCTAGTAATTTCTCTCTCTATTCCATCCTTTTAAAATTATTTCCAAACTTTTTTTTACTGGTTCTTTTCTGAAGATAGTTCCATTTAATTTCTAATATTCTAACAATGCATTATTTTTCTTATTAATAACTGATGCAGTGAAAAAATACCTGCCAGCTGATATTTCTTTCAAATTATTGAGGCTGCTTTTGCTTTGTTTTTCTTGAGTTAAAATTGTTCAGGTTCACTCATTAAAGCTACTGCACCAAAGATTGTAGTGCTGGAACTGTCAAAACAAATAGCAGCTTAACTGCTATCCATGACTCTGGTCCAATATCTCTGTCAGAATATTTAACAGCTATTCAGCCAAATATTTGTAGAGCAGCTGTACCCCTTGTCAGACTGAGTCCTATTCCACCCTTCCTTTTAGCCTTGCCATATGATTCATCTCTCTTCTTTTAGAATATTAGTCTATTTTTAAATATTGTGCAAGAAATCAACAGCAAATTTAAGGTAAACACTTGCATACCAGCATGATACAAGTCCATGCAATTAAAGCAATTCAAGTATTTTCCAGAATGCACGTTTGGGACATGCTGTGAAAAATGTAGTTGGGGGGCAGGCAGTATGCCTTTTTGTTAATAGTGGCAAGACTCCTACCCATTGAAAACGTAGAACTTCACTTTTTTTTTCCTGAGGAAGTTCAAAAGCTTTTGGTTTTGCCCTCTGTGTCACTGGGTATTTTTTCTTCTCTTGGTATTCCTTCCTAGAGTTGCCCACCTCTAGATATGTTAATTGAAGTAAGGCTTTGACACTATGTTAGCCAGTATGTTTATTCTTCATAGGATAAACTGGCTTATTTTACTTAATCTCCCTAACCTACCTTGAGGGCAGGATAAAGAGACAACAAATATTTGAAAAATAATTTAATTCCTCGTACATGCTCTTTAAAAATATTCAGAATCCTGCATTATACCTGGTCATTTTAACCTTACTGGGGCTTTGTTGTGGTCCACAAGTCTGCCAGCATAGAGCAGTTTGCAGGGTCTGACCTATGGTAGCAATTTTCTTCTATGAGAACCATCCTTGCTTAATTTTGACACATTACAAATAACTGGCTCTGTAAGATAGCTAATAGTAACCTTCTCTTCACCTCCCGTAACCTGTAGTAAGATACATAAACAGTCGTCACAATCCAATGCAAAACTGGTAGTGTGAAAGTCACTGAGAAAGAAATATTGCAGTGGCTAGCTGTGACACTACCAAGTATGATTCATATTTCTGATCTCAGTCCAGCTACTAGTGGGCAGGTGTCCACACCACAGCGCTGACGTAACTGGCACAGTCTGTCCCACCTTTGCTGGAAGCGTGTAACTAAAAATAAATAAATAAATAAATAAAAGGCCGTTTGACATGTTGTCATGAATGAACTAACTCTAGCCCACAAGGATTGTTATCTATAGGTTAGAGTTACGACGTTACTTTGCAATATGGAGAAATCTGTGGTGCTTCCCCATTTTAATCACATCTGTGTAGGTAACAGTCTTCTATCTAGTTCCAGGCCTGCCAGACTAATTTGTATGCTCTTGTGGTTGCCTTTGTGTGTTAAGAGAAAAGGTTTGTATTATTGTTGGGTTAGACCTGAAAAGTCATTGTATCAAGATGAGGAAGGTATCTTTCCCTTCATTCAAGTAATGAAGTCTTTGCTGGTAAGTATGCTGTCTTTGGAAGGTTCTTTACTTTGCAGCGTAATGGAGAGGTCAGGAAGAAAGATTGTTTGGATTTATTGTTTTTATTAAATTATCACATGTTTTGCTGCCTAACTGGCTTTGTTTTGTTTCTTAATTACTGTGACACAAAACAATCTTTCTGTCTTTCCAACGCCTAAATATTTCCTTATTGCCAACTCCCTGGTATTTTCAAGAAATCTATTAAGGTATCTGAAATGTAGAAAGATAAGCAGATGTGGAGGTATTTGTAGGATCTCGATATTATTGTGAATATATGCAATGTAGGACTACATTAAACAGATCACTTGAAATGCCCTGTTTGGGAAACATTGACTTTTCACATCATTTTTACCTTTTAGATGATGCTTCCTCTGAAAATTCCTTCGCTTTGGCATTTCCAGAACTAGATCAGCAGCTGCAGGTAAACTTTTTTTTTAACTACAGTTCTACTTCACATTCACTAGATTTGTTATGATAAAAAACTTTGGTTGTTAGAGTAAGGTGAAAGGTTTCAGTGGTGCTTTTCTAGTCTATTAATGTTTAATAAGACTATATCTTTCCATTGAAGAAAATGCTGTCTTTTCAAGATCTGAAGAAAAATTGATTTGACATTTTAATCCAATTGCAGGAAAATTACTATTTTAACGCTCACCTGCTTTTTAGTTTTTGTTGTTTTTTTTTTTCTACAATTCCTGTGCAAAACACAGCACATACCACTGCATTGCAATGAAGAGAATTTTCTGGGTTTGATAGGAGACTGAATGAGCCATTATTTTATTCTCATGCCTACAGGCTGTGTTAAGATCAGTATGATCAGCTTTCTCTGAAGCATTCCAAGAGAACGTGAAGGTATACTTTGTAGTGCCACCTTATCTTTAGTCTTGGGAAACTAAAGCCAGCCATCAGGACGGATGAGAACTTCCTCAAACGTACTCTACTTTGTGCAGTGTAGATAGTGACCCTACTGGTTGCCCTAGCAGACAGCATGGGATAAAATTGGTGAATCCTTTTGTGACCAGTTTGATTTGTCAACATAGCATGATGAAGCCTTGATATACAGGACAATCATACGGCAGTTGACACTAACTCCATTGTTCACCAGGCACAGAGCCAGTTCTGATTCCAGGGTTTATTTCCCTTTCCTCTGTGGCAGTTCTGGAGTATTTGTTGGCTTTTGTAAACTACTTCAGATCATCTGTTTCCCAGGAGCGTTTAGACTTCCTCTGATATTTCAATATGAAGGCAGTTGTTTCCTGAGTGTAAATTGAGAAAGGCATTAGCAGACTGTGTTGCCCAATGATGTCATCCTTCCTGTCCCCATCAACTAGTGAGACAACTAAGGCTGCTGACTTAAAGGACTGACTCTTCTCTCCTGCTTCTCTCATCAAAAGGATGACTGAGGAAGGAATGGAAGATGACAGAGACTCTTCTTGCTACCTCTCTCTAATCCCGAGAACAGGGCCAAGTTCCTTAGGCATAACTAAGAAAAATTAAAGGAATGAATAGCAATTTAAGATACGGGCTGAAATGAGCAGGGTAATATGTTGGCCTCTTTATTCCACTGATCTCCCAGTGCAGCAAAGACAATTGATGGTTTTTTCCTGCTCAGAAGAATTCAAATTGAGAAAAGCAATATTGTTTTGCACTGAACTGAAAGTAAAGAACCTGCATTCTGTTTCCAACTCTGTCAGCGACACACTGGGTGATTCTGGGGGAGTTGCATCCCTCTGCTCACCTCTGAAATAAGGTTAATAATTTTTACCTTTTTTTATTTGAAGAGCATTGAGATCAATGGGTGAAGACTGCTCTAAGAGAGCAAAGGATGATTTTCATTGCTGCTGTTGGTATATAAAATCAAAATTACTAGTGTTAGCTGTAAGTACTTTGCAGGCAAAATGATTATTTATTTTTAACATTTTTTTTGTTAGGACCCATTTCTCGGTCATACAATGTACTCTAAATGTGTAGTTTCCTCATAGATTGGAATTGCTCCCCTGAAAGCATTCAGTTCTACTGGACAAATAATAGCCAATAAAAGTTTTTTAAGTGCACACTTGAACAATTTCATTAAATATACTCTCTTGGTGTGTTAAGTACCTGACACTTTTTTTCAAGAGAATCTTCCTTTACTCTCATCATCTCAATATGATAACAAATTCAAAGAAACAGTCAAAGGCTTTTATTCAGATAATGTTCTTTTTATTAACCTTCAGAAACTTTTTTTTTGTAATATTGATGTAGTTGAAAGGATAGCTTTCGAGGACTACCTGGCTGACTCAGCTACTCAAAAGTATAAATTTAGTCTTAATGCTTCATCCTTTAGTGAAGAAAACTTAAATTTCCTTGTTCTCGTCAATCTGGATCACAGCTTAAAGTTATAACTATTTATTGTAATTACATTATGTTTTTATTGTTTTAAAATTTCCCACAAGCAATAACTGTAACAAAGTTATAATTCATCTAGTTTACATATTCTTAATAATTATTTTTTAAATTGCTATAATAAAAAAACTGCTATGGATGTGTCAGCACTGTGTGGTTGTAATTTATTTTAAGGTAACCAGCTTTGAAACAAGTAGCTCCTGTATTACAGAAGCAAACTACAACAGCACAGGCTTCACAAAGACCTACAGAAGTACTGAATGGTGGTGTCCCTTGTCATTCCATCCATGCTTTTCTCTAACCTAAAGTTAGCTAGCATAAAGCAGCACACGTGAAGTGTCATGTAAATGAACACTTTAATCTACTGTGGCATAGCAGCCTGAAATGCTTGAATTTGTAAGAATGCTGGTACATATTTTCATAATAAAAATATTACACCTAGAGCCACAAGATTTTCATCACCATGCCATAAATACAGTCAAAAGCATTCATGTTTTATTTAAAGAAGTGAACTATAAATGCAGAGCAGGTTGCTATAATGATAATAACTGTTAAAAAAAAGGAGGGAATAATTTTCCAGGTTTCAAAGATTAAAAAAAAAAGAAACTTTTGAAACCTGTTATAAAAAGAAAAAAGAAAAAATGAAATTAGACGAACTTCAGGTTGGATTTTGAAAGCTATGCAAGTCCACTGAGACACTTGGAAAATCAGAGCCTTAGAATTTTATGCATGCAGGCAGCAGGCCACAGCCTGAGTACCAAGCAATTTACACCTCTGTTTTAGGCTTCAAGCCCTCGTCCTTCTATGTTAGGCTCTGGCAGACAACTTGGCTGTTTGAGCCGAATTACCTAGCGTTCCCACTTTTCCTACCACGATCCTACCATACCTGCTCCCTGGGCACTGGTATCCGATGGCAGGGCAAAGTTCAGCACAGCCTGCCCCTGGCAGAGTAATAAACCCTGCTGTCCAACACCAGCTCCAACATCACAGAGGTACAGATAGGACTGCCTGGAGAAAAGGTATTTCTAGGAGACTACTTGCAAATAATTAATTCTCTATGAGTACTCTCAGTAGGGGACAATCTTAGTTGAAAGTTCCAGCTTCTTTCTGAAGAATAAAAATGACCAGTCTAGAGTCCTGGTCTACTACCTCAGTTCAGACCAAAAAAGTTGTCTTTTCCAGTTACCTTTTTGAATGTTACATTTTTCTACTACTCTGAGAGGAAGAAATTCCAAGAAGTAATTTGTAAGAGAATAGAATTAGTTCTCAAACTCAAAGGTTTTGCTTTTTTTATTTTAATAAATGTAAAAAAAGTGTATGGTCAACAAGATATAAAAGCCCTACGTATGAGAACAGAGCAGTTTAAACTGTATGCAGGAAAAGCCTAGTCTCTTTTGCAGCTTTATTATTAAGAAAACTACGAAGAAGTTCTTGATATGCTACCAGTGAGACAACGCTCATATTAATAAACTTCTTGCTTTCAATTCCTTTTGCTCGCAGTACTGGAAATTACTTGCTTCCCACCAACGAGCAATACTTTGAATGAGGTCAAAGCACTTGCTTATTTGGTCTTCAGTGTCATTTCCCCCCGCCCTTGTGTGAGCAGTGTGGTGGGCAGAGCAGCAAGGGTAGGCTGGCTGCACTTGTCAGTTTGTTATTGGGAAACGCTAACCTTCGCCTTGTGTAAAAGTTGGACGGGGCCTTGGAAGGCGCTTCCTTGATTAGCTGCATAGTGGGTGGTGGCCCCTCTGACAGACATTTACTACGAGTTATCTGCTATATTTAGGCAGCTACATCAGCATCCAAGGCCTTGTTGTTTAGGTCACCGAATATAGAGGAAGGTATCTAGTGTTAAGTATCCGCATTACTATGCCCTGTGTGCTGTCTGTCCCGTTCCAGCATTTCCTGTGGCTTGCTCAGTTCATCTTCCTCTTCTCTGTCAAAGTATTTGTTCCAGCTGGAGTTTGATCCTGAACAGGGAAGAATTCAAGTCGCATATGGATGCACAGGGTGTTCTGTAATTCATCATTTCTCATGAAATCATGAACTGGAGAGGGGTATTTGTCATATTTTGTATTACAAATCTGTTGAGATCAATGGAGTTAGATGACCGTAGAATTGCTGCAACAGAGAAAAAGCCCCAATCATTTATAATATCAGTTTGTTAACTCAAAGGTTAGTTTTTCATGCTTTGAGGGGAAATGTCTATACAAACAAAGCAATGAAAAAATCATGAAAGGGACGGCTTGTGTGCGATACAAGCATTTAGCAGAAACCTTGTTTACTTTAGAACTTTAATAATGGAACTGTTGCTTCTACTGACTGCCAAGACTCTTGTTAGACACCTTTAAATTATTTTAGAAAGTTTAGAAGTATACTGTGTTTTTAAAGGGTGTGCTGTATTTTTTTAATATGTGTTGAATTCCATGAGAATTCTTGGAGTACCATGATATTTGATTGCCTATGAACTTGAGAAGTCTCCTGTAATGCTGCTGTGGTAACTATGGTCTTACATTAGATTATGTAAGACATGCACATTCATAAAGTTAGAGCATCGTACTAAGTTTAGAAAAGAATGGAAAAACTCTCAGGAAAGGAGAGTAAAATTCTCAGTTGCCCCCATACAGTTGACTTGAATTGTTTGGAGGAAAGATACTTTGATAGTAAAACTAAACTAGACTAGATATATCCTACACTAGAAGACTGAAACTGGTTGAAGAGTTTCAGTTGCACCACCAAAAGTAGTTTTGCTTGGAGTAATGTTGCTTCTTCCATCATGGAAGAGTACACAAAGCCATACAATGAACGTGGGCCACGTGTAAAATATTCACGCTTAACTTTCTGGGTTTCAAGAATAGTCTGGCTGAAAATTACCAGATTTTAAAAAAGTGAGAGACCACTCTTTAATTAGACCAGTGCTGAATTCTGCCTTCTAAATAAGTCCACATGTTCAGCTGGCAAAACCACGGGATACAATTTTTTCTTCTAACTTCAATATTTTCAGAAGAAAGGTTTGATTTTTTTTTTCAGAGAAGAACCAAAAAGTAAATGCAAACAAAAATTTAATTGAAAAATAAACTGGTTTAAAGTTTTTGAATACTTGGGTGACACTATCAAGTACACAAACTTTGTGGATAAGGAATACTGATATCCATATAGCAAGGCAAAACACACTTTGTCAAGAGAGTAAAGCAAAATAATTACTGCAAACTGTCCTTCAGTCTCCCCGAGCGAAGATTTTAATTAGAACAGTTCCTTCAACCTGTTTTAAAACCCAGGCAGAACCACTCAGGCTTTTGCTATTTCCTCATGAAGTAGCTTTGCATACCATCTTCCAACATTTTTCATATCTAGATTCCAAACAAAAATTTAAATAAAGAGTGCATGTGTCTTGTAAAGATGTACATACACATGTGCAGTTACAGAATAACCTGTAACAGGATCTCTTAATGTCTACTTGCTGGATTCTGTAGAAAGTTTGTCAACATCACAGTGAGCTTTACAACAAAATACATGGAAAAATCAGGCCTTGTTGGAAACTGGGCATAGTAGGATAGACCACTGGCTTCAGTGAAAGCTGTAGCTTTTGTATTAGCTTTGTGGACAAAATCAAAGACGCTGTTTGCGAGCACAGGAAAATGAGGGTGGATGACACTGAAGCCCGAAATAAGCAGGATTAAAAGTAGCAACTGTTGCCATTAAATATAACTTTCTTTGGCAGGGGTGTTTTTTGCTTATGTAGCAGGTATGCTTTTATATATATTAATTTATGGATGGGCAAGATACTTCAGGAAGTAAGGAGCGCTGGATGTCCTAAGGAGAAATTAAAGTATAGTTGTCAGCTTCTGAGTGAAAAAATATATACTGCAAAATGAACTTCATTAAGGCCTTTATAATTTGTTGCATGGGGAAACTAATAAAATTACCAAGAAAATAGCAGAGAGACTTAATGTATAAAAGTTCTTTCTACTGGGAATTCCAGGTTTTTTTCTCTGCTACAGGAATGCAGACAATACCCTACAGGTTAGCATCTGCAACACTTCTGTGGCCTGGCCACAGGCATTCGAAAAAGCCATTCCAAGTGGAATGAGGAGCAGAGAAAGACTGTTTGGATAAGCTAGGGAAAATTGAAGTTTCATCTAAGGTGGATTAGAAGAATGTAACTTTACCAAGACATAGGTCTTGGAAAATGTATGAAAGCCTTGTGAAAGTAAATCTCAGGCGTAAAAGAGCTAGGACAAAGAACCACTGTTTGAATGAAGGAGAGCGCTGGCACAATAAAAGACTATACAAAGCTGTCCTCAACAAATCCAAACTGGAAATGACAAAACCGTGTCTAATCCTTGGTGAGGCTCAGGGGCAGTCTTACAACTGAGGCAAGGGACTTGAGGCTTTCTAAGACAGAACTGGCCAAGCCTGTAAAATGTAGGATTTGGTTCTGATAACAGGGGACTGGACTCACTGATTTTCCAGGTTCCTCCTGTTCCCATTTAGATGAGTATGGGCTAGTCCAGTAACTGTTACTATTGTGTTATTTTTTTCTTTTCTATGGAAATATGTTAATCCTGTAACTGTCTGCTGGCTGGTTGGAATTACCTCTTTGGAACAAGCAAATTTTGCCTCTGTATCTGCATTTGTTTTTCAGAAGTTTGCCCTGACATCTGTTGAAAACACTTCTCTTGATGGGAACAGATGTATGATCATTAATTCTTTGCACTTTTGTTTATGTCAAAGAAGCAGGCTGTTAGACATGGGAAAAATAATTTCTCTGTGCTTTTGTGTTGTCTTGCATTTTCTGGTGGGCAGTAGAGAACTGACCAGACTTGTATCTCTCATTTTTTTCTTGTGATTGCAGTAGAGGTGTTTGTTAAATAATGAATGCCTAAGCCTGTTTCATGTCCTAATGGCCAGAAATTACTCATGGACACCGTAGGTACTATCTCCAAAACCTTTCTTAGAAATTTCAGAATTACAAAAGAGCAAACCTAATTGTCCAATCATCTAGTCATTTAAAAACAATTAAATTTACATTTTAAACTTAAAATACACTCAACATTTTAAAATGTTCTTGATATAGCGCTTAATAGCATCACACAAGATGGAAAAGAATTGTATGAACTGAATATTAGTAAACTGATTGCATCTTTCGTTGTCAGTTTATTTTGAGTGATAAAATATCAATGTAAAAAAATGACACTAAACAATGATAGGAAGGGGCTTGAAAATCAGCAACTGGTTCTAAGTAGGAATTAGATACTAAGTCTCAGCATGACAAGATAATTTTTAGCTCACTATATATATCTTTTGAGTGGGAAGCTGGAATATAGAAACTGAATGCTGCTTTAAATTTTAAGCTGGTTTAAACCAGCTAGACTTGTGGAAACTAAATTGGAAGCACAAGCAAGGTTTGTTTGTTTTTTTTTCTTTTGAAGTATCCATGTTTGGGGACTTTCCCCCTGGATGCTGTTCAAAATTGTTTTATTGTGACACATTTGGTTTTTGCTGATGTCTGGTAGATACCAGAGATGCTGCTTTGGCTCACCCTTGCATTCTTGGACTAGAGCACTGAAAGTTCTATATTCTGTCTTGTTAAATTTATACTTATTATTTGGGTGGCTATATGAATGGTTCTATTGCTCATCCACATTGAAATGCGATTAAAAGCATTTTCCTGGGTACCAGATTCATGAACTAATGGATTGCCCTTTCCCTGGGGTCCCAAATTCTTTGAGCACAGAGAGAAGAAAACAATGTGCTATGAAATAATTCTGTCACAGCGTTCTTTATATTTAGAACATGGAAAATGAGTGTCTGATTTATAATTTCAGTGAGGAACCATATACCATCTACAAATATTTGTAAGGTCCATACGTTAGCTACGTCTCTACGTTGGGTACATCTGAAGCCAACTTATCCTGCCTCCTGGATAAAAATATTTTAAATTATTGTCTCTGAATACGTTTAGTTAAATTTAAATTTCAAGTTTAGCTAAAATAATCATTTGCAAGATCTTAAATAGGAAAAGTCTGAAGACTTGTGCTTTTCTTTTCCTAATTATGTCATTGAAGGAATATTATACTAGAGGAGTCAAAGTAGGACAACAATAAATAAAAAATAATCTGCTTATATTATGACATGCAATTGGGTGTTCTTTAACTGGACAGTGAATGAACTATTTTAAGTGCTTCCTTTTGCTTCAAACAGGTGGCTCAAGCATGCTATTTGGAGCTCATTTACAGTCAATTGATTCATGGCTAATAACTTAAAAATACCACACTTCCTGAAAGTATTATAGCCAAAATGCGACCATCAGGCCTGAAGCCTGAATGAAGTTTCATTCATTAAAAAAAAGCACTGACATTTAACCAAAATGTATTTTCAAGGTGTTGGCTGAAATTCATGAGTTGTCTCAGGACAACGTGAGTGCCTTCCGTGTGTATTGGAAAAAAATTACAATCCTACTGCAATAACGTCAGTACTTAGATTAGGAGGTACAGTGCTTTTGCCTTCACTATGATTTTTTATTTGATTTTTGTTGTTTGGGGGTTTTTTTTGTTGCTGTCATCTTTATACTTCAAATCATCTCACCTGCACCTCTAAAGGAAATTTTAAAAACTTTGCAAATGTAGCTATCTTAATTCTTATAACGCTTCTGCTAATTAAGAATATCCCCTCCTTCTACGGGAAATAGAAATACAGAGAAACTGAGTATGAACTTGAGCAAACTACTTACAGCTTGAAGTATTGTTGAGATAGAATCTAACATGAAATTCTGGCTGCAGTTGGCAGTAGAACTTCCACTGAGTCCAGCAGAATCAACCCAAGTGTCACAGTTTGTGGTCCTGTCCCACTTAGTAATGAGCTGAAAGAAACATTACATCTGTGAAAAAAAGGGATGTTTAGTCAATAGGTTTCCATATCTTTTCTTCTTCTCTTGCACAACTGGAGAATGAGAGCTTGTTTGCACTCGAATTATCCTTATGCTCAGTGTTGTAGTTTCTGCAGTAAAAACACTGATATTTTTGGGTCTGACCAATGCATCAACTTGAACATTCTTATATCACTGTAACTGAAAAAGAGGGAGGAAAGGGAGAAATCTTTCTTTGGACAATATTAAGAGATATTTCACAAAGTTGACAAGGAAAGGTCTGAAAATCCTTACAATGTTTGAAGGTTTGTGCATATTCTTATGCAGATAAGTGGTTTTTTCCTCTCCATGAAAGGCCATCACTAGGAACATTTGGCCGTATTATGCAATTACGGTGAAAAAAGAAGTCTTTAAGTATTCTCACAGGAATTAATATAAATATTTTATCCTTCAAACTACATGTTTTTTCCTAATTCCAAAGCAGTAAATATATTTTTCTTCTTCTTCTCTTCTCAAAGCCACTGCCTCCTTGCCATGACTCTATGGAATCTATGCAGGTGTACAAACAGCACTGCAAAATAGCAGAAGAGTACCATGAAGTCAAGAAAGAAATTGCTCTGCTGGAAGAAAGAAAGTGAGTAACTTCCCCAAAGCATTTGCTGTTCTATATGCTCTTTGTAAAATCTTGTTTTAAATATGACATTTGATGATGTGGCACAACAGATAGGCCAGACAGGTCCATACAACCAACTGAGACCGCTAAGGAGACGGAGTAGTCATAGCTCTAGCCCCTCAGTTACACAGATGTCCCTCAAAACCTTCATAGACGGCATTGAGGTCACATAACCACCTAGCTCAGCTAGAGCACGTCCCCTTTTCACATTTAGGGATATTTTTTTCAGTTTACCTTTACATGTTTTAATAAAGAGCATAATGTATCCTCAGCTTGGTTTAGAGTATGTAACAATACGAGTAAATATTTTCCTGTGAGTTGCATTGTCTTTATGAACATTGAAATTTTAGGTATTCATATTCAAAGTGCATAAGCTGGATACTCTTTTTTCTTGTCTATGGCATATACTGATACCCCTATATCTTTGCATGACTATTGAATGCCAAAGTGCACTCTGTGGCTCTTGTTACCTTTCCACAAGAAATCTGAAAAAGAAATTCAGAAAGCAAAGAAAAGCAGCTAAAGGTTTTAACAGACAACCAAGCCCAAGAAATAACAGTCACTGCTAAGTAAACTTTCTCTTTCAAATACTTTTTTATTTTTACATTCACCCTGAAGGTGACTTCAAGCAGTGTTGCCTTCCTTGGGGAGAGTTACCTCAGTGTGAACTCTGAGACTTCCTGCAAAAATGATAACTACACCATTATTCTTCCAGATGCTGCTTGAACAGAAACATTTGTAATACAGCAGCAGGGGTCGAAAGAGCTCTGTTGCACAGTGGGATCTGAGTAGAAGGTGGACCACTGTATTGGTTTCATAGCAGTCTGCAGAGCTGACCCTGCGGTTCAGCCACATTTGCGTCCATGGGAGCCTTCAGCTGCAGAAGCAAGCTGAGGGAAGGGAAATTGGTCAAATCCTGGAGACTTATAAGTAAGACAGCCAAAGATCTTCTTATACCCAGATTATGCAGGGTAAGAAAGTGAGATTTATCCTTATCAGAGTTGATGGCTACAGGTACAATATAGTTAACTGCTGCCTAAAGCGTCAGAACCACGACTCCCACTGTATGATCGGTATGACACTAAGTTGCTGACAGGTTGGCACAAAAGTCAAAAAAGAAGAAAAAATAACAAGAGATTAACACTATCTTGTCCCAGTCTTTGCATTTGATTAATCATTAATTAAACTTGGCCAATCAAAATGAATTTTCTTTTTTATAAAAAGATGTATTGAAGATAATGAATTCAAATAATTTTGCAATGATTTGTCAAATTTGATTGTCTAATATAAGGTGCTTATGTGTATTTAACAACCAAGTGAATTCAATGGAAATCATTTATGTTTGTCTTCTCTGAAAATTCAAACTGAATATAAAATATTAAGTGGTTATTTAAGTGCTGAACCTTGACACATAAAATCAAAAGGTAGCCCTAGATCATTTGGGTTTTAGAGTCTACTATTATAAATGTATCATTATTACTGATAAATCCCTGCATGTTACGCACATTTATGAAATAAGCTTGGAGCCCTTGAAAACTAGACTTACATGTATAATTCTGCATTTACTAGAATGAAAAAAAAGGCATCTGAATGCATTTTTGCCTTATCTGTGAAACGTGTGGCACTAGCTAAATTAGAAATATTTTGCTTCTTGGGCATGGCATTTGCTTCTTTGCACATATCATGCACAAAATTGTTTACCTGAGCTCAAAACTGTCCTAATCCGCCTCTAAGCCCAGAAGTCACCCTCTCAGCAGTGGTTATCCTCAGTGAATTAAGAGGATTCATGCTGGCATTTTCATTCATTCCACCAATGGATGTCAACAGTGGAAGTATGTGAGGAAGCTTCTATCACTGCCACCTTTGCTGAGCCTGTTCTGTGGATAGAAGATTTCACGCCCCAGTAAACACGTTAAAACAAGAGTGGCGGAATAAGGCAGCAAATGGAATTATATTGTTGTGATTCTTATGTGCCTTCTAATTACCTATTTGTGGCCTAGATATTCACTTGCTGTGTAGCTGTGAAATGCCTAAATATGACAAATATCAGTGCAGCACCTTTCACCACCTTTCAGATCTCTTAATCTGAAGAAGGACTAGGATTGAAGATGCTTAGTTTCCTATAGGTTAGTGTACTGTGGCTATTTGATTTTGAGATTTTAAAAGCTGCAAGTGCTAACTGAAGCTTTTTTCTTCCAGATGGGAACTATTTACAACCCCTCCCTCCAGGTAGATTCTCCACTTTGTAGTATTTTGGAGGAGGTCTCACAAATAACTGCTTTTTCCATTTGAGGTGTCTTTCCTTTCTGTGGCAGTTTGTTTTTCTAAACCCTTCCAGAAACTAACTGGCACCTCTCGACTGCATGAAATTTAGTTGAAACTAGAAGGTGGAGTATAAAGTTATTAGGACACACATAGGTTTACACACACGTAAACATACACAACCTGAACACACAAATCTTAGGGTTTTTTAAAACTGTATAGAAAGGGAGTGTAAATGTGGAGGTGAAGGAATAAGCAAGAAGTAAGAGAATTTTGGTCTAGTTATCACTGATTTGTATCTAAAAATGTTCTCAACAGTTATAGTTTTAAAGTTAAAAGAAGTCTATGGGGTAGCACGTGCTGAATGAAGAGTGAATTAAAATGGCTGGGGTGGCATGTATCTACAGTATTCCATTCTCAGAAGGGAAGGATGCTTTGACTTTTCTAAAAAGTCTGATGAGATGCACAGCTTTGAGCCTCAAAGGCAGTTATAATTGAATTGAAAAGATAGATCTGTTTGCAGCTTTCTGAAATTTGCCCCTCTTGCAAGTGTCTGTCTTCTGCATTAGAATTTGAAAGTATGGAATTAAACATTCGCAGTTGCCTAATACACCTGCTATCTATTGTCTTTTAAATATTATTTTGATAAAATGGAAAATGATTTTGATCCCTTGTAATAGGAGCAAATTATTTGTGCAGTATTCTTCAGCATATGTTTTTACAAAAGGCAACCAGAAGTGCTATTGGATGGAGTCCCTGCCAGTGCTCTGAACCTCATCTCCACAGATCAACTCACCTGTGGAATTCAAATATCAAGTCCCACCTGGCAGTGTCTGCATCTGCGGTGCCTCGTGCTAGTGCACAGAGAGTCCTGAAGGCAATGATTGCCAGGAAAAGAGCAGAAAATGGTTTGAGATTTTTTTTTGATTTGCTGGCTAGAAATCATGATAAATTAAACTGACATAAATGCCTGTACAGGTATTGGAGCTTTTTAGTAAAACAAAAAATAGAATAGTATTAATTCTGCTTTAAATGAATTTTGTTCCGACCTCCAAAATTTAATTTCACCTTTTATATATGGAATAATATGTGCAGGTATCTTTCTAAAGGAGGCATCTTTAAAAAACAGAAAGTTGAGTGACATTGTTTTAAAATAGTCGAAAACATTGACTGTCTTGCAGCTTTTCAATTTTTAATTCTGCTTAGCTGGATCTCCCACTGTAGTGAGAGGATTAAATGTGGCCAAAGTATAGAAAGGGAGTGGTGTGAAATGACAAGGGCTGCTTTTCATCAGGGCAAGAACAGAGCTTATTTGCCTCTTTTTCTTGTACACAACATATGCTTGCTTGATGGGAAACAAATGTACTAGGCTGGAAGTGGGAGAGAAGACAACTATTTCGCAGGAAAATGGGAAATGTGAGAGAAAGCAAGTTTACAGGTTCAAAAAAAGGAAAAACCAAGGACAAAGCAAATAAGAAGAGGGAAAGAAGCTACTCAAGAAAAAACTACCAAAAGGAAGAAAAAATTTGAAAGAATGTAAAAGAACACGAGGTCTCAAACTCTTCCCATTTATGCCAGCGATATGTAGTATGAAGGACAAAATCACTCCGGAATGGGAACCATGATCAAAAAGAAAGAAAAGGGTGTGGAAGTGAGAACACACCACATTTAGGTCACAGAATGTAATTTAATTTATGTTCCAGAAACACACATGTATTTCCATAACAGATGTTTTTGGATATCTAAGTTTGGGTGAAAGGGATGGGATGGCTGGTTATTTTGAGCACTTGTTATATTGCTATTACTAGATAATGACCCTGGATTATGTAGTTAAATATTAGAGTTGCCATGGTTGCTAGCTGTATCTTATATTCTTAGCACTGGCTAGTTTTCTCCTTTTCCTCCCCCAGACAATTCTAATATAACTCTCCAGAAAATATCATTTGATCTCCACCTGGTTTAGGTTCACTCCTTTTCTTTCCATAGAACTGTTCTAAGGTCTCAAGTCCAAATGGTTTCTCCAAGCACATGATTTTCTGGAGTGTCTTTGCCAACACTGTTGGGACAAGTAGTCTTCATGCTTCCAGATAGTGCAGAAGATGATTTGTGTGAAACATAAAGGCAACCTTTTATTTTAGTAATTTTCCCATTCTAGACCTGATATTTCATCATCTCACATGTATCCAGAATTGATGTTACTTGCCAAATAGTGGAAATTACAGCTTTTCTAATACAGAGAGAAACTTCAACTTAATGTATTGCAGTGATGAATACTCACAGACATTTTATGTTCTGGCACCCAGGAAATATTTTTATGTACATTAGAAGAGGCTGTCTCATTGCTTTAAAAATTAATTATCATACTTTGAACACGCAAGGGCAGTCTTCTTAGGCAGCATACCCTACAGGCTCTCAGGATTCCTCCTGATCTGGCAGCCATGTCAAACATGGGAAGAGTAAATGACCTTACAGTCACCAGAAAGACACAGGCACATTAGCTGGGAAGAAACATGTAGTACCACAGATGCATGACCCTGAGTACATTGTTTACAACGGAGGAAACATAAATTTGCCTCTTTGCACTGTATAAGCTGTTTTCCTTGAGTCCAGCCCATCTCCAAATACACTTATTTCCAGATATATCTGTCTATCTGCTTTGTCTGTTACTTTTCTTGCTAGTTATTCATGGTGAATATTGCCATAAAAGAACTGTACTCTGCATGGTGATCATTAAGGCCAAGACAAGAGAAAGAATTTCTGTAAGACCATGTTGGATTTTTATCCTGTCTCTAGTATGGCTTGTGGTTTATTGGCTTATGATGAAAATCACACTGTTCTTCCTATCCCAACCCTTTCCCCAAAAAAGAACAATTAAAGTGTACATTACAGATTATCTCAAAGCTTCAAGTACCTCAACACCATTTTAGAAAATACCTTATCAATGTTGTTAATATTTAAACTAAGCGTAACGATTATCAGAAAACACAGATTACATAGTGCTAGATCTATTTATTAAGCATCCATAACAATGGGTGGATGGTGCAAGAGCTTAGTATGGTGTTCTTTAACCTCTGGAAGCTAAGTTCAAATGCTGGATTAGATCAGAAGCAAATGTTAGTTACTGTCCTCATCCTTTTGTGAGCTTCGTAAACCACACCATTCATAACATTTAGCAATTCCCTGGTACTCTAATTTTAGATCTCTGTGGCAGGCTGGCAGTATTTGCCTGAAACATCACCCTGCCCCGTAAACAGGTGTTGATCCTGATGGGAAGGGAATAAGTAGGTTCTGCTGACTCAGAAGTGGGAAATTTTACTACCTCGGTGCAAGGAAACTGCTTAGTGCGAGGGAGGTCCTAAAGTGTGGACTACAACAATGAGTGTATTTTGATCTTAATGCATTTATATTTTGTTTAATAGCAAAGCTAAATCCCAGGGGAAAAAAAGTGGTCAGTGCTGCTTGAGTATTTCTGGAAAGCAGCATGAAAACCATGGCTGCATGTAGCCTCATCTTATCAAATCAGGACTGACATTCGTTAATAGAGCTGTCTGAGTTTACGCACTGTCTGTCTGTGCCACTCCTGGCTGAAGTCCAAATAGAGTAGTTAGTACCTTTCTTTTGCACGTACTAGAAGTCTCTATGAAAAATGTTTACCTCCTTCTAAGATGCTGATTACTTATTAGTGTGTTGACTGCATCTCCCTTTAAGAACCTCATAAGTATAAGAAAAGTAAGGAAGAATAATTCTGAATTAATTTGTTTGGAATACTTCCAAGTCAACAGTCCATAATTTGAAAGAGCTTAATTTAAACATTCAGTCCAGTGTTGCACTAGTAGAATAATTGCAAAGAAATATTACTGAAGCTCTCTTCTGTTCCTAAGAGACAAAAATCTTCACAAGAAAGCCCTAAAATATTGAAGTGATTAAGGCTGCTGGACTTGTAAAATCTCATTGTCCCTAAATGTATTTCTCATTCTCTAAAGCATACATGCAATTACTCCTTTGGGGCCTGTAGTCCCATTAATAGGAGCTGGAATGTTGAATGATATAGCAAGATCAGTTCATCTTGGCCAATTTGAAAATTGGTTGATATAGCATGGCCCAAGCAAGCAAAGAGAAATTAATGTTAATGGCTTGCTGCTTTTATTTTTTTTTAAAGTATATTGTGTCAGATGTCAACAGAATTCTGCTGAACAAAAATATGCTTTTGATATTTTCTCTTGAAGACCTGATTGAATATACATTTCACCTGGTGAAAACAAAGCTGCTATGCTTTACCTCAGTGGTATAAATCAAAGCAAACATATTTAGGTACAGGAAGGTTTCTATACACTGCTAACGCTTCCCTTCTGTGTTTTTGGTGTTTTTTTGCATGGGAAACCAGTTGGGAGCGATGCGTGTGCCAGGGGTCTCTTCTAACCTATGACTCCTTGAACTGCATTGATTGTAAATAGTCAGCTAAACTGTGGGCAGACTGATATCACTGAAAGCTGTAGTGAAGACAGAGGAAGGTCAAACTGATCCTTAAAGGTCAGATAGAAGTGGGTTTCAAAATCCAGGTGCTTAGAGTTTTGCTGCTGTAAGGGTAATTTTGCAGGTCTAAGTAATGTAAGTGATCATCAGCAAATACTGAAATGTTATCATTTCATGAATACTCTGACCTGTGGCAATAGAACTACTAATCTGTAGGAATTTCCTGTCTGGAAGGCTTGACAAGAGGGCTCCTTTAAAGACTGCAGCAAAAGCTATCCACTTTGAAGGCATTGCATCTTCCCACTGGTGATCTACAAGCACTGTTTTGACATGACTGAGAAATAAAGTCACAGGGCTATGAACAGTTAAAGATTTTCTAATCTCTGAGATAGAATGATCAAAAGAACTAAGAGGCTTTTAGAGGAGACTTCCTGTAGCAGGGGTGAATAAATGCTTTGACTTAAAGGGGAAAAAGAAGCACACACCAAGCTAGCTTGCAGGGTAACTAAGTGGAGAGCGATTAGATACCCTGTTACTCATGCTTTCAGTGTGTTTTGTTTCCAGACCTCTCTTATCTTAACTTCTCCTGAGGTAATTTCAGTTGATGCTATGCAGGAGGCCACAGCTTCTGAACAGCTGTGGGAATACAGAGCACAATGTGACTCCATCCAGGAAGAAGCAACAGCTTGAATCCTCCTGTGTCTGCTCTTCAAAAGACCAGGAGAGGTCAGGTTTGCGGCTCTATCACACTTCCCAGCAGTAGAGAGAAACTTTGAGCATAAACACATTATAGAAACTACATATGTAGTTCAGATTCATGTGCCTAGTATTTACTGGAATCGTTTTTCTTTGTAGCAGAGAAAAGGAAACCAGGTGTACTTCACATAATTTACTGATAAAGCTAAACAACTGAACAAAAAAACCTCTCTCACTCTCTTTCATATATGTTTGATATTGAAAGAAAAATACATTGTTACTCTTCAAGCAAAATATCAGCTTGTGGTTCCCAGGAACCGGATTCTTCCCTGTGAACTGCACGTTCAACTCTTACTGAAGTTAGAGGTACTTGCAGGTCCTTAGCATTTTGCAGGTTTGATTGCTGAACAGCAAATCTACCACACATTTTGGAAACTCCATCTTCTAAAGGAAAATTAAAGACTAACAAATTAGGGGTTTAGGTCTCTGTTTCAAACAGCCCAGGTAATACCATGTCAACAGCCTGAAGTCCATCTTTAACATAACACACGACAACAATTTTTTGCATCCTGACATTTTTAATCTTTTTTTTTTTTTTTCCATAATTGTCAGAAAGGAGCTGATTGCCAGGCTGGAACAAGTGGAAAAAGAAAGCATGGATGCTGCTCAGCTGGCAAAGGAGTATGCAGAACTGACAGAGGAGAACCGAACACTGAAGCTGGCCCAGACACAGTGTGTAGAGCAACTGGAAAAGCTCAGAATACAGTACCAAAAAAGACAGGGGTCCTCATAACTATCAACCAGCTTATGTGAGGCACTTAATACAGGATTGGTCCTGTACTAGAAAGAGATTTTAAAATAAAAGTCTGTTTAATATGTTCTAATACTTCACTAAAGATACAGAGTATATAGAAGTCTATATTTGATTTAATGCTTGCCAGCCAGTAGCTTAATATAATGGATATTTCATCCATTATATAATGGATATTTTATTTCAAGTAACATAATTGAAGTTAACCTATCCCCATTATATGTTCTAGTAGATCAGATTTCTTTTCTAAACATATTTCTTCCAATTTAAGAAGATATGGACACACTAGAAAATGATGATAAAAATAGTCTCTGTGTTGGGAATTTGGACCATACTAAGGCATACAGCAGGGACAATGTTAATATATGGAATACATGTATGTTAATTTTAGTTTGGTGAGGATTTTTAAAATTATTTTCCTCATGCTTAAAGTGTTTTGAAGTTATCTTAAAACAGATCTCCTCTTGGATAAAAACTATACTTTATTATCCTGTGTCAACTTTACATTGTTTTATAAAATCTGAGAAATTGCACACTAAAAATTGAAGTAGCATAATTATTTTTTAACAAACAAGTGTGTTGCCAGTAATAATTTGCAAGTCATGAAATGAAAGGGAAAAAGATGAGATGAAACTTTCTTTCCTCAAGCAAAAAGATAGCTTGAGAGGCTTTTTACTGTACTTTTTTGGCATGCAAGAAATTAAAAATTAATATACAAATGCTATTGTCATGGTTTCAACTGAGAATATGTCAGTAAAGGTACATGAAGATATTTTGTTCTTATTTTCCAATCTGTTTTGAAATGTAAGTGGCTGTAATCAGGGACAGGAGTTCCCTGATACACAAATAACCCTGAAGTAAAATGTTAGTTTTACTTGCTTTATTTATCCCTGTATTTTCCTAGATCAACAAAGAATCCTTTGTTATACTTCCATTTCTATTCATACAGTATTTTTTTCATTAAAAGTGAATATAGAAAAGCCATTCTATGTTCCGAATGTTCTTAATAACCCTGTCTTTTTAACATCGCTTGACGGATGCAGCTTGTTACAACTTCATGAGGTTGGAATTCGACTTGATGTGTCATTAGTACTGAAATGAGTCTCAGTAATTGAACACGATGAACTTAAGATTTCCACCAGAACTTTAGTTTTGATTTTTATCACTAATTTATTATAAAAAATGGGATTTTATGTTGATCAGAACAATTCCTGGGAAAGTCTTTTGGTACCAAAATGTTCCCCAGTGATTCCAGCAGCAAAGGGGACAAAAATTACAAGGTACCCCTTAATTTCTCTGTGCTAACTCTACCTACTGCATTACCTGCAACACAGGCATGGAAACAGACTCCAGGTTACTATAAACACCTGCCATTGCAGTAGGAGAGCATCAGGCGGCAGCAAGAGAAGATAGCCTTGTCCCCAGTTCTCCTCCTGAGCCACCGGGGAAGGGGCAGCACGGGCGGGCACTGCAGACTCCCTCACTCTGGCCACTGCAGAAACTTGAAGGGAACTCACCACTCTGAGGCACATCCTTTCTGCTGGGGTGCTCCACGGGCACTATAACACTGTGTTTGTTGCTCTTTCAGAGCACGTTGTTGTCTGAGGGTCCAGTTTTCACTCTGTTGTGAAAATTGGAGAGAAAAACCCCCATAATGAATAAAAACCACTTGGGAAGTCAAGCCTGGGAGTGCTGGAAAAGCATTGTGTGAGTTTTTTGCCGATGGCAAGCATACCTTGTACAGACTTCAGAGTTTTGCTTTGAGCACAGGACGCTGCATAATCTGGGGTATATTATTTTTATCTGTATTTACGTGCTGTGAACAACAGGATTGTAATTTTCAAACTTAATTTGTGGATTTAGTCACACATTTTTATATCTAGCTTTGAAAACATTAGCTAGTTTGGTGATTTCATTTAATTAATTGGAAACTGCACAAAGTATATGAAATTATTTCATTAGCAGACTAGATTTGGATGCAGAGATATCAGAGAGCAGAACTTTACTTAAAAACAACTTTGCCCACCCTGAATTTTTCTATTTAGGTGCAGATGTCAGAATAATATCAGATCATCCTCTTCGAGAAAAATCAGAGGGAGAGCCAAAGTCGTGTAGGGAAGGGAAGCTGGGCATCATCTGTGACACACACTGATTTGAGAGTAGCCAAGGAATACGGCTTTTGTAACCTACAGAGACTGACCAGTATGGAAGTCTTCAGAAACATTTTTACAGGTGTACAGACATCAAATCTGTGATGTGGTCCAGCTACCAGTCTGGCTAAATATAGAATTCTTAATGGATCTCAAACTAATTGAAATCAGAAATGTGTATTTACTCTGGAGTGTGGTTATTTGAAATCAAATTTTCCTCCTACTTGTTGTTATGGTGAAAGTAAAAAATAACTTGTTTTTATCAATGTATTTGCCTGCCAGAATGGCTGCTCATGTCCCTGAGAACTGTGACTCAGAGAAACTGCATCACAATCCAAATGAGTAAAACTGAAACAGAAGTGCCAAGGACTAAAAATTAAAGTATCTCAGGAAAACAAATTTTTCAAGAAAAAAAATAACAACAAATGGGATTCAAAGACAGGAGAGCAGATAACTGGAATTTTAAAAAAATATTCATAGGTAGATTAAAATTCATAAAACTCAACGTAACCCAATCATTCAAATGTTGTAGAGTGGCTAGAACAGCCTTCTGAAAAATGGCTAGAACAGCCTTCTGAGAGGTAACTGCTGTATCTATCATTCATCTCTTGATTTTTTATCAAGAGTGTAATGATGATAAACATTTTCATATTCAATAAATCTCCAATTTTGGCATGCTGAATTTTTCTCTAGTTATTACTTTGAACTGTGTTGTTTTGCTGATTCAGTAGCTGAAATTAAGTTTTTTAAGAAAATATTTGTTTGTCATGTTTATGCTGCATTTTCCAAATAGATAATATGATTTATGTCCTTCTGTTATTTAAGGAGAGAACCTGAATTGTTCTGCTAGCTGGGTCCTTTGTAAGTATGCCACTGTAAGAAAAACTTTATATAATTTTATACAATTATTTACAAAATAATAATACAAATACAATTATAATGTTTTTACATTGTATTTCACCCAAGAACACAGAAGTCATTTTCAGCTTTTGTGTTCAACTGTTGATGAAACATTCACCAGCTTCTGACTGTAGCTGGTGATGACTGCAGTTGTATTCAGCGGAACTACAGGGCAGTCTGAGGCTGTTACTTGCAATTCACCAGTGAGGTCAGAAAGCAAGAAAAGGCATGTGAAAGGCTCAGATGAAAACAGAAGTTGCTAAATGTATACAGCTACATATGTACAGTCTGTTACACAGATAAAGAGTGTTTCTTGCCATTATCCAGGTTTTTCAGGTTAGCAAAAGGAAGCACGCAACTATGATGATAAACACGTTTGCTCCAGACCACTTAAGAAAACAGTCAGTGAAGTACATGTGTTTAAAAAAACAAGCCCTATGCTTTCCATTTTCTATTCTTACAAACTTAACTTCCTTCCATCGTAACAAATGCTGAACAAGCTGAATTCAAGCATTCCAGTTAGCAAGGATATGACTCATGCACTCCTGAAACAGCCAGAGGCTTGGGCGACTTTACACTTTAAAAAGTCCGGAAGATAAGGATTTGCAGGTTTGGGGCTGGTGGCTTTTTCTTTAAACGTTTTGCTTTCCAGGATTATCTTTATTCTGGCTATTTTTGTGAATTAATTGTGTCACCTCCCCTCAGAGGCTTTATTGCCATCTAGGCCTTTGGAGCATTACACATTGTTCATAGCAGGTACAAACAGGGAAGGGTATGACACCGAGGTGTTCTCAGCCTTCCTTTGGGCTATGTGGTTTGAAGCTCTGGCACACGTGCCAAACTTATTACAGACCACCTTGTAGAAACGAGCTAGTCACCATCTTAGTCATGAAGTCAGCCAGTGGTTTTCCCTATGTAAAATTATTTGCTCGTTCAACACACAAACCAGAAGAGTCTAGAGGAGCAGGGGAGATTGTTGTCTGGAGTAACCTTGCCTCGCTTCTCATGGAGGGTGTAAAATGTGCAGCGATCAAAGAGGATGGCAAGGAAAGTAAGTTTGATTCAGGCAGTGACATAGCAAGAACGCTGGCCCTAGCCAACACGATTGTGAGGAGAGTTGACAAAACCTGGGTGTTAGCCTGTACACAGACATATATGGCCCTGAGGATCTTCCCCCTCCTTTTAGAGTGCCCTAGCATATATATACATGGAAAATATGGTGATAAACATGCTTGGAAAACCCATGATGAAACTATGAACTGTCTGCAAGTCAGGCCTGGAAGGTGTGCAGCCCAGAGCTATTACTGAACAACTACTGAAAACCTGGCCCCTGTTATCCATCCTGCTGGGCTTCTTATCTCTCGTGACTGCGCAAATGCAAGGAGGGAAGCAAGAAAGAGTTGGATGGGCAGCCTCAATCTTATCATTTCCTCCACTGAGTCCCTTGGTTTTGTAGCGTTAAACTGGAAGTAACTGAGTTGGTTGTTCAGATGCACACCAAAACTATGCAGCTGATATTTTAAATTCAAAGTCACTGATTATTTTATAATGAAAACAATCTACATTGCTTGGTACCGTGTCAGTCACCTCTAGGTTCTCCACTGCTTACTAGGAATGTCACGCATACTCATATATCTGAATGAAAGATGACAATTATTCACAAATTGCTGTTAACCTTGACCCAGGCTTTCTAGACTGCACAGTCCGATGGTTTAAACTGTGGAAAGCACAAGATTTAGCATATGACTCACTCAGCTTTCGTACATGCCAATCATCAGTTCCTCCTTCTAAACCTCAGTTCCTTCCCCCCGCCCCCAACCACAACCCATGCATCTCTACCCCCTACTGAGAAAGCAGCGTCACTCTAGAGCTCAGATACGGTTAACTGGTGATCTTATGACGTGGTCTGATGATCACCATGTGCTTGCAATGGTTTCCAAACATTACAGTCATAGGATGTTTTATGATTCAGTGCTGGTATACAGCAGCAATGCACTCTGCCAGCCTGCACATGCTGACTGTGAGATACACTGTCTTTCTTTGAATTGTTTAGAAAAATACGAGAGCAGGTGGTCTGTAATTTTTCTGAGATTTATATTAGATTTTAATACAGAAATTAGGGAAATGAAATGAGGATGTATGTGCTGATGTAACAAGCATGTGGCCAGATGCCAGACTGTTCCTTGGGTGCTCAGAATGAGTAAAGTGATATGAGAACTGTAAGTGATGGAAAAGAAGTAGCTACAGTGAGGAAGAGGAACTGGTGAGTGAGCTGCGTGCCTTAACTGCCTGCTTGCTTGCTTTTTATGGCTCGCACCAGTGGGATATATAGACAGCTGTCTTTTGCTTAAAATTAAGAAGCTGTTTCGTATGTTTCCCAAGGCTTTTCCAAGCCTAGTCCACACAAACATTTTGTATTGGAATATTTACTTCATTATGGTTATGTTTTTGTCTAATATGTCTAGTATCAACAGAGCTGTACTGTGATAAAGATGCTTGCAGCATTGCAGATGGTCCTTTAGAAAGAGGAATAACTAGTATCCGTATATGATTCCATTCTGCTAATCATAGAACCACAGAACAGCTCAAATTGGAAGGGACCCAGAATGATCATCAAGCCAAATACTATGCCAATTGCTGTATTTGCATTAAAGATAAACAAACAACAGCCTTGATAAAGAGCCTAGGTATAGTAAAAACTACACTGAAGCTAGAGCACTTTTCTACCAAAATAAATGCACCCCCACTAACGGGCTTTTACTGCTTTTGTTGCATAGGTAGAGTTTGGTGCTTTTAACAAGATTCCCAGTTAACTACATGAAAGGATAATGATGTTGTGTTCTGTGATCAAAAAACTTCTGCCTCTGTCTTGTGACTTTCGTACAAGTGTATGACACATCTCACTGCACAACCCAGATTGCCCTGTGCCTACAGACTTCCTCCACAGCCGTTTCATTGCAGTGCTCTCCCCAGCCTGCTCTTTTGGCTCTTGTCTGTCATATTCATTTAGTGTGCTTGGATAGCTGGAGTAAGTCAAACACTTTTTAAGCAAATGCATCATTTAAAAGCATTACATGCTAAAAACTTTGAGGGTCTTGTGGTCAGACCACATTTTGTATTCATGATCTGCAAGTAAGTCAGTACACAGGTTTACCAATTAGATATCAGTACAAAAAAAACCTGAGACAAATGTTAATATTAATGGAAGATAGGCTCTTCCAAACATATTCATATAGATACTGTTCTTAATGCTAGGCTTATTCAGGGACCTCACTCCTTGGCTGTGTATTTAATCAGAAAAAAAAGCCCACTGCTCACGTGTGAAATAGTACCTGCTTATGAAGTTATCTTATGCACCGATAAGAATATGAACAGTTATTTTAAAAATAATTTCAGAAAGGAATATTCTTTCAAGGAAAAAAGAGGCACATAACAGTTACCAGCTAATATAAATTATATCCAGCTATGCACTAACTTCCAAAAAATGTGCTTAAATCTATTTAAGCTATTTAAATAGCTCTCTTTAGTTTATGCCTGTAAAAGACAGCCTTACATTTGATTGGATGAGCTCCCTCTGGTGGGTAATGTGACATCTACCACTAGAAGCTAATAGAGATATTACAGTAAATGTTTTGGGTATACAATTATGTTTATATGAGTGGTGTTTTGTTTATTTAAGTGTTTATAGCTACTAATTCTTTATATATATAGGTATGGAACAGTACACTAATTTCTCACCATCTGATCACATCTGAAACTACCAAGAGAGTGATATCAAATATTTTTAAGATACTAGTGATATTTGCACAGAGGTCACTGGACAACAGCTAACATGAGCATTCAAGTTAGATGAGTTCTGGCCTCTTAGAGAAGCTGAAAGAGCTCATAATACTTACAAACTATATAGTAATGTCTTCGCTTGTCCAAAGTACTTCTGTTGAGTTCAGCTGGATTTATGTGCCTGGAGATCTGTCCTATACAGCTTTACTTTTTCAAAGCACTAGACAGTACCAACTGATTGCAGACACTATGTAAAAAGTACTTATTTAATGGTACAAAACCTAAGAAACAAATATGCTTTAAACAGCACTGTACAGAACAGTTGACTAACATGTCCTTTTTTGCTGGCAATTTTTTATATCACTTATATCTCATACAGCCTGGTGTTCATGAGTTACACTTTTATAAAAGAAAACAAAGTGTTATCTTCCATTTTTCTCTTTGTATTTAGGTTAAGTAATCTGAACACGGGAAGTGTTAAGACTTTGGAGGAGTGCCCTAATGCATGGGCAATCGTCCAGCCACAGTTCAAATTTCAACAACCCAAAGTAGTTGTGCTAGAATATTAGGATTGTTTTACCAGCAATGAATTTGGTGGCCCTTGCACACCCCACATTTTTTTCTACAGCCATGTTCTCTGGAAAATTTGGGTTCCTAGAATGTTTTGAAAAGAAAAACAACAGAAAAGGCATGCTAATAAGATTGCTGTTCTAGCTTAGCTATTTCAGATTTAACAAAAAGGTGTTTATGTTTTGTCATTTGGCTGAAACCTGACAAGAGACAAAATTCTAGTTACGCTGTAAGTAAAGGTGAGGCATGAAAAAGAAAGAAAACATAAGCAGGCTTTTACCAAAGGCAGTGGACAACATTTTCCTAGCAGTCAGTGATAGCTGTGTGTCTCCTGAGTATGACTGTACATGCAATGTTTTCAGATGTTTATGATATTCCCCTAATCATGCAATTACTATTCAAGAGACTGTTAATTTATAGTTTGACTGCCAAAGTGCTCTAATGTAAACCTACCACTATATTAATGTCCAAAAGGGAATCGTTACTGAATTTTTATCATGAGAAAGTGTCGTTTGCAAGTGCTTAACATTGTTTCTGAAATGAGAGTGCCCACATACAAGTGAACAAGGCTGCCTGGTAGGCAAGCAGCAACGCTGGAAAGACACCACATTGTACGCTGGATTTAGGCCCTGGTTCAACACAGCGCTTAGCATGGGGCACTGTGGCCACAACAAACAAATCTCTTGAACACATATCTAACTTCAAGTGATGAGTAGTTCCCACTGATTTGCCAATAGGACTATTCACAGTGGTAAAGTTCTATTCACGCACCTAAGTGTTTTGCTGGATTATGGCCAGAGAGACCAGAACTTCAGCTTGAAACTTGCCTGTTGGAAGTTCATTGGAATTTAATCACGTGCTTGGAGTGTTTAAACACCATGCTGGGTCAGGGCCTTTCCACTGAGGTGTCTGGCAACAAGTTAAACAGGTCCTAACAGCACCTAATAGTGGAGAGAACCCTCACACTGTGAGGTGTGTATGAAACTCGGGCATCTTGCTCCAGCACTTTGAGCTGGGTCTAAGTTCAGCTGCAGCTGCCGAACAAGCCAGATGTTGGCATAAGATGTCAAAGTAAGGAAGAAAACATTCTCTTTTGTCATTCCTGGTAAGCACGTTTGTTCCCCGTTGCACAACTGCAGCCATGCCAACCCTTATGAAGTGGCTCTGTAGGCTCATTATATGGAACTATATGTAAGTTTTAAAAAAGCAAACAAACATAAGAAATGTCAAATATTTAAAAAGCACTATAAAACGCATCTAGAAATGGCTCTTAACTACAAGAGTAATACTATAATACTGTTAAAGAATTTTGGAAATACTCCTTACTTCGCTTTTCTTAAAAAAAATTTAACAGAAATACTGGACTAGGCCAAAGATGCCATGGGTGTCTCCATCAGATAGGTCTCATTCCTCCTTTCACATACCCCTCCCTGTTCTTTGAGTAAGAGGATATCTCAGTTGCTTCAAAGATGAGATAGAGAAATAAAATGTTTCTCAGAGTTGTGAGTGCAGCACCCTTTTCTCAGAGAACTTCTGCCTCCCCTCTGCTTTTGTATAGGGAATGGGCAGAGGAGCAGTGCTTGGGTTAAAAGTATGTTCCTGTCCTCCATGTGAATGGCTGCTCAAATCTGGATGTGTAATAAGCGTATAAAATTTTCAGTTTGCATGTAGTAAGTAGAGACTTAGAGCTAAAATATTGCCTCCTAAACTTACTTTATAACCCACGAGCACCAATGCACTGGTGACTGTTCAGCACGCACATTGCTCTTCCTCACAAATGCATACTTTAGACAGGCATATATGAGCAAAGCTAATTTTGCTTGTGGTTTCATCTCACAATTCACTACCCCCATGCTGTCAATATCCTTCCTTTGGTTGTTGTAAATTGTGAGGGAAGAAGATGTGATGTTTAAATACAAAATTATCAAACACTTGGACCCAGGAAGGGAGAAGACTCTGCCTTTAAATTCGGTTAGAATCCATTGCTACTTTTCTGATTTTCTTTCTCATCACTAATCATTAGTAATCAAAACCAAAACTTTTTCTCCTCTCTCCTCTCCTCTCCTCTCCTCTCCTCTCCTCTCCTCTCCTCTCCTCTCCTCTCCTCTCCTCTCCTCTCCTCTCCTCTCCTCTCCTCTCCTCTCCTCTCCTCTCCTCTCCTCTCCTCTCCTCTCCTCTCCTCTCCTCTCCTCTCCTCTCCTCTCCTCTTCCTGTTTTTTTTTCATTTGTTTGTTTTTTCCTTCTCTTTTTTACCTAGTTAGGAATATTAAAAGATATGCTTATAAAAGACAAGTAACTTAAAGCGGAGTGCCTTTATAAGACAGATAGGCAGTGAGCTCAGACCTATTGTGATACGTACAGCTGAACAAATAAACAGATTATTACAGTGTGATCTTAAGCATTTGGAGCTTTTTTGTCTGATGACACACTTTCCTATTTCAAGAGTAGAAATTACTTAATATGTCTGAAGCAAGCAGAGGATTTATGAAACACATCATCTTCAGCTAGTCTCAGCCTTACTAAAGCATTATTGAAGACTTTTATTTAAAAATAAATGAATAAAAACTTCTAGTCCCCATTTAATTATTTATTAATACATTGGTAAATACAAGTTTAGTTAAAAGAGTCAATGCCAACTGAAGGACGAATTTAGAAAAAGAGGAGCAGTCCACAGTGAGCTTAGATTGCTCACTACGTAATTTAACCCAAGTTTTCAAAACTAAGTAGTGCTCGAGTAAGCAGCATGCACTAGTCTCTCAGGGCTTCATCATCAGAGACTGAGTAATAGTGCTTTCTGAATATCTGATTTTTAAAATAAATCAAAATTGATATATCACAACACGCCAGAGTTCACTTCTGAAAATTTAGACTGTATGAAGATCTCCTCTGACATCTGAAAAGGACTTGGACAAAACAGAAAGTGCCCCAGTTCAAACAAAATGTGAGCAATTCAGATTGAATGTTATCTGAGGCTGATGTTATTCTGGGAACAGAGTCAATAGAAGGGAGTAGGCGTTTATTCAGACTGTAAGTGCCTCCTGTAGAGGTCTTTTACTTTTCCGCTGACTGTATATGGACCTTGGGCTTCAGTCAGCCACTGGCTGGGTCTCCATGGACCTCTTGCATACCACATCTTGCGTATGCATGAAGGAACCATTCATTTGGTTAAAACTTGGCTCTCTGCGCTTAAGTAATTAGCCTTCTGGGAATGCTGTTAAGACTGAGACTCCTGGTACTCTGACTCATGCTATGTGGACATAAAAATTACCTAAAACTCTGATTCTGAGTAGCACCAGATTGGTCTGCCCTCACTTGAAAAACCCTCTCAGAAGCCGAATACTTATAAACAAACTATTCTGCCAACTATACAAAGGTGGGTATGGCATGGGTTCAAACTGAGCACACATGAAAGGGAATTTGAAATCCTTATGTCACATCTGTGCAGCTACAGTACTTCCTCTCTGTCACAAAGCCCCACTGCGTGCCACACAGTGCCACAGGTTTGTGTGACTTCCCTTCCTTGTAGAGCCACCTCCAACTTTTGCAGGAGAAAGAGGAGCAAAAGGGACAGCTGCACACCTTGCTTAGCTGGTTCTGCCTGTTGCTCTTCATGTGAGTGGCAAAAGGCAGAGAGACCTTCAAAGGACAGAAGACGTAGCCATTTGTCACCGGGGCTCCAGGGGCACCATCAGGTGGCAAAGAAGAAGCCAAACAGACTTCAAACCTGCAGCTCCATAGATGCTCTAGGGCACTTGACAGTAAGAGAAGATGCAATAGAAAATGAAACAATGGAAATGTTGCTGTTAAAAAATAGTTTAAACAAATGCTCCTCTGGTACTGCGGTGAAGATATATGAGAAACAAATGGACAGCTGTCTTTACTATATGGACAACTATATTCAAGAAGAACTTGTGGTTTTTCATGGTGCAGCCTGAAGTGTATTCAAATTGGAACAAGATCATTTGGTATTTATGTATTCTGTGAAAGAAAAGAAGCAAAAAAAGGCCGAAGAAATGCTGTCTGTGTACTGTTTGTGATCTGAGCCTGATAAATGGAAATCCTGGATACAGACAGCTGACTGGTGGTAGGACATTGCTTTTTGAATATGCTGCAAGGAGAAATCACTTGGTGATTTGAGCTAAGAAATGGAAAACACATCTTACAAACAGGCTTGCTCATCTACACTCTTTCACCTTCGGAGGGTTTTGATGATGTCTCTGGTTAAGAATAGACTTTTTATTCTATCTTACCAGAATAACAAAGATCTGGAAAGAAGACAAATACGCACTGAAAACCTTGTGACAGTGTACGTGGGTCTTTTGAGGTTTCCTTGGAAAACTGTTTTGGACTGTTTCCTTCATGTGCAGGAGGAGAAAAGGCTGCAGTGATTTCTTAGCACTCTCTTCCCCAGACAGAGTCAGTCTGTAGGACTTAAAATCCCAGAACACATCTGCTGACCTACCTCCGCTGCTGCAGGAACTCCTGGGAACTCCAAGCAGAACACTTGTGAGAGAGTTGTCCAGCCTGGGCTTCCCTGGCATCCTTTGCAGTGCATCCCACTTCATCCATTCACTCTGAACTGCTGACAAGCTGATCTGGATTGCTGTTTTTTTCAGTTGCTATTCCAGGTGATTCCTTCCTTGATCTCGTTACTAATTTTCCTTAAAGCTCGGCTATGCATTCTGTGAAGTCAGCTCCAATTTCATCCTTCCTTCTCCCTAATTATTTCTTGAAAATCTGTGTGCAGATTTATTTATCAGTGGTATGAACCAACAATTCACTTCGATAGAGCAGAAATGTCTAATACTGTTTATAGCCAGTCTTATGACTGAGCTTTTTTGCTACCTGTTCATTCTGCTAGAACTTTTGGTCTTCATTGACTTTCGTGAACTGAACCATTTCATTGTGTTTTCCATTAGAAATGCTCCAATCTGCTCTCAGATGGCTGTTCTACAAAAGTTTCTCCCTTTCTGTAGAAGAATGAATTTAATACCCACTCCAAAACTGTATTTAAAAATTGAATTTATTTGGACCAATATAATAACTGTATTAATTCATTAACAGGCAACTAACTTAATTGATGGTCAGATTTTCCATGACTGAAAGAGTCTCTAGCAATATGCTAGTTATTTAATTAATTATGTTGCTTTCCAAATTAGCATATTTTCTTTTTTGATCAGTTTACTTCTTTTCCCTCAATGCTCTTTTGAGCCCCTTCTTCATTTTTTTTTTTAACTAACAGCAACAACTTTTCTCCCTGGTATGAACTTGTTTCTCTTTTCCTGCCTGTAGGGTAGGGAGAAAACTCTATCTATAGTATGTCTGTTTTGGCACTGATAGTCTGGAGGCACCTTTCCTACCTGGAAACAGTATTCCTAGAAGTTTGTTTCCTGCCTTTATCTGACAATGCGAACACATTTTGTACTTTAACAGTTTCTATAAACAGGATGACTTTAAATTTAGCAAATACAACTTTTCTCGGTACTTCTAATTTGTTTTCCTGAATTTTTGGTTAACTAATTCTACTTAATTTCAACCATTTCTGAATTTTTAGTAATTTCTACCAAAATCATTCAAAAAAACCACAAAGGAAAGAAAAGGAAAGCCCAGTCAGCTTTGAAGACAGAAAATAGTTTAAATAGGTCAAAGCACATATGAAGAGAATGAATGCTGATCCTCTTGTGTCACAGATGGGTCCTTGTGCAGCAAATTTTGCAAAATCTGTGAGCAGGGAAGAGCAAACCAGAAACAGGGCCCTAGCATTAGGGTATTGGGGCTCCCCACCCAAATTTTATGCATCTTTATTTTTTTTTATATGATTTGCAGCCCTGATGTAAGTGGCTGAGGACTTTCTGTTTCCAGGTAGGTGCTTTCATCAGAAGGCCATGTGCCACATTTTGCAGGAGGTCTGAGTTTGCCTGTGCAACTGCACATGCTGTGCTCACAGACTGCAGACGCTGGAACAGCACTCCAGCACCCCAGTATTCAACCAGAGCATTTAAGCAGGGATAAGGCACCAATTTTCTCAGGCTGCTGCTGGTCTGTGCATACCGAGAAGCCAAATTGGAGACCTGAGAGGATGCTCAGGTGAAAAAAGACAAGGATGGAGTAAAATGAGCTGTGTTCAGGAGGATAAGCAAGGAACCTATTGCTTGGCTCAACATTTTGGATGTGAGTGGGCCTCAGTTTTAGATAACTAGGTATATTTATATACCTAGATATACCTAGGTATATTTCCAAACTCCTCCCACAGTTCAGTATTTGCAGTTGTGCTACTCTTATCATCAGCTAACAACTGCTGCTTTAACTACTATACCAAATGCAGTATGTTTAAAACACACTAGCTATTTGATATGTAATATTGCCTCCCTCCCATTTTTCTCTGGTTAATAATTTCACATCTTCTAGCTCCCCAGAAGAAATACTGAAGAGAAATGCTTGCAAATAAATTGTGGTTCTTCAATTTTTCTGAACAAGGTTCTTTTTAAGTCTCTGTTAATTCTTCAGGCATAAGCTACATGTTCTACCTAAACTTACGGTGGAAGTGGAGAGGGGTGCATAGACTTCAGGTAACAGTGACCCTCCTGAGGACAGTCACTGAGCACAGCAGATTCCCTCAAGGTTGGCCTGTGCAAACCTCTGGAAAATTCCCGGGGTGTGAGTCTGCAGGGTTGCTTGGTTTCACAATATGAAAAAGGTCTGTAGGGTCATGCTTTTCTTGTTAGGAAGCCCCATCATCGGCTTCATTTGGTGAAAATCCTGTCTTTCTTGAGTGAGAGACTCATCATTTTTATTACTATTCATCAGGGTATATTGATTTATAGCACCAGTGGAATTGTGTTACCTTGGATCAGTGCACGTTAACTCACATCATTCTGGTTGTTCCCCTGTTCTAGTAAATCATAGCTGACTGCAGCAGCAGATGGCTCCTCTACAATACACAATATTGTACTGTACGTGATTGTAAAGATAGTATGTCATTCAATGAATGTAATAGCAAGAAAATAAAAAAGACATTTAATTTTAACATAATTTTAATTTTAATTTTGAAAATAGCAAGCTATGACTTAAAAAATTGCTTCTAGGGTAGATTTCTCTATTGTTACCAGCGTCAGCAGAGTGAAAACTTTGCAGAAGTTGAAATCAAACAACTGCACCACTTGTGATAATCTATAGTGTTATTTCAAAACGAGAAAGTACCTAGAAAGTACAACTGGCACTTCAGTCAGCAGTTTTTTTACGCTGCATCATTTCCACTGCCACTGGCAAAACCCGAAAAAACAAACAAGCTGTTCATGACCTGACAGAAATGAGGCTTCCTTGGCACTGTACAACTGAGAACTTTTAAAAATAAATCTATACTGCAATGTGCATTTGAGAAACTTCTACCAATTTTTAGGTGGTTATCTAAAGTATTTCTCACTTTATGCAACAGTGAATATTGGTATCAATGACAGCCAACTTTGTATTAATAGAAACATGTGAAGCTTAGTCATCACACCCTTCCAAATACAACTGCCAAAACCATAAAAGCAGTTATAAGTTTCTTGTTGATGGAACAACATATGACCTCTCTCAAAGTGACAAAATTTGCACAATGAGCGACAGAACTAGTAGAATATCAAACTATGTTTTATTTATATATCAGTTTACATTTTAGCTGATCTGAATGAACTTCAACAGATGGGTTTAAAAGCCTCCTACAGGGAACAGCTGAGGAAAAAAAGTAATTTCCAAAAGACAATAAAATTGGTTATTATTGATTATTACACAACAGCATTTTCTCGAAACTGTTCTTATACAAAATACCTGCTATTTCTTGTTTCGTTCAAAGATTTCCCTCCTATTCTGCTACATCAGTCCAGTCTTCTAAATCACATTGTGCCACCAATGAAACTGCCAAGCAGTATTAAAATAACATATATCAAAACTATGGAGAAAAAAAAAAATCTCTGACATTTCCTTATATGCAACAGAACAGTGTACATTTTCAATAGATTTTTAAAGGTTTGCTCATTCAGATCTTAGTGGGATTGTTTCTCTGTTTATTGACATGCAGTCTGTTAAATGTCTTAGCAGATGCAGCACTTGGTGTACACTATATTCCATTTTACTCCCTCTTTGGAGTATTTAGCACACAACCCTAGAGTCGTGTAATTTTGCATAACCATTACTTATATAGGCTACAAATGCCAATGCCAAAGCCTACGTTCCCAGCTGGAGTGGCAGTTCATTTATGTTCCTGAATGCTTCTGTTTCATTTATTGCTTTGTTCCAGAAACATTGTTAAAGAGGCCCCTGGATTGCTCATTCTTACTTATGCCCTACAATTTATTAATAAAGCAATAGATACTACTGTGTATCTCCACCCAATTTCTGCATGTATTTATTAAGTTCATAGAGAAAAACATCTCAATTTTGTTCTACTCTCTGTATGAAAAAAATGCATGTTTTGTTATTTAAACCATAATTTAAGACTTCTTCTTATAGAATCGTGTCAGCTATGTAGTTTTGGCTAAGTTTCTCTGCCTGAAAGGAATAAATAGTATAATATATATCATGGTGTCATATAATAATCACCGTACAACACAGTCATTAGCTGCCTTGGTTCAGTACATTCTCCGCATTTTCTGAGCTTGTATGTGAAATGTGACAGGTGGTGTCATTTTTTACTGGGTAGTCATTCATAAGCATTTAACTAGAACTTGGGTATTTTGTTCTTTCTTAGAGGGACTTTGTGCAAGATAATTACCACAGTTCCTGATTTACAGCATTTGTCATAAAGTACAAGTCATTTGCATTTTCTTAGGCAGTAACTTGCTTTCACATGGCAGGAAGGAATGTAAATGAGCACTCAAAGCTGAAGGCTTACATCTCATCAAGACCAAAGGTGAACGTGCTCTGCCATGGCTGCATGTAGAGATACAAATAGGTTGACAATGACTTGGATAACTCCACCTGAAACCCAGAATCCTAAAGTTTCCAAGCCATTCTTAGGTGGAGGGATGTGAGGAGAAGTAGGTAATATGCACAGGTGCAACTCCCTGCTGAAGGTCCAATTGTAGTAGCGTGCTTGGAAAAAGCAGGTAGAGAACATACCACACTGGAGATTCTATAAATGGTCACATCCCTTGAAAGGCTATAAGTGCTCCTATGGAGCACACCCTACCGTAGACAACAGTCTTGCATAACGTACTAGAACAATATGCTATGTACTTAGACAGTCTTTGAGTTGATAGAGCCAGAATTCTCTAGACAGACAGAAAGGTGAGGCAGAAAAGAGATTATAAAAATATATGAGAAAATGAAATCTCCTAAGCAAAGCAACAGTCAGAAAACACCTTCCAAGGAATTTAAGGGCATGTTTGCAATTCTCCTTCTCTGGAAATAAGTTTGTGTGCAAAGAAGTACCCAAAGAAATTTGATTGTCTCCCATCCTTCTGGTAGAGTGGCAGTCCTTCCCTCCCTTTGCCTCTCCTCCTCTTCCTCACCCCTTTGAGTGCTTTTTGAGAGGTAAAGCAGCCAACATGTAACCCAACTGATCTCTTCTGAGGACTGAAGACCCTATGTGAGCTCTGCAAACAAGTAGTAGGTGTTTATTTCAGTAAAGAAACAAAACATGCAAAAGGAACTATCATCAACATCCTCACAAGTTACTTTTCATGACTACTGTCAAGCCCAAGATATATTTGTCCAGTTTGGATATTGAATCTGGCACAAGGCATAAGGTAACAGTAGGCTTCTGTGTGGTCCAGGATGCCTAAATAAGTCTTCACCACCTTTTTCAGACATATTTGAAGAGAATTTTGGACAGCTCCCGGGCTAGGTGAGCTCTGCCAGGGACAGCTTCCAGGCTCCAGCACACTTCTAAGACCTGCACTGTCATTAAGTGCAACATTTACACATTTGCCTGAGAAAAAACATGTCAAAAAGTAGTGTAATGATTTGACAGCAGCACGAACAGGACCAGAGGTTTTTGCTGAGTAGGTATGTCAGCTTAGCCCCTGACTAGGCAACCTGGCCTGTTTCAGCCCTCCTTTAGTACTTCACCTCTGTTAAGGGAAGGCTGAGGAGGGATCTCATCAATGGGTAGAAATATCTGAAGGGATGGTGTAAAGATGATGGAGATAGACTCTTTTCAAAGGAGTTCCAGTGAGAGGCAATGGGCACGAACTGCAACACAGGAGGCCTCATCTGAACATCAGGAAATACTTTTTCACTATGAGGGTGACCAAGCACTGGCACAGGTTGCCCAAGGAGGTTGTGAAGTTTCTATCCTTGGACATATTAAAAAGCCATCTGGACGTGGTCCTGGGCAACTGGCTCTAGGTGGCCCTGCTTGCGCAGGGATGTTGGAACAGATGACCTCTAGAAATCCCCTCCACCCTCAACCAGTCTGTGATCCCGTGAAGAGAGAGGTAAAAAGAAACAGTACGCTCCTGAGATAAACTTTGAAAATGGTTTCAAGAAACTCCTACCTTGCACCATGAGAAAACCAATTCCAAAACATTACTATAAAAGGCCCTGAGTCTCCTCCAGGACTGGCAGAACCAGTCTCCACAGGTGTGGATCATCAGCTGTCCAAAGAAGTGAGAGGAAAACTCTCTGACTATTGTGTCCTAGGCAATACCTCATAAGGCAAAACATTAACAAAGAACCATGTTATCAGGAAATGACACTATATAATCAATTCCATCATTTCTATAACAAGTTCCAGGTTTGCAAGTACACTTGTCAATTGTCAGCTTGCTGTCTTCAACTTTCACCCTGTGACAACAAGTGACCACTAGTTTGTCCACTATCTAATGCTCTGTTTTTGAGAAGAGACTCCACCACAGTCAGACCCAGCACAGGGTCTGAATTTCAAGTATATTTCTCTCTCTTTTTCACATGTTGATGGCAATACCTCCTTTTGTCTTTTATTTACACTGGGTTACCTTTTGCAATTTGAGGCTCTTTGTGACTTTCACAGAACTAAGCTAGAGATAAAATCAAAAGTAAAGTTAAAATTGGCCACGTTTTCCTTTTGGTATGAGTTGTGCACTTAAACCGTGACTCATCATGGCTTGCAGTCACACCCAAGCAAATGATGAGCTGACTGGCCAGTTGCTTGAGAACAGGAGGAAATCCAGCTAGACACAGTAGATGGGTGAAGATTGGCTCCTTTCTCTTACTGGATCACTGCAGTGACAAACAAACTAGTAATCACTCTAGTTTCTCAATTAACACTCCAATGTGGTAATGAGTCCCAGAAACGGAACAGCTGTTGTGGGGCATTTAATGTGGAGTTCTAAACAGAAGCAGGCACTGAATCAATTCTTCCTGTTATGACAAATGGGAAAATGTACAACCTCAGAAAACCAAATCCCTTTTCCAGAAAGCTGTAACAGTAGAGTTAATGTGTCAAACAGCCAAGCTGTCTCCCTGGCAAGTCACTGTGTGATCAATACAGAAGTAGAAGGTTAAAATAAGAACCTTATGCTCTCAAATTAAGAGCTAGCCAAGTATTTGAATGTATGGTATTCTTTCCTGATTTTGGTATGCTTTCCAGTCTTAGCCAGTTCTCCAAATACATAGTTTACTTTTCTGACCGTCCTGTATAGCTAAAGCAAGTGGGGTGCTCATGAAGAACAATGTATTTAAGAAAAAGAGAAGCTTAACCAGGTACTTTTGAAAAATTATGGTATACCATACTGCAAATGATCATACGTTGTCTTGGGTTTTGCCACTGTCAGACACCTCCAAAAGCAAATGCGATTTCGTTGTTCAGCATTGTTCTGGTCCTGATATATTCACAACAGGCTTCAGACAGCATAAGTGCAAGTCCTTCAGAAACTTTCTATCAAAACATTTTAAAATTAATCCTTCTTCAGGCATTAGACTCAAAAGGTAAATATGCTTAGATATACTGGAATGACAATTCATTTCCATATCTTCTTTCAGAGTGCTTGAAATGTTTCTGTCTAATGCCAGAAAACCTAGCCTTTTGAATCATTTAACCACTGTTTTTGTTGTTCATCTGTCTGTCTTGATTGTGTCTGACCTCTGGGCTGATGTAATAGAAAAAACATTCAGCTTTTCTTTCCTTTCTTTACTATGACTCAACATCCTTCTCCTCTCAGGAGTATGACTACAGTTCTCAGGGAATGGGTCCAAAGTCTCAGTGTTTCAAGTGGCGCAGAGATTTATGAATTTTCATGTGCATGAGAGAGAAACTACTTCTTTCTTACTTCCAAGGGTCTCACCCACAAATACATTCGTTTAAGAAAACTGAGGGCACCTTCTTCCGCAGATACAATGAAGGTTTCCTTTGTTTTCATCTGGGGCAGAGTAGGCTTTGCATTTTCCTAGAAGAGAAACAAACCAATACATCAGATATCCCTGCTAATGTAGCACTAACAAGTAGACTCCTCAGTTAGAGCAGTTTAGAGTGAAAGCAAGAGAAAAGCCCCGAACCACACACAGATGAGAAGAATGCGCTGCCAGCTCTCTGACCCCCTAAACTGTTTTGAGGAGCCATCCCAAGCTGCTAATTCAGAAGACTAACAATAGACTATACTATAAATTAAAGAAAACAGATGCGTTCTTATTTCTCTTGTTCTGCAAAGGCTCTTTTCTGAAGAGATGACTTCCCTAGCATGACCTTTTAATAGGAAAAGGGCATGTGGAAACAGGGGAGTCTGCTATGCATTTAGTTTGTGGTCCTGTGAATGCGTATCCTTAGTCTCCCCAAGCAAGAGGTGTTTCACCAGGTCTCCCTCCACTTCCGACAATGTCGGTGCTTCCACGAATCTATGTGCAGACCTGCATGTGGCTGAAAACTAAGCTTCTGATGGTTTCAGGTTTAAGGGTTTTCTGTTGAAGGGAGCTAATTCATCTAAAACCCGCACAGCTGTGATCCCTCAGCATTACATGAGACTGCAAACACTCATTGAGCCCCGGATGACATACACTGGCTTTGCCACATATACAAGAGGTTTCCTCACAGGCTTCAAAAGAGCCACTGTGTGATAATGCCTCGTCTGGACAATCTGGCTGCAATAATTTCACCTCCTGAATATTTCTGGATTTTTCCCAGATTCCTCAGATCAGGTACTGCTATCTGACAAAATTGCAGCCATTATCAGTTTTACTGCAGGCTTTCAGGAAAGCAAATCCATTTTTCATGAATAGATCAATTGTTTTCCTCTTTCAAGCTAAGTGCCCTGGTAGGGCATTTTTAGCTGTCCTGCTCCCTTTCATTGGTCTTTTCATACGCTTCCATCAGCCTACTTTAACCAACCTCTTATTTTCCACTTTAAAATCTATTTCCCACCTTTTTGCCATTGTTTATACGTGGTTTATAACTCTTCTTATAGAATAAAAAAAGTTCTCAGTTTTTTAAAGAAAAACAATTTTAATTTGCTTCTCATCAAAATATTACTGCCTCATTTAAGGCTGCTGTTTTTAAAAATAATATCTGAAAAAATAATCAGTTTTAACTGAGAGGTCAGTTTTCATTTTAAGAAGATCTGATTAGAATTTAGACAAAAAAAGATTTAAGATAATAATTTTTATAATTGCACTTTAAAAGACAGTTTACTAGAATAGAATTTACTTCTCAAAGAAAAGCATTTTTTCTCTTTTTTTACACACAGGGAATTTGAAAATATTTTCCTGTGATTAACAGTACACTTTCCCAGAATGAACAAAAGGCTTTTGTGACCAAGAAACTATGAAAAATAAGCATGTGTGTTCCTAAGAATTAAAACAATACCACACACATACAGCAAAAGGTAGTGCGGAAATAAATTCTAAAAGAATGCATTTAAAGAACTCATAAATCATTTTAAAATAAGAGTCAGATTTTCAGCTTGTACATATTGATAGCCCTGATGTTTCAGTCACTTAATATGTCACATACCACAGTACCTCCCTGATAGCTTAATTTACAGTTAGAAAATTATATCTAGAGTGTAGATTAAAAAACAGCTTTTGTGTTTGCTTGTTCACAGGAGGGAGTGGTTTGGTTTTCATTTACAGGAGTGTAAAAGAACTGGTCTTCTATATGATGCCTACAGAAGTCATATTTGACATGGATGTGTGTACAATGGGGGCTTCAGCCTCGGCCCCATAATGCCAGAGTGGCAGTTTCCACCAGGTGATTCCTGACACAGCTCGTGGTGTCAACAAGTGCTCGAGCATACCAGGAGCAGGCCATGACCTCAATTAGTTGTTCCAGAGAGACCAGCCCAGCCCCAGTTGGTATCTTTTCCCACTTCATCTGCCATTACTATACTCATGCCCTGGAGAGGTGCAATACAGCTGGAAAATCTGCAGCTCCAGGAAAATGGAATTGCTGCACATGCATGAAAGTAATTTACTGCTTATGACACTATGGCCACTGCTTCCAGTAAAGCATCAGATATACTCCATATATACAGTGCATTCAATCTATGCATGCAAACCTGGTACGCCTAGGACAACAGCATGTCTATTACACTCGATTTACTGCAGTTATCTGTACGCTCATTTAGCTTACCACCAGAAATGCCGGATTCATGATGTATGTCTAATCAGTGTGGTACTGTGTAGGTAAGGGACCAAAGACAGAAACCCTCTTCTGACACTGAGGTGTTTCGCTCAGCCAGAAAATGTGGACATTCCATAATGAAAAGAAAATGGGCCTTCAGCACCATTTTGTTGCAATGATTCCACAACACTTTTGCTGTAAAGGATTCTGATCCCAGCATCGTGCAGAAGTATGCAGGCACGGGTTTAAATAATGCGTAGTCCCCTGACAGTTATGCTTCTAGCCTAACCCAGTTATCCACATTCCCACCACAGGCAAAGGCACGAGACAAGCATCTCCAGAAGAAGTTTTGTCACACCTGCCTCAGACATCTACCATAGGAAGAGAACAATTACCATGTGGAGTCTGTCGAGCTCTGTTGACTGCACGGGAGCTTCGATAAATAGCCTAGACTAGACAGCTATATTTTAGATGGGTAAAGATAGGTGAGATGAATCTCATCTTTAGTGTTGGAATATGTTGCAGGTCACCTCTGAAGAATTTATTAGCCAAGTTTCTATGGTATGAAAACAGTCTCAGCCCAGGAAACAAGGGCAATGGTAGAAAAGAACACATAATATTAAAGATGGCCTAAATATTCCTTATTTTAGGCTATGCCCTGTAGTTAACAGAACTAACCTCCAGATATTAGCCCACTTTCATCTCCCTAGGCAATTATTCATTCACAGACTAGCCAGAGCTCAGTGCAAACAAGCCACAAACTTGTGCTAGCTGAGGCTGGTGCATCTAGTGTGCCAGAAGCATTAAACAACACTAGCAAGAGACAGCTTTAGCCAGGCTTCATAGGAAATAATAGCACTTGATATAATGGGACTTAAAATCCAACTGTCATCAAGATATAAGGAAGAAAAAAAATCTATTGCAAAAAAAAGGAATTTTTTTTCTAATTACATTTGTTATCATGTTCACTAATTCTGTGAGCATTTATCATCTCAGTCTTTATATTGCTTTATATTTAAAACATTCATTATTCATCTGTAGGAAGATGTACTTCCTTGTTTTTCAGCTTAGCACTCAGATCTCCTTTTTGCTGGTTTTACTTCTCCTTTTTAGGAAAAAAATGGACTAACTTTTTTTTTTATTTTGCCTCTCTCCAGTTGTGTCTAATTTCAGTGAGGAAAGTACTTATTCAGTTCTTCAATCTGACTATGACTGAGAAGCAAGCTATTACGCCATAATTTCATTCCCTATTGTGTGGGAAGTGAACATTGCATCACCCCTAGGATCAGAAACAAGAGATGAAGATTTTTTCTTGGTGGGTGTGGTCCAAGACTTGGTAGCCAATCTTCAAGCCAAAGGAAGGGCTCTTTCTGGTTTTTATTTCTTTATGTTTTGATTTATTTCTTCTCTCTCCTGTTCCCCTCTCTTCCTCACAAAAACCAGAAAAGAAATCAAAACCTTTTAGTCCAATGGAAGGTATTTTAAGTTTTCTGCTTATGCCCAAATACTGAGAACTGTGTTTCTGCAATTCATTTTTTTACCATCTAAACACTTGTCTTAAAGCTTTTTTCTTCACAGCTGAATACTAGGGGATTGGGATTTGAAATGTGTGTAAGAGCATGAGAACCACAAGTCACAGAAAATATAAAAAACAACTGTAGAAACTAAGATTCAGAACACATTATTATTAACTGGTAGTACCCAAATCTCAGGCAAAAAGGTACTATTTGGATAGCATTATCAAATAGCTGTCCTTAAATGTATTTGCCAACAAATTCCTTTTGTTGTTTTGTAATGCAACTCTGATTGCACTGGGAAATACATTGACCAACTAGTAACTAAAAGTAATTCAATTCTGCCTTCATAACAAGGTGAAAGGCAGTTATCAACAGTTAGAGAAGGAAAATCTGCAATAGCCTCTGTCAAAACTGAAAACCTCAGAATTTTGATCAATACACTTTTTCATGTGAATGGCAGAGAGAACCACACCCTCAATCCACGATGTGTTATTTTCTTGAATCCTGTGTGAGATTAAAAACATCTCAGATGCTTATGCTATAATACAGTTGTATTTAGTAAGCTGGGATCACCAGTAATTCCTTGCCTAATCAAAACACAGGAATAACAGTTATGTCACATATGAAGAGGACTGTCAGAAGGGTTATTTCAATGTATGAAATGCTGGATATAACTTGTTCCTTCAGCAGAAATGCACATCAACAGATACATCAGAAAAATCCCAAGGAAAAGTGGGGAGTGGAGGGGCAATTCTTCCTCTCAGGGGAGAATTATTCCCACCTCAAAGGCATCATACCTCCTTCAGAGAATGCTCACAAAAACAGTGAAATGAACAAGGAAAGCTCGCAAATACATACATTTTTAAATCAGCAACTGAATATCCAGATTTGCTCTTAATTCAGCAAGTACTTCTGAATCTTCTGTTCCTTGGCTGGTCCCATCCTTTACACTGCTGTTGGCCTTTATACGCTTTCAGCACCTCTTTCAATTTGATATCCTGGTTGCTTCACTAGCTCCAGCTGGCATAGGTGCAACACTTCTGTCCCAGCTGTTAGTGTGGATGATCATATGGGTGTACGGTCCCATTTGAGGCAGGCCTTTCAGAGAAGCATTGTTTGACTAGTCTCAGGTACAGCCATCACAGTGAGTCGTTTACTTTCTTGATGTTGCTTTTATTTTTTTTGCATGATTGTCAGTTACAAAGGACTACTGTTACTCAGCTATATTAGCCCACGATAGACTCTAAGGATCCAGGCATATGTGAAAAACAAAATGAAAGGTGCGTCACTTCGGAAGAAGGCTGCAGTATATGTGCCAGGCCTACATCAAGAGTAACAGAAAGACTGACCGACTTTATCATACTGCAAGTCTAGACAAGGTATCAATATCTTAAATATTGTCAATGGAGGAAAGGACAACTTCCATTTTGCAGACTTTCCCATCTGCATACACAATTTTCAGAGTAAGTACTATGAATTCTCAGAGCCTGGAGCAACTGGGAACCCTTGAGTAAGTAATCTGGAACTGCTACTTGTGGTATGGTTGCACATCTGCTTTTACAGGGCTTTGGGATGTCAACTTTATTTCGGATGTTAATGAAGTTGTCTGATTAAAGAAATGGAGACAAAGAAATATTAACAAAATACATCTTACAGAACTGAGACTAACGGGCTTAGAAATGATCCAAGGAAAAGTGATGCCTGTCTGCGAAATGCAGCCACTCCCCACTCAAAAATAAAAAAAATCCTATTCAGAACTCTCTTTTCAGCTAGCAAACAAACTAATAAAGCAGCAGAAATTTCCGGTCTGTTATCAGTTTTAATCTGGTATAATGACTTTTGAAGAAAGCTATTGAAAAGTTCCTTTCTAGTTTGCTGTGAAAATGAAACTGTTTGGTTTGACTGGGCAGGGGTGGAATCAGTTCTAAATCCCTCAGACAGCCTACCTCTGTAATTTCTAACTGGCTTGCCACTGAAAGTAAAGAAAAGAGAATTTTATTAGCATTACCATTGTGATGGTAGTAAGTCTGTAGAAAAGAGTACTAATACATGTAGGAGTAATGTATAATTGTACATTTTTAAGAATGACACTTCATACTTTCCAAAAATAAGCATTTTCCCCACGGTTTCATCTGTTTCTGAATTATGCAAGGCCAGTCATTACACCCAAGCACGAGGGGAACTCCCTCCCTTTTGATACACACCTACCATTACTAAATATTAACAGTAAGATCTTTACTTATACATTCCCTCAAAATTCTCAGGACTAAAATGAAGTTTAGAATGTCTGCTGTAAAAACAGCTTGATAAAGTTACGTGATACATAAATACAGTGTAAGAGAGACTGTGTAGTTCTTAACTGCTTTAATTTATTTTATGAGGCATAATCATAATCTTACAATTCAAATGTAAACAAAATTATTAAACTTTGTTAAAATTTCATAACAATGAAATTCCCATTAGTATTTTTGGCAGTGCATCTTTTGCCATCATTAATGTTTTATTCAGGATATGCAGCTTCTGGAAGGAGGTTGCCTACAGCAGTGTCCTTGAACAAAGAAGTACATGGAGTTGACCCTCTCTGATCTGGCAAACAAAGAATTTTTTTCCCTTTTAATACACTAAAAAAGTAGAGTTGGGTTTGGTTTTTTTTTTGGCTTTCAATCAGTTTCCCTTTGCATTGCCTTCAAGATGACACTCGGGAGAACAAGTTGCCCTCTAGTTATTTTTAGAATAAGAAAAGACCTTACTGCTACTCTAAGTTGCTTTGGAGGAGACTAGTATCTACCAGAGGCTAGAACTACTGAAAATTCCCTTGTCCTGGACAGGGAACCACGCAACTGCAGCTTCTACAACACCCTCTTAGGTATCTTATACTGAATTTGTACATGTAGATGACATTACACAAAAATACCCCTTGGAACCTGAAAACAGCATGCAAGCTACATGCATGTAGCACTGGACGTCCTAGCCTGCCTTTCAATATTAACACCATATCATTTTCAATTCTAGAACTGGGGTGACCGTTGCTAGCTGAAGGTTATCTCCTCACAGCTTGCCTTGCAAGGGTTTTTTTGCCTTTCTTGACATCTTATCTCCTCTTACATAGCACAGCACAGAGCTCGATAGCTGGTTGACAAACCAGACCCAGAATAAGGGCAAGGTCTGACATCGGGATGCTTCCAGCAAATCACCTTCACATTAATGCAGCCTCAGCTTCCAGAAAGCATTTTAGATGACACAGCATAAAATCAGCAAGCCAGTAAGTTGTAACAGCAAAAACTCCCTCAGGATGGCACTTTTACAAAATGTTTGTTTAACATTTTCTGGCATAAATGTGTCACTAATCACGTAACTGGTCAAGCCTATTCATAGAATCATAAAACCATTTGGTTGGAAAAGACCTTTGAGACCATCGAGTCCAGCTGTACCTGTCCCCGAGCACCTCATCCACACATCTTTTAAACACCTCCAGTGACGGTGACCCAACCACCTCCCTGGGCAGCTGTGCCAGTGCCCGACAGCCCTTTCGGCGAAGAAAGCTTTCCTATCGGCCAATCTGAACCTCCCCTGGTGCAACTTCAGGCCATTCTTTCTCGTTCTATCGCAAGTCTCTCGGCAAAACAGTCCCACACCCACTCCACCGGCCACCAGGGCTCCCCCGCCGCCCCGGGGAAGGGCCCGGCGGTGCCTGGAGGAAGCGGGTAGCTAACCGCGGGGTCGCGCGGCTTTGCCCAGCGGACCTGGCGCGCACGCGCGCAGCGCAGCGCTGTGGGCGGAGGCGGCCGCGCGGCAGCGTCCAATCAGCGGGCGGGGTGTGTGCGCGCGCGGGGCGGGAGGGGAGCAGGCGGAGTGGGCAATGTTGTTGGAAGTCACCTGACCGCTCGCGCCGCAGTCGGGCCGCAGCGTCTCTGTGGCAGGAGGAGCGGCCGGGGGCCACCGGGGGGAGCGGGAGGAAGAGAAGGAGAAGGAAAGGGGGTGACGAGGTGCTGCCGGCGCTGCCGACCGGCCTGCAGGTGAAGAGGGCCCGCGAGGAGGAGCGGCGACGAGCACTGAGGTGAGAGCCGAGCCCAGCCGAGGCGGAGCGGCCGCGCGCGCTGGAGCCCGTTGGGCTGAAGGGAGCAGGGAGCGGTTGAGGGGGCGAGGGCAGCATCATTCCCGTGGAGGGGGGCGTGTGATCGTGGAGGAGGAGGCTGAGGAGCAGTGTTAGTCGGCCGTTCCCCCTCCTTCTCTCCTCTCTCCCCCCTCCCCTCCCCCCGCCGCGAGCGGCATAGTGGCCTGTCCCGCCGCGAGGGGAGGAGGGAAAGAGTTGCCGCGGTGTCTGGGCGCCAGGGCAGGGGATCCCTGGCAGCACTGGACACGGGGCAGCCCCCGCTCCCCCTATCCCGTGCTACACTTCAGGTATTGTGCCCCTTCCTTCCACCGGGCAGCGGGGCTGGGCTGCCAGGCGTTACTCGGCGTCTCCTTCCCGGTTTCCGCGGGTGTTCGTGTGCTCTGGTGACACAATGTGACTGCCTGGCCCTGTGCAACAGGGGTGGCTCAGCCCTGCGGGAAACACGAGGGACGTCGGAGCACAAGTCTTTTGAGGAGCGGCTGAGGGAAGTGGGGCTGTTTATCGTGGAGAAAAGCAGGCTGAGTGGAGACCTTAACACTGCCTTCAGCTGCCTGAAAGGAGGTTGTAGCGAGGTGGGGTGTTGGTCTATTCTCCCAAGTAGCAAGTGAGGTAGGACGAGATGGAATGGCCCCAAGTTGCACCAGGGGAGGTTCGGATTAGACGTCACGACCTTCTTGTTTTTTACTTGTGTAAAACTTAACTCTTGTGGAAAAGTGGCATGGAGCCCATGTTGGGAAGTGCCACCAGTAAATAACACTGAGGTCTCTGGAGCGTGCCCAGAGAAGGGCAGTGAGGCTGGTGAAGGGGCTGACGAATAAGTCGTATGAGGAGGAACTGAGGGAACTGGATTTGTTGAGCCTGGAGGAGAAGAGGTTGAGGAGAGGCCTTATCACTCTACAACTACCTGAAAGGAGGTTGTAGCCAGGTGGGTGCTGGTCTCTTCTCCCAAGTAACAAGTGACAGGAGGAGAGGAAATGGCCTTGAGTTGCACCACAGTAGGTTCAGATTAGACATCCGGAAAAATTTCTTCACCGGGAGGGTGGTCAGGCACTGGCACAGCTGCCCAGGGAGGTGATTGTGTCCCTGTCCCTGGGAGTGTTTACAAAACAGGTAGATGAAGTGCTCAGGGATATGGTTTAGTAGTGGACAAGTATAGTTGGATTTGATGATCTCAAAGGTCTTTTCCAACCAAGTGATTTGGTGAAATCAGGCAGTAACCCCTCTTTGTCTGAGTGAAATATGCACCTGGTGTGTTTTTGTGTTTGTTACCCTTTGTGGGAGCTGGGAAAAGGTTTGTTTTAGACCGTAAACAACGAGATCTGAATCCTGTCTGTCTTGTTTCGTACAGTGAGATCCTTGGCATGCATTAGGGCATGCTGAAAATGTAGTAATTATAAGAAAATCATCTGTCAAATTATATTTACATTCTCTGTTTTAGTATGGCAATATAACTGAATTCATATACAACTGTGCCCTCTAAATGTTTGTTAAAATAAAAAAAAGGAAAAAACAAACATTTTATCAGTAAAGTGAAGATAAGCGTATGTACAGTATTAGCATGCAGTAACTTTTGAGAGAGATGTTAATTGAGGCACTTCAGGAAAGCACTTGCAGTGTGTGGAAAAAAAATTGTAGTGGAATAATTGCAGTTGAGAAATGCTGTAAATTAAGGTTACACAGCACTGAATAGTAACAGAGTCAGTTCTTTAATCTCAAATATTATGCTGCACTGAAGAGAAAACAAAAGAGTGTATTCCTGTCAAGCGTGGTGAGTCCAAATTAAAGCTACTAAGGTATTCCAAATCTTATTTCATGGTTCAGGAGTTTAACATTAAAGGTGACTTAAATGGCATAATTATTCTTGGATGCCCTAACGTGTGAGTAAGCATGCATGTTAGCAAGTAGTGAGGCCCAGAAGTCACAGATTGGCAGAGAGAAACAATTGTCACTGAAAACAGAATATCCACATTGTATGTTTTTCTGAAGGGCTTTCTTCAAGTTAACTCTACTGAATTACTTTGTATTTGGACTTCTTTAGGAGTACTTCTGGAGTATGTTGCGCAGTTTAATTTAGTCTGAAAAAGAACATACACTTGTCTGAGTCTGTGTTGAAGTGCGTTGTTTGGGAAGTTTACGTTGAACTTCCATCTACTGTATTTTTGAGGTTTTTGTACTAAAAAATGTGCAAGGTGTTGGTGTGCTAAAAATTTATGTGCTTTTAATAGTCTCTAAAATTCTTAGCTAAGGATATTTTGAACAGTAATAAATTGATGTTGATATAGTAATTGTCAAGTATTGAGGACCATCCACTTTACCCATTCATTTGTATCCAGTGTCCTTTTAGCTTTGCACATGAGTTGCATGAGTCCCAAATAACTTTGCTCTTTGGTTAGGGAAAGAAACATAGCTCAACAAGTCTGCTTGTCATATCATTTCCACCCCTGCCCCTCCAACTTCCCAGTTCTATAAATTCTTCATGGATTTCCTTTTAATCATAGATCTGTATTTCTCCCTGCATGGGGCATGCTGATATGAGGGGGAGGAATGGTATGTTAGTGAAAGAATTCATGTTTGTATCTGACTGCTGACATTTTAGTTGCCCCTTAGAATTTGACCACTGGAAGTTTCATGGAGGAGTTTTTAGGGATAGAAAAACACCTTTGTAGTATTTATAGCATAAGTCCTGTTTACATGCAATCCTTAGTTAAACCATAGGTAATGTTACTTGATGCAAATGTGGGTAGGAGAAAAACCTTAAGTGAGCAAAAAATAGCTGCTGAAATAACCATTAAGTTTTATGAATTCAGCTTAGTATAAGCACAGTGGGGATGATGTATGAGCATTCAGCTTCAGCTTTCTGTGCTTCAAGCTCCAGTTCAGAGGTTAGCATTGTGGAGAGGAAAAAAAAAAGGGAATGAAAGATCCACTTTTCTTTAACAATTCATAGGCTGTATCACAAAAGTAAGTCTATCTTCAGAAGTGTGCTGTATTTTTCAGTTAAGGCCCTTTTCAGGGTGTTGGAAAGTTTTGTTCTTGGTAAGTAATAAGAAGGGAAACAGTATTTTGTATAAGTCTGAGTTAACAGGTCAGAGTAAGGCTCAACTTGACTGATCAGGTATAGAAGCTTTAAAAAGGCATGGGAAGTGCGCTGTGAAGGGCAAATTGACTTTAGAAGCATTGGTGAAATACAAATAAATGGAGTTTAATCATTAGACATACGGTGGAGTGCGGAAGAGGTAGCCTAAGGTATCTGTCAGTCACAATGCCTTTAAATGAGAGCCTGTGTCTTAAAGAGTCTTCAGTTACTTTTTAGAATCATATTCAGATGATTTATCCGTGGATGACTTCATTTAACTGTGAAGATAATGTTTGTAGGTGTTTGTTTGGATTCCATTGTTGGCCTATTGACTAATACTATGATAAGTAAATAGACAGTATTTGCAATCCATGTTTATGCTTCTTTTAAGATCGTTATTTTATGTAGTACCATTCCAAAAAATACTTTTTTTAGAGCTTGGCTAGTAAGGCCATGTCTTTTAACATTGCATGTCAGATAGGGCATGGTCTGCAGTTTTCTGATAGGAAAACTGAAACGCAGTTTTGTGATTTGGGGATATTTACTAGAATTACCATTTGAAGTCAGGTCTTGTGCATCTTTTTTTTCAGTATTATTCAAATATTGCCAGTTCTGATGAACCTAGAAATGTTTTCATAGAAATGTTTCTGAAGTTCTTTCTGATTTATGTCTTATTTTAGAATTTTGTTTCAGTTTCAGATACTGTGAAGAACAGTTGTAGAAACAAATCAGTTAAAAAGCTAATATTAACAACAAGATTATGAATATAGTTTCCCAAAAGTTTATTCTTTGACTTGCCAATCTATTTGCTTCTCAGTTCTTTTAGATTGTTTCTTTTGTCCTTCTTAGTTAAAGTAAGATACATCAGAACCACAGATGGTAAATTTAGTATTCATTATAAATATTTTGACATACATATTTGTGAATGGATTCTGACAGTCATTAAAACAAAATAATCTGTGTGGTTTGTTTAACTTTGGCAAGGAGTAGATTATGTATATATAAAGGCAAAGGTATTTGTCCTTTAAGTAAAGGCAAGAGATGACAGTAGATGTTAGTTATGCATGCTTTACATTACGTCAGGCTACCCTTTATCCTGAGTGAATATTTTATTATCTAGCCTAGTTCTTATTCTAAAAAAAAAGAAAAAAAAGTTTCTACTAGTATTTTTGAAGTATTGTGATTGTGAGGATTTTTTGTGTGTTAAGTGTTTTGGAATTTTTTTTCTTTTAGGTGAACTGTGCCATTAGGAAGTCTGTGCGTTGTTGTTACCTTCCCAGAGTAATTCTGTTTGCATACTAGCAGAACCGAAGGATTATAAGTGGTGGGATTTTGCTACAAAGGAGTATCTGAAATCCCTTCAGTCCTATTTGGTTTTTTTGCAGTGAAAGAAATGAAATCCCACATTATTTTTATCCCCGAGCCAAAAATTAAACAATCTGTGTTTTCTAAATTAATGGTAGACTGCAAAGTAATAATACCTTTTTCTGACTTTGATATGGACTCTTTTGTGTCATCTTCTGAGGAAAACTGTTGAAACCTCTGCTCTGTGGAAAATTTCTGTCACTTCCTTTAAAATCCCAGCTTCTAGAGTCTTGTGACTGCTAGGAATGTCAGGTTCCACCCCCTGCCCCCCTGCACCCCAAGTTCTCGTATAGCTTGCAAATATTAAAAAAGTGAATATTCAGGCTTAAGACCTGGAAAACAAATTAAGACTCTCAGCACAGACTTAAAACTTGCCAGACTTCCCGTGATTCTTTTTAATTCTTGCTTGTGACTTGACAAGAGTCCAAATGCTGTGGTAAGAATTATGTTGCAGAAATACACCCTAATAATTTTTAAAAAGGTCATTTATGTAATTAAGCTATGAACAGTATCATCCAAGTGTTTAGACTAATAAAGAATACAATTTAGAATTTTAATCCCAAATGTACTAATCATCTGAAAACCTATTTTTTTCTAGAGGAGAAAGCATTGTTCTTATGAAGTAAAGCATACATTTTTTATCACTTTATTCTTTTTTAAGTTTTTTTGAACTGAAGATGAAGAAGCATAAACATAAACACTAAAATGCTTGTTCATTCCTTGTCAGCATAACATGAATCAGCAGCTATTAACTGCTGTAGGCATTCATCTGTAACATAACTTTATTTCCTTAAAAGGAGCGGTAGCTAGGGACAAGGACGTAGATATAAAACTTCAGAAAGAAGACTTTTCAGTGTATTTTGAATATACTGTCTCTTATCCAAGCTGTCTTGATTTAGTGGTAGTAAATGATAGTTGTCCCTTTATGCTTTACATCTGTGAATGACAAAATATTTTTATAGGATAGAGTAAATGTCCACCCTAAGGGAACTGCTCGAGATAAGTGACCTGCTAGAAGTTACTCAGTGTAGGAGTTGGGAATAGCACTCAAATTTTTTTCTCCAAGATACTTTTTTGGGGTCTACAATGCCTTTTTCCCAATTGTTTAGTATTTTAAAGTGTTGTGAGAGTACAGATACATTACAAGCATGATTATAGCTAGGCAGACCTTTGTCTGCTCAGTGTTAAATTAATCTTGCCAGTTTTATCATGATGGTGGTCACGACTGAAGTTACATCTGGATGTCCAAGTTCAACCAGCTGAGGTAGCAATGATAGCAAAGATGTCCCCTTTGAAGGGGAATTTTGTGCTGTGTGTTCTCTTATTTCAAGAACGTTAACTGTATACAAGTGAGTTATTATTACTACAGAGGATTGATATCCAGTATGGTATCAGCAGATGGTTGTTCACAAAGTAGGTAAAGACTAAGGAACATGGTTTTGTTTACTTTTCTGGTAAATTGGGTAACTTTGGGGTTGGATCATTTACAGGAAACTTAGGGTAGCTGAAGGTCAGAAAACAGCCCCACATACGTGGAGACTGAGTTGATTGTGATGGTAGAGCCAAATAATTTATATCTGAGTCTAGGAATAAAATATCAGCTCTTGTTTTTAGGACTATCTGAAATGGATTTATTGACTGATGGAAAATAAGTAAGAGGCTGTTTCTCTTTAAAAGAAAACACTGACTTGATAGGATCTAACTTCTGTAGGTCACACATATATGCTTGGCTTTTCCCAGTACCATTGCTGTTGTAGAGCTTTAAGACGGAAGAACCACACTTCAGTTGGTGCTAGTTTATTGCCCCACTTTCTATTGAGTGTACTACAGGTGACAGTTATGAAGTACTGTCCTGTGTTTGACAATGAGTCTTTCACAGGCAAATATCCATTAAGCCTGCATGCTATACTTGATCAAATCAAAATGCTTGTGGGTTCCCATTGTGTCTTGATGACTATTAGATACTGGATTTTCTTTTTGAGGTCCTTAGATTTTACTGCCAAGAGTTTAGATGGTAAGTCTGGCAAATCAGCTGTGGTTTTCCTCAAAGTGTAAGTCTTCTGAGTAGTAAAGGCATGACCGTTATTGATTTCCATGGATTTCTGTGCTCTGGCTTATTATTTTTAAGGCCACTTAAAACCTTCAACCTCAGACTGTTCAAAAAGTTTTTTGGTAAGCAGTTACATGAGTCATAGGTGTATCACAATGTAAATAAAATCAGAAATGACAGTGATTTGCACTCTCCAATTTGTATCTCCATTTTAAGGGCCATTTTAATGTTCTTTGGCTGTTTGCCTTAAAATCTCAGCTTGTGGAGCTCATTTCTGTGACTCATTCATTCTTTTTAGTTGTGAATTTTCTTCTAACACCACCAGTGGATCTTTCCAGCATCAGCTGGCCTGATGTTCAAAACACTCTTTAGCTGTAAAGCATACCACTTTGTGTGGTGAAGACGCACCCTTTTCTTCTCAGTTGTTGTGGTGTTTGTGAATAAATTAAAGGACACTAGATTTGCCTCTGTTAGCCATCTTGTTGTTCTGAGTTATTCTGTGGTAAAGTTCCTGGCAGCTGCCATAGGCAGGCACCTCCAGCTGTTATTTTTTCATCTTTGTTCAGAAAAAATGATACAAGTATACAATAAATCAGCTATAAACATACAGAGGTGGTGTTACCTGACTGTGTTTCCAAGTTATGGAAAAGCTTAGTTGTAAACTATGCATCATTTTGGGGGATTTTGTAACATTGATGCGAAGTGCAAGATACTTTGTTTCAATAATAATTTAAAGTCTAAAGAAGTTCCTTCTGTTAATTCACCGCATTGAGTAAAGGTATGTTTTATTTATTTATTTAGTCAGTTTGGTTAATTTTTGTGATCCCCTGTGTTTGGCATTTGTTATTAATAAAATATTTTGAACAGATCATTTGTGTTTTAGAAATTATCTACAAAAAAGCTGGAATTCTTTGGTAGTTGTCCAGTCAGCATCTGGATAAGTGGCAATGATTTGGGATAATTGCTGCTGATGTTAATATTTGCAGTTACCTCATGGGTGGTACAATTGCTTTATTGTTCTAAGGTTTTGAATGTTTTCTTACATCTGCATCTTATTGCTATTGCTTCTGGTTAGCCTTATAACTGTCCCCTTTGAATGGGATTTCTCTTTGTTACCAGCTTTTTGCAGCCACAAAGAACTCAATCATTATGGCAAATTATGAAATTTGGGCTCAATGACACACCAAAATGCCCATAGTAAGTATTCCATGTCAGTATATATGCACTATGTGTTTTCCTGTCCTTTGCATAATGGGGAACACTACTTCTCAGCATTAAATACTTGAGAAAATGGTATTGTGTCAAATCCTGACTTTCAGGAGCGGTTAATAGGAAGATGTATTGTAAAAGGCATTTATTGGTTTCATTATTATTTTAATATATATGCATATAATATAAAAATTGTATGTATATTACATAAAAATTATGTAACTTAGCAACAATAGTTCCTTATACCTTTACCTGGTCTTAACCATACGTATCATCTTTGAAAGATCATCTTTTGAAAATATTATCAAATGAGGAGACTTTATTGTTTACATAAAGATCTGCACCAAGTGACTCTTTCAAATGGAGATTGTGAGGGAAGGAAGTAGACGATCATGTAACCAACTTCTTTTATTCTGCAGTCAACTAGGAGTTAGAGTAGTAATTGCTACCAATTCTAGGCAATTGGATGAGCAAACCTGCAGTCTTGTTTAAAAGTACCATGCAGTTAGTATACTTCACAGTTACCTCCATATATAACCTAATGACTAACTTCAAATGCATGAGAAAAAATGAACCTTGGATGAAATCTGTTTTTGCCAATGAGTCTTGATAGGCTTCTTGCTCTGGTCTTTACACTGTGTACTTATGCAAAGTTATATTCCTTTTTTAAAGTGTTGTTGCAGCACTAATTTACATTAAGATGATAAGCATTTTATATGTTCTTTGAAAATAAATACATATGTATCTAGTCAATTAAACGTAGGGATGTGTAAATTTGTTGAAGATATGGTAATTTAACAGATAACTGTTAGGCATAGTTTTCCTATATTATTGTATGCTAGTAGGGAAAAAAATAATGAAGTTAGCTCGCTTTGATAAAGTAGGATAAAGTTTCATAGGTAATATTTAGGAAAAAATATTTTTGCCCTCAAATAAAATAAAAATCATTTATCATCTCAAAATCACTGTCTGATAAAGAATGGAAACTTCATAGTAGCCTGCTTGGTTGTGCTTTCAAAGCAGAACTTGATTCATTCAGCTGCAAGTGTTCCTTTATGTACTTTTTATACTACCATGTGTGTTTGTATTCTTTCTCTCTTTTTTTTTTTTTTTTTTTTACTCTTCTGTCAAGACTGTGAGGTTATTAGATGTGCAGAACTTCAGGTGAGAGGGATTTGAAGAATGCTTTTATACTGACATTACTAGTTTTCTTCCACTAACTGAGAATTTCTAGTTAGTGAGCTTTCATACTGTTTCTTCAATCCTTTCAACCTGCATTGTAAGGACTGTTTTAAGTTTTGAAGGATCTTTCTGATGATAACTGCTGTATCAAATACCACAAAGAATTTTCTTGCACATTTTTGTTTCTTAGCATCTTTTGCATTCTGTCACATGGTTCTTCGTTGACACTGACTTAATGAACAGTGATTTAAATATACAGTCTTCTGCTGACTTTTGGAATTCTTTTACAAGTTACCTGAGCCTGCTTTTAGTTTTCTTTACAAAAGCGTTACTGTAAAATAAAAATAGCATGGTAGAATAGGAGTTTTAGTCTGGTTTTCAAGAAAATAACTTTTGTTATCTTTGTTTGTAGTGTCTGTTTTCCTTCTTTTTAGTAACTTATTGCTGCTTTCATTTGAATTGTCTGAGGAGGGGAAAAAGATCTAATAGATAATATTTGTAGAAAATTATGTAAAATGGAAACCTGCACTGGGAGGAAGAAAGCCTAGAAGGGTCTGTCCTTGTAGGACAGTTGCAGCATGAGCTTGTAAGTTATAAAACTTGTTTAAAACGCATTGTTGAATTGTTTTCTCCACATCTTTTCCCTCTTTGTCCATCTATAAATGAAATAAATTTTAAGAATTTTTGATTGCTTCAGGGGAGTAGTTAAAGTAGAGGAAAAATTAAACCATTTACTGAAGACATGTACCTTTTGTCTTTGGTACAACAGTAAGTTGTGTTGTGGATATGTATATAACAAATATACTTACAGACAACTGTATTTTGTAGTCTCATGCTGCTGTGGAAAATCTAGTTGACTGTCAACAAATACTATCATAAATGTGGTACCATTCCTTTATTGCATAACTGGAAAACATAATTAAGACATTCACAAGTTTGACCTCTGTTAGTACTTCTCTAAAGTGTTACAGCTTTCTACTATGGTTGCATTTTCCCTTTCCTGTTTGATGCTTTTTATTTTCACTAGCGTTTTCAGTCTTCTGTTTCTTTTTCTTTTAATTTCTTTCTTTATTATGTACGACAGTAACTAGATTTTTACAAAGAAGACTGAGAGAAATGTAGTGTTTGAGTGTGGTGCATGTAGTGGTTTGGAGTTGTTTTTTTTTTTAAAAGCTTTTTTAAATTTTGAGATGCTTAATGAAATGCTGCCTCTTATATTTTGGATTCATTAAAAACTGTGGAAATAACTTGAAAATCTTCACATTGGGAAGTACAACATTCTGTTAAGAGTCAAGTGTTAAATTGAGTTGTACTCAAATACTTATTTTCACTGCTCAAGGAACATAAGGTAGTGTTTCACTGCTGAAACCTGATTTTTTTTCTTTTTTTGACAGCAACAATATTAGGTGCTTACTATCAGTGATTCAAGTAGGCTAAGCACTGTTTTGCAAATGTGCTGAGTGCCTTGTGGACATGAAGTGAAAAGGACAATTGACTGTCCTCTGCATATCTATATACAAACAAATTACTGTTCCTTTTAGCCTTCTATGCTATGAAAGTGTAATAAGCTGAATTGAATAGTGGGACTGGTTATTTTATAGGGGAAGACCTAAGAGCAGCATGTATGGTGTGTGGGTTGTGTGTCTGAGGGTTGGGAAAACTTGATACTTCGAAAGAAGAATGCAAAAAGAACCATTGAAGGCCTGTCTGTATGCATAGTCTCCCTCATGAGTTTTTCCTAGCTGTTCATCCCAAAATATGACCTTGTCTTTAATACTTCCCTGTGCTTCCCACCACCCTGGATTTAATCTTCCATTTTGTCATCCGTTTCTTTTTGATGATTTTTTTTTTTTTTTTTTGAGACCTCTGGTAACAAAGAATCATACTTTTTTAAACTGTGTCCTGTAATATCTGAGGAATATGATAAGGATATAGAGTAAACAAATTAAGAATACATGATTTATATTGCACTGCTTGGTTCTCATAAGCTGTTGTAAGAATAAAATATTGTTAATGACTTTCACAGGCAATTATTTCATAATTCCCATTTAAAATGATTGGTAATGAAAAATTTGTTAAGTAAACAAAAGCATATGAAAATGTTTAAGTGGGGTTTTTTTTTACTTCTAAAGTAAGCCTTTTAGGGTTAGCATGGTATAGTTTATTGCTTAGTGGGGAAAACTATGCTTTGTGCAATTTTTTTTTTTTTCCTCAGAACTTCTGTTTTCACAAAACAAAGCCTTGTAAATTTAAGCAAATCCCCACAAACAGGCTTACTTAGTCTTTGCCATGTTATGGTCAGCCTGTACATTTTGTTGGTAAAGTTGACTGAAGTTGAACATTCAGTGTTCCATGAGGGAGTGGGAAGGGCAGATAATGCTGATGCTCTGCACTTTACTGAAGTTGAGTCTGGTGCTGTGCTGTTACTGCTACTGGAAACATGGATCTTTTTCTTCTCTCTTTAGGTTCAAAAAATCACTAGGAATCCCTGTATGTCATGAAAATTACTTGAGTAGTGGGTAACAAGAGTGTAGCTGCCAGAGTGGTTGTTTTTTTCTTGACTGTGTTTTAAAATGACTGTGCTCTCCTCTCTGCCTGCATTGTGAAAGTTTCCTATATTTGAAAACTGGAGATTTGCATTGGCTGCAGTTTTATTGTTGTTGGGAGCTGGCATATCATAACAACCTTGGTTGAGCAATGAGTGATTGAGTAGTCCTGTGTCAGCTGAAGTGAGTCTCACCAACCATGTGAAGTTAAAGTAACTCTTGGGTAGAATAGTCCAGTGTGGTATAAATGGTCAGTTTGTTAAGGTAGTGCTATTATACTGCATTTTTCTTGCAGTTCCAGATTTGGTTATGTGGTTTCTTCATCAAGCTTTAGGTGCAAGGTTGCTTCTTTTTGGCTTTTTTTCTTTTGTTTTTCTTTTTTTTTTCCTTTTTTTTTTTTAACTGGAAGAAAGGCTCAATCAAAAGAAGATAGGAATTTAGAAATACAGTGTAAAGATTAGACTTGGAAGTGGTGTTAACAGTGTCTAGGAGGGCTGACTTTTCTCTAGCTTGCTCTTTGCAAATACTAGGAGTTGAAGAATAGCTTCAGGACAGTTATGTGTAAGTATATTTAAAGGCTTTAAATAGCATAACTTTTATTGTTTATTATCCAATACATACTAGTATTTCAAAACTTTGATGTTCTGTCACAAAAGGGATTCCATTGCCAGGTAATCTGAAACACAGTGATTGATGAGGAAAGGAAGCTTTTAACAATCATGATGATTTGAATAGTGATGAGCAGGAGAGGGAAAACAAGGCTGCATTAGAGAATTAAGGCAGGTGCAAAATAGAACTAATCTGCTTTAGAAACAAAGCAAAGCACCAACCTGCTAGAGATTGGTTTAGCAGGGAAATGACTTCTGAAAGAAGAACATGAAATAATTTAGTCTGTACTGGCTGAATCAGTAAACAGAAGTAACTTATGTAGTATTTTGGTGAATTTTAGCTTAATCATCTGGGTTTTATTTCTCTTTACATTTTCATTGTGTTGGAATATACTGCTAACTAAAAATAAAGACAAATAATTTTTAGGTGTTGTAGTAACATTATGACTTGTAATCTCTTACTGAAGAAGAATGTTCTTTATCACTGAAGTCACATGAAAAGTTTCCTTTTTTGGCCTGCAAGACTACTAGAGCAGTAATTTAAGATGTATATATTAAGGTTGTGTTACTTCAAGTGCTCACAAGCATGTACTTATGTACTGACATGGATGAAATATTGAGCAGCGATCTTAAAGAATTTGTACAGGTGTAATGCGTGTTTAACAGCTTGATTATTGTAATTTAGTATCAGTAGTTTCCTGTTGGGTATGACTTTCATGCGTACAACTTGGGTTTTTTTTTTTTTCCCCCTCTAGATTTGAAGAATAGAAGCATGCTTTCTACTGAGACTTACACTACCATTTGTGATACAGAATGTCTCTAAGTGAGAAGAACAGCGTGGTTTTTGCATATGAATCTTCAGTACACAGTACTAATGTACTTCTCAGTCTTGATGATCAAAGAAAGCAAGATATTCTTTGTGATGTTACTATTTTAGTGGAAGATCAGCGATTTCGGGCTCACAAAGCTGTACTTGCAGCTTGTAGCAGTTACTTCCTTTCAAGAGTTGTGGGCCAGGTGGATGCTGATCTTATCATCACTTTACCGGAAGAGGTGAGTGTCACTTCCTTCTGTATTTTACTTGTCAGTGCTTCTAATCTGTTTCATTCAAGTCTGTTTCACAATAAACTGGTGCTTAGAGAAGTTAAGGTAAGAGAGTTAGGAACTGAAAGGAAGGAATTTAAGTTGTCAAAGTGCCATTGGTTGTTGAAAAGGCTACGACAGATTAGAGTGTGTGTCACAAACTGAAGATAAGTGGATGCAGTCTTGGGGAATTTAGAGGAGGGATCTTTTCAATTAAATTTATAGTACATTTAGAATCATGTGTCTGATTGAAAGCATGTGAGTTTGTCAAAAAACAGGCCTTAAATGGTAAAGAATTAGTCCTCCTATATGCAAAGAGAATACTTCTGGAGTAATAAAGAAACAAATTAAAGCTTAAGATGGTAATACCTTTAAGTCAGTGTCATTAAGGTTTTAACCATGCTTACATTCCTTGCTTTCTGCTCACTGTTGTAAACAATTTTCTTCTGCTCAGTTCCCCATACTTTTTACACACTGGTCATTAGCAGCTTGAATTTTTTTTTTTTTTCCTACTGGTCTTTATTAGTGTTAAGAATATGAATGTTTTGCAATTACTTGTTTGGGTGGGATTTGGTTGGTTGGGTTTTTTAACCGCAAAAATACGTGTTCTTAAACAATATTGAATTTAAAGACATTCAGCGGGAATGAATGAGATGGAACCTGACATCCATAGAAAGGAAAACTTATTATTACATATCTGGAGCTCCTAGGCATAAAGATTCTGGTTGATATTTAAGTTATAAGAGGAATGAGGCAAACAAGTGATTGGATTTTTATATGAAATGCTGTATTAGTAGATGAAAAGTGAAGAGCCTCCGAGTGCCCTGGTTGTGCCCAGTGGTAGTAGTAATCTGAAGAGTTGGTTATTAAATAATCAATGGCTTTTTGGGAGGCAGTTCATGACAATATGCTTTGGGAGTGGGAAATAACGTGCAAATTGTTGGCAACTCAACTAGAATTGTTGAAGTTGGAGGAAAGGTTTGCGTAAATGAATATTTATAGTTACACTGGAGATGACATTATAGACATGTTCATGTATGAGACTAAGTTGAGTATTAATACGGAGATCATGTATTTAGAAAACCTGTGCTTCAGTATAGTAGCTGCTTCACTGGATTTGTAATTTTGTATAGCAGTAGACACAAGGATTCTGGTACCAGACTCTTTTTGATTTTATAGAAAACAGAAAACTAGAAAGGATCAGGTTGTATCTTTTAAAGAGCCTCAGTGGTCTTTAGTCATGAATTTGTTAAACCATTGCATTACAGTAGAATACCACTATGTCACTTATACTCAGCCTTCTTACTTATTAAGAAATGCTTTTTTTTCCTCCTAGTGGCTTAATATGTTGATAACCTGAATGTGTCTTAGCTTAAAAGAAAAGTAATGGTAGACACTGTTGTGGAAGGGAATTAAGATGCTGGGGAACACAAAGCCATGATTTGGAGTATAAGTGGGAAATTAGTGGTATGGAAAACTGATGTTGAAAGGAGAATTTTGCTTTAGGATGATGAAAAAAATAGGATATTGGAAGAATAACAAATGTACATAAAGTTTGAAGGGGGGAAACAGTCTCTGGTGCAAAGCGATGATGTTCCAATGAACCCATGAAATAAACTTGAGTTAGAAGGGATTAGCATTTGTAAAGAAAATGCAGGAACATAATCCTGATATTTTACTACAATGTAGACTTAAGAGGACTCTTAATGTAATTTAGGATTGCTGATGTAATAACTGAATCTACTGAAGAAATAAGCGAAAAAATACTAGCAGTGAATCTCATCTTTAAATCATTTGATATAATCATTTGGTAAAAGCATTTTAAGACTCACCAATTTGAGCTTCTCTTCTGGGAGCTGCTAAATAGTTTGAAATGAGTCATTTTATGAAGCTGCATATTTGAGAGAGGCAAACAATGATCACATGATTTGACATGTAATTTTTTTTAAAAAAAAGTTTCTCTAAACTTCTTAATTTTACCTAGTATTTGAAGTTTAAAATGAGAGTTTTGATGAAGTTAAAATGAGTTTAAAACCAGTTCACAATCTGAGAATATTTTTGGAATTGAAGTACTTCATATAGATTATATTGTAAAGACTAACTATTGATGTCTTGATACTGGTTTTGTGTTTGTTTTCTACCTGTTTTTACTCTGAGTTAAACTTTCAGCCCAAATGGGAGTTAATTAATGGCTACTGGAAGAGTTGCTTTGCTAGATCATTCAGACCAAGAATTTTTCTATTGTTATATCTTGTTTAATAGATGTGTAAGAGAAAGTGAAAGCAGTACAGAATGTTTTTTCCTATCTGTATCCTTATAGTTTTTAGCAATAAATGTTCCTACGTTATATGGAAGAACATACAGTTTTGAAATACTGGATTTGTTTTGAATATCACAGGTTTGTAAACCCACTGTAATGGTTGAGTACACTAACTTTGAAGCTGTCTTGGTAGGTTATGGATAAACTGTCTTTTAGACTCCCCCGCCTGTCATTAAGGAATAATTAATGTGGTAGTGTGATCAGTAGTCTTGCCTCCAAGAGGGTTTTTCAAATGCTGTTTTAAGAATTCCTTAGCTAGGTCATACAAGTTTTCAGACAGTTCTGCTAAACTGTCTCTGTGCAGATCTTTTCAGCTTCCTTTCATGTGTTATTTGTGTTCTTTCAAAAAAACAAACCACCAATCACTAAAAAATCAAACAAAACAAACCCTCAACTTATTCCTAAATTGAATTACATGTGTAGTTAATTATCTTGCTGGCAGAAGAATTCAGTATAGTTAATGCATTAATACAGCACTTTATTCAGCATGAAGTCCTGTTCACTTCAATAAAGGAGGGAAGCAGAATGTAGTAACTATGAACATACTACTTTATCCTTCACTTGCAGAGAAAAGCTAAAGATAGTGCTGTATAGTTAATAATATGGTGATCTGTTTACAGCTTTCTACTCAATTCCTTGGTAATTTTTTCATGTATAGAACATGTTGGGTTTGTAACAATACAGTTTTTGTTTATCTAGATTCCCTGTTAGGCAACTGTTCTCTGATAAAAACTGAGGTGATGATAGAAATGTTCAGACAAAGCTACCTGGACCAAAGAGGTTTTAAACTGAGAATAATTTGATTTGGTGTACAATTTTGGGTATAATTCTTTTCACCTGTGTGAGGAAGAAACAAGTAGGTGGCTGTAGTAATAATCATCTGTGGTCAAATTCCGTTCTTTTCAAACTCTTTCATATCAATGATATGTGTGACTGAGCAAGTAACAGCAGTTGCTCTTTAAAGGAGCGATGAAATACCAGAAGCATTTTGATTTTGTTCTAGATTAATTCATGTACAAGGTATCTTTAGAAAATTGGAATTTAGTTGCTGGTTTCCAGTATGCAGCAATCTTTTCACTTTTTAGTACTGTAGAACATTATCAGAAATTGATTGCAGAGAAGGTCATTACTGCCATAAAATGTACAGGATAAAATTGTATCAGAAATGATACCAGAATGAGCATGGCCAGGTTTTCTCTGTGGAACAAATCTGCTGGTTTTGTCTTGTACTCTGTCCTGCTGATGTGGTTTACTCACAGGGTAAATTTGGTTTCTATGTGTTCCTCTACTTAAAACCTATTGACTGGACTAATATTTTTTTTCTTTTTTTTTTTTTTTCTGATAGGTAACACTTAAAGGATTTAGTCCTTTGCTTCAGTTTGCATACACAGCTAAACTTACTTTAAATAAAGACAACGTGTCTGAAGTTTGCAAGTGTGCAGAATTTTTGGGTGTACACAACATTGAAGAGTCTTGCTTTCAGTTTCTCAAATTCAAATTTTTGGACTTTAAGTCAGATCATCAAGAACGTACTAGGAAGAAGTGTTGTACACAGCGTTGTCAGAAAACAAACCCTCAAATTGGCAATGTGAATGGTGGAGACCTAGAACTAGATGATGAAGCAGAAGAACTTTTAGAAAAAGAATATATTCAAACTCCTGACACAAAGCTGTGTAAAGATGAAGAAAATGCTAAATCGTCACCTGCTGTCCAAGATAATGCCAATCAAACATATGATCCTACACATTTAGAAAGGGGTAGTGTTTCTGGCTTATCTTCTCAATGCCCAAAATATAGGAAATTCCAGAAAGCTTTTGGAAATGACAAAGTTCATACTTCAGAGTCCAGTTCCGGTACTAAAGACATCCAGGTGCCACCAATTGCAGTTTTTCTTGAGAAGGAAATATCTGATAGTGATGGCATACAAAAAGCTCAGGAGTGTGTACCTATGCAGTTGGTCTCAAAATATGAAGAGGCTCAGGTGAAAATGGAAGAAGAGGAGGAAGGCACTGAGAAAAAGGAAGAGACAAAGAGAGATTCAGGGACTCCGAATGTGTCTTGTCCTGTGGAGAAAATGGATCTTGCTGCATTCCCACAGAACTCTGCTACACCTCATGGACTCAATTCTGTCTCTTTTTTACATAATTGTGAGCAATATGATAACTTGAATTTCAGTAGTATGCAAAACAACACAATCTTGGCTGAAAAGAATGTAGCGGGTACTGGAGTTGGGAATGACAAAACTGAAAGTCAAGATGACACTCCTTCAAAGGTTGATTTGTGCACTAGGGAAGCCATTAACATTACATCAGCTGGTGATCGAAGCAGTGTGGAGAGAGAGGTAGCTGAACATCTAGCGAAAGGATTCTGGAGTGATATTTATAGCACAGAAGCCTGTCAAGTGCATTTACCACCTGCAGTTCCAAAAGAGTGCTTGGAGCCAGTATATTCAGGGAAAAAATCTGAGTGTCCGTGGCTGGGTATCAGGATCAGTGAAAGCCCTGAACCTTGCTCTCAACGAACTTTCACTACATTGAATTCTGTCAACTGCCCCTTTATAAGCAACCTTAGTACTGAAGGATGCTCCAACAGCTCTGAAGTAAACAGTGGAGATTATGTTCAGGGACAGCAACAAGAACAGTGTCCCTATAATTACATGATAAGTTTGGGAGAGGATTCAGAAACTGACACTGAGGGAGACAGTGAATCCTGTTCAGCAAGAGAACAAGAATGTGAGGTGAGAACATCCTGATGTATTCTTTGCTTCCCTGTTTCTTAAGGCCCTATTCAAAAGCTTAACTTTGAGTCTCTTTGGGTTGGTTTTTTGGTGCTTACTTGTTTTAAAAATCTGGGAAATTAAATAAAAATTCAAAGGTTAATATACAAGATCAGTGTTAATTCAGGGAGACTTATAAAGTATTTTGGTAGAATATTGAAATGGTAGATGCTTAGGTATTATATCTTTTCAGATATTCTTCTGGGAAAACTTTATCGGAAAAGGTTCTAAGTCTTAAACCAAGGTTTGGGGGTTCTTTTTGGGGATTTTTTGTTTGTTTACTTCAGTTTAACGTAAGAAAACTCAAAACTTCTTGGAACCTTTTTTAATAGAAGCTTAAGTTTTCTTGGTTTTATTCTGAGTTATGGGGAGAAGGTGGAGAGAAACTATACTTCTGATTCACTGTGAAATGAAAATTAAGTTTTCACGCTGTCCTTAGTAGCTATGCATTTAAGAGTATTGTTTTCACTAAAACTGAGGTTTTTATTTGTTCCTTCAACTGCAGTAATTATTTGGCACTTATTTCCTTTATGTCATTGCTTTGGTAGTGTTTTAGGCAGATGCCATACCCAAGTAGTCTAATCCCAAAAGATTTTACTATATACTTAGAATTATTTCTGTCACGGTTCTTGAGAACTGAGTAATTGCAATGCGACTCAATGTCATGAAAATTCAGTTGTTTTTAGAGCACTAGGTTTTCTTGTTTTCAAGATGCAAGGTCTTACTGAGACTTTTAAAGTAAGAGGAAGCTACCATTAATGTAGAAAGTTGGCAGGCCAAACAAAAGACCAAAATTAGTTAAATACATTCCTCATCTTTACATTACGAGGAAGTAGAAAGCATCATTTTTGCCTGCTTGTCACCAGTGGTAGCCAAACACAGAAAGGAGTTTCTCTGTTTACTCTTTAAATTCAGGTCTTTGACCACAGCAAGGATTAAAATAAAGTATTTTTAGTTGGACACTTCATAAAACATGCCAATTCTTTTGTAAAAGAAAGGTTGATTTTCAGTTTTAATAAGGACTTTGATCTATATGAATTTCAGAAGCTCCTGCTTCTCTAGCTCAGGTGTACAGACGGAAGCAAGAGCCTAGTTCTCTCTCTTCTCCAGAGTTAAGAATTACAAAACAGCCATTGTAACGTTTATATTTTAAGTAGGTACCTCTTTCAGATCAGCTTTTCCTACAGAAAACAACGGATATATAAATGTATGTGGGGTACAGTCTTAATAGCAGCCTAAGACAGAGTGATTCTTGACACCTGTTTTGGGTACTATGTGATGATAACTTTTTTCCTGGAAATTATTTCACATAATTTGCTGAACTCACAAATAGATTTTATCCTATCCTCAGTATGGTTTTGAGATTCTAGTGTAAATGTGCAAAGTACTCATTTTGCCCAATACATGAACTCATCTGGTTAAAACCACTGGTTTATATCTACCTCACCCGACGGCTACGTAAGCTTGCTCTTTTCTCTGAGATTTAGGAAGAGAGATGGGTTGTGTAATAAAGAATGCTTGAAATGAAAATTTAAATTGGCCTGTTGGTGTTTCTATAGGTTGGTTTCGCCTTCAGTTTATGACTATCTTACGTTCTAGGTAAAACTGCCATTTAATGCACAAAGGATTATCTCACTTTCCCGAAATGACTTCCAGTCATTTCTGAAAATGCACAAATTAACTCCTGAACAGTTGGACTGTATTCATGATATCCGAAGACGAAGTAAAAATAGAATTGCAGCACAACGATGTCGCAAGAGAAAACTTGACTGCATACAAAACCTTGAGTCTGAAATTGAAAAACTGGTATGTATAAATAATCATTACTGTTGGCTTCATTCTTTCTCTGCATGTCTTCTCTGGACATCTGGCAGTAGAGTGAGGTGGCTTACTACTTTTTCCACTCAAGCTTAGAGAGCTTTGTCAGTCTTAGGTGGCTTATTGATAGCAGTTCTAGATTTTTTGATAGTATGCAGATTTTTTCCTTCTGTGGACTTGTTTCCATTCAAGTAAAAGTGTATGACAGCATGATTTTTGGTAAATGGTATTTCTGAAGCTCACCACCATTGAACTTAATTGTACGGAATGATTTCCAAACTATCATCACACTCTACTTCTACTTCTTTCCCCTTCTTGCATTGTGCTTTTTTCTTCACCTCGTGGTGTTGCTCATGATCAAGTTTACAGTTATGCAATTGTTAGTTGTGTAAGTATTGTTCTTGTAACATACCAACGTGTCCTGGTGGACTGTTTCCTGAGTCGAGTCTTATGAGACCCTTGCAGAAAGGCGGAAGATCTAGCGGAACTCACAAAGCTGCTTGCCTTTTTAGCAGTTGTTTCAAGATTGTCACTGAGAAATTAATGCATCCAGACTTCTCTGCAACTACCTGTTAATATAGTTTCTACTTCATAAAAGGCAATAAAAAGATAAATATGTAACTTAAGAACAATGTGAGTAATGTGAAGTGGAAAGGAAAATAACTGAGTGGCATTTTCTGGTGTTTGTTTCTGACGCTTTCATCTGAGTTTCATAGTTGATAGTACCATGTGCACTAAATAGTTGAGGACTTGGGGATTACTTTAATATTGTTGTTCATGAAGCGTTTTAGAGTTTGTGTTTATGTACATGAATTAGCTATCTGCCTTAGCTAGGCACATATGCAGTCATGTTGCACCTTCTTACCTATGACTTCAGAGTCAAAAGGAAAATAAAATTAGAGCAAAGTACCATGGGCTAGAAATTTATTTTCCTGAAGCAGTCCATTGTCTTTCACTACATGCACTTCTGTTTCTGCAACCAAGGAGATATGCTTGGAAGGAAGGCCTGCAGTGCAATACTGCCCTGATGACTTGACAGAGCAAGTCACCCAGTGTGCTGAATGAAGAAGATATCTAGGATGGAGGGAAATCAGGTGATTGTGTTAACAACAGCTATGTTGTTCTGACTAAAGAGAGAAGCTGCATTTCTGACAATTCAGAACTTTCTGCTTGACTTGTCACACTGCCATTTCTGTTTCTGTTGCACAATATTGACAAAGTTACACTTGAGGCAGGGAAAGAAATAGACTCATCTGCAAAAATAGACCTATAGTTGACAAAGCAACCAATAATCATCCTTTTTTCTGTAGACCTTTGTTAGAACAGACTGAATGCTGTTTGACAGATACCACTGTGCAAGGTATAGGCAATGAAAGCTGAGAATTGAGGTGATGTCCAAGTTACAAATAGTGCTCTAGGCACAAACATGTTCCAGTTGCTTATACAGGTAAATTTCTTCAGAACTTCCTGAAAAGACCTTGTTTGGAGCTGTTGAGCATGTCTGACAGCAACTGATGTTATGCACTATCAAACTTGCAAGTGTTTGTATACAAGTACAGAAACTTTAAGATCTGTCTAGGCATAATCTAGGCAAATATCAGATACGCTGTGTGGTACATCCAGGTTGCTTTATGCATGATCACTCCTGCCTTGTTTCTGCTTCTCTAGATCAGGTGTATATCTTTGACATGTTAGTCTGGGCAGGCAGTGAGCCCAGCATGGGTCAGCAGGGTGTCCAGGCTGAAAAAAAGGCCATCAGTCTCCTGGGCTGTATTAACAGTAGCACAGCCAGTGGTTCAAGGGCAGTGATTGTGCTCCTATACTTAGCACATGCAAGACTCAATCTTTTGCCTAGTTTTGACCTCTCCCTGTGCCTGAAGTACATTGGCAAGCTGAAGCAAGGTTAGAAGGCCACCGTGATGATCAGGTTTGGAGTACTTCTATGGTGAGAAGCAGAGGAAACGGGGCTTCTTCTTGGAGAAGAGGTGGCTGTGGAGAGACCTAATAGCCAACTGCACATATCTGTGTGGGAGTCCTCAAGATCATTTAGCCATTGGGAGTGGAAGATCTTTGACTTCCCATGGGGTAGTAATTCACAGCAGGAGAAAGAGAGACATTGTCAGAAATTAAAATGGGAGGTTTAAACTGGGTATAGGAACGCTCTTTTTCAATGGGGACAGGCAGGCAATGGAGCAGGTTGCCCAGATAGGTTGTGCATGCTTGCACAAAAAAACCTCTTAGAGGTTTTCATGACATGACTGACTAAAGCTCTGGGCAGCCTGATCTGACTTTATTTTGAGCAGGAGATTGGACTGCAGACCCCCTGAGATACAGAATTACTTGAGTAGAGGTAAAACTGGAAGTCTGATGTTAAGCTCTACTTACATTGAAGAAAAATGCTGCTTGGTACTGAATCTAACTGTTATCTGGATAATTAAGTTAGGTTATTTCTCTTGATCTTCTGTACTGGTAATGTCATCTTTGACCCCCATATAGTCTTTGCTTATTGATCTTTCAGATGAACCTATGTGTTCTTGTTGTTCATTAGTGTTCTGTATTTGAGAATATGTGAGGTCCACTCAGGAGAAATTAGCTTGTTAGAAAGCTCTTTCAGAGCACATGTGTGCGTTTGCATTCCTTGTACTTTCTTACTTCAAAGCTTTAAAATGAGGATACTTGTGAGGAGGAGCAGAGTAAAGGATAGCTGACCTCAAAATCACTATTTCCCTGAAGATTCTGTAGCTCAGGGAAAGATGTGTCAGAGAGTGACATGCTGTAAGCTGTGATTCAAGAAATGTAATTGAGATCTTGTTATGTATACTATATCAGGGAGAGGAAGTATGCAAACTAAATATATTCTTCACCAGAAGACTTAGAATAGCTCTTAGTTTGGTGATGATTATGAGTGTAAAACTAGCTGGCATTAGGTTGCAGTATTAGTGTAATGCTGTTAAAATAAAACAATAATATTTAAATGTATTAATCTGCCATCAACTTCAGATGAGGGCAAGGAACTTACACTGGCACAACTATTTCTGAATGTTCAAGTTTGTATTAAACAGAAGTCCAGATAATTTCATCAGTCCATGTAACACAGCTGAGTGCCTCTACATACCCAAAATGTAGAGAAAGTTATTTCAGATTAGGAGATCTGGCAAGAGCTGCCACCAGTACTAGCAAAGCCCTCTTTCTAATAATTTTGGTCAAAAAGGACTGACAACAACTGCTTCTCTTGCAAAATGCCACTTAAGGTTAGTTGTTTAAAAAACAAGTTGCCAAGGTTGTAGCACGAGTTTGTCCTGCAAAAGGGAATGTGAAAAGGACTGAAAATAATTAAACTTCTGGGGGTGAATTGATGCAACACAGTCTCTATAAATTAAATAGTTTTTAAGTAATGAATTTCAAAGCTTTGTGTGTATTCAGAACTCTGCCTCTTAATTATAGAATTCAAAATGTATGTCATGTTTGGGTCTTGTGTTCCCCCCCCATCTCCCGCCTTTTTTTCTTTTCAACTGCTTCATCATGGTCTTACTTGTTTTTTGTCCTTGGCCATTTCCTCATTTTTCTTTTTTTTGGGTGTTGCTGTATTTCATCATTAGACGAGCCTCTCAGTTACCCATGTCTTTTCATCTTCAGCCAGTTGTTTCAGAAGCGTCACAAAAATTCATTACATGGAAGTAAGCCAAAACAGAACAGCTAATTTTTAATGACTAGTATTTTTTCTCTATTTGATTTTCATTAGTGTATTGCCTCCCTTCTGCTGCCTTGTGTTTGGAAAATCCATTTTGTATTATCTAACTAGATTGTAAGCCCTTCAGAGTATGTTAAAGAAGGGTCTAGACCCTAGGTTTTGTCACAGAATTGGTTTATTGCAGCTCAAGCTGGATGCTTCTGGGGGGAGGGACCCCTAATGAGAGGAAATCCTTAGGTAATTATGCCCTTACAACCAAAGATCCACACCCACTCCCCAACCCCCTGCACTTCCATGTAACAGCTGATCCAAAGGTATTTTGGGGGCTGGGATCTTCTTGCTCCCTATTTGGTTTCCTGTTTCCAGGCAAACCAGCTCTTTTTTCTTTAGGGTTTGCAGCTGGCATAGCTTCCTTACCTTCAGGTTTGATACAGCCCTGGGGCTTTCTTTTCTGTAATTTGGTAAATGTTCAACTTTAAGTTTATCCTCCCAGCTTCCCTGTACCAAGGTTCTGCTTGTTTTTTGAAAGTAGTCTTCCCTGAGTCACAGGTTGGGTTCACTTTATCTTGTGGTGCAAGATGTCTGGTACCTCTTCTTTCCTTTTCTGTTTAGTCACTCTTGCTAACAAAGTCCAATTATGCCAAGCTGCTTGCTCATGCTGAGCAAGCTACAGTTTAAACAGTCACGTGTTTGACTGTGACATTCTATGAGTAAACTTATCTTAATCTCCAGCAGACCAAGGACAGTCTTATTTAATGTCTGAGCAGTATCTGCTCTCCTAAGCATGTTTATTTTGTAAATAAAACTCAAGCATTCAGCTGATATTCTTCTGTTCCTCTGTTCTTGTCTCTTCAATTCACTAATATGCAACTCCTTTGTCACTCTACTTGAAAATCTTAACTTCCAGTATTCTAGTCAATACCTTAAAACTGGAGTGGAGTGCTGTATTTCCAGAGAAGATATTTTGTTTCGATTTTACCCTGTTGTATTTCTTTGATTTTTCTTATGTTTACTATGTACTTTAGAAACTCTTCTAGAAGAACTCTATTATTTGAAATTATTTTCATCCATCAGAGTAGTACCAATAGTGAAAATGTGATGTCTGTTTTTCAACATTTAACTTTTAAAATATAAATCTCTGTGAAGACTGCTCTGCTTGAAATTTTGTTGACCCGATGGTAATGGTTTAAATGTTACACTGTAGAAATAGTGTTTCAGGAAAATTTACGGTAACTGAAGATAGCTTTAATTTATTAAATAACTCCAAATTACTGGTTTGGCTGCCAGCACAAGTTTTGAAAAAACTATAAGTCTTAAAAATTACTTCAAATAGCTGAGTTGATGGTGCTTCAAGAGTGCTAAGGATTGTCCTTTTGATAGATATTTGATTGTGTCAGTGTTTACCTTCTTATTGCCAAATTACTTCTATTTCAGCAGATGATGTTATTTACTGCCTTGTTTTAGCTTTGTTAGGAACATAAACTAGGTTTTGTGTTAAAATGCAGACTAAAAGGCTGTTTTTCTTCTTGCAGCAAAATGAGAAGGAGAACTTGCTGAAGGAAAGGAACCACATTTTGTCAACTCTGGGTGAGACTAAGCAGAATCTAACTGGACTTTGCCAGCAGGTGTGTAAGGAAGCAGCCTTGAGTCAGGAGCAAATACAAATACTTGCAAAATATTCCTCCTCAGATTGTCCACTTACATTTTTATTCCTGGAGAGAGAACGAACAGTTCCATCTGATAGTGAACTTGTGACACCAGCATGTGTAGAATTAGCAGATGGTCTCTCAGGTGTTACATCCACAAATGAGCAGAGTTCTTGTTATCAGTGTGTGAAAAGTGCGTGTGATGCAATATATGATCAAGTACAAGAACTGCATCCAGTTTCTGTAAGAACAGTAGAGAAAACTTCGCATGTGGAACAGTGTGGACAGAGCGGTGGTATCACAGACTTCTGTCAGCAAATGACTGACAAATGCACTACAGATGAGTGAATCTATTCTCTTCCTCTTGCCAGCCTTGCAATGTTGCAATTAAAAGTGAGATTGAGCATTATTGTAAAGTAACTTACTAAGTGAAAGAAAAGATAAAACTTTATCTTTTGAAACTACATTTACAATTATATGGTCATTATATTACTTAGCAAGCTTTGGGTTTGCTCTGTGTAGATCTAGAGTGTAAATTGTATGTGTCAACTTCAGAGGTTTTTCTGTGTGTTGATGCCAAAGAATTCGGGAAAGTTGTTGGAAAGTATAAACTGTGCACAGATGTTTATTTGTGCGGAAGCTTTCATTCAGGTATAGAGCAGCCTTTACTCTGATTTATGCCACAATACCTAGTGCCACTCAATCTCAAGAAAAGCCTCCTAACAAGTGTTTATGCACAATGATTGTTATACCTGGAATTCTTCTCTCCTTAAGATTTCTTTTCTCCTGCTATATATGCTGCTTAGGGTTGTCTAGCTCTGTAAATGTTTGTTTTCTAGATGGTTTAGGGTAACATGACAGTAAGAGGATATTCTCGCAGGTGCACACTGGAACAGCTCATTGCTTCCTGCTGTTCCCATCTCTGTACCAGAGCCAGCTTTTATTGAATATATGCCTTTGTCTTAGCTCTCCAGTATGTAGTTAAGACAGCTGGAACAGCGGACGTGCTGCAGCATACTGCTCTCTTCTCTAAATTTTTTTGGGAGAAATAACAACATACTGGGAAAGGCAGAAGTTTGAAACTGATGAAATCCCTTGATTAGTGTGCATTGGATCCTCTGGCGTCTAAGTCCCATATGACTGTTAAAATTAATTTTTGTCTTGTGACCTGCTCTCCTAGCTCCTTCAAACTCGCTGCTGTTTGCAATAAGTTGGAATCAAAGTATTGTGAAAGCTTAAGAACAGATTTTTTTTTTTTTTTAAGGTATTCAGATACCAAGTTCTTTGACTTCAGTTTCTAATTGCCTCATGTAATTGACAACTGGTTTTGTTCTCTGATCACTGGGACCAGTAAAGATCTATTTCAGAATGTTAGTCTTCAGGATACTTTTATGGCTAAAGCTGTAGTACTTTTTCAATGTCCTGTACTATAAGTCTAAGCATATAGAAAGTATAATAAGGAAATGAGCTGGAGGGATTTTCTTTATTTACTTTGTGAAGGAATAATTCAGCCTCTGAAAATAATCCCTGTTTTTTAGATTTTACTTGGCAGTAGATACACGTTGTACACTAATGATGCTTTGTTGTTTTGATGTTACTCTCACACCAAGAACTAAGTATTGAACCTCACCACAGAAAACTTTGATTTTGCTGGTTTACAAAATATGAAGAATCTTGTACAAGCCAGTGGAATTCTTTGTTTCCTACCTCAGAATGTATATTAGCTTTTTGTTTTTTGTGTGCATGTACAGTAGGCAGCAACTAAGCAAGGGACTGTTGTAAATACTGCTTTGCAGTTTTATCTTGCAGCGAGACAAACTTGTTTTTGGCAAGGCTCCCCCCTTTTCAATAACATAGCATTAATAAATATACTGGACCTATTAAGCCACTTATTTAAAATAAAAATTAAAAATTTGACAGACTTCAACAGTACTTCTCATAACCAGCACATAATACAAGTGACTACACTACCTCACCTGTGGGATTGAAAGTTGATTCAAATCTCTAGTGATATCCTTGGATTTTCATCATATGTCATTACTTTTTTTTAAGGGGAAAATTTATGTTAATGGAGCATAGATTTTATAAAATCACAGCACTTGCAGTAATTGAAATTCAGAAATAAATACTATAGAACTCTCATGATGTCTGCCATACTGTTTTGGAAATATTTTCACATAACTGAATTGAATTTGTTTTAAGTGATTATCACTTATATATATGTTGATCTGGGATATGTATTGCTCGTGAAGCTCTCTGGGATTTCTACTCCAGCATCTGTATATACTGGTGAATTTAATCCTGCCTTCCTGCTGTGCTGCCACCCTGGGCAGTGTTTTCCTCTTAAGTCTCCATTTTATTTAAAAAGCAAACCAACTAGAAACAAACAAAACAGCCCCAAACCTTTCTGCTGTCCATACATAATGTCACTTTTAAAGCTGGTGGTATTCTGAAATGACGTGGATAATGACATTAAAGCATTGTCCTAGTAGTACACATACTCTGAAATGGTATTCCTTGGGTTAAATGTTTGTTATAAAGGAGTAGAACATATATGTGGAGAAGGACTGGCTGAGAGCTTAAACAATATCCAGTGGCCCAAACCGCTGATATGCTTGGCTATGGATGTTGGAAAACAAGGTCAGTGATTATTGAGTTCAGAGGCTGGAATATCCACTGAAGAGTTGTGCTCCACTGCTGCAGTCTGGTGTTTGGCCAGAGTCTGAATTTCGTCCATGAAATGGTGCGGGGCTTCCAGTGCCCAGATATCATGGCTCTCATTGACATATGATACAATTCACATCACATTTTTAAACCTGTGATGAGCTTGATGAATTTTGAGGGTAGGTTTTTGCCTAATCAGGTGCATCTAAATATTTTTAAAATATTTATTTAATACAGTAGACCTTCAAGTTGCATGTTGACTCCTGTAGCCTATATCATCAACTTGGAAAAGTTAAGGATGACAATTTTATGATACAGAATTCTCAGGTAAATGTTTCGGAGTTTGGTTTGGTTTTGGTTTGGTTTTTTTCAATAAAGAAATACTCAATTTTGAAGTTGTAAAATACTTTGTTAAAGCATGTTTTAAAATACTTTGGACAGACTATCTTAAAGCCATAAGATTATGATGGCATACAGATTGTAAAATAAACAGATAATTACAACAGTTGATTTTGTATCTTTCATAATTCAGTATTTTCTATTACTACAATAAAAACCACTATCCTTTCTACAAAGGCTTTTCTTTTTTTTTTTTTTTTTTGATAAATCTTTTGTAGTGAGAGTGTTTACTGGTGCATTATTCACTTACATGGTACTACCAAAATATTTCTGAAAACAGAAGCAAAGTAGTCTACATAGATTATAAGTTTGTGAATAATACACAAAGTAGCAAATATTACTGAGTTGGAAAAAATTTCCTGTGAGTTTGACTTGTGTGTCCTGTGAGTGGATTTTCTTTTCTGGGGAACTTTGATATTAATTTATTGGTTTGTTGTTTTTTTGTTTGTTTGTTTTAAATTACTTTAAGGGAGAGAAAAGTGACTGATGGATGGGATAGTGTAGGTTTGTTTGGTCTAGAAAAAACTTGGAGGTGATGGTTAAGTGCATAGTATAGATCAGTGGCTGAGACTGAGGCTTATCGTAGGGGAAGTTGTAATGAGACATATGTTTATTAAGCTTCTTGAAGTGTCTTTGGAATTGTAGATCTGTTTGGTCCTGTTAAGTAATCATAAAGATTGCAGAAAAATTGTCCTTTGAGAAACTGCTTTTTTGCTGACAGTAAACTATAATACTGAATCTAGCCTTTCAGTGTTGCCTCTTTCATTGCTCAGAGTTTTTGTTGGAAGTCTTCCTTTATTTAAAGTTTTTGTAACCTGTGTGTTTGATACTTTCAAGTCTGAAATGACTCAATCCCACTAACAGACCCTTTGTTAAAACAGTCTTTGGGAGAAAATGCTGGAAAGCAAGGTGGTTCCTAATAAGGTTCAACTTGCTGCTTCTAATTGGTAAGGCAGTAAAAGTTGTCTCCTTCCAGAACAGCTTTGTCCTTGGAATTTAGAGTCACTGGGATTTAGTTAACATGTTGTGCTTTTCTTGACTTTAAGACCCAAGACATTAGCTGGCACAAAAATGTTGATGTGGTTCCTCTGATGAAAAACAAAATCTTGATGCAGGAGTGGTGTTATGTTTGAAACTCCTTTTAAAATTGAGGAATAAACAGCAGCGATGAAAGCTAACAGGTACACATGCCAGGCATCGATACTGTATAATTAGTTCTGTCTCTGGGTCAGTTTTTAGGAAGTAAGAAACGAGGAACTGCTGATAGTTTGGCAGCCTTTAAGTGTGCTCTGGGCTTTTATCTGAGCATGACCAAACTAAGTGAAATTTGTTTGAAGTAAAATGGCAGAATTTCTCCAAAAGCTGAAAAGAATGTAACAGTCCCTGCTTTAACTGAAGTAGGTTTTGAGCAAATTTCTTTAATAGTCTCTGACTAAGATTTGAGTGTAAACAGAATAGTTGACCTTTACAGAGCAAAATGAATGTTATCCCCTTTCAGCACAGAAATAGAAGCAGGACAAGTTGGATCCTTATGCCTGTTCGATGTTATATTCCTTGCATATTGATTTCTTCTTTGTTTTGTTTTTGTTCTTCAAAAGAATGAGCCTCAGAAGTGCACAGCTGCAGTTCCCTAGCATGTATAAAGGAGAATTTTAGTATCAGTAGGTTAAGACTTGCTACCAGTTGAATTTTTGTATACAGAATTAAAGGAAAAAAAGGGAAAAGGAGCTGGTTTGACAAGTTTGAGAGAGTTCATGAATATTCTAAAAGCCTATTTAAGCATGTGTTATGCTCTCCAGGTCTCTTAAATTTGTATACAGTACACTTAAGCTTTTTTTATTATAATTTTTAATCTTTTTGAATTGCTAATATTAAGCTGACAGGCTGTAGAAACTAGCAATCACTCTTTTTCACCACCTTTGGGTAATTGGGATGGGTCAGGGAGTCACCTCAGAGACAGAAGCTTTAGAAGCAAACAAGATGTGCAAATGAGTTTCTGTTGATAACGAGGTAGAATACGAAGGTCCATGTGATGGCAGTTGTTGCTGAGAAATATTTTGCTATGTTGCAGGATTAAAAATCAAAAGTATTTACTTTTGCTTTGGAGCCAGGAAAGACTGAGGTTAGAATGTGTCAGGAGCACATGCTGGAATCATATTTTTTTTATAGTTTAGAGTAAAGGCTCATTTTTAACTTCTCTGTCCCTTCTGCAGTCTTTTGAAGAAAAGTGGAAGAGATATTTATAATGGTGCTCATTCATAATACAGTGTAGCTTTCTAAGAATACTGAAAAAAAACCCAGCTTCCATATATACTAGGTATTGTACACATGCACACAAATAGTCTGTGTTCCAAACAGGTTAATTAAGGGTTATAAGAGAACCCAGTAACAAGATATGCAGAGTACAAGATAACTATAATCTCCTTTTAGTTTTTGGATGGTGTTTTGACTTGCTACCTACAGTACACTTAAGTAGATTTGTATTTTGGGTTATTAGCAGGGGTACCATGACTGCAGGCGGGGAAAACCAGCTTTAGGCTATGACTGAACATGAAACTGTTGGGTAGTGGATTACACTGTGGAAATGTTATGTTCACTTATTCGATTAAATATTGCCAATATTGCCTCGCACTTAAAGATGCTGTTACCTACTAGTGTATTGAGCAGTAAAAAAAAATATATATAAAGAAAAATATTACTTTCACTGAACTCATTAGAAATGCTGGTCAGCTGGATTGACACACTTCATGGAGTACCTGGAGTTCTTCAAGCTGTGTCATCCATATAGGAATTAATGCATGGGTCATAATTTTCCTGCTTGCATTTGGATCTGTTTCTGAGAGAAAACTGAGAAGCAGGACAGCTCATACAATCCTTAATTCTGGCAACATCAAGCAGAGAAAACCACATTGCATGGTCAAGATTGACTAGGAAACCTTGAGGTTACATTTATAAAAGTTCACTAGAAGCTGAATATTTGTTTGTAGACAGTCTTAAACTGCAGTTATCAGAAGTATTCTTTGTGAACACGCAGTAATTTGGTGGTTTCTCTCATCCTTTCAACTCATGAAAAACTTTAAGTGCTACAGCTTTTCTCTCTCTCTAGACCGGGGTGTCAAACTCGCAGCCCGTAGGCTAAATCCGGCCCTCCACCTTGTTTTATCTGGCCCAGCATCTTGTTTGTACCCAGCGGCAGCGCCGAGCTCCTTGCCCCTACGCTGCTGCCAGCACGCCAGTCACGTGTGCAGTGTGTGTGACGTGTGTTACACTGCAGGAGCAGGAGAAGAGCAGGAGCCATGAGTTTCACACCGCACCAGATAAAAGGTTTCTTGTGACTTGCATGTTTTTTGCTAATGAAAACCTGACTTATCAGTGATTCAATAATGTTCCAAAATCAGAAAGTATTTATAATACCTATAGAGGCCATCAGAAAAATGTCATCTGCTTTTAGGATTTCAGTCAGAACCCAATTAAACAAGGAACATCTTTGTTCTCTCAGTTTTTTTAATTAAAAAAACAACCAAACAAATAAATGACAAAAAAAACCCACAGAAAAAAATCCAACAAAAACCCACCAAAGGAAGTAAAACCAGGAAGTGTCAGATTCTGGAAAACAAATCTAATTTACAGGATTTCCACATCATAAAAAAGATTTTTCCATTGTTTTTTGAGAGGAAAACAGGTTTCTAGGTTTGTTTTCATGGAAATTTATTACAATTTTGTCTTACTTAAAACTCAGCTTTCTGCAGAAGTATATAATTTCATGAAGAGGCACTTTGAGGACAAAAGAACCTTGATGCCTGAATAATTTGGGATGTGAAGATTTTATTTCTTTAACTTTTTTTTTTTTTTAATTCCAAGCTGCTTCTATCTGTTATGAAATAAAGGGTACTTGGGGGTCTTATGTATGTAATTTAGATTTCTGAATCTCTATTTCATACAGTTAAATAAAACTGATTTCTGAGAGTACTGCTGTACTGTTGCTTTTTCTTGTCCTCGTGATGCGAACAACTACTTTTTCCATAAAAAAGATCTATTGAAGAGGGATGGGGGTGGTAGGGAGAAGGGCAGCCACCTAGGACTATGTCCAAAATAGAACCAAATCCAACCTAGGACCCCTTAAGGATAGACCTTGCTGATATTTTAAATAAGTCCCTGAGCCTTTCTTACTGCACTAGAATGCCAGCCCACAAACGCGTCTGTGCATCTTTCTCGATCGCTTGTCCTTTGAGAAGCTTGGATCATTTTCATTCTGTAAACGCTAAGTATCCAGTGGCTTCTTTTATAATTCGACCGATGTAGTCTATTTCCTTCTTTAAACTATAGGTGGCAGCATAACACTGCATACTGCCTGCATTACTACTTAAAGTGATAACGTTATTTGTTGTTGGTTTAAAAAAAAAACCCAAATAGTGGAAAACTGAATTGAAATATTTTTAAAAAAATAATTTAGAAGATAAATGTCGATATTTAGCTTTTTCAACCTGAATATTATGTTTAGTACCTTATTAATTTCAACAGATAGTGATGTGATTACTGATGATGTTAAATTCAATTCAGGTCTGAATTCCAAAAACTTGCATTCTGCCCATAACTCCCCATTTTTGAATCTAGAATTGAATTCAATACAGAAATAAGAACAAAATGTTTCCTGAGGCTTTCTGCATTGGGAATATACATAAATTGCAGAGTACTTTGAAGCGTACCTTAGGGCTTGACTTAACAGCATTTTAGCACTTTTTTAATATTAAATGTGCTATTAGTTCAAAGAGCTTACATTACTTATTTTCTAAAAGAGAAGGGGATTTTAAATTCTGTGCCACCATTGGGTCTTTTAAATATAAAGAGGTACAGAAATAGATGATGCTTTAAAAATCAAGGTATTGTTTTCTAAATCATATGACTTTGCTGTAAGAGAGTCAATGGAATGGCATCTCTAGTTTGTGCCTGCGAAATTACTAGTTTGTGTGTGCTGCACACCAAGGTGGTGGGAGGCAATTTCCACAAAGCCGAGGAGGATTCTCTTCCCTCTTTCCCTCTTCTTGGTGGACAGTCATCATCCTGGATGCTGCTTGGAGGAAGAAAAAGGCTGTTTTCAAACAAGCCAAATGGTAGCAGGTGATGCCAAGCATTTGGTATAAACAAACCAAGCTTTGAAAGAAAATATTTGCTTTTACACCTTTTCCACAGTGTTGACTGCACCTCTCAGCTGATGCCCTGTAACGCTGCCCACAAAGAGAGGGGGAAGGAGTTGACATAAAACAGATCCCTGTGTTTGATTCTTTTGCTGAGAAGCTGTGATAGCATCATCCACACTGGTATCTTCATGCCAGATTAAGCCTAAAAGTAGAATGTAGCCTAAAAGAAGAATGAAGAAGTTACTGGCTCGTGTTTCAATCATTGAAGTTTTGTGTAGTTCTTAATTGCTTATATAGGTGGATAAATTACTTGAAAACTCAATGACACACATGCTAACAGTGATTTCTCCCATATCCCTTGTTCCCTCATAAGCTTAAAAAAAACCCCAAGCAATATAGTTGGTGCATGTGGCAAAATTTTTCTGCCATATTACCAAAACTATAATTATCTTTTTCTATACCTCTTCCTATAGACACAGCGATAGAAGGGCTTTTAGGGATATTAATGTATTTGAAGGATGACAAGCTAAACTGGAAAACAGCTTTTTGTTTGAACAACATGTAGGAAAGTCTTTGTTCTCTATGTATTGAAATGCAAATGCTAAAAGCAAGAACATACAGATGTTGAAAAGAAAATCCTTATTTCAAAGCTGATATATTCCCCTATTACTTTACAGTTACGAGAAATTTCCAGGTATTTCAAATGCTTTTTCTTAGGAATGGAAAATGACCTGACTATAATTCCCATCTCAAAGATAGCTTAAATAATTCCTTAATTCGAGCTATCAAAAATTATTTCTGCACTGACTTGAAATCAAATGGTTATGCTTCAGCCCAGAGAATATATTTAACACTGGACTATAAAAGTCTGAACATACAGCCTGAAACAAGAAACCAAACAATAAAACAGGACAACACATTAATCATTCTTTACTCTTTTCCTTTTATGATGATCTGAAGATCTGGTATCTGATCCCAGAAATATTCTTTGTTGACTGGATTACCCTGTGGAGCTCTTAATGGGGAAAAATAAACGGAGGGGAGGAAGACTCAATGCTGCAACTGAAGCACTTGCTGCACAGTTGTTCCAGTACTTTTGGAGGTATTTTTACAGCTGAGATTTTGCTTGCAGGCTCACAAATTTAGGAAATCTTATCAATCAAAAAAAAACGTTGTGCTGAGAACCCAGCTGCTGTGCATTGTTGTGAGTTTGGGGTTGTTTCCCTAAGGAGCTGTGATTTGAGGCTGAGGCTTAGAAATCCAACAGCTGCTGTTTGGGGTTGGTATTTTGGCATTGAAACTTCTTCATGTGCAAATTCTTCCAGGGAAAATACCTCGAAGGGGAACATGATCGCACATACCGTTGCAGGAGGCATCACATTGTCAAAATTGTTCATTCATAGACATTTTCTACAGGTGGACTATCTCTTGAAAACAGTCATGTTAGTGCTTAACGCATTGTAGCTACGTATGCTAAATTCATAGCTCCAAAAAAGATTTTGTTCTACCATTAGAAAACAAATTGTAGCAACTGGAGACATAGTCACTCCAGCTGATGCATTTATGAATGCTTGCAAAGATATTTTAGAAGTCAAATTCTTCAGAAGCAATGGTGGGTTTCATTTTCCCTTTAAATCTCAAGTCAGATTGAGCATTGCTGATGATGAAGTTTGATGTCTCTGGGTAACACAACGTCCTTTATGTTCAGAATCACTGATGGGTTAGCGACAGAAGTCAGCTAGGTCACAGACTTTGCTTCAATATTGTTAGCTAGCTAATGAAGGGAAAGGAAAACCTTTGCACAAGCTTCCTGGGTTTATAATGTCCTTTTTGCCTTTCTCTTCCTCCCAGTTTGCGACTCATCATACAAAAGAAGAATTCAAATCCTCTGTGTGTGCTGCCCGACCATCACCCTGCAGCACCACCAGCCAAGTCTATGAATTAGTACAATCCAGGACTATAAGCTCATCCCTGTTCACCAAAATGTGATTTATGAATATTTTCTTTTGTAAATCAGAAAAATATTGTGCAAGACTTAAGAGTAAGTCATGTGCTTTTTCTTGTTTTTTTTTTTCTTTCTATTTTTATCTTCTTTAAAACCTATTTTGTGATATTCGGATAGGAAGTAAAACACATAGAAAATGATGTAATGTAAGTTACGATTCCTCCCACACAGTTTTTAAAATGGTGGCTTAATCATGTCAGGTTTTTACAACTGTAACCCTAAAATTGTAAATTATACTAGGTGTGGTACATGTTTGGTTTTTACTAAATGGTGGTCATCAAAATGAGTGCTTTTGTGTTACGTTCCATTATTCCCACTGTCTTCAGTGTTAGCACTGAGCAGGCAGGGATCTAAGTGAATAAACTACAGTGGTACAGCGATTTGGCTGTGTGTCTTAAAAACAACAGCTTTAGCATCCCCAGCCTTTACCTTCTTCGCAAATAATCTGAAGTGGGGAACTCGGTAGTTGTCACTGTGGCCAAAATTCATGGGCTACTTTACTTTGAAATCCTTCTACTGGTGGAGGCCAGATCTGCCCTGTAGGTGGCATGGAGTTGTCACCTCTCATTTGGCTCTCTGGTGCACAAAATGTGTGGGTTTCTGTAGAAGGGTACTAACATGGAAAGCATGAAGTCAGGTGGTTTCTTCAGCTCTGCTCTGAGGCTTGAACTGTCTCTTGGCTAAGCAGTGTAACATGGGTAATGTTAGTGGATCTGGCAGGAGGGCACAAAAATATAATATGGCTTTGTAACAAAAGTGCAAAACGAGTGTTAAGACAAATAGCAGCATCTTGCTAACTGGGAAGGATTTCTGTTGTTGAGATATACTGGATGAGCTAAGGCTAGCTTGGAAAGCTCAGTGAATATACTTTCAAATTCTGTGTTCCTTCAGGAGTGAAGAAACTCAGAGGAATAGGGCTCACTGTGGGAACAGTAATTCCAATAAGTATTTCAGTTGCTGCCCAGAAATATCCCTATCTGACCAGGAAACTCCGAGGTGAAGTATCTGTTATTATGATTATTGTGCTACTGGAAAAAAAAAAAAAAGGATTCTGGCAGAGGGATTTGGTGGCCTAAAGATGGGTGTTCAGGTATGTGCATGTCCCATATGTTGTATCTGTTAGGCTCATGTGATGTCTTACATACTCAATGGCACTTTCTATTATATTTGAAGTGTAGGTATAATTAAAAGAAGGGTTGTTACAGCACTGAACATCATAGCACCCATTACACATTGCAATGGAAAGCCACTCGTCTACCCAGCAAAACTGGAAAGGTATCTTTACATGATGGTACTGAAAGATTTGGCAGCTCTCCAGCTTCACTCAGGGAAGGGTGGAAGTGTATGTAGATACTATAGGGTAGTTTAAGGGCTTAGTGGTGTTTTTACTCAGGAGACATCTCAATCCAGGAATCAGATTAACAAAGCGAATGGGAACTTCAGATTAAATGAGGGCATTTTAAAGCACCGGACAACAAAGCACTCTTTATGTATTAAAAGAAAGCCAATAGCTAACCAAGCAAAACTGGGAATTCTCATACTGGGGAAACAAATAGGCAGGAAATTATATTGTAGTCAATAAATAAATCAGAAGACTCAAACCAAGTTTCTGAGGGGAAACAAGAATCCTTAATTAAGGAAAAACAAGTCAGGAAATAATGTTGAAATTAAAGGAACCTACAAATTGCTAAAAGGAAGTATTTCTTCCTGTGTTGTATAATTTGATGTGGATGATTTTGTTGTTGCATTTTAAAGGCTATGGTAAGGCAAGCTTTGAAACCAAACTTCTTGCCTGTCCAGGTGGTAAGCTTGGAAGGAGGACTCGGTAGCTGCTGGATGGTGCCTTTTACAGTGCTTTCATCCATCTGATAAGTTAATATACCCGTAGCTCAGCATCAGGCCAAGTGGAATTAATGGACACAGCCAGTCAGCCCACAGACATCCGTGTTCAATGGATGAGGTAAGTGGATCAGAAGTCTGTTGAACTTCTAGTTCATTAAGAGCTCCCTTGGTGTAGTTCGAAAGACCAAAAGAATATTAAAAAAAAATAAAAATCATGGGGGAGATATTTTGTTTGGTTAAAGTTTTATTCATTATGATAATTGTGGGCATCAAATATTTTGAACATGTTAGACAATGGTATAAAACCTAACTTGGAGGGCAAATTAAATCTCCTGATTTTATGTTTCTGATATTCTTCAAATAAATCTACATCAAATTGAACACTTAATAAGTAGAGTCTTGTTCTGGTTGGACGTTTTAGATAGCAGGTTAATGCTACTGGTTGCATGTGTTCTAAATTTCAGCAAATGGATTTTAACAACAGTGTTGCATAGAATCATAGAATAATAGAATCACGCAATTGGAAGAGACCTCAGAGATCATTGAGTCCAACCATACCTGTCTCCCCACCAAACCATGTCCCTAAGAAACTCATCCACCCGTCCTTTAAACACCTCCAGGGATGGTGACTCCACCACCTCCCTGGGCAGCCTGTTCCAACCCCTGACAACTCTTTCAGTAAAGAAATTCTTCCTAATGTCCAGTCTAGACCTCCCCTGGTGCAACTTGCAGCCATTTCCTCTTGTCCTATCACTTGTCACTTGTGAGAAGAGATCAGCACCCACCCCGTCACAACCTCCTTTCAGGCAGTTGTAGACAGTGATGAGGTCTCCTCTCAGCCTCCACTTCTCCAAGCTAAACAACACCAACTCCCTCAGTCTCTCCTCATAGGGCTTATTCTCCAGCCCCCTCACCAGCCTCATTGCCCTTCTCTGGACACGCTCCAGCCCCTCAATGTCCTTCCTGTAGTGAGGGGCCCAAAACTGAACCCAGCACTCAAGGTGTGGTCTCACCAGTGCTGAGTACAGGGGCACAGTCACCTCCCTGCTCCTGCTGGCCACGCTGTGTCTGATACAGGCCAAGATGCCATTGGCCCTCTTGGCCACCTGGGCCACTGCTGGCTCATGTTCAGCCGGCTGTCAACCAACACTCCCAGGTCCTTCTCTGCCAGGCAGCTCTCCAGCCACTCCTCCCTAAAACAGAACCCGTAAATATCAGTCCCGTTGTATATATTAGCAAACTAAACCTATAAACAGGCTGATTCAGTACTTGAGGCTGCCCTAGTGTCCAGATAGCGCTCATATATCTAATATACCTTGAAGACTGTCAGCTGGGCCTAGAACCTGAGCTGAAGCTCTGAATTTGACCCTCACCATCCGTCACAATCCCAAGATATTCTTGTTAGATTTGAGCATAGCAAGACTGTGGGGAGCAATCCCATTGTTCAGTTCTTGACTTCCTCCTTCTACTCTCTGTTGGCTGTGTGCAGCATCATGTGTAGAGGAAGAAAAAAAATACAGAAAAAGATGTTTATTATTTTATCAGTTTTAATGTAGGCTTTCAGATAAGAAACAGAAAGACAAGAAGGAAAGTTCATGTAGTCATTTGAAATGGGCGAGTCAAATCCTTTAGTCTAAATGTAAATATCACTGAAAATCTAATTCAAAGAGGTTTTGGCTTGAAGTTAAAAGGGAATGGAGCAAAGATATGTTTTCTCACTCTTTCCTCTCTCCTCTTTGCAAAGAAACCTACTTAGGATTAAAAACAAGTTTCCCAAGAAAGAGAGCCAGTGCTAATACAGAAGTGTAGATGACAGCCACAGCCAGGAAAAGTCACGGAGTATTGAGTACATTTGTAATAGAAGAACTTGAATTCAAGAGAAAACCTTATTTCAGAAGTTGATGGTGAAAGACACCTGCCAGTTCTGACTGAGAGGAAGATGGTGACTTCTCTTAGGCTGTTTTTTTTTGTGGAACGGCACCTTTTCTCTATCTCCATCAAGATGCAGATGTCTGGTCTGTTTTGCTCAAGCATAAGGTGACAATTGCATTTGTTTGCATCAATTTGTCTGTGTGCAGCCACGATTTTTTTTTATTATTGTATCTTTTGTAAGGATAACGATGCTGAGAGAAGTTACTAAAAATTTGGCATGACAAGGCTGTATTTTTCATCTGAATTAGGGAAAAAAGCAGTAGAACAATAACAGCATCCAACAAGCTAACAAATAACAAAATTTTAGTACCAGCTGGGTTTTGGTGCTATTTGGGACTGCTAGATCGCATGATAATTTATTGATTTCACTGATAATGCTTCCAGAAATCATAAGAAGGGTGCTGGAACACTTCTGAATATTTACAGAACACTTCAACTTCTTCATTTCTCCCGTAGTCAAACAGCAATTGTAACCTCCAAAAAGCTCAACAACCAACTTCTGTTTGACTGAGTTCTTTTTCCATTCCAATATTAAATTTGAGGATTAAAGATATTCCTCGTTATTCACACTATTTTTTTGTTATTCCTGTCAAAGGCCAAGAGTTGTGGCAGGAACCACTGCAAGAAAAAAATTTTACCATTTTGGTGACAGTAAGACACCTCTTGCTGTATATGGAGATTATTAAGTGGAGCTGTGCTTTTGTTAAGGACGGTGGTGGAGAAAGGTTTTACCTGTGTTGGTCAGGGTTGTTTCTAAAAAATTTCTTAATGCTGAGCCATCTTCTTCGAGTGAGGGAGGAAGACCTCATCTTAATCTTTGGTTTATGTGAATGACACTTATGCTTGCCAATGCAGTGCATAAAAGTCATGATGTCAAAAGCAATACAGGAAATATTCTTTTTACTCACTGAGGATTTTTCCCCTGTGCTTGTTTACTGGTCTGTATTGAAAATGTCCTTTTTCCTTTGACCTTTTCCCTCCTTCTTGTAAATAAAACCTCTGATATTTTTTGCTATTCTATCCAGCTATATGCGCTTTTTAAGGAAACAATCCAGATTAAGAAAAGTTTAATTCTAGCTCACTGGCATGAAACTAAGTTGAAAATAGTTCAAAACTCTCACTGAACTTCAGGAAATTACTTTTCCAAAGACTTTTCCTCTATTTAAGTAATTTGAATAATTCAGGAACAGATAAACCAGGATAACTGCCACTGACAATGATGAAAAATAAAGTATTTCCAGGACTATGATGGAAAGTGCAAGGAATTTAAAATTAATTATGAAATCAAGATTGTTCTTCTCTTAATGCGACTGATTAAGATTTTTATGAAACTAAATTACTTCAGCTCATCTACGTGCAGTGAAAATCAACAACTGTTTTGTCAGGCAACGCAGACATGTGAAGATTTCTGTACAAGACAGGGAACTAGACATAGGGAGAATAAATGAAGTTTGCAAAAGAAGGAAGGTGACTTTCCTTTTTATCCCAGATCTCTCCTGCAATTAACAGTGCCTGGTATGTGCTTGCTTTGGACTAATTGAATCACCCATATCATGCAAATTTTGAGACAAAACCCTGCAGTGAGGTCATCTTGCTGTGGCAAAGTGAAATGAATTACTAGATCAGTCACAGAGAAAAGCAGCCTGGTGTCCTGAGACTCCTCTAGCCCAGTGCCCCAAGGACCTGGCTCCAGGGTCTTTACTCTGCCTTTTCAAAAGCTCTGATATAGGAGGCTGCGTGAATGCTCCAGATGTCTAGAAACACCCTGGGAAGAGGAAAGGAAATGTCACCACATCCTGTGATGACTTGCATGTCTGCTGAAGTGAGGGTTCAAAGTCCTCTGCTAGCTCCTGTAAGTCCCCACCATGAGGTCTTTGCCACTGGGGCTATCTAAGATGCCCTGACTCAATGCCACCATGATCTTCAAATACTAAATAGATCCAAAGGCGTGTCTTGGTACGTAACAGCACCTAACCTCCTTAAAGGAGTTGCTGTATGCATTTCTTCTTAAAAAACCTGTCTTTACTGCAAAGAATTTACAATAAAACCAGACACGTTTGGCAGAAGAATCATCACAGATTTATTATTTAATCAGCAAAGAGAATTTCTAGCTTTGTACAAAGCATTTTGTTGGCTCACCCTTTTCTTGCCTATCGTGTTATTGAACCTGAGTAGATTCTGAAGCCTGTAGGTGTCACAGGTGTTATTCTAGGAGCGAAGGAAATCTGAATATATCTCTCCCTCTTCAATGAGGAATCTGGCCAAACCAGAATTATTTTCCCATCACATTAACAATGTTTTAAAGGAAACACACACAGAGGCTCTGCTGAATTTTAATTCTTCACTGAGGAGAGAGAAGGGTTTCGATTCTTCTGTCAGAGAGTATTTATGTACTTCCTCTTTACTCCTAAGAACTTCCTACAGCTTTGAAATGTCTCTCACTTGCTATTACTGTGAGAAGGAGAAGGAGAAGCAAACAGCTGTCTACCAGAGGCAGGCTCCTCTAATCTTCCATTTTATACTACAAGATTAAAGACCTGCTTTGAGTTTTGATTAAGAATGCAAAGTTAAAAGATTAAATACAAGCAAGCCAAATTAAAGAGGTTTAAGTCAATCTCAGAACTCATCAAAGTACCAAATTTTTAAGCTGTCATTACAACACAGGATTAGTGCAAAGCTTCCCTGAACCCTGATTTGATGTCCTTCAGTCAACAATGTTATTGTCTCTGCAGTTTTGTGCTCTTAGCATAAAAAATCCCCAACCCAACTATTGTCTTGTATTTAGAGCTCATCTCACCTGATCCTTCTTTGACTCTTTCTTTTTTCATGTGTCGCGTTTAATCTAGAAACTACATTTTTGTGACCCCTAGTTTGTACTGCAGCAGCAGTGTACTGCTCTGTATTATGCACTGTCACGAAATGCATTAAAGCTTACTAAATGTGTCTGTTTTAGAAAAAAGCTCTTAGTCACTTGGATAATTATAGACTATTCCTATGAGTCCCAAGAAGTAAATATGTCCCACTTCCTTTGTATATTTCAGCTGATTGATTCCAAAGATCCAGGAAAAAGGGAAATGTAATGAGTTACTAGAATGAGATGAGGCTAATAAGGCTGTCACCATCGGGTATCTGAAAATTACTTTTAAAAGTCCGTAATTGATGTTCATGTCTTCTTGGAACCATGAATCATTTCAACTGAAATTAGTGAAAACCTGGGATGGGGAGGGCGGAAGTCTGTAGAGTGATTATATCCAGGAATCTGCTAATGCAAATAACTACTTTGGTAATAAATTTTACAAACTGTCGTAAATGTTATTTAAAGCTCATGCTGTAATGCATTAAAGTAAATGTTCCCTGGTTTTCAGTATAATAAATTGAGTCCTTTCCATTTTTGATTTATAGGATTTGGGATGTCTCAGCTACGTTAAGATTATGATTTCCAGGATTGCAACCACAAAAGATAACCTAATAACGTTACTAAATGCTGTACTAATTAAAGCTTTCATTTGAAGTTATTCCCTCTGGTATGATCATGTGCCAGTTGATCTACTTCAAATTCTTCATCTTAAGACTTCTAATTTTTTGTAAGAGTTTGAAACAACAATGCAGCTTTTTAAACTAATATTTTAACTTTCCTATATACCTATACAGAATGTCATGTCCAAAACACCAAACTTGTCTGCTAAATTAAATGGTTTTTAAAAAGGCCAATTAAAATTTTTGTTCTTTATTGACATATAGTATCTTCATTTGTATATTAATAAGGACTCTTCCCTGTCTGCCCTGTATCTTGTGATGATTTCTGAAGTATTTGCCTTTATTAAGAGACAACGAAAAATACCACTATACAGGTTATATGAACATACTAAACTGTTGTCCGTACCTCATATCTTTCAGAAATACTCTTCAGAATGGTGGAAGGCAAGGGATGAATTCCCAGGCTTTGAAAAAATAAGCATTTTTTCCTTCTAATAGTTTTTAACCATCTTTTTGGAAGCTGCCTACTGATTTCATTTGGTTTGGACATACTGTATACAACCTGAAAATGTTTTCATTCAGCCAATAAAATGTGAATTAGCTAGGTTTTCTGAAAGAAGATAATATGTGCCTTTAGTGTAAAGATTGGCAAAAATGAATGCAGAAGAACAAGGAGAATCATGAAGGAAGGAAACCACTTATTGATTATGAATTTCTTGGCATCCTGCTCCTGGCAGACTTACAGTTATTTTATATCTGAATTTGCCTTGTTTGTGGTTTCCTTTACTAATATTCAAGTTGCAGATGGAAACTGAAATGGGAGAACGTGGTTAACAAGCCACAACAATCATAGCAGGTAAGGTATTCACAATAAGCTCCATCTCCTGGTAAGGGTATTGGCAAATTTATCTCAGGGGTAAGCAGATACAGATCAGGTACAGTTTGGGTGAGTTTATTCATGCATTGGTAAAGCTGGGATGCAGCTGACTGCTAACATTTTGTGGAAATTTGTCCCTGTCATTTGATAGACTTTTTTGGTTTTGAAAATGCAGAATGTAGGAATGGAGATACTGACTATAGATGGGCCCATCTGTCTGTGTATGTACTTTTTGACACTGGCTGTATCACTTTGGACAAATACAGTGTCATCCTTCCACTGTTATATCCTTCTAGTAATCTTCAGGCTATGGGCTTCCTGAGCCCAAGTTTGCATTTAAATTTTTCGCTTTAATAGTTTAGCATTCTTTTTGGATTTTAGACATGTAACTGAGTGTCACTGTCTAAGTGCCTTCCCTTCCCAAAAAATCATTCATCTTATTTTGCTGTTACGTCTTCTGTTTGACCAATTCTTCTGGTATGCTTAACTGTCTGTAATATAAAAAAAAAAGGAAGGATATCAGGTTTCTTATTTACATTTTCAGCTTTGTCTTTCTTAATTTTACCTCCTGAGTTCTGCTATATTTCCATTTTCAGACATGATGGTCAGAAGGTCAGAACTGCATGCCTTGTTTAAGACACATATTTATACATTGGTAAATAATGATTTCTGTTTTCTTCTTTACTCTTAAATATGCCTAACCTTCTGTTCATTGATTTGATCACCACTGAGCACAGAGCTGTTCCCAAAAACCTATTCACTTTGAGTCTAGATTTTTTTTCCCGAGCGATACAGAGCTGGTTTAGAGCTAATTAGTGTGTATGGTTAATTAAGGTTGTTCTTCCCTATATGCATAATTGTGCTTTAACAACACTGAATTTAATCTGCCTATTTTACCATCCAGCTGCTCAGTTTCCTTCTACAACTCTTTGTAGTCCATTTTACCATTTGACTGTGCTGAATTGGCAATCTTTATCCTATTGTTCACTTTCTTTTCCAGGTAATTTATGAGTGTGCTGAACACAGAGATGGCTCCTCTCATATTTGTAAAGAATCTTAGAATCATAAAGGTTGGAAAAGACCTCTAAGATCATCCAGTCCAACTGTCTGCCCAATACCAACATGCCTTCTAAACCATGCCATGAAGTGGGATTTCTACATGTTTTTTGAACGTCTCCAGGGAGGGAGACTCCACCACTTCTTGAGTAGCCTGTTCCAATCCTCAAGAACCCTTTTGATAAAGAGGTTTTTCTTAATATCCAATCTGAACCTCCCCTGGTGCAACTTGAGGCTGTTTCCTCTTGTCCTGTCACTTGGTACTTAGGAGAAGAAACAAACACCACCTCACTACCTCCTCCTTTCAGGCAGTTGTAGGCAGTGATAAGGTCTCCCCCTCAGCCTTCTCTCCTTCAGGCTAAACAGCCCCAATTCCCTCAGTAAGTTCTACTTACAAAGAACTTTGCTTAGGTAGTGTTACACAAACCCATTTTGGAAACACAAATATGGTTCACTCACAGCCACACGCTTGGCGACCCCTTTGAGAAACTCTAACAGGTTTGTGACTTCCCTCCTTCTCATCATATCTCTAAAGTTTATTTTAATTTTTCCCTTCTTATAATCTCACCAAATCTAATCTCTACAGGCAGCAGAATTACTAAACTACAGTTTCCTATATCTTCTCGTAGCTCTTCTCACTTTCCTTCTCTGTGTTGCTCATGGAGTAGAAGACACACTACACAACTACTTCAAGATCCTTAAGGCCTGTACAAAAGCTGTCTTGTCTTCACGAATTGTTACTGTGTGTATCATCTATTTAGTCTACAACTCTATTGACGATTCTATTTAGTAACTTCTCAAGCCCCATAGTGAAAACAGATGTAAAGAATTCATCTAGCACTTCTGCTCTAACTTTGACTTCCTTGGATATTTTTCTTACTTCTGTTTTATTTCCAGGTTCCACAGGCTGGTTTATTTTCCACATATGAAAAGTCTGAAAAGAAGTTAAAAATTTTGTCTGCAGTGTTTTTCTCATTACAGCTTCATATTTAACTAGTTAAAATTAATGCTCCTCTCTGTTCTCCTTGTTTGGACGCGCTTCCAGTTCTGGAAGGATGCCTTTTTACTACTAATTGCTTTCTTTACTGTGCTGCTTGAGGACACAGGCATTTTCAGCAATCATTTAGGTGTCATTTTTGATAGACCGTATCAAACAGCTGGGCTCCTGGCGCACTGGCCTGCTGAAATGAAAGGTGCCTTTTAAAAAGGATGTTCAAAGACTTGGTGGGAGTTTTTGTGGCCCTCGCTTTCTGATTATGCTTCACAGGGATGATGGAAGCCACCGGGCAGCCTGCAGGATTTACATGGTGGCATTTTTTGGCTTCCTTGGGTGTAGCCAGCACGGAGCAACCTGTGGTGCGGAAGGGGTTGCCCTGCTTTGCTGCCCGCTGGCCCGTGGGCCTTGCGAGCAGCCCTCCACGCTGAGGGGAAAGGAGAGAGCGGGAGGCCCTGGCAGACACCAGGGAGCTTGGCAGTGCCCTGTGGTTTTCTGGCCTGAATGCAGGCAGGAAGCTTTTGGGTCCGCGTAAAGGTTGTTCGTACAGAAGTTTGCTGCACTGGAGGCAAAAGACTGTGTTGCTAAGAGCAGAAGGCGGAAACAGCCGGTCTGCCCTGCCTGAGAGTGGACTGTCAAGTAGCAATGTGTCAATGATACCTGTTGGCTACCGGTGCGGTGTAAATTTTGCACAGGAATATAGAATAGAATCATAGAATCTTTTAGGTTGTAAAGAACTTGAAGATTATCGAGTACAACCCTTAATCTAAGATTGCCAAGTCCACCGCTAAAGCATGTCCCTAAGCACCACATCTACACATCTTTTACCAGGGATGGTGACTCAACCACTTCCCTAAGCAGCCGGTTCCAATGCTTGACAACCCTTGTGGTGCACATTTTTTTCCTGATATACAAATCTAAACCTCCCCTGCTGCAACTTGAGGCCATTTCCTCTTGTCCTATTGCTTGTCACTTGGGAGAAGAGACCAACACCCACCTCACTACAGCCCGGAGGCTCAGATTCATCCTGAGTATTCCTAAGGGATAAAAAGTGCTGCAGAGTGGTCCAAGGAGTCCTGTGTTTTTGAACTCAAGAATAAAGTAAATTAATTCATTTGAATTAAACAAAAAAAAAGCAAGCTCATTATTTATCACGTCTACTATTCAGAAATTGCTATAATTTTTATAGCTCTCTTCATTCATACATCCTGATCATGCTGATTGATAGTAATTGGCATGTTGTTTGGAAATCCATATGTGTGAGCATCTTGTGCTTCTTCGGGATGTCACAAAGCATCATCAACAATATGGACTACGAAGATGTAAGGATTACAGCTTACGTTTCTGCAGAATAAACTTGGCCAGTGGGTGTCAGAGTCAGATGCCCTCTGTCCAGGTTCTTTTAGATATTCCAAAGGAAGATGGGTTTATGTCAAATCTACTTATTAATCCATTCAAATTTTATGTATTACCAAATTTACCTAATGTTAAAATTACTTATTTGGTTTATTGCTGTTACGTGGGCTTTCAGTCTAGCAGAGTGATACAGCAATGTACTGAAGTCACAAGAATAATAAAGCAATTGCAGCTGAATCCCAATGCAATTGCGATTCCCATGACCAGCCTCTGTATGCTCACTGTCACCACACTGGGTGTCCCCAAAGGCCAGGAAGGAATATGTGGGTTGAAGCCAGCTCAAATTATAGCTGTCTTCAAAATTTGTTTTATTAATTGTCCAGGTTTTATTCTTCATGTTGGGCTGAGCCATGTACTCAGTCCCTGCCCCGTGCTGGACTTGGCTGGCTGAGAAAGTCATTGCTCTTCGTTAACCAACACAAGGAACCTAAAGATTCACTGGTGCAGTTGCCTTATCTAAAACCAAGGTTGCCCTCCAGTCTCCCTGGTGTTGAGATAAGTTTAGCCTTCTTTATGATGCATTATTCCCTGAGCTCATTGTTTGGTTTGGAGGAATTTTGTTTGGTTGGTTTAGTTTTTTTCCCCTTCTCCTCTGAGCTCTCCTCCACTGTGTGATGAAAGAAAAGCTAGAATTCCACTTTCTAAAAGCAGTTTACAAGTATATTTCTCATTAGTATATTTCTAATATAAGAAAAACATGTTAGAATTAAGCTTTTTTGCATGATACCTGCAATTCAACTGTTGCACTACGCTAGTTCTTTCAAGTGCATTAGCGCCCTCAATCTTATTGGGCACTGGAGGTCTCTTATTTACTCTTTTTTAAAAGACTACCAGTTATTTTATATTCTGAATACAGTGCCCACCACATTGCACTTGCTTGCTACTTTGTTATTCGAGGTATGTAATGTACCATAAACCAAAAGATAGTAGCACAAATTAAAATTCCTAGTTATTGAATATTGCTATTTCCTACACAAGCAGTGTCACAGCTTCACTAGCAGTAACAAAGCACTAAGAAGCACTAAGAAAAAAAAAAGACATAGGACAAAGTAGCTTTTTCTTATTTATTCTGTCTTTGGAAAAAAGAGTCTAAAGAAAGTTATCTTCCTTAACTGCCAGCACAGTGCTAAGCATGAGCCTGGATAGAGTCTTTTAGGCAACTGTGTAACTACTCTTTCTGGCACATTGATAGCAAAATAATAATGGAATAAGTTATACATAAAAGCATATATTTTGTCTTATAAATATGACTCCATTTAATTTTTGTTTATGAAAGATCTAGGGATCTAAAAATACGGCAATATAAAGGAGAAAAACATGCTTGCAATAAATCCTCAAGTATTTTGAGGTATACACTCGTTATGACTTTTATGATGCGCTTGACATTTTCCTTCTGCCCAGCAACAGTTTGTTACAGCCACTACCACAAGAAAGGCTGTCAGGGGGAGGTTATCAAATGCTAGAATTGCTACTGGTGGAAGATGTCATCTGCAGATATTGCTTACATTTTCTCCCTTTATCTATGTTTTCCTCCTCTGTTCACCCTGGGGAAGATAGAAAATGGATTAAAATTGATTGAGCTAATGAGTTTTGAAAGAAGTGCTGGAATGTACATCTTCCATAAAAACACAAATGAAACGCATGCTGGCTGCAGTCTATCAGGGGACTCCGGAGATAGAATAGCTCAGATGCTGTATTTTTCCTTGATTATTGCAGAAGAAAAATCTCACATCTCATCTGTGGAGTCTTTCATTGTGAAGTCTTAGAAGTTCTTGCAAACATGAATGATTGAGGAAGAAAAGTTTAAATAGGCACTTCAGAGGGACTGTTCATCTTCTAGAGGGAGCACCTGAGACGGCCAAAACCCATAAGCCTTGCTCCCATGCAGGGAACTTTTGGCAAGGGTAGGGTTACCATCTAGGTCCCTTGTCACCTGTCACTGTCCCTGGTTCCCAGCAAATGCTTTTTTGTCTTTAAAGCTTGAACTGATTCACTGGGCATCTGTGCTGAAAACCTCTTTTAAGTTCAGTGCCTTGCAGCCTCCCAGCCCAACTCAAGAGCACAAATTCAGCCGTGGAGGGCGTTCCAACACCCAACCAAGCAAAGCTCTGAGCAGCCTGGTGTGATCCCAGAGCTGGCCTTGCTTTAGATGGGAACTAGGATCAGAGCCTTCCCAGAGACAAGGGATGGCAGTGGAGGCCATCCCTCTGCTTGCCAGCAGTGGGTGCAGAGCTGATTGGGTGCCATGGGCACAAGGTGTCAGTCTCTGCATTCCCGTCTGCACTCCTGTTCTCTCTGGAGGCCTGATGTAGAAGCAAGGTCAAAAAAAAGAGATGAGGTGACAGTTCAGGCAATTTGTCTCAGATACACTTATCCTAAAATGGATAGGCATAGCCCAGGGCAGGGCAACCTGGACTGATTTTTCAGCATGGGGCTACTCGTATACTCTGTCCCTCTTTACTGGTCTATACAAGCCTGATACATTAAACTTGCTTACTTCAGGAATGAAGAGTTATTATTAAATTGCTATCTAATGTATCTTTAATGTGTTATTTAAAAAGAAGGGCAGAGATGATCTCACAATAAATGCAGGGTAGGAATGTTTTTTCCAACCCACGAATGTTTGTATTTCTGGTTGTTTTTACCCTTCTACATCAGAGCTGCCTGAAGTCAAGAAAATGAGAGCTGCCAGTATCAGCATCCCCTGAGCCTGGGGCTTGCCGTCTCTGGTGGTGTCATCTCAAATCCTGCCAGGAAAGGGGGCTTTGCAGGAATACCAGTGCCGAAGGCACTCAGCTGATTACCCATGGACTGTGAGTTTATGCCAATCATGTGCCCCACCAGTGCAGTGGCTTCTGACTGCAGCACATTCACGGAAGGTTGCTGAGCCGCTAGAAGAGCAATCCCTAGCTGACTGTGTGGAGAGGTAGAAGCTGAGAGGGACTCCTGGGCCATAGTCATCTCCCTACCAGTACCCAGGAATGAGTTTGAACGTGAACTTTAATTTATATATCCCCAAGTGATGCTGAGCACTCCCCTCCCAGGCTACTGGTTACTTTGCAGTAGGGCTACGTACTCCTCTTAGAGCAGAAAATGGCACAAAGGATGAGGAAGCCCCCCCTGCAGCATTTGGAAACTAAGAAATATGGAAGCTTCAATACAAAACCCAATATCGATTATATATAATAATTTTCTATTCTCTTAATATGTCTGGTATTGCAAATCTCTGTTTGGTACAGCTAATGAAAGATGACTGATCAATTAGCTTTGACCATGCCCTGGGTTGCTGGTGTTGTTTGCTGTTTATAGTACTTACAACACTAACTTTAGAGGCTTGCATTTTTGACTCACTGAATTTGCATTTGCATTACAAGTCTCTTCATGTTTTCCCAGTTATACTAAATGACTATTATTTCCTCCTCCTCCCTCCCCCACCTGACTGTTGTTACTTAATTAACCATAACGTGCTTCTCTTCAGTGGGTGTTTGTTTATAGCTAGATAAATGTCAGTAATATGCTGTGATGTAAAGTCCTTTAACTGGGAACAGTCAGGTTCTTTTAACTACTACTACATTTGTGAATAAGAAAAACTGCTTTAAAATCTATTTTTCTGATGACTTTTGTTAATATTTTAATTATAATTTTAAAAGAATTGGGCAGTTCAAATTGGAAGTGAACCATTAATCCCAAACTGAAACCATATGTGATGAGAAAAGAAGATTATGTGAATTTCTTATATTTTATCAAGAAGTTTACTTCCCTAGAAATTCAGGTCACACCCGCATTTTTCAGCTTTTTATTTTCTGTCTTTTTCTTTCTTTGAGAAAAACATAAGCAAAAAGCCTTTAAGAAAACATAAGCAAAATGAGTTCATGACCAGCAAAATATAAGGAACACAGATGTAGCTTTTGATTTCTGACGTCTGTTCAGTTCCTCCAAGGTATGTGTAATATCTTGAATAACAAAGTATTTACTCTGCCATAAGTGCTATTGAAGCACTTTTAAAGCTGGTCCCTAGATGATTTGAATCATTTCTCCAAGATCATTCTGATTTTAATATAGTTGCGTACAAGAAATGCCCAATTTCACTGTGCACGTGTGCAATGAAATGGATTGTTTATAGTAGATATTCGGGGTATCCTGATATCTGGCCTTTCTTGGTCAGGAGTAAAATAGATTAGGTTTGCCATTTCTTCCCCTCTCTAAACTATACAGATCAGGGAGCGAAATCCTGGGGTTACAGCTCAGTCCAGTACCTACAATAAAGGTTCTCCTGCTTAGGAAAAAAAAAAAAAGGCAAAAAAGGAAAAAGAAGAAAAAAAAGCATGAGAGACAGGGAGGGAGATTGTAAACCTCAGCAAAGACAGAATGGGATTATAATGGTCTAGGACACGGCACTATGTTTTCCCCTACAGTAAATCAATAGACTTTCCTTTTCAGGCTGCCCAAAGTGCTGCTGGCAGTCCTGTCTGATCACATATGATAATCCGACCTCCTGTGGGCCCCAAAGGCTGCTTACGGCAGGCTGAAAGCCGGGCTGAAAGTACAGTTCTAGTCTGGAAAACACCTCCAGACACGGTGCATTTGTCAATGTAAATCCAGCCCTACATCAGTTTATGCGCAAGAACAGCGCTGCATTTCTGTCCCGCTAGGCAGTTATGGTCAGCCCTGCTGTGAGCAAAGGTGAAGGGGAGTCAGCTCCCCTCCCAAATGGCACGTGGCCCTGCAGAGGCACTGGGCTGTGAAGGTCTCTGCACAAGCCTGGTAGCCGGGCTGCCCTCCCCAACAGGTGCACATCCGAGAGCATCGCCCGGACAGGGCTGGAGCTGGAAGCATCTCAGATCTTGTGCTGTATTGGTGGGGCTGATGGTTAGGAAAAGTCAGGGACGAAGCATCATAAAGTAGAGAGCGTTGCAATGCTGCTTTTTTCTTAACTTCTTAAAAGCCTGGATTTTCAGGGCTGAGTTTGTTCCTATTTAGGAATGAAGGCAACCACTATAGGTCTGCTAGTAAGCTGGCAGTCTGTTTTACTGCGGCTTTTTTTCTGTCTGACTTGGCAGTACCGAAGTGCTGAGGAATATGGGCACCAAAATCAATTTGTCTGAACAAGACATCTCTAATTGTGCTGCAATGTTTATCCAGGGTCATTCCCTGTCACCAAAACATACAGAGGGCATTTCTACCTCACTGAACAGCCACACTGCAGCAACCCATTGCCATCACAGTGCTTTATGGTGCTATGGTGCCAGGCTGCTGGGAGGCTGGCTCAGGGACCTCCCTGTGCTGTACTGAATTACAGAGGCTAGATCAGCCTCTGTCTTCCCAAATGACTGCTATATTTTGTTGATATTTTGTATTTTACTTAAATATACAGTTGTTCTACTAACGTTAGACTAAATCTCAAAGATATAGTTCCTGCATTCTCTTACTTGGGACCCTGTGTCTTTTTTTGCTTTTGAATTCCCCATTTTATCACTAGAAGCCATACATATTCTTTTAAGTCATACATTTCTCCTTTAAGAAAATTTTAAGAAATTCTTTCTCTTAAAAACATAAAATTTAAATGGGGAAAGCACGGAGAACACTAAAACTAAATGAACATTGCCATCGTATGCCACAGGAAAAAGCCATGACTTGCCCAGTGCCACTCAGAAAGCATGTGATAGAGCTTGCTGTTGAAGCCAAACCTATCACGTGCTTGTCACAATATCCTTTTTCTTTCCTTTTTTTTTTTTCATTTAGTTTGTTTACATGGTGGCAATATGTGCATTTTTGAACCTGGAAAGGAAAAGTTTATTTGCGATTTATCTTGCAACTGTACCAAGTGTGTAAATACCAACTATTACCTGTAAACACATTTATTTTTATTGGTTGGGAAAAGATTAGCACGTCTCACATTACTGTTTAGCCTATCTCACATTTATAATGGTTGCTGAGAAAGGTCATGAACCTAAAACTGTGTGAAAAGAAAAGGCATATACATATGTTGGCATACAATACACAAGGGTTCCCATTGAGAGATAAACTATGTTTTCTACTCCTTATTTCTGTTGAAGCAATCTATCTGCCTGAAAGAGCTGCTTTTCCTGCACCATGATTTTTGTTATTCCATGAAAAAGCTCTTTGAGACTAAGGAAGTATTGGCTCTAGTTATTCAGATTTTTGTACCACAAGTATGCCCACTCAGATATGTTCATGACTAGTGTGCAGGAAGCATCTTGATTCAAGAAATCCCTCTCCAGAATCAGGGTGTGGTTTTTTTCATAAGCACGTACCCAAACCGCACGGAATAACATGGGGTACAGTGCATCTCTGCACAGCTTGACAGTGCTGACCCTTCCCCAGGCACACCGGGCTGTTGTTGTGCCCATCACCCTGGATGTGCACACATGTTTCAGAAGTGGGAATCCTCATGTGCATCTCCAGGGGTGTCCTGGGGGTAGCCCTGTGCCCATCCTGGAGTGAGGGTCGTGGGTAGGAGGTGTGTAAGCCTGGTGCCAGCACTAGCAGAGCCCTCGTGCTGCCATTGCTGCCCTAGGGCTCAGGAGCTGCAGGAGTTGCTGGAAGCATTTTCATCAGTGTCACCTCTGGGTGTATTTATTAATGACAATATAGTAGCACAACGTGCAGTAATTTCCCCAAGTAGCACACATTGACATGACATTTAATTTGACAGCTTTGTATGTGCTACTCTCTTGTCTCTGCTGTGGTTTTTGACACATTTTTCTCCCTCTAAGTCTTAAGACTTCTGGTCAGACACCAAAACTTAGCAAGCATACTAAAATTCAGTTTTCCCCAGGATTTTAGAATGGTTTCTCCCAAGGCCAGATCCCGAGCTCCCTACCTGTTTTGTTATTTTTATGAAGATTTTTCTTTTGCTAGCAACCAGGAGAGCAGGGGCTGATGAATCTTTAGACTGTGTCATACAACATATGTGCAATTTTCTCCCAAAAAGGACTCTCCACATTTTACAAGATGAAATGTTATTCCTATCCCCGTTATTGCTCACAGACATAAAGCCACAAAGGAGATGAGGAAGCAGGGAGATGCTGAAAACACGGAGTAAAACCAGTTCACGGACAGTAATCAAATTTCTATAGCCCCGAGACCTCTGTAAAAGTATCAAATGAAATGTTATGATTTCAGCTGGGATCCTCTGGTTTTTAAAAATACGGTTGGTTGGTTAGAGTTTGCCCAGGCATGGATCCATGCAGTGCAGACCTGGGCTCTGTCACCCACCGGGAGCTGCACAAAAGCCACAGATTTGCCTGTCGAAGTTAAAGAGTGAGCAGCACTGAAGGAGAGCTTTTCTGGGAAAAAGCATGCTATGCCAAGTAAGCTAAACCAGCAGCAGCAGCCTAACTCCAAGACCCCTGGGCTGTTCTGTACCCTTCAGTAGGCAGAGCTTGTTCTCAAGCCAGAGCCAGAAACATTGAATTTTTCCGCTGGAAAAATGTCATTGTCCTTGCTGGATAGCAAACCCCAGGTTTTTTTGCATGTGGCTTTGAGACTGGGCAAAGGCATTTTATATCAACTTTGTCATGTAAAATTTTACACTGCCTTTGCCTTTTCCTATGTACAAATCATAATATTTTGTGCCCCTTCACAAAGGTCAGTGCAGTTGCCTTTCCTAAATCACCTTAAAAACAAAGCAAAAAAAATTTCAGAATTTGTCTAAATGTATTTACTCTTTGAAATTCCCTTACTTATCTTTACCAAAGTAACAGAAAAATTTATTTGAACTCAAAATGTATTTTTGATGACCAGACTCCATATGGGAAAGCAGGAAGTGATTCATTAAAGGGAGTCAGATGGCAGGGTGTCACATGAATAATGTTGACCAATAGATAGGTTTTTAAGAGAGGCACCGCCTTCTAATATTTGAAGCAGAGCTTCAGTCACTGAGTAATGTGATCTAATCTGTCTTTTCCCAGCATCTTTGCACCCATGAACAGCAAATATCCCCAAATGGTGCAATATTCTCTCAAGCGCGGCTCAATTTTAACATAATATTTTAGAAGGAGAGAAAGAAAGTTATTGTTGTGGTTATAACAAGCTAAGAACATTAGCCAGGTGGGGCTTGGGAACAGAGACAAAGTGTTACAGCTGAAAAAAGTAAAAATTATTTCTATGACACACTCTGTCCTTTGCTGGAATGAAAAGAAAGAGTTTCAAAGTGAAATACAAACAGGGAACAATTGCTCTGAGTTTAACTCGCTGTGTTTTTGTTAGGTTGTTTGAAAGAGAAGGTAAGAAGTAAGGACTCAGTCAGGACTTTACTACTAGGTAAGGGAGCTAAGGAAAGAGGAAGAGGAGGAAGAGGAAGTTCTTCTCTTACAAGAAACTACTAAGTTTCATTGTTAGTTATTTGCTCTGTTTTCTGCCTTCCCTCATCTTTCTGTTCACCTCTATCATACCTTTCAACTACAGCGAGATGAATGATGACAGGAAGGAAGCAAGGAAGGAAGGAAGGAAGGAAGGAAGGAAGGACATTTTAAAATTAAATTTCTTTGAAAATTACTTTTTTTAACAGTTGGAAAAATGTGTAACTGAAAGCATTGGCTTTAGTAGTTAAGCTAATGCTGTTAGAATTGTAAGAGGAGGGCGTAAAAGAGAAGCATACTATGTACGTGCATAAAGCCCATGCATCTCCTGGCTGATTCATTTCCACATTGCAGCATAGATCATGTACATTTAGGGGTAGTACCTTAACTCACCTTTCTTCTGGGGACTGTTCTTTAATTAATAGGTGAAATAACAGTTAATTACACAGAGTACACATGGAATTTCTCCCTCAAATTAGCTAATCTGTTCAAATGTCAGTAGTGCAACTGCAGCACCGCGGAGGGACATGTCTTCATTCCATGTGCAAACATGCATGTATGCACGCATGCTGCCATCGCTCATCTTCCCTCTTGGCAGAGGAAGCAGATTCATACATCAGGCACTTCACTCTGCGGGCACACCTGCTCTGGTTTTGCGTATATAGTCTGTTTTGTTGAGCAGGTACTTAATTTTAAGTAAGGATGTCTGCTAACTGGTGCAATGCTCTTTAGGAGGGATTCTTGTACTTCATCACTCTTGAAGAAAAGAGTTCTGCTTGGTGTCAATAAGAGTGACAGTATACATTTTTTTCAGACAAGTACTGCTCATCTAATTGTTTAAAGAAGCATCAATCTAAACTAGAAAACTTCATCAACAGATGCAGCAGAACATGGCTGTCTGCATGATTAAAAGCCTATACGATACAGACTGTACCTATTCGGGCACGTTAGTTATGCTTTTGTCCTTTATTATTTAGGGATTTAAATAAGGAGAAGACAAATGAGTTTGAAAATTCCTATGAGACATTACTATTCTTAACTTTGGTTCTTGGGTCTGCCATAGATGTCTTATGTGACCTTGATCAAATGCTTAACACATCCAAAATGGGTTACTCCGTGTAAATTAGTGGTAATAGATTTCTCTCTCCTTTCACTTGCAGTTCCTATTTTAAGTGGATGGGAAGTGTCATCTGCTTACTTTGGTTTTATATTTTACTCATGAGCAGTGCTTAGCATAATGTGACCTGACTTCAGCTGAAGCCTTTGGTAGTTTTATACTAGGATTAAGAATGGGGAATAGGCATTTTGAGTTTAAATGATGTAGTAAAAGGTAAGTGATTGAAAACATAATATGAATGACAACAACATTTTTAAACAATTTTTTTATGTATATCTATCTTAGTAAAAAGTTGTAAATTCCTCAGCTGAAGCAGTCTGCGAGTTTAAAGAGTCAGATTTCCAAGAGGCTGTTATCAATCATCATCTTTCTGATTTAGCCAGAATAAGAGAGAATATCTCAAGAGGAACCTCTCTTCCTTGAAATTTGTAGACAACATTTACAGCCTCTGAAATTTTACGGGAAATCATATGCCTATCAATAATTATTACCTCTAAGACTTTTATGAAACTGCAGAAGTCTACAGTGCACCATTGGCTATTTTAGGGTCTTTCTTGGGTCATTTGTTTAGTTGTGAGAACAAGTTTTGTCTCGCCTCTTTTTAATCAGTGGAAAAAACTTCTTTGAAATCTCCACTTTTGTTTGTGCACAGTAGCGTTGCAGACTTGTTTGATTCCTCAATAGTGATGTACTCAAAGATCAACTTGGTATGTGGAGCGAGATATGGAAAGGGCAGGATCTGAGTAAAGGTGAAGAGTTTTTGACTTGTAACAGTTCAAAAACATACTGCACACATCTGACCTCGTAGCTGCAATATATTTTGTAATCAAAAGTAAGGTCGAAATGCCTTCTTTGGGAAAGTAGAGATAGGTTCTTCCATATATTGTTTTTCAGAAGCAGATTGAGGCTGATGCTATCTTCCTGCTTTCCTGTGGACATTCCTAAGCCTACAGGATTAGATTTCTGACCTAGGCAACCTAATTCTTTTCCTACATCTGCTGTTGATCTAATCAACAGCAACAAAAAGCCACAATTTCTTTATTGTTTTTATATCCCATGGAAAACCCTTAAGAAACCACTATCATTCCAACTTCCCCCCTAGAAGGGACCACTCTGAGACATTTAGGATTCTCTTTGATTGGAGGAATTAAAGATCAACCTCTGTCAGGAATACATGGATATCTGCAGCTCTGCTTTGGTGCAGGGAAACTAAATGACCTCTCAAGACTCCTTCTAGTTCAATTTTCTGGCCTCCTTGTATAGCACTGCCATATGTCTAGAAAGAGCAGAAAACATCCTGAATATATATATTACATTGCTGTGCTCTTATTTCAATAACACTGAAAGGTCAGATTTGAAGAAAAATCCCCATGCAATCTTTAACTGCCATGTTGATGCTGATACATTAATCTTCTATACATTTTTAAAGATCACAACAAAGCAAAAAAGCAGAAAAATACAAGCAGGTGTACAGCAATTGCATGAGGAAACTGGCCAGATGTTTCACCAGGAGCAGAAATTTGAGTTCTCGCACAGCAGAGAGAGAAACAGAGTCTTAGCATGCAGAATTGCTTCATAGATAGGAAATGTGTATTTATACCTGGAACCACCCAGAAGTATATGGAGTCACTGAAGTAAGGATAACAGGCTTGGGTCACCAAGCTTAAACCAAGCATGCAGAGGAACAAATGCATACAGATTCTCGTAAGCAAGTGAAAAAAAAGGTTCTCTCCTTTCCTCTGGTGTTATAATGTTTCTTCAGATGGGATGTCTGTGAGTCACTCTGGCAGGCACTTCAGAAAAGATTGTCCCCATCTGTTTTTTTCATTTCAAGGCTAAACCTAACCTCAGAAACCCTCATGTTTCTTTTTTCTAGTTTCAAATGAAAAATAATACTTCATATTAACTAGCGTGGTAAGTTGCTACCTATAGAGGCAATGATTTCTTAAATAAATGTTATTGTCCAGTCATTTATTTTAAAAAAACACCACTCTGGCTAAATTGAATAAACATTGTTCATCTATTAATATTAAGAACGACATTTCTGGCTGCTGTTTTGGCTCTGGATCAGCATCATAATTTATCAGCATTTTGAAATAGCACTACAGAATGGATGATGCTCAAATTTGTACCTGAAAAATCCACCAAAGTCTTCTTGCAGAGAATCTCAGAGGTAAGGAAGTAGAAGTAGAAAGACTGACTAGCTAGCAGACAAGACTTACACAGTAAGTTCAGCAAATTTTACCCACTTTATATGCATTTTGTATAAATCAAAGGTCACATTTTAAGTCTATGTTAAATCACCAAATAGTTCTTTTCAAAATGTCAGCAATTCACTGGACAAATAGCTTGCCAAATACTAGTCAATCAATTGTAAATGGCATACAGATTTCAGGTAAAAAATGGGGAAATTGTTAACAGCAGGTAAATGTAGATAATATTTTTCACAGAAAGTCACTTCATACACTTGCCTTGGCTGATTTAAACTGGACAAAGCTCTGATATAAATAATTTTAGAAGTGTGGATTATAATCAAAAATCATATTTGATCTTATTAGCATAACTGTACTCTTTGTAGCTCTACCCAGTAGTTCCTTGCTGTGTAAAATCAGCCTCTTTGCAGATCCATGTCACTGACTTAGGGAATATATTGGGTCAAACTTTGAGAAAAACAATAGTTGTGTAGTTACCATAACCCTGGATTTTCTCCCATTTTTTTTGTAGGATGGATAATGGCATGTAAGGACCTTCCAGGAGAGGTTTAGGCTTGACATTAGGAAGCAGTTCTTTACTGAGAGGGTGACTGGCCATTGGAATGCGCTGCCTCGGGAGGTGGTGGAGTCACCATCCCTGGAGGTGTTTAAGGAGACATTGGATGAGGCTCTTAGTGCCATGGTGTAGTTGACAAGTAGGAGTAGGTGTAGGTGTTGGGTCATAGGTTGGACTTGATGATCTCAAAGGTCTTTTTCAACTTTCTTATACTGTGGTACTGTGAATTTCTTCACTGAGAGAGAGGTCAGGGATTGGAACAGGCTGCCCAGGGTGGTGGTGGAGTCGCCATCCCTGGAGATGTTTAAGGAAAGATTGAATGAGGCACTTAGTGCCATGGTGTAGTTGACAAGTAGGAGTAGGTGTAGGTGTTGGGTCATAGGTTGGACTCGATGATCTCAGAGGTCTTTTCCAACCTTATGATACTGTGATACTGTGACTTGTGTGCGTTCTCTGGTTCTCTCCTCTCATTTGCACTGAAATTAGGTGTTTTGAGAATTGCCCCCTTTTCCTTCTTCCCTTTCTCTTGTCAGTGAGCCAGCTCCCTTCTCCTGCATTTCCCCATCAGCTTTGTCTAGGCTGCTTCCTTATCACTCCATCAGTTTCTTCACAGCCCATTCCCCTTACAAGCAGACGTAGGATTTTCTCTTCCCACTCAGTGCCTTCCCTCTCTTATTTTTTCCCCTATTATTTCTCCTGTTGAAGTGCATCTTGCTTACCATCCTTTGAAATGTCTTTGCTTTTTCCTGCAGATCTTCATTCATGACTACAGCTTCTTTGATGGTATTTTCCCTCTTTCCCTGCCTCTTTTAGGCAGACTAGGCCACCTCTCCAGGACTCTTCCACCAGCATGGCACTCCAGGCCCAGCCCTACTGGTGGGTGCTTCATGGTGCTCTGGAGCTTCTGCCCCCAGTTACACCATCCTGCAACTGATGTCTCAGGAGAGCCAAATCACCAAAGCCACACCAGGAATCAAAGAGAGAATGGTTTCAGCCCAGGGCTGGGGAGGCACAGGAAGGAAAACCCAGCCACCAGGCACCACAAGGAAGCAGTACGAAGGTTGAGCAAGAAGTATACTGTTAAACCATCTTTATCCAATGACCTCATCCCATTTATTTTCCTATTACCGAATTATTCTGAGGGAGAAAACAGACTTTGGAGTAGGCTCAGAGCTCACTTTTAATTGGGAACACACATTACTTTCTGGTGTGATGGCCGTGCAGTGTGGAAGTCCCTTGATACACTCATTCCCTTGTCTGACATTTTCCACTCAGCCATGCTGTCTCTCGTCATGTCTTTCTTCCCTTTGCAGCTCTGCTTAGCACTTTGCACCTCCACTTCTCAATGGCAAGCCTATTTCTGATCAGGTCAAGGAAAACTTCCATGCCCTCCAGTGGGTGTTGCAGTCATAGTATCTTTTCAGTTTATTTTTCCTGCTATATTTGAGCCCCATCATTGCACTCTGAAACTCTGTTGTGCTTTAGACTTACCATTTTTTACCGGTTACTAGCAGTCATGACTTAGTCATCAGCTGGAGCCACTTCTATTTTGGCCCATTAAGTGATGTAAATAGTCAGGATCAAAGTATTTGCTGATGCATATTGTCCAACCTTTCTGGGACTTGAGATACTGATCATCTCTTCCTGTTGATCGTGGGAATTTATAGCATGCGACAAGCATTGCACTGCTGTGCGCAAAGAAACGGAGCGCATTTTGGTGCAGCTCTGCCTGGTTGTGTCACGTACTCCTTCCCCTTCTCTGGTTTGCTGTGCCCTTGGATTGGGTCCTGCTCCCCTCTACAGAGCCCTGGGGAGGGACATTTGGTGGGGCCAGGACTGGTGGTCCCTCATGCCCTCCGGGTGCTGGCCCGCATGGTGCCCAGGAAAGGGTATGCAGGTAACTGTGTTTGGGGTATGTGTCTTGGAGGGGGGGCATTTCACTTGTATAATGGCATTTTGGAGTGGCAGACATTAGCATAAGTAGAAGCCTAGGAGTCTAAGAGCCTAGGAGTTCTAACTGGGCCATATGCCATCTGTTCCAGGCCAGCATGGGATAGACATATGTCCCATCTAGGCAGCTTCCACCATATAGAAACAATTTATATTTCACTGATTGGACTTAACCATCCACCTGCCTGAAATCTACTACATTTAAATCCAATGGATGAATTTCAAGTAATTGAAGTTACTTAAGCATTGATAGAAATTGGCAGGGCATGCATTTGTCCTGCAAAATAGTGTGAAATGCAGAGGGAAACAGATTAGGCTGATGCCTCTGCACAATGCAGCAGTCTAGACATATTAGATCAGGGATTGCCTCCAGATGTAGTGCTAGTATGTTCTCCAGTGACACGGACATCCTTGTCTGATGTCCCCATTGAACACTGGAAGCTTGTCTTAGTGGGTCCATGCCTTCACAGGAAAGCCCACAAGCAAAAGCCCCTCCAACCTCACTATCTTCTACTCTGTGGCAGGGAAGTAACCTAAACTCTTGCTATGAATACTTGCTTTCACTCTGACATTTGCTGCAGAGGCAGATCACTGTGGGCATGGTTTTCCCGCTTCCAATTTTTTTTTTTAAATGATACGTGTGAGGTAGATATATGGGTGATATGCTGGTAGCTACCTGCATAGAAAAAGCTGAAAGCAGGATACATAATTAATACGTTCCCCTGTTGATTGTTACTTAATATTAGTTCTCATTGAAGTCAATAAAGTCAATACAGAACGAAAGGACAAATATTTACTCAATTTAGCCCTTAGATATTTGTCAAATAGGCCATGCTAGTAAGGAATTAATATAAAATTATTTTACTTTGAAAATGAAAGGTGTCACTAAGTACTGCTGTCAGGGATTGTCTTCGAGCTCACTTTTCTTCACAAAGAAGCAAGTCTAGACCCTTAAAATACCAGTGTGCTAGCTCTGGGGTGTACAGGCAAGCTTTGTGCAGGTTTGTGGAGATGTATTTTGCATGTGAAGAACAGAAATTGGAACAGATAATTTAACCATCAATAGTTGGACAAGTTTGCTGTCTTTAATTAGTCAGATAAAGCCTTCTATCTGACCTTATAACACTGTGCTATCTGAGTGCCTTCTAAAAGGACTGCAGTTATTGAACTCCAGATATACACTGATATGAGCAGATAATTTAGATGTCTACTGAACAACAAAGATTGCTGCGTACGGCTCAGTCTATGACTGAGGAAACATTTATATATGAAGGTAAGTAATAGTTTGCTGGAAAAGCTTACTCAAGCCTCAGAGCATTCCCTAGAGATAATCAGACTGATTTAATAATCTGTCATTAACGTGGGTTTTAATTTTTTGAAGATAAGTAATTTTTGATTTATTTTGAAAAAGAAGCTGGGGAAGTAGAAAACAAGCATGTTTGTAAAGAAAGCTGTCACTTATGGGGACTTCATATGGTGACATCTTTTTGACAAGAGAAGCACCTGTCAAACACATGTGAAACTTGAGCCTTGTGCTTTCTTTCCTCTCAAAAGCAGCAGAACTACTTAATTTTGTTGTTGTTCTGGTGAAGATGCAGATTAATGGGTGTACACAATGTTTATTAAAAATAAATAGCAGCTTACTCAACACCTCTGAGCGTGAAATCCTCTAGAAGGATTTGCAGGATGCAGATGTTCTCCCCATCTCTCTGCCCTGGTCCATGGGGGACTGATACCCACCCTTTGCCTTCTGAGAAGGCCATTAATCTGACATGCAATCTGATCAAATGAAACAGGGTAAATCCCTGTTGGATAACAAAATGCTAGATTAGCAGTTAGGAAACCTTGTGGTTGGAGAGATTAACTGCTAAAGACATCATTTGTTCATACGTAAAGCCTCCATTTTCATTTAGAGCTGGTAGTCCCTGAAAAACTACTGCACCAGCAATTACAAAGCTGTAAACATGCAGACCTGTAGAAGGGTGATTGAAGCTTAAGATAACTTTGGTAGGAGTATTTCTTGCTGTTTGCTTGTTAGGCAACCCATTTTTCTTTCTCTGGACATTTAAGGCTTTCCCTTCTCAGAAGATGTTGTTTTCTTTGAAAAAAAGTGAATTTTGTGCTGGGTACCACAAGGAGCAAAAGTTCCTCTCTTTGGCTTTATCGTTTCATAACGTTAAAGGTTACAGTCTTCTCCTCTAGTGGCACTTGCAAAAGATGTAATCTAAAAACTAATTGTTGAACTACAGTACATGCTTAAATAGACACCCTTAAATTAGTGAGTTAGTTTAATTCAGTATAGACATGGCATTTACTGTTTGCTTTGAGATGAAAAGCAGGAGCTTTAGGAAACATACTATAAATATTTTTCCAAACATTTCTGCATCTCTTCTGAAGTGCCAGGTGAGAGTTCAGCACTCTACGGCTCTAAACACAAGTACATAAAACCTGAAAATGTGGTAAATACTAAATCAAGGGGAAACACTAATATTTTGTAGAAAGCCAAACTGAAAGCTTTTGGGGATTCCTGTGTTTATACCAAATCTCCTTTTCCTACAGAATAAAGGTGATGAAAAAATGAAAACAGAATGCAGACTGGAAAAAAAACCTTCAGAGGGAATTCAGTAGGGATACATTTAACAGTCAGCACTAGATGTGATTTCTCATGTTTCTCCCTTTCCAGAGGCATAACAGATAAATAATTCATTAAAGAGGCATAGTAGATAAGTAATGAGTTAAATCACACTCGGAGGAGTCCTTTTGAGGTACACCTCCCCCGAAAAAATAACCTGGATTAAAGCAACTGCTTTTGAATATTCTGCTAGGACCTAATTGTATCTTTGGGTTTCTAAATTCTTTAAGAAACTTAGTCATACTTGATTTAACAGAGATTTTTGCTACACAGCCTTCCGTGGCTCACTCCCACTGAAACCATGACATCTTTTTCCCTTCACGCACAGGATGAGTTAAGGGCTCATGTGGTATGACTAAAGTTCTCTGGACATCACTCAGAGCAGGTTTTCTAGTCAGTATCTTCAGCAGCATGGTGCTGTGTACATGAATAAAAGCCTGTGGGGAGAAGTTTCAACTCAGTCTGTGGATAATTCATTAAAAATTTTCCACTGTCACTGCTTGGGAACCAAAGAATTCATGACCAGCTTGCCAGAGCAAAGCTTTACAAGCCTTTATCATCTCTATTGCCGTTCTGCAACAAACAGGAACAAGTCTTCCCATACATGGCTTTTATCCCTCTGCTTGTGCTAGTTTGCTATAGCTCTTTGTGTGTTTAAAATATCATCTGCAGTGCTCTCAATCTGTCCTGCCTCACTGTTTCTTGAGATCAGAATATTTCCTTAGCGGTGTCATTTTCAGGAAGCGATGGTAGGCAGCTCTAGGATGGATAATTATATTTGTTCTTCAGGTATCCTTAGAAATCACTGGAAAACATCTTAACACTTTTGCAGCACGGTTGTTCTTTTCAGAAAACATAGAATACTTCTGCTGCAGAAACACGCTTTGCAGCAGAAAACCAAGCACCAAAACCACAAAGAAATCCAGATGTGGCAGCTTTTTATGCTACTGTTTTGTAGAAAACCTAATACTGAAGGAGGGAAAAAACATCTAGGCCTCTTACAATGTTCTCCTTTACCATATATTTTATAACTAGCAGAGTCTGATGTCAGTTGTGAGCAGAACCCAAAGGAGATAAAATGGGTCAACTGATGAGTAATTGGGTTATTTGAACTAATTGCTACTCTGAATGATGACTCACCAGGCTGAAGCTCATCTGGAAGCTGAGGATAGTGCAGACCCAGTAACCTTGTAAATGTTCCTTACCCTGCTCCCCAGCCAAGCTCAGCAGCATCCCAGCTTTTAGCACTTTATCCATCCCTATAATCGTCCTTGCAGTTTTCAAGGTGAAGAGTCCTCCCTTCTCGAAGCGTTCAGGGACTATTAATAACAAAATCCCCATTTCAATAGCAGATGCTCAAGTGCACTTGTGAGTGGTGGTGCTGCAGACGCAGGAGTGTCACTGCAACCTCTCACTCCCTGTTTGGCTGCCCCAGTGTTGTGTGCCTGCAGCTCCTGCCACTGTATTGCTCTAAAATAAGTGAAAATGCCACAATCGGACCTACCATTACTCCTCTCCTTTAAATTTTGTGCCCCCCCCCCCCCCGCCCCGGTCCATCAGTGAAGGTTGAAGCCCAAGGATATATGAGCCTGCATGGAGCGATACTCAGCTGATCTGGTCTGGTCTGGTCTGGCAGAGAGGTGAAGCAGGGAGTGAGACCTCCCAGGCAATTCCCAGCAGTGCTTCACCCATGCACACTCTATCCCTAAGAGCATGTGTGGGACAACCAGTGCTTGGACCTTTCCAAAGGGTGGCACCTACTTCTTGATGGACTGCTCAGTAGGATGTCCAAGGGGCTACAACATGCACCTCTAGCAATGCAAGCCCCATGAGATCTGGCTTTTTGTGGTGGCGGTAGGAGGCACACTGTGCACTGAAGCAGAGCCATTGTTAACTGGTGGAGTCCTATGGGCAAGACCAGCCCATAGGAAGGAGTTGGGCAATTGCTTGGGGAAGGAGAAGTGGATTGCACACATACAGCCTTCCTCATGTGCCAACATCACAGCAGTCCAGAGCAGGAACTTGGCAGCTGGCCATGCTTACCTGGAAGTGAACTGAAGGCCCCTGAGGAGGGGAGAACCAAAACGGACACCTGCAGCCACTTACTTTCCAGCTGCAGTCAGTTTGCTGATTGCATTTCCCCAGATTGGGTAAGGTTTCTGCTTGCCATTTCCCTGGAGAGACTCTGTCCTGAGATGGACTAAGGGAGGAAGAGCTCCATGCTTCATGGAAGTCCAGCTCCTGGAAAATGTATCCAAGCTTCTCCGCATTTTCAAAAGCCTTGTAACACATCACACAAGGTCTCGCTGAAGCAAAACAACTAGCAGCTTCCAAACAGCAGCTTCCCTGACACCACTGGGGAGTCAAGGAGCTTTGTGGGCTGTTGCACACTTTTATGCACTTCAGAGTAGAGGCGTGAAGTGTTATCTGGTTCAGGTGATTAATTAGGACACCCACGGGGCTGGTTGACTAGCACCTGCGTGCTCCTGCTGGGCTTGGGGCAGTGCTCACAGCTCGGATAGGAAACATACGGCTCCACTGGCTAGTTCAAGGTTTTTCCTCCTTTTGTAGTGTCTTTATAGTATATTTGTTGGCCTCTGCAGCACTGAAGGTGCTGTTGCAAGTAGCCTCTAAATAACTTGAGGGCATGATCAGTGTGAAGAGTTATATCTGTCCTGCCTGAGCAGGATTGCCCACACATGCTTGGCAGCGCACAGCTGCTATGGAGACCCACACACCTGCGGGCTGTGCTGACACAGCCTATCTTATGCAGGGAACCATTTCTCCTCCACTAAGAGAGGAAGACTAAGGATATTTAGCCCTTACTGAGAATATTTATAATTTTCATATTATTCAGAGTCAGTCTGGACTCCAGCCTCTGTCGAACCACGGTTTGTGAGAGGCTGCTCTGTGTCACTGACTTTGAGCCCGCACATGGCTCTGGGTCATACATACACACTATAAATGGGTTGCCCAAGTGTGGGTCTCATCTTCTGGGCTCTGCGACTGCTATCAAAATCTAGAAATGCAAAGAAGGTCTTAATTCACTGATAAATTACACTGATGCCTTTGTAACACTTGCATTAACAGAGTTGGAATTTGGGGGAAGCAATGAGAGGCAAACAGGAGTGTGGCTCAAGTCAGAGTTCATCAGCAGGCAAACCCATGCATCTTTATCAATCCACACGGCTAAAATAAAATTGCAGCTATTTGACAGCTGTAAGTGATTTATCTCTAAATAGCAGCAGTTCTGATCACTGAGAAATCCTAGCTCCCACAGGCTCGACAGAGAGTAATTAAGGGGCAAGCTCAGAAGTCAATAAATGCCCCACAGGATTACAGGTTCACAGCAGACTCACTCTGACAAAAGGCCTCAAAAAGGAGTAAGCTGATCTTCATTTGTTCTGCAGTAGCTTATCAGTCATGCTGTTGGACTGGGATGGGAGCACGCAGCTTAAGTGGTTCCTTGTATTTTTCTAGTATTCCTTCTTTTCCACTGAGCTTGTCTTTCCACTTTCTTAAGAAAGTTAAGGGATGTTAAATAATCTTTACTAAATCCACAGATGGGTGGTGGGTAGCTGTATAAGAAACATCATCTGGCACTAAAACAAGGTCGTTTTTTGAATGAAACACATTAAAGTCATTCAACAGCATCCATCAATATTGTATTTCTCTTTTATGAGAATGCATGCCTGCTACTGCCAAGATAGAGATCTGATGAGGACGTTAGCTTTCCGAATGGGTAATCTCTAATCAGGCTTCTCTGCTACCGCATGCTGCCACATAGGAAAAGAGGCAGGAAAATAATATTGGTTGGGATACAGTGAAAAGGTCACAGTAATCATATCTGCTACTATACTGAAATGTGAGATTGCCCTGTGCTTGTCCCTCCTCTCTCAAGACAAAGTAGATTTCTTGGTCATGGAATGAATTTACAAGTAGCATCTGAAGCCAAGGAAAATGTTTCTAGTGACGCAGCTTGATTTGCATGAAGGAAGGTGCTTTAGAAAGTGAATTGGTTTTGCTTTAAATCTATCTACATACAGAAAATATGAAGAGTAGCGTGGCTGTGAGTATATCAGACACAGTGGACCATATGTGCACAAATGTGTGGAGAAGGGACTTGTCTGAGGAGCATACGAGCAGCCTAGCCAGTGCCTTAAACATATTTGGAGGAAAGTAGAGAAGGTGACAATTCTGAGTCAGGACAGCAATTGGCCAAAGTCTTAAACATCAGTGAGATTTAAATGCATTCCTAAGCGTTTTCCATAGATAAAAATTTTAGCTAGCTGGAATATCAAATAGTCTGTTGAATTAAGTTGGGAAACACAGTGTTCTGAAGCCCCCTACAGATGCGTAGGTGCTCTGAGCTGTGCTCATGGCCAAGGCTTGCGGGGGGGCACGGGGGACACCTAGGGAGTGACTCCCACTGGGCAGTGGGTCACTGCTGGCCTGAGGTGAGAGCAAGAACTGGAAGCAAGTGTGCTTTGAAGTTCTTTGTAGTCCCATTTTAATCTTTTCTGTAGTTTCTTTAAAGGAGGTCAATTAGCATGAGTGCCACCGGCTACCAAAGTGGTGCTGTACTGCTGATTTTATACATATATATACATATGTATATAGTGGCTGACAAAGAAAACCTTCCCTGGAGGGAACAGAGCAAACTGATAGGGTAATTTGTCTGTAGATCACTAAAAATATCAGGTGAGAAATCAGAGCTAGGGGTTAGGCTGGTAGTCTGTGGCTGCATGGAGGTTTTAGGGAACCCATATTTCATGGAGTACTTCACACCTCAAATTAATCCAATCTTTGGGGAAAATTTATTTTGAGGTGGGATTTGGGGGGATTTTATAAACAGTTACCAACCTGCATTCTAGGAGCTGGCAGGGAAGGGCAAAGCTACACACCATGATGTGCTGCTTAATGAAATCAAAGCAGGTTAATTAGCTCTTTTGCAGCAAGTGTAGTTTGTTAAGATGCCATCTGAGTTTAACACAGAATCTTCCTGATATGTTGTGACTCTTTCAAGCTACTAAAAAGGAAAAAGGGAAATCAAAGACAAATCAAATACGCTTTATTTATTGTTTTCCCACTATCACATATTTCTTCCCAGACAGCAAAGAGCTTCATTTTTTTTCCCCCAGCACCTTTTTATAAGTGGTACACCACTAATACTGATGGGAAAGTTGATATGTAAAAAATTACAAGAACTGTCTCTTAGTTTCAGGAAAACATTAGTAAATTCTTAAAAAACTGAACCTGGAATTCTTTAACCTCAAGGTTTAAGCCACAGAAGGGTGTTCTTTTAAAAACATAATAATAATAATAAAAAAAGAGTTTGATCATCAATATTTTATTACTTTGAATTTAGTAATTTAAAAATACCTTAGCTGAAGGCTGTGGATGGCAGGACAATAGTTACAAAGACTGCAAAATAATAACATGCTTTTCAATCCTGGTATCAGAACAGTGCTGATGGTCTGAATGGTCTGTTTGCAACTTCATTTATTTGTGTGATCATCAAACTACCTTTGGAAGTATGAGAGGACCTTTTTATAAGATCTTCTATGAGCTCTCATGGCCAGGGGCTAGTTTTGTTAATCGTTGCTCATCAGCACAATATGTCATTGCAGTATATAGCAGACTAAACTTCCCAAAAGCAAGCATGTTAGAGCTTCCTACTATAGTCACTTTAAAAAGATTCTTTACCTTCCTTTCCCAAAGGCTGACTGCTCTGAACCTCCTGAGAGAAACTCCTGGAGCATGGGCACAGCCCAAGAGAGGTGCTGGAAAACAGCAGTAATAATTTCTATCTTCAAAGGAAGGAAAAGGGTCAGCTTTACTTCAGTTGCCTGGCAAAGAGTTGCATGAAATAACTATTTTGTAAGTAATTGGTAGGAAATGAACAAGAGTTAATATGAATCTGTCAAAACCAGGTCTTATTAATCTGATGAATTTCCTTCATTAATAGCTTAATGGGCCCCGTGGGTGAGGGAAGGGGTCCTTGAGAAGCCTTTGATCCTGTCCTGCATGACGTTTTCATAAACAAGTAGGGCAATAGGTCAAATGACATATATTGTATGGTAGCAGAAAATGTTATTAACCGTCCTATTAACTCTCAGAGCTTCACCGTCAGTATTGGGAGGATCTACAAGGGTCTATCCACCATCTGTGTCTCATTTAGGGATGGGTTTTAGTGAGTACATTTACTAAATTTGCAGGTATCACTGAACCAGTTCTGGCAACCAGTATGTCTGGAGATGGACTGAACTTGACAAACTGGGAAAACAGTTCAGTAAAAAAAAAAAAAAAAAAAAAAACAAAAAACAAAAAACAAACCCCAACCCATCACAAAAGTGTGCAATTCTACATGGTGATGGCCCCTAAACTCAGGCTGAAATCATTATTGCCTGTATCACAGAGGAGTCACCCACCTTACCCAATTCAGACAAGGAAATCTCTTCACAAAGTGTGTGAGAAGCAGTGTGGCCTTTGAGACGCACAAAGACATTTTTCTGCCCGAATCAACACGGGTGGAAAAGCAAGTCTAATTTTGAGAATTATGTTTTGAAAAGGATATGGAGTAATTACAGAGAGCCCTGGCGAAAGAGGTGGTAATGGTGAGAGGTTTAGAAACCTTGATTCCTGTGGAACAGCTAAATGAACGGAGGCATCTTCCAGTCTATAATGATACCAAAATGCATGAAGCAGGGCTTTTACAAGCAATACTGCTCATTGCAGAGTGACCTAGCCATGCAGCACAGCGTAAAAGCTTGTAAAGAGCGGTGGTGTGAGGTGAAGGTGGAGGAGAGATTTCTCCACTCAAAGGCCTTCACATTACATTCTCCTTTTGCAGAGGAAATGGCCGTGGATACAAGGGAAAGGCAATCAATGGTAAGCATTAAGTTCCCCGGGGGAATATAAGAAGGATAATAAAAACACTTTGTTGAAGCACCTGGGTAATGAACATTGCCACAAGCTGAAGCAAATAATGTTGATGCAACTCGGGCTCACTTGAGTTTTTCATGTGCTGTGCAGAAAAGCAGTCAGTGGCTTCAGTCCTCTGGTTCCCTTTTTCTGCCTTGCTTTAGGATTAGAGGTGGTCGTAGTGGTGGGATTGCCCTGGACAGACTATGTCTGCGCGTATAAGCCCGTGCGTAGGGAGGCAGGGGTACAGCTCCCAGCTGCTGGGCACAAGGAGCAGCCATCTCCTGCTCCCATCCCTTGAAACGTGCGTGTGCCTGCATTTCATCCATTTCCTTTTGCAGGCTTACTCAGGCCTAACCAGCTGACATCAATAAAAGCCCCAGGAACAACGGAATTAATCACAGAGACATCAGAGCAATAAATACAAACATGCTTCACCTCACTGCAATATAAAGGAACAGTTTCTGGGGGGTGGCATGGAGGGATCTGCTGCTATAATGCATCACACTTCTTGAGACTGAAGTTTCTTTACAAAAAAGACTTAATATCTCCTTCACTTTTAAAGCAGTTTGCTCGTGTGGTCAGCCATTGCAAGAAAATGTTTCAATTTCAGAGCGTTGGCTGCATTCCTATGAGATGTTATCTTTGTGGTCAAGATTTGTTATAACTTCACTATTCTTGGCTCTCTTTTCTAAGGGATTTTAATTTTGAAGTCAAGAATTGTCTTATTGGTATCAGGAGCTGGAGGATATAGCAGTGTGATGATGTCCGTGTTGTCTTCCCCTGTTCACTGATCATTACTTTTGTGATTTTGGTTTTTCTTTTTGAACATCTAGCACCTGGAGCCATGGTATTACCTAATAATTTTATTTTAAAAGAAATTAAAAAGAGAGAAGATAAGGAAAAAGAAGTTTCTCACAGAAAAAAAGCCAAAGAGTGTTCCTTATCAAAGAAATTAAACATAACTCACTGTTGGGTACCTTTGTATTTAATACTTTTGTTAGTCATTGTTTATGAGTTCATTGCATGAATTTTTACTTTTGTTGCCTGTATCTTGGTTTCTAAACAATTGTGCTCAGTAGAATTGCAATCTTTTCTTCAAAAGGGAAAAAAAAAGTTCCACTCCCAGATTATTGGAAAAAAGAACCCTGTCTCTTGTTTATTTATTTATTTAGAAAGCACATACAGCGATGCACGGGGAGGGGAAGAGAGATGCAAAACAGGTGAGCATACAAATCAATCTCAAAAGAAATAGTGAGACACTTCCCAGATGATTAGTAGTACATCAGTCTATGTGAGCTTTTAAACTGTTGTACCTCTAGATTAAAAAAAGAAACCACAGAGATTTTCTGAAGAACAAGGTAAATGTCAATATTTCAGAAATCCCACCACAATCAACTTGTAGGCAGCAACGTTTTTTTTGTTCCTGATATTGCCTCAAAGGGGTCTCTTGCTCACGCTATGGTTTCTTTCCTCAGTGTCCGCCTCTGGTGACAAGTAAGGATACTTGTGAATGAAGATTTCCCCTTCGTTTTCGACCTTTTCTTTAACTTCTTCTGATGCTTGAGCGAAATTCCGAGCTCCTCCATTATCGCATTGAAAGAAAGACACTGGTGGAAAATGGAAATGGTATTAAACACTTCTCACTGAGGGCAGAGTTCGACCTTACCTCTAGCACAAATGGTGGGGTTTAGGAGGACCTGAGCTCTTACTGGCTGGCTCAGAAAGCTTCTCCTGTCAGTTCTGCCAGCTTTGAATAAGCCCCTGGGGTATAATAGGTGAGTCTGTATAAGTCATGTTTTTTTTGCCTAAGTTGGCTTCCACTGAATTTAATTTAACTTTGGCTTAACTAAAGCTGATTATGAATGTTTCTGAAATTCTACACAGACGCATTTGTGAGGTTTGGTGGCTTCATATCATAAAACTCACCCTTTTTCAGTAGGTAAATTCCCTGTTGACCTTAAAAGAAAAAAATATCTTCTTTTTTAAATCATACATACCTTAGCCACAAAAGGGAGTATACTAGCAAAAAAAGAAAGAACATAGTTTTTGAAGATTTCTTTGTGGTTTAGTTATATTACCCTCACAAAATTAACAGAAATTTCTAAAATATAGCAGTCCTCGATCCTCTTCTTTCTTTGGAAAGAACCTTTTTCAAATATTGTGTCTTGAGAACAGAGAAACTGACCACAGGAATAAGGTAGCTGAATAGTTTAGAGAGAAAGTAGAAATCTTTTTTCTTCCCACCATCACAACATTAACAAAGACATTCTGGGTAAGTGAAAATATCCTTTAAAATTTAGAGCTGAAATAATTACATGTAAGAAAAAAAAGCATAAAAAGGCTTTAAGTAGAAGAATCTAGCAATGCAAAAAAAAAATTCCACACAATATATAAAAATAAATTATTTATGTATAAAATGAAGTGATGATAGCAGTGGGAAACAAAGCAAGCTTTAACCACCTTACCTTCACCAAGTTGAATAAATCCTTCCTACCAACCCCTTTCTAGAACTGCAGAACTGAAGAGCTTCAAAACAATTGGTTAAAACCACAGTTCTTGTAAAACTACAGCAACAGCGCACAGACAAGGTTCTGAGTATCAAATACAGCTTCTAGAGTGACACCAATGCAAGGTAAGCAATGTTCAGTTCTTAGCCAGTAAAAATCCAATAGTGACCTCAGTTAAATGGCTAAAAAAAGTAAACCCAGACATATTATTTGAAAAGAAGAAAACTCAACCTTTCCTAGTAGCCAGCTATTTTAGAGAAACATTTTCAAATGCAGAAGAGAGTACGAGAGTAACCTGGATAAAGGTTAAATCCTTTTTTTAAGGTAGCAAAGGAATCCCAGGGAAGCGAGTGCCACACACTGTCCTTTCTCTCCGGTACAAACCCTCCCTATAGTATGTGTAACCATGAGTCTGCAATGAGCTCAAGACATCAGTGCATTGGGGTAGATGTGTATTTTAAATATGATCTTGTGTACGACAACAAGTCCATTTGCAGGACAGGCTGCACACAGCTGAGAGATCTAATTTTTGTTCATCTAAAATTCTTAAGTATACATAAATTAAACCATTCATGTCAGCCCAAAAATGTAATAGCATAGGCCAGGGAAGTGTGCTGTTTGGTATTTTTTCAAATTACTGTCTGGTAATAACCAGGAATTTGCTGGTGCAATTACCATTTAAAGGTACTTTTTGACAATGCAATACAGGAATTCCAGCATTACTGGAGTTAAGAGTCAAAGGTGTCTGCTGCAGTCCAATCCCTTCTCGAAGCAAGAGATGAAGAAGGTTTCATCCTAATACAGACATTATTTCTATATTTCTTCAGGCTTTTTTAGAGACTAGCACCACTTACCTCCAAACTAACAAAACTGTATTCTTTAAGTAACTGTCTTAGCATGGATATTTTCTCTCTGTGATCTTAGTTTTAATTTGGCTTTCAAAGTCTAGATTACAAAGTCATTGCAGAAATCCATGGCAAATAAGGAAAGCATCACATTAACTGTTTGTAGGACAGATCAGGTTTATTTTTATTTTCTTTCCCTGTTGTTCTTACTAACCTACATGTTATGTGTGTCTTTAATAACAGCCATCAGTCTCTGCAAGGTGCATACAGGGATGATTTCTACAGATGAAACAGTAAATTTTACTGCCTTGTTAATAGGCTCATTTTAATTTTCTAAACTCATTCATATTATTCAGAGTACACTATTGTCATAATGCCTTTCAAATTCATATCAACAATACAGTCCCATGAAGATTATTTTACATCTGCAGTTAGCTATTTAAAAATATTGAGGATGTTAAGTATATGAGGTTTTTAATATCTGACTACATGATTTGTCAAGTGCCCACTGCTTCCACTTCCAACTTCATTTTGAATTTTAAAATAAATATTATAGGAAAGACTTCAAGATATTCTTAGAAAAGGCTTAGATGTTTAGGTCTTGTCTACAAATTCAACTATTACCTGGTTGTTTATCAATAGCATCTAAACCAGTTACATAAAATCAATACTCTTCTTGTTGATGATATTTTCTGTAAACTGATCATGTTTATCCACCCAACAAAGTATGGAAGCAGGCCACTGAAAATCTGAAAGGGCTCTGCCTTATTGAAAGTCTCTCCTATCCCACTTTGGCGATGCAAGGCCCTAGCGGGTTGATTACCCACGAGAGAGGTTGAAACATGTACACACAACACACACGGGAATGGACTCGGCCATCCTACAGAGACAGTGGGTTGGGAGAGGGACAGGAGGAAGGTTTACAGTGATAGTTTCATGGATCATTTGTAACATTTTCAGCTCCTGCTCCTGGCTTTATAAAAGCACAAAAGCAGTTTTACTTTCATGGTTGCGTTATGTTTAGTTTTGAGGGACTTAAACCACCGCTGGCATGAGTTTTGTCAACCTGAAGCAATGAATTACATGTAGATTTAAGACCCTGGACAGATCCTTTAAAGTTATTCCAGTGGTTATGGATATAACTATGGGTCTGATCAGTTTTGTGCATATTAGTGTCTGAGATCCTACCATCTTTGAGAAAATCAGTTGGAGGCAGGAGAGAGCATTACAAATGTAGAACACACAGGGCTTTCTCTGCCCCTCTGCCTTCACACAGAGCTTCAGGTGGTCTGAAAGAGCAATCTGAGATTGAACCTTCAGGGGTCTGGTTACTCATTCAGAAGGACAGTTACATGTGAACTTTCTTTTGAGCCCCAGGAAGCGTAGCTCAAAATCCTATTTATCGGCAAGCTTATGCATGCAATCAAGAAACTGAACAGATGTCTGAAAACTGGATTACCCTGAACTTTCAAGTAGTAGAAAACTGCGGTACAGAGCAAGTACAAACTCAGCCAGAATGCTGTAGGATTTATAGGAAAATCATAGACAAGAAACACATTCAGCAGGGACTCCCAAGGTGGCCCTCTGAACAGCACCATGTCTGCAGCATAATTACAGTAGCCTTTAAAAAGGGGATAGTGACATTAAAATTCCATTTAAAAGGGTAATATACTGTTCTTTTAGTCACATATTCGGATAGCCAGACTGAAAAGGTTTCTTTAAAAAGCTATTTTTGAACATGCTGTTAAGTCCACTTTTAAGGTCTTGATGAGAATGAGAGCAGAGTAGGCATAGAGCAGTACATTCAACAACAGAGTAATAAGTTTAACATTTTGCTTTTAAGTCAGCTTGACTTTCTCATTCTAACAGTGTCAAAATGCTGCAGGATATGGCATGTGAGGCTAAAAGGAAATGTCATCCTTTAAAAACAGAATAGAATTTGCTCTCCTTGTGATGTGAGACTTTCTCTTTGCCCTTTGGTCTTTTCAGCAGGCTCTGAAAGCTTGGACATGAAACTTCCAATTCCTTGCTTACACTCCCATATAGAAGACTGTGTTAAGCTTTAGGATAATTATAGATTCAGAATTTTAAAAATAACATAAAGTAGAAATAACTTAAAAAAAAAAAAAGAACCTATAGTCAGGCTTTATCTGTCTGTTTCTTATGCTTCTGGACTACAACTGGGGATAAGACTTTTCAAATGCATTTTATCAGCATCTTGCAAAGACAAATAAATAACAACAATAACAAAACAACAAAAAATCCAGTGCACTGTGTTGGAGAACTAAGAACTACGAAATCCGAAGGAAGTGGAGCAGATTTTATTCTGGAAGAAAACCTGACTGGATCAGGCACAGACAAGGAAGAGCACAAGTCAGGATATTTTTTTTCTACAGTGCCCTCATCACTATGAAGGACCGATAGCTGGGATGCTGACATATGTCTTCTACTTAAAGAGAAGTGATTTGTTTGTGCACCAAAGGAAAATATCTAAAATAATTTCTCCTAGTAAGCAAACTGCTGCTGCAGCACATTAAGAATCTGTTTGACTACTCTGTCACTGATGGCTAATTGCATGAGGATATCACTAAATTAAGTCTTTTAAACTGTCAGAGTCTATTGAACAGTGCGTGTCAAAACAGTATGACAATAATCCATGGATTATTTTAATGCTTCCCCAGTTATGTAAACTGTTCCTGAGTTTTCTGTTTACAAGAAAAAAAAAATCAGTAAAACTACTTACTGGTCTCACAAACCATCTAAACACAAATGGGATGATGGCTCAGAAAAGTCACAGATGACCACAGTAGTGTTTGGAGGTAGGGTGGCCTGAAAACAGAGGGGTTCAAACTGTTGTTCATTGAAGAGCGGGAATTTGCAAACCTGACAACCTCACAAATACTTCTATTTTGCAAGAACAGGGGATTTCTTTCTTCTCCCTGTTCTTTGTTCCCAAAGAGTTAAAGATGGGAAAGCTTCAAGGCTTTGATCTGAGAGAGATGGTACAAGTACACGCTGTCATGGCAGTACTTTGAGGAAATACCTGTCTATCTAGTTGTGGGAAGCGTTACTGATGTGCTTGGTCTAGTTCTGCAGTGCAGGCATGTTGTCCATCCACCTTCATCCTGTCTCTCTGAAATGGTGATCATATTGCCTTTGTTCCTCTCGTTCTTCTCTTGCCTGGTTGTTTCTCCCTCCTCCCCCCTGTATAATTGCCTAATTGGACTACAGACTGATGAGGACAAGAAATGCCACTAAATAGAGGTAGGCACACCAACCCCAGCCAAATCAGCCTGGCAATAGCTTGGGGCTAGCTTGTTTGTGGCCACTTTACTCTCAGTGGCAGATGGCTTCTGTGTGTCAAATCACAAACCTTTTTTTTCAAACAGTTATTAATTTGAATAGTTAGGGATTTCTGAGTAAAATACAGCGATAGTAAACCAAAAATTAATACAAAATGACATAAGGGTATGCTTATAGACATTTTTCTCCCAAAATAGCTTTAACTGTGCTTTACTGGTACCACAGTGCCAGAACTGATGGGGTCTGTTGTGGCTCATCCATCACAGGCAGAGTTGTGAGCTTGGTGCTGATTGTACAGCAAGGTCCCTGTGCTAACGTACACCTGAGAAAGGATCTGATTTGATTATTGAGTCCTGGATGCAGTTGCAAATCTGCAAGTTAGGAAGATGCAGTGATGACAATGTGTATTCATGAACAGAGTATTTTTTTTTGTGGCCAAATTTCAAAGTATAACTGACATAGAGGCTTAGAGCACTGATAAGCAGAAAATCTTTGAACGCTTTAACACTTCTTGAAGCTTGTTATGTCTACGCAGGAGTCCTCCCAGATGCCATGCAATTAATGGGAAGTACTGTGGGCTCTGCCTTCTCAAGCACCACTGTTAACCTCAAGGCACGTGCCTTCTCCTGGATCCACAGCAAATCTTGCAAAATCTGCCTTTACAAGCAGAGATTTGTTAGCCCTCAGGTGGCATGCTGGCTCTTCGCTGCCTCAGCTGCTGGCGTAGCTGCTAAGGAACAGCTAAGGCTTTTTCTAACTCTTGTAGCTTGGTATGAAGCTCAGTTAGGGAAAGCAGAGGAGGAGCTGCTTTGTAATTCCCATAGATAAGTCAAAGTCTGTAAGATTGTCTGTGGGGACATGGGGAAATGATGACTGTTGTTAACAATGCAACTGTTTCCTTGACAGATATGAAAATGTTTACCCTAAAAGTCACAGAAACTTCCTAGTTTCTGCATTCATCTAAGCAGTGACTAGAAACCTGCTAGAAGCTGCAGCTCAGAGGATTTCTTGCATAGAGCTAAACACATTAGGAATTTTCCCTCTCCTCTGAGAGAAGATGAATTTAATTAGATTTAAGTCTTCTACTGGGAAACTGCAAACAGAAGTGCTTTCTTAAATCAGCGATACAGAAGATCTGATTCAGGTCTTTGCTGGTAAGAAGGCTCATTTTATGAAGAACCAAAGCTTTCAAGGAAATATTCAAACAAGTCAAAGTGCCGTCCTGAGCAAGACAACTTTTTGCAGTGTCTGAAGTGGAGCATAAAAACTCACGTGTCTGGATGAGCACTGGTAGAGAAGAATTGGTACAACCTGCCTATGAGCAGTACATCTTCATCACAAAATATACTTAAGCCTACTGCTAGCATAAATAATGTTGACAAAAAATTGTAATATGAATAGAAGGAAAACACGGGTGACTGTATGCTCTGGTTTTTCTCAGCAGCCAGGTAGGACAGAAACAACTCAAGAGGAGAACAGAGTTTCACAGCAGCACTTCAGCAATTGAGTGTGACGGCATTCACTCAAACAAGTTTTCTAATTGCAGTAGAGTCTAGAAATAGCCCCTCAATGAAACAGATCATTAACTAATTTGATGAGGAGGAACTACAGTAGGCAAGAAAAAATAAAGTAGGTGTGAGGGGTGGGAAATGCACTGGTGAAACTAATGGTAAGCTGGGATATAACAAAATACAGATAAAAGGTAAACACGGTTGTTTGCCATGGTTGATGACATTCTATGAGCTGGCATTTCTATACATTTTGTGTATCTCAAATTGCTGTCATATTATTTTTGGTGGCAACAACAGATCCAGTCCATTGTCTCCTGCCCCATCAGTCCCCAGACTAGCTTAGGACTAGAGGAAATGAAACTGTCAACCTTCCAGGGCATAAAAAGCATGAAGTACCAGATTCCTACACAAAAGTTTCCTTGTATTTCATTATGCAGAACAATGCCAAGGCTTTAGTGTTTTATATCTTAATTTTGTCATAAAGGAGTTTTATATGTTACAAAGCCTAACAATAGTGAACATCATGAATTTCTCAAGCCAAGCCAATAGAGTTATTCTGTGAGATGTATATACTGGGGGTGCCTAAGGGTGCTTTTCTTGAATACGTTCTTAAATGTTAATGGTTACATGGCATAAAATTTAACTGATAGATATGATTTTGTGGTATGGTAGTTACTTCGAGGCTTTGGTTAATGAATTTTAAATGGACGAATTAAAATTCATTAAATATTGACATTGGGAATAAGATATGCCAGCTAAAAATCTCTGGCTGCTTATAAAAGGGGTTCAGAAAGTTAATGGAGCCCTGCAGGTTATTTTCTGAGGTTTATAAAGAACTGCCTGGCCCACTCGCTGAATGCTTCGGCAGAGATCAAGAAAAATATTTCTCCATGCTTTTCAGTAATGAGACTGCTATTGGTTCACTCAGATTTGGTAGAAGATGAAAAGGAGGTAAATAGTTTTCCTTACCTGAAAAAGGTGAATTACCTCATGAAATGAGAATACGACAATTGTACATAGAGACTGTGATAATTCTTAAAATCTACTACAGTCTATTGCACTCACTCTTTGCTGTAGGTGTAATTATATTCTGTGATATGCATTTAAACTGCCCGAATTTCCAGGACTTTGACAATTTGCATCAGATAAAGCTTATCTCCTGCTAAAGCAAGAGGCATTTTGAAGTCATTAACTATGTGTTGGTGAGTACAACCTTTGCCATTATGTGCACTGCGTAAGTTTAATGCTTTCCATTGGACACACCTTTTTTCTTTCCTGACTACACAGTGTGAATTGAGGGCTGTGTTCGAATCCCTCGCTCCTCTCGGATTAACTTTCCACAGTCTAACTCCGTAGACAAGGTGGTGCCAGAGGTGGAGTTGGACGGATGGGTTTGCTTACACTGTAGTCCGTAAAAGAAACAAAAGGCCTTGCATGCAAGAAAAGAAAAATGGAGAAAATAAATAAATGAAAGAAGTAAAATTAAAAACAAACATGACAATGAGATTCAAAAGCTACTTAAATCAAAAGAGATTCTACTTATGGAAACAGAAAAGTCATAGATTGCATTCGACTCATGCTTTGGATTAGCTTAATGATAACACACACTGTGTAGCGTTTTCCACCTAAGCTTCTTATTTCACCAGAATAAAACCAAAACAAGCTGACAGAAATCAGAAAGTAACACTGGAATCACTGGCATTCTATTTCTGCAAAATCAATTCTGGAAGTGTGATACTGCCTCATTAACTCACTTGAAGAATTTAATTATTAAGAGACTGCCTATAATAAACAAAACATTGCTGTAAAACAGTTGCACAGTTTCAGAAGAAGTATATAGATATGTATTCCTGAATACTATGTTATTCACCCAACATATTGCTAAGTAAATTAACACTCCCTCATGATGTGAAGCTTTAGGTGTACTTGAATTATGATTTCAGGGACTCATTGCCTTTCCCAGACTCCTCAACAGTTTTCAGGACATTCTGCAACGTATAAACACATATACTAAACATTTCAATCAGCTGCAACTGTTCTCCAAAACATATTTGAATGAAGGATCTCCTGACACATGAATGAAAAAACCCATATCAATACATTCTTTATGCATTTTGTCCTAAAACTGTTCTATAGGGTTAAAGTACTAATCAGAAAGCTGCAATAGGTGCAAAATATATTCATCCTTCATCTCTGACTTATTCCAAAACAGGAACACTTTGGTTAATATGGCCTGCAAAATGTGTACTCTGTTCATAGACAATGCCATTTTGTTTAATGAGGGCTTGCTCAAGCACATGTGGACGTGTCTGCATGGTCAGGAGCTGCCCTCTCCTGCAGGGTACTGTGAGGACCAAGTCCACTGGCATTGGCATTAGGTGTCCTGGACCCAAAATAACACAAAGTGCTATTTGGAAAAATGAAGATATGCTTACACTTCCTTTCAGCTGTTTCAACAGATGTGTATCTTTAGTTTACGGTGATCCCTTATGGGCAGCAAGGAGACGCAGTTGATTTATCCTACCCAAAACCAGATGTTGTCTCAAGGCTTTCAGCCCTGGTTCCTTGGTTTTACTCACGTGTCAATTCCTCTCACATCCCAGTACCACTGCTGTATGCAGTGTAAACTGCACCTCTGAGACCATGTTCAGAATGCTTTCCTTCTCCTCCCTCTCATCCCTTCTGCCTTTGTTAAGGTCATTTTTATCAAGAGTAATTTCTAGCATTTATGTCATCAGCTTTGCAGGAATGCACTTTGGATGAAGAGAATTATTTGTCCATGGAAAAGTTCCTGCCTTTCCCGTCTAAAAGTGTAAAGTGATCTTAACCAACTCACTCTGAAGCAGATGCCTCAGGTCTCGAAACCTGAAGTTAGGTGATATGAACCTGTGTCTTGGTGATTGCCTCAGGGGTCACCAATCATACAGTGCAATGTGACCCTCATCCCTGTTGAAGTGGATTGTGGCAGCTATAGTAGTTGAGCCAAACATTAGGGTCTAGGACATGACCAGAACCAAACCAGCACCAGGGAAGGCAGCCAGAGTAAGAGAGTTGGCAGACAACTTCTCTGAGTTACTGCTCATGTCTTGTTTCTTTTATAGTGGCTGGTGGTTTGGTAAATGGATGTTTACACTCTCTTTTAATGATTGATTCTATCTCACAAAGTGCTGGAATACTCAAGGTGTGATTTATACACAGCATTTCCTTTGTTTTCCCTCTGCCCTTTTAAATTGCTCATTACGCTTCAGTGGAGCCATAACTAGAATTTCTCTGGCTCCATAATCTTACTTTACTGTGGCATCCATCACCTTTCAGCAGGCCTCCCTGCTTTGAAGTGCATGCTTCAGCAATGTATAAACCCCTGGCTGTGAAAAAAACGCTTTCTAGAGCAAGAGAAAAATTACCCTTGGGGATTTGGTAGTACATTCCTGTTGTTAGTCAAAGAGTTGATGCTAATGCCATATACATAAAATCCAGTTGTGTTTTATTCTTTTCCAATGTAATTTGTACTTAAAGTCTTAAAGATCAAGCAGAAACTGTTTGAGAAATTAATTGCTCTTGTTCTGCACTGCCATACTAAGCTGCACTAATTGGACTGTGGGTGAGGTACTTCTCTGTTCGTATTAATAACGTATTTGTCTTTAGCACCAGAAACACATGGTGAGAGTTGCACAATACAAAATCTACACTCCATCAAAGAGATATATAACACAGTCACCTCTGCATCCACAAACCTCACCCCCCCATAAACAAAAGCTGGAAATGGATGACTTACCTGCTCAATATCACTGTTTTTCCTTGATTTATATATAAATTCACCAATGGCTACAAACACTGAAAGAACAAGCCCTGCAGCGAGTACTATGAAGATGCCCCCAATATTCTCCACCCCAAGAGCGCTGGCTTCTTTGCTGTCCTCCTCCGGACAGCCGTTGCCTCGCCACCACTTTTCCTTCATCATGTGCAGCTTTCCTTCCTCTTGGAGCTGGAGGATGGCTATGGTGATCTTGTCTCTGTAAGGAGACCCTGCAAGGCAAGAGCAAGACCTGTCAGTGCAGGCAGGGAGCAAGCTGCTGCTATCTGAAGCAAAACTGCTCCTTTATCGCAAGATTGATTATTCCAGTGAGAAAGGCTTGGTTTCTCTTCAGCTGGAAGTGGGAAGAGGACTATCTGGTAGTGTCTGCCCTGGGGATTTGAAGGCAGAAAGCTCCTTCGGTGCAGTTATTTGTTTGAGGATTCATTATAATTTCTAGGGTTTCCTACTGAGGTTTATTCAGGCCTTGGCAAGTGGGTTTTCTTGCTAAGTAATTCCTCCAGAGCATGTTTGGATATTGCTTTGGGTGTCCTTCGAGACTCTCTGCTTTGCATCTCTTGTGTTTACTTCAACATTTGTTTATTTTTCCTATTGCATGTAAACTGAGTGGCTGTCTAAGAAAAGCCCAGTCAGTCAGATACATTCTCTTCTCACTTAACCTGCATAAGCCCACAACTTCACTTCAGCCACCTTACAGCTTATAAGAACAAAAGGCAGTCTAGTCTTTTTTTCTGTGACTTGCAACAATATTTGCACTGCAAGCTGAAAACAGCAACTATCTCACGCTTTTTATTTTCAGGCCAACAGCTTGCTAAATGAGTCTTTGGGCTCAGCAGCATTAATGGGACTGCATAGTACCTGGCAAATAGCAGGGTCACATTGGGCAGTTCAATCTGTTTAGGTTTGCCTCTCATGCACTCATTTCTGGCATTCCATCTTCCAAAATCTCTGCCTCCTATAAGTTCCTTGAGCCAACTTGTGCTCTTCCAGAAGCACAAGTCTGCAGCCCTAAAGGGGGACAAGGAAGAAGCTTGCCTCTTGCCCTGCTTCTGGAGCAGTGCCTAGTTAAAGGAAATTCTTACCAGTTAGCTTTTCCCATGTTGCCAGAAGCTAAAGTTATCAACAATAATAGCAGTAATCCATGATTAATTATAATAGACAAGCAGAAGCTGGTTTTGGCATTATTAGAGAGACTTTTCTTCATGGGGCAAGGATTTTATGACAGCAAGCAGGAAAGAGTTACAAGAAAAGCTATGTGCCCCCAAATCCTGCTATGTTGGACTTCCTACAGTTGGAGGCATTTAGTGTCTGGGCTGAAATACAGTCAGCATTGCCAGTTCTTTGTCCATGTAGCAAACTACTATCCATCCTTTTCTCTCTTTTAACAGATTAATAAGACTACTTTCTTAAGCTGTAACTTCATAAAGTCACATTTTGCTGCAAATCAAAGCTGTTGCAGATCTCAGTCTGATCAAGATAAAGAAACTTTAAGGTAGAATGTGTGCCAGAATTTCAGTGATAGCACAGTGCACACAGATGCAGATATTTCAGAAAATCTCCTAGGTATCACTTTTCTGTCTTTGCGTGTCTAAACAGCCTTGGAAATTTGGCCTCACAGCTTCAGTTTCCTTTCTTATATTTCTGTGCAGGACACTATTAAAAATAATTGTACCATGAATGCATGTCCTCCTCTCTGCTTTCCATTTCTTTTATGCTACAGCATTGTCTGAGGAGAACTGGTGTGAAAAACATTGCAGTTCTTTATTTGTTGTGCCAACACTCAGCTATTTTTCAGTGTATCTCACTGCCAGCACTAGGACATGCTGTGACCACAGATGCCAAGAGACATGTGTCAGATTATACAAAGTCCATCTGGGAAGCCAGCAATCAGCAGCCACTGCTTGAGGTAGCCACTTTTGAAAGGAAAACATGCCTGCTACAAGAATGGATGATTTCTACGCATGCTATTACAGAACCAAAAATAACCACAACAGAAAACAAAACAGATACGCCTTCAAAACTGTCTTTACACAGAGAAGTGAATTATTGCCCCTGAAAACAGCAGCACCTCTCAGAAGAAAGAGCAGAATTGTTTCTATCATAGGAGAGGTTTGTTGCCCTGATAGCCGGAGTCTGTTAGATTGTAGTACTCATCTATGTTCTCTTGTCTGAGAGGACATAGCTGTTAGGTAACGTGAAGCAGCCTGAGTCACAACACGGGATTTGTGGGGATCTTCGTTCCTTCTTTTGTGATGTTTATGTCACCAGCAGGATTATCACAATTCACCTTCAGGGTAACAGGTACATCTATATTTTTATGTGTGCTTTTAAAGTTTGTCAGGTGTGCCTGGAGTGTTGGATTGGTGTTTTATTGGTTAGCACTAAAACTGCACACAAATCCATCTCCACACCTCTTTGAATATTCAGTATATCATTTATGGCCTCTGAGCTATTAACAACCTACCTCTCAGGCCAAGAAATGCATCTATCTACTTTCTTAGCAGTCTCCCAAGTAAAGGGTAATAGCTTTAGTGTTAGAATTACTAGCATCAGCGCTGGCAGTGGTACTGGAATTAATATGCGTCCTGACATCTATAAAAATGTTGCTTTTTTCAACCAGACTCCTCCCAGGGTGACATTTTGCACAGGTTTTGCTTAGAGGTGTCTTTGCTATAGCAGTGCTTCCAGAGTGCATTAAGTTCAACACCAGTCATGGCTGCAGAGTTTTCATTAGTAATGTTTTTTGCCAAGAATCTGATGAAAGCCCTCCTCTCTGTGACCCATCGGCTCCGTAATAAGCATAAATGAAGATGTTTCTTGGTATGCCTAAATCGCCTTTATCCTAACTCAGCACAAAGAAGTAGGAAGACAGCCTATATCTGTGGCTTTTTACTTACAGAAGATGCTTCGACAAAATTGTACGTTTCATGGATTCATTATCAAAAAATATCCTTTCTGTTTCTTTGGGAGCCAAACAGTGATGATATTCGGCTCATTCACTGTTAATTTTGGAGTGCAACGCATTCTTTTGCTGCTGCAAAATGTAGCCAGGTGGTTGAGCATTCTCCTGAAGGAATGAATACAGACCAGTTAAGACTTGCTGAAACATTGGTGTTAAGGGTCACTGACAAGTCATTTTTTTTTCCCATACAGCTTCTGCAATCAATATTCTTGAATGCTATGAGAAAAATAATGGAGCATTTGGGGTACATGTGAACCGTGGAAGGATCTCCATGGCTTATCTTGCTCATGAAATCAATCGTTTAAGACTTTAAGATGCCTGATGGCACTGAATTATTCCACAATGCTCGGAGATATCTGTTCCCCTGAATTGTGCTGGTTTTCCTTGAGAAAAAAAGGACACATTTATCATACAAGAAACATCTTATACATATATTCCACAGCTGTATTTCCAATGGATGCACTGCCTCTGAGAATACCATCTGTTCCAATTATTCCTTCATTGTTCTTAGTTTAAATTGTGGCAGCTTCATAACTGCAATGAAACCCTTGCTGTACATTTGTCTTTATTTGGGATTTCAGTTTTTGTACCTTTTTCCTCAGGGTGAGAAGGCTGTTCTCACATAGCCAGTGGAAAAACATACTTAAAATGTTGTCTATGTGACAATCTGTCTGAGGTACTCAGTAGCATAAAGAATCACAGTTCAAAGTGGAACAGTATTTCTCCCTTGTCTGGTCTACCAAGCAACCAATGGACAAAATAATTCTCCTGTTATATCTGCGTAAACTGATATTGCCTTGAATAATTCCCCTGAAGACAATAAAGTTGCATAGTTATTAAATGAACATGACATAGTAAAGGCATATGTGAACAGTATGGAAAAGTTCATTACAGAGGAACAAGATCTGGCTGTCCAGTACCAATTATTCACAAGAAAACAGCATGAAAAATTGGCACTCTTTCTAATTCTTCACAATTAGAAAATCATGAAAAAGACACTGGATACGCTAAAAATATCTACTGGAAAGAGTTCACAGAGACTGGGAGTCTTAAGACTCAGCTTAACTCAACACTGGATTCCCTGATGCAGATGCAGAACCTTGCAATTGCTTCTCACCATTTTCACGTGTTGCTCTGAGGCCACAAAATAGATGAAAAATTCATCTGCTTTCATGCAGATTTCTTTGAGATGAATATGCTGGACACAACATTTATCCTACCCGCTTCCATTTTCCCAGAGATACTACCCGATTTCTCAAACTAAACCAAATTTCAGTAGAGCGACTTGCACCTCAAGCAGCACAGAGGGTACCCAGTTTGTTACATGTGGGATGCTCCACAAGGTAAGCAGGTCACAGCCTCATTCCGATGATGTGGCCTGCACTGTTATATTGCCTCTTGCTTACATAGACTCCTTGCAGATGAGCAGAGACAAGAGGAGAAATTTTGCCTAAAAGGAGGCTCCCAAGGTCTTTTTTGATGAGAAAGGTTTCTAAAAGACTAGGATATGATTCAAATAGCCATCTAAATTTCTGAAGGGGACAGTGCTGGGTATGATCCACAATACCTGTGCTGGAAAGCATCTTACCAATAGGGGTTCCCACGCCATAGCCTTTTGAATCGATGAGACCCCCAATCTGGGTGAGATTGCAGTTTCTCTGAGTCACATACTCTATGCTGGTTGACTCCATTAGCAGTGCATAGTCTGTTGTGAGCACACGCTGGATTCCTTCATCGTTGTTCTTCACCAGTGCTGTCTGCTGCCTGCTGCTCATGAACGCCCACATCTTCTCATACGTTGATATTTTGGATTTCTAAGGAGGGAAAACAAAGGCATAGAATCACACCAGCATCTAAATTACACTTGTAAAATATTCCTCAGGCTTTTGTTGTGAATGATGCCAATAGCACATCTGGAATGAAAGAGGTAGCAGGGTTTTCATTCCCATAGACTTTCTCTCTTACTCTGTTTCATGCTGATGAATCTCTTTTTTCATTTCCTTTGCAGTGCCAGGAACTTCATTACTGGCACAACTGTGAAATTCTTGAAAATTTTTTGGGCTAATGCTGACACATAGATTACAGCACATAACCCAGCAAAATTATTGCAGCTGGATACTGTGCATTCAGAAGCAGTGTTTCTGCCTATCAGGGCAAATGCCTGATGATGAGTAAAGTACTGTCTCTTTTGTACTGATGTCACTTGCCTCGAAGTCACATACTTCAAGGATAAAGCTTGAGAAACAAACCCAAAGTGGCTTCTAAGCAAATTTCTGCTTTTCATTGCAATCGGACGTAAGCCCCAGCCACCTCTGTACAGCGTTGAACATACATTCCTCCCTGCTTGTTTCCTCATGCTGTGGGAGCCCCAAAGGACCCTGACATCCTGTAGGAAAATGCATGCTAGTGCCCTCTTGTTTGCATTTCTGCCTTCACTGGAGATATGAAAAGAAAACCTGAACCTGTTCAGGGACATGTTGGAGGCCTGTGCCTGCTACCCTCAAAATGTGCTGCAAAACCAAAAAACATTCAAGCACTCACACAGTACTAACATGATTAAACTTCTCTCTTCCTTGTATGCCCTCAAACAACAATAAACACACAATGTTTATTTCAGACTAAATATCAAGGTAGACCAAGATGGACCACTTGGAACTGCCACGGCAGTCTCAAGACAGCAAAGCCAACCACTGCTCTTGCTGCAGTCTAGCATGAGCCAGTCACACAGAAACTGATGCCAATACGAGCAGAAGATCCTCCACACACTTACATTCTCCCCGTTCTGGGGCAGCATACCTTCACCCCCTTCACAGGTTCTAGCTTTGGTTTATAACCATCAAAGCTGATTTTAGCCTGACTGTGTGGAGACAATACGTGTTTATTAAACAGCAGTGCCTCTGAGAAGCTGATTTTCTGGTTCTTTGAGCTTTAAATGTTAATATGCTTTGCTTGTAAATTCAATACCTGTGAATGTCACCTAAATTTCATCTAAGCTTGGTAAGCCACAGGATAGCACTAAACTTTGAAGATGGTTAACTGGTTTTTTATAAGTAGAAGCCCTTTTTAATGCTCAGTTGGGAACATTTCTTGAAAGTAATGATAAGTTTATGCAGTAGATTGAGTCTGATATTGAATTTACTGGAAGGATGTATTCCTTATTCAGATGGGTTTTCAAGGAAGATCTTATCTTCTTAACTTGCCAACGCCCATTATTTTCAGGAGAGATCACATGCCAAATTCTGGCCTTTGAATTTTCATTGATTTTAGTAGATACTTGTCTGCACATCAGAAAGTAGAAGTTGGCAAGAGTTGTAACATGAGATTAAGATCTATTAACATAGTGGGGCAAGAAAGTAATGGAAGATTTATAGATGTGCTGGAAACAGCAAAACAGCAGTCTGGAGAAATATGTGTATGTGACATCTAGTGGATATGAAACATTTTGCTTTAAGTTCTATTTTTCCCAAATTTTGACATACAGTGAATGCTGTCACCTGCCTAGAACTCCATTCCCTTGCTGGAGCTCTCCTTAACTGCACAGGCCCTGCTCTCTGGGTATTTTCATCTGGTATGGTCAGATCTTGGATGGGATTTCTGTACAGGGAGGAGGATGACTTCGAGGATCCTTCAAAGTTAAGAGTCCATTTCTCCCCCACAAGTAATTTAAATTGCTTTTGCTTTCATTCCCATTGCTACCTAGATGAAAGGCATAGTCATTGTAGAAACTTTCTTGAAAGCATCACCTCTTTAGCAACAGTTTTTCTGGGGACGCTATTACAACAGGGAATCCTGTGTGAGACATTCAAAATTAGTGGAAAACCACAACTGTTAGTATATTAATTATAAACAAGACTAAAGAAAAAAAAGCAATGTAAGTTCTAATACACGCAAACAGGGGTTTAGAAAAGCAGTGGAAGTACTTTGCTTTTCCTGTATAGTTCCCAACCTGCATCCCATCCAGAAGGTGCATTGTGTAATATCATCTTTCAGGGGCGTCCTGCTGCTACTTTAAGCACAAATTCCTAAACCAAAGCTCTTCAGAGTCTGCTTCGTGCCAAAATCTTTTTCTGCACTTGATGTCTCCAGAAGTCCTTTTGCTGTGTGCGCCTCTTACAGACTTGAAAATCAGACCCATCTGGTCTTTGCATCTTGTGTCCTACATGGCAGGCACTCTCTTGTTCCTCTCTCCTCCATAGTGAGGAACTCCCAGGGATTGTGGTTTTGCTTTAAAAACATGGTGGTCCGAATGAGTCTGTTTATCTTGGCATTTCTTCTTTTAAGCACTGAACATAGCCCTTAGACAAATCAAATCTTGCAACTGAGGAAGCACTTGAAACAATGACAAAGCATCATTCACCCCAGCTAAGCTCCTCCAGCCCTTGACTCTCAGAGGCACAGCTGGCAGGGAGTACCCCTGGGCACTGGGGAGTTCCCAGGGTCCGTCATGACCTCGGGCAGCCCAGGGAAAACTGTCCAGTTCTGAAATTCAGAAGCAATTTCCTCCAAAAAAAAGCATGGAAGAAATAGGTTTTGAAAATTTCTCTCTCATGCTGAAATTGACTTCAAAATAGCAATGGCAGCGACCATCTTTGGGCAGTGAAGAGCTCTTAGATGAAGGGAGTTTCCCAGAGTTCTTCAGAATGCAGCACAGCTGCTTCCTCCTGCCTTGTATTTCTGATGAGAGTCTGGTACTTGCCTGATGCAGTTTCCAGGAATATCTCCAGATGGATTTCCCAGCATATCTTAATGGAAATGTCAGCTCATCATTTAAAGAACTGACTATAATGAGGCTCTGAAAATTATTGTCCTTTGTGTTTCTTTCAGCTTGGAAACATTCCTACTCAGCCACAAGGGACCCATTACAAGGGCAGTTCACCCTTGACAGCTCCATCAGATCTATTACATGATTGAAATGCCCTTGTTGAGCATTATTTGTTTTGAGAGCTGACCCAAATACTTCAGCCAAGATCTTTTTGTGTGTAAGCATTTTGCCTTATGCGGAAGCGTAAAGGCTTGTGGTTAAAGGAGGGCAGGAGGTTCACACATGGCATGAGTGGTATTTTGCCACACATGCTACTTTCCTATAGTGTCTCATCCTCTTCAAAGGTGCTACATATTTGCCTGTCTATATATACCATTCTTAGATGGTACAGTGAAAAAGCATGGTACTTGTTCATTCAGTGCTTAACCTCCCTGCTGAGACTACCGATGAAGCTGCTCATTAATTCTAATTGTCACAGGATTTTTGTGCGTATATTCTATATTTATAGCTTGTTGGCTTTTACGTTGACATTTTATGAGATTAACCCATTCTGCATGCAATTAATACTAATAGCAGAAAAAAAAGAATGCAGTTATCTACAAAGCAATTAGTTCATGTGTGTATGTGGCCCATGTATTAATAATCTGTGTAATATCCATCACAGACTATATTAAAAAATTCTGACTGCCTGCAGCATGTTTCTGATGCAAATGTGACCTTCAGAAGCGATCTTAGCTAAGCGGCTGTAAGAAGCCATGATCCAACCCTGAGAAACAACCGGGAGGAGAAGGTCCTCACGTTCATGCCCTGCTTCCCTTCGGATCACAGGTGCGGGTTTGCCACTCACAGCAGTACAGCATTGGATTGTTTCTCCATATGGCTTGGGGGAAAATCTCCCATCTTTCACATTAATATTGCTGAAGGATCCTCTGTGGATTTGGACAGATTATATATTTACCTATTATGCTAATCCTTTCAAATGTTGTGATTCCGCCTCACCGTTTATCGCTGGAGGACCATGAGTCAGTCCGACCGCACAGAGCTGGCTGGTGCAATCTTACCTTGAAGAAGGTCATTGTGGATCCATCTCTAACAGCCCCATACTCTATCTTGGTTTGCTTTGCCAAATCATCTGCTGAATCAATGGGGGATTCCATCCTCTCCACGGTTAGGAAGGCAGCCAGGTTGGCAGTATAAGATGAGATTATGATTAAGGTGAAAAACCACCATATTCCTCCAACTATTCTGGTAGAAAGAGCTTTGGGCATCAGCTCTGATCCTGTTACAATATCATCAAAACATTCATATTAAAATGATGCTGAAAATTGCCTTTCCTGATACCACAGTCTGGTTTTAGGCACAGAATGCTTTCATGAGCTGTAATATGATAAGATGATATAAATAGTAAACTTACAGATGCAGAGCTAACATTTATAATGGTAACACACTGTGAAGGGGATGTATGCCATGATACAAATGGAATTATCCTTGGGTCTAAGCGCCATTATATCTCTGAGCTAATGCTCATTGTGATATTAATGTCTTACATCCCTAGCAAGCTATATTAGTATTTTTGTCTGTCTCCTGAATATCTTTTTGCCAGGATATTGTAATCAATTTTTTAAATCAGAGATCTTTAGCAGGATTCTGTTCTGTTTGCAAGCTACTTGGCTGAAATACCTTACAAGAGAACCCCACCCTGTGCATCCTATTGATCTAACCAAGCAGAAACAGGGCAATCGATATGGTTCCAGTGAACCCATCAGCTTCTGTGAATCTGAGCTCAAACTCACAAGATGTCTCATTACAAACATGTGGTTTACATTTGAAAATTCAGAGGGTGAATGAACATATCCTTTGCATCTACAAGGCAATGCAAAGTATTGGACAATGTATTTAAAACTTATTATTGCTGAAAATGTTTTAGCAGATCTGCCTGCATGTCACACTGACAAACATCAGAGACCTACTATTGTAACACATCCCCACAGAACAGCACATGTGAGTGTTAAGTGCACTGAAACAGCTTCTAAATAGCTCAGACAAACTGTATTTAAGCTATGAAGGTACTCATATTTCTAAGCATTTGCAACTTGTGTGCTGTTTTTTTCCTGGAAGTGTCCCCACTGAACTCAGCTCATTATGTGGGATTCAAGGAACTGGTTCATTAAAGTACTTGGAAAGCCATTTGAATAGTTTTCAATTCAAAGTTAAGCCTTGCATAATTATTTTGTTGAGGAAGGATGAACCCAAAAAAGTACTTGAATGCCTGTGAGTAGAGAACTCAGCACGTGAAGCTTTTGGTGTGACAAACATTTCTATCACTGGAAAAACACGTTGACATATCATCTCTCCCCAGTTATTTAATGATTTCTGCAAGAAATTTAAACATATCACAGAGAATATTTTTGCAAAAATTCTGAATGTGACTTTTGGGGCAAAGACTTAAAGGGTAAAAACTTTCCAAACAACTAGCAAACAGATTTAACTTAGCTTTGTAAACATATAGACATGTCTTAAAGGTCAAAGCTAAGCATAGCCCAAGGGTTTGAGTAAGCTGACAGAACTACCAAACTGGTGGAGCAGATGCTCTGCCTGTGCAGCCCTGGTGCTGCATGGATTTCAAATTAAGCCAGCAGTCTGAAAGCAAAAACTCTCACTTGAAATTTTCTAGTCCAAATGTTCCTGTTATAGTAGCTGTAGCTCTGTCTGAGTTTATGTTTGTGGTCTGTTGTACCTTCTTGCTTTCAAGATCAGATTTTTTTTTTTTTCCAATACAACGGTATCTTTTTCTTTTTTTTTATAGTTAGTTTCAGGAAAAGTGTGTGTTATCTCTAAGCTGGGGTTGACCTGCAAAAGCTGGCTTTAGTGATGCTGATTCAGGTCATCCTGAAGATATTTTTTAAGCTTAGACAACCGCACAAATATAATTTCTACACTTGGACCATGATGTAATACCTAGCTCTGATATACACATCCTAGTAATGCCTAAGAGCCAGATACTTTACAGATCTTAACCAGAAACCACAAAATCTGCCAGCACAGCCTTACAGCAGCACAAGAGAGTAGGCAGAGAAGCCCTGTGTGCTGGATCTGTGGGGTGAGAAGCCAAACCTCCTGTGTGATTTCCTCTAGCAAAAATTGTTTGTGAAAAAGCAGCAGAATACATTCAGTTCAATTAGGCTCAAGACACCAGAGTCTATTAATTATGCAGTGAGCTATAGTTCTGCTTTTGTGAGATGCTGAGCACGCTCTGCTCCCAGCTGAACCTAGTGCGCCCAGCATCTCTTATGATCACTCCCATGATTATTGCAATGTTCACCTTTTTGAGGGCCTTGACTCCAGTGCAAGGCATTAATATTTGCTCCATGCTCACCAGCTTTGCCCTAAGCACTCTCCTCCACAGTATCATCCTGGTCTGATCCATTGCTTGGCTGAATTGGGGCTTTGATGGATAGCTTACCTTTCCGAAAATGATAGTTTTTACGAATGGATTGGATGAAATGTGCCCTGTTTGGATGTTTCAGAGTATGCGTAACACATCTGAGACTTTCAGGGGAAAAACAGGGGAAGTAATGTCTAAATAAAAATGCTGCTAGCAAGACTCGGGGTCAGAGACAATACTTGCTGAAGTCTCTCTAGTGCCTTTTTATGGCAGACATGACAGCCAATCCTGATCCAGACTTTGCTCACGCTCTGTAGAAAAGAGAAAGTCTGATCATCACATTTTAAAATTTAATAACAAGTGTCTTCCAATCAAGCATAACAAGCAGCTGCTGCCAACAAGAAAGAGCATGACGCTAGATGCAGAGTTTCACAACCATTCACATCATGTTCAAACTCTTCACATTAATGATGATGCACTTACAATCACACGCACCACACAAGTTTGTACATGGAAACATTTGTGTTGCCTTACAAATGTTTTTTCTTTCTTTCTTTTGCTTTGTTTTTAAACTTCTTGAAAGACAAGCAGAGTCTGGTTGGGGCTGACTGTCATGTACCCAAGGTAGTGGTAACGAGCAGACACTGCATCCCACAGTTTGCTGTGGATGATGGTAAACTCCAAAAAAGGCAGTAGATGAAAACACAAAATCCTGGGGCACTTTCACACACAGGGCAATCACAGTTATATACACACATCTGCCTGATACTGTAAAACCTCAGCCTGTGTTTTACTGATAAATTGGAAAGAAAACAGAACAAAAAAGCAAAACAGAACAACTCTTCCTTCAGTCAACACCCTTCAACTAATTTCTATGAGGAAGCTCTATATCCTGTCAATACATTTGTGCCCCAATAAAGTAAGTGGATCTTAGGTACAATACTAACTTCATTCTCAACCTAGGAAAATATCCTCCTCATGCTTTTATTTTGGTTGGTTGGGTTTTACTTGTTTTGGGGTTTTTTTTTGCAACTACCCATATCTCTTAAAGAGGGAAAAATAAACTGTACCTGGATGAATGCAGAGATGGTTTTATATTCCTTACTTAAACATTTAAGAACTTAATACCAAGGTCCTCCTGGGCTTTCCTCTCAATTGGCTTTTTGGTTGTTGCCGTGGGTTGGGTTTTTTGTTCAGCTTTGATTCAACTTGAAAAGTTTGTCAGAAAATATTTTTGTTCTTCTCAGTGGATCCCAAATTTGGTGAATAGTGATTTAATTGGAAACCTTAGAACATACAGGCCACAAACAAATGTGTTTAGTACATATAACTGTTCAACTTCCCATATGGATTAAGCTTCACTGCCTTTCCTTGTCAACCGAGTAAAATGTCAGCTGTTTCCAAAATCACCAGCAACAAGGACTTGTAAATGGGTTAATGCTTCTAGGGTTGGATGCATTTACAGAAGGATGGGACTCATATCTGCAGAAAAGGCATTAAAAAAAAAGGTTTGGTTCTGATTTTAAACTAAGTGTTTGACAAGTGCTAACAAACTTAACAACTTTTCCGAATTTTTTTGTTTGGCAGTTAAGACAGTTGTTCTAGGGTAGCTAAGGCTGTTATTGTTTCTGTTGGGATGGTGCCCAACATTTTCCTGTTGCCAAACTTCTTATACCAATAAACTCAACTTCGTCACAAAGCACTTCATATCCCTCTTGCAATTATTTTACGTTTCGTCTCCAGAAACTCCTGTGTGCCCCTGTCTGCTTCCATTTCTCTCAGATGCTTCCCTCCTTCGTCCTGCTGCAGCCCTATTCTGGGTTTCTCAAGTTCCTCTCTTCTGCCTGCTCCCAGTTGCAGTGGCACATCATTTTCTTCCTTTCTTCCATTGCTTAGTTTCTGAGATCAGGTTTTACAGTATATGCTGTATTTACAGAGGGTGGAGTTTACCAGCACAGAAGCCCTTGAGCAGACTGTGGGACGTGTGCGATAATGAAGTGTAACCGGTGTACCTTGCTGCATGAGAGCTCCAACTCCAAACCAGAAACTATTTAGTAAAGTAAAATTGTTTTCCACCACATCTGAGTCTGGGTTGCACGGGTGGGGGTTATACCATTCATATGGTGTAAACCTGTGGCAGTTAACAGAAACAATCTGTAAACATCAAATAGAGTACGCACAGCGGCAGCAAACCTGCTGATCAACGCACAAAGTGAGGAGGTTAATGAAGAAAACAAGAAAAAGAAAACCTCAGCTGAAAGGCTGTCCGCGGGACGTCTCACAGCTGCCTCGTGCAAGCTGTGGAGCAGCGCTGCAATGCCAGGACCCATTTTCACAGTTCCGGATCTAGCACTGGGCTACTCCTCAGGTTAGAGCCCTCAAGAGTGAGGCCTATGCAACGCCCAGCATCTTCCCTACCCGCATTGCTGACAGACAGACAGGTGTTTGCACGGGCGGGGGGGACAACTGGAAGCTACATAGCTGCTCCTTGATATAGTGTTCAGAAAATAATGAAGGAGCCGCAGCCGTCTAGAGGCAACCGTAGTTAGTAGCTGAGATGCTGGATGCCGAACGAGCTCTCCCTGAGTGAGGCTGCTGCAGCAGCGGAAAAAAAGCTGCCAACCATTTGAAGGCATCTGGGAGCAACCGCAGTGCCTGAAAGCCAAAGGGCCCCGCTGTCAGCATTGCAGGGAAAGTGTTAGGCAGAGAATGGCCTTTAATGGAAGAACTCTGCTCTATTCTCTGCACACTGGCCTGCACCTGCAAAGCGTGCCCGTTCTGCTCTGCGTGACACTTGGCAGAGCTACGTTAAGGACCATTTCTTCGTAAGGTACCTTGTTTGCTACTGCTTCCCACTGCTTCCTGGCTTGCTCAATTCCTTCTCGTGAAGTTTATGAATATAACTTTAATTGACAATGTCATGCCAATACATTTTTATTACTGTTCAACAACATAATTAAGCACTGACTTTATGCACGGCTGTAAGGAGAGTGCCTTGCTTAGCTGAAGTAATGAACTCTGATACTAATGAACCCACTGACCAAAACAGTACGTAGCTTAGGACGCTTTTAGCTACACAATATTACCGCTACTACTATAATAATATTAAAAGTCATATCAAAATATGCAGTTTTCAGATTCAAGATACAACAGCTCTGCATACAGCAGTTAAAAGAAAAGCCATCATCAGGTTATATGTTTAAATTTGTCCTAGAATAACGGAAGCAACTGTTGTGCAGTAATGAAATTGATCCCAACTCAGTTCATGCATAAGTGGGAAAACACATCTTTAACAAGAGACCCAGGACTACGACCTGTAGGTTGCCTGAGTTGCCAACGGCTGCAGAATTGAAGACGTCCTGTGCTGAGTGCTCACCCACAGAGTTAACACAGGGCAGCAAGAAGGTGTACAAATAATTTTGCCTGACCTCACTGGGAAGACCAAGGCTGCAGTCTTGCATCATTTCAGACAACCATCATATTCAGTAGGTTGGATACAACTGTCTCCATCACCAAAAAAGCAAATTGGCAGTTGCTAGAAAGTAGCAATGAAATTCTGGCAATAATTTTTTCTGCCAAATTGGAAAGATTTTTATAGATCTGGGTACATATTTTAATGTGGTACTAGGGTACATATTTCTTTTTTTCTTTGAAACAAAGCTGATTTCCTTCATATGTTTCTATTGCTGTGCTGAGCTCTACGAAGTGACTGGCTCACAATTTCACTGCTCAGGCCTTCTGTTCTCTTGGTCACTTTCCCATGCTTTTCTCCTCTTTGGACCTTCAGCAGTAGCTATGCTGATGCTTCTGATAAAGATGAGATGCTCACAGTCACCTAAGCACCTTTTTGAATAGGCTTTATGTAACATTATTCACCACCAGTGGTTCCCTCAGCTACCTAGCTCTACCATCAAAATCAACAACATAGCATTACAGCATTAGCAGTAAAGGGAAATTTTGGCTGAAAATGTCTTGTTCATTCCCTGCCGGTATTCTTAGAAAAAGAGCTTTGTCAGTCTGTAACCCTTCACATTGATGAAAACTTCAGTGTTTGAGTTTAAAAATTAATATAAAGATGATAGAGCTACATAAGACCCAAAGAGAAATGAGAAATTATTCAGCTGCTGAAAAGTCTGAAGAAATAACAGGAAGATTATTGCAGTCTATGAAAATTATTCCCAAGTATTTGTCTTCCATGAACTGATGTCAAAATACTGTTAACCTTTTAATTTACTACAGCAGTGTTAAAAAGTGAAGACTTCCCGAGGTTCTTAAAACCAATTTAACCAATATTTGCTGAAATGTCTGACAAATCTTACAGAATCTTAAATTATTGGGATACATGAACAGGTCTAGATATAGACCGTAAGAAGGGCTTAGCTTCTTGTAACAAATTAAAATTTATAAATTCTAAAGTAATTTAAGTTGACATGTGAATACAATTTTGTGTCCTTCAGTCTATATAGTCACAATCTAATTAGGCACTGGGTTTAGGCATCAGTTCAAAAAAAGAATATATTGGAAAAAACGTAAACATTCATAAAATTATATTAACTATTTTGCTGAACTAGTGGGTTCTTTTCCTCTTTTTCCTAAAATAAGTGGTTTATAAAAATGATATGCAAACTTGATATATTGAAGTTGTTACAAGTCAGAGTTTGTGCTGTGTATTATGAATGCGTGTGAGTCTATACATTCAATGACATGTAAGCCTTTTAAATAATTTTGGCCATATTTGACAAATAGGTAGAAGCCTTAGAGGTTATTGTGCTCCTGCAAGTGTTGTGAACCATTGCAGTAGTAGTCCCACTAGGAGAGAAGCTGCAGGATGAGATCACAACTTGTTATGTATCAGTTAATCCGCATGTGAAAGATCGCCTATAAATCCTTCAGCTGCAGGGAAAGCAAACATAGAAACCAATTTCACCTGGTGATCACAATCCACCATGAAACACAAATCTGTAGGGAAATCAGGCTTTATTAGTTATGCTGTTTCTGGAACTACTCCTTTTCAGAAAGATTAAAGAAACAAAACATAACAAAGTTACACGGGGCAAACCTATGGATTTGCCCAAAGGCTACCTTGTGATTTGGAGCAACATTTAACACCTGAGAGAAAAGCAAACAGGTTTCACAGCTGATGATTTGTGAGCTTTGTGCATTTCCTTTTTCGTTTGCTCCTGGCCACATCTCTGCACATAGATGGCTTATGTGAACAGACAGAGGACCCTGATCTTATTTATCCTTGCAAATTTGATGCTGTTATTTTAAAAAACGGAAGTGCCAAGGATAACTCAGGGCTTTGTTTTCCCTTCCACCTGTTCCAAGGTGGAGAGGACTGTGGGATGTTCTAAGTCTTGGCACACAACTGTAGAAAAGTCAATCTGTCACAGTCGAGCAGATTTAATATTAGTCATGAATGAGATAATGATTTGGGTACAGTAAGAGTTATTATTTATGGTACAGTGAGCCGCTGCAAGAGCTTGTGGGAAGTCATGACTAATTGTATATAGTCTCATAGCAGCCAGGGATGGATGAATTCTTTCTTTTACCTAGGGCCAACACTAATAAGTTAACCCATGACCTCTCCTCCTCTAATCCCCTCCTCCTTCTTCACAGAATCAGCAATTTAAAGGAAAAAGCAAATCCCACAAACTCATGTACTTTGGTACTGGTGTAGAAACATGGAAATAGGTAAAGTATTCACATAGGTTGTTCATCTGAAACAAGGGCTGTTCAGTGGACAACAGAGAAATACATGTTTGAGACCAGTCACTGCCCTTATGAATAAAGGCTTTGCTGGACTGTGTCTTTTGATTAAAAGAAAACAGTGAACTAGAGTAAAAGCAGCTGAATTTGATCTGGCTCACACAGAAGTGGAAGTCAGGCACAATGTGCTATATTATCAGAATTAATTATTCAGATTAATTTATGATCTTTGAATGAGGTATACGTATGTATACATTGGACTATATTATTATCACTGACTTCTTAAAGTTGAATGGAATCACTTGCAACAAAAACTGCAGCATATCTGTTACTTTTGCTGTGACGTGAACGCATGGACACCCAATGATCACTCCAGTTCTTATATTTCATACTATAAATGTTTTCTCAGGCTATTTTCCATGTACTTTACTTATGTGGAATAAATTGTAGGTATATATGCAATACAATACATAAGAGAAGTGGGGAAAGCTTGATTATGGATCTTCAATAAAAAGAATCAAAACATTAATCTCTGTGAAAGACTAGTAAAAACATTTGTTTTAAATCATGAAAGGAAAAAAATGAAGGGCCAGGATGAAATCAGAGTTGGAAATGAAATTTCAAGGGCACCATCTGGAGAAAAAGACAGTAGCTACGCCAGCTCAGAGTCCTGGTTTATTGAGAAGTATAGAAAAAAATATGCCTCAAATGACCAATTTCCTCTGACAAGTTTCTAAGTTGACTTTCTTGCATGCTTGGTTTGCTCTTGCTCAAAGCCCTAGAGCAACAGACTCCCAGACTGTCCACAGTCCCTGAGGCCACAATATATAGCTTGTGTCCAGTTTGTGAAACCATATCAGCTGTCTAGAATTTCAATGTAAGGTTCAATGATAAGGGTACAGAGTGCTCTGCTGGCTCTCTGGAGATATGACTGTGGTCCACTGGTCCTGAAACTGTGGCATGCTTGCCTTTGATGACTTTATCAGCTTTTGCTTCATTTGGAAAAGTGATGTGTATGTGCTTATTTCCTGCTGGTTTTGAGTAGGAACACCACTGGAGGCCTGCCACTGACAGGCAGGGTGTACCTCAGGACAGTGCTGGCAGAGAGCCTTTGGTATGCTTCACCTGGCAGATTGTCCCCTCAGGTTCCCAGTCATGTTATCTTGTGTTTTCAAGGGGAAATTAGCTGAGCTAATAAACATCCTTCAGAAAAATTGTGTTCACATGCTCTTTCTTACCTTTTAACTGTATGCACTGTTAGTGGAAAAGAGACATGCATATATGCAACTGATGACAGAAACTGGTTTCCAACATGTAGTCTGCCCAGGTGTTTTGTACTGACAAAGAAAGGCTGACATATTTCATTGGATATTTCTCTCCATCCAGCTCTTCAGGAAAGTGAAATCTCACCACATCGCAATACATAAAAGTGATAGCAGCACCGATGTGAAAATACCAAGAGACTTTCTAGAATCTTATGTTTTAGGATTAGATAAAGCCCTCAGGATAGTATTATACTATATCTACTTTGCAAAGCCCATGCAACACCTACAGGAGGAGAGGTAGTTAATGTGGATGCATCTAAAATTATGTCTTCGACTTACCTTGCAATGACAAAGAGGACACAACTGACTCCAAGGCAGGCTAGGAGAACATACATCCAAATATCAGGAGAAAGAGGGTTTAAAAAGGAGAAAACACCAGGGTTTGTCCCATTTGGCTTCCGGTACAAGATGCTGATTCCTAGCGTCATGAAGGGCTTGGAAAAATCAATTACTTTCTCTCTTACATAGGTAATTGTGAGAGGAGCAACAGCCAGATCAGCTTTCTGAAAACACAAATGTGAAAATACTCATTATTTTTCATGTTCAGCAAATGCAATATCATTCCTTCTATTCTTCCCCCCAAATATTAAAAACCAAACCATATTTGACTACAAATCTGAAGCATGCAACAAAATTTAACTTTGTTAGGATATTATTGGGTATGTGATGTTCTGGGTCCTCTTTGCAGACAGAGGGTTATCCGTATGAGTAGGAGAGGTCTGACCAGGGAGATGGGGCTCACTCCTGTGCACTGGGGCAGACCACAAGCGAGGACTGCCAGAATGTCTGGGCAGGGACCCCAACCACAGATCAGAGGCTGCTGCAGGGCAGAAGCTAGCTGGAAGCTCAAACTTTGCCACTGGAGTTTGTAGCCAAGGGGTGACAGGACCTATCCTATCTCAGTACCCTCTTCCCCATCACAGACAGAAGTTGCCCCCAACATATGCGAACTGTTCATCCAGAACTACTGATGTGACTTTCTGCTCTGACAAGTGGCAATAAAGACAGACCAGTGGCTCTAAAAAAATGAAAACTAGTGCAAACATTTCATTTGGGCTGGCTTCACATAAAATACCATAGGGGAAAGGAGAATAAAAAGAGAAGGATTATTCAATCTTACATGATCTATGAGTTCTTTGACCATCCCATTCCACTCTCCTTTGTCATTCTGGGCTCCATATTTACCATCAGAAACTAGTTTGACCTCATAGATGAAGCCTAGAATATTTGACAGCTCCTTTAGTAAGTCCAGGCAATAACCCTCAAATCTGTCATTTCCATATAAGGGCTTGTCAGATTTCTTGTACATAACATAGGGATCTTCCTATAGAAAAAGACAGTAAACGTAACAATAGAAATGAGGCTTGTTTCAGATCACATAGGTTTCTCTAAATTATGTGAATATTTTATAAATTGATTGCAATTAGATGTAAACCAGTAATTTACTGTGCCCATTAAAAGCTGGTTTAGGTGTGTTAACAAATTGACTGAATCAATTAGTGATAAGCATAAAGGCCCTAATTTTCAGTGGAACAGACCATTCAAATCTCCCATGAGTTTTAATTAAAGCAGTGTTTAGTAGCTCCAAAATCAGATCCAAGATCTGTATTCTACATTGTCCCACCCTAAGGGGCAGGAAGGGATACAGAAATAGAGAGAAGCCTAAATAACAAAAAAAGGAGAACCTAAAACTGGTTATTCTCTGAGAAATAAATTTTGCTGAAAAAAAATCTTCAAATGTATAAAATAGCTGTGAGTTGAGCAGGTATTCGCATGAGAGAAAGGAGAACAGCATAGGCAGATTGCGAAGTACCTTGTTGCTTTTCTTTTTAAAGGATTTTGGGTAGAAGAAGATCATGGCAAGCAGGTTTCTGCAGCTTAATGAGACAAAAGACCTCTGGCAACAGGAGTGTAGAGGGAGCCTCTGAGCATTATTCCTTGTCCTCAGGGATCAGGCAGAATAACTAAAAAAAGTGACATTACTGGCCAGGTGGAAAGCAAGAGGCTGAACAACTCATGAATATCCAGTCACCTATTTTCAATTTTTCATAGTAAGGACATAAGTCAATCTGTCTATCCACTGTTTGATACTTTCTTTCAGTCCTCTTCATCTCATTTTCAGTAAAAATGAAGGCTGTGTAAGCACTAAATGCAAAGCTGAGTATTTGTGTGTTAATTCCTATGGGCAGAAAAGTGTGCAGGCTTCATCTCTGAAATATTGAAGTAAGCTAAAAAATTTGAGAGATGGAGATTCCTGAGGATCTTTCATTGGCAATGGGATATTTTTGAATCCATCTTGTGTGCATGTCCATTCTAAGTCTAAATCAAGAATTTTCCTTGAAAACAGGCTAGTTTAACAAAACATTGTTTAGTGTGGAGGAAAACAGCTGTGGGGTGCAGGGCAGAGGTGGCATAGGCTGCCGTGGAGAGCCATGCAACCCACCATCACTAATGTGCTAGTGGCATCACCTCTGCCCAGTGAGACTTACCAAAATAGTAGTGACAATAAGCGTCCGGTTAGCCAAGGAATCCGTAATGTTAGTCGATCGGTCCTTATTGCTGTCTGTCATGTTAAGGCCACTGTATGAGTTCCAAACCCCAATCTGCACAGAAGAGAGCAAGTGAGCGGCTACCCAGCCACAGTGAGCTGAAACATTCCCCTAAAGGCTCACCTGGGAAGCGGCTCCAGTCACCACAGAAAGAGACACCAGCAGTATGCAGTGCTAGAGAAGGGACACGGCTGTAGGTCTGGTAAGGCAGCAACATCAGGTGGCTGCTTTAGAAAACACAGGGATCATACTGCCCTTTCAAAAGCAGGTGGAAATGAATAAGCTGTACGAGTATAAGGCATGTCAATACAGTGGTGTATTGGCCAATTTGCTACAAAAGTGGAACGTGTTGACTTTGTTTCCCGCTAAAAAAATGTCAGATGCGTACTTTGATGATTTTTTACAATTTTGTAAATGGTAGAGTTGAAACATATGGCAAGATCCCTATCTTCCAATACAACAGATTAAAAGCTTGAATAAATATGTTGAAGTAGACTGATGGATGTACTGGCCTTTTTCTTTCACTGTGCCTACAGCAGGTTTAACAAAGATTATTCTGTCACTTCTTGACTACTATATATGACAGAGCTAGCAAGATGATAACATTTTGCACAATGATCAGTATTTGTTCAGTAAATATAAGTGGCCAAAGGAAAATTCCCTTCTAGCCCCAGAGACAGTGAATAATTCCAGTATTTAATACCCAATTCAAAGCCTCAAGGGAAGATCATCATGATTTCAGAGGATTTGCATATACAACTTGTGAGGGTAGAAATTATAACCGTGTTGATTTATTCATATAAATATTTAAATAACATACACACAGTCTGAAAGCACCTTCAGGGTTGTTTTTTTTGTCTTAGGATTTACATACACAGCATGGCTGAGGGTTGATGTGAGAAAACTGCATGCAAAGGGCTGGCTTAGGCAGTTTTGTTTGTATTGGGCATTTGTGGAGAACACTAGACTGATTGCTTGGGGGACTGATACTGGCCATCCACAGAGCCATTCGCATCGCCTCATCACTCTGCCAGCACGTTTCAGCTCTACCTGCGAGGGATCTGATTTCAGATCCTCCCCACTGGGATTGCCAGCAAAGCTGCCAAGTAAGTCTAAGACAAAATGCACTGACTTCTCTTGTGTACTGAACGTCTCTATCTGCTGTCAGATGCTCAGTCATTTCAGGCACAGGACGGACACTTTTTCTTTGGTTGTTAACTAAAGCAGAGATGGTGTTGTCTTTGTACCAAACCCAGCATATTAAATTGTGCCTGCTGAGTGTGGATTTGGGGTAATAACTCTGTCATTTCAAACAAAATTTGGGTTTGTGTCCATGGGTGCCATTGCTATTGCCTTTCACAAACTTTTTTTCCCGGAGTCTACTTAATGGGAATGCCATTTTTTTAATTTTTTTTTTTTTCAAATGTTTATGAGTCATTCCCTTTATTTCCAAAACTACAGCAGATTGGGAAACTGATCCGGAAAGTACACACCAAATAAAATGCTGGATATTACAATAGCCTATGCCAGGAATACAGTAAATAACTAGTGTCCTTGAATTTGCACCAAGGTAGCTGAGTTAATAAAAAAGCTGTTCTACTACTTGATACGCTTTTATTGGCTGGCAGCAGGGAAGAGGAGAACAACCATGAAGAACATGGAGTGGCACAGTCACAGTGCATACAAAATACACCAGGAGACCACTCTATGTCTGGATAAAAGAATGACACTACAGGTCAACCTTGATTAGAGTGATGGAGGAGGTCGGAGGGGCACTGGAAGAATGAGGCTAAGGTAGTACATCACTATGGTAAATCTAGGGGATTTATTGCAGTTTAGTGACAAGTTTGAGAGGTGTCATATGCCCTTCTCAGCAAGCCTGTGCTCTGAACCAATTGTAATTTGGTTTAAATCAATTCGGCATAACACAAAATGCCTAGAGTCAAAAGCCAGATTGGTTCAATAGCATTCTGCATGTCAGGTAGGATGATCTATTCACCAGTAATGAGGGAAATGGGGGCCTTTGTGCTTTAGCCGGATTCACTGTAGATTAAAACAAGGTTGTTAAAGATAAGCTTTATAAGAACACAAAAAGAGCGCAATAGGAAGTTTTGCACTGGTCTACTCTAGAGCACTAAAATCCATCTCAAAATAACACAAAATCAGAATATTTTTAACTGTTTATATGGCAGGGGTGGGAAATAATATCTATGTGAAATACATACAAAATATAATGCTAAGCGTTATGAGAAATCTTTATCTTGTGACTCCAGAACACTTTAAACACGGTAAATGCAGTTGCTATCATCTCCATCCAGAAGGGCAACCATGGGTTGTACCTCCAATGGGGAGCAGAGCATGGAGCTGGTCTCCCACTTCTGTGCCTAACCCACCAGACAGAGGCACCTCAAGCTAAAAGACAGCTGAGATTCCTGGTATAATTTAGTTCTTTTATAAAAAAGCTGAGTTTCAATTTGCATGTGTTAGTGAATGACAACATCCACTTAATCATTTATATTATTTTCTGAAGGAGCTAACAACACACTTGCAAAAATTTTGAGTCAAAAATGCTCAAACATTGCCTGCACAGGCAAAACCCCTTCAATTGTGCACGTTAAAGCAGTCCTTGCTGCTAATGCTCATACACATTCGAAGTGGTGCAGATTTACCCTATGGTGACTCTTAGGTGAATCAGGAACGGTAACAGCTGAGAAAAGCAGTGCTATTGCTGCAACCAGGAGAAAGAGGAGAAATACACATCTTGCAAGAAATAAAATAATAATGAAAAAATGAATCCTGCCAAGATATTTTTACTATTTGGAATTATAGTGTCTTGAGTTGGGATGAAACTTTGTCTCTAAACTGCAATATAAGAGTCACTACCAAAACCTGAAAGATGAGTCTGAAGACCCACCCCAAAGGTTTTTTGCATCACCTGTCTGTGTACAAACCTTCTTCCACACTTTATATAAATGATTAGAAACCTCGCCAGCAGCCTTGGTACAGAGAAAAACAAACAGAGTTCTTTATTAAAAATGAAAAGCGAACCAGTCTGGAGAGCTGTGTGGCAGCAATTACATTCAAAGTTACAATTAACCCATCAGCAATTATCATTCAGAGTCAGCCCAGTGTACACAGAGCAAGGGACAATGTTGTCTTCAGCTAACATTAGCCACCAGTTTTACCTGTGTTAGGGATTTTTGGACATCCATAGCAGGTACCTCCCAGATGATGATGGAGGAAGGCCTGTGGTGCCCACTGGGAGCCTATGTTTGTTGGCTGAGGGTTGGGGCAAGGCCAACCTGCCTTGCCCAAGGGCCCTCCAAGTCATCTCAGTGTCCAGCACAGACCCCAGGTGAGAGTGGCAGGGTGTGGATGCCAGAAGCAGTGCCATCTGGCCAGTGTGAAACATGACCAAATGCATCCATGGCTTTGGGCTCCTTCCTATGGTCTCCATAAGTCAAGATGCTCTCCCTGCCTTACATCTCCACATCTTCAGGAGAGTTTATTAGTGGTAAAGCAAAGAAAACAAGCGCTTTTGGCATGGAAATTTTTTTCAGAGGTATGTTTCCCTGAGTGTCCTGAAGGAAGGTGAATTTCATTTGTCTTTCATTTGAATCATAGAATAATAGAATTGTTTGGTTGGAAAAGATCTTTGAGATCATCAAGTCCAATCACCTTATCCACTACTAAACACATCCCTCAGCACCTCATCTACCTGTCTTTTAAACACCTCCAGGGATGGTGACCCCACCGCTTCCCTGGACAGCTGGTTTCAGTGCCTGATAATACTTTTGATGAAGAAATTTTTCCTGATATCTAATCTGAACCTTTCATGGTGCAACTTGAGGCCATTTTCTCTTATCCTGTCAATTTTTACTTGGGAGAAGAGAGCAGAATCCACCTCACTACAACCTCCTTTCAGGCAGTTGCAGTCAGTGATGAGATCTCCCCTCAGCCTCCTCTTCTCCAAGCTAAACAACTCCAGCTCCCTCAGTCTCTCCTCATAGGGCTTATTCTCCAGCCCCCTCACCAGCCTCGTTGCCCTTCTCTGGACGTGCTCCAGCCCCTCAATGTTCTTCCTGTAGTGAGTGGCCCAAAATTGAACCCAGCACTCGAGGTGCAGCCTCACCAGTGCCGAGTACAGGGGCACAGTCACCTCCCTGCTCCCGCTGGCCACGCTGTGTCTGATACAGGCCAAGATGCCATTGGCCCTCTTGACCACCTGGGCACACTGCTGGCTCATGTTCAGCCGGCTGTCAACCAACACCCCCAGGTCCTTCTCTGCCAGGCAGCTTTCTAGAACCAATTTCTGAAATTGTACCATGCAGAACTTCCTGCTTTCAAACACAGATGCTACAGCTCACTTAGTCCTCTATGGTCTCACCATTTCAGCGCATTTTATGATAAGCAGAGATGTTAACAGAAAAGAACTAATCTAATACCAAAAACATGAAGAATTTTTAACATCTCAGCTCTTGTTGAGGTTGTTACTCAAGCACCTTCTCTCCTCTCTCCCTCACATCACATTAATTAAAAGCAGTCTACGTTTTATCTATATATACAAATTTACCACACCAAGTTACAGTGTCAAGAACTGAAGATAATGTACACTTAAAAAAATTATTTCCATTCAGATAACTATTTCCAGACCTAAAACGCAAAATACCTCAAAATACAAGGTAAAATAATAAAACAATCTCAGTAGCTCAGTCTTAACTTTGACTTAAATAACCTTGAGAACAGTGGGTTTTACCCCAAGCACAAGGAGATTCAAGCTAAGAATGGTCTCTCTTACACGCCTGCAAATTAGCTTTTTGTCATAGTTTTACAAAAGATCTGGTTACCTTTTCTGTTCCTTCCTCCTTGAGGCTAATAATGTCCAAATCAAAATCCTTCCGCAAGCCGTCTGTTTTATTGAAGGTTATGCGCCCTGTCAGGCCATCCCACCGTGCCTGTGTGAACACAAAAAGACCTCTTCCCTGTAACGGTTAGTAGAAACTGAAGTCATAATAAATATTGCATTTTAAATTAACTGTAGCATTGAATCATTTTCGAATAGTTTTTTTAAACATATGTGGCTTTGTTACTTTGACAAAAAACACTTTCTTCAACTTTTTTTTTATTTAGTTTGTCTTCAATATATTTTGCATTTTACAATCAGGACAAATTTGTGACCGTTTATATACATTGATTTACATATGTCTAGTAATGTATAAAAAAGATATACCGAAGAGAGAGAAAGATAATGAAATGCTTTACATGTGCCCAAAGACAGGGCAGTTTTGCACTGCATAAGAATTCACTAAGAAATTGGAAACAGAGTGTACTTTGTCCACGTTTTGGGTCTGAATCTCGGAGTACAACTACCTAAGTCCACCAGCCTCGCTGGAGTGATCCTCTGTACCCCAACCCAGGACCTTTTAAGTTCTCCATGACAAATGGGTAACAAATGACAATCAGTGTTGAATGGGAGTTCCCAGAAAGTCTTAATGAAGGAATGTAGCTAATCATCCCAAATCATCAAAGCTTTCATAGAATCACAGAATCACCTGGTTGGAAAAGACCTTTGAGATCACCGAGTTCAACTGCACCTGTCCACTGCTAAACCACATCCCTGAGATACTCATCTACCCATCTTTTAAATGCCTCCAGGAATGGTGACTCAAGCAACTCCCTGGGCAGCTGTTCCAATCCCTGACCACCCTTTCAGCGAAAAAATTTTTCCCAATGTCTATTCTGAATCTCCCCTGGTGAAACTTGTGGAAGAGATCAACACTCAACCCCCCCTAAAATCTCCTTTCAGGCAGTTGTAGACAGTGATGATGTCTCCTCTCTAGGCTAAACAACCCTAGCTCGCTCAGTGGCTCCTTGTAGGGCTTATTCTCCAGCCCCCTCACCAGGTTCACTGCCCTCTCAACGCGCTCCAGCCCCTCAGTGTCTTTCTTGTAGTGAGGGGCCCAAAACTGAACGCAGTATTTGAGGTGTGGCGTAACCAACACTTTCTCAACACTTCAGTCATGCATTTCCAGGTCTTGTGTTACTCAGGGCTCAGAAATCCAGATTTTTACAGGAATATATAAAGGAAAAAAGGACTTCTGTTATTCTTGCTTGATTTCTTGGACAGGTTGTGCTGAAACGTCCCCCCACCAGCACTGGACTCCTAATGATCTGGACCTCGCTGAATTGTTTTACTAATGCCTCAGTTTGCATCACCACGGAAGAAGACAGAAGTTCCCAGTAAGTAAATGAGGTGTGTCATTCCTACAGGAGCACTGCCACTGCCGGAGCTCACAAGTATTGATGGCATGATGATGATGGCTCTGAAAACAGGCTTCCTGGAAAAAATGCACTCAGTCACAGAGACCTAATGAAAACTTTGTAGTGTAAGATACACACACGTCTCACGTGTTTGAAGCACAGTGTACAAGTTACAAGTAATCAGTTTCGGTCCAGACAGCATTTTACTGTTCCATCATAAGTGAAATCATGTTTTCCTTGCTTTAAACACTAGTGTCAGGAGTAAGCTGGTGGACGTCGTACATCCCTCTGTACAGCCATGATGATTCCCTGTGCTGGGGAAGCCTCCTTTAGTGCAGCAGGATCAACGTCCAGAACTAACTTCCTCTGCAATTTGAGTTTCCTGTATCTTGTAAGCTTCCCAGCAAGCTCACTTTCTTTTAAATGAGATCTAGCTCTCATATAGGCACCACTTTTCTCCGGAGCTGAAGCTTATCTATAAAAGAATGTACTTGATGGATTTCAAACTGCAGACAGTTTTTATAATCTATTTTTGGGAGCTCCCACATTAGATTAAATTCTTCAAAGATACAAGAAAGGCTTATGACAAATGAAGGCCTAGTTTCTTCACATATGTCAGCCAAGTAATTCTTAAATTACAATTTTCCACTGTGCATTGTTATTTCTTTCATTTAATTTGTTGTAGATGGATGACATAAAGAAAGGTGCATTAAAAATCAACATATTACAGAATGGTGTCTCCTCTTCCTATTAAATCTAAATTCTAGCTCAGAATCTGAAGGATTTGATCTCAGGTGCTGGGATGTTAGCACCATGTGTCTCAGACAAATCCGGTGCATCTAGAATTTTGTGGAAATAGGGTAGGACTTTGCAGCATGGAAAAGCACAAATGTAACAAACTACTTGTAAGACTTTACATCTTGATGACATTGGAACATATGAGAATCTCAGCTTTAAGCAGTGAAACACTTGTGGGTTTGTATGCTGATATAATTAAAGACAGCAGGAGGGGACACATATGAATGCATTTAGTTATGTAATATCTCTTTTCCAGTTTGTCTTTTTATTACTTTGACATGACCTCATCTCTTATTCATAAAGATGGATCATTTTTTAAAATATGATTTTTAGAGATCAATTCCTCTTCAGAGGGCAATTTGCTTCTGTGAAATGCTCACGTTTATTGATTACATATCAGAAGGTCAGCTTCTCTGCTAACGTGATATGATCTTGAATAAAGGAATCGATATGTTGGGTTTGGAAATATTACTAGGAGCCTACATCTCCATTCTTGTAAAAAAAGATTTATATGGTGAAATGCTAGCTCTCTTTTGAAAATCAGCATTGGTGCTTCTACCTCCACACTAAAAAAAAGGGAAGGAAAATATGTTACAAGCTGTATAGATGTATGCTCAAATTTCAAGGTATCAGAAAAGTGAATATAGCCTTTGTCTAACTTAAATTCCACTTAGACCATCAAAAATGACCCAAATGTGACTTACATTATAAACAGGAGTCAGGGAGTGTGTCTCAGAAGAGTCAAACTTAAATGTTGAACAAGTTTTTCAGACCCTAATTGTGAGACACGTTTCAAATACCATTTGAATTCTAAATTTAATTTCTGATTTTTATTTTATTTAATGCATTTATTTTAAATAAAAATAAAACATTTGGGTTTGAGCCCAGTGAGCGTAATTTTGTTTCTGACTTTAAGACAGTTGTAGCACCTGTGTGTGCCACAGGTCTAGACTTCTCCTGACTAGAAACAAAACTTGTCCTTAAGAAACAAAGGGAGAAATAAGCTAGGAATCTGCAGTCTAGTCCAGGCCTTCAAAAGGCTATGGTAAAACTCCCCAGCCTTTAATATGATTCCAGTCCTAAAGCACAACTCCCTGCTGCATGCAAAGAAAATCAAATGTATCACTGCTTCCAAATCGTAACTGCATACCACCACTTCTAGATGCCCGTCAGGGAAACCAAGGATGTGAGTGCCTTTTAGGCACTCTGTTCAGGCAAACAGAATAAGCAGCAATCACAAAGATCTCAAACGCAATTAATGAACATAAATGAAGCAGAACTTTGTGAATAGTCAGAAACCGCATGACTGTTTAACACAGCAATGAGTTTTCATGTTTTTATATGCAGAATTTATAGCAATTTTAATGTTTCTAGTGACACTCCATGTTAAATGTTACAGGATACAATAAAAGTTGAAACACAACCTAATCATGTGATTCATCAAAAGTAATTGCGTTTTTGCACTGTGTCCTTGCTTTAATATTAGAGGAACAAAGGGTACGATTTGAAACTCTTAGGTAGAGGATGTATTTTCCATTCTGCTTGTATAATTTTCAGTAGACCTTGCAGCTTAATTAAAAAATGTGATTTTCAGTGGCATCTCTTTGTAACATCCTTTGCTTATCTTAGATCTCATTTATGCAAGGTCACAGGCTGTCTCTGACAACAGAACTGTGAGGAAATGTTCTTTCGGGAGTTTTGTTTGCAGCAGTGTTCAAAATAAGGTCTTACATTCTTCAGTACTGTCTCTTACCAGATGATTATTATTCCTAAGTTGTAAACATTTGGTGACTTTCTCCTGTTTATTTAATCAAATGAGGAATTAACCCAATATATTTGCTTCAATTGGTAACTGAGAAGCAAACCATACAGGACAAGCAGCAACTCAGACCTTTTCTTGCTAATCATTGAAAACGTAGTAGATAGAAGAGATTAAAGATTCAGTCATCTCAAAAGGCCGTCAGGTACCTGACATGGCAAAAATATCCGAACAACCTAATTAAAACTGTGAAACTTTATGGGTTTACTAATTTAAAAAAATAAGATTGTAGGCAAAACAGAAACCAAAATCTGGGGTTAAATACTCAAATTACAGCATTGATTTCCATATAAATACATTGATGGAAAACTATAACTGGAAAATGTTGCTGACTCAGCTTCTAAGAGCAAATACTCCAGAAACTTGCTATCTGTTCACATCACCATCGTACGATCTTTACGTCAATTTTCAATTCATCATCTGCAATCAATTACTATAGCAGCTTTAGTTTTTGCCAAAGCCAATCAAGAGTTCAACCACAGAATCATTTAGTTCAGCTGCAACCAGACTTACTACGGTAAAACAACAGCTACATTGTGTATTCTGGTTTTTTTTGTCTCTACCAGACCTCACTTCTATTTCCAGATTTGTATTAGCAAGATATAATTAAATCAAGAAATAATAATGCATAGTCTATATGATGCATTGATTAAGTAAATATTCAGCTTTATGATATAGCCTCAATGGGATAGAGACAATTTTGTAGACAGAGTATTGCACAAAAATGTGTCAATTCTTCTCAGACAAATTGATTGTGGTTTTATTATGTACTTGTTGTTTCCTACTCAATATAAGTTTATCCAAATATTTCAGTTAACCATTTATGTTCCTACGGGATATTTTCTCTTTTTGAGCCCAGTGTCACACTGATAGATACTGAATAGTTGTGTTTCGGATTAGGAAATGTTAAATTTTTAAGGTAATTTTTAAAGTGTCCAAAATGCCCTGGTAATATAAAAATGCAAAGACATAATCTTATTTTAACTTTTAAAAATATTATGTTAAAAAATGTTTAATACTCTTTAATAATCTGCATACGTTTCTACTCTTCTATTAATAATCCACTTATTCCAACAACCTGCGAAATAGAAGTTTTTCTGAACCTGCTCTTTACACCTCCACTTGTAATTAATCAAGCAATCTCTTTTATAGTTTCAAACTCAAGTTTTAATCTTTTATTGTTCCCATTCTTAAAAAAACATAATTTCCCCTCCCCCCCATTTTGAATAGATATTCAGAGCCAATGTTAGAAGAAAACATCTGAGACACAAATAGGTAGGCACCTCCAAATTCAAAGAGAAATGTGACTATCCACTTCCAAAATATATGTTCATATTGAATCTGTACTAAATCATATAAGGAAAAACTGTCATAACTCCTGACAAATTTCTAAAATACACAGACAAAAAGGAGTTGATAAAACTTCTGGGTGAAAAGCCAAGAAGAAAAGTTATTTTAGCACAGTATTGTGGCAGAAAACAAACTGTTCTGTTGTTCAGTTCCAAAACCCCACACAATACCAGGTTCAACCTGACTTTGTGCAAGATATTCAGACACTTTGCATCTGCCACTAAAGCCTGAATTATTATTTAATATGAAATTATGATAAATTGATGATAAACAACATCTTATGTGAAGACTATTCTTGGATATAAGTGCAAAATTAAATGACAGTCTTCTTCATTCAAAAGCCCTACGAATGCATCTGGGCACATTAAAAAAACCCTGCTGCAACTGTCTTGAGAGATTCCTAAACTAGGCAATGAGCCATATTTAGTTATTTATTTTGTAATACAGTTTCTGGGGTTTTTATTTCTCCCTGTTTGTTTTTTTTTTTTCTCTTTATCTTGCTGTTTATGTGTACCTTGAACATTTGGAACCTGATCTTAAAGGCATGCAACCAGCACAGTTTTTCTACGGATTTAATGGGAGCTTGGAACAGAAATTGGTTAGCTGGACTCTTCAGTATAGGAGAAGTACACTCAGAAGCTAGAGTGAAGTCTTTTGAAGATAAGAATATTTTCCTGTCTACTCAATTTTGTCAGTGGGATTATCTTGACCTTTGGTAGGTTGCTTTCCCAAGCATTTTAAAGGTAATCTGAAAAGGCAACCTACAAAGGCAAGGGCTGATTTTTTTTTAATGTTGGATATATAGACCAAGTATATTTGTGGTTTTAATATTTGTTGTTACAATCTGTTTGTTTATTTATTTTCAGAGGTTACTAGGCAAAATGGAACATCAGTTACTTATTTAATGTACATTTCTAATTAACCACAGTTGTGAAATAAAACATATGAACTTACACCACTAACATATCGTTGTTTTCCTTTTTTTTTTTAATAATTATGAATGAAGCAATTGAAAAAAATTATCGGCAATCATCAGACCCAGAATCCAGGAAGCATTAGTAGTCAACTTCACAAATTATGTTTGCTTACTTACCATTGCACAGTGGCAGACACATGCTAACATCATAGTCTTTTTGGACATATATGTCCTCTAAAATGAATGTATTATGTGTTTGGACTGAGATTAGGAATGTCATCATGCTTCTGTGCTGATCTACCAAAAAAAAAAAAACTTGAGAGGAAACCAATTCATTCCTGAAGAGAGACTTTACTTCATAATTTTCTTTATTTGCTATCTCACTAGAACATTTTTCTTCAGCTAAACAATAGCAACCTTGAATGAATGAAGGCAAAGGAACCACCGCAAGTGTGAGTGTCTCCACCTGGCCACAGTTAAGGTATTCTTCAGCTTTTATGAAAAGGTGGCAGATGAGTACATATGGGGATCTCAAACAGCATAGCAGGCATACCAGAGGGGCAGACCTGTTCTGTTTAGTCAGCATTGCCTACTTATGAAGAAGGTGAAGATCTACTTTAGTTTTAAACTGATAATCTAAAATTTCTGATGAGACCTGTGGTGCTAACTGACATCCAAATGCAGAGATGGCAACAATGTCTCTTCCATTAAGCCTTAAACTTATTAGAGAAGAACTCTGATGGCTACAGAATCGTGCACGTATACAGAGGACATCGATTGTGTTGCTTGATGGTAAGGGACAGGACTGTGAATGAGCCAAAATCAGATATCTGAAAAATGTATAAAACATAGACATACCTAAACCCACTGCAGCCACATGCTCAGAATACCACAGATCACTTTTCTAGCCCAGAATGTTCCAACATCATACATAACAATACTACTATATACTAAATAAAGAAAATGCTAATGACCAAGGTAATGTTTACTTTGTTTTTCCTTTGGTTTTCTTTCCTTTCAGAAGAGAAAATTCCTTCTTTGTTAGAATTGCAGAGATAGTTCATAGATTTAAGTGATAGTAATATTGCTTCTAGTTACAGTGGAAATCATAATGTGTTTTGAGCCACACATCTACTTAGCTCTTACAATTAATCCTCTTATTAAAAGAGATCCTCAAGGATTATGGAATATAGTGAGTTAGTACATGGCTTTTCCATTATCCTGGTCCAAATGTAGCATAACAGATGCAGTAAAAAGAATTTCAGCATTCACCATTACAGGGTTTTATTCACCCCTCTGAATATCATGATGCTTCACAGTCTCTTTACTCAGAAGAGGTCCAAGACTGGAGCAGTCTGAGGCTTTCACTGAGCGGCACTGAAATGGAAAAAGGAGGAGTGGAAAGGGTTTAAGCAGCTGTTAGAAGACAGCTGTTAGAAGACCCCTTGAAACAAGAAAGAAAAATGGCAAGTAATTAGAGAAGGGAGGATCTCTTATGAAAGTCACATGCTGTTGTGTGAGCCTCTCAAAAGCACTCATTTACAGAGTGGTAGCTGAGCGTAATGATGTTCAGGGGAAGTCATATGAAAGGTTCTGGTGTGACAAATTTGACAAATGAACGCTGGATACTTGATGATGATGGGTTAGGTGGATTCATTTCAGAGCATATGTCTGAAAAGTGTTTGAGTTCCTTTAAAGCTTACATCTACCAGATTGCTTTATATCAATATAAGAGATGAGGGAGTGGGCGTGGAGAATTGGAAAGGAAGGTCAAACTTTGCCAGTTATTCTTCCTGATAAGAGCAGAATCTATTTTATGAATCACGAACATGACTGTCACCAAAGTGACTGCGTGGGATTACTGTTGACTATGAACTACCATAACTTTACATTACTGTGTTAATGGGGATTAAGATCTCATTGTAACACTTGCTGCGCGTACAGGCAAGACAGTACGTAGAGAAATCCTGTTCCACATAGCTAACAGACTAAACAAAACTAGAGAAAAGACAACATCCATCTTTTACAGACGGGAATCACAGCATTTCTAGCTACAGGACTTCTTCACCTAGATTTTAGGTCTTGCTGCTTTTGTTTTAGGGTGATGTAGTAGCTACAAGTATGGATGTTGGACAGTTTGATCATTTCAGCACATCGGAAGCACCTCTCAAGCAATGACAGTTTCGCCTTATCAGGTAATCACGGCACAGGTTTTGGCTGTCCTGAAACTATTTGCTCATGATTGCACAGAGTCCATGGCAAGGCTAAGAGCCAAGGCCAAAGGTCTGGCATTCCCATCCATCTATGAATTTAGTGGGAAATATCCTCCCCAACTAAGCTGTTGTCCTATTACAGTGATATTGGCTCACTGAACAACAGGGATGATAAGGAGCCTGTGGGGGCTTCATATGGTGCATAGCACTGTGCCATTTCCAGCTGAGGTAATGGGACCCAAGTTCTGGGGAACCTGTGGAGTGAGTAGAAGGTTGTGTGATGAAGGAACAGATTGTTTCAGTGGGAGTACACTGCTCCAAAACCTAAATCTTCTGCATTTAACAGTTATCTTGTAAGCCGTTTGGAGCAAAGACCATGCACTGTGAAAGGCTCAATGGTGATGTGACTAGGGCTTCTGAGAGCTTTTCCAGTACAAGTAAATACCACCCAGTTTAGGCCATGCACTAACACTTAAATCAACCAGTGTTGAGTAAATGTTGGGCATTTGCAGTAGGCCAGGAGATATAAAATATGTTCTGAAAAAAGGTTTTGTGTAGCAAATACCAAAATACCCTCCACATATTCAGATAAAATCAGTTTATAGTAATTCTTGCTCATTTTTTATAAACAAATCTACTTTTCAGGTAATAGTCAAGAAAGTAAAAAGGAATGGAAGAAAATCTGACAAAATCTTTTTGTCAGATTTCTGTTTTTTCATTTTAGATATCACAGTATAAGAACTTTGCATATAATTTTTAATGAAGTTGATATGTATTTATTCTTAGTATGCAAGTTCTAGGACCATTATTTTGCAGTCTGTGTAGAGATCATTCCACAAATTAAGTGACTTTCCACTTGAAATTTCACTTCAGAATAGGAATTCCTATTGACATTAACCTCAGCCATATATTATATTCTTGGAAAGCTGATATTTTTTTCCTAATAAATCATCATGCGATAAAGTTCTAGCAGTTGTTTTATTTGCTATTTTAATTAAGATGTTTCAATTCAAAGTAACAGACAGTAATAGGTTTATACCAGAAATGCACCCATTACTTCATGGACAAGAATTAAGGTTTTTAAGAAGTAAAACAAAGAAAAATGTTTGTTTTAGTAGAGAGTGGATCAAATGTTAATATCAAATTATCTGATAAGAGAAGCCATACCAAAGTGAATAACTGCTTTTATTTCAATTAACTAAATATCGCAGCACCAGCGTCCAGAGTATAACTACAGCCAGTATCTATAGATGCTGTAAGTGACTCAACAGTAAAACACAATGACAAAGGTGCGGCAGAAGAGATGTTATTTTACATTTTGGAGCTGAAATATTGTCATCTTTCCTGTCACGTGCACACAGATGCCTGTGAAGCAAAATGATTGGGTGACTGACACATAGACCCCTCCTCAGACAGCAAGGGAGATAGTTCTCGAGTCCTCTGGCATCCAGAGTTTTGTGCTGCTCACTGCTTTTTCTGTTCCACTTTGTAGGCTTTTTAGTCCCATGAAAATGCTAGTACATATTGACTTTTGTAGTAATAAACCACCATGAAACAACAGAAATGTTCTGTTCTCTTGCAAGGTGCTTTGTGCTCCTCTGTTTGGAGATGTTGCTGATTATAACAAAAAATAAAAAATTATTAATACCTCCCCAGATGGTTTGATTTCCCATCTGTCTTATTTTAAATTCTTACTTTTCTTGTAATGAAAAATCTTTTGTTCCTTCTTCTTCTGATGTTGTTCTATATTTGTTTTGGATTTAGTCAGTTATTATTAAGAATCCCCTGAAAATTACATCCTGTGATTTGTTATCAGTTAATCAAGACTTTGTGCATTCCTGTGTCTTTCTCAAAATGTTAGCTGGCTTGTAAAATTTGGAAAAAAACAATCTGGATATGGCTGTGCCATCATCATCTCATTCGTTCTGTCTTTTGTTCCCTGTGCCAGAGCTTCCCAGGAAATCTAGCAGTCTGAGGATGGTTGCTTGCTCTGTCGGTGCCAAGAGAAACCCAAACTGGTAGGGTCTCACCTGCACTGATGAATTAGAATGAGAGAGTAGGAACTTGCCGTGCATCTAAAGAGCTGAGTAAACATCAAATAGTTCAGAGATTTAAAGTATATAAAATTGTAAGCATTTAAGTGTTAAAAATCAAATCTGAGAGCTGCAAAATGGCACTAAGAATGTGAGAAAACAGAGAAATCTACTACTTTCTTTTTGTAGTTCCATCAGACCTAGAGTAAGTGTGTAAATAGCAGCTATTTCAGGACAAACAGGAGTTTCTAAATCACTTGTACACTCCCAGCACAGGTGAGGTAAATATGTAGCTGGTTTTGGAGGCAAGTAAAGGCTAGCAAGAAGCTAACACACTGAATCATCTTCATTCAAAAGAATTATTACAAATAAGTTCAGCTAGAGACGTAAAAGATATACAGTTGTGGTAGTCCCTGTATGATGAAGTCCACCCATCCTGTTGCTTTCTATGGTCGTTAATCTACAAGAAATGGTTCAGCCCAAAAGACTGTCGAGACTTTTTTTGCCTGTGGTGCAGGTCTTCCTAGTGCTTTTTGCGGTGACTGGAAATTATGATGCCTTGATGTTTCCCAGTCTCCTAATTATGCTGATGGAGAGGCCTCTTTCTCCACAGGGTCAGACTATCACTTGCTTAAATGCCTTGAGTTTTGAAGAAAAGATTCCTAGAATTATATTCTTCTCTATCTGTATAGGCATGGATATAGATAAGAGTTTGGGTTTTTTTTTCTATTTTTGTAACAGAGAAACATGAAAAAAATATATACAGCCCATGTAAAACACAGAGTACCACACTCTGAATTACCATCATGGTTTCAAAAAGCAGACAAAATAACAACCTAAGATAATAAAGATGGCCTTGCTGCATAATTTCATTTCTTGATACTGAGTCAATTGCTGTCCTCTTGTACAGGGAAGGACTGGATACATCTTTTTTTTTAATTAATTTTACTCTTGAAGCTGTGTCATCCACAGACCAGAGTCACACAGTGCTAGATGCTTGAAAAACTGTAGAATGTGTTCAACATGTACAGTATTCTTTCTGTATACAACTAATCTAACGTAAGGTCTCATTTTGAAACTTGAACAATGAAAAATGATGTGAGAATATAAGCAGGCTTTTTCAGAGACTTATTTTAATAATCTCTGTCCTTGTTGCAGACCAGAGACATTCAATGAGGCCTGCCAATTATTACTTGTGGAAACGAGAATCAGCTGGCAGAAGGCTACAAAACCCTTTATAAATTCTAAGGAAAGAGCTTCTTGAGCTTGAAGGCATTTGAATGAGGTTGGCTTTCCAGTCCAATTGGGACATCTTCACTCAGAATGACTACAATAAGTTGAGACAGAGGCTTGAAAGTTTTACAGACATGGAAGTGCCTGAAAAAACAACTTCACTCATCTTGTTGCTTTCTGTCATCATTACATTAGCGTGCACAAAGATTTGGTTCAGCTTAGAGGGTTCTTGAGAGCTTTTAATGCCACATCATGATAGGAAGTCTGTATTCAATTACTTGATGCAGAATCTAGATGGATTGTTCTCGCTCTTGCTCTCTACTAACCAGACGTGCTTGAAACGTATCTTGTCATAAACACAACATATAGTGAAATGTAGATGTAAATGCTTCAGGTTGCTTTTAATCTCTTTGAGATTTGTTGTGTGATTCTATTTAAGGGGATTTAATAAAGTCACTCAATATAAAGTCTGTATCTCTATCTTCTGAAATACTTCCCTATGCAGTCATTCTTTTAATTGTTTCTGGATTTGAGTGAGGGGAGTGCGAATTGGCTTAGATGATAATTAAAGAACAGGCAATCATTATTCTGGGGCTTCTCTCATGCTTTAAAGGGGACATGACCAGGAAATTCAATCATTCAATTATAAACAACTGTTTCATGTTTACACAGTTTTTCTTTTTAGGAAAGCTGGATTCATCCTTTCTCTCCCTATTCCCTCTCTGAAGAGAGACAATGACCTCCTTTTTCTTTCTGGGCACGGCTAAGATGTACTGTCTGCAAATGCTTCCATAAGAGCTAAAAGATTAAAATATCAGTTAGATATGAATGACATCAGGTCATTGAGAGAGAAAAGCTTCTGACAAGGATTTACTTTTCATTAAAAAGATCTTAATGAACTATGGTAGAAGAGTCTTGATCCCAGACAGTGTATTTTATGTAATACCATCCTTTGCAAGACTTAGCTGATGACCTCTCTGACCTCAAAGCCATCCTCAGGCCCCGGGGGCTTTGGCCAGGTTTGCTCTTCTCTGCAAATTTCCAATTGTTTCCTACAATGAACATTAGCTCATAGGAAGTTTAAAGAACAGAATATCACTTTTTGATGGCTGTAATTGATTACTCTGTAGCCTCAGACATTTTTGCTATTGCTTTTCTTCTACAGTCTTGCTGGCAGCACTTCAAGTCCAGGTCATTAATGAAAAGAGTGGATCTGCTACTGCTGTACCTGGTACACTTACCTGAAGTACTAAGGTTGAGAGAGGAGTATTCTCACATTAAACTATGAAAATTCCAAAATCGACTCCAATGTTCATGCCTTCAGATCAGCATGAATCAAAATGCAATATTATGCCCTAGGATGTCTACTTCCCAGTTACTTTCAAGAAGCCAACCTGTGTGTACCTGAGGACCAGATATGACCTGAACCTTGACTGCACAACAAGTCAGCGATAAGCTGGAAAAAAATAATTTGCCATCCGCTGAGTGAAGAGAGAAGCAGCCTCTGAGCTGCTATACAAGTCAAAGGCTTTCCACCTTAACCTCTATGCACAGGCAAGTTCTGAGGTCCTTTCTATTATCATCATCCTGGCAATTTCTAGCATTTATCCACAACGCAAATGAGATGACTGCAGTTCTTATCACCACTAAAATAAAATGCAACATCTCACCACAGAGCCACTGAGGTACTTGCTAACCTCTAGCACCTGCAGACTCATTTCAGGAAACCTCTTTGTCAGAAAGTTGTTTATTTGGACAGAATATTTGTCTTCAGACCAGTAAAATGCCTTCGCAGACTGTCCATACCATATCATAAAAAAGTAAAATTAAATCATATTTATGTGGGCCAAAACTATTGTTCTGCCTGCTTGACTTTTTTCTCCATACCTATTCACTTGATTTCCAGTTTATAAAGTTCATCTGTTCTTGTTGAGAAAACCAGATACTAACAGGAACTGGGGAGGTCCAAATGTATTAGCTATTTATTTTCCAACACCTGTTATAGCCTTTACAGGAAATGCAATACTGTCTAATTAAACTTTATTCTCTACTTTTAACAGCCACCTTCTTTGACTACAAGTGAAACAGGAAGATAAGACTCTTGGAGTACTTAAATCAGTGTTTTACAGAACATGAAAGATACTATCTGCAAAACTATCAGTAATTCGCTCACTTGTCTCACTCCATGCCAGAGAAGCTACTTGTACATGATAAATGTGAACTGTGTAACTGCTCCAGATATGTTTGGTGCTCTTGGTCAAAATACTTCTTCTGCCTTAGGATTCAGGACCCTTGTACTACATATTTAGTATCATCCAAAATAAGTAGATTACCACTGTAGAATTACACAGGTGTGTTCACTAATAAAAAGTCTTACGTTAACTTTCAATTTTATTATAACTATTCTTAAAATGCATCAGAAATTATATATGTAGCACTGCTACCTAATTTAGTTTGAGGCTGAGAAGCAGAAGAGCAAAGGTTCCCACTTAGATCAAATTAGAAGGGAGGGAGAAGTTCGTTTCATTAGACACTTCTGAAACAAATTTCTCCTGTCTTTTACTATTCCTGCTACAGCTGTGCCACCTCGTCTCCACTGAGGGAGCTGGATGCAGCATGGCTGATGTTAGTGTGAGAGAAATAATCTTCACCAGTGCTACTACCTTGTCTCCTCTGGGTGTTCCCATTATTGTGTTGCAGTAAGGAAAGTATCTCAAACCTTCCTTAATTCTTAAGTCAAGACTCTGAGTACTGAGGTAACTCTTGTCTTTTCTTTATACTTTCAAAGAGAGAAGCTCACAAGGAAACCTTAAAATTCATAAAACACCCTGGTGGAGAGTACTATTTCAGTAACTTTCAATGCCTTCTGCGTAGGTGAATCACCACGTCGTCGTATATTGCCTGTGGCAATTCTAGAACATTTACTTGGAAAGGTTTGGAGAAGGTGATGACAGCTCTTCTAGATGTTCTGTAACCACCACATGCCTTGTCTTTCAGTTTGCTCCTACTTTATTTCTGGATTCAGGTGCATGTGCTGACATGCTGCCACCATGTACCTTGTACCTCAGCCTACAAGTCCTGTTTCACCTAAACAAGTGCTAATGAATATGACTTTAATAGGAATCACACAGTCATGGAGAAGAACTGGGGGAAAAGCATAAGTATATATAGTATACTCCACATAATTTCCAATATTCATTTCCACACTCTTCCTAAAGGAAAAGTTTCCATTTGAAATTCATAATAAAAACTGAATTTTTGGAAGAGTGAAGGCACTTTAGCGAAAATGTGTATTTTTTAGAACATCTGTGGATCTAGCTAGCTCAGTACTAGATTCTTATGAGATAGTGTATAACTTCCTAAAGTAATTTACCGCTTTAAAAATACTGGCTGCAATATTTTCTGGCTATTGATTACAAACCACATGCAAACCAATTGCAATTTAATGTAAAAAAAAAGACGGAGCTACAGACACAGTTTTCTTTCCATTTCTAGAATGACTGTTGTTAGTGATCTCGTATTTTTAGAAACTATAAACACCCATAATAAACATTAACTGAGAAAAAACATGGGAAGTCTTATGTTGTGTTAGCCTGAGATTTTAGCACTCCTAGGGTTTAGCAGTCTCCATGGGAATGCAAGTCTCAGCCTTGTGTTTGTAAATCAATGTTTCTCTTCTAGGAAGTAGAGGAAGAATTGGATAACCAAGTGCCAGAAACCAGAGTATAGCATATGAAAAAGAGCAAGGTGCAACAACACAAGCCAGAGTGGTAAAGAAGGAAGGAAGAATTACGCTGACCATAAGCAGATGGTCTACACTTACCTCTTTTATCAGATTCATAAATCTGGGTCCAAAACGCCATGGCTTGTGTCTGTGACACTGCAGGGAGCTGACAGTCATTTGGGAGGCACGCTGGGAGGCCACTGCTACCATGTAAACAGCATCGTACATCAGAGCCGCTTCGGTCTGCATGAAAAGACAAAAATATTTTCTTTAATGTACATCTTTGTGCCTGGTCTCTGCTTTTCTCTATTGAAAACTGTTTCCCTGGGTTGTTGTTACAAAAAAGGCCGCTGCTGGGCTCTCCATGGAATTCTGAAGTGTAATAAAATCCATTTTTCAGAGTATTTTCAGGTGAGCATTGGAAAGAGAATTACATTGAGTAGCTACAGGAAGACAGAGGTCAATGGACCCAGGGCAGGAAGGAGTGCATGGGTAGCTCTGTGACAAGGAGAGAAATCGTAAGAAGCCTCAAGTGATACAGTAGCTCAGGTCCCACTATCCAGGTGTGTCTTAGGGCAAGCACCTTGCAGTACTCATTCTTCTAAAGTTTCCTCATGGGATTTGCCAAAGATTCTCAGCACCTCCAGGTGTGTCATTTGAAAGAACCATGCTGCTGTGCAAGCCAGTCTCTTTCCAGCCTGCAGGCTGGCATGGCATGGTTGACACGGCATGGTGGCATGGCATGGGGGTGTGTGGGAGGGCTTCCCACATGTTGTGTGTACCAGCTCCGCATTGCCTCTCTTCTCATGGCACTTGTGGGATTGCTTTCTTCCCCACAGGGTGGACAGTTCCTGCTTTCCAGGGAAACCAATCCCACCGAGCACTTGCTAGTTATCCCACTGAACAGGTATCTACTGTCTCTAAGTGTCTACTGCTCTCAAGGATCTTGGCTTTTGGCACAAATACGTCAAATAGTCCCACTGATATTTGGCTAGGACTGTTCACCTGCCATACCTGGCACGCTGTCTTAGAGGCAGGTGAACAATTCTCTTGAGGTATCTTTTTTGGTGATTAAGTTGGATTTATATCTAACTTCTAGTTGTCTAAGACAGGGCAAGGTAATATAGCCCTTAGAAACTCAAATATTACTAAAATTACTGGATGCCATTTATGCATCTTTGTTTCTTTTGAGAATGGATTTATTGGTTTAAAAGGATGCCCAGTAAGTCTCAATCTGAGATCGCACACGCTATCACCTTTTGCCACTGGGAAGTTTTAGAAAAATCTTGCCTTCATCTGCATTGTGCTTCAGTGCTCTCATGTGTGAGGTCAGAATGGTCACGTTTCACTTAATGCACAGAGATGCTGTAAAAATTAAGTGCTTATCTTTCTTGTAAAGCTACTGAATAATTAAGCAGGGACCTTAAATGAAAGTACTAACACTGCAGATGAGAAACAAGACTAATTTATATGAATTGTAAATCTAATCCATTTTTTAATTTCTTTCCCATGCAATTCCTTTGGGAAATTAACGGATTTGATTATTTACCAAAGTAAACTACAACAGCACCAGTCTTATCAGCACTGGAAGTTTTTGCTGGCAATCAAAAGTGATCTGAATTTATCAACTATTCTTTGTATACTGCAGATGAGGAATCACCATTTACACATTAGTCAGGATCTGCCCTAAACAACGTTCCCACAGCCAGAGCAAACTGGAAACATAAGAAATGGTGAGTCAAACCGAAAGAGACAACAGCTCCTCTCAGTGTCAAATGTCTCAAACCAGACAGTTGTTCCAAGCGGACCCATATTCTAAAGGCCTGATCCAAAATGCCTCGAATCAGTGGAAAGATTCCCCGTCAATGTCAATGGACTTCACATCAGTATTGATTGATTGATTAAAAGTTAGACTTTTAATTAGACTGGGGACATCAGACTGGGGACATGTGCATTCAGGATTGAATTTTACTTGATCGCTGGAGTCCCAGTCTATCTGCGTCCCAGGCTTAGAGACTCTACAGACGCTTGGTGAAAATGCTTCAGTGCACCCTAATTTGCACTCCTATTTGGAGATGCCTTTACTTGGTAGCATGGTGCATTCTGCAGTGGTTTTTATGTTCACCAGACTTGACTATTTGAATCTCATGCTTGTGTAACTTATTACTTAACCACCCTGCCATGAAGTAACTGGGAGATTATGTTACTTCCCTTAGCCATTTATTTCTCTGCTCACTGTCACTCTGGTTTAGGTCTTGGGGTTGCAAGGAGTAGCAAAAGTTCACCCCTTTTTCTGAAGCAAACTGCCTTATATTATTATTAACATCTGTACTTGTGCATAAGAAGAAGGGGACTAAGAGTTAGTCCTGGAAGTTGTTTTTCTGATTTTCATAGTTATTTAAATTATTGCAAAGAAACCCAAAATATCATTAGAACAACTACGCCTCTATGTGCCGTTTGGGCATAAAGTGGGATGTGAACTTTAAACTGTCTTGGTCATCCCCTGCTGACTTTCCACAAGCTGATACGAGGGCAACAAATGCAGCCTGAACCAGAAGGGAGAAATCTTGAGTTAGGACATGTAATCCTAATCTCTTTATACTGTGCAGCTTGCCATAGCCATATTGCCTAAAAAATATAGCAATATTGCTTCTCTCCATTAAACTGAATGAGCGGAAATTACTATGAATATTTAAATGATCATAGCCAAATAGGAAGACGATTTTCTTGCTGCTCATATTGTTTCAGAGCATTAAGGACGTGAAGAGATTATAGAGATGCGAAGGAGAAAAGATTCAGAGATGCAAAGGAGAGCATAAGAGTCTAGGAAAAGCTTTGTTTTTCTTAATTTTCCAGTTGGTCCAATGCACGTGAACAGCTATGTGTGAATAGCTACCTTTGCAGGTCCTGTGTATTCACATCAGAATTTCCCAGTGGCAGCTTTCTAGCTTGCTTTGAATGTGAGTGAGAAAAATGGCACTGCCCAAATGAGTAACATTTTTTTAAATGCTAGAGATAGCACACACAATGCATTTCTCTTCAGGATGTTAGGATGTTTCAAAATTTCCCCTGCAATCATCTGCAATAAAGTCTATTTCATATCACTTCAAACTCCACTCAGTACATAAGATACATTATCTTATATTGCAAAAAGATGACAACCCTTCAACCATGCAAAACTGAATGGAGTCATGCTATCCATGTAATTTTTCCTATTCTTTCCCTTACTTCTTGGGGGAGTGATAGGGAGGAAATCCTAATTTCCTGGCTTGATGATACCTTTCATTTATCTTTAAATTACATCTTAAAAGCCAGACTTGCTGTAGACAATAGAAATGAAGAGAAAGGGCACTTTTCCAATTCAAAAATGTTATTATCTGTCCACATGTACAATATCTTTCCCTGCAGGTTAAAAATGACATATCTGCTCTGAAAGTTTTTATTTCCTGTTTTGTTCCTCACTCCGTCCAGAACATTAATAGAAAAATAAGGCAGCAGTATATACATTTTACAACAATAAGATGAAAGTGTTAGCTGGACAGCACCATAATGGAGAACTGTCACTCATCACTAGGGCTCCCCAGTAGTGGTTTGTCACACAGATGAGTACATGCGGCAAATTCACTTCAGGGTCTAAGCGGGCAAAAGGAATTTTGTTTTGGGGATGTTGCTGCAGCTTTTGCATTGTGAAATACAGCAGTAATGGGATTAGTTCACACTCACTAGAACAGCATTGCGATGTGCACTTGTAGATACCCCTGCATCATTGCAGTTGTTCACTTACTGTCATCATGCCATCAAGGAGGCCAGTCTCAGGTTTCGGTGGTGCCTGCAGACGCTCCATTGACCATTTCTCAACGACTGATGAAACATAAGGATTCTCGATGTTGAGCAGGCGAAACCCTGTCATATTTACTCCACTGTATCTGTAGGGTTCCAGGTCTAATGCAAATAGATCCTAAATCACCATTAAGAAAACAAACAAAACCAGATGTAGTATTTTTAAAGCAAAATGTTTGGAAAGTACAATTAGGACAAAATTATATCCAATCCAAGCCAGGTTTTTTTTTTCCCTGTGAATACTCTGCTTGCCCTCAAAGCCTAGTCATGACCAGTTCAGTTATACATCTGAATAAATCAGAGTTGTGTGAAATTTATAACAAACCGCATATCTGCTTTGTTAGAACATAAAAATCTGTTCCCACAACAACATTATTTTGCAACCAACCTGCACAGCAGTATCTAAATTTAATTTATAGCAGTCCTCTAACAGTGCTGCAGCTCTGACAAACCAACATGAGAAATTAGCTGGCCAGTGTCAAGCTTATTTCTCAACTCAGGGAAGGAAAATTCCAAGAGGTGTCAAAGCCACACAATTTTTTACTACTTATGAATCCCATTTTTCTCCTGCCTCGCCTCCTTCAGGTGACTTGCTGCCACTATGTCTAATGGATGTGTCCGGCCAGTGCACAGTAAGCTCATGTGCTTCAGCGATCAGCATTTACAGAGCAGGAAAATAATGGATATTCTAAGTAATATAATTGTGTGGCCACTCCATGGATGTATTTATCAGACAGTGGAAATATGACAACTGCTTTTCAAAGCCTAAAGGCTGTTTTTCAAATCAACTTTTTGCCGATCCCAGCAGGCCAGTAAAATGACAAATGCATTGGTTATGGTTTAATACTACAGTAATCATCAAAATGTCAACATTTACAATACCACAATGCCAAGATTCCACCAGCACTGCTTACTACTCTATACTATCTCATGCATATTGTTTTTGATGTTTATCATTTTATATTAGACTGCTGTTATATAAAACTCTATGTTTCACAGTAAATCCCATTTTTTCACATTTTCCTTCATATTAAAATGGGCTCAAGGAGCACTATTTCAAGCTACTAGTTTAAGTTCCAAACAGCTAAAGAGTTTTTTCTGATTAATGAATTGACTATTGGATTCAAAATGATTTTTCACTTCCACATAAAATTTTGTATAGAAAAGAAATAAAGAATAAGCTGATGCACATGAACAGATAAAATCCAGCCCTCTAGGATTGTTCTAGCAATGTTGGGTCTTTACTGTATTTCTAGTCTACAATGCAAATAGACTTTAAGCATGGATTGAGTTATATTTATATATAGCATATGTTAAAATATAGGAAAAACGTCCTGAAATAAGCATTTATACATTTGTTTTTATTTTAAGTAAACTAAATATTTTAGTGATGAACTGCACTGCCTGCAGTGCTTGACCTTGGCTCCATTGCTATGTCATTCATTCATTATTCTGTTTTACTTTGATCCATCTGTACTGATGGCTTTTCCTTAAACACAATACTGCAGTTAATTTTCATTGTTTTAAAGTGTTAGCCAGCCCCACAGGTACTGCAAAACAGCTTCCTTACAAAATTCTGACTCCTAGTATTACTAAGGAATGTTAGTATTTTCTAGGAGTTTCATTGAATGATGGCAACAAAGATCTCTGAGAACATGTTTAAATTTTTTGTTGTCTTTACCACAACAGAGAAAATTCACCCCCAAATCTTTAGTGTTCCTTACCAGTGTTGTAAAAAAGTAATGATAGTATTCAGTCATCATTCCCATGGAGAGAATCTGTTGAAAAAGATGGAAAGGTGAATGTACTTTACACTGGATGCTTTTGAAAAGTATGGGTTACTCTGGAACAATTGTTTACAGGTTATGAAGATGATTACAATAAAACCCACATTTTTCTTCAGGAACCAAAAATATCCTATTGTATTTAAATTACGTTTTTATCAACTCTGCTCAGAAAAGAGATTAAAGATTGCGAAACTTCTAGGACAAGAAAAATGACTAATGATAACAACAAGCTGATTCTTTAAAAGAGAAAATATTTAGTCTGCAGCTTGGAAGTGTTAAAAAGGAATTTAATAGCAGACAACAGAATCTGCAAAGAAAAACACTTAGGTTCAGGTTTTTTATTCTGCATTACCATTTGAGAACAAGACACTGGGTGAATGCTCACTGATGTAAACAAGAAAAACAAAAAGAAGAAAGCTTCTATAAATGTCTTTTGTTCCACCTGGAGAGTGCAGGTCTGCAGGAGGTTGTCAAAACAACCAGTAGGAAAGGATTTCTGGTCTGGATTAATTTTCCAGAGTCAGAACTTTTGAAGTCTGCAAGACAAAGATGGCTTTTAAATGCATCCTGACTAACAATCTCAGGCAGAAGAGGATGAAGCTTTGCTTCTCAGTCCTCACATTGCAAGAAACTTCCTTTTCCCTCAGTCTCTCTCCAAAAATCATTGGGAACACTTATATAAAACAGCCAGGATGGTGTAAAACAGGATGTTCTATGGTTTCAGCCCGGCATCACCTACACTTGTTGCCACGTCCACACATGCTATTATCATGATGCAAGCATTTTGCTCTCTCTGGGATCTTGTGAAGAGGAGGAGGAATTATGAGCTAGGAAACTACTGAGGAATTCATTATCATGACAGTAACACAGACAAAGGTTAAATGTTATTCAGTCTTGATCACAGTAAGATAAGTATTCGCCATTACTAGCATTTTAGGACATTTTTAGCAATGTCTTAATAGCTGCTTGAAAGACAGGGGAAAATAGCCTCTGAAAATCAGAGTTGTGTATGGCAATTCCTCACACAAATAAAGGAAAGTATCTAAGCTTTCTCAGCTGCAGTAGATAATAAAACCGGCTCAGGGTTAATCACAAAAACCCCATCCATTTCCAACCACTACAGATCACGTCCGAAAGCATGAAATTTTATTGAAATGCTCCACTGAATTTACATGACAAAATTGTCTTTTTATTTCTTATTAATGCTTTTTTATTGTATTGCATAGAGTTAGTTTATTACCTGTAGAAATGAGTAATCTAGTAATCCTGAAGAGTGATGTTCTTTTCCTACTTAAGGACAGAAAATTATATACATTAGCATCAATGGAAACTTTTGCATGCTAAGTTTCCCACCTGACCTGACTGAATTAATTTCTGCTTCCCAGACCTGTGTTTAAGGTCCTTGCCATGAGAAGCATGTGCCCGTCAGGATTTTTATGATGCAGGTCTCTTTTTAGCTGAAACTGTATTGAAATAACCCTATTGTTTCATATGGGACACAGACCAGCTGCTAGGTTATACAAAAGTGTTTTGAGCCCAAGTAATCATCTGTATGTCTACATTTATTTGGTCCTCTACAGGAAGTCTGCAGTTAGTCCATGGTGTTACATTAGTATGAAAGCTAGTTCATACTAACGGATGTAAATAGGAGGATACGAATGCCAAGATTTAAATTATTGATTCATTACAGTTTTAATTTTAGCTTTAGATTTTAGCTGACACCAAGTCATTGCACTTCTGTTATCAGAAGATATAGACTGCAATCTGCCTGTGTAGAAATAGTAAGACAATGAAGAATCAAGAAAATGCTAAGCCTTATAATGCCTTGAAATACGACTTTACATTAACAAATACATTAACTAGAATGATTATAAAGTGTGTAGCCTGGATTTTTGGGACACGTTACCTAGATTGTGCTGCTGCAGCTACACTGCTGCTGGGTAACCAGCTAGTTAATCTAAGGTGGAACAGTTACTGCTTTTCTCGCAAATAAAAGCATATTAGCCTGAGAGGAGTGTATGCCTCCTGAACACATTTTTGATTAAAACTTTTTATGAGAATATTGATTCCGAAGTAATGCACTATAAACAGAGTTGGCAGGTCACACACCTTTGTGAATAATGATTCCAAAAGTCATTCTACCGGATTATCTTTGAAAACAAAAAAGATGAAAATGCCCTGAAAACCAAAGGCAATTGCATGTAAAAACCAAGGATCAGTCAACAATGCTATATGATATAACTAAGACACAGATTCACAATGGCAGTTACTGGAAGGGTGTTGGATGTGCCAAGGACCCTGCAACCAAGGGCTCCATGAGAGATGCTCACTGAAATTCTTCCAAAGAAAGTATTGCAGCAGCCCAGGAAAACTTAATCAACATGTGACTTTTGTCATAAACCGCAATGTGAATCTGAAAAAAGTATGAGTGGTCAAATTATAATGACAAAACCTGGATAAAAAAATTCTCTCTTTGGTCTGCAAATCTCTTTGGGTGCCCTGTTCCTGGCTTGCATCACATCTCAGGTCCACCCTGCATTTGTTTATCTTGTAAAAAACTCACCATCTCATTTAGAGCTGGTGTCACTCTTCCTTTAAGGTAGGCTGAAACCAGAATGATAGTGAAGCATAGTAATGGGAATTTCATCAAATACTCTGCTTGCTTTCACTTTGCTTTTTCCTCACTCATGCTATTATTTAATTTCATGACCATTAAATGTATGCATTTCACTATCCAATTAATTGGTACCACCACTGTTTTCTAAGATTAGCAAGACACATCCTAATGAATCAAAGCCCCTCTGCCTCCTTGTCTCTCAAGTGTTTGATGTAAGAATTTTATATTTTGCTTACAGTGTTTCATTGGATTCAATGTAGACAGCTTTACTTGGACATGACTTAACTCCCTGGAAATCTGCATCCCACTCAGTCACAGCAGAGATCCAGCTGGAATTGTATACAGTTTCTCCAACACGGACAGGAGCCAAGGCAAGAAACCAGATATATTCTGTAAATATTTCACTAGTATTGCAGTCCCAGTGGCAGTAAGGATCATACTGATAGGGCAGGACAAATGTGTTGGCCCAGGTTCCCAGTCTGCTGCGGTTGGCTCCTTCTGCTTCCTGAAGAGATCTCAGGTAGCTACTAGGGCAGCATCATTGCCTTTCAAAGTCCAGCATGGACATATCTCACAGACTGAAAGCAGTCTTTCAGTTTGAAAGTCTACTTGCATTTGCACCACCCAGTGAATCTTCAAAGGAAGTAAAGAACGACCATGTAGCATAGATAGCACTGAGTAATGTAACTATTTTAGCTTTCATCTATATAGCACAGATAACAAGAACAGAGAAGCGGAGTTCTCAGCATAGTGCAGGCATGACGTTACACAGCAAGGATCCCAAAAGACTTCTCTGATTTATAGTCCTGCTGTTATATCCTTGAGTCTCAGAATAAAGTTTCCAAGGCACTGACCACACTTACTTCTATTGAAACCCACATTTACATTTGGAAACAGAAGTGCACTGCCAGTTTTCAGGACGAATTAACCTTGTCACCCATTTCTGTGACCACGGTCTTTACTGATGTCTTAACCCATGTATGTGCTAGGGATCAATGCTCTCGCCATCTGATGCCATTCAGCAGTAACCAGGTGGCCAGAAGATACCCTCCCACCAGCAATCCCTTTATAAAATCAATGGAAAGAGAAACAGTGAGACGAGTATGTCTCTGCTTCTCACTGTGGGGCTTGGGGGAATCTGCCTCTGGTATTTGTAGCACAGCAGAACAAAGCTAATCTTGCCTTTTCTTAGTAGACAGTGGGCTTCCGCCAACCTATCAAATTATTACAAGGAACATACTCAGAAACTGAAGGTTTATATTGTCACATTTATTAATCTACCTAAAATGTATACTATAGTGACAGTTTTCATGCGTCTGTAAGAACTGAATTAATTATTTTGTCCTTTGCCTGTCATATAGTGCAAGTGCACACAGCAGTCTTTATAAAATGCTCTATGAGTTCCTAAACCTGATGAAATATGCAGTACTTTTCATAAAATTTATTTTAGAGGTGTGGAGGTAGGAGTAGATAATTTAAGGATAGTAGCAACATAATTTATGAGAGAAGAGTTTGCCTAGCAGTAAAATCTGTGTCAACTACAGTTGTGTTAGAATAATAAATTGAAGGTCAGCCATAACAACTTAACTCTTGAACTGAGTTGCGCATACCAAAAGAAAATATCAGACTAAATACAGTATGCGCGTGGTATATAGGAAGACTCCTGCACAGAACAGATTGCAATTTGCAACAGCTAGATTTAACTGACTTGTGGAATTGATTACCTAGTCTAGAAAGAACACCAGATATCTGTCCATGAAATCTTTCAGGTAAATTTTATAACCACCAGATTTTTCCTGATGAAAGTGTTTCTGGCTTCCTTGTGTAAGGGATTCAGTCCTGCTGAGTCTTAAGCAAGTTTCGAGGGAGCCTGATTATCTCACACTCTTTCAGGGATATCTGGTTTTCAGCTTGGAAAGGAGAGAGATGCTAGGCACCCTCAGAACAGAGCAGGACATGTACTGCTGAATTCAACCAGGGAGACTCTTACAGAGCTTAAGCAGATCCTGAGCAGGACTATGGAGATCACAATTTTACCCTAGAAAACCAAAGCTGCTCTTAGCTCCTGCTTCTGACATCTAACGCTCTACTAGATCTCACTCTGTTAGAGATGATTGTTCAGTCCTCATGAGCTTTAAAGCTCCAGCAACCAAGATTTTCAAGTAGACTATAGGAGTGACAGACTAGCTGCAACTTTTTCTATCAGCTTTTCTGGTGCATTAGATCTTATTTGAAAACCCTGCTGGCATAACCTCACGGTTCAAGCAATTTTGGAATTTCCTGATCCTTGTGGGTCACTTTGGGTGGCGGAGCTGCTGGTTTTGGTGATTACCTGGTACAGGCAACAGAGTTGGAAAACACCCTTAGCCACCATGCACAGTCGCACGAGATTACCCATCCTCTTGAGGGAATATGTGGAGAAAATTCAAAGTGACTATTGGAAAAGGCAGCAATTAATAATCACAATTTCCTCTTGCTCCCTCCAGATCTGGGTGAGGAGAGGGCTAGGCTTCATTAAGCTGGTCAGATACTGTGAAAGTCTTGGCTCTCTGCAGCGTGTCAGAGAGAAAGGGAAATGTGTGAGCTTAGGGAATAGGTTATTCAGCTGTGTTCAGGCTTTATATTTTGTTTAAATTAGGTTATTGATTTGTCTGTTCTTGTTGTGCACAAGGAAGAAGTGTGGCTCAATGGTATTTTAGTTGAAGCTATAAATAAGCAAAAGATAGTCTCATTTAAGAGAAGAAATCTGTCTTTCGTACTGTTTCGTAAACAATAAGTTGAAGGAGGCAAGTGAAAAGGTCACCTCCCCTAGTCCCACAGCCTAGTAATTCGTCTGGGCCAGGTAGGTCCATACTCTCAAAACCAGCTCCATATGCTGACTCTTTCAAGACATAATTTCGGATGTTCTAACCCTTTCACTTCCAGAAAGAGCTTCTGGGCATCCCTCGACCTCCTTTCTTAGGAAACAAGCCATATGACAGCCAGTGCCCCTGAGCACTGGCACAAGCAGCCCCTGATCACAAAGCCGTTGCTGCCACTGCTAACCTCAACAGCATGGACACCACCGCAAGAAGGGCAGGTGAGGTGATGGGTACTGCCGACCTTGCCTGGGAATTGTCCAAAGGAGATGGAGCGGATCCTGGTACGCAGGGGGCACTCTTAAGCATGGAGGGAAGTAATGCAGACCCTTATCTTTCCTTTTTGAGAAGGAACCTAGGCAGGCTTGGATGGTGAGCAGGACACAGGAACCAAGCATAAGCAACGGCGAGTATGTCCCTGTGTGATCCTGCTGCACTTTTAATCTGTAAAATACCCTCTCTACTCCAATGTGCAACTAATCTCCACTTCTTTTATTTATCTTCTCCTGCATGGGCTACTACTTCATTAATGTAAATACAGTAGGCAGACAAGAAGTTGTTTTGGGGATAGGTTTAGGTGACTGTGGGCTCTGATTCCTACTCCTAGAAATTGTACATAATTCAACAATGATATGTATTTTTCCTGTAATAGCTATTGGATCATTTACAATGTCAAAAGTATTCTCTACTAATGTTACAGAGTTTTCTTAAAGTAACTTCTATAGTATTCTCTTTAATATTTTGTTTTCATCTAGTGTTAAATTATATAGGTGTTCTGTGGGCAGTGATGAGAATGTGAACCATAGAACTTCACACAGTTCACATACAAACAGTTGAGTCCCAAGTGAATTCATAGCCCTTCGCACCATCCAGTTTCACAGCTGCCTTTTACAGGGAGGAAATTCAACACCTGAGTTTCTGCTCTCAGCCTCTAGACTCAGCCACAGTACTATCTCATATAGAATCCATTTTCCCTTTCTTTCTAGCCTATATTTATATTGCTGCCTTTCCCACAGCTCTGACTCACAGGTGTACCTCTCTTAATTTTCTTTTCTTCCACAGTGCCATTCACCATCCTTCTTTGAGTTCTCAAGGCACTGGAGAGCACCATCTGTATCTGCAGCCTTTCAATTGTGTCCCTTATCCATTTCCCACACAAACTGTTCTGCCACTTTGCCCTGTCTCAGTGCATCTTTTAGCGCTTCCTCTTCTTCTTTTTACACTAAGGTTATTTTTCTCTTTTTTCATACTCAGCGTGGTATATTTGAAGCATTGCACCTCCTGCAGTGTGCCAGACATCTGCACTTTCTTCTCGTAGATCCTAGAAAATTCGTGTTGTCAGTTTAATTCTTCCCTACAAGTCTCATTTTGGAGCAGCCTGTACATGCTATCATGTGTTAATGCTTTTGGACAGCCTTACAGGAAGCAGAGCAAGGGGAGAGCAGTGTTCCTGTCCACCCCATTCCCAATTAATGCTGTTTGCTGCAGTGGAAACTCCATCACAAGAGAGAGCAGCTCTGTGACTGCACATCCTTCCCTTGCTCTTCCCTCAAACTCCCAATGCCTTGCCTGCATCTGGCCTGCAGTAGCTTAAATACATAACATGTACTGAGAAACCCCTCAAATTTAGTACAGGCTAACTCTTCTGGCAGCACTAAATCTAACTCTACCAGCTCATAGGAATTTATAAGCTGTTCTCAGTTGTGTTGCATCTGATTTAGGACAGCACCCTGCATGTCTGTATTCACAGGTCCAAGATTCTCCAGTCTGGAGAGAATGGTTTCAGGCTCCATAGACTCCTGCAACCAGTGAGTTGTCTTACTTACTTTGATACAGAATACTACTCTGCATAACTTAAATATTTCAGCAAAACACTCTAGGATGGAAGCATAGGTTTTAACCTTCATGAGACAGCCCATATCTGTACATTTAGACCACCGATGTTCTTCTGGGATCAGTGTTTCCCTTTAGATTGACTGACAGTAAAACCAAAATCCTCTCATACCTACAATTGCTTGCAGCAAAAAGGGAAATGCCATTCACTATTACCTGTTTGTCACTATTGTCTCTAGGTCAATGAATTGCAGGAGCCAATGCTTTAAATTTTTTTTGTCTAGAAACATATAGTAAGTGACCACAGTAAGTTCTAATTTACACCACCTTTTGCGTCCCTCTGGAAACGTCCCAGCCCATTAATATCAGGCTTTGTGGCATTTGTCCTTGCCTAGGTCAGCGCTACATCAACCCTTGTACAATAGTTTCTCTTCCTGTTCTAAAGTATAGGGTTTTTTCTGATACTCTTGCCATTCCATCTTCTTGCTGTAGTAAAGTTTGAAATATAATGAGGTAGTGCCAGCAGACACCAAATCTTACTTTGTTAGAGGGATGTGAATGCAGAGTTATGCTCTTGTCTACAGTAGCTTAATACTCCATCGTTACTGTAGCCTGTGCTGAACCTGATGTGCTGCCCCTGTGGAGGTAACAACTGGTTGTGAGCTGCTTCCTAAGCACTCCAAAATGGGCTCTTTCACATAAAAACTGTGTTAATTAAACCAGGACAAGATAAAATAAATGGAACAATCTTCCAAGTCAAGCAGAACCTGAAGTATCATATGCATATTTCCCTCTGTGGGATACCTATGGGTTTCTCTTCAGACATTAATACTGATGCTGGTCCTTATGGTTCTGTGAAGTCTTGATGTCTTATTGAGTGTTCAAGTGCTGCTACACGTGCTTTAACAACTTCTGTCCCTGGTATCAACAAGCCTATGTCCTAATTGGTAAATGATTCAGTTTTAGTGTTTCCCAGAAAATGAAAACCAGAGAGGCTGACAACTTCCAGGATACAACGTGATTATTGTGCTTTTTTACCCCTTTCCTCTTACCTGCTTAAGGATTTCTGCTGCTGTTTCATGTGAGCAATCAAATATCACGTAGAACTCCTTGCCCTTCTTCATCTCTTTGAGTAAAGGCCTTGCATCTTTGTTCCCAGAGGGCAGTTGGCGGATTTTGATTTTAATGTTGTATCTAGAAGGGGCTTTGATGAGCTCTTGGAGGCGAATTAGACCTGAAAAAATTTATACAGTTATACAGCTATCCATTCTGTCCAATAAGTATTTATTGTCACTTAAACATATTTGCCATACCTAAAGGGTACTTTTTAGCTTCACATTTGCCAGTATCCTAACTAATATTGTTATAGCATTTCCTTTTCGTGGTTATGCTTGTATTCAACATCTAAATAGTCTGAAACTATTATTTTAATTGGTTGACTATAGGACATATTTATATTGACGCTTTAGCTTATTGAAAAAAGGATATAATGCTTCTTCCTTGGCATTTAATTATTATTTCAATATTAAACAACAAGAACATAGAACTGAGAAAACCTTGTTACTAACTTTCTCACCTAATGTCAAGCATAAGCAGATGAGGGAGACAGAGGGAGAAAAATGTTCAATGGTAAGCATCTCCATTGTGGCTCACTTAGAAGGCAGTGGTTAGCCTAAGCAGCACTTAACAATAACTATTCTTAATAGCCATCCTTATGGCTCTCATTGTCCTCATTTCAGCGCATATTACAATACCCGGGAGGAGGAACCTTAATTTTTTCTTATCATCAGTTTAGAGACAAATAGCCTGAAGGAACAGTGACTTGCGTAAGGTCACTCAGCAAGTCTGATATCTTATAAAGAACTGACATATTTTGAAATCCAGGTCTATGCCTGTAAGTGCAAGAACATGATTTCTAATGCTCTGTCTTTGGCTGGTGCAAATCTACACGGCTTATTTGAAGCCAGTAGAGCTCAACCAGCTGAAGATTTGTCCAAGTATTAAACATGGTGCAATTTTATCGCTAATTTAGCACTCCTAGGCAATTTGTACTGCCTCCAAAAACTAAGGTAGTTAAGAAGTCTTTGAGGTGTGTGATTACAGACTCTCATAATCCATGAATGTAATCTATCCACAAAAAACTTGTGAAAATAAAAGGCTGCCTTAAAAATATACATAAAAAGAATATGAGCAAGAAGCACTTTCTGAACAAATTATTTTTCAAACAAATTATTAATATGAAAAAACTCATCACTGTCCTGCTGAGAGTGAGTATATATTTGTCTTGTCCGTGAATGTCCTTAGTTGAGTAGTCCAATGGAATATATAAAGCAAGATGAAGCCTCACTATTTCTTCTGAGGTTTGCGAGTGATTGCTACGTTGAGGACTCTTGGCTTTCACTCAAGTACTGGCAATGTGTTTTGAAAAAAATCATCTTTCCCTTCGCCTGCAATGCTGGGTTTGTTCTTTGCAGGTTTTCAAGTATCAACAATCAATATAGAATATTAAGCATCACAAGTATTCAAATGTAAATTACTGCACGCACTGCAAGATCAGAGCCTGGCTGGAAGCCAGTCTGTGTAAACATGAAACAATATAAGCTCATTATTATGAGAACTGGGCACATGCTTTCAACACTGACTAACAAGTAGGGGAGTTAATGTGATCTGGCTGTAAAGCTTGGTTGTACCATGCACTCAAGTGTTCGGCCTCGACTGCAGTGCCTTAGCCACTATAACAAACAGCAAATCTAAGAGGCAAAACTGAGATTTGGGAGGACAAGTCCAGCATGCAGGGAGTCTTGCATCTTATCTAGAGATTCAGACTGACTATTGTTGTTTTTCTTTCCAGGAACAAAAACTGGGAGTGTTGTGAAAAGTAGAAGAAAAGGATTTGCCCACCCACTTCCATGTCTTTTTTAGGGGAAGGAAAATGCTGTATGCCTTAAGATGCTTACTTCATCCACATGAGACTTGGACCTTATGCTTCCCTTCACTTCCTACTGCCACATGAAGTGATGGTAAAGCCAAGCTGCAGTGTACTGAAGAAGTGAAAGCAGTGAAAAGAACTGCAGTTAGTTTTCTGGAGGACCAGGCAAAAGCCTGAATCAACCGAGTGCCAGCACAGTTAATTTTAAACGGAATAACTACCAGTGCTTTCCTTCCTCTTCCTCTTTCTCACAAATCCAAACCCTTGGACATGATACTACCAAGTCTTGAAATGAGACAAATCTTAAATGTGAAGTGATTAGTTTGACTGCTGAGGGGAGAGGGGAAGGCCTGGGCAAGTGCAGTGCATAGGGCAGTCACTCCTCTCTCACCTGGTGAGACTATCTGGAGCTCAGCCTGCAACAGGCAGGAGTTATCACCAGCTGCCCATGTAGCTAAGAAGAAGCGGTGGTCAAGCTGAGAAGGGCTCAGAAGAGACATATCCTAAACATCTGCCCCCTCTGCAAACTGGGCGATGTCACATCAACAGTGATGCAGGAATGCACTAGTGAAGGAACTTGGATAGGAAAGGTGTTGTAGAGTTTGGTCAAGTTGGAAGCCGCAGTGGCTGGACATGAATTTAAAAGGGCCTGTAGAGCGTGTTAGCCAGTCCTACTGAGAGGAAAGGCTCAGTTTAAGATTTCAAAACAAAATCTATAGGGATGGAAACCAGACTTGTTTCATTGACTTTTTAGCCTATTCTCTGTATTCTGCTGCCTGTATAATCACTTCCTCCTTTTCCTTTAGAAACAGGCTTGGGAATTTTCTGTATTGTTGAGAAAGTATCTTATGATCTCTAACACTGATGGATTCAGTAAGCTTTGGGGTTGGATTTCCTACCACAACTAGTGGTTTGATTGAGAAAAATGGTTTGCTCTGATACTTGACAAAAATATTAAAACATGTGACTATATTTGAATAATATAATTTCATGATGTCTAGAACCACTGCAGGTTGTTTGAGGCACATTTAGGAGTTCAAACATGCCTAACATAAACACAGTATTCCAACAGGGAGATAATGCATGTTGGCAGTAAGTGTGGTAGTGCGTGCCGGTAGAAAGTATTCACCTTCCCACTTCCCTTTTTTAAAAAAATTAAATAATAGATAGTTAATTCAGCCAGACTTAAAACTGAAGAAACAGTTATATTGCTTTGGGAGAAAGTACCTTTTTTTAACTGAAAACTGTATTAGGGTTACCAAAGTTGAATGTCTCTTGTAACTGTAAGTTCAAAGAAAGCAAATTTAGTAAGAACTCAAATTCTGCACGGCGCAAACTGATTGAACTGATGTAACGAAAAGATTTGGTTCCCCTGAGCCTTAAACAAACGCTGGGAGATCAGACCAACGAGTGGAGAAAGGTAGGGATTCTTACAGAAAATGAGGAATTTGATGTAGTTACCTTTCTCAGCACCTGGCAGGTTAAAATTATTGATTCAAGGAAGATAGATCAAAAGCAAAGCCAAAACTACACTGAAGGCAGTGTTATTCCTTTTGTTTGAGTTGTTGATAACTAAGGCAAAGTCATGTGTCTGTTACAGATCAATGAGTCAAATAACAAAGTGCAAAAGTGGGATATTGGAAGGGATCTATCACAAACCACTAAATGAAACCAGAGAGCAGTATGTCTACCCAGTACTAGCATGTGGGAAGATAAACCATAATTTATGGTTCTTAAGTTTGGTAAATGCATACTTGATGTATCATGCAGTCTATTGCAAGGCTTCACTACATTGTCTTTAAAGTTTGGGAGACAATTTTTTACCTTAAGCAAAGACATGATATAAACTTGGTATAAACTAAATTTTTTTAACACCCTGATGAAAAATAAAGAGGAAGTAATAATCAGAATGAATGCTGATTACAGACTCTGAACATAACCAGCATTATGCTTAATATGGAAAAAAAGGAGCACAGTATTAACCTGAAAATTAAATACATTTGCTTAGGAGTCTTATTTTTTACCTAGTATTGGAAAGTTACAAGCATTAATGAGCAGGATGAGAAAACTATGAGATGTTTAAATAAATATTTAATCTACAGCCAGAAGCCATTAATTTACTACCAAGAATGATGACTTTGTGTCATCAATGACCATAACATTTTGCCTGAAAGTCCACCTTTCAATGGCACAGTAAGGACAGCAACTAGAAATAAAAATCAGCTGTAGTGTGCTTTACTATTCTTATTCATGCTGAAGTCTAAGAGACAAGAGGGTAAAAATCTGATCAGCTCAACTCAGGAAACATGAAGGAATTTTGCAAATGTATTTTATGAACAAAATACAAGCTTTATAACTGTTGTAGGTCCCTTTGGAGGAGACAGAAAATTTGTTTAATGTGGTACCATTCAATAAGAAGCAGGACGAGGAAGTACTTTCTATTCCAAATGTAATTTTTAGCACCCAGGATATGGAGAAGGCTGAGGTACTTGACTTTCTTGCCTCAGTCTTCAGTGGCAAAGGCTGAAGCTGCAGCACCCAAGAAGGTGAAGGCAGGGACTGGGAGATTGAAGAACCACCCACTACAGGAAAAGACCAAGTTAGTGGCCATCTAAGGAACCTGAAGATGCACAGGTCCATGAGACCTGAAGAGAAGCATTCACAGGTCCTGAGAGGACTGGCATATGAAGTTAGTAAACCACTATCCAGTACAAGTGAAGTTCCTAATGACTGGAAAAAGGGAAACACAATTTTCACATTTAAAAAAGAGAAAAAAAGAAAGACCTGTGGAAGTACAGGCAATGAGTTTGGGTCCTGGCAAGATCATGGAACAGATTCTCCTGGAAACTGTTGAGGCACATAGAAAATAGGAGAAGACTACTGACAGCCAACATGGCTTCACTAAGGGCAAATCATGCCTGATGAATTTGGTGGCCTTCCACAATGAGACTACAGCATTGGCAGATAAGGGAAGAGCAACTGATGTCAGCTACCTGGAGTTGTGCAAAGCATTTGACACTATCCTACATGACATTCTTGTCTCTAAATTTGAGAGACATGGATTTGACAGATGGACCACTTGATGGATAAGGAATAGGCTAGATGATCACACTCAGAGTTGTGGTCAACGGCTCGATGTCCAAGTGGAGACCAGTGACAAATAGCATTCCACAGGGGTCAGTATTGGGATCAGCGTTGTTTAACATATTTGTCACAGACATGGACAGTGGGACTGAGTGCAGCCTCAGCAAGTCTGCTCACGACACCAAGCTGTGTGGCACAGTCAACACATTAGAGGGAAGAGATGCCATTCAGAGGGTCCTTGATAGGCTTGAGTGGTTGGCTTGTGAGAACCTCATGAAGTTCAACAAGGCCAAGTGCAAGGTCGTGCATCCGGGTTGGGGCAATCCCAAACACAAATACAGGCTGGGCTGAGAATGGGTCGAGAGTAGCCCTGAAGAGAAGGACTCAGGGGGTAATTCATGATATGATTCTATGATTGTTTGGAAACATAGACTCACTCAGATGAACTGGGTTTTTTAACATTGCTCAGTCCAGACACATAGTTGGATTTATGTTGATGGGTGTCTCCAGGCAACACTGAATACTCAGGAGGTAATGAAAAACTACAGGAGGTGAAGGCAAATTGGCACAATCTGTGGCCTCTGTGCTGGAGCTGCCCATGATAGCATACGGACTTGCAGCATCCTTGTGAAGGATGAAAGCAAGATTTTCCACATTTTATCTTCAAAATAGACTGTTAACCTGGAGCAAGGCTTATCTCAACCTGAATAATCCGGGTATGGATCATTGGAAGTTCACTGTTACAGCTGTGAGTTCATTGTTTATTTGGAAATGAAGCTGCTCTTCAAATACCATTAGTTTCAATAAGTTAATATGTTTTTTCTTCTTGTACTATAACAATGATGTCAAACACGAGACAGAAGAAATAAAAAGAGCTTGAGCTAAATGGCATCACTCTAACTCAAAATCCAAAGATTATTTATATTGATCAAAGTTGTCCTGTTTACTTTTCTGACTCCAAGTTAATAAGATGATTGATTATTAATTTACTCGTAATTTACTCTCTTTAATAACAGTAATTTTTCTAGCTGAACACCTACAAAATGCTTAGTGTTTTGGAATGCTAATTTGATAATGGAGTAGGCTGGAAAAGACCTCAACTTGTTTATCCACAACTATATTTTGGCATACAGTGCTAGAAGCCCAGCAGAAATTTTACTGAGCTAGACCATCATAATGGAAATACAAAAAGACTGCTGCAGTAAGCCCAGCCTGACTTGTTCTTTCTATTCAACCTCCAGCTTACTGGTGTGCTCTCTGAGACCAGGGTGAGTAGAATATTGGTACTGAGACCTGCCTCGGATCCAGGAGGAATTGTGTTTCTTCCGTGCTGTCAACATTGTAGAAAGGAATACAACAATTTTAGCCTTAAAATAGAGGTCTGGCTCTTTTTTTTCACAGAATTCAGTCTTTCAGACATGTTTTTACAAGATGATTTTAATAGCCATGGGGTTTTTTAGCATACTGCCTTTAAAGGCTTAGGCAGATGCCTGGTTCATCCAGATTTGGTTTATATCATTATCAAAGAACCAGTTTAAATCTCACTTGCACATCTCTAGAGCTTAAGAAGGTACTATGCTCCTGTGAGCAATGGGAAGAGTAATGCAAGTCTCAGAGCGGGGTTGACAGTGAAGTGCTTACTTTGCACTAATGAGCACTAATGCACCACACAAATGAGTACAGTTCAGCTACACCTTTACCATAAAAAGATAGTGTTGAAGGATAGAGGTAAGAGTTTGCAATGGAATTTCAGAGTAAGTCTTACTTAGTTGGCTGGATTTTCTTCTTCTCTACAGATATCAGATATGGTTTGTTCATGGTTTGTTTACATGAAAAACTTTTCTTGTGAAGACAGATTATGCACTCTTAATCCATGACTCAGTCTACACTGTAGGAGAGATTATGTTCTCTGCTGTCACACTTGGAATAAATTTTGATGTATAATCTTGCGCGACAGGGCTCCTTCTGATTGCATTTTTATGCACATAGTTCTCTCAGTGACCAGAGCAGCTAATATATTTCTCAGAAAAAAATACAATACAGCAAACGGTATCAACTGCAGGGGCAGTAAAGCCTGTTTATGTAAAGACATGCAACAGTGGCTTGGACTTCCTTATAACATTGACACTCTTTCACAATGTCTGTATAAATAAAAAAAAAGAAAAAGCCCCCCTCTCTGATAAGCTTTTTAAATAATGTGCTCCCAGGAATGAGTTTGACATCCTTTTTTTTTTCCTCCAGTGGATAAAAAGGGACATGTTACTGATACTGATTGGCTGCAATATGTCACTGGACAACTATGACTACTGTGTGCCCCAGGGAGAGGTTATTGTCACTAAGAATGAATGATCTTCTCTGAATTAAGAGTCCCATGCTGGAAACATTTACAAGGATTGCAACTTTTGGTTTCATTCTTCAGTACCCATTTGTCAAGGGGGTTGACTGTTTCTGAAGCAGTTTCAAGCTACAAGATAGTCTTCATATCCAAAATGCTGCAGCTTCAACTTTTGTAGATGCATCCCTTTTAAGATCAAACACTCATTGTGTGGCCCCACACTACAATATTTATTAGTTTGAAACTGTGTTATTTGTTCCACAAATATGAAGCAAAATAGGATTGAGCATTCAGAATCTAGGAGCTCCCTCCCAGATGATTTCTGAAGGTCTGATAAAATAAACAGCTTTCCAAAAGCAATAGCAGCAGAAAGAGCCTTTAGAGAACTTTTTCTTCTATATTCTGGGGAAAACAGCTGTAACCATGCCTAAGTGAACTATCACAGGCACTCACTGTTACAGAATTCACTCATGTATGTACATTAATAGAAGTACACGATCTGCAGCGCGTAAGTACTACTTACCTGTGCTGTCTTCATATACTACTGTCACTATTTTCCAGTTGTAGTATAGTACAAGATCCAAAACTGCTCTGCTGATGGCTGCATAGTCTGGATAGAGGTTGATATAAAATGCATCTTTGATATCCACTGTTGGGTGCTTCCATCGAGTCTGAATATGTGGGACTTCAAGTGCATTGCAAATGGATTGCACCGCGCTAACGGAGGAGCTGTGGGAAGGTCCAAACAGCGCAGCTACACCAAGAGCAAGCTGATCACATGCTGAGGGGGAGAGAAAGGGAGAGTAAGAAGCTGATAGTTGGCAAAAAGCAAGTAACTTGTGTGATGTTTGCCGAGATCATTTATTCTCCATAAATCCCTGTCATTTAAAAGTGAGAATGGGTAACCATGTTGCTCCCAAATCCATTGAAAGATGTGCAAATGGTTCCTGAAAATGACTTTACTGATTAGCGTTATATCCTAGAACCTGTTTCGCATAAATAAACCCCAAAATTTCTCTGCTCATTACCTTCAGATCACATTGATTCCTAAACTGCTTTTCTCAGAAGACATTACCCTGGAGAAACCAGGAGCTTTCTGGCTGTGGGCTTGCCAAAGGGATGTCCTATGAATTAAGTCTCAGGGCAGCATGTCAGGAAATACGTATGTTCACAGAATCACAACAGACACTATATGCATTCCCTCCGTGACTGGTAAACTTCTACCAATGTGACTTGCTTTTATTTTAGGCTACTGAAGAAATATAAACAGTAAAGGGCACTATGATTCATGGTGCTCCATAATCTGTTTATAAAACAAGCAGTAAAGACTGATTCCCTTAGTAATGACACATGGAAATAAAGAATCAGCGCACCCTGGCATTTTAATACCTTTCCAAATCAGTCAAGTGCTAGTAGCAACAAAGGTTTCTTTCTCCTTTTGCCTATACCTCAGCCAAAAGAATCTCTCCTGTAGGTGTCCTTTCATTTTTCTTTCCCTCCCATATTTTTTTCAGGCTAACAGACAGAAGATGAAGTAATATTAATTACTTTTGTCTATTAACAATATTCACTACAAATGTTTCTAATAACAGTCTTTATCAACTGGGACAAAGCCCTCCACCGAGTTGCAGTGCTGTACTCTGCAAGGCAGTTCATTGTGGGAAGTTTAGAAATTGCAATGATTGGATGAAATACTAAGTACACAAGCATCCAAAATAAGATGAGAATTTTTAAATTAATATTTAGGTCTCTGAGAGTAATAGAATATGACAGAATATAAATTATTTTCTGAGTCTACAAATGATCATTTTACAGGCAGCATAAACCACACAGGCTTTCAAGGTTTAATTCAGAAGGCTTCTTAAAGAATCACAGGGTTTAATGTGCAAATTGCATAAATAATATCAATAATTCATGATGAGAAGAAATTACTACTGTCTGAATGGATTCCTTGCATGTAGATTAACGAAAATGTTTATAATGAACTACTTCCTACAGACTAAATGGAGAAGGTACTTTCACAATAGTCACAGAAGAGATTCTTACTCTACAGGGAATCTAAATCCAGTCTGTCTGGGTTACAAGATTACAAATCCAGCATACTTGATTTTTGAAAACATACAGTTCCAGCATGTATCTCATACTTGGAAAAGAATGCAATAAAGAGAATGTAAGGCTCTTTTCAGTGTTCTTTGAAAGCTTTCTCCTTTTATCCAATCTTCTGTAAGAAACTAGAGTACCACAGGGAGCATATAGTAATTTAGACATTTAGAAGGCAACAGCTCACCAGCATTCTAGCACGATTTGTGAAATGAAGCATGTTTATTTTCCAGCCTTCATTTGCCTTAGAGCAAGCATATTTTATACAATTTACAGCTGTAGATGTTATAGTGAAGAGCCAAGCACACCTGCAAAGTCTTAGGAACTTATGGATCTTTCTCCAGACTGGATTGCATGAGATTATGTGCACATCACATAATTCTAGGAACTAGATTGCTGTGTATAAAATTTTAGCAAACTTCAAGGTTGCCTCCTAGAGGTAAAGAAATACACTGGGCTTAAGGAGACTTGTGACTTTTCCCCATCTTTCTCTTTTGGTCTGCAACCAAATCAGATGGAAGTAAATTGGACCACAATTTTCCGTCTGAGAAAAATAAAAGAATAGGGGAAAGAATTCCAAATTTGTTCACCTCAGTTCTTAAAGTTGCTTTTAACAGAGAAATTTACTTCTGTCTCTAATCCTCTGAAGCATTAATATTTCAGGACAGGGAGGCTACCAGCCTCTGTTCTTTAAAGTACAGTAGAAATAATTTGTTATGAATTATGGATATCTATGTGTGTGTGCTAATAATGGGTTATGACATCCCACTGTGCTCCCTGTTCGTCTGTGATCATATTCAGCAGAATTCCAGGTGGTAGATCTATTTTTTGGAAAGAAAAATAGACTGGACTTGCCACCTTCCATCTGGAGGTCTTAGCGTGCAGACAGTATGTAGGTGTTGTAACAGAAACCAGGTGATAAGTCCAAGTCCAGCTTTGTTCTTAGTTCAAATAACTTTGAAAGATGAGTATCGTGTCACCACTCATATACACGTTACAATTGGAGCAGAAAAGGAGACCAGGCAGTATAGAGAAGAAAGTATAGAGGAGAAAGGCGGTATAGAACATGCATGTTACTGACAGAGTAATTGAGATAATTACCTCTTCTTGAGGCTTCAAAACTATCAAAAAGGTTAATCCTCTGAATGTCATAGGTTAATGTGGTATTAGGCATCAGTGTTCTGTTTCTATTAATGTTGGTGACTGCAAACTTGAAAGCCAATTCTTCAATATTAACAGGTTCATTTTCCACAGTTTCAAATATCCCTCCTGTTGAAACAGAGATAAATGGGAAGTATTATTCACCTCTTCATCACTGTACATAAAAAGAGAAAAATAAACTATGAGCAATAATAATTTGAGAGTTCATAAAAGGAAAACACTTAAAATTGCCGTTAAAAGCAGTACAGTAAAAGCATATGGGATCATTAGTTTTTATGTACAATGTCACTGTAGGTTAACTCAATATTATGAAACTCGCTTAGACAAGCATCTGTGATAGATGATTCATGTATATTATCCAGGCTTTTCAAAATAAAATCTTTAAATGCCTGTGAAAATTTCTACCAAGTTCCCAGCTAATGAAAGCAGTGATATTCAGAGGTCTCGTTCCCCCTGTTCCAGTCCGATCTATGTTTAGAGACGAAACTTGCATGTGAAGTGTTTCTGCAGCTGTTGGCAGTACTGTATCCACATTCAGAAGTGACTTAGGAATCTGAACAGAAAGTTTCCACTCGAGGTCGATGTCTTAGTACGGCTTTGTTTCTTTATAAACCTTAGGCAACATCATTGGCCATTTCTTAGTTTGCTCAGGAACAGGTGCATATTTTTACATTTTCAAAGCTTGTTGCTGAATGAATTGAACTTCTTGATACAGAACACTACTCAGCCACTGCTGCTCCCATAGAAGATTTCAATTCCGTGCCAAACTGTCGAGTGATCTGTCTAGTGGTGTAGTGTCTACAAACACCATGATGGGACTGCTTTAAAAGTCTTTTTTCCAAGGACAGTGCTGGATCTAGCACAACTGCTTTCGACATCCTATCCTTCCTTTAGACTCTTCTTCCAACATCTGTTTTGAACTATTGGTACAAAGATGTGTCCCATCCTATTCTGTGTAATCCCAGCTGAGCAACCGCGCTTTGAGTGCTGCTCAATATGTCAGAACTTATTTTCTACCTTTCAATCTGAAATTGTGTACACTTCGTGCTCTTTTTCTTTTAACAGATGAGGGGAATTTGAGCTTTCCTTTAACCTGGAAGCAAGTTTTCCAGAAGAGGACCAGTAAACAACCAAACAGAATTTTGGAAGCATTCTGAATGATTTTGCATATACTCTGAGATGGGGAAGATGGCTATGTTTCAAGTCAACAGGCTGTCCCGCTTACACTGGGATGTCTACTTCCTCTAGCCTTTAGAGACTTTATTATGCCAACAACACATTCAGGCTGTCTAGGAGCACTGGGATTTGATGAATGCATAACAAACACAGCTAATTTGAAAAAAAATAGCTCCTTTAAACAGCAATCTCTAGCTTCAGTACTTGATTTTGCAAGTATAATTTACTCATTTAGTGGAAGTCACTAGAGAATACTTTGGATTTCTCAGTTACATATTTTCACATTTCCCTATGTGAAATTTGAGCCCTAGACATCACTTTATATTTTTTGAGCATCAGAATGTTTTCAGCTAATGTGCTGCAATCTCTTGCAATTTTGTCACCAGTAGGAATAGTGCAGTCATTAGCTGACAATCAGGAAATGGCAACACAGTGGAATTAAAACCTGTTTGGAATTTTAACTCAGCAATGAAAACACTGGAGGCTATCAAAGCCAAGTTGGCATTGTAATCTCTAGCTACTCTTGAAAACGCAGCATTGTATTATCTCTCAAACCCATATATAACAATACCTTAAAATGACTTAAGCAATTTTGCCAACTTAAGCAATGTATTTCTCATCTGCTATATGCTTGCATTAGTATCTTAAAGGCCTTCTGATTTTTTTTCCCCCCTCCATCATAAAACATACAAGTGATTACAGGAGACACAGAAATAGCTGGAAAAAATATTTAAGTGCTGGTTTTGGAACCAAATGTAGAACCTCACATGGAATGCTGTGAGTCAGCAGGATTTTCCAGATTTGCAAACCATAGAATTACCAGAAGGAAAAAAAAATCTAATGTCTGTTTTTTCAGATCCTACAAATCCTCTTTTCAATAATGATAGCAACAATTTTACTGCTTTTCTGTCTAAATAAAACTTTCTGTCTAAATAAAACTTGCTTTCCTGCTTTTCACCCAAGGAAGACAAGTAATTTCAGTTAGCTATTATGACAGCTTGCGCCAGCAAGACTGTGTTTTGCTTAGACCAATACTAGAAACAGCATTGTACCAAAAAACAAGGTGGAACTTAACTATTTAATTTGACAGACTGATTATCACTTCTCTCCTCTTCCAAATAGGATGGGTCTCCTATGATTTGGTTGTGGCAAAAATCTTCATCTCAGAAACTAGCATTGTGCTGGGCTTGAATAATTATTTTTTTAAATAAATCAATTTTCAACCACCATTGAGGTAACTTTCACACCTCTACATACACAAGCACTTTTTCTTTTTTAAACTAGAACTTTTCCCAGACCTCTAATCAGTTGGCTTTTAAATGGAGATCAGTTTAAATTGATCAATATCCATGAAATGTTTATACTCCATTAGCAGAATTTTGCAGAGTAGAAGATCACCAGGCAGAAAGAAGGAGTGGAGGGAAAAGAGTACGGATGTAAAGAGTGAAAGTTTTGCATGGATATGTTTCCTAAACCGATTAATCCAAACCGTACACGCACTATTGCATACACTTCAAATGTATTCAGACAGGCCCCTCTGAAAGTCAGCTATATAATCAGTATGTTGGTACCCCTTTCCAATTACCTTTTGTACATGTTAACATAGCAGTAAAGCATTTACAGAGAACTAAACAGGGTGCTCATTTAGAGTCTGTGAAGGCTATTCCTCCCCCTACTTGATAGGATGGGGAAAGTTTTAAGACAACAAAAGTAGTTCTTCCAAGTCAGTAAATGTTTACTTGACTGATTATTCTCCAGATACAGTGGTGCCCTGCTGTCCATGAACAAAGTCCAGGACATAGTTTATGGAGGAGATGATTTTTTACTCTGAGTGAGTTTTAGGATAGATGCACTGTAGTAAGTTGGAACTGCTACCTATTTGAGCTTAATTTTTCTGTTGGGACCTATGTGTGTAAAAAAGAGTGGAATCAGTCAATAAATTTGCATTACAAATAAGCTAGCAGATAAAATCTGTCTGTTCTGTGCTGTTGTGTTTTCATCCACGTATTCTTAATGAAATCTAGCAATTAGTAAATAGTTTATCTTCTCCTGTGTTCTGCTGATGACTTACAGTCATGTTTAGAATTTATTGTAAGGTCTAGGTTAAAAGAGAAATAGCAGAGTAAGCGACAAGTTTGATGAAGAACTAGGTTGTCAGATGATTCATTTGAATAAAGCAATTACCATACAATGTCTTAAAAACAAATTAACCACAGGATTCTGCAAGGGAAAGGAAAAAAATCAGTGTTAACTTAAGACATAAACGATGCTCCAGAAATGAGGCTATTATTTCTAAGCACAAAAACAAGCACTGGCTTCTAAGGTAGGCAGCTGTTAGCATATACGTTGGACAATACTTACATTTTTGAGTACTCCCTTTCATCTCCCTCCCACTCTCCCCTTACTCAGCCAAATAGTGAGCTTGCTGCAGCAGCTTCAGCTGACCAAAGGTTCCATAGTCCCGTGGCAGACCTGACCTTTCTTCTGCACAGGCACTATGTCTGCCCCCATAATGAGTGGAATTGTCCACCTTAGTCAACAGGAAGCTGCCTACATGAAACCAGGCGAGTGCCAGAGCTATAGGGGTTGCTGTGCTTCACATGAATGTCAGCATCTCCCAGAGGCTCTCTTACCATGTACAGCTGAGGAGCAATGACAGTCATAGGGTACCTGATCCTATTGTACATAGGGAGTAACTCTGCCCACCGCATGTGAGCAGATTGGTGGGAGAACCCAGCATTCACGTTCACTTAAACAATAACCCTGCTTCAATGCATGTATGTAAGGAAATCTTTCACTTTCAGCATTTACTTTATGAAGTGACTTCTGCAAGTATGAAGGAAAAAATGTCATATCTGCCTCTACTTTGAATTTAGCTGTGGAAAGTAAGAGGAAAATGACTTCTTGGCTAACATTTCTCTGATAGAAATGAAGGCTGAGCCACGAGTGCCTGCTCTGCAGAGAGAAGAGAGGGATGCAAGTCAAACTGACAACTATGACAAAGCATCAGCCCTGTTCATCCTCTGAAGATAAAAAAATCTGCAGCAAGTAAAATGTCAAAAATATAAATGCACACCCCAGTAGGCACACCTGAAAATGCAGCTGCAGTCCTTCTGAGCAAGCAAATGTTTCCATATAAAGGGGTCATCATGAACTGAGAGAGTTTTAGAAAAGGTCATAGCTGAATCAATTTCCATACCCTGCAATGGGTCTCAACATTTTGATTCACAACAAGGCAGAGCTCAAAAGCTCGTTAGGGGGAAAATTCTCTGTTTGTTTTAAAATCAGTCATAAACAGCAACAGCTAAAAATTGTTGACCTTTCTAATGGCAGTTATGGACCTTTCTCCCTGGGCTTCTTTTGACAGGTTTCCTCAATGCAAAATGTTTCAATAACATATTTCAGTCTCAGTACAGGAGATATAGTATACTACTTTAGCTGTGAATAAGTAGAATTTCCTGAGTAGCCTTGCAGGAGTTTCTGTGATTTCAGTCAGTGGCATCACTTTGATGCTTTCAAAGTATAACACTGACTTTTCAAATAGTTTTAAAAACTACATCCTACTTGGGAGAGAAATTTTCCTTACCTACTCTGCAGTAAATGTTAGAAAGAAGTGTCTTACTGCATTGGGGTTGTTCTTGTTATTAGTTACTCTCTATTAAAGTACTGCAGAAAGCCAGATGAAATTGAGGTAGGCTTGCAGAGAACGACAGCACCTAAAGTCCGAAAAACAGAGGTGTAAAAATTTCTGAGTGTGGTCTGTATTTCCTTCCTTATTCAAGTTCCCCACTTCAAAAGAATGCTGTTTGAAAACAAGCATGCTGACACTGCAGTAAAAAACCATCTGAAATATTAAAACATACAGTCTAAGAAGGATGGTAAAGGCAAAATATAGCTAAGATTGACAACTAAGATTTTCCTCATTTTTCCCTTTACTAGGCAAAAAGGGGACTTTACAACTCTTTATATGTAATGATAAAACTTTATTTCTATATGTACGATGTCCATGTTTCCTTTCCTTGCTCAAAGGATATCACAGTTTCATAGACTCATCTGCCTGGGGAGGTGCTTTTTGCACAGGATGACATATTGACTAAGCGATGTGGAAGCGTGGGGCCCACGTCTATCTGAGCATCTATCTCCTGGAGGCATTTATGCTTTGAGAAGCCTCCCCTCCTTTCCACAGCACCATATGAGCACCAGGAGGTCCATGAGACCTCATTAAAACCCACCTGTCAGTGAATGAAGAGAAATGAGAGTTAAAATCTTAATGACTGTACAGCTGTGTGCCACTGGTTTCCTAAAAGAGAAGCCGTTGCAGATACCAAGTTAATATAGGAGATTCATAAAGTCAAAGCACGCAGTTTGCCTTGCTCTCTGTTGATACAGATAGGGACTCTCTGCTGCCAGAAGGCCTGTGGACTCACATGCACCTCTGAAGCAAAGTGGGGTAGGGGTAAAGCTGCCGGCCTAAAAAGGGGCAGGGCAGGGCAAAACAGTGCTTATGCAGAGTTGAAGAGCCTGCCACTTCAAGTGAAAGCACTGACTACTGGAAATCTCTCCCTTCCCTCAAGCACTTTTTCCCACCCTTGCCTCTTAGGAGAGAACAAATTCTTCTGCGCCACAAGAAGTTCAACCTGAAAGCCAGTGCAAGTGCACTCATTACGAAGTCTGTAATGAGTCTTTCATCTTACCAAGAAAGAACAATCAAATTAGTTATTACTTATAGTTTTACCTTTAACAGACAGTTTAACAGTATCTTTCTTTTCAAAGTCAGCTCACTAACTGTGTAAGATTAGTCCAGAAATCGGCTATTAATTCTAATATACACATGACCTATGAACTACTCTGTTATGCGTGTATCAAAAAAAAAGTTTCTCAAGAAGAATTATTAACAATCAGAATCCTATAACAAAGAGAAAGTTCATTTTACATTCTCAAATCCAGACTGAAGTGGGTTTACTCTCCTAGGTTTTCATAGAATGATATGCACGGGTTTTGTGTTAGGCTCACAGAATGCAAATTAAACACATTAGCATTCTTTGCATGGATGTATTTAGCCTTGCAACAGGGACCTCTGAGTTAGGCAGCTATTATCACCCTCATTTTACAGACAGTGAAACTGAGAGCTTGAGCGACTTTCCTACCATCACTCCCTCTTCAATCTGTTCAAAAGCTGTTTTGTAAACCTTCCACACATTGTGCTCTGTTTCATCCCGTTCCCGCCCTTTTTCAAGCCCCTGTCCTTACCTCAGCATTTCTCATCTTTGCATTCACCCAGTCTGGTTCCTGTCCGGCACGACTTTGATTTAATTCCTCATTGTTAAACCCTCCCAAATGTCACTGATATTTCATCGCCTATGCCAGATCCTGGGTTTGGATCATCTTCCCTTTGTCTCTCATCACATCCGTGGGCTCCTCCTGTTAGGATGCACTTTGAACAAAACTCAAAGCCCACACCCTTGCCCTTTCTACGCTCAACCTTCATTGTTTTCAGCCATCCAAATCTAAAAGAAAAGAAGAGATAGTGGGCACAGAGGCTAATGTCTCACTCTGGTTCTCACTTGAATTTCTTGCCTTCCTTATCACCACCTCTGCATTGATTTGCTGTTGTCTGTAGATTGTTCTCCAGACTAAAAGAAGTTTGCAATCAAAACAGAAAAATCTGGATCAAGGCTGACTTTGGGGTGTCAGGGTGATGGTTACAATCTGATTTATCTGACTGCATGGTAGCACTGGGAAGCCTGAAACTTAGGACAGGTTCATGACCTGAAACCTGACAAAGAAAAATGCAAGGGATTGTCAAATTCGGCAAACACGAGGACTGTTTTTTTAAGCTTAGATTTGTTTTCAGAAAGGTCATTGACTATTTGACAAAACTGAGTTATCTCCTAGGTTCAAAACTGCATATCTGAAATCCATCTTTGGACACTTGTTTAGGCCTTGATTATATCCCAGCTGCTCCTGTGAAGACTTTGCTCTCAGCTGTAACAAGACATGAGGTACAGCTTTTCAGGCTTTGCAGTCTGATTCAAAATTTGCTTGATTTAGTCTGAACTCTCACAGACACTCAGCCTTTCTGTTATTGTCATGCAACATGGTTAATGCTTAATTAGAGTGATGAAACTGGCAAAAATCATATTTCAGTTTCAGCCCTCATGCAGACAGACAGGTGTGAGTTCTGTGACTGCTGAAGAGCTGCAAACCCTTGTACCAGGTTTGAATACATAACTCACAGCAAACAAGACCTAGTTAAAGATTGAGATGAAGAACACAAAAGAGGAAAAGGATCTTAAATAGAAATTGTTAAAGCATTTCTCTATCAGAAGCATTCTCTATGACAGTCAGGAACAGGTTTTTACAATTATCTGCACTCTAGCGAGGTACTGCATTCAATGATGCTTTTATCTTGTGGAAAGCAGATGGATAAAAATATGTATATGTGTATGTCCGTATATAAAAAAAAATGAGCTTATTAAGACACAAAGATCTGCCTTTCCAATGGGATTTATTTAAGTTCAGCTTGTGAGTTTGGAGGTATTCCCCAAAGGCTCAGTCAGCGTGATTCATGTTATAGAATTTCTAAGTAATGAACTTTTTCTTTTTTTAACAGTGAAAAAAATGGTTGACCTGATTTAGGTATCTCTCGCAATACAGTTGCAGTCCTAGCTGGAAATTAAAGGATCATTTTAGATATATAAACTTTCTATTCAATAGAAATTTTAAAAATTATTCTCTCGCTTGCCTGTATTTTGTGGGTTTCACTTGATGCAGAAGGTAGTCGGGAGATGCTAAAAATGCAGGATAATACATGTTTTATTTATATCGTTTGCTATTCATCCCCCCACATAACCATACCTGCTTGGGCAAACTAGCTTTCCAGCATTGCAGCCTTAATTTCAAACAACAGAAAAAGAGGAGAGGGAGAAAACTGGTTGTAATTACCCAGTTACACATGCAACATTAAGTCCCATCTGATGCTATTTTTGGCCATGTAGGAAGGGGAAGGAAATAAGAATTCTATTCTTTCTCTTCTTGGAGCTAAAATTAGGCAGATAAGCCTTGCACAGACCAGGCTTATATATTGTGTGAGATGTTTTCCCATGCAGCAGGGCACTGGCTAAAGCAGCATACACAATTTCCATACTCCACTTTGCCTGTGCCTGCAAACACAATCTGGCCTGCTTTGCAGAGCATGGCTTGTATGCTCTGCTTTGCAGAAGTACGAGACAGATCAAGCCTCCACCTTCAATGGAACTATGTTTTAATCAGAATGTGTGGGATGAAAGGAGCTGCTCTGTTCAGAGTTCCCCAGTAACCCTGTGAAACAGGATAGTGTGTTGTGAAGATGCACTCCCTGCAACACAGCGAGGAAGCCCTTGCCCAACACAGCTCCTGTGCCAGGTGCTTCAGGTAAACACTCTGGCGACACCCATCAAAGGATAGTTAGAAATATAAAGTATTAAAGCCATTGCTTTAGTTAATGATATGATCTTGGTGAAATGTGTTTGTTAATATGTGGCTAGATCCATGCATCACTCTGTGCCTTTTGCTGTAGTTCTGCTTTGTAACCTGCGTGACAGAAATACCCTGGGACTCTGGAAATAATGGTTTCATTCATTGTTTTCAAGGCTCCTGGGTTTTGATCACATTCTCTTGTGGCTGAGCATCGCTCCCACCATGTTGTAACAACATGGATGAATGGAATTGAATCCAGTTGGTGATCAATCAGAAGCAGTATTCCACAAGGCCTGGTATTGCAGCCACTTCTTTTCAATATCTTTGTCAATGATGAGGACGAGAGGATTGGGTGCAACCTCAGTAAGTCTGCAAATGATGCCAAGTTGAGCAAGAGTGTTGATCTGCTTGAAGGTAGGAAGACTCTGGGGAGAGATCTGGACAGGCTGGGTTGATGGACTAAGGCAAACTGCACAAGGTTCAACAAGGCCAAGTTCTGGGTCCTGCCCTTGGGTCACAACAACCCCATGCAGCGTTACAGGCTTGGGGAGGAGTGGCTGGAGAGCTGCCTGGTGAGAAGGACATGGGGATGTTGTTTTACATCCAGCTGAATATGAGCCAGTAGTGTGCTCAGGTGGCCAAGAAGGCCATCAGAATCCTGGCTTGTATCAGAAACAGTGTGGCCAGCAGTGGTAGAGAAGTGATTGTGCCCCTGTACTCAGCGCTGGCGACGCCACACCTCAAATACTGTGTTCAGTTTGGGGCCCTTCACTACAAGAAAGACATGAAGCGGCTGGAGTGTGTCCAGAGAAGGGCAATGAAGCTGGTGAAGGATCTGTAGCACAAGTAGTATGAGAAGCAGCTGAAGGAATTGGGGTTGTTTAGCCTGGAGAAGAGAAGGCCTAGGGGAGAACTTATATAACTACCTGAAAGGGGGCTGTGGCGAGGTGGGTGTTGGTCTCTTCTCCCAGGTAACAAATTCTTCACTGAATAGGCTGAAAAGACTATCAAGCATTGGAACAGGCTTCTCCAGAGAAATGATTGAGTCACCAGTCCTGGAGGTATTTAAAAGACGTGTAGATGTGGTGCTTAGGGACATGGTCTAGTGGTGGCCTGGCAATGCTAGGTTAAGGGTTGGGCTCACTCATATTAAAGATCTTTTCCAACCTAAGCGATTCTAATTTAAATAGTCCCACTGGAAGGGAAATCTACTTTCTGGTGTATTAACATCTTCCTTTGCAGTAGTTACAGGATATTACACTTTGCAGAAAGAAGCAATCAATACAGTATGTGAAGTCATGTATTTTTTTTTCATTGTGACAGCAGATGACCCATAGAAAGATGTATAGATTCATTCCACTGAAGTACTGAAAAGGTTACTGTAGCTGGAGAGCAGTCCTTAGATGTGAGAACATACCCTTGCTATAGCAACTGTGAGTTTGCACATGCAGTGAAACTACTTCAGGATTGGCACTTTTCTCAAGCTGTTAGAAATAGAGACATTTCAAAATCCTACACTATACTTTGATATGTCTATTATTCAGTAAACAGCATTTTAAAGCATAAACATAATGGTTATATCTTTAAAAAATGTATACTTTTTCTTTTAGTGAGTGCCCATTAAGCACTATTATCTGTAAGATGCTTAGGAACATAAGGACTTTATTAAAGCTGAAGAAATCTGAGCTTATCCTGAAAAAGCATGGATAAACTCAGATCACAGACTATACAAAAGTACATCCTTTCCAGAAAGGAGGTGGTGGTGAGGTTAAAGTTAGCAAGGGGAATATTTTATAGTCTGACTTTAGAATAGCTCTTTTCTTTCTGAAATCCAGCTGTTACAATTCCCTTAAGGGCAGTGCTACCTACAGATCTAGAAATTATGGACATGGGTGATGCCAAGAAGCCCACAGCTAGCAAGCTACAGCAGAGATATTAATTTGTAAATTACTATGGACACTGCATTTTTGAGTATGCGAAAATAGTATCCTAATTAAGAGTTTAAACATTATATATACAAAGATTACATTAGCTTTTTCTGTCACGCTGTACATGAATTAACTGTGAATTTTTACTTTCCTTCTAATATGCAACAACTGTTCATGGTAGAGTCTTCTCAATCTGAAGTTGGACCTTTCCCTCTGGAGAAAAGCTTTAAAATGGTTCAGTTAAAAGTCAGAGGACTTCACCTGTTACAGTCACCACCTGTTTTTTCTCCCGTGGTGGCTCCAGCTCCCTCAGGGCTCTTTGCTAACCTTGGCTGAAGTCTCAGCTCAAGGCTGGAGCCTCTGGCCCAATGCCACAGGCAGTAAATGCAATCAGACAGAAAACAAGACACCTACTTCAGTTCTGGTGTCTTTATCCTGCTCATCAGAGGAGAAAATGAGTCCTTGCACATTATTTTATTTGTTATCACAATATGAGACTTTCATGGCACATAGCCAACAAACCAGAGGCTAGGACAGTGGCCTGAGATACGTGCACCCTCTCTCCAGTCTCACTGGGAAATGCCAGTCTATACCCCCAAAAATTTGTCAACAAAATGCTGACAATATTGACCTGTTTCTGTGAAAAGCATAATAAAAGTTAACATGACCAGCTTGAGCCCAGGACCTGTGTGGTCTTCCAGTGTTTCTGCATGCGGCAACATGTCCTTTTAACACCAAGGAACTGAATCAGAAATCTTCCTGATTCAGCTTCAAAAGACATAGGCCCCCAGCAGAGCACGGAGGAAGGAGGTCAAAGTAGGGAAGCTGCTATTCCCTTCTCCTCCTCCCCAAGCACCGTCTCTCACTTGCACCCGCTCAGCGCGGAGCCCTAGTCTTGCCGCCTTTCTTCTCCTCAGGTCTGCACAGCTTCATTTAGATGCAAACTGGGTTTGTCCCAACAGCCATTTAAATACAGCTGTTACTCAAATAGATCACTGAGCCAAGCACGCTTCAGTCCTCATCAGAGGACTCCTCAGCAAAGGGGAGCATCAGCTATGTTTTATAGCTATTAGATAAAGGTGGATGCTCAGAACCCAGAAGATGTGCATTAATAAAACATACCCAGCTTGACATATTGCTTGCTGAGCTTGTCTTGGCTTACTATGTAACATGTCTATTAGGAAGAGATTATTCTGTGGAAGAAGACTTAGAGCTCCTCTGATAAAAAAAAAAAAGCTAGGAACTGGCACCCTGCATAGGCCCTCTGTGAACAGAGTGTGTCCATGCTGCAGCTAACTCTGTGCAGGATTTTCCCAAGCCTCATTTACTGCTCTTGTGCACAGCCGATTCTGCTGCAATGTGACAGAAAGGCTCGCAGACTTCTAGAAAAAGTGACAAAATGTAGGTAAGAAATGCCACAAGCTACTCAGATCATGTCAGGTATGTAATTAAGAAAGTATAAGCCTGAAGTTTAAACACGGAAACTTAAAAAAAAAGACTTAAGTGATTGAATTGATTTTAATTAAAGTAAATAAACTCCCATCCCCCTTATTTTTTATTGGTATAGAGCAGGGGTGTCAAAATCACAGCCCGTGGGCTGAATCTGGTCCTCCACCTTGTTGTTACCAGCCCAACACCTTGTTTCTATCCTGCAGCAGCACCGAGCTCCTTGCCCCTACGCTCCTGCCAGTGCGCCAGTCACGTGTGCAGTGTGTGTGACGCGTGTTACACTGCAGGAGCAGGAGTAGGAGAATGGTGGGAGCTGTGAATCTGACACCCCTGCTATAGAGGAAGGATGTAAAACCAAATGTTACCTAATTTCCCACTAGATCAATTGGTTTGATTGTCCCGAAACTTCAAGCACACTATTGGGATGGGATACTTCACGGACATTCTCCCAGAGTTTGTGAGACTCAAGGAAATCAGCAGATTTTGCTCAGGATTTACCTATTATTCTTCAGACTTTATAGAAATACATTTTCTTCCATTCTGATGGATTATTCTGTCCCTCTCTTACTAGCATTAAAGTAGCTTCATCCTTAAATCCTCAAGTATCAAAAAGGAACACATAGAAAATGAGCTGACATTTTTCTAAATGAGGTATTATTTATATTGCAGCCTCAGCATAGCAGGTGCTTTAATGAAAAATATCAGGATACATTTTCAGTCTTGGAAAGTATAATATCTAAGTAGGCTCATCTAGAATTACGCTTTTAAGGGTGAAAGTTGCAGATTTTGCAACCGATCCACTCTTACAAGTAATGTTTAATCAGCACCTGCACTTTCAGATGCCGTATTTCTTTATAATAGTGATGGTTGGCTCTTGAAATGACACTTAGTTGAGGTGCCTGCAATTTAAAGCTTTCTTGGTAATTATCAATCTGGATCATTTCTATTCCTCAATCTACTGAGGGCCATTTGTGTCTGAAAAATATCTTATTCACATCTACATTTGCAAATGCTAAACTAACAAGAGTAAATAATGCATCTGCATCTTATCACAACTTTATATGAAGTGTTAAATCATGCAACTTCAATAGAAATTTGGAATGGGAACCAAAACAAGTATAGGAAAACTGTTTTCTTGTAATGCCTTCTTCCCCCAAAAAGAACATACGTTCTTCAAAAACCCATATTCTAGCAAGACAGATTTGAAAATAGAATGCACAGAGGAAACCAAGACTTCCCAGCAGTGCTAAAATGCTTGATGGAGAAGCATATGATGTTGAAATTCCTATGCATAATGGGGTCTAAATTAAATGGGATGTAAGACCCTTAACTCCAGAAATTCTTGCTTTGAGGAAACTTTCCAGGTTGTATCATCACTTTTCTTAATGATGAATATCCTTAGAGGTTCTTTGGAAACAAACTTTTCATTTGTACATGAATCTGGGGACTTGAGACGTTCCTACTCAAATTACTCACAAAACCTCTAATAGTGGTATCTTTTACGCTGTGTAGGCAAATTTCAGGACATCTGAGCCAGCAATATTATAATCAGATAAAACCCAAACAATAAATGTTTAACATTCATACCTGGTGCATAGACAGAAATGTCTTTTAACAGCACTCACCCAGATTGATGCATTCCAGTGCTGGGACTTACTACCTAATTCTCAGGGATGAATTCAGTATAAAACTGAGTAGAAAAGCCTATAGTAGCTACACCTATTTTTCTTGGGTTTTTTTTCTTCTTCAGAGTGTTTTTGCACATTGCACTTTCTTTCTGTATCCCAAGAGTTACATGCAACAGATGTGATCTGTCTGAAATGGATCTGTGAAAGACTCATTTAATTCTTAAAAACAAAATGAAACAAACATTCAAATGTGCATACATCCCTGTATATCAGCAAGTTTTAAGTGAAAATTCAATATGTATCTTAGTTTATATTTGATTGCAAATGAAATAATGCTAGCATGTCTATATAAAATTATCCTAGGACCTTTACCACAAAGCCAAGGTAGTCTGTTCTTGCATTAGAAAAGATTTCAGCAGCAGTGATTTGGCTGAAGAAACACAAAGATGTGCAAAGTGCACTGGCTGTTATCTGTTTCCTGCATAAAGATGTCATATGCGTGCAAATTTTACATCCTTGAAAAGATTTGCTTGTTACGTGCAATGAGTATGTCAGCAGTCGTGCACACTTGCACAATGCATGGTTAAAATTGTGCTGCACTGATACGAGATGTCTTTGGTTGTTTCATCCAATATGCTGTTTCTGCAACACGATTTTCTTCCTTTTTTAACTTTTTTTTTCCTGATCTGGCCTTACCTGTTAAAGGCAACCAATGTTAGTGAAGCCCAAGTCTTTCCACTGAGTTCTCTGAGCCATGGATCAAGTCCATATTTTGCAAGAATTTTTATATGGCATTATATATTGCATCTGCTCATGGCTAAACACTAAAACAGCTTCAGTGGCAACAGCTTCATTAGGAATTATTAATGGTAGTTAGAGATGTTAGTTATTATAGATATTTCAATTGTTTCTTATAGTTATACTTAGTTGTAATTATAACCATTATTGGTAGGAAATTCAGATATATACTTTTTAAAAAAAAAAAGGGCAGGAAAATTAGATTGTGGAAAATTGTATGAACTGGTCTAATAGTAAATTAATAATAATAATAATAATAAAGAAATAAAATGACAATTCTCTGAAAAACTGGATTCAACATCGCAGGGTTCTTGGAGGTGAATATCTGATTTACTAAATCATCTCTCAGATTTTTAAAATATAAAAGCTCAGGCTACTATGTATAGCTATTGTGTGTGGGCTTTTTAGCCTCACAGCTTCATTGTCAGAAATTTCAGTCAAAAGTCCATAAAATAACTGCCACGAAGAGGAAACTGTAATTACTTATAATTAGTACAGTGCGCAAAGTATAGCTTGAAACCCATTACATAGCTATAATTTCAATGTGTTACCATCAATCAGGATAGAAAAACTTAAGTTTAAAAATAAAATTAAAACTTCAGCTCAGGCAAGATTTATTTTCCTTGCTCAGTGACTCACTTCTCTTTTTTGCATGTAAAACTTCCTATACATTGTGTTAGTTTGAATTTTCTTGACATTTTCTACGTTTGAACAGGCTTACATTTTTTGGAAGCTCTATATTAAGTCTGCTTCAAAGTGACACCGAGGCGAGTCTTCCCCTGCAAATCAAACACAGCTTGAATTTTGCTCCTCATGTTGACACATTTGAAAACCTCAGGCTGGATTACCATAATAAGAGGATGGATATTGTTTCAGGTTGCTGAAGCTATTGCATTTGGCAGCTGTTGAAACTGGAGAAACAGAACTGCCTGAGTGACTTCATCAGTTCTTGTTAAGCATGAACTGCTACTCTAAAAGAAATATTGGACCAAGGTTTTCAGATGACCAGTGTCGCTTTAGAAGACCTTTTGAGGGGAATGTGACAGAGCTCGAGGAAAGCAGGGTATATATAAACTAGGGCCTGACTAAAGTGACTTCTGAAGTGGAGCATTTTTGTTCTGTACAATATTGTATAAACGCTTCACTTTCAGACAGGCACTTGTAGGAAGAAACAGACTATTCCTCTCAAACTATGTGATTTTTGTGCCCCTGATATAAATGCTACTTTTCCCCTTTATTCAACAAAATCAGCATTTAAATCCATAAGCGCATTCTTTAGTATTATCATAGTGGCTTCAGTAACTCAAGAAACAAGCTATTAAAGTGAAACCTTGCAATTTAAACGCCTGCTGAGCGGTGCGAATGTGGCGAAGTGGCTGCTTGGATTTATTGTGTTGACAAATTCTTTCTGTCCTTTATGTTTTGCTTAGTTATCTTGTGCCTACTGGGCATGACTCTGATCTCAATATCACTGAAATTTCTCAGACTACCTCTAGTCACCGTCCCAGATGAGTGACTTCCAACACACACTAAAGATAACAAGTGAACCAGGCTTGTTGATTATTGTATTAAAAGATGCGCTCAGTGCAGGAAGCATGGCAATCATAGAGATGTGCCTAATTATTTTCCCTAACATGAAAACCTGGAACGTCGCCAACGCGTGTGCCACCTGGGGACAGAGAAGCCTCCAAAAACCTGGGTGCCCATAGATTAGTGAAAGTTTCTAACGACATGAGACACATAGACAGAGAGGGTTGGTTTTTTCCCCAAGGAAGCAACACATGACAGAGTGCTGCACGATTTTAGAAAACCAAAGACAACTTTAAAGGCCGTAAGCCGCAAGACTACTCCTTAGCAGGTTGTCATTTATTCAAATCAACCCTCAAATGCCTTTCTGAAAGATGTTCTGCAACCACATAGAAGTTAATGGGCTCAGTTTTGACGTAAGGGGATGAAATTTTGCTGCATGTTTAAGATGGAAGATAGGTGTGGATCCTCTAATGATCCTACATGGCCCAAAACTTTATGGAATTCTAGAGGCAGTAATAAATCATACCAAAGATGTCGAATGAGAGATGCTCCTCTGTGGCTGGAAAGCTTTTCTTCACAGTTATATATGTTACAACAAACTAGGTAACAGAATTATGTGTTCATGTGGTTTTTGCTTGCTGACAAAACAAGCATTGCTTCTAACTATGTATGTTTTCTGTGAGATATTGAACATTGAAAAATAGTCAAATTAAGAACTGCAATATATTTTCTATGTAAATGAAATGCTGTGTAGATGACACTTCTAGTGATTATAGCTCTCTACATGACATATGTTTAATGATTTAGATTGGCTCCTGTTGAGACGGATTTAATTTAATGCACTTATGGCATTGGGCTCAAATTATTTGCAAGGGTTGATTGAAGCTTATGTTTTATGTTGCAGCTTGTGTTCAGCTAAGGATCATCCTCTGAGTACATTTTGTTTATCTCTTGCAGGATCTAAACTGTGGGCTTTTGCCACAGTTTTCTCTCACCATGCATATTGTTTATCGAGGTTCTAGCACCGTCAGCCCTTGTTGTAATATCAGATATGCGACCAAAATTGCTTAATTCTCATATTAAGCGTTAGACCTGCAGTTTTTAAGGCCTTCCCATCTATATCCTTTGACAAGAGGTTTCAGATGCCTAGTTTCCATTAAAATTAGCAAGAACTGGTCATCCAGCCCTATAAGAAGCTTTTGAAGTCTCCACTTTTCTGTCTGTCTGTATCACTGATCATCAATGAACTGCTGATTGTACAAACCTGTGAATTCAGAAGTGGCACCATGAAATTTGGTAGTAACTTAAACTAACCTGACATATGCAGCCACCACTAACCTTCCCTGTGCATTGTAATATTATCTCCTCACATTGATAAACTCCACTAAGAAGTATTTTGCAGCCACATGCTTTCCATAAAACATCTGCCGATGCAAGTGCACACACATCTCCTGCTGGAATGACATGGAACATGATTGCATAGCTTTCACTGAAATTGTCTGAGTGTGAAAGTGTGATTTTCATCCAAAATGTAAAAGTCTTCAATTAGCTTTCTTGGTCTTTGGATTGTCCCCTCAGCACTCACTGGTCTGCGCCTTATTAACAGTAATAATTTTTAAATCCAAGGGGAAAGTGGGGAATACAGAGGGCAGATGAGAGTAAATAATCAAAACAAATATGTAATTTCCCTGCAGCACAATGTCAAATGGCTTGGAAAAGCCTGAGGGCAGCTGTAGCAATGGTTATTTCATTCCTATTTGAATACTGCATGGTTGAAGGTGCTCTTGAGATTTATAAGGTAGTTGGCTATTCTGTTGTAGTTTCTAGGAGCACTGTGAAGGAGTGGATCACACTTCCAGGACTGTATTAGTGCAGGCTCTCCAAACGTCCAAAGGAGAGTGTAAGCAATTGCACACATTAATTAGTCCCTTAATGCATGGTGACGGCAGGAGAATTTCTCGTCTAAATCACATATTGTTTGTGACAGTGACACTTTCTTTTATAAAACCCAGGCCAAAACATTCTGAAAGCACTCACTTTCCTCAGAGGGAAGTAATCTAGCTTAAGCCCTGTGCATCATATAAACCCTTTAGAGGCAATGTGCAGGACTTGCACTACCCCTATGCAGAGAACTACAAGTCCCCTCGCTAAGAGCCACCGCTGCAACCTGAGACCATGTACCAATAACTGAGATTCAACAGACTTAAATCTAGGATATCTGCTCTGCTATCTTAATACTAATTATATATCCCTTCTGGGTATATTACATCTCTTTCAGGCAGTGCAGGTACGTTCAGTTAAACCAGGTGAAAAATATAGGTTGAATGCTCAGTGAAACCCTGAGAGAAAATCTGTGTTTTAACAGACTGTAAAATAGAAATTACCTAAAGGAGTTTGAGAAGAGAGTAAACTCTAAGTATTTTTAAGGAAAAGAGTTAGCGTAGTTTGCACACATTGTATGTGAAATTTCATGCTTTTCAGTGTGTGGATATCTTGTAAACTTTCATTTTGATTTTTCTTTCCTCCCTAATGATTATTACAGTTCCTTTTCACAAAATATGTAGTATTTCCTGGGACACACCTTTGATTTTATAGTCACTGTAGCAAATACAATCTTTGAAACATTAAATTGTTTCAGACAGCTAAACTACAGCCTATAGTTTCATGGTATTAATTATCAAATAAAAGAAATGCAAATTATTATATTACAGCACCTCCTGGATAGTCACTGGCACAAGCATTCCTTTTAAGGAGTCTCAAGGCACCTGCTTAGGTGATATTCTGCTCAGTCCTGGTCCTGGAAAGTAACTTGTAATTCTAGGAGCAGCTACTAACTTTCAATGTGCATCAAGAAAAAAGGTGAATCTCAGGAAATAATACTGGAAAATAGTATAACTGAAATTTTAATTTTGTATAAATAGTGAGTGTATAATAAATTATTCCATTAAAACAAAAATACATCTTTCTCAGACCATTTTTCTGAATATATTAACCATAACATAGAAGCTTCAAGAATCTTATTAAAAATTTATGCAGATCAGAAATGCTGGATGCAAAATCCAGCTCCCTGAAATTGACAAAACCCGGACACAGACAAGTGGTATGGAGTGCGATGTGGGTATGAAAACCTGAGCGTTCCCATTCATATTGAAGTTCTGACATTTGACTTGCCTGAATATAGAGTTTGGCTATAAAGGGATCTGAGCATAGATGTAGCCTGAAAAGAAGATATAAAGCCATGGCACAAGTCTTCTTTTACAAAAATGATTTCTTTATATAATTTCTCCTCCTCAGATTGTTTGCTATATGAAGGACACAACACACAAAATTAACACATCAGGAATTCAGTCACATTGCTCGTTGTTTCAGATAGCACATGCATTGTTCATAATCATGGGATATTCTACTTTGTAATCTCTGCCTTCATATGGTTAATCCTGCCAAAAATAATACCAGTTGATCTTGACAGGATTTCAACATGAGGTTTTAGCGTGCCAAGAAATGATTTCTTAAATTTGTCCTTCATGAACTCTGACAGATGTTTTTTCTCTATTGTGGCTAAATTTTTGTCGTATATAATGTTTTGTGAGTAGAGGAAGACTGAAGATTTGAATTTTGGAAGAGGCAGTAAAACTATATTATTAGGCATTTAGAATTCATTTTTATTCAATAAAGCTTTAGCAGTAAGCTGAATAAGCTTATTAATATAAGAAATTGCTGTTGGTCCTTGCTACATTTCATTAATGTGTGAGAATTTGCAAAAAATGAAAAGCAGGAGAAAACATAAAAAATTGAAAAGAAAAAGGTCATAAAATTTTCCTGACTGAGAAATTCCTGTTTCCTTAATATTTGATTTGTTTTTTCAAGTGTTATCTGGTTAGCTTATAAGAGCATAATTTGGATCTTTTCAAAGGTGTGTATATCTTTAAATCTTCCTCTGTAGTAACTAGACACTTTTAAAATAGCAAATGAGCCCAGATGGCATGTGTATGGGAAGTCTAGGGGGAAAAAGCAGCAGAAAAGCAAAGTGGCTGAGCTGCTAATAAAATATGCAGTTTCTTATTAGTGTAAGAATCATTACCAGAGGACTGAGAAGTAGCAAACTTTGTTGTACTGGTTTTTAGAAAAAGGTCCTTGGGACTGATGGTGAGAATCAATAGCAAATTCACTACCTAGAAGACTGATGGAAAGGATCAATTACAATACAGAATTAATAAAATAGCTGATGAAAATAACCTCAATTATAAATTTTTAATGATTAATTTACAAATTTAACTAATTACATTATCTCTTACTATTCAGAAAGGGCACTCAAAACTACTATGAGTACTGTCTTGAAAATATTGGTGTGGCGTGCAGCAGAAGTCAAAAAGGCAAATAGCACTGAGAGTTTTACGAGAGGCAATAGAGACCAGTATGGACAACACTCACAGCAGGACACAAGTTCACACCACAGCCCCTGTCTTTTCAGCTAAAGAAAAATGATGGCAGATCTCTCCAGGTGCCATGGTATCTAAAGCCCATCTTTGTGCATCATTACCAGACAACAACCTCATTTTGACTTGGAGCAGCAGAGGCCAGCCCTGCAGCCTGCTTGGCACAATGTGCTCACCTGCTGTAGGACGCCCACTTCAGCCACCTGAGGCAGACCCAGAATGAAAGCAGCAGCACTTCTGACCATTATCCGGGACACTCACTTTCCATACCATCGAGTCTGGCAGATTCCTGTTTCAGAACAACAGCTCCAACCTAACAGCCTTCCTATCACCCATACGCAGAAGACACATAAAGCACCTGGTTCCACTATGCTCGCTGGTGCAAGTGCCCTGCTCTTGGCAGCACGTAATTATAGACTCATTGAATCATAGCATGGATTGGCTTGGAAGGGACCTTAAAGATCATCCACTTCCAACATCTGTGGCAGGGACACCTCCCACTGGATCAGGTTGATCAAAGCCTCATCCAACCTGGCCTTGAACACATCCAGGGATGGAGCACCCACGACTTTCTGGGCAGCCTGTGCCAGTGCCTCACCACCCTCACAGTAAATAATTTCTTCCTAATATCTAATCTGAATCTGCCCTCTTTCAGTTTAAAATCATTACCCTTCATCCTATCGCTACATTCCCTGATAAAGAGCCCTTCACCATCTTTCTTAAAGCCTCTGTATAAGCTGCTATAAGATTTACCTGGAGCCTTCTCTTCTGCAAACTAAACAAGCCCAACTCTTTCAGTCTGTCTTCGTATGGGAGGTGCTCCAGCCCTCTGAACACTTTTGCAGCCCTCCTCTGGACCCTCTCCAACAAGCCCATGTCTTTCTTATGCTGGGAACCCCAGAGCTGGATGCAGTACTCCAGGTGAGGTTCCACCAGAGCGGAGTAGAGGGGCAGAATGATCTTCCCTGACCTGCTGGCCAAACTACTTTTAATGCAACCCAGAATACAGTTGACTTTTGGGGCCACAAGCCCACATTGCCAGGTCATATTCAGTTTTTCACCCACCAGTACCCCCAAATGAAAGTTTCTCTGTATTTAGCAGAGAGTCCCTCCAAATGCTTGTCAGACAGACCTGGAAATCAATAACAAACCCTTGCTTGGCTTTGAAGATCTAGGTTTACTATGTTGGACATCATTTCTTTTATTCTGCGCCATATCCCTGCCCTGCTACTGGAAGAAGATGCGGATGGGGGAAACCAAGGAAGTGCACGTAGCTGTGCCTGGTGTGACATTGACTCCAGCTCTGTATTGTGCTTCAGCCTCAGGATGCTGCGGTAACTTCTAACAGCTGGTGACAGCTGGAAGCAGGTTGTCTGCAGCCTCAGCTCCTACTGCCTTGTCTTCCACCAAAGGCTGACAGAAAGGGAAAAAGGGAAAAAAATGGAAAATATTAAAAAAAGGAAAAAAGGACCAAAAAAAAAGAGGAAGAGAAAGGGGAAGAGGAAGGGGAAGAGGAATAAGGGAGAACTGGAAAAGGGACAGAAGGAAAAGACAGAAAAGGAGGAAAAGGAAAAAAGGATAAGGACAAAAGCAAATGGTAAAGCAGCAGCCTTGCAACTCACTGCATCAGCTGTAGGCCGGCTGGTGCCCAGCTGACGTGCTTGGATGGGTTTCCCTCTAAAGCAATGAGTAAGGAGGAGGCAGCCTGTCAGGGGACAAGGTGTCCTCGGGAGTTGTCTTCTGAGGAGGACAAAGTTTCACAATCCCTCTTTCCCATTTTTGGGTGTAAATGGATTGCACGTGTGCTGTCTCAGGGTTCTTATTACCGCAAAACACCTTCTCTTGAAAGCTGTGTGTGAAGTCCACACGTTCAATCATTTCCATCTCATCAGGATGGGAGAAAACCTATTTCTCCTTGCCTAATGTGGCAAATGCTTTATATCAGACATGCTCTCTTTTAACTCTTCCATGTGTAGCCTATGAATGAACATCTTCCTTGTTTAAGGCATTTTCTGGCAATAAAAAAACTCCCATAAATCTCTGAAAGCCCCACGTAATGTTCATAAATGTTTTAGTATGCAGGTTGTGTATTTTTTACAAAAAATATGTAAAAATTAATTTCATTATGTTCTTGTCTTGGAAGGAATCTTGCCACATGCCCTACATAAAGACAAAGAAATTTAGGAAATGGTGACATAAATTTTACATCAATTTCTGGATGACATCTATGTAATTTAAAATTCAAAAATTCAGGTTTTGCAAAAAAGCAATGCGAACACAAGTTAATTCATTTTTCTTCTCTTTCTTTTTAATGAAAATCCAGAGATCTGAGAAGTACCTGCAAAATGGTGGAATAGTCTTTTCATTTTATTGGATTTAATTCTTAGTAAGATGAGACAGATAACATATTACAAATTGCTTGCAGAATAAGGCTGAGTCACACTTTAAAGAGTAGTCATGGTTGAAGTCTGGCTCACGGAAGTTTTGTTATTGACATCCAAATAAGTAAAAGTGGCATACGTGGTTTCTGAAGAAATGTTTCCTTTGTCTCTCATTATGCTAAGAATCATATGTCTGAAGTTATGCATATGACTGCTCCTACTGAGCTCAATGGGACTAAAGTTAAAACTGAGCTAGTGCGTACTTCTTTGCGTGATAGGTGTTACACAGCTAAAATATTCTCATCTTGGTAGAAGAGATTTCATGCAGATGGATGCACAGCGTGGGTCTCCAAACCTTGGAAGTCATACGTGTGTGGAAAATCAGCTATTAATACTTTTTTTCTAGTTTGAAGAAGGAAAGATTTCTCACTTTTTCAGGTCTGTGCCTGAGAAAATCTTTATAAAGAGCTATTACAAGAGCCTGATGAGGCTTCCAGTTCGATGGATAACTACCTTAAACACTGAGCTTTCGGAAAGTTAGATCCAACTACAGTCTCACTGTAGATGATACTTTGCTGAGCACTGACTGTAGCCTTGAAATTAGGAAGGAGAATGATAAAGAAAACTATTATTTCTTTCTAAATAGAAAAAGAGAAGCAGAAAGAGACAAAAAGAGGTTTAGAGTAAACTGTACTATAGATGTCTCAAATAAAGACAATAACTAAGCAAGAAAGGTTGCATATACATCTGAAAACACATGGCAACAAGTTTGACTGGAGGCAGTCCTGTTGGACATCATACATGGGAAATACAATTTACCCTCTACACTTTTACAAGAGCCTCAGTTTTGGGTCACTGATGTCTGGAAGAAAATGTACAGATGCTGGACATCTGTTTGGTTGGGATATTTTTTTTTCCATTTATAAATTTTAGCAAAGCTTTTATCGTTACATGTTCTATTTTTATTTTTTGACTGTACATGTTCTCTTGATGCCTCAGTGATCAAAGGGCCCTTCTACAAAATAGGAACACATTTCATTAAAGAAGGCAGCTGCTTTGACAGAAATTTACAGTCACCATTTAGATCTTTAAAAAGCAAACCCAAGCAGAGCACTAAGGAAGTAGGTTTACACTGAGTTAAACCACAGGGGACTTTTAAGAGTTATGGCACCTTTTCATGAATTCACTGCATTTCTTGGTGTGACTTCAGGGTAACATTGCTGGCAATGCAGGCAGAGGCGCGGTCTCCTTGAGGGTCTCATGTTTGCCATATGTATAACTTCACATTACAGTAGCATTGTGGCCATTTGCCAAAAAGGGGGTTTCCAGGTTTCCCACCTTTTGAATATTGCTCATCTAGATCCACAAAGAGGAAAATGACATGGGGAAACTACTCTTTGGTCTTTTTTTAAAAAACACAGCATGGCCTGGGTTTTCTTTGATGTCCTATTAGTGAGACTGTTTTCTCTCTTTAGCACATGAAATTATATTATTGACACTAGAGAAAAACAAAAACCATAACAAAACAAAGAACACGAAGATAGCTCTGGATAAGCTTCGTTTTATGGAGATATGAAACTGCGAAACACAGTAAAGGTCTGTTTCCACAGCTCTGTTAGGCTTTTTTCTGTCTGTGGCTCCACAGAAGTGGCTGCTGGGCAGCATACCAGCTCTGGCTCCCGGCCACAGCACATGCACACCAGCATGCAAGCCACCTCGGCAGCACCCCACTGACACGAGCCTAGCTTTGGGGCATTAGCACAGGCTTTGCATGCTGTACTCTACTGCACTTAGGAGCACAGATATTTATTTACATAATGATGCAAAGTCGTGCTGGTGGATTTCCCTGACCCCTTGTTTTGAGATTTTAATTAAAATGCCTTTCCCACCCTCCTTTCCTTGCTCCTCGTGCTTCCCTCTGCTAGTACAGGCACATCTGCTCAGCTCTGAGGGTGGCATCCTGCATGGCATGCCCTTCCAAACCAGAGCTGGTTACTTGTGTTCAGCCTTCCTACCCAAATAGTGAAGAAAGGTTACAGCCTAGTAAAGTAACTTAGCATTCCTAGCAGAACCTTTCCTTTATGCCCGATTTCCCGCTTCTCAAACAGTCATTAAGACCTAGAGAGGTCATTACAGTCAGAAGCACCCCTGGGAGTTTGCCCTGCAAATATTGTGTGGCAGGAGTGAGCAAAACACACAAAGGCTCTGCCAGCTCACCATGGGGCAATGGCCACCTCATTCCCAGGGGCCCAGAGCCCCCTTTTCAAGATGCAAGCCTGCAGCTGGGGAAGCAGGCAGCAGGGCACCGCGTACTCCTGTTGCACCCAGGGACTCTCTCCCTTCCAGAGGCACTTCTATAACCCCCCATGTGCTGGCAGCATGAGGGTCTGAAAAGCAGCTCAGCCCGTGTGGTGCAAACAGGCTGTATCTTGGAGGGCAGGGGAGTGTGTAGCACAGTTGGGGTTTAAAGGGGTACATAAAAAACTACAAGTTGAGATACAAATCCATGCAATTTGCCACAATTCAAACTAAACAAACAAACAAACTGAACTAATTTTTTGGTGACAGGGCAATTTCAGGTTGCTCACAGATGCGAAAAAGGGAGAAAACAGGCTGTGAGGCTGACCGCCAAACCCTGACCATCTTGCTGATAAATCATGCTGCATCCATTTTTCCTGCCCCTTCATCTGGTTTTGCTGCTGCTAGTGTGGGACACAGAGTACCGCAAGCATTAGCACCCGGTGAAGGATGAAGAAGCACAGTCTTCCCTGGCCCTGACTGAGGGAAAGCTCTGCTGGTGCTGCTTTAAGCCCCTGTCTGCCCTGCACCTAATGCGATACATGCTGTAAGAAGGTTCAGAAAAAAAGTGTGAGCCCTCACAGTACAAATTCACAGAGCTGTGCCAGTTCCACCAGCATACCATTTGCCATCATATCCCTTGCACGTCACGTGAAACTGAGGCTTTTTAGCTTCTCTCTGAGGACAAGAAGATTCGAACAGGCCCTCTGTCCATTTGTCAGTCATTTCCATCTGTCCACACAAGTAAACAGCAGGTTTCTCAGAGATAATTCCTCTCCTGTGAATTCTGTTAGAAGCAGCCACAGGGAGAGATAAGCAGCAGCCCCAGGCAGGCAGGGCAGACAGATCTAAGCACCCTGGCTGAGGCTGGCCACCCGTCCCCTGGCCCAGCCCAGCCCACTAGGAGCAGGGGATATTGGAGTGTGAGGGAAACAAGGGCTTTGAGAGAAATCTGCTGGGGGTCTGTAGATTAAACAGATTTTCTTAGATAACCGTCTTTTCAGAAACCTGCAGACACCTGCGGATAACCAGGTTTTTGCTCATGGGACAATGCCTGGGAGAACATCTAAAAAGTATTTAATGTTCCCCACTGTGTCTAGGTGATGCTTTTTGCTCCTTTGGACCGATCACAAATCGCTGTGGCTCCATCCAAACAGATAAACACATTTTTGGTGTTTTCTTTTCCTCTTTTAAGGACTATTTTCTGCTTCTTTTCTTAATACTCTTTAACATTCCTGTTTTAATAAAATTATCTCACATTCTGGAACATTTAGATAATGAACTGAGTTACAGAGCTGTCAGCTCTCTACTACTCAGCTGACCAGCTGTCACACCAAGGACTGTATTTTGCAATTGGTAGATGTTGGTTTTGATGTTTAATTCCCTTATTTCATCAAAAGACTTTCTTTGAAAAGGGTATTTGAATCATGCATGTGTTGGAGATGGTTTCTCATATCTGGATCATCTGCTAGAAGCAACTGGGGTTTCTTGATTAAAGATTTTTTCAAAAAAAGAAAGCAAGTTTTTCTTCTGGAGATTTTTGTTATAAAAGCAATTCTTTGCATTATTCAGACCTGATGATGATTAATTGCAAAATTTCCACATCTAGAATAGCGCACCTTGTGCAAAATTTCCCTTGTGCTAAAATGGCTTAGAGACACAGTGTACCACACGCTGAGGCCCCCAAACCCTGTTCTGTGAGGATTTATGACTGGGCTCAGAGCTGCAGGAGGAATAGCGTGTTTTGTAGATTTTAGTGGGCAATAGCAGCTGATTGCCATTGAAGTCCTATAGTAACTGTCTCAGAGTATTCCACAGAAGGGCTAAAATCATTCAAAGTTTATGGATGGGAGGCAGGAGAAGGACTTTTTAAAAAGTGACAGAAAAATGCCTTAGACAGAACAGCATTAAGTATGCTAATAGCACGCAGGAATGTGGCAAATAGTCAAAAGGATTTTCTAAGGTAAACACAGTGTTTGATACTTCTATTTCCTTCTTATTTTTAGACATTAAAAGTCATTCTTGAGCTCCCCCAAGTGCAAGGACGTGTAGTAAGACAAGCTCTGCTCTATGGGAAGACATTTACAGCATGAAAACCTGTAGATATGATTATGAAGATCATATTGAAGTCAAAACTTGCTGTAATACTGCCTTCAGAAATTCCCCTAAGATTGTTTGTGTATTCTGATCCAGTAAACTGGGCAGAAAAGGTGAGGAAAATCAGTCTTGCTTATGAGGAGCAGACCTACATTTCAGACTCTGCTATAAATATAACCCCATGTACGCTTAAGAGTTCCAGGATTTGCTAGTTGCTTATTCGACATCCAGCAGCATATTTGAGAGAAGCATTTGAAACAAAGAGAAAATCAGTCAGTCACAATCTTGCATTCTTTCTGCCTTGGACAATGGGATCAAACTGAATAATCCTCATGCAAAAAGTACCACAGTCCTACTGGGACTGCATCAGTTCCTCAGCCTGTGTGTCAGAGGAATGAGGTTCCACAGGGTTTCGGGCAGGTGGATGCTTGCATGTGGCGGGCCTAAGTGGCCTGGTGCCTAGCTGTCCTGCCATGGCTGTGGGGACAGAACAGCCACAGCTACCACTCCTGCCTCTGGGCTAGTACTGTATATTTGGGAGAAAGGCATCCAACCTCCATCATTGGAAGTTTGCAAGACATGCCTGGAGACAAGGCTTGAGCATCCTGGTCTGATCCCAGAGCTACCCCTGCTTGGGCCAAAAAAGTTGGACTGGAGACCTCCCAGGGTCTCTCTCAGCCTGAATTATTGTGTTGTCCTAGATAGCTTTTCTGGAACAGAAGCTAGCCAGCACAGTTTGGAAAAGTGGCCGTTGACTGAAATAATGCAGATGATGTTCCCTTCCAGTGTATTGTATAAGGTCTTCTCTCATTTTTGCATGCATACGCATCCTTCTGCACTGCTTTCATGGTACAAAACAAATACAGTGCTGGTTTGATTGATTTCTTAATATAAGAACACTTATAACAAACTTTGGATGGTCTGTGCTGTGAATATGGCTCTGCCATTCCCTGCAGAATCCAGCAACTCCTCCCCATGGCTGTTATAAAGGAGTAAAAAGCAAGAGCAGAAGAGTTTCTGCAGATTAGTTCTCAAAGAATTGATCTCCATGAACAGTTCAGTTCTGAAAAGAGAATATGTATTATAAAGGGAATATTTTATTTATTCCCTCTTTTTCTTTTGCATTGTGCCTAGCTTTTGATTTTTGCGAAGGCTGGTATTCCCATTTATAATATCAGAAAATAAGTTATCATGGCTTAGACGGGTGTATACTTCACTGAGTAAAAAACTGGCTGGATGGCTGCGCCTAGATAGTTGTGAACAGAGTGAAATCCAGTTGGTGACAGGTCACAAGTGGTTTTCCTCAGTGCTCTGAGTTGGGGTGGGTTCTCAGTAATATCTTTGTCTATGATCTGGATGAAGGGATTGAGTGGACCCTCAGTAAGCTTCTAGACAGCACTAGGTTGGGCAGGAGTGCCGATCTGCTTAAGGGTAGGAAGGCTCTACAGAGGGATCTGGACTTGGATGGTTTGATGGTCCGAGGTCAGTTGCATGAAGTTTAACAAGGCCAGGTGCCAGGTCTCACACTTTGGTCCCAACAACTCCATACAACAATCCAGGCTTGGGGAAGAGTGGCTGGAAAGCTGCCTGGGGGAAAAAGATCTTGAGGTGCTGTTGACATCCAGCTAGATGTAAGCTAGCAGTGTGCTCAGGTAGCCAAGAAGGCCAGCAGCATCCTGGCTTGTACCAGAAACAGCGTGGCCAGCAGGACCAGGGAAGTGATTGTGCTCCTGTACTCGGCATTGGTGAGGCCGCACCTTTAATACTGTGTTCAGTTTTAGGTCTCTTAGCACAAGAAAGACATTGAGGTGCTGGAGCGTGTCCAGAGGGCAATGAAGCTGGTGAAGGGTCAGGAGCACAAGTCTTATGAGGAGTGGCTGAGAGGATTTGGGTCGTTTAGTCTGGAGAAGAGGAGGCTCAGGGGAAACCTTATCACTCTCAGAACTACCTGAAAGGAGGTTGTGGTGAGGTGGGAGCTGGTCTCTTCTCCCAGGTGACTACCAATAGGATGAGAGGAACTGCCCTTAAGTTGTGTCAAGGGAGGTTTGGGTTGGACACTAGGAAAAATTTCTGTACTGAAAGAGCAGTTAAGCATTGGAACAGGCCGCCCAGGGATGTGATAGAGTCATCATCCCTGGAGATGTTCAAAAACCATGTTTTGGGACATGTTTTAGTAGGCATGGTGGGGTTGCGCTGATGGTTGGACTGGATAATCTTAGAAGTCTCTTCCAACATGAATGTTTCTATGATTCTATGATAGTTGCTTCTTTTTCAGGACAGCTAACAACAAATATGTAGCAAACCAAAACGGACAGTCCTGCCTTGTAATGCCATACCCTTTAAATACTACACTGTCAAGTACTTAACTGCAAATAATTCATGGTCTAGACATGTTTATTCTCATTGTTTGACCAAATGCTTCTTTTCAGCTCGTGATGACTAATCAGGAGCCATCTGAGCTCTTGCCCTGGGTGTGCTGAAGTAACCTGGTAGATCAGAGAGCAAATGAAATGGTTATGAGTATTGGAGGTGAGTTCTAGGCACCGCTTTTACTTGGATGAGAGAAAACAAGCAGCTCTGTATGTGGAATTAAGAGTCGTTGGGTTTTGTTTGTGTAAGGATGAGGATAAGGATGCACCTGCATGCATAAGGCAGGCTTGTCTTGCTATGCCATGCAACGGTGGGATAAAAATCATGCTGTTGCTAAACTTAGCTTTTATAGCAACAAACTGTCCCTGATAAGCTCTGATGGTGCATCTGGATACTGCAGACAGCTTGCCCAAGCTCAGACTCATTGTACGTGTTTAGGAAGCCTTCCAAGGTCTTATCCTCCTATCCTACACAAAACTATTCACAGCTAGTTCATGTCTATTCATGGCTAACTCCCCATTATGTATTTAAAGCACTACTAATACACACTAGTTTGTGTTCCACTGAAGGGCTTACAGTTGCACGTAAATATTGATGACTGAAACTCATTATAATTAAACTCCTTAAAATTTCTGTGTATCTGTCTGTTCTGGTACTGTGTGCATATGTACAGAATTTTCTCTGTTACTTGTAAGTCATTGTATTTGAAATCCCACCACATATGACTGTGTGATAAAAGTAGTTATGAAACTGAAGCCGTATGTGCTCTCAAGGGAATCATTTTAGGCACCAAAGTAGGAACTACCCTTCAGTAATGTTTATGGATGTAATCCATTATTACAATAGTTAAACACTATGGATATCCAGAGCCAGAGAAAAGCAGGCTTAGGGGACTCCGTGGGGCTTTGATACAAATAGGAAGATGTCCCTTTGCCTCTTTAGTGTTAAAATGGCTTTTATACCCTGACTAAGTTGGTCAGTGTGCCAGATGGATAGAGGAAATGCCTTACATTTTATGATGCTTTCCAACTTGCAAATTAGCCAGACCCATTTGCTATAAATTATTCACGATAGTAAGGCCCCAATTTTCAGAATTAGCCTCGAATCCTGTGCCTGAAAATAATTACAGGTAAAATTTATAGCAAATAGATGCAAGGGCGGTTTTTGATATATAGACCTCTGCCTACCTGATTATCCCAGAAAAGGATGGCTGTGTGCTATAAAATGTTCCCACAGTAATGTCTCTGGAAAATTGCTGCCATGAAATTGGAGCCTGAGTTGCACTCCTCCCAAAAAAACCCAAAGTTAAAAAATAATTAGATGATTACTGCACATCTTTGTGGAACACAGCTTTAAAAATCTTTAAAATCTTTCTTTAAATATGTGTTTTACTGTTATCATCATTTCCCTGGGGTCTGCTGCAGTGACAAACTTATGGTCCATCACCTAAAAATGTCAGTGTGATGCCTTTGGTACACATAGGAAAGATAGATCTTGCTTAATGTTGTTATAAAAACTATTTTCATGTTCCAGCATTTGGATTTATGAAGCATAGTGTATATGTATTAGATATTTTTTGAAGTAGTAGACTACAAAAAGTAAACAGGGCTACCATTAGGTAGGTAAAAAAAAAAAAAAAAAAAGATGACAAAGGAGCCAAAGCATCAGGGATTTATAAGGCTTAATTTCTACTCTTGAGATAGCTTACATCTAAAGATTGTGAGTATTAGGGTGAAGAGGTTATTTAGATTAATTCCAATTTTCTGCTTACAGTGAGCCATTGCTAAAGCAGTGCGCCCTCTGGAAGCAATGGGTATGTGGGTGTGAGCAGCTGAACTGAGATACTGCAGTCATATTTGATACGTTGTGTAACAGTTCATGAAACTAATAAAACTGAGAATTTCTATATAAAATCTGCAAGTTATTTTTACTGTCCATTACTATCTCAGTGTGTTGTCTCTCCCTGAAACTGCATACAAAAAGTGTGTGGTTTCTTGATCTTTTTTACAGAAGACCACAGCTGCAATTGTGAGTTCTGGTCAGATTTCTAATGATTTTGGTGAGGACATTTTTCCATCACATCAGTGTTCTGGCTACTGCTGAGCAGTGCTCACAGAGTATCAAGGCTGTCTCTCCAACATTTTTCCCCTCACCCAATCTGCTGGAGGTGGGCAAGATCTCAGGAGGAGACACAGCCAGGACCCAAGCTGGCCAAAGCGATATTCCATACCAGATGATGTCACCTCAGCAATAAAAGTTTAAAAAAAAGGAGGAGGAGTATTCATAATCACAATGAGCAATCTTCTGGAGCAATGACTTACATGTACTGAAGCCCTGCTTCTTGGGAAGTGGCTGGACATCACCCGCTGATGGGAAGCAGAGAATAAATCTTTGTTTTCCTTTGCTTCCATGTGTGGCCTTTGCTTTTGCTTTATTAAACTGCCTTTATTTTGATCCATGAGTTTTTTCTGTCTTATTTTCTCCCCCTGCTGCCCAGTAGAGGAGGGGTGTGACAGAGCAGCTTGGTGGGCACCTGATGTCCAGCCAACGTCAACCCACTACGGTCTTTTTGGTGCCCAACACGGACCCTGTGAATCCATGGAGAGAGGAGCCCACGCTGGAGCAGGTTTGCCGACAAGAGCAACACTGGGAGTGAAGTTGAGCCCAGGAAGAAGATTGTTTCATGATTTAGTTTTGATTTCTCATTACTCTATTCTGATATGACTGGTAATAAATTAAAATAATTTCTCCAAGTTGAGTCTGTTTTGCCCACAGTGGTAACTGGTGAGTGATCTCTCCCTGTCCTTGTCTTGACCCATAAGCCTTTCTTTATATTTTCTTTCATCTGTCCAGCTGAGGAGGGCTGTAATAAAGTGGCTTTGGTGGGCACCTGCCATCCAGCCAGGGTCAATTCATCACAAAAAGAAAGAGTGCCTAATTCTACTACGGCAGCCACAGCATATACCTAGGCAGCACAAAGCCCACGAGTCTGGCATATTTCTCTGAAATGCAATCTAAAGACAGTCTTAGTGAAAAATGTTCCTCTGTGCCAGTGAAAAAACATCAGTTTGACAGATATTTTCATGGATGATAGCACTGGGGAAAGTCAGGGGCAGAAAAATCACTTCACACATCCAGTAGCCCACAGACTCTAACTCACTGGCAGGGTGAGGATCCAGCATCTTAGGCAGATGGAGCAGGGCCTCCACCCTGGGTCTTTCTCCTCCTAGTAAATACTCCTACTGATGCTAGTTTTGTCATAAAGTTTCACCATAAAGTTTTGTCAAGAACTTCTGAAACAGAACATTTATCACTGCCCCCAAAATTATGACCAGCTGGCGATTCAAGAAATAAGGCTCAGACTTCTTGGTCATGACCCACTGGACCAGAGCTATTCCCAGTTCTTCTACTCATTGATGTGTCCTTTGTGTTTGGTTGGTTTTGGCAATAGGTAAAGGATATTTCACAACAGGCTGTATTTGTAACCTTAGGTGGTCGCAGGTAACTGGCTAGGGCAACCAGACCTCCCACTCTTTCTTACGGGCCAATCAGGTTCCGTGCCTGCAGCTGTGACCATGTTACTCACTTGGAAATGCCTGTGTCTTCTTTCTGCATAGAAGGAGAGAGTTTGCCCCTCCTTCAAAGCAGCAGTGCAAAGGAGTAAGGAAAAAGAAATATGGAGTTAATGTTTTTTTCCCTGCACTATGGAGCCACCGTGTAGCTGGAAAAATTTGTCAGAGCTGTTATTTCTCTTGGAGAAAAATGAAAGGTGATTTTTAAAAATGTAAATTATTACATTCTTAATCATTCAGGTGAGTGAGTATACAGACAACAAGTTACTAAGTTAGCAAGAGGATGCTTCCTAATAAACACTGGAAAGAAGAGATATTCTCTACACTATGTGATACAGCAGTTGTTCAGAAAAAGGTTCCTTGGTCAAAATCACCTTGTATTTTCTAATGGATCCCTTGCCGTCTACAAACTACTCATAATGACCAGGGCCCAGCTTTATGGACTAACTTATGAAAACAAGAATTTTATTTCCTCCTGAGCTTTCATGCTAAAATTTGGCCCCTATCCTTGGATTCAAATTGGATGGTTATTATTTTTCTACATAAGGTTGTAGCTATTTAATGGAAGTATCATGATACTGATAAAGAGATGGTAATATACATATACACAAGCTTGCATAATGGCAGATAACATAAATACACCGTGCATTTACTAGGACAAGTTGTCACAGGGCAGGATTTAATGGATGGATTTTAACTGTAGTGTCTGTTTGAAATATTTGGAGTCAGACTTGGCTACCATTTTTCACCATGTCTTCCACTTCATACTTCTAGAGAATGTCAGAGAAGAGAGACTTCTGGGAAAGTTCTGAAAGCAATAAAAAATGTGTGAAACAAGCAGGAATTTCACCCAGAAAGGAGAGGGAAATAATGTTTTATTCAAACTTTAAAAAAAAAAAGTAAACCACAGGCTAAACTTTCTTCAAAGTAAAGGTTCTGGTAAGCTTGTACTGGCTGAGAACATACATGGAAATGATGTACGGAAATATGCAAGGGTGAAGGTTACAGTTTCTTCTGCAATGTTGCCTACTTTTGTGAGCAAGACAATAAGATGCCATTGTGGTCCAAAAGCACTGTTTGCTATCTCTTGAAAAGATAAAGAATATCTGACTTCAGTAGGAGAAGACTAGACAGATGCCTTTAGACTTTTTGATGCCTATGAACTCTCTCTCTTTGTCACTAATGAAGGTAAAACCTGACAGGTCCTCAAAAGTGACATAGTCATACAAGCTTCTGTCACAGGGAAAAGCAACTTTCATCCCAGACTGTCCCAAAGTCAGCTTGTTAAATAGAAATTAATTCTCTTTTTTTATCTGTTCTGACAGAAAATAAGAAAAAGAAAAGAGTTCTACTAGGCATGTATGAACCCTTGTTTTGAAATTCAGTTCTTCACAATTTATGTTGGATCTAATTTTGTACACTTTCACCTAAACCTACCCCACAAGCATCCTGATTTCTGAGGGCCGAAAGAAAGCAAGCATCTGCCTCTTGGTACTGTAATGAGATGAAGCACCATAACAAGCAATGTGTCTTGAAACCTGACAGTTATTGACAACAAAAGCTATAAAACACTTAAAAAGAGCAATACTGAGATAATCCAGCAAGCAGTATGTGGCATCTCACAGAGGTAACTCATGAACCATCGCTCTTAGTTACATCCCATTGGCCTGTGTAGCAGCAGGATGCCTCATCCTATTTCTAAAAGTGATGAGAGTAAACCTGCTTGAGACTGCTTTCAGAGGTGGTGGTAAGCAAGGGAATAGGATGTACTCCCTAATTCCCCAGAAGCACGTATGATTACAGCTTCAGAAGACAAGGTGAGGCTGAGGCAGCAGTCAGCCATGTTTCCCTTGCAAAAATTGTAGCTACCTTTTTCTTGTGTGGTCTCTCTGACATGTTATTCTGACTGCATCTCCCACCCTTTGAGCTTATTTCCATTCTAACTGTCCATCAGGGTGCCCTTACCAGCCTGGCTTCTGTGCTAGACCTTCAGGTAAAGGTCACTACAGGACTTCAGGCAGAGGGAAGATGCATCCAGGCAAAGGAACTTCTGCTTCCTTGACATTCAATTTAGATTCGTCAACACTTGGGGACACAAGAATGTCTTTGCCGTTCAATGGGGCACGTGTAAGACCATGAGCCTAAATGGGCTGCACCTGAGGATGTTAGGCAGCTGAGTGATGTTATTTCAAGGCCTCTTTGTGTCATGCTTAAATGCTGCAGTGATTGGGAAGGTTTCCAGTAGATAAGAAGCCAAATGTCAGACTTATCTCCAAGAAGGGCAAGGAAGAGGATCTGGGTAACTACAAGCTGGTCCACTTCACCTTAGTCCCTATGAAGGTTATGGACCAAAGATGTCTGGAAGCCATTGGCAACTATGTGAGGGACAAGAATGTGGTTGAAACAGCCAAAAATAAACTCCTTCCCTTCCTCCAGCGCTCTCCCTGATGGAGTCATTACAAGGCAAAGCAGCTGGTTGGAAGTATCTGGGGAATGAGATCATTCAAGTTTCTAGGTGAAAGCTTCCACATTTTTACTCTGTCAGATTGTTTCTATGGCCATAATATCCCTGTGACAGGCATATGTCTTTTGGCAGTTAGGCTGCTGCTCTATTTTCTGCATAGCATTACCCTGCTGAGTGGAGGTGCTAGCTTTCTGCTGTGAAGTAGGGATGGGGTAAGGCTTTTAACAGCAGGTTTTATTCTTGTGACTTCAGCCTTTCCCTGCAAAGGTCATAAAAGCATCTATAAAATATTTCATTTTTGCAAATACCCTAAAGCTGTCACATAAGCATTGCCTACTTTTCACTCCCTGACAGGGCAGCAGTTGTAGTTATGTGGAAAGTGCATGAAGAAAACTGTGGAATATTAACAACCAGTAAAGTTCTAGTAACAAAAACGGAAGGAAATTTTTGGTTCTAGCCACAGTGCAGACTCTGGTTTATGTAATTATGGTGAAACAGTAATAACTGTTTTACATCAATGTTTGAATGCACAATAGTAATGACATTCTGCTGAGCACTTTCCACTCTGTTATTTTCTCATAAACATTGCTCCTAGCCCCCTTTACCAGAGAGAGGTTCTTATGCTAAAACCAAGTGAACTAACAGTGTCCTGGTTAGTTTATTTATTTTGTCTGATGACCTCTTCCATTTTCCAGACATTCTTCAAATACAAAGATATCTCTGTACCAAGAAGACAACAATCCAGTAAACACCAGTTACATCTCCAGACTGTCAGTAGTGTTCCAGTATAAACGACAAAATGATAAATAAAATCTCTCCCCTAAATCAGTGTAACCCTTGATTAATATTTAGTGAAACATATCAACAGTGACAAGTGTGATGTGCAACACAGAGCAAGCTTTGTGTAGAGGGTTGTCCATACTTGAAAACAGACATCCTAAAATCACTGAAAGACCACTTCAGGCAGAGTTGGGAGGAGATTTGAGACATAAGAGTGCAAAGTCTCATCCGCTTTTTCAGCATGTAAGGACAATGCCAAGTCTGTGTAAGCCACCTGAACAGAACGAAACTGTGTCACTCACTCCAGGGGCCATGCTACACAGGAAAACGCAGGACCAGTCGTCATTTTGAGCATAATTGACATGTTCATGTTTTTATAGACAGAAGGATCAAATGAGGGCTAGTATATTTGACTGTATATTCTGCAGTTACTGATCCACACCCAGCTTTCATAGACAGAAGGAGAAAGTAAAAAACATGTTGTCCTGCAGTCTATGAACAAATGTTGCTATAAACATGCTCCATCTAACTTTACTGGGCAGAGTTTGTATGGATCAAAGCACACTTCCTTCAGTTTACTCATGTAATGTACATGGAAAAAAGTCTGCCTCATAAGTCAGATAGATTCACAAGCTAAGATTCACCCATGACTTAACGGTGTTACCAGGAGAAAGACAAGACAAAACTTTAGTGTTGGACTCTTGGAGGTGTTTGCGGATGCCAGATCTCAAAAAACATTTATGTCAACTTGTGCATGGACCAAAATGTGTTGTTTAAGGCTACAGTACTAGCCGTATGTAATGAGAGAGGGTTGTCTCTTCTACAAGATGTGGCAGATCACGATTTTCTCTGCGTGTCTGCTTCCAGGCAATAGATAATCTTGGCTATGTAATCCTCAAGAAGGTCAGAAACTGATTTAACAGTCTTATCTTTCTGGAAAAGAAAACTTATTCTCAAAGGTGTAATATAAGTGCTCACATAGGTAATGATCTACTGAACCTTTCCTGAGAATTCATGAGTGTGATCCTGCCTCGCCTTGCAAGAGCTGAAAATACTTTCCAGCTACTGGGAGTCTGGCAGCCATAAAATCAGTTAAGTCCTAGCTGCAGGTTCTACACATTATCACATGAGATATTACTTCCCATTAGGCAGAAAGATTTTACGGGTCTCAGGCTGTCTCTTGGGTATGTTTGAGGAGTGATAATGTACATGCTCCTCTCAACATGCTGTGTGTTCCCTGAGGTAGCTGTTTTCCTTCTCTAGGTCTCCTTGCATGGCCTTTCTCTTCTCAGTTAAGTATCTTTGGAATGAGGTTTTCATTCCATTGAAAAGTGTTGTAGTCCTTGTTTTCAAGATAAGCCATTTTGCTCCCTTCTGTGCAAGAGTTTTTTTCTCATCCCTACTTTTATTCATGCAGTGTATTCATTCTGTTCTTTCGCACTGTGCCAGTATTTACTTCCCTTGTCAACGTTTTCCTTCCTAAATCATTTTATTCCCTTTCTCAGCGCATCCCACCAAGATTATTAATAAGTGCTTTCAGTTTTACATTTTTTGGATTCTTTAATTCTTGCGTAAGATTGGAGTTTCTCTTTCTCTGTTTTCCCCAAAGGTGACAACAGCTGCCATGATCTTTCCTCTCAAATCCTTATTCAAGCTACTTTGTTCCTCATGTAGGTTTCTAACTCACATCTTCCATCTATTACCTACTTTTCCCTCGCTTTTTATTGTACTTTCACCTCTTCCTTTTCACTTTTCCCCATGAGCTACTTTTTCCCTCAAGTTTCCATTACTCAGCCACGCAAATATTCTTTTATTTTCTGACTAACTTAGTCCCTGTTGTAGTCCCACCTCTTGTCTCCTTTTTCATGTGAACCCATTATTTTGTTCTCCTGTGCTGCCTCTTTCTTTCCAGATTTTGGCATGGGTGAAGAGGTCCTTCTCACCGTACCCAAAAGCAGTAGATACTCAAGACTAGGTGATAGTATAGAGATATCAGATCCTTATTAGCATTTTTCTCATCTTTCAGACCTTTTCTCCTCTACCTTTTATGACCTCCCCTCTAGATGGCCTCTGTGTAGACAGCTGAAAATTGACTGATTCCAGTTAAGATGATTAACAAGTATTTCTTGAAATTTAGAATTCTCTGGGAAAGGCTGGTTTAAACCATGAAAGTCCAAGACACTGTGTTCACCTCTCTGACCACGCAATTTTCAGTGTCTAATCAAGCCCTGGCCCTTGCTGCTCATTTCCACTTGCAGACTGCTCTATTCCTGGCACAGCTGGATGTGCAGTCACATTCCGAGTCAGATAAGGGAACAGATCCGGCTGAAAAACTATTTCTTCACACTGAGAATCCTTTGGAAAAATCAGTTTCCCACCTGGTTTGGCATGGAGCCACAAAAACAACTGTGCTGGAGCAAAAAAGGGCTACCCTGGGGGCAGGAGTGGTGCCTGTGAGTGAAAAGGGCACTCTGTGGTTCAGACTGGCTTCAGCAATATCTACCAGCACGTGTGAACCCACTGCCCAACATGAAAAATAAAACTGCAGAAATCAGTTGTTTTGTTTCCTACATCCATCAATAATTGTCTCTCACTTACCAAGAAGCTTGTATGATTTTGCCAGGTGATAAAGTAGCAAATAAATTGATTTAGTTTCAAATTAAAACTAAATGACTGCTTCCCAGTAAAGAAATCTTTCAGGTCAGCTAAGAAGCACACAAGATAGGAAAATGCAGCATGAGGAGCACTGTAGTTAATTTCTGCTTCCATCACAGTATTCCTTTGGATGCTGGACTAACATAGTTTGGTAGGAGCTACATATCTATCAATGCTGCCCTCAACCACTGTTTTTCATGCTTGATTGCCTCAGACTTTCAAAAAAGGTGTAAAGATTATATAAAATTAATAATGTGTCAAAAATGATAGCACTGAGAGATTTCTTTCCTATCACCAAAACAAGGATTTTTTTTTTGAAACGTTTATTAATAGCAACTTTGAAATTACTGCAGCTCCACAATCCCCATGCTACACTTCCAGATATTTCAGCAGTTTTAGATCTTGTTTCTAGGGGCCTGTGTTAGATCTTGAAAATACAACTACAATCAGAATCACATGGCATTTCTATCTGATATGATTTCAAAAATCAACTACAAGTATATATTCTATACTAAAAAGAGATTTATAACCTTTGAGGAGAGCAAAAGCAGTATAAGACAATCTAGTCTGGAATCCTGAATTTAAAAAAACTGTCAGATTTCAAGGGGGCATAATTTCAGCTGTTAATGTAGACTGCTAGCTTCTAATTTAGCCATAACATAGTCAATATCGGATATAATTCCCTTGCTTAAAACTTATTAAAATTTTAATAAAACCAAAGAGATGCTAAGGCAAAAGCGTATTAAGACGGCATAAAAATCGTGCATACATATCATTCATTTAAAGACAGACTAGATGTTAATTAGAATGACTTAATTGAACAATTCCAAATATGAAAATTTTTAGATTAATTTGGAATTCATTTTCAATCCTGAATACAGTAGGTTTCAAATGCTTAGTACCAATGCAAGTCAGTAAAGTTTGCCCTGTAAGGTTGTTCTTATACGTTACTGACATATAAATATTACAGGTACATAGATACACGTTGCTCTTACATGGGTTATATCTTGTATGATACATGGGTTTGTATGCTACTGGTACTGATACATGAGCTCTGATACAGATCTCAGCTCTGTGTAGCTTTATTGAGTGTGTGCCATGTAATCTATACACTTTCAATCATTGATGCAGAGTAAATTCAATAAGATTAGCTTATTTAGAAGCCAAATTTTTAAGTTACTTACCAAAATCAAGCTCAAAGGAAATTTTCCAGGCTAGATGAGTTTGGGTTTAGGGTTATGGAATTTAGTTTGAAGGTGGGGTTGAGTCTGGTTTTTTTTGTTTTCTTTTCATTCTCCATCAATCAAAGATTCTTTTGAGTTATAGATCCTATCTGCTTCTTGTCTAAATACAAGCTACCATTTGAAGAGTCTGAAAACAGTCATTTATAGCCATAAGGTACACATGAGTAATTGGAACCTGATTTCTTTCATTTTCAGGTGGATTTAGCCTTTAACAAAATATCCTAGAATGTATTCAGCTAATTTTCTAAAACATTGTTAGAGAATGCACTCTTCTTCTGTGAACAATCAAACTAAAATTTTCCCTTAAGCCTTGAGTACCTCTGTGTATATTGCTATTTTATTAGTTAATTTCCCAGTGTAGCAGTCAATGTGCTCCTGGATTGCTTTGAGAGTGCAGAGCATTTGCACGCTGTGCCTAAAATATACAAAACAAGTCTTTGGGACTGAACTTCAGGAGAGTGGACTTTGGCCTCTTCAAGGATATACTTGGTAGAGCACCCTGGGATGAAGCCCTCAAGGGAAGAGCAGATAGTTCATATTCAAGGATCACCTCTTCCAAGCTCAGAAGTGATCAATCCCAATAAGGAAGAAGTCAGACAAAAACACCAGAAGATCTGTATGGATTAAGAAGGAGCTCCTGGATCAACTCAGAAAAAAGAAGCTTACAGAGCGTGGAAGCAAGGACAAGTAGCCTGAGAAGAATATAGGGAAATTGTTCAAGCAGCCATGGATCAGGTTAGGAAAGCTAAAGCCCTGATAGAATTAAATCTAGCAAAGGATATCAAAGGCAACAAGAAAAGCTTCATAGGTACATCAGCGATGAAAGGAAGACCAGGGAAGATGTGGGTCCTTTCCAGAAGGAAATGGGAGACCTGGTTACCGAGGCTATGGAGAAGGCCAAGGTAGTCAATGACTTTTTGCCTCAGTCTTCACCAATAAGTGTTCAAGCTACACCGCCCAAGTCACAGAAGGCAAAGGCAGGGACTGGAAGAATGAAGAACTGTGGGAAAAAGATCAGCTTCAAAACCATCTTAGAAACCTCAAGCTGCACAAGTCCATAGGACCCAATGAGATGCATCCACAGGTCCTGAGTGAACTGGTGGATGTAGTTGCTAAACCACTATCCCTCATATCTGAAAAGCTGTGGCAGTCTGGTAAAGATCCTATTGACTGGAAAAGGGGAAACATAACTCCCATTTTTTAAAAGGAAGTGAGTCTCACCTACAAGGTGAGAACTACAGGCCAGTGAGTCTCACCTCTGTGACGAGCATCATCATGGAGCAAATCCTTCTGGAAACTGTGCTAAGGCATATGGAAAATAAGGAGGTGATTGGTGACAGCCAAGACGGCTTCACTAAGCGTAAGTTGTGCCTGACAGATCTAGTGGTTTTCTACAGTGGGGTTAAAAAGTTGGTGGATAAGGGAAGAGCTACCTGGACTTGTGCAAAGCATTTGACACTGTCCCATACCACATACTTGTCTCTAAATTTGAGAGACATGGATTTCACAGATATACCTCTTGGTGGATAAGGAATAGTCTGGACAGTTATACTCAAAGAGTTTGATGTCTAAGTGGAGACCAATGATGAGTGGTGCTCTGCAGTGCTCTGTACTGGGACCGGTGTTGTTTAACATCTTTGTCGCAGACATGGACAACGAGAATGAGTGCACCCTCAGCGAGTCTGCTGACAAAACCAAGCTGTGTGGTCTAGATGAGACGCTGGAGGGAAGGGATGCCATCCAGAGGGACCTGGACAGGCTTGAGAGGTGGGACTGTGTGAACCTCGTGAAGTTCAACAAGGCCAAGTGCAAGGTCCTACACATGGGTAGGGGCAATCCCCAGTACCAACACAGGCTAGGGGGATCACGTAATTGAGAGCAGTCCTGCTGAGAAGGCCTTGGGAGTAGTAGTGGTGAATGAAAAGCTTCACATGAGCCTGTAATGTGCACTCTTGAGGCCAAAAGGCCAGCTGTATCCTGGGCTGCACCAGTGGCCAGCAGGGACAGAGAGATGCTTCTCCCCCTCTACTCTGCTCTTGTGAGACTGTATCTAGAGTTCTGTGTCCAGCTCTGGAACCCTCAGCACAGCAAAGACAGGAACCTGTTGGAGCAATCCAGAGGAGGGTCACAAAGATGATTAGAGGGATGGAGCACCTCCCCTGTGAAAATGGGCTGAGAGGGTACAGTTGTTCAGCCTGGAGAGGAGAAGACTTCAGAGAAACCTTTTTATAGCCTTCCAGTACCTAAGGGGGGCCTATAAGAAACCTGGAGAGTGACTTTACAAGGGTATGTCATGATAGGAAGAGGAGTAATGGTTTTAAACTGAAAGCAGGCAGACTTACATTAGATAAAAGGAAACAAAATTTTAACTATGAGGGTGGTGAGACACTGGCACAGGTTGCCCAGAGAAGTCATGGGTGCCCCATCCCTGGAAGTGTTCAAAGCCAGATTAGATTTGGCTTGGAGCAACCTGGTCTAGTTGAAGGTGTCCCCTGCCCATGGCAGGGTGGGTTGGAACTGTGTGATCTTTGAGGTTCCTTCCAACAAAAACCATTCTACGATTCTATGATTCCATGATTCTATGATTCTATAATTCCATGATCTGTTCTGGTCTACCAGCACTGGAGTGTCCCATAAACAGTTATTATTCAGGGTAACTGTATTTCAATAAAGCTTTTTGTTAAACTCTACATCACACATACATGTTTTCATACGTATCTCTTAGATTTTTAGCTTGTTGATTCTTGTATAGCTCAAAATAACATTAAGTTTTTCCAAGCAAAATAATGACCTTAAAAACGTAAGCACATTCACAATGTGGATCGTGAAATATATCTTATTCACCTAGACCTACAGAAGGAAAAGAAGTCCAGCTCAGGGGTGAGATCCAGTTTTATTGCAGACAGTTATGCTGATACCACACCAGTAATTTCCTGGTGGTTAGTAGATCGCTAACGGGAACAATCTAGAGAAGAGAAACGGAGGGACAGGTGTGATGGCTCAGAGAAAAGGGCAGGCTCTCCTCTTGTCTCCAGCACTGGCAAACTGTGGCTATTTATTAAATAGTATGAGTATAGGGAGCATGTAATAGTTTTTTTCCCTGAGTTCTTGGTATCTGGGTGATCGGTAGCTCACTCAGCTCCAGAACCAGAGGTGATGGCTGGGCATTCAGTAGGCTTCACTAGATTATTTTACCAGGATTTTTCCAATCCCTTTTTGAACCTGTGAAAGGTTGTTAGCTTCCTCAATGCCTTGCGGCAAGGAGTTTCACAGTTTAACAGCTAGTTGTGTGAGGAACCACTTTATGTTGCTGTTGCAAATGTGGCCTTTGGTAGTTTCATTTCATGCCCCTTAGTCCTCAAATTCAGGACAACAAGGAGAGCTCATTCCTGATTCACCTTCTCCACTGCCTTGGTGATTTCACAGCCCTCCATCTCAGCTGCCATCTTTGCATGCTGGCTCTATACACTTCCTGGTCATGTTTCAAGCTATTTTTATTGCCCTCATCTGAACCTTTCCTATTCCTGAAAACACAAGCAATGCTCTCTCAAATAACAGGCTGTCAGATTTTCAGATATGCCTCTCAATTAGTATGTGCATACATTCTGCACATGCTGGGATCAAATGACCTTTGTAAATGCAGCTTGCCAATACAGTTGCTTGAGCATTTCCAGCATCGCTCTCTGAATGTTATTTGGCTTTTTAATCCTGCTCTCAGGGGTTACCCATTTGGTAAGCTCCAGTCAAATAAATACTCAGCCGAGTCTGATCTCAATGTGGCAAACAGGCAGAATACAAACAAACCGAAACCAAATCCCAGCAGCAACACAAACTTTTAAAACTCCTACTTTTTAAAGTAATATATATATATATATACATAGTCTGTGTTTTGTGTTTTCTTAAACCAGTTTTCTTTCAATAAAGACTATGGGTAGTGTCAAAAATAGAAGGAACATTCTCAGTAAATTGCTTCTGCAGTTATCAAATGTCTTTGGATTCATTTCAGCATTTAATCACCCTCAAAAGCTGTTTTTTGCCTCATATGTTTCTGCATCCTTTAATCATGGAGGAATTAACTGCCAAATCCTGGTTTGGTTTTTTGTTTGTTTGTTTTTTATTTTAAAGTATATTCATTTCATGTACTGAAATGAGGAATGATAGGGCTTTTTTTTTTATGAAGTTACCCACAATTCTTCATGCTAAACAAAACTTAATTCTCATTCGGATCGGATAAAGTGGATTGCTGCCCCCATCCCCTCATCCCTACCTATCCTGCTTTCCCATATTCCATGCCTCTTTTCAAAGAACTGCCACTAAAAGAAACTTTCACCTCCTTCCAGCCCACTCCATACTCACTTTTTAAAGAAGTAAGAATGCTGCCGGGGCTCTGTATACAGATAGATAGGTATACACAAAGAAACTTAGAGGTTTTTCAGGGACAGATTCAGTAGCACTTTCCTCTGAAATTATCTTCTTTTAGGGATTACCAGATAATGCACCTGGAACTACATTAGTTTGTTCAGGCTCATGGTTTATCTGAAAATCATTTTACAGCAATCTTATGTACACCATCTGGCTAAACATCCTGTTAGGAGCCAGCCACTGAAAGGAGGAGGAAGTACTCTCTTCCCCCAAACCGTTGCTAAGCAGCTCGAGTAGTAACAACCACATCATTTATTCAGTCTATGTGACCCTGGGTCCAACAAGATCCCCTGGTCCCAGCAGGGGTGTGGACATGCAGCCCTAGCTGTCAAATAAGTGGCAAGAAATGTTCATTCCCCTCCCCTCCAATCATCAAGCCAACCTACTTTCTATTTTTTTCCCACTATAGCAATTACTATTAGTTAGTGTTCTTGAGCCCAGCTATCACAAAAGGGACCCTGTGCCTGCAACGGCACCAGTTTCATGCTGCTTGACACCGTCTCTCCCCAAGTGCAAGGATTTGTAAGCTGCACAGCTGAATAGAGCCGGACATCAAATAGATGTGGCAGTGAAGCAAGAAAGCCACCTGGGATCCTAAAAACTGCTCCCCATCCAGCCTGGTCCAAACTCTGAGCTCACACAGAACCCCAATGCCACCTCCTGTGCCATGTGGCCAGTGCCAGGGTGGACCAGTTAGGAATGTCAGCCTGCCCTCAGCACCACGAGGGGTAAGGCAGGCAAACCTGCAGGCAGGAAAATGCACCCCTTGCTTTCTTCTACGAGGGAGAAGTAATCCTTCCAAACAGAAGAAATCCTTCCAAGCACCCTTTGAAATGCGCTCGTAATATAACAAGGAAAACGAGTCCTACTTTAAGATATACCAGTCAACTCAGCTTGGTTGCTTGGGCTTCAAACAGGAGCTCCCTGCTGACAGGGCATGGTACATCGTCTCTAAAATCAGCAAGTCTCGGGTTCCTTCTAGAATTAGATGTGGCCTCTGGGGTCAAATTTAAAGCTCCTTCCTTACAAGCAGGATGTCTGCCTCTAAAGAGGTCATTCCCACATATTCACAGGACCTCACCACTTACTTCACGGCAGGCAAGTGTGCCGGTGAACACATGTAGGCAGTCTTACTTAAATTAATTCTGCTGAGATCTTACTCATTAATCTCTGGGATGCTGCAGGTGCATTTATTAATGCAAGAGCCCCATGTTAAAATGCTGTGATCCTTTCTGACACATTAAGCTGTTTTTAATTTGCTCTCATCATCTCCAGCCTCTCTAGTAGACATTAGATAACTCTGGGGTCCTAAATAAGCTTCAATGACTTAGGTAGAAAGCGAGTGACTTATTAATCTTATGCAAATGCCTATTTAATTTTCAGGGATCTTGGCACCATTGTAAGTGCTGGAAGTCATGGACTATAAAGAAAAAAGGGTAATTTCCTGTTTGTTTAATTGATCTTCAGTAACTTTTCTCCTGGCTGGTAAAGCTAGGTAATGGAATTTGCAATGTAAAATCATTATTAGAAGTGCCAGTATGACATTTGATTAATCCAGTCTATTTAGGCTTAATAATACACACTTGACTCATGTTCTGGAAGCCAAACTGCCTGCTATTTCCCCTCCTGCTTTTTAAATATACTTATAAATATCCGTAGCATTATGATACATGAACCTATTTCTTCATTTATTGTTATTAGGAAGTGATAATTCCCCCAAACATGCTTCATCAGCAACAGTATGTTTCTGTAAGATCTCTGCCCACAGGAAACTTTTGGTCTATGTAACATTCAAAAATTCCTTTACAGGACCAATGCCTTTCTAGCTTCCCTACAGGCTGAGATGGGTCGGTTCTGGTCACCCCTTGACTGGCAGATTTCCTGGGTAACCCAGAAGGTGGCCATGACTCAGGAACCAACATTGTTCGCACTCAGCACTGAATCAATTTTCTGTCATGCGAGTTCTTGGATAAAACAGAAAATAACAGTACTTCTGACTGTTCAAGGAATATAAAGGCCATTTGTCACTTCTTTTCAGTGAACAACTATTTCACCCAAAGCCATGGCCAGCCCCAATTCATGGGAGAGGTTTTGTCTCCACTTACATCTTACTGTGTCATTTCTATTATTATAACATCTTTTCTCTCTCCCTGTCCAAGCCACTGTTAAAAATTCTTGTATATAATGAAAGGAATTGCTTTAATCTAGTAATGAAAAGACATTTCTTCTTACAAAGTGCTTTGGAGTGAAAACATTTTTAAAGTAAGGTACAACCACTGCAAGTGATGCACAAGACCTGTGTAAGATCTGGGTTACTTCATGGAAATCTTTTTTGCAATGGTGCTAAAGAAATTATTCTATTTCTGGTTTCAGTTCATTTTATGATAATTGCCGTAACTTCTATTCCCATCACAGCAATATTTAGTGTAATCATCTCCATTTAATTTGATCATTTATGTTCCACTGCAGCAATTGAAACGGGCAGTCTACTACTTTGTGTTACCATTTGCTACACCTTACTAAATCAGGCATGCAAACAAGAGCAATTATTGTAAACACACACAGAATCATGCATTTTATACTTCGAAGTGTTAAGAAAATACTTCTAAACCCCACTATTTTCAAGTTAAAAAAATACTCCATATGTTCTGTTTGTACTTGTTCTGTGCTTCATAGCCTGACTTTGGTTTGTGAGTCAAAACTGAAATGTATACATAATATTAGCAAGCTATTAAAAAATAAAATATTATTCCATAAGAGGTTTCAAAAGGGAGTTTATTTATATAGGTTGTATCTAAAAGCTTCTCACTATATGTCTTTCAGGGCTAGGACTGCCTGCAAATAACACTAAAACAAAGCAAATACTGAGAGGGCTGATCTGAAACTGAACACCTTTCAAACAAACAAACAGTCTGGAGCACTTTCAAGCACTTTATAAATAAAGGCAAAGAATTGTTGGAAACTTGGGATCTGACCGACAGACCAGAAGCATTTGTTTATTTGCTTTTTAACATAAGGTGTACAAGAATCAAGTGCAACTGTTCAGGCACGCTCCCGAGCGGCTCTGGTGGAGATGCTGGGGCAGGAAGCGGGAAAGGCAAGCTGAGACCCTGCCCTCAAGGGCAGAGGTGGGACCTGGTCCAGCACCCTACCTTATGTACAAGCCATGGAGTGCCTGGGACAATCACTTGCCTTCCTCTTCTGTCAGTGATGTCATAATTTATGAATCTACCCCCATTTTGAAAATAGTGAACACTCTTCAAAACCATAGACCTGCACGTGCTAATAATTTTGGCTTTTCTGAAACCTTGTTTTCAGGGAATAAGTGAGTCATCCTCTCTTCTGTTCCTCCTGACAAGCTTGTCTTTTGTCTGCAGCTCTTACAAAATGAACCTCTGATTCTGTTTTATGCAATCAGTAGCCAGATGGTGACTGGACAAGAAGCAGCCTGATTTACCTTGGAGTGATACTGAACTTCCACAGCTGCTACTGAAAGAAAGTGCTCCCTTTTGAATGAAGAGCAGTTTCTGAGGCTCACAATACAGTGGCAAAATTGCAGTAGACTGGTGTTTACAGAGAATTTTACTCTCTTATTTGACTGTGCTCACATGAGCAAGGAAAATGAAATCTTTGGATGCCTCTGTTAAGCTCTGTCCCCTAGCGAGCGTAAAATCCTGGTGTGATTCCAAGAACTATTGTTGAGAGCTCCTAGGAAGACAGCACACAATCCTCATCACCTATATGTTCTAAAAAGGTGTGCCAAGAAAGCCTGTCATGATGTTCAGGGTGTGGAAAAGCCATCTTCTGAGTGGAGAATAGATGAGAAAGGCTTGATCACAGAGAAAAGTAAAGGCTGCAAGAGAACAAGGTTCCTCTTCCTAAAATCAATTTTTGGTGGCATGGAGGGCTCTGATATATAGCGAGGGAAAGGCTGAAGGACACAACCAGCCCACGGAGATGTATGTATATGAAGTAGTCATGAATAAGTCAAGAGACACTAATGAAAACGAGGTTCTGGAGCAGCCTCCCATTCTGACAGTCCCTCTCTTGCTCACAAATTAAAAGGTAAGTTCTTAGAGAGGAGTGGGAAAAACCCCCACTCTGTTCCCTCCTGCTTCCTCCCCTTCCTAAAAAGAAATGTGCTGGTTAAGATACTGGTGAGGGAGAGAGGAAGCAGAAAGGAGTGACTGCTCAGGATTCTCAGCATGTTCAAGGGAAGAGATGCTGCATTTATATGGTCTCATCATTCAGCTGGAAATGACAGGCAATGATATCCAGGCTCTTGCCTCTCCTTTTGGTGACTGTTTAAAAACTGTTTGTGTTGCTTTGGGGGTATTTTATTATACAGAGAATGGATGTATTTGACAAGCCTTAAATATGAATTGCTGCTGTGCTGCATGAAATATCTGATAGCAGACACATTTTTAAACAGTCTTTTGCTGTGATGCCTCCTCTTGTTTCTGCTAAGAAGTTTTCTGTTTTCTACTTTGTTTATCATTATTATATCTTGTCTTGCCTGACGCATTACATGGTTTGTAAACACAACTTTCATTCTACAGTTAGCAGTGTTGAGGATTTTAATAAATTGTCCTCCAGTCACGCTGCATTTTCTTTCTGCAGCATCTCCTCTTTTGTACACAGAAATAGTCACTGCTCATTCTGTTTTGTGGTGAAAACCTATGGAAGGTGAACCTTAAAGCATCTTGCTAATGAACTCGGATCTGCTTTACATTGTGTGCTGCACAAACAGACAAGAATAAAGTAATTTCCTTTTTCTACATCTTAAATTCTGGATAACAATACTGCCAAAGTATTATAAGATCCTATTAAATTCATTTTACCAGTTTAATACTTCTCCTTATGTAAATGCTGTATTCAATCATTGAATGCATTTTGTTTCTGCGAAATGGCTCTTGTATCCTTGCACTGCACTGCTTCAACTGAAATTGGGACACTAGACTTGTTAAAGATTTTTCTTGGAAACCGAGGTATTTAATCTTATTCTAATAAAGTAAATATTGGTTAACTGAAGCTTGTGCTTGCAAAAAGATTAGAGACATATAATTAATCAAAATTATATATCATGCTGTAATACAGTAAATTAGATTAGACAGGCTTTACACTTCAAAATTACATTAATGACTGCATACATTTTCTTAATATTATAGTTTTTAATCTTAAATACCTGAAGATACTAATAATTCTCTAACACATCACTGACTTTAATGTCATTTTTTAAAATCATAATTATTTCTAAAATTTTAAACTTAGGTTTAAGTTACAGGAAGTAGCTATACAGCAGAAAAAGACAAAACACAGATCATTCAGAATGTGAGATTTCACTTAAATCTTTGTATAAATAGAGTGCCTGTATTGCATTGATGGTTAACTGGGACCAGCTGCAGTAGTTTATTTCTTTGATTTAGCTTAAAAGAGACTGCCTTGTTCAAATTTAGCTTATTCTCCTCTGGAGATGGGCTGGGCAGACTCAGATAGTGCTTAGGGCAATGTTATCATTTCACAGTCACAGCAAATGCTGCCTGGAAAGAAGCCTGCAAATGAACAAACAAAGTTGGCGGAATAAGACTTCAGGTAGAAACTTTGTTCCAGTGATAGCAGAGCTTGCAATTGGCATAGGGTCATCAGTTTGAAGGTGGGATTTCTTTGTTCATGCCCAGAAAGGGTAGGTCTGAAACAGGACAAGAGGTACGGGATGGTGCATACGGGAGCACAAGTTATTAGTTGTTTCTCACAGACTGAGACTAGCAAGGCCTGAGTAAATCAGAGATCTTCACCTTTGGTTCTCACTTCACAGTCAGGTTTTGGAAACAGGTGTCCGTATTCCCATTCCCCTCAACCACTTCCTTTCACAGGGACACACTGGAGCTTCCTTCCACCTTTGATAAACAAGTGTCTTTTGGAAGAAGATCTTATTTTCAGAGTTTCATCCCAGATCTCACAGTATCTCACTAGAGGAGCACTGTAGTGATAGAGGATCAGTGGCTTGTTCTGGTTCATCTGAATCCATGGGCTTGTTTTTATTGTATCTAACACACACACAAACCTTCAGAAGGTTAATTCTCCAGAGGAGCTCAATAGCCTGAGGTATTTGATTTGGATTAAGAGCAGTTAAAGCCCAGCCCACCTTGAGCACACTTAAAATTTGTTACTAACAGGTGATGCTGACCAGCCTCACCTGCCTTTGAAAGCTAGATTCAAAGCTGTAACACTGACTGCCCTAATCTTCTTAATCCTAAGTGCAAGGCAGCCTGGAGGCATGCTGGGGAGCGTGCAATGTTACAATGGGCTGGGACTGCTCTGAAGAGTTGTGTCTCCAAGGCTAAAATTCAGTAACTCTGGCACTACATCTTTCCTGAAAGCAACACCTTTAGCTTTGTCTTAAAATATTCTCACTTTTGAGGTTCAATTTGTAAGGATTGTTTTTTCCTTCTGGTTTCCCAAAGCGCATTACCTTGTGTTTTACTTCAATCCATTTTGTTTTGGTATGATGTAAAAGAAGAGTCTCTGACACTGCACACACAGATTGGTCGGGGAACTGGAAAGGAGATATGGGACTGGGAAAATTCAGGAGAAGCAAGGGTCGCCCTGTGTGAGAGGGGTATATTGGTTCAAGAGAAATGGGGAGAAGAAGGAGAGAAATCTTTTCTAAGAGAAAAGCCAAAGCATGAGCAGATTTATAAGTTAAAAGTCAAACAACGATGTACACGCCTCAGCCATTCTGTTTTGTACAGTTTTATCCCTCACATGTCACTCGGCTGTGCACGCGGAACCACAGAAAAGCCTTAATTCTCACAATTATCTGCTGAAAAAAGTGAGACCGGGCAAGGTCCAGCGAAGTTGCTCTGTAATCTTCCTCCTAAGACAAGATGTGTAGCTTCAAAAAGATACCGTGGAGCAATGGACAACATAAAATGTCCTATTCATGGCACATTATGTAATACACCTTGCTTATACTGTTGAACACAAAAACATTTAGTGCTCAGTTGCTTTATATCTCAAGTTACTCAAGGGAATTATGTCTTTGTACTGTTTATTGATGTATATATGTGTCATTTTAATACTAAATTTCTCAGTTAAAATCAGAATTAGCTCTGTCTTTTAACGATTTCATTCATGACATTGATTCTCCAACATGCCTGACTTCATGTTAAAATTAAACAGAAAACTGAATGCCTCTATAGGAGAAAAAAGCAGAATTTCTTCTGTCTCATGGAATTCACAGAGGATGGTCAATAAGTAATTTAGAACTGAAAATGTTCATACTTACAAGTTCTTTCCTCTTTCAGGGACATTTTCTTAATTATAGTGATTTGTCAAATGTATCTACATTTGTACAAAAAGTTTCCTTTTCATACATTTGTTAAAACAAAGATAATTGCAACTGGAAAGCAGCAAAATTAAAAGAACTTTAATTATGCATTATAATAACAAATGTGTTCTAGTTCAGGTGAGCCAGACCATTTATATATGACTAGTGAATGGAAACAATTGATGTTTCTGCATTTTCATTTGGGTCTGCTGACCTTTTATGGTGAATGTGCCACAATCTGTCTTCCCTTAGTGCTCAACACAGAGCAAAGATTTTAATTTATAGAGCCATTTGGAGAAATTATTTCAGTCTGATTAGAGACAAGTTTTACTGAACTCGATCAGTATTTACTCCATTCTCACAAAATAAAATAATGATTCTTTGTAGCTCTTTTTAAGTTGTATGTGGCCTGAAACTGAGACACAGCTATCAGGCTGTTAATATGTTTTCTTCATACAGTATTTTGCATTTCTCCATTAAAAATGGACAAAAATTAATTGAATGACATATTTAAATTCTACTTAGAAATTAAATGAAGTTGAATAAACAGGAGTGTTTACAAATATTTGAAGTTGTTTAAGTGTTTATTAAAATTTTAAATTTGCAGAACTATGCTCGAGTCCAAACTTTGTCTCTGAAGTGAAGATGACAATTACCTTACTGCGCCAGCTCAGCCTCAAGACTCCCTGGACCAGGTGCTGCACAATCCATGCTAGAGAAACCAAAGAATCTATTATCTAGTCAGAGAAAATGTAGAAGATATGGCAGAGACTGAAAACCCAAAGACCGAAGACATTGCCAAAATCAAATGCTATTTCAGTCTGCTTGGCCTGGATGTTATTCTCATGAGACTCTGTCCAGTGCCCTGGACCTCATGGCCACGAAGTTGTAACGGGAGCTCCTCAAAATAGATACTCAAAATGACGTCATTTCATGTGATGGCAGCATCGCCAGCATGAAGAACAACTGGCACAGCAGTGCTGCCAGCTTGTAGAATTTACTGATCATTTCCTTTCCAGAAAATATCTGAAAAGACAAAGCAAAAAGTGCACTTTTTAAAAGGACACGTAAGGCGATGATGCATTCAATTTCCTATGGTAATGTTGACATAAAGTAAGAAAAGGAAATTAGAACTCTTATTAAAAAGTAAGCTGCCTTTAATATATCCTTCATTTTCCTCTGACTGTCATTTCTGATGTTTACTTTTCCTCAGCACTTCTGAATACCTCTTTAATCTAATGCCTAAATCATTTGGGATGCTTTGCTTCAAAATGCCTTCTTTCGTAGAGACATATAAAAGATGCACCATGCAAATGTAAATCACCAGAAGCTCTAGCAACTCAAATCCTTATTTTATCAAAACCTTAGCTTAATAGAAATACTGGTAAGAAAACTTAAATCAGCTTCAAATGGGCTGTAAAAATGGACCAAAAGCATGTAATTATTTTGTCCCAATTACTTCATGTTATATATTTCTTCTAAATATTTTCTTTCCTCATTAAAGTTCAACACAGCTTTGTCAGTATAGTCGGGTCCTTCCCAGCATCAGCAGAAAGATATTCTGCAGATAATGTTATATTCTATAACTCCATTACCTTCAGACTCTGCAGTTGGAGAAACCTATGCAAACTCTCTCAAATCTAATGAGGCTGTACATCACTGGATTCACTTTGAAGGTAATAGGGTTGCACAAAGTGACCTGAGGGCATAATTTGGCTACTTATAATGATGATGAGTGAGAGGAAAGAAACCCCCTTGAGTCTCAGAATCCACAGAGAACCCCTAGGCTATGATGGGAAAATGCTGTTTTATTCTGGGTAAATCTGATACAGAATCAGAGGGGCACAGTAAGCATGGATCCCTGCAATGACTCTTCACCACAACTTTGGGCAAAGCTTCATTTTGAATCTACTTACATTATCAGAGAATTAATGACATTTTAATTCATAATCAAATTAATCTGCAACAATCTCTATTAAGGAAAGACCCATTGGCTGAGTACGTTATTGCTCAAACTTAGAAGAAGGATGTGCGTGGAGGTACAGCATAGATGTTCACACTATAAAATCATGTGGAATGGACTATCTAAGAGGTTGACCATTTTTCTTCCAGGATTATCAGGTAATCAAAGATACTACCTCTCTGCAGCCTTCTGTAACATCATATAAGGGATGAATGGAAGATAAATCCTGTAAGTTTTCCTGGCCTTTGTCTCTTACATTCCTTAAGGAAGTTTTCACTGAAAGGTACCTTTTCCTTCTAGGCATCCACAGTGTAATAACATTAAGCATTACCTTCCCAGTTGCAATTGATAAAATCATTTCCCCCATAATCAGCAAGTGCTGCATTTTAACATTTGCAGTTGGGAAGTTAATGATTAATATTTTCATACTAGGAATTCTGGGATTTAACAGAGATTAAAGGGTAACTGTCCCTAATGCATGTTTTGCAAGCAACTAGAATTAATCAAAGCTAAATTGTCTTCCCAATTTTGCAGTACAAAGTGACAATTCATGTTAATTCTGCATACAGGAAAGCATGAAAGGAATCCAATGAGGATACAGAGCATATGGCATATGAATAGTAAGGAAAGGCAAACAGATTTGCATGTTATTTATTTATGAGCAAGGGTGTGGGGATCGTTCTTTAAATGTCCCTTGACCAACGCTGCTATCATTTTCCTTTCCTATTTAACGCTCGTCTTTCATCCTTTCCCTTGCCTGATGCAAACCAGTGGCAGCCACCCCTCCAGTGATGGTCCCAGAAAGGCTAGTAGAGCTGAATTTCTTGCTGTCTCCAGGTGTATACTCCTTAGAAAGCATACTAGGTAAGGACAGCATACATTTCAACTCCCTTGAAAATCATATTTATTATCTTATGGGCCCCTTATCAATTCTGCCTGCCATCTAGACACTGACTCCCATTGATGTGTCTAGAGGTTACACATACGGAGTTTCTCCAATAAACATGTTCTCTCAACCCTGCCTCCCCCCCAAACGCCAGCCCCTTTTTAAGTTTGCAGTGTACATAGGTGGCACAATATGGTGATCTGCATTATTCTTTAGGAGACAGTTTGAGATGTTATAAGGAGCTTTAATAACAAGCACCAGCTCCTCAAAACCTGCTTCTCTAGCTCAGAGGCCCTGCACTATAGTCTGACACCTGAAGCACACTTACCTACCCTCATTCAGTCTCTTTTTCACTAGTTTCTTATGAAAATGGTTTTTTCACTTAAACTAATCCAGCATTTTGGGCAGTTCTGAAGGTCAGTCAGAGGTACAGGAAAAAATCAGTATGCCCTTTATGTTATATAAGTGCACACAAAGAAATGGTTTCTGCCCCCATTACTTTGAGCCTGACTAGACAAAGGGAAATAACAAAACAAGACCAGCCTTTACAGAACATTTCAAATCTTAAGCAGTACAACGCCTTCTCTAAAAAAAACCCAGAACAATCCTTCAATTTCTTTTCCATTTACAATGTACTTAACGCTATTCTCTGTATAGTTTCTTGCTAAAATGGAAATCAGAGCCCAATATTAAAAGCCCGTTCTGTTGGCACACTGGTTTGTGAGGTAGATAGCTACTCAGCCTGAGCTTCCTTTACAGCTCACCTCCACGCAAGGGCCAGGAAAGGGCATAGACACATTTGAAATCCCATCAGGGTCCAATTTGGGGGTTTCATGGTTTGTTGTTGAACATGCTTTCAAATAGCACAGGATGCTCAAATGTGCCAACTGCCTCCAAATCCAGGGTAGCATTGTATCTAGAACCAGTGAAATTCAAAGGGTCTGTAGAATTTAATACAAAGTAGTTCAGCAAGTGAAACAGATGTTAAGTAGCATGCCCTGTCTCCCAGAATAGACACATTTTGTAAGCCACAGATTTTTGCTACAGTGACAGAAAATTAATATCACTACCTTTACTTAGGAACTTCTTCAAGTAACAGTTATTCACCCATGCTCTTCCTGTTCATAAGAGTTTTATTTAAGAGGGGGATGATGCAGTACACCATAGGGGCTCGGATGGAGACTCACATTTAAATCTTTTCAACAGTAGGAAGGATGTCAAGGTTTTAAGGCTACCCATCCCTCAAATTGCACCACTTACACTTCCTGCTTCAAAAATCCCAAAACAGCTGAGGTTTCTGCCCCAAGAAATATTGGGATCCCAGGTGGGGAACATTCCTCAACAGAGGTCACAGTAAAGTAGATGTGGCAGCATCCACATCTATGAAAACTCAAGCAGGACAAGGCTTGGAACACTGTGCCTTTCTCTGCCGTATCACTATTCCTGTTCCTCCTTCTTATGATCTCAGGACTAGACCAGCTTTATCTTAGGTAAAAAACAGACACTAGTGTACATTTCTTGCTCTGCCTTCAAATGATCCAGTTACCCACTGGTGTAAACCGAAACAAATTATAGCTACTCAAAGTCCCATGGCTGAAATTTCAAACCTCAAGAATTACGTGTTGAAAAATGTTGACTGTATGTAGTCAGCAGCAGCAATTTCATTTCAGATTATTCTACATGATATATTACACAAGAAGTCGGCTATTATCTAGCTGTGCACCAATAGTCATTATTTATTCATTTGGAAATACATCTCTTATCAGACTGAGAAGTACTGCATTTCTTTTAGCCTGAACGCAATTTATGCATTCCAGAGAAAGCTTGCACTGAATATCCCTACGTACTGCTTAAAATTCATCACCTGAAAAGTGCGAGTCTTGTCTGCTTGCAAAGACAAAACTAAAAATCAGATGAAGAATATTGCAGCAAGAATTTAGTGTGTGTTAGTGCTTCACTTGTAAATTGAGATATTTTTCAGTTTTACTCTCTCAGCTATTTCAGGTTCCATTGTGTTGCAGTCTGATATGGTAGATAACTCATCAGCCTGTATGTCTTTTATTAGTATTACTGTTACAAAAAAATCTTGAGTTTAGGAGAAACAAAACAATAATTTGGCAATACTGTCACAACACACTTATGGGTTAGAACATAAGAAACCTTGTTATTATGATCCTGGAATAGCAAGGACCACTTGAATGGTATGCAGAAGCATTCACTCAGAAAAGTGACGCTTAAGAAAATGCTCATAGGTAAAAGAAATCTCAGACTCTAAGAGACTCACAAAGTGCACTCATCTGCAACTGAATCTCATGGGTCAAAATCCGGATCCGTTCCCACTGCCTCCTAGCGCGAGAACAAGCTCTGAGTCCTTTCTTACGCCAATACATGAGTGTTTGGGAGATCACCAGTGAGGTGTGAACTGGCACAGCTCTACTAGCTTTCGGTGCATACTGTTGATTTAAATGTGCTGACAATCTGATGGCCCTAAGTCTTATAATATATAAACATGCCTAGGTGAACCGAGGAAAGTACTTTAGCTCACGAGCTAAGTACTTTAGCTCACTTCAGCAAGCCTTCTGCTTTGCTGCAGGCTGCAAACAGCAACAACCTACAGAGCCAACTGCATGTCCTCACTGCGGTAGCCCCTTTGACTTCAGTAAGCCATGGTGATAGCACTTGAAGGATGGAGCTGTGAGGGTGTTTACTAGTTTACAAGTTTTCATACCTGACATTAGGAAGCATTTCTTTACCGAGAGGGTGGTGACTGGAACGGGCTTCCTTGAGAGGTGGCCGATGCCTCAAGCCTACCAGTGTTTAAGAGGCATTTGGACAATGCCCTTAACAACATGCTTTAACTTGGTCAGCCCTAAAGTTGTCAGGCAGTTGGACTAGGGGATCATTGTAAATCTTAAATAGTCTGGTCTATTCTGTAATTTGGTAACGCTAAATTACTGTGTCAAAGGGGTTCGGATCTTTGCTGGAGGTGGGATTTTTTTAAGTTAAAGGAGAAACTTTCCACCAGACAAGATTTTTTTGGCCTAAAAGGTCTCAACAGGGTAGTGCAGAACTACATTGCCCTTACACTCCACTACAGCAGTGCCTCCGAATGGCATTTCACTCATCCTAAATGATGAGCTTGCCACCCAAGCAGAAACACAATGAGCTGATGCAGATGAATTTCCTGAGCGCGTGAGGACCTCTCTGCCATGGAAGGCTGCAGGATAGCACTCCATAGAGTGCACTGTCAGATATGAATTATGCATTGACACTTCACTCCCACATCATTATACCTTTCATTCTGCTGTGTCTGCACAGATAGGATTGATTCGCACATCATACACTGGAACGCTCATAATGGGTGAAGGCTGGAAACGTTTGCAGTGAGAAAAAAGAACATGAATAAGTACACATTTGGTGTAACCTTATTAGTGATTGGACCTCGAGTTTCTAATGGGGCATGAAATGCCATCAGAAAGCTTTTTGCTTTTATCAAAATATTCCCCATTTAGGCAGTAATTCAGAAGTAGGCACTGGGGGCCTGATGCAAACTGTCTCCTTGCATATGGTCTAGCAAGAGTGAAAAAAAAACAAACCATTTTGTGAATTTTGAATATACTGCATTCCAGAACAATTTTTTTAACAGCCCTGCCAAACATTCAGAACCATCATTTAAGACATATTACAATACAGAATGATCTCATCCATGCAGTAAATTAATCAGAACAGAAATGTTGCATATCAGCAGTGTCGTTATGTGCCTGTAACACAGTGCATTGTTTTTCAGAAGAGAATAGACAATGACAAATAATCTGCCCATTTTTTTTTTGCCTCAGCATGTTACATCTCCCTGTCTTCACCTCCACACTCAAGACAGGATCCAAAACACGTATCAGTCATGCTGGCACAAACATCTGAATGAGATGTTAAGCCAGGATTAACGATCAATTTTCTTCAATCAATACACCTAAAAATGGAGCTGTCTGACAATCTGGATAAAGAAACACAAAGGTTTAAAAGGGGCTTCCTACACAGTGTGGAAAAAAAAAGCAGCCTCTATGTTAGGATATCAATCCATCATTGTTTAAGAATATCATTAATTAGCTTGCCCTGGAGTCTGACCTTTACCTCTCTTATTCATTCCAGGATTGTGAGGAAAAAACAAACTGATTCTGTAAACAGAATTTATATTCTGTATATACTCTGTCTGCAGAGACTTTTGCAGGCACCATGAAAGAATGCAAAGAGTGATTTACTAACTTCTGTCCCTCAGAGAATTGTCCACAGAAACACAATGATGATTCCACAGCAAGACCTAAGTCCTTCTTAAGTACACTAAAGTAGTTACTTTCCACCTAATAAAGCCAGATTTAAATTAGAGAAAAAAATTATTTTCATTTTTAAGTGTTCAAAAACTCTATTGCAGTTACGAGGCATAAAGATTTCTGTGGCTTTTTGGTTAGACCTATAACACTCCAGGAAACGTTTCATCACTTCAGTGTTTGCATCCACTCAAAATTCCCTAAGTATTCAGCTTCCTAGAGTTCTGACTTTCACATTTCAATTCCATTCAGGTTGAAAGTGGCACAGGATTAGCTCAGCTCATCAGGAACATCAGTTCAGGGTAGTTCACACAGAATTACATTTTAATTAAATGGAAACTGGTTTTTATTTTGTTTTATTATTAAATGTATGTGTAAAATTATGACTTTATTAACACAAGTTCCTTATCTTGCCAGGACAGCAAATAATGTTTGGAGTTTTTTTTAAGTTAAACTTGTGGGGTTTGGGTCAACAGAATTTTTGAGTACAGACAGATCTGATACTTTCACTTTTCAATTTTCCAGTTTTATAGCAGATAGAAGGTGAGAAAAAACACACCATAGAGACATGTCTGTGATAAGAACACAAGGAAGAGATTGAATTTGTAGGCTATTCATTTTTTGTGTTCCTTAGAGAAAGGAATAAAATCAGATAAGGACGTTAGAGAAAAATAATCTTTTGGTCACTATTTTCATTTTCCTTCAAAATTTTACAAGCAAGTTCCCTGTGATTTTGTATTTCTACCTGTAGACTCCACTAAGTCAGATCAAAACAACAAAGCATCAGCTGAATTGGTAGCTGCAAAACTAGGATCACATTAAGAAAGTGAAAATTCAAACCACTTCATTTTAGACCTCTAATTAAGGTGTTTAAATTAGCAGTCTAATAAAGTCGATGGAAAGAGGTAAGTATCGAAGTGGATAACGGGGAAAAGCTTTACCGAGAAACATCTCCATTGGCAATGTATCCCGTGGGTTCCTAATCTAGGCACCAAGTTAGATGCCCAAAGTTAACTAGTGTCAATATTCCAGCTCTCTAACACAGCAATCACAGCAAAATACTACAGAATAATATGTTAAGGAACTGTTATGATAATTTCTAATTTTATCAATTTTTTTCTGCAGCAGTCATCATTTAAAGCAGAGGTAATAGTGCTTTTCTGAATAAATGAATAATGCCTACCAAAAGGATTTAAGTTTCAGTTCTGCCTTGAAGGTAGAGCTGGTCAAACCCACTCTACATTCAAAAGAGTATTCTTCCAGTGAGATGCAGCAGTGTAACCAAACCCCAACTTGTCACAGAAAGATGATGAGCTTTGTCCAAAAAAGGCACGTTGGTATGCCTTGACGTTCACGTTTCCCAGAAAGATCCTGCATGAGATATAAATGCATATTGCCTTGCCACTAACAGCATAACTATGGCCTACTTGAGGGGAAGCCCTGAACACTATTTATTTCCTACACCTTTGCTCTTGCCAGGTGACAAGGCTCAAATGAACCCAGCAGCCGAAGTGTGCAGGGTCACCCTAAGAAAGGGTGATTCCCTATAGGAATAAGCACACATCCCTGAATTTGGACTCAGAAGCAATTTGGGAACAGGCAAAAGAGCCCATTTTGAAAGAAGTCTGTATCACTTAGAAAGACAGAATGAGCAGGGATCTTAGCTCTGCATAATTACTTCTTAGATACGCTATTATTCCAGTTTTCCCTGAATTAATTATATTACATTTCTAAGAAATGTTTTTCATCTAAGAGATGTTTTACCTGTCTTCAGGTACTTTAATATACTAATTTTCACGTTTTTGCAAGCACGCAAACCAGTATTGAAGAAAAGTCTCATTTCTCAGAAGGGCTCTTTTTTATGTTACATATTCAACTATATAATTATATTCTGGATTCAAGCTTTTTCCCAGTTGTTCACCATCTCCATACTGACAACTAGTAAATGATGGAAAACATCTTTGAAAAAATGCTTTGCTCCACAATGAGAAGGTCTTCATCCCGCTACGTCTTGCCTTTTTGCACCAGCAAAGGACGGGAGTGGTGCACCCCCTCTCACAGCTCCGTTTTCCTGTGTGTTGTACCTAAGGGGTCATTGGCACAAAGGATGGTCCAGACCTGAGCTCTGCAGAAGTGGCTGTGCAGGGCAGGAGCTTGCAGCTGTAAGGTTTAGTGCATCTTTTAAATCTCTGCCGCTCCACTCAGGACTGTTGTGGTAGGTAAATTTATTATCTCAAGCACTTTGCGCAGTGGTCAGAACTTTATTAAATGGCACTTAAAAGCCAACAAACTGAACAGGGAGAAATGGCTCTACAGGAGGGAGAAGGGGAGAGTAGTACAATTGTACTGAAGGAAGCAAAATTCAGCAAAAAACAGAAAACGATTACAACAATAGCAAAGAAGAGCAGTAAAATCGAAGTGTCATGACAGGCAAGACAGAAGAAAGAAAAGCAAAGAAGAGGAAAATACAGAAGTGAAGTTGGGAAAAGGATATTATATTTTTTCTCTAAGCAGCACATCTAATTCTCAAAGGGCAGCGCTACAGCGATCAGAGAGCGCCATCTAAAAAGGCAAGTGGGTGTAATTAAATAACACTAAAAATCTACTGACTATCCCAAAGGAAAATTAACTCCTCAAAATAGATTGCACTTTTGGAAAGAATGGGACACACATCACAGAGTATGTCAACAATGCCATTACCCCCACTGCCAGTTAAGTAAGCTGCCAGTTTCACAAATACTTTGTCCCTGAGGAAAACAAAATATTAGGAAAATATGGCCAAAGTTATTATACAGTCCTCTGAGACAAAACCAAAATGGTATATAAATTGTGGATTAGAATATATTAAATAACACTGCATATATAAAATACCGTATTGTTTAGGAGTGCTGAGACAAGGCAAAAGGGGAGCACACTACTGAGCTGGCTTTCATGTAGCTAGGAAGATATCCAACTTGCTGCTACCAGATTTCCGTAACAGTCTGGGCTCCTTGCACAGCCCTCCCGAGCAGCTCTCTTACTGAAGACGACTGATATTTTCATGCAGTGTTGATAACTTCTCCTGTGTCCTATTTATATATGGATGCAGTTCTACAGAATATTTTACTTGGGTTTATTGCCTACTAAGGGAAGCCTGAAGCTTTCATAAGATGGAATATGAGATTTGTACAACAGAAATCAAACAATTTGGGAAAATCTATATATGGGGCAGCTGGAGATATGCAAGAAGAAGCAGAATGCAACCCCATAAACTCAAGCAAAATCATATATCCTTTAGAAATCTCATCATGATGCCACAGCCATTTAAACCCCACCTTACACAGAAAATTTCACCTCCCACAGCAGCACGTTAGCAGCTTCAAAAGTAGCCACAAAATGTATTACTCCTGATTATTAAATGAATAAATGAATTCATTTCTTCATGTGTGAGCACACCACAAACACTCAATAACTATGATACTTAAAATATGGCTCAAGATTGTTGTGGTGGTAATTTACAACATTACTTCATTGTTTTTGCTTGGATAACACTTCCATGGGACTCATTCTTCCCTCGTGCCAGACACATCCTCTCCACACACACAAGTGCATCTCACAGAAGAGACTCGGGAAAGAACCACTGTCCCTGAAGGGGCTCAGGACATTGTAGGGCTCATTATGGCCAGCTAAGCTTATTTCAGTTGAGATTTGGCTCTTCCAAATGTGGAAAACTCTGTAAACCAAGAATGTTACCAGACTCCCTTTCCTATAACATTCAGCTGAGGCAAAAAGAGAGATAAAAAGATTCTTGTGCCACAGGCTAAGTTTTCCCCCAATGCTGAGTACACTCTGTGGTTTGCTTAGAGTTAAGTGTCTAATTTGCTGTGCATTTGAAAAGAAGTTCCATACATTTTAAAAATGCCAGTTCTGTGTAGCAGTGTATGTATATATCCAAAAAGCAACATGTAAAAATAAACACAGTAAACAGTTTAATTTTTGTTTGAACAACACATCTGTTAAGAAAAAATCCAGACTGGAATATAAACACAAAATGCAATTTGAAGAAATTTTCCAATATTTGAATTATTAAGTCAAATATATACTTAGAACAAAAACCTCATGAAAGAATTAAGTCTTATCTTCCACTTAAAATAACTCTCAGCTTGGACAGGTACAGGTGGCACTCTTCACATTTCTTATGAGGGCAGCAGAAAAATCTACTACAATTGCATACGGACAATATGCAGTTACTGTTTTTTTCATCAAGGTTGCACACCATTGATCGTGACAAATGAATTCTGTCAAATTGGCTTTTTTCCTGTAAACTTCCTTTGTGATCAGTTTAGCTCTCAAGCTCTAGGAAAATGCCTCATCAGATCATGGTTATCCCCATCGGATGAAACTGTATTTTATCCTTGAACTTGATTCAGGAATCAAAAATATGAGGTATTAGTTCAAATGGAAATCAAACTACCCATCAAAGACACTATTTAATCCTTTGTAAATAAAAACTCTGCTTTTAGCAGATTAATAACTCCATGGCAGAATAATTGTATTTATGAAAAAAATGGTTTCAATGTGAGGACAGTAGACTTCTGTTCATCCATAAGCACACACACAAAAAGAAAAAAAAAATTACCTAGTAGGGTGAATTGTTGTAAATATATAGATACTGAAGCAGTTGGCAACACATCCGTTATCAACCCAATCTCGGGTTCCATTTTTCAGGAAAATCATCATGTCCCAAAGTTCCTCTTTATAAACCAAGCACAAATAATCTTTCACAAGTCTTAGAGGAACTTTTAAAAAATAAACAGCTAAGAGCAGGACACAGGCAGACATTGTTTTGGGATCCACTTCTTCCTTACCACAGTCTCATGAACAGGGGACACAGTCACCAAATTACCTGATTTGCATGCAATACTCATGTGTGCTCATTCTTCTCCCCACCCCAAAGATCTTTTCTTTGAAAAAACTTCTAAAATTTAAAAACATATGACATTTCAGTACTTAGAAAGATGTCAGGCCAGATGGTGCTGAGCAATCTAGTGCAGGGTTCACACGAAGGATATTCCCTATAGGCTCATCAAATATTTTACTTGCCTGTTTGGGTTTTTTTAATTTATTTACTCATTATTTTGTTGCTCTAAACTTGTTTGTACGCTAAACAACTCCTGCACATCTTCCCAAACCTGAGTGAATGGTACTTGCCACCACAAAAACAAAGCTGATAAGGAAAAAAAGTCAAAAAGAGCTTTATAGCTCACTGGATTGAAATATATAAATAGGAGTTTAATCTTCTAGGCATGAATAAGACTTCTGAATAGATCTTTTCTTTCAGCTTCTGTATAGCTAAACCAAAGCAAACAGATAAGGAGCAGCAAATGGCATGGCAGCAATGGTACTTACAGTGGGTTTCCTGGGACAATTAAGAACACATCACCTGAGGAAAAATTGCCCCAGTATTAACATTTCACTAGATTTTCAATATGTGAGAGTTCTTAGCTGGTTTTGAACTTATTTTAGGAAGGAAGCACAAAGCATCCAAAACAGCACCTCATGTTTTATCACAAAAAAAAATAAAAGACAAGGGAGGATTTTCTTATAATACCCTAAATTTGGAAAGCCTCTCAGGCCAGTGACATAAATGAAGAACAAGAGAGTGTTTCATGTTTTCCCTTCTGCTGAAAGTTCCCTGTAGGAACAGCTCGGGGGAGAAAATAATTTGAAGTCATACGGCAGCATGGATGTTCTAATGTACTGGAATTGCCCTGGCCTACGGTTAACTCTCAAACAGCAGCTGAACCACAGGGCATGCCAGGCACCTCGTTCCTCCTGTTCAGCTGCAAATTCCCAGGAAATTTCCCATTTCAGAGGGGCTGAGTCTGCCAACTCCACACACCCTGGGGCAGTCTGATTTTGCACTCACTTCAACAAGTGAGCTCAGAGGGTGAATCCAATGTTTTCAGTGTCACCCTTAGGGATTTCAGGACACGGTTGAGTAGACATGGTGATGTTGGGCTGACAGCTGAGCTTGATGATCTGAGAGGTCTTTTTCAACCTTAATGATTCTATGTGTACTCTGCCCAGGACATCCTCTTTTCTATATATTTTCCATCCACAGCCAAACATATCGTTGTTTCTGATAGCCTTGTATTTAGAGCTTAATAATTAAGTAACCACTGCAAGAACCACATTGATTCTGAAGCTAAGTTACACATTTCTGTTTCTTTCGACTCATTTATGACAACTATATTTATTTTAAAGAAAGGAAAGCTGTATTGGATTCAGAGTCTGGTCCCTGGCTCACTATTCTGCCGCAACATAGTATTCTAATTAACTCAAGGAATCTAAAATAAAAATTAAAAAAAAGTCTTCTTTTTCTTTCAGCCTTCATTTTCCTCCTCCCAAACTGGACAGAATCTTCTAAGAAATTAATGGTTTATCATTGCTGGTTCCCACTATGACAGACAAAGCTGAACTAAATTTAAACCCCTATTTACTAAATTAGCCTGCAGTCCCCCAAGGGATTCTTTTTCAGGGGCTCCAGCCCATCTCTGCTTTATGGTAGCTACACTTTTTCTCTGTGTACATGATTCTACTGACAGCATATTTGTTTTTTGATTTGCCAGCTTCCTTATCTAACTTTATCACAGCCAGTGTACAATTTTTCACACTTCCTTTGACTGCTCTTACCGTCACTATTGTCAGTGTCCCCAGTTTACAGTCACACATCCTCCTCAGCAGAATTGGATGCTAGGATGATGCTGCTGATGTTTGGACTCCTATACAGGTTCTTCCATGCTTTCATTAAAAGCTGCAATTTGAAATGTCACAATTGACAGTGGTTTTGTTCTGATATTAACACAACAGGGGTTTGTTGGATTATTAAAGAAGGACAACTGCCAAATAAAATGTTTGGCACACAGTCCTGTGAGTGACAGATCCAGCACAGAGTGAAAATCTGGAGCACACAAACCTATAGTGTAGCCTTTTTAAGATATAGGACACACAGGGTGTATACGTAGTTTGTTCTATAGTGACAGTGCTGCTCTTGCTGTTAGGTGTTGAGTGAAAAGCTCCTTATGGAGCAGGTACGTGCAGCATTTTAGGTCAGCAAAAGCTCAGAGTTTTTGAAGTTAATCTCCTGATTGCCCCCAGTTATCAGATTTTTGCTTGCATCCGGGAGAAGTTTTGGGGCACATAAGCTACTTCACATCTGGATGAAACTAAACTGGAAAATGTGCTCCAGAACAGCAACTTAAGACAAGCCTACCACAAGCAGGCATCTCATGAGAGCACAGCAGAGCTCAGCCCATAAGCGCCTGCAGCCACTCAAGTAGGGCTGTCACCTGTTTTGGCGGAGGGGCCTACACCCCATTCTGCTAGCGCAGAGAGCACCCTACTCCCAGACATGCCTAAAGACACCATAAATAAGGGGTACCCTCTCAGCACTAAAATGTCTATGTTATCAAGCTTGATTATGAGGACAAGATGTTCAACACAGAAAGTGTATGAGGATGTGAGGTTTTCCATTCAAAATAAACTGTTTGACCTGGGCAGTAAAGGGTTACTTCTATTTACTACAGGCATAAATGCAGCAACCTCACAATGTTCATTCTGTAACAAATTACTCCATGATAGCATGGGTCAAAGCCACTTAATGACAGCAAGCCTCTCTATTTCTATTGATTCGCAATTTTTAGACTATTAAGTGGATATAAACTTGATGCTGTAGAATTTCACTCCTATTTCAAATTATATTTCACATTTGCCTCTTTGGGAAATGTGTGTTTGTATAGCAGCTTGCACAGTAAAACATGTCTACACAGGTATTAAGCATCTCTATTGGCATCCAAACGTGGGTGAATAAGAGCAGGAACTGGACTCAGAACTGTGGAGCCATGCTAGTGCTCCCTTGACACAGCACACTAGCCTGGGATGTGATCTGCAGTGATTCATTGATAACCCCTTTGGACCGAGCTGGCTGTGTATGCCTATACACAACCAACCAGGTATGTCCTTACAAGCTCCTGGGGACTCACACAGGTAAATATTAGACACTTAATATTTTTCAGAGTTCTGAAAATTTTTCAGTTCTGAAGATTTTCAGGAAAGTGAAAAGCAGGCAAAGTAAATGTGATTTTAATTCAAGCAATCTTGGCTTACTTGAATGGACATGCAATAGTGAATTTCTCCAGTATGTCTCTATTTCTCAGGGTTCCTTCTAAGGGAAAGGTGTAAATCCCGCTTTAGGGGAAAAGGGAAATACCACTTACACACTATGATGCCTCACTATGACTTTTCTTTTTCCTTTTCTTTTTAAGAAAAGAAAGAAGGACTACTAGCAGGCTCATTGTGGCTGTAAAGTTCATTTTAAAAAGACATTCCTCTGCCGCAGGGTTGGTTCTCCTTTGGGAGTAGGCATGTAATCTGTTGTCCTGATCTCAGGAGTCCTTCAGTGCAAGCAAGTTCTTCCTTTCTGTTATTAATTCCTCACCCACCCCCAAAAAAGAAAAAAAAACAAACCACAAACCCAAGAAGCTCTTCCTGACATGGCTTTCAGTAGATGTATGCACTCAAAGAATTGCTCTTCTGGTTTTTTTTGGTCAAAAATGAATTCTCAGCAATCATGCTCCTGCCAGAATTCCTGCATGGGATGCAAAAGCAATGGGAGTAATAAATATTAATATTGCTGTCCATACTGTTAAGGGCAGACAATCAGGAGAGACCTCTGGTACATTTCCAAGCACCTAGCTGGATATGCATCGCTGTAGTTGGATACAGATCATTATAAATATCTTTTTTCCTTTGCAGTTATATACCTGGAAAAAAGTCACTTTACCAGCTGAGTCTTGTTTTGCGTCTATTGATGGACTGAGGACAGAAAACTAGGAAAGAGAAGTATCTATGGCACTTCCTAACCCTACTCTAATGAAGTCTGAGGCTTTACCATCAAGAATATTTGGTGAAGGAAGCCATATTACAGCACTTTTGTAAATCTCACACTGAAAATACAGTATTTGGTTACATTGTGCCCAGTAGAGTAGCTCCCTGGTTTATAATACAATAAAGAATAACAGCTCTTTTAAAGAAGAAGCTGAAAACAGTTGTTGAAAACACCCATTTTTATATGGGTGCTTACCTCACTGCTGCATTAAGTATGTATTGGAGCAGTACTTGTGGACAAACACAGCTAGCAAGATTCTAACTTTTCTTTCTCAGAAAGTGACCAAAAACCTTCTACAAAATAGGTCAATTGAGTGAGTGCCTGAAAACAGGGTGTTGTATAAAAGGTGGAAAGTTATTTTGAAAGGAAACCTTGTCTAGTGAGGAGACCATACTTTCAAAAAAGTAGGATGGGAGACCTGATGTTGTAATTTACATGTGGAAAATTACCTTTTCCTTTATATCGGTGCCTATACAGGAGTCAATACCTATGTATAGCTGTATCTCTAGAGGCAAACATCACAGGCTTTCCACACGAGAGAAGTTAAGCTTTGCTCTGTACGAGAAAATATCCTCCAGAGGCAGAGGAAGGAGTGCTATAAAAAGCACATTTGGGCGACCTCGGAGTGCCATTTCAAAAAAATACAATGCCACAGCAGGATTTTACAGGAGAGAGCTCGCTTCTACAGGGCAGTTAGGGAAATGGGATGGCTTTTCTGGGAGATTAGAAGATGCTGTTCTTAGGGTATCCTCTTCTGACCAAGTGAAGAGAGAGAGCAGAAGCAAAAGCACAGATGCGCACTCCAAGATGTCAGGTTTCTGCTACTGTTTAATCTTAGAATTTTCCTCTTTGGGACCAAAATTTCCCATTAGGATTCCTCTACCTCTCAGCTGTTTCTTTATTTTCCCCTCAACAAAACAGCACCTTGTTTAACCACAACAAAGATATGGATTTGACTGTTAATACTAAGGGTAATGAAGACGAGCTCACAGTTCAGGTGCTCTCTCTTTGTTGGAGAGGCCAACAGATGGACCCGAGCAGAAAAAATGTGATGCAGATACAGAAAATAACAAAAGGGATACAGGCAAAAGATCATCCTCTCCAGTTTATCCTTTTCATTTCTATGGATATATGCAAATACTCAGTGACATAGGGAAGCACCAAATTTGAAATGGATAAAAGAAAATGCTGTTTGACACAAAGAATAATTAACTTGGGGAATGTGCTGTTACAAGGTGATACTGAGAACTGAGAACTCAGTGGGATTCAAGAAAAGATGAGATACTTACAGGGAGAATGAGATAAGATTACATGCAGAATTCATGCATGTTAGTAATAGGTGAAACACCAGAGGGTAAGAAGCTTTCTTGAGGGATATCTTTCCAGAATTCTCCACTACAGGGTTTCTAATATCTTCCTTTCACACCTCTAACACTGGATACTATCCAATATTGAAAACTGGAATGAAAAGCTCCAGAAGATACTTATATTGTCGTTCCTCTCATTTATGTAACATTTTATAGGAAATAGCTGTTCTATAGAAATAAGCAGTCTGACTGTGGAGCTAAAACTGCATATCAGTATTTACCTAGGTAAAATTATCCTCTGTTTCTAAGCTGCTGAAATGGTGGATTTCATACTTGAACCGGGGACAGTATGCAGCCCCGTGTCACTAACATGCTACTTCACTCTCCCACCAAAGGCCTCAAAAAACAATAGCACCCACTTAAACCTTGTATTTAGTTACACTAACAGATCACGCAGCACCTCTAGCTCAGAGAGTAGGGAGATCTCTCTAATGAATACACAAACTGCTTTTCATTTAAAATCTGTGTCTCCAAGTGGCATTTTAATACCAGGTTTGTGATCTGTGGACAGTAATGGCTAACTGCTCACTGGACTAGGGGTAAAGCGTGTCTGGCAATTTCATCATTTGGTGGATGAATACTTGTGACTGAGAAAAAATAAGACAACAGATTCTGACTCCAAGGGGAAGCCCATTTGCTGTGATTTATACACTTACTGCAGTGGATAACACTAATGCCATCATGATTGCCCATTGTAAAGATCCTATCATCTCTAGCAACCTGTCTTTTCCATTGGGGCCAACTGTTCTATCTGATGATAAGCAATAAAGCTCTGGAAGGTGACTGTAAAAGTAACAGACTGTCAGTGGCAGTCAGAGTTGTTGTTTTGTCACTGCCAGTTATTTGAATTTTTAAGACTTAACAAAGCTAGGAAACTTGCTGCCTTTCTTATAATTTGGTCATATTTTTTCCTTATCCTGACAAAAATACTGAACATGTTCGAGTCTCAACTTAATACAAACGTATCCCTACTGAAAGAAAAATTAATTAATCCCTTATTCCCCATTATCTGCAAATGTATTCTTATACTGTCTTGGTAGTTTTATAAGCACTTTCATGTGACTGCTAGATGTCTGAGTTCACACTGCAGTATTCTTTCAGGTTTGGGGCACAACACAGTATGCCAGAATAAGAGAAGTCTATTTGAGAATTTCATGACAGTTTTTGCAATAAATCCTTCATTCCATAATCTCTTAAGCATGTTGCACACTGAAAAGTACTTGAGTTTAACTAGAAAACGTGCATAAACACAGTTCCACATACTTAAGATTATCATCAATTTGCCAATTCGCTCTTATCTAAGATTTTTTTAATTCCATTTCCTTTTCTTTATCCTCCTTGTGTACCAGTACTTGAGCTCATGATGACAGCAGATAGCAAGACTGCAGTAAAGAGCTACTGTAGCAGAACTCCAATCACCAAATCTCATAGAAATGATCACCTTTATAAGGCAAGACTGCAGGTTTCAGAAGCAGCCTCCAGCTCCAATTTTAAGGGCTATGAGGGCAACGGAAAGGAGTATAGATAGAAAACTTATGACAGGCAAGAATCTGGAGGGCTATAAACCTACATTAATATGTCAGCAAAACACTACAGTCAAACAGTGTGGTACTGCTTCAGAAGGGCTGCTGTTCCCGTTACTATGTGGTCCATATGTATAAGCTGTATCACCATATGCAGGTATCACTGTACAGATGTATAATCTGTTTTCCTAATGTTTCTATGTCTTTTCTGCATTTTGCAGCAGTCTGAGTCACTAAAAAACAACACGCAAGTCCCAGCTCCTCTTCCATCGCTCTAGGTAGTATAGGACATCTCCATCAATTGCTCTCCGCTGTCTTTGTGAGGGTGTTTTTTTCTTCCTTGTAATTCAAACATAGATGTTTATGAAGCTACCTGTGAATATTCTGCATTGCAAAGGGCTTTTACAGCAAGATGAAAAATTTTCTCTTTGATTTTGTGCTTTACTTATCATCTGCAACATAAGAGTGGCGTAAATTTTGAGATGTGTACAGGATGTAGATCACACTTTTTGAATAACAAACATCAGTGTACTTCTGAACTTCCTACGCTCCTTGATTTCTTAAAACATTTTTCCCTGTAATGAAGAGAAAGCTGAGCTACACTGACGGGCCTGATATTCCAAAAACTGCTATCAAAGCTTTTCCCTTTGATGTCTGTCTATGTTGTGATTGCTCAGTCTCCCAGGCTCAAGGGGAAGGAAAGGTATTGTTGGGATAATGCTGTGTGGCTTGAATGGAACTAGCATAAAATCTTAATCTGCTCTTGTCCCACAAAGAACACAAATCTCCCTAGATATAATCTTTTGCAGAAGCACAGGCTTCATGACAAGAGCAGAAACACTTTGATTTTGATTACACATCTTCACCAAGTACAGTAGTATTGGGGAAACCTATATTTTGGCTATCATCTCAGGTATAATCTAGTTTGTGGGTAACAGATGCATCTGATTTCTTAAACCAAAAAAATTAAGTTCTTTTTTAGCAAGATTTTCTATGGAAACAAGATCTGCAAAATCACGCTATCTGCTCATCTATCTTAGTCCTGTTAGCACCAATAATTAAACCAGTTGCTGCCTTTAGCCAAGTTTGACAAAAGAGACAGAGGTCTCAAAGTCATGTAATTCCTACAAATTTTGTGAGAACCACTTTGTCGGAATGCAGTAAATGGTGTCACTGAAGGAAAACCTCAAGCTGCCTGTAGGTTTGGTCTGTAGGCTGTGAGTCTCTTGGAAACAACACTACTGCCTCTTGCTGCTTGTCATTTAGGGATAGCAAGAGGACGTTGGAGAAAGAAGAGAACCACAGTTGCTGCTGCAGGGAGGAGGTCAAGAGGGAGCAAGAAAGACAGCTGAGGTTACAGTAACTGTAGGATGGGGTGAAGCAGAAGACAAGTCTGGGCTTCATTAGGTCAGCTATTCAGCAAACAGCTTGGTTTTTGGACCCTTCTATCACCTGCCTGCCTGCTTTCCTTCCTGCCTGCCTGCCTTCCTGCCTCCCTCCCTCCCTTCCTTCCTTTACATGCAATATAAGCATTAGCGTGTCTCAGAGTAAACGCAGCATCCTTATCCAGTAAACAGGATCTAGCAGTAATGGAGAGGTTTTAGGATACATTACAAACTGAACAGACTCTGATCCTCAGATGCTATAGGTCCATGTGGTCCTTCAGGGATCAGAGAGCTCTTCAGATTGTATCAGTCCTCACCCAAAGTTCTCCTCTGTACTTAGAGATCAATAATGTGGAAAAAAAATAAAATTAATGAATTAAAATAAACTAAGTTGTAACACTGTGTTTTATACGTTCACAGATGTCTTTCCTTTCATTGAGTAACACACTCTAGAGTCCATCAAGTATGTCATGAAGAATAGCAGAAGCTTATCCATCCTAAAATACAAGCATGCACTACTTTTCCTAGCTATAGGACAGATAGGACAACTTTAAAATATTCAGGCAGAATCCAGGCCATGGGGACCCAGAGACCCCTGTACCATCCTACATGTGAATACAAAAGAGATTTTTAACTTTGTAGCACAGCATTCAGGGTCTTTTCATTTCGTTTTGGCTCTCATCAGGTAGAAATGTGCCAGGCTCCCTGCAGTTCTCCAGTTAAGATCAGGTTTCACAAATGGGGAGGCTGCCTGCTTCCTGCCTTCATACAGGGAGCTCGCTGCTGTCCTGTGGAGACTGATGTATCACCCCTTGGCTTACCTGCAAAGCTGACCAGTTTGTGTTCCTTCTCTCTCATTTTTACAAGCAGTTTTGTCAGATTACATTTCAACATGACCCTTTTAATCAGGTTACTCTGTATAATACAAGCAAAATTATGATGAGATGGATGCTGTTATTGCATTATCTATTTTTATCTCCATTGATTCTTCTGTATCTTTCATGAATCACCCTATTGAAAACGTGACAGGTTTATGTCAGCCACAACAGGACTGTAACAATATTAGCTCGACCATGAATTCAGCATGACACCAAAATTGTATCATACTTGACCTTATTTGATATATTTGTGTGCTGAATCAGAAGCTCTGTGCTAAGCTGCACAAAGCAAGGGACGATTCTTTTCTAACAAGACATTCTTCTATATAAATAGAGGTTTGTGCTTTTAGTGTTTGCTGAGCTAGCTGCAGCCATGTGATCGTATGTAAATATTAATGCTATTTCTAGAAACTGTGGCTAAGAAGACATTCCAGCTCTCTTATTCGAGCCTGTTTAAAGCACCATCAGTAGCTGGAATAACTCACACCTGACAGCATCTCTTCTTACTATAAACTAGTGAATTTCCATATTCTTTTTATGCCTCCACTTGGGCAAAAACAAGCACAGCAGAGAACGAAACCATAGAACCACAGAGTATTTCAACTTGGATGGGACCCATAGGGATCATGGAATCTAACTCCCCGCTCCTTGCAGGACTACCTAAAACTAGACCATTTGACTAAAAGCTCTTTGAACTCTGACAGGCTTGGTGCCACTTCCCCGGGGAGCCAGTCCTAGTAACCAACCACCCTCTCAGGAAGAACCTTTACCTAATGTAGAATTTGAACTTCCCTTGACACAGCTTCATTCCATTTCCTTGTCTCCTATTGCTTATCACCAGATCAGCACCTCTCCCTCAGGTACCCTCCTTCAGGAAGGTATAGACTGTGATTAGGTCACATCTCAGCCTTCTCTCTTCTCTGAGCTGAAGAAGTCAAGAGACTTCAGCTGGTCCTTGTAAGTCTTGCCCTCAAGGCCTTTCACCATCTTGATCGCTCTCCTCTGGACACAACCTAATAGTCTGCTGTCCTTCTTGCACTATAGTGCCCAAAACTGAGCACAGTGCTCAAGGTGGGGCCATACCAGTGCGGTGTAGTGTGGGACAATCACCTCCCTCGACCAGCTCCTGATGCTCTGGTTGATGCTTCCCAGGCCCTTTTGGCTGCCAGGGCACCCTGTTGACTTATATTGAACTTGCCATCCACCCAACTGCTCAGATCTCTTTCCACAGGTCTGCTCTACAGCCCCTCATCCCCCAGTTTGTATGTATAAAGAGAATTACCCCACGCCAGGTTAAGAATTTGGCACTTGCTCATGTTAAAATTCATATGGTTGGCGATTGCCCAGCTCTCTAGCCTACCTGGATCTTACTGTAAAACCTCTCTACCCTCAAAGGAATCCACAGCTCATCCTAATTTAGCATCATCAGAAACCTTCACAGAAGAAAGAGATTTTGACAAAATCAGCCGCTGGAAAAAAGAAGTAAGAGGGGGCCTTTTACCATTGATTTCCTCAAGCTAATGGAACCCAGAGCCTTCATTTGCAGTTTGGATGAACCCCAGTAAATTGCCCAACTATTCTCTTCTGTCAGAATAATACACCTGCCAGAATCTCATCACTATAAACTGCCGCAGCTTCACTGAATCTGGGAAAGGCAGAGCTAAAATAGCCTTCGGGTTATTTTTTTTTCCTGGGAAAAAGTGGTTTGTCACTTAAAACAAAGGACAGAGAATCAGAAGAGATGAATTTGTACTCCATTTTCTTACAGAGTTTCTGTAAGAACTCAGATAAGAGCGAGGGCTTGGTTTTCAAAGAAGTTTTGCAGTTAAATCTGATAAAGATAAGCAGTTTAAAGTTCATGTCAATCAAACTTCCTGAAGAAGCTTTACATGCAGTCATTGGGTTTTAGCTGTTGTCAATGAAGTTTATGACAAAATGACTGCTATAGAAGAAAGATTGGGCTTTGAATCTTTGAAAAAGTCTGTGCCCACTTCCTTCAGCCCCTGCCAAAAGCAGGAAGGGATTTTAAAAATTATGTATGCTGAAGGAGCTTCTCAGCACCATTTTACTTTGCAGGAATCAATATTTTAATTATAAGCCTTTCTTTCCAGGTTTTAAATTGGAAGTATAGCTGGGCATCACCTCTTTGTATCCCACCTGCCTCCATTTTAACTTGGAGGAGCAATGAAGGAACAGAGTTGTGTGTATAAAAAAATCTAAAATGTGCAACTAAATATATAGAATATTCCTTTTAAAGTTCTTCCTTGATTCTTCTTAATTCTCCAGCATAGATTAATTCAGCAATGATAACAAGATATAAAAACTGACAATTTTGAATGAACAGTAACTACATTTTATTCAGATTTTTTCCTGTGGATTTCAAATTATAGGTCAAGTAATCAATGAAGAGACTTTACTGATATTAATGTGTATTAATATTACTTCATTATAAAATATACTGCACTATTCTAAGAATTGTAATAAAATATGCTCTTTGCATTGCTAACAGATGAGTTGCAAATACAAAAGCCAAGAATTCCAGCATTGAATAAAGCTCCCCAGCCAAGTTTTCTCTGAATCTTATAATCTAACTTATTTAAATTATTTAAAAATCCCATTTCTGCAAATGAATAGTCAGCTGGTATCACTGAGCAGTTCAGTCTCCCACTTAAGAAACTCCAGTCCTTATAACAGCAGTTAAAAGTCATTGTAGAGAAGTAGCTTCACACTATTCTCATTAGAAGTTTCTAAAAATGAGCAATTCCAATATAAATGCTATGAAAAGGATACTTCTACATCTGACTGATGAAAGTTTCACTCAGGACAGAAGGAAAGTGCTAAGGATAAGTCCAGCTGCCCAGAAACAAGATTCACCCGTCTAGTGACAATGCACAGTAAAAATTTAGCAATAACAGAAATTCTCAAGACAGAGTCATACAACGGCTTCCTGAATTTACCTTTGTGAGAAGGAAGAAAAGGTGGGATCTCATCACCCTTGTGTTTACAGATTTGTAGAAAGAAATTAGTACATAGGTCATCTTAAAACAGTAGTTGGCAAATTAATTATTCTGGATTTATAAAGAACAATTCCCTTTTCCCTCCTTACCCTTTCTCATTACCTTGCTGTGCGAAGTATTTCAATACAATGTGGAAAACTGGACTAACTTTTGCCTACACAAAATAAGCTATGAAAACCCCTGATTAACACAGAAGTAATCTGCTTACACATAGAAATGCTCCCATTCTAAGCAAAGAACCAGAGGGCATAAAGCATATAGCCATCTAATTAGTAGAAAACATTTTCTTTCTCTTCCTCTGATTTTTGCTAACCCCAGTGCACCCGAAAAGGTTGAGACGTATGCTGCATGCCCTGAGTGTCCCTGCTGATGGAGAACTTGACGGGGAGGATGTGGCCCCAACTCACTCATCCAGAAAACACTGTCTGCAGCAGTCCCAGGCATGCGTGCCTCCACTGCTCTCTCTTCAACGGAAAGGAGATGTTGTTGGTTCTCCATGCACTGCTTCTGAAAAGGGGAAGCGAAGCTGCCACACGGGTAGGAAACAAGGTGCCATGATACCCATATCTCCCCCTCCACTCCTCCCATAAATGTGATGAGGACAACACAGAGAAGATGCCACAGGGAACCTCGACACGGGTGTTCTTCCCATGTTGGTTAACATCCTCCAGCCCCATGAAGGGTCTGCACCATACAGTCACGTTTCAATTTTGAGCAAGCCTTTGGGGCAGTTGTAATGTCTGGCTTATGTGTACATATATGGGAGACAATTCATAAGAGGAAATGGGACTAAATTTATCTTTTTGTACAGAGGTAACAAAATTTTGTAACACAGAATCCTATCAGTACTATGTTGCTTTAAAGGCGGCACCCACTCAGCTTTGTGTCGGGGCATGTGTTAGGCACGGAAGAATACAAACACACTCCCCACACTGGGAGAGCTAAGAGAAGAGGGCTGAAGCCCAAAATTCAGCTCGATAAGAGCATGCATCTAAGTAAAACTGCAGTGCATAAGTATTTCATTTGGATGCTGCAAGCAATTATTTTATTTAAAACACATCCGTGTATCATACATAAATCAGATATGTACAGGAGAAGGTCTATACAGATGAGAAGGTAAACATTTCTTGCTGGTTTTCCTTCATGACAGTTCTGATTTCAAGATGACAGCATAAGGATTGCAGCTTCCCAGACCACTTGTTGTTCAGGGCACATCCCACACTGGCTCCATCTGCAGCTGCTTTCTAATGTCAGTACACGGATCAATGACAGGACATAGACCCCAGAGAACAGCCTGGCACCCTAATAGAAAAAAAAAAGGCTTGGGCAGCAAAGTATACAAGGAGCTACACTGATGCAGAACACATTCTTCATTTCAAAGAGAAAAATCTGCATTCTTCAGAAAACAGTGTTCAAAAATTTAATCTCTATTCAGTTCAATGGAGCAGCTTTATAATTTACAGCACCAGATCAAGCTTGAAGATGTAATGTGAAATATCTGAAGCAGTTCTTCCCCTGTATTAAAATGCACCTTGGGCAACAGAGCCTTAACTTCTCTTAAAATATGTTTCTAGGAGATAAGTAAACAATTTGGACGTGAAATGAAAATTTTCAAGATAGTTACAGTTGGAAAAGCATCAGCTCTTGTTAGACTTCAGCTGCAGTATTCCACTGATAAGTTTTTCAGGTCGTTTGGCATAGTTGAAAGGAAGCACCTTCGGCAGAATTAAAAGCTTTTTGTGCACAAGTTGTTGGATCAGAGATAGCAAGAAGAAAGACATCATTTTTACATCAAAATTCTGAAATTGGCCTTGGTGGCAGGATTGAATCACATTCCAGAGCATGTGGCCAGAGTGAGCTGAGCATCTCCATGCTCACAGAGAGGGCAAAGAGAAACAGAGGGGACAAGGCTGGGAAGTTTAAAGGTTCCTGCGTGCAGAAGCAATCTGCTCCATGTCTTGAGCTGCATCTACCTTCAGCCTCCTCACAACCATAGACTCCTTTGACTTTGTGGACAAAATCTTTAGTCACATGCACACTCATCTTTGTGTTCAACAACATCCACTCAGCTCCATGGTCTTCATGTGCAGTAGTCAGCTGCAGGTGAGTGCTGAAGTCATTCCAACACCACCACAGCGACAGCTTAGCAGTAGATCACAGACCAGGAAATCACCCCCAGCAAAGCTCAGCACAGTCACAAACCAAGCAGTCTCTTTTCAAAGTCCCCCCCACCATCCTGTCTTATATGCACCAGATACTAAGCCGTTCTCTGCAGCCAGTTCCCTCTCTTCCCAGATCCCTTCCAGTGCGCGACAGACAAGAGTCCTGAATGTCCTCAGGGAGATGTTTGCCAAACCATTTCCAAATGGAGATGCAGGGAACCTTATCTTCTTTCTGCACTACTTGGCCATTATAGAATCATAAAATCATAGAATGGTTTCGGTTGGAAGGGACCTTAGGGATCATCTAGTTCCAAGTTCCAGTCCCCCTTAGTGCTTCATCCCAGCAAAGGCAAAAAAGCTTTCCCACAAGGGAGCTCCACCTCATGTTTTGTAAGCATTGCTAGTAAGACCTTGCAGCAGCTGTCAATAAGGACTCCAGGCATTATCCACTAGGCAACCCTGCATAACTCTGCTTACAACTCTGTCAAACGTTAGCCTTCTAAAGCTACATTTCCACTGTCCTGCAGCTCTCTCAGACTGAATATAGGAAGTTTTAGCTGTTTCTGGGAATAACTAATACATTTTTTAGCCCAAACTATAAAGATTCTTATTATCTTTTCAGTGAGAATGAATACCTTCATATGGGGACTTAAAAATGGATGACCTGGTGCTGTGAAAGCAATCAGCGACAGCTTTTTACCAATGGCTAAATAAGCATCTACCGTACCTGTCTGCACTTCACGTGTGACCACAGCTGTAGAAACAAGCCTAAGCCTGTCCCTTGCCAGGTTCGGTGCCTTTGAGCCAGGAGTCTGTGCTGCCCCTTTGCTATGCTGCCAGCCAGCTTACCATCACCAAACACCTCTGGAAAAACACCGACAGAAGCGGTCTTGCCTTTCTCTAGGGCCGGGTCCACAGGGAAAACAGCCACACCTACTGGTGATGGACGGCACAGGTCTCCATCCTGTACTGCCAAGCTCCCACACCACTAGCGAACTTTGCTGTGCCCACAGAGCACGAGGGGAACGGTCCTGGGGTTTCCTATTGTTTTTTACACAGTGATAGAGAATTATATCAAAAGCTTTTTATATAAGCGTATAAGATTTAAAAGTGAAACCCCAGAAAATAGGAAATCAAACTAGTGTGACTGAGCAACTTCAAAACTCCATCTTTTGTTACCTAACTACATATATTATTCTTCAGGATTTCTGCCTCATTTACTGTACTCTTTTAATACTGTCTCTCACATTCAATAATTTTAAATATGGATAAATAAATTGGGGAGATAGCATTCTCTTAACAAAGCAACTGTGTTTCGTGTGAGCACGGTTTATCACACAAAATACATTTGAACTATCACAAGGGAAAATCGTACAGCAGTGACTCCATGTCTTTCTTGTGCCCCGTACAAGATATCTACTCATTCATTTCCCATTTCAATAGACTAATAAAGACGATGTTTGATTTTTAATTTTCTAGGCTCGTTCTGAACCCCAAGATGAATAAAAGCATTCAAAAACCCCATGAAAATATTTTAATCAGAAATTGTAATTTTTTATGTCTCCTAATTTCAGGGAGGAATTCCTAAGTGGCTTTCTACTAGTTTCTTTAGTAGTTCTCAATAGTTTATTACTGTATTATTTTATGTGGGTAGATAACCCGCTAGTCACATGAGATTGCTGAAGTTATCCATCATTGGCTAATCTGACAGTGACTGACAGTCTCTGGAAAAGTACAGTACAGCTGAAAAACCTGATCTAACTTTTAAACAGCTTTCTCTGTGATACTGACATAATCAAATCGAGTTTTACATATGTCACACTGTTGCTGAAGCAACCTGGCCTCCTCTCCTCTGACTACAGATAGGAAGCCTCTAAGCTCGATACGGACTCAGATGTCTTGAGATTAATCTCTTGGGACTATTCCAGAGAAATCAGGATTAATTTGCAGTTCCTTGAAAATGAAGTAACTGTTTCACGTAAACTACTTTTCACATTCCATCAGGTCTGAGCTTCCTATTCATAACCTTTGTAGAAATGACTGGGTTGGCACAGGGCCCCCAAGACATTTAGGAGAAAGTCATTTGCACAGCAGGAAGGAGGATTTAAAATGGCTTTGACTTCTCTTGTATTTTTCTTGAATGTAATCAGAGAAAAGGTTATTTTTGTGAAAGCAGAATTGTATTTTTGTTTTGTGGGATTTTTTTTTTCCTCTGGGTGTTTACATCTCAATGCATGTAATTTTGAGTTCCCCATACCTTCAACAGGGATGAGACCAAGACAATGAAAGCGAAGTACTGTAAGCACTGAAACACGTAGTTCCTGAAGCCAGTGTTAATTCATAGGTAGCATGGCTGTAAAATTTTATAAGGACACCTGAATATTTGATAAAGACTTCAACATTTTGGATGGTACAGTCTACATCACTGCATATGGCTTGAATGCTGTGAAAGCCTCTTTCCAACTGCTTAGACCTTTTCTTGGAGAAAAAGGAGAAAAACACTGTGCTAGAACAGACATTATGCAAGAGAAGACAGAGCAATTCACGTAGGTTTCTGTATTTGCCTGGGAGTTACAATCTAGTAAAACACTTCACCACCTTTCCAATGTATATAATATTGCTCTAGAAAGGACATAAATAACAAAGTGGGTTTGTATTCAAAACATACATAATTACAGAGGAAATGCGTGCCACACTGGTACATGGGAGTACCAAAATGGGGGGGGAGAAAATTGAAATTCTTCTGTATCCTAGAAATGTGCGTTCCTTGCTAAGACTACTATGCCTGATCTTCCACAGAACACCACTCTGCTGAGCAGACAGGAAGCCAGAGACGTGAGAGGACGTGGCAAACCATGCTGAAGATGCTGAAGATGCATGTTGAAGATCAGAGTAGTGAAAAGGCACTTCCAAGAGCCATGGATGTTGGTGGCCTCGAAGGGCCTTCTGGTTAAGGTTAGACACAACACTTAATATTTGTCCGCTACCCAATTTGGAAGAGAAAGGCACATGCACTGGTTCTTCAGAGAATCCTTTGGGGTCAGGGAAAATATTCAGCACTGTCTGTTTTGTGCTGCACAGTCAGGGCTGAGCTCCAAATATGTGCAAACCATTCAGGCTATAAAACACTTATCTATAAATTGTTTAGTTAAACACACCTAGGCCTCTGTAGGAGCAATGCTTAGCACTTCATACTACTAATTTCCAAAGGATCTAGTCAAATCTTCACCTAATATACATGCTATATGGAAATGTCGAAGTTGTGACACAGTGGGCAGAGATCAGAGGTGACGGCACTCAAGAGACCTGGAGTCACACCCAGCTTTGCCACGAATTCGCCAGCAAAGCACTTCAGTTATCTGGCCTTCACTCTCCCAGTCATTAAAGCAAACCAAGTGCATGTGCTTTGTGAAGTACTCTGGGCTCTACTGCCTTAGAAGATCTCAGTGTTGTCATTCATTACAATTCTTGCTGAATTGCAACACAGTTCATACTACACACAACAAAGCAGTAAGGAAACTAGTTCAATACCACCTTTCATTGCAGGGTAGACCCCACAAGCACAAATTTACATAGATTTGCCTTCGAGTTATATGATCAAAGAATATAAGATACATATAGCTTTTCTTCTCAGTACTGTCTTGCAGAACCATGCTAAACCCAATCTATATAACTCAGCTTCCTCTAAAGACAGCACAGCTCATGGTTGTTCTTCATTGATTAATTGTTCTACTGCACTACAATCTACAGTAGCAGCGTTACTATACCTAGGCAAAGCTACAGCGAGGCAAGACTCATAAAGAGAAGTAAAATCATTTGATTTACCTGTTTAGAGACATAGCTGCAAGCCAAGGTGCGTGGGCTGCTCTTGCTATTCAGTGCTGGAAAGCAGAGAGTAAAAACCTACTGGCTTCTGTGTGTGCTTTCACGGACCATGAAGGCCAAACCTCTCAGGCAGGAAAAGACACTTAGCATTAAAGAAGTAAGCAACTAAAGTAATACTTTGGATATGTTGGGCTGACACATAGACTGCCATTAACTGCAGAAACAGCAGTGGCAGATTAGGCGAGCCTAATTACTCACCTGGGGATCTGGCTTGCATCCTGAGGACGTTAATGACACATCTCTCCCTGGGAGGTGAAGGGGAGGTGATCTTTAGTAGAAGTGAGTGGCAGTAAGCACCATATAAACATCCTGGCAGAACTTTGCTCCATCGCTCATCTCAGGAGAAGGGGAGAATAAATCAGTATTTTCAAACATTTTTTTCTTCTTTTCTTACAGCTATCTAATGCTCTTCATTTAAAATAGCCATTTTTTCAAAGCTCTTTGACCCACAGCATACATTAGTGTCTTTTCCTGCTTATTCTGTCCAAAACATTAAGAACTGAAAATTCTGTATTACTTACAGTGTAGTGAATGGCTCTTCATTATTTTAGCATGCTTGATCTTTTTATGAAAAAAAAAAAAAAGTGTTGGTTTTTTGTCGGTTTTGGTTTGTTTGGGTTTAGGGTTTTTTTCTTCTGTAGGAAAGCATGCAAAATCAGTGAATTTAAGGTCTCAGTGGTGCACCAGTGAATTTGGGGGGAGCTCTGTTCCTTCTCCATCTGAGAGGCAAAACAAAGCCTCAGCACCTGTGATAATGCTTGTAGTAGAAGTGTTGTTTGGACATAATGGCCGTGGGAAGTTTCACGGCCTCTTCATAGGCAGGTAGAACCATGAGCTTTGCACAATTGCTCACTCAAAACAAGTCCTATTCCATATTCCTGGAGGTACTTCTTCCCTCTGACTGTCACTTCCACCTACTCAGCTTTGCACCAGGGCCTTCATGCCATTTAGCAACATGGAAGAATGGCTGGTCTTGAACCCCAGCCAGAATCAATGTGCTGTAAACATAATTTTCCTTGAAACAGACCAAGTTTGCACATGCAGATCCAACAGCAGGATATGGGAACATTTTGAATGCTAACAGAATGTATAAGGCTACCCTTTCAAACTTGTGGTGCAGTCTGAAATCCCAAAAGAAAAAATCAACTAGAAAATGTAATTGTAAGGAGCCTGACGGACTCAAGAAAAGAACCTCAAAATTGAGCCTTTGTAACCATTTCTAACTCTTTTTCCATATTGCTGGGCCATAGAACTGATTCACATTTCCCAGGGTTTGTGCCATCCTGTTTCAGCGTCTCAGTACCGGTGAAGCAGTAAAGATAATATAAGGAAACTTCTACACTGTCAGGGGAACTAAAAAAAAAAGAAGAAGATACTTTAGCAGCCCTATCAGATACTCACTCCTCTAGCTGAAATGAAAAAGATGCCTCTTTGCAATAATGAGATAGTTTTAATTCTGAATTTTGATTTTGCTCAGTGCAAGCAAATTCATCATTTGAAAGCTAATCATCTTCTAGGTAATCCTGTATCACCTTCAGCAGAGAGAGAAAGAAAAAGAGAGGGAAGGATAACAACATTCCCATTGCAAAGCTTTTCCAAAATCATGAACTCATTACTACAAACTAAAAGCCGAAGTCAACCAAAAACTAGGACATACTGGGCTTGCAGGTTACAGATCCAAAGCTGCCGGAGTAAAACTAATCAGTTCTTGGATAGGATTTTTTTTTATTTCACTGCAGTACAATCTATGGTCTAGTTGGTCAAATCAAGCCTTTCTGAGAAAAGAAGATTAGAGGCAGTTGTTTAAAATCAGGGGGAGGGGGGGAGCAGGATTTAAGCTTTATTACTGACCAGGATATACAAAACAGACTGTAATGAAAAAACAGTATTGAGGTTGTACTTGTGGTCTGAACAAAAAACGTTAAGCGAAGACAGGGGCATATGGAGGAGCTTATAGTTACAGCAAGAACTGATGCTGAGGCAAATGCAAGTGAAATTAGGCGTTATGGGAAAGTCACAGGAATTTATAAGAAAGATTACAGTTGAACACCACAAATAGGCTATTAAGCAAGAGAGGAAATTCAAAGAAATTCAATTTTATTTTAAGGATTGCTCTTCCTGTGATGATCATTGTACACTGCACGAATTGTTAATTGAAAAGTACTAGGTTAAACATCAGCTATCTTGCAATATGTGGATGAAAAGTTCTTATCCTTTGGCAAAGGATATCAAAAAATTCGTCAATTTCATTGTTTTGAAGATTTCATCCTGTATTTTACCAAAGTCTGAACTGTCTGTACTGATGGGCATATATTACATAAACGCATTTGAACCACAGGAAGATGTCCTATTTATCTTCCCACCTGGAGCGCAGTGCAGCACAATGGACCTATATTTTGCACAGGGGCACATTAAAACACACCTTGTGTAAGTTAAACAACTATAGTAAAATACTACAGCATAGATATCAATGACCTGGCTTGCTTTCCATCTCATTTTCCTGTAATCTACTTGACTTCTGACCCACTTAGCTACGTGAAATTTGCCACAGTGAACCACCTATCTTCCAAGATGTGAAATGCAGGACTAATATATCTTTATGATGTATTTTTTAAATGTTTTCCATATCCCTTAGTAATGCATTAACCATCCTAGCTCTGATCCAAGCTAGGCAAATCCAGTCTTTTTTCCTTAATTTTCATTTACTGGTCTCAGGACCTTTTCTTGGATGCTCTCCACCAGCCTTTACTGACAAGTAGCCCAGGACAGAAGCAACTGAAGCTTGGTGTTTTTGTTAATATAGCCCTGAGTGGCTGGCTGCCTGCTGCATAATCATCGAGCCACAGTATTACAGACTATTTTGAAGGCTATCATGTGCCTTTACAGCTCATCTGTTTCAGGCTAAAGCAGATACTTAGAACATATACTCTGACAACCGAGACACAAACCACCAATTTTCTAGAAAGTGAAGGTTTCCTCTACAGTTTCTTTAAATCTGAGCAGCACTTCACACTGCCCTAGCAATAACGACATTCTGGCCACAGCACAGCCACCCAGCAAACACCCTTACCGAGGCATGAACAGCTGATGGTGTAACAGGTCACCATAACGCTGGCAAGCTTAATGTGCTCAATGACCACCATTGCTTGGCCTTGAGACTGAGCTCCAGAAATGCTCTGTAGAGTGTACTGGTGTAAAACAAGTGCTAAAGACGTATAGGACTTGATTTTGGCAGATCCTACTGATCATTAGGAAGGGTAGTAAGTAGGTAGGTCAATCAGGGGAATTACAAAAGCTTCATCGTTCTCGATATATTAAGAATTTTCAGCAGCTCTTCAGGTAATTTAAACTGGCATAGTTCCCTTGAGCTCCATAAAAGCATGCCCATTTACATCAGCTGAGCACTGACTTCACGACTTTTTAATATTCCCCAACAGAGAAACCCAGTACAGCAAACACTTGCCATGGTATAAATGCCTGGAAATACAATGTGAAGTAATCCACTCCTCTGCATCATCGAGCCTAAATGGTAGAACACAAAGAAATCACCAGTGAGTTTTTTATTGTAAGATTTTAGGGTGAAACCGTGCAAAACATTATGCACTATATACATTGAGGCCACTTGGCTCCACTGACCTTTCAAGTGTCCTGCTAATGTGCTGGCAAAACATTTTTCATCTACCTTTTATAAGGTATTTTTAACTTGATTAACCATTAAAAGCATGTAAAAAAAAAAAAAAGGTGCACTGTCTCACGTTTGTACAGTACTGTCAAATCTAATGAGGGAGAGGGAAATGCATAAAAACTGATGTTTGGACATTTCCATAACAATTCTTTAGAAACGTTAGTAGCAAAATACTTTTCTGTTTCGTGTAGAATGAAGAAATTTAACAAAAATGTATTATAGTGAAATCATAAGCCACTGAGAATTCAGAATCTGGTGAACAAAATGTAGTTAATGGCTGATCATCTATTGACAGAAAATTCAGTCCCACTTCCCATAACATTATGGAGTAGAATAATATAGACACCTAGTAAGAAATACTTTTGAAAATTAACATTTTTAATGGTGGTCAAATACGATATTCTCCAGATACTGTTTTTGACATGTCACACCGATGAAGCTCAAAAGTGTATTAATATCATTCCCATCACAAACAAAAACTCAACAAAAGTGGACAAAAAGTAGCAATTGGCAGCGAAATTACTTAGGTTTTTGTCCCTATCATTCTCATAGTTTGGGAATGGTAATATCACATAGCAAAAATATAGAAAATATATAGGGGAATATAGAAAATATATATAGAAAATATATATAGGGGAATATATATATTTTTATATATATATAGAAAATATATACAGGAGAAATATAGACACATATTTTGAAATATATATGGAAAATTTCAATTATTAGAACTTATTAGAAGATAATATTTTGCAGGTTAGGTTGACTTAAATGTGTCTGTTTTAAATCTGTATTTCTCAATTGGAAGGAAATATTATGGGGCTAATCCCACATCTTTGAAAACACAGTTCACTAGACTATTAGGAATTTTGCTTAAGCAAGGAATAAATCAGTGCAGAATATGAACCTGTACTTAAATATTCCATTTAACTACAGAAACACTCACATTACTGAAAATTACTTCTAGTACAAACTGAAGGGTATCTATTTCATCACCCAAAGCAATTTCTATGAAACCTAAAAATTACTCATTTTCTTACTTTCAGGACCTGTTAATTTTAAAGATTAATTCCAAGATTCATCCAAGTATAACTTCCTACAGGTATTTGTTGAAAACCGCCACGTTCTCTTTTTAATTAACTCCTGTGATATGTTAATAATTTGAGCAGTATCTCAACTATTGGTTAGTCCTAATCCAAAGCGTAGTTTGAATGACTACTATTTATAAATTTTCATGTAATATCGCTGAACTATATTCTTATAACCTAGTTAGAAGTTGTAACAGCCTTAAGCACATACCATAAGAACTATCAACAAATAAATTTTGTGGCTGCTGAGATTTCCATGCTTTGGAGGCTGGTTTTGCAACTTAGTGCCTGCTTGCCTTAATTTATATTCTTCCTTCTGCTATTTCAGTTCATTTATTTTATACAAGTGGTAGAAGTAGAATAGATAAGAAGGTTAGGTTGACTCAGTATAAAAACTAGAAATTTCTTGATGTTAAATCAAAAACATTAGGGTCACGAACTTTAAGTAACACCTTTATATAATATAGTCTAGTGGGTTATGTGCAGACAAAGATGGTATTTCCCCGGACAGCTCTATTAGATCATATATCAAGGAAAAAGCTTTTTCACATGAATGTGAAAGAAATAGTGAATAAGACACTAACATTTAACTATTGTATTATCTGAGACTGAAAACTATATCTTATCTCAAAATCCATTATTTTTATCTTAATGAGTTAATTTTACTGGTCATATTGCCATTCTTCATTTTCTCTTTAGAGGGCTAGGAAAGTAATCATTAGCTAGATGCTGAGAAATAGCTGGAATTTCTATTACTTGCATGTACTTTCTCAACTAATTAAATACCAACAAGAGAATCCATTCATTTGTATTATAAACCAGAAAAATAATAATAAAAAAAAATTTCAAAAGATCCCTAGCAGTGGAAAATGCAATTAAACTACCAGTGTATTAATTCAGGTGCAAGATGCTACACCATCGCAGTGCTTTCTTTTCTTTAATTAATTATAACATGAAGAAAATCTGATGGCTTAATAGCATTTTATTCACTGTCAGAAATGCTTTGGGATGATTGTATTATGTTATCACAAAGAGTGTTGGCGGAGTTACTGCCATTACTTTTGTTTGTCACCTCTAAGAGTGACAGATTCCATGGAACAACTTGCTGCTGTTAACGGATGTGAATGATTGATATTTTATAACATCATTAGTTTATAGGCAGGATAACTATAGTAATAAGAACACATTTAATATTTTAGGCATTCACAGCCACATAATACACAAGGAGCACTCACTCTCCAGGAGCATCGCTTCGGATGTGTGTTTATTGCCGTGTTTGAAAGCTGAACAGTTTGTCATACTTAGCACCATGAATACTGCAGAGGAAGTAAGAGTTCAGCCAGTGTCAGGGTACTATTTGTTGCACACACTGAAGGAGTGAATCCAAACTAGAGACACACACAGATCTTGCAGCAGACAGTCTATAAACCACGCAGAGCAATTTTAGGGAAAACGTGGGCAATTGCCTGGGAGCCTCACTAGACCAAACAGAAGCAGCAAAGCAAGCTATGCAATGGGGAGGGTGACAGAGGGAGGAATGCTCACCCTAAAACTCTGCCTGGGTCCCTGCAATGCTGACGCTAGCTGTAAAGCTGAGGTTTCATCCTGCACTGAGGTATTTAGAGCATTTAGACAAGCACATATATTTCCCCTGTAAACTCTGGCATGCTTCTTTTTCCTTCAGAGGCTATTGCCATCAAAGCTGAGTAAGTTAAGGCTTCCTAGTAGCTGTGATGATGCTCGTGTACTTCCAATGCATCCTGCTGTAGCATGTGGCTAAGGTATTTGAACATCTTTTACTTTCTTCCACAAGTTTCACCCGCCCTGAAATTACCGTTGTGTGAAAGCACAAAGCTTTATGCTTCACGTGCTCCATGTCTGTGCACAGATGTTCCCCTCGACTCAAAAAAGGCATGGTTACGCTGTAGTGGTGAGCAGAGAAATAGCAAACTCCACCTGCATCCCGTGAGAAAAACGTAAGCATACTCTGAATACAAAGTTATTGCAGATTTTCAGCTGCAGGGTGCTGAGTGCCTTCAGCGTTTCTTCTTTTTTTTCCCTCCCCCTTGCCTTTGCTCAGCACTTTGAGTGACTGTGTCCCTCAATTCATTTAAATGCTTCAGTCATCAGGTCCCTTGCTCTCTAAGCATATGAGGAGCCTTCTACTTGATGTTTAAAGGAGTACTCATGTGAGGAAAGTTGAGCGGGGTTAATGCTTGCCAGGTCAAAACGCATCAATCTTTTACTTTGCACAGAACACGCCTTTAGGAATGCATCTCCCTGAGAGGCATGAACGGCTTCTTTTCTCCTTTTTTTTATTTCATGTTCAGTGTTTGTCAAGCAAAAGAGCGATAGGCAGAGAAACAGAAGTGTGGCAGATTCTGCCTACATCTTTTCCAGTTTCTCCTAACCCCTAACTCTTTGATACTTTGTATTCACCGTCTCACTTGACAGACACAAGAAACCCACTGTAGGGAGAGAGGCTTCCTGTGAACTGAGCCCCGTTTCCATGGAGCGGAGTTTTCTACTTTAAAAATAAACTCCTGTTTTCTGGGGCCACACGAAGGTACATCACTCGTGGAGCGCTCCCCCCGGGCAAGGGTTAGCGACCGAGGGCAAAGGAGGGCAACCACGTCCCCCATCCTAAAAGCAAAGCATCCTTCACATGCTACAGCTCCTTGCTCCCCGATGCGACCCAGGAAAGCTCATCACTTTTTGGCATGCATTTTAACGTCACAGAAAACCCTGAGCTGGAAGGGACCCACAAGGACCATCGAGTCCAACTGCTGTCCCTGCACAGGACAACCCCAGCACTCACACCGTGTGTCTGAGTGCGTTGTCCAAGTGCTTCTGGAATTTTGTCAGGCTTGGCGCCGTGACTGCTTCCCTGGGGAGCTGTTCCAGTGCTCCACTACGCTCTGGATGAAGAATCTTTTCCTGATATCCAACCCAAACCTCCCCTGGCACAGCTTCCTGCCGTTCCCACTCCCCCGGCGCGGAGAGCGGCGTTTGACTGGGTTTGGGCGTACCGGTACTTCGGCTCCAGCGGTGCCACCCCCCTCGCCGCATCCAGCCCCGAGCGGCTCCCGGGATGCCCGCCCCGACCCCTAGCTCCGCCGGGATCCCCGCGCCCAACTTCCCCGCGTCCCGCCGCCGCGCACCGGGCCGAACTTTGGGAAGCGGCGCCCGCGGGAGCCCTGCAAGAGCCCGACAGTGGCGCAAAACGGGGCAAAGCTGCTCCCTGGGCAAGCGCCCCGCGGGAGGAGAAGCCACGGAGCATCCCGGCTGGCATCGCCCGCACGCCCCGAGATGCGCGGGTCCCGCTGCCCCGGCACGAGCAAAACCTCAGCGCAGCCCGCGGAGGGCAGGGGAGAGCGCGGCGCCCGCGGGCAGCACTCACCGATGCGCAGCACTTGCTGGCCGCTCCGGGGCAAGGCAGCCCAGGCGCAGAGCAGCACGAAGAGGAGCCCGCCGCCGCCGCTGCCTCCGCCCGGGGCCGGGCGGCGGGGCCACCGCGGGCCGAGGTCGCTCGCCATGCTCAGTTCATGCCGGGCTGCGCGGATGCGGCGGGGCCGGCTGCGCGCCGCCCGCCCATGGCGCGGGGCTCCGCGCCCGCCGCCCGCGCTCCCGCCGCCGCCGCGCTGCCCTCGCCCCCCGCTGCCGCCGCCGGGAGGGAGGGAGGGAGGCAGAGAGCGAGAGGAGGGAGGGAGGGAGGGGGCGGCTCCTCCCGCGGGGCGGCTCCTCCCGGGCGGGGCGAGGCGGCTCCGGTTGGCGACCCGGGAGGTGGCCGGGACGGGTGGCGGGGCAGCGCGTGGGAAAACGCGTGCACACACATGGAATTGTCCTGCGGCTCCCTGGCACGGGTGGACCCGCGCTGGGCAAGGGCAGGAGCAGGGAGGGACAGGGACAGGGGCAGAGGTGATGCAGCTGTGTGGTCCTTAAGGTCTTTTCCAACCTTTCCATTCTGTGACAGCTACAGGGACAGGGACAGGGACGTGGCAAGGCAGGGACAGGGACAGGGACGTAACAAGGCAGGGACAGGGACAGGGCAGAGGCAGGGACAGGGACAGGGGCAGGGTAGAGGATAGGGATAGGGATAGGGATAGGGATAGGGATAGGGATAGGGATAGGGATAAGGATAGGGATAAGGATAGGGATAGGGATAGGGACAGTGCAAGGCAGGGTAGAGGCAGAGGAAAGGGACAGGGACAGGGCAAGGCAGGCCCACAGCAGGGATGTTGGAACTGGATGATCTTTAAGATCCCTTCCAACCCAAACCACTCTAGGACAGGGACAGGGACAGGGACAGGGCAAGACAGGGGCAGGGTAGAGGCAGGGGACAGGGAGAGGAGCAGGGGCAGAGATCCTCCCTGCTGTTTGTCCCGTTAGGCAAGTTGTCCTGCCTTGTGCTGTGTGCCATTCTGGTTCCCAGGGATCTCTCTCCTGCAAGGCTGGAGGCCCCTCTTGGACCCCAGGGATGCTTTTCCCCTTGTGCCCATCGGCCCTACAATTCCTGCTTTTTTTCCTCCCGGTGGTATGGGGGTTTGAAATGCTGACAAAAGGTCAAGGTGGTGCAGCAGGGCCCTGTGTGTGCACAGATCCCTTTTTGGGGGCCAGGCATGGAGTAAGTGGCACAATTTCTGGAGGCTGAGGGATGCCCAGGGAGATAAGGTGGAGGCAAGACAGCACCATCAGCTGTTTGCCCCATTAGTAAGTCGTTCTCAGGTGCATTTTATACCCTGGACCTCTGCAACTGATGAGGGGGCAGGAGATGACATGTCCCCACAGTGCATCTCCACAGATATGGCAGAACAGCAAGGGAACAACAGGGCTGCTCACCTATGAGCACAAGTTCACAAAATTTGAGTGATGAAAACTCAAGGGCAGGTTTGAACCACTGGACACAGAGATGATAATACTCCGTGTCCTTGTCTTGGCCAACAGATTCCCTTTCCCCCATGACTTAATATTCTCAAATGATTTTTTAAATCTCAGTTTTAAAGGTTCAGTGAAACTCCAAATGCTTCATAGTAATGAAAACATGTGAGTCCTGAGCTGATGTGAAAAAAGAGACAAAACATTATAGGAGAATGACTCCCACCTAGCAACAGAACTAAAATTACATAGCTGAGATCCAGAATTGAAATCATTTACATTTGTTTATTTTGTATTCCTCTCCAGTCTGTCTAATTATTGTTCCAGAAATTAACTCCTTGGAACAGTCGCAGCACATGCTGAAGTGCAATGGAAATGCAAGCGTTGACGGTGTATCTCTCACTTAGTCTCAAGCATTTGCTCAAAAGCCTGCCTCTACTGTTTGCAGAGCAATTTAGACTATTCGGGAGTTCTCACTACCGAGATTTCCAGTCAGGATACTACTTAGAGTCCCAAATTACATTTCTTACAGCATGTTTCACTTGCATCTTGGAGAGAGAATGTTTGCCCTTGATGTTTATTTTTTGTTTTCCTAAGAGATATCCTTTTCTTAGGAAGAAAGCTAAATCCATCGGCAGGCACAAGCTCCCTGCCAGCCAGCTGGGCTTGCCAGCTCTCCTTTTCACTCTAGCTTTCTTCCCCCGTCTCCTGCTGCCGTGCTACGGTGCCTGCAGGTAGCTCAGCCAGTGCCACCTCTGGGGCCAACACTGCTCTGCAGCTCTGAGAGTTGGCTGTGGATGTTGGTATCACTGCTCCAGCTCCACGTCACTTTCACATCTCTGCATGACCAGCCACCCTATCTCTTGGTCCTTTGGGATGTGACCTAACACTGGGTGTGAGACAAGACTCAGCCTACACTCTTACCTGTCTCATGCACATCACATCGGCTAAAGCTAACAATTACATTAAAATCGCTTGTGTTGTTAATAACTACAGCATGTGCTCTCCTGTAGGAACCAGAAAAGGAATCCATCAGGCCACCCTGGGCTGGACTGAATGGCTCAGTAACTTCGGCACAGTTTTATAACCTATCATTGCCTTTCAAACCGCTACACATGAAAGAAGGTGTGCTGCAGCTCCTAGGCTGGGAAATACTCAACCACTGAGCAATGGCTAATAACAGCTACCCTTCAGCTACCCATTCACTGTACAAAACCATGCAGTAGAAGTAGCTCTGACTGGACGAGCAAATTTTATTTTCACATTCACACTGGAATGGTAAATAACAGTGATATAACAGCAAGAATTTGTTTCCAAAGGCAAGTTATGTTAGTTCAACTTGACTGAGCAGTGGCACTATTTTGAAGGGAAAAAAAGGACTATATTTCATCAGGAAAATACACCTATTGATATTTTCAGAATCACTTGCCCTCAACATAAACGGGTTCCTTGCAAAAGTCAAAGACACCTCAGTGTTCATGTCAGTGAGATAAGAGGTTGAGTATAATTATTTGCTTTTGAAAATAGCACTGGTTTTAGTCTTCTACTTCTTTGAAGTACATGGACTGAACAGAATGGGAAAAATGAGAGCTTAGAAAAGACTGCAGCAGGGTGGTATAGGTCTGCGGGCACTTGCTACCGGTAGTAGAAACCTGAACTGCTCAAATTCTGCTAACTCCTTGTGGCACGAGTGACTCATAGGAAGCTTCCAATGGGTACCAGCTTCTGCTTCAGGGTGTCGTTAAATGTTAGCCAGGTTGTGTTCCATAGCTTTGTACTTAGGGAGTGAGAGCTTTTAAAAAAATACAAATGGATATAGGAAAATTCATATTGGCTCCAATGCTGCAAAAACTAGGCAAACTTTAAAATGAAAAGTAGGCCATTTGCTATTGCAGGACACCTTTTTGCTCAGTTTTTCTGGTTTTATTTGTGTATATGAACCTTCTGTCCTGTACTGGTTGGAGCAGACATGGTGTGAAAGACTCTGTTCTCACAGTTCTTCGAAGGAAAACTGAAGGAAGAAGGAAAAGGCTTTTAAACTGCCCATATTGAGGTTTAAAACATTTTCTTTTCTCAAAATAGTTCTGAAATGAAAGTGTTTTAGCATTAGAAAGGGACCATTTTAAAAAAAGTGGCAGGAAAAGTTTTAAATTGACAGAAATTTCCCTGGAAGTATATTCCAGGTCTCTAATTTTGCAGTAAACTCTAATTCATACAGCTCTTTGCTGCTCGCAACATAGTAAATCATCTAGCAAACTCAGTCCCACAAAATCATGGCACGCCTTACAAGGAGTGTTGTTTTGTTTTTAGCTGATATTTTAAAATAAGAAGCCTCAATACATTTAATCTTTCTGATCTCCAGTTATCGATATTCTCAAATCTTTAATCTCCTTTTGGACTTTGTTCAGAAAGACCAGGGAAAAAGCCCGGGTCTCTTGCCAATCTTTTTTTCTCCCAGTTAAAGAGGTTTGAATGCTCTAACATGTGTTCAGCTCATACTGGCTGCTACATTTGCTTACTCATTCATCACATTGCCAATATTTAGATGAATTTAATAGTTAGATGTGTTGGAATACTTTGAGAATGAAAGGTAGTGTGTGTAATCGAAGTCTGTTCTTATCACACAGCACATTAATATTACAAATAGTGACACAAGAGTCCTTTAAGCAGGAATTTGAAGTCAATAGTCCTGTTTCACAACATCAAATTTCAGTTAGATATAATGTATAATTATTACAAAATTTGCTGTTTGAGTGATACTACTAGGCCAACAGGGAAAACCTTGTCTGAAATCAGGGCCTCACGAGTGAGTCTGAGGATGTAAACCATCTCCCTCATATTCTGTATCAGTTTCAGAATTCTAGTTTAGACTTTGGATGTGGTCAAAATGTCAGAAGGACAACTGTATGCAAATGCATAGGAAAACCTGGAATTTTCCAGCAAATGTGGAAATTTTCTCAATTTCTTTGTCAAGATATAAGAAAATTTAGCTGTGTTGTCCTTAGGACTTTAAACAGACATTATGCAGTGTAAGCTACTTTCATACTGAGTTGAGATCACAGGCTGCAGTTAACATTCATTTGGGAAGGCTGTATTTTCCACATTTGTCTCCCAATATCCTTATACCATCACGCAGTACAAGATTCAGCAATTGCTTGTACAATATTGCTGTAGCAAAAGAACCAAATGGAGACATAATAAATCAGACTTCCTTAGGTTTTTCATAGCCGACATGCAACACCTGATAACACAGAAATTGATAGCATCATCTAAAAATAACCACACCAAATCAGCATTCTGTTCTTCCAATAAATAGCCAGGATCATCAAAAAATTCTTCACTGTGAGTGTAGCTTAGAAAAAGGCTGAGAGATACTGACGAGTAAAAGAAGAGACAAAACCACCCTTTTCTTCTCCTTTTCTGTTTCCACCTGTTCAAGCATTTTCTTTCAACATCATTTGCAAAATAAGTATCACTGCAAAGGAGGGATGCCCCAGCATCCGTTGAGGCTCCTTTGGTTGCAAGCTTGAGTTTGACTGCTTGTCAAGGTTTAGCCCTGGCCCAGTTTGATTGGCGGTTAAACGAGAACAGTTGTAAACCCAGTCTCCACACCTCACCTGAGAAAGGGGAAAAGGAAATGAGAGAAAGAGACTTGTGGGTTGGAAATAGAAGCTAAAACAGCTTCAATGAAACAAATAATAATAGCAAAGAAAATACTATTAATAGGAAAATAGTATTAATAAGAAAATAATAAAATATATACAAATATTCAAAATTGAACACCCCTTGATGACTATGTCACCACTGATGCTGCACAGCAATTTGTCCTCCACTTCACTGACTGGGAACACACAAGGAGCAAGCCCCAAGCAACGCTGCAGCCAGCAGGAACACAAATAACCCTTATGCCTCTGAGGATGCCATTGCCCATGAAGAATAGCTATCCTGGGAGATCCACTACAAAGATCTGTGGAAGACAACATGATGAGGCAAGAAATCTGATCTGTAGAGCAGAGCTGGTGGATGTGAGTGATAGAGCACTGCGCTGGCAGAGGAAAGAGCTGTTTGAGAGGAATTATTCCAGATTCCCCAGACGTGCCATCAATTTTGTTTCGATCAAAACCAAAGATTATTTTTACTTTTTTTTTTTCCCTCTCAAACAGCATGTTACCAAAACACCACTGAATTTTATGTGAGGAAATTGAATTAATTTTTAAACTTATTATAAAAGTGTTAAGACAAAAATATTTTTACTGGAGCATCATAATACATAGGAAAGTAAATGTACCATAATTCCAGTAAGTTTACACATCACATTTTCAAAACTCTTTTTTTTGCTCAAATGCTCTCTTTATTTGTGTTCCCAAACCTAAAATTGCAGTTCTCCCCTTTCCAAACTCTTTTCACTAAAAATGCTACAGCAAATCTCTCAACAAACTAACATTGATCCACTCCATTGAACTGGTCTAACATTAATCTGCAAAACTGCTTTTCCCTCAGAAGTAGATACTTTTATCCACCGTACTACTTAGCTAAAAGACATAAATAACCTGCAACTCAAATGCAACCCACTGAAAATCTTCCTCAGCCAAAGACCTATTACATTTTTTTTCTCCAATATACGATACACTATAGACTTTTTGAAAAAGAAAACTTCTCCTGTATATACATAAAACATCCTGGCATATCTTCTATTGAAGAAAGGACTTTTATTAAATTCTGCTTAGTCACATTAATAGAAAACTAGAAAGTGCCATTAAACTGAGTAGAGTCAATACAAACTTCCAACATTTGACCAAGAGCAATGCTTCTGCTCTGAGAAGCTCTTGTCATATTTCATTTTTACAGAAAAAAATCTTCTAGCAGATAATGCAGAGAGAAGAGGAATTTATACCATTTTTTATTAAACCACAATGTTTCCCCAGTGTATATTTCTCTTCTCTGCCATGGAGTTAAAATTAATTATGAGTAAGCTGGTGGGGTAAATTAGTTACTGTTTCCAATCTCTACCAGTATTATTTAAATGTGTCCTAACTAATTTTTCTCCTTCCATACTTATTTCAAAAGAGTCAAAAAGAGAATATTTCACTTCATTATTGTAGTACCCCAGTACTGACAAAAGGGAGTGGGACCTGAGGAAGAAAGAACCTGCTATTTTCTGCCCTTTTCTTCTTGGATTGACAAGACCAGCGAAATCAGTTCCCTTGATTCTCCAGAAAAGTGTTTCTGCTCTCATTCAGTCAGCAACACAAGAAGACACGGGAGAGCTTGTGCTTGCTCTCTCAAGGGCTCCAGCAGATAGTTCACCTCTTACTACCAGCTGGAACAAATCTTGGCTGGCAGGTACCTCACTACTTCAGCAGATCCCAGGGGTTAGTGCAAATTTCAGAGGGCCCTCAGAAGTGCCCTACTCATTTCTGCAACTCATCCTTTGTGTTGTGCAGCTATGTTTATCCCAGGCCAAAATGCCACCACTCCCAGGGCAGCTGGACAAGTAGCAAAGAGTGCTAAGAGCAGTTCCAGCATTTGTAGGCCCTTTTCAACTCATCCACAGACATGAATCAGAATTTTGGGAAAAAAATCCTGCATGGTTTAAGGCTACAAGTCCTTGAATTATCAACGCTGTTTCCAGCAAAAATCAAAAAAATAACACTATATTAGCTGCTATGAAGGAAATTAACTCAGTTCCAGCCCAAATCAACAAAACAAGAAATATTTCATTTTAAATATGTATGATTTATATTTTGATAGCTCACATTATCATTTAGCTAGCATCTGTCAAAATTGAATTCACAGAAAGCAATATTTTTTGGTTTTAAATCTCTGCATTGTAAAGAATCAGGGACACTACGTTTGCTCTGCGAATGTTTTGTCATTCACTTGACATTTACATGGTCCATTTTACATATCCACAGACAATAAATATGGTATGATATCTGTGATAAAAACAATATATGGGATTTTGACTATGTGTTTAGATACACATATTCAAATACACATACCTATCAGCACATAATTTAAAAAGGTGCTTAGAAAATGTTGATATCTATATATTACACAGAATCACAGTATCACAAGGCTGGAAAAGACTTTTGAGATCATCAAGTCCACCCTATGACCCAACACCAACACCTACTCATCATCTAGACCATGGCACTAAGTGCCTCATACAATCTCCTCTTAAACACCTCCAGGGACGGTGACTCCACCACCTCCCCGGGCAGCTCATTCCAATGGCCAATCACCCTCTCAGTGAAGAATTTTTTCCTAATGTCAAGCCTAAACTTCCCCTGGCGAAGCCTGAGACTGTGTCCTCTTGTTCTGTCGCCGGTCACCTGAGAGAAGAGACCAACCCCTGCCTGACTACAACCTCCCTTTAGTTAGTTGTAGAGAGCAATAAGGTCTCCCCTGAGCCTCCTCTTCTCCAGGCTAAACAACTCCAGCTCCCTCAGTCGCTCCTCATAGGGCTTGTGCTCCAGCCCCTCCACCATCCTCGTTGCTCTCCTCTGGACGCACTCCAGCATCTCAACATCCTTCTTAAACCGAGGGGCCCAGAACTGGACACAGCACTCGAGGTGCAGCCTGACCAGTGCCGAGTGTAAGGGCTTGCATAATATAATATACATATGGATTATATATATGTGAATTTTAATCATCTGAGTTACCAGTTTCTTTTGTGAGAATGCACAGCACTTCCAGCCCAGCCCAGGGAGGAGTTCCATTGTTGCAGGCACACATGTGGGCAGTACTGGAAATGAAGCAGTATTCAACACTGTGCCATATCAGCCCCAATCAGATCTCCACAGTCATCTATTAGCAGATTTTCATCTCCTCTCTCTATTGTGAGAGGAACTGGTTGAAAGTGGTATTACTCGTGCTCCTACCCCTTTTCAATCACTATCCACAGGGAGATCTTCTCAACTCTATGAAAAGATTATATTGGAAAAAGTAGACAGATGAGCGGCAAAGCAGGTAACGTACTTCACCTGCACAGTCAAGGAGAACATGGAAAAGCAACTTGTGCTTTCAACTTTTTTCTTGAAGTTGATCATGCTTAATTTTTATTATGGGCATAAGAGTTAGCACACATAGTAGAGAAATAAATTAGGGTATATGAGACAAGGAAAGATGTAGAAGGAAGCCCATTAAGAATGAAGGATAGAGGGGAGAAATGGGAATCCTAAGAAGAAAGATAAAGAAAGAAAACAAGCAAGTGGAACTGGATCTCCATTAACAATCCTGTTTGTACTCCCCACAGTGCTACTTGTGATGAAACACGAGGACCCATCTGGGTCTCTGCCTATGCCACAGTCCTTGGCAGCTTTATTGGTATTGATAAATAAACATGCGTATCACTGGCTTTTCAGCAAGGACTTGGAATAAAAGTTACACACTGTATCACAGTATCATAAGGTTGGAAAAGACCTTTGAGATCATCGAGTCCAACCTATGACCCAACACCTACACCTACTCCTACTTGTCAACTACACCATGGCACTAAGTGCCTCATCCAATCTCTCTTTAAACACCTCCAGGGATGGTGACTCGACCACCTCCCTAGGCAGCGCATTCCAATGAACAATTGCCCTCTCAGTGAAGAATTTATTCCTAATGTCAATCCTAAACCTCCCCTGGCGAAGCTTGAGACCGTGTCCTCTCGTTCTGTCACTGGTCGCCCGAGAGAAGAGTCCAACTCCTGCCTTACTACAACCTCCCTTTAGGTAGTTGTAGAGAGCAATAAGGTCTCCCCTGAGCCTCCTCCAGGCTAAACAACCCCAGCTCCCTCAGTCGCTCCTCACAGGGCTTGTGCTCCAGCCCCTTCACCATCCTCGTTGCTCTCCTCTGGACACACTCCAGTTCAGGAGCCTTGTATCCTGTCTCCAGCAACAGCAGCAGCAGGTTCACAAATACAGGCATAAGAAAGGAAAACGTTGGCCAGTTCTTTTTCCTACTCTGCATCCCAGCCCTTCCCATCTGAGGCCCATGGGCTTCTCAGTGCAGCAGCACCAAGTTCAGTGGAGCTGGAATTATTTAATCCCATGTAAAGCCTGCTCTCTGACATAGTCCATATATATATATATATGCTACACATAGGTATGTTACACTTTACACAGTGCAGCTACAGAAACAGGTCAAGGAGGACTTAAAGTGCCATAACACGTTCTAGAAAAAAAAACTGGGTGTGAAAAAACAGTTTCTGCCTTGCGGGAGTAGACTGTCAGAATGTTGTACACAGCTTTAAAACATAATTTTAATAGTCTAGTTCCAGGAAAAAAATTGGTGATACATCTTCCATCTCACTCGTGACTCAGGTATATCAGAGGTCTAAATTAACAGGCTTTTACTTCAGTAAGCCTGTGACAAAGGAGAACTTTTATGGTCCAAGCACCACTAGTGTCCTGAATTTTTTACACCAAATAAATGAAGTGTGCTTATAGCAAATCTCAGAATCTCTTCATTTCTTGCAGATGATGGAGACACCTGATGTCAGTGGAACAATCTGAAGGATCATGCATAAGGCTTGCCTCCATCCCTTATGAACTCATGCAAAACGAAAAACAGACTGGTTGACAAGGCATCAAAAAAAAACCTCCAATCCGTTAGCACACATAACAAAGCAATTCACTGTATAAAACAGTGTGGAATGCATAAAAGAAGTGAGAAACATTTCTATACTTTAAGATTTTCTAATTATATAATTATGGTTACAAATTTTTCCAGGTAGAGGTGTGATAGTACAGCTCAGTGTAGTGTGGTGATTCTTAGTGAAGGAAAAGACAAAAATTATTGCTTAGATCCCTGTCTTTGCATATCCCTTTTCAAATATATAATTTATTATATAGCATTTATGCACATGTAGTCTTTATTTTTCAAACAAATCTCCATAACTTTAACAGGAACCCAGGAAACACTGAAGATATATTTTGTAACGAATGATGGTCTAGTAGAGATACTGACAAAACTTTAAATGTAATTTCTTAGGACTTGATTAAATTTCAAAAAAATGTCATGCCTTGTTTTAAACTTACCTTTCTTGAAAAGATAGCAAGAAGCAGTCCAGCCATCTCCAGGAGATAAAAAAGTATCTATTTTCCCAATGTTATAAAACTACAAACAAACCTTATTCTTCATGCAGACCTGTAAAATCTATGGCCTCACAATGAAATACCTGTAGCCAAACCAGAAGTATATATGAATGGTCACTGTTTCGCCAACAAGCTGCAGATAACTGTAAGAATAACTTAAGTTTTAGGTAAAAAAAAATAGTATTTGGATGTTGATCTTCAAAGTAAAATATTGGGCCACTCCAAGGTCTGCAGCAGCAGCAGAGACCTCCAAAATTTCTGGGAACATGAAATCTCTTTTTCATATTAAAAAGTGCTATGTTTGTGTACATATATGGGTCACTGATTTGAATGTGTGTGCTTTTTCCTCTCTGATAGTAGAAAACAGGAAGTTTTAAACTGGATATCACTGCTGAAGTCTGGTATATTTTAGGTGTCACATAGCAAATGTCCTTCCAGTGGCTGAAGGTGATGGGTTTCTCTGATTGGTTCTTGTCAGGGCTGTTCTTGTCAGGGCTGTTCTTGTCAGGGCTGTTCACAAAGATCTTTCCTATAACATATACAGGACAACCCACACTGCATCCAAAAGCTGAATTGAATTTGTTGTTGCTCTATTTTAGATCCTCTCCCACCTGCCCAAATCAGTCAGTCTTGTACAACTACTGCCCTTGAGGAAAGTATTGAAGTTCTCTCTTGTTCTGCCTCACTTGCTCTGCACGTGGTGTTGGACACAGAAGTGGGAAACCAGTACATTGAAGTATCTGCTGTTTGCTGAACTAATAAGCCAGTTTTCTGAGTTTGATAGTTTTTCCTATTCTACCATTCATTGCCCACAGGCAGCAGCCATTCAACGTTACTTATTAGGCATTTCCTATTGTAAAGTTATGTGGCTATGCATCAATGCCTACTTATATGGCAGCCTGGCTGAATGTAAAGTTCAAGTACATGTAATGATGGACTATATATTCCCTGTCCATTATGTTGTGGGATGACAACTATTCTTATTCTCACCTGTGCTGTTGCAGTATATGTGATTATCCGGCCTTTGCTAGAGCTGATTGATAGGAGTATTTACATCTGGACACTATGGGTGTGCCATTTTCTTAACAGAAAATATTACATTTAATCTCCTTTATTAAATTATGACTGTTTTGATATCCTAATCTACTACCAGCTTCATAGCTTGGTGACAATTTTGATGAACTGAGAGGTAGAATGTGTGACCAGAATTCATGTTTTCTACTATCAGTTTTTTGAAGCATCATCCATGCAATGTTTTCATGTTTGCCTCCAAGGCAGATATTGGTTTTGACATAGCCTTATGACTAGTCAAACATTATTTGCAGCCTGACTTTTTAATGCAAGGAAGCTAAGCATGCCTGGAGTTTTAGCTTAGATCATGTCAAGCCCATTATATTCACACATAGCATCCTAAGATCTACTTCATATCGACACCAGAGTTAGAAGTTCCTCCTTCAACTCATTTGTAAACCCCGTTCTTCACTCTCTTATTCCATCTTAAAGGAAGTTTAGTGGTAAATCCATTATCTTGTCTCAAAAACTTGTCTTTTCCCTTTACCAGCGAAAACACTACAGGATACTTAGTGGTTTTATCTAAATAACCTGACAAGGAAAAAAAAACCCTTTTTAAATAAATATGTTTATTTTAATTCCAAGCTATGAAGGAAAGCAAAGCTTTTTACTGACACAAAAATAAACTAAGTCTTTCTTAAGGCAGAAAGACATTGCCATTGCTATAGAGTAGTTGTCTGCATATGTACAAAAGGTACTTGTAAAACACCACTGAATTTATTCTTTGTTAATATTACAGGACTTTGCCCTTATGTGAAATACCTGCAGAAAAAAACAGAATGTATTAGTTTCATCTAAAATGTCAAAGGAATTATTTTCTTTCTTAAAAGTTGTCACTAGCTAGTGACATGGAAGTACTAGGGATAAGAATTCATGGTTTGTCAGCCAAGTGAAATCCCCATTGCAGGGGGGAAAGTTTCAAAATATTATGTTAGAGTATTTATTTTAGAGTACTTAAATATCAGTGGCAGCTGGCATTGCAAGAAATGAAGACAGTGAACATATTTACTGTAACTTGAGAACTCAAGTCTTGTAAATGATACCTGTCAACCTTGACTTTGGCTCAGGAAGCCATGGCAGAAGAGAAGACAGGAATGGTTTCCGGTCCCCAGTGTACTCCTCAAGATGCCAGCTGTGCTCTGTACCACTGTCCTGCCACCACCAGCTGTCTCTGAAGGGAATATCTGCCACTTAACATCATGTGTTTGGCAAAAAAAATGGCTGTAGCACACTGTAAATGTTGGTGCCACACTTTAATTGCAAAAATAAAAGTTGTCCTAATTAAGCCTCTTGGTATTTGAGTCTTTTCATAAATATTGCTGTATCTCATACTCAGATTGATGCAAAATTAATTTACCATTGTGAAGATTTTTGGCTGAGAATGAATTTTTGGACTAACACAGAACAAAATCAAAAACCTATCCATGGAGTTAAGGCAGGGATATGGCTTTCACAGTGAGTAACTTGTGGCATTGACCCTAAAATGTATAAACTAGGAAGTAGGTTCCCTTTGTAGCCAGTCAACAGAAACATGCTCTTCTGGGGGGATCTCAAAGCAAGACTCTGTTTCAGGTGTGTTTCAGGTGCTCTGAGATGCCCATTTGTCATCACAGAAGGAGAGCAGGAGATGAGCTTAGTAACTAGGTGCCTAAAATTAGTCAACAAGCACCCAAAATCATGCCTACTGATACAAGTTAAGCCATTAATTTTACTTCAGCCCATCATCAAAATGACATTCAAAACAAACAACAGCTGCACAAGGCACAGCCATGCACTCTTGGTCCAGTGGATCTTCATCAGCCTCAAGCTGTGTTTTACGCAGAAGACGCAGGGTTGCAAGTTAAACACAGATATTCCTCTTCAACTTGCCTATGTTATGTTCATCTGTCCTGTGGGAGTCAGTGTTCGAGATTATATATGTGCATCATAATACCTCTGAACATGTTTATTTAGTCATCCACTGCACAACATTACGCTAATACCTGAGAGAATGACATAAATTACGATGAATTGACTAAAAGTCCTCAGATCTTATTGCCAGGAGCACCCTCTACAGAGAGACATTGACAGAAAGAGTTATTTTATTATTACTAAGATGCATCAGTCACAATCAGAGTTTCATGTTTAGACACCACAGAGATATACAGTAAGAAACAGTACCTGTCCAAAAGAGCTTACAAAGCAGGGCAAGAAATACATATCAAGGTAGAAAGTAATGTTATTTTAGTTTTATAAAGCAGAATATAAAGCATATAAGGATTAAGTATATATGTCCAGCATCGTATTGCAAGGAATCCACAGCAAAGACAAAATTCAAACCAAAAAATCTCCCGATTTCACATTGGTGATTTAACTCTTTCTCTTGTACTTGACTAGCTGACATCACATCAGTCATACTTCTTCATCGTGTCAATGACACTTCTTAAGCACTACATGATCTTTTTTAATTTGAGGAAATTATTTACAGCAATTGCCTTTTCAAAGTCCACAGTTAACACAAATGTTAACTTTTAAAGCTTTTCAGGAATTATGTGATTCCTCTGGAAAAAAGTGTGAATTGTTACTGACATCACTGCAATAACTTCAACATCTTTACTGTTATGGAAGAAACAAGGCAGTTCTGCAATGACTGAAAAAATGTTAAATGTTGTGTTGTGAAATAAAAGTAAGAGTAAGAGGGATCATTTAATTTTATTATGAGGATGCAAATGAAGTAAGTGACAAAAGTATACAAAATTATCTTTATATGCCCTTCACTTTTATGCTCTTTGAATTCTTGAACATAGTGGTTCTTACAGTGCAAACGGAAAAATCAATGAAATATCCTATTCCTGATGAACCATGTTATCAAATTGATTTGGTGTATTTTACTTATTAAAGTTAGCTCAATTTGATGTGTATGAGAGGAAGGAAGAGTAGCAGACAGGAGGAGAGGGCAGAAGGGAATAGTGTTACAGATAGATATTACCAGAATTTGTTTCAGTCAATGACATACATTAAAATTGAACTCCAGTAGATTTGCAAGCATTAAAATACATTTCATCTCCGTTTCATAATTACTTGCTTTCATTTCAATTATGTCCTTTTGATGTATTAAAATGGCAGTTGCGCCCTGTGCAGTATTAGACTTGTGACTCTGAAATTCAAACAAGCTTGTAATGAAACTGATTTTGTTGACTTCTTGTAGGTCTACATAGTGCTCAGTTAGATAATGTCTGCTGGGTTACATGACTGTGTACCCTCTAACTGAATAAATCTGGGATGTGTGTGATTAAGCTGTGTTAACTGTTTGCTGATGTAGTCACTCTTCCAAAAGAAGATATCATCAATATACCTGGATGGTATCAATATATAATCTTTAAATAGCTAGCAGGAAGAAATTAAAACTTTCTGCTTAGTAGGCCAGTCAGGCTTTGAATTATGCAAGACTCTGTAGTGAACTAAGTCCGAATGGTTTAATAGATATCTATTTTTCAGGGCAGGATCACAAGCCAACATACGCAGTGGCTGAAGCACTTAAGACAGAAAAAGCCCTTATCCATATGTGTGGCTGCCATGAGCACTTGCAGCCTGATCTATCATTTGTTCCCTCCAAAGCATTTAGAGAAGAGTGTGTATAGCCCAAGATAATATGTTTGCTAGCTGCAGGCAGGTGGTTTGGAAACATACATTGTAGAGAGTGCAGCACAGTAGTAATGCCATTGGAAGAGAGCTCCTGCTCACGCTGGGCATGTGCCATCCAACCTTCTGTCCTGCAGCAGGCCTGGATGGCAAAAAACAGGATCGTGGCACTGAGAACTAATGCCACAGGGGGAACATGGCAGATATGGACAGTGCTCCTCCCCGTTTTTTCCTGAGATTGGACATAAGGCACGTGTCAGCAGCAAGAAACAACCAGGCAGTCCTCATGGGAGAGCTCTCTTCAAAACACCTGGCAAGTGTTAATTTGTTAAGACACACTGCAGAGCGCAGCAGTATTCCCCAAATAGTGCTAATACATCTGCTTGAACAAAGTCCTGATTGCAAATGACTGTGTAACCTAGATAAGAATGTGGTTCCTGACCTGTTCTTATCTTCCTGTGAATCTTCCAGACTGAAAAGACTTATACATGACTATGATCCTGAGCTGGATGTTAAGCTATAAAGGTATCTGGTTTCAGCTGGGATAGAATAGGTTTTCTTCTCAGAAAGTCATGTTTCTAAGTAAGTGCAGCATTTCAGATTCTGAGAGAACAAAGTTGAAAACGCATAACGGATTTAGTTTGTGGTCAGGTGATATCTAGATCCGGTATGAGTGGTGTGTTGTTTCTGGGCAAATCAAGGTCTTTTCTCAGTTCTCCATGCTTCACAAGCAATCAGGTGTATAAATTTGGGAGGAGCAGATCCAGGATAGATGACTCAAACAGGCCAACAGAAGTATTCCATACCATAGACTTCATACTGAGTATAAATCGGGAAGTTTTCCAGGGACAAGCTCTCTTCCTATTCCTCTTCAGACTCTGTCATGCTCCCACAGCTCTCTAGGAGCCTTGAGTTCCTGGCTGTGTGTATTCAGGGAACAGATGATATTTGTTTTGCTGTGTCTTGCTTCTTCATATACTGTGAGAATGTAGGAAGATTTAGTATGTGCTCAATGAATATCTTGCAAAATGGAAAGTAACTAGCGGTTTGGGACTACCTTGTGCTGGGAGAATACTTTTGTTGGAGAGTTGATTTTGATTTGTTATCAAAAGACGAGTAGATGTCATATTTGGAGACATGACCTAGTGGCAGACTTAGCAGGGCTGGAACGATGGTTTGACTTGATGATCTTAATGGTTTTGTCCAACTGAGATAATTCTGTGATTCTGTGAATTAAGTATTTCCTAGATAGTTTATCTGTTGTGTAGCCTACAGATCTAAAGGCTGCTCTCATAAACCACTTCAGGGCAAACACATAAAGATTCTTTTATTGCCCTAAAAGAGTTTTTGTGCTTAATACTGCACATGGTTATTTACCCTACTTGTATTAGGATGTCCTGTTTCTGTAGCATCTGATCATCACTTGGCCATGCGGTGGCAAAACTTTGTTCCCTTCTGTTTAATTCTCTCAGAGTTTCTATCACAGATCAGGGTAGGTAGAAGGAAAAGCAGAATAGCATTTTTACAGAGTATGCAACTGCTCAGTGGCACCTGTGGCCTAGAAATTCACAATAAAGCTGGCAGCATTTCTGTTAGATGTTTCTCTCTAAGGCAAACTTCTCTCAGTTTTATGCAAAATAAAGTGAGAAATTGCCCTTACTAAATTTCCAAATAACAGCTCCAGTATCCTCATACCAATTATCTTGCCTTTCATTAGCAGACACTTGCTCATTTTCTTTCAGCAAAGTGTTCTCTATTTTCCAGTGGATTGTTGTGTTTAAGTAATCCTACTCCTAGGAAGAAAGCTCATGCTCTTAATAAATAGAGCTCATTCTGTGAAACTGTAAAGTTTAATTACTGGGCTATAAGTCCTGTACATTAAAACAGTGAGTTTCTCCATTATTGATTTTAGTTTCTGCAGTCCAAGCATTTTTTTCTCTATCCATCAAACTCCTCATCTTTTGCATAAAACATGCATTGGCTTATGCCAATGACAGAACCAGTGAAAGGACTGTGGAGATCCTATCCATCAACTCCGTGGGAACTAATTCAGTTCAGGCATCAATCTTCACACTTTCTGACTGGAGAAGGATGCTGCCTGCTCTGAGAAATGACTCTAAGAAAAGCCTTTAATGTTTGATTCGCTTTCCTCAAGAACAAGTGCTGCCTTGGAAGAGAGTACAGGAGCCGCAGGGGAATTCATAGGAAATAAATGTTACTGACAACACCTGGCTGAGCTTAGTGGAGTTTTAAAGTGGGTGAGCCTTCTGACTGCACATAACCTTTTTAACTTTCTGAATTTCCACACTGTGCTGTGCTGGTATTTATTTTAGACAGTGCTGTGGTTCCCATAAGGGAGTTCTAAGGTAACAAAGGAAGGTAAGAGGTATACCGAGCACTCCGAATTAGAGGTGAAATCTAAAGCAAAAATAGCTTTTCCTGTGTATGCAACTCCTATCTGATAAATAAAGAAAGGCCCTCTAGCCAAGATTACAAATCAGCTGGGTCTGGGGGTTGTTTATACTTTGGAAAGGAGGGAGAGAGTCTCCCTGCTTAAGGAGATGCTAGAGGACCCCAGAAGGTCCTGAGAGGATGTAACAAATGCTGTTGTTTGGGAATTTCTTGTTACTTCACCTGTAGCAGAACAGAGATCCCGATCCATTACCTCTCTTTGGCACCCAGGGCTATCCTGTTGGACATCTCCTTTCCATCAGGAAAGTTATTGCCACACATTTCTTCCTGATTTTTCCCCATGTTCAAGTAAGTGAACAAGATTAGAACATATTGTCAGGAAAAAAAGAGAATAATTTTCAATTTTAAAAAAAGGCTTTTAAATATTCAGCTTACCTTTAAATAAGCTAAATACCAACAGAGGGCAAAAACCAGCTTTGTACTTGGAGGTCCTCTCTCCTTCTTCACTAGGGTGACATTTTTATCTTTGCTGTCTGGATTGTTGTCAATGCAGTAGCTATGAGAGTTTAGTTAATATTAGGTTTTGGTTTTTAAAGCATCACTATTATTCTGGTTCCTCCAGCTCAGTAGGCAAGCATGGCCCTTTGTAGGTGAATGAAAAGACCATCTCCTTCTCTGCAGAGCTTAACATTTGAGTTAAAAGCTCAAATTCTGTATTTCCAGACCAGTATTATACCATGCAGAGCAAAGAGGCAACCATGGACTCTCCTGCAGAGATACATTATATGTTTCAGTGAGATCCCTGTATTTCTCTGAACAGCTTGAGAGAAAAGCAACTTGTTCAAACTATACTTGCAAATATCTCACTCGCAATTTAAAGTAAATCCTAGGCATTCACGAGGAATGTCATCAACTTCACTCACCTGGCCTACAAGATTAGTTATGTCTCAGAGAGAGGTTATTTTTAAGGGTCAGCATGGCTGCAGAAGAAAGTTTGAGAGATGCAAAAGAATGAATGGAAGGAGAATGGGTGCTCTGAATAATGGAACAGATGAAACTGAAACATAAATCCATAATTAGGAGGATTACACTAAGGATGAATATTGCTTTGTTTTTCTACACTCATGTAAATTCATTATGTGCTGTATGCATATAAAGCTAGCAATTAACTGGATACTCTATCATCAAGTATTGTTTGTAATACAAAGGTTGCATTCTGAAGAAAATAAATATAAACTAGTTATTAGATGCTTGAAAAAACCTCTTACGTAATGTGTTCTCATGTCAAAAACAAAAAAGAAGAAAGTACATCACTGCAGTTCTTAGTTCTATGTTAACACAGACAGCATGCATGTGTTTTTCAAGGGCCCCCAAAACATCCTGCACACAAACTGTACCTCTGCCGTCAGGGACTGTGATTTGGATTGCTTATTCCTGATGCCTTAACACTACTCCTTGCTAACTAATATCATTAACCATGAATTTCCAACTCTTTAATGGGATTTAATGATCCTTATGGGAAAATCCAAGTTTTGATCTCTTTAGTAACTACAAATGCAAATATAAGTCCTTCTCAGTTAACAGCTTGTTATGCTTAAGAAATAAAGAGCACCGGAAATTATTATGGCCCATATGTTACTAAAAGGGTTTTGATGTGGATTAGTGGCTTATGTAACGGGTGGGCCTAACCCACATTGGGCTTAATTTAGGGGGTTTTCTCATTTTCTTTTTTAAAAAAAGGCTTGTTTCCTAATGATAAGCTTAAGTACTAATTTAATTTACATTTTGCTGCTCTGAGGCACAATCAGCATACATTCGAATAAACATTTAAAGCCCCTTACGAAACAATTTGTTGCTTTTGCCATTATTTGTTTTATTTTTTGAGTAATGTTCTTGTTTTCCCTTGATTAAATAGTCTAGTTAGGTTTTATTTGGAATTACAGAAACTGCAAATTAAAACAACAAGTATCAGTCCGTAGTCTTGAGGAAATGAGAAAAAAACTTCAGGAAAGTTCAACAATGAGAGGAATTTTTTGAAGTCCATATCTACAGAAAGGTCAGAAGATAGCTTCAGACATGAAAAGAAAATAAAAACAAAGTCTACAGTATAAAATAGTAAAAGTCAACAATTATACAGTGTAGTTAGTAAAAAAAAAAGAAGTTGAAATTGATGATGAATTCTAAGTTTATCACTAAATATTTTCAAAAATTGAAATTGCTGAAGTATATTTTTTATTCTTTGTGTTTCCTAATAGACAGCAAGATCACTTCAATGCTGCATTTTAGAAGATGCAGGCTGTATGTAGACACTTATACACAGCTTTTCAGAGAAGACATATGTTCACTTGTGATGCGTCAGGTTTTTGTTGCCAACTTGATGTACTCTGGGGCAGTTCTAAAACGCTGAGCTGTTTTAGAAACAGTTCCAAATTAAATCATAGCTATACATACATTCAGCTTCTCTGAAAGCCAATTTTAAATAAAAAAGACAAATAGTCATCTGCCTTTTATTGCCAGGTATTAATCTCATTGTTAATTTGAAAAAAATCGAACAGATTCACAAAGCATTTCTTCCCTCCACAAGTCATGTGGATATATGCCCATTAGCTATTTATACATGTACTAGCTTAGGTTTTACTGTTGTTCTGACTAATTTACCAATGCAGAAATTGGAGAGGGGTTTTCTGTAATTCCTGAATTTCTCCTGTCCAGGATTTGTTTTCCAAAAATTGTCTTCTCATGTGTCATTGTCTCTTCCACTGGCCTCAAGGCTACTTTAGGGAACAGGTTACCAGCCACAGCTAGCAGGTTAGCAGCTGAATATCTGAATCCCTTTAAGCATCCTTTTCTCATAGCTGAAGCCCTTTAGTGCCTCAGGCAGCTCACACGGTGGCCCTCATAGGAAGACTGCCAAACCCTGAAAGTTCCTCTAGAATGTGTAATTCTGGATGCCAAGAATCAATTGGTCTACTACCAAAGTACTGATACGACTCCCACTTCTGGAAACATCTTTTTTTTACTCTTTCACTGAACTGTCAATCATTCTTGCTTGGAATGTTTTGGGTTTGAGTGGGGGGGTTTTCCCTGTGAAAACCATCTCAAAGTTTTCTTCTCAGCCTGGAATACAATGATGTCCTGAAGTGGTCTTTAGGTTACCTGCAAACATCTTACCTTTCCAGTGGTTTCTTATAATGTCCTCTCAGTAAAATTCTTCTCTTTATTGTAAACGTCTTAAGTTGAATGCTATTATTGTGGATTTGTTTTCACTTTTCAGCCTGCAAGATGGACAAATTTGAGTACTTTATGGCCTCTTTTACTGAGAAGAACCTCAGCGACTGCATCTTGAAAAGAGGCCACGTGCTCTGCTTGAAATTAAATCAAGAATGGCTTTTCCTTTGTGGATCTTCTGATCAACTGAAAACAATCCTTTATATTGTTTAAAATTATATTGTATGTAACATACTCTGTCATAATAAATATCGAGTCTTTCTGGAAAAGATGAAGTTCCCTGTTACTATTGTGTTTACCTGTATTACCTGTGGCAGGCAGATGTTCAGGCAGCTCCAGGAAAGCAGGTCTCCATCATGAGTAATATTTACTTGGGAAGACAAAACACCATCAGTCCAAATGTCCTTCCTTTCTCCTTCTTCCCCCAGGTTTTATTGCTGAGCATGACATCATATGGGATGGAATATCCCTTTTGTCAGTTGTGCTCAGCTGTCCCAGCTGTGTTCCCTCCCAATGTCTTGTGCACCCCCAACCCACTCGCTGGTGGCATGGTGTGAGAAGCAGAAAAGGCCTTGAGTCTGTATAAGCACTGCTTAGCAATAATGAAAATATCCCTGAATTATCAACACTGTTTTCAGCGCAAGTCCAAAAATAGCCCCATACTAGCTACAGTGAAGAAAATTAACTCCATCCCAGCCAAGAGCAGCATCCACAGTTAGAATATTTACCATATTTTATTTATTCCAGCCAATCCTTAAATTATTTTACTCCCCGAAATCAGAACTGTTCTGATAATGTTCCTTCTACTAGTTTCTGAGATATTAGTTTATTCATTATGTCAATTTTAAGCCAGATATTCTGGTTTCTCTGTCCTTAGAGTGGTTCAGAGCTCTAGCAGCAGTACAAATAGGCACATATATTCAGTCTTAATCTGCTTGCCAATTTTTATGTTTGTGCTGAAATGGGGATTTACTTGTTAAGCTGCATTTTGCTGCTGCTTTGCTGCGTTTTATGTTTCCACACTGTCCTTTATTTGCGTATATAATGGCTTTGACTTGATTCCTGTGAAACAGACTATTCTGAATTATGTGCTCTTTCTCCCAGTCTTAGCTAAAAAAAAAAAATTAGCTTTTTAATTTGTATTCTCAACTACTAGGTTTAATTTTGGATCATACAGACCCTGCCCTTCCCATATAGTAATAAATCTCAGCTGTCCTTCCCTGCACTGTGTTCTCGGTGGAGCACTGAGTCTGTGCCTCTCTGTCTGCTGCCGTGTGTGGGTCTGGTAAGCCTGAGCTTCTTCCACTGCCTACGCTTAGTTTTCATCTCCACAACATACATCACAACATTGTTGACATTTATCCCTATCGTTTTCGAGGAGATCATTTACATATTTCATTAGGTCTGCCACTTTTACACTCAACAGGCCAGAGCAGGACTTCTCTTCATCTAAGTGCCATTATAGCAATCACAAGATAATGTCAGATAATTACAGTCCTTCATGTTATTGACCAAATGTCAAAAAGGTATATAACAGTAACAGCAAGGAAAAAAGCAAAATAAAAGCAGCTTTAACAGACATGCTTCCTCTTTCCATGTGTTTTCCTATGCCTATGTGGAAGTACACAAGTACATAGAGTTACCAGTTTTGAACATACTAGGAAATCCTATTGAAATTGCTAGATGAAATGTCCATTTACTGCTCAGCTGTGGTCTTTTGGAACTATTTAAAAAGGCAGAGAGAAGAAAACAGACGACATCATTGCGTCACTGCAAAAATAAACAGTTCACCTCTCTTGAATATTGCATGCCAGTCTTGTCAACCCCATCACCTCAGAAATATGTAACAGCACTAGCAAAGTTCAGATGAATCCAGGAAGGATTACTGAAGGAGGAAAGACTGAAGGGAGTAGGATATTTAATTTGGAAAGCAGGCAATAGCAAAGACATTGGAAATCATGAGCAGCTGGAAAAAGGTAAATAAGATATAATTATTCCTTACTTCTGTAAACACAAAACTAGCACTCTCTAAAGGAAATCATCATGTGGCATGTTAAGACAAGCAAAAAGAAGCAATTTTTCACAAAATGCATGAACCGTGAAACTCATTCACAAGATGTGACTAGGCAAGTTCAGAGAAGTTGAACATGGGACACCTGTTACAACTTCTGGCTAAAGAAGTCCCTAGAATGCAGATTGCTGAAAATGGAGAGAGCAAACTACAAGATATATTACTCTGCACTTGCTATGATGTTCTTTTTTAAGCATGAACTTCTGGTTGCATCAGAAATGGAAGAAGGGGTAGGAAGGTTTTTGGTGTGAAGCAATAGTTAGTCTTATAAAGTCCTTTAAAATTGTAGCTATTCAGAGTAATGAACGTTGAAAACAAGGATTTAGCTCTTGGCATCTCTTATTATGCTGCTGGCTAAATGCACTTACTAGGGTTTTATTGTTTTCCTTTCACTGCTTTCTATACACTGCAGTATTATTCTATGAAAACACAAGTAGTAAACAAGCTTCTAACTGGTTGTATGGATTATAGTCTTTATGACAAAAATATTTTCCATCTGGAAATGAGTTTTAATATTCTAGGTAGAAGAAATACCCTGTGTGTAAATCTTTCCCTTGTAGATGCCACTGCTATAGAAACAGTTTTACATGATTGAACCAACTGATTTAAGCTTATATCACACTTGCAATCAACTACCAAATGTATGTCAGACATGCAATTGAGACAAAGAGGAATATGATGTGTTCTACCCGCCACTAACCATAAATAACACAAAAGGCATAATCTGAGATATGAAAGACTGTACAATATTTTGTGGGCTTGTTTGCAATAACTAAAGCAAAATATGTTCCTGGAATGGCTCAGCATTGACCCGAAACTGAGTTTTATATACCCATGATTAATTTCTAGTTGCAGTCACACAAACAATAGATATATTTCTATTGTACAGGTAAATGTGGAGGGAATTCTGAGAAGCCGGATGCTAAGCACCAGTTATCCTGCTCATTGAGTATATCTTACAGGGTAGTATGTATTGGAAGAGTAAAGCAAGAAGGGATTCTTAGATTTAACAAGGAGGAATTACGATGCATTGTAGTTTGACAACAACAAGAAGGGAGTACTAAAGTTCAATGCTTCAGGAGCATTTCAGCTTTCTAGAAAAGGACCTGTGAGTCCTAGTGGACACCAGGTTGAACATGAGCCAGTGATGTGCTCTTGTGGCAAAAGAAGGCTAACGATGTCCTGGGCTGCATTAGACACAGCACTGCCAGTAGATGGAGGGAGGTGATCCTTCCCCTCGACTCAACACTAGTGAAGCCACATCTGAAATTCTATGTTAAGTTCTGGGCTGTCCAGTATGAAAGAGACACGGACATAGGGGAGGGAGTCCAACAAAGGGCCACTAAGATGGTGAAGAGACTGGAGCACGTCAAATATGAGGAAAGTCTGAGAGAGCTGGGACTGCTTATCCTGGAGAAGAGAAGGCTGGAGGGGGATCTTGTCATGTGTATAAATACCTGAAGGGAGATATTTAAATACAAATCTGGACATAGTCTTGGGCAAAAGGTGAATTCAGGTGGCCATGCTAGAGCAGGGTATTTGGAGAGGATCATCTCCAGAGGTTCCTTCCAACCACAACCCCTCTGCAAGTCTGTGATTCACGTCATCCTCAAGGCTGAAGTAAAATAAGGTTGAAGAATGACTTGTGTTCCTTTAAATTCAGCACAACTCGGACTTCAGCCGTGTTTTGGATACTAATTTTCTATGGATACTCAAAGCTGCTTCACTAACCCACTTAGGTGACTTTATCAAATGACACAAACACTTCCCTGCTGCAAGACACCAAAGTGTTAGAAGAAGATTGTAGTCTTCTTAGTTCTTCTAGTAAATCTGATTAGTAAAACATTTTTAGCTTCCTGTGAGCTGAGAAGGGTTTTCAAGTTGTTTAGATTCACAGCTACAGTAAGCTTACTGGCAGTAATGCTTCTCTTCTGCTTGTCATTCATCTCCCCTGCTATGTCTTTTATAGTTTATAAAGTATTCCATCTGAACATTTTGTACATGGAAAGGAAAGAAAAGGAGCTTTCATCTTACATTGTGTTTAAAAAATATATGCAGTTTTATTTTTTTCAGCTGTTACCTCTATCATAGAATGGAAATGAGAAAATTTGGCTGTAAAAGATCCATTTTACATTTTATTAGGTTCCAACTGGAAGCTGTTAATATTGCCAGGGAAGGTACTACTAAAGTCAAACTGGGAAACAAAATGAGCAACAGTTAAAAATGAAGGAGGAACACAAGCGGAGGAGACAATGGCTCTGCACAGCTGAAGAGGCAGAAACCTCACTTGGGATACTGGGAACCAGCAGGATAAAGCTAGAAGAACCTGTTAAAATAATAATAAAACTCTAGCGTAATGATGCTGTTTGGAATCTACCCACTGTCAAACAGGCCTGGTTACGAGTACACTTCAGAGAAACCTCAGAAGTACTGGACTGCTAGACCTAGATTCTTCATGCCACATCTCTGGTGGGCCGTTGCATCTCCAAGCACACCCTTAGGGCTCACTTTGCCTAAGGGGAAGCCATTGATTCCAATGAGTTGTCACTGGAAAGCACATTAATTAATACACCAGAGTACAAGCAGAGCAGGACTGCAAACATGACAATACCTTGTGTTTGGGAGACAGTGAGGAAGTGTGGAGGGGCCCACAATTGTCTCTGTCTCTGTCAAACTCTGCACTGCAGCTGCTAACACAATTTTTTTCTTGTCAATAAAGCAGCAGAGCCACTAGGGCTCTGCATCACTCACTAGCAATGAAGCTCAAATTAATTCCAATATTAGTTCCTTGTTCAACAAAGAAAAAAAGCAACTCAAAACAAATAACCTCGGGAAGAAAAAGCAAGCTATGCTTGAGATCCCAGATGGCAAAATGCAGAGCTTTGTTCCTGCTGACTTTTTATATGAACTAAATTACCTTCTATTTGGGGTTTCGTTAAATATGAGCCCCTAAAGCTTGTTTGTTCATAGTCTAGAGTTTTAAATCAAAATTTGAAATTCTCAGTTGATGGAGCAGCAGACAAATTTCTTGGCAGCCTTGTGCTAGGATGTGTTTTGTACTTTTTTCCATTCAGATGGTGTTTGGTACCTCTCTGGACTTGGTTGAATGTTAATGACAAATGTAATTATTCCTTTCACATGTGTGTAGCTAGTTCATGTTTGTGGTTTAGCAATACATTTATTAGCATGGAAATTTCACTACCATGAGTCTTGACTAAGGCAATACTATTGTTTAGAGTAGGAGAGCTCCCCAAAACTAAAAGGCTTTTTCAGGAGCTAGCCTCATTAGACAAAACTCTTGCTTGTTAAAGTCAGTGAGAATCACATTGTTAAATAGCTACAGGCAGAATTTTGCTGGTGGAGTTTTGTGTTGTGAGCTACCTTGTGGTGGGCTCTCAGCTTGATTGCAGACAGTGGTGATGCACTGATTTACACCAGCTGAGAGCCCAGCTGCTCCATTTCACGCTGGAAAAGCAATCTGTGCCTGCTCAGTAATGCATGCAAGCATGTACTTAAAGTTAAGCGTGTGGTTAAATGTTTGCTGAAGTGGGCCTCAAAACACAAAAGATGAGTATACTTTCCTCCTCTAATTACCCTTTTAAAAATAATTTCAGCCACTATTTTGCATGCTTTTAGGGAAATGATGCTATGAAGAACTCTGATTACCTGCTGTCAGTGAGCTGCATGACTTTTTCTAGCACAAAAGCAAAAAGGAAAAGTATGTTAAATGTTACTTCACTGAAAGTAATTTTTTTAATGCATTGTCTAAGTGCTCAAACAAAAGCTGCAATTAATAAATATGCATTGACTCAGGTATTCTTATGCACAATGTTCAAATTCCTTAAGGCTAGTAGGTAGCAAAGCCTATGCTCTGAAACAGATTCAAATTTTCTTGTTAATGACCTGACTATTTCTTCTAGGTACAACACTTTGTATGCAATTAGTGGTACAAGGAATACTAATAGTTTTGCCATAGAGTGCTGAATGACATGTTTTCCCCAGAGTGCCATCATGTAACTTACATGAAGCACAGTTATGTGCTTTTCTTAGTCTCAATATAAACAACCTAATGATGGAGTTTAGTCGTTTTTATGGTGGAAGTTGTGGGCAAGTGTGAAAATAGCACACTCAACACTTTGAGTTCACTTTGATCATTGTTGAAAGACTGTTAGTTGCTTTTTGTTAACACGCCTGAAAGAAGTCTTCTGCTTTTGCTGGGATTTGTTTTACTTACAGCTAGTTTGAAAGTGGTTGGCTTCCTAAATACCACAGCCTAACTCTTCCAATATGCTTTTTCAGAGATTCTGTACTGGACAGCTGGAGATTTGAATCTGGGTTTATGAAGGGCTGTTTGTTTGTCTATTTCAGGAAGAGAAATTCAGATATAGCAGATACTGAAAAAAAGCCCAAAAGAGTTACAACCAAGATCTCAGGGGTTGAAGGTTTCTTTATAAGCCACTGAAATCTCTAGTTCACAGTTCAGCAGCAGTTCCACAATCTCCACTTTCCTAAACCAGCATTCCTACTGTTATCTTTCTTTTACTGCTTCAAATGTTGCGGCATGTAATTTCAAAATTAAAATGTTTCTATCCCCCCCCCCCCCCAAAGCTCCTATATTACATTAGAGTGTAAATGTGAACCTTGTTAGCCTGACAGTATTAGCCAAAGCACTGAACTTCAAACTCAGTGTTTTCTTTCTTCTCTTTCACATTATTTAGGAAATACAATGATATACGGTATTATTTCTAAAAAGAGAGCTCTTCTGTGCTAGTTGGCAAATATCCATATGCAGGCAAAGATAGGCCTTATGCCAAAGAAGATATCATTGCAATCATTCCCAGGTCTGTATTTTCATCCCTGACCTGTGGCTAGCAATATCTGCACTTACTCTGCATCACCGTGCCATCACCAGCTGTGCAAAAAATCTTCCAATACTTCTCAAATCAGGAAATAAACCGCCTGTTCTTTCCTTCTTTTCCTTCTATTTTGACTACTAAGCCTAAATAAATAATAATAAGATAAATAAAAAGAAGATAATAAATAAACCACCAATGCTGATTAGAGAAATCTCCCCCTTCAAGAAAGAAAAATTCCTCCATAGGTAAAGCAGCGAGAAGAAAATGTACTATGGCAATTGAAGGACTATACTGGCTTTGCAACCATTCAGTTTCTCAGCTAGTACATTAAGCAGTTTAAAGTTACTTTTCCATTGATGCTTGCTGCTGAATGCAATATGCCTCCATAGCAAACAGAAGAAGAAAAAAAACCCCAGCCATCAGAGACCAGGGCTGTGTAAGAAGAAAGGAACATTTCAACCTCATGATAGAAATAACGTCTGGGTCATGTTTTTACTTTGTATTTAGAGAATATTTCCCTGTGTAGTACATTACGTTGAAAGAAAAGCAGTACTAAGTGCCTCTCTGTTTCCCTAGAACGCTGGCCGCTTATTTTACGGCTATGATGAATGAAGCTATGAAATATGAAGTCTATGCCTGAGAGCAAGCTGATACGTACATGCAAGCAACATTATTTCAGATCGCAGCCTCAGACTTTAAGGAATAGCCTCAGGCCCTGCCTGAAAAACTCTTCTGCAGTAGCTTTGATATGACAAATGTAGTCATACGTGTACTGAGACAGAAAAATAAACAGAACAGGGAGTAGAGGGAAAAAAAGCCCTAATCAATGTTCAAGATGGTGGAATGATTTAAAATGATACATCAGCTCAAATTCCTTTGCAGCAGAAGTTGCACTGGTGAAGAGATTATACAGTGCAAAATGGGATTGTCCCTCTGCACATGCATGAGCAGCTTGCCAAACCTCTCATGTTCCCAAGGGAGACTATGCTTGTTGTTCCTGGGAGATGCCACCTCTTGAGCTAAGTAGGTCTGTTATGAAGATCCATCAGAAAGAAAAAGTAGCTTTCTTCAACAGAAATTCCAAAAGCAGGGTGACAGTGACAATATCTTTAACCACAGCATATGCAGAGTCTCTTCTGAACAGATATTTGCTTCTCTCATGTCTGAGGATGCTTAGCACTAATTGTCTAAAATGTATTTGCCTCTAGCTGTTGTATCTTTAATTTATGACTGCATAAGGCATTTGCAGGACTCGTTACCACAATACATACAAAAGGTGTCAAAATAATGTATTTCATTTATAAAAGGTTAAAATGAGAAAAATTTGAATTGTGGGCATAAAATGTTTTGGTCTTTTTCCAAGATTTTGCACATAATTATAAAGGTCGACAAAAGGAGCTTGCTTTTCCATGGAGACTACAACAAATCTTGATTTAGTAAACAACGAAATTCAATACATTTAAACAAACAATTTCTTAATTCATGATAACATTTTAATGACTCCGTGTTTATTTGGTTTTAAAGTTGTTTTCTAAACAATCTCAATTCCTTTATGCTCAGGTAGAATAGATAATCCTTTCTAGCATTAAGCTAAACAGATCAAAAAAGATCATATGACCTTAAAAAATAAAGTTAAGCACTCCAGAAGATTCATTTCGCTGGTGGTTTACCCAATGATAAGATTTGAGGGTCTCATGCAAGCTATCAGTGCATCAAGGGCAAGAGCAACCTGATCCTGAAAGGTCCCAAGCCTCTCAGAAAGGAGCCATTGCTGTTTCCTTGTTGGTGCCCAGGAGATACAGGGGTAGGCAAAGGGCCCTGACCAAAAGCCAAGGTTAGCAAGGGCTGAGCTCTGGAAATAGAAGTGAGGCAGCTTCAGGTTAGTAATTTGGATACTATTCCCTGTACTATTCCCTTGGGAAGGGCTTGCCGCAGGAGGCGACCTTGCACACTCCTGACCACTCCAAGGTGAAGCCGCAAAGGAATCAATTTACTTGTTCAAAGCAGTTAACACAATCGATTCCTTTTTGGCAGCTCTGAATGTCATTTAGGCAGATCAGAATGATTTTTCAAGTATTGCTTACCCTGAGTATAGCCTAACTGCTCTAGATTTTTCCATCATTTTTTCCTGGGTAAAGTGGAAAAAATCCTTGCCCTCTGTTTTATAGTTGGTTTTGGAGCCTTTCTTTATTTCAGCTGTTACCAGAGCAGAGTTCTGTGGCTCTGTTTTGGATGATGCATGTTTTATAGTTCCCTGATCATTTCTGCCATACCAGTGTTATATAATAGATAATATCAAGTATATAGAAAACAAGTGTGGAAATTCATGAAGGAGGAGAGAACTGGGCACCCATTTCTTGTTGTCTCTAGTCAACTAGAAGTTCCTGAAGAAAAAGTCTTCCAGTAATCCACAGAAGAAATCTGATAAGGAAGGTAATGTAATCAAAATCTCTCTCCTATTAGGACCAATATCATCAAACATGGCCTTTAAACAGGGTACCTCAGTTTTGTATTTCCAGTCTCTTTAAAGTAGATGAGTTTCAGAGATTAAAAAATTCACAAGATTACCTGGAGCTTGGGAGCTCTATGTGCCAGAATTTCTGGCTTTTCTTATCTGAAAAGATTTAGAAAAGAAGGAAATGCAACATTTCTGTGTTTGTCCCACTAGGTGTAATATCTCCCTACTAAGATTACCAGTGATGGGACCAGCTGTACTTTTTGCTTTCAAGATATGATACATAAGTAATCTCCACTATGGTGAAAAGGGCTGCTTGCTCTGTTATAATCATATGACTTCTTTTTTAAAACAACAGATAAGCACTGATTTATCAGACGTTATATTTGCAATTGTATGTCAGACTTTTAAACAGAAAATGCCAGCTGGGGTCTGGCTTGGATAAGAAAATTATCAGAGTACAATTCTTAAAGATATCTAGGCCTACAATTTTTATTGAACTGGTGGGTATCAATTAATACACACCACATCTCATCAGAATCCCAAATCTGTGTGCACTGCTTTATTGCTTTAAAATCTATAGTTGCCTTAACATGTTATCAATATGCACCAAAATCAAAGACCCAGGCACTTCAGTGTCCAGCATTCCTCAATACTTCTTGTACAAATCCATTTAAGATACAACCTTAGTAAATTAGGTTAAATGCTATAAATCTGATTCCTGAGATCAGCCCAAGATACCACTTCTGAATGTCTCCTAGCTTCTGTAGGGTGTGAGTTGATTCTTTTCAGCCTCGTATCTCCATTTAATCGGGTCGGCTTTAGACTGCATCCATATATCTTGGGTCAGAGTTATGTCCTAGCACATGGATTTCAATTAACAACTGGAAAAAATGGAGTTAATCTTCCTTAATAGCTGATAAGGATCTCCAATCTATTGTCAGATCCTTTTACTGTCCTAGTTCTTTTGCAAATTTGTCATACTAATACAAAAAATACTAATACAAATGCAGGTTTTTTCGAAACTCTGAATTAGGCTATGAATATTTTTCAGCTGCATCTGTGTTCTTCCCAAAGTCTCCTCATTATAATTTTACTCTTATATATGTATAGAGTATTTCTTAGGCAAACAAGAGAGCAATTGATTCCATAAAAAAGAAGCAAAATGTGGCCAGTGTTGCACTCCATTTCAACTAATTTCAGCCTTCTGATATGCTATAATCAGGGGTGAAAAACACGATAGGCTGTTGTTTTTTCTCAAAGTTGCTTTAGTTGATCACTTTTTGGTCAGCCCACCTTGATCTTTAAGGTTGTGTATCTGTTGTTTAGATTCCTACAGGTGGCATTCAAAGCAAATGTTTGCATGAAAAATCTGCATGACTGTCAAAATATTCACAAATGTATCCATTCTGCAAGCCTTGTATCTCTCAGCCTCTGTTTAAGATCTCTGATCCAAGAGACCTGGGCCACGTTAGTAGAAGCTGGTTATCACATTCCTGCACGGCTGCAAGTTCAGCCAACCTCTAGGCAGAACCATCTGGAAATGTGGAAACGAGTGTGTGCTTTTGGTCTCAGTCCTTCAATGGCAGAAGTCTTACTTGTTTAAATGGGACTAAAGTTTCTATTGTCATAATGAATTGGAGACCCTGCCACAAGTCTGGCTTATTCAAATAGCAACCGAACAGAAAAATTACCCCACGGTAATCCATGCAAAAAACATCACCTGTGCTTATGCTTGTTGTCTGTGTGCTATTCAGTAATTCTGGAGCTGCAAATCACATCCCTCTGGGGAGTAGGAACACTGGGGTTATTAGGAGCAGCCACTGGATGTCAGTGTCGAGCTGCACGAATCCCATGAAATGGAGAGCTCACCAACAGGCGGCAAAATGCTTGCATCTTAAAGGTCTTTTGGTTTATTAATTTCGGGTGGTTTGTCACTAAGCTCCGCCTGGGAGGCAAAGCAATTTGTTATCATGCTCATGTGTGCATATAGGTTTGTTTGTTTGAAATTTGAACACACAAGGAATGTCAGCTGCACAAACTCATCACGTGTACCTTTGGATCAAGACCAGTTCTTCATGGCAATATCCATGGCTTCTTTCTAATAGGGGTGATTAGTTTGAAATGGCTAATCCTGGAGATATCAAGAGTTTTCAGGCTAAAATTAGCACCATTTTTCCATTAATAAGCAGACATGTACTTTTCCACATAAAAAAGATTGCAGAATGACAGTACATCTATGCATATGCAAGAAGAAAATAGAATTAATCAAGAAACAGAAACATTCCTACTTCCTGCATTATGTTTTTTCTTGTGTCTAGTAGTTACTTTCAAAGACACATCTAACACAAAAAAAACCCAAAACAGGTAGGAAGAAAGTGGGAAAATTTGCAAGATTATTAGATGTCATTTAAAATAAATAGGCAAGTGGTTCAGCAAATAGAGAAGCTAACATGGACCAGAATTGCTGGATAATCTGCATATGGATTTATACCAGTCTTTCTTTAAGTAATGGCTTGTCACTGAGAAGAAATGTGATTTTTCCTGGTAGCTAACTGCTCTCTCAGAAATTATATATTTATCAAATCTGATGCCCAACATTTAACAAAAATGAAAAATATGTTGCCATTCTTCTGAAAATATGAGATCTTCAGCAAGCCTGTGAGGTTTGTATGGGATACATAGGTAATAAATCATCAAATGTTGAAATGCAGCCACATCTGAAGCTTCCTGCTGGCCAACAAGGGCAGACAGGGCAACATGTGCATAAGAATGTCCATTTAGAAGTAGAAGGATACTTGGGGGAAAATGAAGGGATAACCTTACAAATTTATATATTATTAGCTTTAGAGAAATAATTGATAAAATGGTAATAGTCACACTTTCAGCTTTTTGTCCTATTCAAAGCATGTAAAATTTCTTTTGTGACCTAAACCATTCAATTGGTTGTGCTTTACTATATGCGTGACAACAGAAACCTTAGTGACCATGCCACTGGCTGTGTCACAGTAGCATCTCATGGCCCTCAATAGTGCTCAGGTTGTCCATCCACTGGGTGTCGTAAAGGTATAAAACCATAAAAATCATTCCATGAAGTTACAGGCAATTATTTTGATGAAAGGGATTATGAGTTGCTCACTGAATAATGTGTACACTTTGTTCACTTCTAAGAAAATCTGTCAGTATTTGTTTTCCTGACTTCTTCACAGCCAATACTTTTAGTACATGCACATTTTATCTCTCTGTCTTGCCACATTGCGAAGTTAAGTGTGCTGGCTTTGACCCACTCCTCCTCTGAAGGAATCAGGGCAACTCAAAGAGACAAGAGAGCAGGGAGGGAAGGCTGGTGGGCAGCTGGCAACTGTGGAGGGTAACTGACAGCTGTGCAGAAGTGAAGATGTCTCTTTTTAAGTTTTACTTCCTTCTTATTAAAAATAAATGTGAGATACTTTTATAAATTTACATATATAAATATATTCATACCATTTATCCACTAGGAAAAAAATTTTGAAGGAAAAATAAAACCTTCCACCTCCTTCTGTAAAGTCAACTACACCAAGCAGCATCGCAGCTCATCCTTCAGTACTAACCCAAGCGAGAAGCATATCACTCTGGTGAGAGCATTTGGAAAAGAAACACTGTCCACAAGTGTGGCAGCAGCTAATTAAATTCTTCCACTTCTATACAGTTGCCATTATCATGCAATTCACATCACTTGCTTTCCATAAGCCCCAATGAGAGGGGCTACTGGTGGCCTACAAGTTAGTGAGCTGAACTGGAGCAGCAGCGTGAATCCTGGGTCTGGACTACTGTGTCATGAAGAAGGTTTCATTTCCAAACCTGCTGTGTAGGAAACCCAAACCCTGTTGCAAGGGTATAGCAGTACCTCCCATGGGTGTTATGGTGGTTACCTGCTTGCCAGCCATCAGCCAATAAGCAGCAATTGCCTGTGTTCATGGCTTTAGCCTCTCCCACTTGGGGTAGAATGTGTTGACTGGAATCTGTTGTATGCAGGCTTAACCTAATGTTGTTCACCTCGTAAATTGTGCCAGGTCTGTAACTGGACTGTGCTGCAGCTGTAGCAGTTTGACGAACTGGGAATACTGTTGGGAAGTAGACTGTACTCATAACTGAGCAGAAATATATGTACTGGGACAGGTGACTAACTTCATGAAGGAAGACTAGTCCAAAAGGCATCTTAATACTGCTACTAACACGGGTGCAATAGATGCAATTATTTTTCTGCTTTTTAACCGTGTTTCTAGGCTAACTAGCGAAGTTGTGGGGAAAAGAAAATAAGAAAGGTAGGCAAGTAGAGAAAATAAGGAAGAAAAGAAGAAAAGGAGAAAGAAAAGAGTTCAGGTTAGGAAGAAAATTTGCTGCCAGGTTTTGAGTGTTGGGGGTTTTTTTCCCCTTTTCCTTGGATTATGTGGAAGCTGCAGCATAATTAACAAAGAAGTCAAAGAGAATGACAGGTTGGCATTGGACTATTCAAAGGTTGGGGGCACCTCCTGTAAGACTTCAAGAGCTCTCTTTTAGGGCTCAGCTACAAACCATTAGATGCCGTTGCTGGTACAGCAGAAGAAAGAACTCCCCTGCCAGTGCAGTTAGGGACGCTGCATTGCTTAGCAGAAGAAGTCAAGGGGTTATTAGCTGTTAGGACACATGGGGTTCATCCAGAGTCCTCCTCAGTTGCTGAGAATCGTTATGGTACCACTGGCAAGAGAGACATTGATGTCATTTTGCCTGCTAAAACAATTGATCAGCACTGTCTTGCAAAACTTTCATGTCTTGCACTGTCTGGCAGATCATCTACTCTCAGATATGCAACCAGGGCTCTGGAACTATTTGTGATAGAAGACCTAAGGCCCTCTTTCTGACATAATTAAAATTGAAGTTACTTATCAAAAAACAGAAAATGTAACCAATAAAGACTGAGAACTACTCCAAGATTGTCCCAGCTGAGTAATTAGATGTCTCTGAGAAATAGGAAACACAACTTTTCCCTTTTGAAAGGGGGCAGACAGGCTGTTTGACCTGTGGCTGTGGAAAATAGGATTTTAGTGATCCTATGTATCCTTTCCATCCGCTACTGCATCTGAGCAGAGATCAGTGAAAGCCAGCTGGGTATTGCACTGTAAACCAATGCAGTACCTAATTGGGATTGTCTAGCTGTGACCTGTTCTCACAGGACTGGCACTTTGATTCTTAAAATGAGTAGAGACCCTCATTTCTAAGCTGCCCTGCTTGCCTCATTGCTACAGGTAGCTGATGCTGTTAAAATGTGAAGAATACTTGTGTTCATTTGTATATAATATCAGATATTGTTTCCTTCAACTATCCAAGGAGGATTGCAGACTACAGCTTAATGACTCAATACCCATTTTAGACACCAGCATGTTGGCAGTTTCAAGTATTTATCCTAATGTTGTCACAAAAGGGTTTGAGCACCTCATATTCTTCAGTGCCTTCAGCCTCACAGCACTAACATCTCACTTCTAAAACCAAAACTAAAGCCCTTCTCTTGCCCTTGAAGCTAGGGCATCCTAGTGGACGTAGACGTTAACAACCAGCCTAACATGACCCAGGAGTCTGGCAGCAGAACAGAGGCTTTGAATCTTCCCCCCTGCCATCCAAAACAGTTGTCCTAGAGTGTCTGGTGTTCCTCATGCAGGACAGACCTCTGTTCCAGGGCTCAAATGGCTGTGATTTCCATCAGCTTCAGCAGGATTCAGGACTGCTCCTCACCTTTGAAAATCAGCTGTGTAGATCTTTTGTGCTCTGCCTGTACTGGAAAATGAGGATATCTGTGTGCTTGTATGCTAGTGGACTGCATGCAAACAATATGCTCATATTTTCAAGTGTATGCAGAGACTTGCAAAGAGATTATTAAAACTCATGATAGCCATGTGACTTCTCAGCTTTTGCCATGTTGAAATTTGGTGTAGTGCATCTGTTGTGTAGCTGCAGCAGCTGGTTAGGCAGCAAAGGCTTTACCAGTTGAGGAAAGTTGGAATCAAAGTAATTATAACCATTTGCAGCGATGCATTCTGCAGAGAGTTCTGACAGTAACATATTGTCAATTTCTTCCCTGATTTGCATCCCGAACAGTCTGGGGAATTCCCTGGACTACGGCAACGTGCTTTGCTTTGTTTTCTACCTCCGTGTATTGTGGTGTTTCCTACATTGTCATCACCAATGACAGGTTGCATGCTCTTCTGAGCTATTATGTGCAGCTTAAGTCTTAAAGCTTATCAGACTACAGGAGACCTGAGATGGGGAGATAATGCTGTCATCACACAGGAGAAAGGAATATGAAGAGAAATCACCATTTTGTAGTGATGGCACATGGTCTGGGTTCCCACAGCCTGCTTGTCCCTGAGTATTCAAGTAGCACATCAGGTAGGAGGAAAGGGTAAATAACATTCTGCTCATGACTAGCTGAGGAATATTTGGTCATTAAATTCATTCTCAAGATGCACCGAACTTGAGTTGAAACCTCCAACACGTTATACAATTGTGTCTATAATGATTTTAACAACATCAGCTCCATGTCTAGTGCTCAATTCCACGCACATTCACTGCAGAGGTTTTGCAGATGGCAGTGGAGGATTATGCTGAAAAAAATCAGCTTTAAAAATGCAAGCCTTTGGCCCAAAATTTAAAGGAGAATATATATTATCTCTCAGGAGGAGGCTTGCTAGCTATAAACAAATTGTAGCAAGCAAGAGTAGATCAGCCCCTGAATGTGACCTAGGATCATTGCCCCTACCCACATCCTTGAATAGCTCTGACAGATCTTGATTATTTCTATGAAGAAAAAGCAGTGTGCACACACCCATATCACCTATAAATGCAACAATGAAGAGAAGATATAATACTGGAAGAGATAGTCAGCAAACACAGGATGTTTAAATTCTTTTCCCTTGGGGTGTGTAACTGAAGAGAAGTGAACTTGTGCATATTCACAAGTTTCATCCAGCTGAGTTCCTGAACATCCTGGATACCTCATGGGAACACAGCAACTTCCATTGCACTTGAGGGCTTTTGCTTTGACATGCAAAAAATCCAGCTGTACCATATAAAAATCTTTTTCATTTTAAGCAAATATAAATTTAATACTTTTCAGAATTATATATCAGTTTTGGCTCAGCTACTTCTCTGTTTATTAAAACAATCTTACAATCAGCTTTTCTACAGGGGTATCAAATCACTGCAGTGAGAAATGCCCTAGACATTCCCTTCCAATTATGTTGAAATATAAGAGTCAATTACTATAAGATATTTAATTCTTCAATGACTATTTTCATGGATGTGATTTAAATTATAAAAAAGGTTTCTTAATTAAAGTCACCCTTGTCATGCAAATATTTAATTTGTATTGATATATTTTTAGCTATAACCACTGTCTTGATGCTTGGAAAAGTCTCTTGAAAATTCATAAGACTATTATATTGCAATGCCCACACTGTGTTACTTGTGACATGAGGTATCTGTCAGTTATTCATTGTATGGCTGACTGGTGAGGCTGTAGAGGTGAAATTCTAGCTCAGACTGTTTCAGAGCAGCAGACATTTCTGCCAGGCCTGTATAGCTTCAGTTAAGTATGAATAAAAATAATGTTTGATAAAAAAGGCTTTGCAAAGCCTTGCAACTCTTCATGAGTCTCACGGTCATGTGTCCTTCTCAGAGACTCAGCTTTTGAAGTCACCTCTCTGCAGGAAAAGCTGAAGGTTTTTTTCTGAAGAAGAATCCTTGTTCTAGTCTCCAACATTGAGAATAAATGCTTTAATATGAGATCCTTCAAGAATCACAATCCAAAACGTGAGTAGAAACAACTTCATAGAGGCATCTTTCCTTTATTTTACTTTCCCTAACAGAAGTGGCACAGCACTGAAACAGAGAGGCTGTAGAACATCCTTCTTTCAAGATACGATTAGAGAAAAACACTTGACCTGATCCAATGTTGAGCAGGAAGCTGGATTAGATGGCCTCTGGAGGTCTCATTCAGCCTATGCTTCCTAAAATTCTATGATTTAAAAGACATCTTCACAAAATATTATAACCTTGAGGATTCTCACATATTAAAAATCAGTATTTCTTCTTCTCTAGACCCTGGACCATTAAGTCTCTATCTACTATGCTTCCACGATTACTGTTGTATAATCCTGCTTCTCTGAGTGAAACTGTGCTGTGCCTTGGAGAAAGAACAAAATACCATACCTCAAAAGCCTTTGTTTTGGCTTCTCTTTCTTAGCATATTTAAGGATGCCCAGGGTAACTTAGCAATTATGGGAGAATATAGGATAGTAGATTTCTAGGAGGTGTAAAATATTTGTATTATTAGTATAGAGCTAGCTAGTAGCATTGACAATTTTGGCCATATCCTAATTTGTTTATTTCCCACCTCTTTTTAGGAAGGACTCCACTGATCACCGTCTGCTAAAGTGAAACCAGCCACTTATTCCTACCTTTCGTTTCATAAATTTTTCAGTGGATCTCCTGGCACACAAACTTCCTTTCTCATCCAGTGACTGCTTAGCTTCTCGAAGAGCTGATGGCAAGGAAACTGGTTGCCTTTGTAAATCAATGCCAGCTTCATTAGCAGACTGTTCCTAGTGTACATGTTCACCAGCTCCTTCTGAGGCCTCCACCCAAAAGATTTGTAAGATCTGGCTTTCTTTTGCCAAAGCTCTGCTGAGCTTTCTGAATACCCAATGCGTATTTATTCACCCACTGATTGTTTTTGGTCTAGCTTGACCAGACTGCCTGGTGGAGGTGTCAGGCTTTCTGGTCACACTCCTCTTTCAAACAGAATCTCACTAACCAGCCTGTAGATCTGTGATGTGGAGACAATTTCATGCAAGCAGTTTCACATCCCAGTTTCATCATTAAGCTCCATAGCAACTCCATCTGGTCCGAGAGATTTGTGCCTGCTCCGTTCATCCATTTGATTTTTGATCTTGTCCAATGCATTTATTTGAGATAGAGCTTCTGGTGCATCCCTAGATTTGCAGCTTTGGAAATGCCTTGAGTTTCTTCCTGAAAAACAGATGCAGAAAGGTAATTTCACTTCTCTCTTCTGTTGTTATCTTACTTGAGCATTTGTTCCTTTTATGTCTTTGCTGTCTACTAGGTCTTCACATATTCTGGCTGATGTCCTGCAACCCCTGTATCTGAAACTATTTTTATGCTTTTTGCAAGTTATTCTTAAAGATCTTCTTTAGCCTTTCTTATGGCATTTTTACAAGTGACCTGGCAAAGTTTACGATCCTTTCTATTTTTCTGATCAGGTCACAACTTCGCAATTCAGTGTGTGTTACTGGCTCTCCTGTTCATGTTAATTTTGCAGAATGCCTAATTTGTCCAGCTCATGACTTTCTGAGACTTCCAAGGCCATTCTTTGCTGTCCTAGGGTACTCTGAAACCATAGCACTTCTTGTTTCATGAGCTTTGGTGGATCAGTGAAGAAAATAAGAAATTCCATGGGAGCCAACTGAATGAAACCTGCTTCCAGATGAACCGCTGTAAAGTACTAGCTTTCATTTAAAAGCCTCCTTCAATTGGATATTCATAAAGCCACTTCCTTTAATGTGGATTCTCTGTTTTGTAATAGTATCATTGATCTTATGCTGCCGCCTTTCTCCCCCAAAAATGGATTCATAAGACCATCTCTCTCACTCAGCTGCTGACGTTTAAAAAGCTTAGAGAAAATCCTTTGTCAAATTTAGATGAAACTGGCTAAGAGATTCAACATTTTTTAGGGGACACTAACAGATACATTTTATGGATAAAACTTCATAGTCCTAATTTCTATAAGAATGGAAACAGAAAACAAAATCTTCCAATGAAGGAACACAGAAAGAGTAAGTGATGAGTCCCATGGCAACTATGGCAGCTGGTAACTGCATCCTCACACCAGTTTTCAACAGGTAGAAATCTTTTCCCGTGTCGTGTTTCTGTTCTGTATGCAGAAAGCCCAGACAAAGTGTCTTGATCTCAGAGAGCAGCCCAGATGCAGGACCCAGTTCACCTACAGTCTGCTGCAAAGCTATGCCCAGTTGTGTCCTTTGGCCATGCCATCTGACCTGCCTGATATGATTTCAAACTTATGACTGACCACCCTGGCTAGTACTCACTGGTGTTTTACAACCCTTGTTCCTCCGCCCTTGCAGACAAGTGTGTACTGCAGCTCTCCATGGGCTCCAAAGGCTCCCTCTCATGGTGCAGGATCTTTAGGAACAGAGGGAAACCAAAAAATCATACCAGTTACTGGGGGTAAGATGCTGCCTTTGCTCCTCCACAACCTCTCCATCTCTTTTCTCTAATTTTGTTACGTTACCCAACCAGTAAACCTGAGCATGCCCACAGCCGCTGTGCCTTGCAAAGTGGTGATGGAGAATTACTTAGATAGAAAGCCTATGCAGATTAAATTGTGCAAATTAACACTAGTGTAAAGATAATTGCGTCTCAATAGCCTTTCTTCCCTCATTCACTATCCTTTAGCCTCTCCTTCGGGTCACAGGGTACAGATAATGATTAAGCATCTGTTGCGCCTTTAACGACAACAGCTTTAACCTTGCTACTCTACACAAGTGCCTCTGTTACCTCACATGCTCCCTTCCTGCTACGTCATGTGCTCCCTTTCTGGTTTATTCAGTGTCCCTCATCTGAAACTCTGACTGCAAACATTTTGAGCTAAAACTGTCTCTTAGTTACACTTTCAGCGTATGCAGAAAAATGGGCAGTGGCATTTAGGCTGCTGTAAAACAAACAAAAAATAAACCCGAAGGCTAATCGGTTCTTCTGCAGTATCGGGAAAGTTCCTCCCTGAATGCTCTGTGACTCATTCCATTTAATGTTGGTTTTGTACATCGTGTTTGATAAGTCCTGTGTAAGTAAAAATGAAATCTGTGGCAAAACGGGGACATAAATCATTCATAAGATGGTTACAACTGTGTGTCATTTCAACAACTTCTTCTTGCTGAGACTTAATTTTTCTAACTATGTATGCAAAAGATATCCCCTGAAGTACTTAATAGCACCACACTGATCTTTCCAGTGGTGTAGCTGGTCTCACAGAGGCTGATTTTGCATCAAATTTATTACGTCTGTGCTGAAGACAATTATACAGTAAACCAACAGATGAAATAGATGGAATTCAAAACCAGCTGAAAATCCATATACAGCTTCTTTAAAAAGTTAAATGGAGCAACAAAGACAGTAAATGCCTAAAAGAGAAACCTATGCTTCTTTTCATGTCCCTATGAAGAATGGTGATAAGATATTTTTTGCAGTGGGGTGGGAGTTATAAATGAAAATATTATTACAGCTTTTGGCTGTGAAATAGCAGTCAGAAAAAGCCAAGAGATATTTCAGAACATGTTTCTGTTCTATTCAATGAATTTGGTTTTTCCCAGTCAGATTTAATATTCTCTGCCCATTTAAAGTTCATTTAAACACATAGTGTATGCAAACATGCTTCCTCAAATTTGGCCCTTTGTCTCTGGTAAAAGAGTACGCTTACAAAAATGTAGGTTGTATGTGGGCTCATAGTAGAGAAGGAATGCATGTTCCAAGCTCTACTCCAGAAATTTTGCTTTGGCTTAAGGGAAGGGGTCCTCCCTTTGCTTTGCGGCATGATTCTGACTTTGCTTTCTACTGTTACCTTTTCCTGTCGTCTAGGCGGCCTTTGGAACAAGTACATATAACGTACTTGGAAAAAAATATCGTTATTTCAAGAAGCAACTTAGCGTCACAGTTCAGCTCTGTCCCCGCCCAGCTTGGTCAGCAGCCAAATGCAGGCAGTTGTTGCCCCAGTCCCCCTACACACAAGGAAAGGGGAAAGGGAAATGAGAGAAAGACTTGTAGGTTGAACACTAAAACTAAAATAGCTTTAATGAAACAATAATAACAAAAATGAAAATTACATTAATAAGTAAATAATAAAATATGTACAAATATATGAAATGGAACCCCTCAATGACTATACATCACCACTGTTTTTGCAAAGCAGACACGATGAAAGGTCCCAAGCTGGACTCAGCAGCAGATGGCAGCTGGACTTAGGAAATGGATTCAGGAATGCACGGATTGGGATCAGGGGCAAAAGGACAGATGAGGGCTGTGTTAGGTACTGGCCATCAAAAAAGAAGACTTGACAGTCATAATCCCTCTGTTTTATAACGAGTATGACATACATGAAATTAAATACTCTGTTGGTCACTTTTGGTCACCTGTCCTGTCTGCACCTCCCTGGGGGTGCAACCCTTTTTTGCACCTTTGACTTACGGGTCTCCACCAGCTTGAGAATGGCCTTGGTTTCTTTAGAAATAAGTGTAAGCAATGGCCTTTCTGCATGCTAATGCCCTGTTACTTTGATGATAATCATAAATTTTAAGCATTATCACTTCTGAAGACAGATACTATCTAAAAACGTGTAGTTAACTTTCTGAAAATAAAGTTACTTAGATGAGGCTTAGCTGAAAAGTTAGAAAATTAACGCTGCTTTAACTCAAACCAGAACATTTAGGAAACAGGAAACCCACAAAAACACGAGGGGAGTGGGGTTATATCTACTATCAAGACACTGATTTTCAAGATAAAAAAAGTGACATCCTTTGTTCTAATCAATAATTGAGTCTGCACTGTCAGTCAGGCAAAGGGCTATAGGAAACAAAGCAGGATTTTAAAGAGCAGTATCAAAGAAGTACCATTTAGTAATTTCCAGAGGTTACCAGCTGGTTGACGGAAGTGCTGCTGAGCTCTTTTTAAAACAAGCTTTTCTAATTTCTGTCTTCGCCAATTATCTGCTCATTGTTCTATAAAAGACAAAGCACTTTTTAGCATTCCAACTAAGAAATCATATTATGTTAGTAATATAGCAGTATAACAACATATAAGCTGGCCCCAGCACCATCAGCAACAGCTGATGTTTCCCTCTATGCCAGCCTAAACCCCATCTGCCTCTCAAGACAGAGAACATGGTCCTTCACTTCTCTTTCTAATGCAGCTCTCAGGATCTTCTCATGAATCAGTCAGATGGTTTTGTTCCTTCTCTTCTTTCATACCTCTCTTCTCCTAGTAACTGTGGAGATGACAGAGTGCTTTGTTTTTCAACAAAATACAAGAGGAGGTTTTCTTTTTAGAAAAAGGCAACAGGAGCGTTTCATTTATTTTTGTCTTGTTGTGTGCATCTGGAAAGCCATAGGAGTGTAGTCTAGGAGAATTAAACAGTTAAAAATTCATAGTTGAAGGCCATCTATGCTAGAACAACATTAGTGCTGTGTTTCACCACCCCAACACACAAATGCCAGCCACCACCACTTGCCTGGAACTAACAGCTTAGCAGTTAATTCACACAGCACAAGTTGCCATTTCACCAGTGCGGAATCCCACATCTTCCATCAGCTTCTGAACTGCAGCTCTTACAGGGATCAGTGAAAATATATTGATTTTAGTGAGTCTTAAAGACTGATTGCCTCGATTCTGGTATAGTATGTCCCTGCACTGTAGATTGACATGACCTTTTGAAAATGAGTGTTAAACTTCTGGTTTTAGAAGTTGCAGTGTTTGCCTTAGCGTATAGAAAATGAATGTAATATTTCTGCAAGGTGGGTGTGGAAATTCCATCTTGGTCAGAGAAATGAAGGCCTGTAATACACTGATGCATGGATCATCAGTAATTCAGACAGCTGATTTCTGAATTAGTATAGTGTTTTCTTAACAGATATTTTCTAAATAAGGTGTCATGACATGTCCAAATCAGAGTTTGCCAATAGCCATAACCAGCTTTCTTTGGTTTCTCCTGTGGCAATCAGGCAAATGTAACTTACACAATGTTCAACCACAGTAAAGATACCATTAGATCGTTGTTTGCAACAGTTGTTAATTCTTAGGATTTAGAAACCAGGGTATGTTTAATTGTTGCTTTGATGAGCCAAGAAGAGTGCAGGGGTATATAGTACAATCCAGTAAGAATTGTCATTATCTATCTATTGCATATAAAATATCTTTGCTATTTGGCAGAGGTCTGCTATTTCAATGACTGCAATTATACATGCTTTCCAGGAATTTTCTGAGAATTAGACTGTGATTTTAACAGATTTGACTTTCAAATTTATTTTTTATTTTCTTCACTTGTTTTTTTCATAATACGACTAAAATAAGCTGGTTTACAATAATTATATAGATAGTACCAAAAAAAATTTTCAACAATTTCTATTTTACTTCTTTACCCCAGCCCTACTCCATAATTCCGAACAGATGTTATTGGCACCCTTCGTGTGATTCAATTTTAACTGTGTGTGCTTAGTCTAAAGCCTTGGCTGTTGACATAAGGATTACAGGGGGGATTTTCTGACCTTGACCAAAAAAGTAAGTGCCGACAGTTATGCATCAGCAGAAAAAGGTGAGTAGTATGTGGGCTAGAATTTGGAGGCAGGACTTCTAAAAGACACCATTTCACCTCCCCACTTAATCCCAAGGAGAAATGTAGAAATGAGTGACAGTCTTGCTGTTGATCTGAATGTGACCAGGTTTAAATGGATACAATGCAAATAAATGTCATTCCTTTGGCAGAAATTGCTTTTTGTGGAGGCTTTGACCCACGTCCTATCCCCCTCACCCAAACGTGTTCAAAACACAGAGCTAGGATACAGTGGTAAACCTCAGGCATCAACCTGAAAATGTTGTGCTTAAGGTATGTTTTTTGATGGCCATTCAGAGCAAGTGCACAGTAAATACTCTGGCTTCCTTTGTAAAGCAGATTGCATTTCCAAGCCACGCATACTTCTTCCATAGTGGTCATTTCAAATTCCCCTTGAATGCAGCACATATACCTATAAGCATAAACACTTTATTTAAATATACAGACCACAACCTTAATTTGCTTTATGTTTTCTTAGTTACCAAAAAGTTCTTTTTGCCAAGTTTTTCAAAATCTGCTTTATATACTCATTTAGGTAATGATGAACTTGCTTTTGAACACTCAGGAGCCCTCTGAGCTTTTTTTATATTTTGGTTATTTTAGGAAGTGTTGGAAAGAATGCTACAGTTAACAATAGGACCGTTTTGACAAAGGCCACTTTTATTTTTTGGTACTTCTCTTAAGCGCTAAGTAGTTATACTATGAAGCCAAAGGTTTGTAACATATTCCAACAAGGGAAATTGAGCCTGTGGTGCTACCACTGGGAAAAGTTGTAATGCAGTGAGTTGTAGGAACAGGAATAGAGACCAACATTTCATTGGGACATTCTATCTTCCTGGTGTTCTGAAAAAAACTGCATTATAGTCATAGAACTGAGAAATAAGGTTGTGATTGCGTCCATCACTTTCCTGGAATCTTAGTGCTGTGGGACCTTGCCAAGTTGTTTGCATTCCCCGATTCAGGAGACGTCAGAATTCACTGTCTTCCACAGTTTACCCAAAGACTTGTGTAATTCTCAGGTGGGAAGGAGTATTCCTTTCCTGGGTGCTCAGAGGAGACAGGGAAGAAGCCGCTCTCTGGTAGCTGCCTGAGCAGTGTAAGAAAGCGAGCCATCACCAGACACGAGTAGCATACTTGGACCATGGAGTTCCAGAACCTGTCAGAGGTGACTGTCTGCACCTCCAATGGCATGAAAAAAGGCATTTTTGGACCTGGTGGGTGATATGTGCCCAGCTTAATTAAACTAACCTGCTGCTTCCAGGAGTCTGGTCTGAGGCATTCTACAGGGTCCAAGTTGGCTCTCATCCACAGAAGACTCCAGCAAGGAAGAATAGAGAGTCTTACCAGCAGCATGGTCCTCTGAAGATCATGCTGCTCTATGCTATGAGACTTCCATTAAAAAAATACAGAAAAGTCAGAAATGATCAATTCAGGTCCATCCACATATCCACAAAAGCGAACTATAATAAAAAAGGTGGTTTCTTTATGACAGCCAGGTAATGAGAGGCTGACATACTGTATCATTCTCACTGGAAACAGGTAACTAAACCTCCTATCTGAGGGAAGACATTATCCCTCCGTACCATCCTTGGAGCTGGAAGCAAAGACAATAAGTAATGCAGGGCCGCTGTTGTTTGTCCTGTCAGCAGCAACTGATTTCCTCTCTGATATTTCCGCATGGGCACCTTCAATGACTCTATTGCCTGTAAAAGGACTCCTATTCCTTAATAAGGAATAGTATATACTTTAATTGGGATGTTCTGAAAGACACACTAAACTAGACATCCTATCTACTCTCATGATCCAAAGGTTCTTTTTTAGGATGCAGATTTTCCACGCATCCTACAGTTAAAATAATTACTTCTGTCTTTTCCTTATATTGTAGAACACGGTCTTTTCTAGGTGAATATTGTATCTCACCTCAAGGTGGATTTATTTCCTCACTACTGCCTGTATATCACTTGTAAGCACTTAGGTATCCTTCAGGGTAAAATGTACTGCATTTTACTTTAGTTCATACTGTGTCCTTGCCTAGATCCTTGAAAGTTTTTTATTACTTGGCATATGTTGGTTAGGTTTTCTTTTTCATAATCAGTTTAAATGCAGTGTGTCCCCTGTCCAAGTTAATTACATGGTTGGGTTAATGACTCATTGCTTCAGGCACTTGGGTGGGGAACTTAGCCAGTCATTAATGCGTTGGCTACTTCATTGCCTCTAAGCTCAAGTTTCCATTCAAAAGCTAGACTTCGAAATGGTTATTTTCAACAGAATCAGGTGAAGGTAGAAGATTCAGTCAAAGACCTTTTCTTATGCAAAACTCCCACTGAATTCAGAAGTTATTGGTTTAGTTGCTTAGCAAACTGGATAGCTAAGAGTCAACGGAGTTCTATCAGTTCTATTAATGCGACAGAGCGCTGAAACCACAGCTTGTTTGGGATGGCAACTTCTGGCTGGGCAGCCAGAAATGAGAACATTGAAACAAGCAATTATAAAATCTCTGTGGAACAATTCACATAAAGCTATGCCAGAATACATTTGAGGGTGAAAAGATCATGCAACACAGAAGCGATAAACCCCCCATTCAACTTGAACCAGAGGAAATCAAGCAAGGGTTTTGCAAGTTGTGGTCTATGAGAAACAGGCATTACATTTGTTTCTGGGAGACAGATTCCCACCCATCACTGCAATTCTTTGTAGAAGTGAACAAGAAATCCCCTTCAGCACTTCTGAAAGTCCCCATACGTTTAAAAAAAAAAGATGTCATTGACCATTGGAGGCATTTTTTCCTTTTAGTGCAAGAAGCAGAGGGAAAGAGGAAGTGGAAGGCTCATGTGCAAGACTCATTATGATGCTAATTATAAACACCTCTTCTGAGCTGGTTAACACTGATTTTGATTAGTTGATGATCAAGACCACTTTCCACCAGAATTCTGGCAGTTCTGGCCAAATGAAATACTTCTCTCAGGCAGCTCTGCTCCCCTTCTTAGGTACGCCAGCTCTGTCCAAGCCTGAATGCATCTCTGTTTGCAAACAGTGTCCCAAAGGCAATGTTTGTTTTCTTTGTTTCAGCAGACAGAAGAATTGTTTCTCTCATGTTTTATTCATGAAGGTATATCTTGTGAATGCGGTCTCCAATACGTATTAGAGGCAAAAATATCACTAACAGTAATGCCTGAAAGACTCTTTACTTGTGTAACAAATGGACACACTAATTAAATTACCACTACTAATGCATGCCCACTCCATAACTGTAGCCCAGTTTGAAATGTTGCAGAAGCAATTATCTTAGTTCAGAATTGCAAATGGAGAGTTTGTTTTAATCAGGAAAGTAGGACATCTCATCTTAAGCAAAGACAGCAGTACAGGTCTGTAACATGTCTGACAAATTACTGTCAGGTTGGCAGATTGTATCAAATTACTCTCTTGATACCCAGTCTTAAAATAAAACTCCCACTAAGCAGTCCTTTTCTTTGTTCATTCCCAGCAGCCATATTTGGTTGCAGATCTGTTAATTAGAACAAATAATTTGCTACATTTTATTGCATTTTGGTTTGTTATTCTAGCTGAATTCAGCCTTTATATTTACATAGAGAAATTATTAAAGACAATGGGAACCAATTACTCAGTTGGCAATATCCTATTCTTATTTAATTGTATCAACACTGAAATGTTTAGGTGCCAGGGCAGAGTGGTAGCTGAACTCATCCAAGCAGGTGCACTAAAGCAACAAATCAGTTCATCTTTCCTGGAGCAAAAATATACTGGCTCAACATCACTGCTACAAGCCATCAGTCTTTCACCTGTTGCTTAGCTCAGTTTGGTGTCACCACTGACCTGAGACAAACAAGGGATCAGAGGTGGTTCAAACCCTTAGGTTCTCACTTAGGAGAGAAAGTCCCATCCACTGACTTTCAGAGACAGACAGGCTCTGACCCCATTACTGCCTCAACAGGCTGCAGGGCAATGTGCAATGTTATGTCCTCCTCCCTGATTGCTGCCATTTCTCTCTTGCAGGTTACTGCTCCACAGCACAACAGATCCCCAGTGTCCCAGCCAATCCAGCTCTGCTCATTTCAGCAAAAGTGCCAAATTAGTTAAGGTAGCCCAGACAGGCATGCACACTCCCATCTGCACACTTGGCCCCAAAAGCACCAAATTGTGGCAGAAGACCTGGGCAGACCTAGGTCTCATCTGTCTGAGACCCAGCTCCTGAGTGTTATTTGTACTTTCGTTAATGAGTTCAACTCTCTTGTCATTTTGGCATGACTGAAAATTTGACTCAAGATCTTACATTGACAAATTGCTGTTTCACAACAAGTATGATGTATTTTTGTGTCAACACACTGAAAAGGAAAATCAGTTTTTAATACAGTTAGCTTAGTGCCAAACCATGGATAACACTTTGCTTTCCAACTAATCTTAAGTAATCTGATTTGACTGAAGATTTATTTATTTCTTACCACCATTCACATTCTTTGTGCATACAAAAGAGCTCTCAAAGGAAACAGAGCCTTCTGTTTTGCAAGAACAGAGTGATTTTTGGAGGTTGCCTAAGGAAGGAAGGAACTGGTTTTTATTTTCATTACGTGGTTAACATGCCCCTAGCCATAAGTTTCAGCAAACACATTCACGGAGAATTAAACCCTGCTAGAAACTAGCGAGTGACTGTTCTGTCGTGTACACGCAGAATACAGGAAAATACTTGCAAGCTCAGGAAATGTGAGAACTTTAGGATAGGGATGCCTTCTCAGCTGTAATAGAGTTATTAACAAGCAATATAACATGAAAAAGCATGAAGTGCAGCTATCATTTCTCCTGAGGTTTACTATGTGCCCTTTACCTTCTTAATGCTTTCCGAAAATTTCACCTTTTGTTATCAGAACATGATAGTTCTGAGTTTCCAGTAGAAATAATTTTAAAATAGGTCTTTGACTAAGAATTTCCATTCCCAAAACTCAGCAAGAACTGAGATGGATACACGTTGCAAAGGCGACAGATAGCTGTTTCTTGGCTGCTCTCCTGAGGTGGTATAAAACTAACGATATGGTATTTCATCTGAATTAACCACTAAGAAAAATTTTCCTGACAGGCCCAAGCAGGTCCAAGTAGCAACTGCAAGGAAAGAACTTTTCCCATCTTTCTCTCTTTGGGCACTGGAGCAGCTGTGGATCTACTCTACCATGAATTCTTGTGCAGTTCTAGAGCCACTTAACTAACTAATGTTAAAGCTGCTGTTTTCTTGGTTGAACAGGAGTGATGTCAGACAAAACAACAACAAAAACCAAATGAACCCTGAGGAAAATAAACAAAAAGATCAAGAACTTATCAAAGGAACTTGTTTCAAATATTCATGAACTACTTATGCCAGAGATTACGTATATGGCCTACAGGAAATAATACTCCTCAGAACTATAAATTCCTTTAAGGAAGGGAATAAGTTTTTTTATTATAGTTATGTGCCTATATGCAAATACATATGCATATATATATACACGTATATCTAAATTTAGTATGCCAGCTATTAGGATTTAGTTGAAAGACTAGGTTTGTTTGATGTTCTTAAAATCCCTTGAGTCAATGGATTATGGAAGAATCTCAACTTCTGAAGTTCTTCCTAACTTACAACACAGTTCCATCTTTTATGATTTCAATGCAGAGTTCATGCAGAAGAACCTAAGGACTTTTGAGATCCAGAAGACATACCGAAAACCTAAGTCAGCCACTCTGGTTTAAAATAAGATTTTAAGCCGATTTGAACAATTTCAAGGCATCAGCAAATAATTCCACACATTTTGGTGTTTACAAGTTTGTATCAGGCCCCGTACTCTGATCAACAGACTTCAGAAACTACCATATTACTGATACCAGAATTACAGTTTCTTTAATTCAATTTAATTATTTTTATGTCAGAACTTCCAAAATGAGGCACTCAGTTGACACACTGCTCTCCATCTCTCCAGTATTGAATGTCCAAAAGAAAGAATTTCAGGTTCAGTCACCTGTAGTCGTCCCAGAGTAGATGACTTCTCTATCCTCTCCCATTGAAAAGCTAGTTATGTACTACATATTTTCACTCCATGTTGACGTTAATTTAATTCCATTGCATGTACAAACTTGTATAAATGGTAGAGGTGTTTTGCAGTGATATAGGCACATGCAGGTGCTTCAGATGATGAAATCTGGGCTGTTCAGTCTCTCCCAACCCTCCACCCTTCTCTTATGCTAGAATTCATATAAATTTAACCACAGGGTGAGCCACTTCAGATAGCTGATCTGGCTGAAAAATTATACTTGTTTTTTCTGCTGGATTAACTTTAGCATTAGCTTTCAGCACAGTGACCTTCCTGAATTGGGTCACACAACAGCTTTCGGCTGCACCTTGCTATATGATTGATTTATTGGTGTTACCACAACACACCTCGAGCATGTTATTTTCTTTTGTTGGTCTTTAGAAGTACTTCCAACTGTTGTCTACTCTTTGTCATAAACAAACGCGTTTGTTTGCATTCCCCTACCCTACTTGAGTTATGATTCTTTTCAAGGGAAGTGGGTAAAAAAACAAAGGACAAAAGGGCACTTTATGAATTTCTGTATCTTCCCTTCATATGCTCCAGAGCATCCAACGTGCATCCAATTGCAGTTACAGATGCCAAATGGCACTCTGGTATCACAGGGGCTAGGAAAATCAGAATCCTCTTTCAGCAGCCGGTGGCAACTGTCTGGTGTGCAACACAGAACTAAGGTGTGTGCTTAAGTGCTAGGGCTCTAAAGACTATGTGATATGTTTTAGGACTCTCCATATCACAAAAAGCATATCACTGGGGGCTGTAGGGAGACACACCATTCCCCAATCACGAGAAAACAAAATCTGAGGAAAGGCTGAAAGACAGAGATATTCTGGAGAGGAAATCAGACAGTGGCAAGGAATAAAGGGGAAGGCAGGGAAAATGCCAACAGCAAGACTCTGGAAGTCAAAATGCACACAATACCACAGGTGTTCTGACTACTTAGATGAGGGCCATCTAGCACAGGCCTTGTGCTATCTACAGCTATTTAGTGTAGAACCATAGGGCATAAACTTTGATGTAAAAATTCCTTCACCATAGTAACATGCATTCCTACTACCAAGATTATTTAATATTTGTTTAAGTGGGGCTGCCTTGGGTCACGACATGCACTGCTAGTCACAGCTTTCAGGCTAAAGAAAATGAATAACAGGACCTGCTGAGCACAAGCCTTATTGGCAGACCAGATACCACAACACAATCTCCTATTGTACGTGTGGGAAGATTGTGGATTGTGGTCAATTTTATTTCCCCCAGCAGTACTGCTACCATGGCTTCTTCAACACACAGGGACAAAGAAGACTCAGAAAAATAGTTAACTCTCAACCATGTCAATAAGGAGAGCAAAATACTTATTAAAGATTAGAATAATATATTTTGAGGGAAAAAATAGCCTAAGGAAGGTCACCCTTTTTCCTTAGGCTATTTTTTTATCATACAGATAAAATCATATAGAAGTACTAATAAAAATCATCTATTGATCCATAACTGAAATCTGTGCCTTCACTTGACAGTGGCTGTAATAATGACACTATTTATGTTGTCCTACTCCAATCACCTTATAAGGTAAATGATGAAAACAACAAATTTGGACATGTCAGTGGCCTAGACTAAACTTACTAAATTGTAACTTCCCTAGTGGGACAAAATCTTCTGTCTTGACAAGATCCTAAAGTCACAAGGATGAGTTTGGCTAGATTTTAAAACATGGGAAAATGATTTTGTGAACTGTTCTATATTCAAAAGATTCTACCTTTTGAATGTCCTAGAAGGCAAGCAACAAGTTTCCTTAAACAGGCATGTGTCAAATTAAGGTTGAAAAAAAAAATGTGTCTGGTCCAATTATAATCACATTTGCTAATTTTGTCTTCACAGAAATCTCTCTCAGTCTTTGTGGCTCCCCAATAGACAGATGACAACAGATCTAGTTAGCAATTTGTCTCACTGAAAGCCTCCCTGATTTCTACTGCTGATCAGAGCCCTCTTTCAGCCCCTACCCTCACCCCTGGTGCTCTGATGAGCTATAATGGAGGTGTGCCATGCACAATCTTGTACCTCTTTAATGTTGTTGCTAGGAGACCAATGTTTCCATGTGTTTCCCAGTTCGTAAATGGAGGAAGTGGTACCAGTGCAAACCATTCTCCATTAGTGTCAGATTTACAGGGTTATAGAGTTCTTACCAGAGAAGATACCACACAAAGTGTATTCAGGTAGAAACCAATGTTTTCAACATTTCATCATGCGCTGGTACAGAAGATGTGCCAAAGTCGTACAGATTTTTGAACATCCATGCAGCAGTCAAATACATCCTTTTAGAAATTTCAAAGCTTTCCAGGAAATAAATTTCCAGGCTAAGTATAGCTCTTTATTTGAATTTTCAGCTTTTTTCTTATATAATAAGCCTGAAAGTTTCCATTATATTGAGAGAAGTCAAAGGAAAGAACCTCTTTTTATCTATAAAGTATCCTTTCACATCTCATGAAAATGAAACCACCAAGAGCCAGATGTTTGGCTGGTATATGCTCAACTCCACTAAGTTTTATAAAGCTACATTGACTTGTGTTCCTGGTAAGAACAGACACCTTTTAGGTGCCTATTGTGTATGGAGCCCGTGTATTTTTGTCTCAGTCTGGGAATCTCACACCTACTGCCAGCAATCTGTGGTAGGGGTGGGATGTGTGTGTATGTGGGGTATGTGAGAAGCCCCCAACAAGTACAACTACCCGTATAAAGCCAACTATTGTGCATAATATAGCCAAGCAGATGACTTTCTTCTTGGATCACCCTCACTGCTAATACACACATTGCTCTTCTTTTACAGAGTTCAGGATTTAACTCCCTAAAGTTATTCATTTCCAAAACATTTACACCTACTTCTGCTGATAACTCTCCAGAGCCACTGGCAGAGAACTAGGTTGTCCAGTATTAAACTTCCCTGCTGTAATGAAATCTGATTTTTACTTTTGCATTTTGTAGAGAAATATAAGCAAAACATACTTTTGAAGCACAGAAAGGGACTACTATTGTGAACTTATCATTAAAATGTTAAAAAGTTCTTCTGCTGCAAGAAAACTAAAACCTGTTAATTTACATATTAATAGACTTTTTATGCTCAGAGAGATAACAAGTGCAGTCTTTGGCCAGATGCAGAGAATTAATTACAACAAGAGAAAGGATCCTATGAAATATACAAAGCAAGCTCTGAATATTGTGAAAGAATATTATTGTCAGTCAAGTTTCAGTGTATAGCATAATACTACAGAAAGAGTCAATTGGTTTTTTTCTGTTGCGAGGCTCTAGAAAAAGAAAGACTAGATAGACGTTTAGTATGTGCTGTCCATTTGAGACATCATACCAACGTAGATATAAAAGATGAAATAGATACACAGAAGGCCACTGAACCTGCAAAGTTGAGTTCTTAATCCATCTGAGAAGTCCAAAGTCTGTTAAAGACTTCAATAAGGCAAACAAACAGCCTGATTCAAGGAAAATCAAAGCTCTCCAAAAGGTAAATGGCTTACTGGAGAACGAACAGGGAAGATGCTTGCCTCAGAGCTAGTGGCCAGCAGTATGGATAAGGAACTGGCAGAGATAGAGTGCTCTTGGAAAAGACTTGAAACAGAAGCAATCATCTAGACTGCAACAAGTCACCAGGACAAGACATTTCATCTAAGTATGCTGTGGGAAAATAAGTATGAAGGAGGAGGAATATTAACAGAAATACTTAATTCGTTGCTAAAAAGAGCTACTAGTCCCAAAGACTGGCAGTTAGTCAGTGTTCCTTCATCCATAATATTGCAAGCTAGGTGGCATTTCTGCGTAATCAGTTATGCTTGATGAATAGGTAATTAAGGTGAGAGTCATGAAAAATCTATTTATCTCTCCGTCTGTATTCATAAACTGTTGCTTCATCACTGCATTATTTAACAAGAACATCCTCTGCCAGAGACAAACCTGTGTGACTCTGAACTTACGCCCACCCTTCCCAGTTTATTAGAATTCTTTGAGTTAATACAGGTGTAAGAGAAAGGCAATCCTCTATGATTTATTTGTGCCTTTCAAGAGCATTTGATAAAATCACTGTCAGGAAGGTACTGGCATAAGTAGTTACTTTGTTCCCTCACATGTACTCACCTGTAATTCCATCAGGGTTTAGTAAGCTGTCAAGAAGTAAAATACAAAATGTTGATGGAGAATTTCAACACTGACAGAATCTTTACAGTCTGATGAGAAACATGAAGGCTCTGTGTGGCACCCGCAGATGTTGTTGGAGTGTCTTGTCTTTGCTAGGTTTTGAATTAGGTCCTACACTGATTTATATATGTGCTTAAATCCCAGGCACACAGATGCATATTTTAAATCATTCCTTCTTTTGCAAGCCGCTCTGCTGCTGCTCATTTGTTCTCTGGCCCATCAGCTCCCCAGCCATGAACAAAACCTTCATTAGACCCTTTTAGCTTATAAGTTTGTTGGAAATAGTTCGTCTCTTCTCACGCCTTTTGGTTTTATACTGTTTATTCTTCCTAGTTACCCATTGTCAGGATAGCTGAGTGATCTGATCCTTTAGCTGAGAAATAGCTTTTTCGTAGCCTCTTCCTCTATGACACATAATGTTCAGGCTTCAGTGGGCTGATGGAGCTGACAGGGTGCGTGTGAGGAATCTGGTCTTGGAAGTGCTAACACTTCCCAACTGCTGAAACCTAAGAAATCACCAGGGCGTTAGTTTAGTCAGGCACGCAAGAAGTTAGCAAAGACAAGCGTGTGCTTGTGTGCATTGCATAACCAGGGCCTTAAAATTTTCTCCATCTACAAAACCGGAATCACCTATCTTCCTGGTCTCACATTAAACCCAGAAATTAGTTTACACAATACACAGAGAGGGATTTAAAGACACAAAGCAATGACTAAACACTAATTTCTAGTAGTCTTACCCTGTACTTCTGGTATGATCTGGACAGTCGTGTTTTCCATCATGGGTTCTTCTCATTCAGGTGCTTGTAGCGTTTCCGAAGTCTGGCTGCTAGAAAACACTTTGTATGTGTTGACATTTCAAGTGCAAGTACTGTAATTCTTATTACAGTGTTCCAAATGCCACCAGTGTTGTTTTCCTGTGCTTTCAAAACCTTCCAGCTTCCCTCTGCTCAGTCATTATCCTTTTAAAATAGCTTTTTGCATTTTTCTGTCCTTACCCACTCCTAATTATTGCTTCTAGCCACACCATATATCCTACCCTCAAACTCCACTTTTATTTTTATGTGTGAGCTTCATTTAAGTCTGAACCATGCTCCAATACTTCTGTTAAAAGATGATTTGCAGAAATAAATTATTCTGTGCAAATAATATGGTCGCTCAGTCTGTCACAAAATAAAAATGCAGCGTGATCTAAAAAAACTTCGTTTTCCTGAATAAATATTTTCACTGGGAATTTGAGGGGACCTAAGATTTATGATTTGACAGCAGAGAGACAAGATTTATTAAACCTTACTTAACCATAGTAAATATAAAATAAATATTCAAATGTAAAAATAAAACATGGGTTTGGGTTTTCAGCTAGAAAAAGGACAAGAAATTAATCATTTTTTAACAAGAACTCCAGAATGTTGAAAGTTGATTTTTGTTCACAGTTATTACTGAGATTGATTGATTGATTTAGACCTCAGTACACTTCCTGTGGCTGGAAATTGCATTACTGCTACTGCTAAACATGCTACTGAAAAAATAAATAGTGATTTGGATTCATTCAAACTACATGTGCAGTCCCTGTTCTTGTAATTATCTTGAAAAATAAAACAATGTCCTAGTAAAATTTAATAGCTATCTGTTATAAAGGGTAAGAGCTTTTCATAGTCTGACTATTGTGTAGAGTGTAATGAATATTTAAAACAGATTGGATTTGCTGCCCTTCCCCTTGGCCATCTTACCTTCTCCCTTAATTAAAGACCAATTAACTATTTTGTGCAGAATTGGTGAAAAAAATAAACATTCTAGAGCAGTACAAACCCAGTATATCAAACAGTTCTAAGATCATGTTATTGAACAAATTTTAGCCCAAATGAAGCTTTAATTATTAATTCAGCTGGTAATTTGATCTTTCTATTTTCTTACTTCTTTGATGATACTTCATCAAATCTTACAGAAGTCATTGACTTTATGGCTTTCATCAAGACATGAGGGGTTTTTTAACCTGAAGAAATTATGCCAAATGAAACAAAACTCTGGCCATTTCTCTTTTTATAGAATATTACTAATCATTTTTAAACTGTTATTGCATTGATTTCATGGAGAAACAATGCTCTGCTACTAAAGCAATCTGCATAGTCAAAACCTTGGCATTATTCCAATACATAGATAGCACTGTTTTACTCTGCTGGTGCCAACTGGTAACTTTTTTATGCAACCAACTGCATACACTCACAGATGTGAAATGTAAAATGAAAGTTCAATAATAAATACACAGACATACTATTTCAAATGTGATGGAAAGATAAAGAAAGCTTAGCTGTGAGATTTTTACAGTACTCTGGCACTCAAAAATAGTCTATTCCTGTTTAATCATTTACAGAAGGAAAAGACCACACCAACAATCATTACCAATCTAGATGCTGTGTAAAATATTATTTTTTTGTTGTCTACTGGTTTGGAGGCTGAAGTCAACTAACTAGGGCAACTCTCACAGAATTGCTCGGAACCATAGATTCTAATACATAAACAAGGTAAGAAAATACAGTAGTGTCAAATCTCAATAAACCACATTTTCAAGTCTCCTTCTCATGAAAATTAGTCTTCTGCAGCTATTCTGTCTGTCTGTCTCTCCACCTCCCACAGTAACTCCACTATCTGTTGACCATTTTCAATTGTTTTGACACAGAAGTCAGAGCCTCAAGGACAGCTTTTACGGGAATTGTTTAAGGAGAGTCTTTAAAAAAAAAAAAAAAAAAGAGCTGCTGTGGAAGTATGGAAGTAGAGGCAAAGTGGCCTGGGCAACAAACAACACATCTCTGCTGGAGGGGTGGCTGTGCCCAGTCCTGCATCCGTGCCTTCTACTCACTGTAGAACACTGCCTGTGCCCAGCTGCATTGCAGCACAAGCTGCTGTAAGGGGAATAGTAAAGCAACCTGGATGAACCTGGATCCATTCATTCCCCTGCAGACAGGACAACATAATTTATGAAAATGCCAAAATGTATCTTAAAGGGAGGGGTGGATTTTCAGCTGCTAATTAGGGAAGTAAATGCACAGTGAGTAAACTGTACTTGATTATGTCCTTCTAATCTTTAGAAAATCTCCATGTTTAGCAACATTTAGTCTGCCAATGGTGTAAGAGATTGTGTAATCTGTAAATGATTTTCAGTTACGGAAAATAATTTCAGTGTACATGACCATGTGTATGTGTATGTGTGCACACACATGTGAATACATCATTAACTGGGAGGGATATTCCAGAAATGTCAGAGGAGAAAGAACACCCAATACCGAATTTCAACAGACAGTTGCAGGGTGTTATCCATCCCTATATGAAACTCTGACCAATTGAACAAGCATCTCTAGGACCACTGACAGCTTATCCTGAACAATTATAATGAAAGTGATGTCTGATGTTTAGAAGGTCTATTGGTTATAACAAGAACCTTTCCAATGGCCTCAATAAACTCTGAACTTAACCTTCGCTCCTGAGTGTACTAAAACAACTGAAACTTTTATCTCCCAAGTCTCTATCCATATACCTTTATTTCACTACGAAAGGCTTTTAGGATGTTCTGGTTCTCCGTGTGAAATGATATTGGTCTGAAATGACATGGTCGTAACATGAGGCCAGCTGAACAGTGCATTACACAGGCATGCTCAGTCTCTCTTGAAAGATATTTTAACACAGGTACCACTCAAGAAAGATTAGCATGTAATTAGCTCTTGGCGGTGGAGTATTTCCAAACTCTGAGGTGTTAAACAGCTTTTTAGGTGGCACGCAGACCAGGTAATGGGTACGGTGAGCTTAGGGAGAGGAAATCGCTATTGCTGTGCTCAAACACGAGTTAATGTTTTTTGGTGCCTGTGTTAACCGAGACTTTGATGTCTTGAACACATTCATTGGCAAGTCAAATCTCTTACTCCACAAAATCCTTTTCTTAATAATTACTTTGATAATCACTGCATTTCCTGCTTGAAGAGACGTGCACAAAAGCAGATTTGGGAAGCGGAGGCAAACACTTGGAGGGAAGGCATGTTCTAGTGCGGCAACACAGACATCTGGAAACCTCTGCAGTCCATCAGCTGTGATGGGAGCTGGCCATCTCTTTAGAGCTTTCTACCCAGCATCCCTCTCAATTGCACTCACTGCTCCCGTTTCTGGAAGTGTTCAAGGCCAGGCTGGACAGGGTCTTGAGCTGCCTGATCTAGTGGGAGGTGGCCTTTTCCATGGCAGGGAGGTTGGAACTGGATGATTGTTAAGGTTCTTTCCAACCCAAACCATTCTGTGATTCTATGATCCTAGAAAACTGCTGCTGAGGCGAAGGGCAGGAGGAGTCCAGGAGACCTTCAGGCCCAAACATGAGACCTTGGTTTGGACCCTTAAGGACAGTGCACAAAGAGGGTCTGGCCGCCAGTGCCCCAGGCCAGCTCTGACGTGGTGCTGTCACACACCTGGCTGCAGCCCTGTCCCCCTCCAATGCTGCCGTCACCCTGGGGACTGCCATCCCAACCACACCTGGGACCCACAGTGGTACCTGGTGATGGCTGGGCTGTGGCCAACTCCAGTCACCGTCACTGGCCAAGACTGGCTCATTCCACTGAGGGCTGTGGGAGGAGGTCTGGTAGGGAAGGAGGGCACTGCACTGCCCTGATGGCCACGTGACCACTCCTCACCACTGCACCCCAGGAGGAAACTTTCGGTGGGGTTGTACAGGGTGCAGGAGCCCATGCACTGGAGGAGGGTTTGCAGGGCAATCCCTGTGAGGAGTGGTCAGGGCCACTCCTTGCTGGATGCAGCTCCAATGTCCCTGTCACAGGGCACAGCTGAGCCCCGCTCCTCAGCAAAAGTCTGTGTAAGGATGGGCTAAACACTGCCCAGCAGTTAGGGCTGAGGGGAAAAGTGTGGGAAACCACTCTTACGAGCACCAAGGGGAGAGGGGGAAGAAGAGGAGGAGGTGCTCCAGGTGCCTCAGCAAAGATCCCTTGCGGCCCCTGAAGAGACTAACCTGGAGCAGGCGAAAAGTGTGAGGAGGAGTGAGAGAGTGTCTAGGTGGGCATCTGGAAGCCAGCCAAGGTCAACCCACCACAAGGGCACCTCCAGGCATGTTCAGGTGAGGGAAGGAAAGTGCCCCTCCTTTAGAGCTCCGCAAAGGAAGTCTGCCATCCTGTGTCCTCCGTCCTGGGCGTGCAGACAGGAGCTCTAACATCAGTGTTGGCCTTCCCCACGTCTGCCTTTTTTGTCTGCAGAAGCTGCCGGGTTGGTTTAAGAATAACTTCCAGACAACATTTTGATTGTGTCAGTGAGAGAGCAGGACTCAGGCTAACTTGTGAAAATTTGCCTCACAAAAAGTACCTAGTTATCAACACGCTTTTCTTCAACACATGGAGTTCACGTTGCCAACTTTTGCTAAATTCAGAATGAGTGTGACTGTATGTGAGCCAGTGTTTGTTGAGGTCTATAGATTATTTTCTATCTCCCAGCACCATCTGGCATTACAGTGGAAAGTCTGAATGAATAAACATTGCTTACCATTCTGTCAGTCACTCACCCATCAGACAGAAGCTGAAACACTAATGTACTCATCATGTTTGTCATTTGGCAATCAGGGACTACCTCATGGTAACTGAGACAAAGACCACAGATTAAGGTCCATAGTAGAAGTGGGCAAGAGAGATTTATCAAGTTTAATGTATTATTCAGTTTGACTGATGCTGATGCAGGGAACAGAACTTGATGGGTTTGTGGTTTCTATTTTTGAAGCATCTTCTCTGCACCAAGGTGTTGGAATTGTCGGGTAAACTGCTGTGAGCTCGTTTTTTGTTGTTGTTTAGATGACGATCGATGTTTAAATTTAAAAAAGGGAACTTTGAAAGGAGCTATATAATAAATTCATCTCTAATGATCGATACACAGGTAGTGTTTGCTTGGAAATTTTTGGGGCAAGGGAAGGCTACCTGCTTTAGGATGAATGACAATTAGTTCAAACATCTTGGGGTAATTCTGTCAGTTCCCTTCTCAGAGAAGAGAACTGCTTTTCTAGCTTTGCTTCCCTTGTCACTGCAGCAATCATTACAACTCGAGCAGTGAACACTCCTGGACAACATACAGATCCAGAATACTCAATTGAAATGACACTCAGTCTTAAAACTCATCTCACCAGAAAGATCTGTTCTGGTTTGCACGGCCTACATGAAGGAGGTGCTTTGAAGAGCAGTGTCACTTTGATCCAGAGGCTCTACATTAGTACACACACCATTGGACTGGCTGCTTGAACTGGCTGGTAACAGAAAGTAAAAGCACACTAAAGTTTGCTTTTCTATAAAGCCTCAAGATTTCACGCTGTTGAGGTGATGACGCATTCAAGTGAGAAGCCTTTTTGGAGGGACAGGCAAATGAGTAGGGAGAATAACAGAAAGCCTAATGGTAAGATTAGCTCACTCTCTTAATGGGATGGGATGAGAATCTCAGGTAAAATTTTGCATTCTTCTTTTCTTATGGTGTAAACAGTTGAGCTCAATGTAGAATTTTTTCTTTTTCCTTTAATCATTTTAAAAATTGTGCGATTGGTTTTATTGTCACTGAGAACACACCGGTTTCAATCCATTCTGATCCCTGGAACTGAGCTAACTCACTAATGCTGACTCTGTGAGCATACATGGCTTGGTAATGCTGCTGTCACAAACCTTTCCCTAGTCAGTTCTGTTCCTCGACGTTGCTAAAACTGAAATCCGTGTGCTTTTGAGTATTTTTTGTTTGTCCTCATTAACAGCTGGAACATTTTCTGCAAGTGGCGACTGAACACAAGAAGCACTGACACAGACCTTTTCAGTTGAAAATGTCCTACTCTTATCAGGATATTTCTTGGTGGTTTTTGCTCTGTGTTTCTTAAAGTAGTCATAAAAAATCAAGTTAGTCTTACTCAAACTCTGATACTCAAATCTGGAAAGCGTTTAAGTCAGAGACCGTTTTTGTACCAGATACAGAGGAAAGGAATTGTGTATTTTGTGGGTTAACTCTGTCCCAGTTTTCAAAAATGACGTAGGACTCCCCTGAAAAGATCTCTTGTGCCTTTTTCAAAAGGACACAATCAAGCTCCCATTTCTGAATTCGTGAGTCCTCACACTGATTTTCGGGAAAGTTGTAATTTTTTAACATAAACTTGTTTAGTCTTTATGTCCTTCTCACAGACATTTGTCTCTGTATGTCAGGACTGAAGACTGCATCTGTCTGTCTGATTCATCTTTCTGTTATAATGGAATGTTTTGCTAAGCTGTCATTTTTGCCATAAATATATTCCCTTGGCTGCATCTTTATGGTAGATTATTTGCTCCAGAATCTTTTCTTTTCATCTCAGAGATGAATATACATTCCGAGACCAGCTTTTGAAATATTGAGTTGATTCAGGAAACTTCTTATAAGCAAATCTTGGAAGTCGGCACTACATCAGTTTTGTGTATTTTATTTCCCATGGAATCAGACTCACTTTGTTTATTATCCAGCAAAACCCAAAGCATAATGTAAAACCCAAGACTGAATCAGAAAAGGACATTATAAAAATACTGAAGCTGTCTTTCCCTGGCAATGGGGAAATACATTTATTCACTTCACTATAAAAAAGAAACAATGGTGCAATGGTAAAAATATCCCAAACCCTGAAGAGTTCATACATTTATTTCAAATATATAGCAAAATCTCAGCTAGTCACATTTATTTCCAAAGTAATTTTGTCCTGCAATCACAAAATATTAAAGTATATGATAGCATCAGGATATTAAAATAGATATTTAACAACAATATTTAATCAGTTGTTATTAATAAATGCAGAAGGCCTGAAGTTTGTGACAGTTGTGCCTAGAGGCATGTGCACACTGCATCGCTAAAGCAAGATTACCATTTACTTTCCTCAATGAAAGCAGAGGTCCAGCCCACGAAAACCTGGCACAACATTTTAGTATTCCCTGGCCCGTCCACATCAAATGACATACATGTTGGGCCTTTTCTTCTGAGGGAAAAGTCCAGTCAACAACAATTATTCACACTTTCCTTTCCCTTGGTCCACCATCACATAGCGTGTAAATAATGCTCTGTTTCCACAACCCTTTTGCACCCTGAAGAAGTAACCCTTTCCCTAAGTGTGTTTGCTGCATTGCGCGTGTTCCTGAGCATCCTCTCCTCACTTATCTCACTCAGGAAGGACATGTTCAGCCATCTAAATGACCTCCAAGAGTCACCATAGACACTTGGGGTTACCTGTGACAGGATATGGCTGGATATAAACACGGAAGGGGCTGGGGCTTTCCTGAAGCAGCAAACAGAGGGTAGAAGATGCAGCCTCGGGCACTAGAGACCCGTGCAAGCTACTCCATCACTCCTCTCAAGCCAAACCCTTCCTTTTACCCTCAGAAAATTCATGAAAAGCAACAATTTATTTGCAAAGCTCAAGTGTAGTTTTTCTTTAAAGTCTGAAAACTTACTCATACCTCCCAGACTGCAGCTTCCAACTAGTCAGTTCTGAGCATCACAGGTTTTAAATAGGGGAAAAACAAGAAGGAAAACTGTCTCCATTAGTAGATGCAAATTTGTTCCTGCATCAAATTCAGAAATTTTAGTGTCACAGACTCTTAAGCATATTTGGGTGAGTCTAAAGCCCTAAATAACATCATTAAAAAATTAGTTTGTTTCAATAAAAACTCAGACATGCAAAGAGCAGCCCAGTCTAGATGTATGCTCAGAATTAAGGTCAAATTCCAAACTTACACGCAAGCACAAGATTGTCTGAGCTTACACATTTTGTTTGAACTTGTCTTTTGATCACCCCATAAAAGAGAAAAATGGGGGAATATGCATTCATTGGGAGTCAATATTAGATGTAAAATCTTAGATTTTCTTTGAAATTAATGTTTAATGCTCAAATAAAGCAGTTTTATCTCTCAACTCTCTTAAAATACAGTTACTACTGTAAATGACACACCCAGTTCAAATTTGATTTTTAGATGAATCTGCTGATAGTGAAAACATTCAAGATCCTTTAATTAATGTTAAGGAAAATTGCACTTAATGACTACTTAAGTACTTACATCTGCATAAAGTTGCATTACACTGAATACGTCATCATTTAAGTCCATTACTTACATATAAATGTGTAACAAATTTGCATCGCAAATGTCTTCATATTCTGCTTTGTTAATCAAATATGTCATATTTAAATCAATCCAAAAAGTACAGTTCTGGCTTACTTCACCAAATAGTTCTTTATTAAACAAAATATGTGTTATAGGACATAAATACAATAAAATAATAGGTGGATATCTTCAAGGTATAAATTATTACCAAAGTCAACAGAATGACTCCACTGAAATGAGTTATCTGACTCAATGACATGTTTTTTAAAAAATACGGTTTAGTACCAGAAAACCTACTTACAAACGTTCTCTAAAGACTCATCCAGAATTAATAAGTGTTGATTTGACTGCTCAAGTGATGAGCAGGATACATTAAACCTGTTTCTGGTGGCTAAAGTATTCCCACTAAAAGATCTAAGCTGGTTGCCTTAAATGTAAATGCACATTAGCCTATATATGTAATTAATATCCATGCTCAATGGCACTGTTTCATTTAGGTTCAGCTGAAGTCAAGTTCATAAAAAGCTTTTTTAATTAAATGTAGCTTTTCATGTTCTGCTTCAAATTGAACAGTTGAATGTATAGAGACATTGCTCTGCTTAACTAGGAAAGTTGTTATGCTGTTTTTTCAGATATCAGTCACAGACACAGATCAAACTGAGCATCTCTGTCATGAAATTATCAATGAAATGGTACCATCCATTACCTCTGTGGAAAGAACCAGAAAAACTGTTATAAACTATGTCTTTTTTGTCACTTATCAACATTGTGACATGCACAGTGTCAAAAGGAGATTCCAGGTTTTCAGATGTGGAAAAGAAAATGCACAACTGCAAATACAGTTGAATTCTGCACAATGAATAGATAGGCATCACGCTACTCAGTCTACATTTTGAAATAAATCTTGTGAACACAAAGCAGTCCGACAACATTAGGGCTTGGCTTTTGTGGGTGGGAAGGAAGAAGTGGGCAGGAATTCTTCATCCTCCGAAGGGCAAATGGGGATTATACATTTACATTACCTGGCTTGTTTAATTATACTTCACATTAGCACAGTGTTTTAAAGTGCATAAAGACAGATGGTCTGTCCTGAATTTTATAGAAAAGGAGATGTTAGCTATAGAACAGGAGAAGTCATAAAAGGTGAGAGGTAACGAGCAGCAGAAAGCTAGTACATTCGTTGCAAAGTCTGGTAAAGTGATTAAAAATTTTGTTACCCATGTGCTGGATTCTGTAGCCTAAGGAAGAGGTAAGAAGGACACATAACTCCAGAAGCATCAATGAAATCCATAGTCAGTCATAGAGACCTCTAATGGGAGAGCATGAACATTTGTGTGGCAATATTGGAAGTTAAGTTGCTGGTGGGTCCTCCTTTCATTCAGCAGCTTCATCAGCCATGCTGCCAACTCCATGCTTCTCTCCACTGTGCTAGAGCAGTCCTTACGGAGACTTTACCTCAGAGTAAAATGCACTGCTCCTTTTGCACGTTATGACTTCAGGGGAGGACAATAGTGCTATTGCACAGCAGCTGCCTTCCTTCCAGCCTAACTACAGGCTTTTCACCTTCTCTGGGAGACTCCTGACTGCTGCTATTCCCATGTCATTCGTGATTCACATAAAATGGTGACATTTTTCTTCTGACTATGCTCTAACATAATGCCCATGTAATAACATTTCCTGTAAGCATGTTAGAGAGCAGATATGTATGTCAATAGAAAATAGCAAATGAACAAATCTGTTCTCCATTACAGATGCAGAGATTAATTAGACACTGAAGTCAATCAGTACGTATCAACATGTTAAGCAGAAGGATCACGTATAGCAACTACACATAGGCACGCACGCTTAAGGACTCCCCTCTTGCAAAGTCAAGTTTGTGCAATCTGTGATGTGAAAGTGATGGATACCTGGATTTCAAGGATGTATCAGCCCAGCACCAGAAACTACAGTACATTGCTCCTGCAGCAATGAGAAGTGTAGTGCTCACCCAGCCCACATAGAGAGCAGCTCCTAATTCGCGTTTCAGTGGCATAGGAACTTCCGGATCATAGAAGTCACGAATGATGCTACCTCCAGTCCAGGACACAGGGATCAGAACAAGAACGGCTGTCAGGAGAAAGGAAACTCCAGCTGCCAGTATGAAGATACTGATGGCCTGGGGATCCTTCTTGGTCCTGTGAGTGTACTTCACACCAACAATGGCCATCAAAAAGGAAATGATTGACAGGACCACTGCAATGCACATCAGGGCTCTGAATGCCTCCAAGGGAGAGGGGAGAGCCAGGACAGAGTCATAGAATTTGCACTGCAGCCTGATGCCCAGCTGACTGATGCAGTCCATCCAAAGTCCTTCCCAGATGGTCTCAAACACCACGATGTTGCTGTCAATGTAGGCAGAAACTCTCCACTGTGGCATAACTGTGGCTGCCATGGTCCCAACCATACCAATGCCTCCGAATATCAGACCAGCAATTTGTAACACACTGCAAGCCATGCTTCTTCTGAAAAAGACACCTCAAGTGAGGTAGCCTAGAATGTCTTCCAAAATCACTTTTTCATCAAAGAAGTACTAAATATGGGAGGGAATATTTTCTCCAGTATTTTCCTCATACGGCAAGTTGTTGGGTCTTTTTAAAAGCAGATCGCTTCAGTCTGAAGTTCACACAGGAGGAAATCCCTTTCTGACTGGCTAGAAGGACCTGCTATTTACTTGCTTTGAAATCCCCTCTGACTACAGTGCCTACCCATCAAGCCTAACAAGTTTCCAGCCAATGGGATACTAGTAGGGGTGTGTCATAGTTTATTTTACTGCTTCTCATGGTGTGTCTGTAGTGGTGCTATAATTAAGTAAGTGTCAGGGATTCAATTAAAAGTACCTAATTGCAAGGCTAATAATTTCTTAATGCAAGATTGCAGCTATGTTGAAATTTGGTATGAAAAGTCTGAATTTCCATCCATTAAAATACGTAAAATCGGTCATTAAGGTTCTTCTTATGACAAAAGCTAGACTTGGACTTGGAGTGGGACTTACAATCTGGGTGTTACTGCCTTGGGAATACTTGTGATTTTTTTTTAAATTCAGCTAGGAGATACTTGGTGTAGCTCTTTAATGCAGATTCCTCATTTTGATCAAATACAAAAGTATAATCATGATTTTAGACAGGTACAGGAAAGTCAAGTATTCCAATTAACATCAAAGCTTTACTCTACCTGCTGCATAATTCACAAGGATGACAAAGAAAATAGCTGGTAATGTTTCACAGTTTCTGCTTTTGAATCTACGAGTAAGATTGCTGTTAGCAAATAATCTTCTATGAGACTCTCTCCCCATTAGAATAGCGTTGTCCTTATGTTCCACACTAATAACCTTCTTCAGGTAACGTTAGGTGGGGTTGGGGGCAATTTCTAACATGAAAAGGACGAGCTCTTCTTTCAGTGTATAATGCACTTTAAAAGAAGTCAAAGATCCCTCCCACAAGCATGTATCTCAGCCTGAGCAGATAGCTACAAGCCTGGACAACACACACCAAAGGTTGTTTTGCCTTGGGCAAGTTAGGGATAACTGCTGCACTATGGTTTTTTTACTTTCTTCTCCCTACCTTGAGATACCAGTATATGACGACAGCTCATGGGTGTTGTTGAAATTGATGTGTTTCTGCTTACTCCAGCTCTTTAAACCAATAAGTTTAGAAAAAAAATAGGGGGTTGGCCTATTAAAGACAGTGAAGTCACCTAGAAGTGCTGTCGAAGACAGATATATTCTTCAATTATTTGTATGTTGTAGTATTGTGAACTCTGTGTGTTTGCAAATATCAAACCTTGCCTTTGATGATATTTAGTTACAGCCTGAAGTGCCTAAACAGCATATTCAAAGCAAAAACTAAAACCCATGAAAAGTGAATTGCCCATCTAAACTACTCACAGCCCCAGAAATCCCCTCTTTCCTACAGTTACTAACCATAAGGAAAGAATGCTGGATAATGCAAGTTATATAGTATAATGTTACATGTCCATGTGGAAAATAACTCCTAAGGGAACTTGCCTTTGAGTCTGCCAGCAGGAATCTGGAGAGAAAAAAAACGTCTTCAGCTAAGGTGTGAAATGTAACCTTTAGAAACTAAATACATTATTGGATTTGTTCTTACAGAGAGATGAATATTACATTGCTCTTCTGCAGACATAAAAAAAGAATCCCATGATGCAGAAAAGTTAAGGCATTTTGCTCGATGCCACAAAGAAGGAGGTGGTAGAGGTGAAATCAGAAGTTTTAGATTATTACCTGTCTAGAAGAAACTCCTTTCTCTGGCAGGACACGGCTCCTTTAGAAGAAGATTGCACACAAGACCTGTGCTGTTTGATTTGAGGAAAATCTCTATTCATCTCATAGGACTTTTTACCCCGTAATTCTCAAAACTGTTTTTTGATTTGCTATTTTAACTTCAAAAAATATATAAACTTTGTATGGAAAAGCCATTTCAAAACTAGCATTCAAATGTCATTTTTTTAACAGAAAAACTCACGGTGCAACATTTTCAGCCAATCAGCTCTTAAATGTACACAAAGGAAAGAGAAGGTATGGAAAGTAGACCATGCCTAATGTGCTGATTCTGCTTGCCTGACTGCCCTATCTAGTAGGATTTCTCTGAAATAATTTTTCCTTAAGTAACTCTGGGAGGGTCAGCCAATGAGGTAATGCATAAAAATGCATTCTGTGATAGTCAAGACATGGTTGGTATAGAAGATAAACTGCTCCAAAAATATATCCAGAGAGTGCTAAATGGTTGAATGGTATTTGATCTTTAATTGAAATAGTACCTATGATGAATGACATGCAGTGTAGTTGTAGGCATAAAAGAGAAACATCCAGGCTGCACTGCTGCATGCAGTGCCCAGTGGCAGAATGGTTTTTGCAAGTGAAACCTGAGAGGAAGGAAGCAAGAAAGGAAAAACAATAAATGGCACTTTTGAAACTTGAAGATAAATTTCAGAAATGAAAATGAGCTACAGGAGACGGGTTGAAAAACAAAATCAAGAAATAGTACCGATATCTTGGAAACTCATAAGGACTGGCAAATCTCATCAACCTCTTAAATGTCAGTGAGTCCCTGGTTTTGCTAATTGCTGGAAGAATTATCTTTTGCAGAAAAGTCTTGTGTTGGAATCATCTTGAAGGGAGATCTTACACCCTTGTATATCCTAGAGAATTGTAGCTCCATTTAAAGGGTCACCTCATTTGTCAGAAAGAAATGCTTAGTTGACTTCAAAATCACTCTGAACAGCAAACAGCTCTTAAAGTAGAAATTATATACATGCTTACATAGCGGGCATCGCTATGTCAGGTAAGAAAAAATAACCTGAAAACCCCATTTACACTTGACTAGACTTTAGAAGTGTCCTTATTCTGCATATCATCCATCTTTTATACTATTTGGATGTTACCTGCAGCAAGACAAGGATACCAGTTCCTTATGCAAAAATGCCCACCCCAAAATTTGCCTTCAAAGAGGAAAACCGGCAACTGAGGAAGCACATAGCCTTTACATCTAATCCTTCCCTGGATCTCTGTTCAGATTTACATTTTCTCTTCCCTTCAAATCAGGATGTTCTTTTGAATCTTTTCCTCAGGCAATATCTTTGGTTCCCTCACTAGCTTTTAAAATGCAGATGCCCCTTGAAAAGGAGGAAGTAGATTATTTCCAGTCCACATGATTAACAAAACCGGTCAATGATCCTCAGCGCTTAATTAGTTAAAGACATCAATAATGAAACACTTAATTGCCTCCCAGAAAAGCAGGTTTCATTTTTCTTTGTGTATCTTATATAGACATTGAATTTTAGAGTTCTTATACATACACAAGCACCTACACAGACAAATATATTTTAATGTTGGACAAATGTAGAACTATAATGCACATAGTTCATCATGAGCTCTCAGCAAGAACAGATAGGTTGGTTATGTTACAGGCTAATGAGTTAAATTTAAGGTTCAGTAACCTTTTGGGAACAGGTAAGTATGCAGATTTGTCATAAACACACTTTTGATTAGTGACTACTAAGAGTTACAGTTAAGTCTCTCAACCTCCCAGAGGCTGCAGTTATCCAGAAAGACTGCAAAGCTGTCTAGCCACCTGCAGAGTGTGGCAATGGGGAGTCCGGTATGCTTGTGGCTCTGCAATCCCTTTGCATCCTGTCCCCTTGGTTAAAGGTGCTGGGTGGAGACATGCAGACTTTGGTCATCATGAAAAATCTACTTCAAGCACACAAAAAAATAGGGTTGGGATTATCTGCAGATCATTTATTTTAGAAACACACGTGAATGGCATCAGTTCCTCCCTGCTTGTGGCTTCCACTAGTCCACTGATTATATGCCGGTGCAACCACTTTGTTTTCACCTATTGACAGTGGTTGGACAAGGAAATCATAGTCAAGCTAATGGTTCCGTTACTTTCTATGGTATTTTTTTGACTTACTGATAAGGCTGCACCTTGAGTGCTGTGTCCAGTTCTGGGCCCCTTGGCTTAAGAAGGATGTTGAGATGCTGGAGTGTGTCCAGAGGAGAGCAATGAGGATGGTGAAGGGGCGGGAGCACAAGCCCTGTGAGGAGCGACTGAGGGAGCTGGGGTTGTTTAGCCTGGAGAAGAGGAGACTCAGGGGAGACCTTATTGCTCTCTACAACTACCTGAAAGGAGGCTGTTGTCAGGCAGGGGTTGGTCTCTTCTCTCAGATGACCGGCGACAGAACAAGAGGACATGGTCTCAAGCTTCGCCAGGGGAGGTTTAGGCTTGATATTAGGAAGAAGTTCTTCACTGAGAGGGTGATTGGCCATTGGAATGCACCACATGGGGGGTGATGGAGTCACCATCCCTGGAGGTGTTTAAGAGGAGATTGGATGAGGCACTTAGTGACATGGTTTAGATGACAAGTAGGTGTAGGTGTTGGGTCATATGATCTCAAAGGTCTCAATGATCTCAAAGGTCTCTTCCAGCCTTGTGATACTATGATACTGTGATACTACTGTATTTTGAATCTATTGGTGAAAAGTTACTTTGATTCTGTTCCAATTGGAGAGAAAATGGACTGAAGCCAGCAAACGCCTTTTTATTTCTGCTAACACTAATATTTCTGCCTGCACATATGTTAAATTACTAAGGCACATCTCCTTCCCTCTCTCTTCAAGTATGGCACATTTTGGAGTGAGAGGAACATCTGTTCAGTGTAGCTTAGAGAGGGATTTCCCCTTGACGCATAACAGACACTGTACTTGGGCACTGACCTCTAACTCTAGCTTTGAGGCAACCCGTGACTGACAGTTGAATTGAAAACAACTAATATTTATTTTCCATCAACTTTCTCAGCACGCTTGAATTTCACAGCCTGACAAAACTGCCAGACTCTTAATGATATTCCATGTCTGAGGAAGCGTGTCTCCTGGACACTGTGAATGAACTCGAGTTCAGTGTAATAAAACCCTACAGTAATAAAATATTAAATACTACCTTGACTATTTAATCCATCTAAACTGTTTCAGGATTTAACAAGGTATTTGTCACCTCAGTACTTGCATACAGGGAGCAGACATCCTGATAGAAATAGAACCTGACAGAAAATATGCTGTCTTATTTTAGTGTTTAATGACAGGTCCTCAAAGCATATTTGAGGGGGCATTTGATTGCACAGTCCGCATTAAGCTGCTGGAAATACAACAGAGGTAAATTCCCAAGGCAGTATTGATTGTTTTCATAAGATTTAGCAGCAGGGTATACAGTTAGGCTATTACCACATGAAGCACAGGGGAACTCCTTTACTTACATGATTTACTGTGATGGAGTAAAAGTGGAGGAAGAGGTAAATGTGGCAGTGATGGACGAAAGACAAAGGAGATGAGAGGTGTGCAGAAAGAGGTAATATCTTTTTATTAGATTACCTGATAATGTTGGAAACAAGCTCTCAGCCTCAGAATCTCAAGAAATATTGCTTTTGGAGCACACCCTTAAACCAGCTTTCCAGCAACCAAGCAGTGCAGGTAACTAAACAAGAAAGTATCAAACTTTGAAGAAAAGAGCTTCTTTCCCCATCTTTCTCTGTCATAATATGGATTTCTCCCTGTCCAGTCCTGTCCCCCTCACTTTTTGTCCTGTCTCAAACCCTACCTGCCGAAACTAACTAACAACACTGTTAATTTCTACCTACAAAGCAAACCCTAGCAGCACAAACTCCACCACCACTAGCCCCAACCTTGTGCACCCAATGACACCCCCAAACCTGGCATTTCAAACCACAACACGGTCATCCACCTTACCCTTATGTTCTCCACTTTCACTCTCTACACAAATCCAGAGTCCTTTACCAAACCTCAGTGCTTCTGGCAAGGATGTTCCATTGTACTCCCTCCTCAGGACTGGGATTCACCCTGGGACATCCTGGCTGACTGATGGCAAGCTGGGCATCCCCAAGGAAGGAGCAGCATAGCCCCTGCACACTGGGCTGCATTTCTGGCAGAGTTCTTCTCCCATCTTACCTCACTTCCCCTTCAAACGGAGGAAGGGGAGAAGATGCAGAGTACAAGGGAAACCAGCCAACCAGCTGTTCCTCCACTCACTCAAAAGCACCTCTTCCTGGAAGTCATAAATCACTTTGGATTTGTGCTGGCACAGAGACCAAAGCAGGAGTATTTCGCAGGAAGCAATTAATTTTTGTCACTTGCTCTCAGAACACTCTCCAGCATCATGAATCATAGCAGTTCCAAGGATGCTCTACTGTCACTGTAATTCTGGGGCTGATGTGCCTCTGCACAGTGACAGCCCACAGTCTGCAAGGCCACAAATAACTCACCGGTTGTGGGCACACTGCTTCCCTTCAGGGACAATCCAGAGCTGTTCCTAATTGCAGCATACTATATAGCCAGTCAAAATATGAACTTCTTCAGCCACGGTCAAACAGTAGCTGCTTCCATTCCAGATCTGAAATGTGTAGTTTAGTACAGAGTGCAATACTTCAGGAGGAGGAATGTCTAATAACTGTTTCTACCAACCATGTGTTGGGAGCTAAGGGGCTGGAAGTGAGAGAAGGGAAAGAAAAAAAAGATAGAGCCTGAAGTGCAATCTGACTTAAATCCAAGTATAAAATGGAGGTGGAAAAGAGCTCAGAAAATCTGATGCTTTTACATTGGAATGGGGTTCACATTGTGAGGCAAAAAATGGTATGCGAAGGATGATTAAGATGAGAGGATCTGCGTCTCTGCAGAAGACCATTGTCAATATGGTGAAAGTGCCTCGAGTATTGAAGGAGAACAAATCCTCAGATCCCAATCACATTCTTCTTTCTTAATTAGACTGAAAATCTTAGGGACATGAATGTGGATGAGGCTTAAAAATTCCTTAGGAAGTGCCTGCAATGTGCACCCTATGGGGAAGGAAAGAAGAAACTCACAGGAGTAGTGTCGGTACTCTAGTGGATGAATAACTCCACAGGGAAGGTATTTGTTAGACAGGAAGAACAGAAAAAGTAACTAATCAACAAAGAAAATATATCAAAGAAGTCAGAAAATATAAGGGAAGAATGAGACTAAATATAAGTCAATGCAAGCTGGGCTTTTCGAAAAAACAGAATAATAAAAGGAGCTATGGACATACAAATAGTACAGAACAGCAAGGGAAAAGGCATGCTAGGCTGTGAGTATGAGACTAAAAAAGGTAATTAGTCCTCCTTCTTCTTTGAATTTAAGTAATAACAAGGATAAGGAAGAAGGAGAGCATATTATTCTATAATACTGTATCCAAGGTAGATAATAAAACCTCCAGACATTTATGGGCAGAAAATGATTGCCACTGAAGGAAATTCAGCATGTGCAGTTCCAAATCTGGTAGCGAGGACTGTTAGCATATGTGTCAAATCAGGAGTGATATTGTGTGCCTGGAGAACAGCAAAACTAAGGGAATGAGTGGGGAGGTGGAAAACCTTGTACACAGCTAGAAATGCATTAATCAGAATCTAGCAGTATATCATGGTTTAAAATCCATTGCGAAGTAGCGAATAAATACCTAGAAAGAAATGGAAAATTACGTAAAATGCAGCATGGACTAAGCAAAAATAGCTTCAGGTTTTGATAGCATTTCCTAGAAAATAAAACTTCAGAAAATCTAATCCATTTGGGCCTTATTAAAGCATCTGACACAGCCATGCAAAATTAGCAGAGACACTGAAGGGATGGAGAAGAGTAAAAATTATGTAATATGGATACAGAATCTGAGTGTGTAAAGCAACAAAAGCACACATTGGAAGGACAGCTATCAGGTTCCTATTTCCAGGCATTGATATCTGCTGCTGTTGGAGTGAAGGACTTCTCTAGGGGTCCATCATATTACTCTCAGGGATCTAGCAATAAAGGAGGAATTGCAGCAAGGAAATTTTAATTAGACACCCAGCCGGTCAATGTACTGTCAATGATTAAGTCCTACTGTGTAGGAAAGCTGGTGATCTTGAGGCCCAGAATAACAGAACTGCAATGCATTTAACGTATTCAGGGAAGGTATTTGCTAATTTTTGTAAATCATTTACCACACGCTGTGATAATCTGCAAAAAGTATATTCAGTGTGCTCAGGAGTGATGAGGCTTCCTCTAGGATTTTTTGTCCAGTTTGGGACAGCAAACTTAAAGAAAGAGATGAAACAGCCAAAAGAAGGCAGAGAATGTAAACAAGTGCGGCAAGAAATTGAATGAATGCGTCAATGGGAAAAGAATAAGAAATTATTAAGCTAAGCAAGTGAAGTTCAATTCTGTTTTCTATGCCTGCTGCTGCTGGGACAATAAATAATGGAGCAGCCTTAACCCGCAGCAGGAAGATTTAGTTTAAGCTTCATGAAGACCTTTTTTAATGAAAATGATAATTAAGCACTGGGATAGATTGCTAAGGACAATGCAGAGTAGCCAGCTCTAGAAGATTTTATTGCACAAATGTCTCTTAGGAATAATTTTGGCCTATTTATTCATGAAGAAGAGCAATGGGCCAGTAAGTGAGTATCACCTTTCCTAGAACCAACCACACTCACTGTCTTATTCTCCCGTTTGTCCTCTTTTGTCCTACACGGACGACATTCCGCTAATGAAAGGGACTAATAGTGCTGATGGGACTATTGTGGGTACCCAGGTAAACTAGTTGGCACCAGCCTCCTAATTTCTAAAGCAAAACATATTTAGTATCACAAATTATCTACACCCCTTAGGGGACGATTTTTTTCTGAAACTTTGACAGGAAAGTATTGTGGCCACCAGCTCCACAGGGCAGTGAAATGAGTGGGGATGCTGCCTGCTGAGCAAGGGGTGAGCTTGCTTTGCTACCTGTGAGCTTTTCTGTGGTAGAGCTGCAGGAAAAGCCCAAAGGCTAGAAGCATCCAAAATGCAGAATGGAAGTGGACGTTGGTTCAAGGCCTCAGTTCAAGAGCTCAACTCTGCTCTGCAAAACAAGACTGGTAGTGGACACACCTGTGTCAGGGCTGTAGATATTGGTCAGGAGCTTTACAGGACTGGAGTTAGCCAGCATTGCTCCTTTTCCGTCTCAGCAGGAAAGGAGAGCTGCGTGTCATATCTCATGCTCATAAAACCCAGTGTACCCACTGTGTGGGATGAGGGTATGACCTTTGGTGAAGGGATTAAATCCCACACAAGCCTGTGACTTCATTAAGCACAAAAATACCCTGAGTACAGGAGGCCAGAGACAGAGACAGTACCTCCAAACACCATTGTCCGCTGGCCCTCTGCTCCTCCTGCTTTGTAGGCACTTGCATATAGAGTAGATGAGTTTCTTAAGGACATGGTTGAGTAGGGAGACAGGCACAGTTGGACTCAATGATCTCAGAAGTCTCTTCCAATCTTATGATTCTATGATTCTACATCTCCACATATTTCCATGATGACACAGTAAGACCAGACTTATACTTCGGTAATAAGGCTTCACCAACGAGGTCCAAGATTAGATAGCCTCTTTTAGTCTCTCCCTGATCTATTGTCCATTATTCTTTAGTAGCCATGTTTGAGAGTTCAACAGCAAGCAAGCAGCCTACAGATAAATTCTCACATATAGGCAACGTGGAAATTTAAAAACATGGGAGGTACAATACCTATTCAGGATTGCACCTTAAAGAAATAGACAAATCCCTTATATGCAGCTGACATTACTGGATTTGCAGATGTATGATACCCTCATGTGTCAAATGATTCATTCTTGTTTAAAATTGCAAAGTAGGAGCTCACATGCGCTCAGGCTCTGTTAGACTACTGCCTTCCCTGCAAAAAACAGCTCCTGAAACTGTGGCTCTGCTGTCATCCATGTGTTTACTACCTCACTGTATAGCTCTAATAAGAGCAGTAACATAGGTGGCAGCTCTCTCCTCTGCACCTCCGCAACAGTTGCAGCAAGCAGTGGGAGAATTTCAAAAGAGGTTCATTATAAATGAAAGCCCACTTGCTCAATCACAAAGTGGTGATTGAAATCTTGAACCTTCACTCATCCAAGTTAGATGAGCATTACTCTCCTCTAACCTGCAAGCTGTGCAGTCATTTACACAGCATAAAGGGCACCAGGTGAACCTGGAAAGGTTCCACATCCATTTTACATTGTAGGAATGCATACAGGAGCCAAAAGTGCAGGGCAAAGGGGAGCAAGCTAGACACCCTTGGTTTCATTTATGGAGGCAATACTCCTTATTTCTCAAATAATTTTTCTTGTCTGCAAGAAATGAATTCTAAATTACAAAATACAATATTTGAAAGTTTATTGTTTCAGGCAGTAGATTTGTGCTTGGATTTATGCCCTCTTCTCATAATACTCAGGATTTATTTCATGCATAAATCTGGGAGAAGCCAGCTTTGTTTAAAATGGAAGCTTTGATTGAAGATATAGTGTATGGGCGAGATAAAATTTGAAGGAAATGGCTGGATGTGAATGTGCATGAGAGGTACTTAAGGGGGAATATGAATATGTGTACATTTGTTACAATAAGGTGAACTCTTTGCAGCATATATAGCATCACTAAGGGAGATTTTCAAAAACATCGGCGACCCACTTAACGTCCATTGGACTTGTGTTCTTGTAAGTTCTGTGGAGAGTTTTGTGAATCTTCTTACACTCTTCTTGTATCTTCTTTTGTTTGTACAACTAGATCAGCGTGTGCTTTACCAGGACAGATAACACTACCTGATGTAGCAGTAGTGCTGGATGTATGCAAGGTTTTTACGGAGATGTCATGCTTATCTCATTATTCACTGAGACCTGCCTCAGACCCGCAGAAGAACACTATATGGGTCACTCCATGTTTTGACAGCAGAGATAACTACAATGCACGGGTACTTATGCATGCAGTTTTCTGAGTCAGATCTTGTACGTACCTTTTAGAGGGATGAACTAGACAAGTGTGTTTATTATAGACATTGTTATAAACCCTAGTGTTCTAGCTATGAGTTCGGTGTAGGATATTCACAAAGTGACACTAACAACAGGATTGTTCCTCCAGTCTCCTCCCCTCAAAAAAAGAGACTAGACTGGCATATAAACGTTAATTAAGGAGTACAAAGAAAATACAGTCACACACTGCTATCTTACAGAAAGAGCATATGCTTAATACATACATATATGTAGAAATAATTTGCTTAAAAATAATGAAGAAAATGAAATTACATATTCAAGCACATCTTACTGTGTATCTTACAAACACGGCGAAGAAAGTTCTAGAGCAGATTTTCATTCTTTCTAGCTTGTTGAGCTGTGTCTTATGAAGAATTTACTTACAAATTTTCAAGAAGTAGTAGTCCGAGAAATTTACTAGAAAACCACAGATCACATAATAAACTTTCTATAAAATGCATAAACAGTCAATTCTAGAACAAGAACATTGTTCTCCATTACATACCACAAACTGAATTGTGTTCTCAGTTAAGTCAAAGCCAAAACTCTATTGATTTCTGTGAGCCTGGAGTTAAATCTTACTTATTGGCTAGAAAATTCTATTAAAATATTACTATTATTGATTAATTTGGTTCAGTTATTAAGATAATTTGTATGGAAATATTTTCCAGTAGACTTGATTTCTTTATATTTTTGTATATCATGGGTGCATGATCATTATTAGAAATGTTGTTTAGCTTGTTTTAAAGTGAACTGCGAGAAAATAGTGTAGCTATTTATGTTCTTTATGTCTATAAACTATGCCGTTATAAGTGGTTCTTAGCAAAAATACAGACTTGACTGTACAAAAGATTCCTATTTAAAAGCATGTATGTCACAGAGTCCTGCAGCAGGTAACCAACACAGTGTTTGTGATCTGTGCAATACTGCAAAATGTTGCAAGCCGTAAGGAGTTTGCAGGGGAGTACTGCTGCTTTTAAGAAGAGTGTGAATGAATTCAACTTATATGGATTCCAAAAGAAATACCAGCTTTCACCAAAAAATTGATATTTAGAATGAACATAGAGCTATGTTTATTCTCTGAAATAATGGATATTTTTAATATATTTTAGCTTACCTTCCTCTGCTGAATAAATTCTTCATGCAGCACTCCATTAAACCTACAGTAAATCAATCCCTTAGTGTGTGCTTTTCTTTTAAATCATTATTATCTTTTGTTTATTTACTTTTATACCCTCCTTGCCAGGAAGGACAAAAAAAAATCCAGCTGCTTAATTCCCCTTTGCTTTGCAATAGGTCAGAATTTTGTATGACAGTGGAACTTTAAGCCCTTTATTACAATTCTACACATTAAAATGCAACCCAAAGCAAAACGACACACCCCAACAGCATTTCCAAGTTGCTACTAAAATAGTATTAAAAATTCACCTTTCCATGCATTCAAATTGTCCAAGCGGCACCATCAGTCACAGCAGAGCCCATTGGGGGTAACTGTGGCTCCAAACCACAGCTGCAACAGCAGCAGTTACAGAGGAGAAGGCAAAGACAGCTTTCTAGCTGCCCTTTCGTGCAGAAGCTGAAATCCATCCAGACAAATTAAATGCTCAAAAAAACAGGAAAAAGCAGGAGGCTTCTAAACATACTGACTCTTGGAGTATGAGCTTTCCATCTTCCTGTGCAAATGCTCATTGTGAGTGGGGTAGTGCGTTGGTGCAGAGTATCCGTAGCTTCTGGTTTTCTCACAGCAGTGACAAAAGCAACAGAATATGGCTCCGGCAGCAATGAGGCAGACGGCAGCTACCCAGCCCAGGTAGAGGGCCTCTCCAAGCTCCCTTTTCTGTGCAACATTGACCACAGGATTGTAGAAGTCACTGATGATGGTGTTGGCAACCCAGCAGACTGGAATAAGCTCGACAACACCCGAGAGGATGAAGAAAAGCCCAGCTGTCAGAATAATATAGCCCTTGGCTTGCCAGCTGCTCTGAGTGCCCCGTGTGCACTTCATCCCAATGATGGCAACCACAAAAGCCAGGAATGAGAGCACTGAACCAGCACACATCAGCCCTCTGGATGCCTGCAGGTCTGGTGAGAGAGCCAGCACGGAGTCGTAGACCTTGCACTGCATCCTGATGTTGACTTGCCTGATGCAGTGCATCCACAAGCCTTCCCAAATGGTCTCAAACACGATGATGTTGGTCTCGATGAAGGCAGACACCCTCCACTGAGGCATGCCCGTGACAGCAAATGTTCCAATCATGCCAATGCCGCCAACAAGCAGCCCCACAATCTGCAAAGCACCACTGCCCATGTTGCTTTCGCAAGGTGGGAACACCCGAGCAGCTTCCCTGAGCCAGGCGAAAAAATGAGCAACTTTTTCTAAAAGTCTTTGTCTTTTGTGCAAAGAAAGTTTCAGAGTCAGTCTGCACTACTTTAAATCAGCTTAAGTCTGGCAAGCATTACCTGGGACTTGACTGCGCCTTCATTGCTTTTATAATTCCCCTGCCACCACTGACTCAAAGAGGCGAACTGAGCAATCAAGTGGAACAACTTTCCAAAGCAAGAGAAAGGACAGGGTGTGCGTACACCAGAAAGAACCACTTACAATACATGTACCTTCTGAGGAAAGTGCTTTGCACTCAAGTTTCTCACAAAAAAAAAAAGAAAAAAAAAAACCCCTACACTTAACTTGAACTGTTGTCTACGGGTTTGTCTGTGCTAAAGAAATGGACTGGTCTCAGTAGGGAGACTTATGTGCGTGCTAGCGCAGTTACTGAAGCTGTTGCACCGAACAAGCAAGAATATTCTGCCTCAACTCAGCTCCATGGCACGTTGCCAGGAGGAAAGCAGAGCCGCGCTCCCTGCCACAGGGCCTCTGCACCCAAAGGTACTTTTGTGCTGCAGCTTGAAGGAGAGCACTGTAGTGACAGGATCAAGGAACAAAGCAAATCTAAAGGATGATTATAAAGTGACTCTGAACTTGAAACAGTTCTGCAGAGAATAATCAAAGCTGCAAAAGACCATTTAAGAGGTAGAAAGAACACTAAGAGACCTCAACCCTGCTAATACCTGTATACATATATAGCTTTAAGCATTTTTGTTGTTCTATCGAGTGTTATGGGACAGGCAGGTTCTGTGTCCACGTGCTTAAATGATTGCAGAATCAGGTCTGCAGAATGACAGTTTAAGCTATGTAGCAAATTGTTCTCCTGTGCAAAAGTGAACTCAGCAATTACCCTATGATGGAGTCTCGTGCAATGGGAAGTACTGGCACCCCAAGTAAAGCCTTTTGGAGATATTTGCATACCAACAAATACTGTAGAAAAATATTATTTTTAAAAAAAGTCTAATTTGAACATAATGATTAAGTAGAACATCTGAACTGTTCATTCAAGAGCTCTTGTGTGATGTGGCCAGCAGACAATCCTGCAAAATGTCAGGTGAGGAAATCTGGGAAAGCCATAGCAACAGAAATGGCGGTCAAAAACCCCAGGCATGTAACTACGGATTTTTTTTACAAATTCCTATAGCTACAAATGCATGCATGAAATACTCAGCCTGATTTCTGCATTTGCCTTAACAAGAAAAGTAAAAAATCAGACATAAACCAGGACTTTTTGTTACTGGGTAGTACTCCATATGTTAAGACAAGATCCAATTTACACTGTAAAGGATCAATATAGGATACAATTAGCTAGTGACATACTAGTCTCATGCTATTCATTTGAACTTTCCTGCCTCTATTTCTTTTCTTGCCATTTCCATATCTTCAGAAATAGAAAATAAATGAAAAAAAAATAGAGCAGTGCACTGCTAAATATGCCAGCTTGTTGGCATATCAAAGATAGAGACAAGATAAAAGTCCTACTCTACATTTAATAGTTTATGCTTGCTAAGTGTATTTGTGTGTGTGTATCTGTGTGTGCCCATAAAACTACAGCTAGGAGGCAAGGGAAAGTAAGAAGCACTCTACATATCATTCTGTATTCAGTTTGGCTTTCATATCCACCTGCTTTTCCCACGTCTGCAGCAAGCTGCCGCTTATAAAGACATGCTAAAATGATGAAGGCAGGTAACCTCTCCTTCTGTTTCTGGTCCCTTGAGCCCTGATTTGTGGCCAGGTAACTTTCCATTATGCTCTTTTGGTTTTGTTTATATCTCTGAAATCAAACCTGCTGTCTGCACACCTTTCCTAATACAAAGGCACTGAGAGACTTGCGCTGAGAACTGCAGTTACTCTGATGGCAGCTCCAAAAAGCTTTTTAAGGGATGAGAAGCCGGGCAGGAGTCTGATTTTTTTTATTTGCTCCTGTGGTGCCCAGCGGTATCTGATCCCACTGCAGCTACTTTGTCTCCTGCCACACATTTGTATATCCTATTTTGGTTTGTGCTTGCCATCAGTCAGCCTTCCCTGGCAGTTCGAGCCCCTTTGCCCTGTCTCTGAGCAAGCCAAGGGAGGGCTCCTATAGCCTCCTGAGTCAGGGGCCATGGCTGCTGTGTGAGCTGAAACTGTGCCTGGGCTTTACACTCTGCAGTGCCATGGCCCAGCAACTTGCTGCGCTCCTTGCCTGTGCTGGCCCAAGTGCACGGGGGACTGGGCACTGCTCTGCTCCCAGAGGAGGTGCTTTCCCTCTCCCAGAGCAGCTGGTACTGCAGGTGCAAGGGTACTGGGTACAGGATCTCTCCTCCTGCTGCTACCCCTGGTCTCCTGTGAAAGGTGTCATTTTCAGGACAGCAATAAAGGGTGACTTGGTTCAGTTGGGTAGAATGTGTACATTCCCAGTGCATTGATTTGGATTTGGTCTTGACACGGGGACTGTATAGACTGTTACAACGTGAGAGAGTCTGCATCGGTGTAACCACAGTCACACTTTGCTGCTTTGTGTGCTGCAAACTAGTCCTGCCATAAAGATCCATCAGTGATTGGGGTCTGAATACAAGGCTTTGGGAAAACTGCGTGGGGAAAACTTCCTGGATGACTGGACACACAGATACATGGAATAATTCAACTTAGAAGGAGCCCCTGGACATCATCAAATCCAACCCAGGCTGAAGCTTTGCCCTTCAGAGTCACAAGGCTAAGAACTCAATCAGGTTCCATTTTAGTCATCAAAAAAGCCCTGAAGGTTTCTTTGGGAAAGAGAGTGGCTGAATCCTGTTCACCCAAGGCTGAGGCAAGGAGGATTTGGGGGGAAGTTTATAAATACACAGTATCTCTGCTAAAATGGATTTGGCGCATTAAATATATAATGATGTCGTTATCATTGCATGGCTTTGCAGCCCCATAGTTGCCACTTAACAGCAAAAGAAAAAGCTACCAGCCTATAAGCAGAACAAATAAACAAGCACTTTAATAACATATCACTAAGTAAACACAAATGTGATACAAGCAGCAGGACTGATTTTTCTTACAGACTACTGAAGTTCTAATTTACAGGACATGCAAAATAATTAGCTGTGCAAATATAATTTGACCACATTATTGATTAATTTACAAAACCATTAAAGCTCCCGTATAAATTCATGGTAAGACTGTGTCTGCATCAAGGATTCAGTAATTGTACATTCTTAAAGGATTAAATTTGAGTGCCTTATCTTGCTTAAAACCATTTTCAGAAGGAAATGTGGGGAAATCTTATTTAGCACTATGGATTGAATCTGCTTGTTTACAATTAAAACTCAGGAAGGGGGCAAGTCAAGAATCTTATTAATCCTTCTTGTCTGTATTCAAACATGCCATTTCATTACAGAGAAATATCAGAGATACCTGTGACTAGCTAATCATTTTTCACTGTTGGCCACAGGAGCCTATTATTTTGGTATAAAAAAATATGCATGTACGTAATTTAACCACTCTTTTCTTTTTCCTTTCCTTTCCTTTCCTTTCCTTTCCTTTGCTTTCCTTTCCTTTCCTTTCCTTTCCTTTCCTTTCCTTTCCTTTCCTTTCCTTTCCTTTCCTTTCCTTTCCTTTCCTTTCCCGTTCCTCTTTCCTTTTCCCTTTCCTTTCCCCTTTCCATTCTCCTTTCCATTCTCCTTTCCTTTTTCTGCCAGAGCAGAAAATAGGTAACAACTCAGAAATGATCTTGGCCAGCTTCTCTGTTAGCTTCCAACAGGACCCCACAGCCAGGAAATTTGCTTCCCTGTCTCTCTCACACTTCCGTAGCACCATTCTCCAATGACTGGAGAGAGAGCAAGAAGGGATTTCTCCCCTTCTTACATGGCTTTTCTTCTGAATGCTGCTCACAGTTTGGAAAGGAGGTGATGTGAGGATATAACCCTCTGATTAGCTGGGCTGCAACTTAGCACCATTTCTCACAGCTTTTTTGGGAACCCACTGCTCCCCATTGGGGCAGTACAGCCCCCAGGTCCCTTTCATGACCCATTTTCAGCCACTAAAGCTGTTATGGAAAAAATACACCAGGGAAAGGTGGGTTTTTTCTCTTCCCTGAGCATATAGCAATTTTTAATTCCATTGTTGTGAAATGCTAAGAGCAATCACTGATGCTGAGGGGCAGATGGGGAGAGGGGTAAGAAGTGGTTACTCAACACCTCCAAAAATCTTACCCCACACCAGCAGCACATTGAAAAGAACCCTGGTTTTTGACGTTCTTAGGGACAAACAGAGGAGTGTTGGTGTCAGACAAGTTATTCAGCATTTTCTTTCTTGGAAGGCTGTTATTACTGTGTCAATGGATGTGCACTGCTGTATGGCTCGCCCCAGGTATACCAAAACCTGGCATTTATTTTCCTCTATGATCTTTTACCTAATGCAGCAGAACATGAAAAGCCAGTTCAACACACCTAGTGGAAGCAGAAAGAGTCACATATGTTCATAATCAGCTTCACTGAAGAGCCACTTCTTTTCAGTTGAGGTAGCTTTCATTCCTCCATCACTTACCACTAACAAGAGACTACTGTCTACATGGCAAACGGCACTGTGACAGAAGTGCAAAAATAATCTTTGGCTAGCAATGCAATGGTGCAGCAGGTAATTGTTCTGTAAAATCTTTTTTCCTAATAGCCCAAATAAATTTTCATATTTGCTTCTCTTGCTCCCTACGCTTTAAATCCCATATATAAAATCCATGACAATGTGATGATGTTCCCCTTGAATTAACTTGCCATGCAGAAATTTCACTTTCCTTGCTTTAAACTTCTGTTTGTTTTGGTGAAGTGTTAATGCAGAAAATTTGCCTAATTGGAATAGTTCAAAAACAGGATTTCTGAAGATACCCAGTGGTTAAAGAGCATTAGAGGCAACACCTTCCTATGCCATCTGCCTCTATATCCCTCAAGAGACAGCCTCATGAAGAGTGGGATACCTCAACAAAGAAATGACCTATTATGCTGCTGAATCTTCATAAGAATCAATAGCAGTCAATGCCAGACTAGATTTCAGGCACTCATTCTGCACCAGGACAGACTCACCCTAAGGAGCTTATAGGACATGTCTGGCCACAGATCCACCTGGGAGCCTCTGTCCTGGGGTTTTCCTTGCAAGTTAGAAAGGGTCATATTGGGAAGCTGACTTCTAACTTCAGACACCGTGCTTACTCTGACTGAAATCCCTGCTGCTGTGAAATGAGTAGAAACATGAAACATTTTGTATAGAGTCACTTCTTTCTTCACATAGAAAGAGAAGTCATCACTAACAGGAAGGTCTAAGATGAATATATTTTGGTTTAGAAAAAGTTGCGTGATTGCTGTGTTTGAAAGAAAATTTAAATTGCAGTTTATGCTTTTCAGGTGGCTGCCTCAGTATCATTCAATTAGCCTACAATTTAAATGCCAGACCTTCTTTAAAATGAAGTGTTGCCTAAGCTGATTTGATTAGAAGTTTTACATCTCCAGACAAAACCTATCATTTGTGGCATTTCTGCTCCAACCGAGTTGAAGCATCACATTTAATTTTCTCTTCTAAAAGCTCCTCAGGCTTATATTTTTAACGTTCCTAACATTCTTGCTGTGAAGTGCCGCCCATCCTGAATCATAAGACTTTCACAACTATGACATGATAGTTCATTAAAGATAAAAACAACTGATCAATGCTTGTCTTCTGTTATACCCCAGATGCCTCAATTAAGTGTGTCAGGACTTCACAAGTAGAAATGAGAAGAGAACTTCAGTTTTACCTGCCCGAAATCCGTGTTAAGAGTTTCACAGAGGAAATGTTCAGAGGAGAAAAGGATTGGGTTTGATTCAATGATGTTTAATCTTTTGATGTAATAAGATTGTTGTTGTGATAACGTATATATCATAGAAACTGTCAGGCAATTTTGAGGCATAAAGAGAGGGAATGAAAGAGACAAGCAACCCGCAAATTCAAAAAATGTACTGTGTGAAGTTTAGAACAAGACTGACGGAAGAGTGTTTTTTCTTTAGCACAGCACCTAAACTGTAATACACAGAATGCGCACATGCACACTTCAGATGTAACACTGTGGTGACAACACCTTAGACAAATGCAAACAGTCTGTATTCCTTGCTTCTGGGTTTCTGACCCCTTGATAGGATTCCTCGCTCTTTACCTTGATTTTCCTGATTTACTCTGGTCAGAAAAAAATCCAGGCTTGCATCCCAGAAGTTTCCTCACCTGCTTTTGCCTGTGCAATGGCTTGTTTGGCTTTAGCACTCATGTTTTATTGTGGACGAGCTAAATATAATCTTTAAAAACAGATCACCACAGCCTGGCATCATTTCTGGAAGAGGAACAGACAAATTAGTAACGCAATAAATATTCTCAAGCAGGCCAAAAGAAGCACTAGAGTTTTAGTCTTTGCATGGCAATCACTGTAATGTGATACACATTTTGTGCCAGAAGCCAGCAGCTGGCAGGATTTTGGAGAGCTCCCACAAATCTTTCAAAGCACAGCCCAGCACCACTGGCATCACTGCTCCTGCTTGGATACAGCAGCATCAACTCATATTCAAATTTTACCTCTTCTTATGCGCTAAGCCCACCCAGGCAATGCTGCAGGGTTAACAAGCCCTTCCCCTCCCTGCAGAGTCTCCAACAGTGCATATTTGACAGTAGGAGAGATGACATAAATATGCAAGCTTTTTTACAAAGAAAGTCCCTTGAGCCTGCAATAACATTGCAGAGCACGGAATCCACAGCTATGATGCGTGTGCTAATCACAATCTTTCACTGGCCATATCTCATAAATCGCCCTAAACTCTGGAATGAGAGGGATGATGAAAGCAACTGCTGTTTGCAAACGTTTTTCACTCACTGCCTGCCCTGGCTGGAGTCCCCGTGTTCCAGAGGCAAGAAGGAAAAAGCTGCTGTTTCTACATATGGGAACACATCATCTGCAAAAATAAAAGTGCAGCAATCATTTTCTTTCTGTGACATGGACACAAAACAATCAGGAGACAGTCCAGCTCAGGAATCCAGGCTTAGGTACTTTTATGAGAGCACAGGTGGGGTTGTTTTGAGTGCTGGTCTAGGGGAACAAACTTATGCTCTGAATGGGATTTATATGTGAGTGCAAGCCCCTCAAAGGCACTTTCCAAAATTCAAGGGGGACAAAGCTTTCTCCTCATAAACATCCTGTTAGTGGCACTCCAGAAAAAAAAAGGTGTCTAAGGCAGGTATATATTACTAGGAAGCCTTTGAAAACTGAAGGAAGGTTCAAAATATCATATAAAGAGAAATTTCAATGTTTCCTCCTATAATCACTTTTTTTCCCAATCTGATTGGGAAGCCATATGTCCTATTCTTCTTCTGGGTTAAAACTTTCTCCTTTATTGTGAATTCTCCTTGTTTGTTGGCTTTCCACTGCTGCATCCATCAGTAACATGGGCCAAGGGTACACAGTATTCTCATAGACCAAATTTTGAGATGCTGGAGCCCTCACAAATCTTGTAGGAGATCCACTCATGGAGTAACAGCAACATCAGCCCATTTCTAATAATAAAACTCTTCAAGATCAAGGCAAAGTATTCCAGTTGCTATGTTATTCACGTATAATATGCTATTGAATTAGTTGGGGTGGTGTACAATAAATGTTTTACAAACTTACCATGAGATACTTACATGACTAAATGAAATAGTCTTTAGGTGAAACAGATGGATGGAGACAAGAAAAAGGAGGAGCTTTCTTGACATTGCGGTATTACTCGTAGCATTTAACCAAACATGCAAGAACTTTGTATGAATTATAGCCAAAGTGATCACCATATTAAAAGCAAAGCTGTTTGACCACCAAAAGGCATAAAGAAAAAATAAAAAGATGTAATTTGGGGCTAGCAGAGCAGCTGAAAACAAAGACAGAGAAGAGAAGGAAAAGAAGGTATCTGGGAAGGCTGAGGCGTGCTGGCTTGTTAGCTTTTTCACCTGAACCACAACAGGAAATCATTGGCTTCCAAGAAGCCTCTCTTGGGGATTGCTTAGAAGCCCTGGCTCCTTGGGAGATGCAGCTTCTTGGCTTTCCAGTATTACCTGTCCAAACCCTTTTCTCTTTCTAAGAACACTACGGGTATATACCCAGTCTGTCATTCACCTTACTTGTGCTTCAATATCCATCTGTTGCCCCCATATCCCACATACACGTATGAGCTGCCTGATGATGAGAGCTCCTGATCTTCCTCATTCCTTGATCTGTCTGCTCTCTTTATACCCAGGTGGAAAGGACACTCTGTCTGAGCTGAGAGCCTCTGCCCAGATTTGCCTTTGTTTCCTCGTGGTGTGAGGCAGACCTATGATATTACAGAGTACCTGTGAACAGCACTTCAGTAATGCAGAATGTGTCTGCACAGGTGGTGATGGGTTTTCTATTTGTTTGCAGCCTTCCCAACTGTGTCTTTTAGATCATCACCTTCTCCCATATTTGTGCTAAAAGCTTATGCCAACAAACTCACATTTGAATTTGGTCTATTAAAATGTAAACCATCAGATGGCACATGTTCAGCTGGCACAATGCACTCTTACTTTTCTGAAAGTACTGAACAAAAATACTTCTCAGAGGTACAGCAATCACCCTAAAACATTATTAGCGCTATGACACTGCATCTCATGTGATAAGTTACATTTATCCTCATTGAGAAAATGTTCAGTTTTCTCCAACATTTCTTTGTTCAGTTCTGTGACCTGTTCTGCCAGAGTTTGAGACTGCGATGCACATATGGAATGCGAGAATAGTAGGGTGCAATTTTTTCAAGGACAATATTTTTCAATCCAAGCAGGCTTTGGCTTTTAACAACAACATATGCTGCAGCAAATGTTCTTTTCTGTCAATGTAATTCATTACCAAATGAAATCTCCAAATGAAATATTTAAACAATGGCAGAAATTCTAAATATTTAATTTAGAACTCTCAGCAATGAAAGTAAGTTAAAAAAGAAGTTTTTGAATAAAAAGCCACCATTATTCTCCATATGATCTATTTAGAAAGCACCACCTTTCCTTCTGCACACCGCGAGAAGTATTATTGAATTGAATCTTATATGAAAATTCCCATGAAAAAAATGAAAAAAACTTTTTAAAGGGAAGCAACTTCAAAAAATATCTTTCTCCAACTATTTCTCAGAGATACATATCCTATTTTCAAAGAGGTAAGCAATTTGCCACACACAGTGCTTTTCCCCCTTCTCACACATAGACACACATAAGTTTTTTCCTTTAGAAAGGCAGGCTGTAAGAGCTGCTGTCCAGCTCTGGAGTCATCAGCACAGGACAGACATGGACCTGTTGCAGCAGGTCCAGAAAAGGGCCACAAAAATGATCCAGAGGGCTGGAACACCTCATCTATGAAGAAAAGGCTGAGAGAGTTGGAACTGTTCGGCCTGGAGAAGAGAAGGCTTTGGAAAGAATTTATTGCAGCTTTTCAATCCTTAATGTGGGCTTATAAGAAAGATGGGGACAGACTTTTTAGTAGGGCCTGTTGCAATAGGACAAGGAGTAATGATTTTAAACTAAATGATGGTAGATTTAGACTAGATATAAGTAGATCATGGTTTACAATAAGGCTGGTGAAACACTGGAACAGCTTGCCCAGGGAGATGGTAGATGTCCCATTACTGGAAACATTCAAGGTCAGGTTGGACAGGGCTGTGGATAATGTGATCTAGTTACAAATGTCCCTGATTATTGCAGTGGGTTCAGACTAGATCACATTTAAAGATCCCTTCCAACCCAAACTATTCTATGGGTGTATGATTGTTCTGAATATTTTCAATTAACTATAAAGCCAAAAGAAGGAAAAAATTTGTTCAAAAATAAATGTTTTGAATATAGATCCTTTATATCTCTGCAACAACCCAAGTGAGACTAAGCAGTAGAGTTTCAATTAGGGTATCAAATAGTATATTACTGATGAGTTCTTACAAAATATGTCCAATACCAAGTGCCATATGGGATCCTGCTTCCACCACTCTTGAAGACATGCAAAACTCCCATTGTCCTATTTGAATGCAAGTAGTCTCCATTTCAAAAAAAAAAAGGGAAACAAAGGCCTCTCTAGTTCTGATCAGAGGACAAGCTGGATCATTTCTAGACCTTGCACAACTTGTCTGGCTACTGTGGAGTTCTGTGGAAATAAATGTGACAGTGATACGTGGGAACTTCTCCTCGAGCCCACCTGGAAAGAGCACACCAACACTGTCACCAAAGGAGCAAATACAGAGCAGAGAGTCATTACATCCTCTTCAACCCTCAGGACTCCTGCATTTGAATGCCCAAGAGTTGCACAGAAGTGGCCTCCAGCACAATGCCAGGGCAAGCAGGAACTTCCTCCAACATAGGTGGTGAACCCATACCAGGAGACATCCAAGTGGATGCTTCATGTGTCTGTGCCTCTGGATGAAAAGAAAACCACCACAAAAAATACATCAAGTGCTCTACCACCATGTCCCTGCTGGAGGAGAGCACCATAGATATATATTAGTGATAGCCAGATACAGCTGCAGCTTTGAATGTGCCTACAGAAGATATTTCAGTCCCAGAATGTTCTGGTGCTCACACCAACATACAGAGCAAAGGGCTGAATACACCTCGACCAATATTATTTTGATAGAGTGGACATATATCAAGCAATGTCCCAGTAGATGAAAGTGAAGGATCTGAATCCACCAATTCAAATCCACGTCTGAGGAGTGTTCCCTCCCTCAGTCCCACCTGGATCCACCATCTCTAGGTCAGCTGCTGTTTCTCTCCCCTCACAGCCAGGGATACAATGTGAGGTCTTAGATTGCCATCCAAGGTCTGGTGTTAGGATATCTCTGTTAACACCATACCACAGCACAGAGCCGATGGAATTCCAAATTAGGGTGGGTGTCCCAGTAGCTCCAGGAGAACTGATTCCTGTTATGATTTGGCTGCTTCCTCTGCTGAGCACACAAATTTATTTCTACACAGTCTGTCAATCCACAAACTATGCATATGCTTCAGAACGTGCGACCCTTCATATCTATCAACAAATAAATAGAGAGCCCATACAGTATTGCAGAATTTAATGAATATAAAATTTCTCATACTCAAGTCCACTCTTGGAAACATGTAGAACAAGGGAGCTGTGTAAGGCCACAGTCAGTAATAGGTCACCCTTTCGAATCAATATCAAAGGAGAAAAATACAATTTATAGGCATAAACAGTTCCCTAAATGTCTAGGTCAGCAATATTTAAGTGATAGCAATCTGTCCAGCTGCTTCATGCAGTTCTAATCTCAGTAGTATCTGAACATCTTCCAGGTTATGGCTATAATGTCAGGTACCCGTCAATTAAGTGTGACAAAATGTAGCACTTGTCAACAGCCCATGTCAACTCATAAACACATTATAGTTATTAATTAAGCTCTGTGATACTCATCAGAATGCTAACTACGGTATGGTTATCTCTGTTTAGTGACAAAAAGCCACTAATGCAGTTACAGATTTCCAGCCATCAGAAAATTATCTGTGGTTCATGCCTCAAAATTTCAGTGTTCCGTTACATCATGGTAATCATCCTTTTCAAGGACTGATAAGTCTCTTTTCTTCTGTGTTTTCCTGAAATACATACCTGCACTGTCAGCACTTCCATCTCATTTTCCCTTCCTATTAAATCATCAGCAATTTAGAAGCCATTACGATATAAAAATTGCTTACTGGCTGCCAGGTCTCTGAAAGCATTTGTGAAACAGACTTTCAAGTCCATAGAAGAGTGCAGGGAGCAAGACCATACTACTCTCAAAAATTTCTGTTAGTTCAGGTTTGAAATTCTATATGGTGCCTGCAAACCAGAGTTAGTGGCTGCTGAGCTCTCTCCTTACAAACTCCAACACGGGGAGTGCGTATTAAGAGTAGGAGGGCATATGTCTGGAGGAGGTAGCTCACATCTCTTAAGAACATTAATAGACCACAAAGTCTCCACCACACAAGTCATCCCTTAAATGTGCAGTGTAACCCACTGGGACATGCACTTCAGTAGGAGTCAAGTTGTTTTTGAATAAGGCATCCAACATGGCAAGTGTCAAGCAACCCTAACCGTTCAGGGCAACATCAGAGGCATCACTTGATTCCTGCCTTACTGCAAAAAACTTTGGTGGAGTATATTGAGAGTTTGGGGTTGTGCATTTTTTTGTTTCTGTTTCTTAGGGTTTGGGGCAAAAGGGAAAAGTTATCTCCAGAACCACGTGCTGAAATGTCTCCACATGTGGATTACCTCCCCTATTCTGGCGATTGAAAAGCACACACCAGCCTCGGGGCAATGCAAGATCATACACTGGAACATTTAGAGAAGGTCTTGAAAAGAGGTTAAGTCTTTATTTTTATTTAAGAAAGAATAGCGTTCCTTTACAACCCCAAAGACAGGAGACTGAAAATCATGCCTGCAGCAGCAATTTAAGCTAACCTTTTTCCTTTGCTCTAGAGGAGCCTAGAAAGGCTCACACAGTCACTTACAGCTGTTCCTGGCACCCTGATGCAGCCTGAGATTACCATACTGAGAGAGAAGGGGTTCTCTCAAGCCTGCCACTCTCCTACCAAAGAAGAGCGAGGTGAAGGGCAAAGCCATGGGAAAAGCTCTGGGGATTGAGTATGCCTGTCCCTGCTGCCTCCAGGCATGGGCAAACAGCCCAGCAGCCCAGCAGCTCCCTCCAGCTCCAGTTCCACTTGGAACTGCCAGAATCACCATTGGACATTTGGCTATTCCCACCACCCCACTGATGGCCACACAAGTTCTGCCAAGGAATGACCTCCAGACAAAATATCCAGTGTTCTTTCTGTGAATGTCCAGGCAGCAAAAGCAGTGCCTGCAGTTCCCAGTCCAGGCTTCCCCTCTGATGCCCTCAGCCCGCAGCCAGGAGCTGCCCTGTACAAAGATGTATGGTTTGCAGGCGTGCTCAAGGGTTGCATTAGCTTGACTGAGCTGACAGGGGTTGGGACCTTGCAAGGGTTGATGGTTGATGGTTGATTAAACACAGTGCTACTGGCTGTGGCTATGAACTACTTTGCCAGCACAAATAATTAACCTGGAAAAAAAACCCTGGTAACTCAGTTACCTGGCTCAGACCCTGTGCATCTGGGAAAGATTGGCTTAAAACATGAGTAAATACTTCAACGGTCCACTCTATACTCACAGAACTACATAAGATACTTATGTCTGATAGTCTAAAGAAGATTCTTCCGTCAGGTTTTTTGAATTTATCTTAGTTGATTGGATCTAAAACCTATAATAACTGCATCCGTATACACAACCATTTAACACAAAATAAAACTTCTCTTAGGGTTATTGGAAGATGTTACATTGCAGATATGAAAATTACTATTAAAGTCGGAGCATCACATTAGTGTCTTACAAATAACAACACCTGTGCCTTGGAATGTTACATCCCAAGTATTACAGCCATTTACTATCAAATAACAACGGTAAGGTAATAATAACACTGCTGGTAATACTAACTAACAAATTCCATTCAAATTACTATAAAATGTACCACTCCTAAAACCACTTTCCCGAGCAATTAAAAAAAGTATATATGCATTTGACCAAAAACCTTAGACAAGTTCAGTAGTCTTGACTTCCATCCATACATTAAAAATGCAGTAGGTAATGGCTAAAAAACATATCAAAATATTGCCCGGTTCCAGTGGCACTGAAGGTAAATTCTCATCTATCTTGGTTTTGGATTCCTACAATACATGTGTGATACACCTGTTGTTAAACCACAATTTGCCCTCTACAGGAAATGATTGTACAACTGTGACTCTTTGTGCTTGGGAAAAAAAAAGCCAGGTCAAAATTGTTTACAATGGTGCCTTCCGCAACCCTAAGTGACAAACACTACGTTAGCTATAAGGACACTAAACAAACAAAAGTGACAGAGATGGATGAAGGGGAATAAGAAACACAGGGAAGAATTCAGTATGAGGACAAGCCCATCTCTTTAGTTCTAATCCCTTCTCTTCTTTTCTCGGCAGTGTCCCAAGTAATCCTTATCTAAATATTTTATTCTAAAACTATGTTGTCTCTTATCTTTTTATACCATGTTTTTGTATTTGATCTTAATCTTCTTCTATTTAGTTTGTGCCAGCCTCTGGCCTTTTCACATTCAAGTATTTTCTTTCTGGAGAAATTTCACATTAGAAAGAGAAGACAAAAAAAGTATTTCTGTGAGAAAATAAGCACATAGGATCTAATGTTATGTGCAGGGGAAAAAAGATGTGGACATTTTAGCAGGAATTGATATTCCAAAAAGTTAAGGACAAGTCACGTAATATTTTTCTTACAATGATATTTTTCCATAGGAGGAAGGCATGTGAAAGGCAGTACAGTTAAATTACACAAATTTGGAATATTGCAACGAAAGAGATCTCCAGTCTGGTGTCTCAGGAGTGTGCCTGTAGCTCCCACAAACAGCTCTGGAGTTCTTTGGAGAAAGCATTTACTTTATATTACCACCACGAACTAGAAAGTCAACATCAGCTACAGTGTTGCTAAATTATTCCCTCCTCACAAAAGCATCTGTGAAAGAACATTATCATTACAGACCTCACACTTTTTTTTTTTTTTTGGTTACAAATTCTCATTTAAGCTTGTCAATGAATATTAATTCTCATTATCTCAACATATCATTGAATGTGCATTCAGTCATAAATTCCTCATAAGACAATCAAGACTTCATATTTTCTATTGCCTCTTGAGTTTCTTCTTGCAGATGGGGAAATCATTTTCAGAGCTGCAGTCTCAACGTTGGTAGCAAATTATTGCTGTGCCTTTTGAAGCAGAATCCCAGTTCTTGGAGTTTCCCCTTATGTTGTAAGGCCATTGCCAAGAGAACCTGCATGTCAAATCGGCTTTCCTTGCCTTCACGTATTTCACAGAAGGGCTGAGATAAATAAATGCAAGCACAGAAAGACCCCTTGATTTAGCAACTATGTATTTACTCTGACCTTATCATGTTACACAAAAAAAAAGCAGGACTTGGAATATATGGAATATAGCTCCACTGCCACAAAGCTGTATCTATAGAGCAAGCATGGGATCTGCAGGCTCACTAGGGACCTTGCATTCAGTTTTGGAGCTCATGCTGAAGCCGAAGTCAGTGATAGGCCATTACTGCTACTACTTATGCTATCTGAGTTAGAAATCAGAATGTGTCCTAGTGCTTTAAACACATTTCTATTTGAGTAGAGATTGTATGGAATCATCTGAAAAAGCTGTGCAAAATATTTGCAATGAGTGATGAGTCCTCAGGCGTATGTTTCCAGGAACTTGGCCTCAGATTTACTGGCTTCATAATTTTAACAGAAAAGTTCCTCCCACTTAGCCACCCTCACACCATGCTGCCTGAAGTTTTCTAAACTGAGATAGCAATAGAAGACACCGAGGTCTTCCATAGCTGAGAGAGAAAAAAAAAATCTGCTGTAATGAATTCAGCCTGGATATTTATTAATTGTCCTCTTGTTAAACACCCAAACAAACCCACACAGGAGATTTGCTTCCAACCAATGCATGCTGCAGGGTTTAATTAGCTGAAAGCTCCACAACTTGAGCCCTGCTGAGTTGCAGTGCTGTGGTTATAACCGAAGAGAGAAATGGCCGTAGGATATCTAATTATGTCCTGGATCAAAGTGAAATGGTGAACATCTGAGTTCAGGTGATAATGTCCTGAAATTTTATTTTTTCACTGCAATGAAAACTGTCATTGTTATTCTAGGTTGTCTTTGAACTGCAGGAGTGTTGAACATCTGGAAAGTAGCACAAACATGCAGCTAATGCGGAAGTAAGCACTGAGCATATTCAAGGTAAGAAGGTGTGTCACATTCTTCAGACTTTAGTGGCTGCTTTTTGAAAAATGTGTAAGGTCTTAGCAAACAGTGAACAATTGCTTTTGTTTTCCTTTCTCATATGAAAAATAAATACGAAAATCTCAGAATGAATAGTCTGTTTTAATAAGCAGATCTTCATCTCGTCAAATGTGGCTTTTAGGACTTAATGTTTCTTCTTTAGCTTTAATACCATGCTTATTTTTAACAATCTGTTCTTAAAACACACAGTCACATACTGGTTCAGGGCAGGAGCACAATCCCTATCACTTGTGAAAATGATGAAATCTTGCACTATTTTCTAGTATGGAAAAGAAAAAATTAATCAACCACACAGCATTGCTCTTCCTGAAGCCAGCCCTTTCAGGTAAGCCTACCTCCAAGAATCATTCCCTCTGCTCACTGATGGCCTTGTTCTCTTCTGTTTGGAAAACAGCCCCAAATTTCCCTTTGTCACCCTCTCCTGGATGCTTTGTCGCTCCCAATGGTGCATTGGGCTGAAGCCAAAAGTGTAAAGGCTGCTGCGATGGGAAAACTCTCTGAATGCCATCCTTTCCCAGAAAAACGGCACTCTGGGAGTCTGTCTCAAAAGAAGCGTGCTGCTTTGTGTATTTGTTTTGACTTCTCCTAGCTTGGTTTCGTGGGGAGCCAACCTATGGGCTCTTAGCTCTTGGGAACCCAGCTGTCTGCTGATTACAATACTGCCTGTCCTCCTGCTTTCCCAATACACTATTTGCCATCTCTCTGCTGCTTTGGACAGCATCACCCTCTCCTCAGGTTTTTTTGCATTTAGGTTCTGTACATGGAAGGAGAAATTCTGACCTGGGACCTGAAAGAGCTGCTCTGGTAACTCCAGCTGCCAGAACCCACAACGTCACCTCTTTTTGCCATTGTCACCTTATTGCTTTGCATGCTTGCTATATATATTTGTCAATTATCATTTGTTATGCTTTGCCTTTCCCATAGCCTTGACTCTGGAAACACTTTTTCAGCTCAGCCAAAGGTCAGAAAAATCACTTACAAAGCTAAGGTAAGAACTGAGGAATCCCTAGATTTCAGCCAGCACCGAGATATAACCTGATTTGCTTTAGTGAAATCACGGAATTTACATTGATGTAGGGTTAGCAGAACATAAAGGAAAATTAGGTACAAGACCATTGATCTCCTGTTCTGTACTGTGATTTTTTAACAAACACTGTTTTTATGAATTAATGCCAGAAATTATTTATCCATTATTTCAGGATTGGTCTTCCAGTGCTTTGCATTTTGAGCACTCATAGCTACCTGTGCCAACTACATATCCCTTCTGTTCTGTCATCATCTCACACCTGCTTTGCATAGAACTCAGCAGCTAGACAGAGGGACAGCAGGGAATAGCCCCTTTGAACACAGCCCCCGTGCCTGTTCCTCTGACACCACTAGGCTGAAGATCCCAGGTGACTGAAGCTTATGCAAGCCTCGGGAGCAGGGACAGAGTCGAGATGGTCCTTTCTCCAGCTTCAGCCTTCCTACACCTGCAGGACCAGCAGCACTGGAGATAGCAGAGGTGTTCAGTTCCCCATCTTTCTGGAAAGCCTTCTCTCTCCAAAGGTACCTTAACCAAAGCCCAGCCAAAGGCATCGAGCTGTGTCCACCCTCGTGAGCAACCAGCGACAGTCATAGCAAGACAGAGAGGAAATCAGCACTCAACACAGCAGTAGATTCTGGTTTAGGCTGCAAAGGCTGAAGCTGTGAGAAGAAAAATGCCTCCCTCCATAGCAGAACAGGGTGTTGCACAGGCCAAGGCTACATAGACCACCACCTGTCAAAGGCTGCTTAGAAAAGCTGCCAGAAGAGGTTGGCTTGCTAGAGCAACTGTGGGGTGGAATAAAGTGTATGTGTGCTGGGAAGTTAAAAACAACTCAAAGCCTAATAACTGTTTTAGTAGTGACCCGGAGCTCGCATGGAAGCAGACAAAGCACGCTGAATGTGCTCTCTGGTTGATTACCGCCCACTGTGTGAAATAAAGCAAGTCAAAAAGATTGTTAAAGTCTGCTGTGGTCTCAGGGATCAAATCAACCAAACAAATAATTCCACCACTTGTTGTTAACACGTCCCAGAAATGTGGAACAAAAGGTACAAGGGATGTGTTGCTCCCCTCTCTAATTTTAAATGTGGTTTTACAGACAAAGTGATCCTTACCACAAATTCATTAAAAAACAGCAACTACAGAGAGGCAAAGAGAAATAAAAACTCCACATCTCCTTGGGGAAGTACAATCCATTTCTAACTCCATTTTTGGTTTTTTTTTTGCTTTTGTGTAGACAACTGACATTAGAGGGTAAGTAAACATAACAGAACTACATGTTATCGGCAAGCTGTGTTTAGAAGAAGAAAGGCTGATGTGAGGTTACACTGTTCTCCAGTTTACTGTGGAAGAGAGGGAAAGAATGACAGCAGCGGTGGGAAGAATTACCACTGCTTTCACAAAACACGGACAATTGGTTCTCTGAACTGTGGAAAGATCCAGTTTAAATATAATAATTAGCACAGAATAGCAATGGAAGGTTTTTTGGTAACAAATAGCAGTTACCGAGGAGGCCTGGCTTTAGAAGCTGATGTGAGTTTGTAATGAATAGGGAACTGTACCACGGATGTACTGAAAGCAATTTAATCAGCCCTGGGCACATAAGGGGCCATGGTCAGCTCCAGTCGGCATGGTGGAATGTAAAATACGTGTATTAAAATATCAGTAAAGGAAAGAATGAAGCTATTCAAAATACAGGCTAAGAGTTAGTCACTATGCATTTCTCCAGACTACATGCTGCCACCAAATCCAAAGCTATTCATTCCACTCACCTAGGAAGTCAAAATGAAAAGAAATGCATTGTCCATATACAAGAAATACAGGGAGGATTGAAGTCCTCCTTAAGGATGACAGCTTCTCAAAATTGCCCAGTCCTCCAGGGACACGTTGGGGAGGAGGGAGCCACGTGTGATGCAGCTTCTGTACCTGCAGCAGAAGAGAATGAAAAGAAAGAAAATCTTAACTGCTTAAGAAAAATTAGAATTACAGGAATTTCTAAAGGTAACGAGGCAGTTCCAGGAGGACGGGACATGGGCAGGAAAGAGGCAAGGTTTTGCAGAAAGGGAGGAGAGGGTTAAATCTTCAGGGGAAGACCAGAATAACCAAGAAAGCATTGAAAAACAGAGTCCACAGAGAGGGAGGAGGAGGGTGGTGCCCTCAAATGTTCCAAAATCCTGACACTGTGAATTAGTTTTGCCCTAAGAGTTTTGGACTCAGTCCATCTGTCTCTTAATATTATCAGCTATATATCATCTTCAAGCACCTGCAGGAACATTAATCCTTAACGCTAGTCTTCTCAGGTAGATTTCTAATGTTATTGTCCTCACCTATAAATAGGACTGCAGAAAGATGAGAAATGAGACCAGGCAGAAGGTCTTAAGCTCTGTCTAAACAGGGTGTCAAGTGGTGTTTTAATTCATATTAAGCAACGCTGGGAAGTTTCTGCACCTTTTCTCCCAGTAGGAACAAGTCCAGGCAAGCCATACTTTCTCCTCTCTATTCTCAGCATAAACTGATGTACAGACCAAAATTGCAATTAACAGCTGAGAAGGAGGGATCAGCCTTTGTAATAGAAAGGTAAAGAGAGAAATTAATGAGGTAGTATCAAATCTGCCTGAAGGCAAGTACTAAAGAGGAGAGGGGAATGTCACTGTAGTGCCAGCGGTGTGTGACACTGGTGTGTGCAAACCAAATATTTTGTGAGAAAAGGAAGAAATTAGCAGCCATCCCTCAATTGCAAAGGAACATCTTTATGATTCGACACTTACTGCAACATTGTTTATGCAAGAGCTGCTGATAAAGAAGACTGACTTTCCTGCTAGCAGCTGAGTCGTGGGCAGCAACGAAACTCACATTTTCATCAAAATATTTCACTGAATTTTCCCCAAGTGCTTTCAATATCTCATCGTTTTCATTGTGACTTGATTTGATTTTCTTTTAGTGCCACCAGCTGCTCCACACATAAAATATTGGCTGTGAATTTCAAAGTTTAACACTGATTTTCACTTCAGTTTCATGCTAAGGTTCCTACAGGAGAAGAAGAAGGGAATGTAGCTTGTTAGGGATGTATTTCAATTCTGTATGTCCTGGAAAGGTCCCCTTCAGATACAATGCATTCTTCTGCATACATAACTACAGTAATAATCCATCAGAGCACAGGTCAGCTGCCCTGTTTTCAAAGCAGCTTGTGGCTAAATGATCTAGTTGTGCAACAGCGTGCCAAGTGATATTCTTTGTCAGAATATTCCCAGAAGGAGGGAACAGAATATATTCCCAGAATATTCCTCATGTAATTTTCTGTTTAGAGGCTTTTCAGTAAGTTTGTATTTAAAAGCCATTGATGGACTACGCTCCCAGTCATTTGTCCCACAACATTTTGAACCAATATAACAGCTATAAGGCTGTGCTGCTCACAGTCCCGCATCTGAAGCGCACCGTGTGTGAAGGATAGTCTCCTGCAGCAAGCTCCAGGGATGGCTGCCTCATTTGGCCCCCTCCTAGCTCTTTTGTTGGAAGAATCAGCAAACAGCCATTCCCTGTTCACCCTCTCCTTATCACTAGTGATTTAATGCACCTCCACCATATCTTTTTGTTGTCATTTTCTCCCCAGCCTGGAGAATCATTGCTTATACAGGAACTATTCTATACATTCAATACATTCAATTATCCATGTTGTCTTTCTTCATATTTTTTCTGTTGTCAGCTGCATCCTCTCTGAGCTGAGTGCACCAGATGTGAACGCACATCGAGGATGCAGGCACAGCATGAGTTTGTGTGATGGCAACATGCTGCTTTCTGTTTTGATCTTCACGCCTTGCCTAATAATTCCTGATTTTCAATGTGTTAGTGTGATCAATAACAAGCACTGTGATGATGTTTTCACACCACAAATTAGAAACCTAAGAGCTCATTCTTGAGAGGTAACAATCACCTTAGAAGCCAATGTTTTATATGTGAAATTAAGATTGTTTTTCCAATGTACGCCACTTCATGTTTCCCTACAATGAATTTCACTGACCACTTCATCATCTCATCATCCACTCTTACAACATCCTTCTGCAGTTCTCACAATCAGCCCTGCATTCACTGCTCTGAATATCTTAGCATGATCAGTGAATATTGTCACCTCATTTTTTCCATTTTGAGACCATTTAGGGACACACTGAAGAACCCAAGCTCCCCACAAAAATCCCCATGGGGCTCCACTCACAACCTTCTTCGACTGTGAAAGCTGATCATTAATTTTTGTCTGCTATTTCCTTCTAATTATCTGTGCACAGACCTTCCTCCTTACCCACAGCCATTCAGTACTACAACAGCAGATGATGTAAACAACATTGGAAAGTTATCAGTTAAATTAATAATATAAGGCTATACATCTAGCCTTCTTACTATACTGAGAGCAGTCCATTAGTTTTTAATTAACTGATCATTTCTATTAGTTTAATAAAACTATTGTAAAGTCTGGGTTCGTACACTTTAATCAACTACCTCTTTTTATCTGCCTTTGGGCAAACCACAAATAGAAGTAATACATCAGTAAAGTACATAAGGAGACGACCTGAACTGGTGATTTTTGGTCCAAGCACTCTGAGGATTTTAAAGCCAGTAGCTCTCAAACTCTAAGGCCCAGCTTCTATCCCTTACTTAAAGAGTGGAAAAGAAGCTTTTCTGCTTCTTGGAATACCAGCCCGTTGCCATGTTGTGAGTGAACCAGACATTGACCTGAACTAGCTGGATAAACTAAAATGAAAAAAATAATCCCTCTACTGTCGGAAGGACTACTCCTGTCAGTATTTATTTGGCACAGTAACCATCCACCAGCCCAGTGATCTGCCTTTTGTTTAAAACGCTGGTACGAAAAATATGCTACTTTATATCATTGCCTTATAATCTAGTCTGACATTCTGAAATAACTTACATTTAAGGAACAAATTTCTGCAGTAGACATCAAATTATATCTACTGTGAAATCTCTAATATCACATGCTCAGTACATAAATCTTGTAATCTTGTGTGGGGAATATTCCATGGGTATGAAAAACTTCTGCAAAGCGAGAGGTGACCAAGGAGTGCAAAAAGCTTTTTAAATTTATCCATTGAAAAATAACCACTTCTTATATCGTAGTAGTTTTGTGTCCCCAGGACTGCCAAACCAGACTGTACAGTGAAAGGATTCCACAGGGCTGCAAATATTATAGACAATATTATTTGGTTGAACAAAGCATCTCTCCTCCTCCATGCAAACAGCTTGGCAACAAACCCGACCCCGTGGCTGCCAGCACGGCACATGTGGCTGAGAGTCAGGGTTGCACCTCAGCAAGACCCATCAGATGCAACTAAAGTGGGCTCACGCATGTCCAAAGGGCATTCGCTTCCACGGCTCCTGCTGTTGAGGCTCTCGTTATGTCTGGTGAAACTGGTATCAAATTGTTGCAGTAGGTAGCAGCAGACAAGTGTAAAAACTTTAGAGAAAACACAGAGATTTGCTTCTCAATACTTATTTCAGGTCAGAGAACATTTAAAAAATATTCTTGCTTTATATGGGTCCTGGGAAAGACCAGCAGAGGTGATGACTGAACACAGAGCACTCTCTGAGAAGTTTAACAACATGCTGTCCTCCACCACGGTATTTAGATATTTTATCTCTTTCCTGCACTCAGGATTATGTATTAGGAGAGGGAAGGAAGGATCTGAAAGATTGTTTTCCTGTATTCTTGTTAAGCTTCTCTCTCTCAAGCCTGATGCCCATATGGCCTGTTAATAATGCAGCACCATAATTTAACACGGTTTGCCTTCAAATAAATCCCAAAGTAAGCATGGTCTGGGATAATACTCACTTAATATGAAGTGCGTGTCTCAAAGGGAATCAACAAGCAAACTGAATTATAAATGTGGAAAGATGGAGGAAAAATACAAGCCACCCAGAGCACTTCAAAAGTTTGTGGTGTCGTTATTATTTTGTTGAGCTTTCATCCTGTCAGCTTAAATGAAAAAGGATGATATTTTAATATTTTTCTGCAGTTCCAGTTACTTCCAGTAAGGTGGAAAGCTTTAATCAGAATGGTCAAGGGTTTTTTTCAGGCAAAACTTGTAGTTTCATTCTCATACAATCAGGGAGGGTGCTGCAAGGCAACTGGTGAAATATGATCGTTTGTTATCATTTAAAAAAAAATAATAAAAGAAAGAAAGAAAGAAAATTAAGGAGCTAAGGAATTGGACCAGCAGTTTAGCTTTGTGTTACCAAAGCCAGAAGTGAGTAAAGATAATTTTAAGCAGAGAGTATCACTGTGATATATTTACAGGGAGAGTGTTACAGGGCTTACAGCTTTCAGGTCAGCCACTAGAAAAAATACATTCCCTTAGTTGATGTGGGTGCCACCCAGCCACGTGATGGCAGCTCCTTGAGTGACACAAATGGGAGGAAAGAGGAGCACTTTGGGCAATGTTCAGGTGACAACCATAACCTCAGACACCAGCCCACTTTTACTATATTTTGGGGCTTTGAGACACAGCCATTATTATTTCTTCCAAAATAGTAAGAAACTACAACAGATCAAAGAGAGAGAGCCATTTGGAATTGAGATAGACTGCATCATCTCCACAGTGTCTTGACTGTGACGAAACTGCGACTTTTCTTTAGCAACCATAGCACTTATCCACACAGGTCCTGCTTAAAGAGAACAAATAGAAAGAAAAAAAAAAAAAAAAGGTGAGCCTACTGTTTGACCAGTACATTTAATTTTACTAAAACTCCATAAACTACGTCCTGCAAAGTCGGAAGAGAGGTCTGGGCCAGCAGCTGGGGGAAGTCTATTAAGACTATTGTAGTGTTCATATAGTTATTTTTAGTGCCAAGAGCTGCCCTGACGCAGACTGACTGGCAGGACAGTGGTAGCTCTCGTACGAGGGCACGTTTCCTCCAGCAGCCTTGCATCATCTGTGCTACTTGCTCTCAGCACTGGGCACAGTCACCCTCAGATGCAGCCCTAGCTGAAGTCCATGGGGTTTAGCACACCAAGTCTCTCAAAAAGCCTCTATTTTTTTTTAAAAAAAAAGAAGCAAAAAGTTTTACTAAATGTGAAATTCTATTTACTTAATGTGTTTCCAGGGATTATTCACCAACAGTAATACTTCTGATTTGATTTCTGCCCACGGCACCCCAGCTAACATAATGCTTAAGTATCCAGAGGAGACAAAAACAATTATGTAACTTCATGATATCTAGGCAATAATACTGAAAAGGTTTCATTTCTGTTATAGTTCTAGAGCAAGATCTATTACTCACATAACACTTAACTCGCTTTCAATATGGCAGTGCAGTTCTTCTGTCTCAAAGCATTAATAAAAAGTAACTGCACTGCACATGCTGTTGAGAAAGTAGATTTCCATATATTTACTATAATATCTGAAGCTTTCTGTTTAAGCACAAACAGGTAACTGATATTATTGCAACAATTAAGCCAATGGCTTTCAAAAAATCTCCTCCCAAAGTACACGTGGCCTGAAAAAACAATACATAAATATGAGGCTAAGAAATACAGTACAGGTTTCAGTTCCTATTCTAAAGAAATCAGGTGGGCGTTTTTTTCCTCCACAAATTACAAGCATAAGGAATTTTGCCAGGTTTTTTTTTCCCTCTAATTGCTCTTTTTATAAAGGGAATTTGAAAATCACAGAAGAAAGCAGGCATCATATGGATCCTGACCATGTGTATCATCAGGATCTGTCAAGTTGCGTTCTGCGCTGGTTTGCATGCCTAAAGCCCATAGTGTGGGCACGTGCACAAACTGGAAAGTTGAAACACCTGTAGATAATGCAGAGTTGTTGGCTACACAGGAAAGCTGGCTGCCAGAAAAGATGACAACTATTCACTAGTTAATAAAGTGACACTCTCTCTGAAAGAAGAGATCTTCTGGCGTGCATTTACAGGATTGTTGTCCATGAGACTTGAGAAGATAATGATCGTTTCTATTCGTACTAAGGAGGGCTCAGCTATGCAGAAGTACGCACCTTTGGGAAATGCACTCCAGTAGAACTGTAGAAGAGATGATCTCATAACAGGTCATTTGATCTATGGGTCTTCATGAGGAAACAGTAATGGAACCAAGTTCGGAATGTATTTTTTGAAAATTTAAATCCATACACTCACACACATATAAATACCGCATGTCTCCAAGGAGATACTTTAAAAGTCAATGTCAGCACTATAAAGATCATCTTTGGTATCTTATGAGCCCCGAAGAACAGCTTACATGCCAAAGAAAGAGACCACCAAAGTGCAGATTTCTTGATGAACCATTTACTGTATTGATTTCATGACAAGCTACATAAAACCTACATTAGCTATCCACAGAAAAGCTTAGATTTTTGCTAAGGATTAATTTAAGAGGTTTTATGTGATGCAGGCAAATCTACTTTAGTTTTGCAAGACTATAACATTCCCAGGTTCAAGAGAATTTACTGTACAAAAATCTGCTTTTCCCCATACTTAAAGAGTGTACAAGAATATTATAAAGCATAATTCTTCATGATCTACTCAATGCTATCATGCCCCAGATATACCACCTTTTGTAGATTTTAATTTCGTAGTTCTATCACAGCCAGTGGATGTATTTATTTCTGTTTCAAACATACCTAAACAATGATTCTCTAAGTTTTTGTTTATGTTTCAAAGTTTCTTTGAAAATAAGAAATAGTAACACAGCATCTAGACAGACGACTGGAGAAGGAAGTTGCCTGTGAACTCACACAAAGCATCTGCACCCTTACTGTTTTCATAACTGCTGACTTTTAAATCTTTGTGACACTCACAGTTTAGACTTTTACCTCGCTGAACTGGAAGAATTTTGGGTCATGATGGTTTGATACAAATCTATATACAGTTTTCAAACAGGACTGTGTATCACAAAGTTTTCCTTCACTGCATCTACACTAGAAAGCAGTTAAAACAACTTTAGGTATACATAATTAACCACTTTTGAATTACAAAGGACGTTTCACACATGACAACAGATGCTTATTTCTGTTAAGTATATATGTATCTGGTAATGACTCACGGTTGGAAATATTTATTTTTGTATGTTCATATTAGCATCTTATGACTGTAAAAAGCAGAATTTACTCCCCATCTAGAGTAAGCCTCAGTTCTCGAATACAATTACACCAATTCTGAGAGGTTCAGTAGCCTCTCACCTACGTGGGCAGCCCTAGGAACCCATTTGTTGCTCTCTGTGGGTGGGCTACAGCTGCATCAGCGCATATCTCTCTAGTACTTGTTCATTGCATCCCTTGTCCAGCCTTCATTCACCAGCCCACTCTGCTTTCCCCAAAGACAATAAACATTCGGTCTGTGCAGTCATCCCATAGCTTGATCCAAAACCTTTAATACCTGATTAGGGCAAGGATAGGATTAAGCTGCTCATACCTGTTTATCCAGTGCCAAGAGCCCAGAGAAAAGCAAGGAGATCATCCTCCTTATGGTAATTACTTTTACATTTGTTGTATGCATCTTATTTGTGAAATTTCTGCCAGCATCACTAGGGCATTTGAATCACTGCCATTTTAGGAAGTGTGTATGAGAGATGTTCTGTCAGTTACCTTTAATTTTCTAAGCCAGAACCGAAAGACTGGTCAGTTGTCAATGAGCCTCCTTACAAACCATGACTGTCCTCATGGGCACTTCACTCAGGAAAGTAATGGGAGCAATGCTATTTGTTTTTTTCAGTGCACATGATCTCAATTTGTAGCAGAGCAGGTTAAATCCTAACACAAGTTCAGCAAGATGGATCCCACTTCTTGCTATCCTTTTATCTATTCCATGCCACCAATTTGTGTGTGAATTCTGGGTGGGTTTAGTTGCCTTCTGTGCATACAGGATTCTCAAGATGTATGTTTCTGCTACATCTATATAGCAACTATCTTAACAGACATAAAAACACTTGTATTACAAAGTTTAAAGTGCATAGGTGTTACATTGGTAATGCATCAGTTAATTTCTGCTCTCTCTGCAGAGGGATCTGGACAGGCTGCATTGATGGGCTGAGACCAACGGGATGAGGTTCAACAAGGCCAGATTCTGGGTCCTGCCCTTGGGTCACAACAACCCCATGCAGAGTTACAGGCCTGGGGAGAAGTGGCTGGAGAGCTGCCTGGCGGAGAAGGACCTGGGGGTGTTGGTTGACAGCCGGCTGAATGCAAGCCAGCAGTGTGCCCAGGTGGCCAAGAGGGCCAGTGGCATCCTGGCCTGTATCAGACACAGCATGGCCAGCAGGAGCAGGGAGGTGACTGTGCCCCTGTACTCGGCACTGGTGAGGCCGCACCTCGAGTGCTGGGTTCAGTTTTGGGTCCCTCACTACAAGAAGGGCATTGAGGGGCTGGAGCGCATCCAGAGAAGGGAAACAAGGCTGGTGAGGGGGCTGGAGAATAAGCGCTATGAGGAGCGGCTGAGGGAACTGGGGCTGTTTAGCTTGGAGAAGAGAAGGCTGAGAGGAGACCTCATCACTGTCTACAACTGCCTGAAAGGAGGTTGTGACGGGGTGGGTGTTGGTCTTTTCTCACAAATGACAAGCAATAGCACAAGAGGAAATGTCCTCAAGTTGTGCCATGGGAGGTTTAGACCGGACATGAGGAAGAATTTCTTCACTGAAAAAGTGGTCAGGGATCGAAACAGGCTGTCCAGGGAGGTGGTGGAGTCGCCATCTCTGGAGGTGTTTAAAAGATGGGCAGATGAGCTCCTTAGGGACATGGTTTAGTAGGAAGACAGGTACGGTTGGACTCAGTGATCTCAGAGATCTCTCCCAACCTTAGGATTCTATGATTCTATGATTCTAAAGGACACGGCAAAAATTTTTAAAAATCCTCCTATATGTACAGCTGCAAAAAAACACTGCTTATCTCAGATCCCAACTGTCACACTGTATTGGTATGCATGATCCAGTGATTTTACCACTTCTTACAACTCCAGCCTAATATTTTCTATTTTTCAGGGAATGTCTCAGTTGCACTTACTTATGGTTTTGAACCAGCTGAGAAAAAATTATGGTCATGGGTTTCTGAAGTTGCTTTCTCCATGAGACACTAATGATAGGTTATTTGCTTTACCCTTTTATTTTAAGAGGAGTGCGTGTAGGTTCTCATGCACTTTCTTTCTTCATGCTACACAGCTCTACACAGCTTTATTTTTTATATAAAATCCTAATTCAAAGGAGATTAAATTATATTTGGGAGATGGGAACCCCAAAAAAGAAAACAAAAACCCCAATCAGAGTATTGTGATCATGGAAGGCATTCTAAAGAAATTCTAAAGAAATTTAATGCCGTGTGATACATATTAAAAAGGCAGCTTTTTACAGTCATACATTTTTTTCCTTTTTGTTTATGCGTTGTAACAAGTAGAACTGAGACACAAAATGCATTAGAAGCCACCACACAGCACAGCCACCCACAGAAAGAGCAAGTTAATTTAGCCTCAGCTTTTTTGGTTTTACACAGACACAAATGGCAGATTCTAGTAGTACCACACTGACACAGCTGGTTGTCCTATGTCCTTTCTCTTGTTCAATTGAGATACCACTCTTGCAGCTGCTCTGTTTGCATGTCACCGCAATGCATTACTTCATTATCTGCACTTTTTTTTCTTTATGCTAAGAACAAAATTGTTGTTCTAGGACTTCTGTGACAAGTCATAATTGGGATTTGAAAGTAGTTTTTTCTGATAGTCCAGGAACTCTTTCTGTTCATAGTTTTTAAGGGAGGACCAATCGAGAGCTAGTTTGACTGAAGGACATTGGTGAAATAGTTCTGCAGCGGCTGACCCAGTCTCATGGGTGCCTGTCTCAGTCAATGACCTCTCAACCCAAGTTGAGTCACACGAGCATCTTATTCAGCCTCAGGGAAAGAGTATGTATGTTGCACTTGGATCTGTGGACAGGCTTCCTGACAAAGCCTCAGCTGAAGCACAATGATACACTCCAGCATTGTGCCTAATGTACCTGGCTGCTAATTGTATTCAGTTCATGGGACTGGGCTCATATTATTATGACATATCCCTTCCAAAATGCTTGCAGTGAGGATGTCAAGGCCCCAGCACAAAGTGTTTTCAAACACACATCTGTTCCCACTGGACCACAATACTCACTGATGTGGATAAAAGCATCACCATGATAATCCAAGCTGTTCAGCAACATTATCCTCCCTCTGAGATTCAGAAACCTTGAGCTTCTTCCTACATGGTCATGTCTAGTCATGGTACAGATGTGAAACAGCCACAGACCTTATGCCACCTTTCTCCTAAACACCCCAGTGACCACTAGGAAAGCATAGGTGAGGAGAAACTATAAATCTCCCCAAAAGGTGAGCAAAGATTTTGAAGTTTCATTTCTGTCGGATTTGTGGATCTGCTTCAAACACAGCAGTCTCCTTCTCTCTCTCCAAACCAGGCTTTGCCTTCTGCTGCTTAATACCTCTGGCATGTGTTGAGTTCTGGGAGATGTTATCCTCTCCCCAAAAGACAGGAGAACTCTGCTCACAGTGAATAATATTTCAAAAGGAATTTCAAGCTGTTTCTGAAACTGGGATTGAACAGAGTTGATATTCATCCAGTGAACTGCATTGTACTCTGCCTGTGCAGTGCTTCGCCTCTAAATGGGTAGAAGACCATGCTAGAAATTCATTTCAGTTGATATATTCATTGTTAGTGAGAGCCATAAAAGTTATGCTTTTGAAATTTTGAGTAAAGCCATCAAACCACTTACTGATGCCAAATGCATAGAACAATTCAAATTAAAATTAAAAAAAAAAAAAAAAGACCACCATATGCAATCAGGATCCTATTATTACAAGAGAAGAACCATTATTCCAGTCACCCCACACCCTTCAGGAGAAGATACAAATTTTTTTTGCAAACAGATGGAAAAATACTCTTTAATGGGTCACATTTTTGACAATAAAGAATGAAACCTTTCAGGATTTCAAAAATTCTGAAAAGTTTTAAAAAAATACTTTAGTTTAAGAGGGTTTAAGACTTAGACCTGTTTTACACATCTTAGCTTTTTCAGGCAACAAGGTGGAACTGAACGTGTAGGCTATTGGTAAATAAGGTTCTGTAGTACCTCTCCAAGTTCATTACAAGAAGCCACGACTCTTTTTGTTACAGATCGATTGCAGCCAGAATAGACTGTTAGGGAAAAGATTGCTCTCTGAAAATGTAAAAGCATAATGAAAGAAAGCGTGTTTCATCCGATATCAAATCAGATGTCACCAGGCAAATTTTAGCCTTAGCTCTTAAAACCTTCGCTTAAAAACCCCTCAATAAATGTGTTGATGTAAGAGCACAGAAAACATACATTTTACTAGTTGCTCTGAATACAGATAAACATTTGTATTTGTCCTTAACAAAAACAGAAACTACTTCGGTGTGTGTTGACGATGTTTCTTGTCCTGTTCTGTAACTCCGTGTACAGAAGGGAAACGGTGCAGTCAACTGAGATCGTAACAATGTTCTCCTTCTCTGAACTCTAATTTTCTTTTCCTTGAGGAATGCACGTATGGACAGTAACAAGGAAAATCAATGATTCCTGATGAATCTTCACATTTCAGCTCAAACCAGATACAATTTTCTGGAGAAATGTGCCAACAGGATTTAACTGGCTCAAGAACCTGGGGGGCCCCTGGCTTTGGATGACCATTCCCATGCAGTACAGATCATCAGAGACTACCCTCACGGCCTCAATATGAAGCAGTGATTCATGGTTTCTGGAGGGCATACATCCACATGTGGAAGACCGTGATCAGCACTGGGCATCCTTTGAGATGATATAGAGAAGACGTAGCTTAAAGAGTCCCACAACTGTGGCATTTCTCCTTTTTCAAAAAACCTTTGTTACACAATATTCTTTGTCAAATGCCATTTCTCACCACTATCTTTTCACACATTATCTTCTTGACTTAAAAGCAGCAACTTTTACTTTTATGCCTTTTGTAACAGCTATGCTTTCATGAACAAAAAGTAATGGCAATTTGATAAAATATGTGAATCAAAGATGATGATTGTCTTCCTCTTGAAAAAAAAGAGAGCTGAAGGAACAACTGTGTCTCTTCCACGGTTCCAGCATAGTGGAAACTCTCTTTCTTTCTGCTGATCCATAGACAACTAGCCAAAGCTGGCTGGCTGCATAAATTTCCTCTTTCACAGGGTGTCTGCTCAGAACACAGTGTCTGCTCCAAAACCTGATGAGGTTTTGGAATTTTTCCCTTTGATTCAGTTGGTGTTTTCAAGAAATATTTCTTTGCAGTTATACTTTGGGATTTGGAAGTGACATTGTGTTGATTCTACAAACTTTATAGAAAACAGTGGAAGCTTTGAGTGAACTTTTGTGTCTTTTCTCAGTGCAGAGCTTCAGAATATATTTGGGGAAAACATTCAAAACCACTAATATTTGTAAATATTTTTCCTGTTCACCTCCCTGCTATCTGTAGCTGAGCAATCAAGAGAGTTTATTCGATCAAATAACCTAGGTTAAACTCTTCCTGTACTAAGCATCTCAGCAATCAGTTCTCCAGGATTTGATTGAGAGCAGTTAGAATACTTGAGGCAGAATTTGACACTCTGCTATGTAGTCAGAGTTATAGATTTCTTTTGTTCATCCTTGAGTGAAGAATTTACTGTGACAAATAATATTCCTGCTAAATCACTTCTTGAGCTACAATATTTTTGCTCTTTGTTTAAAAGAAATAGTTGAAGGATTCCAAATAAAAATATTACCTCAGATGGCTTATTATTTTATAGCATCCTATTTCTCATCCACAATATGAACTCTTACTTGCACACTACCCAAGCATTAGTAGCAACTATTTAACGTTGACATCTGTCCATTAATGCTGTGCTCTTTTCCCTGAGGAACCAAGGTTATGCTCTTGCACTGCCTACCCGTCCATCTGCCTGTCTGACACTCTCCCCAGCCCCCCGTAAACAAGTGCTGGTTCTTGGCCAGTTGCAATGACATTTGACGAAATGTTTAAAACCAAAAATTAGCAAGTTTCATGAAAATGGAAGTCAGGCAAAGGAGAGAGATGCAAATTACTGTCACCACTGTGGGAAAGGCAGGCAGAGCTGAGTTGTCCTCCAGCTGGCAGCAGCTACATCACCAATGCACCATTTCTTCACCTGCCCGTTGGCACAGCAGGGTCCCTGCCTGGCCTCTGACTGCACTGTTCCTTGCCCTTTGTGGTGGCACAAGAGTATATGCAAGAAAGAGAGGTTATTATCACAGACAAAAGGGCTTATGGATGCAAATATGCAAGCAAATTAGCTACTGGAACTAAAGTGTTCATCAGTTCTGCAACTAAAGGGACAACCTCTTTCTTATTTATGTGGCAGCTATGCCTAAAAGCCCTTTTTCTGTATCAGATCCCAATTTTATCAGCACTATACAAATACATAATACAAAGACAGTCTCTCCTTCTTCCTGCCAAAGCTTTGGTCATTCTTATAGCAGTTTCTCTCTCTTGATGGTGTGTCAAAAAAACCCAATAAAAACAACAAATTGTGGAATAAAGATAATATAGAGTGACAGGGAAAACGCATATGAAAAATATGTAATGAAGCCAAATTATTGCTAGTGTAAAGTCCTGAGTACCATTAGTAACTTCAGATATTTCACTAGATTTACTTCTTATCCTCACTGGATATGTCGCTGGCAATACCTTCAAAGGGTCTGATTTTTCAGGCATAGTTGCGCAGTGCTTTGTGATAAAGTAAAATTTGCGTATGGGGTTCATGCAGCTGCTGATCCAATGTGAATGGCTGAAATTATTGTTCCCTTAGCTAGACGTTCCCTCCTTGTAGATCCAATGAGGTCAATGAACTGATCCTATGCATGCTCCCAATCTTTTACAATGTGAAACAGAATGGGTAGCTTTTATCATATTTGGTCTATTTCTGGCTCAAGTAAATAAAAATAAATCCTTCCTTACACCTTAGCAGGCACAATTTCCCCTCTCTTTCATGGACAATAGTATCCTATGACAAGAAAAGTACCCTTTGTTAGAGGAAGAGAGGAGGAAGTAAAAATAAACATACTGAAATGTCTCAAAAATTCAGTCAACTGCACATTTCCAAAATAACCAGGGAGCAGCAAAGCCCTTTGCCCCTGGACACCACAGAACTCCACACAGGGGAACCAGAAGAGTGCACAGCCTGTGTTTGAAGAATTACAGCAGCTCACTGGTAACTACGGGAGCCCTTCAGCTCTTCAGATGTTCATCATAACAAAAGCAACCAATCCCAAAACATTAAAAAGAAAACAAAACCAAAACAAGCACTGTGTAAGGAAAGATATGTTTTATATAAATGAAACAAATGAAGGTCACAAAAGTTGAGTCCCCCCATTTTTTTCTACATAGAAGCACAGAAAATCATCTCAAAATCCAGTGGTTACAATGTTTTCAATTACACAGACTGATCTTGTCTTGGTCAAGAGGATAAAATTCCTCCAAAATTGATGTGTCATGGTTTATTTTTTAATTTCACTACCTCCATTTTCCATTCTTTGGGCACTCCAAGAAATCATGTAGGGTGCTGGAGAGAGAGTTTCAGTGCTCTGTGCCACTCCATGTCAGAATAAATTTCCAAGAAAAAGCATACAGAAACAGAAAATTCTTTTTTAACCTAGGGAAGGTTTAAGACCCTTTTTTTTACCTTTTCCAAAGAACTCTATTTTTAAGGGAAAAGAAAATTCCATATTCTTATTTTTATTCTCAGTTTCTGCCAAAGCTATTTGCAGGCTCCTTTTGTGGGTGAAGATGAAGAGCTCTTCCATCTACATGCAGTTACTTTGACTTGATTTCCTTCAATTTATTCTATCAGCTGCTGCAATTATTTCTCTTCACAGAAACCCTTCGCTGCCTGTTATCAAATCCCTGGCACTGCGTGGCTGAGTACCCTCAGCAATGCTTACAATTGGTGTCAATGCCAGAGCTGAGCGTGCCTTCTTCTGAAGGACAGATTAGTAAATGGGCTCTGTTTACTTCTGACACTTTCCCTCCCCGGGGTGACAGTGCAAGTGAGTCCAACTGGAAAAGAAAGGAAATGCCATTCACACCTGTATGGTGTATTTTGAAAGAAATTTTCAGGAAAAAAAGACAGCCAGTACAGAGAGAAAGAAAAGAGGAGTTCCCGTCACTCACTTTTGGCTGTAAGATGTGGTTTGCTGTTGCAGTTATCCAGTGTGCTATTCTGTGGTATATTTTCAAAATAACAAGGTATTGTGTTGGGGAAACATAAATTGAACAGCAAAGATAAGAGCCTTCCCAGCAAACATTTGGGTAATGCAGGGCAGTCTGTAGTTGGTCTCGGCTGTCTGCTGGGCAGCTGAGTCAGCTGCTGCCGGGCGGGAGTGCTGCTGCGGTGCCCAGAAACAGAAACCCTTCTCCATTTCACAACATTTCTGGAGCTCCAATCTTTCAATACATGGAAATACGTGTGCTCGTTTTCGCCAGTGTTATTTCCCTGTCATCTACCCACCCAAACCTCTTCTTCTCGAGCTACCTCATGCCTTCACTACGCATCTCCAATTCATTACTTACTGCCTACATCTTTTGGGCAAACAGTGACTCTGTGATTTGAACACACTGCTTCTGAGAAAATACACCTACTGAAGAGGGTTTAACCGCTTTGGTGCAACGCCCTCTCCAGCAGTGATACTGTTCCTCAGTGTCCGGTCTATAGTAGGTCAGGAATTGCTGGCAGCAGACCACCTGGCTTCGTCCATGTGTCCTCAGCTGCATCTACTGATTTCCTATGTACACAAAGGGTTTGGGGGCAACAGGAAAACTATTCTGCTGTACCTAGCTTCCTTTAAAGGAAGACAAGTTCTAACTGGGTTTAAGCTCAAGGAAAAGTAGCACAGTCATCTTAATATTTGAAGATGTTAACTTAGATTTGGAAAAAGAAATCAGATGACAATGACTGTCTATCTGCTTTCTTTACTTTTCATCATCTTTTTTTCTTTCTCCCATCTTTACTTCTCTCTCTTTTTCTAATCTTTTTGTTTCTTTTTGTGTTCTCCTCCTGCATTTGTGTTCCTTGGTCCTCACACATCACCAACACCTCCCTCCAGCCTGCTTCTACTCAGAGCCCAAGGCTGACAGAAGCCCAGACCTGCAGCAGGAGAGTTCAGTGCAGGGCAAGGTTAACGTGGACAGGCTGTGTCCTACTTTGCTTAGCACTCGTACACAACTCATTCTCTGACACAAGTACAAAAGTGTGATGGTTCTTCCTGAACAGAAAGTTCCTGGTTCAGTCTGGTGAGTGTTGTATGAAAGGCTGCGGCTCCGCACTGAAGGGGCACAACCTGTTTTCCTTTGTTGATGCAGATAGAAATAGCTTGCACGGAGGCAAAAAACCTGGCTGACTTCTGTGTAAGCAGGTTTCATGTCCTGATTTCACAGAAATCCTCTGCATTGCGTACATTGTGCTTCTCAGCTGGGTTTTGCAGGCTGGTGATCACCAACAGCATTAACTGTTCTCTGCTCCAGCTCCTTGCTCTGTTCCCAGGGATGTGGCAGCAGCAGTGACAGAGCTGATGTTGGCCTGGGCTGAGTGCTTTCCCTATTCTCAAATCCTTAGGCAGATCCGACAGATTTCCGGGAAGATGGGTTTTCCTGCGAAAGCAGGGGTCTGTGGGAGCATATTGTCTGCATCAGTAGTACCTTGCGCATCGCAAAAAAACACAGGAACTGTAAAACTTAATGTATTCTTTGTGTACTTCTTAAGAGGACTAATGCCTCTGGGCTATAGACTCTTTGTTTTCCTTCATGTTCTTTTTTACACTCATGGCATTTTATCAGGTTGATAATTCAGCTATATAAGAGTCCCCTGATATCAGCATTAGTTTTTTTCAAATCCCTTATCCACTGCCTGAAAACAGACAGGCATTTTGTTGAAACAATAAATCCATTATGTCAACACAATTAATTCTGTTCACTGACTAAAACATTCTGTCGAGGAACAAAAGGCATTAAACTAATATCTTTATCTAGTTGTCAAAAAAACCAAATTAGTTCAGTGTCTTTGATGTCATTGTGGTTTATGCCTAGAAAAATCCTTCCTATTGACACAACATTTTATCATCATTTTGTGGGCAGTTGGGACACATGGACTTTACCAGGACTCTGCCAAGTGACACAGGGAAAGTTATTGGATCTTCTTGTGCCTGAATTTCCCTCCATCTATCTGGACCGGGGCTTCTGCAGAGAACCATTTCTAATTATGTGCTTGTACCATGATGGTCTGTTCCCTGTGTCAGCGACCATCATTTCTCTGTGTGTTTATTTTTATAACACAAAAGGAAAGGACTGGGTTCCCTGTCTGCTCTTGCAGCACCAACAATAAGCGTTTGATTTCTCTTGGCTCTTCTTAATGCTATTATAGACCAAATCACTTTCAAAGTCATTGGCGAATAGAAGGGATTTGGGGGCTCTAAGTTTCCAAACGAGATCCACCACCCATGCATGTCTCCATGTACCTTAAGGAAAGTCACTCTCTTCTCATGTGCATGTTTTTCACTACAGCCATTGAAAATTAGAGGTTCAAATTTCACATCATTTCTTCAAGGAATTATTTCACTACAAACAGACCTCAGGTCTCTGAAGCCCTTAACAGTGGGTTGCATATGCACAGAGAAAGGAAATTCTGCACTGGGGTAATGTTCTTTTTTTCCCCCTTTCTCCTCATAAGAGGTGATTTACATTATGAGATGAGTTTTTAAATCCTGCCTCTCTGGAGGCTAAGGTACAGCTGTGGTTTCCCTGAGCTCCTCCTGGCACTGGGATGGCTTCTCTGCCATCAGACCTAGGGCTGGAAAGTATGACAGCAGATGATGCAGACAAACCCAGGCTCCAGGCTGTTGCAGAGGACAGCCTCCATGAGCTCAGGTGGGGCTGGGTAGCAGATACAGGGCAGGACCACTGCTGATGCCACTGTAGCAATTCCTTTCTCTCCTGTGGATGCGTGTATCGGGACAGCAGCCCTTCTGGCCACAGGTGCAACCCTTATGCAGAAGTTCCAATTTGTTTTCCCATGGACACAGGTTTTGTGCAGCACTTCCAACACCCCATTTGGCCATGCTGCAATAAAGTCAGAGACTCCTCTGTTCATCCTCAACGGAAGGTCCTCCTTTAAAAATGCCCGTTTTGGTTTGTGCTGACAGCTCTGTACACAAGCAAGCAGATCAGCGTTGTCTTTTTGCTAAATGGAAAGTTGTTACGGAAAGGATTCTGGGTGAGATTTATCAAATCTAAGATTTATAAAATCAAAGCTAAATCTCTGAATTGCTAGAGAAAACCTGTGCATGTCCCAGGTTTCCTTTTCTTCAGTGTTTATCTGGAAAAGACCTTAGCAGCATTTCTTTTCGTCACAGTGAGAACAAAGATATCTCTTGAGGTCAAAGAGGGTTGTGAAGTGCTACTGCTTGCAGTAATCTGAGTTAGAACTAAGCACAAATATACTTTCAGAAGACAGATATTTCACGGTGGTCACTTGGCAGTCCACTCCAGCTTCCTTATCTACCCTGAAAGTAGCAGGTCACCATGCGCCTCTAAAATACTGTAGGTCCCACACACAAGACTTCAAACTCAGGTCATGGGGTCATGTGAGATTCAACCTAGGTACTTGCTTGCTAAGAAGCTACAGTTGCCTTATCTATAGGACTAACATTCCGTAGCAGATATAAGAGGTTCGTTTTAAAAGAAAAAAAAAATAGAAAAAAATAAAAAGATGCTTCCAATAAATATTCAAGGAAAATTCTCAAAATATACTTCATAATATCTAAACCTCCTTCATATTGTATGCCTGCTTTTCCTTTTCAAACTACCAGCAGCTATGCTTTTGTCCTTACACTGTCTAAAAGGCAAAAATGAAGCTCTACGCAATGCAGATAGAATGACTGTGAATGTTGTGGTTATCAATAGATTCCTGATTACCAATTTTTCTTCCACTTACGCCTGCCGTGATTAAGCAATACCCAGCTCCTTATTTATTTTTTAAGAAAAGCTTTTTTTTCTATTCTGGTAGAAAACGAGCTATTTTGGTTGAGCTGTGATTTGGTCTTCTGCTGTGGTTTTAGAATAGCTTGTGGATCACAGTTGTGAGCTGAATTTTTAATGTACTTATGCATATGCGTACCTTTAAGCTGTCAACTGATAGTTGCAAGATCAATAATGCTGTATTTAAGTACGTGCTTAGAGGCTTTGCCGGACTGAGACCGAAGTGTTCAGAATCTACAAAGCTGAATTCCTGGTGGATAGGTGCTGGTAGATTTAATTTAACAGCCAAGGCTTTCTCATTTATTAGGTAGATGCTGTGCCCTGAGCATATTTGTTATGCCATTTTTTTGAGTGATCATCTCAGCCTCTTGAGAAGAGGAGACTCAGGGGAGACCTTATAGCTCTCTACAACTACCTAAAGGGAGGTTGTAGTCAGGCAAGGGTTGGTCTCTCCTCTCAGGTGACCGGTGACAGAACAAGAGGACATGGTCTCAAGCTTCATCAGGGGAGGTTTAGGCTTGACATTAGGAAAAAATTCTTCACTGAGAGGGTGATTGGTCATTGGAATGCGCTGCCCGGGGAGGTGGTGGAGTCACCATCCCTAGAGGTGTTTAAGAGGAGACTGGATGAGGCACTTAGTGCCATGTTTTAGACAACAAGTAGGTGTTGGTGTTGGGTCATAGGCTGGACTTGATGATCTCAAAAGTCCTTTCAAACCTTGTAATACTGTGATACTGTGATTCCCACAGACCTCACTTGTTGTATCATCTCAGGTAGGCCATGCTCTGAATTTCAAAGGCAGTACAGAAGTTATCAGCAGGATCAAATTCCGCAATAGCTATTTTGCTAATTTGGGTAATGAGATGCTTTTCCAACATGAGACAGATGTTGCCTGTACAGACAGGCACAGAAAGAATCTTACATGTCTGGAAATAAAACTGCTTCCTTCGGGAAATGTTCTGTTCAACGTACTTGCAAATGCTCACAGGAAGCCATTCTGTTTTACCTCACTGAACTGAGATAATTGGCTAGGGATTTTCTGTCTCCAGTTTCAAACTTTCCTGATACTATCTGGAATGCTTCAATACTCAATCTCTGAGGCTTTGCTGTGTTTCCTAAGCTATAGTTACTGAAATCAGCGGCAAAATCTTATTAAAACACTGCTGGAAAGCATTTCATGGTCAAAACCAATCTGTCTAATGCACTGTCATAATATTTTAGATAGCATTTGTACAGAGGCCCTTTAAAAAGAAATAGTCTTAATAGTGTATTGTTCCTCTGTTATGTTTTTCCTCTTCTTTACCCAGTGTATTAAGCCTGCTGTACACAAACTATTCATTCTTCCTACACAGAAAAATTAAGTCAAACATCCAAAACTTTTCCCTTTCAGGCACAGAAACACCTCTTGCTTTGTAGCAAATAAAATGCTAGAACACAACACAAAAGTGTGCAAATACCTATAGTCTGGTAGGACAGAACCAAAAGATGACAACACCACACTGTGCTGCTATTAATGTGTAATACTGAGAGAAGAAACACACACTCATTGAATCACCGGAGAATTTCTGAGGCTGGAAGTGACCTCTAGACACCGCCTCAAAACAGGGTCATACACATCAGGTTGTCCAGGGCTGCATTCAGCTGGGTTTTGAATATCTCCAGTGATGGAGAGTCCACAACTTCTCTGTGCAACTAGTTTCAGCGTTGACGAACCTCAAAGTAGAACAAATTTTTCCTATTTTCTTAACAGAATACTGCACAATGGAAAAATACGCAGATGCAGCCTCTCATAAAATGCAACAGAAATGCCCTCAGGCCACCATCAAGTCAGCAAAATGGTCACAGTCCCAAATGCAGTGTCACAGAAGGGCATCAGAGTGAGAGACGACTGAAATTGTAGGGAAGTAAGGTGGTGTTGATGGTTTCTTTGACATAGACAAACATAATCACAGAAACAAGCTATTGCCACAGTATTGCTACGTGGCTCTTCCTCAGGTTCCCCCGTGTTTTGGCAGATCGGTTCTGGCAAATCTCTTGTCAGTACCTCAAGAGACTCCCATACCAGTTGGCCCCAGCTGTGGGACGCTTGCCCCAGAGCAGAAGACCATCTGGGCTGTCCCACTGCCACACAGTGAGGAAACCCTCTTGCTTCTGTAGCTTACACTAAGATGGATGGACGAAGGGACTACAGACGAATACTCCCCACTGCTGGATCTGCAGTCACAAATGCCACTGTGCCCAAGCAGACAGACCAAAGAGAGCGACAGTAGTAACATTTTAGAACCATTTAGCAAATAAGACCGGGGCTTGCCTGTCAAATCCTATATGTAAAATGGCATCACAGATGGAAGACTACATAGTGCAGTCTCGCTAAGCCACGTGTAGGATAATAAGGGACAGTGCATTTGTGAAAGGATATAAGTGAAATAAAACAAAGTTTGGGCTTGGTGAGAAGTATTCTATTGCTCAATACAAATGCATGATGTGGGGGCTGAGAATGAAGGTGGAGTAATTATTTTCTCTGGGTCCTTGTGCTGCCTCTTTTCCTGGGCATAGAGAAGTGTTTGGACTCCATAGTCCTAGGAACATGGACGGTGAAAGGTCAAGTGTAGAGGGGCACAACCAAGGCACAAGATGTTACTGCAACTTTATCATTCCCAGATAGCATTTTGAGAGACCGTACTTGCATTCATGAAGGCAGCTGTTGCTTGCTGAAAACTCAATTTCCCGACACCCATCGGTCAGTGGGTAACCATTTTTGGATGACAGATCCACCATGTGTTTGACACAGGTCTCTACAGCCTTCCCCCAAACTTTCTAGCTCGGACTAAGTGACTAACAAGTGCTAACAAAACCATCTAAACCTCCACTTTCTGGGGGTTCCAAAACCTGAATTAGCTGTGGCTACACAGGCCACATACATAACACTCGTCCCAGCGGTCCTATGGCAGGTGTTAGGTGGAGCGTGCCACCAGCCCCTCTTACTGAGGACACAGAGTGAAGGGTTGGAAGCAGCACTGCAAACAGTGCTCCGTGCATCTCCTATGAGCCTTTCCACCTTGACCAGAGCAGCAAGGAAACAGGCTTTTTGGCAGTCACATGCCTTGCCTTCCATCCCCACAGCATGTAATCTGGCCGCCCACACCTTGGCTGCCACCAGAGGGAAGCACTGTTGTGCTAGGTGCACAGGGAGGGATGGGTCATGTGAAAACACAAAATTGTCTGCAGGGTGGCAAATGCCAGAGGACTGGAAAGCACTAGGTGGCTTGTCAGGTTTATCTTTTCACCCTCTTCTCTTGCTCTCCAGCAGTATTTGATCACAATACCTTCTGGGCTAGCACATTTTCTTTGCTTACATATCCCTAGACCCTCTCTATTTCTTCCTGAACACCACTGTGCGCCCACAAGCATGGCCTCCACCACCCATAGGAGACCTCATAGGCCTTGGTAGGGATAACCGGGTAGGGAAAAACACGTCTCACAAGAAACTGCACAGGGGATGATGGGATGGAGGTTCATGGGTTGTTTTCTCCCCAGAGTGAAGGTGGGGAATCTGGGGCTGTGAGTGAGGGAAGGTGGATGAGCAGCTCAGAGGAAGTGAGAAAGCCACAGTTACTGGGAAACAAACATTCAAAGCACAACAAAACCATACTCTGCAGGACGGCCAACATGGCCACTAAGTATCAGGGAGACAAGCAAGGCTTGTGGGCAGAACAAAACTGGTCTGGAAAGCAGGCAGGGAGGGAAGAGAACAAACAGGGCAATAATACCAGCATCACTCAGTGGATCAGCACATCCCAGTGGGGAGTAGCAGTAATAAACCCTGGCAGCATGCATGGTGCCCCATCATTGAAAAAAGGCTCCAGCTGTGCCCCTGTGAGCAGAGCCTGAAGATGATATGGGCACCTCAGGTCCATCACTGAGGCCCAGGAATGCAGCTTAGTGAAGACAGGGCATAGTCGAGCCTTACGGGCAGTGCACCCTTCCCACCCCTTCTCCCTCATAATGCGGAAGGCTTAGAGCAAACCTGAAGTTCTATTTGGCCTTTTTATGACCTGAGAAATACTTCAAGAGTGCAGTGTAGCCTCCTGGTGTGTCCTGAGTCTCTGTTAGTGCATACATTCACAGCAAGCCCAGCAGTCAACAGCGACACGGCCAGGTCATCAGTTTAGACCCTTATGTCCCCATTTGAGGCCAGAGTGCACGAGGTATGCTCCTGGAGCAGATCTTCCAGTTCCACTTAATCCAAAAGGGCACCGGAATGTTCCTGCAATGTGAACCAAGGCAGGGTCAGTGAGAGAGATTGGGACATTGGCTTGGAAATCACACCCCAGAGCCAGCTAAAACACTAATGGAAACATGTGCTGAGGGCTCTGCTCTTCATCTGTTTCTGACTCATCTTGTATATCTGCTTTTAAGTGAAATAGGATTTCTATACTGACCATTGAAGTGGTGTAGAATCTTTCCTTACATATTTGAAACTCAGAGCTGAACCAAAGTCCGGAGGAAAAGTAGAAAGGGAAAGAAAAAAAAAGGGTTTTTTTAACAACTTGTTCGTGTTTGTCATTTGAAGCCAAGCTTTTCAGAGATGAACACCTGACATTTGACTATGAAATCTGTTGTCACACACCACAGCTAGCAGTCACCTATTGTTCTCTTGAAACTTTCGTAATTGAACACTGCAAGACTCATTATCCTAACTTCATACTCAGTGCAAAGCCACAGCATAGAAAAAAAAGTCAGATGAAAATGCTAAAACCCACTAATGTAACACAACGAGTCACATGGAAGTGCAGTATGATGTGCCATAAGCTGCAGAGCTTTGTGCTCAGTATTCAATAGCTCATACATCAGCACCGTTGTGATAACAAGACTTTTTCTCCTTTGTTCCTGTTGTATTAGCAACACACAGAGCCGTGGTGCCACCAGGAGAACTGATGTGGAACCGCCTCCATTAACAGGAGAGGGAGATACTCAAAGGGTGCAGAGCTTACTGCCGAGTAGGTACATCCATGCCTCTTTAATAAGCCATTATAGGAAACAAATGCAGTCCAGGTCCCATTTTAACTGAAGGCACAACAAGACTTCCCCGGAACTTCAGATCATATCATATCACTGTGGACAGAGCCACATTCATTCAGCAATGCAACTGAGTTGTAGTTAGTTCCTACGTGTCCCCTGATGTTTCTCTGCAAGAAGGGAAAGTTAAATCTAGGATGAGGAAAGACAAATCTGTACTATGACAAACCAGTAATTTCTCTAAGTACCAAACCAGACAAAAGAATCGAATCCCTTACCACACCAAAAAAAAAAGAAAAGGGTGTATTTGTTGGAAATGTAATCTCATTCCAACTGTAACACAACAGTTTTTGTGAAGAAAACCTGTTTTCTCTCGGCATTGAAGAGACTTTCGCATCCCAGCTTCCAAGTCAGTCCCATGCAGATGAACACCTTCTTACTTAAACAGGATAAATTTATTTTTGCTTTCTGTAAAGGAGTTATAGTGGGAAGGACTTTCCCAGCCACAAGTAGGCCTGAGGAAGCTGAGCTATCAGTGTCACTTGATTTTTATTTACTCCTTTATAAATCGAGGCTGATACGGACGTATTAAGCCTGCTGACTTTTAATGGTGTTTTCCAGCTCCTGCCAAAATGGGGTGACAGTAGTTTTCACAGTGCAATAGGCTAGAGTGTCCCCATCAGCGGCATCACCCTTGCACCACGTGGAAATAGCAGCAACCAAGAGAGTGTGAGCACACCCAGGGGAACCAGGCTTAGCTTCAGGAGACCCAGCTGAAAGTAACTAATGCAAAACTTCCTCAATGTCTTTAAACTCCATTGCTGCTCCTGGAATGGTTCTTCTGCTGTCACCAAAATAACAGAGAGTTGCTAATGGAAATGGTTATAATGGGTTTTTACCATTCAGTGCCTGAGCACGACAGGTGTTCATGTGTGCACAAGTTTTTCTTGTCAGCATTTCAGTCTTGCCCTTACACTGTGCTGTATTAACGGCCCCTTCATGCTCAAATTCAGTTACATTTAATTATACTAGCAAAGCAACATTGTCCTTTTGCATAACTAACATGAATGGTTTTCAGAAACATATACTGCATGCAAAGTCTCAAGGACATTCAGTTAATGGCCTGCAAAGTGAGGCTGGCTCTAGTTGCTCAGTGAGGAGGGAGTTGTAGTAAAAAAATAGTCCATTCAAACCAGACATCACTAATATCTCCTCAAGTTTGTGTAACTGTTGGTTTTACCTCCAAACAAGTCCAGTTCTTTATGAAACCAAGAGAGATCCTTTCAAAGCTGTAAAAGCAACATATGTAGTTACATTTTCAGACAGTCGTTCCTCATTTCTTCTTGTTGTCATTGCTTTCAGGACTAGAAAGCAAGAATCCAAGAGAAAGTTTAACCAGTATACTAACTATAAACACATCTGTTTTGCCACGTCGGGTGTATGTTCAATTAATGATAACAGGAGGAATGTTTGGCAGGTGGTAGGACCAGTCAGAGATCAGTATTGTACACGGATGCTGCAGATTTTGCACACAGCTGTGGGGATTACTTGTCTGTGTCACAAAATGATTCTAAACTACTGTGTGGTTGAGATCAAGGATTTATTATCCTGCAAGTTTCTTCCTCATTCTTCATTATTAGTCTCTCCAGAGGTGGTGCAACTTTGTGGACTGATGAAGTACTTGGGATAATAGTTTTGCCAAAGGTTAATTTCTTTTATTAAACACATCCTTTGCCTACTGGATCTGCTTGAAGGAAGGGAGGCTCTGCAGAGAGATCTGCATCGATGGCCTGAGATCAACGGGATGAGGTTCAACAAGACCAAGTTCTGGGTCCTGCACTTGGGACACAACAACCCCATGCAGCGTTACAGGCTTGGGAAGGAGTGGCTGGAGAGCTGCCTGGCAGAGAAGGACCTGGGAGTGTTGGTTGACAGCCGGCTGAACATGAGCCAGCAGTGTGCCCAGGTGGCCAAGAGGGCCAATGGCATCTTGGCCTGTATCAGACACAGCATGGCCAGCAGGAGCAGGGAAGTGACTGTGCCCCATACTTGGCACTGGTGAGGCCGCGCCTCAAGTGCTGGGTTCAGTTTTGGGCCCCTCCTACAGGAAGGACATTGAGGTGCTGGAGCGCGTCCAGAAAAGGGCAACGAGGCTGGTGAGGGGCTGGAGAACAAGCCCTACGAGGAGAGACTGAGGGAACTGGCGTTGTTTAGCTTAGAGAAGAGAAGGCTGAGAGGAGATCTCATCACTGTTTACAACTGCTTGAAAGAAGATTGTGACGAGGTGGGTGCTGGGCTCTTCTCACAAGTGACAAGTGATAGGACGAGAGGAAATGTCCTCAAGTTGCTGGACAGAGTTGCTGGAGAGCAGTCAGGCGGGAAGGGACTTGGGAGTGCTGGTGGACAGGAAACTCAACATGAGCCAGCAGTGTGCTCAAGAGGCCAAGAAGGCCAATGGTATCTTGGCCTGCATCAGGAATAGTGTGGCCAGCAGGACTAGGGAGGTCATCATCTCCTTATACTCAGCACTGGTCAGGCCACTCCTCGAGTGCTGTGTCCAGTTCTGGGCCCCTCAGTTTGAGAAAGATGTTGAGATGCTGGAGTGTGTCCAGAGGAGAGCAACGAGGATGGTGAAGGGGCTGGAGCACAAGCCCTATGAGGAGCGACTGAGGGAGCTGGGGTTGCTTAGCCTGGAGAAGAGGAGGCTCAGGGGAGACCTTATTGCTCTCTACAACTACCTAAAAGGAGGTTGTAGTCAGGCAGGGGTTGGTCTCTTCTCTCAGGTGACCGGCGACAGAACAAGAGGACATGGTCTCAAGATTTGTCAGGGGAGGTTTAGGATTGACATTAGGAAGAAGTTCTTCACTGAGAGGGTGATTGGCCATTAGAATGCGCTGCCCAGGGAGGTGGTGGAGTCACCATCCCTGGAGGTGTTTAAAGAGAGATTGGATGAGGCACTTAGTGACATGGTGTAGTTGACAAGTAGGAGTAGGTGTAAGTGTTGGGTCATAGGTTGGACTCGATGATCTCAAAGATCTTTTCCAACCTTGTGATACTGTGAATTTCTTCACTGAGAGAGAGGTCAGGGATTGGAACAGGCTTCCCAGGGTGTTGTTTAAAAGACGGATAGATGAGTTTCTTAGGGACATGGTTTAGTAGGAAGACAGGCATGTTTGGACTCAACGATCTCAGAGATCTCTTCCAGCCTTATGATTCTATGATTCTATGATTCTGCTGCTGCTGTATGTTTTATATTTATTTGTTAGTACAGAGCCGTAAGGCAGAACGTTAAATTGTGCACAGTTTTAAAAAGCAGACATAGGTGTAGAGGCAGGGAACTGCTACCCAGCTGGTACCACAGTATGTTATTTTTTTACAGCCCAGTCATAAAACCAATCAGGTGAAAGCAGCGGTGTCCCTGTGGATTTTCAATATCAGAACAAGTAGATGTCTCACTCTATACTGCAGACCTCAGCCTAATGCAGGGTTAAAATGTGTGAGCACCTGGCATAACAAGCAGGAAAATGGAAAGCCCTTCTGGAGCAGGTGAGCCCCCTTGCCAGCAAAGTCCAGCTCTGTGTCCATGTTGCCATGCCGCACAGCCCTCACTGCAAATCAGGGCAGCACTCTGCAGGTTCGAGCTACTCAGCCTAAACAAAATTGTACTCCCACATATTAACTATCCCACAGCTGGAATTGTAGATTGCACTGTTTTTTTCCTTTTTCCTGAAATTCTCTTTGTTTTTCTCTTCAGTTCCAAATGACACTGTCTCACTGCCTCCCCTCCCATCCCCGATCTTAAGTCTCCACACTGATGTTTATGACCTTTCAAACCCAGCTCTTGACCCAACATACTGAAACTTCCTCTTGTACCATCTACAGAAATAATGCCATCACATCTCACTGCTAAGCACTTTCCCCTGTATCTCCTTGAAATCAGCTCTTGCAGCTCCCCAGGGAAATGCAGAGAGCTGAGTCCCACAGCTCCAGCTTGTCTGTACCACAGTGGGGTCAATCTACACAGACCCACCTACTGTTTTCAAAATACATTTCCTGTGTAAATACATAATTTTTATGCTAATAATCTCAGTTTTATTTTACTTTTAACAACAGCTCTTTCTTTACTTTTTAAATGGTAGGCAAAGGAAAAAGGTCATTTTAAAATCATTTAATTACCAACTGCTCATTTTCTCATGCTTTGTGCAGTTTTGAGGGGGCAGAGGATTGGATTTTATTATCTTTTTAAGTACTTTTTTTTTTGCTATCTTTATCTCCTTTTCCTGGAGTATTCCGGTGTATAATTCAACTAATCGCCTGCAATTGCAGTGACCTCGAAGAAAGCTGACACTCTTCCTCTAGCTGTGTCTTTTAGTTTCTTACTGGAAATCAAAAGGGCTTTTTTTTTAATGCTGCATTAGCAATCTGTGGGAGATGATAAAGTAGACCCTTCTGAACTGCATTTCTACCGAAGCTTGCTTCCACATCCTTCAGCCTTCTCCAGCAGCAGGGTTTTTCATTTTTCCCAAAACTCTCCAGTACCATGGAGAGCTCTTAAATGCCATTCACTTACCATTTTTAAACTCAGTGCTTCAGTTTTCAAAGCAAACTTCAGTGACACTAGACTCTTGCCTTGACCTATCCAGCCATGGCCCATGCTACAAGGACTCTCACTACAAATCTATAAATGGTCTTGGTGAATGGTTGCTGGCTCCCACAGTCTGTTTCATATCCTGCAAAAGCAACAAGGGAGGTGTGATATATATGCTACTTTCAAGATTTGCAAGTACAAAATCTGTTTCTCCTTTATGAAATATTTGCCTGTCACCTAAAGCACTTGATGCAGGCCTCGTGAGCAGCTGGCTGTCATCAACAATTTTGCCTGTTAGGAGGTGTTATCCCCAACCTGTCCCTCCTTTCTAACTCCTTGATGCGATCCCTTAGTCCCTCTGAAATCTTAGTACAAAACAATAGACAAGATTGAGGAAGAATCTGCCCTTCTTCACTGGGGGAGACCCACTGATCAGAAGCATCAGTGCCAGTGTCATTGAACAAGTACAAAGATAGTAAACCCTCTAATACCTCTTGAGGAGTTACTTAAAGGGGCTTAATCTCTGCTGAGAGGAAGTGAATCTGAATCTATCCCTGGAAATTACTTTGTCTAAGGGAATGACGTAAAACCCATCTAGTGCCCTGCACTAGATCGACAACCACCTTGCAACAGTATGGGATGCCTTGCATAACGTGAGCAAAGAATCATAGAATGGTTTGGGTTGGAAAGGACCTTAAAATCATACAGTTCCAAACCCCTGCCATGGGCAGGGACACCTTCCACTAAATCAGGTTGCTCAAAGCCCAGTCTAGCCTGGCTTTGAACAGTTCAAGGGAGGAGGCACCCATGACTTCTGTGGGAAACTGTGCCAGTGCCTCCCCACCCTCACAGTAAAAAATTTCTTCCTAATGTCTAATCTAAATAGCCCCTCTTTCAGCTTAAAACAGTTACCCCTTGTCCTATCCCTATGTTCCCTTATAAAGAGCCCCTCCCCAGATTTCCTACAGGCCTCCTTTAGGTCTCCCCAAGCCTTCTCTCCTGCAACTCTTCAGCTTTTCCTCATAGCAGAGGGACTCCAGCCCTCTGATCATCTTCGAGGCCTCCTCTGGACCCACTCGAACAGCTCCATGTCCTTCCTGTGCTGAGGGCTCCAGAACTGAATGCGGCACTCCAGATGGGGTCTTAGGAGAGCAGAATACAGGGGGACAGTCACCTCTCTCGACACTTTTCATGCAGCCCAGGAAATGTTTATCCTTCTGGGCTGCAAGTGCACTTTGCGGGCTCCCTATGCAACCCTAAGTTCTTCTCTCCAGGGCTGAGGGTGCCGAGAGTACATTAAAGCCTACAAAGAGGATGCTGCTTGACTGCTGCTGGAGCACAAATGCCTTTAGTTTATTTTCTGTTCATTTATATGGCTAAAGCAGAAATCTCCTGGCTTTTGAAGGAGCTGGATAACCAGGGCTGCTCGGCAGCGAGACACTGCGCTATTTGTGGGGGAAGAGTGACCCCCGCTGGCCACGGCCTGGAAAGGAGCCCCCGGTGCACGGGCCAGCATTGAGTCCTTGTGTCCTCCTCTGCCCTCTCCCCGTGCTTCCCTGCACAGAAGCGGCCAGGTGAGTTGCCGGTTTGTGCCTCTGCGTGATCACCGCATCACCCCGCAGGCAGAGCGGCCATTCCCACAGCAGCCTCAGGGATCTGGGGCAGTTGTGTGTGACCAGGAGTTTTACCCTGGGAAAGCTCAGGTTGGGCTATCGCCATTGCCCCGTCTGCAGAAACATCTCATCAGCCTCTGCTCTTTCCTGTAGAGCACAAGGAGCCCAGCCTCTTGCTAGCAGGGATGCTGCACCGCCTGGAGGAAAGTGGCACAGAAGTCAGCCCGGACTTTGGTTCCATGCTGAAGATAATGTTGGAACTAACTGCCTCCCAGAGAGTCAGCCCTGACCACCAGCAGCAGGCAAATATGATATTCTCATCAGGACTAAACTGTATCAGTCACTCGAGCAAGCAGGCTGTGGGCTCCTGCTCAGCGTCTCACAAGCTGTGCATCAGTGAACACCTGTAGCACATTACGGATGGTGGACATACCTAAGCTGAAGTACCAGCCTGGTGTGCTGTACTGCGTATTGCCTTGGCTGAACGGGGCAAAGCCTGGGGAAACATATAGGGCTGCCCCATACAGTGGAAGAATAGCCTCAAGGCTCATTGAATAGGCATGGATGAAACCCAAGGAACAAAGACTCACACTGGACTGACCCTCACTACAAGGGCCCTTCACTGTAAGAAGGACATTGGGGGACTGGAGTGCATCCAGAGAAGAGCATCGAAGCTGGTGAAGGGGCTGAAGAACAAGCCCTACAAGGAGCAGCTGTGGGAATTAGCCTGGAGAAGAGGAGGCTGAGGGGAGACCTCATCACTGTCTACAACTGCCTGAAAGGAGGTTTTGACGAGGTGGGTGCTGGTCTCTTCTCACAAGTGACAAGCAATAGGACGAGAGGAAACGGCCACAAGTTGTGCCAGGGGAGGTTTAGATGTGACATTAGGAAAAATTTCTTCACTGAAAGGGTGGTCAGGGATTGGAACCGGCTGCCCAGGGAGGTGGTGGAGTCACCATCCCTGAAGGTGTTTAAAAGATGGTTAGATGAGTTTCTTAGGGACATGGTTTGGTAAGGGAACAGGTACAGCTGGACTTGATGATCTCAGAAGTCTTTTCCAAACAGGTGATTCTATGACCCAGCAACTGTGCAAAACTGTGTTTTCTCCAGGAACTGAAAGAAAAGCTACGGGAATGATGGCTGTGTGATTAGATTTTAAATGTAGCACCAGAGACTGCTCTGGCAATGGCAACAGCTGATCCAGAGCAGCCTGTGTCTGTGCTATGAAGCTCCTTTAATCTCCCCAACACCATGGACACAGGCAAAATATTCCTGTGGCTGTGTGCTACCCTGTGAACTGACATAGGGAAGCTTAGGGGCCTGAGAAGCAGGAGAGCATTTGGTGCAAGATAGTATCTAGAGTAGGGGTGTCAAACTCACCGCTCCTGCCACCCTCCTGCTCCTGCAGTGTAAAGCACATCACACACACTGCACATGTCACTGGCGCGCTGGCATGAGCGTAGGGGCAAGGAGCTCAGCACTGCTGCTGGGTAGAAACAAGGTGCTGGGCCAGACAAAACAAAGAGGAGGGCTGGATTTGGCCCACAGGCTGTGAGTTTGACACCCTCATCTAGAGTAATTCTTGTAGGTACAGTGACTGCAAATGTTTGTCTAGTGCTTTTTTTGAAGTGCCAGGTAACACAGAGCTGTATGTTGGCCCTTGGGCATGGATGAACACTTGGCTTTTCCCTTGCCACACTCCAAGCACCCCAGTCAAGTGTTGATTCAGAGTCCAGTCTCATTTCAGACAATATAGCACATACTTAGTATTCTATTCATGCCTCTCTGCAGCTTTATGAATATCAGTTTCTGGCTTTCATCTGGTTCCTGCAACATTAATTAATTTCAGCCCCTCTTGCTCCCTCTTTTTTTTCCAGTATTCTATTTCTAATTATTTCTTATTTCCTCAGGTTACCTATTTCATTTCAAACAATTTTCCCGCAACAGCAGATTACTTGGCTGTTGTAACAATGTGTGATTGTGCATGGGTCATCAGCTAATTGCATAGATGTGACATACGGATTCGGCACACTTCTCCAGCACACAAGTCTGCTAGAGTCTGTTCTAGCACTCAGAGACAGTGTTGGTATTCACCTCTCCACACCATGCAGGAGGAACTGCAGGAGGAATTTTCACTGTCTTCCTCTGTTTCATGCAGAGACTGTTGGCTTGTGGTGCCAGAGAGTTTTGAAGCCAAAGCAGCAGGAAGGATTTCAGATCTGGTGTGGGGAAATGCCCAGCGAGCTGGCATACCCGAGCCAATTGTCACTGATAGTATGCATGCTCTTCTTCTAGTTGTGTGCTGCTTTCTGCCTGATATCCTGTCTCTCTTCATTTCACTACTTCAAAGACTTCCTGAAGGTTTTGGATTAGGCTGGCAGTATTGCAAGCTGCAAACAATCCTACCTTAAGGAGCAAACGCTACCTTGCTGCAAGAGACACCACTGCTGTAGCAACTGCTGCATACACCGTACCCCATTTTCATGCCATTTCCTTTCTATGCCTTTCATTGTCATCCCCTAGAGAGACACAAACTCTGCAACACTTAACCACCCTAAGTATCCTCAGCAGACTTGCTGGCAACATACTCAAGGTGTTTAATTTCTGCTTCCTTTCTGTGTCATACTGTTACACATTTTATTATCTTTTGTTGGGGGGAAAAGTCCAGTGGCATCTATGAGTAGAATTAATGGCTGTTTGAGTACCAGAAAGGGCTCACCTGGAAAAAAAGCTCACTAATGAGGAATATGACAGAGATTTCCAAAGTTAATGGTGATGTGGAGTTAGTAGAGACTGACTCTTTGCCGTTTCCTACAATGTAAAAAGTTGGGGATCAAATGAAGCCAGAGGAATCAAAATTTGGAATGAGCAAAAGAAGGTGGCATATTCCTGCCCGTGTACCAGACCTCTAAAACTTCTTGGCAAAGGATGTCTGGATGCAAAAATCTTACCAGATTCAAGGGCACACTGGACAGTCATCTGGAGCAGAAGTCATTGAAGAGCTAGTAAACTCACAGGGTGGGATTCAGCTGTCTTTAATTCCGTCTGAGCCAGCCCAGGATTCCCCATCATACTCCAGCTGCCCCTTCCGAAGAACATAGCTCACCTGAAATGCCTGTGTCCTCCTGCACCCCCACACAGATAGAGGTCTCAAATCTCTTAGACTTCTGAAGGAAGTGTTACTATTGACTATGTGCAGGCAGCTGAAATGACCTTGGGCTGTTCTGAAGTACCTTCAGGTATTACACCATGAAACGGTACGAAGGGCCTGTGTTTAGGAGCTTGGGCCATAGCGGAACAAGTATCACAAATGCTTGATCTGTTCTTCCTCCCTATGACACCTCTGTAGGTGCTGTTTATGAGACAGGACACTGGGCTTGTCTGCAGGGGAGCCTGAAGACATACCCTAGTCTCCATCATCCCTCGTAGTCAACCTTTCCCAAGAGATGCCTCCTTCAGAATAGCTGCATTTTGGATAGGATGCTGACCTCAAACATCTACCAGGCTCTGGGATGAGGGGGGTAGTACCTTTAACTCTGATGTGTCACAACATAGGATTAAGGGAGATTTTTCTCATTTCAAATATTTTACTTCAACTGGGAGAATACAGGGGAGCAGAAAACATCATTTTGTAGACCCAAACACAGTTTAGATACAAGTCCAGTGATGTTTTTGCAAGGACTCAAGGTTTAGTGGCAAATAGGCACTTATGCCATTTACTGTGTTCAGTAGACCTGGTGGATCCCAGGAGATGTATCTACATCTGCACCAAACCCCTCTCACTGCAAGTGAGAGGATCAGGAGAAAGTGACTAATGGCCTCTTCAGTCGTCCCAGCCCTGCAGTAAATCTGTGTTCCCAGTGTTTCCTATGGAAGATTGTCACCAAGCTTTATCTCCTTGGAGTTTGCCTACTCAGTGTCATTGCAATATTTTCATTCTTTGATACAAAACTCAAGATAGGTTTTGCAGTTTGTTTCTGACTGGAAGAAAAAAACAGCAAAGAAACTGAAACTTCTCCTGTGTGACTGGGTGCAGAGGGGTGTGGAGGAGGAATCACAAAATCATAGGATAAAGCAGGTGGGAAGGGCCCTCAATAAGGCCTCTGGCAAAACCCTCTGCCCTAAGCAGGGCCAGTTCCAGGATCAGACCAGGCTGCTCAGGGCTTTCTCCACACAGTTCCCAAAAGCCCCAAGGAAGGAGCCTGCACAAGCTCTTCAGGCAACCTCTTCTCCTTTCAAGTGCTCTCCCTCAAGGCTGTGTAGAATCAGCATCACCTGTTCCATCAGTGTCTGGAGGTGAACAGCCACAGAAACTATGGCCACATGGAAAATATTTCATTGATTATAATTTTTCCCTGATACATCATTGTCTCTCCACCTAATATCAAATTGATTGGAAACACAGAATTGAAAGAGGAATGCAAACTCAATACCACAGCTGTACGTTATGGACAAACAAATCCTTGCTGACCAGGCAGTTCGCGTAATTTTTCTGATCACTTTATTACCCTGCCACAAGAAAAGATTCCTTACTACAGCTAATAGCTTCTTCACATTAACAGAAGAGAAACATCATCCAGACTAATAGCTAAAACAGCCTTCTGTAAGACTATTGCTGGTACCACGAGCTTGCTGCATGACCTTGTGTATACTTCTCCTCCTGCCTCCATTTGTCAAGCTTAAAATGGGAACAATTTACGCAGGCCCTAAGGCTGCTATAAGATTTCATTAATGCAAAAAGCCACTCCAGCTCAGGCTCATGTACGATGCAGAAGTACCATGTATTATTAACAGGATGTGGCCGAAGGAAAAAAGAAACAGAAGCAGCAATTTTTCAAAGGGTTTCTTTCCTCAGAATAAGGCAGAGCCACAGCAAGCTCCCAAAAATGCTGGACTGGATTCATTCAGTAACAGTGACACAGCAACACCCTTCAACCAATATGCATAGCAGCTCTTACAACTGAAAGGATTTAAAAATAAAAGTCTACTGTTCAGCAGAAGTTCCTCAGCAACTGTTCAAAATAAAAATTCAAAGGAAAGGAAAGCAAGTTGCAGAGAAGCTGAAGACATTGGGAGGGGGAACACAAGCTGTTGGAAGAGGCAGTGCTGTTTGCCGTTTCCATGAGTACCAGGCTACATTTAAAATAGCCACATACAAGGAGAAGGGTCATATTCTTGACGTTATTTGCAGAGACAATAGTCTCAGAAACAACATACTTCCTGTGTTGTCCTGAAGCTAGTGCAAGCAAAGCAGTTCTGCTAGAGAAGACAACCAAAAAGCCATCTGACTGGTAAAACTAGAGTTAAAAAAAGCACTTCCTAAAACTCAGTGCTACAGGGTGTCTGTGGACTTCATGGAAGACTGCTGCTGTTCTACTGCACTAAGCCCAAGGGGCGGTGCAAGGCTCTTCTCACAGCACTGGTGATAACACCTTGCTTTCTAACAAACCAGTTCCCTGATGTCCACAAGCCCACCTTTTAAGGACAGTCTGCCAGGATCCATGCACACAGCCAAACTGCCAGTACTTGAGTAATCCTAGTTCCCCTGAAGAAGGGTGGTGGGAGTCAGTCTCACCCACAGCAAACACAAAAGCAACCTACGGTGCACTACTTAATTTGGACTAAAATTCAGCACCCCAAAGGCACAGGGTTTGGCCAAACACCACAGTGAAACCTGAGAGCTCTTCCAACACAACTGAAATTCTGGAATTTGCTACTTTCTTCCTCTCTCTTAAAATACATACGTAATGTTCCTTGTGACCAGCATAGAAAAAGAAACAGGGAAGACCGGTTACACAGATGTAATAAGGAAAACAGTAGCTCTCACTTCTGCAAAATATGAGCTAAGCCTTTACCTGAGGGCTCTTTCCTAAGTTACAGCAACTGCTAGGTGAGAATACAAGAATTACTCCATAGTATTCCACTTCCCACCTACCACACCTTCTGTGCAAGGTTCAATATGCAACAGATAAGCTCCATAATACAAATTTTTAATGCAAGGCATGTTATTGCGGGCTTTTTAAGCAGCTTCCTATACAATCTGAAAGCTGAAGTCAGTTGCCAGAAACATTGCAGTAGCTAGTAAGAACTAAACTGTGGAAGAGACGAACACGTAAACATCTCTAAAAAAAGGCTGTGGCATTTAAAATAGAAGTCCATGCTTGTTCACATTTGTTCTCTGCTGAGAACAAAAGCAAGCCTTAGCACGCTTTGCGCTCATGTTTCAGTAGAGGTTGATGCAGTTTCAGGGATTTGGGGAACTGTGTTGTTAGTTACAGACTTGAATATGCCATTTTAAAATTAGCGGCCTCACCAACTGGGAAAGCTGCATTTTGTGCCAAGGTGCATGTCAAACAGGCACACTGTGGGCAGGCGCTTGCATCCAGCATTTGATCTTCCTATCTCATTTGGCATCCTCTAATGGGCAAGGCTCCAGGTTTGGTCCTACCGTTGGGGAAATAAATTCATAAAAATGAGGTTTCAGTTGGAGAGAAGGGAGGCCAACTAGCTCACCGGAGCCGTTCACACAGGGCAGACTGAAGCTCGGCACACACTGGCCAAAGGAGCCATTATTTAGTCTAAGGCTCAGACACCACCCAAAACCGAGAGCCACAGGCTCTGCTGAAAGCTGCATCAGGCTGAACCCCTTCTAAGGGAGTATCTGCACATGACACAGAACACACACTCTTAAGGGCAGTCACCTTGCTATTAAGGAGAATCCCTACAGGTTATTAAAGTCAGGAAAGTGATTCTGACAACTTCATCCACTGTAGGATTTGCTTCCTGCTTGCCTGTATTGGGAAAGGCACCTGTCTCTGAGCACACATACACACATACCACTCTCTTGCATGTTTTCCAGTATTTTATTTTTGACAGGCATTTACAACGTTCCATTCATAGAACTAAAAACATAAAAATAGACCTTCTTTCAGCTTATAAAAGAAATATATAAGAACCTTTGACATAGACATGTCATGACGTTATGTACAAGAACAACGGTACCTTCCCAGTACCAGCCTTCCAGTATTTCAGCGCTGACAGTATTCCGCTGGCTACAGCACAGGACAGCTAAAACCTCTGCTTCTCTAATACGCTGGGACACAACTGACAGGTAGATGATATAAAACAATGATGTGATAATATAAAGGGTATAGAAACCTTTCTAAAGCTTTTACGAAAAGAAACCAGAAGATAGCAAAAAGTTATAGAGAAAGCTTTCATAAGATCAAGTATAGTGCACCAGAAATGAGGAGGAGTGGGGGGGATGCTAGCTGGGACAAAAAGACAGTGATGGATTTGGGGGGAGAGGGGAATAATTTTTGTTATGCTTTAAAATATAGTCAGAGTGGATTTTATAAAATATAATCCTAAAGCTATTATAAAATTTCAGGTTTCCAAAGTACCTATTAATGTGTCAAACATCAATAGACACCCCCAAAAGAAAAAAAATTCATATACTCTTCCTTTTTTTCCTATAGGTGAAACTGAAATGGGCAAAGTCATATAAATCTTAAAAAAAAAAGTGCTATTTTGTGTTTTGTATTTGGAAGTCTACTTAAAAACCACAAGATTTTAGTTACATTTTACCCTGTTTTAGATGTTTAAATAAAAAATTTCAAATGTTGAAGAGAATTGCTTGTGTAGAACTTGTTCATACTCTATTGCAGTGGAAAAGCTTCTATAAAGGAATTAAAATACACTAGTTTCACCCACAGTAGAAGAGTGGATGAGGTCAGTTTTTTGGCCATGAATTCCCTGTCCCTTAAGCCCCAACTCTGCCAGAGAGAGTGGACCAAACAGATCTGTGATGTTGCTACGCCGGCTACAGCAAGGTTACACCATGGATCAGTTTGTTCCACTAGAATTCAGTAATGTCATTTTATTTTATTCATTTTATTATCTAACTAAACTCCAGTCTTAAACATATACAATAATCCTTTTCCTGAAGAAAGTTATACCTAAATAAGAGTTTCCAGTTCATATTTTAATATAAAACCACCATTCCTAACCCTCTGCAAAAAGCTAGCCTCGTTTCCTAGACGTGGAGCTATGCTAATGCTGTAAAACTCTTATCCCTTTGTGCCCCTGCATCTCAGGTAAAATACAAAAAAATATTTTTTCAAGTGTTAAATTTGGACCTCTTTTAAGAGAGTTTGGCATCTTTAGAATATTATGTAAAACTAGAGCTTCCAACATTGACATTAAATTAGACCAGCCACAGACCAAGAGGACTTAACACAACATAAATCCCAAACCTTTCCTCACACATTCCTAAAATACATGTATGTTCTCTTACATTTATAGAGGAAAAAGTAATAAGAATACTGCAACTGTACACGTTAAAAAGGCAGTTTCCTCATTAAGGAGATGAACCTACGACTGATGTTCTACGGCTATAAAACCCTCTGGTTTTTGTGCTATTGTTTAAGCTAGTTTGCTGCACGTAGGTTAAGACACCCAGAGTAATTTGTTTTCCAGTGATGATATTCTCCCCATACTTAATTTCAGCCCCTGATTATTTTAGAATAAATAAAATAGTGTGAAAGCCCTTTTTAACGTAAGACAGGACCTTAAGCTTATTCTGTTCCAGGCTTTGAGCGTTTTACAGTTGCCTAAAGTGTGGCCGCATGGCTTCGGACCAATTCAGCTGCCGAAATGGTGTGTGCAAGTGTGCAATCTATTGGGGGATCTGCCCTCCGCAGTGTGCGGGAGCAGGAGGGAGGGATGGAGGGTGGGATGGGGAGACCTACGCATCCAGGTGGGGAAGGGGACTGGTTTAGAGCTCCGTGTTCAGTTTCCTGCTGGGGACAAAGTCTTCACGTCTAACCCAGATGACCTCCTCGCCGTGGTCCTCCATGTCACCATTGATGCCGGACAGGGCTGCCTGCTTCTTCAGCTGGGTCATTCTGGAGGCGTGCGTGTCCATGGCCGGGTGCAGGCGGTCTCCCCGGCATGGCTGGCTGCTCGTGATGGAGGCTGCCTGCAGCCGCTCCCGAAGCTCTCGGTCAGCCATGGTGCCTCTCATGGCCTCGCAGTAATCATCATCATCGCTGAGGATGTCCGTTTCCTTGATGTGCTCCTGCTCCTCATACTGAGCAAGGTCAAACTGTTCCTCTACCCAGCGGTCAGTGTCCCCACTGTGCGTGGGCTGCTGGGGTTCTTTTTCAGGGCTGCTCATGTAGACGGCATCTGAGTCAATGGTAAATCTGTTTCGGGCCAGCCGCCGCCTCCTCCTCCCAAGAGACTTGCTTGGGGCTGACACTGCGCACACACAAAGATAAAACCCCACAGGCTTTTTACACACGGTACAACTCTCTTTGAAAAGTTACTCTTCCAGAGGCCCTTTATGTAACACCGCTAGGCACAAAGCAGGCAGACTCCCACGAATGACCTAGTCATTCAGCATCCTCCCTGCAGGCAAGTCACACTTCACTCGGCTCCTCAGCACAGGTCTCTCTCCAGCTGAAAAAGGAGTTTCTGCTACTCAGATCCACAGTTGGGATAATGGCCCACAATTACTGTTCCTCCTAAGCAGTAGGCAGCCAGCCAGCCAGCACAAAGTGCATCTGTACAGCTCAGCTTCTCACACGCAGTGCCCTGCTGTCAGCACACTGTGAAAATCAACTAGCCTTACACCTCGGTAAGGGAAATTGCTTTGTATGGGGTAGAAGCAATGCTATAGGTTTCCAAGCAGCTACCTCAGTGCTGAAGATGCTGCAATCGTTGCATTATTTATGTGGAAGTAAGTTACCATCCAGGCTCTGCTACTCCCTTTCCTGCTCTCTCCCTATTGGGGGGAAAAAAAACCCCAACGCCTCAAAACCAGAAGAACTTTAAGAATTTCCTTACTCAGCATCAACTGGTCTTTTTGCTTTTGCCCTATTAGCAAATTCACAACTTTCATGTTGGAAGATCTTCATAAGAGGCTTGTGATGCAAAGCAGTGGATGAATCCTGCAGCTGAAGAACCTGCAGGCATCCCAGCACTTTACATGTACACACACATAGCTCCATCGCAAGCAGAATAACTCTGAGATTATAGTTGTCTCCCTCCACTAAAAAGCACCTTAGCACGTTCAGTGAGTACTTATTAAACCCCAGCAGCTTGGAGGCAGAGATTATATTTTAATATCACTGAGCCTAAAAATAAGCATTAAGTACAACAGCTCAGCAGTTGCAAATTTTACCTGTAGTGAGAGGTCTGGACTCTAAGAGGAGATTTTAATCTCTGTAGAATTCATCATGCAAATGCACCAACAAGCCAAACTGAAATAAGGTTTGGCATCTCCAGTAGATCAGTCCCACAGGTTGCTTGAAGAAACACTGTGGTAACACGGTTGCATTTTGGCCCTCCTTTGACTCTTGTTCCTTACTATTTGAAGTGTCTCTAAGGCAGATGGCTAGCAACACCCCGAGTGAGAAGCCATGCTGCCAATGTTATTGGTCTGGCCTGCCCAATACAGAAGAGGAACAGAAAGCCTGGTTGTCTACATTGCTGGATCTAATGAGCAGAAAAAAAAAATAAACAACAGACCAGAACAAAACACGCAGCGGTGCCGTGTACTTTTCAGTTGGAAGCAAGTGTTTCTTCCCTCCATCATCTAGTGTTCTGAAAATGAAAACCTGCTTTTCCCTGGAATTTTCTCATTGCTTTTGCCTGAAGTCAACTGAAAAGGAAAATCCATGGTTTAGGACAGACCATTACAAAAATTATAGTATTAAGTGCATGCTTCTCAAAATCTGAGAAGTAGAAGCACGTGCCCTTTAGCAATAGAGCTGAAAAGCCTAAGATGGAGGACATCTAAAGCTATCTCTTCAGACTAAGCCACTTGGGGGAGCCAATTTTTCTTGTACATTTTAGTTTAAAAGTGCCAGGGTTAGCTGAAAATTCTGTACATGCTTTTAAGATATATGCAGCAGGCTTCTGCTTTGTTCAGCTGAAACCCATTTCCAGATTAAAGTGCACAGCCAATCGGTATCAACAAGAATCTTATTTCTTCCTTCCATGCCAGAAGGACTGCCCTGAAGCTGAGCCTTGAGTGCAAAGCAAGGTAAATAGAGGCAATTTAAGGCTCTCAAGGAGCTGAAGCATAGAAAACCAGCAGTTTTTACATACACAGGAGAGAATGCTAATCCTAATATACATGTAACAGATACCACCACATGCTCTACAACGGTGCTGGGGTTACTGGAATCTTGAAAGTCTGTAGCCCTACAGTACCTGCCCTGTTCATGGCTGGCCTTGCACCTTTTAGAGCACACAATCTTTTTCCACCAAAAGGAACATATTGCTGGGATGAGGGCAAACTTTCAGTTTTAAGAAGCTGTCTTCTGTGTTTATCCCGCAGAATCGAGTGCACTGCCTTCAGAAAGTCCTTCCTGTGTTCTGGTGAACTGAAAAATAGGTGAGAATACAAAAGGCAGTGTTACCTCTGCTAAAAGCTTGCTGTAAATGAGATAAATAATGACCAGTTCTGTAATTTAAGACAGTGCAAACAAACTGGCATGCATTTCCCCCAGAGAAGACTCAATTTAATAAATTGCTTTCAAAGTAAAGCTAAATCTATAATCATTGCAATGGACATCCAAGGAAACAAATACGTTGTTCATTAAAAAAACACTTAGCCATTTGCCCCTCTTAAGGCTTCCTTTTCCTACAATACCAACCACTCACTTTGTCCAGTAAACATCAAGTTGACCTACAGTGGCTAATTAAATCTCAGTTTGGCTGCTGTAAACACACACGAAGCAGAAGTCGTGCAACTCTCTACTACCTAGTATTACAAATTGCCTTAGCATCTCTGTTAGACTCTGGTGACTCTGGTGAATTTGTGCACCAAGTTATTAGAACTCTAAAAGACATCAGGGCAACCACCACAACAAAGATGGACAAGGTTTACTTAAGGGAAGGGCAATGCCCTAAAAGCAGAGCTTGGAACTTGATGCCATGAAACACACCAGTTGAACAAGACACATGAGCAGCTGGCATGAAGATCCAATGCTGGAGATTAATTGGATGTAAATTTGTGAAAGAAAAATCATAATAAGGATATTCCCATACAGGTGCAAGGCTGATCAAATATATACCTTTATTGTAAAATATTTGACAAAATTCTGCCTTCCAGAATTAACACCTTCTCCCCACTTCCCCTACTGGTTGTTACCAGACTCCCTTAAAGGACAGGCACAGGGCAAGCTGGGATCCAGTAGTGCAGCTGCAACTGAAAATATGAAAAAGCACTCACCTACAGCAAAGGTGAAACGTTCTTTCTGGCCTGCCTTCAGACTCAGATTTAACATGGACAATCTCACATACAGAATTGGTCTCTGCATCTAAAGTGAAAAGCAACCATTACTTCATACAACATACTTAACCTCTATTAGAGTACTTATTCCATAATTATAAAAAAATGGTTTAAGACTATTTGGGACAACAGACAATGCACTGCAAATAAAATTAACTCATGGCTGAAAGGCAGCAGTGAACAAGTGACAAATGAAGCAACACACACTTAAACTTGCCAGAATCTAGTAGTATTTTATATGCACTCAGTCCCATAAAAATACAAAAAAAACCACCAGCTTTTCAGGTATTCCATGGAGTATTTTCACGTTTTACAGCTACCTCCTACATTCTTTCCACTTTCACTTAGGCAAAGTGGAAAAGGAGCAAACTGTTTAAACTTTGAAATTTTTAATATAATAAGCTTCACACAAATATAATAGTAATAAAATAATAAAATAATATTGTATTATTAAATAATAAATTAAAATATAAGAATAAATAATAATTTTTAATATAATAAGCTTCACATTACCCACCAGAACAAAAATTCACTAGCACTGTTGTCTCACAGCTGCAAGATTGCCTTCTTGTCACCAGCAGAGGAACAGAGTGAACCAAAATCAACAACTTTGTCTTGTTTTTCCAGAACCCTGGCAAGCTTCAGAAAAGTACTGACAAGCTAGGGACACACAACTGGAGCTTCTGCCTCTTTGTTCCTCTGCAGAGCTGTTACAAGTTTTGGGTTCCTTTCTGAGAACCCAGAAACCGCATACACATGTACTGATGACAAATACTGGTCAGTGAACGCCTCTAGCCCAAACATTAAGAACCCTGCCAAATTCATGCAGCTGCAACATTACCTGCGCTTGCCAACGCTCGAACCTGCAGTGCTTCTAAAGGTATCATGTGGCGAAAGCGGAACGGATCCCAGTCTTCATAAATTGAAGCTCTATGTGATCCTCCCTGGAAGAATTTCAAAATAGTATTAGGAAACAAGACTCCTTGGGATAATCAGACACTAAGGTCTCAGTGGTTTGCACTGAGAATGTCAAGCTAGACACTTGTGGCAACTTGTTTTTTCACTACAACATCTCAGCAACCAGTGCTGCTGAAGTGCCTGTCTATGAAGTTCTTACTAAAATCTAGACAAAAGCAACCATTAGGCCAATCAACTCTTATCAACACCTTCAAAAGTCATTTGAGACCAGTGCTGCAGTCTCTCCTCCAGGTGCACACACAGACACATTAGTTTTGCTCTGGTCACTCTGAAGTTATCCCTTGGCCAGCTGACTTTAGAAAACAACAATACAAGCATTTCAGATCACCCTTTGATTTATGTCGTAAGTGGGAAACAAAAAATTTTCTGTAATACTATGAAGTGTGTTCCCTGTTGTAGCAAGGCATACGTTTACTGTTCAAGCTTAGTTTTACCTTTTAATCCCAGACTCCAGCAGTATCACCTAGTAGAGTGTAGACATGCCTAATTTAGCTAAAAGCAGCTAGCAATGGCTCTGTGCCATGCAACAGCCAGAACCGAAATGAGGGAATCGTGTTTCACTAAGAAAAAGTTATAAAGTTGGCAGACATCAGCTCTCGTATTTGATTCATACACACCAATCAAAGAGCCAAGAGACCCGTTCAAGGTGATACCTTGTTTCACGGAAGTCCACTTCCACAGCATGGAATGGATGTGGCAGGCAACATAAATGACTAGTCCACAAGACAGCAAAGGATAAGCTAAATGAACGCTTGCAGAGCACTGCCCCGAGGCTGAACAGCAGGCCAGAGCTACCCAACTCAGTTGCGTGGACAAGCATAAGAATCACACAAGCAAAAGCACACTTGAACAGCACAGTTTTGCAGAAAGCAGATCTTGATCATATATCAAGATGCAAACAATGCACACAGCATCTCTCTAAAAGTCCATGAAACTTACAAGTTTCTTCTTCTGTTTGGAACCATCCTTGTACACAAGGACCACAGCAGTTTTGAACACTAGAGGAGACAGCAAGAAACAAAAAACACGTAGTCATTAAGGGTGGGAACAGGTCTCCTCTACAACCAAGCACACGGACCTTTCAGTTCCCCAGCGAGCATTCAGCTGAGTCAGGGAGAGGAGCCACACCTAAACCTACCCACCTTATGGCATCTTCTTCCCTGGAAAAACTGAGCTTAACCACTTTTAGCACACAAACCCAGGTTACTTCAAATCCACTTAATTTACCAGTTATTGGCATAACTGTTCAAGCATATATTCAACTATAAAACGTTAGAAAACTTTAATCCTCCTGGCTAACTTCACCTCAGACAAATGAGCAGCATCCAGCTACAAGCAGCCAGTGAGCAGATGAGAAAGTACTTAGACAGAATTTGAACCCCTCCCAGGTGGGACAGTGGTCTGTGTTAATTAAAAAGGGAGCACCACTGGCAGGCAGAAGTGTAATCTGATTCTTGGAATTTGTCTTTCAAGATTCCAGTTTTCCTTGTGATCTCTTTCTTCAGATCTCAAAGGCACCCTTTCTTTTAGGATTAAATTGCATGGACACTTAATTTTGGACCTGTTATGAAACTAATTTAAAGTTTTTTGGAGTAATTAAGAGTTGCTGCACATTCCTAGCAGTTTTAGTGAGGCCTCTCAGCTTCAGGGTATGACCAGGTGCTTTCCCAGCTTGCAGGAAAGCAGTCAATTTTTACATGCTTTTCAGAGCAAAGCTGGAAGAGTCTTCACTCAGCATCTATTTTTTTATCACTGTCCTCCTAACCAGCATCGCCTTCTGGAAACAAGGAGAAAGTCCACTGAGTGTTAAGAAATTGAAGAACAAATGAAGAGAACCTAGTGCACACTGCGTTACTTGATATCTTTCTGAAAGTAAGACAGACATGATTTAGCCCATATAAAGCGACCATGCACTCTTCCAAGGTACACTGGACCATACTCCAATGCAGTGGAAAGACCCTGAGTCCTATGCCAACAGCAGTTTTAAATTCTAGTTTGGCCACCCAAGATAGACTGCTTGAGAGGAGACAGACTACTCCAAAGCAACTCACTGGGAGTCCTGGCTTAGCTTTTAAGCACTTTTTATAGCTTAGTTATACATGTTCTTTCTGGCAAAAGACACGGAGCAAAAAGGCAATGCCTCTTCAAGCCCCCAACCTCATCCTACAGAATGTGAAGTACGGTTACTTGGCATTCATTAGACTACCAAACTGTATCTTTTCAGAGACAAATACTTTTCTACATAGCTCTCAATTCAAAGACTTGGGATATAGGTTTAAGAAATTCTTGCAGTATTACAGCAGCCATCTCCAAATTCCCCACCAAATTTAGATCAACACAGAATAGAATTTGACCCTTGCAGTAAAGGGCTAAATAGAGTTTCAGGTTCCATCTAATCTTGCAGAAAGCAACGCTCAACTACCTTCAACAAATATCTTCTAAGACACAGTCTTTCAGGCATCCAAAATAGAAGTACTAATAAAATAAATAATAAAATTACAAACCAAATGCTGCCAGCTCAGGTTCCTTCTTCCACTTCCCCAGCGAAGCAGGAGGATTCAGCCATATCACTGTATTATGCAAGAGCAAGTCCCCCATTGAAAGGTCTGCAACCTGCCAACACAAACACATGCACAAAATCACAATGTGTAATCAGTTCAAGAAAGCTTACTTGAATTTTCAGTCCAAGAAAACTTGCTTGAACTTTATTCTTAACCTAACAAATGCCCCACAAGCAAACTTTTGGAATATTTATAATCAGATGACTGCAAGCACGTGCAAACAGCCTGTGACAGTTGGCAATAGATGCATGAGCATGAATTAGAAGTCAAACTCAGAGTCCAGCTCTTGTAATTTGATACGGTAAAACCCAGATGTTCTTTGCATTTTTTTCTCCATTGTCTATCTTTCTCCCTACAAGTTTTGTTCTATTTTCTTTGAACATTTAAGCATTTCCTCCCTCACACACAGTTTAGAGTAAAGTTTAGAGACAGCACCACATGAAGCAGTCAAAGCACTTCCTCCCCATGGTTGCTATCACTCTTTATTTCATATAAGGGCTCATCTGCAGAAACCACATTGCTGGAAATGGACAAATAAAGGAGTTCATAACAACTACAGGGAGAGTCTACTTATACTGCAGCAAGCAGATCTTTCACATTGACTTATGGTCTCCCAGAGAGACAAATTGAGGGTTATCCCCAGTTAGGGGTCATGTTATTCCACTCCTTCACACTACTCTCAGTGGAGTCTGGCTTTTGCTAAAGGATGCCATCAATACAACAACCTGAGGTCTCCACAGTCACAAGAGCAACCCTAAGATATGTGTTCACTCTCTCTTCTCCCAGTTTAACAACAAACCATGACTGCTCGTCCAACAGACGGTCTGATACACTCTCTGTACCACTGCTTGCCGGCACCAACCCTAGTTTCTGCCCTTTACTCACCATCTGGTTCTCCACCCCTCCTTCTGATACCCAGTTCTTGCATCCAAAGTTTCCTCAACACTACTCAGTGCCACACACCCTTTGCCTTGTAGCCCAGTGCCTCTTTTTGTTCTTCATTCTGGCTGTTGGCAAAACCCAATTACCATTACTTCTTACAGTCATGTCTGTCTCCAGCCTTCACCCACACCACTGCTCACAGTGGCCTTTCTGCATGTTTTTACTCGAGACCCCCTTGTTGCTTCCTTACTGCCCACCACTCTCCTTCCCTGTGCTGCTGGATCGCAGGCCCACATTTTATCCGCAAATGGAGAGTGCAGGTTTCAGTCTGAAATTTTAAAACACGTTCCCCAGGTTTCTGAGATGGTCAGCCAGGACTGAGCCACGCTCAATCTTTGCTTGTTTCCATATGCATCACATGAGAGATCTAGACCAAAGCTCAAGGTTCTCTTATACATCAAGCCTACTAACACACTTTCTAAAAAGAGATTGGCAGTTTTGCATACACTGCACCTCACACTTTGATTCTTTAAGGTGATTAAAGAGCTAAGTACAGACCTGCCTCAGCATGCCAGTCCACTCAGACTAGAAGGGCAAGGTTATTCATGTGGAATAAGAGCCAAGATAAGGACATCAAAACAGTAAACTGCAGGTTGGACTGGGATTTTGACTCAAGCACAATGCTCAAGGTGAATTAATCCACTGCTTCTTTACATCGGTCCCACTCATTGAACAGTACATGGAATTGGACTGGGATTTATATGTTTGTACCACCATCCACTTACATGACACAGCATGAAAGAAACTGTATCAAACATTTAACATACACCCTATAGGCACCAAAATAACACCTTTATCTCTTAAAATTTGATGATCTGTTACCTCCTTTTTCTCCCCTGTTTGTTCTGCTATGAGTTGGTCAAACACTGCCCCGTATTCTTCATGGATTTTCTGCATTTCATTAATGTGGCTGGCAACTTTGTTCATTGTTTTTATGGCCACTAGAAGAAAGACAGAGAGGTAGGGGAAGAGACAAAAGGTATTTTTTAAGCTTCTGAGAGGAAGGGGGTGGAGGAGGGTTTCAGATCAGAGGTTAAACAGGGAAGAGCAACATAGCTTAGCTCCTTACCATCAAGGTGATAATGTTCTTCACTGTCTACGTCAGTTAGAGAAAAGAGCTCCTTCAGTAGAAGAGGGTATTTCAGTATCCGCTGGATGGGTTTGATGAGGTAAGACTCCAGTGTAGAGGAGTGCTGCCGTCGGGGATTCTGAGCATCCAGAAATGCCTTGAAAGCAGTGTCTGTCTTGGCTGGAAGATTAAAATGAAGCAATTTGATAAATCAAAAAAACATAACAGCCACCTTGATAAAGTGACTTTTCCAGCTCTAAATTAATTTATCCACAGACATTTTGCAAGGAAGTGAAGATTTATACACAGTGTTAGATTTATGCACTTCAGGTTTTGAGTTACTGACACTTTGCCACAGATAAGCCATTTATCATTTAACATCAGGCACTCACCTACTGTAACAAAACAGAGCTTTTAATTTCACAACCCACAGTATTTCTGGCCTTGCAATTATTTTAGAGCAGCATAAATTGTTTTAACCATCAGTTTCCTCGAAGAAAAGGCTCGAATTGGATATTTCTAAGAAGTCACTATTCATGAGTCTCGTCTGACAGGCACACTTCTAATACTGGTGAGTCTGGCTGTTGATACCTTATTAAACCTTAATGTGCGGTACTGAACAACAACAACGTCAAGAGCTAGAAAGGAGGCAGGAAGCAGTAAACTTCAGTTAGTACATCATATTTTGAGAGCACAGGCAGATTAGCCACGCCCTTGCTATCATGTTTTCTGCTACTGAACTTAAAAATACCATTTTCTTTACTGTAATCTTTACTAGAACATAAATTTGTACAGGGAAGGAAGAATGGAGAAGGTGGCATCTTCAGACATAGAAGTTATTCAGTGCAGGAACAATTCCACACAATTGCTTTTATTAGAACCATGTTCCCTACCAAGGTTGGATGGGTTTTTGCAGACAATCACTTGATTTCAATAAAGCAACTTAATTTTAAAATCCAAAAGCCACCTGCACCTCAGTTGAGGACACCAAATTACAATAGAAATACACTCCCAGGCTTTTAAAGATATTTATCACTGGAATAAAATTTTAAGTTCTGTTTCTGCCGTAATTCAAGCACAACAATTTCTCATTTATAAATACAGTCAGCAACGAAAAAGCAAAACAAACCAACCAGATCTACCTAGTCTACAGACTTAACATTGAGGTCTACGAGAATGATATTGAAAGCAAGCATTGATGTGATTAACAACAAATCATTTATTCATGAACTCCACAGAGCTGCCAAGTATTCTTTGCAGCATGGCAAATAAGAGTTTACAGGTAGAAATGAAAAAAAAATGTGCACAGCAAAAAAATAAACAAACAAAAATTAACCAAGAATCAAAAATCCCCAAGCTTTTGACTGTAAGGCACCCAGATGTTCTTTAAAAAAATAAGAGCTCCTCCCTTGATGGCATTGCTCCTAAAACTGGAACCACTTGTTTATTTAATGTCTTGGCCAAAAATAAATTGCATGAAGCACTGCTAACTCTAAGAGATTAACACTTTCACAGGGGAAAAAACATCACTACAAGGGAAGGAGGCCCATGAGTATTTACAAGCCAGACCGTAGTTCATTTATCCCCATCTCAGCAAGCCAAGCTCTGCTAGGAATTTGTACACGGAAACTTCTCAGTCAAATGAAAAGAGGAAGAACAGAGCAAAGAGAGCACAGTGAAGTTAAAATATTTAGACAGCCTCCATAAAACATTCTCCCAGGCTGATCCCTTCCTAGTGGCTGTCAGCATTCAATCACTTTGGCTAGAGCTTCAATGGGATTGCCACTAGCAAGGATTCACAGCACAAACTCAGGGAGGATCCAGAGGTCATTACAAGCTTCACCATTCCTAGTTCCAAAGTACACAGTGATCCATTAGCACATACCACATCATCCATTATGAAATCTTTCCACTCCCTACATGACTGAAAGGAAACTGAACATGTCAGGGAAGAATAAACTAAGTGTGTGTGTGGGAAACTACATGTGAGGTTAAGGAGTTCTTGTAATGAGCTACTTGGCTATCATTACATCGATGGTGGCCCAAGAACACCAATGGCACAATGCTCTCCCAAGAGCCTTTCAGGCCAGATGGACTTACTTCCCTACTGCAAAGGCTCCTGGAGATCAATCAGGCACATGCATGCCCCCATTCCTCCACAACTTGCCCTGCATAGTTGGGGTGCAGTGGCGACTTTTCATCATTCACAACCAGTGCCAGCTCAAACAAATTCACAGCTGCAACATTTCTCTTTCTGCATGTCCAGGTCTGTCTGTCCAGTACACACTTCTTACCTTTCACCAGTACTTTGGGTACTTTTGTGTGGCTGGCACAGAAGGCACTGTACAGCTTGAACCGGTCAGCATAGTAAAGAAAGGATCCACCCAAGGAAAACAACACTTTCTAGGATATAAAAAAATAAAAAAATGGCATTAGAAAAAAAAAAAATTACATTAAAGCCAGTTAGTTATCTTCCCTTCTGCCAGGTCACCTGAAGTTTTCATCTAGCTTTTGCATGACAGGACACTGCATTTTTAGAGTGTTTTCATACCATCTAGCAAGAAACAGGCCTAGACCTTGTGCCTCAATTCAGGCTATGTGATTATCGTCATTAGCCAAGCTCCTGTTAGGATGATGTGTAGACACCACTGACTACAGAGGGAAGTAGGTTCACAGCTCCAGAACTGTATTTAAATGTCTGAGCTTAACAGTAATGTTCTAAGTAATGACCAGAGGCTACAGGAAGGACTGGATATATCTGACTTTGTAATGGATCAAGAGACTACAGAGCTGCAAGCAACACTAGCATTTCTCTGCACAAACACACCAAAGTCTTCACTCTCTTGAAAATGAGTTTGTGTTATGGGCCAAACACAATTCTTCCCTAAAATGTCTATGCCACGGTCAAGCATTTGCTCCCCTACCCACTTAAGAACAAGACAACATTGGAAGGTGTTGGGGGGGGAATACAATACATAGGCAGCTTGCCCACAGTCAGCAGAAGGAAACAAAACGCAAAACAAATGAAGCCCTGAAGTCCCATTTTGCACACTGCTTCCAGACTATGCCCATAGGGCAGAAGAGAAATTGATGCACATTTTATGGAAAAAGGAGGAAGCACTCAGAAGACAATTCTTTCTGCAAGGCTTCTTCCGCACTCCTCTCAAAGCTCAGAGCACACAGTGGCTACAGAGACTTCTTCCACTAAAAAAGTGTCTCTGTGCTCTTCATTGAGGGCACATTTCCTACAAAACAGAAGCTGTGTTATAGTTACATGAGGGCAGTGTTCAGAATTTATGCGTATTTTAAACAAGCACCTGATAACAAAGTCATACACGCAGAGAAAGACAGCTTCTCTCAGTAGTTCTTTCAGGGCTGTATGCTAGCTGAAGAGCAATCCCAGTGGAATAATTGTTATTCATCAAGGCATTCTGATCTCTGCGAAGGTGAGTGCTCAAAGCAAGAGCAAAATTCTCCAGACTAAACACTGTATTAGCAACTTTCCATATATCCAGCACATGACCACACTAGAAATAAAACAAAGTTTCCGCTTCCACATTTTCCTGTTGCTTTTATAAATGAAGTTTATATATCTTTAATTTACATTTCTACTTTTGATGCACATCTGCTGATAGTTGCAAGTATTTGCCATATAGTTCTGCTATGCATCAAAAGCCCAAATACAGAATTCGATCCACAGTTCTGATCTGTAGCCCTAGAGGGCTTCTGAACTATTACATTAGACCTGATAAAGACTTTATGTTAACTTTCCATTTCTAGCTTTTCCTGACAGCCTGAGACAAGAAATCTGTCAGAAGGGTAAGACCAGCATCTGTAAGCACATGGCGTTACAGATTTCTAGTGCTCTATACGGCTAAATTTAGCCTAAATTAAAATTGTAGCAGGATGTTTTTCAAACAGTTCGAGTATTAGCTAATGATTAATCTGGAATACAAGCAGATGCAAGTTTTTACAGAAACAGTAAGAGCAGCCAGACAAATAGTGCTACTCAAATAGTGCTACTTTGTCAAATAGGACTACTTAAATGTAAACAATAAGATTACCTTAAACTGCTCAACTTTTTCAAGCTTTTCCAGATCTGGAACCAGCCTTACTCCATCTTCAAGAGTTTTCAAGAACTCTACCTGGAATGCCACCATTTCAGTCAGGTTCCCAAATAGAACATCAAGCTAATAAGAGGAAAAAAAGCAAGATGCTGAATATATCACTTTGCAGCTAAATCACGTTTTCTACAACTTCAATAATTCTCAGTCCAATCGTATAATCAATGTGATGTCAGTAAAAAAATCCTACAGACTACATATTATTGAGCAGTACCTTTATACTCTACTCAATCAATTATTTTAAAAGAAAACGAATTAAAAATTTCTCCATAGCTCTCCCTCAAACAAGCAAGTCCAGTTGTGGAGTGAGGGGTGTGGAGGGGTGTGTGCAAGCTATCTAGGAAAAAGATAAGCAACAGTTAGCATACCTCATCTGGTGTGAGGAACGTTTCTTTCTGTAGAGGCTTCAGGTATCTCTCCATTAGACAATTCAAGTCCTAAAAATGCAGAAAAATATTCCCACCTTGGTTCCACAAATTGCCTCTGAATATTTATTGATGTAGCAAAGATCACCACTTACCTAGTCTATGAATTTCTCTCATATATAACACAAAATAGTTGAATTTCACACAATTTAAGAGAGTAAAATGAAATATTTACACAGTTTTACTTACAAACACAATACTGAAGCTCATTCAGCAGTGTTCCTCAGCACAGCAGCCAAGTATTTTCAAAGTGACAGAATAAGAATTTGGAATGTCTACTTATTTCAGAGGTTTAAGTTACTGTCCTAGGGACAGATTGTGTAACTGAGTGTAAATTAACAGAGATACATGCATAAAATATAAGTATCAGACAAAAAACTAACAAAATTTTCCAGAAGGAGGAGAAATATTAGTAGACTGAAACAACACATCGAGACTCCTTACTTTGACGTAGGTGCGTTCTGTCTCAAGAAGTTCACAGATAACCTTTCGCAGTTTATCTGCATCTGTGAGTTGTCTCATGGTGGCCAACTGGGGTCCTGTAACTTCCTGAGGATGAGCACTTGAATCAGAAGGGTTCATTTCATGCAGACTGCGACAGAAAGCAGCAACTTGCTCTGTACTCTTTAAAAAGAGGAAGAGGAAAGCCCACGGGTAATAATATAAGTAAAAGCTATAGGAACAATGGAGCTGAGAAGGCTTTGCAGTTAAGCAGTTGCAGCTTGGGGGCTTTTTAACAGGCACCGAGTTCCAGAAGTGCATACATAATTTCATATATCTGTCTATAATATCTCATAGTGACTAGGGATAAAGCAAACTGAGGGTGGGGAAAGCTGCACAATTCACATTAATTGAAGTGCTGGTCAATAACATTCTTCGTTTCTGATAAGCATGAACTTTAATTACAATAGGTTCATTCAGCATTTAAGATTGAAAAACAAACAAACAAAAAGGCCTAAGAATGGGAACTAAAAATGACTGTGCAACCGACACACACACCTCAGCCCTCTGCCAGTTCCCTAATCTAGTTTGCAAGAGTCCTGTGAATAGCTGTGTCAACACAGCCAAGGAGACAACACGGAGACAGAAACCGTTTAAGCTGGTTTTTGGGGAAGCAGAGCAATCTGAGGAACCAAGTCTCTCATGCTTCAAATGCAGGCTCTTTGGGAAAGCAACTGTATATCCGTTCTGTGTGTGGAAACACGCCTTGTGAGGCAAATTTTTTCCCGGTAAATCAGTTTTTCCAGAGTTGCAGCATCTACCTGGTTTCTTTAATGTTTAATCAGCTGTCTACATAATAAAACACTAATCTTTTCTTCACCTCCTCTCATTAGATCTTCTCACATCTTTCATTACACTGAAAAGTTTGATGCAGGTATAGTCTCTGGTGTCAATGACGACAGCCCCAGGCTTCTAGGGTTGTCAAAGCAGAGGTGTGCCCTGTCTCCATCCCTCCTAGAGACCTGTACAAGGCACAGGAGGGAAAGGGTTGCTGTACCTGATGGCACCTCTCTAATCTTCAACATCTAATCCTGCCACAGTACCTTAATCCAGATTTAGTGACTTTCCAGCACCGACTCTATAGCATTCAAGTCCATACTAAAACAACTTATCTGAAATTAGCCTGTTCAAACAGAGAATATGCAAGGAGAGGAGAAGGGGGGGTGAGGGGGAGGAATAAAAAGGGAAAAAGAAAAAAAGAAGAGAAAAGCACATCATCACCTTGTAATTTGGAGCCCTGCCCCTGGGATATAACTTCACTTCCACCAGCCAGTAGCAGCAACATCATTCAGAGCCTGCACTACCTCATACCTTTGTAATGACCCAGTATTGAAAAATGCTGTATTTGTTAAGCTGCACAGTCTCCTCACACATAGCTACTTTCCCCTCCCAGTGCACCTACAGTGCTACACAGCCATGAAGCCCAAGAGGAGCATCAACCACGCTAGTGACAGGTAAGGAATTTCCTTTCATAATACAGTTGCTTTCCCTAAATGTATCTTAAGGCTGTAAATGGTCACCCAAGCGTACAACTGCAATGCATATTAGTAAAGATGCTTGTTGTGCAAAAGAGAATTCTCTTCAGGACACAAGGGTAAGCAACAAACTAATTGTAACTGACTGTCTATACAAAAATGCCTCTTGGACAAAGTTTATTACAGGCAAAATATTAATCTTCAGTATCTGAGGTTTAACTCCTACGAGGAAGAAAAGAAAAAGGCTGTAAGTTGAGAGCAGGGGAAGCAGTGAGTTGACGCAGTTTATTTCCAACTAATTTAGCTTCTCGTGATGGCACATGTCACAGAGTTGGATGTATTAGTCATAGAATCATAGAATCATCTGGTTGAGATCATCGAGATCAACCATACCTGTCCACTACTAGACCATGTCCCAAAGAAGCTCATCAACCTGTCTTTTAAACACCTCCAGGGATGGCAACTCAATCACCTCCCTGGGCAGCCTGTTCCAATTCCTGACAACCCTTTCAGAGAAGAAATGTTTCCTAATGTTCAGTCTAAAGCTCTCCTGGCACAACTTGTGGCCATTTCCTCTTGTCCTATCACTTGTCACTTGTGAGAAGAGACCAACACTCACCCTGTCACAACCTCCTTTCAGGCAGTTGTAGACAGTGATGAGGTCTCCCCTCAGCCTCCTCTTCTCTAAGCTGAACAATCCCAGTTCCCTCAGTCGCTCCTCGTAGGGCTTAATCTCCAGCCCCTCTCCAGCCCCGTTGCCCTTCTCTGCACCTCAATGTCCTTCCTGTAGTGAGGGGCCCAAAACTGAACCCAGCACTCGAGGTGCAGTCTCACCAGTGCTGAGCATAGAGGCACAGTCACCTCCCTGCTCCTGCTGGCCATGCTGTGTCTGATACAGGCCAAGATGCCATTGGCCCTCTTGGCCACCTGGGCACACTGCTGGCTCATGTTCAGCCAGCTGTCAACCAACACTCCCAGGTCCTTCTCCACCAGGCAGCTCTCCAGCCACTTCTCCCCAAGCCTGTAACGCTGCATGGGGTTGTTGTGACCCAAGGGCAGGACCCAGAATCTGGCCTTGTTGAACCTCATCCCATTGGTCTCAGTCCATCAATGCAGCCTGTCCAGATCTCTCTGCAGAGCATCCCTTCCTTCAAGCGGATCCACACTTGCACCCAGCTTGGTGTCATCCGCAAACTTAGTTAGGGTGCACTCAATCCCTTTGCCCAGATCGTTGATAAAGATATTGAACAAGACTGGACCCAGCACTGAACCCTGGGTAACACTGCTCATGACTGGTTTCCAACTGGATTTACTTCCATTTACCACAACCCTTTGGGCCCGGCCATCCAGCCAGTTTTTAACCCTGCAGAGGCTGTGCCTGTCTGCGCCGATGGCAACCAGTTTCTCCAGCAGGATACTGTGAGAAACGATGACAAAGGCTTTACTGAAGTCCAGGTACCCCACATCCACAGCCTTTCCCTTGTAAAATTAAACAGGTAATCTTGTCATAGAAGTAATCCCTTTTATTTCTCAGCAAGGTTCCATCTATACTCACTGTACTCTTAAGTATATCCAAAGCATACCCAAACTTTTAGGTTAAGCTTGCATTAAATTTCAACAGCTGCGATCTTGACCCCAACAGCCCCAAACCCACAAAGTGCAGTAGGTGAAAGCTTGGCTTCAGCACAGGCAAAAAACACTATCTCAGTTATCCCCTCTACATGAAAGGGAAAAAGAACTGACAATTAACAGATGTCAATCTGAGCCTGCAGAGACCCAGGATAGGCAGGGTTTTCCTCATAAACATTTAGCTTTATTGACCATTTTGTGAAAAAATATTTGAGGAAGGCATATCCAGCGACAGCTTGTTGCAAGAGCTGTAAGTACAATTAAAAATAGTTATAATGTATAAAGCAAGTATGGAATCAAACTCCAAAAATAAATCAAGTGTTTTAAGTAGTTCACGTTTGATGCCCTGCAGACAGCTCACCATCCTGCACATGCAATTGCAATAAGTTGCAGAGAAAGATGGGTCACCCAGAAAGGGAGCGTGAAAATCCACTTACACCATGAAACACCAGCTAAGCACTAACAAGTAGTTGAAAATTGGATAACTGTCATACAGGCATGCTGTCTGCCCCAGAAGGAATAGTTACACCCATATGCCAAAAAGGAAGCATAGAAGACTTTTAAAGGCCTTATCTTCTCTTGCGCACAGTTAACAAACCACTCGTTGACTTCAGACCTGCCCAGCTCGAGCCAGCAGCAGGGCTGAGCTCTGCCTTGCCATTGCCCTGCCTCACATCTTTTATGTATTTCCCAAGCATCATTCATCTGATACGCTTTGGACAGACAAAAAGATTGAAGCAGAATAATGTTCACAAACCTGGTTTATTGCTTGTTCATTGAAAAAACTGTCTTGTTTCATTCCCGAACGTAATCCTTTCTATCTTATATTTATTTAAAAAAAAAAAAAAATCACTTTCTAGATAGAAAACAGATGGATATTACAGCCAGGGAAGTTCCTAACAAAACTACTTTGCTGAAAACTCTTGAAGTATTAATTAAAGCCTCTCTGACCCCATTTCCCTAGAGAAAGTGCATAGACTAGGTAAGGTCTGGAACAGAAACACATCCCTTTATCTCCCAACACCAGCTCTCTTTGCCAGCTGCTACAATAATAGCGCTGAACCAGGATTTCTCTAAGAGAAACTTCAGGCACAATTCTGCAAGCAATCCCAAACAGCAACCTTAAAATGAGATGAAGGGCTGGCACAACCAGGCTGTAAAGTTTACTTTGCAAGTACATTAACCCCTTCTCTGCAGGGGGCTCAGCAGAGAAGCTAATCTCATATCCTTCCCATGCAGGAGGAACAAGTCCTTAAACTTATCAAGCATGTTGCTGCTGCCCATAGTGGGGAGTTTTGTCTGACTGCCTTAAAGTTATAATGCCATTTGTTCTCATGCTCACCGTATGAAGACATACGGGAGCCTGGGCACCAGGCAGACTGCCCCCCTGAACAGACTGCCCCCTCTTCCTCCACAGGCAGAAAACTCCAAGCACTACTGATCTCCTAAACAAAACTCAGGCAAATTGCACCCTTTCATGCATTGCCAAGATTGCTAATGACATTGCACAATAACAAAAAGCCTCTACAGGTTCTATATGTTACAGCTTATCCTTGAGTTTATAACCTCAAAATTAAAACAGCATGAAAATTCGTTTAACTGCTAATTACTTAGACTAGTTGCATCGCACAGTAGATCTGCTCACCAAATACAGCATACGGTACAGAGAGTCGCCGGCTCTCCCAGCGCTTTCGTTCTTGAGTTTACGGTTAACTCTCCAAAGAGTCGACATCACTGGAAAGACAGTATTGACAGTATTGCCGGAGCTGTCACTTAACTAGGAGGAAAATCCCAGTTCTCCATATATTCAGCTGATCCGAAAGGCTTTCCCACTCCAGACCGATACTCCGTGCTGGTTACTTGGCACACAACACAGAAGACAGCTGTATTTTAATAAGGAAGGGCAGTGACCACATTTCTCTAAGCAAAGCCTTTCAGCATGTGTCATTTGCCGCCGGCCTCGTTCGCTCACCACATCAGCTGGAATTAAGAGCTGGCTACCAGTCGAAGCTGAGAACTCGACGCTGCTTATCATAGACTCGTTAAGAGGAGAACTTCAGCAGAAAGGCTGAAATGCAGCAAAGCAGAGGTGAAGACAGCCCAGGAATATAAATGTCTGTTGCCTTTGGCTGAGCACAAGCCGATTGGCTACGAACGGCACTGCCGGAGAATATTAAACATCTGAAGGGACAGAGGCACAGAATTAAAAGAACTTAAAAAAAGCCAGTTATGCTCACTGGAAAACCTACCCCTCAAATCCCTGTTTTAATCCTTTCACATTTATTGCAACATGATGAAGGTTTTGAGACTTAATTCTGGTCTTGAATAATGGTGCAGAGAGCAGATGACCTATTTTCTCCGAAAAAATAGCTTTAAATGGTGTAAGCATGTACATACACAGCCCATTACAGCATGCTATCCTAAGCACAACTGCTGCAAGGTAATTAGCTTTCATTTCAATAGACAGATGTCTTCAATTAGGAACAGGGAGAAAGGAGTGTCCTGCAGTATTTTAACTGATGACAGCTTTTAAAACACATCCTTAGTCAAATTCAAAGGACCATTACAGGAAAAGATATCCACAAAGACTGATCTTGAGATGTAACACAACACCTATCTTAGCCTTTGGTAAACTACAACACTAAGCAGTGCACATACAATCAGTTTTCAGGGTACCTCCTATGAACCTCAATTTATTCCACAATATTTAAAAGACCAAAACAGTCAGCTCGCCACAGAGGCAAGTAACCATTTAAGAATTTACTCAGGTATGAAATGTTGATACTCTGTTGAACTGGAGACTGACAGAGAAGCATTACCTAGATTTCATAAAGAACCTGAAACCTGAATTCACATGCTAGATGAAAACAAGCCTGAAGAGGTGGCAGAGAGCAGGCTTTCCTTTCCCCTACTCTCTTCCATCCCAGCTCTCTCCACCTCTTGGCTCTCACACAAAATGGAGAGCGAAGGGAAAGTCAGGAGCCTACCCTGGAGCAGAAGGAAGTGGGAGCATAACTCGGGCCACTGCCAGTTGTATGGCTTAAAAGAAAAGAATTGCACTCAGAAAGCGTACCCGCTTGCTACTGTTCACATACATTTCAACCCAAGAGATACCGTACCTAAGAGGGCTGGTTGACAGAGGAAAGGCATAATGAAATTAGACAGGGAGCAAGTCCAGAGAACAACAGCTATCCCACACCACTGCAGATGCTCAAAGCTACCTTGGAAACAGGTTTCTTGTATTTTATCAGAATAGTTCTACAGACATCCCATTTTTGCTTATTATTATGATTCCTTTGACAACAGTGATGAAAAAAACTCCATGTTATCAGGTCTAGGATATACAGAAGATGAAATTTTCAGAAAAGAGAGGAATCCACAGAGCTACTGGTGTACCCTTCAAATCCTTCACCACCATCAACAGCTTGGAAGCTTTTACAGATTAAGAAACAAATGCACCTCTACTAAGGAAACACACACCCACGTGCACACATGCTGGGCTGGGGGAAGGGAAAGAGATGCTAGGAGGGAGGAGGAGAAGGGAAGGCACATTCTGGTACCTCCTGTGCAATATATCAATCTATCACCTATAAAGAAAGTTACAGGTAAGTCAGAAGGGACCCAAGCCCAGCTTTTCACAGGATTTCACACAGCTTACCTTCATAAAAAACCTACCCAGCCTGTGCTACAAAAGCAGATGAAGGAGAGCTGCAGCACTGTATTCCTCTCCTTTTCCCATGAATTATTAACTCTCCCCTAGGATTGCTTTGCTGGCTGGAGAGCCGGGAAGTTTCCTTGGAGAAGCTTAGAGCTCTCCTTCTCTGCAGCGCTCTGTGAGCATCAGCAGACTGCCAACACCACAGCACAGAGCAGTGGCGTTTGCAGGATTAAGCCCTGCCTCAGGATCATGCTATCGCAAGGCAAAAGACAACCCAAACGCTATTTTTGGATCTTCAGCTGTTAATGCTGCATCCGCATTGAAAGAAGAGGAACTCTGCATTTAGGTGGGAGGCTCCAACACAGTTAAACTGTATTTCCTCTGCTGCCCAGCCATGAATGGATGAGTGCTCCTGCCCTGCTTTTGTCAAGAAGGGCAATAAATAAAGTCTCCCCTGAACTCCACCATCCAAAGGACACAGGGGAATATGCCTCTCCTGGTGGTACAAGAGCAGAGTGTTTCACTTTCCATGTACAAAAATAACCTGTGTAAAACAGCGCTGAGGACATCAGCTTAATCTTCTGCACCATAATCCTAGGAGCATGGAAAGGTGCAGCAGTGCGTGGACAGGAAAACACCTTTGATTTTCCCCTCACTGTACCAGTTGGGCGGTGACTTTCCATGGAAAAACATGTGTTGCAGACTCCTTAATTCTCACACAGATTGTACTGTATGTACAAGTGTGCCTCTTTTTTTTATGGAAGACCATTTCAACTAGTTTGTCCCATAGCAAATAGAATGTGAAGTAAAACAGCTCACTCTCCTCTATATCACACAAACAAAACACGGTGTATTTCTGAATTTTAAAAGGAAACATATACTGATGTCAACATTTCATTTGCAGAAAACCAGATTTTCGTCTTTTTGGAAACCAAGGCTTGTTAGAGTTACTCTTCCGATATAAGAATATTAAGTATTAGAGCTGCTAACACACATTTCTCAGTTTAACTAAATCAGCTGAGCCACAAGGCTAATCGTGTAATCCTTATGCCTTGCTGCAGGCAATTACAGCTCTGAAGATCCAGGAGGCAAAATACAAAATGGAATACCACAGCCCGTCGTGCAATTCAGAAATAGAAAGCTACAGAAAACACAGCAAGAACATTTATTCCCCAAGTAGCTATGTGTTTTCCTCAGTGCTCTACCACAGCTTCAGTGTTTAGCAGAAAAGATTTCTTTCAGAGCATATGAAAATCCCACATATTTACAGTCAAAAATCCCAATGTATCAACAAACACTTCCACTTAACTCAAGAAGAAATTTTTTGTACTTACAAGAAAAAGCCCCGTAATAAAACCTGGAAACAAACTGTTAAGAGTAATCACCCTCTCTTCATGCAAGCTCTGCATATATTTCACGCATAGGAATGTTTCTTCTTATCTGACTTCCACTGTCTGGCTATCAAAGACAAAACGACAGGCTAGCATGACATAAGAGACCAGGAAACAAAAGGCCAGGGTCTTTTCCTTCCTTTTGCTAGAATAACAAGTAGAATAGTACAGGGACCAGCTCAGAGCTCACTGTAACACATTTTTGTTAAAACATGAGCTGAGAAAAAAAACACCTACGCTTAAGCACAGACTGAGATCTGACACTCATCAGACCATGGATCCTTTAGAAAAATAGCTGCAAGCCCTCACCATCACCTATGCAACAAATATATAAAAGCAATCAGTGTCTTCAAATTAATCTCACTTGATTTTGCCACAAAAGCCACTAATCATCTCATGTTGCATAAACCTGCACAGCACCAGATCAAGTGCAAAATACCAACCACTGCGGAAACCCATCCTTTAATAGACACCAATTAGCCATCCATTTGCAACAACCTCTTAGCTATAATTGGAGAGTTTTGCTTCAATTTAAGGTAGATTGACTATAATTAGTTTGCGTTTAAAAACTAGCATGTGTGCTACGTTATTGATTTAAGGAAATACTGTTTAACTTACGTTCCTCCTATGCCTAGAAATCAAGAAAGAATAAGATATCATAATGATCCACCTGATCTTTTGGTTTAGCTGACCTGCTCTGGTGAAGGAGGTGAAAAACCAGCCCATTTAAAAACTATGTGGGAGCATTATCACAAGATACTGAAGGTGTGAACCAACCCTGGAAAAACTGCACAAGTCTTGCTTAAGAGGTAGTGATACGCCATAATCAAAGCAGTAATTTGTTACATTCAATATAATCTGTAAACACCTTAAAAATAAGATGAACATTTTCCCAGGAAAGATGCTCTAATTGTGTGCAGCTGTGAAGTCAGCACATTAGCTTTGAGTGTACTTGCGCTTTCACTCCTTGTCATATGAAAATGAAACTTTCTCACCTTGCTCATCTTATCAGCCTCATCAGATGACTCCAAGTCTTGCGCTTCTGCCTCCTCTGGAGCTGTCTCAACAGAGCTGTCCGGGTCACCACAAAGAGAATGCCCTGCTGAAATTGAAATGTGTGTGAAAACTCAATCACCATAATTTCCAAAAAATTCAAAAAGCTGGGCACAACAAACATGGAGCTCCTACGAAAGGCCAGACCCCATCCTGTGCTCAAGTACATGAATATGTTATGCCAGTGGCACTCAGTGACCTCCAAGGACTGCCTCAGTTTATAGCAGGGGCCAGGTTTAACTACAAGTGTGAAAATTAACAGGTTATGGCCAGACACATTATTTAGTTGGAAACATGAAAGCTGATTCAGAGATAAAGCTAAACTGCCACATTGAAATTCTTAGGTTTATTATTAGTTTCTTGGCTGGCGAGCAATTGCCTATCTTTATACTTCAGTGGTTTCACACGGAAACTACAGTATGGGATGGGCAGGCTGTGCCAAGAAGCAAGCCTGTTAGCCTTTCCTCTGAGTAAAGTCAAACGTGATGATGTTAAATTGCTTGCAGCTTTGGCCTAACACACCCAATACTGAGTTTCAATCTCGATTTTTAAGGAAACAAACTCAGTTTCAGCAGTTTTTAGCAGCCTATTACATTAACTCAGAACTAAATTTCATTTCCATCAGCATGTGACAACAACTCTGCACTCCTATGCCTGAGCGCTCTTCTGGAGACTATGTTGTTGATATAGCTAATAAATCCTTTGTGACTTCTTGTAAGTTAATGATGAATTACCTGCAAGTGACAAAAGAAAGAGCAGAACTAATCCTAGCCTGAGAGCTCTGTGCACAAATAACTTTTTGGGGGATCTCATTCTCTCACTCAAAGAAGCAGTATTAGCCAGTCTTTACAGAAAAATAGATTTCATTCAGCTTCTAGCTATGGCAAATTATAATGACCAGCAATGGAATGAACTCTGCCAAGAAACTTCTGTGTGCCTCAACTGAGCTTCGAGTGCCATAAAGAGACGGTTTACAACAGCTGAGTCTAGAGGCTAATTCCTTTTACCTTTCCTCTCTCCTCAACCCCATAAGGAAGAGCTTTTTCAGCAGTGCCATTCCTGGGGCTGGACAGGGAAGGGTGGTTTCTGAATACACTTCCCTGCTCACATCCTACCACATGAATAGGACAGTGAACGTCCCACCAGGGACTGTATCTTTTATTCCATTATGTTTATTCTTCAGGTAATATAGAAGAACAGAATCAAAGTTCAATGGATGCAGCAACACAGGAAATCTCCGCTTTTTAAAACCCAAGTCTCAACAGTCTATACTAGCATTGGGTTTGGTTGTGTTGTTAGCAAGTAGCATTTAAATGTTTTGGTGGAAAATTGACTACAAAATTTTTGAAACTAGTGGTTTCATTAGCCACCCCTACGAACACAAGCAGTCCAACAGCACACTATCATGTTGTCAGCACCGAGTGTTCCAGGAGCCATACCCTCCTATTCACTATTTGATTGAAACATGGACGTTTTCCAAAGATTAACAGTGATTTACTACATCAGATGCAGCACCATTTCTACGTTTGTCTCAGATGCCAACTCTCATGTTATTTGCTATTTTTCAATTAGACATTTCAATTTAGGTAAGTCATGTCTATTTGTCTATAAGAAGCATTTGGCCAGATAGAAGTGCTGTGAGTAAAAAGGCCATAGCAATGACAACACACATCTGTCATATCGATACATTTCAGTATGGCCAAAAAGGCTATAATAGCATGGATTGTCTTTTAAATTCAGATAAAACTGCAGGCTGCTTTCAAAATCAAGATATGGGGAAAAAAGTGATTACACACATCCAAGTATATTTTTTCATGTCTATACTGGACTGAAAGATGTCTCATGATACAGAAATTATAGTGTCTATGAAATATGTTTCCTAAACAAATAAGAAAATTATATTTTGCTGCCCCTTCTCTGCAATTGAAAAGGCACTTCTCTTCTTTCAAAGAGTTTTATGTTAACGTACAATGTTCGTTCGCAAACACATCCTAGGTAAGGTTCTCTACAACAAGATCGAAGGCAAAGATCCAGGTCTGGGTTCCATAGTACCCAACTGTCAGCTGCTGTTCTTGCAAGCTTTCAACGACAATTACCAAAAACAATTTGCACGACTGCACAAGATTTCCACTTTGTTGAGTTTGGAAATAGTTTGGAAAAATGTGAAATCAGAAATCTGGAAATAAATTCAGAATACATTCTGCATACTGGGATAGAGCTACACTGGACATCAAATGAAATTAAAAGGACATGAAAGCATTTCATAGCTCAGCTTCTGGAAGACGTGTCTCTTTCCTGAAAAGATACAGTTTACTTTTTAAGAAGATGTGCCTGCAGAGTTGTTTACCAACACAAAATATATTCAAAATGTGTTTTCCCAGCAAGAAATCAGGTTTTATGGGCCTTGCCTAGATTTTATTAACCTGGACTATTATCTTTCTGGTCTCTCTATTAAAGTGTGAAAAAATTCTTAAAACACTTAAGGTATTCACTAAAAAATAAGAGAAAAAATATGGGGGGGCAGTCTGTGTTTTTTCACTGAAATTAATTCCTTGTTATAAGCTGTATGAAATACATTCTACAGCTGTTTCTCACCTCCAGCCAAGACAAATAATGTTTTTTTCGGGGGTTTGGTTTTTGCTTTTAAGCTACCACTTTTTCTTTTCCTTTATATTAAAACACCATTTAATCTGTTTCCTGCAGCATAAACACTTCTACCCAGTAGACAGCAATCTTTCACTTACACCTTAATGAGCAGTCCCATAGTACATGTGCTCAGGGTATTTCTAATGTCTTAAGCTGCCAAAGCCAATGTCGACTTTAGCAGGTTTATCTGCCGGTTGTTAAACACAGGCAATCAGTTCAATAATGCCGCACATTCCTGCCTTTTAATATCTTCTAGTTACCGTCCCATTTCTGTCAGGTTCATTACATCATTTTATTTTTGCCCTGTAACTCTTTATTTAGGTCTGGAAAGAGCACTGAGGACAATGTGCTCATTTCCTCTGCAGCACCTGAATGCTGCCCAATCACTACCAGTTGCAAGGGATGATAACGCAGGGGCTTCACTTAACATTAAGGAATTAGAAGGGGAAATCCAAAAAGCATGGGAAAAAGAGGTCAAATCCATGTGGCCATCAGCACAGATGGAAGTCACATGAGCTCCCAAATTGCCTCGGTGGTGTTATATTCATGATATTATGACTAATGCCCATTAAATAACTCCTACTTATGGCTAGAACTAACAACATAAAAGGAAGTCTTATATCACTGGAGCAAAGGTGCTGGGGCTTAGAGGCCTGGAGAATCACGTAAAGCTTAAGCACCATGCCAATACTTGGTTAAAATTTTCCATGGCTGCTGCTTCCAATTTGCAGGGTTGCTGTCGCTCGAGATTTTAATGAGACTTACATGATACTTGGGTACTGCTCTTGAAGCCCGCTTCTTGGTGAGTGATTATTTTTTTTAAGGCAGTGGAAGTAAATATTCAGAGCCACACTCTGTCAGCTGTGGTGCAAAGCTCAGAAATGCGCATAAAAATAGCACAAAAAGCAGCAGACAAATCAGAACACGATGCCTCATTCCCAAATATGTGGAATGGGCAATACTGAATTTAGTCCTCTCAGTGGCAGCAACAGGGATGCGCTGGCAAGGGCAGTCATCCACCAGCATGTTACACACTGTGTGTCAGTAAAAACAACAGGCTTGGATGTTTGAAAGCTTTGGTTTGTAGTTTCAAGGTGCCTCAGTCTTCTAGGGAGATTGCTTTACACATCTCAGTGCCCCATACAACACCTTGCCATGCGACTCAGCCTGGTGTCCTTCCTTGCCCACCAGCCACCGCTTCCTCCCTGCAAAAGGTGTGTTGTGCTCCTCCACAATACTTTCACCGACTCATCAATACTTGAAGTCAAATATAGTGAATGCTTAATCCTGTTCAGCTGCATTAGAACAGCTGCCCAGGAAGGTGGTGAAATCGCCACCCCTGGAAGTGTTTAAAAGACGGGTAGATGAGTTTCTTAGGGACTTGGTTTAGTAGGGAGACAGGCACGGTTGGACTCGGAGATCTCAGAGGTCTCTTCCAACCTTATGATTCTATGAAACAAGGAGTGACTTCCATCTGAGCTGAAACCACAGAAGAAATATGGACCAGGCAGAATGTGACTACCCCAACTGAATTCCAACCAACACACTCAGGTGTATGTGCTCCTACGAGAAGCGCTGCGAAAGTTTCAGTGGCCAAGTGTTTTCAGTGGCTCATGTTTGACTATAGAGTTATCACTTACTTGGGCAGTTCAACAGCAACTTCCTTAAAGAGAAAGTGTCATTTCTAAATGCTGCCGGGGAACGGCCCTCTTATGACAACGGAGTAAATTTCAAAAGAGAATCTGTTGTAAACAGAACAATTTTAATCCAAGTTGCTAGGGAACTGTCTCTCAGATTACATTTTTATTTGAGACAAAATTTCACATAATAAATCTACAATAAAAAAAGGTAAGGATGTATTTTTGTCTTTTTTGAAAGAATTCTGGTTACCTTTGAAACACTGAAATATAAAAGAAGAAAACATCTGTTTTACACTGAGGTATTCTGTCCCATCGGAAGACCCATTGAATTGATAACACCTCCAAAGACCTGTAAAACTCAACTACAACTACCACAGTTACAGTCAATTCTGCCATTCCTGAAGAGGTACAGAACAAGCCCCATAATTCTATTTTCTTTTCAACAGAACTCTATTGCTTCTCTTGCCATTTCAACTAGGTAATAAACTGCACAAATATAGAAAAATCTATGCTGAATATCATTCAGTTCATTCACTCTTCTCGGGAAAAATGCAGATTCAATGAAACCTTCCCTGAACCAACTCTACCACAGTCACTTTTAACCCTCCTCAGGTCAGGAGCCTAATCGAACACTTGTAATATGATTGAGTAGCCCCTTTGGAATAAACAGGAGTTTTCATACATGTAAAAATGAAGCATGTGCTCAGGGACCTTGGAAAGCAGGGGCACTGAGATCAGAAAAAGCAGCCTTTCCTTCTGCAAGTACCACGTTGCACGCTTGGGCTCGCAGAGCCGGCAGGGGGAGCAGCAACACTATAAGAATATTAAGATTAGAAATCCTCGGGTAAGGGAGCAGGTACGCTTACTGCAGCTAAATGGAAAGGGTCAGAAACCCAAAGCCACAATGCAAAAACTAATGTGCTAATAGCCACACTGATTATTTCAGGAGCAGCTCAGGCAGACTTTTGAATAACCAGGAATGAGACCTCTGAACACAATTCTGACTGAGGCAACATGCTTCAGCTTTGGCTTTTAATATTTTAGAAAACAGATCTTGTGAACAACAGCTCTGCATGTCTCTAATTATACGCAAGGCCCTCAGATTGCTGCTGCAGTTAATGCCCCTGGAATTGTTAAATCAAGCACTGAATGATAACAATATTTTTTAACATGCTACAACAGGTATTAAGTTAGTTGCCTGCCTCAGGAAAATAACCCCAAAGAAATTAAGGTTACTCTTAGTCTCTGTTTGTTCTGAAATCCAAATTACTTAGCTTAAGAGGAGCTGTGACAGGGATGGAATGAAAACCAGCAGCTGTTCTTACAGTGCAATGAAAGTTTGTTTCCGTTTCATACCATAGTCTTCAGCGTGCATTAACTTTACCCTCTGGTTCTCCTGCTTTCTGAAGGACAAAATAATAGACTCTTTAAAAATACCTGGCTGCTTCATACCTAGAACATTAAAATATCCATTCAAAACAGTGGTATACTTTCTTTTTTATCATTTATACATTCTGTATGGTGATTTATATGGCTCACAATTAGCCCTGCAGAATCATCCCTCATGCTAGAGGTGTCCAAAATGGAGGAGCATGCAAAAGCCTAAACCTCAGAAACTCTACCCCAGGTAAAAAAAAAGTTGTGAACTGTGGGGAAACTACAAACAAAAACGGATATTGCTCCCCACGCCCACGCCCACCCCCAAACCCCCTTCTCATAATAAAATATCTTCTTTACGATTTTGAGAACATAGGAGGGGGATTTCCAGCTTTCAGCCTATCATGTCCTGGATTGAGTGGAGCAGAATAGGGAGACAAAACACTCCTCATGGCGAGGGGAGATAGCTCTCACTGATCCTTTTAGGCAATAAGGAAGCATTCTGTGGGGCTCCAGACAGAAGGAGAGCTAGTCCTCCTCAACTAGATTTCTGCAGACTGCATTAGCAGGAGAGAAGACTGAAAGCCAGGAAAAACAATAATAGATGACAAGAATAAAACTTGTGGCTCTGCAAGCTTGATGCAGTACAAATTCCTAGGGGAAACATATATATCATACCCAAGATGGTATTTTGCACATCAATTAAAGATATAAAATCCAAGGTCACTTCAAAAAAAAACCTGTGAACTAAATGCAATGAAGTAACCGCTGCCACAAAGCTAATTTGCAGCTTTAGCCCCAGCCTCAGTATATGCAAGGTACTCCCAGATAATGAAGCAGCTGTAAGAGACATCGTATTTAACAGAAGCACTGGCAGTCACTTCAGGGAGGTCGACTCTCAGAAACAGCCCTGCTTTGCTCCTGGAAGACCTCCCACTAAGTAATAAGGTATTACGAAGACTTCGTCAAAAAAAACCCACCACCTTTCTGTTGAAAACACACCATATGATTTAGCTCACGCAAAAAATCTACCCTTTGCTGCCTTTATAGCAGATGAAGCATTGCTGTGAAGAAGATAATGACAGGACATCAGTATGATCAGTCAACTAGACCGTCAATTTCTGGAGAATGATGTGCCTACAGGTGATTTATACCTGCTGGCTTTCTGGCCCAGCAATGTTCCCACCCCCCCACTACACTACTTCAGGACTGAAGAAAAAAATCTGCATGTTATAAATAAAGCATATAACAGAAATCACTGAACTGATTTGCCTAGCCAGCCAAACTGCCAGTAATCAACAAGGACACAAATAAATAGGTCAGTGGGTATTTCATACTTGACTGCTCTCTACAAGAATCTGCGGAGCCGAGACCAAAAATCTAAGACACAGCCACAATCTCACAAATAAAAACACGTACTTCTTTTTAAAATTTCACATGGATCCCATTTTAGGCAACAAATCCCTGCAAAAGCACAGGGCCAGAAGAAGAAAGGCTTCAGTAAAACATTGTGTTCCACAAACACTTAAATAGAGAGAAATTGATGGGGAAGATCAAAACACTTGCCTCCCAATTGCACACTTTGGTGCAGATCCTTGATTTCACTCCCACCTCAGGCTAAGTCATTCCAAATTAGAGCATTGGCATTGTTTAGCATTAAACACCATCTTCACGTCATTCCTCAGAGGCATATTTCATAGAGCAACTGCAGGCGCTTTCAAAAGCTGCCAGCGACACCTGCACATCTGCTATTGGTTAAAGAAGTATTCTTCCCTCTTTGAGGAGGAATGAGGGTGATTCCCACCTCAACGTTTGGATCTATTTTGAAGGAAAGCAAATGCCAAGAGAGCTCCAGCTCCTGTGTTGCCTGTCACCTGAAAGAGAGAGCAAAGGAGCTGACTACATCACACCAAAAGTGAAGGGCAGCTGCACCAAGAGAAACCTGAAGGGAAAAGGAAGCCCTGAAGCTTATCCCTGGTCCTGGGGAGCTGTTGAAGAAGGTGCTTTGACCCACCAAGAGAGTTCATACCCTCAGTACCAGACATGGAAGAACAAGCAGCCATTCCAGACCATTGCAATAACCACAAAATCCCAGATTTTAAGAAGCTTACAAGAGAGGACAGACATGACAAAGGAAGTCGTGTCTACAAAACAGCAGAGGCAGGAGGTCTGATTTCACTGTGACATGTTCATCAGCCATGTCCTAGATCTTTGTTGCACATGGGGCATGCAGGGTTATTACTGGACAATGTTAAAAGGCAAATCCTAGGCTCTTCAGGCACATTTGGCAAACTCACCCTCAGCAAGAAAAAGAGCCCCTTGAAGACCCTCAAAATAATGATGCAGAGAACAGGCAGTAGCAAAGAAACTACTGCCTGACACCAGTTTTTGAGACTGTGTCTTAAGAAATGTGACTGCTCTGCCTTAGAAATCACTATATTGCATAAGTACAGAAGTTCCAGTTCCCGATTCTTTGCACCCAGGGCAGACCCTCACTTCAGTGAAAACTTGAGGAACAAGGACTCAGCATTCTGGGTTGCAGTGAAAAAGCACAGGTAAGGACAAAAGGATGGGGCCTGCAACAAGCTGGTGTTAAGTAGGAAATGGGGGCATCTTGTGGCCAGCTATAAAAATGTACAAGATGAGGTTGATTTTTCAGCACAAAAGCCTAACCAGGAAAACTTCAATGAAAATTAAAAGTGGAAAGTGTCCTTCTGAAAATATTTAATTCGAACTGCCCTGGGGGGTTTATCGCATACTTTACACTAGGTCCCCTCAGAGGTGTTTGCAATAAGCTGGTTTTAAGCTTTCTTGTTCACGCTGTTCCTCTTGCTATGAATACCACACTCCCCAAAGTCAGACCAGCTCTCCCTTTCCCAACTACATATTCCCATCACCTGAACAATGACATTTTTGCTAGATAGCTTTCAGTAAATATTTTCAGCAAAACCAGTGCAGCATCCAGAAATGCTGAAAGGCAGGCTGTACCTCTTTGACCCTTTGCAGGCAGAGATGAGTCAGCTTGGTCCTGAGCCCAAGCAAACTGTCTTTGACTGTGGCTCATTTGCTCTAGCTCAGCATCATGCTAATGCACTGACACTGCTCCCAGGTTAGCTCCAGTGTGCACCCAGACTCATCCGACAAGCCCCTACACCGAGTGATTCCAGCAGTTAGACACGCATGTCCTGCAAGAAGGCTGACTTTAAACTAGGTGAAAGTACATTAACAGCTCCCTTCCACTCCAGCTTTTCATTCTGAATGCCCAAAACAAAACCATTTCAAAGTTGTCAAAACAATTATTTTGACATTTCTGAAACCTTTACTTTGGGGAGAAAACAAAGAATTTTCACATATTCAGATGCCATGTACTTTTGAATGGAAGCCAAAATTTATGTCAGCTCAGAATAGCTTTTATTATCTAGAAACTACTTCTGTTTAGCCATTCCATTCATTTTTTTCCTGTATTTTAAATTATTCCAAAAAATTAAAGCAAATGTCCAGTATCCTTTTCTGGTTTCAAGTATCACAGGCATTTAGAAGCTGGCAAGTAAATTTGACTAAGCAGGAAAGTAAGAGGACTCATGGTGCCAGAGCTTTCTGGCTATTCCTGTGCAATTCCCAACACTGTTGTCTTACAGAGTTAATGGCTAGCAACCGCCAAGGAGGCAGTCCTGCTCTTCTGCAGCCATTTCTCTTATCCCAGCAGGATTGCTTGTCCTCAGCCAGTTCAGGAAGCTGAACTAGTGGTAAGCAACTCCCATTTCCTAGGGATTAATTTTCTGCCAGTTCAGTTCTCTGAACAGGACAGTGTGGTGGGGAAGAATGCCCCTTCCCACCACTGTGTGCAGTGGGAGCAGTTAGATACGTTGCTTGTAAAGTTAACCCCTACCTTTAGGTGTTCTGAACTGTCCTTGTGAGTTATTTATGCATCTCATCAATCACACAGGACTCCTCTGCTTCTGGCTAATCTCAGAGAGGGTTAAAATTTATCCCCTCTTCCTTCCCTGCCATACAGTATATCCCGTGGACAAGTCCAGAGGTAAAAGCATCTCCTAAGCAGCCCAGAAGTGAGGCATCAGTTCTGCAACTCAATGGAGGCACAGCTAGATGACGTGATATGCATTTGGTAATGACACACGTTTCACAGCCTAACCGTGTAGTCATCTTTCATTGGTACGCAGATGATACCTTACAGCTTCCAGAGCTCCCACGTATTATCTGCCCAGCACATTCAGACTGCAATTCCTCTCACTTCCACCATGGAAGTGACATGCAGGAATCAATAAGATTAGACCAGCATTTTCTAAGTATGAATCCCCCCTCCTCGGTAATTCGTTCATTGAACCCAATACCTTGGTTACTCCCAGTAAATGCCAGTGTGCTATCACTCAAGTCAGATGGGTTTTCCAAGCGACGTGGTGGTGGCTGCTTTAGTTTCTGCCCTTCCTCTATCTCAGGATAGGTGCGCACAATAAGATACAGTGAAGGTTGAACAAGGGCATCTTTCAGCAAAGCTGAGTCCAGATCCTCAGCAGCTTTCTTGTTAATCTCCACAATTTCATCACCAGCTTTTAGACCTGCAACACAGAAAGGAACAGGTAAGACTTGCACAGTAATGTTTGTTGCACACAGACATCAAGGAGCTCAGCTGGTTTTTTATGAGGTGCCAGACAGTCTTATGTCTAGACATAAAGTCAACATTTATGACTGCAAATGATACTGAAATTTGACAGACTTCTGCGAGATCTGTTGTCAGACTGGTACTCCAGTACCACCCCTAAGAGAGCGGGGCGCAGGAAGTCCCACATAACATACCAGCAACAAGATAACCCTTCTTGCTTCTCTTCAGTCTGCAAGGGAACAGCTACTGTACAGCACGCCATGCTACACAACACATGCCTTTTAAACAGATATATACTGTTGGACACAATCAGACTTCTGAGGTGCTGAACACAGGACAGGGGAAGGATGGAGTAGCCGGGCAGACTTGACTCTTGTTTTTAACTTTGCATACGAGTGATCGCTTTTTATTTGAAACAGTCACCTACCCAAACCCCTAGGAGGAGAGAAAATGTTTCCCACTCAGCTGGGGTGTATGGTATAGGGCTTCGGAGAGGCTCCTCTCTGTCTGTGTCTGAATTACATCCTAGCACATAGATTTTCAAACGACACATTTTAGCGCTTGATAAATTGTCATATTTTTTTCCAATCTGATTTCAGGAGCTATTTATAGCACCAGAGCCCAAGGGAAAAGGGGATCTGCAGAGGAAACAGCTGACTCCTGCTTGCTTCAGGGGCAACACAGCAATGCTGACCAACAACATGCAGCCCCACGAGGTGCCACAGGAAACTTGACCTTCCTCTGAGCCAGCCAGGTCTGCTCTCCAACTAACAACAGCAGAGGACCACGTTTTAATTCCAAATAATCTTTAGGGTCAGGCAGGCAGCATCACTCCTGAGCACACCAATGCTGACAGCCCCAATCATAGGAGCCGGTCCTGCCTCTATGGCTTTTATCTCGACTTGAGGATGATGCCAGTGGTGAGCCTGTCCACAGGGCATGGCCAGTGGGAAAGCATGCTCTGCAATAGCCACCAATCTGCCAACAGGACTGCTGCAGCATCTCAGTCACCATCCCGACATTTACATGGATGAATGCTGGAATTTACAGGGTTGAAAGAGCTGCTCTGTGGGAGTGACCTGCCCTCGTGCCATGGGGTCCTCTGGCTGGGCCATCATGCAGAGGATAAATCTTGCCACTCTTAAGCCCAGATGAAAGGCTTGACTCAACAAGGCTGAGCTGCGAGCAGAGCTCAACTCCATCCTCCAGGAAACCGATTACCTCCTCGCATTTGAGAAAGAAATGTGGAAGGGAAGAGGCTAAAGAGCTTCAGTGTTCTTTAGGAAAATAGATTTTTCTAAATGCGTGTAATTGTGCTCAGAAACTGCAGTGTGGCGTGCAGTTTCAGGGAGAATAACATGAACTAGATAGAATAGCTATGAAGTAAATGGACCATAAAATCATATTTGAAATAAGGACAAAACAAAGCAAGTCAAGCATTTCACATTATTTCATTTATTCTACTTAGTGATGCCATGTCATAATAGTAGCACATTAATATGCCTGCAACCATAAACATCGTATCTGGGGCTTCATTTACTCTTTGTAATCCCTCTTTTGAATCATTTGGGATAAAGCATCATGCCTATCTCGCTACAATCAAGCACCTCAAATTCCAACAATGGCCTAGCAAACACAGACAAACAGAAAAAATAAGAGGATATATCATAAAGATTGTTAGGAGAAAATAAAATTTAAGAGATTTCTAACTGGAGAAAAGATTGAAAAAGAAATACTGTTTCTCATCTGGCTAGACATCATATAGAAAGTGCAGTCAAATGCAAATACAAATATAAACAATGGGAAGAAAAGAGAGTTTTCCTCCCTGCTTTCTGCTAACACTGGGTATCTTGTCACAACATCTTGTCAAATATTGTTCATATAGAAGTGGCTTTTTATATCAATCGCTGAAAACATGTTTTAGCGTTCCAGCCCCATAGGAGGCAGTCTGTGTTCATGCATTCATTTAAATTGTTATTCAAACATTTTCTAAAAGCAAAAGAAGGAAGCCCTGCTGAAATTCCCCCCCCACCCTCATAATCTCTTCGCTCATCACAGGTTTTTATTTCCCTGTGGCTGACTGGCAGAGAGCTGCCCCTCAACCCCATTCAGGGCTTTTGGCAGAATACGCATCAAGTCAATCAGGGAATCATATGGGGCTGAGGTAGGATGAGGAGGGACAGGAAAGAGAAAGATGGTCTTTTCAAGCTTAATAGATGTATGCAGCAGACTCCAGAACTGGTTTTCTCAAGTTAGGGTTAGAGGCTACAGCTGAGTGAAAACCCAGGCTTCCTGCATCCAAAACTGCTCCCCTTTCCCTACCCCCTGCTTCACAGTTTCTGTCTGCTTAGTCCTGTCACTGTGCCACTTCTGCCACTCACTTCACTGCAACAGAAACCAACTCCATTTGCTAGCAGGTCAGAAAACCAGCCACACATTTCTGCTGCAGCAGTTTTCTATCAAGACTGTGAGCTGAATCAGCTCAGCAGAGTGCCAGAGTCAGCACAGGGCAGAGGGCTGGAGCAGTTTGGAGGAGATCAGCCCTCACTGCTTTCAGCAACAGCTAACTGTTGAATAACCTCTGCAGGACCATATAAGCAGTCACCAAGAAAACTCTGGAGGTGTTTTTAAGGACTCTGCATACACTGATGGTTTATGAAGAGATAAGATACTTCTCACTCTTCGTGCCTCTCATGTTATACTTCAAAATCTGTTTAGGTTTCAGCTGCCCAGCTCCCTGCCCAGCTCATTCTGTGACTGCTTGAGCAGCAGTGCCAGCACATTGGAAAGAGCAGTGAATGAGAAAAGCAGTAAAGACATGGGGGCATCAGGACTAACCTTAGCTTGGCTAAGTGGCAGTTAAACCATATCCTGCTCTGCCCTGGGATGAGCCTGGCAGGTTAGTTATCTCTACTGGTTTCTCGTCCAAGCGCTGTCATGCTTCCTGCAAAGGCTGGAAGTAAAACTACAGGCAATAATCCCAGCCACAGAGAGCACTATGATGACTTCTACTGTACGTGTTTATCTTGCAGTGACTGACTTGAGACAGAGCGCATTTCTCTTTCTAGCTGTAAGGGACATGCTGACTCTGCTACATATGAGGCCTGACACAAAAAAAACCCCTATAGCTCAGGAACCAAGAGACAAAGAGATGGTTATAGAACATGTTCTCACCTGTCACAGAGAGACAAGGCTCAACTTGATCACTTTGCACAGTATGAATGAACATATGTTCAAATACAGATGTTTTCTTACCCTCAGTCAGAAAATATCAGTGTGGTCCAGCCCACAAAGCTTTGTCTGTGAACCAGTTTTAGCTAACAACAACACCATTGTGCCTGAGCACCCACCTTATTCGACAGACCTGGCTCCCTCCAATTTCTACCTCTTCCCAAAGACCAAGTCAGTGCTCAAAGGAACCCATTTTTTGTTGGTAGATGTGAAATAAAAAATGATGAAAACCCTCAACATCCTTTCAGAAAATGATCTGTGGAATTGCTTTGAATATTGGCAGAATAGTATGCAGTTTTGTGTCAACTCAGAAGGGAACTATTTTGAAGGTGATCATAGCTGATTTTCTTAATTAGTTGAATAAAAAGAGTTGGAGGCACAGTCTTGGGGGTTTTGTGTCAAATCTCACATATAGCAACTCAAAATTAAAAGAGGTTGACTGTATAGCACAGTTGACTCCAAAAGTCAGGTAGTCACTACCTCAAATTCCTCTCAAAAGACCGTGATCTCTTTTGGACTGGGATCCTGCTTTAGCATGTTTGTAAAGCTCCCAACAACCTCATGGTCTATACCAGGATTAAACAATAACAAAAGCACTTGAAAAAGTCTTTTACCTTTCTTGAAAGCTAGGCCCGTCTCTTTGACACCGTTCACATACAGCCGACGAATCCCTTCTTCTTCCACAGAGGACAGGGAAAAACCTACAGAGATATCCAGTGAGACAGTTAAAAGAAGCCAACAATTCCAGCATGTCCTAACAACTGCATGCATTACAGGTAAGGTTTTGGTGTCTCTGCAGTGAGAGTCAAGAATTCCTCCCTTCTCTATTCCCATACACCTTTACAAATGTAAAGGGAAAGTTAAAAAATGAAAGTGGCTTTAACAAAAAGCCATTCTGAGTTTATATATGTTATTTACATTTTTATTTGAGGATACCACAGCTGCAAAATGTTGAAACAGATTGCTAATTCTCTTGCCACAAAAGGTCACTTTAAGAAGTTTTGCTGTTTGCAGGCAAAAGCTGCACAGAGATGTGGTTTGTGAACCAAATTGACAAAAGCCAGGAAACAGAGCTAGGGCTGACATGACTTCCTGAGCTCAGACACGGTATAACAGTGCACGATAAAACAGAATGGCAACTTTTACTTTTTTAAATTCCTGGGCTGGACAAGTTTGTAAAAATGCCACTTCCTCTTCTCTGTTTTTCTGTTCTCAGCTGCTCCTGGCATGACCTGTTACTTGCTAAGTCTCAGCTCAGTGCACATTTTATAGCTCTGTTAGAGACCCATAGACCAGCCTTATAATGGAAGCACTGACACAGCCTTAATTTAAACGGTGCAAATGGTACTGTTACATTTGAGTTTGGTGACTCTCCTGCCATTTGTGTTTGACACTGTGTAAGATAACAATGTGTAAAGGAAATACAATGTGGTTAGTTAAATAGAGTTTATTTACTTACTGCTGACAGTTATCTAAAGCAGAACATTTGCCTTTCTGAAACTTCATTACTTCCTAAATGGGTGCAGGCAACCATTTTCTCTTTCTTTTCCAATTAGAAAAACATCTACAAAACTCTGGGGGGAGACGTTTGTTTGACGTGGAATCAGCCACCGGCCAAGAGGAAGCAGATGTGCTGTGAGCCTATTCCAGCTGTAGCACTCTCTTCAAGTAGGTGCTTATGGACAAGAAGTTATTTTTTCATCCATCATTTAAAAAAAAATAAAGGAGGGGGAAGACTGTGGCAGCCTAGAAGCGAGGAGCATATGGCCCTTCGTGACTTACTGAGCTACTTGGAATCTGTATGAGAGCTCCTCAGCCTGAATAAAATGAAATTCATGAAGCTTACTCAATGCACCAACTTTGGCAGAGAGAAAAATTCTTGATTAAACAAAAGAGAAGCTGTAAAAAAAAAAAGTGGCTATTGGTTGTCATCACTGCAAAGCCTACCTGGAAAACCTGTAACCAGCACAGTGGAGCATGTCCAACACTGCAATTTGCAACTATCAGTTACTGATACCATCACCCTTTTGCAAATGACATGCTGTTTTGCAGCAAACTACCATACAGTTAAAACAAGGCTGAGCTGCATCTCGAGTTGTCACTGAGGTTAACTGTGAAGAGATTAGCCCATTCAAGCACTTCAGAGCTTCCATTCTCCTCCATGAGAAGATCTTGGCCTCCTCCAGTCTTCCAGGGCTAAGGGAATTTGTAGTTGCTTTTTAATTTGGCTTTCATTGAAAAAAAAAAAAATCCAGAGTGGAATGGGTGTAAGGAGGATAACACATTGTTATCGTCTTTAAGACATGAGAGACGGGCAATTGGCAACAGCCTTGAAATGGTCATCTCACAAATACACTCAATCCCTCTACAGACAGGATATGTGACCTTACCCCATGTATGGATAAACTGTTTTATTTTTGCAGTTGTGATGTGGTTGGGTCGGGTAAACAGTGTGAAGCAGCATTCCTGTCCCACTGCAGAGCTGGTGCCAATGCTTTCACTGCCATGCAGTAAAGCAGAGCAGGGAACCCATCCAGATGGGAAATATCTCAGCCAAGTGTGTGTGTATGTGTGCGTAGATATATGTACATATATACTTGCATATATATACACGCTTGCATACATGCATCTATACCTACACGTGTATGTGTAGTTTGTATGCCCACATGTACAGAACACATATACAGTTTCCATCACGCTGAATTCTACAGGTGCTCCACACAAACACGTGTATTAGCGTTGCATGAGAGGAAGGGCAAGAGTGGGTGGAAGCGACAGTTGATTGCATAAGCTGGCATCGCTGCCAAAAAGATTATTATCAAACTGTGCATGGACTCTGAAACACAGGTGTGAAGAGATGGGTGGTGACCCAGACAGAACCTTTTCTTCACTGCAAAGTTTTGATGACAGGAGAACAAAAGTCTGCATCTATGACTGCACATGGCCTCACCGACCCAGCACAATACCCAAATCTGCCTCCAGAAAATTACCTTGGCTCCCTGAGATAGACAGTTGCTAACAAAAATGCCAGTGTATTCCCGGTAAATACAGGAGCTGGAAGTAAGAGGTTCTTCCTGCTTGTGCACCCTGATTCCTTCCCATACCTTTGCAAAGAGGCTGGTACCAGTGAAAGAGACAATAACGTATGTGCCCAGGCACCAGCAACAGCACCACATTGACAGATTTAACACTGGCAAGGTTCATCACCTTGGTCACGCTCCAGGAGTGCTTCTTGCCACAGGCATGCTGGTGAGAGTAGAAACACTATGAAAAGTTCCCAGGTGTGCTTTCCCTGAAACACTCTGCTCTGTCCTCTACAGTGCTTGCACTCACAGTGTGTTCAGGCATGTGTGATGGGAAAGCTGCTCCAAAGGCCTGCTTATGTCTGAAGAAGCAGCTTTGCCCCCCTCCCACCACTGGGAGCTCTTAGCTGGCCCGAAACAGCTTGCAAAGCCAGCAGACAGCTATTAATTTTTTTATTATCTTACCTTTCTGCCAGGCTAGTGAGCTGAACAGGCCTGTCTAATTGCACCCTTAGTGAAAGCGTTTCACCTCCCTATCTTTGATACCACATCTGCTAAATGGAGATAACAGCACTAAGTCTACATTGTTAGGATTAATGAATAGCTGCTTGTGAAGTATCTTTAAAATTCAAGGTGATTTACAGGTATTATTATTGCTATAGCTGGCACATAAGCAATAGCAACAGGTAATGTCACTCATGATTTTCATAATCCCATCTGTTTTCAAAATGAAGACTTTTCCGATTTTTCTGGAGGAGTCAAGGCACAGGGAATTTGGACATATGTTTTTAAAATGAGCAAGAAGTATGAGGCCTGAACAAAGCTGCACAGAAAAAACAAGTAATCATGCGAGTAAGAAGTCGCTTAGTGCTCTAGACATTTGGTTTCAGTGCTGGTTCCTGACCCTGTTCCCAGCACTTGTTAAGGTGCCTGTGAGGGGATGAGTCCCTAGCGCTGCCCAGCTGACTGAACCAATCTCAAAGACAGCCCCACTCACACACAGACTTTCGCAGGTGCTTAGATGCTTGGAGACTGTCCGGTCATGTTATTGATTTAGGTTTTTTTCAAAACAAAACCCACAGCAAGAACCGTTCAACAACCCTATTAAAAAGATTCTATGCCAAAATTTTAAAGCCCTGATCTTTGTTCTGCCATAGCTTGTGAGTGTGTTGTAGCTTTCCCTCTGGATTTTAAGAGTATGTATTGGCAATGCCAATTCTGTAGAGAGACTAAAAGAACAAAAAACTCAAATGTACTTAATATACAGGATGGGGAAGGACCTCAAGAGAAACCCTAGCCTTCCCCATCACCAACATGGGATTAGCACTTCACCTCTGATCCCCTGCATACATGTATTTCAGCACACACTTGTCACTATATGAACACATACTACTGTTTCCATAAGACACAGAGACTACAGACATGCTGCTGCCATTTAGGGTCAAAGTAAGTTTTGCCATTTTCTTTCAATAAGAGCAAAGTCAGGTTTTTTGGGGTGCATTTAGCATTCACTCCCTGCGGGGCTGGAGTCACGGAACAGATGCTTTCCATGTATCACACAGCTGATCTCATTTCAAAGGACATGACAGTGCATTTCACGGTCTTTTCCATCTATCACTTAAAAAAAGAGAAGCAAAAGAAATAAGCAGAAAATGCCATGATACCCCTAACTCTTGCAGTGCTTTCAGGCACAACATAATTATTGAACCAGGGGCCATAACTGTGCTGGTTAATATTGCTCTCTTAGGCCTTCAATATTCAAATCGCAGTCACTACCACTGCTTTGTAGTAGAGCTCAATATTCAAATGGCCCGCAGCTGTATAGTAAGCAGTTTGGGGACTCAAAATTATTCTAGTCATTAAAACAGAATATTTAGATAAACAGTAAAAAGATGCAGACTGGCTTCCCGCAGGGCAGGTTAACTTTAAAATACACTACAGAACTGTAATTGCCAGACCAAAGGGCAAAGTCGCCACACTGGAGGTCCGTAACTTGAAATAATTGAAAGCTAAGAAATACAACCATCCCCCATGTAAAGACTGAAGATTTTGCTGAGATCACAGAGGAAGGACTTCCCCAGTTTTATCTTTTAGGTACAGATCTGTATCACGTGTCAGATTCTGGTTCCAGGAGTCCACAGGCAATCCTCGTTGGCCAAGTGTGCATGAGGACCAGGCTCCCTCAGCCTTGGGAACAGCAGTGCAAGACAGGGATCAACCCTGTGTGCTCCCAGCATAGGGGGAAAGAGACCAAGCAGCCTATCCTGGAACAGCTGCCTGGCTGCAGACCTTGAGATGCCTCATACCCACCTCAATGCTCCTGGCAGCATCCCTGTCACCGCCCTTGGTGGAAGGGGTGAGGAGCGGGAGATTCCGATAGCCTGCTAGCAGTAGCAAGCCACTGTGGCAGCCCTCTCCCAAGACCCACTGCAGGGTCCCCATGAACATTCACGAAGCAGGCACTGGAAGAGGATGCTGTTTTCTGCCAGCCCTCAATTGCACACCCTCTGTAGGTGATGTTTTCAGAAACAAGAAGAACAAGAAAACATTTGTCCTTTCTGCCACCATAGCCCTTCTCAAATTGCTGCATAGCCTACAGCTCGAGCACCAGGAAACACAGAGTTCAGTGCAATACAAATTAAACAGTCCTGCTTCAGGGTAGGAGAGCCAGCTTTCCGCGGATGGCACAGAAATCAGATGCACTTCTCTTATTGTGTTCAACATCCTTTTCAAGTATATCACTCAATAGCAAGAAAGTACCTAGATTTAACTCGGCAGAAAAGTAAAAACAAATCAAGGAGAAACTCACCATAAATATCAGAAGATGCATCAGACTTCTCTATTTGAATGTGCTGAGTAATTTTCTGACAGATTTCTATTTCTTTGTACAGCTGAATAGAAAAAAACCAGAAAAAGATGTTACAGTGGGAGAAAACATTAATTGAAGTAATTTTGAACAGATTTAATTACAGGCAGAAGACATGGACTGTGGGCATTATTTATCAAAGATTTTTCTCCATGTGTGTAAGATGTATTAGTAGTGTCACTAAGCTTTACTGTCAGAAGACAGTTAAAGAGGAGGAAGCAGTGTTTTACTACCTCCATCGTAAAAGCAAGGATACATCTATTTCACTCAGCCAATACCATTTTGAGTGCACAAGAAATAGAGCTTTTATTCCTGATTATGTATTTTATGGGTAGACACCATTTACCATTTTTACATTATTTTGATTAAGAAATTGCAGTTATTCAATACTATGAAAATCACAAGGAGGGATTTGATTTCTTAAAAACTTTTCTTAATTGTTAGAAGACTTAATATGCAGCTCTTTCACCCTTGACGTGTTTATTTGTACTGAGAAAAGCCCCCAAGTCTTTGAAATGGTCATTAACATCTTTCCTGGGAGACTGGCACTAATTCACACCTAGGTAATAACCCAGAAGCCTGTGCACGCAGGTGCAATTCACTCTGCTTTTCAGGAGCCCAGCAACCCCTCAGAAGGGCTACACCCCTCCACCACAGCTCACAAATTTTGTGCTTTGAAATCACCTACATTCTCCTGTCTTGCGAGGCTTGCTATTGTACTGCTGTCCTGCCCCAAGATCCGAACAAAGGAGCTTGTATTGGGCCCTGCCACCCGGCCTGAGGAGAGGAGATCCCTTATTTTTCCAAAGTTAGATATTTAGAGGCTCTGAACTGTCATCTTTGGGAGTCAGCCCTGACTTACTCCTTTTAAGACAGCCTTGACACACTGGAAACCTCTGGCTCAGCACAGGCTTGAAGCTATTTTTTCTACAGCACAAGCCAGCACTTAAGTAGCAAACCATCCTTTTGTCTTTGGAAAAATTACCCACAGGTGAATGACAGCCCACAAGTAAATATTAATTTAATTTATATACTGGTATGAGAGTGTAAAAAAGCAATTCACAATAAGAAGCATTTTGAAACTAAGTGACATCAGTGTTTGGACTGAAGTATTTAAATGATTTCTTTAAAAAAGAAGAGTGACTCATTATTAAGGAGTATACTTAAAAATATAATTTTATCTCCTGCTAATATAGCACTTACGCATCTGTTTAATTGCAAATATTAGGTATTACAGAACAGTTATATACCCATTTAAATGGCTGTACATAGTAAAATAAAATGTATAATTAAATGAGGATGCCATGCTACCAATATTTTCAAAATGCAGTCTTCAAATATAGGAACGCATTAGTCAGAACCTGAAAAAGAGTCAAATGACATTTACAAAAATCTCAGCTAGATTTTGGAAAGGGTTTTAAAAAGAGGAACAAGAAAAAAGAGGAGCTAAAATTGCTGTATTTTCATAACACAACTTGTGTCTGATTCATACAGTCACCTAAACTGAGTGTGCAGGACCAGAACCAAGGAGGACAGCACACGCGGGAGCCACACACAGGCTGCATCCCAAAGCACCTTTTCAAGTACCAACCTCTACTGAACAGGAGGCAAATACTTGGGATGTACAGACTGCAGCTGAGCTGCTCAAACCGGAGAGCTGGTCTGATAGCAGCCCTGAGGTGCTACGTTTGTTTCTGTGCCCCATGGACCTTCTGTCCTGACACCAAGTGTAGGCAGCACATTTGGGATATGGCAACACAAGCCATGACGCTGCTGGCCTTGCAACTGCTATGGCCTCATGGAGGAAACCCCCTCGAGACCCAGCACAGCACCCAGGGCTCTGCAAAGAGAGGTTTGTGAGCAATACTGGGAGCATTCCAGGGGGTTCGCTAGGCACCAGGGAGTGCCTAGGGACAGGCTTTCCTCCTGACAGCAGCATTGCCCCTTTGAGCTGCTCCAGTTCCTCACTGTGTTTCTCATGGCAGCTTTGGGTTGCTGTTGTCATTATGTAATTAATAATTAAATATAAATCAATTAATCTATTGTTATGATAATAATGTTTTCTTCAAGATTTTCTCTTCCTTGACCTTTTTTTTCCCTCTACCACTTCTGGCCTAGTCCCAGCACCTCTTCCCAGGGCTACCTTTTTTGGTAGCCCCAATGCCTTCTTCCCCACCTCATCCTACCTGCAAAATTTTCAGGGAGGCCTCTGGCCTCCTGCTTCCATCTAAAAGTGCCATACTACTCAAAATAAAAGGTCTGGCACATCAAGTTTCAGCCAAAACACTCCAACACTGAGTTTACAGTAAAAGGTGCTTAAAAGTGTAACTGCCTGGTATAGCATTTAATGCTAAATATTCTCCCCTGGACCCTTACTCACCATTTTTAAACACATAATAAACCAAGCTCATGAATTTTTGAAAGATTGTGTCAAACCACAAAATGTCACCATAAATGTTTTGGAGAGAAATGGAAAACAGACATTTATTCTCCATTTCTTAATTCAATATATCCAATGCATTCTGCGAGAAAAAGCAGTACTATCCTAAGAAATTAAGTTTACCTTTTCTGCAGAAATGTACGTATGTAAAAGCATTTTAGTAGATGGAAGGTACCTCCAGCAAGGTGACATCAACATCAGACAATATTATAAAAAACTACTCAGGAAACTACAAAAATAGAGGCTTTAGTTTTATCATATTGCACCAGTATCATTTAATTAAACACTTAAATAATGTACTTCAAATTTTCTGATAGAACAGGCACAAATACACAAGTAAACATACAAATGTGTGTTGGTTTAATGTTACTACATTAGATATAACCTTGCTGCATGTATTTATATTATAATCTTTCAGCATGTACATAGTCCCACCAACTACTTAGAGTTTTGGTGTAATTCCAGTTTTTCAGAATAAACAATAACTTATGTCTATGTCAATCCTACATCCTCTCATTGTAAGACAAGTTACCAAAGTCCTACCAGGCAATGAAAAGTAAAATCTGTCTCCCCTAAGTTTCAGTTTTCCCAACTATATTTCACTTCCCAGTCTTAGTAGTCTACTAGCACTTTCTCACTCTTTTTTGTTGTTGTTATTGACAGTGTTAATGGCATATCCCGGAACTTCGTTACTAAATGAACAAAAGCATCTAGAAGTGGCAAAGTTTTACTTTTTATAAATAAAATAGCCACCGAGGCAAAGGCCTTTAAGAAGCTTTATAGCATTGCATGTGTAAAATCATAGCTAAATCATGACACAAATTGTTTGGTCTTTTTTTTTAATCTCTCATTTCATAATTCCTTTGAAGTCTGCTTTTGAGATGAATTACATGAAAACATCCAACTGAAGCAATTAGGAAAGCATATTCTCACCCATAACTCCAGAGTTTTTTAAGCTCAGAGTTTACACTCCCATTTAGGAAAAAAAGCCCTGAACAAACAAGCAAAAAAACCCCAGCTACTTGTGCATTTCCCTCCTCTTTACAAATCAGACAAAGCAATTCAAACAAGAAATACTCAGGCCTCAACACTATGTCTTTAAAATCACCAAGGATAATATGAACAACAGGAAAAGGCAACCTTGAGAGAAGTTAAGCGTAAATGTACGTTATAGTGACTTTCACACATTACCTGTGACTGTTCCTCCTCTCTTCCACACAGACACATGCACAGACATAAGCTAAACACCAGCTCTCTCCTCAAGATGAAATGTTTGGAGAGATTACTTTACTGAAGGCCAATTTGCTATGCTCTGTAAAGCACTATAATTGCAAGTTAAAAAGCATAACTCTGCATATTACAAATGGCAGATAAACACTAATTAATAGTGTCCTACAATGTGCCATTTAATTTTGCTCAGCAGGTAGCATTACCAGTTCATAGATATCCTCTTCTGGCTTTGGTACATAAAATTGAATCTGGTTTTCAATCAGGAATTTAAGACGCAGGTAGTGAGCAGAGTGATCCAGCTGGTGTGTCTGCAAGAAATGAAGAAGAGGCTTTAGAAAAGAAAAGCAATGGCTCACATCATCTATACTTAGGGAACGTCCTGACACTCACAGGGAGAAAAAGACGGGGATCCCCCAGCACCGTCTTTCGCAAGAGGCCCACAATCTCCTAACCTGAACAAGAAACAGAACATTGTCCTTTTCCCCAGGAATAAGGGTTGATTTAACCATTGACCAGGATGTCAAGAGCAGTGCTAATACTCTAAGCACCCTCTTCAGTTCTGCTTATCTAGCAATTCTGCTTCATTCCATGCTATTGCAGAAGTAAGCAAACACTATTACAGTAGAAGGCTCGGAGTATACCTTTGCATACAGAGGGCATTTAAAATCACAAGGAGAAAAATAAATGTTCTGCTAACAGAAAAAAATATGTAACAGGAATATTTTTTCTGTTTGTTTTGGGTTTTTTACCCTCTTCATAACTTCGTAAGTATGATGTGATAAATTTCAAGCATGGTTAACATAAAAAAAAATCCGTTCTCTACATTCAAACCAGCTCAGGATACGTTTGTTTTACATGGCTAAAAGAAGCCAAGAGTTGCATATTGGATTATATCCCAGTGGAAACAGGTCACACCATTTTAATGAATTAGTTATAATTAGCTGAGGATACGGCATTTGGTCTGGGAGATGTTAACGACCTTTTCTCAGCATGATGAATAAGCTTGAATTAAGCCGAGGTTAATGCAGTGTATAATCAAAACACATTAGAATTATGATAAACACAAAGGATGTCATTCAGAAGTTACTTTCAAAGTTCATAAATTGTTGACTAAAACCAATGAAACCCCAAAAAATGTTTCATAAATACAGGAGGTAAATTCTCCTCACTGTCACTTTTGAAATCCCATTATTAAATACTTTTATATGTCAGCCTTTTCATCTTACATGAGCAAATTACCAAAGTTTCCTAGGTTGTACTAGAAACAATGGTTCATCTGAAAATTCTTGTCAGGACATCATTCTTGCCTATTTATTATGTTTTTTGAAGGCTCGCTTATCCAGTTCAAGCCACGTCGATGATACAGTGGGACTCAGCTGACTGATCACACAGCACAGATTATGAGTAATGTACACTGAGTGACCTGTGGAAAAGATCACACACTGACCTAGCAAACCCTTCAGCAAATACTCAGAGAACAGTGAACATTTTTGAAAGTCTAGGTTTGCTCAGGAATTAAATAGAGCTATCAATATGAAAAATAATAAAAAAAAAGAGACTGATCTATTGCTGCACTCTGTGTAGCGCTGCATTCAAATAGGTTCAATTCAAACTATCCTTATATGAAACCAAGTATCTGAAATGGGATAACCTCTATAATCCAGACAAATACCTAGTTAATTAAATAAGGAATTTGAAATCTATCAAAGGCCAAAATAAAAAGAGCTGAATACAGCAGATCCTCAACCTTTCCCCTCATTTTTCTTTTTTGATAAACATTTTGCACACTTGGCGCATTGTTTCCTGACAATTTTTATTAGTTCTCTCTCTTACACGCACACACATACAAACACCCCAGAAATTAAATGGAAGCAGAATCAGTTTTAATTGTTCAGCAACAATCAATAAGGAGTCCTAGATTAGTTTCTGGCCAGATTAGTTTACTATCCCTGGACATAAACTGAAGAGCGTCTTGCACAACAATTAATCAGAAACACATAGAGAAGACATAAACTCACATGATGAGCAGAAAAGAGGGACAGGCAACCTAGCAGCCTCCTCCTGCTACCACAGAGCATCTTCCTGTGGTCTCCTGTGCCAAAGCTCTTGTACACGTGCTGCATTTCACGCAGCATCAGGCACTGCCACTGCACAAATGCCAGTCAGTCAGAGCTCTGCTGACAAGCTACCTGTCACCAACCAGAGCCCAGGGTTGGGAAAGAGCCCCTGTCTGCACCTCAGTATTTGTGTTGCTTCCAACAGCAACTTCAAACGTCCTCCCCTTGCAGAGGAGACCCAAAGGGATGCTTTCCAACCTCCCCCAGGCCAGCAGAAATCACAACCTGTTGTAAAGGGACATTAATTTATCCAGTCTGGGGCTTGAAGCCATTGGGCACAGGCCAGGAGCTGCCTTAGCTGCACTGGCAGGGCAGGGAGCCCATGCTCAGACACCTCAGGCTCTCTGAGGGGATGGGAGCACCCCACCACCACCAGTTCAGAGACAACCCCTGCCCTGGGGCAGGGTGCACTCACACCTGTCAGCAACCCACTCTGCATCCTGCACCTTAACAGCACCTTAAAAGAGTAACCATCCCCACAGGTGGTAGCCTGATCTGCCATTTCAGCAGTCAATGACAAGGCTTCTGCCTGCTTTGATGTGGGCACCACATCAAGCTTGGAGGTGACTGCCGACGCCTCCATTTTCACACCTGTCTTTGCAGGGAGATTTGCTTATGAGAAAATCATGTGTGCTGGCCATTTTAGAGAGCAGGATGGGGCCAAACACAAGACAACCAATGCTCCACTGAAGCCCCGAACTGTGTCAGAGCTCAGTATCATCTAAAGAGGTCACTGAATAAAATTCACATCAATTTTGAGCCACTGATTTCTTCCAAGAAGTACCATCAGCCCGGGGTGGAAGTCATTCATCCACTACACTGCAATCTCATCCAAGTCCAATGACTTGGATGTCATCACCATTAAAGCTGTGAAGGTGCAGCACAAGAGCCATCCCATTTAGTTAATTAACATTTGTATAGCTGCCCAAGGCTTTGCCTACCTCAAAATTTTACATTAGTTAAACTGTTTCAAAGAGGGGCATGATTTTCTAATGAAATGAAAAGGTCCTCTTAAAGTGGACATTGCTATATCATTAACCCACTTTTTTTTTGCTGGTCTAGCTGCACCCGTATGCGGGGAGGTGGGAGCGGAAACAGGGCAGCTTTAATGATATTAATATCCTTTCCAGACCACACAAAATACCTTTTAGCAGTCCAAATAAGCTTCTTGGTTTATTTATTTCTCTCCTAATAACACTGGCTATGTCTGGACTAAATTAAGCAGCTAGCCCAATTTAAAGCACAACCTGACAGCTTAACTGACGTGCTCTTGAAGAAGAATTTACAGCCTGGGGTGTGATCCGATTCAACAGCTTCCACGCGGTGTAGTAGGTCAGCACACAACCCAAACTATTCATCCACTTCAGGCCCCTTTTAGTTAAAGTGAGGGACAGGCAAACTCTTTCAGCTTGGTGGGCGAGACTTTCATTAGTGCTGAAATGACAGCATCACAGAAACACACTGGCCATCCCACTGTATTATTTCAGCTTCACACTGGTGTGGGCCAAGCTTTTTCAGAGACCAGCTCAAAATCAAAGTAAGACCGCAGAGCATCAGGCTTTAGCAACTTCTTCAGACTTTGAGCACAGACCCAGAGACCTAGGGAAAATCTGCTTCTTGCCTCTCACACAGGTCTATTTGAAAAATGCAAATCATGAGAAAACAGAACTTTTATCACTTTTTGCTTTTTATCCAGTTCAGTCAAAAGACTAAATGATTGTTCTTTGGTGTTGTTCTTTCTATACTGGCTCTGCCTAAATCAATATGCAGTGAGTGTGTGTGTTTCTACTCAATTTTAAGACATATAATTATGCAAATGTTAGTAATACGCATACACATGTTCACACTGATCAGGATTATCCATAGGAAACAATTTAATGCATATACAATGACTTTCCCTGCCTTGCAAGTGATGTTATTAGTTAAATCTTAGGAGAAATCTTTGAGAAACCACTTTAAAATATGCTTTAAACTCTCCTCCCACCAATTGTGAATCATAAAAGTGTCACAAAGCAGCCTCCAAAACCTAACTTGCTGTATAATAACAAGCAGCAATGTTAGTATAAGAACACATTTTCTACAATGACTTGAGTGCACTTAATGTTCTTCAATAGAATGATCAAGCTCAGTTTAATAGCATGGATAGATTTAACCACATCTACAAACATGAAGAGGTTTATATGAAATGTAGATCTTGAAATGTTTACTATACCAGAACGTGACTGGTTCTCAGATGGCAGATGGCAAACTGATGTGAAATGATGTGGATCAGATATTAAAGGGGAAAAAATGAGCTGAATGCAAGAGACAGAAGAAAGAGATTGATTATTAAATGCTACAGAAAAGAAGGCATCCATTAGTGTTTTCCAGACTGAAAACTCTTAAAGAAAGGAAACAGATAACAGCTCTTCAAAAAACAAACACTCACCCACCTCCCCTTCTCCGTATACAGCACCACCCACAACAACCAAACACACAGTGAGACCAGATTTTGAGCAGGCATCTACTGAAACTGGTGGGGCTACACCGATTTACTCCAGCTAAGCATCTGGCCCACTGAGTTAATCATTTGTACCTAAAGGAAAATATAAATCCTAAAAATAAATCATTACTAATAATGTGTCATCCAGCTTCCCTATTATGTCTCTCTCCAAAAATGTCATCTTTTCCTGAATACAATGAAGAGCTTTCACAAGCTCTTTAATAGTGCACCTGGCAGAGAGAAGAGCATAGTGCATAATTATTGCAAACAAATGCCTTTCTCTCACCTTCCCTCTCTTTGGAAGCACATACAACGTGTTCTAAAAGTCCCCAAAGTTAAGCTCTTAAAAGGAAAAAATGTTTTCTTTTGCTGCTGTTGTTGTGTAAAAGAGGACTCACTTTTCAGCACAGCACGTGACAGGAGTTGGGTCTAGCTTGCAGTCAGCTGGTTAGCAGAAAACATACATTATGTAGCTGCCAGAACTGAAAGCTTGTATTTAATTTGTCAAAGCTTTCAACTTCTCTGCTGAGATGTAACTCTTTTTAATAGCCAAATGTCTCTGATACTCCATCTCCCAACGAAATCCAGGTGGTTTTTCTTCCACCACCCACAATCACAGATAAAAGCTTTCCCCTCTCTTCCCTCCTGCCACCTACACCAGGCAAGTCTGACTCTGCAATGCAGACAGCAAACACCTTCTCCTACTCCCGGTGCTGCTGTTTTCTTCCGTGCCTTCCTCCCCCACAGCAGCCAGAGTAGAGGAAGTGGCAATGGGAAGAAGGAGGAACGGCACCTGGAAACAGGACAACCTGGCACCTGGAAAAGGGTAAGATCACCCCATTTGCCTGGCGAATGAGGGAACAGGCCTCAGGAGGGCTTAGCAGAGGTGTGGGAGCCAGGGTGGTCAGGTGGGGACAGGGAAATGCACTACCATGCTATGGGGCATCCAGCAAAAGAAAGCGGGCTGAGGGCCAGGATGTTGCACGGCAGATGGGGAGAAAAGGGTCCTGCACACCGTTTGGTCTCCAGTGGAGGGGGAGTGGGTGAGTGGGTACATGAGAGGTGGCACCAGAGGCAGAGGCAGGGTATGAGGGCACTTCAGAGGCTCATGCACCGTAGCCAGAGTGGAAAAGGCAAAAATTGATTTGCCTTCCTCTCCCGACACCCATGGCAAGCCTAGCTCCAGCAGCAGGAATTTTTCTTCTGTGGTGTTAGCATGAAAATTTCAACATAATTCATGCTTTCCACCTACCACACAACTGATGCCCCAACACAGTGCAGTGTGAGCACTGGCATATGAGAAAGTCACTATGAGGTTCAAGTGAAAGGGCTCAGGGTTATAGACAGTTCACCCCGCTCCTGGACACGCTTGTAGCCTTTACCTTGCAAATCATTTCCAGCACATCTCGTGTGGTATCCCCAGGACGGATGACTGTCAGAGCAGGCTGGTTGTTTGGCAGGCAGAACCAAGACGGCGTAAAATACTCGTGGACCCAAATATCACAGTCAGGATTGTGCTGATGGACACTGCTCAGTGCCACTTCTTTTTCCCTCTAAATACATAAAATACATTATGCCTCTATCAGCCAAATAAGATCTACTTCTTCATCAATAACAACTATAAGGAACATTACATGCTGTATCAAAAATCCCTTTTATAGAGGAAACATTTTCTTCATAAGCCTAGATTGAAGGCTTGTCTGGACAGGAAACTTCGCAGTTTTATCCGAACAGTATAAAGTGTGCCTTCCCATGCCACCCACACAGCTATACTGGCGCAATGTATTTTTCCTGGGATTTCACCCTATGGCTATTTGGAATGCTAGGAATGCAACAAAAAACAACAGTGATGAAAAGAGATTTAAAATTAAAACTTAAATGCACTGTGTTTCTGGGTAAACCAATCCAAGGCCAACAAACCTGTCATAGAGGCTACAGATCCTGTACCTAGAAATGGCAAAATACCAGATCTTAGCACTTATTTTTGAATTTACTGTCTTTTATATATCTGAGTTGCACTCCAAGCTATAAAGCCCCAGGAAGTGATGGAGCTCCAGAAACCCTATTTGTTGCAAGTGGGCTCATGCAGCTAAACTGATATCAACTACATGAAGAATGTGCCTCTTAGTGCTGTCTTAATGCTTTTTTATCTCTGACTTACTCTGTGGAAAGAGAAAGCAATTGTAATTGTGGCTGCAAATGCAGAAGCCCAAAGAAGCACATGAGAACAAAACAGAGAAAAGCCCCATGCTTCATAGTTGGGCCAACTCTAAATTATGAAAACCCCATGTGGCTGCTACAAGGAGCCATATTCCAGAACCAGTGGCATCCAGGTCCTTCTGTGAGCAGGCTTTCCCTGGCGTGCAGGGCTAATACCCCTCTGGGCATGGCACCTCCAGCTGTGCTGAGGATGCCACACACAGTGAGCCTTTTCGACTGCGGGCAACCAGCTCAAACCCTCCCAGCGCAGCTACAAGCCCTACAGCACATGGAGGAGTCTCTCCCAGGCTCTCCACATCCTCTCTTGCGTCAACGTTGCATTTAGGCTGGCTGCAACAAAGAGTGGCAGTTGGAGACCTGGTGTTTTACCTTGCCATCTGGGACTGTATCATCAAAGATTCCTTCAAGAGATTTCTTTACTGAATCAACTCCTTCACCGAACACCTGAGGAAAAATAGAGCAATTCTGCTTTAAAACATGAGTTGGCACCTCCGCGCCATCTGTGGCACGCACTAAGGGGAGAACAGTGTATCTAATATCCAGCATGGAAATCAATCTGAAAAATATAAACATTCATCTCAAAACACAGAAAAGAAAAATCACAGCTTGTTAAAAGGGAAGGAGGAGCTGGTGATGGGGCACCATGCTGAAAGATTAGAGGTCAGTTGTGCTTAGTAGTCTGTCATCAACTTGGTGGAACTGAACAAATTTTTACCTCCTTTTGTGCTCAGTTTCTCCACCTTTAAAGTGGGGGAAATGAATGCTCCTCTACCTCTGCTAAGGCGAGAAATCGGAAGGGCTCCACTTCTGGCTGTTTTTGTAATAAATGAGCTTCCAAAAAGTACTTAGCAAACATTCAAGTACCTTAAATCACAGCGTAACCCTTCTCTAATGAATTAAAAGCTGGTAACCCAGTATGAGCCAGAGAGGCAAAATCAACAGGACTCCGAGCGGGAGGAACAACAGAATAGGAATATTTACAGGATCCACCTCAAATCAGCGCAGGACTTCATCAGACAGGCAAACGAGGTTGTTAACTGCAGTAGAAGCTTACAATTAATACTGAAAAGTTAAGTTTTATAGCTCCACATCAGCACAGCTTTATGATCAAGTTGTTGGGTTTGGCTGTTAACTATTCTGTACCTAAAACGAAGCAGGGACCCTGCACGATTGGAGAGGTCACTGCCCTTTATGGACTTATAGCTTACTGCTTCAACTTGGCAAAAATTTGCATGCTTCTACACAAGAGCACGGAAAATGTGTTCAGGCACTACATTTAGTCATTCTGCTGCCTTCTCAAAACTTTACTTTTTCTTTGACTCTCTCCAGTATGACTTTTCTTTAACCTCGAAGAAAATCCCTTTTCACGCCTTTTCTTATTGAGGAGCGAGGGGGGTAGGGATGGGGCTTGGGGGAGGAAGCGTGAAGAATGCATTTAACCCCACTAAAAGGCAAGAAAAAGGCTGAGTTCAGGAAAAAACATAGGTCTCAAGACACAGCATGTGAGGGATCCTAGCTCAGGACAAGGGATTGCACTTGATTTGGAGAAGATAAGTACAAGGCATCACGGATGCCACAGCACCAGCGTGAAGAATTGAGAATGCACTCACGGAGGCATCTGTTGCTTCCCAGCAAAACCCTGAGCTTTTGCTCAGCCAACTAAACACTAGGCAAACTTTTGATGTCTCACTAAAAACAAGCTAAACAATTTTGCAGCATTCATCCTCTGCTAAACAAAACAAACACCCACTGTTGCTTTATCAGAAGGAAGAAGAAATCACAGGGCACAGAACAACATTTCTTTCTCCCCTCAAAAACTGAAAGAAGAGAAAGAAAAGTAAAGCCTACATTTCCTGCAATTAGATGAGATACGGCTCTCAAAAACTGAAAGCTATAATTAGGGATGTTTGGAAGTGAAGCACCTTCCTACCACACTGAACCACGTTTTCTAGAGAGAAATCTGGGCAGCAACTGGGTGGAAACGTTTCAGCTTTTGTTTGTTTAAAAAAACGTGAAGCAAAACATGGACTGTCCCTACCTAATGCAAAGCTTTTTGTTACTTTAGGAAGTTTTCCTCAAACTCAGCTACGTTTAAAGTGTTCTACAAACTCATAATTTAAAGAAAACAAACAAGTCCGCACTTCTTTTTTCCTTCCAAAGTGGTATCTGTTTTACACTGCTGTTTTGTTACTCCTGAGTTTAGTGAAAGCACCTCCAAAAAAAGCAGAGCAGCAGAAATGCAACAACAGTCAAAATGCAACTAATTCAGCTAAAGAAGGTGCGAACTCCAAGCTGTGTTTGATAGGATCTACTTATCTGTAATTACAGCCACTGATTTTTGAAGAGGATGTGGAATAAGATGACTATACGCCATGAAAGATTAAACAAGCAAGGTTAAAGTTGGATGTGGAAGTGCTTGATGGAAGTGACTCTTGCAGCATGAGCTGCATTCTGCACACTAACAAACAAGCCTTGAATGTAACAATATCACAGACTTCCACACACTTACCTGATTAATGCTGGGCCTCCCTTGCTTTTTCTTCGAGGTAGTATCCAGCCCCCATAGAGAAGAAAACCTGCTTCTCCGTTTACTGGCAGATCTGGACATTGCCTGTGTCCTTCTCCTCACTCCAGACTCCCCCGTGCGAGCTGCCACCTGTCAATGCCACATGGTTTTAAAATCAAAAGTCGCAGCACCCCAACACACCATGGCTTACATTACTTAACAAACAGTGGAATCAGGTTTGAACAAAAAGGCAAGAGGGACAATGGTGATGCTGCCAGGCAGCATCCTTCTTATTACAATTTAACTCACTTCTTCCAACATCAAACACCAAAAATTAAAATGGACAGTACCACACCCTCATTTTTTTGGCATTCAAACTGAGATATTTTGTAGCTGCCTAATTAACACAGAGAAAAGCCTCAGCACCAGTGAAGGGTTGGGGGAGGGAGTTTTCAGGGGTTTTTTCCTAAACAGGTTTCAAAGCTGGACACATGAAACTTGAGATTTCCAAACTTCTCTATTGCTTTCAAACAGCCCAGTCTTTCTCTTTGCTCTTTCCTGTCAAAGCACTCCGGGCATCCTGGACCTGACTCATTCCTGCTGCAAGGCCAGAGGCTTGCAAATAGGTCAAGGTATTTAAAACCTGCACTTCCTTACAGATAGCAACATTCGAAGGAGTGAACAAAACACAGGAAGAAAAAAGTGAGCTGAAACGACCCTTTCAATTACAGCAGTGTTAACTGCTTGGGTACTTGAAAAATGGCCTGGAGCAACCCCTTTGGAGCAAAAACACATTTGGATTTACTGAGACTAAATATCTGAGGACCATTTCCCAAGAGAGGAAGCTCTGGTAAAAATTAGTGCAACATTAGTCAAAGGTGAAGTGTTTAGGCCAAAGTTAAAGCAGATTTCCCATGTGGAGGTGGCCTCAGGAGAGCAAGCTCCTCTCCTGAGAAAAAGGGAGTGGTAGGAGATGGCAGGTATGAATGGGAGCACAAGGCAAAGCTAGACAGACAGACAGACAGACCCACCCTGCCAACTTGGCTGTTCGCTTCCTGGAAAACCTTTGTACTGGATTCCCACAGTCGAAACTAGCAAAATGTCATTTGGCAACCCCAGCAGGAACACCTGAATCTCTGAGTGACGCCCCAAGCGATGGAGCTGAGAAACTGGTTGTTTGGGTGCAGCAGATACAAAAACCCATATAAAGACAGAACAAACAGAAGGCTGGCTTTTATACCCAGGGAACCATCGCTATGTAAGTAATGGTGATTCTCCTTGGGAAACGTGGAGAAGGAAAAGAACTGCTGCAAGCATCTTCACAGCCTGAACTTATGTGACGTTTCTTAGCTGTGCCTGGGACAATTGTGCAGAGGCACCTGGGAGACTCCACACATTGTCTAAGGCATGGAGCAACACTTCAGGAGATCTAGAGATGCCATACTACCACTGAGTGGCACGCAGCTCAAGTCTGAGACTCACTGCACCATCTCCATGCTATTGAGGGCAAAGGAGGACACGAGAGTTTGCTTAAAGGAGAAGAAAGCACGTGTCTTTTCCAACACAACATATTCAAAACATATTTTCTTCACTTGGCTCTCAAGAGACACCAGCATGAAGAGGCAGACTGTTTTTCAAGCTAACGCTTAGTGCTTTGCTAGATGCAAAAATTAAGCACAAATGCAAATTACAGCCCGGCACTTAAAAAAAGATATAAATCCACCAGCAATTATCAGGATGATGACGCTAGTCTTTTCATATACAAAAGAATAAAAATGCCCCTTACTGAATTACAGCTCTGAATTCAACTGAAGAGTACAGCTGACATCTACAAGATAACAGTGGAGCTCAGCTATTTCTGTGAAGCTCCACAAGTCCAAGATGAAACTACAGCAACTTGATTTAAATTCATTAAAACACCACCACTTTGCAATACATCTCCCTATATTTTTAAGAGCTGGGTTGTTACATTATTTAAACTTAAACAACCACTTTTAACATTATTTGTCACCCCTTAAGTAGCAGAGGCAACCATTTCTCCTCCCTTGTGGAGCAACAGGAGTTGATCACTGGAGACTAGATATTAGACTAATTGGTCAGGAGTTTCATCCATATGGTAGAAAGCAAGCCATGCCCAAGAAGGTCTAAGCCAACACATGCTGAGTGCATTGGAAAGACTCCCACTGACTTCGCAGGACCTTTGGATCAACCCCAGGTACATGGACATTAGAGATGAGCCTTCTCTTGTAACAGGAAGATCTGTTTATAGAAAGCATGCTTATAGTGCAGATCTGGAAATTCAAAATTACGTGTTTAGGAGAAACATGGTTCTTCCACTTCCACAAGGCCATCGCTTGCAAGCACCTGCTTTTTAATCTATACCCAGGACACACACCCCTTTCAGGAGGCAGAATATTCTGCATACTAAGGTAAGAGCTCACCTCCCAGGCACATACTGCTGTTTGCCGACATGAGCTCTGCATTGGACACAAAAAGCTATTTGCAGGTTGGCAAAGATGACCCCTGGCCTCTGTTCAACTTACCAGTGCATGAAACGATGAGACTGAAAAGATTCCAAGACGGCCCATCGCAACTTTCGTTGGACGGCTGGCAAAAGCAAGCAGTCTTTTAGGGTTTGGGAGCTCCCCTCCTTGGAGACTAGCCAAGTAACAGCGGTACCGAAATAGGTCCATCTGGAACTGTTCAAGGTTTTGTTCCCAAACAAAGATCTATGTACAGCATAAAAATGAGAGGTGAAACATATGAGAAGAAAAGGGGAGAGGAGAAAGAACAGAATGGTAAACACCTTGAGAAAATTCTACTGTTTTCAGTAATACACCTCTTGCACAAATGCTAATCTCATTTAAGAAAATTTGGTTTCTCTTCTTTCTCACTCTCTGCTACTAATAATAAAAAAGTTTTAATTAGATGGAAAACAACTTTTTCATGTTCATGGTAGAAGTCTCCTCCTGGGACAACCACTCTTTTGATACAATGTTAATTAATAGGATTAAAATTCCATTTCTATTTTTCTTTGTATTTCAGGATTCTCTTCTGAGCAGTCCCTTAAGAGGCTTCTTTCATGCATCAAGAGCATCTGAGAAACAAGAAAACCAAACCCCACCAAATTCCATATACAGCACCCCAAATTAGCAGCCGCAGCAGCAGCATTGCTGTAAGCATCAACAGAGCTTGCCATACCTTAAGTAGTACACTGGGGAAAATTAATCTTATCAGTAGAAGAGCACTATAATCAGCCTATATAAGAACTTATTTAAATAATTCAAATTGCTGATAGGAAACAGTTTCAAAGCACTTAGGAAAATTCAGTTACATAAAGAGAGAGACTGCTATGTCCTCTCACTGTGATAGACATCTTTTGAGTGGAGCCCTTTTCACGAAGGCAAGCATCTCCTCCCTCTCTCCCCCTCTTCTCACAGGCTTCCAGGGGTATGAAATCTCTTTAGCTTAGTGCATTAAGGCCCCGGACGCTCCCTATGTTTTGCATTACAGGCGTATTTGGCAGCCGTGGTAAAAGAGCTAAAAAACTAATGAAGCAAGAGCCATATGTTAGTTTCCTAAAATAAGGTGCCACTGTGGCAGCGGGAGAGACATCTGCTCTAGGGTCTCTGCTTCTGAAATGCAGCTATGTTGTCCACTTGAAGTCAGAAGGAATGGTCCTGAAGGGCAGCCTGGGCTGCAGCTATGAGGTAAAGACAGGCCCTTGCAACAAGTCAAAATCAGCGATGGCTTCTTCATCTCATCTGCCAGCATGAAGAACCACCCTTTTGCACTCTGAAGACAACAGCAACAGCAGCCTCTGTCAGGTTACAACCAGCTCTTCCCTAAGGCATCCTGCTGTTGTGGCCTGGTAACCTCTTCACTCCCCCAAAGCCCTCACTCAACATATGAGCAGCTACCCAAACCCCTTGCATGAAGGCCAGGAGAAGACAGCCCATGCTGTACGTAAGTGCACATTGTTTGGAGAAATGGTACAACTAGGGCAACTGGCACAGCTTTCCTGCCAACACACATCCTGCCTGCTCTGTGCACACACAGAGCACAGTGGGAGCAGATAGAGGTACTGCTAATCTGAAGAAGGCCTTAAATATTTGCTAGGGGCTTCTTTCACATAAGCAAGTGAGATTACTTGATCCAGTATGGTCTTCTTCTTCTTGGAATCTGTTACTGAGGACAGCTGCATTTCACCCATTTTCTTCATCTTCTCATCCATATCAATCTTCTGCTCCAGCTTTTTAATCTCTGTTTTCAGGAGCTTGACGGTGTCCTCTTTGTGATGCTGCCTTGCCACCGCAGTCGCACAAGCTGAATGGATTGCAGTGATCCAGTTCTCCAGTTCGGTCTGGCTAGAGGTCTGAAGAGAAGGAAAGATGGGGAAAAGAAGTCAGGATCCTCTTTAAAATCGATTGCAGATTAACAAATGCAATTCCAAGGAATTTCCTTTCCCTTTGATCTTAAGATTCAAAGCCCTAAATCCACTTACAAGAGAAGTAATAAAAAACCCCATCATTCTTAAGCAGGCCATTCTTACGTCAGCACTAGACATTCCACACTTGGAATTACACCTATATCTGTGCTTTGCAGCTGTATAGTATTTCCCAGCAAGGTCTCAGGAATTACCTTCCTTGTTCAATGCAATGCTGCCATAATTTGTAGCTCAACATTTAATGACACTTTCTAAACTCTCAGGTCCTTAAGGCATGGAATGCACTAGTCCCTGTGCTCTTCACAGTACACAGAGTTTTCCCGACGCACAACAGTTAGCAACAAATTAATGGCATAAAACATGACCGTGATATCTATGAGTAATTCTATTACAATTCATCAACAAACAAGCTTTCAACTTCTGAAGGTCCCAAAGCACTTGGAAGACCACACTGTTATCATGAAATGTAATTTTTACAGCCCTGGTACTGTCCTTTCCCAAAAATGCATGTGACAGTTTGAGAAAAGGGAACTCCTTCCCTCCCTGGAAGCATTCAAGGGCAGGCTGGATGGGGCCTTGAGCAGCCTAATCTAGTGGAAGGTGCGTCTGCCTATGGCAGAGGGGTAGAACTAGATTATTTTTAAGGTCCCTTCCAACACAAAACCATTCTATCATTCTCTGAGATATTAGGCTGGGGCATGGGACAACAGTACATTTTTCTAGAAGAGTACTATTCTGAGAGACTTTTGACACAGAAAGTATAATATTTCAAAGTGTTCTTTTTCCAGACTTTCAAAATAAAAAGTAAATCTGCTTAGCCTTCTTCCTAAACTTCATTCCTTTTTACAGTGGGTTGTAAAGCAAAATTTACAGCCAAGTCAGGGTTACAGCAGACTTTCTCTTGAGCATCAGCCTTTAGCAGTAATCACACTGGTATTTGGCTCGTGGCTGAAAAAGTAGCAAGGTGCCAAACCACCTTGTTCTAATTAAACTTTCTGATGATACCTGATCTATTAATAGACAGCATCGTGTGACTTCTGCAGCACAGATGAAGAAGGTCATCCTCACTGCTTTCCTCGCAGTGACAACTAATAGCAAAGGACGTGGCTTATTGAAGCCAAGGAGAGATTCCCATAGAAGCCTCACGCTGGAAATCATCTATGCACGGGCTGATGCTCCGAAAACTTCTGTGGGACTGAAGCTGGTGAAGCACACATGTCCCAGAACAACATCACTTTCCTTAGCTCACGTTAGAAGTCCTAAGCAGAAGACAGGGTCTACACTGGAAAAACCAGTCTCTTCCAATTTTCTTGTCTTCAGTTAGCTCTGTACAAAGTATATTGCTTAAATTGGAGATGCTCCCTGCCCAGATAGGAGCACTAACAAGCTCTCATTCATAGATGGGCCTTACAATATATTACCGCCACTGCTGAAGACATGTTGAGCTCCCCTTGATGAGGAGTTTTTGCTGAAAATAGAAAAATTATCTGCAGAACAGATGACAATTTGCTTACAGTCAGGTGGTAAAACCTAGTCCCCACTGGAAAAGAGAGCACCGTAAGACTTATGAGGTGGGAAGTTTTCTTAATTCCTAGTAAAATTGTAACTACAAGATATCATATTTTTATCTCATTCAATTTTAAAATATTATCTATATAACATTAGATTCTATCTTCTTTTTTGTTTCCAGGGGAGAAGGAGGGAAAAAAAAATCTGGAAAGGATTTTAGGAGCTGAAGACTCTTCTAGTAGATGAGTAGGCAAGGGGAATCACTCATCTTCTCAACAGAAAGGACTACATAAACAAGCTGCAAACATCTGATCCATAAGTATGTGGTGTCACAAGTTGCTCTGAGCTCCTGGAAAATGCATGTGACATCTGCAAGTAATGGATTTGTGTAGGCATGATAAGAACTGACTGAGCACAGAATCACTGTGTAGGAGGTATGTGATGTCTCTAGGTGCAGCGCAGTGGGATGTTTTGTTACAAGATTCCAATATCCGTACGCATTACAAAGCAACCTTATTTTTCTCCCGAAGTACATAGTCTCCACAGAGCAGAAGTAGTCTTCTGCAGGACTGTGGTTTCTTCTCACCAAAACCTCTACTACAGCACTGTGTTATGTGTGGACAGATGAGTATGACATGAGCAGTTAAGTAACTCTGCTGAACAGCCTTACACATGCTTCAGCTGCTCTGCACACAGCAGACCAAGCCCTATAGCACACTCACTCACGCATTACTTCCACCACAGCAGCTGGTCTCCCTCCCTTCTCTCCAAACCCATCCCCTCTTCCTCTTCTGCTTCTGCTTTGCTAGCAATGCATGGGTTCTGTGGCAGAAGGGACACATCAAAGAAAACTGTCTGCAAGGCAATATAAATGATTGGTTTTCATTTGAAAAGGCTCATTTTTGTTTTTTCCCACAAACTTACATGAAAATCTACCCATGGCATAATGACACAGGACTTCTAATGAATAAGGCCTGTGTTACCACAAAAGAAATGTATTGAATGGGACCTTTTCAGTATTTTGCATCCACTGGTATTAATTTTACAACAATGAAGGATTTTCCTTAGAAAACTGCATGGAAAAGATTTTACAGCTCATATCAGTATATCAAGAGGAGGGAGTGCTCCACAACCTTGCAAGCACATGCTGAGACCACAAGCACTACATTTACCTCCTGGATGAGGCTCTCCAGGTGGCAAAACACATGTACCCTGCTCATGAAAGGCATGAAGTACAAAGACGCAGTGTAGTATGACAGTACGAGCTGAGGAAAAATCAGATCGAGGTGGCAGAAAAGCTAGCGTGCAAAAAACTATTTTTCCACTGTGCAATCAGATACTCAGTCTCTTCAAGATGCAAGCCAGCATCACTTCCTTTGAGTCACTAAGGCTTTTTTATTTTGCCCTTGTTTGAGAATCTAGTCCCTTGCTTAGGACAGCTGCAAGGACCTAAGAGACACTGTAATTTTAAAGATTTCCTCTGGTGTACAGGGGAATGATGACGCAGGAGCACACTCTACCACAGAGTAGTTTCTGGTTTAAGAAAGCAAGAAACTCTGAGTACCTTGTCACTGGAAAGGGAAATAAATAAGGGATTCCTCCAGTGAAGAAAACTGAATCAAAACAGCAACTCCTCAGCACAGGCTGGCAATTACAAATAAAGGAGTGTCACACCTTGACTATTGACAACTTGCAATAAAAAAATGGAATGCAAACCTAAAAACCAGTCAGGGAAGCAGCAGTTATCAAAATACAGAAATCTTTTTCAGTGAAAAACATCAACTAATGTATGGTCTTTGACATAAGTACTGGATTGTTTTTAAAAAGTACCCTGTGAAATTCAGACATTTCTATTTTCTGATTAAAAAACCCAAACACACATTGTAAGTCTCCAGTCAGGCAACAGCAAGATGATGACTAAGGTCCATATGAACAAGGGGAGACTGGATTCCACAGCACCACTGGGAGACAACCTGGAGGTCCAAGTACCCTCTTGCACTTCAACTTCCTCTTGGTCTTGTAAACGCCTTGAGCCTCTCCTCAAGTTCCCATCCTTGATACATGTCTCTTACGAGATGCACATAGTGTTACAGCACATTTAATGCACTACTGAATGTCCTATATTGTAATTGGCCAGGTCTGTGTGTTATAAACATGCTGTCAAACAATGCAAAATACGCAGTTTTTACAAGGATGTAGGGATATTTCTTAATTCTTACTTTGTTCAAACCATCTACACAAAGGAAGTTTGGTCAGTCAATAAAAACAGCATATATGACAGTGATTCACACGTGGTGGTGGGCCTCCTGAGTGGCATTTACCGAATATATTGTGTCCTTCCTCTCACGTTGCCACTAGAAAATTCCAAACCTACTGGAGTCAGCAGAAGTTTTCCATTGATTTTAACCACAGCTTAGATTTCCTCCTAGGTTAGAGACAGGAAAAGAGAACAACTTTGTAAAACCCTCGAGCTGGACCAACCTGAAAGAGGAAAGCGTCTCCAAGGGAGTTGCTGAGACAGAAGACGAAGTCCTTCTTGGGGTGTTCAGGCACCGCTTGCACTATGCTGTTTTCCACCCAGACAGCGTGCTTCGGGATGCTGTTGTGGTCAATGCCAGATCTGCCATCACTCTCATAAAAAAACAATGTGCATCCTAAAAGAGACAATCATATATTAGCAAGCAACACATTTAAATGCAACGACCACCCTACCTACATCCAGCACTAATATTTGGGACTATAAACCATCCATAAAGCTGTAACAGGAATGAGGGAGGATTTGCCAGGGACTGTTCAGGTTTTCAGTCCCACAGCAGAAAGCATGAGGAACAGCCCAGTGTTCAGCCCAAGAAGGTGGTGGTTTCTTCATGATGGGAGCACACCTCATGCTATTCCCAGTGGGTCATTTTGTTCACCCTAGGATTGCTAAAACAGAGCTGAAGACGCAAGCCAAGAAAGTCACAGGCAGTAAAATACAGCTCTAGATGAGAAACATCATTAAGAGTCCCAAAGTGGGTGTCTTCTGCAGCAAATCCATCCCACTGAGGGGACTAAAAGGAAGACAAAGCCTTGAGAATGCATCTCCCGTGGCAGTGCTGGACAGCTGTGAGCCAGCCCTGCCGAGCAGACAGGTCCCCACGCAAACCTTCATGGCCTTGCCTCAGCCTCCTGCAGCTGCTACAGTCCCTGCAAGGCAAAGATCAAGTGATTTCATTACTGGATGCAGATGAGTAACTGGAAGAAAAACGGACTGTAATGAGCTGTGTTCACTGAAAGACTGATGTACAAAAAAACCACCACCAAACAAAGAAAAAGCATAAACTAAGTCTTTATTCCACTATAACGTTTCAGCTCTGACTCACGGTGATATGGCCAAAAACAAAACCGCATTTTAGCTGGGGACAGCAAACAACCTGCTCGGTTGAACAAAATAATCTTTACGATTCTCTAAGGGGGAGGAAAAAAAAGTCATAGCAACCCTGCAATTTGGGAAACTCCCCCCAAAACGTCTCCTTCTCTCACTGCTACCTTCCTACATCATCTACAGCTGTTTTAATGAAAAATTGGCACATGGTTTCTCTGCCACTGAAAACAGCCTTCTTGGTGCAAAGGGATGCCCTGTTACCCCGCCACTCAGAGAACTATTTGCAGCCAAACAATAGCAGCTGGTTAACTTCAAAGCTTCGTCTAAACACTGGCATTGTTAAGGCACAACAGCTTAAGAAGCAAACACTCCACTTGAGTTGAAGCACTTTAAAATAAAGTTGCCTCCCCGCTCATCCTTCCCCTTTTTCCTACCAGATGGCCTTTTGTTTGCCTGTTCCTCACAGCAAGACCTTCCTGACACAGGAGATCAGGGCTCCGCTCTGCCCCGAGCCCTCACACTCCCCTCTTTCATTTACCCAGTCTCTCTAACCACTCCAAGGAAGAGCTGCCACCTAACTTTGTTGATGGTGTTAAAACAGTGGAGCAAGTTTTTTAAAAAAACAGCTCTAAATAACGTGCTCTGCAGGCAGGGCATGGATTTAACTGTACTGAGCTTTTCCATAATCCCACCCACAGCAGGAGACTCTGCCTCCCCTGGCTCACAGACAAGGCTGGTAGCAGCAGAGGAGAGCAAAGCCACTCTCAAACCCCTGCTTCCCGTTTTGCTGCTGATGCAACCACATGAAGATTAATTAGAGGTTGCTTTAGGAGGCCAGCTCCTGAGTTGCACTGTTCCGTTAACATTTATCTGCATTTATAAGCAGTCAGATCCCAAACAGGGCTGGAGCACCCTCCTAGCAGGAACTAAAAAAATTCAGAGAGAAAAGGGCTTTGAGCAATGTGGTAGTGTCCTGGCCCCTGGCAGGGAGGCTGGAATTAGATGATCTTTAAGGTTCCTTCTGATCCAAACCATTCTATGATGCTATGGCCTGTGCAGCCTAGGAGGCCAGCAGGGTGACCAAGTGCCTGTGGCTGCCCACTGTGAGACAGGTGATGCAGCTAGAGCCAACATCTCCCAAGCCACAATCCAGTCTTGAGGACCCAGTCATAGGTTCCTGTCCACACTACAAATGTATTACAATTCATTGAGTGTTTATCTATGTGAAGCACATCCTGGAGAAGGAGAGGCCAACAGCACTAAGCACAAGAGGAATGCACACAAAGACAGAGCCCCTTTTGGAACACGTGCTTGCAGCCAACATCATCACTAGCAAACTCCCACTGTCACGTGACTGTGGCTGCACACAGGTATTTATTTTTATAGCAATCCACAGTCATGCTTCCTAAAGGAAACACTCAGTGCTCAGAGAAGCCACCCTAGGTAGTGCCAGCAGGACTCAAACCAGGCTATGAACCCCACTTCAGTGCAGCACAGTCATGTGTTCCAGACTACAAGTATTCCATAGTGTGAGGACATAAAAAATAATCAAATAAAACTTCCCTCTGGAAAACATTGAGACCATTTCCTCATACTTGATGTTAATTACACTGATGTAAACGGCAGCTTTTGTTAAGAGTCTAGGCCATTAGATTCTTCATCTGCTTCAATACACAACCAACAGGACACTGTGGATGCCCATCTGGGTAAACCCTTGCACACTTGCTCCCTACCTTTCAGGGAAACCCAGTAGTGCTTCCATTTCCTGCGTGTAGCCGACTCCACTTTCTTGTTCTTTTTGTGCACCAGAAAGTTTTTCACAGCCAGAGCACCAGCTTTCCGTACCGTGCCCTGGGCAGCCGTCAGGAGGATATCGGACTGCCCTGGGGAGCTAAGGGTGCCACTGCTCTGCTCGTCACTGAGGGCAGAGCCGGCCTCCTCCAGGTTCTCACTGTTGGTGGTGCTCATCTCCAGCTCCCGGCGGAAGTTCTCATACACACCCTGGCGAAGCCCATCACCGGTTGAGCTGCTCCCACTGTCGCTGCCAATGAAAGCCCGACTGGCTGTTGGAGAGTAACTTGAGTTGGTAGCATTGGAGCGTCTAGAAAGGAGGTCAGTATCGGTGGCTGCTCCCTCGATCCCACTGTCAGTGAACTCACTCCCCTCGCCTGCGTTGACATCCTAGTTGCGAGAGAGAGACAGCGTGAGACAAAGAGCCTGGATAAGCCTGGCCTTCTGGAGACACCAACAGAACCCAAAACACCCAAGTCGGTACATTTCTTCACACCTCAATTTTGTCTGGCACTGGAAATCCCCCATCTGTTTTTCTTCTGAAGACAAACAACTGGAAGAAACAGTAGGGTAGGCAGAACTTCCAGTACAGTTTAGGAAGACCAATCACACAGGCACAATTTCAGGCGGTGCTTCTACAGCCTTAGCATTTTGTAACATAAGATGCAGCATCATCTGTTTACATTAAGCTAAGTTAACAGTGCTAAAGGTTTTGCAAAAGGAGAACATATGGTAGCAAAAACTGGCAGTGTCAAGAAAGTAGCGATGAACCTACGCATTTTGAAAAGAAAACATTGATATCGTACATTCACACCTACAGCTGAAGATACATTTTAGACAGTCCAAGATTGTCATTTACAAATTATGTAACTTAAGAGGTATGTCTTTTTTTTCTTAGAAGTTAATGTATTTGATATTATTTCTGGTTTGTGTCTCCCCTACACCACAAACCCTAACGATGGGCCTGAATCACATGGTGATAGGCTCTGCGAAAATACTGCAACAATAGGACACCTTTCCTGATCCCCAAGAACTTGTAGTTTAAGGATCAGAGGAGACCAGAACATGGCCAGCTTGAGCAAGACATGAAGTAAAACGACCAAACTCAGGTTTCAAAGGCTTAGTGACTCAGCTTGCCCCTTACCACAAGACTAGTGTCCAAAGAGAGCTAACCACTACCATCTCAGCACCGAGGGGCATCTGTGGCAGGTTTTGAAGGAGAACAAATAAAGGCCAAGCCCTGTAAGCGGAGACAAATATCTTACGCAAGATACTTGGGAGATGAGGGAGCCAGGGAAGAAGATGCAAAGAGGTGAGAAATATGGCCAAAAAAACAGGAATTTCAGACTCTACCTCTCCTGCAAGAGCAGATGGTTCTTGATTTACAAGTTTAAAAAAAAAATGAGGAGACTCTGAGAAGAGGTGGCACAATGCAGTACTTATTTTGAGAGAAAACAAGCTCGGAGGCGTTGATTCAAGCACCAATTTTCTATGCATCCAGAGCATAGAAAGAGCAGCTCTGTGGAAACTGACAAACCCTTCACTGAGCTCTGTTTGAAATATTCCTCTGGTGGAGGCAAGAGTTGGATGAGGAAACCTTAGGGGGAGGGGTGTTGCTGAATTTGACTAACTTTTAAGGCATTAATTTGTAACGGATGGGGTCATTCTTTATAAACGCTACCTCTCAAGGGACACTCGTAGTCCAGCTGGAAGAATAAGCACTTCCTTTCCCACTCAATGAGCACAGTTATCCTAATCAGTCTGGTTATTTATTGGACTACATAGTGATAGACAAGTTGCTCAGGACAGGCCAATATTCCTCTCCTCCTGCCGCATATGAATAAGCTGAACAGCTTCCTATAAGTACAGTCATGTACCCGTACAGAGCAGTTTTCACAATCACACATTTTTTCCTGTATATTCCAATACACTTGTTTTTTGGAAGCCAATTAGCTTCCTGTTTCTTGCAGCACTGCAAAGCAGAGATATCTGGAGAGGGGAACTGGTGCTGCTCAGAAACCGGTGTTTACAAAACACTGCTGTGAGTGAGTTTTGCACTCCATCAAGAAAAGCTGGATGGTGCGACTTCTGATGACAGCACTCCGTCTGCGAGCCCGACACTCACACACCCTAGGCACTGCCTCTCTGCCAACACAGCTACAGTGGAGTAAAACCAGAGCACCAAAGAACTCAACCAAGTGTCTTGTGTTCACTGGGATAATTATTCCCATAGAATGATTGGGGTTTGTATTTGGTTTTGGGGCTCTTCCTCCTTTGTAACTCTTTAAAGGGAAAAAGTGTGCCACTCATTAGCATAAAAAAATCTGCATTCTGCAGTGAACACTGCCTAAGAGTGGCAATAAAAATTATTTGAGATTTTGAGATTTTTATTTCAGGTTAATGATTTTAAAAATACACAAGCTGTCCCATAATTATTTTATTCATGCTATACAGAAAGTATAGAGTTAATTCCAAAACTTTATCTGATGTAACTTTTAGGAAGCATTATCTAATCCTTTAACTAGAATCAATTGGTTCAAAAAAATAAAGAACTACTAAAGCAGACCATCAACTTAAGGGAGAAAGGATTTGTAATTTTGCCAGGCAGTGTATGCATAAAACTTTCTTGGTGCTTTTTAGCAGATGGAGTATTTTTTCAAAACCAGAAGTGCACCCAGAAATGTTCAAGCACAGTGCTGCATTGCAGGCTCACAAGGTTCCTCATACCCAATGTGACACAGCCTTCTCATATAACCTTGGTGAGATACAGCATTAATCACCTTGGTTTTACTATCCATAAATGAGGATTACACTCTGTAACTGATACATGGGCATAACGGCTCATTATTTACCAAAAAAAAAAAAGGATGGAAAGCTCAGAGTGAACGTTAAATATGCCCATGAACTTAAATTCTAGAACATTTTGCAAACATCTTTATAATCTTTACAAATGATAGGCTGGACGGGTCAAGAGACCTTTTCAGCATAATGTTGCAGTCCTGCCCCTAATTTCCTTCTCCTTCCTGCACTCCCTTCTCCTCTCCTAAATACCCCATATCAAAGACTTCTTGCCAACCAAAGCAAGGCCTCTGGTAGGAGGAGGGTCTGAGCATACAAAGGTCAGAACAGTTCGAAACCTACAGCCTGCTAATATTGTTCATGCTCATGAATTATGAAATGTAGCATTGAGTGAGCTTAGCACTTTCGGAAGTCTGCTGTATGAAGAGACTGATCTCCGGGTTAGTAGGGTTAAGAGCATTCATTGCACAGGTCTCTGACTTCTGAGTTCCTGCTGCAATGTTAGCTCATTCTCATTGGAGGGCAAGAAAAGCTCTCAAGAAGGAGTCGGCATCTGCTCTGGCCATCTTACAATGCTATAACTCACATACTGAAATGTATTCAATGAAGAATTCAGCAGAAAGTACAGAGGTTTAGTATTGAGCTTCCGCAGAATTGTGCTGAGGCTGAAAGGGTAGCACTCACAAGCCAAACAACAAAACATGGCAGAGTTTGACAAACAGAACTGCTCCTGCAAATATTCAAACAAGGATGCTGAAAATACTGTGAACAGCATAGCTCCCCACTGACAAGGTCCATGCGGATATGCAAGTTCCTAGCTTTGGAGTCCAGCATTTGAAGAACCTACTGACATAGCCACCACAGGCTACTGACCAGACGCAAAGCGAGCCTTGTGTAACCTTGATAAGTGCTATTTAAAAATTACTCACATTTTCTGCTCGGGTTCTCAGAAGAGCCCCATGGGCAAAAGCAACATCTCCTCTGAGGAAGACTTATTACCATCCCAGGTCCATGACGGAATGCTCCACGGAGGCTTGCTAATGAAACAGGCATTTCACTCCTTGGCAGAAGAAATTCCCAAAGACTCTTGAGGCCAAGAGTGAACTACAGAAACAGCTCAGCCTTCGCTACTCACCGCTCTGAGTCCTGCCCAGCATTCCTGCAGCTCTTCACCAGGATGCTGATGGTATGTGCTAGGCACACTGTGGGAGTTGGGAAACACCTGACGACTGCAGAATGCATGTTCCTGAAGCCTGCAGTACTGGACATAATGCACACTTTATAACAAATCACCAGCACTTTACTCTGGACTTGTAACGGCTATCATCAAGGGACTCTGTTTTATTTCACTGATTAAAAACCTCATAAGTTTCATTCAGCTCTGTGTAAGATTCAGGACACCGCACCTGGTATTTTGCACCCTGCCAGAGATCGTATGTTTGTATTTTCAGGCTGGCAAACAGCTGTCTCCAGACAGAGGAATATTTTTGCCTGGTGAGACCATCCCAGGAACCAAATGCAAGACTGGAACTAAAATCTGTGCTGCCTGGCTTAGCAGGGTGTTTACCTAGCTTCAGGCCTGGGAGGACAAGAGGGCAAAGTAAGAGGGAGGTGGAAATCATTAAATTGGTCATACCAAGTAGAAAGCACGTAGCAAAGAAAAGAAAGCATATTTCCCCTTAAGACAGAGAGGTGGGGGAAGTCATGGGAATACCAGTTCTTGGCATTTTGCAAATGCAACAGTCTTACTCCACAGAGAGAAGACACTGAATAAGCAGGGGACTTTGCCTGTTCGATTTAATGACGCTCAATGCAAAGCAGGGATAAAATCGTATAAAGACCACTGGCTGAAGGAGGGAACTAAACCAGCTCTAGGACTGTGCTGCACTATGCGAGTGCTTTCATAGGGAGGCAGTAAGAAGCAGCACAGCTTCTACTAGGATCCTGGATCCATGCTGCTGCTGAGCATGATGGAGGAGCGACACTGTTTCTACCACTGGCGGTGCTACCAGATCAGTTGTAAATGTTCTGGGTTTATGAAAAGAGGTTCAGCAGACAGTAATGGAGGGAAAGAGGAGGGAGAGGTGAATGCCCTGCTCCAGAGAGATGTGCCACAGAATGGGAAACCAGAGATGGACTGAATGGTGCCATTGTTACCAACAAGAATGCAGCAAGCAGGCCACGTGCCAGGACAGCTACAACAGTCCTAGTAGCATTTGAGCGTAATGAACTGGAATTATCACAGCCTCATCAAATTCTGAGAACAATTTAACTGACGAACCAATTGGATAAAATATTAGTGAAAGTATTAGCAAACAACTTAGCAAAGTGCTTTTTCCTCACACGAACACTGGATTTCATTCAAAGCAAGCTAGTCGGGAGTAAAACTGTTAAGGCAGGCTACATCAAGCTAATGCATTTGTTGCTGTAGCTTCTGCATACTCACATGATATCCATACCTCTGTATATCCACTACAGCCACATTTGTTTACAAATCCTTGGTAGATTTAGAAGATGTACCAAAAAACCCCCTTTCGCTTCAGCAAAAATGTCTACTTTCAGCCAGTGATTGTCAGGCAAAAAGTTTCTGGGCAGGTTCCAAATGTCTTTGTTCCTTTGTGGAACACTTTTGGTACTGGCCTTTGCTAGCAAGAGACCATCGGATGTGATAAGCCTTGCCCAACTTTCTAGCTCATTAGTGGGTACATTCAGTGCTTGCAGTAATGATGCACTTACCAAACGTCCCACCAACAGTACTGTTACAGACACTATTAAAATGGCTTGATGAATCACTTTCTCCTGCTTGACTGGCAGCAGTGATTCATGGACACTTTAGGCACATGGGACTGATTTACTAGGAAAACTTACTTCGTTGACATAAACAGTTCCTTATGTGGTTAGTACTTCTTTCTAAATTAACCATTAGATTAAAAGTACTCGTTACTAAAAGGCAACTGAATGGGGTTTTTTCTTGGAAGGGTCTCCCTTCTAGAGAATGCAAATGCTCTGTTCCCTGTCCTGTTTATCAACAGAGCAATAAGATGTTCACACTCAGCAACAGCCTGAAATTGTACACAACCTGTTTAGTTACTAGTTGGGCAAGGACCACAGAATACATTTAAAATAGATGGATAAGCTTGCATGCTTTAATGTGCCTGGTGTCTCTTTGAAGCTTCTGTGTAGAAAAAGATTGGCCTGATAAGTGTTTTTCCTTTCATTCCAGTACTGACTCTACCATTATTTGATGGTCAAGGTGGTCTGTTAAGATGTGACTTGCTCCAAATCAAAATGAAATCCTTTCTCCAGAGTAACTCACTGTAAAGCTAGAGGGTTTATAACGACATGAAGGTGATCTGCCACCACAGCACAAAGCCCTTCAACCAGATGCTGGGAGTTGATATGAAAGAAGGTTTTGAAGATACGCGCAGGCCTGCATAGAACAGGACATTACTACATGAGAACTGGCCAGGATGCACAGGATTTCCAGCAGGCTTTGGAGAACTAAACTGATAGCCACAAACCAACATTGGCCAACTGCAGTTTTCTGTTGGATTGGTTGGGTCTTGTTTACACTTCCTAGGAGGGCTCCAAAGTCCAGTGAGGAACAGTTACAAGCCAACTTCAATTTGTATGTGGACACCAAACTGAGATGCTGTGTTTACTACCTCTGGGAGTTCAAAGAGATTGGATGCTGATATGTACAAGCAGCTTTGCTTCCTACTTGTGTGCTCTCACTGCACTGGTGCAACAGTTCTTCAGACGTTTGAAAGGGTTGAAATTAAAACAAAACCAAAACACTCAATATGCATTATTAAACCTGCTCAGAGTGTTTTGACAAGCAAGTAACACTTGGCCATTGTTCTCTGAGATCAAATTATCCTCAACAAAAAAGGAACTAGGTATTTCTCCTAGCAGTGTTTCACTTTTATTATGAAAGATGAATCATAGTCACAGGTTTCTGGGTAATAATCCCTGGGAGAGTCTTAAGGCATGGTTTTCAATGGATTTTGGTTCCCAGATTCCTTTGTGAACTTGTCTTGGTGAATGCTATGCAGTGTAATTTGGCACCTTGGGAAGACAGACGAGGTACTGGGTGCCAAGCACCCAGAAGGTACTCATATATGGGAAGGGGGTGTGCATCCACTTTGCTCCTGTGGAACAGGGAAGCAGTAAACACCGATTTATCAAGCATCCATCAACCTCATTTCTTTCGGAGGCAACTCTGACTGACTGCGTCCTTCAGTACATGTTAAGCTATGATGTTAGTTTGGTGCCTTTAACAGTTCAGGGACATTTTTGGTTCACTGACCCCCCAGACATTTCCCAGTTATGTAAGTTTTTGCAGAAAAATCATCTTGGTAGACCATCATGCTTCCCCAAGGAGCCTGGATCCCTTAGCTGACTTAGATACCTTGAAGGCAAATCATGGACACAAAGGGACTCCTGCAGCAGTCAGTAAAGTACAGTCCTGGACAACTTGTCAGCTGTGAGACAGAAAATGTTGAAAATGAAACTGTCCCCTAAAAAGCTACAGGGAAATCACCATGAAAGCCTCACCCTTCTCTCCAAGGTACAATGCAGAGCTCTTCACTGACTCAGGACAGTTACAGTATCAGTTTGAGACCCGCTCAGACTCTGAAAGCTAGTTTTGCATCCCTAAAAAGCTAAAGTATTGGGTAAAGGGAAGGTGGAGGATGTTCTAATTTTGGTTTTTACTAATATGAGAGAAATCCAAGTCTGTGAGAGAACACACAAAGGACAACAGGGCCCTAAGCAGGAAACAGCACGAAGCACCACCACGGGACATGAGCAAACCACCTCTTCCCTGGATTTAGCACTAACTTTTAAGAGGTGATAAAGGATATAATACCATGAACAAGAATCAACCCATAATCCAGCAAAGCCTCTTGCAGTGTGGTCCCTGCACACAGCTTCTGACATCTGCACAGATCCAAGGTGGACGCCCACTTTCCATCCCCCAGCAGTGGGAGGAAGTCCCAGTTCTTGAGCATGACAGTTTAATCTCTCTGTTTCCAAATGATATGCTGAGGACCCCCCAAAACTTACCTTGCTTTCATCCCAATGGACCACCCAGAGGAAGAAGTTTCTAAAGGGTCTGGGCTAACCATAAACTAATGCAAGCAGCCTAACCATGTGAGAGCTAACTGAACAATGGCAACATGCCTAACCAAAATCCTGGAAGTAAAATATAGGGTTAGGTTACTTTTTGTTCGCTCGGTGCCAAGAAGTGGCAATTCTTTTTGAGAAATGTAACAGAGCAGGGAGAAGCGAGGATGGGGGAAGCTGCTAGAACTGCAGCTTGAAATCAAAACGTATCATCTGGGAGGTGTTCACCTGAACAGTCATCAAACTTAAGGAAGCAGGGAAATGTCTGCCATCTAGGATGATGACTAGTCACACAATCACACACTGAAAGTCTCTGAAAAGAGAAGTTTCAATAGGCATTTCACTGGAAAGGATCACTACTGCAAATTGCATCCATCTAAGTAAATACAGCCCAGCAAACAAGCAGCTGGGGCAACCTGTCTGTGATTTTTAAGTGGAAAATAATTGAAACTAAAAACATGCAGTGTGTATAGCTTTAGAGTGAATAAAATTATTGCCAATGGGACAAGAACTTCAGATGTATACATGAAAGAATCCTACTGTTTTAAAAAAAAAAGCCTGAATGGAGCTATATCAGATATCAGGCCTGCTAATTTCCATTGGCTTCAGACCAAGAGTGAAGGAAGAAAAACAAATTAAGATCTTCGAAAGAGTATCATAATATTTGCCAATGGAGACCAAAACACTCATTTTCACATGCTCCTTTCCCTTACAATATTGGGGCAGAATTGTGTGCTCTGAAGGGAGTGACTGCTATTTGCTTCAAAATATCCCGAACAAGCGATAGTTGATCTCATATCTCACCCATCTGTAAGGGGCAGTCTAGTGACAAAGCAGGGAAGACCTCAGGTCTGAAGTCTTCTATTCAAGCTTTCCTCCAGGCTCAAACTGAACCCGTTTCCAGTCAGCCAGCCTCTAAACAGGTCATTGGCCTAGCCATTAAACAGATCTGGTCATTCAGACCCACTGAGAAGCACCACACTGGCAGTCAGCACCATCCAAGATGTGGATTCACAAGCAGTTTGGTGAAACCTCGGGTTGCCAGTAAAACCAGTTGTTACTCCTTGCCCCCAAGCCCTTTTCCACCCCTTCCTTTAACTTGGTGCCCTGTGGCTAGGAGCTGAAAACTGAGATATTTGGTTTTAACAGGTTGGTTTGCTTAGAGGCTCAGCAAAGTGATCAGCTGACCTGTGCTCTCTAGTGGGATTCAGCCCCTTGAGTCACCACCAAACCGTCTGACTCAAGGATCTCTGGCTTTTGGAGATTCTGAGCATAGCTCAGGCTATATCAGAGAAAGTACTTTGGGAGCTGCCTGTCTGAAAGGCACTATGGGGCTGCATGACTGCTCACATCAGTGAGATGCATAAAAACAGTAACATCTTACTTTTAGGGGTTTAGTACAATATGCATCATTTATTACAACTTAATGATACATGACTTAGTCTTTGTTTTTTTCCTTAATTTCATACAGAGTCAAACAACTAAGGTTAAAGGTTTAGGTCAACCTGTATAAGAATCATATTTAGGTTGAAAACAGCTATATTTTCCAATCTACAAGCTGAGATGTACAGAATTACTTAAATAGCAGCAGAGCTTCAGCTGCTTTAGATACTCTGCCTGGAAAAGTGATGACTGAGGAGTAAGGCTGTAAGGTCACAAGTGTTATGTAGAGTGAACAGGATGCAATGAAAGCCAGAAGGAGAAAATTATTTCAGAAAAAAGAATTCATGTGGGACAGGTCAACCCAACACTCTTGGATGCATTCCTCACTCAGGAAGACTCAAATCACTAATTTTCTGGGATTGGGAAAAATGTCCTAAAGGAAAGTTTATGCCGTACTCTTCCAGTTTCTTTCTTTATTTTCCTGAGCACTTGGTATTTGGGGAACAAGGTACTGGGTTGGATGGTGCTTTCATGACTGACCCAGTGGGATCCTTTTACATTTTGAAGTTATATTCTCTATGCCACAAAACCCTTTGTGAAAAAGTTTTATACAATTCAAACCGAAGTATCAGCTCTTTGGAGTTTCGCCATCCTACAGAACGTAGTGAAACACTATAATCTGTTATAAAATTCCCTGAGATAGTAAAAAAATAATATCGACTGGAAAGATATTCTAATTTTATACTTTTTTCTGTACACTCTGATCTAATTCCCACAAAACCTTTAGGTTTATCTCCTGCATATTCTGCAAAAATTTTATATAAAGGATTTTTCTTTTCTTAAGGCTTGAGATCCCGAATTCCTTCAGGCTACCTACAGAGGCCTAAAAAGAGTAAAAAACTTGAAAATCACACAAAATGGGATTTAACGTGCCAAGGACATAGTCTGGCACTTCAGAAGGCGCAGTTTCCAAGTCAGTCAGGCAGGAAGCTTCTTCACCCTCCCTCTGCTCAGCTCCACAACAAACACTGGACAGAAGACACTGTGAAAATCGTTTGCTTCCCCTGCAGAGTTGAAAACCACCTTATCGCTGTGCCTTCTCAAAAGTTACGTAAAATGCTGGACCGCACCATTGTAACTCTAACAATGGAACTGAGCTTTCCAGAAGAAACCACAAATTGAGCTATAAAGCTCAGAGAGGAATGAGCAGCCCTTCTCGTATGTGAGTGGTTGACCACTCAGAAATGTTTTGGCCACCGTGTCTCCTAGCATTTTAATGCACATAGGAGTCACATCATGCTCTAAATATTGCAAGTAACACAACATTGCTCCCCTAGAAAAGACAGCCCACCCAGTCCTTGGCTTCACGCTTACTAGGAAAGATTCCAAAATGTCTTCCCCGACGAAGTAAATACCAGCACTGGAAGCCCATAGAGGTCTCTGGCTTTGATGTCCACTGCCATCACCATGTCAACCATCATGAACACCAGAGGGGAAGGAGTGCGACATGCAGGGCAAGAGGCAGCAGCAGGTAGGGCTGGCTCATGCCAATCTGCAGCAGACACCCATGAAAGGACACGCTGCTGGCACCACGGCCTGGCATGCAGATTTTGTCACATGACCAGAACACCTTCTGTACAGGCAGGATTTCTTCACTTTACTGTGCCTGTAGCAGAGTTCAAAATGTCAAAAGAGGTTCATGCCCTACACAAAGCTGTATTCCTTCATTTGATGGTCTAGAGAAAAAAATAGTCAGAAATTATCCACAGAGGGGGAACATGGGATAAGGAGGTAACAAGCTGAGCCTGGAAGTGGCACAAAACCATATCTAAAGGTTTGCATTCCCTAATTCCCCTTTTGAAACTTCAGTTAGGGCTTATAACAACAGGGGAGCATGAGGTTACATTTGTCTCTGAACATCCACCAGGAGGAGGAGGAGGGAATCTCCTGCAGGCAGATGTTTAGCTGCCATCAGGACACAACAGGGCCATCTGGATCCCAACAAGCAGGTTGTCGGATCCTTGAGATCTCACAAGGCACAGTCAGAACAAGCTGTATCCAATCAGAGCTAGTCTCCCTTCAAGCATAAATGGGTGAAAATGTCAGCCAATTAAGCTTTCTCCACCTACATCACGTCAGCTCTAAAAGCCAAACAGGATCCCAGCAGAGCTCTCCGGGAAGTCTCGCTTCAGCAGATCTGAACCCTCAATGTTAAAATGTTACAAAAACCAGAACTGCTGCGTGGGTGCCCCAAAGCCACCCTGTGAATATTAATCACTTGTGCATATTGAATATAATTGTCTCTCCAGTATTAAAAAGCTCTCCTTCTCAATTAGTGGAAAGTGACTCCCACAGTTCAATTTAAGGTTTAAATTTGGAAGGGAGAGATTTTCTTTTCTTTCTTTTTTTTTTTTTTTCATTTAATGTAAATCACGTACATGCAAAGAACCCTTGGATAAGGCAGTGTAACAAAACACATGGCTGTGATTCCAGCATCTCCTTTCTGTGACACATTCAAAGATGCATTTTCCCAGTAGCAGTGGTCAGCACACCATAAAAATTACAGCTGCTGACAAGTTCTAATAGATTTTGCTGTATAGGAAATAAGATGACACACATATAAATAAAGATGACATATGTAACATGCATGTAACTGTGGCTGGATTCAAGAATCAAACAGAAGAGCACAAACTCATCGTGATGGTCTCAGCCTTAACCTGTGCTTGGCCTCTCCTGCTTTCAAGGACCTCTTTGGGAACTAAACTAGTAAAAAGCTACCTACAAGCGTCCATTGGGACTTCTAGCAGCAGGGCAAGTGAGACTGAAAAATTATGCAACTACACCTGCTATAACTTTCTAAAAACTGAAAAAAAAACCCCACTGGCAAGTACAAATCGAAATTCTTGAGAGGATGGGCAACAGTGATCTGGGCAGAAACTTCACTCCTGGCTATGAGGCTCAATTAGGTGACTCTGAAGGGAGGGAGCTACCTCTGTTCTGTTTAATAACACAGAAACAGTAACAGGTCACTGGCCTGGAAGTCAAGAGGAAAAAACGTGGCCAACACTATATTACACTTGGCCCTAGGTCAACTTTGTGCAGTGTTTCTGTGGCCCTAAGAAATAACTATTATTTTGTGGGATCAGGATGGGGGAGGCAGTTCAAAAGGCTGGAAAAAATGTGAAAGTTTTGCCTCAGTCCACTATATTGTTTTCATAGTATGAAACGTTTTACAGCATGAGGACTGGGGACACATATGATAGGCTCAGGGGTAATGCTCAAGGTGGTCATCAAGAGTTTGAAGCCTTTGAGAAAGTGTTGAAAGACTGGGAAGGACAGAAAAAATCAAAATTCCCCAAACTGTGACCAAGTACCGGCCAACACAGGGCCAAGGAGCACAGTAACCGCAACGCAGCAAGGCCATCAGCTCTACATCTCAGCTTCCACCGTCTCAGGTATGGTAACCATCACACTCTAGTTCACACCAGGGGTGTCAAGATGAGCAAAGTGCTGAGACATTGTTGAACTGGGGAGGGACCCGGTATGGAGACAGGCTGTCAGTTTCCTTCCTCTCACCCCATCCATAGCCACCTAATCAGGTTCACCAAGGAACTGGTCCTTTTACTTTGTGTGCAAATTGGGACTTCCTTTTTTGCTCTAGCTATCAAACACATAATGACAGTCATTTCCCTAAGCTTGCTAAAGGTAGGCTTGGGCTAACATGACTTCATTGCTGAAAAGTATCTTATACCTACTGTATGCTGCTAGGATTAAAGACTTGGAAGGAAATTTAACCTTCCCAAAGCTTTAATTTTCTTGAATTTTTACATGGTAATAACCACTGCTGTGACTCCTTATAGCCACCATTTTCAAGCTCAGGAGATACATCTAGTGAAACCAGCCCCACAAAGTAATTTCCTTGGGTATAAGTGAGGCCTCACAGAATGCTACGCAAATTTGTGACTTTCACTAAGCGCCTCAGAGGAATCTTCTTAATGCCAAGATAGGCACCAAGAAGAAAAACATGCATTGCTGTTCATCAGCGACACTGCTCTCTTTTTCTTAAACACACTTGAAAGAGTGCTGGAGGCAGCAGTTGCACCTAACAATCTTCATGAAAGCTGTTACACTCAAGGCTGCCAAAAAACATTCTTTTTTTGGTTGTTGTTGTTCTCTTGCTTTTTATCCTGCACTGCCTTGATGAAGCACCAAAGGGTTTCTGCACTTGCGCCATAAAAATACCTACAAAAATAAAGAGCTGATTTTGAAGCACAAAGCTGTTGTTGTAGGATGCTGCAGCATCTGTTTTAGCATGTCATTTTTATATTTAGAAGCAGCACATCTCCACAGATGAAGCAACCCCTTCCCATCAGCTCTCACAAGTCAGTGCCAGCCAACAGTGGGAGACACGCTCCTCTTGCCCTCCAATAGCCCTCCACATCTCTGCAGCCCTGTAGCTCCACTGCAGCACACTACATCGTGCCTGACTCGTGCTGCCCAGCCTGGTATCTCTAATGCTGGTGTCCTGCCAACAGCGCAGCCCAGCAGCAGGTCACGAGCATGCTGGCCTCCAACCTTGATGCAACGTGCTGATTTTTTTCTTTGTCTGGGTCACGTGGTGTGCTGCATGTACACTGCATGGCATATGTAAGAGAAACCATGCAATAAAATTAGGGGAGCCACTGAAGCATGGAATCTGGTGCACAGCTCTGACCTGCGACATCAGACTGTTCTGTTTGTGTCCCCCAGTCGTGTTTCTGAGCCGGTGCCCAAAGCTAGAAAACAGTGCATATAAAAAACACCACAGCCAGCCTCTTCCATTAGGCATCTGGACCACCGCTCTGAGAAGGTCAAGCCAGCCAAATGAACTTAAACTGAGCACAATACGCCCACAATGAATATGCCGCACATGGCTGGTACAGGTGGGCAGGATCTGTAGTTCCTTTTCCCCCCTCCCTAAGAGCAGTCTGCCATTTAACTATAAGGCAAATTGCTGTTTGCAGCACAAGGCGGTGCTGTGTAACTCAATCAAGCAGAACACAGCCAAGAAAAGCAAGGCAAAACATAATAAAGACCCAACAGCAGCCGTCAAAGCAAAGGTCATAGAAACGGTGTTTGGAGAGCAGGAGGGGCACCAGAAAGAAAAGCTCATCTTGGCTCTGTGCTTACTGTTAAAAGGTTGAAGGGTATGATGACCTCCCTGGCTAGGAGAAGCAGCATCTTCTCCATACACCCACATGCCCCATCATTTTTCAGTTCACAGCAGATGATCACTGCAGCTTGCAGGGCTGGCAGTCTCCTGCAAGGGGACAGCATGATTTCTGGATGATGTTTTGCACGGACTTGAGTGCCAGCTAACTAGAAGAGTGAAATTTCAGCCTAGTGAGTGCTTATGATGGAGGGGAGGGGAAACACTTGCAGGTTTTTTTTTTTGGCTTCCAGCCACAAGAGCTAAGGAGTCCTTTCACATGTGTTGAGGGTGACAGGGCAGGGAGGGCTGAGAGGGAAGACACAACCAACACACGCAAGCTCCACCAGTGGAGTGATCAGATTTGGCAGCTGCCCTGGGAAAATAGGCACCATCAGCACTGCAAAACACGCAGGGAAATCTTAAGCTGGCAAATGCAGATCTATCTTCTCCAGAGGCACTGAAGGGTGGAAAAGGCCCAGAGTTGCAGATAAGGAAGGGAGCAAGTGATAGGATCAAGCAAGCTCCAGAGATCGGTTAGTTCAGCTCTCTCCTGGACATAGCCCTTTACGTGGAAAGGGAGTGTGGAAGGAAAACAGCACGTGGAAGAACCTGGAATAGCTTTATCTACAGACACAGCTTAGCAAATGCCACATGCTTCCATTTTACATAGAAGAAAACTGCCTTACCTGAGTAGTTTTTGCCCTTCTGCCTTGCATGCTGTTACTATGGCTAATTTGTGGGTTGGTGGCCCCTTCGGAAAGGCAGTGGGATTTTCTGCAGGGCAGCGTATTGTAATTACTGTAGGAAGGTGCATCCTCAGCAGTAACCGATGCCATCTTATGGCTTCCAATATCCGGGATGTCGGACACTAAATTCCGGCAGTACCCTCCAAAGGCATTTCGTGGCCCTCCGTTGACGGTAGCGCTTGGGGTTTTAGGGGAATACAAGTCGCTCATAGAGTTGGCACGCTGGCAGGCGACCAGTGGCTGGGGGCTGCCACTAGCCTCTGTTCCCTGGGTATTCTCGGTATCCTTCTCCTCAGCCAAGCCCAGGATTTCCTCGTTGCTTGTTAAATGCTCCTGGCTGAGGTCAGAAAGTGAAAACTCTAAGCTGTCCTCGCGCCAGATGTCAGCTGATTTGGAGCGTTTCTTCTTGAAGCTGGCTGTCTCCATAAAGTTTGTCCCATTGGCCGCATATCGATGTGACCTCCCATCACTCTCTGCCAGGAATGGCGGCTCATCCCCATAAAGTCTGCTTTCCTCTGAGTCAGGCATGCTCTGAACAGAGGCAGCAGTGAGGACAGTGCTGCTGTCCACGCTGGGGGTGACAGAGGAGTCAGTGTGGTAGGAAACGGGTCGCAGGCCCATGTCCATGCGGTCCACCCAGATGGGGCTTCCAAAGTCTTCTAGGTTGGCCTCCTGGGTGAAAGGCTCCAGGCCGTTCTCCGCCAGGGATTGAGGGATGCTGGGGGTGCTGCTAGAGCGGGTGCTCACTTCTGAGTTACGGTGGATAATTTTTCCAGAAGAAGCATGCCGCGTCCGGCGAGAGGCTTTATTGGAGAGGCGAAGCGAGCGGGAAGTGTGCTTGCGGCCCAGGCTGGTGTGTTTGTCTCCGTAGAAGGCGTGCTCTACGCTCTGGCTCTCCGCATTTCCCATGGTGTCACAGTCTGCAAGGGGAGAGAGAGAGGGCCGTTAAAAGCAGCAATCAAACACGCAGAAAGGAAGACACACGGACACCCCAGAACACCCAAACCAGCTGGGTTTTTTTAACAAACCTGTCCCAAAATGTACACCACAGCTTCCCCTGGGTCTTGCTGCAAGACATGTATTAACAGCAGCAACTAATCCCACAGAATTAATTAAGGGAGCCAGCAACTGTACTGGAGAACTTATAAGAAAAACTCAGTTAAAAAGGTACGTAGAAAAAAGCCAGATAATAACTGTTCCAGTATAGATGGAGAATGTAGAAGAGGGAAGGATTGAACCTTGAAGCTTGATCTGAACTGGAGCCAGTTTACCACCAAAGAGCAATTGCAATTGCTGCTATGCTTATATTCACTTGACTCCTATTATTACTTAATCCTTCACAATCCCAGCCAACACTACAAACTCAAAATATCAACAGCTATTGTTTACTGCATGTAGAGATGCCAAAAAGTAGATGGATATACGCCTTCATCTGATATTTCACTTTTTTTTTTGCTAGGGACTGTGAGCTGAAGCACCAAATAACACAGTATAAATTCAACCGTTTAGCAGAGAGTTAATGATAGGTTTGATTTCTGGAACAAAAAAACAGTGCAACATGAAACAGGTACAGAGAGCCACACACAAGAAAGCCATATTATGAAAAATAAATTAGCATGAGTGACTCACACTATACAAAAATAACCTTCCCTTCCTACTCACTCCGAAGCAGATAGCTAGATCTAAGTGCTTTGATCTAGCAAAGGGAAAACTGAGCTGGAACACAGGGACTGGGTTTGTGTCCCCATCTCTGTACCTAGCCTCCTGCATTATTCAGCTGTGCACATCCTGCCATGAAACAGGTTTTCCATCCAGATGATGGGAGTGATGATCCAGATTCAACCGTGGAAAACACTTTGAGGTCTGTGTTCTCATTCAACAAATGTCAGAAATAATTTATTAGTAGTATTGGACCCTTCTTGGCTAAAGAGAAAGACGAAGAGCAAGACAAAGAGCGAGAAAAGTAAATGTTAAATTACGTGGACATTCAAAATTAAATAGGAGATCCTGAATTACACACAAGACAATCATATCTACATAAAACTCCATAAATCTTGAACAGAATTTCCAAGGCAAAACTTCCTTGTTTTGAATTATTTCTATTAGTCCTGGCTGAAAAAAGAAAAAATGCTGCCCTGACAGTAAATTAATCCAGAATTTTTCATTTCTTGGGGCAGTTTCCGCTCCTTTAGCAGGATGTGTTGATGGGTATTAAGCCAGATACTGACAGAATGAAAGTGATCATGTTTTCCCTCGCTATCTAAAAAGACGCTATTCCTGCTGCACAGAACCCCATTATCCCTGCATAAATTATGCAGAAAGTGAGGAATCGATTGCACTGAACACAGGCACAGCAGTTCTGCTGTAGGTTGCCCAGGATGCATATGGTGCGACTGAACTTCTGCAGTGACACTGGCGACCACAGTCAAAGAACTGCACTTCTCTTCTGCCCAGCTAAGTAGGTCGTGTCTGAGGCTAAAAATCAGTTCAGTGCTGGAGCTACAGGCACGTCCATAAATATCTGGAAATTTCTGTATCTAAAACAAATATAATTGCATGTCAAGTAAACTATACCAGGAAATACCCTATGTCTACTGAAATTAATGGCTGAACTTTCATTGACTGTCACGAGACTTGGTTATCATGCATCGTTCAGAAAAATAAATGCACTGAACAGAGGGTAGGATTTAATCTAAAAAAAAAACCTGACAGCATTATAAATCCCTAGATAGGGTTTATTATTCCTTAAAAGCTACAGCCCTTTGATATGGGCTGCACTGAAAAACAAACGTCAGCTAGTTTTTGCTTCTAAAACATTTTATAGCACAAAACCTGCATTTTGTCTTCCACACTGATGTCTAAAACCAGATCTCAACATTCCCCAACTTGCAAAATAAACCCTCTTGGGGTACTGCTTTTAGCTGCTTTGATTTTGAGATTCTTTCTAACCACACTTTCATTCAATGGGATTTCCACTGGCTGCAAAACCCATCAGAGCATGCAGCCTTTTATCCCCAGTCTCCAGCCATGCACCCATCACTCCAGTATCTAAGGAGAAAAAGCAGTTTTACAGTCCTCTTGAAACCCTGAATGACTGAGGAGTGGCTCTTTACCTTCAGAAACAAGAGCTGCCAAAGGGCAGAAGCGTCCCTCGCACACCACTGGGCAAGGCACACTTCCTGATGAAAACACCCGTGCCACCACCCTGACGTAGTCTTCTTGCACACCAGGCACAATTTCACCCAGCCAAAAAGTAACAGAACATCAAATGACTCTGTGAGGAAAAGAGTAGCAGCTCCGACGGCATCCCGCGAGGAAATAACACCACTAGAAACACTCTCACGGAAGGAGGAAAGTCTTTTCTCTGCAGACAGCAGCAGGAATGTTTACTGAGTGATTTCACACAATGAGAAGTATCTGCTACACACTGGCAAGAAGTGTCAGACTTCAAAGTAAAGAGCTGTCCCTTTTTAATTCTGTGGATTGGCGCTTTAGGTGAGGACCTATTGGCAAATTCCAAAGACCACTATCTATGCTGCCATTAGCTCATATCTCTCTCCTAAACCCAGGAAGAGGCCTTACCCTAATCCCACTGATTTCCCCCACATTACTTTGCAAGTTCCTAGGAATGTTGCGAGGTGGGTGCAAAAGGGCTGCAGGCAGACATGGTGCAGCTGATCCAACTGCAGTGATGTGTGACAGCACCATCCCAGAGCTTTGTCACCATCCTCCAGCAGAGGCCATCTCCCCTGGGGGACGCAGGACAAAACTGGCTGAGCCTGCCTCAGGTGAGGACAGTCAGACCTGCTGGGTCAAGTGAAGGGTGACCGTTTGCAGGGTGCCCAAGACCAATGACTCCCCCTGGAAGAGACCCCCATCCTACATTCTCACCCCTATTTTTGCCTCCCATCTGCATTCTTGGCTGTGCATTTCCACTAGTTACCCTGAACCCATTAAGGTGTTCAAGCAGCAAATCCACTAAAAGAGCAGAAAACAAATCCGGGGGAAAAACAAAGATTACTTTATTAGCTTATTTCTGCTGAGATAGTGAGTTGAACTGGCACGTGCCACAGGCAGCACACGGGTGACTGTCTGGGGACACAGCAGGGTGAGGATAGAACAGCATGGCTGGAGGGAGACATGGGAGCCAGGGAAGAGGGAACAGTGAGTGACATTTCCCCCGTTTTTTGGCAGCAGTGAGCTGTTAGGTCAGCTCATGCAGATGTGGAAAGGCAGCCCTGAAACACGTGAATTCTCACTGAAGCAGTTGTGGGCATCCTCAGCTCGCAGGAGCAGGCACTGGGCAGGGGAGGGGAGCCCCCAGCCTCCCCCTCCCAAGGGCAGCAGCAGACACCCTGAGGCAGAAATGTCTTAAACTACTCCAGCTAGGACTGCCAGATGCTGCCTGTCTAGAGCTTAACTGAATTTAGCACACTCAATGAAAAAAATCTGTATCAAATTAAGAAAGTGAGTAATGTTAATGGGAGTTGCACACAAATGCTGGTAAGACAAAGGCTCCCCCTGTTAGCTCACCCATTAAACCCAAAGGTGACCATTAAAGACCTATCAAGGTACCACCAGGATACAACATAAATCAAGTGTGACATGTCTTGATGCTTTAAACAGGTCTGTAGTGCTCCACAAAGGATTGTGACGTGTCAAAAATCTGTTCTGAATTATTCTCCACAGCTAGCAAAGATTTGCACACACAGACTGTGCACTGCAAGCAGAACTAGTTGGAAATTTTTCAGCAGAAAATGTTGATCAAAACCCAAACTCTTCATGGGAATAGACTGCTTTTGATGAAAGGCTCCTTCACTCCAAGAGGAAGAGATTTGAAAACCGAAGCAGGGACACAGGCACGTCTCCTGGAAGAGGCACCAGCTGAGTGACTCAGTCGCTTGCTGATGATGGGGAAGATCAAGATTCATATCAGCAGCCTAACTCAGGCAAAGGAGGGGTGACAACTTGTTCCTCCACATCGTGAAGAGGCGGCCTAACCATGAAGGTATCAGCTAGCTGCTCTGAGAAAGGACTCTCTTTCCCAGAAGGTCTGCTCTTCCCAGGTTCAGAGCAGGGAAAATGTCAAAATTGTGGAAGTCTTCAAGGGACCAGCAAAGTCACCTTTTAGCCAGCTTGCACATCAAGAGACAGTACAGGGGTTTGAGGTTTTGTTTTAAAAAAACAGAACTTAAGACCAATATCAGCATTAGGATATTAGCAGGGAGAATACAAATTCTGCAGAAAAGCATTGGAAAAAACAGTGTTTCCTACATCAGCTACCCTAGACAAGCAGTCTGACCTCTTGCTGAATCGCTGAGATTTTGCTGGATGAGTCTTCCATGAAACGGTTACATATAGAGATGATCACATTTTAGATGAATGCTGACAAAGGCTCTCTCAAAGAATACCATTTTCTTTGAAAACACTAATTTTCCTTTTTTCTTCCCTTACCCTCAATATTAAATATTTAATATAATTACGAAACTTTAATTCACTTCAATTAAACCTGTTAGTAACTCTCAAACTTGCAAAAGTTGGGCCGTTATATTCCAGAAGAAAATTTGAAATATATTAACTTTCCAACCAAATTTGAAACACCTCGCAAGACAACAGATTGCAAATTTAAAATTAGATTCTAGTGGGAGGCCCTGGTGACAAATCTGTATTTTTCTCCTGGAGCAGCGCTTGAAGGCTGTGAGAACCAGAACAATGATTAAATCCACAGCGAGCAATGAGCTTACAGAAATAAACTTTTGCTAAAATCTGCCAGCCAACAACAAAGATTTTTACTGAACTCAGAAGAACCACACAGAAAAATGCACAAGATTAATAACAAAGTGTGAACATACACATTTTATTGTAATTAAAATGTGCTTTTTCAAAAGGGCAAGAGAGAGGCTGAAATTCCACAGTAAGCCTTTAAGTTTCTCAGAAACTCCAGCAGCATATTTAATTGTTTTCAAATCAGAATCTTTTAACCAGACATTTCTTTTTTTGTACGCTGCTCTTGCATATGTTAAAGCACTGGACGGACTCCAAAAAGGCCCTGCAGGCAATTCAAATAAGAGGAGAGAGGGAGGAAAGGATGTCATCAGTAGCCTTGATAGCCATTCAAACGCCTTTGTATTGCTAAACGGGTGTAACCATAAACCCCATGCATCTTATTCACTTTTTCCCCTCCCTGTGAACCATTACACAACACAACAAACTTCTAAAGAAAAATATATGGACACACATGTACCTTCCGAGGCAGTACTGGTATCCAGCGCAACCTTCCCCAAGAGAGATGTGGCATTTAGAGGTATAGAATTGCAAATGATACCAAAATGAACAGTTACTGGGACTGCAGAAGCTGTCAGCACCTGCCACTCAGCGACTCCATTACTCTCGCGTCAGAGTCTATGACTACATGCCAAAAACCTGGGGAAAAAGAGGGGAGAAAAAATATATCAGACAAAGGGTTAGCAGGAATGGCTGCACACCAGGACAAAGTCTTCTGTCAGGCCCTGTTATCATCATCACTTACCTAAGAAATACTGTGCAATACAGCATGCGAACGCTGTGCTTAAATTCAAATGACGAAATCTGATGATGGCAGAATAAATGAAAAACTCAGACAAGCACCGTTAGCCCAAACTACAGAACATGGAGAGTTCCTCTTCCCACCACCTCGTACAATAAAAATCCCCACAGACATTACCCTGCACCTGCTGAGGACCGTCTGTCTCAGGCAGGACTAGAAAACCTCAGGTCCAAAAACATGTCTGCATCTGAAGACTATCACCAAGAAAGGTATCTTCCAATAAACCAGGGTTTAACTTCTGGCAGGGAGGGAGGACCCAACTACCCAGGGAACAGGCTCGAAATTGGAAGACCTCAGAGGATATTTCTCTGCACAGACTGTCTAATTTACAAAAAGGGCAGTTATCCAAGTAGGGATTTCATTAACATTTTTCAAGGGCGAAACAGACACGTAGGGCAGAGCATTTGCATGTATTTTTGTGCATGGTGTAAGAATTGTCGGGTTAATTGCAGGCACTAAGGCGCAGATACCAGAGACCAGCCTGCACTTATTTAGGCCCAAGTCACAACAACAGTCCTCAAGTTACACACATATGTGCACTCTTATGGGTACTAAATCCCAGCGCTTTCTTGGCTTTGGACCACTGGCAAGCTCCCTTGCAAGTGCACAAGCTCAAGCTCCAGTCCTGTGAGATACCAAGAACCACAAACTCACCAGAAGGTTGGCTGCACTGTCCAAGCCAGTTCTCAAGTCACCCAAATACCTCTCACAGCGAAACAGTGGCAGCAAAACATCAAATCAACCTTGCACACAGTTTTGAGAGTTATAAGATTCCCAAAAGTCTCAAGGAAGAAAAACTTTGGAAGAGATTATTGATGCCCTTCATGTTATTAGAGCTGCTTGGTGGGGAAATTGTGATCTTCACTCCTGGCTGGATTCTCAAAAGAAATGAGAGTCACCAGCTCCCTTCTAAATTAAAAACATTCTCATTTTCTTTCTCCTCCTTCATGTTCCCCTCTCTGCTCCCCACCTCCCCCTCTTCCCTCAAGCTGTTGGTTGAGATCTGAAAAGCAGTTCATGAATTGCTCAGGAGCTGGCAGAAATTAATAAAATGAAGCTCATTTATATTGAAATGGACTCATTACCATGCCAGCTGCCAATAATTTGCAAGACGAGAATCTTGCCGACAAACAAGGTCCTACAGGCAAGAGGCTTTCCACCTGCACCCACCACACAACGAACAACTCTGTGATATGCATTTTCATCTCTGAAGAAAATGGCATCGTGACCGTCTTTTCTCAGACTCACGTGCTGCCGCCCCAGAAAACTTGTCCAAAAGAAAAAACACACACAGCCGAGCATTATGAAATTTTCCATCCTGAAGTGGCTGTTGAGGAGTTTGTAACTCACTCAGAAAAATCTACTTTGGGCTGAAGCGAACTGTGGTTACCTCTGTGAGAAACTAACTACAACATCACCCACTCTGCATGTACTCCTCTGACAAAACTCATTCTCCTCTTGTACTCATTTGTTAAAATGGTGGGAAGATCCAAAGTAGATGTTTACAACTGGACACTGGATTATCCAAAACGTCATAACACTCCAATACATCTGAAGGGCTGGCAACTTCCCTTGCTACAAACAGATGAGTACTGTGCACGCACGGCTCCTCCAGAAGGGAAGGATTTATGATTATGCGCAGATTCTTTCCTGAAAAGCTTTGTTCCTATTAACTTTTACAACTTGGAGAGTCTTTCCCAAATGAAATCAAGTCATACTTTTCAAGAAGAGCATCAGTTTTTGATACTTCTCTTTGTCCTCCACTAACATGCACAGTCCTTGCCCTCACGCTTTCTTGTTCATCCCAACTGCCCAAGCTTTGCTGCAGTAGGAATTCTGGAGGCCTGCAGTGCTGACACAGCCTCAGACAAGGATGTCCCTCCAACAAGGTCTTGGCTGTGCTTCTCCATTAGAAGGAAAGGCAGAAGCAAACATGAGCACAGCCCCATGGCTTGCTTCTCAGCACAGAGCCCTTCCCCTAACAGGACACATTTACTCCTGTGGACACTTGCTCTGTCAGTGGAGTTTGACCAAGGGAGAAGCTGACCACATGTTCAGATCACTGGTAGCTCACCAGTAACTGTTCTCAGGCCAGAGGGACAGTTGGAATCATACATGGAACAGTTCATCTAATAAAAATGTTTACACTTCTATGCTCAAGACAAAATACTCAGTCTTCCAAGCTGACTCCTGCAAGCATGCATACACATGCACACACACATATAAATCTGTGAGACATGTACGCATGCTTCTATGCCAATGTCTACATTCATCAATGTTACTCCACTTGTTCTTTGAAGGTTTGGAAGTAGCACAGCTGTACTTGTTTCATAGCCACAAAAGAGTGCCTTGACAAATCAGGCTAAGGAGTTCGCACAGGGCTTATCACACAATAACTTAAGTCAATCCAAACGGAGGAAGCTCAAAGCAAACCACCACAAATGGATTAAATGAATACGTAGTAGGGAAGTAGAATATACTAAAGGAGCACCTTGTTATTCATCAGATCTGCTACTGTCATTCTAGGTACAGCAAAGTGAGATTTGACTTTCGCATGCTGGAATGAGTTTGCAATACCAAGAGATTAGCTGAAAAAACAGCACACCTGTTTTCTTTTTGCTTGCGAACAGTTGACATGAGCATTAAGGGATGAAAAACATGGAAGCTGCAGTTTTCTAAAAGCCTCCTTTTGAAAGCAGAACACTTACTTTCCACCAAGTAGAAATCTGTATGCAAATATCCTCTTGTCCAGCAAACATTAAAAGTTGGCTAAAAGGACAATAGGCCTCTTTCAATTCTATTTTTACTTCTTGATTTTATGATGCATCATTTTTGTCAGATTCCAAGAGCAACTGCAGATGTGAGATCAGTTGGTCATTAAGCAAATCTTCATTCAGCTTTGAGAAGCCCTCAGTAGTTTAACCATAAACCATCAGGATATATATACATTCACAGAAAGCAGTAGTCATTTCATACAGAAACTATTTAATATTAATCAGTGGTTCTGGGCTGTATTCCCCAACCGCAATCCCAGTTCCATGCCATTGTGACTCCAGTGTTCGATCCTGTCTCCTGAAATGGAGAATTAGGACCTTTATTTATAACTGGAGGCTACATTTTGTTAGCCTTTATCACCTCTAGTTAATATGAATTGCTGTTAAAATCAATCTATCAAATCACCTACCCTGAGAAGGCAAATGCTTTAGTATGCTCCAGGGTTCTGGTGCCCTGACAACTCTGGCTCTCCCCATCCCATACCCCTGGGCTGCCCTCCAAAAATGAAATACTGCAACCCACAAGACATGGATGGATGGATGGATGGATGGATGGATGGATGGATGGATGGATGGAGGCTGTTCTATACCCAGATCCTTGTCTGAGAAGGTTTTCCATGACAGGGCTGGGTGCACACATGGGTTCAGAAATGTAATTTAGAAATGCTCCAAGCTTCCCTGTTCTCCATGTAGCACTGAAACCATGTATAACACTGAGCTCTGAGACCAGCTCAAGTGATTGCAGAACCTAGCTGACTTTCAAACCAATGAAAATAAATGACAAACATGTTCCTTTTTGATTTTCTTTCTATGATCTATGTCATAGAAACCTTTCATTTGTGAGGAAAACAATTTTTAAACTAACCATAGCTTGTAGTAGCCGTCAAAGAGAATAGGTGCTCCTGAAACTGGAGTCTGACAATGACAATCATCCAGACAAGGCTGAAGGGACCGCCTGCAGATCTGCAAGAACTGGCCAGCAGAGCTGGAACTGCAAAACCTTGTAGCAACCAGCTCTCTATCACACAATCTTCATGTCTATCACACAGCCCTCATGTCTCTCACAGTTAGGAGAACAATGTTGGATGATCACTCCAGATGAAGAGGAGGGGAAAGAAAAATAAACCTTCATTCACTTTGTGGAGAATTCATAAAGGAAAGATGTGGGAAGCCTTGTTCCTCCAGCTGTAGCACAACGCTTACGAGAATTTCTAAAGGAGGGAAGAAAGCGCAAAAAGAGAGGGAGGAAGGTCCATCAGGAAACCTAAAGCCTCCATATAGCCAACAGTCAATCACCCCAAAATCACAGCTAAAGAAAGCAAAACCAGAAACACAGCACTGGCAAAGCACCATGGGCCCTTGGTAATAAATAAAATAGAAAAGAATAGCAGGTAGCCCAAGGGAAAGCCCCCTTTTCAGGGTTTCTATATTTATACAGGGGATGTGAATAAATGACACAGTTGTGGGTTTGGTTTTGTGTTTGGGTTTTTTTTTTCATTTCCGTCATTTTTACAGGTGATCTGAAGGTGTTTTAAGTCTTTCTCCTTCTCTTCCTTTTTATCTTTAATGGTGGGAAAATCCCCCTTTCTTCCCTAGGGGAAAACTGCAAGGTTTTACACATTTACAGAAAAGGGCAAAGCAGGGAAAGGATTCTAATTTCAGATCATTAGACATAAACAAATCTATGGGAAGCCACAAGGGCAACTCCCTGGAGCCTGTGGGACAGACGAACAACAGCTTGCACACTGCATCCTGGGAAGCAGAGGGGGTTTATAACCCATTCCAGGGAGCTGCAACCAATGCTAAGCCACAAGGGAGCTGCAAGGAAGAAGCAGCCCACTTTGGACTCCATAGAGAACAAGAATGAGAAAGGTAGTTACAATAACTGCAAGTGCATTTACTTACTTAAAAAAAAATTAAAAAGAATACCTAAAATGCAGCTCAAATAAAAATAAGGTGTGGGTTGTTTATTTACCTTTAGGTAAATAACATTACTGTTATTACACTTTACTTTAAAAGAGCTTTCTGCTTATGCCAAATAAGCAGCGAACTGATACAAAATGAGGACAGGAAATGCATTCAAAAACCCCTTTATTTAGAAGTATCAAGAAAGTGTTCAGAATAGGAGACAGAGCCCCAGACGGATACGTCAGAGCACTCCCTGTGCAGCCGAGGACAGGCAGCACCAGTGCTGCTGGGAGAGAGGCGGCTGAAGGAGGGAGGCGGGTGAAGCAGAATGGGACATGGTGGGTCGTGCACGGGCAGAAGAACCACCCAGCATCACGATCTCCAGCAATAAAAACTGAAATCCTCAGCCTGAGTGATCGGGGAGCCATTGCAGGCAGGATGTGAAGGATTAAAATGCTGTGGAAAAAACTTAAGGCAGATAATTGGGGGAGGGGGAAATGTAGAGGAAGCGTTTAATGTATATCCTCATTTAAGCACAGAGGTAAGTAATCTGATTTTCAAGCAATGCCAGAGACCTCACACAGATCATTAAGATGGTGCCTGAGATATGAAGACAAGTATCTAATTTTAGATACCCCAACTTACGCACCAGGGAGGGATTCCAGAGGTCTAAGGAATTAAACTCAGGCAAATGCACGATCAGAGTAGCTTTCATATTTTGGCTGCACTCTCTCTGATGGACAAAAGCATTACAAGGTGTGTTATACAATTAGTAGAAAGGAAGTATAATAAGTATAATAAGGAAAAGCACTGAGGCAGAGGATGTCCTTGTAAGTTTATAGCATGCCTTGCGGAAGTTTTAGTACTAGTATTTTTCTCCATGAGCTCCTACTTTTAAATCAGTACCTCACAAGATTCAGCCTTCCCTGAAAATGTCTGCCAGGGCTGCTGTGCCCGACTAGGATGGAGAGGCCAGCAACTGCAGCCCCGAGCTAGCAGAGCAGGGCTTGACTTGTGCCTCCAGTCTGCCTCTTGTGCCACCCTGGGCAAGCCAGGGAGGCTCCACATAGCTCCTTTCTTCTCTACAAAGCATGAATATAGCATTCTCATACACTGCAGAAAGATCCAGGATGGTCATATCCTCAGTTTGAAATGGGTGACTCCAAGGAGGAAAGCCAATCGTTCAACCAGCAGAAAGCACGTTAAACATCCCACGCTTCCTGAAAATAAGAAAGCTTATTGTCTGATCTGTCAGCCACATCACAGTCTGGTTGCTCTGGCAGGACAGAGCCTGGTGGAGATGTTACCAGGACAGGGCAAGGTGGAGACACTTGAGACAAGCATCTCACCCAGGGCTATCAACAGAAATATCAGCCTCAGCCTGCGCTGAGCGCTCCCGACAGGACTGCTGGAGAGGACAGGAAAATCAAAAAGGAACCCCAGGTGAAGAGGCAGCCGTGCTTCACAAAACCCTACGCTGGGAATTATAACTACTGTTTATTCAGAGCCTGGAAGGAGTAACAAGCGAGCTTATGACCAACTGGCTGCTGTTTTCCCTTAGTGTAATGATACCAGCCGCAATAGAGCAGGTTTCTCAGCCTGGTATTACCATAGTGTAAACCCTTGCCATTTCTCCAGCACGGAGGAGAAAAAAGAAAACATTCATGCAAAACTTGGCTGGTCTGTACCAGCTTGCCACTGTCAAAGTTAAATTAGGCACGCAGATTTTGTCTTGCACGTCCTGACAGAACCTGATCTCTCAAACACCGTCGCAGAGATGTATCCACACCACAGTTAAGTTTATCTGGGTTTACCGGTTTTAGTCACAACTTGTACATCACATCTCCTGACACAGCTCCTGCTGATAGCTCTTCCCCCGCAGCAGGAACACACAACACCAAAGGCCACACGTTGGGTGTTGTTTCTTTAATTAAGAGGGGGCAAACCCATCAGGGATGGTAATCTCAGGCGAAGACACCCTCAAGGCTCAGGGAGTGAGCCCCCACCCTGGGAAGAGGCAGGCAGGGAGCACAGAGCCCTGCTATGGAGTGGGAAAATGGACTGATGAGCAAATGTTTTTCAGAGGAAAGGCAAAACTATCAGTAGTCAGGCTAAGGTAGCTTTGTGATGGAAAGCTGAAACCCGTCAACCCTGAGCGTGGCCTCAAAATAAAATGCATGCTTTGGCTGCATTTTCAGTCAGGGCACGGGGGGAGCAAGGCATGTGAATCACCACATCTGAGGTATCTGAGGAGCAAAATTCAAAGAGTTTAAAATGTGCCAGTCAGCAGGAGTTTTGAATCTGCATCCCAAAACTATGAGAGAAGTGGTGCAAGTAACCAGAGGGATACAGACAAGAATTTTTATATTAAAACCTGTAGATCAGGATCCTGCCTGGGACTGGAGAACAAGTGATCCCAGCAATAACATACCCATCTGTCTGGCTTCAATGGCATGTGAGGCTGAGAGCACGGCTGAGAGATGGAAAAGGGAATGACATGGGAAGAAATGGAAAACCGAATAAAATGTAATGTGGATTGTGGCACGCAACTCTGATTTCTTTCTCCAACAAGATGACCTGTTTTCCAGGGGAGGAAAAGGCAGAAGATATCTTTCCAGGAAACTAGTAGTTGAGCTGAAGATGATGAAGACTGACATAGGAATTATGACATGCATAACAAACTTTGCAAAGAGGCTGTGCTGAAGGAAGAATTATCTGGCTCAAAGGACCAGTTTTTTAATGTTTTCAATGATGATAAAAGAAAAAAACGTACCAGCATTTCTTCTTGGCAAAGAAAAAAAAATGTACCAGTGATTTCTGATGATGATACAAAGCCAGAAGAAGTCACAGTAGAAAAGAGACCTTTTGTCTCATATTGATCCCAGAGGACCATAAGCTCCCAATGTGATAAAAGTGACAAAAAAGCAGATGTAATCAAAAGATGCACCAAGCAAGCTTTGCTGAGCAGAAAAAGGAGCAAATGCTGCCACAGACAACACTGACCTCATCTGAATAACATGCACAATCCTCCCCATCTGTGGCAAAGGTTAATACAGGCCAGACTACCTTTAAGAAAAGCAAGGCTTACACAATGAAGGACAGAGCTTCACTCTGAGAGGAGAAAACAACAGGACTGTCTCACGTGGCAGAACAAGAGGCTGCAAAAGGACATAATTTATGTTCACGGGCAGAAAAGCGTAGGTTAAAAAAAATCATAAATTCAACTAGGTGTATTCATAGTAATGTCATTCTGACAAAAAAAGGTAAGGTAAGGTTACACCAGACTGTGCCTTCTTCCTGCTCCCTCTCCAACCTTGGGACAGGCAGCAGTCCCTGGTACTTGGCTTAAGCAGGGAGATCTGTCTAAAAGCAACCAGCCTCCAGCAAGTGCATGGGATCTCCCAGGACAAGTGTCACTGGTGCTGGTCCCAGGGAGCTGAAGGGTGATCTCGCTCTCAGAAATGTTTCAATGAACAAGGATTGAAGACTATATACAAGTTTTGTACAATAATTTCACTTGGACGGATTGAACATTGCCACTAGAATAACAAATTTGAAGTCAAATGGGACATGAGCATAGCAGAGAGGCAGCTTTGTGAACTAGCAGCCACAGTGGATCCAGCTGGCTTGCTGGCTTGGAGACGATCACCACCCTGGATTTCATGAACTGATCAGCCTTGGTGGGATTCATGGACAGCAGTTGCATCAAAGGAGAAAGCTCGACCTTTCAATAGACATAAAACTCAAGCTGTTCCTGAGCAACATGAAAAAAGTAATGTTTGCTGGACTAATCCTCCACAGTTTGGTAGGCACTGTAGTTGGTTCGAATTCTCCTCTGGCTTTGCAAACCATGGTCAATAAAGGCAAAATGTTGCTGCTGGCACGCATAAGGTACCAGCAATCCAGATGGCCAGCTGCAGGGTTTGTACCTTTGAGCTCCCGACATCCTACAAAGCAGACTGCCAAAAAGAGCTTCAGTTTGCTTCTTCTTTTGAAAAGGATTTCAAAAGTATCGCCAGAGAAGGAACAAGGAGAGGTGTTCCAAAACCTAGGTGGGAATTTTTCACCACCAGGCTCTCACTTTCCCTCAATATTCAAATATTGTATGAAAAGCATAAGCAACTAATTACAAGACAAACTGAAGACAGCTGTTACAGAAACATCCAATAGTGCAGTAACTCAATAAAGTCTCCTGTGAAGATACCTCCCACAGGAGAGAAGGAAAATGAAGATTTTAGGTTCACAAGGCAGAGGACTATCATCTGGATCTCCTTGGTTTTAGAGGGGTGACATCCTCTTAGGTATAGGAAGGAAAGGAGCATATGGGTGCCTGCACACGTCTATTTTGTTAGTCTATCTAGAAAATTAAGTTTTCAGTTGAAATATTGGATGAGTTTAAAACAAATCTGTAGTTGTACCGATTGCTAAGATGACTCGGATCCTACCACATGTCTGTCTCATCCCGCTCGGGAGCTCCAACAACACAGTATCACTTGACTGTGGCCCTCCACAGCTTATAACAGGCTCCAGTTTCTTAGCTGTGCTAAACTCTCAAACCACATTTCAGTGAATAAACCATTCACCAGAAAAGAAAAATTGATTGCCTAGCCTGAAGTGAAACATTACTGGAAAGTCACCCCATAGAGCTATTATATTTATTAGAGGGAGCGCTACAGATGTCGCCTGGCTAAAGCAGAACCAGAGTGTTGGTGGAAAACTGCTTACTGTCTGCTCTGGTTCAATGCCTTTTTTATAAAAGAAGGTCACTAATAAAATGCTCTGCCTTAATATTTATGAGAAGAATATTTTTCTTACCTGTAGCAGTTACAGCAGAGTATAGTCACATGAATGAAACATTATACAGTGCTGAAGTATTAAGTGAGACTTTTTTTTTTTTTAGGAATTCTAAAGTATGCATTAGAAATGCAAACTTCTCACAAAACAATAGCTGTACCTCGTCAAAAATGTCGGCGTGGTGAAATATCAAGCACACTATCAAACAGAGACACAGTAAATCTACGCAACACTTGATATTTTCGGCACTAGTGTCATTCTATCAATTCAAGGCTTCACATTGGTATGTGGCCCAAAATAGTCCTAGAAGAAAATAACCAGTTTCCTCTTTAGACTTAAAGAGTGGTAGATGATTTTAGTAGCTGAGAAAGCTACTGATATTTTCTGTGGCATCATTCCCAGCCCAAATGAAAACAAAAACTGCAGTAAGTGTACACATGGTGCGTTTGCAGGCACACTGACCATATTCACCTACGCCCGCGTTACAAGTGAATTATTTAGCCTATTTCAGCTCACGACAGTTCCTGAATTCACATGAATGGCATCTGCCTGACAAAGGGAGCAATCTCCAAGCTGCAGGGAAGTCCACACTTTCCCAATAATTTCCCAGTAGTGTTTTTGTTCATATTGCACACAGCCCCCACTGTGTTACTGGATAAAGTGATTTTTCCTCAAATGGGTGTTAAAAAGAATACCAGGGAGTCTGAATTTCAGTCTTTTTGAAAGCCAAGTTTCCTCCCTCCTGTGCCAAAGCCACCCAGAGGGGTGTCTCCCCAGAGCCTTCCAGTCCACCAGCATCCACAGCCTCACTGTATCTCCACAATGATGCTACAGACCTGGGGCAGAAGGAGTAACTTTTTTTTTTTGCAGCAAGTGGATATACTTCAGAGACAAAGAAGAGACTACTGCCATTTTGAAGGAGAATTTTAAAGGAAACCCCTTTAAAGAAGCACCAAAAGAGAGAAGTGAAAGACACTTTTACAACTGAGATAAACAAAGACTCATTGGTTTTGCAGTGCTGCACCAGCTTTTGTACCTCTTTTTGGAAGACAATATCCTTTATGCTGGTTCAGAGGTCTTTATTGTTGAAGTTTTCAACTGTTAGTACACAGTCTGCCCTACAGGTGTTCTGGCAATCTCTGGATATTTTGCCATCAGAGACAGTGTTCCCATGTTAAAAAATCCCCTTGTCATAGAATCATAGAATCATCTGGTTGGAAAAGACCTCTGAGATCATTAAGTTCAGCCATACCTGTCCACTTACTAAACCATGTCCCTCAGAAACTCACCTACCAGTCTTTCAAACACCTCCAGGGATGGTGACTCAACCACCTCCCTGGGCAGCCTGTTCCAATCCCCGACCACCCTTTCAGTGAAGAAATTTTTCCTAATAATTAGTCTGAACCTCCCCCGCTGCAACTTGTGGCCATTTCCTCTTGTCCTATCGCTTGTCACTTGTGAGAGGACCCCAGCACCCACCCCGTCACAACCTCCTTTCAGGCAGTTGTAGACAGTGATGAGGTCTCCTCTCAGCCTCCTCTTCTCTAAGCTAAACAACCCCAGCTCCCTCAGCCAATCCTTGCAGGACTTGTTCTCCAGCCCCCTCACCAGCCTCGTCACCCTTCTCTGGACGCGTTCCAGCCCCTCAATGTCCTTCTTGTACTGTCACTCAGCACTGATGGGCTGCACAGCCCTTCAAGATGCCCATGAGGGAAACCAAAGTATTTCAAATGCAGTTCCCACCTCCTCTTATTTACTTGTTTTTTTCCACCACTGTTCAGAGCCAACATACCTAAATGAAAAGAGAAAGGGGAGGGGAGAGGAAGTCAAAATTTTGTACCTTTATCATTTACCATTTTCAACCAATCCAAACTCTAGAACATCTTTGCCGAAGTTATCCTCTGTACATTAAAGGAGAAAAGACGGATCTGTGCCGTGCAGAAATCTAAGCATTGTCTCAAGATTGAGGCCAGATCTATCTTACAAATCTTTGCCAGCACAGCTATGTCAGTCACAAATTCGATGGAGCATGATCTCTGATTATGCTTGCAGAGGCCACCGCAATGCAGTTATAGGAGCAAAACTGTCACACAGTTTATAGTAACACTTTTCCTTTTTCCAAAGAAAAACAAGCTTAGTATAAGCTCTTCCAGCAAAAATGCTGTTTTGCTGGTGTAAGCACCAGCCACATGAAGAAGGCTTTGTACAACTGCACCGCACCAGCGACGTGCTGTGTTAACGCATATCTGGCCATGCTGCATCCCACTCCCGTGCCTGTTCTCAGTGATGTGATGCCATTCTTCATTCCTCCAGCAGCCCAGCTGCTCTCCATTTGCTGGGAGGGGAAAGTCACTTGTTTCTCTGGCAGTCCTTTCGCAAAACCTAGGCTGCTGCAAGCAGTCTCCAGTGATTGCATCACACAGCGACGCAGACGGTCTCCTTTCTGTGGTGGTGGCTGACTGCTGCCAATCTTCAAGGCGGCTAGCTTCTGGCTGTGCCGAGGGTGGGCAGAAACCTCAGGTCTGTCAGAGGAAGAAAAACTGTCTCCCTCCACCGTGCTGACACCATCCTTTTCTTCAAAAGAAAGCTGTTGAGCTTATGCATATAGGTCTCACTCAGAACAAGTCGCCACATGAGCGATCCAGCAAGCCTCCCATCTGCAGAAAGCAGCAGCTCTCTTAAACACCTTGCCCCAAAGCCTTAGTGAAATCAGTGGAAAATTAATTCAACAGGCTTTGGACTGGGACTCTGAAGAAGTAATGAGGTTTGAAGCGTCGCAAACAAAACCTAAAAAGCTTAGCCTGGCTTCAGCCATTTCTGAACTGCAATGGGAAATCCTTCTTTGCCTCATGCATGTACTTTCACAGCAGAATGGAAAAAGCAAAAGGGAGCAAAGAATAGGAAAAAAGTCTCAAGGAAAAACATATTTTCATTCTCTGGCCTTCCTAAAAAACATTTCCTCCGTGGTCATTTTTAGCCCCTTCTTCTTCAGGACGCAGTCCCCTCACCAGCCAGGCTGTGCCTGTGCCTCTACAGCCAGCTCTACTCATCCTTCTCCCAAGAGCTGTTCCACCAGGGTTTGGCTGCAAGCAAGGCTCCATCTCCAGTTCCTCCTTCTCCTCCCCTTCTGTCTGCTCTGGCTCAAGAGACCAGATAGCCCCAATGAGGAAGAGGAGGACGCAAAGGCAGTGTCAGGCAGCATTTCCAACTCTCCCCAGCTGCTGGCTCACGGCATAGCCCCAGGTAGCAGTCCCAGGACAGCAAATCTCACTTTTCCATTTGAAAAGAAATAAAGTGTGCATCAAAGGAAACTTGCAGCAAGCATTTTGAAATCAGCCATGTTAACATCTTATATATAATTTTTTTAAATATCTGAAATTCCCACAGCAGCTGCATTCGGGCAGTGTACCCAAAACCACTCCTCATCCTCTGCAAAAAGTGTTATTGCTTTAAACGTTTGAGAGCCAAATAAAGGCAGCACAGGCACAGGCTGGAAAAAAAAAAATCATCTTTCCTTTCAGCTATCTTACATGCTGTAGAACCCACTATACTGTCCTCTTGGTGACATCTGTAAGGTTGCAATTAGCCACCAGTACTTATATAGTGTAGTAAACAGTAAGTCCATTAACTGTGACATTTTTGTGGGATTTACGTCAATTCATTTGTTCCGGAGGCTTATATATAGAAAAGACACAGAAATCTGATGGGCTTCCTTTGTTCTCAGTGTTTCAGATAGATTCACCAGCTTCCAGGGTTCTTTTGGGGCTTTAATAGTTAGATTAATAATAATGAACACAGGCAGCAAATCCCTTTTAAAGATAACAAAACATTTGAAGAGTAACTTAATGTTAAAAATAAGAGCGACGCTCCTCCAAGCATCACCAAAATCCCACCGCACCAATTAATATGCGGGATATCATTTCATCTGACCACTTATCAGCACAGCAGATTGCAAAGGAGAAGTAACTTATACCAGCTGTGTCTGCAACGGTTTTGAAATGAAACAAATAGAGTACAACCGTAACAACTGGAAAAGTGGTTTGAGGCGAGTTTCTACCACCCCATTCGCCGTGAGCTCAGATTTACCCTGAAAAGTTTGATGGATTGCACCGGATGGAGGAACATGGGGAAGAAGGTGACTTTTGGTGAGACCTCATACCCTGGGAGGGCGTGATGGGACAGGGAAGGGGTCTCATGCACCACCAGCCTTATAATTTAGGGGTCAACAGCAAGCACCATGGTGAGAGAGGGACGTAGATCCCCAGCATGGGGAACAAGGATGGGCAGTGGCACTGCTCACAGGTACCAGGGCTGCGCGTGTGCCACAGGTGGAGGAAAAGAGCCAGACTGCCCCTGGCCCACCGTACCCATCTCTATCTCAAAACAGAGGCCAAGCAGCAGCCCCCGCAGGAGAGGGTTGCGAACAAAAGAAGCCAGACACAAGGTTTGGCACGTCTTATCTACACCCAGCTGTGGGAAAGGAGGGAGGCACTCGATTATCGCTTCTCACACAGGTTTTAACATGCCTGAACATACTCTCTGCCTCTTAAAAAAAAACCAAACCAGCCCATGGAAAGCAATGTATAATCACTTCTGCAGAGCACCTTTCCGCTCCAGCTTGCGGAGTCTGCCCCACCATGTACTTTTCCCAGAGCAACTTGACTTGTGAAACATTTTATACAATGGGGCACCGTGAACTTTTGAAGGGAAACAACTTCCCCTGGCTCCACCAGAAAATTAGGCGGAGGCCTTTGCTGACAGCTCCCTTACCAATGAGGAAAAATGTCCTGCTGAAGTCTGAATGTGGAGGTGAAATAAAAAAAAAATAAATGTCTGTTTACACGGGAGATGCAGGAAGCTCTCGCCAAACACGTATCCAAGTGCATCCCGGACTGCCTGGTTCGAACCTTTGGTCAAACAACTCCTGTGGCACCTGGAGGCAGCACACACCCCACCATTTTCCAGCATCTACTAAAATGCCAAAGAACCTGGGTGGCTCTAACTAGTACCGCAACACGGAGGTGTGTACGGTGATGGGGAAAAATCTTCTCAAACATAATTTAGGTGGAAAGTGACATCAACTCTCTGTCAAGCAATACAAGAGTATCTCCCGGAGTCATTTGTAAAAGCTGGTATTTAATTTGAGGCACAAAGCACTGAGAAACACCCAGGCAATGAGGAAAGGCAGCTAACAAGATCTGGAATATTGGAATGGGAGGGGAAAGGAAAGGGATTGCAATTAATCTTCCTAACAAGCAAAAAGGCTGAGAAAACTCTAGCAAGGTTTTGTGTAGGGATTTACACGTGCTCACAGGAGCTCAGCAAGGTTAATAATCTGCGCTTTTTACAGCATTGCATGTATATACACAATTTTAGGGCACAGACCAACTTTGTAAGTTTATGTTCAATAGTTCCATTTTGATCTTACTCCTTAAAACCCAACTTCCAAACACATTTTGAAAAAGAAACAAGTCCTATGCTTGTCTTAACAAGTGGGCAACACCTGCTCTAGTGCTTTTGGTTTTACTGTATTGTTTGGGATTCGAGTTTTGTTTTTTAAAGCCCAACCTAACAGGCTTAGGGGAAAAAAAGGCCCATAACCGGTTTTAGGAACAATAGAGAAAAACCTTTTATTCACTTGCTCCTTTGTTTTCAGGAAACCTATCCTGACATTTCTCCATCTATACCTCATGAAAAATGCAGAAAATGCAAACATAGGCAGAATGGTGCTTCAAAGGGAAAGGTATGGCCCCATTTTGGCTCCCAGTTTCTTCTGACCAAGCCTGTGTTCCAGCATATTTGTGTATCAACAAGAGAGCTTTTTACTGGAACTTCTAACAAGCAGGGAAAACACAGCAGCATCCTACTTGCCAAGTGTAATTTGTTTATGCAAGATTTCCAGAATGTATCTTCTTTTCCCCCACAGAAATCTGATATTCATTCGCAAGGAAGATATTTAATATTATAATACAAGACCTGAGCGAACCTTGGCACTGCTGTAATGGAAGTTGACCTCCAGTGGACTCAAGGGATGTTTTTATATGAACATTCACGTGACTAAAGTTAAGTATCGTCCCGCAGTGCTACACCAAGGTCATTATTTCAGATACCACTCTGAGAAGTAACCTTATTACAAGAAACAAGATTAAAAAATTATGCAGAATTCCAGACAGAATTAGCCCATAATTCAAGCGATCAGCTTGAAGCACGGATCAATGAGAAGCAAGGATTGCTAGCATGCCTGTTGGCAATGAAGCCATCCCTGGGCTAGCATTTTTTCCAGGGAACTTTCAGATGAAGATTAATGGAGGCAGTGAGGACAGTTCTCAGTTTAACCTGCCAGGCAGTGACTTTGGACTAAATTGAACTATGAATTGTTGATCCCATAAGAACACTACTTAAACATTTTCTTGCACTGTACATTGCTTAAGGTGCTATCCATCACAATAAAACAGAAAAGAATTTTTTTGTCTGCTGTGGGCGATTTTGCCCAATTAATTCATTAATGGGGTTCGAGGGAAATATTCAGAAGAATGCCACATGGTGTCAACAGATGAATAAGATTTGCCACTGTATGTATTTTCTAACTTAGCTAGTATTTAAGGCAAGCATTAAATAACAAAACTGAACAACAGTGAACACAGTTCTTAGTACTAATGTAAAATTTAAAAGACCAAAATGTTGTTAGTTTTGTTGATTCCTTTGCTGCGCCAAGTGTAACAGATTGATAAATTCCTACAAAAAGGATATAATTCCCAAGGACTGTTTTTGCACTACCTGGAGGTGTGCAAGTGACAATTTGAAATGCTCAAGACAGCCTCACCCATGGCACAGGACTGATATCTCAAGCCTACATGTCCAAACACCTCGGCAGCCTGCCCAAGTGGGTTTTGAGCTGTGGTCTCTGCAAGTAGCCCATGGGAATCCACAGGAGGGGATGGGGAGAGCACAGCCACAGCTGCTACAGAGCACACTGTCCACTGACTTCTTCTAAGGGATTAATGCCTGTATTAGAAGGGCTTTAAGAATGTACTAACCAAAAGATGTTGAAAGTCATTGTGCAAAAGTATAGGCTATGTGCACTGGAATAGGTTTGAATTTGCATGTAGAGAAGAATAAATCAGGATAAATCACATTTGATATCCTGACAGCTAACCATAAATTTTAATTTAGCTGACGTGATACCAAACATGACACCCTGGATTAGATAGACCATAAAGCTGTTATTGATGTCACACAAACTAACTTGATGGTTTAGATCAGGCTTAAATACATTTATATGTTGCTAGTTAGACCAGCCTTAAGTAAAACCTCAAAATTTTACCAACATTTTCCAAATTCATTTAGATGAAGAAACGACAATGCAACAACCATCCGGCTTTTCCAAGGAGATTTCATGAAAGAAGCTAGGGAGTAATTCTATGTGCTAAGTCAGTAAACAGAATTAGATTTAGTTTTAGAAGAGTAGCAATTCTATTTTTAATCAGGAAAAAGGGCAGAAATAATTAAAACCTAATAATCGTTATGGAAACGCAGCTGAAATATTTGTTGATTTTAAATTAAAATGGCTTGTGTTGGACTAAGAGTTGTATTTAGAGTATTTTCAACATTCTCTTATTAAAAAAACACTTAAATTTACCGCATTTTTTTTATTAAAACATTAACCTACAGGATCTGGAAGAAACCCCTCATACAAGTTTATGGATTACTCTGCTGCAAAGTAAAACACTGTAGTGGTTGCCCCACCAAGAAGAACTAAAAGAACTTCACCATACAGTTCAAAATAACTACTAATAGAAAATTTTACTAATATAAAAAGTAGATAATACAGTATTTTCCCCTTTCTCCTCACTCTTACATTTTGTGATTTCATCGCATTGTCTTAATCTTTTCACCTGTTAGCAAGGAATGATAAATATGAACAGGAGGGCTGGTTAGTGTGCGGTGGCTAAAACCATCCCCATCGGTGTACCCAGGTGCACTGCTCTGAAATTAACTTGGGTTCACAGCCTAAGCAATACGTCTTTAATGTCCTGTTTCGCCATCACTGCTGCAGGGGCGGTAACTTTCAATAGGGGACCAGCACGGACAGCTGCGGGCAGTCAGTGACTCAGTGCCCAGTTTAATTTGCTATTACAGAAGCCAACACCCTTAGCTACCTTTTCTTCAGCACTTTCAGGACCAAGTGCTCTACACACAGTTGCTTTCCCAGACAGATCCTATGGCCCTGTGGCTACTCCAGCGTGCACCTCAAACTCTTCTCAAGCTAGTGGGAGTTCAGCGGCACAAAGAAACATAAACTCTGGTCCCCATACAATTTCTTTGGCAACAAAGCCAAAATAAAGTAAGTTCTGATATGATTTTGTAGGACAGATATGCTGATATTACTGTACTGACCTCTGCTGCTGCAGCAGAATCTCCTTAGGACAGGAAAATCAACTCCACTGGTGTTCTTGGTACCAACAGCACTGAAGGAGGCAAGGGAAATCTCACCATAACCAGGGACACTCTCACCTGGGGGGCCTTGCAGACCTCTGAGCATTCCCAGAGAGACAGAGCACTGGCTCAGCCCTTCGAGATCCTCATGCCTTCAGGACCTGGCTGCCCAAGACCAATGGCACAGTCCAATGTGCATACACATCCCTGATGACAGTCCAAAGAAAATGGCTATCCGCATCGGTCTGCAACAAGTTGGAGGTATGAATGGTTATTTCGTCAAACAAAACCCTCAATTTCTATATGAAATCATGATAAACAGGCACAGGCACAGGATTTTGCCTCACACTCTCAGGGATCAAGCTCTTCACATATATTTATGTTTAATCCTTTGAGCACTACTACAATGTCATAATGAAAATAAAATCATGGCTTTCAAGTGTAGCTATTGAGATAATCACATTCAGCCAGAAACAATCAGAAAGCCCTAGTCTTCAAATCCATGATGTACAGTGAAATAGCTAATGCTAACAGGTAGAATTTCAGATCACATTCTGTACCGCTGAATAAATTTGACAACATTATACAATGCTGTCCCATCGGGTAGACCTATTTTCTTTTATTAGCCTGATGAAATAACCTGCAGTACTTACATCGAGCATGTTCATGTTCCTGTTGTTTTCTTTACGCTCAGCATCATTGCTTATATTCAGCAAGAGAACATTCAGAGCAGATGCATGGGGGATGTTTTTCAAGGAAGGGCATGTGCCTTTAGAGCTGAGGCTCCTTTTCTGAATTTTTAAATTCTAGAGGATTCTGTCCAATTGCAAGCCAATAATTTCAGCGTGCAGCACCTAGGCTTTCTGACAGTTTTAATAGTTTATTCAGTTGTGAAGCTTAAGCAAATGCTGTATCTTATAGCGAAGGTACTAGATTAAGGCCTCACTCTCAAACTTAATTCCACAGATTCACAGGCAAGTATCTTAAATCTCTCTGCATCTCAAATCTCATTTTACAGATGGAGAAATTACTTTCCTATATCACTGAAATAAAATCAGAATAAATGCATTTCTATAGGTGAGACACTCAAGCAAGTGATGAATATCAGGTTAGACAGAAGGGAGTGTGCCCAATATCACATAATTTCATTAGAGTGTCAAAAAAGCGCAATGTCACTTTGCTTCACAAAAGCCTTTGTAAAATGAAAAGAATCATATGCACCTCCTTAACAGACAACTGGAATTATTCTGATATACCGACTTGTAGGACCCACTCAATTACTTTGAGATAATATTGTAATAAATCGTAGGTCAGACATGGTGGACTACGAATCCCTGGCCTCCCGCATTCATCTATTAGGTTTAATAAGAGAGGTCAGGCAAAGATAATCCTCTTATTGCTCTGTCAATTTTACTAGCAGAGACTCTAAAACTGAAAATTGGTCCAGCTTTAGCAATAAAAAATGGTTTTCATCTGCCAAGACCCCAAGCCTCTGCCTCTCAAGAGCTCTGACTTGGGAGCATCATGAAGCTCCAGGAGCAGTGGAGTGGGTCCAGCCTGGAGCACCTGCCAGCTCCACCCTTTTGAAAGCCCTTCTTCTAGTGGGGAGATGAAAAAGCATGCGAGCAAAGAGGTTGGACAGGCATCTGCACAAATGTATTAATTTCTGAGACCTTCAGAGAATTTAGCTAAAAAAAACCACAGCCACAAGTTTTGGTACCTTCTGGTGCAAAGAGGGCAGCAAAAAGCAAGTGCTGCCAGGAGGACATGAAGTTGCTGTCTTTCCCTTCTGTACCAAATTCTGAGTAACATCACAACATGACTAGCATCTTTTTTGTAGATTGCAGTGAGGGATTGCCATTTAGAGAATGAATCAGTAGCTCTGGGAAGAACACAACCTTCTAAAAGCTTTTATCTTCCCCTATTCAAACACACATTTTTTAAGAGATCTTGATAGAAGTATAACAGCCCTCTCAGTATGATCAGAGGGCTGGAGCATCTCCCATATGAGGACAGGCTGTGAAAGTTTGGCTTGTTTAGCCTAGAGAAGAAAAGGCTCCAGGGAGACCTCATAGCAGCCTTCCAGTACCTGAAAGGGCTACAGGAAAGCTGAGCTCTTTATTGGGAAGTGCAGCAATACGAATGCGGAGTAACGGTTTTAAGCTGAAACAGGGGAGATTTAAATTAGGTATTAGGAAGAAATTCTTTACTGTAAGGGTGGTGAGGCATTGCAATAGGTTGTCCAACGAAGTCGTGGATGCTCCGTTTCTGGAAGTGTTCAAGGCCAGGTCGGATGGGGCCTTGAGCAACCTGAATCAGTGGGAGGTGTTCCTGCTCGTAGCAGGGGGGTTGGAACTGGATGATCTTTACAGTCCTTTCCAATCCAAACCGTTCTATGATTCTGTGATTCTATAATAAATTTAAATACCTGCTGAAAATGTTTTAACCCTTAATTCCTTCTCATCATTATTACACACTGCCAAAACCTGTCCTCTGCTGTGTTTTACTTCTCTCTCTAATTAATCCAGGAACAAAGCATGTTACAGAAAAGTCAGTGGAAGCAACAGGTACATAGAGGTTTCGAAAATCTGATGCCACTCCCTTAAGTGACTCATTTTGGGGTTCAATGAGCAAAAAGTGCATTAAACTTTAAAGGGATTCCAGTACAGAAATAGCACTCGGCAGCTGCCTGGTCTCGGTAAGTTTAAAGTGAGATGTACACTCTGATGAGCACATTTGAGATTGCTCTTAAAAAGCTGGCTATCTGTGGCTCGCCTGTAATCTTTTTTAAATTACAAGCAAACTAAAGAAGCTGTGCTTCTCCTAAACCTGCTGTGCTGAGAAAAATCCCAGTCAGATGGGGGTATCCAGCCATCTCAGGCAACACAGGCTGGGGAACCATTTCAAAAATAGGATGATCAACCCGCAAGCTTGGGATAAGCACTGCAAAGCTGGAGCGGGCTCTGGTAGCAAGCAGGATCGGGCCTCCCAACCACAGGAAACCTCGGAGCTCAGACCAGGATGCCATCCTAGAGCAAGGGTGCATGCATTTACAGGGGCTGGCAGGCAGGTCTACATCCTAGAAATGAGGTCAGCTGAACCAAAAACTGACTCTAAAGGCAATTCCTCTGACTTATTGTTCCTCTCCTAGACAAGAGCCCTGGGGTAAAATGCACTGGCAATCTCCAAACTACAGTCAACAAATACCAAAAAAACTTTGTAAATGTTCATTGAACACACAAAATCTGTGTGTGTGAGGAGCCCTTTTCCTTTACAGAGGCACTGAGGCATCAAGCAACCATGCCTGAACTGTGGACAAGTCACCGGTGGCTGGAACTGATCCCCTGCTCCTACCATCAGACTACACTCCCTGCTAGAGGCAGCCCCCTTTCATCTCTTCAGAAAATCAACACAGAAAACAACTTAATAGTCAAGTTTTCGGTGAGGGAAAGGAATCCAGCAAAGCCCTGAATAAACATCAGTAAACTGAAGGTTTACTTGCACAACCTTATTCAGAACATTTAAGTTAGCGGTAAGTACTTGTCTCATGAGCACAAGGCTCCATCTCCCCAAAAAACACTACAGCTGAAAAGCAACCCCCTTCAGCTAACAACAGCCTACACTGGCACCTCCAGAAGGAAAGCCGGTCTCCGAGGAAAAAGATGCCATCTCTGGATAGCAACTTCATAGCTGTTTGCTAACTCTACATCAACCACATGCTACAATGTCCTCAGCCTTTTATTATTGTGCCATCTCTATATGTCTACACGTTTTAGTATATAGGATGTTATTTTTTTTCTCTCGATAGATTTACTTGCAGTTTTGTCTGCCTGACAACTCACTGTCTGGGAGCTGTGGTTTTACTGGGCTTCTTCAATTAACTTTCAAAGATTTCAACCTTTTTTCCCCTGCACATTTGTACTCAGCACCAAACAAACATTTGTTAGGCTGCTTCACTGTTTACTTTCACAAGACACATTTCTCTGATGTGTTACATTGCAGAACTATGCAAACCCAGCATACTCCACTGCCGTACTTCCTACATATTGTGCAAGTTGTTATATCTGTGTTTTATACACACAAGGGACATGCTCTCTTGAAATATTTTTCTTGAGACACCATCCACCCCAATCACCACCTGAGAAGTGGTCATGGACCCTGCTGTATTTATGCTGCAGTCATATCTGAAAGATCCAGTGTGGACTGAAACCAGAGCTCTCAGCTGCTTTACAGTCACACAGAGATATATGATCCTCTGTCCAGGGGCTCGCACAAAGCTGTAGCTGTTTTCTGTATCATTGTAGACTCAGGTTTGTCAATTATTTCATTGTCATTTACTTGGTGCTGGTGGTGGAAGCTGTATCATGCCTCATGCAATGGGTCAGTCCTACCTCCTGTTTCAAGTGGCTTCTAATACTTTGGGGGTACCAGCCCACATCATTTGATAAGAGACCAGGTTATCGGCAGGTGTAAAACGGCTCAGCCTCCTGTCTTCCATAAGGACTAACCAATGCACACCCAATGAGACATACACCTGATGAGACGCCAGCCCCTGCAGCATTGGCCAATACGTCCGATTCAGAGAAACCAACTCCTATTTCTAGCATCTCATTCCAAATCCTTGCCCTTCCCGACAGCCTTCTCACTGTCAGCTTCTCCCTGTCCCCTTGAAAAGGAGATCCCAATGAAGACAGCTCCATGGTCTTCTTTTTCATTAGCTGCCAAGCCTCATGAGCCTGAATGAGGCTGCAGGTAGACCTTGCCCACAAAGCCTCTGATTCCAAATAATCCTGTCCCTTTCTCCCAAAGACGCAGCCTCAGCCCTGCGGATGTCTTTACTCTCAAAGCTATGCTCCCAAAAAAGCTTTGATTTCTTTATTTTCACTCCCTCAGAAGCACGAATCAAAAGCTGACTGTGGTAGGTATTGCAGTTTTCTCATGCTCCCAGACAGCCGTGTTCAGCTTACTCCCTTCATTACTTAAAGTCATTTGGAAATACAGACTCCAGCTGTTTAAAGAGCCACGCAGATGTGCAACTTTGCCCTCCTCTGGCCTCAGCTCCCTGCTGCAAAAAGGCTGGAGGACACTTTTCAGCAGAAAGGCACCAGCTGTCCCCCAGCCAGGGGCGTAGCCCGGGCTGGCAGCTGCTCTAGCAAAGAAAGACAAGATGCTCCCAGGGACACTGCCAATGGGTCCAAAGTCTTCATGAAGCTCTGGATATTAACAAGGGTCTACCAAGTCCAAGCGGCCCAAAACAACTGACTGCATCTAGTTCCTGCTCAAAAATGTCTCGTTCTTTTTAAGTTCCCTTAAAAAAAACCTCCCATAAATTCCAAGCTTGAATGTGTGCTCAGGTAACCATGTCAAACATGAAGACCTGTTTTAAACAGTAAACAGAAGCTGAAATGTCATGCATTGATTCATATGCCTCCAGGAATGACAGTTTGAAGGAACCTATCAAATAGTAGGACTTTCCAAATTTATAAAAAAGAAAATAATCTGGTAAATTGCAGTGATTTTTCATTCCATAATGAAGTACACACAGAAAATAGTGCTTCCCAGAAAAAGATTACCAAGAAATCATCCAGATGTTATTAAAGCATTAAGATTAATTTGCTTTAAAAAAAAACAAAAGCATCAAGGAAATTACTCCCACTGGCATTTTTGTCATAAGTTTCATCCTGCAGCTTCTAACTGAATTGAATTCTGTACTCTGTCTCGAGTCTTACACCAAGGCTATGTGCATTTCTGCTGCTTGCTGTCTGTGCTCATACCTCTTACAGCAGCACCTTGTTAACTCACTCTGGGATGCCATAAAAGTTAACAAAAAGGCAACTTTCCTCCTACTTAAGGAAAAAAAATTTCATTGTTGCAGTTTTGCAGAGAAAAAAAATGGCTCCTTTGTTACTGTTAAACCACCCCCCCTCCCCATATTAGTAATTTTTAACCAAAACAACCTTTGGCATGTATTACACATCACTTACAGGGAAAGTCATCAGTTGCTTGGAAAGGTTTTCAGTAACCACTTAAATTCACTGCATAAACCTACAGCGATCACTTAATAACAGCTCTCCCTCCCCCGCCAAGGAAACCTGGGAGTAGTTAATGCTTGAAGTCCCGCGGCACTTGGTTGGCAGGTTTCCTCCAGCAACCCGTGGGCTGCAGCCACGCCATGTCGTGTCGTGGCATCCCTCTGCCTGCAGCAAGGCCTCACACATGGGTCCCCCCTGACAAGGTGGAAAGCAATTCGCAAAGGGAGGTGAGCAGCAGACAACTTCTGGTTTGGGTCTTCCAGGATTTGCTAGCATTCATGCAAAACCTGGGCATGGGTGAGGACGTGTCTGATTCCTTTGGAGACGAGACTTCAGCGTCGAGATGCTGCTTTCCCATGACTGGGATAACCCAAAAATTGTCTTCTGAGACACTTGCCGCAGGCACGGAGCTGATGAGCTGCATTTTTTTAAACTCAGATTGATCACTCATGTTCACTAATTCCAGGTTGCGAAGTCTGTACCACGTGATTAATCTTTCAACACACTGGATTTGGGGGGAGGGGGGCAATATTTAGCATAATCCTGTGTAGGCTGATTTTAACAGCTTTTTCCAGCTATGTGCATCGGTTAACGTGCAAGAAGTGGGCCTATCAAGCAGTGCAGTTCAAGTGAATTTTGGGTTTTAGTAACCATTAAATACTCCTTCTCCTGCGCATCCTAGACCTTGATCAAAATCCCTCCTGTCCTCACCAGGATTTGATCCCCTTTCCTGCCTGGGCACAGGGAGGCAGCTGCACCCAGCAGTTTCCCAGCTCCTTTCCCAGTGGTGGCCTTGCGCAATGGGAAGTCTTTGTCTCCATTTCAATGTCTAAGGGCCTGGAGCACACTCTGCATTTACCTTCCCCGCCCAGGTTAATGCAAATAAGTAACAAAGCAATTTTCAGCTGGGAAGCAGAGGGCAGAAGACTTATTTGTTTTCCCTCTGACTTGAGGATCAGAGAAACTTAGTTGCAGGACCACAGAGTGCTGTTTGCTCACCTGGGAAAGTCACTACATCGGGTTTTCACAGTTTGCTATAGCAGCTTCTAATACCAGCTGTAAAGCCTCTGCTTACCAGAAGCCCAGCTGCTGCGAGGGTTTTTCAGGCAGCCCCATAGCAATGTGATGTATGGGAGAGACTGGCATGAGCGGCTCTGTGTATCCTCCAAAACTGGTGGGGGCAGGTATTAATGCAAAATCTACATGCTTTCCTTTTTCCCCTCCCACCTCCTGCTACTTTATAGGCTTCCAAACACCACTTCCATGCTTCCAACAAAGGTGTACAGACAAGGTCTGGCAACTCCCCGAATTCATCCATCTGCAGCTATGGCTCATTGATGCCCTGCACTGCCTACTTCAGAGAGCCTTATCTTCCGAGGGGTCACCCTCAGCACTCAGGACAACTGCCCCAGTAGCTCCAACACTATGAGAAAGAGACAATTTCCTATGCATACAGGAGACCTTGGCTCCACGGTGCAAGAGGCCAGAACAGTGGAACCACCTCACCTCTGCCAGGGAGCTGCCATGGTCCTAAGACCCTGCCTGTCCTGTCGGCAGCTTTGCATCACTCTATGGCCATTCCCATAAGCTGAAATGCATCTCTGCAGCAATACCAGTGCTCCAAGCAGTGATAAGGAGGAAAGAAAAAAACAAGACAAAAAAAATACTGTTTCATAAAGGTAATGCTATTCCAGTGCTGTTTCTGTGCTTACAATTCAAAATAAAATCCCCTTGAGAAGTGAGGTGTTTTCTGCACTAGTCATGTGAAACCAAACCCAGTAGTTCCAAATTGTTTGAAAGGGAAAACAGCAACAGAAATGCAGAACAACTCTACTGAGAAAAAATGTTTCTGCCTCTTCAGAAAAAAAATCTGCTCCCATCACCATGGCTGCTCACCAGCACCACCTCTATCCCCTTACCTCTGCAGAAGGAAACGCCTACCATGACTCTTACACATTCCTATGTCTACAGGTAATCCATATGTCTGATCTTTTGACAGACCCACACTGTTCCTGAAACACTGCAGCTTGCGAACACTCAGGACATTACAGCAGTGTGTATCTATGCAAGGTGATTTGCCGTCAGGCCCGAGTCAGCTTATGGAGGTACTGCTCATTAGCTGTGACTCGGATACACCTATGGCAATGCAAAGTAATGTGATTTATCTTCTACCACTCTTGGTGAAGTTGCATCACGGCACATTTGCTGAGCTCCTAACAGCACGCACACAGTTCCTGCAGCCCAGCTAATACTTGGCAATTTGTTAAACTCCGTTAACATTGCTGTGAGTTTGAGCTCTTAATTACTCAGTATTCTAGACCTACTCCAGACAATACTAGAAAATGCAGGAGTTAAACCATTGCTGGTCTCCCACTGACCTGCCACCCTGGACCTCACCACTAAGAATATCCACAAAGGAGACTGGGAACTGCTGTGAGTGCCAGCAGCAGCGAGATCACTGAGCATCCTGCGTGGGCTGCATCTGAGCCAAGTCAAGGGCTTCGGAGACCCTTCAACAGGACCGCAGTTATATGGGACCCCTCAGCCTGCATGTGCCCAGATGCATACACTGCCTAACGGGCACCCCATTACACTGTCAGCCACTGCTGGGATCATTTATTTGCTTTGCTTTATGAGAGCTTTTTAAGCTACCTGAGAACATCACATTCCAACTCTTATTGAAAGCGTAATTGGAAGTCTCAAAAAGCAATTACATTAAAAGCATTTTGCAGTGAATCAACTAACTACCCATTTGCCCATGAGCCTCTCACCAGCCGCAGCAATGGCTGATGGGGCTGTGTTTTCAGGATGTGCTCACAGAGTTGAGCACGGAGGGAGGCTTCACGCATGGGAATAACACAACAGCTTCCCCTGGAAAGAAGATGTGCCTGTGAGTTATTACAAGTGCTCCCCTTTCCTCAAGTCCTTTGACACCATCCCACTGAGAAAGCAAACAAGCAGCAGGGAGCAAGTCTACTGAGCCAGGGAAAAAGGATGTTCGTGTTTGTTTACAATTCAATTAAAATTTGAGATGTTGCAACCAATAAAGAGGAAAACTATATTCTGGTTCTAGAAACTCCTAAATCGTATGTGACCTATGCCTTGTGAGGAACAATAAAAATATAAATATGTACATGATAACTTCCCTTCTTTTCCCTGCTTCTGCACTGTTTGCAGCACAGCTGGGCTAATCCCATTTTCACTGCTCTGTATTCTGACCTCCTTAAACAACCCCGTGCTAGGATGTTACAACACTCTAATCTATAAATAATGTATTCCCTTCATCCAGCAATGGATTACTGGGCCATAAAACTCACTGGAACACACTGCACGGTTGCTAGTTTAACAAAATAATACTAAGACATATCAGTAGACATATCAGTAGTAGACATATCAGCCCTCTTTCTTTATGAATTCTTCTAAAGATTTGATGCCACCATTACTTTTGCATTGGATTTTTCTTTTTTAATAAATTGTTTAGGAGCTGAGATTTTATTCTAGTGACCTCTTTTTCCCCCTGACCACATATCCTTTTGTTTTGGGTTGGGTTGGGTTTTTTGTCCACAATAAATGACCAGTACCAGCTACTAATGAGAGTCAAAGTGAAAGGGAAGTGATCAAGTGCTCATTGCTGCCATATACCACAGGGCCTCGAAACACAAAGGGAAGTCGTGCCTGAGACCCAAGCCAACCTGTTTCCCCAAGTGGGGAGCTCACATCTCTGTCCCTGCATTCTCCTGCCCCTGTTTCTGGCTGGTAGATGTTCAGACACTCACTGAACCCCATGCTGGGCCAGTCCAGGTCACTGATACTGTAGGAAACTACCCGTATTTATCTTGGGCTTCATTTTCATACAGCAGTTACCTACAACTGAAGCCATAATGTGTAAATTCATTTCAAGGTAAGTAAGTCTGCTCCAAAGACCGACATCTAATAAGCTTGCTCCCACTTCTGTGATGGTTTCCAATCAATGTCTCTCCTCATTACCAATGCCAGCAGGAATCCCACCACTGATTTTCCAGAGTAAAAGCATAAAGCTCAAGCAAATACTTCAATGATGCAGATTTGTAGATTGTGGTTTTTCTGAGAGGCATTCTGGAAAAATAGTGTTTCTGACTCAAAACAAATTGGAAGCCTCTGAAAAACAGAAGTGCACCCTTTAAAGAACAAGTTCTCCTGGGGAGCATAACTAGGCATGCCACACTTCGGCATTTGATTCCTTAGCTCCATTTGCCATGATTAACACAGCAATTTTCCACATATTTTTCATAATGCACAGATCACTTTTAACTCCGAAAGGACTGAGGAAAAACAAGCAACCACCGACACCCACAAACCTGCTTCCTTCGTTCCACTGCACTAATCACAAATGAAAATTTAAATCACTCTCACAATACGAAAACGTCATAAAAGGAATTAATAGCTGCCTTGACAATGGGGTTCTGGTATATTAAACAAAACGATTAAAGCACTAACATTTCCAACAGCTACAGCATGACTTAATTCCCCCCAAAAAGTAAGCATTATACTTTGCCTCTGAATGGGAGGATTACTCATGGCTGATGGGTTACAGTGCAGCTCTGAATCAGGTCTGAACCCTGCCCGTCGGAAAGCAAGTCTGTGCCCCTCAGGAAGCAGGAGCTATATCTGACATTTCTACAACAGTCCTGAAGACAGCGAGTTGGGATGGTGACCTGAGAGAGGATAGTAAGGCAGCCCCTCAATGGCAGCCAGCTGCTGGGGGAAGATCAGAGCCGGGAGACAATGCTGCCCACTTGGTTATTAGCCCTAAAGCTTAGTCACAGTAATTGCAGGGCCAGGGCTCTGTACTCACATTTCCTGTCACCAACCCAAGAATTAGGCAATTTAGATGTAAAGATAGTAATCTGCATATAACATAACTTGGTAAGCGATTGCAGAAGTAACTAGGAGAAAAATGAACAACCTGATATGGAAAAGCTTTCCAAGCCTCTGCTTCTGCAGCTGTATCAGATCTTCAGCAAGTGCCAGACCCCACCAAACCCAGCCTTGCCACCCTTATTGAAAAAGCACAGCAGCATTGCCCTTCACGATGTTTCAGCTTTCCCCACCTCAAAGAAACACCTAAGAGAGCTCAATTCAAGTTGAAACTTTTCACAGGGCTCATTTTCAACAATTAAAGAGCATGGCAACCTGTAATTACTGAAAATAAAGCCAGACAGCTGGAGAAGGGAAGCATCTTTAATAAGTAACATGATACTACATTTTGTCTCTTAAGGAATTTAGCTATTAAGTCCCAAGCTCTCACTCAATCAGTCTGAGCTCTCAGCGTCTGCAACAAACCCAGTGTGCTTCTGCTACCTGCGAGCAGCGCAAACCATGTAAAAGCAAACAATGCTCGACAACCTGATTAAATAAAACTCAGAGAAACCAACACCTCCATCCACGCCAGGGAAAGACAGAACCTAGAAGAGGAAAGCCTTATAGGGCTTCCTGGACACATGGCATATTAGACAACACGAATGCAGTACACTCTGCAAATGTTTTCCCAGCTTTAGCTGAGCTTCAGCTGCTCTCGTTCCCCCACCCCAGCACACACAATGCAAGCAAAAGTTAATGTTGTTCATGAAGTAGCTTACCGCTCATCATCAACAGCACAAACATCTTTGCCTGTTGTATTTCCTAAGTCCCGGCTGCCTGTAACAGAAAGGAGGAAGCGCCAGCGTTTCATTCCTCTTCTGCTTCAGAGTGGGTGTAACTCATTAAGTTTCATGCTAAAATGAGATGGGTCAATTGGGTGTGTTTGAAGGTTTGGGTTTTTGCCAGCCCTCCTTCCCTCCCTCCCTTTCCTGATTAATTCCTCCCATCACAGGCTTCAGATGAGCTGCCACTCAGCCCCGCTGGCTGCTGAAATCTGAATTCCTATGGACACCCCTCCAGGGTGACTTTAACTCACCAGTCTGGGCGCGCTGCGAGAGAAGACAAGAACTAAAATACCCGGTCACCTCACAGAGGCAATTTTCACATCAGCTACACATGAACCAACTGCATGGTGCCCCTCTTCACGCTGCTGAACTGCATCGTCCTTGGCACTTCACTGCATTTTCAGGGAGCAATTCACCAGCGAGATATAAAATAAAAAACTTCTGATCTATTCTGAGCCTTTTCTGCTACCCCCAACTCCCTTACATCACAGAGGATTTGTCTCGGGGTAGGTACCTAGACAGTGAGGACTTCTCCCTGAGTACATATCTGGACAGTGCTTCTGCAAGAGGACATATGTTCAAAACACACCTCCCACTAAGCTGTCTACAGGTGCAAAAATGTTTTCAGGATGAGGAACCATAGAGATTTAAAAACTACTCATGAATCTGGTTTTACTTAATCCACTACTTCCACGTAACTGTCTCTGGATTAGGATTTGAGTAGCATTGTCCTCAAAATCAGGGTTGTTTAACAGTTGCTATAAATAAGAAATACCAATACGAAACCTAAACCAGCTGTGCTTATCCCCCAACTTCCCCCTACCTTGACTCCGTACCCACTAAAAGAGAAGAAAAACAGGTATTGAACTATTCTCAGAATGAAGTAGAAAACACAGTACATAATTCTTACAAACATAAATCAAATCAATTAGCAAATTAACATTTACAACTCTGTATGATACTTCAAAAATATGAAGTATTAAGTGCTAAACATATCCTTGCATTTCTGTCCTCTGTAGCCTAGCAATGACCACAAACTGGGAAAAGGACAAAAGCATCCTTGCATTTCGGTCCTCTGCAGCCTAGCAATGACCACAAATTGGGAAAAGGACAAAAGCATTAGTAAAAGAAAAAAAAAGAAATAAAATGGCAAAAGGTATGTGCAGGAGCTCAGTTCTCCCACAGGGTTATATGCACAGTTGTACAACTGCAGTGATTAGCTGTAGTGAGGCTGTGGGGCTCTATATACCTGGATGCTGGAGGAGAGGATGGGAGGAGATGACTGTTTTGGGACAGCCAAGAGAAGTGATTTGATGGAGCACAACCATTCTTACACACCCCATTATCAGAAATGAGCACACAAGCCGAGTTTCCGGGTACATCAGTCGGTTTTAGCCCACTACAAAGAGCAGATTCGGTTAAACTCTACATCCAAGCACTTACAGCATCAGATGTTCTTGATATACCTGCCTACATTTAGAAAGCATCAGGTCTCCCCATGACTGCAGGCACTCCTGATAAGCAGTGAAGTCCTCCACCTCGACAACATAAAAGGGCTGAAGGAGGGATGGGACCAGGCGCATTGTTTGGACTAGGAAGCGCTAAAACAACTGATCCTTGCCAATAGTTCCTTCTTGGAGGCCAGGCAGAAGAAACAAACAGGAGAAAGCCCAGGGGAATGGACTGCCTCCTCCAAAAGTTTTCAGTGCTGGTAACTAGCAAACCCAGAGCAGGCAAGCAGGTTTGGTGAGCCGTGAGTGACTCAGAGGGCGACAGGGACTGCTGCTACCTGCCTTCGGGTTCACTCAGGCATGGCCGGCACTCACCATCTTCAACACATTTGAACAGCCCGACAGGCAAAGCCGTATTCAGAGCTCTGACGCCACTCACTCTTAATCGCTCCCATCAAAACGGCTTCACCATTACTCGGAAACCGATGTGTATGTATACACACAAGCTCCCATAGATACAAAGCAATTATGCTCCAGTCCTAAAGGAGGACCATATACGCTTACTACTACAGATTAGAAGTGATTGTCTGGAGTTTTTTTCACCTTAAGAGGACTAAAGGAGGCACACCTTTTTGCTGCCAGCATCGGATCCATTTGTGTTCTGTCACAGCAGTTTGGGACATCTTTTCCTACTGGTGCGTTGCTACCTATAGCAAATCCTTGGCATGGCCAAGACTCCTAGGAAAACATGAACTATGTGTGTCTCCTCCTTGGAATAGTTGTTTTCTAAAAGCTTCAGACAATAAAGGCATAAGTCAGCAAGTCCCAAGTCAGTCTGACACCAGTGGATTTTAAATCAGTGCAGCTAGATAAAAGAAAAGCAGTGATTTCCCCTTCCTGTCACAGAACCAGAACAAGAAACAGCAAATAATAAACACCAAGACTGATATATAGAGATAGACGTGCAGAATAATTACAGGTGCCATTATGTAGCTAAGATCTGGGGTTCCTATAAATACAGCACTTGATTTGATTGATCTGGTCGTGGCTGCAATGCTCAGGAGGGGGTGGAGGGAGACGCAAGGGAAGCCCCTCCTCAGCCGCCTACGCTGAGCCAACTTGCCCTCCTCCAAAGCTTTACTGAGAAACAAAGTGACAGACCTGCAGGGAAGCCTGGCTGGGGAAAGCAAGCCACCAGGGTCCAGGATGCAGAGAGCAGGTGGCTATGGCCACTCAGGGAAGGTGTGGAGCGGCCAGCTGACAAGGGCTTCGCCGAGAGCCCTCCCGGGAAGCACCGTGGCTTGTCAGCTCACACCTACCCGCTGCAGAAGAACAGGCATTTCCAGGCTCCGGCCCAATCACCCCAGCTCAGCTGACACATTTGGATACACGCCTTTTGATGTGGGCTTCCTCTGAAGGCGTGTGAGCCACCTTATATAAATCTTAATGCTCTCCTGCATTTGCTAAGCCATTAGCAAAGTCCTACCAAAACCTGCTTGCAGACAACCTAGCACATTCTGCCCAAAACAGCCTGGAGACAACTACACCAGCCACCAAGCTGGCTGACTGGAGAGAGCTTGAAGAAGTGGCCACTGGCAAGCCCCTCTGGGGAAGAGGGCATATGTTTACCCTCCCTTTCTTAGCTGAGTAAAGATGATACCACCAGGAAACCCCCCATTTTCTTCCTGTGTCAGCAGGACAAATCCCAGCAACCCTACAGGGAATCCACAGGTTCTTCCAAATACCCAGCTAAGGTGTGGAGACTCCGCCACAGATCCTAGAGGAGAAAGGTCCCCTCAGCACAGCAGAGTCCCCTGCAGGACAGCACCTCCTCAGTGGTTAAAGGAGGGAGAAGGACTCCCATCAGACACAAGCCAAGTCTGCACCCTGCGTAAAGGTGTATTTATCAACCATAATTAACATCCCGGGCTTCTCACACCCTGGCACACCTGCTAATTAGCACACATGAGTTAATATAATTTTAACAATGGTTTATCACTTTGGGCAGAAAATCACTTTGGTTGGGAGTCACTTCAGTACAGTGAATCACCCTGAGCACAGCAGCATCAGCCATGCTTGCACAGAGCTAAGCAGACCGTATCTCTTTAACTACAGCTTACTTTACAAAGCCAAGGTTCTTCAAAAATTCATGATTGTATCTGTCTTACTTTCCACCTGCACAAATAGATGGCCTTGGAGAAGTGTCCTGTCTCCATCCTCCAGACAACTGGAGCTGCTCAGGTCTTTCTTCAAGTCCTTATAGCCCAGCTACCATAATTATCACCTGCTTTGGTTAAGTATGCTTCAGGACAGTAGTCAGAGCCCAGAGGGCAGTTATCTGCCAGGAACGACTCCAGGGGAACACCAAGGTGATGCCCAACACTAGTTTCGGTGCTACTCTAAACGTCCCATAACCACAAACCAATCTGGTGGTGCAGGCAGCCACTTTGGCACACGTAACTGTGACATTATGCTCCTTTTTCACAGAACACTAAACCACAGCTGTGTAAATGCAACCTGTGCCTCAAAGTTCAAATCAACTCTTGCACGTCACTGTGGATGATGTGGCCAAGCCATGCACTGGCTTTCACCCTGGTAACCTCTCTCCCTTGGGAGCAACACCCATGCTTGTGCCTGTGCAGCCTCATGCATCTGACCAAGAACACCGCTAAAGCAAAGGGTGGTCTCTGTGTAGGTGAGGACAGAGTTCGGCTCAAGCCATCTTATATTCAATGATAAACTGAGGAAGAAAGCCAACTTAGGCTGCATTTCTTTTTTTAAGCCTCATCTTTCAAACTGGATCGCTGCGATGTAGAAGCTCACAAGAGGGCACTGGTGGAAAAACATCACACCGCCAATCAGAATCACTTTCGCCCCCCCCAAATTGATGTTTAACACTGCCTACCTTCACTCTGTCCAATAAAAACCTGTGAACCAACCCTTGGGAATTAAAGAATGTTAACATCACGAAAAATTATACTAGATTGAATGAATCCATACTCCTTGTTATTAGAAACATTTTCCCAGCTTCGTATTTGTGATTAGGAAGGGAGCTGTGAAAGGTAGGTATTGTTCAGTCACAAACAGTTCCCTTCTAGCCTCTACAAAAGTAAGCTAATGAACTACAAGGTGGTTTTTTTTTTTCCTTTGGAGAGCTCAGCAGATATATCAACTCATGGGAAAACTGATCTTCATTGTTACATTGCAAGGGTAGTTGAAAAAAGGTTTCGAATGAGCTAAAGGGGAGTGGATGCTCGCAATGAGCCCTTGCCTGTGAAACCAAGGCGAACCACCTCTGGAGCAAGTACAAGTTAAAAATTCAAGGCTTGCAATTCATCGTGCTGCTCATGGCTGGCAGTTCTTGCACCAAGTTTGCAGCACACACTGGGGGCACATTACTTGCAGACACTCGGAGTGCATAACTTCACAGGCAAAGAAAGGACTCCTCTTTACTGGGACCATCTAGGTGTGCACAAGTAAATTACACACTTTTGAGTATACAGGATTAAAATCTTTAGAAGAGGCCTGCTTCTAGTCATGTAGCCTCAAGAAAATACAATAGTGAAGCTCTTTTGAATACACACACAAACATGCACACACGTGTGCCTGAAGTTGCTAGGAGCTTCTGCACCTCACCAGCAGCAGGATGGTTTTATAGGATCATCTGGCTGCACACAGTGGCTCCAACCCAGCATCCTGCAAACAGGGGAGTGAGTACCACTGCAGCACATGGCACTGCACAAGCCTCGCAGCAGTGCCCGCAAGCCCATTTGGTGCTTACCGCAACTACCGCGTGGCGCAATGATAAGACAGAGCGTAACGAAACTTGTTTCCTTTTTTGATGAGAAAGCCTAAGGAAGAACATTTTATTCAAGACCTCTAATTCAAACACCTCCTCTCGCTTCTTTGAAAGAAACTAGGCAGTAGCTGCTGTCATTTTCATGCTGCGTTCTGACACGCTTCTACCATATCTCTGCCAATAGTTTTCAGTTCGTTAAAAATCAGCTCAGAACGAGAGTGACAAGCTGTATACTGGTGATGATGCTGTCAAATGATGGATAACATAGGTTTACATTAGTTGTCAAAATTTTTCAACACTAAAAATAGGTATCACAAGCTTTTGGATTCACTGCATTGAAGTATTAAACACACAGGATATTCACACCTTTAAAAGAGCCCCAAGCCACTCAAAGTCAAGTAAAACCAGTGATGTGTGACGTAAAGGCCTCTGATCATTGTTTATTTTGAGAAGAAAAAACAATACATAGCCATATGAAATCTCATTAGCAACGGTGGCCAAAGTGAAGACAAGATGTTGTACAGAACATGAAATACAACAGCACAATATGGGATGCAAACATGCAAACCAAGAAAGAAAGAAAAAAAGCTTAGAGGAGAAGAGGGAAAACCCTGCATCCTGTTACCCTAGCTCTTGGTCCAGAACCCACCAAAAAGGAGGACAGAGATCTTCCCCCAGTAGCTTCTCCTTTCCCTCCTGTCATCCCTCATCTGCTCCAGCCCTGTAAGAAAGAGCCCAAAGCTGCGAGGCTGAGGAAGGATGGGAAAGCCCAGGAAAAGCAAGTAGCTTTGCCAGAGGACTGACATTTCCATTCAAGGGATGACTTCTGTCCGGGTGATGACCTGCTGACAGACACCAGCCAGGCAAGAGGTCACCAAAGAGGATACTGGTTTTATGGGTAAGATGGCACTGGGGGGCGAGGGAAAGGGAGACCATTTACAAACCAAATGCAGCTCACTTATTCCCTCTGAGTCATTAAGATGACTAGCACAGGCAGAGTTGTCCCTATAATAGGCCAATATTTATAGCAGAAAGAAAATGAAGCATAATAAGGAATTACTAATTGGATGTTACCATAACATTGTGTAGAACTGAAGCAGCACTCCAATGTGCTTTATAAATAATTAGCAAATTAACTTTCACAATACCCCTGTGAGGCAAGTATTATCCCCATCTTCTACACAGCAAAGCGGAGAGCGAATCGTTTGCTCATGGCCACAGTCCTTGAGCAGAGCTAGGATTATAACTGATGCCCTGGTCTCTTGTCACTAACACTTGAGCCAGGAACAGCCTGCTTACCCCAGCTGAAAGAAAACCTGACCCAAAACACACTCATGTTAAATAAATTCCAGCTTACATTGCCGCCTGTGTTTCTACACCAACCCGTCCTAGCATAAAGCCCAACAGTAAAGAAAAAAAGCACAGTGACACAGTTGGCTTAAACCTAGCAAAGCCCAAGCTACTACCTTAAGGAGAAACCTCACGCTACAGCCACATGCTCCCCACATGGCATAGGTACTGGTGCTCGTGGCAGGTCAGTGGCTTGCTGGGTCAGGGGACAGCTTGAGGTGAAAACTGGCCCCACAGCAAAAAAAAAAAAAAAACAAGGCAGAGTTTGGGCAGATGGGTTCCCTGCCCCAGACAAGCATGCGGCTGCCTGAGAACAGGGATAGGAAATCAAAGAGGAAGAGGGAACTAAGTGCCTGCTGGTTGCATCTCCTGTACCATTAGAGCATGAAATACCCCTCTCCTTTCTCCTAGACTTCTGTTGGGGCCACCAAGCAGGGCTTTCTCAGTTATTATCCAAGCCCTGCACATCATGCACTGGTCTGGGCTGTATTTTCCCATTCCTTGCCACTAGGATGAAATGCACTCATAGTCATGAACTTCTGGGCTGAATTCAGGGCTGACTGAGCAGCTCACCCCATATTACTTGGCACAAGCATGACTCCTCTCATACTCTAGGGATAAATTCCAGCTTACACCAGCATAAGATCAAGACTCAGCCTCTTCCCTTCCTCTCGGGAGAAGTGTGACAGATGACACGCCAAAGCCCAAAGTTTGTTCAATGGCTCAGCCTCCCACCTGGCTTTTCCCAAAGGAGGCACCTTCTCACAGTTATGGAGAAACCTCTTCACAGGCACAGCGGTGGAGGTGCCCAGGCAGCAGATTGGCCACAGACAGACCCCTACCATCCCATTCATCCATCCCACCCTGCCCACAGAGACTGCAGCCCATGTCTCTGCCATCCATCCCCCAGAGCCAGAGGGGCACTGCCAGCAGTGCTGCCTTCCCCCTCCCACACTTGTCTGCCTGTTGGGTGGAGAAAAGCTGACCACAAGCACATGCAAGTGAGTCCCCGTGGTCTCCTCATGTGTTGAGGGCAGGAACTGGGGGAGAAAAACCTTTCCAATCCCAGCAGATCCAAAGGAAACAACTCTGAGCAACTGTGCCTTTCCAGACTTAGCAAACTGAGCACACAGCTTCAAGCATGGACTATAAATGTCTGGTGGATCCACTAGCACAACAGATAATACTCTTTGAGTAATTCTTCTGTCCAGGCAGCGCCTCCTTGTACATCTAACTCTCACCTTTCACTAGAGCAAGTGGGCATCCACAAGAGTCCTTGCTCCCTCTATACTGAATTGAAGGAGAAGACTATGGCAGCATCAATGTCATCCGCACACACCCCCTCACATCACTGCCACCTCCACCCTCATGGTGCAGGGATAACTGACACATCCAAAGCCATGTCACCTTCTCAACAGCTCACCATCAAGCAGTGGGAACAGGCATGTCAGGGAAGCGATCAATCCAGCTAACAGGATAGGCAGGTGAACCAAGTCGTGGAGGTAGATGCATGCAACCTGCTTCTCCAAACTCTCCATGAAATCACGCAGTGAAATCAAGGATGCTCTTGCACAGCTGCCTGCACAGCCCAAAGCAGGCTTTGGGAATAAGACTAGCTCAGAAAGCTCTGGCCATGAGCTCTCACATCATCTTTCCACCACCAGCCACGCTGTAGACCAGACTACCGGGCAGATCCAGGCTACAGGCAGAGTGTCCCATCAACTGGTTCTCCCCATGAAGTACTCCAAGACCCTCACAAAAAGAAACAGTACACAAACACAAACTGCTGCTATTATTTTCTGCCAGATGCATGTTAAGAAAGCAGGCAGATCTGCATCTATTTTAGACACACTGCATAAAAATAAAAAGATGCTAGTTGACTGCGCATGTTCTCACTTTTAGAAAACAAGTCTGAATTTAATTCTTCTACTTTTTTTCCAAACCTTTAGACCCAAACAGTAAAAAAAGTTTAACAAACTTTAAGTTCTCCCTTCAAAGTTACCTCCATCAAAAGAATTCCCAACCTGGTTTCAAACTCCCTAGACCAGAGCATGAGAATCACACCATTCAGTTAGCACCTTTCCCCAAGGGGCCCGGACCTGACATCCCTTACTCACAGCTTGACCCAAAGCCCTCTGGCATGAGTAGAGGTCTTGATTTCAGGTTCTGCCCAGAAGGCTACCACCACTGACTTGAGGTTATAAACACTGAAGCTGGCAGACAGGGCTAGCACAACGGACTCACCATCCCCCACAGGTCTCACAGAGACTTAAGGAGATACAGGTGTCTAGTTTATACCTTAGTGCCTTCCCTCTTTCTCCTTCTCCATTAACTTGTTCTAGCTACTTTAGAGGTTTTTTCCCTTTTAAAAACCCACATCAAGATATTCCATTGAAAGACAAACACAATTTTATCAGAAAGTACATGACATTTTTTCTGCTTTTCTGTATTCACTGCCAGGACACATCTCATACAACTATATTACTGTCTACTTTGTCAGTGCTGTGCTCCTCATAAGGAACAATTTTTTTAATTCAAGGCATAGTTTGTGTCCATCTAAAGTCTCAGTCAGGCATCCATATTGGTGTTGCCCGTGCCAAGCTTGCGTACATCATGTTACAGTGGTCATGAAGCTAGTCACAGGCAGTTTTGTCTGGTTATACAGAGGTCTTCACCATGAAGATGCTCAAGGTGAAAAGTGAAGCGGGATCACGTTTTCCAGAGAGGTGGTGCAGCCACTGTCCTTGGAGGTTTTCCAGACCTGCCTGGAAAAGACCTCTGAGCATCCTGGTCTTGTCCCAAAGCAGGCCGTGCCTTGGGCAGGGGGTCGGAGCGGAGACCCTCATATGTCTCTTCCCATCCAACAGACGCATTGACCCCAGGCTTAGAGGCAATTTCCCAAACAATTACCAATCGAATGCACAGGACCATGCCTGCCAGAGAAGGCAAAACAAGAAGAGATGAGCATTTTGTCATTTTTGAGTCCACCCAACTATGCTGCCTTGAAGTTTCCTCACAGCTTGTGGAAGGGTTTAATTCAGTCAAACCACGCCTATGACCATGACAGCTGGATCCTCCTCCCTCTACACTGGCTCACCCAGTTTCAGGGCCAGTCACAGCACCCCCAAACTGTCTCGATCCAACGGAGCAAGGACACGCTTCAGCTAACAGATCTCTGCTAGACCGAATGACAGTGAGTGCTGAAACAGCATGAGCACTCACAAAACCAGTTTCACCAGCAAACTGAAAGCCAATGACTTCCAACAAAGGTGTGTAGTACTACCCAGTGGCAGCAGGACAGTGACCTCCTGTGAATCTCTAGCAGTCTGCAGAGCATGCCTCTATCTACTTGGAGGCCAAGAGCAAAGCGTGTCAGAGGCATGCTAAGAGAGAATAGTATTTAAAATGCCACTGGTGCATTTGGCTTTGAAAAGCATCACAGTTAGAGGAAATTGCTCAAAATTCCTATATTAAGAAAGCAAGAAACTGAGAAGCATGACCAGGAAAAGCTATTTAAAAGTTGGCTCTTTTTCATGGTTAGCAGGCAAGGAAAGGAGGTGCAGATCAAGAGCAGGAGGAAAGCAAGAAACAATTGGAAATGTCTTATCTCAACTGCAGTCTCAAGCCTTTGGCTTTCTTTTGATACCAGTATATTTAAAAGAAAGTAAGGAGTCTCCAAGTCTTGTTCCAAACTACAATTTGGAAGAAGGTCACAGCTTGTTATGGACAAAGCAAACAAAGCATATATGGTTTGGGATAACCAACAGCCCTGCTCCTGCAAGCCTACTCCTGAGTATTTGCAAACTGGTGGCAACACTGACAGACAATACATACATTGGTAAACATTCATGGTGCTACATGTTCACCTTTGGAAGACCCAGATTAAAGTCTGACTTGAGCCTGCAGCTGATAATGCCACTGTCACTTGACCTTGCCCTTCTACTTGCATGATGTGTTTTGAACCCTCAGAGATGCATAATTTTTCTGAGTGACCCCTAAGACTAAGAGTTCATACACAGATTAACTGCTTAAGCAAGCTCAAGGACAGAGCCCCAGTCTCTTTTACAGGCAAAAGCCTCGTACTCTGCAAGTCATAATTGCTCTAGAATTACTGATTAATTTTCCCCATTTGTACTTTTTTTTTCCCTTTAAAAGTCCTGCCTGTTCCTTTTATTTCTTATGAGGCTTTTCAGAATTTGTCTGTTACTAGAACATTAAAGCCTTATTTGTGATTAAACACAACATTTGGGAGGCGGACTCCAATGCTGCCCGCTGTCACTGTTCCAGCTATAAGAAGCTCTGTGAGATATCAGCGTATCAGGGCAGATTCTTCTCTGCATAAGTCTGTGTGACCACATTTATTTCTCCCCCTATTCCATTCCACCACTACCACCCAAAAAATCCCTGTGATTAATATACAGTAGGATAGCTGTATGGTATGAATAGTAGTTGTTATGTATAAAGCAGCAATAAATAGGACAATGGCAGGGAGAACACAGAAATACATACACAGACCAGTAAAATAGCTGAGTATTATCAGCTGCATTAATTGCACAAAAGCCGTAATCAGTGTTTGTATGTTTAAGTATGTGAAGAATGCTGTACTCAGTAACTTAAGAAATTACTTTTATAACTTGGCCCACTTCCCCCACTGTAGCCACAATCAGCAGATAAGGGGGCTCTTCAAAATTAAATGATCACTTTCCACATTTCAGGGTTCTGCAAAAAAACAGCTGAGCCATCTGGAGGCCAGCCAAGGTCAGGCCAGCTGAAGTTGGGCCAGCACAGAGGGTGTGAGCATCAATCTTCTTGCCCATTTCCGTGATACAGCTGGCCACAGGAAAAGGAAGCCTCCTTCATTAGCCACGGATGAAAGTCTTGGGGACATCCCTGTTAAAAGCAGAATAAAAAGCAGAGAAGTCCTCATGTTTCCTGCACTCTTCCCATTAGGTCATCCTGCAGCATGAGTGATCCAGAGACTCTCCAAGGAGACGCCTCCTCCTCTTCACTCTGCACCCTACTCTCAGCATGGAACTCCGGCTGCTCCTTCAAGCCAGTATCTCCTGGGACATCTTGCAGGACACCAGCAAAGAAGTTCTAAACTCCACAGCAAAAACGCACGACCCCATAGCTGGCATGAAGCGTTAATCAAGGAATCAAGGACGTCGATCTGTCCCCAGACTTTGGTGTGAAGGACCCTAATTACATGGTTTACAGAGGCCATGAGAGCACTAAACAGGTTCCAAGACACCTCCTTTCTCCTGAGATCTCCTCAGAGAGCAAAGAGCAGGGAGCCACAGCTGTCCATGGCCTAGAACAGGAAAAAGGAGGGGCAGACCTCCGAGTGGTTGCATATTTATGCAGTTACAACAACACCTGAGAAATTATTCATTGCAGGCAGCATACAGATGCACAGTTCAGAAGCAGGATGCACTAAAACACTCTGAGAAATGCTCGTGCCAGAAGAAGGATGCTGCAAGCAGAGGATGTGAGTGCTGCAGAACAAGTAGTGGCCCCTTATAAGCAGGAGCCCTCTCCATGGCAGCTCAGTGCCCAAGACCTCCAGGCGATACCAAGAGAATCATGAATGACTGGTCCAAACTATGTTGTGGAGAGGTCCAAGCTTTGCAAATGTTTCATTAAACTGTTTCCCTCTCTTCAATCAGCCTTCAGTACAGTCCCAGCACTGTGATAAATTGTCCCAATGCACTGGGAAGGAGAGATTGCACATGGCAGTAGGAAGCAAAAGAAGTTTTCCCCTCTATGTCAAAGACTCTGAGGGGCATCGCTGACAAACTAAGGAAAAAATGGCTCTGCTCAAGAGGAAATCCTGTTAAAGCTGTGATCCACAGGCTGTCTATTACCTTCATTTCTCCCATTTGCTCTCGTTAAACAAGGTGCAGCAAAGCCTTTCAGACAGCTTCAGAAACTGTCCATCACTCCCAATCATAGCCACAGGACTGACTCATGAAAAGCGCCCTTAATTTTAACCCGAGCTCTGGTACCTGCTTAATGTTGATCATTACACCTACAGACTTTGCTACCTGTTTATTTCAACAGACATCGAAAGCTGAGCAGACTGCTGCAAACTAGCTCTCTAGCGTAGGTGGGTAGACAGAGGTTCTGTGAGATAATAAACATGCCAAAAGAAATGAAAGGTGCTAGAATGGCTATAGCCACATACAATCCATCACACCCAAACTTCATTAACTAAAATAAGGATGTGCACTAGCCACAGCACACCTTCACTGTTAAGTCAACTAGACCGGAGCTTGCGGTAAGTAGGGGACAGCAAGATCTCTGATGCAACTTTATTAAAGGCAGTGTCTCCAGGCTGGAGAGTCTTTTCAGAGACTGTCTTTTCAGTCAAAATCAATGTATTCAGGTGCTGCTATGGCTATGGCTATAATTTCACATATCATCTGAGCCACCCCTTTCCCATCGAGAGGGGAGGGATGAGTATTGTTGTCCAACAGCACCCCTGGCAGCCACCTGCCATCCATCCATTCCCCTTCTTGCCCCACTTAAACTACCCCACATCAGGACTGTCATATCCAGCCTACGCACTTCCACTGCCAGCCAGCCAGCAGCTCTCTTCCAACACAGCAGCTCACAAAACACAACTGGCCAAAAAAACCACATTTTTATTTTATGGCCATTTTGGTTCCCTGAAACATGCTTACTGTGCAATCAGAAAGGCACCCGTGCCGCCTCAAGGAGAGAAGCAGGAAGATGTGGCCATGATGAAATGGACATCTCAAGTTCAGAGCCATGTCTCCACCACTCAGCAGCCAAGAATGGCAGAGAAAAGGGGCCAGTTTACGACTAACCAGGCGAAGGCTACACAGTTTATATACTGCAATATACAGTTTATATACTGGATCAGGACCTTAGTCTCATTCATGACCACCCTGGCGATGCAGCTGTGTGACAGGACAGGATGCTCCAAGCTGGAAATGTCTTGCTCTTACAAAACCCAAGCAGTACACAAGCATGAAATTGTCACATATGATATTCCCCTTCCCATAAACAAAACAAAAAAAAAAAAGAAATCAACTTTTGGGTTTGCCATGAAAGGTGCAACAGCCTTCAGAGCAGCAGCCCCTTTCCCATTAGACAATATTTGATATGATGAAATGGGAGAGAAGGGAAAAGAAAATGAAGAGGAAATCGACATTTTTCTCTTATTTATAAGATGTGCTGTCATTCTATGTCCTCAATAAAAGTCTGTGAATCTCTTCATAACATAAATGTCAGCCTTGTGCTGGATTGGAAACTCGGGATTACTGCACTGGCAGAATTAACATGTTAGATGTAAAAAACTATAACATTTTACTATCCATTGTAAACTTCATGAGCTTTCACTCTAGGGAAACTGGAAATATCACCCGATTTCACTATCATTTTCTGTTAACTGACTGTTCTGCCATGCATTCGCATACTGGGGCATTCAGTCTGATGATCTATCAGTCTTCTAGTTTCATCCTTCTTTCTCTACAATGCAGACATTTTCTTAAATCAATTGTTTTGTTCTGATTTTGTCTCCATGAAGGTACCATGCAACAAAACCACTCAGTTGAAAAAATACTTATCCTGCAATGAACAAAATGGATCATATTTGTCACACTGAACACACATCAGAAAAAAGCTATCCTGACATCTGAAATAAGGGAAGAAGGCAACGTGGAGGTGAGAAAATCTCAGACACAACAGAGCAGGCTTCAACTCACAGGTGTGCTCAGGTCTATGGTCGATAGTGAGGCACTAAAAAGCAGAATCTGTTCCTTTCTGTGGTTTAAACTCCCTGTGTTTTTGCTTCCCACTACTAGGCTGGCTGCAAATTCAAAGCTTTGCATAAACCACAGATTTTGTCTGTCTTTTTGAAAGGTCAAAAATTAGAAGCAGCACAAACAAATACACATGACAAATAGGCCAGCTGGCAGCAATTTGGAGTGACCACATGGAGGAAGTGTGGAGAAGAATGAGGGCAGGAGAGGAGCCTTAAAAGCCTGGGTCATACATATATTGCAAATAACAGCGTGCCTCAGGGGAATTGTTTTATTTAATCAGTTTTGTATCTTTGCAAAGATTAGTGACCAACTATCCAGATTTAGTGCTGTCATGTTTCTATAAACATTTCTGATTATAGTTCTTTTGATAAAACATGCAGCTGCTGACATGATTTTTCATACAAAGGTTTCACTCTGTATTACATTGAGTATTTCAAAAAATGCCTTAACAATTTTATTTTTGAGAGACTACTCATTTTCCTCTGCAGGCTATGGAGCACTGCCCTAGGACAGAGAAACGAAGGGACAAGTAAGCAGAGCAGAAGGAGGGTGGGCAGAGGCTGCAAATAGATACAGCAGTAGAAATCTTTACCAAAATCACTCTGGTCATTACTCACATGAGGGTATTACGGATGTAAGTAGGAAGGTAGGGAAACATTTGTTGTCCCACGTAGCTTCTGGAATGGAAGAGAAAGATTAATAGGTCAACTTCAAACATTGAGCCAGATGCACACAGCTGGTGTTAATCTGCATGACCCTCATTATCTGCAACAGACCTCTGCCAAACTATAGCAGCCAAAGCGCTGGCCATATTACTAACATCACCTTGCCCTATTAATGCAGGAGGGGAAATAATTCAAATCCAAATTGCTTCTCACTATTTGTTGCTGTTTACATTTTGCCAGAGCCACAAAACCCAATTAAGCAGCTTCCCTTTGGTTTGCAGTGGTCAGCTCCAGGCACTCAGGACTGCAGTATCTAGGTCTGCCAGTCCTGCAGGGAACATTTTCTTATTTAAAAGCAACTCTTTCCACTGGCCTTGGGTTTAGTTAATTGTACCATTTCTATTGATCTTGAATTTTATAGAGAGCTTAGCTCCTGACTGCATGCTGTCAGCAAAATTACGCTTGGGGACAAATTTGGTTTAACCTGGCTCTCACAAAACAACAATAAACAGAATGCACTGACATAGGTCTAAGGTAGCAAAACTGAATGCATTTAAAAAGCAAATCTCTAGAATGCCTGTCCAACTAAAGTAGTAAAAGGTCACTCATCTCCAGCAAATATCATCACCACACACTGCTCAGGGATTAGAAACGTGAGCTAATGGATGACTCCTTGAGCACCATCCAACTGAGATTTTCTATGGCCCTTCTTCCTGACCAACCACCTTCACATCACCTCAAAATGCTAGTCTCTGGGAGGGAAGGCTTTGCTGACGGCTCATTATTTAAAACAGTTGATTTCCCACAACAAGAATGCAGGAAGAGGAGAGCTTCCCATTGCTGTTCCACCCTTCACAACACACTGAGCCCTTTAAAAACCCTCGCAGGCTCCAAGTGCTGTAGATGATGTAACGTCATCAGACATCTGCCAAATAAATAAGCAAGCTCCAACATGCCTCCCTCCAAACCTGCAAAGCAATTTCCATTCCAGTATTGGAACTTGTTCCAGAGTTTAATACTCTCTTCAATATATCCCTTTCCACAAAGAAAATCTGTGCCCGCTGCTACAGGAACACACATAATCCCTGTAAGCAGATGTTGGCCTCCAAAGCTGAGAAAATAACTTTGTTCTTTAGGATCAGGGAATTTAGAATGCAAGAAGTTGAAAGACCCTGATGAATCTGGTAACTCAAACCCCGAGAGGAAGCACCTCCTTTCTAAATAGCCTCCCAATTAAAAGTCTGCCGCTATTTTATACGTCCATAATTCAACATGAGCAGGTTTTTGCTAGTTGACAATGTATCAGCTATGGTCAAAGAGCAATGCAGGTGAATAAGATAGAAGGGAGCTGATGACAGCAAACAGCTCAAATCCTGAAGCATTGCACCAAACGGCAACTCTGAGATGAAAACTTCCTTGAACCAAGGTTGCTCTGCAAGGATCCACCAAGCTCCACACATGATCCACCAGTCACCCTGGAAGGATGCCAGGTCTCCCCAGCAGTGGATTGGGGCACAAATCCACATTTCAGATGCACAGCTATACCTTCCCTCTCCCAGGAACTCACTCACAGAAATAAAAGCATCTCCTTTCACTATACAGCAGTTAAAGTAAGGCTCAAGTATGCTGCACATAAAATAAGGCATCACCAGCACTGGCAGGGATGGAAAGGGGAAAACCGAAACAAAAAAACCCCACAAAACGGGGATTTTGCACCTAAAAGTAAACAAAAATAAAAGCCAAGAAGACATAGGAACCATCAGCCTGCCTGCAGGATTAGCAACCACAACAACAAAAAGCAAGCAATGGTAGCAATCCCCTTAGCTGAACTAGAAATAAAGCAGGCAGGCTTCTCAGCATAGCCTGCTTGTCCCCAGGCTACCCAGGGTGAAAGGTGACGAAGCTGGAGCAGAGAGGTTGGAGCAGGACTCTTCCCTCATCACGCATTAGGTAGCAGCTTCAAATATTCAACCCAAGTTCTGATCCACCTTCACATCTGCTAAGAGAGGCTCCCACCAGTGGCTGAGCCAGGACAAAGTCACTTAGTCATTTACCAAAAAGTCTCATTTAACTTGTGTGGGCTGTCACTTTCTCTCAGCACAACCAGGTTTTCAAGAAGGAAAAGCTTTCCCTGTAAACAGGCAGAAACTCAGCTAAAAATAGGGTCCACACACACACTTTGTGGAGCAAGGAGGACTTGGCAGGAGAGAGACTGTGTCTATAAGGAGTTCAGGCAGGAGCAGTACTAGACCAGCAACCTTTACGGGAAGTTTCATTTGCGTTACTACACATGTACGAAGGATATCAGTTTGGAAGCCTTAGAACATGCTGGCGTGAATCCTAATGATGGGCAGAAATGTCACTCTGCTACGATTAAAATCTGCTTCGATACCCAGGGCTGGGCCGGGCGCTTCCCCCATTTCCCACTGCCTCCGGAGGGGTGTGGAAAGCCCTGGGGAGAGGCTGCGCTGGCCTCAATCCAGCTCAGGTCGGCAGCAGCTTTGGAGAGCTTCAATTGCCACCCTCTCAGTGCATACCAACTCCTCGGGCACACTCATGACAAACACTGGCAGCCCACAGACAAAATCCTTCTCCCGACCCAAAAAATCCAGCCCCTGTCCCAAAAGCAGCTCCCTCTATCACAAGGCAACTCCCTCCCTTGTCTGGCTTATGGCTGAAGAGCAGACCATGACCATGAGCCAGACTTTTATCCATCCAGGCCAGCACTCACCTACAACAAGCAGACTTCTTGCTTCCTAAAACAGAGAGCAATAGCAACAAAAGGCCTTCCCTATCCTTAAGCCCCTCTTGCAAGAAAACCAGAGTTGGAGTGCAGCTCTCAATTTGTGCCCACCGCTGCCAGACCTGCTGGGAAGCAAACATGTTGTGGGCAAGGCAGGAGCTGTCCTGGAATTAAACAGTGCATCGATACACTTCTGTGTGAAGAGGATAGGTTAAGATTAGGCAGACAACTTCAGTTCTGATATCTTATAAGTTTAGTTTGCTTAAAACTATAGCTTCAGTTTTAGTAACATAGAGGTTAGGATGCGCACAATTTTTAATGTGTCTTTTGAAAGCCCTACAGGAAAACAAATGAAGTGTTTTAAAAAAATTTGAATTTTTTTCCATGTAAATTAACCAAAGTTCAGCAAGAAGACCTACAGTGTCCTTACCTTTTGCAGTATTTTGCATTAAAAAAATCTGATATCTGACTATGTAGAAGTCAGAGTGGTCTTGTTTGCTCTCCCCAGGACTCCTCTCAATTGGAGCTCCAGCCTTCTTAGGGATCCATTTTGTCTTACCTGCAAAGGCATTTTCTTCTCTTTTGCTACTCTAGAAGCTCATAGTGAAACCCAAGCATCCTCAACAACTACTGTAAATCCTCAGTCCTTTTTTCTGCTTTAAGAATGGCTGCCACAGTACAGTATCACCATACTACACTTATCCTTGAAAACATGTAACTCCAATTCAACAATCCTATTACGTATGCTCCCAGCACTTGTACAGAAGAGATTTAGCTCTTAGCTCTCCATTGCTTTATCTCTTTCTGTGTTTGCCAGTGCAGAAATTATCTCAGGCTATAGACAGGTCACATCCAAATGCTCCTCCTATCTTGCTGCAGATCTGGAAAAAAAAAGCCAACAGTCACATAGCTTGCACTACCCTGTCAAGCTTCGCAGCTCAGTTTTTAATAGCCACCTCTCTGAAGTGCAGTGGAAAGAGCCAGTTATGCCACCTCCCTAGCATCCCATCTCTAAGCGATGCTACCAATAAGACAAGTTGTGCAATCAAGGGGTTTGTTCAATCCCCTCCTGAAGGGAACAGGGCAAAGGGAATCTGTGTCCCACTCCTAAGGATTGGGGTCGCTTCCAAAGTGATGGGAGTACGAGTTTAACAAGCTAAATAAAGGGCAAAGAGCTCATCTAGAGCAGAGCACTCAGAAGAGGAGCTCCCAAGAGCAGAGATGGCAAAAGAACAAAACGAGTGGAAAACAAGAAACACTGACACGTGCACAGATGGAAAAAAACACCTTCTATATTTCAGTGAATTACCCAAAAACTTGGGGTGGTAGTGGTAGTGTAAAACCACACTAGCATAACACGCTGCTGGCAGGAGGAAATGGTCCCATCCTGCTCTCTTCTGGCTCTGATCACCCCAGCCTGCAAGTATGTTCCTACCTCACAGGCACTGCCAGCTGCCCACGGCCCTTCCCGTCCCCAACACTATTCATGCCAGCTCACTGCTTTTTGTCAGCAAACCGAGCCACCACCAAGCTGTCTCCATGTCTCAGCGACACACCCACCTCTTGCATTAATTTATTCCAAGAGCATTGCTCCTGCGTGCCTATTCTCCATGATACATGTATACATTTCTTGAATCATCATCTCCTACACCTGATACTGAAACCTTGTTTTAATGCTGGTTTGCCATTCACCTGACAGGGATATCCCCTCTCTTTCATTATGGTATCCCCTATGGTGATCTTGCCCAAGACCTGTCTCTTACCTCATCCCATTTTTTCCTCGCATCACGCCTCCAACACATTCTTGATAACTCATAGTTTAGTCACTATTAGCAAGCCTAAACCCCAGCTATGCAACATTTGCCAGCAAGACAGTTCTATATCCGTGAGAACATCAGCCTTGCTTTCTAAACACACAGCTCTCAGCAGGTCTGACGCTGCAGCCCAGGGACATCCCACGGAGCAGACAGCACTCTCGAGAAACCTGCCCTTCATGCACAAGTATTAATGTGACAGTGGCACTTGCATATGCTTTTGACTCATCTTGCAGCAGCTGCACTTGAGGAGTGCTAACTAGAAAATACACTAGGAGGAAAGGAAAGATTAAGACAAATGGAATCTGCAGGGTGGTTTTGTCTGCTCTGATCACCCCAACAACAAAATATTGACAGTAATAATAAAAAGGAAGGGAAAGAAATGTCACTTAGACTACACTTTCACCATTGGTTTAATCAAGACCATGAAAGGGACAGCACAACTCAGGGCTGCACATCCCCACTGGCTTTTGCATGCCACCTGAGGACCCATGTCAGTCAAATTAAGCTGCCTGAAAACACATCTCATGAAACCAGGTCATTTTTCATCCACATGGCCTGAACGTGTGGTACTGACACAAGCAAGGCCATAGCAACACAGGGCCCAGCAAAGTAAGAGGTGGGATAATACCGTCCCCTTTAATAGCAACTCAGTCCTGGAGCATTAAAAAGCATTAAAAAAAAATAAAACCAAACAGAAATCACCCAGATGCCCAAGAAAGTATTTTTTTTTCTGAAAAGTAAGCCAAGAAAAACAGGGAGCAGGCTGTAGTCTGCCCCAGCCATGCTCCCTCAACAACACCAACACTGCTCAGAATAGTTTCTTTTGTGTTTTTCCCAATCAGCCTCTAAGACAGATCGCTGGTTTGGCTTCAGCAGCTGTGGGGAACATCTCATCTTGTCCTGTGAGCATAGCACCCCACCCCACAATGAGCCATTTTCATTAACCAAGCCAGAGTTTCACTAATGACATTGTCCTACCAAAAATTAAAACAGAAAAGAAAAGGTTACAAAGTGCCTAGGAATAATCCCAGCCTATTCTGCTGAGCTCTATCTTCTCTCCACCCTCGGAGCACTATAAACTCCTTTAACTGTGCTGTCGTACTCTCCCTTTGCAGCCAGACCCTGAGGGGTGCCTTTCGTAACCCCTCACCCCTGACCCACCGCTTCCAACATCCGTTTCTCATCCTATTCCTCTCCCTCTCCTATCTGGCATATTCCCACCAGCCTACAAACCCAGCCTTTGTCTTCCCGTGCCCTCTTCCCACCCCTGCTCCCCCCAGTCACCCAGGGCTGTTAACTGCACTGTGGTATTCAAAAACTGTAAAGTTTAGGAACATATAAAAGTCTCAGGGAAGGTAAAAAAAACCCAATCACTGCATCTATGCTGAGCGGTTGTAATTAAAACACAGCTTATACCTGAATCCACATACCTGCAGCTGTGGATACAGTCCTTTTCTCTTTGTCTGGCTGCCTGCCACACGCCACCATTACGTCCACTTTCCTCACACCCTCCTTTACACCTCCCCAAGGTGCCAGCTCTTTGCCGTCTGCTTCACCCATCGCCCAGCTCGCCCCACACTGCCTGCCTGCCTCATGGCTCCCATCAACCATCACTCTTCCCAACATCATTCCTCCAGCAGCCACATGCCTGCACAGTCCCAACTCTGAGGGGGCCTCCAGGCAGTACCACAGCCAACAAGACGGCAGCAGCTAATAAACCCTTTCACCAGATTCCTGCCTTGTTACCGCATCGAAACAGCAGTTCCTCCAGCCACCATCAGTGTTTCCGCAGGCACACCGTGCATGCCAAACCGAGCACACGTTGCCAATGCAAGAAGTAATACCATGCCCAAGGGGCTCACCTGGGGCCATGACAGACTGTCATCAAACAAGGCCATGGCGAAAGAAGCCAACCATCTTAAGAGATACACTGCGACTTGAACTGAAGCATTGCAGGCCTTGGGAAGAAAGTACGTGACATGCCATAATTGCCATCATGCAGAAGACCAAACTGGATTGGGGTCTTCACCTTTGGTTTCAGTTCTTCAGGTGAGTCTCCAGAGCAAGAGCAGCCCTTGTAGAAATACTTGTTGGCTGAACGAGCTCATCTGTGCTCAGAGCACCGTGAACTAGCTTTCACCAGCACCTCTGGCTGGTGCCCTTTCAAAGGAGATTCCCAAGGATTCTCAGACAAAGAGCCACAGGTGCAGACATCACCACCACTGTTCTGTCCTCAAGGTTCTGTGAATTTATGTATTAAAGAGGGCAACCTCTTCTCTGCTTGCCTTCAAATCAGCCTCTGATGTTACTGCTTCCCTTTCATTACTGCTCTTTTTGTCTCCTGGTCCTGACCATGGCTCTTGCTTTCTATTACCCTGTTTGTTACCTTGCCAATATCACTTCCTCTGTGCCCATCCAGCCTTTCTCTTCCTTCAAACTCACTCTTTGCATCAGTTTCTCCAAAAACACCACCTTCCAGTTCATGTGATTGATGCCTTTATTTCAGGATCTGGCTGTGAGATCTGATCTTGCACAGGACTAAGCACATCACTTTCAGACCAATGTGGCAATTAAATCCTCTCAGAAATTGTGCAATAGCATCAAACAAGTCAGCAATACACATAATGTTCCTGCACCAGATCACTTTTTATAGACATACACACACACAAAAAAAACGCTTGTAAACGCTTTCTGAGAGGGCGGAGGGACCAGAGGGCTCTTCTAACCTACACAATTCTACAACTCTGTCATCTTTTTGCAAGCAAAATAATAAAGAGAAGAAGTGGAAACAGCACTGCTCACTTGACAGCATACAGCAGATGTCTTCTCCCAACTCTCCTGTAGCATCACAGCATGACCTTTTCTGTGACATTTCACTTCTCAAAAAAAAAACAAAAACAACCCAAACAAACCCACAATTCTTTGCCATTAAAGCTGACATGACATCAAATGTCTTCTTTGCAACACACCTAGTAACCTACCAATGGAACCTGTGATGTAAATAAGTAGATAAATGCGACTATGATTAAGACTGAGGAACACCAGTACAGTATAACTTACTATTATTGTATCACCCGGAAATAATCTTGTAAACACAAACCAGCACTACTCAGAAAATACTTCATTCTTTCCCCTTCATTCAGTCCTCATTGATAGAGTAAGGACAGTTGACTTAACATAAATATGCTACTTTAATGAGGCACTTTTGACAGCCAATTTAACAGTCTCCTGAAGAGACCGGAGCTGGCCATGACTAGTGCTGCACAAACCAGAGATGGGCACATGGGCTGGAGGCTCAGCCTCTCAGCCTCATCCCAGCACAGAGCCGCAGAAGCAGATGGATCTACTGCAGCTGCCAGGTCCACCAGCACCATGGTAGTACCAAGCACCACAGCTGCCACTTTGGTGCCAGAAAGACAAAGGTGTCACTACCAAACTGAGCTGGCAAACTAAATTCAGGAACCCCTCTTGGCACTAACATAAGGACAAGGAGCTCTCATTTACTTTCCTGTAGAAAGCAGATTTTACCTTGGTAAAGAATTGCAGGCTTTGTCCTGTTTTAGGCCCAAAGGTGCCTATGCCTTCCACCAGCATCTTCCAAAGGGGCAGTTTCATCCCTAGAAAGTGGGGAGACCTTCACTTAGCACCAGCAAGAGAAAGATGATGTTTAGTTTGATAATGCGACTGTCAGTGGGATTTTGAAATGTCACTCCTACACCTAGCAGATGCAGTTGGCTCATTCCTCATTTTAGAAAAATGTTCTGAAGTTCCTTTTGTAATTGATGCAAAATGTTTCACAAGGCTGGAGATTTATTTGGAAAAAAAAAACCAACCTCTAATTCCCTTTCAATTGAAGGGAATTTTAATTAATTCTTTTGAACATATTTAAACTGTTCTATTCTTTTTAAAGACGGTTTTGCAGGGACAAGCTATCTCCTTAAGTAGAACCCACATGGCACAGAACTGAACTAAAAATGCCCCAAAACCAACACAAAAGAGCAAGCTTCTGTTTCAGGAAGATGGATACTCCACCTGTCACATTCTTGGCCCTGACTTTGCCAAAACATACATCTGATGTATGACCAAGACAAATGTTTGTATAATGCAGCTTGAAAATGTAACTTGTTTTCAAACAAGCATGTAAGACAAATCACAACAGGAATGACAATATAAAAAAACAAGTTAGAGGAGATATCAAAAACCTGTGGGAGAAAGACAAAAGGATTTCCAATGAGTTTTAGTATCTTATCTTACAAGTGAGCTCACCTAATAATTTTGAGTACCAAAATTAATCTATTACATGAGCTGTAATTTTTTTTTAGTATCAATTTTCGATCTACATGAAAATTGTCCCTTAAACATCACAAATCCACTGGCACTCTTCACATACTCTTTACCCCTTCAAACTTTTTTCTCCTTCTCTTCAGACAAATGCACCTGGAAGAAGAAGCCCTACAAAGCAGCCTCAAATTTACTGTACCTTGAATCCAGGATATATGAAAATATGGATGTGGAAAGAAAATTTATTCCTGAGTTAACATTTCACTCGGAAATCAATCTTTGATTTTTATCTTGTGGCAACTAGATCTCCTCTCCCTGCAAGTCTTCACATTGAACTTCATGGAAATTGGACTAGGCTGCTAGGAAAACTGCCGTGACATTTTCTAAGGGCCCAGATGTATATACCCATATGCTGGTCTTTAACTTCATCAGCAAAACATATTGAATTTCTCTCTTAAGGATGGAACAACCTTATTTACCCTCTGTTCCATCATGCAAAGTTTAAAAGTGAACTCGACTGGGTTTGCTATTTATCCTTAAAACTAAGGCAATGATCATTTTATCAGCAGCATTAAATTCAGCTTGTTCTTAAAACTCATCTCAGTTCTCTAAATTGCTCTTCTGTTTTCATAGGGGAGTTGAGTTGACTTTTCTTCCTTGAGCAAACTGGCTATATACAAATATACCAGCCCATGAAACAGTCGCCAACATTCAGTAGAGAAAGGAAGACAAATATACCCTGTACCAAATTCTGTGCAGTTGCTATCCTCCATTACACAAACACTTGGCAGACTTCCATTACAAAATTTATGCACTAAAATTAGCTCTCACAATTGCAACAATCAAGCGTAAGTAATTAAGGAAAAAAAAAAGGTGAGCCTGGAAAACAACATTACAGCACTGCAGTGGTTCCTCTATTTATTTATAATTATGTCCAATACAGTCTTTCTATCCTTCATTTGTTAAGGCTGCAAGTACACAACTCGCAAGCACAGTAATTTCTCAACAAGAAGATTTCTTCTGCGATGCCCCAGAATGTTTCCTTGTCGTTTCATTTTTGGCACTCTACCTGTCTTGGGAAAAGAGGCTGGGAAGGGACCCTACAAACTCTCCAGTGCAGAAGATGCCCAACTCCATCTCCTTACACCCCAACTTTATCCAGCACCCCTCGGACTGCTTCACATATGTGTGCATGTACCTCCTTTTCCATGTCCCTGTTTCTGCAGGAAAGCAACCTGGGCACTGCTTTCCTCTCTGCCTTTCCTTACCCAGGACCTATCTGAGCGGTGCTACAGGAGGGAACAGTGCACCTCTGCAGGATCCCCTGGAACAATCCACCCCTGGCTCTATAGATTCTTCTCCCAGGCCTGAATCCCATCTCCAGCACTGACTGCTGAGTAGCAGAGTACAGGGGTTTTCCAGGAGGGGTACAGAGGTACAGGACCCCAGAATAGTATCAGGGTTGTCTGTCACCGTATCAACTTGCAGAGTGGGCATGTGCCCATCACCACTGTGAAAACACGAAACTTACAATCTTGCTACAGTGTGTGGAAGGGTTAAGGGTTAAAAGCCATCTTGCCAACCAACAGCAAAGCTCAGGAACACTCCTCAAAAAGATCTTCATGACTGTGAATGACTTTATGACAACTACACAGTGACTTGGCTGATACACATCTTTTTTTAATCATCCTCTTTGACGCAGATGGTATATGCTGCGTACGGTACGGTGCCAGAGAAGAACTCAAAGTTACAGGCAGCTTTGCACAGATTTTTCCCCCTTGAAACAACAACTCATGAAACTAGTAATAAATGTTATATTGTTTGGAAAGAAAAGCAGATATTGTATATAAACTTCTGGAAACGAAACACATATGGCAAGAATATAGAATACTCTCGAGAATGCAAGTAATGAAAAAATCCTTTCGGTGTAATTCAGCCTAAATAATACATCCAATTGTCTCTTCTCTCCCACATTCATACAAGCAAATCAATGTCCGGCATCTCATTCTACTACAAGCAGTCCTCCATCTTCTATATTAACAGTCTACATAACTTCTGCCCCTCAAGAACCTACATCTTGCATGTCATCACACATTCAAACAGAATTACACGACACCGTTTAAATTCACTTCTGGGTTTGGGGCTACTTTGTTTTTTAACCAATCACAGCTGTATTATAAAGGAATACATATCGATAAATAAGCACACAGTATTAAAGAAACATTTGAGTTTTGCAGAGAGGAGAAAGAAAAGCTTGCATGGTACAGCTTGATCAAATCAGAAGCAAAGCCCTCGGGTACTACACATTTGTCTCCCTTCCTCAGTTCCTAACAGCAGATGCTCTTCTGACCCAGACCTATCACAATGAAGAAAAATGAGCATAAAGTCATCATTCTTTGTATCATCTAAAAGCTACTTACTGTGGTAAACATAAAACAAATTAATCCATTTTGGATACAACAGAAAGACCACCAACACAAACTTAAGAATTTTCCATGGACATCACTTGGCTTTGGTTCAAGTCCATAATGTCATTTCCCACTGACATCTTTTTGTAACACAAAATTCACATTCTCAATTCATATCAGACCAAGCCAAAGAGGCCTCTCAGCAAAGCATCCAGAGAACCAGCTGACTCTTCAACAAAGTCTACCATAAAAAAAAAAAATGTGGGCATGATCAAAAAAGGATTTAGTATAATACTATGACACTAAATAGAAGCTGGTGTCTAGCACATCTTGCCTTTATTTTATTTTTTCATTGAATACACCTGTTGTTCTCATTGAAGATGATGGCCAAAGCAGTTTAAACAGTCAAGTTACTCTGCAAGCTATATCATTTAGTGCACAAGCAAGCCCAGGCAAGAGAAATGATCCCTCCAAAACACAGGTCCCAAGAGAGAGTGCAGGGCAAAATTTGTACTTATGCGCTGCGATTGCAGAGATTCACACTTGGCATTTCAGCACAGTATATTTTGTGATTGCTTCCCCCTACTCCTCCAAAATGCACGTCCTAACATCAAACTCAAATCAATTTGGCTTTTTTGCTTACAGAATGAGCCACACCTGCAGGTTCAAGCTGCTGTGCCCCTCCATCACTCTAAGCAAACCAGCCAGCTTCAGAAAGCGGTGACTGTAAAAAACAATACTGGAAAACATGAGCTACAATAAAAATTTTTAATACTAAAAGACTTTCAGTTGAGGGATGAAAGTCTCTTTGCAAAAGAAAAGAGAAATCCTAGGAGACTCATCCATCCCATGGCTGTTCACCTGGGTGGATCAGACATGTTTGGGAAGAAGAACAGGAAACTGAACCCACTTTCCAGTCTAGTCCTCTGACCGCTGTCAAGGCAATGCTCACCATTCAAGTTCTGAGTGGCGTCTTTACTCCCTTCTCTGATTCAAATCTAATTTTAAACCCAAAAATAATGAGAACATTTCTGAATTCTTCAAGTTTTATAGGAGACCATTTACAGCTGCAGCTGCAATTAAAAGTTATGCATAAAACGCAGGAGTGATGTCAAGTTATTTAAAATTCCTCATTGTAAGTGTGCATTAAGATTAAGAAGAAAAACAGCTAGGGAAAGGATTTAAAAATATATGAGCTGTAAGGGATAGTTTTAAATATAGCAAAAAAAGGAAATAGCTTGAGGAAAGGATTTGGAGGAGAACTGAAGCTGAGAATCAGGAAAGAGGAATATAACAACATGCCAGAAAGCAGAATGCCCTCCAAAAGCAATGAAAAGATAATCATTTGAAAAAGCATTGCCACAGCAGAAGATGATCACCAGTTGAACCCATCTCTGTAAGTTCTCGTGCTTCTACAGTGCTATGGAAATGGCAATGATATCCCAAATACTGGAATTTTCTTAAATTGGAGAAACGGGGAAAAGAAAATGCCACTCTCCAAAAGCATCTTAAAAAAAATCTTGTATTGACTAGCACAAAAAACAAATAGTAGCAGAGACTTATACACCCATGTTCCCAGAAGGGAAAGACTTTGTTAACCAGCCATCCCATTTCTCAGACTAGGAAGGGTGCTGCCAAGCTGTTCCAGGTAGCAAGGGCAAAAAGTCCAAGAGCAGCCACTTAAGTAGATAACTTCAAACTTGGCATGGCCAACCCAGGCACTACATGTCTTTCAAGATCAGGTGCTCACTGAGCAGATGACTGTTCAGATAACAAGCTGTAAACAAAATCATACACATGGATACACAGAAGAAATACTTCAGCTTCAAAGGCATTTTTATTCAGCACATAAACACTGTAGGAATTTCTCTCATGTCTCAAAGAGCATTGCTCTGTGCACAAAGTCAAGACCACTCATGGCACAGTTTATTTTTGCCCAATTGTTAGAAACAAAACAACAGCCTTTAACCACTCAGAGAGACAGCAGTACCACGTCCTGAGGTTCAAAGATGCTCTGCAATGATGGGATGAGCTATTTTTGGAAATCTATCTGGTTGCTAGGGCAAATTCTTGTAATGATACGCACCATCCACCAAGCAGAATCTGGTTTTCAAGTCAGGAGAGGAAGAAAAATTAAGATGAGGGATGACTAACTGGGATAATGTGAGAAACCAAATTAAATGCCATGCTATACAGAAACATGGTTAGGGCTTCCATCAAGACTCAGCTGAACTCCTACATGAAACACGCCTGGTTGTTTTGAGCCAACAGAGCCTAGATCACAGGCTTGAAAGAAATTTCAAAAGGTTGTACAAGGCATCCTGCTGCCCCCAGGGCAGGATTAACTATATATAAACAGTACCTTAGGCAGGGCATGCCAGTACTGAATCATAAGCATTTGTTCGTACAGCTCTCTTGTATCAGTATTATTTGTCTTTTACACAAGGGAGTAAATGAGGCAGACAGAAATGAAGCAGCCCTCAATTGCACACTAAGTCTCCTGCAAAATTAGGAAGTCGTTCCAGATGCTCAAACCCCCACAAATAACTCATTGAGGTTTTTTTAGGAGCCGTATGCATGGATATCCTCTCATTTTCAAAATTACCGGAGCCTTGGTTCACACCAACCTGTTACACATCTGGTTAGTCTTATGTATTTTATAAAAGACCACAACAGGTTTTCTATCCAAATTCTAAGCTTTCAGCTCAAGAAATGTCTTTTGAAGGTTAACAGGGCAAAGATGGTAAGGAAACAACAAAGGGAGGAGGGAAGGATATTATGAACTATTTTCCATTTTCTCCACAAACAGCGAAGAATGGAAACTTGCATTCTGATGTTTAAAAACACCACTTTTGGATGATGCAAACTGGAAAAGGTTGTGTAATTTATAGCTTACTGCTATACCTTCCAGTTAGCTTTGTGCTGAACTCAGCTGAGATTACAGGAAAGCATTCAGATCAAGTTTAGGAAACCGCCATACTCTTCTTAGTAGCCGAGCACTTTGCATGTCAGAAGAAATCCTCTGTAATTAAAATAATATCTCCCTTAAAACTGAGAATAGACAATATTTAATTAGGCTTTAAACTGTTGAGGAGAGGCTTATATAATAATCTCACTTAGGCTTCACAGTCAAATGAAAAGTGCCTACAAAGACTTAGTGAAACTTAAAGGTACCCTGCTGGTAACAGAGAGTACTCCCAACACAGTCAGGCATTATAACTGCATTACAGTGACCTTTTCCTCCATTTTAACTTCTGAGATGAAGGTTCAAATCAACAAGAGATTTAAATGCTGAAGAGACCATGAACTCAATGAAATTCATAAAAGCGCCAGACTTACAAGAGTAGTCCTGTAATCTCTAGGAACCATGCTAAGAGCAGAATGGCCACCCAAACTGAAACCAACACCTCTGCCAAAGGCGATGGATGGACATACAGCAAGGCAGACACCTCTGCTGCAGTCCTGGTCACGTTTCACAAACTTCTGGTCAGCAGGGGCTGCAACCCTGGAACCACCATGAACCAGGCAATGCACAAGATGACAATTTTTTCTTCTGTGCCAACACATGGCACCCCCAGCCCCCTGCCTTTACAAAAGAGCAGCTTTCAGATGAACGTCCATCTAACTCATTTACCTTTGGGCTGCAGATCCCTCATGTACATATGTGTGACATAGGCACTCCCTGCAAGAGTGGCACAGCCCTGGCAGAATGTACAGATGCACGGCTCCAAGGGAGAGGCCAGCACACCAAACCAGGCAGCAAGCCCTCCCTGTTTCTATTGAACACATAGAGCTCCAATGCCACTCAAAGTTGAAGCAGCACCTCTCCTTTTGCTTCTCCACTCAGGAAACAAATCAACTCTTCCTTGATGGAGCGTTTGGGCAAGTGAAGATAAGGACCTAGCTGAAATAGTCAGAGTTCAAACTGCAGATGCCTTGAAACTTTTATCAACCACAGCATCAAACACAAGGTTTTGTGCTCCTACAGCTGCCTCCCAAAGATGTCTTCAAATGGGACTGTTTTAGAAGTTGGATTTCCCTAGCCAGTCACAAAAACCTAGCAGTTCTCCATATCCACAGTGCATTCTGCTTTGTGAGCTCCAGCCAAGTTGCTGCACCACCTGGAGGCAAAGCTCAAGAGTAAGGCACTCCCAAATTTCTGCAGTGATCCAAAGATGCTACTCAGGCCCTGTAAGGACCATACTGTGTACAAAGTTCCACACATGCCGGAATTTAAGAAAGGGTCTTTTTCACTTTAGGTACTGTTAAAGAGGCTAATGTTTCTCAATAACTCAGTTTTGAAAAAAAAGGGGCATTGAAACCTAAGATCTTAAAGAGAAAAACACATGTGCACATGCTCCTAAGAAACCAAACAGCTTTTCAAAACAGGTTTTCTCCGACATGCTTCTAAGGCAAGCTTTTGTACTTAAACCGTCATCAACTGAAGAGCAGGAAAAAGACTTGAACAAATTTGACTTCAACTCCTATTCTACACAGGTGAAAACATTTGCACAAAGTAATCTAATAACTTCCTAACCTGGTAAAATGCCATTATACATAATATATATTATAAAACATATGCACATGATATATTTGTTTATGGACATATACATGTATCACAATGTATACCTTCTTAAAAACAACTTCAGCAGAGAGTTTGGTCTGGAGACTATGAAGACCTACCTCAGGAAGTAGTATACAGAAGAATAAAGGGGAAGATATTCTCTAATCCAGGTGAAACCCATCGCAGCCAGGAGACCCATCCTATTGACAAAGATCAGACAGGGAGTGAAGAGACCCAGCTTTTACACCCTGCAGCATCATTTCTTTCTGGGTAGCCCCACTGCTCCTCCCCAGGCATATGCTTCTCCTTTAGTCATTGTCCTTGCAGGCAAGCTGGTAGCTTACAAGTGCAAAGGGCTCATTTTTGCTATGGGTGTGAGCATTTACCTGCACTAAAGTCCTCATCTCCCTCCAAACAGGCCCATGGACAGATAAGCTGGCTGCTCTCCTCTGCGTCTCGATGAAGGGTACAAGAGTTAATAAATACTGGGAAGGAATCTGCCCGTAGCTTTATTAGACCGCATAAATGGTTAAAATTTTCCTAGAGCAGCAGGGAACTTATAGGGGGACACAAAATGCACAGCTGCACAAATGTAAGATTAGGAAAGGCGGACGGAAGGTACCAGGAGGTCTGAAATATTTTCTGTGAGATACACACACAGACTCAGCCAGTCTCCTGACAAGTACTCTGATTTTAAAAGGCGCTTTAATCTGCCTTAGATCTATATAAACAAAGATCATAGAAACAATTGTATATAGCAGCCTGGGAAAGAGGAACCCTGGTATCATCTTTCACTTTGTAGCTTCATGTTGGAGAAGAGGGAGGAGAAGGAAAGAGGGAAGTAACTGTGCTTACCATCATGGCTCGACGTGAGCAGGCCTGTTTCTTTTGTTACTTTGGGTCATCAGGATAATTAAATTCTTTATAACAGTCACCGATCCGCATCAGACAGTGTGTATAACTGTGAGCCAACTTCTGTAAGTTGCACAAAGGAGCTGCTGCAAACTGCATAAGAGCCTCTGCTTGGTGCTTTCAGGACAGATTCTGATACCGCTCCTTCAGCAGCGCCGTACCTCACCGCTCGGCCAGATTGACAGGCAGTCACAGCCCACACCAGCCACTGAGCCATGCACAGGGAGATCCAGTGTCATTTTGGGAAGCAAGGTGGTACCCCAGTGTCTGGGCTACAGACTGCCTTGTACCACCCAGGGGACCCCACGGTTTGAACACAGCTGCACATGTTTTTAGAGGAATTGCGGAGTTGATGGAAGGGTCACTCTGAGTCACTGCACTTGTTTCCACCCCTTCTCCCCCAGCTGCAGAGTTTCTAAATTAATCTGGGTCTTTAGGCTTGTTGGCTTTTATTGCCATTTCTTAAAGAAAAGCCTAGCTTTCACGCCACAAACTACAGGGCTAAAATCCCCAGACAACTTTAGTAAAGTGCTTTTTGCAATTCGCCTTTGCCCTTTATTCATCCAAGTGGGCTCCCTTAAGTGTCTCCTAAAAACCTAAGATAGGAAATGCGCTTAGTTTCTTCCTCATCTTCCCCTCCCTGCAACATTTTAATCAAAACGCGCCAGCCAGCTACATCCAGCAGAAGCGGAGTGGATGGGAACAGCAGCGCATTGTACAGATTGCATAAGTCACATCAGCAGGGTGCAGCCTGAACCAACACCCTACCCCCCTCCCCCAAATCCTGACCTCTGCTTCTCTGAGGTTTCTGACTTGCAGATGTCAGAGGGCAAGAAATCCCGCTTCTGTGCAACAAGACATTGTTAAAGGGAAAATTCCTCGGGGTCTTTTTTTTTTCCTAAATCCTTGACAAGGAGATCTGTGTACAGTCCATAGCAAAAATAATCCTATGCCTACCAAAATCAAACAAGAATTTATTGACCAGCTCTCATGAGCTGCAGGGACCAAGCCAAAGCCTGGAAACTTGCACCGGGCATCCCATGACAATATGACACCTTTTCTATTTCAGTTTTTCTTATGTACAGGAGGAAGGGGGAAAAAGGTTACTAAAAACATATTTAACTAATAATTTGAAACTTTCTGTTAAACTAATCAGAGCGCTATACTTGGGTAGGGGTGTGCTACAGCTTCCCACGACGCAGTAACCATCCAAACAAAACCCACCATCGGCTCCTGGAAGGATCAGCTGCTCGGCTGCAACAGCGCGCATCTGTTAGCACTGGCAATGTACAACTGGAAAGTATTAGGAAGGGTTGATTAATTGCTACAATATGAAATTTCCATGCTTTCATCTTACATTAGCAGCTTCGCAGCTAGCAAACACCCAAGGGAAAACCAGAACGGGGGTGGGAATAGCGGAGGAGAAAGCAGCCCCTCTCAGATATGTCCAGGGCCAGAAGCATCCTTAGAGGATGCTCCCTTTTCAGCAGAGCTTCAGCTTTCATCAGGAACAAACAAGGCCTCCATGTTTTCAGGCTGTGCTGCAAATGCCACAGGTGGAGCTGACACAGCAGCGTTCTCCAGAGCCCCTAGATAGCCCCAGTGCCTCTCTCTGCCACAGGGGAAGGCCAGTGGGGCACGTAACCCAGAGGCGCACAGTGCTGTGGAGGGACCAAAATGGCCACCCACCTCCCTCCTCTTCTTCCCTCACCAAAAAGCAGGGGTGAGTGCTTACGCAAGGACTCCAAGGCTGCAAACCTCTTGCTTCACCACCCCTCCCCACACTCAGGCCCTGGTGCCATGCACAGGGACCAGCTGCCTTAAAGGGGGGACAGTTGAGAGCCGCCTTCACCTTACCAGAACACAGAAGTGGGCCTGAGCACATCTGAATGGGCACAAGGGCCAGTGGCAGCCACAAGAAAATCCCAAATCCTTTGTCAGAGGGCAAGCTCCCCACTGCCTCAAGGCACAGGGATGCACTGCACGGAGACACTGCTGTTGCAGGCTGCCCGCCGAGATGCTCGAGGTCCAACTTGTCGGCACAGGGGCAATTTGCACCTGCTACCAAAGCAAGAAGTAGGAAACCCCACCACATCTTGCTCTTCGGATGGAGCCAAGGAAGACAACACCTTTGTTGTCGCCTCCCCTGCACCCCTTCCTCTCCCCTCCATACACTGGCAGTGGGCTTATTTCCAACATGCTTTGCGATACCAACTCAGACAAACAAAAGAACAAAAACTCTCACCCCCTCCCTCCAGAGGAGAGGAGAAAATTTAGAATTCGGTCTGCCACTCCACTGCTAGCTGGCACCGCCACTGCCGCTGCCACGCAGGCCACCAAGCACTGGGTAATTTCACACGCCATATGTGCGGCAATCAGGAAGCACTGAGAGCACAGGGCTGGAGGAGCAGCCACTGCTTGCAAATCAGCAGTGCTATAGGAGGGAGAAGTAGCAAAACAATGTCCACAAGCAGCCTCTCACATGCAGTCTTTCCAAGGTGACATAATGCCCTTAGACATGCTCCCAGTCCAACGTGAATGGCATGCGGACACTGGGCACACTTCAGCACCACCCAGCCATACATGCAGCACCGCTGGCACTGATAAAACAAGGCATCAAGCCCCCACCACCACACAACCCAAAGGCAGGGATCTGAGGGGCCAGCATGTCACACAGTGACAGGCAGGGTCAGATCAGAAGACCCAAAGGCACTGCACACATGGCTGGTTGCATGCCACGCATCCAGCCAAGCCCATCAGCTTTGCCCTGTCCCCCAGCCAACAGTCGGACTCGTGGGATCTCTGCCTAAGACGAGGAAACCACGGGCATGTTTCTGGGATTGTCACTGACAGGACCCACACCAGGCAGGAGAGTCGGGTATAGGAAGAACAGCCCTCAGCAAGAGTGGGTGATGCACACACGTAGTACAAGAGATGAGCTACCTCTTGCCTGGGAGGAGAAACGCTCTCCCTGTAAGGAGCTCCACTGGGGGGAACAGAGCATTGCCAAGCTCCAGGCATCAAAACCTTAAGGTTTACTTCACACCTGAGGTTTTCCGAGGTTTTTGTTTGTTTTTAACAGCTGCAAGGTCCATATGACAAATTTTAAGCAAGACTCAACGCCTCATAATTAAAGAGGCAGAGAAATGGGGGAGAGATGCATGATGACACGACAGACACACACATCTATACTGCAAAAACTTAAGAGGCAGTTCTTGTCCTAGAAGTAGCAAAGCTTTATTTTTGTCTTTCTTGAAAACACCTCAGTCACTGAAGAAAGCAGAACAAGAAAGAAAAAAATAATAAAAATGAAGTTTTATAAACACGGTCTGACAGACACATCATTTATACTCACCTTGGCACAATCTCTTAGTTTTCAAGTTTTAACAGCTTCTATGTGAATAAAGTGGCTCCGGAAAGAGAGAGTTTGCCAGTACTATCGGCAAAGAGGAACCTTGACAGCAGCGGGTCTGAGTTTTCCTCTGTCTAGTCCCATTAACAGACTTTGGCCTTCATGGTTCCTCCAGTTGGCTTCTCCTTAGCAGAAGGGTCTGTAGAGGATTCACGGGGCTGCTCTGGGACAAATATGAGAAGTGTCTCTGAGAAGCTCAGCTCCAGCAATGGAGGGTGCACGGCTGATGCACCAAATGGCTGTGCCCCAGGTCGAGCCTCGCCGTCAGGTACCAGCACGCTCCCCTGTGCGAAGAGCAAACACAGAGCTGTCAAGCGCAGCCTTCAGATGCGGTGCAGCATTTTGCCGGTATTTTATGTAACCATTTATGACTGTTACTCAACTATGAAGGAGAGCTTACCATAGAAACTGCAAGGAAGTATTTTGTTTAGGATACAGAGCACACTTTTTAAGTAAGAGCTGTTCATCTCTAATATGCAAACATCTGAACCACATTCTAGGTTTTACATTTAGATGCCTTTCCCAGAAGACAGCCAGTCCTGCTTGGAGGCTATGCAGTGCAGGGTACACTTTAAAACAAAGAATTTTACATTTTTTCCTCCCTAAAGCTAAAAAGCCAGGTGAAATGAAGCAATGGACCTACTCCTTTATGCAGCCATTGTAGGGTTTGGCAGAAAATGTCATTTTCTGCTGAGGCCCCATGGGACTGCAGCAGCTTAGCAGGCTGCCAGCCTACATCAGCCCCCCAAACTGCTAAGCCTCAGGGACCAGTCCCAGTCCTGTACGGGCCACAGTCAGTCGGTAAGTGACCTAGTAATCCAATTAGGCAGCAACACAGGCTGTCTAAAGAAATAAAACAAAAGGAAACTGGGAAGGGAAAAGCAACAGGAAAGGAATTATGCCTAAAGCAAAGTGCATCCTCATTACTTCTCTAATCTGCAGCTGCAAGCACAAGCTTAGCTGGGTGCCTAGTGCCTGAGAGAGGGAGACAACAGCCTACTGAGATCTCAGCTCACACCCCAGCCTGGAAACTCCCCGTCATCAAACACAAGAGCTGCTCGCTGCGTGTATGGAAGACCAGGCAATGAAGAGAAAGTCCTTTCTAGTCAGCCTGGTCGGTAAAGCTTGGCATGATTTTTCCAATCTAGCTCTTTAAAGTGCTTCTCTGGCTTTTGTTTCACCATGTTCAGCCATTCCCAGGTATTCTGAGTGTGTTATCCAGAAAACCGCATGGCTGCAAAGGGACAGGGGAGGGAGGAACACCAAAATCATTTCTCCTGAATGTGACTGGGTGACAAAGGCTGCTTCTGTTGAGCAGTCCCTCAGAGTGCCCATCCCCAGCTGCCCAACACACCAGATGCCCAATTCCAAAGAGTATTTCATGCTTTTCAGAGGATGCCCCACATCTAGCACAAACACGAACAAGCACACAAGAAACCATCCGTTCAGCTTTAAAGGTCAGAACCCCTGGGAAGAGAAGGGAAACAATTTTGCAAGGCACTGTGAAAAACACCATGACTCAAAAAAGGGGGATTTCTGGTTAAAACAAATGTTTAAACTGCCACTGGTTTTCACACACCTAAGAAATGAGCACAGCCCAAGTTTTAAAAACATGTTTTAAGCGACTTCCTAGCTGAGCTCTGGCTTCCACTGGGCTGGAAAATAATTACAAACTCAAACACAGAGCAAGAGATCTCAGCCGCTGATGGATTTGTTTGTGGGTGTGAAAGCTCAAAAGCAAGAAAACTATCACATCAGCTTCCATGCTGGAGGCCCAAACAGCAGTATTATCTGGGGTTTTGGAAAACAAAAAGAAAGAATAAATGCCTTTGAAAAATTAGCATTTTTAATAGGAAAGCAAACATAAGGCTTGTTTTATATGATGATAACTATCAGCATGTCAGGGTTTTGTTATGGTTTATCCATTATCACAACAAAAGCGAGCTGAGTGTCTTGGCTGAACTCTAGGAGTTAAAAATGCACAACATCCCAACTTCTCAGAGATAATTTTGCAAACAAGCAGTGACAAAGAAGCACTTCTACCACCATATCTTTTCTGAATAACAGCACTTTAAGTCTGTAGAAGATCCAGTGATCCTATCAAGATGGACCTGCAATCCAAGATCAAAGTTTGAAAGGAAGATAGGCTAAGGAGCTGGGCATCCATCTCTGGCTTAGAAAAGTCCTTCTGAATATTATCATAAAAGATTCGCTTTTGCTCCATGTGCTGTAACACAACATGCACGGCGTCATCTATCAACGAAGCAATGCTTCTTGGTAGCCATTTCCCATGCTACTAAAAACTTGGCTGAGCATGGCCAGGCCTCGTTTTGACACAGAGCAGCTCTTGTGCTGGTCCAGCTCCTAGGCCAGCAGCTCCTCTGGACCAGGTACAAGCTGGGGGCAGCCGAACTGCCCTCCCTGGCTAAGGCCAGATATGGAGCAGCTGAAGCCCACACCTGCCCAGCCACAGACAGGTTTTCCACCCCAAGGATGCCCCGGCATGCGCTATAGCCCCCAGGGACTCCTCCATGCTTCAGCACAAGGGGTTGCACAGCAGTAGCAGAGAGAGCACCACCCTCCTGTAGAGCAGGGAGCAGGGTCTGCGGCACATAGGGTGGCCCCAAAATGTGCTCCCACAGGTCCTCCACTGTGGGCAGCAGCAGGCAGGGAGCGACAAGGAGCTTGGAACCGGAGCAAGCAAATCTTGAACAGTGTAGGGCTTGCCTGAACTGCCAAGCAGCGTTCATTCCATTGGCTACATGGGTCTAGGGAACGACCGATTCTGCAGCAAACAAAATATTTTTCTGCCCTCTCCATGGACGATTAGAAACGCAAGCCTGAAACGTCAAAAACCGACTCTTAATTACCGAAGTTAGCACTTAATGACTCCAATTATATTTCCACTGATTTCTGAAAATTGGATTCTCCACTACACTTGCTGTGTTTAAATTAGTTTCTTACCTTATTCACAGTAATTATACTTTGACAAACCAAATTAAAATACAGTCAAGATTTCTAGAATCCTACTTAAAGTAGTGGGGATTTAAGGACAAAAAATTTCTTAAGCCTACTGCCACCCACATTTTTCTGTGCCCTCCCTTCAGGGCACAGGAATGCAGAGACTTGAAAGATGAGAGAAATGCGAAGGACATTATTTTGCTAAAATGCTATAGAAACGGTGTTTTAGTGGTACGAAACAGTGTTTTAGTTTTGTGATTGAAACTCATCGTCTTATCCCCTTCATCACAGAAATTAGCTTCTCCTTGTATCCTAAAAAACAATGAAACTTACTCTTCTCAGGCTCACTGTCATCAGCACCACAGAGGACTCCAGCAACAAGGAGATTCAGATGTGCATTTATTGTAAAGGAATAAGTTTCCCACTTCCAACTAACAGCTCTCTATCTAACCTGCATACTGAGACCCCTATCTCTAGACCTACCATGAAAACATGCCTACGGGATAAGCACAGCTTCTGCAGGATGCAGCTGCACTCATTTTGGGATGCTTACCCTTTATTAGGGAATTATTTTCAAGTTCCTGATCATAACTAGTATTAGAAATGGAAAAGAACAGGAGAATAGGTAGCATATTTCAAGAAACTAAGCAACCAATGGAAAGAATGCATAAAACCAGAGTATTTTAGGGAAAGCATCTACATGTATTTACTTCATATAATACAGAGAGAGCAGTGACTTCTCCAAAGAGGATACCCCTCCATACATTTTTCTCTCAAAAGAGGAACCAAAAAACAGTTAAAGCCCCTAATCCCTTTGCCAATCTCAAAACTAAAACATCCAAACCCATACACTTACATTGCAGCAGCCTGGCAACAGCCACAGGAGTTGTCGAGTATCCATAGTAACTATGGCAAAGCCAAGGTGCCCATGCCAGCACTGCGGGCAACATCACAGCCCCAGTAATATGATCCCAGGAGTGCATCCCAGCACCTGCACAAATTAATCCTGATCCCTGCAGGACCAGAGGTATTTCGGCAGCCAGCTACCTGGCGCTGCACCTCCAAGGACAGACAGGCATTACCGTGGCTGCGAGGTTAGTCCACTGAGCAAGCCAGCCTCAAGGTTAGCTGACAGTAAATTAAAAAGTTTCAGGTTTCTGAGGGACCACAACTGTCCCAAAGGAGCAATGACAAGTCTGAAGCAGGCTGGACCAATGTGGCACGTCATCCTCTAGTTCCTTATGGCAAAGGGGTAGGTCATTGCAAAGCCCCCACCAGCTCACTACAACAAAGCAAACCATCTGCACGTGTTCAACATGTAAGTGTCAAGAGGCAAGATGATACAGATTTACAAGCTCACCTTTTCAGTTTGCTATAGGGATATAAGCCTCTGTCATAGCTACTTGTTGCAATAATACCTTTCCATTATGTTTGTTTCTGCTTTATTTTTATTCTTATCTTTTGCGGATAACCATTACTCAGTAGCAGTTGTTGTATTTTATGTTCACATATGGTTTAAAGAGGTGGTTGTTTAATGTTCCCTATATGTAAATAACTACATGCTGTTTCAGTCCCTGCTGTGCAAGCGAAGAAATTATTAGATTATAAATCTCAAATACAGAAATATGTCAAGTTGGTTTTCATCTATTAGAGCTTATTCTGGGTTACATATTCTATCTTCCTTTTTATCTACAAATTCCCATTGCTTTTAATGAGCACATCAAACAACCAGCAACAGGCAAAACAGCTCAAAAAGCAGAACTCCAGGGGAGCAGGCAGTAGCCCAGTGCAGCCATCTTGTAGGCATCCCTCTGCCTGGCTGCGGGGCTTTCACCATCACCAGTGCAAAGCTGATTTGGACATGGTAATGCCAAGGGGATCCACATGCTGAGGACGCCTGGGGAATCCCAGAAGAGAGCGGGGAGCCTCGGGAAAGGCCACATAGGATAACACAGCAACCCATGCCAGTGACCCATGCCAGCAGGAGCCACACAGTTTGCTGGCTTCACCACCAGCAAAAAACAATCATGGGACAATACATAAAAAAAGCAGTGCAGCACAGCATGGTAAAAGCCAGGAGGGGAAAACACCTGCAATTTAAATGAATCTGCTTTTAGTCTATTTGTGACATAACCCTAGTGCTGGGACTAGAAATGAACACGTGTTTTTCAATGTCATTTTTCATCTTTTTAATATGGCTGACAGCATTCATTTCAAATCAAAGCTCCCATGCCGAGCACATTAAAATCATTTTTATTTTTCAAAAATGAACATCATGAGAGCCAGAATCAACATTAACATAACCACTAACACTTCCAGCTTGTTCGGTACCAAAAACCAGCACAGAGAATAATCTTTTGAACCTTCCAAGGCATCAAAATGCTCGTAAAGAAGAGATACCTAATTCATTGTTGAGCTAGTCTCCCTTCCTCACCGAGTCAAGACAGACTGCAGGAAATGCTCTTGCTCCCTGCCAGCCCCATCTCCAATGTTCCCAGGTCTTTCAATGCAAGGGAAGAAAGGCAGAAAGCTCATGTTGGCTATCAAGCTAGCATCGTTCAGCCACAGGTAAACAGGCAGCAGACCTTTCATCACAAGCACCCCCAGACAGCCCATGCTACAAGCCACAAAGTGCTTGCCCGACAAAAAATGGGGCCTGTACTGCAGAAGATGGAGAGCTTTAATAAACTGGGACGTACCACTGAAAGCAGGAACCATGACAGGCAGCTGCAGCAGCATCCAATTTCATTCCAATAAAGAGGGAGTTTGTTGGGTTAAAACTTCTGTCTCATACTAAGAGAGGGAGCATGCAACGGGCAGCTGTGCATGGGCGTGGGACAATGAACAGCGGTTGATGTCAACTCAATCCAGCAGCAAAATTGCCCAAGTGTATCAGTACTATCATGAACAGGCTCAAGCACTCCCCAGGCAACCACCTGCCTCGGGGTAGGTGGGTATAGAAATCAATCTCTGGCAGCAAACAAAACCAGGAAAAGCCTTGGAAGGCAGAAATTAAGACAGTAATTAAGAAGCCAGGAAGGAGTGAAAAATTTTTAGCCTGTGGAAGTGGCCAGTATATAGCTGGAAACTGGATATTAACTCAATCTATACAAATGTAGTCCAAGCTATCGAGTTTAGGCATAGTCTTTCCGTAGTCAGGAGACATGAGAGTGGCTGCAAGAGGTATGGGATTCAAAAGATGGTTCAAATCAACACTGATTTGGACACTGATAGAGGTTTGCCTTCTTCCATCTCCCTCCCACCCCTGCACTCCCCCAGCATACTAATGAGGAATTACTGCCCAAATCCAGTCCCAGTAACTGATTTCTGCTGACCTAAAGTTATCCTGCAGCTCTAACAACAGATGATGGATCTCATTTCCTACCCTAGCAGCCTCTGTTGTGCAGCATTGCTCCGCATATTAACGATCCTTAATGACACCTAAAAGCATCTGCAACGCCTCAAGTATGGATTTTACCACTTAGTCCCATGTTTGGCAGACAGAAGCCATAAAGAGTTGATGATGGTAAAATACATTTAAAGATCAAAACCAAGAAAAAAAAAACAACCATTAATTAAGACATCCTCTTACTCTTGTGGAAAGGGACATTATGATGATTTTTATCCTTGACCAGCGGTGGCAGGTGAGTAAGAAGATGAGTAATACTAGCCTGAAAGGAATCTTTTAAAAATAAATATGTTTTGTTTCATTTTAAGTTGGCAGGGAATAAGCCTATTCAGTGGAATCAGAAAACAAAAAGGTCAAGGGAGTGAAGGAAAAGAGCTGCCCACTTGCCCATGACATTGTCAGCTTTGGACAGTGATGGAAGATTATTCCTTCAGAACATAAATCACCTCTAGTTAGGGCTCCTGGAATTCAACACTTCCCTTTGACTGTTGAAGAGGGACTGTCAGCTGATGCTTATTTCCCAAGTTTGGAATGATGACTGGGAGGGATACAACTGAAAAGAAGGGTTAATTAAACAAAGCAGCAAATAGGCAAGAGCCTTTAGAAATTGATTACCCAATGAAAGTAAATGACTTGGCAAAACAACCTTGATTTCACTGCCAGAGTTATAAAAACATCTAGGAGATGGAGTGCTGTTTTAATGATTGATATTCTCACTGTATGTTCCTGCAAAAATGATAAGTACTGGGACATTTACTGGGGTAAATGAAATCACAACTCAGCCGCATCTTTTCCTACATTGTGAAAGGACAAAAAGCTGCCAAGGACTTCCTCATCCAGAAACCAAAGCACCACCAAGGACTTAGGAAAATGATCATGTTGCCAAAATAGAGCTCAGAAAAATATATTCATCAAGCTCATGTGGCATTTGTTGTTTCCTTCCTTGGAGAAACAGTGCGTCAGCGTTCAAGTAGGTGACAAAAAACAGAAATCCACCTTCCCTCTGTATTTCTGCTCTATAGCTAGAATCTGCACTTTCCAAACTCCCATGCCAATGTATTTCTGTTTGATTGGGAAGTCATATGGCTAGGGAAAGGTCTAGAGTCTCAGGAAAAAAAAATATATGTAAAACATAGATCATGTCTATGTTACTCATCCAATGGTTATTTAATGCTTTTTTGTAATATACTGGTAAAGAGGCTTCAGTCCAATTCCATAACACTAAAGTCTTGAATCATCATGTTCATGAGGTCAGAACTATAACTGGTACAAATGTACTTAGCACCACCATAAATCCCAGCATCGTAATGGTGAAATATCCCAGCCGTCAGAGCAGCAATGTTGCAGACTGCCCTGCATTTTTAACCTCAATTGTACATAATTGTTAATCACTGACCCATTCTCCAGCAGCCCTCAGCAGAGGCAGGTTGCTAAGCGACCTGTTTTAGCTCCAGATACTTCTTAAAGCTAGTTTAGAAATGGCCAAAAGTCAAAGTAGTGAGTATTGAGACTATTGTGGACAGATCCAAGGTAGAGGCGCAAGCACAGGAAGCAAGATCAACCTGCATCTCTATTGAAAGTGTAGTAATATTCAGTGCCACTTTGCTTAGTATGAAAATCCCTTGAAGCCTTGCAGCAGCCCCAATGCAGTTTGCACACCTTCTGACCTGCAATACCCATTGCCTCCTGCTCCTGAACAAACTCCCGTGTAATTGCCAACACGAGACGATAGAGATGAGGAGTAAGATCTCCCAGCATGGCTTACGCTCACCCTACTGGGGAGTCACACCTGCATCTCGGAGGTGTAGCAGCTGCAATCCAGCACAGCCAAGAGCAGACACCCCACTGTGCTCATCTACCAGCCCCGCAGGCGTGGCAAGCCTGAATGCTTGCAGCTTACAGAGCCCATGGGTGACAGTGGGCATCCTCCAGACTAGCACTTGCAGGACTGCACCAAGCAAGAACAGCATTCAGAAACAGACACGGGGTTTTATTAGGGAAAAAGCACACTGGTCTTTGAAAGCTAATGGGAATATAATTACTCTCCCAGACAGGAGTGCAGGGACTGCCTATAGAGTGATGATTAGAAATAATCAGGTAGAATTAATCAAGTAGAGGGCAGAAATTGTCCAGCCTGTTTTTCTGTGTCCACGTCGCCCTGCAGCCTTCCATTCCCAGGTCCCCCATCAGCAGGTACACTGGCACACACACCCTGCTGGTGCCCAACCACAGGCACATCAGGCAGCCTAATTATTTCTGCTGCTTCCCTCAACAAGCTGAGGCTCTCATGCCCACGTGGTTATCAGGCTCCTTAAGATTTTCAGGGAGAGACCTTATAACTCCAGGACTTCTATCCTTCTGGCAAACTAGATTGGGTGGGACAAGGATGGCACAGGGAGAACTGTGAATGCTGCCCTATCTCTATTTTTCCCTCTCTTTTTCTCTTTTGAAAAAACATCTTGAAAAAGAGGAGTAACACTTACTGCATTATGTCCTTCTCATCTTGATGTTTTACTCACGTATCACCATCTCCCTAACAATCACTATGGAATGTCATTATTAGCTACAGAAACTTGATTTTTGTCCTATAGAAACCAGTGGTTAGAATGCTATAGTTTTAAAGTTAGAATGCTACAGTTTCAAACAGAAGTCAGTTCGAGCAACCGCATCATCAAGAGGGAACTGGAAAAGTTCCACGATTCTGGAGGAACGTGCTGACAAGAAAGCTCCAAAGTTCTGCTTTTTCTGACTTTTTTTAAAAATATAACCTACCAATGTAGGTTATAGTAGTAACTACAGTTACTAGTGTAACTAGTGTATCAGTTCAATATATTTATGCAAACATGCTTTTTTTTTCTTTAAACCTTCAAGAAAATTTGAACAGCGTAGCTCAACAAGTACTGGGGTATTATAAATAGACACATAACCAGTAAAGGTTTCCAGCTTGTACCTCTTTTAGTGTCAGGAATCCTGTTTTCATCAAAACTAGCCTGGGCTACAATACAAATGTTTTAGGAGTAACAGAGATGGGTTAAGGAACAATGTAAGCTATATTTTTTTAAAGGAGAAAAGATTTGGGCAACCAGATGATTGCAAGGGACAACACGTGTCAAAAAAAAGCAGAGGTATGAGGATCAAGAGGTCAACAGAGCAAAACAGAGAGACCCACTCAGTAGGGCTCTGGCCAGACAAACAACAGAGCATGAGGACAGAAATGGGGCCCACCACCACCAAGTCCTCCCCCTGGCCAGCATCCTCTCTCCTGCTGGGTGAGCCAGGGCAATGGGCAGATCAATGGGGAAGTCCTATGACTTGGCCCCCATCTTCATTATAGGTGAATTTTCATTCCCTCAAAGCACCAGTGGGAGTTTAGAGGCAGAGATGTGTAATACGTCAACTTATGCCACCACACAGACCTACACGCTCCACAAATACCTGACGTTTGTTTCACCTAGCTTCTGGTTTACAGCCTTGTGAAAGAAAGGTTCTGAAATTATTACCTTGGAAAATAAATGATTAAGCATGAAGAAGTCATATAAAACCAGGTGGCCCCATGAGTAATTTGAAGGCTTCTGTTTAGACTATTTTTTGCTACTTTATAATAAAGGACTTAAAACTTTAACCCAGTTTGCCTTGGCGGTGGCTTACAGTGCCCAAGCGAGCTGTTTATCACACTCAGTGACGCGAAAGCAAGTTATGCAGCATAAAGCTTTGTCACTGCCTTGTCAGTCATTCCAACCAACACTACACCATCACCTCCAGCTGACCCCTGGAAGTTAAGTATTGTTTCATGAAAAATTACTGAAGTTTGTTGATGGCAATCTGCCCTCCAGACAGACAGACCTTGCGCAACTCCTGACCTGCATCCAAAGCCAAGGCATCACCCAGGGGGATTGCTACCCTGGAGATAAATACCCATGGCGCATGGGAAGGGGACGAGCCAGAAACACAAAATCAGTGACTTCAGGAAGGCTGCTGGGTTTAACAATAACATTTCCACCAGTTCTGCAGAGGAAGACCTAGAGACGACCCAGAGTGGGAAGCTTTGCCAAATAAAACTGCTAGGAGCTGGACTGCTCCCGGTTCACTTTTGCAAGCAAAGCTTCCAGGAAAAGAAACCAAACCCCTCTCAGCCCTAGAACTGTGTGGAGCACAAAACCTGGACTCAGCTCTGTATCCTGGCTGTCCCCAAGACTATAAAGGATCAGGCGGGGGAGTAGAAAGACAGCGCAATACGTGTGTGCACGCAGGCATCAAACAGGCACTGCTGCTCAGGAGCCAGGAGACAGAAGGCAGAAGCAATTTTAGGCCCGCTGGCCTCTGCAAAACGGTAACAAAATAAAAAGGAACTTTACAGAGCTCCGAAACGCAGCTTCTTGGAGGAAGAGAGTTATTTGAGTAGCACGTGATAAATGTTGCAGTTGTTAAACAATTGATGCCCACAGGCATCAAGCGAAGGGCCTCATGCCAAAAGCAAAGGTGATTGCTGAGATCACTGGAAGTTTTGCCTGTATGGAGACTTGAGAACCAAGTCTAAAAGTTTCAATGAACTCCCACAGACCCTAAAGAAAGAGGAAGAAGAAAAAAACCAACCAAGACAACCAGAGCTGATCTGCACAGCACTCTACTTCCATTGGACAGGAAGCAAATCCGACCATGCATAAAATATGACAATATGCATTTGGAACCACATTCCTACTTTCATCAAACCTTTTAAAACCAGCCATCAAGGGGAGCCTCAACCTACTCGACATGAGCAAGCACCAGGCAACTGAGTCTGCTGGGGCGCTTGAGGCATCAAGAGGAAGCAGGCAGGAGCACTCAAAAGCAAAAGTGAAAAACTAAAAGGATTGCACAAGACCATTTCCATAGAGCAGCAGAGGCGCATGCTACTGCTGGTGTCCCGGGCCGGTCAAAGCCTGCGCTGTTGCCAGAGACAATAACTTCTTCAATCTGCATCCAACATACCAGACCTTGCTTCTTGCAGTCCTGGATGCTCCTCCACTCACACAGCTCAGGGTGTGCAGGTGGAAGTGAACACTTGGTAAAAATCAAGCCTGCCAAGAGTGGTTTCAAGCAGACTGGCTCCCTGAACACCTCACCACGTGGTTGCTAGCTTTTTCCTTGTCCTCTCCTTTGTGCCAGCCTCCCTAGGATGCAAGGGGATGGAAATCCTTCCCCTTCTCTTCCCACCCGATGATGCAGGGATGCATATGGGGCAAAATGCAGCTGAGATGGTGCAGCCTCTCCTGTGCTGAATCGCTTCTGGTAAAGTGGCCTCACGTTTCCAGAGACACATTAATCCATCACCCTTCAGCTCTAAAATTCACACAAATTATTTTATTCATAATTAATTAAGGTCTCTAAATGTGGAAATTAAATTACCATTTACAGTGTAAAAGGTTATAGTAGAGGAAAGCCTAGATAGCAGCAACAGCTCTCTCTTCTGCATGAATCAGGAAGACATGTAGGGGTGATCTGGCAGTAGCTTTAAGGTTTTCACATCTTTGAAAAACTACTCAGGCCCAGTTACCAGAGACCTTTATGTCTGAGGTGCCTAATTAATCCCAAAACTCAGGTGTACCTCAGCTGTGCTTCAAATAATCTTCTGGACTCTTGCACTAGGAGCGCATTTGCAGGACAGCTACAAATCTACTGCTTCTTTTATTACTTGGTTTCTCTGCCAGAAAACAAGCTTTTTGAAGCACACAAGAGCTGCTCCTCGTCATATGTATTTAGACTCACCTTTCCATTCAAATCAGGCTGCTGCAAAAGAAAGAACATACAGGGAAGCAGATGGCCCTGCACTGAACACAAGGCATAATTCACTTGAGGGGCTGAGAGTCAGGGAGGGAGATAGGATGAGCAAGATGCAGATCAACGCCACCATTGACTCCAGCCTTGTATTTGCAGCACAGCCCTGTTGTGAACACTGTAACACATACCACAGCCCTCAACATTGTATCATTAACTCAGAAGGTAAAGATTCTAGAAGGTTTCTTTGCTTCTTGCTTCAATAGCAAAGCAACAGCTGAATCAATGACCGGGATGATGATGATAACAGTTTCAAAGGCAACTTATCTTATCCCCGACAGCCCACCGATGCAGTTAGTATTGGAATCCATTACGGGAGCAAAAGGATCTTTTTCCTTTATCTTGAGCTACTGGTGAGATGGTGGTAGGAAGATGGTCTGCATACAGTTCCTCAAAGAGGCCGGGAAACAGACGGGTCCCGAGACATCAGCATACTCAGCCAAGCAGCCAGATTGCAGAAAGGGTAACAGCCATGTTGAAATTAAGCAAAGAAGAAAAGGTTAATATGTGTGACCTTTCTGATTCTGCGCAGCCAAAAATAACGACGCACAAACTACAGGAAAGTTTTAGGGTGATTCCACCCCCTTGAGCACCCTCATGTCTCGCTCAAGTCAGCGGGGGCTGAGTTCATGCCTGTGGTAACAGTACACACTTTTTACAGAGGGAACAGGGGGAAGCTCCTCACAGTAACCCACAGGAGCCTTTCAGGATCAGTTCCTCATTTGGCAAGACAAAAAACACCAAGTCCAGTAAAAGCACAGGCATGTTTGTTGCTGAAAAAGCAGGCTCTGAAAAGATAGAGAATGTGGATAGCAGGAACAAGAAGAACTGCTCTGTCTGGTCTCTCTTCCTCACGCGCCCATCTCCATGAACCCACTGGTTTTGTGAATCCAACCAACTGGTAAGTCCCCTTCTGCCGCTGACGCACAAAGGATGCAAAACCTTAACTAAGAAACTATGTCTCTCAGGCTGTCGTAGTTCATGCCTTTAGCTCTGTAGAACCCCAGGTCAATACCTGATGGGTAGCTGCTCCATAAACACAATTCAGAGGCTGCCGCTTCCAAAATGCCTACAAACATGCAATGGTATATAACTGAGTATCAAAAGAAATGCAAATGTTGTGGAATAGTCAGGCTTTTTAACCTGCAGCTTGTTTCTTGTAACGTATCCATTAGATAGAATGAAAACATAGTTACATTTTCCATTTCAGTTCAGGCTATTCCACATTGCGTCTGATGCTTTAAGTCCTGCAGAGGCCAAGACACGTGTTTGGCTTTATATATTTATGCATGGTCTATATTTACACACCAGATGCCCAGATCTCAGCAGGACTGCAGTTGGTGTTTCAGTGCCATACCCAAAGGAGTTTATCTCTGTATCTCCACATGACGTGGCTCTAGTAAGCTGGGTGACCACGGTGGAGCGGAATGAAGCTCTTGGTTTTCGGCGGGAACAAACTACCTAATTTCATGCGAGAGGCAGTTCAAATTGATGCCAGGACCAAGACAGTATAAAATAAGGAGATGAGTGTGAAAAGTCAACAACTGAGGTGTGCCTCAAAAGGTGTACCACATATAAATGTCACTGCAACACCGAGGAAAGCAAAAGCCCCTCAAAGGCAGTTCTATTATTATTTTGTTTGCAGAGGGTAAACTGAGGTTAGATATTAAGTAAGAAATTTTTTACTGTGAGGGTGGTGAGGTTCTGGAACTGGTTGTTCAGAGAAGTCATGGATGTCCCCATCCCTGGAGGTGTTCAAAGCCAGGTTGGATGAGGCTTTGAGCAACCCAATCTAGTGGAAAGTGTCCCCGCCCATGGCAAGGGGATTGGAACTGGATGGTCCCTTCCAACTCAAAACATTCTATGATCCATAGACTTACATCCTCTGGAAGGTCTCAAGAGTTGCAGCCATGTCCCAGGTGCTCACATGGCACAAACACAGACCCCAGTCCCTGTCTCCAGAGAGCCACTGTAGGCAAGTGCTGTCCCTGTCCTCTAGCCATGCAGGCAGGTCCCCAGAGCAGCAAGGCGAGGGCATGCCTCCCAAGCAGTCCTCTTGCAAGTACTGCCCTAGCTCCTTTCTTAGCCTCTGCCTCAGCCAAGGACACCAAACTAGTCTGCTTGCTGGGGCATCTGCCCGGTCCCAAGAGGCAGCAAGGAAGAAAGGAGATGTTTCCATATTCCCTTGCCAGCTCTTTCTAAAAAGGCACCGTTTTGTGAAGCTTGGTTTAAATCAGACTCCACTCCTGCAAAACATCCTCACCTCCCATTCCCAGTATGCAAACCTGACAACCTAACATGACTGCTTACAAACACAGCTACACACGGATGTGCCATACAGTCCTCAGACTTGCCCCAGCACAGAGTATGTGTCAAAGACACGCAAACACTAAGTGGCATGCAGAACACCTGGAATTTGTTTGCACGTTTGTTTTTTTTCATTTAATACCAGATAATACCAACCACATGGGCTCCCATTTGCTCCAAGACCCACCGAGCTGCCTGTTTGGACTGAATGCAATAATAATGCTGCCATCGTAATTTCTGCCCAGAGCTCTGGGTCATGTCCTCCAGGAGGAAGGGGGCTGTAGCAAAGCCACCTGCCTTCCAACTGGGAAAGCCAAAACCATCCACCATTTCCAAGCAGCACTTACACAAACTGCTTGAGAACAGTAGACAAAAAAAAGCAATTTCCTCATCAGTACCACTTTTCTTAGCAACAGGACCTGAAGCAGCAAAAACACCTTCTGCAAACCACCCTCACCAAACCAAAAGCACATAACACATCGTAAATACCACTCTTCACCTGGGGATCAAGTGCTTTTTTTTCCTAATGAGACTTTCCAAACCAGAGCAGACAATGACCACAAAACTACTACAAAGATTAACATTGGAAATCACCAATTAGGTACAGTATATAAAAAATCTTCAAAGAAGAAAAAAAAAACTTCAATAAAGACACTACTTATTTTTACCCAGCTACAGACAGGAGTTATTTCAAGTAAAAAATATTTTGCTGGAAAACACATTTGTTTTAATTATATAACTCTGACTTGACACACAAACAAATCCAAGCTATGGAAAACATCACACCTAAGCTTTTAAAATGGCGAGTGTTGAGCTAAAGACAAGAATATACTATAGTAATTAATGTTTCTTTGCAGTCTAAAAGGTATTTACCATTTGGTTTTGCCCACGGGAAATAAACACTATTGCAAAGTAATATGAAACACCGTTTCAGAGCAAAATCTGCCTCTGCCCTGTCCTCATTACTTCCTGGAAAAAATACCTGTGTGCACACGTGAACAGAAAGAAGTGTGTAACCTCATAAAGGCAAAGATGTCACCCCTTCTCCCCTTCCCAGGTCGAGTACCACCTCTCTCCAGGAGCACCCATGAGCACTGTGCTCCCTGTGGGAGTGCTGCTTGTCACCCTTCGTGCCAGGGCACCCAGGGGGATGGCTGAGGGTAGCAGCAATGCTGTGACGGATCCAGCCCATGTGGTCTGTCACAGAGGTATCCAAGCTGCCTTGGATAACTTTTGGACACCCAGTGTGGGTCCACTGCCCATTCCCACAGTCAGCACGGCTGCTCGTGATGTGGCAGTGGGCAACTGAAGGTCACACCAACGCACCAGGAAAAAAAAAAGAGAAGATGGGAAATCAGTGGAAAGGACATGGATCTGTTAAAGCGAGTCTGGAGGAGAGCCAGATGATCAGAGTGCTGAAGCACCTCCCATCCGAGGACAGGCTGAGAGAACTAGGCTTGTTCAGCCTAGAGATGAGAAGGCTCCAGGGAAACCTCAGAGGAGTCTTCCAGTACTTAAAGGGGGCTCACAGGAAAGCTGGGAAGGCGTTCATTATCAAGGGAGTGCAGCGATAGAATGAGGGATAAGACAGTATCACAGTATCACAGAATCATAGAGTTGGAAAAGACCTTTGAGATCAAGTCCAACCTATGACCCAACACCTATACCTACTCCTACTCGTCAACTACACCATATCACTAAGTGCCTCATCCAATCTCTCCTTAAACACCTCCAGGGACAGTGACTCCACCACCTCCCTGGGCAGCGCATTCCAATCACCCTTTCAGTGAAGAACTTCTTCCTAATGTCAAGCCTAAACCTCCCCTGGAGAACAGTATCAAGCTGAAAGAGGGGAGATGTAGAGTAGATATTAGGAAGATATTTTTTACTGTGAGGGTGGTGAGGCACTGGCACAGGTTGCCCAGTGAGAGAAGCAGTGGATGTCCACTCCTTGGAGGTGTTCAAGGCCAGGTTGGATGAGGCTTTGAGCAACCTGATCCAGTGGGAGTTATTCCTGCCCATAGCAAGGGGCTTGGAACTGGATGGGCTTTAAGGTCCCTTCCAACCCAAACCATTCTGTGATTCTAAGTATAAAATCCTTTTATTTCAACTCTGCTTCTACATAGATGGAGCATCCCAAACTGCCCGAGGTTATCGGCACAAACATCAAACATGCAGAGCCATATTAAACCCGTCAGCAGCTGGCCTAGTCAGATCTTTAAAAGGAATGCCAGCACTGGCAGAGTAAGTTGCTAACCCAACTACAAGCACCAGGATCCAAAGGGAACTGGATGCAAAGAAAAAAGAAAACTTAGATAGATATACAGATCGTTAAGAAGAAAGCTCAGAAGGCAACTAAAAAGAAAAGAATAATATACAACTTGTTCACATCAGAAGAGAAATCATCATCCAGGCTATTTCATGCCATTAATTTTTTAGCACTACTATCAATTCAAGTCAAATATCAGAGAGAGAATTCATGCTTTTAATCTTTTGAAGCAAACTTTGTTCCATAAAAAGGAGAATCGACCTGATAGCAATTCATTGGCAATGGAAAAAGAAAGGAATTCCCTCTCACACACAGCAAACTCAGTGGCAAAACTCTATAAATACTGCAAACCATTTTCAGCAATATATCCAATTTGAAAGGGGCTCAAAAGCCAAGGCTGAAAAAAACCAAGGAATTAAAGTCAAATACTTTCCCAGTAAAATGTTTAGAAGTAGAGTTAAGGGTTTTTACATATGTTTTTTTCCTCCCCAGTTTGTCACACTTATTTCAAAAGCTTGATCTAAACACCAAGGTGGAAAGCACCAATAGAGGTCCTGTTTAAGCCGCAGGAGAAGACCTTTGGACCCTTCCATCAGATGGCAGGCCCAGTCACAGAGACAGGCTGCTTCCCAGCAAAGAAGCCAAAAGTTTCTTATGTCAGGGAGACGCTCACACGAGCCCCCTTTAGGGCTTACGACTTAGTACTGATCTCCCTGCTCACAGCATGGGAACTTAATAGTTAAAAAGACAACCTCCTCTCTAGCCTAACAAAGAATATGTGACAGCTGAGAGAGGACCAGCAATTGCTATGATCATGAAGCACAGCCCAGGTTCCCCTAGCATCTGCATAATTTCTACAGGAAATTCCCAGGGCCGAAGAAGGGAGAGCAGCAACTCTGTGAAGCCACAAAAGAGATGCAAAACAGAGCAACAACCACCACCCACCAAAGATGTGCCCTGCTAATTCTGCACAAACTACTTTTATAAAGAAAAAGGAAAAAAAGCAAACTGCTGCTTAAAATATCCTTTGGTGATTACACAGTGGCTGTTTAAAAAAAAGATAAAAATCTATTAATTCTTTGCTAAAAGGAAACATCCTGAACAACGGTCCTAGAAAGAAAAAGAAATAAACTCATTACACAATTGCATACCATTTACTTAAGACTGCTGTGATGAATGCACACGAGCAGGCAAGGTTTCCCCTGAACTTCCGAGTGTTCAACTCCCCTGCTCATAACACTAAGTAAAATAAATAAATAAAATTTAATACTGTATGCATGAGTAACTCCTGACTTAAAATATTTATGAAATTCTATTATCGTTACCCCCCGACATGGGTCATCCACAGTGCGAAGGCATTCAGATCCACAGCACAAGCAGCAAGGACGAGTAAGAATGAGTAATAGAAGTGTTCTTTTACTACCTGGATCGTTCATAATGGCTGGCAGGTCCCAAAGCTACCAGCAATCAAAGGGGGGTCCAAACAGTCACAACGGGTTGGTTTGACTGCAGGTCCTAAATGTAACCCTGTATTAAAGTATCCACGCAATCAGCACAATTAAAATGAGCTGAAACAATCCTGTTACAGCTAGGCTGGCTAGTTACTCGCACAGACAAGCTTAAATTCATACTTAATTAGCTATTTTAAGGAAGCTCAGTAGTCTCTTTCCAAAACCAGCTTTCCAGAACTGAAGGGACAACCAGCTGTATTTTCAAAAGGCAGCATGGAAAAAAAAACAAAAAACATTTCCTTCTGTAGAAGAGGCCCCACTGAGACTGCAGGGCACGTGGATGCTCGTCTGCACCAAACCCCTTCGACAGCCACGGGGCCATGCAAACCCACACCAGCTGCAGGCAAGGCAAGAGGCTGCCTTTAGTCTCCTGTGCCCTTGTTGGGGCTGGCTGCCACACCCGGAGCAGCAGCCGCATTCCAGGTACCACTAGACGTTTCATTTACCATGGCAGATAACAGAAGTACCCAGTATAAGCAGTTGACTCTCTTATTCTCACTACGCACTATAAGAGTGATCTTGCAGCCCCTGTCATTACTTCATACCACAAGCAGTGAAACTAAACCATGGGGCAGCAGCATCTTGTGATCCTCACAACCTCATGGTTAGACCACAATTTTCTTCATTTTTTAGTGTTTTCTTTACAAGACTGGAGCTGTTTTATGTGAAATGCTTAAGCACACTCGGTCTTCGGGTCAGTAGCCTGACACCACTTTAACACAGACAAATACTGAGAGTATGCCAGGTTACATTCACCTCCAGAAAAACAACTAAAGAGAGTACTTGAACAAAAGTAGCAGTAGGTTTAGGCATCTGGAATGGGAGCAGGTATTACAACCCAAGTACAAAGCGCACTGTAAGTGGCAGCAGGGCTCTGATAACAAGACTGGGAGATTAAAACAGACCCAAACATCAGAACAAACCTTTGAGGAATCTGAAAGAAGAAAACTAAGGTCTGACAATCACTTTGACATTACTGCAGCTTTAGCTGTATAGATGGATGGATAGGTATCAGTGTTTAAATTCTCTTGAGGACTTCTACGAGTTTTATCTCATTCTGTAAAAAGAAGTTAAACAATATGACTCTACTTTGCTTTTGAATGTTTTCTGTGCAACAAAGGCTACAGGTACTTCAGTCTCCTCTGACAATGCCACACACTTTTAGCCCCTGAAATTTAGAACGTTTTTAAGTTAAATGAGAATGGGAAATTCAACACTTTAATCTCAGCTAGGAGAAACAGCATTTCAAATACAGAAAACACTGGCATGGATTAACAAATGACAAATTGATTCAATCTCTTCAAACACTTAGAAAGGTAGAAATTATCTTTTTCCACCAAGCACTATGTAAGCAATTTTAAAGAAAAGCCTCCGCTGACAAGTGACACTGCTACATCTAATTTGAAAGACAAGATTTAAGCCTAGATTAATTTTGTTGGCAAGCTGGAGAAACTCTATCATATCAACTGTCCTACACACTTACACGAAGCCAGGACTTGTTTTATGATGCCGCACAACGTGACCTCAGTTTTGAGCTTGTATTAGCTAGGAACAGTGTGTCCCACTGAAGCATTAAAGTCTACAGACTCAGCCAAATCTTCCATCTCAATATGCCACCAAGTCAAACCAGTAGCAATTATCATCCCGCTCTTGAAATATGCAATAACACATGCAAGAAATATGCTCCACTTGCTCTAGGAGACAGATCAGATCCCAGCACTTCTTAATTCCTTCAGAAACGCAGTCACCTTTAATGCCTCAAAAAAGAGGCCATTCCAGCAGCATTTAGCTGTCAGCATTTGGTGGGAGAGAAGAAAAAAGTATCAATTTTCTTTAATAGGTACCTAAAGATTAGGAGGCAAGGGAGTATGCACCAAGAATCCCTGGAAGGAAAGCAATTAGGAAACAGGGTACAGCTGGGAGGGAACAGAGCATCTCCTGCAAAGACAAGATGGAAAGTGAATTACAGCAAAAACCCACCCCTCAACATGACCTCTCCTGTATGTGTTAGTGCTTTCTTCTTAAAATGTCAGCAAGCACCACTGGAAAGCAGCAAGCTGGGGCACCCCACAGCCTTGCCAAAGTTCAGTGTGCATGGTGCTGCATCCATGCTCTCGGGACACCCTCTGGCATCCCCCACCCTTAACCCACAGGATGGGAGGGTGAGAAGCATGTGACATTTTTCAACACATGTCACCTTCAAATTCCATGTTGGTTTAATAAAATTCATCAGGCAAGCATTTAGTGGCCAGATACTGCTACAAATCAGAGATTCATTACTTGCCACAGTCAACTGAAGGAAAGAAGAAAACACCACCACACACACACACTATTGCCTCCTTTCCTCTATTTCTGGCATCTTCCTGCCTTGTGTAACTTGTGACACCACCAAGCAAAGGGAAAGCCCAAAGCACCCTGCAAACAAAAGAAGAAAACCCAGCCTTTCAGGGGGAGGGAAGAAGGAAGCATAGTATTTGTCCCTGCATTACAAACAGGTTCAGACACCTGCTCTTAGTTTCACATACAATCCCTCCCACCCCCTCAAGGAGGCTTCAAAGTACTTGGGGAAGGAAGGAAGGATGTGTTGAGAGAAGACTGTAAATTAGCATCAGACACTTTGATGGTATAAATATTTGTGTGTACCACCATTTATTAAAAAGATGATTATGACTGCCATACATACATGAAAACAGACAGCAGGCCTCACCAAATATAGTATGCAACATCAGTGGTGGAGGGCTACTCAGCACTCCAGAGCTCTTTGGTGAGGGACAGACAGTCTTCTACAGCATCACACACGCACTGCTCTAATGCTGAGAAGTATGCAACCACAGCAAATGAAGGAGGAGGAGGAAGGGAGAGGGAAACGGAAAGCAGGCACACAGAAAGGTAAGGAAACAATTCCCTCTGATATTACTCAGGTTAAGATTCCACTTCAGTAAAAACCTAGGTAAAATAAAGTGAAGATTAAGTGCACAGGCATACTAGAAATGAAGAAAAAAAAAAAAAACAAACAAAAAAACCGCTTTTCTTATTTTCTGTAAAACTTCAGACTCACTCATCACCCTGGTTTAGTAGCGGACAGGTATGGTTGGACTCAATGATCTCAAAGGTCTTTTACAACCAGATGATTCTATAATTCTATGATTCTATGACAACTTTTTCTTTCTATCCACAATGAAGAGAAATCCAGAGTTGCTAGTCCAAACTGGGTGAAGACAATTCTAATTTCTTGTCTACACAAGAGCTAATGTATTTTCATAATCACTGCAGAAACAAAGGTCTTCTTAACATCTGAAAATCTGACTAATAATACATCTATAGCTAACAATAAAGTAATGGTGATTGAATTATTCCTTTTCACAAGACCACCGCAGGCCTAGAAACCAAAGAAGCTGAGGACAGATTTTCTCCCCATCTAGGAAATATACGCATGCCCACATTGTGACCTGCTGGTGCTTGTTGATTTCTTTCATGCAGCTCAGCCTTACCAATCTTACTCTTCTCATGTTGTTTGGCACTTGCCGTAACTGTACGATTGAGATACCAGTCTTATATCATTAAGTCCTACAGATTATACCCATTTCTCTCTTACTGCAGGTTCAGCTCCAAGAGATTTTTTGGCACACCTCTCTGAAGGAAGTAGTTTCAACACTGAGGCACAACTGACAGCAGAGACCAAGAAAATAATTTAGTGACATGAAAAGAGATGCTTAGCTTAGCAGATCAGCTAATGAGCACACTAGCACTGGAAAAAGCACATGAAGATTTCAGACAGGGCAACACTCTTGGGTAGCTTTCAAAATGCTTGATGACTTTTAATGCTTCTTTGAAAATCCTTGAAAAGTACGAAGTGCAAGGCAATTTTCAGCTTCTGCTTGAGAGCAGGTACAGGGGAAAGAGCAGGTTCAAGACAGTTAGCTCTAAAGAGGTACTTCTGTCTGTCACAAACATTATGTTGAATCCTCATTATTACCATCATTTTTAACTCTCACTTCAACACAGGTTGTGCTCTCGGCATCCCTTCTGCCAAAAACCATGTCTGTGCACAAACAGGGTTGCCCGATACAGATAGATCCCACCCCCCTCAGCAACAACACCATGAGACTCCCCATGTTTGCAGCTGGATGCTGAAATATCACTTTAAATGAACTTTTCTCATTCAAGAGAGGAACTGAAACCCAGCCGGAGCCTTTCCAGCCCCAAAACCTAAATATTAACGGTGGCCCAGAGGAAATCAAGATAAACGCATCCCCTTCTATGTGTGCACGCAGGGGATACTGGAGCAGAGGAGGCATGAGGCAAGAAAACCACACAATTCCTTCTGTCAACAACGATTTGGGCAGATTCAAGAGAGCAGCGTTTATTGCTATCGGTCAAAAGTGAAAGCCCCTGAAGACGTGTCGTACTCTGCTGACACAAACAAGCCTGCTCATGGCCCGCGGGCTGCATAGCTCAGAGACCACGTATCTCTCTGACCTATCACCCCGCACCCAGCTCTGCCTGCACCAGCAGCCTCAGTCCTGTCAGTCCTTTTTTTTCTGCCCAGTTGGCAGTGTCAGGACATCTCATGCTAAAGCAGGTCTGTACACTTCCTCAAGCAGCCTCCTTCCCCCTCACACAAGCCTGATGATCAATCTGGACCCATGCTGTTACCTCACCTGGTATTACATGAGCACGCCTGCTTTGCATTGCTGGCCCCAGCTCCCCAGAATCAAACCAAAGTCTCAGCAGCTCTCCCCGGGGCTGCTGCTTTTGCTGGCTGTCATGGCCCTTGGGTTGTGCAAGTTGCTAAGCAGGATCCCCAGCCCAAGACATTCACATTATGCTGCTGCTCACTCCCTCTTGTACTTGCCAAGAGGCACCATGCATGAGCTCTTCCCCCTCCTGTCCATCAAAAGAAGGAATAAATTACCTCCCAGCGGACTAAGATTCAGTTATTCACTGACTCCAGAGACCTTGAGCATTTGCAGCAGGCAAATCTCCCAAGGCATTTCATGTGCTGCCATTCCCAATCTTGCCACACGATGATTACCATTAGGGTGCCCCACCTCCTCCACTGACCTCAGTGAGGGTTTCAGCTGGCATGGATTCTGAGGGCTCTTTCCACCAGCACTAAAACAGTGTGTTCACTACTGCTGCTGACCCTTACAGTGTGCCAGCCTAGCACACCTCAAATTGTTATAGAGAAAGGCTCTTTTCTGTTTCTGGTATGGAGTTCCATCAATATCGTTTTTTTCCCCACCCCAGGATGGAGCAAATAGGTTAGGCAAGACCCAGGCTCAAGGACAACCTCCCACACTTACAGCACAAGGCAGTGAACAGAGCAAACTGAAGCATCGTTCCTTCTCCTTCCCTCCCATGTTTCAAGACAGTTTGGGTACTCTACAGAAATATTATGAATTTGCTTCTGTAGCCACACCAAGCTGAAAGTTTCGGTTTTGAGCACAGGTTTCAGTCATCTTTGCTGCTGCTGCTGCTTCTCCTGCTCCCACTGCAGGACAAAAGGAGGCAACGGGGAAAGTGCTGACAAAAAAGTCATTAAACTTGTAAGATTACTCCATTTGAATGGAACGATCCCAGGCTAAGAGAGAGTAGATATTACCCTGACAAGCCCATATTTCATGTCTGAGCCCCACAGAAAGGGAAGGTCAGATCAAGAAAACAAACTAGAAGGGCCGAGGCCAGAAACAGCCTCAGAAGCTCAGCAACAAGTAAGCAAGCATCCAAGCAAACAAGTGAATAAGCTCATCTAGCTGGTGTTTCAGGTGTCTAACAGGAGGAAGAGTATCTGCAGGAGATTTGCTTTTCCCCCCAGCAGCGGTCTGTGCTTGTCCTGACACACCTGCCCTACATAGACCTGTACAAAACCTGGGAAGATAGGACAAGCCCTCCAGCGCTATTGGATCCCAACAGCAGATCACATCCACACACCCGAGGAAGCTTCATGGGACTTGAGCAACAGTCTAGTTCCCTTTAAAAATGTCAGTAAAACCAGAGAGCACTAGGGGTCAGATGAGGAGCAGATAAGAGCCTACATGGGGTAGGGGCTAAGGGAAGGAGACCTCTCCCACCACAAAAATGCAGACAGCTTATCTGTTATACCGGGGAGGGGAGGGGAGGGGGGGGGGGGGGGGTGGGAGGGTGGCTTCTGAAGGCTGTTTTTTCATCTTTTCCAGAAAGGGAAAGGAGAAGAGGGTGACTTTTGGCACTCATAGTTTAAAAAAAAAAAAAGCGACCTACAAGCACTTTTCCCAGCCCCCCGTAGATTCATCACATTCTCCAGATGCGCCCTCACTGTCCCGTAGCCTTTCACACTCTGAACAAGACCATAGGAAGAATATATCAGGGCAGATCCCATCCCACAATGGGGAGAAAAGGCGAGGGAAGGGGATGATGTGTGGTATCCCTCAGTTAAGCCAAGCATTTGGCTTCACAACTACATCCGACACCAAACGGGTATGTTTTCCTTCTTGGATTAATTGAAGGGTGCCCATATTCACAGGTTTTGTTTTAACAAGATGCACTTTTTTAAAAACAGAGTGTTTTCTAATTTAACACAGATGGAAAACAAGGTACAGCAAAGGATGTTTTTGTCATTTCAGAAGACTTTATTCGTATATTATACACCCACAACTTCCAAGAAACTCACCTACCACATACATACACCCCAGCTGCCACTAATTGCACTCACTCAGGGCCATTTTTACCAGAGGGCACCCGTAGCAGCCTTCCCACCTTTGCTGGATTTTGCTCCCTGTGCTTCAGTCACTCCATTTCTCCACAGCTGGCAGAAGCCAGGCTTGCTTACATACAAGACAGAGCTACTGCTTGCCAGCAGGCAAACAAATACAGAAAAGCTACTGAGTTTCCTCAGTAAACCACCAGTCTTTGTCTGAAGTCTTAACACTTCACAATCATTTTGCAATTTTCTTTTATGCCCAGCTTCTTCCTACAAGCTTGGAGCACCTACAAAGCCAGTACTGGAGACTTGCCCCACACCTCCCTGTCAAAGGCTGTCTATTTGTAGGGGCCAGGCAGACAGCTGAAGCCCAGCTCTTCTTCTGAGCATTGCCATGGGAGAATTCAGCAAGCAACATCTACAGCCGTCAGACCTTAACACGGTGCCACAGAGCCAGCAGTGCATTAACCACAGATGGCCCAAGCATGCTGAAGTGAGTAATGTAATTAGTGAACCACTAAGTACCTCCATGGTCACATGCTTCAGTGACTGTCTTCAGAAAGCTGTGAATGACCCACTGCAGCTATGCCAGAGCTTGTAACATAAAAAAGTAATGCATCTTTGACCCAAGGCACAGAAAAAAAACCTCACTCACACCATGTATTTAGTCATCAACTAAACTGATGACTGCTGGTCAGTACCATCCAAGCCTTTGCCTGACCTGTCACAATCCTCACACATAACATACGCACAATCACAATACAGATGATATATACAATGACTACACTGCCAGATTCCACCTTCACATTATCCAGAGAGAAATGCATGCAGTCATCACAAAAACTGGTGCAGATCATCAGAAATCAAGTGAGAGAGGAGAATCAGCATTTGGGTATCTCTAAATTGGAAGACAACATCTGATGCCCTAACATACGCTCACAAGGACATGAAATCCCTTACACCAGAGCACCCGCAACAAGGCGTTACACCTCACTGCAGATGTCCAGCATAAGGGATTTCATGTCAATGTAACCATAAATTGCTACCCAGTCTTTCAATCCAAGTACCACTCCTCACATAAAAGCCCAAGACAGTAACAAAGTAAACCTGCACTTGCGTCTAAACCCTACTTTTTTCCCCATTTTGAGGTTGCAGTTGCACTGGAGATGGATAATAGCAGGCAGGTGGCACCTGACCGATGGTCCACTTAGGTAAACTCCATGGCCATGTACTACCCAAAGGCCTCATGGCCACTGCCACTCATAGAAAGGGCAAAACAACATATTGCTTGGCTCCCTCTGGAAAAAAAAAAAAAAAGCTGTTAAATACAAAGAGGCTGCTGCTGGCCAGTGAAATCCCCAAACTGCACAGAGCTAGAACCTGGGAAGGCGCTTTGAAGAAGTGTTAGCAGCATCTGCCCTAGTCTTATCTCTAGGACAGAAGTGTCTGGCACTATTTAGTAGCCCTCCACAGACATATTTCATGGAAGAAAAAATATCAAATCCTATGTGAAACCACATTCACAAGACCCCATGGGAAGAGGAGGCTGCACAGAGAACCACCTTATTCATGCAGTCTGAGCCTACCTTCAACTCATACCCCAGCAGGTATATTCAGACACTCACGAGTGACCAAAGAAAAACAGTTTTATCATTCTCACAAGCTTCTTAAGCTTTCTTATGATGCAAAAAGAACATTGCCCGAAATCATATTCTGCCAACAAATAATTTCCACATGCAGAAGAAAAGTAAAAGTTTCAGATCGATCCAAAGTTGAAAGCTAACTAGTTTTAATTTGGGAAGCAAAGATGAAGACATGAATTGCCAACAAATAATTCTCCAAAGTGATACAACACATACACCCCCTCTCACACCTCCCTTTGCTCAAAGTGAGCAAACCCTTTGAGAAAGGACACATGCCTTGTGTCTACGCACATTAGGAGGGTTCTGGCAGAATAATTACAATTAATCCATTACTTAATCTCCTAATCACTTCTGAGCAAACAGCATTCCCAGACATTTGTTAATGCCACCTCCATTTTTATACCATTCTACTCATGAAAATTTAACCAAGAAAATAAATTGAAAAATGCCCAGCTGACGCCAGTCACCTCATTCAGAGCTTCAAGCAAGACAGATTCGTAGCCAAGGCCACTGCTGGTGCAGGCACAGAGAGCTCCCCCACGCCAGGAGGCTCATCGTCAAGCCGCTTGTGCCAGCCGCAGCAGCCGCCATCTGTTTCCAGTTGCTCAGGCTGCGTTTTAAGTGGCTTGTGGTCCATGAGCTGCATCAGTAACCGGATACACAGAGTCTCCCTCCAATTCCCCTCTTACTCAATATATTCCACCTAACACATATATTGCAGATTTAAACACACAGTGAACAAGTTTAACCAACCCGTGGGATACAATAACTAGATGTTACCAGGAAATCCAGACAGCAGACAAGAGTAAGAACAGAAATTTAGTCAGTCTTTGCGACACTTCAGTTCTGTGTCTCGCTTGGTAGGTTTAGAAGAGATCTCTAACACTAACTTTTTTATTATTATTTATTACTAGAGTAAAAAGAATATTCCAACTTGGGAGCCCTGAAGCTAAAATTAAAAACATAGAATTTAGGTTCAGGAGTAGTTGGTATAACTCAGATCTTGGCCACAATGAGAGGTCTTCAGCATTATCAACTGTCAATAATTATTAATCACTAGGCACACAAAACAGCTTTGTTCTGAACTGGAAGCCACAACTGCAACAGCAGTAATTCCTACCAAAGGCAAAACACATTAAAAAAACCCAGCCTTTCAATGCAATATACTCTTCAAAGAGGAAAACAGGAACAGACACAAGTGTCTTACTATCTCCACTCACACCTTTAAAAAAGAAAGAGTAAAATCCAAGACTGCATACACAGTAAAAGAGGGAGCTAGCAAGGAAAAGGGATACCAAAAAGACATTTATTAACTATTCAGAGCTGAATACACGTTTAATGAAACATCTTGTTCATTAGCTATTGAACTTCCATTAGCAGTTTAAGAGAAATCTACACATGGAAGAGATAAAATGCAATAGTTTCTCCTGAAATTGCATATATTTCCACACTAATCCTCAGCAAGTTCATCCCAACAGATATTAAAAACCAAATCAATTAATACAAATTGCTCACCTTATTTTCACAGAGGGATCTTTGCACTTCAACAAGCCTGGAAAAAAGAAGAAAAAAGGCTGTTTCTCCAAAAGTAATTTACTTGCCTGGTCTTTTAATATTCATTTAGCTATGCACTTTTATATTCATTTAGCTATGCACTTAATTATTTTGGCAGGTAATTCCGTCAGCTCAAGTTTCCTTCCTCACAACTACCCTTCTGCAAACTGACAGCAGGAAGCAATCACGTTTTTATAACCCCACAGCCTATAGCAACAGAATAAACAAAGTTTTCTGAGTCATGGGGCGAAATCCCAAACCCACTGACTTCATTAGTAGATCGGCCATTAAGTTAATACAACTGGTGTGACTTTCCCAGGAGACAATGATGACCAAGTGAGGAAACTTATTTCACTAGCAACAAGCAAACCTAGGAGGACTTATGTTCCATTTTTCTACAACACAAAGTAACATTTACATGTTTAACGTGTCATACAGATAGCACAGAGTAAATGGAAGCTACGTTTGTCCTCCTCTAGTGCAAAAGTGCAACAGGTTTCTCACCACCACATGCTGAGTCTTCAAAAAAGGTTTTCTCTTAGAATCACAGAATCACCTGGTTGGAAAAGATCTTTGACATCACGGAGTCCAACCATACCTGTCTACTACTAAACAATACCCCTGAGCACTTCATCTGGCCATCTTTTAAACACCCCTAGGGATGGGAACTCAACCACCTCTCTGGGCAGTCTGTTCCTTTCGGTGAAGAAATTTTTCCTGATGTCTAATCTGAACCACCTCCGGTGCAACTTGAGGCCATTTCCTCTCCTATCATCTGTTACTTCAGAGAAGAGACCTGCACCCACCTCGCTACAACCTCCTTTCAGGTAGATGTAAAGAGCAATAAGTTCTCCCCTCAGCCTCCTTTTCTCTAGGCTAAAAAATCTCAGTTCCCTCAGCCGCCTCTCTTCCAGCACTCCGTATAACCACACTATATTTCAACACACATATCCCAACAAAAAGGTCTGGAAAATTTTTTTTATACAGGTCCATTAATGCCTACAAGCAAAATAAGACAAATAGCTGTAGAAAAACTCACTTAATGCTGACAATCTGTCTTCTTGGTTAGTTTTATGTTGAAATCCTGCCAAAACGGCTCTCCAAAATGCTAAGTAACTTGGACCTTCATAGGCCAAATCATTCAGTGCACCCCTCACCCTGGGGACAAGTATGTCTCAGTACCAGACAGGCTCTGGAGAGGCTTTCCTTAAGGGCTAAACAACAAATACAACATCTGTCTAGCCTCAACAGCTGCTGGGGTTCCCTCCTGCCTCCAAAATCACTGCAAATAGCTTGTGTTTTACCTGTCCGAGCTCCGACAGACGTAGGGGGATGCACACCACCACAAGATAACACCAGGCTGAAAACCTTTGGAGCATCTGGAAGGAGACAGCTAAGGCGCCAGAGACAGTAGCGATGGCAGAGATGATTTTGGACCTTTTTATCGTCAGTTGTATCTGAGCAGCCAAGTGACTTAAGCATAACTAGTAACAACATGGGAATGCAACAGCCTAAACTCAAAATGCTTCTCGCATCATCCAGTTTTTGCACTTTCTCCATTGTTTTGCATTTTTTCTCCCTCATTTGGTCTTGCCTAATACTGCAGGGAAGATAAGTCTCTTTAGGGAAGATGTTTAACCTTTTTTTGCTCCTGAATTGGAACAAGTTAAGTATCACTAGCTGTCATGCTGCTTTGTCACCATAACAGTACCCCAGATCTGCATCTACCAGCACCCCACCAATCCCTCTGGATCAAAATCTACTGTCATCTCTTGAAAGCATAATGATAAAAGAACATGACAGTAAGTGGAAATATTAACTGAAGTTGGCTGTCTGTATGTTTTAGGGGTTTTTTTCTGTGGCTCTCCAGATCACCTGCCACACAGTCAGCAGAGAACAGTTTTAAAGGTGTCTCTGTAATCGCATCACATGGGCACCTACTCAAACCCTAGGGAAGGTCCATGATCAAGGAACAAGCTCCTACACACAGAGGCCTCCTGCAAGAATTGCAGGTGCAAACAGAAATGCAGACAGGGCATGAATTAAGGCTTTCATAGAAGTTTCAAACAGCACCGAAACTCTGCAGGAACCTGTCAGGTGGTTAGGAAGCAGTACTCTTATGGTTTTAAGACATGCTTTCAATAAGCAAACTGAGCTGAGGAGTTGATGCAACTGAATAAAGCCCGGCCAGAGCACTGGCTGCGACATGGAGAGAGATGCCTTTTGCCCAAGACTTCACTGGTGACTAACAGCAGCAAATCACAGAGAGAGTGCAGGCAGAGAGGAGAGCAGTGGGACCAAGCACAGCACAGAGAGCCTGGCTGGGTCACGAGGCCATTCATCCTGAAGGAATGACTGGCAGCAGGACAGCAAGCTTTCAAAGCTCAGGGGGTTTCCACAGCCCAGCAGATCAAAGCAGTGCTGGAGTGGGAGGAGGTGGCAAACAGCAGAGAGAAGGGCCTGTTTTGAGATCAGGATGACAAGAGCTTAATCGGGCTGGGAAGCAGTTGGGAAGCCTGCCTAGGGTTAACAGGGAGACCCAAATCTCCCTCCAAACCAAGCCAAGAGATAAAGGCAGGCACAGGATTTATTTTAGAAGAAGTAAAGAGAACTAACCGTGATGGACCAGAACAAAAGATAATTTGAGACCACAGAAATCACCGGCTGCTGCAATAATGGATGAGTACAACAAACAAGCAGTAACTGGATCCAAGCAGGAACTGTCCTGGCTTGCTGAAAGTCTGGTACCTGACTGAGTATTGCTTATTGGGGAAGGTGGAAAGCCAGACTAATGTGATGACAAATGCAGAGGGTCAGCCTGGTTATTGTACCAAAAAAAAGGGGGAGGATGCAAAGTGAAACTTGCACAACATCCCAAGTTTTCTTCCTCTTTTCCTTAGTGAACGAAGACAGACAAGATAGAGGCAATCAAGTTATTCATTTCTTGTAGAGTAGTGCTGGTATAGCAAGAAATCATGGACAATGTATTAATTTACAGCTTTCCAGCATGAGGTTTTCAATCTCTAGATGTAAGATGTTTTGAGTGAGAGATCAGAAATGTTTTCCAGCCGTGGTTTAACTTTAGCTTAGGGATATGCAGCTGCTCTATAAAGGTAGTTCCTGAGACTAATTTTTACAAAGGGAGAGGAAACTCCAGTCATCTGAGAGTGCTATTGTCAGCCAGTCCGAGATGAAATGGCACAGCACTAACTGGTAACAATGCAGGATGAGATGAGTCTCACATAGGGAAAAAGAATTCTCTCCTAAGGTAGTTGGTTTGGGTTGCAGTTCTCCAGAGGCAGCTGTTGAGCATGTATGTCTTTACACAATGAGAACAGAAGAGCTGTTCCTCTTTGAAAAGACATTTTGGAAAGAAAATTAACAGAAAGGTGTTTTTCCAGATAGGGAAGCTCTGCTGCATCCCCTCCAACTTCCCCAGTGAGGGGCACATCTGCCCCCAACAGCAGAGGGGTTTTGCATGAGCCCTTACATGAGCCCACAGCAGTGGGAACAGCGACGACAGAGGGGGAACTTGACAGCTCCTGGCTCCTAAATCCTTCCGACAACACTCATCACACCAGCACTGACCGATGCCACCCCAGAGGAAGCTGTTCCTGGCACTACCAAGACAAGCCTGGACATTCTGGAGCTGCCACCCACTCTCCATGAGCCCTGACACCACTGCTACAGGGTGGCATCACACTTGGCCCAAAGGACTCTGGCATCTTCCCATGCTGTGCCACCAAAGGGCAGGCTGCAGGTAATGCACAGTCAAATCCAGCCTTGGAGGTTCCCTCAAACCTTCTGCAGTCAACTTGGTCTTCACAAGACACCCGCCAATGGAGTGATCAAGTTACTGCATAACACAGACCCACTCTGCATCAACATCTTTGCCATCATTCTGCGAAAGAAAGGTCAGTCCTGCCCTCCAGCAAGTCATACAATTAGGCAAAGCAAACGAGTTGTCAATAAACCCTTGATTGTTCAATGAGACGTTGCTAATGGGAAGGCAACTGTACACTGCCAGAATCTGCGACATGATAGTGACAATTTTCAAGTTATGCTTGATGTTTCTGTGATGAAGCTATTTTCAGCTGCTTTGAATCTTCTTCGGAAAAGTCAGTCTTTGAATTAAAAAAAAAAAAGAAGTCATGATTGTTTTGAGCTTAGATGCGCGTATTTAATCAGTCTAGGTGTTTAAATTATTTATCCATGAAGAGGAAAACCGTACTAATCTTAGGAATAGAGCATACGAAGGGGAAAAACAATTAGGCATAAAGATATGCTGAATAATGTGAAGCAGTAAAGAATTCTCTCATGCACAAGGTAACTGTAACTAAGGATGTTCCAAGTATTTATGTTACTGCAGCCTATGCTGTAAAATTCAAAATACAGAGATTGGTTGCTACTAGATGAAATGTTTCCCAATCGTAAGGCAAAAATGCTTATTTTCAACAAGCACAAAGCCCCAGTCAAAAGTTGCTGATACTTTCCCTAGTTTGAAAGAGCAGAAATTTTGAGAATGTTTTTCCAAAACCAAAAACAGTGTCTGAGAAAAAACAGAATACTTCATGAACTATCCTTCCATAAATAAGTGTGACATCCAGTGCTCTGGACCAGACTGTTTCTCCTCATCACTTAGGCAAAGACAATCTCTTGCCTTTCTTCTTTCATCTTAACTTTTTCCTCTACCTCGCTTTCCAAAGCCAAGGGTCTACCCAAGCTGCAAGGGAGAAATCCTATATGGAAGATACATAGGGTGGGAACAAACACTCCAGCCCTCTGCAGCCTTATGAGATGCCTCTCCTGGCAATGGCTATACAGAAGCAGCTGGTCAGGCACTACAGCTGTAGGTTCCCAGATGGTGACACACTAGGACACCTGGTTAAGAATACAAGACCTTCCCACCACCCTTACTTACTGCCCACTCTTTCAAAAGAATAAATTCTTAAAACAATTCTGCTTTAATGTTAATGGATTAGGTGTCTTTGCTCCAACTCTCAAATGCCTGGTTCCTCAGAGACTTGGCTTTAGTCACTGAAATTAATGGAGAAGGTCAAGAAAGAGGTGTATTTATACTGAGCATTGGAGAAAAGTAAAACTAGGTGTCCTGCTGCCAAGACAGATGCATTTATGCAACGCTGAACCCCAGCATCAGTACCTTCACCTAGAAAGACTTAGCCAATTAAGTTGATAGGACGGCACACACTGTCACTTTCTGAGCACACAGGAAAATAAACAGGCAGTTCTTATTCCGGCAAAGAATCTGGCTCTTCTCCCAGCTTGTTACCAGTTTTCTCTGCCTCACCACCCGGCATGCAACATCGCCTGCCACGGAGGAGGGTCATGGCTACTGAGCAACAGCCTGCTCCTATGTGAACAAGCTAAAATCTTTTCTTAGTCTGGGCTGTATCACCAAGATTGGGTTGACTACAGAAAAAACAAAATCCTCACCTTTGAGCAAAGAGACCCAGTGAGAAGTTCAAGGTATTTTAACTCACTTCAAGCCATTGCCAGCTGCTGTTTCAATCATTTTGTTTCTATAACCTGGGCAGCACACCAAAGATCACAAGGTTTGGGTTTAAGTTTCATTTAAAAAACATCTCATTGGAGAAGAATCATTCCTCCATTTTATTAAGCAAGAACACCATAGGCTGCTAACAATGCTATTACAGGCGGCAACATCAATAGAACATTATATACATAAAATATATATAAAAAGAAAAACATAGACCTGGAAGGTTACTAACAAAAATAGAAAGGAAAACCCCTGAGACATTCTCTTTGTAATTCCTTTTACACACAAGCCAACACTTAAAGCCTCCTGGCTGACATTCCCCAGGTAACCTACAAACCATTTCATAGCATCATTGCTCAAACCAATCACAGTATCCAGTAAGGCAATTTATAAGGGAATGACATGCCAATTATTGACAGAATTCTTCACAGGACACAGAGAAAACCTACAAGGCAGACACATCAACTTTTTGGAAAGTAACACTGGCACAAATTGAGTTACAATGGGAAAGTGACCTGCTTTAATGCCAAAGGTCCTTGGCATTGCTGCTCAAAGGAAAAGCATCTGCAAAACACTGCAAGAGAGACCCACAAGGAGCAGGCACCAAATGAGAAGGGAAAGAGAAGAACAGAAAAAGAAATAATAATAATAACAAAATAACAATAATAATAATAATAATAATAATAATAATAATAACAACAACAGACCAGCCTCCAGCACCAGGGGCTGCCCATCTGCTCCCAGGTACAGGGGATCCTGAGTCCCCTTCCCTCTTAGGATCAGCTCGGCAGCCATGGGAATCCCTTTATTTGATGTTTGCTTTCAGCCAACATCAGCATTTTACTCAGTTTTGCCAGATTGCACTTCTGCCATTAGTTCTGGTTAGAGATACAGATGAGATGGCACTTCCATTTCATTCATTCTTTTTAAAAAACTAAAGTGCCTTATAGGGATAGTTACTTCGGGGCTGAAATTCGTCAGCCTTGTTCTCATCAGAGAGCTACATATCTCAAGAAGATCTGCTTGGTCATTTAAGGTTTTCAAACATGTTCTCAGATAAGCACAAGCTACATTTCCAACAGTAGCTAAAATTATAGAATTTAAGAAAGGAAAATCTGATGTGATGTTTTGTGCTTTAGTTAACAGTCATCCAAGATACAAAGCTCCAGTTGCTCTGGAAACTGTAACTTGGACACAACCATGTAGATACATCAACCCTCTGGCTATAAATGAAAACACTTTAGCAACACTGCACATTCATGTGACAAACATTTTTAAAAACAAGCATTGCATCCTGATCTTCACATAGGAAGGGCAAAGGTCTCTGTCTTCATTTCCTTTATGTCTCAAGAGAAATGACTGAGCAAGAGACAGCAGAGCGTGTGGACCTACAATCAAGCCCTTCATGTAAGGGCAAGATGGGAAACATAAGGGGATACGCCAGGGATTGGAATTCAAAGCAGGGCTGTTTCTTCCCGTGTTTGCATGGTGCCTCTCACAGCACAGGTGCAGCTGGAATTAAATTCTAGTGCCCAAAGGTGGACTTAGAAGACAAGTGAACATGGTGAACGGGCTGGGATCTGGTACACAGTCCTCAGCTGCTGGCCCAAAAGAAGGCACTGGGAAGCCTGAAGCTGAGAATGCAGCAAGATGACGGCCATCGGGAGAAGGAAAGTGGAGAGGGGATGCTCAAAAGCAGAGCAGGAGGAATGAGCGTGGGGTGTTCGCGGAGGAGTATTGGACACAGCACAACACCAGAAGCCACACACGTTTATGGGGTTTTTTTGGAAAAGGGGGAAATATTACATACGTAAAGGATGGCCTGAATGCTGGTTGCTGTGGAAACCATAACTTTGAATTCAGTGGCTAAAACCTAGCATTGCTATTATACCATGTTCCTCACCACAGCTTGAGAACTTTGCCTGAGAAACAGAGAGCTCTGGTACCAAACAAACGTGGGTCTCCCCCCGTTACCCACAGCATGGTTTTCAAATGATGCCTCATGAGGGTTTTTGCAATATTCTTGGCCACTAAATGACTGGAGGGCACAACCACCTCTGACAGAAAAAAAACTATCACCACTGTGTTTCCTCTTCCAAGCAAGACCAGACAAATCACTAGACAGACATCAGGTAGGATTCACCAAATTCTATTTTGGCCAAGAGCAACCACAGATGCAAAAAAGACCATCTAAACCAGCAGTATACCTTGTTTCCCTTAAGGCAAATTACAGTCAGCATTGCACGAGATTACAGAGGGACAGATTCAAAAGTCAGTTACTATTAAAGGTGATGAGGATTTGTTTAAGGACTCCAGAATATTGCCTTTAGCATACTGGAAAGCATAACTGGATCACTAATGCAATAACAAAACCGTTACAGATTAAACTCTTGGTGGGGCAATCCCTTCAAAAAAAATTTATTTTTGAGTTGCTCTGCTGTTTAATAAGAACACTGCTTTTTCCTCCATGAGATATGCGATTCTGGTGCAGCAAGTGTTCCCGCAGCCTAAGTGGGACCAGGACTAATCTGCCTATAACTAAAGCAGAGGTGAGCCAAGTCCCCACGGGTATGTCACATTCCTCTTCCACCTCCAGCATTCCAAGGCCTGGAAGAAAAGAAACAGTTCCATTCCCCACCCACTCCTAAATCGTGTTTTACTTCAAGCAGTATGGAGGTGCTAGAATAGCACGTTCCTTGCCATCATCAAGCACACACAACAACTACCATGGGGGTGATGACCAGATTTTAAGACACTTCCCAGGACCTGAGAACACATCAGTCTCCAAACCAAACACCTTGTGGCATACAAGGGCAATCTAGGCAAAAGCTGAGAGAGAAAACCAAAGCGCTTTCCAAGGTCACTCACACCACCAAAATCCCACAGGACTGTCCCATCCATGCAGGCTCATCAGGAAGCAGCAAGGACAACTGTTTCATGAAATCCAATAAGCAATACGCTCCCTGAACAAGGCAGCTTTTGCCAGGGGAAGGGCAGCCGGGGGTTGAGCAGGGAAAGGAGCAAGGACTCAGGAGAGGAGCTCCAGGAGCTGCCAAACCAGGAGAGCTGGAAGAAGTTGCTCTCTGTAGGATCAGACCCTTACACCTAAAGTGAAGGAGGTCTTGTTTGCCCTTGTTCAATAATTTATATCAGAGCATCAAAGTGTCACTGAAATTGGCAGAAGCATTTTAATAATACAGGAAGGGGAAAAGATGCTCTAATCACAGATGAGGCACCCAGGTAATCACTCAATAGATCTCAGCCTCCCATAATTTATTCCAATACATTTTTTAATCAGAATTTCACACACAGAAAGGTAATTAACAAGTCACGAGCACTACCTATTTCCTAGCTGTAGCCAGCTTTCACTAGTCCAGATTCCTCTGGCTGCCCTGAGAGGAGGAGGTGGGATTGAAGGACTGATGAGGAATGGAAAGTTGATTTCTCCCAGTGCTTCCCAACCCGATGAGGTAGTACTGAGCTGAGCGCTAGAATTACGTACCCATTCCCACAACTCTATTTTAAAAAACTGCATTTGTGCCCAGCACTTCCCGTCAAGCCTTAGGATTGCCAGCATTAGTCAATTGTCCCCAACTTCAGCAAGGGCAGCGCAGGCAGGCTGTGCCCCTGCCAGAAGTGACCCCCTTACCTGCCACACGATCACTAGGGGTGCATTCCCTACGGGACACCCCGGCTGTCACCCCACACCCTGGCAGGCACGGCTCCCCCCACAGCAGCAGCACCAGCGGCACCCCCGGCAGAGCCAGCACCGGCTGCTGCGGCTCTCGGGGACGGGGAGGTGACATTCCCCACACCGACTCCACGCAGTACCGCCGGGGGACGTCGGTGACATTTTAGGTGCAGGAGTGGTTCTCCTGGAGGCAGCTACAGCAGCACGGGGAACGGGGGTGCTGGGTGCGGGGATGCTGGGCACGAGGGGACGGGAATATGGGGGACCGGGAGAGGGGGATGCTGGGCACAGGGAGACGGGGACGCGGGGCATGGGAGACAGGGATGCTGGGCACGGGGGGACGGAGATGTTGGGCACGGGAGGATGGGGATGCTGGACGCAGGGGACGGGGATGCTAGGGAAAGGGGACGGGGATGCTGAGCATGGGGGACGGGGATGCTGGGGATGGGGGACGGGGATGCGGAGCGCGGAGGACAGGGATGCTGGGGATGCAGGAAACGGGGATGCGGGGAGTGGGGGACAAGGATGATGGTCGCGGGGGGACGAGGATGCTGGGGACACAGATGCGGGTAGCGGGGATGCTGAGCGTGGGGGACGGCGAAGCTGGGAGCGGAGGACAGGGATGCTGAGCGCGGGGATGCTGGTGATGGGGATGCTGGGTGCATGGAACGGGGATGCCGGGCGCGGGAGGGACAGAGATGCTGGGGACGAGGATGCTGCAGACAGGGATATTGGGAGCAGGGTACGGGAACGCGATCCGCTGCCCACTCACCTGCTTGGGCTGGCCTGGGCACTGGGAGTCGTTACCGCTGTCGATACCGTTGTCGTCGCTGTCGCCACCGCCGCCCGCCCCGGGCGCTGCTCCCCGCGGCGGCTTAAAGCGCGCCGGCACCGCTGGGCGCCGCTGCCATATTGTTACGGCCGCCGCTGCGAGGGGCAGGGCCGGCGGCCGCCTTGGAAACCGTCTCTCATTGGCTTTCTGGCGTGTCAATCCGGTCCGGTCCAGCCAATGGGCGCGGGCAGCGGCGAACAGCGGGGCGTTCGGACTTGGAGTGTTGTGTGACAATAGCCCACGCGGCGCCCGCGCGAGAGGGGCGGGAGGGGGCGCGTGCGGACCCCCACACAACACCCGCCCCTCCCGCAACGCGGAGCCCGCGAGGAAAGTGGCCAATGGGGCGCCACAACCTCCTGCCTCGCGGGGAGCCCGGCCAATCCGAAGATGAGGAGCGGGGGCGGGGGTGGGGCGACGTTGGCGCGCGCTGCGCGGGGAGCGGGATTGGCTGCGGGCGGGTGGAGCCCCGCGTGGGAGTCAAACCCACTCGCGAGGGTGATGAGGCATCGGCACAGGCTGCCCAGGGAAGCTGTGGATGCCCCCTCCCTGGAGGTGTTCAGGGCTAGGCTGGATGGGGCCTTGAGCAGCCTGGGCTGGTGGGAGGTGTCCCTGCCCATGGCAGGGGGGGTTGGAGCTGGGTGGTCTTAAATGTCCCTTCCCACCCAAACCGTTCTATGACTCTGATGAGGTGATGGGAGCCTCCCGTCATGGCTCCCCACTCTCATCTGCCATGGCCATCACCATGCTACCCTGACTGGGGAAGACGCATCCTGAGCACTTCATAGAATTATGGACTCATAGAATTGCTTGGTTGGAAAAGACCTTTGAGATCATCCAGTCCAGCCGTACCCGTCCACTACTAAACCATATCCCTGAGCACCTCATCTACCCATTTTTTAAACACCTCCAGGAATGGAGACTCAGCCAGGGGTTGGATTCCAAGGGGTTGGGAGCCGGTAGCTGTGAGTAGAAGCTGCCTGACCACCTCAGAAGAAGTCTTGACTTCAAAGAGGTCGGGAGCCATGAGGGGAAGGTGTCTGACTACTGAAGCAGGTGAAGGGGCTGGAGCACAAACTTTATGAGAGGCAGCTGAAGAAACTGGGGCTGTTAAGTCTGGAGAAAAGGAAGCTGAGGGGAAACCTTATCGATGTCTACAACTACCTGAAAGGAGGTTGTAGTGAGGTGGGTGTTGGTCTCTTCTCCCAAGTAACAAGTGACAGGATGAGAAGAAATGGCCTCAAGTTGCGCCAGGGAAGGTTCAGATTAGACATCAGGAAAAACTTCTTCACCAAAAGGGTTGTCAGGCACTGGCACAGCTGCCCAGGGAAGTGGCTGAGTCACTGGAGGTGTTTAAAAGACTGATAGATGAGGTGCTCAGGGATACAGTCTAGCAGTAGACAGGTATGCCTGACTAGTGAGGTGGTCAAACAGCTTCCACTCATGGCTCCCAACCCCCTGAAAGTCCTCCGCAGCATTGCTGAGTTTTCCACTTCTCTCCCTCCTTCATGATCACCACCAGATGTTTACAAGGAGCTATTACCCAGCTCACATTGGTAGCACCAGAACTTAGAATCATAGAATCATTTGGTTGGAAAACACCTTTGAGATCATTGAGTCCAACCGTACCTATCCACTACTAAACCACATCCCTGAGCACCTCATCTACCGGTCTTGTGGTGACTCAACCAACTCCCTGGGCAGCTGTGCCACTGCCTGATAAACCCCTTCAGTGAAGAAGATTTTTTCCTGGTCTAATCTGAACTTCCCCCTGGTGCAACTTGAGGCAACTTCCTCTATCCTATCACTTGTTACTCGGGAGAAGAGACCAACCCCCCACCTCACTACAATCTCCTTTCAGGTAGTTGTAGGCAGGGATAAGGTCTCCATGCAGCCTCCTTTTCTCCAGGCTAAGCAGCCCCAGTTCCTTCAGCTCCTTCAGTTCCTTCAGTTCCTTCCTCATACAACTTGCTCTCCAGCCCCTTCACCAGCTTTGTTGCCCTTCTGTGGATGCACTCCAGCACCTCAGTGTCTTTCTTGTAGTGACAGGCCCAAAACTGAACACAATATTTAAGGAGCAGCCTCAACATTGCTGAATACAGGGAAGGATGACTTCCCTGGCCCTGCTGGCTACACTGTTTCTGATACAGGCCAGGATGCCACTGGCCTCTTGACCACCTGGGTATGCTCTGACTCATGTTCAGCCGGCTGTCAACCAGCAACCCCAGGTCCTTCTCTGCCAGGCAGTTTTCCGGCCACTCTTCTCCAGGCCTTTAGAGTTGCACAGGGTTGGTGTGTTCTAAGTACAGGACTCAGCACTTGGCCTTGTTGAACCTCATACCACTGGTCACAGCCCAATGATCCAGCCTGTCCAGATCCCTCTGCAAAGCCTTCCTACCCTCAATCTTTGTGCTCCTCCTTTCAGGTACCACCCTACGCCATATTTCCCTTCCTTCTCTGCCATTTAGCAGCGCACCCCAAGTACCAGCGGCTGTCTCCAATGGCTCAGAGACGCAAACAAGGTAGAATGGCTTTTCGTCTGTGCCAGCCTGTCCCCGTGCTATTTCTGCAGGTAAACATTTTGAGGGAATTTAAGCCATTAAATTAAATTAAGCATCACAGACACAGACTCTGTTTGATGGGGTGCCGGGAAGCCAGAGAGCACCTAGTCACAAGCATTGCCCCAGCTGCCAGAGCTTTGGGGTTTTTTTAAGTAATGACTCAGCTGAAATGCAGGTAAGTGCATTTTTAAATGCATTAATAAATAAACATGAGCTGTGTCTTAACTAAAAGTATTTTACAAACCCTGTCAAAACTTCACGAGCTGATTTTTAAACACAAAAAGGTGGAAGCACCTCCTCATCAACTTTGAAAGTCAAGATGGGGAAGTCCATACCCATTGTCATTGTCATCTTAATACCTGCACATGTATTGAATAAAGAAGATGTGTATTCAAATTCTACACATTTGTTCTGCCTTTAAAAATCAAATACAAAATCTCGGCTATCTACTCACACACCGCTATTTTGCTTGCAAATAGAATCCAAATATAAAACACAAGTTTTCTTCATAATGCCATTGATTAGTTAATGGCAGGTTTTAAATGGCATTACCACACCAAGCACTTTAGTCAAACAATTTAATTAGCAAGATTAAATGCAGGGCCTTTCCTGACATTGATTTTTAGGCAAAATTCCTCACTCATTCAGCCAGGATATCTTATTAAAATTGGATAGTGTGCTACAGCATGGATTAGGAAAGTTCAGCTAATTAAGGTGCCATTCAGAACAATTTTACAAATCCAAGCAAGTGACATCTACCCTGGCCATGTATTTGGTTTTATAGTTCACAATCAGTAGCATAACTTAAAACCACATCTTCAAGGTGTCCATCAGCTTATAAACAAACATATCTCATGAGACTATGGTTTGCACGTCAAAATCTCTGTGTACCCAAGAGCCATCCTAGCCCTGTGTAGGGCTGCACCTTTTACAAGACCCCAGATCAGCCCTGGTCCTTGGCCACCTCAACTCTTCAGTCACATCTAGGACTACAAAGGGAAGTCATGCTTGACCAACCTGATAATTTTCTGCAATCATAGAATCATAGAATCACTTATGTTGGAAAAGACCCTTAAGATCATTGAGTCCAATCATAATGAAATGCCTGGCTTGGTAGATGAGAGGAAAGAAATGAGTATTGTCTACTGTGACTTCAGGGTGGCTTTTACACTGTTTCCCATAAAATCCTTACAGACAAGATGATGAAGTATGGGCTGGAAGAGCAGAGAGGAGGGGTAAAAACTGAGTCAACAGCCAGGCCCAGAGGGTGGTGATCAGTGGTAAAAGATCTAGTTGAAGGCCAGTGACTAACACTCTACCCCAGAGGTCAATACTGGGTCCAGTCTTGTTCAACATCTTCATTAGTGATCTGGATGACAGGGCAGAGTCTACCCTCAGCAAGTTTGCAGAGGACACAAAACTGGGAAGAGGGACACAAAACAGAGTTGTACTGCCATCCAGAGGGACCTAGACAGGCTGGAGAAATAGACTGACAGGAACTTCATGAAGTTCTGCAAGGGAAAGTGCAAACTCCTGCACCTGAGGAAGAACAACCCCACGCACCAACATGTGCTGGGAGCCAGCCAGCTGGAAAGTGGCTTGGCAGAAAAGGACCTTGTACCCTTGCAGCAAAATCAGCAAAGAGTGTCCTCACCTGCATTAGGCAAAACATTGCCAGCAGATCAAGGGCAGTGATGATTCCCTTTTATTCAGCACTAGTGAGGCCACATCTGGAGTGCTATGGCCAGTTCTGGGCTCCCCAATAAAACAGAGACATGGACACACTGGAGAGAGTCCAGTGAAGAGCCATGAAGGTGATAAAGGGACTGGAATATCTCTCCTATGAGGGAAAGCTAAGAGAGCTGGACCTGTTCAGCCTGGAGAAGAGAAAGTTTAGGAGATCTCACCAATGTGTATACACACCTGAAGGAAGGATGCAAAAAGGACACAGACAGGCTCTTCTCAGTGATGCCCAGTGGCAGAACCAGAGGCAATGGGCACAAACTGAAACACTGGCGGAACCCTTTCAACATCAGAAAACACTTTTTCCCTGTGGGGGTGACCAAGCACTGGCACAGGTTGCCCAGAGAGACTGAGGAGTGCCCCACCTTGGAGATATCCTAAACCCATCTGGGCAGCCAGGTCTAGGTGGCCCTGCTTGAGCAAGAGGCTGGACCAGATGCTCTCCAGAGCTCCCTTCCAACAAAAGTAGTTTTGTGATTCTGTGGCCAAATCCTCTGTACCCTGGCTTTCCTCCCCTCCTGCAATGACATGCAGCTCTTCTACTCTGTGCTCTTTATGTCTGATGCTGATGGTTTGCACCACCAGCACCTATGGCCACAAGTGCACCCTGGCCACTGAGCAGGTGCAAGTCACTGGTTTGGCCAAGTGGGGCCCGGCGGCGTGCTTTGTCATCATGTGCCAGTTCAATCTGATGACCTGCTGTCCCACCAGAAAGGTGTGCCTAGCACAGCACTGCTTTATTTCAGTGGATCCTGCAGCTCAGAAACAACTTCTTTCATGTTGCAAATAGCTCCACATAGCCTGGGGAAAAACTGCCTTGAGGGTTAGAAGGCTCTGCTTGACTCCTCAGGCAGTGTTTGGGCAGACTTGAAGCACAGGTGTCTTTATAACAACAAATTGTGAGTCTTTAAGGTCTCACAGCCTGGCTATTACTTGTATGGTTACTGAGATTTCTAACTTCTATCTGATTTGCCATTCTGGAAAAAATTCTAGTGAAAGGGAAGGGGAAAGGTATGGTAAAGAGAAAGGAAGAGAACTCTCAACCAAAGTGAAGCTACCAAAGACAGAAGAAGATCACCCATGCAGCATTTGCCCAGGCAGTGGATGAGGAAGGCTAAAATCAGCTCCTAGATCTGACCAACACTATCCAGCAGCAGAGCACATTGACGATGAGCCATCCTCATACAGAAAAATTAGGACAAGGAACTAAAAGCTCCCCACTTCTGTGATTCTGCAAAGAAAGAAGGACTGGATTCAGCTGAGTACACTGTATTGTCCATGCCTTACAGATAAGACTACCAAGCTGCTACCACCCCACATGATGTGCAAGGCAATGCAGAGACAGCTTCATTGAAGTGAGTCAGGGGAGGGGAGAAAAGAAGAGAGGAAAGCTGAAGTATTTTAAGGAGGGCTGAGGAAGCCAATATGGTGCACAAGACCTTCCTTATTACCTGGAGTGCTAGTGGCATTGCTGGGACTGTAGATCACAGGAAAGTGTAGTCAGAAGGGGCCTCTGGGAGCTTTTAGACCAACCTTCTGCTCAAAGCAAGGCTAATTTCAGTCTGGAAGGTTGTGCATGGATTAGTCTTGTGAAGGTCTGGATATCTTCAAGGCTGAAGGTTTCACAGCTGATGGACAGCCTTTGCTCCTTGTACAACATGAACTCCAGCCCCTAGCTCTGTGTCCCTTCAATGGACACAGTCCAGTCTGCCAGTCTTCCTCTGGTACAGGAGCAAAACTGCTCACAGTGCTCCAGACTTGGCTTTCATACACATCCAAAGGAGGAATCCTGCGGCTGTCAGCATGCTTTGAGACAAATACAAGGCAATAAATCAGGCAACCATCTGGCAGATCCTGTTGCACCCTGCATCCTCCATTTCTCAGTCTATGGCTCCTGCAAAGCACCATACAGCAGAGTACCATACAGTACCCCAGGCTCCTCTCAGACCCAGTATCTACCCTGTCCTATAGGCCCTCTGCAGTACATGGAGAAGAATTGTAAGGAAGGGATAACCTCATAAGGTCCAACAAGGCCAAATGCAAGGTTTTACACCTGGGTCGGAGCAATCTGTGGTTTCAATGTAGGATGGGGGACAATGTGATTGAGAGTAGTCCTATGGAGAAGGAGTTGGGGGTGCTGATTGATGAGAAGCTTGACATGAGCCGACAATGTGTGCTTGCAACCCAGAAGGCCAACTGTGTCCCGTGCTACATCAAAAGCAGCGTGGCCAGCAGGGGAAGATGATTCTGCCCCTCTACTCCGCTCTCTTGAGACCCCACCTGGAGTACTGTGTCCAGTTCTGGAATCCCCAGCAGTAGAAGGATATGGAACTGTTGTAACAGGTCTAGAGGAGGGCTATGAAGATGCTCAAAGCACCTCTGCTATGAGGACAGGCTGAGAGAGCTGGAGTTGTTCAGCCTGGAGAACAGGAGGCTCTGGGGAGACCTCATAGTGGCCTTCCAGTACCTGAAGGGGCTACAGGAAAGCTGGGGAGGGACATTTTACAAGAGCAAATGGTGACAGGATGAGGGGAAACGGCTTTAAATTTGAAGGGGGAAGATTTAGATTAGACATTAGGATCTTCACGATGAGAGTGATGAGACCCTGGCACGGGTTGCCCAAGGGAAGCTGTGGATGGCCCCTCCCTGGAGGTGTTCAAGGCCAGGTTGGAATGGGGCCTTGAGCAGCCTGGTCTGGTGGGAGGTGTCCCTGCGCTTGGCAGAGGGGTTGGAACTGAATGGTCTTTAAGGCCTCTTCCAACCCAAACCATTCTATGATTCTATGATAACAATGAAGAAAGGCCAGGATATTTTCTTGCAGCTTGTAAAGCAAAAAGGTAGCAAGACACATCTGATGGTGTATGAAAGTCCAACACTAGAGGGGTGCTGTCATTTCCTGCCACCACAGTGTACGACACTGGCATGGTTATACTTAAACACTGCTGTGATTTTTAGCAGCTGCCCCAGAACAGGGACAAACTGGAAGTATCAGGGGTATTGACTTACAGGTGACATCTGTCATTAAGACCCAATCAGGGAATATCTCTGTTCCTGCAGAAAGCTCCAGGTGTCTGAGAGAAGAGGGAGCTGCCCCTGCCCACACCATCTACTGCATCCCATTAAACATCCCAGTCTACAGATGCTCATGTCAGCACCAGGCCATTTAAAAACAGGCCAGGGGCTGAAATCCCTGCAGGGACTGCTTTTCTCTGTCACAGAGCAGGCTCGGGCACACATCAAAAAACAGTGCAGAAGAACTATCGCCCACTCCTCAGTGCTGCTGCCCCCCTCCCCTGCTGAGGCCCTGCACACACCAGATGTGGCTCCTGCCAATGGGCGCATGTGGGTAGACGGCTGCATTGCAGCAGACCTGACTGCACAACTGGGACTTATGCCAGCTAATACAGGCATATTTTTAAGTAATCCCACTTCATTAGCTACTTTTCCAGGGCCTCAGCATATAATGAGTGAAATCCATTAGTCATCTGACAGTTCTAGTTATTCTGCATGTCAAGTACTATCTCTTCATTTGTGTATCCAGACTGTTAAGGCAAGCCGGTGTGCTAGTTGTACACCTACACCTACTCAGTGCTAATTTAAGAGTTGTTATTTTTGGCTTGCAGTGATTGCGTGCATAAAAAGTTTGGTTTCCTCCAAAAGAAATATAAAAGGAAGCAGAACACGGGACTGAGCAGAGAACTCCCTTTGCTAAACACCATTTGCCCAACATCAGCAAACCTTGTTTTAAGGTAACTTAGCCGAAGTAAAGCATCTTCTGATGAAGACTCTTTATGAATGACTGAGTTGCAAAAAGCACAGTACTTTTTGACACAACTGATAGAAGAGGCATCCAGGAGTAGCTCACTCAGATAAAACAACTTGGCAATTCACAATGAACAGAGTATAACTTATTGCAACAATGGTAATTCCATGACTGAAACCCTTAAATAGCATTTGCTTATCAAAAAAATTTGTATGGATGAGGAAAGCTCAAAAGCAAAGTTCTGTCTCTACTGCAGGCATTCCCTACCCATTTGTAAAATCAATTGTCTGTACATAAGCCACTTCTCTTGCATTTTTCTCTAAGGCATGTTTTGGTATTTCTCCTCCATGCAAAAGAATGTTTTTACTCCTGAGCAGTGCACCTATGCACCTGAGAGACAAGAATGGCAGAAGGCATTTCAAGTTGAAAAATTGAAAAATGGGTTAAAAAATCAGGGCAATTGTTCTTTGAAAAGTCATTGTAGATTGTTATCAGTACATTCTTTCATGGATGTGCTATTACACACATGTAAGCTGACATTTTACATCCTGCACTCAGTTGGCAGATGTATGGCTTGCCACCAAAGTCCTACCCAAGCCATCAAAACTGGATTCAATCAGGACTTTTCTGTACTGGTGAACTTCATGCCTTCTACATATTTTCCCATTAGTTTTGTCTGTAGCTTAAAAAAGATGTTCACCAAAACCCAGAAGCTGTTGCCTTTTCTTTTACATTTTAAAACAAGAACAATATAATAATGGAGGTTTCTTTCCAACTTTTAAGTAAAAGTAACTCAGGCTGATTCCAAGACCCTGAAATCCATACATAGAAAGTAACTATCCCTGTTTGGTATCCTTTTTAGCAGGGACAATCTGCTTCCATGAGTGCTCAGTATCTATTACCCCTTACAGTCTTGCAGAACCTCTCACAGGCCTTTGCATGCTTCAAAAGTTAAAATAATGCCTTCCCTGTCTTTTGAGCCACAGTTTGTGTGAATAATTTTCAGGGTGCAGCAAAGCTAACAGTAGGATTGCATCCTAGTACATGTAGGATTATGTAAAAGAGGAGATTCATTTGAGGAATTATGGTCTACCTTCGCCTCTGCTTTGAAAAACACCGTTATCTGTGTTCAGTGCCGGTTGCGAGTTAAGTGATACGTAAAATCACAGAGTACTTTGGATAATGGCAAAGTCTGAGCTTTCCTGGGGCGATAATTGCTCATGCCATAAGGACATGTATGGGGAAGGCAATAGCCTTTGCTTCCAATCCCTGTTTGTTGTCGGTTTATGGTATTAAAGAGTTTCATTCAATGTCATTGCTAATTTTATGGATAAAGAATGCATTACTGGAAAGCCTATATAAGAAGGGAAAAAAAGGCACCATCACTGAAAATATTTGTCTGTTGTTGGATTAGCTTAACCCACACATGTAAACCTAAGCAAAATCTGTATTATTGCATTAGCCTCTTACTACTGGAAACCTGGCCGCAGCCCTGATGTAGGTCACAGACAGAAAATAATTTACTGTCCTTAACTAAATCCCAAAGGGGACATTTGCCCTTGTGACCACCTCACTAAAACCCCAGTAGGCTTTGGTCACAGCCTTGCGTGGTTGTCTTTTGCCTTTGTGAAAGGAACCACGAGGAACCGATGAAGGTTGGTAGAGGAGAGGACAGGGGTGGCACACTTCGTGGCACCATTTTCGTCTTCTGCTCTTCCATCTACAAACTTGCTGACACAAAGTGTAAGACAAATGAGTAAGAGACTTGTGTCTTGAATGCATGAGTGACAGTTTCAGAGGGGGCACCAGAGCTGCCTGAAATATCAAGGATGCACTCTACAAGGATAGAAATAATGACAATTTTGAAAGCCAGATGCAAGTGGAGTGCCTACATGAAAGACACCCCTTATAAATGACAGAGGAAGAAAGACAGCCTACCAGATAGACAGCAGGCTTCGCAAACATGAGGCGTAGGATGAGAGCACAAATCTCTGTGGCATCTCTCAGCAGGTTAAACAATCTCACTTCTTCTCTTGGGATGCAGCTTGACACTATGTATAAACCACCCTTAACAGCAAATGACCATGTAAAGGGGCAGCATTGGTCCTGCTTCCTCATTAGTTGCCTTGCACAATCTGACTCTGCAGTGAGCAAGATCAGTCACCCAAAAATTAACTCTCCAAAACCTAAACATCAGCTGTCTCTTGGTCTGGCTCCCTGAGCGGGCTGGAAGGCTGGACAGTCAAGTGCTGGTACCAGCAAAAAGGATAGGAGCATCTTCCTTTAGCACAGGGCTGTCAAACTCACTGCCCACAGGCCGAATCTGTCCCTCCACCTAGTTTTATCCAGCCTGGCACCTTGTTTCATCTGGCCTGGCACCTTGTTTGTACCCGACGGCAGTGCTGAGCTCCTTGCCCCTATGCTCCTGCCAGCACACCAGTCACGTCTGCAGTGTGTGTGATGTGCATTATGCTGCAGGAGCAGGAGAACGGCGGGAGCTGCAAGTTTGACACCCCTGCTTTAGCAGATAGCTATTATACTATCATCTTAGCTATAATGTGAAGAGTACAGCAAGTAGCAGCATGAACGGTGGTGTCAATGCAACAAAAGGAAGTCGTGCAGGTAGGATAGGATGGGGAAAGTAGAGAAGAGCCAGAAGACGCTCAAGGTGTCATTGCCACCATAAGAAAAGCATAGTCTAAGCCCACAAATCAGGTGTTTGAAGGGAGAGGCAGTTTGGTTTGGTGTTGGGTGGTGTTTGTTTGTTTTTCACTAAATCCACTGATACTGTCAAGCGGCTTTCAGGCACACAAGCCCTTCCTCTTTTTTTCCAACAGAAGCAGCAATATTCATATTAAGAACAGGTTAAAATGTGTTGTTCTGGGCTTAGTTAAATTGTATTAATCAGATGGACAATTTGAAAACAAGTTTAGTCAATACTTGTGAAGTGCCCACAAGGGAGAGGTGATAGGAGAGGTAGGTAAACCTTGTGGGATACTGAGATGTTAATAGGAGGGGAGCATCTACGATATATCTTAGAAGTTAATATCTTCTTTATAGCTGGGATGTCTGTTTAACCAGTAGGTTCATTAATTCCAGATTCACCTTTTGAAGGTGTTTTGTGTGTCCCTCTGAGTGTCTCTGTTTTATGCAAAATGCCCCCTCACCCTCTTCCTGCTTTTCAATTTGGGGTTTCTGTCTTTATGGGCTGTTTGTGGGAGTTAGATCTGGTGATTAGTGGTTGCCTAGTTCCTTCATATTATTTCTGCAAAGGCAGCAGTGCACCAAGTGGCATGGACATCCTTCTGGTGCGTGCATGTCCATGCTGTGCCCCTGACTGCTTTGGTGCTTGGGGATGGCAAATTTTGCAGCAGGTGCCGTGCAGTAATCCTCTTTATGGGGAGGCCTAGAGAAGAGCTCAGCTGAGTAATTCAGGAGAGACACTGATGTTTGGCAGAGATTATGTCTAAGAAATACCTGTATGAGTAACAGGAATGGATTTTAAGAAGTCATTTTATCTCAAAAATGGTATTACTCAGCTTATAAGTATGTGGGCTCCCACAGACAGAGCCTTCAAGTGCTTCTGATCACTTGCTCTGAAGCAGCATCTGGTGGTAGCAGCAGGGAAAATTTATCCCTCTTAGAAGCTCTCATTTCTGTACCTTCCATTACTATAGCACTCCATAACCTCCTTGCCTCTTTTTCTTCCCCCCACTACTCCTTCTCCTCTAAGAAAGTTGTTTCTCATACAGTGACTGGAGTCACAGGAAAAACTCGAGGAATACTCGGTTCCGGTGACTCTGAAAGACTGCTGGTCCTAGAAGTGTCATTGTGTGAAACTTGCCCCTTGGCAAGGGGTGAAGCAGGGGCCAACATATGGTCCAACCCTTTTGGAGAGCTGCATAAGATTTTAACAGCCCACAAGTTGCGCACAGCCCACAGGGGAGGCCATACATCTCACCATTGTCATCCGCAGAGCAGACACAGTACACATGAAACTTAAATGAACGATGGTTTGTGCTACAGGGCTGAGTTTTCCCTTACAGCCTAAGCAGATGAATAAGATGTCTCACCCTTGCTCCCCGGCACAAAGAGAGTGGCTGTTGCTGCAGGCCTGCTGATCCCACATCATCTGAGCAAGCAAGCAGCAACCAAACACATAGAGTCAGGATGCTCCCCATCAGCTCCTTAGTCCAGCCCTGACCCCTGGTGGAGAAAGAGCACGATTTAAGGTCCCCTGGAGCATGAGAGATAGGGACCCAGGTGCAACCTGGGGGACATGTTGCCATCAAACAGCCTTCTTGCAGTAGGTAAGAACCACCACGTTTGTGTTCATGTAGTGAACTTGGGTGCTTATAACAATGAGGACGTGGTGGTCCCGGCTTTGGCACAGGGCCATCATAAGCTTGTCCTCACCTTGCTGTGGTGAGGTCTGGGCTGCTGCACACCTGGCCTTGTTACCTTCTTCACATGGACATGGGAGAAGCTGGGCACACCTCAGCCCTGGAGATGTAATTTCGACCTGTGTATTCCCCAGCTCATGTCCCACAGCAGCAGGGTGCTCGTCTGTTCAGCACAGCTTCTTGTAACTCGTTTTCTGGATTGCTGAAGTTGACTCTGAGCAGCAAAGAGATTTGCAGAACTCCTACAGCAACTTTTGTGGATGTAGCTTTGTAGTACAGTGGACTCGCCTGCTGTCCCATCTCTTGAAAGAGCCACCTGGGGTAAACATGCTTGCAGCCCACAGAAGGACAGGGGAAAGGGACAGGCAGCCCTGCTGCTCGAAGTTGAGCAGGCTGCAGCAAACTTCGCCCAAGCCTTCTGTCCCCAATGATGTCAAATCAATTTGCCTTTCTGAAGCAAACTTACAGCACAGGTGTAGTTATGGAGTAAATCATAGTTTACCCATTATGTGTCAGGACCATGAGATGTAGAGAAGCACAAAGCTGCTAATGAAAGGACAAGGAGAGAGTAACCCCCTGCCTTTCCTGTTTCAGTCATTAGCCTGGAGCTTTTCTTCCTCAAATATTAATATTTTCCTCATTACTTGCTCCTTATGAAAAGGTGTTTGTTCCTGTGGACTCCCTGAATAATTCATTTAAAATATTAAAGCTAGATAGAAGTGAACTATTACTTAACAGTGGATTAGAGTGTGGTTTGCCCATGCTATTCTTGCCCTGGTGACCAAAGCAGTGGGAAGCATTCCCAGTGTCCTAGTCCTTTGGAGATGGCAGTACAGAGAGCAAAAACAGTGGTCAGAATTTCTACAGACCATTTTCTCCCACATGTGTGTAGGTTTGGAGTGGGGAAAGAAGGCAGGAATTGGGGAGGGGGGCAGCTCAATGAGGTTTCCTTCAGTTTATCTATATTTTTAAGCCATACTTAGCATCATTGCTTCCATACGCAGCCACTGATGGGGTCACTGCCTTTCCTCAATACAAACAAATCAAGCAGACCATGTAAACCTGTGTAATTTTTACTCCTATCTGTGGTGCTACAAGCATTGCTGGTGTAAACCTCATGGTTTTTTTCATGGCAGTTCTCAAGGTCAACCAAGAACATGGATTCAACTACTGCAGTTTATGTCACAGCTTAACAAGTGGCTGGGCACATCAGATACCACTTACTTTGAGCAGCTGGCCCAGGCATTCACACCTACAGTTCTTTTGGAAGGGTATGGTCTTGAAAAGGATGTGAGATATGGCTAAGATGTGCTAGGAGGTAAGGATGAGGTGAGAGAAGAGATGAGTCCTTGCATATGTCTTACCTAAATTGGTGACTCTTGACCATTGTGGGAAAACACTGAGTTTTTTTCTCTAATGTTAACTCAGCTTTGAACATGCTGGCAAGAATAGAGAAGACATGATCATAGAGTCATGGAATGCATTGGAAGGGACCTTTTCAGGTCATCTAATCCAACCACCTTGCAGTGGGTAGGGACATCCTCAACCAGATCAGGTTGCCCAGAGCCCCATCCAGCCTGGCCTTGAATGTTTTCAGCGATGGAGCCTCCAATACCTCTCTGGGCAACCTGTTCCAGAGTTTCACCACCCTCACCATAGAAAATTTCTTCCTTATATCCAGTCCTAATCTGCCTTCTCTTAGTTTAAAACCATTACTTCTTGTTCTGTCACAACAGCCTTGCCAAAAAGCCTGTCCCCGTCTTTCCTATAGGCCCCCTTTAAGCAATAGAAGGCCTCTATAAGGTCTCCCTGGACCCTTCTCTTCTCCAGGCTGAACAGGCCCAACTCTCTAAGCCTGACCTTATAGCAGAGGGGCTCCAGCCCTCAGATCATTTTTGTGGCCTTGTCTGGACCCACTCCAACAGCTCCATATCCTTCCTGTGCTGAGGGCTCCAGAACTGGACACCAGGTGGACAATTCTGGAAAGTCCAGAACTGGACTCCAGGTGGGGTCTCATGAGAGCACAGTAGAGGAGGAGAATCCCCTCCCTCCCCCTTCTGGCCGCACTGCTTTTGATACAACCCAGGATATGTTTGGCCTTCTGGGCTGCGAGCGTGCATTGTTGGCTCATGTCCAGCTTTTCATCCATCAGCACCCCAAAGTCCTTCTCTGCAGGGCTGCTCCCAATCACATCTTCCCCCAGCCTATATTGAAACCGAGGAGTGCACCAACCTCAGCATAGGACCTTGCACTTGGCCTTGTGGAATCTCATGAGATTCACACAGGCCCACTTCTCCAGCTTGTCCCAGTCCCTCTTGGATGACATCCCAGCCTCTGATGTGTCAACTGGTTTATAGGGTCTTGGAAGAGGACTACTGCTGTGACCCCGAGGCAGAGGCTTTGACTCATGTCATGTCTCAGTGGCAGGAGAGCCCACCACAACCACTGCATGGGTCATTCTAACCTAGAAGGGAGGAAGGTCCCAGTCTTTGCTGTCACCTTGGGCTAAGTTTGCGCCCTTGGATGGAAGAAGAGTAGGGACTGATTCCTGGGTTAGTGGCTAAACAGTACATGCCCTGTGCACAGCTATGGGGTAGTCTGCTCAGTTGGGAGATTGGGCTGTTTGAAATGATCTAAAACATTGACCTAATGCACTCAGTGCAGAAAATCAGGAATCCAATTCTTTAACTTTCTCCCTGGTCCTCAGCAAGTGTAGACACACCTTCTGACTTCTTGAGGAGCTAAAAGTGCCCCTGCAGACCCTCACAAGCCAGCATATGCTGTAAGACTTGGGGGGGGAGGAAAGACAGAAAGCAGGTGAAACTAGACTCTGAGTTAGATTCTCTGAAGATGTGTCCTCCAGGATGACATCAAGATGGGGCAGTTTTAAACAATGCCTTGACTTTTGCGAATTCTGTCTTTTCTGAGTTTTCTGCTTGAACCCTAAACTTCTGAGATGCTTTGATGTAGGCAATTTGCTGATGCAGTCTTGGGCAGCTCAGGAGTCCAGAACTGGCTGGGGTGAGAGCATACCAGTCTATCTTGTGCTTGCCTTCTGTGATAGATGTTAGATGGCACTTCAGATGAGACCACAGGATGTTAGGTGTTCCTGAACACTTGTGCCTATTGATTTGTGTTTATTAGTTCCATTATTTCTATTTACACAAGCACTTTTTCTGTCCTCCCATTACTCAGCCCTGTCAGGCTAATGCAGGTAGTAAGTCACTCTACCCTCAGATTCCAGTGAATATCTTCTCCAGTGACGGACACTTGTTTTCTGCCTACATGGACAAATTACAGTCTGTGTCTGTGCTGGAAGTGGAGGGAGAAAAATGGCTCTGTGCCAAGTATAGTATGTATGACAGGTGTGTCATAATACTGTGACAAGTGGTGTCCCTCGGGGGTCTGCACTGAGACCAGTGCTGTTTAATATTTTCATTGATGATATAGACAGCGGGATTGAGTGCACTCTCAGCAAGTTTGCAGTTGACACCAAACTGAGTGAGGCAATGGTCACACCAGAAGGATGAGATGTCATCCAGAGGGACCTGGACAGGCTGGAGAAGTGGGCCTGTGTGAACCTCAACAAGGCCAAGTGCAAAGTTCTACACCTGGGTCGGGGCAACCCCTGGTATCAATACAGGATGGGGGCTGATGTGATTAAGAGCAGCCTTGCGGAGAAGGAGTTGGAGTACTGATTGATGAGAAGCTTGACTCGAGCTGGCAACGCGCGCTTGCAGCCCAGGTGACCAACCATGTCCTGGGCTGCATCAAAAGCGGTGCAGCCAGCAGGGGGGGGGGGAGAGGATTCTCCCCCTCTACTCTGCTTTCATGAGAGCCCACGAGGACTCCTTTGTCCAGTTCTGGAATCCCCAACGTAAGAAGGATATGGAACTGTTGGAACGGGGACAGAAGAGGGCTACGAAGATGATCAGAGGGCTGGAGCACCTCTGCTATGAGGAGAGACAGGCTGAGACAGTTGGGCTTGTTCAGCCTGGAGAGGAGAAGGCTCCAGCGAGACTTTATAGCAGCCTTCCAGTACCTAAAGGGGCTCCAGGAAAGCTGGGGAGAGACTTTTTACAAGGGCAAGTGGTGACAGGACGATGGTGAAACGGCTTTAAACTGGAAGGGGGAAGATTAAACTGGAAAGGGGAAGAAATCATCACACTGAGGGTGGTGAGGCACTGGCACAGGTTGCCCAGTGAAGCTGTGGATGCTCCCTCTCTGGAAGTGTTCAAAGACAGGTTGGATGGGGTCTTGAGCAGCCTGGTCTGGTGGGAGGTGTTCCTTCCCATGGCAGGGGGGTTGGAACTGGATGGACTTTAAGGTCTGTTCCTACCCAAACCATTCTGTGATTCTGTGATTCTATGACCAGCCATAAGCACTGCTCTCACAGTGTTTGGTTGAGGGAGGCAGAGGCTGCTTGTGTTATTCAGCCTCAGCAATGATAAGCAGGCACCAGCATGGTCCCTGCACCCTTTCATTGCTAAATCCTGTTATGGGATTAGCTCATCTCAGCATTTTGCTCTCATTTTTGAAGCATGTGGTATCATTTAGTGGTCTGTGTAATCGGGAAATGGTATATTGGAGGATCCAGGTGTTGCCTGAGTTGGTATTCCCATGTCATGCATACTAGAGGACTTCTGTTATGTGGGGGGACCCCATTACTCTCTGTTCTTGTGGTGTCTTATGTGTCGGCAAAGGGCAAGGGATTTCATCCTGCCATTTTTACTGAACATCTGACATTACATAATTATTGTGATATTAGAAAACTCACAAAGTATCTCTGTGTGATTCACTTTAAAATCCATTTTCTCCAGTGAGACTATGTGAACATGACAGACTGGTTCCATGTTCTACGATGGATGGGGAGTTTTTGCCCCACAAGCAAGTCCTTATGCCCCTTGATTTTAGTACAGTCCTCAGAGGAATTAAAGCAATCACTTGTATGAATGTGAAGGCTTTCTGTTATCTTTTCAGACTAGGTATTTTAAACCCTTGCAAGACAGATTCTCTCTTCCAGAAAACTATCGGCTATCCTCCTCAGACATTGTGGGATAAGGAAGGAGGTATTTCTTTCCCAGTTTATATTGTCATACAGCCAAAGATTCATCAAGGCTTCCAAATTTAAAACTTAATTTAAAAAGAGGAAATATATTTTTGTTCAGCTGATAAGCCTGCATCATTTCTTCCCTTTGCTTCCTCAGACTCCTCACCCACAAATCTTAACATGACCAAGCATAGCTAATGGACAATTAGGTCTTATCCCAGACCTGGTTTTGCTGGATTGTTTGAAGCCCGAATCTGTACAAAATGGGATTAGAAATGAAGTGTGTCGGCTGGGTAAAGGGATATACTGGCAATAAGGAGCCTACCACGACAGTTCTTGTTTAATAGAGCAAGGATCATCTTCTCAAAATATTCCTTTTAGGTCTCATTTTAATTGAAATAGACTGTTCTATGCACCAACAGTGAATTAAGCATGACTTAGAAAACCTTTCCTTGCTTAACTGGGCTTCAGTTTCTCAGTCCCTAGATCTGAATGCCTGGTGGAGAGGTGCAAGTGTTCCCCGCAGAGGACTTTCTCTGAAGAGCTAAATACTTCCCAGGGCCTGACACCAGCAACTCATACAGTGCTGGTTCTACTAAGCAGGACCTGTCTGAACTCAGCAGTGCTAAAAATCAAGTAAGTGCCCAAAAATGGGATGAGATGGGTTGGAGAAAGCCAGTGGCCATTTCAGAAAAGCTGGTGGCTGGTCTGAGGCACAGATGGAATGTCTTCTCTCACCTCTGAGTTTCCTAAAGATGGATGGAGGTGACAATATTTACATGAGACAGGGCAGGGGCAGTTGTGTGTATGTATAAGATAACCAATGTGCCTGCTTATCTTACTCCTTCTTCTAGCTACTACGAATTTTCCAGTATTTTAGCAAATGAAGAGTAGAGGTACTGTGGAAAGGAGAATCTGTCATATGAAACCTGGACCACTAATGCCATCCAGTGGCTGGCACAAACTAACACACTTACCAGTGCTAATAAACCCTAAATTGACCAGAACAAACATTAACTCAACATTCTTTCCCTCATGCTGTTTACAATCATTCACACAACAGGTTGTTGCCCTTGGTCCCATCAGAGCTCAGGCTTATACTGAAAAAATGTAAGAAACCACACATATGTTACATCTACCTTATTTTAAGCACGTTTTTCCACTCCTACCTCTGATTTCTTTAGAAAGTATCATGTGGAGCTTAGACTCTATGAAGTAATCCCTATAGATGTTATACACGCTGCTGAGTTTGTATCTGATCTTTCTTCACATGCCTGATGCATTAAGCTGTTCTGCCCTTGCACAGTGAATACTTCCAGCCAAGAGCCATAGGGGAAACATATTAAAGTGATTTTGGGGTACAGAGCAAAACTGACTTTGTTTTATTTGCTTCTGCGACAACATGTTACATTGACACATAGTGTTGCCCCAGCATAGCTCATATAGCCCCTATAAAACAGCCAGAGCCAACAGGAATCATAGAATTATAGAATGACCCGAGTTGGAAGGGACCCACAAGGATCATCAGGTCCAACTCCTGTCCCTGCACAGGACAATCCCAACGGTCACATCGTGTGTCTGAATGTGTTGTCCAAATGCTTCTGGAATATTGTCAGGCTTGGCATTATGGCTGCTTCCCCAGGGAGCTGTTCCAGTGCTCCAACACCCTCTGGGTGAAAAACCTTTCCCTGATATGCAATTCAAACCTCCCCTGGCACATCTTCCTGCCATTCCCTCCAATCCCATCATTGGACACCAGAAAGAAGAGATCAGTGCATGCTCCTCCTGCTTCCCTTGTGAGGAAGCTGTAATGGGCTACGAAGTCTCCTCTCAGTGTCCTCCAGGCTGAGCAGAACAAGTGGCTTCAGCCCCTCCTCACATGATTTCTCCTCTAGACTCTTCATCAGTTTTGTGGCTTCCTCTGGACACTCTCCAGTAGTTTGATGTCCTTTTTATACTGTGGAATTCTCAGGAACTCTCATTGTCAGCTGGGAAAAGGCAAGGAGAAAGCTGTATTTACAATGGTTTGTACTAGAGAGACTAGCCTAGCACCTACTGCTACATCCTCCAAAAACCCAATTAGCCAATCAGTACCACAGCCAAAACATGGCCACCTGCATCCTGCTCTGGCCTGCTCCTTTCCCATGTCTGCCAAGATAGAGCAGGCAGAGTTGAAGGATCACAAAACCTGACCAGGACATGTTTGTGCATCTGCTCAAGCATTTGAGTAGGGGACCCACCCACAACGAGCTCCTGCTTTCAGGACGGGGGAAGAAAGCAGAAAGTTGTTGTGGGGAATTCTTCTCCTGCTTTCAGATAGAAAACATTTCATTTTTTTTCATGCTCCACAAGAGTGAGGAGCCCCAGGCTGGGCTGTCTGGACAGCAAGGCTGCTGTCTGCTCTCATGGGCACAGAGGAGGAGTTTGGGTTGCAGGGGTTGCTGAGATGAAAGTGATGAGAAAATTCTGTAAAGGAACAGGGTGGTGGCTTAAAAGAGAAAGGAGCTGAGGGTCCCATAGTCACACCAAAATAGGAATGGTATCTGGGCAGATAAGAGGCATGACTGACCAGCATAGAGGTGACCCCTCTGTGATGGGAGCTCTTGTGGGCTGAGGCTGTGCTCATGGATCTGAACAGGTAGGCTAAAAGTCTCCCTCTCTATCCTCAGGCATACAGCATCCTGAGCATGTTGGATAATCATGGTCCTGGACATCCAAATAATAACATCTGTGCTGGCAACAAACCATTTCAGAGGTACCATCTGCAGGCTCTGAGCTACCCAGAGCCAGATAGAACTGGGATACATGACCTGAAAACCCTGCACAGGTGGTCTCTCCACCAGAGAGATCAGACGTAATCAAGATCACAACAGGGATGCTGATCTAAAATGCATGGGCATTGTGCACATTGTTGATGCAGCTGAGGTGGTTGTGCAAAATTCCCCATGACCTGAGTCTCCACAGTCTAATGGAGTGAACCCACCATGGTAATGATTGCCTCTCCCACAGATGGCAGGATGAAGACGAGCATCCCAGCAGTGATTCAAGAGCAGCTACTGCAGTTGCTGTTTCTCCAGAATACAGTCTCAATTCTCAGGATTATAGAATTATGGAATCATAGGTTTGGGTTGAAAAGGACCATAAAGCCCATCCAATTCCATCCCCCCTGCTATAGCTCCCACCAGACCAGGCTGCTCAAAGCCCCATTCCAACCTGGTCTTGAACACTTCCAGGGAGGGGGCATCCACAGCTTCCCTGGGCAACCTGTGCCAGTGCCTCACCACCCTCAGCGGGAAGAATTTCTTCCTAATGCCTAATCTAAATCTTCCCCCTTCCATTCCCCCTCATCCTGTCACCATTTGCCCTTGTAAAAAGTCCCTCCCCAGCTTTCCTGTAGCCCCTTCAGGTACTGGGAGGCTGCTATAACGTCTCCCCAGCTCCTGGGAAAACAAGGTAGCATGCAGTTTTGCATGGCAGTCGCTTTGAGGTACTCACCAGCTCTGAGCTGCACTAATCCCAGTTAATGGGTGCCAGGCACTGCCAGAAGGCAGGGCTGCCAGAGGGCAATGCCCACCCATGGCTGAAATGAGAGACAAGCCCAGAGAGAATGAAAACTGATCATACAGAGCTAGTTCTGTGGAAGTGGCAATCCACATTCCGGAGCGAATGGCTTCCTATTGATCATTACACCTCTGCAGGACAGCATGTTCCTGCAAGGTGAGCTGCTGGTGCATGCCCAGATCCCAATGCCACAGCTGGCACTCAATGGCAACTGGGCATGCTGTAAAAAAAGACAGGAGAATTACTTTGTAGAAGGCAGCTGGCCCAGTTGTTCACCAGAGGGGTGCCGAGTGAGGCTGCAACGAAGACTCATGGTGGTGGTTTGGGTCTGGAGCGGTGTCCGACACTCCACAGCAGGGGCTGCATTGCACCTGCCTGTGCTGAGCAGCTTGTTCAGCCCACCCTGAGCAACATTCGCTGTTGTCCCTCAGACATCCCAGCATAATTGCACTCCTTAACCACGTTATGTCAGAGTGATCCCATCTAGAAAATCTCAGCTATTGAAAGTGTGCAAACTAGCTTGGATCACAGCATCGGGATCGGATTAGGGAATAGCTATGCATGAAAGTCAGGAAGCAGTGTTGCTTTCCAGCAGCTGGGTGCCATAACCTCACCTTCCTCCACAGTCGCGAGCAGACTGGTGAGTGGTTCCCAGGCATGTGATGCCGTGGGCTGTCTGCCAGGGACTGTCAGGAGGTTTAAATTACTCCAGTTCTGGAAAGGTACGGGAGCTGTCCTGCTGGGCCCACGTGTCCATTTGGAGTCCCCAGCGCTGACAGGCTGGGGAAGGGTGGCGACAGGGCTGGATACAGTTCAATGCAGATGCAGGTTTCGGTGGATGCTGCAGCCTGTTCCAGAGCAGCAACAAAGTTTGGCCCTGGCAGAGACCTACAGACAGGCTTTCAAAAGTCTTTTAACACAAGTGAATACGAAAGGGAACAGTTTCTTTTGTCCACCAAAACCTACAGTTACAGTGCTGGAGTCCTAGCTGGGAACTTGTGTTATCTGCTCTGGCCACGTTTTATGAAGGCATTCCAGATCACACAAATCCAGAGGGATAATGGTTTTCAGCATGCACACTGGGGGCAAAGTCTGCACACTTTCTCCTATGCTGCACTTCATCCTCTTGGCAAAGATGGAGATGCCTGCTGACCTACAGAAAAAATTCCCTAACAGATGCCAAGTGGTCACATAAATATTAATTGTGTGGTACTGTGGAAAATACCTGGCTATTGCATTTTGTAGCTGCATTCCCACTTATTGTTTATATTTAAACAGTACCCAAAAGCCTTGTTTCAATGACAGCTGTACAAACCCGGTCTGAGTTCTGCTTCTTGCTCATGAAAGAATTCTGCAGTTCCTCAACCACCCTTTGTATCCGAGAGAAGCAATCACATGTTTAAAAATCCAAATAAAAACACATCTTTGTTATTCTGGAGACCTGCCTGGACGTGTTCTGTTCGGCAGTCTTGATCTCCCACTGCAGAAATGGGATAGTTTACCCTGTTGTATCATTTAGGTAGTTTCTAATTGCATATTCATAGAATGGTTTAGGCTGGAAGGGACCTTAAAGACCATTCAGTTCCAACCCCCTGCCATGAGCAGGGACACCTCCCACCAGAACAGGCTGCTCAAGGCCCCATCCAACCTGGCCTTGAACACTTCCAGGGAGGGGGCATCCACAACTTCCCTGGGCAACCTAAGCCAGTACCTCACCACCCTCACTGTGAAGAATTTCTTCCTAATGTTCAATCTAAATCTTCCCCCTTCCAGTTTAAAGCCTTTCCCCCTCGTCCTATCACTACTTACCCTTGTAGAAAGTTCCTCCCCAGCTTTCTTGTCCACCCTCTTCAGGCACTGCAAGGTCACTGTAAGGTGTCCCTGGAGCCTTCTTTTCTCCAGACTGAACAGGCCCAGCTCTCTGAGTCTGTCCTCATAGCAGAAGGCTAATATTAATTAGCATTTTTCCACTGTGTTTTTGTACTGAATCAACTGATTGCATCTCCAGGATTACCCATCACAGCTGAGTTAAGCAAAGAAAAAAATACAAACCACCTCATCCTTTGGTGTCCTGACACCTGCCGTACTACTAAGCTGTAAATATAAATACTGAAGAAGGATTGCAGAGCAGTTTGTGTCAGGGAGTGCTGAAAAGTATACCCACATGAAACCACATGTGAAGTTACCTCTGGCATATGCTTATGTCGGCTGGGATTTGCCAAGCAACTTACAGCTGTAACTATTCTCATTGTCACTTGATATATAAAGACTTCTACAAATAAAATCCTAGCTAAAAATCTGAGATTAAGTTTTTATTTTTCTATGCTGTGAATAAAATCCTTAGCAGGTCATTATAGATAAAATATATATAATGTATGAAAAAGTACAGGCTTTCTTCGGACTTTATTGGTTTTAATCCTAGTTGATATTTTAAATATATTTTCCTAATATACATTTAAATACACACACAAATGTTTTGGTTGTATTTATTTAGGTGTCTGGAGCCTTTTAGTGGACAAAATAGCATCTGTGAATGCATAAACATCTTGACAGTCTCTGATTTTAAAAAAACCCTTCCTTCAAATGAGCTTTCTGGACAACATTCTGCCTTTGACTAGCCTCAAAGGTAACACTTTCACTTTTTCATGACAAAAACTTTAACTGCCAGCAACCTGAGTAGTTCCGTAGTCCTGCTTCTACCTCCCTGCAGAAGCAGCCTTGCCAGACACCACCTTTGAACACGCGCGCACCCTTTTTCTTCCTGATAGTGCAAATGCCCGATAAGCACAGACCGTGAAGCTGGAGCTTGAGCACCTCCTCCTCCACTGCTCCTGGGCTTGGCTTGGGACTCGCTGAGAGCCTGGCATCAAGCCAGGGAGCTCTGCTGGCCCAGCCTCAAGAGATGCCTGTTTGCCAGAAAGAGGGTGAAGGACTCACAGGACTTTGTTCTGCCTTACGTTGGCCATGCCAACAGCCCTGTGCTCCCATGAGAGCAGAAACCCAAACCCTCTGGGCCTGACTTTTGTCCTGGTGAATCGAGCTGCAGACACAATCCTGGGGCTTGCCCATGGCCTTCTGCCCCACTCCCCCAGAAGCAGCAGGAGGTGGTGGCTGTGAGGGGCTGCTGTGACCAAGAGGAGAGGTGTTCATTGCCTCTGGGGAGTGCACACCAGGGCAGCTGTTTTCTGCAGCTGCTGGTTGTGGTTGTGCTTCTCTGCTTGTTTCCAAGCGGGCAAGTAAACTGCTCAAGGTGGGGAATGTATGCCCTGAGACTGATGGAGCAAATAGTTTAAAACAGGTACACACAGGAGAATAAGGCCTCGAATTATAGTTCAGTATAGTAATAGCATAACTTTTTGTCATAAATAATTCAAGCCCAATTAAAAAAACCCAACCAACTTCTAGTGAATACTTTAAATGCCATTTTAAACTTCAGCTGTTTCTCCACAATAGTTTGATTGCAGTCAGCATTTTGTGCTATAGCTCCAGCTCTCATAAAGCCCTCAGCAAATTATTTTTCCTGCAAACACCGAGAAAATCCACAGGATCCACGTGTGCATCCCTCCCATCTTGTGTATGACAATCCTGCCAGTAACTGTTAGCTGCTTTGTGCTCCCAGTTTCAGTGTGTCAGCTGTTTCAATGGGGAAAACTCTCCCGAGGACTGCTGGGTGTGCAGGAGCTCTGGCCTGCGGGCTTTGAGCAGGGCGCTGCAGGACCAGCTGTGCTTGACAGGGAACTCATCACTTTCTCAGGATTTTTTTTAGCCAAAGGTCACACAGCCTTTTGAGCAGAAATAAAAGTCTATGGTTTCTCTCATAAGCTACTTCTGCTGTTTCAGGGAGATGAAGGCAAACAATATCATAGCCTTACTAATATAATTTTAAAATTGTCAGCATTTTGTCACAGAGCTGGGAGCTGCTAGCAACCTGGTCTGAAATCCCCATGGCATCCTCTCCTGCAACTGCTGCTACGCTGTGCAGGCATCTACCACCCAGTTCCTTCAGAGTGGGCCCATACAGGGGGCCGTGGGCAAGAAGAGGTGCTGACCATCGATTTCACAGACCACCCACTGCCAACTTCCCTGTGTGGTTCAGCAGGGGATCTATATGAATTCACTAGAAATACATACTGCAATAACACGCACAGGCTTTAGTACTGCATGAAATATTTAACGGCCAGCCTTTAGTGAATGTTAATAAGCAACAAAATAACCCTCCAATCAGTGGAGAGACCTTGAACAGCACCAGTGCTCTAGATGGGTTGTAGAAACTTCTGCCTGCAAGCCTCATGCTGGGTACAAAGGTTTTCATCAAAATTTACACAACCTCTCCTTTGAGTCTCATATTTCAAGTTTACTCAGCTTGTGAAGCAATGGAAGATGAGGGACTTGCAGCAGAGAGATTAGCTCAATTCAGCTGTTAAAACTGAATGTTATTTTTGATCTTGTATGTTCCAAGTAAAGGCTTTCCAGCTGACACTATGTTAATTACATGAATACTTTCGTTATCAGCATGACTCCCCCGTAATTGGAACAGTAGGACTTCCACTAGAGAGCCACCATCATAAAGTTTCAAGTGAAATAATGCTTAGTAAATTCCACATAATTTTTTATTTTCAAAATTCTACACAAATCAGTTAATTACTTCTCCCAGCACCCCCTAGAGGCAGGGAAGTGTCGTTACCCACATGTAATCAAATGGGAAGACTTTATTGGTGCATGATCTCTAGCCCAGGATGACACAATGGCTCGGGGTTTGATCTGGTTCCTCAGCATACGTACCTGGTGCTCTTTGAGATGCTGGAGAGTGCCTTCTGGGATGCACAGAGGGCTCGCAGGTAGGGAGCAGCAGCTCTAGGATGTCTTCTATAGCAGGAGACAGCCTGGAGTATCTCAGATGGTTCTATACACTGATGTGGGAACAGTTGAGTCCGGTGACAGAGCAAGCATTAGTAGTAGGAGATTCCAACATTTAGACTTTAAGATCCCAAATAAATTAAAAAACAAAACAACCCACAAGGCTTTTCTAGACCTTTCATAATCTACATGTTGTGCAGCACTCTCCGTACTGAGCAAGCCTGAACCAACATGCATATGTTGTGTTCTCTGTGCATTAGGTGACTCCCAAATGCAGCAAGGTCACATTGACACTGGAAATGCAGCTCCCACCTTCCCACAGGGAACATCTAGATGACAAGAACATGCAACCTGCCCATTACAGCACTAGGAAGCTATTGCTCATCACCTTCATGAAATAGGGGTCACTCAGCCGGTGAGCTGGAAAAATGGGTTAAGAACAGCCAAAGATCTGCTCCAGGAGCAGAAGGGACTGCTCTGATCCAGTCCCACTGGGATTCTCACTCACTAGAGCACAAGGTTGCAGAGAAGAGCCAGATGTCTGCCTTCCTGCATGCTGGGATGAGAATTTGCTGGGACGAGTACCCCTCTCCTTATCTCAGCAGTGGTGTTCCCTCCAGAGACACACATCCAAGGACATAACAGGCCCTTACAAAGGATCATTATTAAAAATTCATGTTGTTTCTGTGTACTTTTCTTAAGGTAAGAGCATAAACATAAAAAATTGCATTAACACAGATTCATGGATAGTGATCTTGATAAGTGAGCACCTATGTACACAAGCTCAAGAGATCTCGAGTGATGTTCACCATGTCAATCTTAGTTTCACTCTGTATTCACAACTAGAAAATAAGATATATTTGCATGAGGCACCAGAGTTATGATTGTCATGGGAACCACGGCCCTCAAAATTCCCACTGATTTTTTAATCCATATAAAATTTTGATCAGAAAGTATGTTAATGTGCTGCATGGGCTTTATGCTTGATATATACCATACTTTTACAGCGCATGAAAGTTTGGGATCTTTTGTTACTTTTGCACATTTTTCTTAGAGGTTTATTAGCTTCTGTCTACATAGATCAGACTTCTGTTAACCTACATCACCCAGTATTTCATTTGCCCTTTAACTTGGAAAATCAGGAAATAACCAAGACTGTCTTGAGTCCTAGTTCTTCAGAGATCCCTGCATGTCTACCGTTACATGCTGAGAGCAACCCTTTTAATCAATATGAAAAACTGCTTACTCCCTTGCTACAATGAACATGCTTTGCAGGCAACTGCAGAACAGGGCAAACAGACAAACCTGTGTGTTCTCCCAGCCCTACTGTGTTTGTTTCAGCCCTCTGGGCCCCAGATGAGCCCACTTTATCACCAGTCTACCCATAAAGATGCAGGCAGGCCCAAGCCCTAGGCTTCTTCCAAGCTGGGATGGCAGAACCAAGGTATGGGGCAGAGGATGTCAAACAAGAGGTGCCAGAGTTGTAAGAGATGCCACTCTCTCATATCTGCCAGATCCCATCTTATTGTAGCTCCCACTATCAAAGTTTGTAATCCCTTCTTGCACTTTTTCATCTTTCCTCTCTGTTTTGACTCTGATAGTCCAAATAACAAAATAAGGTATTGCTACCAAACACACTATTCAGCTCCTTTGAGGTTTTTTCACCTACTGGTGAGACTGAATAAAATAAATGTGTTAAAAGGAAGTATGAAGGAGAAAACAAAACAAAAACTTTTCCCTGGTTTCTTGTATAAGACTAATGTGAAGGAGTATGCCTGTAAACTAATACTTTGGTATTTCTACTGTGCTTGGGAAAGAAAGGAATAATAGAAAACACTCTAAAGGATGAGGCCGTGACCTATTTAAAGATTACTGATCTCTTTTTTTCATGTGTCACACAACTACTTGTATATGAGTCCTCAAAATTCACATCTCTCCTTTAGCCTCCTGCTGCTCATCACTTCACCGTGCTGTCTCTTAGCATGTAAGTTTTGTTAGCTGCATTCTGTCTAACTTAAGCATCGGGCACTTCAAGGTGCCTTCACAGGTAACCTGACATTGGTGCCTAATGCAATAAATCTCTGAAATCATTACTTCAGATTATTTCACTTGACATATGAAAAGGTCTGACACATCCGGCTCTTGCCCATCTGTTTGTCCTACATTCATGTACAGGCATGAAGAAGGGCAGATCTTGAAAACTTACTTTCAGGAAGGAAGGAATAGATCTGATAAAAAACTTAAGCAGCCTTGGAGATAGGCCTAGAAATAAAACAACTATAACACAGCACTCAAGATACCCCTCTTTCTGAAAGGGCACTGACAAGCAAATATAGTGATATGGGAAGCCAAAGATGACAGAAAGTAATCTGAGTCACTATTATCCTTTCAAGTTTACAAACAATTTTAAATTGAACAGGATGCACATTGAGGGCACTGGAATCTTTCCTCTTGATCTAGCAAGCATTCGGGGTACTGCAGGTCATACCACGAGTACAGGTCTGTTTGCTCACAAGTAATTTACACAGTCTTTTCTCTCTGGACATATCGGGAATGAAACTCTAGGGAATTTAACTCACAGTGCCAAGATGCCTCCTAGATAGGAAGCTGCTCAGTTCTCCTGCTTTCTCAGCTTCTTTCCAAGATTAAGCTACAAATCTTTATCTGTCTCTTAGACAGATACCCTCCATGTATGTGGGGTTTTTTTCCCCTGCTGCTGCTTCTTTCTGAAGCAGAGAAATACCCCATTCAAGCAAAGAAATGTTAGTTTCAGTGGTGACACCTGAGCCACAACTTTGGGCGTCATGGCCGAGTCTGATATGTGAAACAAACGTTGCACATCCTTCCCTGAGTAGGTGACTTAAAACCACCTCAGTTATATGCATGGATTAACTAGATTTCCAGCTACTGTAAAATCATTTTGTACTTCTGATTTAATTTCGCTATTCGGTACTGCAGTAGGAAAAAAACCCAAACAACCGGATTTGCCAAAGGAATTCGGTACATGAAATCTTTAATTCTTAAAATGCTTGAAGGTTGCAGCTCTTTGAAGAAAACTGCAGAGCTGTATGCTCCGCAAGTCTCATGTTAACCTTCCCTTGGAGTCTAGGGTTTGTCAGCGTTACCAGTAGGGAGAAACTCTATTTTGTCATCTCTCCCTACATATCCCTCAGACAAGGTGTGATTGATGGTTACACCAAGATGCTTCCCATTGTAAGCAGCGGTCTGAGCTCCATACTACACAACCAGGCTGTTACTGTGGATAGACCTTTGTGCACAGGTCTCCAAGAAAAGTCAGCAGCTGAGCAGCATCAGTTTCAGAGTGCAACTTTGTTGGTTTCTGTACAAAACATCTTCTGGGCAGGGCAACTATTTTGAAACACAAGATTATTCAGAGGCTAGTTCAAAGCTGCATTCCAATTCTAGATGGGAGTCCATAATGCAACACACCTCAGCCACAAGAATACAGGAAAATATCCTTCAAGGGAGGGAAAAAGATCATAGAATCATTTGGTTGGAGACTTTGAGATCATAAAATCATATCTATCCACTATTAATCCGTATCCCTGAGCACCTCATATACACTTATTTTAAATACCTTCAGGAATGGTGACTCAATCACTTCCCTGGGTAGCCTCTTCCAGTGGAGAAATTTTTCCTAATATCCAATATAAACCTTTCCTGGTGCAACTTGAGGCCACTTCTTCTCATCCTATCACTTGTTACTTGAGACAAGATAACCAACACCCACCTCGCTACAAACTCCTTTCAGGCAGCTGTAGACATTGATGAGGTCTCCCCTCAACCTCCTTTTCTCCAGGCTAAACCGCTCCAGTTCCTTCAGCCGCCTCTCATAACACTTGTTCTCCAGCCCCCTCACCAGCTTTGTTGCCCTTCTTTGCACACGCTCCAGCACCTCAATCACCCTCTTGTAGTGAGGGGCCCAAAACTGAACCTAGAATTCGAGGTGCAGCCTCACCAGTGCTGAGTACAGGGGCACAATCACTTCCGTGGTCCAGCTGGCCATGCTGTTTCTGATACAGGCCAGGATGCCATTGGCCTGCTTGACCACTCAGGCACACTGCTGCCTCATGCCAGATGCAGAAATACCACAAGAAAAATGTTTGCAGAAAAGAAAAACAGTACTGATGATGATGCTTCTCCCATGTCACGGCTTTAGGGCACGTCCATAAAAAGAGATTTTCTATGTCTAGATAAAATCATAGCATCAGAAGACTAAAACCAGAGCATGATGGAAGCTTTCAAGTTGCTCAGGACCATGTTTTAGTAGTGGACAGGTACAGCTGAACTTAATGATCTCAAAGGTCTTCTCCAACCAAGTGATTCTATGATTCTATGTGCTCTGAGAGCCCAAGTACCACCACAATGGGAAACACAGCAGCACATTCCCTCAGGCTCCGAGAGAAAACAGGGAGCTGGCTGAAGTGCAGGGTCTGACTCCTTACCCCAAGCCCTGGGCACCAGTACCTCTTGAATCAAAGTTCTCTGAGAGGAGTTGTTTCATCTACACTTTTTCTCCTGGAGTGTGCACATACACAAACTATTGACCTAATTTATGACAGCAGCTGACAATCGGAACCTGAAGGGCTTAATCTTTGCCTGATCTTAGTTGGACTAATTTCTTTTATTGGTGGATAATATTAGGGTTAGTGTCTTCCTCTCTTGTTGTTTGGACTTCTGATTTGAGGGATGCAGGACAGAATCTCTGTTTAACTGTCTGCAAAATTAACATTGGTAACAATCAGTTTTAAACATGCATCATCCAGTGAAACCCATGTCACCCAGAACGCTATTAGGTTGGTAGACAATACCTTGTGTGTATGCAGAGACTCATAGATCATAGAATGGGTTGGTTTGGAAGGAACCTTAAAGCCCATCCAGCTCCAACCCCCCTGCCATGGGCAGGGACACCTCTCACCAGCCCAGGCTGCTCAAGGCCCCATCCAGCCTGGCCTTGAACACTTCCGGGGAGGGGGCATCCACAGCTTCCCTGGGCAACCTGTGCCAGTGCCTCACCATGCTCAGTGTGATGATTTCTTCATAATGTCTACTAAATCTTCCCCCTTCCAGTTTAAAGCTGTTCCCCCTCATCCTGTCATCACTTGCCCTTGTAAAAAGTCCCTCCCCAGCTTTCCTGGAGCCCCTTCAGGCACTGAAAGGTGGCTATGAGGTCTCCCCAGAGCCTTCTCCTCTCTAGGGTGAACAACCCCAACTGTCTCAGCCTGCCCTCATAGCAGAGGTGTTCCAGCCCTCTGATCATCTTCATGGCCTCCTCTGCACCCGCTCCAACAGTTCCATACCCTTCGTACGTTGGGTATTCCAGACCTGGACACAGCACTCCAGGTGGGCTCCCATGAGAGCAGAATAGAGGAGACTCCCCTCCCGCCCCCTGCTGGCCGCGCTGTTTGTGATGCAGCCCGGGACACGGTTGGCCTGCTGCGCTGCGAGCGCGCATCGCCAGCTCATGTCGAGAAGACAGCATTAAAAAATAAACCGCATCTAAACCAGCGTAGACAGTGGTACCCACGCCGCTCCATTGGCATACGGTGAAGGCGGCCGCTCCGCCCCCGCCTGGGGCTGCCCCGCTCGCCGCATCTGAGGGCTGTGCCGCCCGCATCGTTACACAACGCCCCCGCGCACGCGCGCGCCCGCCCATTGTCTGAGAGGCGTCGCCGTCGATTGGCTACCGCGCCCCCCTGTCCCCCCGCCGCCCTTTCGATTGGCCGAACCTCGGCGCAGAGAGGCGCGATTGGCCGGCGCCGCATTATATAAAAGGCGGCGGGAGGTAGGCTGGCCCTGCCAATTCTCGGGCGGCGCTTGGAGGCTGTGGTTCGCGCGCGCTACGCCTGAGGGCAGTGATAGAGCAAACATGGCGGCGCTGAAGGCCGTGTGCGTCATGAGGGGGGACGGTCCTGTGCAGGGCATTATCCACTTCGAGCAGCAGGTAAAGGGCTACTGGCGGTGATAGCGGGCGCCACGCTGTCACTGCGCCATCCCATGGGAATTGAGTGCTGAGTCACCATGCGGGGCGGGCGACGCGGGTCTTTCTTCCTCCCCCCCCGCCCCATCTCCGCCTCCTTCTCAGTGGGAGCCGCGCTGGGCGGCCTGGGGCCGGGTGGGAGGGCAGCGTGTGCCATGCCCGATGTCCGGCTGAGCTCCATGCTGGAACCGGCCTTGGGCTCCTGCTGAGCTTGGAATCGTGGGATTGCTTGGTTGGGAAAGACCTTTGAGGTCATCGAGTCCAATCGTACCTGGCCGTTACTAAACCGCAAGCCTGAGAAACTCATCTGCCTGTGTTTTAAATCCCTTTAGGGATGGTTACCCAACCATTCTCCTGGGCAGCTGAGCCAGTACCTCACAGCCCAGCTTGACCCCTGAGCTGTTCGCCACTGTCAGAGCAGGGTTTAATAGAGCATGGGTTGCCGAGTGGTCAGAGCCCTTCTGAACACTTGTTCATTTATACTTAGCGAGGTTGGGAGTACTCAATCTGCAGAGGAGGATCAGCTGCCAGGTTACCTGTACTTCCAAGTGGAAGTAGGTGATGGTTCTCAAAAGCAAGCAGTCCTTTTGCTTGTTGATATGTAATAAGAGTATGTTTTAGGTGGCTAAATAGAGTCGTAGAATGGTTTGGGTTGGAATAGACCTTAAAGATCATCCAGTTCTAACCCTTCTGCCATGGTGCCATGGGCAGGGTCACCTCCCATCAGACCAGGCTGCTTGGGGAGGAGGGAGAGGGCATCCACAACTTCCCTGGGCAACCTGTGCCAGTGCCTCACCACCCTCGAATTTCATCCTGATGTCTACTAAATCTTCTCCCTTCCAGTTTAAAGCGGTCCTCCCTTATCCTGTCACTACTTACCCTTGTAAAAAGCCCCTCCCTGGCTTTCCTGTAGCCCCTTCAAGTAATGGAAGACTGCTATAAGGTGTCCCTGGAGCCTTCTCTTCTCCAGGCTGAACAGCCCTTGTATTGCTTTATAGAATTGGTGTAGGAAGGTAATAATGTCTTGGTAGCTGAACTTTTCATGGAGTCTCTAGTGCTTTCTGTTGACTAGGAACCTTTGCTTGGCAAAAGGCCACTTAGTGCCATAGTCATTTTGGTGATAATGATTTCTTTCCCTTAAAGGGTAACGGACCAGTAAAAGTTACTGGAAAAATCACTGGCTTGGCTGATGGAGATCATGGCTTCCATGTCCATGAATTTGGGGACAATACAAATGGTAAGATGGCTATCCAAGCTTGAGTCACAGTTGTGATGTGATGGCTCTGCTTTAAAGACCTTCTCTTAGTGTTGCAGCAGCTGCTCGTGTATGTATACTTGGGACTCATGTTAAGAATCTCTGTTAAGAAATGATGACATTTCCTAAGGAATTACTTAACGTTTAGTGCTTCAGACACGTTCAGGCTGGTGTTCAAGACCTGACATATCAATCACTAACATAAATACTTTAATAACCCAGTGTTAAATAAAAAGCTTTCAATTGAGCCTAGAGTGTTCTACAACAAGTAATCTTATTTTTTGAACTACTAAATCTGTGGTAGGTTACCAAAGGATTAGTAGAACACCTCACAGGAGAGTAGCATTTCATTGTTAGTGACTTTACTTCCTCTGGCTGTAGGAGGGCTACCTTAGTGTACTTTAAACAACATATTTAAACTACCTACTGCAAAAAAAAAAAATCTACTTTTGATGGCTCTGTTCTGTTTCAGGATGTATCAGTGCAGGTCCTCACTTCAATCCTGAAGGCAAGCAACATGGTGGACCAAAAGATGCAGAAAGGTGAGTTTCATGTGCCTGTACTTTTACTCAGTAGCTACTCCATAGGAACAACCATCCAAGTGCTGCTTTGTGCTTGGGAGGCCACTTCCATTAACAATTCTAGGTTAATACCAAAGCAAAACTGGTAACTCCAGCAGGACTTCTAGGGTCACTTAACAAAAGCTCAGATAACCATACAGCGATTTAAGATATCTTGGCTCCAAGAGTGAGGGTAAAATATAGCCTTTGGGACATATTCTTTGTTTTATTGTAGCCTGGGGATAAGAAGAAATTAGGACTCCTACTGAGAGAAGGTTTCTTAAGTAGTGAGTGTGGGGTTTTTGTATGCCTTGTTTTTGTCAGTGACTTTGCTACTGATTTGGGGCCAGCTTTTAATAACAGGAGCCTATCAATTGCTGGGCTGTATGCAGGCTTGCCATGTGGTACATAGGAGTTGTCAGTGGAAGGAGCTGAGACTTCAGAGGAGACTGCAAGATGGATACAGAGCTGTGTGTGCCTGGGCATGGTGGCTTTTTATTGGGTGTGTTTGGCTGTTCTTGGCCAGTTAGCTTAGGTACTGTGCTGCCTGTGCTCCTTAGGGGTTGAGCGCTCTTTGTCAGTTCAGGTTCTGATGCTTGTGCTCTACCTCAGTGGAAGCTGAGACCTAGTTCTTCCCTGTAAGCAGTTTTGTCATCCAGTTACCTTTGGGGTACTCTTGCATGTCTGAGCAACTGCTTTAAGTAGTACACTGAGTGGATGTGGGGACTGGGAGGGGGTTGCACAAGAACTGAAGGTGTGTGGTAGTGAGGTGCTAGGAGCACGTGTGAAAGATAGGCTGGCCTTGCACAGGTAGGATCTGAACTAGCATTGTGACCAGCTTTGGCATTGTGATTAGCTTTTGTCTATAATTACACCTTCTGTGATGGATGAATTCACACCTGAATGATCAGTTATGTGCCAGGCCAAGCAAGCTGGCTGCTGGCCAGCAGTCTGGCTGACAGAGCAGCATGCAATGGTGCACTCGCGTGCTTCACAGGCAGCCAACTGCTCCAGTGCAAAAGGTCAGAATTGCATGAACATCACAGCTTCTGCTGGTTCTGCTTTGTCAAATCTTGCCTGTGGTGTAATGTGCCTGCTCAGGCAGCTGTGTATAGGAAAATATTAAGCAAACTTGAATAGTCATTCCTGGTACTGATTAGCACTCAGCTAGCCCTCAGTGCATCCTTTTTGACCTATCACTTGACAGACTGCTTTTGCTAATCCCATTTAAATCTAAAGCCTGCAGCTGCTTGTGGAATAGCTCATTTGTGATATACATTAGAAGCTCTTCAAATCTGTAGCAGTGCTTACACTAGACCTTGTATGTACAGGAAATGTTACTTCACCTCATCTGAGAGATTGTCTTTGAGCAGAGGAAATGCCATCAAAATGAAGTTCTTAGGTGTAAGAGCTGTGTGCTGTTGGCTTGGCTTGCTGGAGAGTAAGGGCATTTCTTTCCCCAAAGCTGATTAACCTTAGAGTTTCAAGTTCTACCTAGGTCTGAATTTTAATCATCCCTTGAATTAAAGAAGTTAAAATAGTGGAAGTGGTCAAGATTGACTGGTGATGGTAAATGAGGACACAGGTGTCATTTAAGATGGTGAAGTACTTGAGCCTAGTAACTGAGTATTCTATTGGCCAGGCCATGACGTAGAAGGGCTTTGAATTTTAACCAAGCTTTCTATGAGTTTCTCTGTCTTTGTGTAGGCATGTGGGAGACCTTGGCAATGTGACTGCTAAAGGAGGAGTGGCAGATGTGGAAATAGAAGATTCCATCATTTCTCTTAGTGGATCACACAGCATCATTGGACGTACCATGGTGGTAAGTGTCCTGGTGCTTACTTGGATGCTTTAAAGAGCTTTAGAGCAGTTGTGCCAGCAAGTGGGAGACTTTTTGATGCTGGAGGCCATTCCTTGCTGTTTGTTACAGAAGTGGTGCGGGGAGTTCTTTGAAGCCTTGCCTGAAAGTCCAGGTGTGGCACTTCATTGCCATGAGATTGTAATTTTCTGCCTGCTTTTCAAAGATGTTCTCCTTTTTAACTTAGCTTCTTTCAGCTGCAAGTGACTAAACCAGCCTGATTTGAGGAAGGAACTGGCATTCTGGCACAAATGCTGTCACTGAAAGGCATGGCTGTGGGCACTCTGGGACACTGGTCAATTGTACTGGTCTGGTAGCTGCTACTGTGGCTTGTGCCATGGCATCCCTGGAAAATGAGAGGCAGAGGTTGAGTGGGCTTGGCCATGGATGCGCCTTGTAATCTTGCCCCCTGTGGCTCCACCAGAGATCACTACTCCTGTGTGAAACAGGCATGGATGATGGTCAGGGAGGTGTAAAGGATGCTGTAAAGGTGAAGTCAAGTCCAAGCTTGATCCTGGACTAGTAATGACTTCTTGAAACATGGTGTTTTCATGACTTGTGGTTCAGACAAATTCAGATGAAGGCAACTTCTCTTTTTAGATAAGTCTAGTTTTAAGTTTTTAGCATGAGTATTGATGTGCACTACGGATGTGGGTAGTGAAACATGTTGATCAGTTATGCAATAACATGAACTAAGGTATCTTCTATTCTTTTTCAGGTCCATGAAAAGCGTGATGACTTAGGTAGAGGGGGAGACAATGAGAGCAAAATAACTGGGAATGCTGGACCTCGTTTAGCTTGTGGTGTAATTGGAATAGCAAAGAGTTAAGTATTATACCTGAAATGCTTATGACAGTGATAAATGGGCTGTATTTCATTGCAAATGCTGTACTTGGCCTTCTTTGTGTGAGCAAAAGAGTTATCACTTAATCTCATTACTGCTCTGCATTCTGAGAATCACTTAAACTGGTGAAGACTGACTTAATTTTGTATGATGTATATTGCAATTAAAGTGACCCTGATGGAATGTCTCTGTAGTCTTCTGCTAAAGCATCTGCTGTAATCATTAAGTATAATCTTCACTAACTGGAACTCCCATTCTGTGTAATGGAAGATGTTTATTAGCAATCACATCCTGAACACAAACTGTATGATGTGGAGGATTAGCCTTAAGAGCTCTAAGAGCAGCAGGCACTGTATGTATTGTGTCCTCCTGGCAAAGTTGCAGCATTTGTAGGTTTCAAAACTTGTGTAATAAACTTGCTGGGCAAATACACCTTGTTCTTGCTCTCTGTAAAAACCCAAACGCAACAACCCCCTACCTGCTGACTTACTAATGTGGGAAGCAGGCCTGGGCTTCATGTCAGGAGTTAATTTGCTAGACACCAACAGCATCCAGGCTGCTTCCAGACAGTAACTCTGGAACAAGTAAGAGCTGAGATCAGTCAGTATGGGAGTAACAAGAAACACTGTCCTGTGTTTTCCTGTGACAGAGTTCTGTGTTCTGTGGGAATAATCTGACACTACCTGAAAGTAACAGCCAGGGGTTATGCACTGAAGGACAACTGCTGCTTTGCAGAAATGCCTTCTTGCTGTAAAAAGTGTCACACTTGTGGCACTTGCATGGGACTGCAAAGTGTGTGTGTGTGGTGGAAAAGCTGTAGGCACATAGAATTGTCTGGTTCCAATGTGTGTCCTTGGCTGGACCTTTGGCTGTGTGGGTTGGATTGTTCTGGGCTGGTGTGCAGTGTGAGTCTGGATATGTTGATGAAGATGACTTTTTTTTCTTCCAAGCCATGGACGAGTGTTGAGTGTGTAGACCTTTCCTTAGAAAGGATATACACAGCCAGTTCAGTATTTAATTTCATAAAGCTTTTCAGCAGTGTAATTGCTGTGTACTAATGCCAGCTTTTGTTACTCTTGTATGTACCTCTTAAACAGAGATTTCCAACTCTTTTGATAAAGAAAATTATTAGTTTTAATGAAGACTTGTATCAACATTCCTTTACCTTGTACATAAGAGATACTCATGGAAGTAGTTGGCTGCAGTTGTAGACACCCAGATTCCAGTGTAGCATGTTACAAAAGGAATGGCGGTTGCTACTATGGCAAGAATACTGTACAAACACTTTAAACTTACATTCATTGCAGGTGGCGAACAATTGTGTGTACAGACTCCACCCACCTGTACCTTTCCCAGTGGATTAGTCTATGCCCGGATTTAGTTGCTGCAGCAGAACTAAGGTACTGACTGCACCTTTCAGCTCCCTCCTTAAACAGCAGGGGAAGCAGAACACTGAACACCCACAAATACCACCATCACTTCTTTGTGTTTCAGAGGGCTGTGATGTTGTCTTCCCTTTCCCTATGGGGGGGAAAAAATGTCAAGTACTTATCAGCTGTTGGTGGAGCTATAATGGAATGAGAGCTCTGGCAGCTCCATTGCTTGCCTCCTTTCCGGCTGTTCTCTGCTGCTTTGAAAGCCTTGTATATACAGATGTTCAGCATTGAACCTGTTGGGTCACAGTGCTGATGGCACAGAAGCCTAGAAGCCTATGCTGCATTGAAGGACATACAAGTAATGGTCTGTTTATGTACAAATCATTGTAACTGGTAGGCATAGGCTCAGTGACCAAGCTGTTAATTGCTAACACTTTTATCAGTAATGGATGCTTACATTGAGCTTCCAGTACAAATTTATGGCTTATTTTAAAGTCAGAAATTCAGTAGTTGTACAGGGGTAGAATAGTTACTCTGGTGATGCTGTAAAGATGATGCATCACCAGTAAGTTAGTATATAATTAGTGCTTCAGCAAGCAGTTAAAACTGTTCTTCAAAGGAACGTCCAAAGTTCTCCTAGGCTTTGTTTCAATTTCTGAAAAAGCAAAATGGAGACAACATGAGGTGGCATTTGTGTGAACAGAAAAACCTTCTGCCTCTTTCATTCTTGTCTTCAAATCCTTTAATAAAGTGTATTCATTAAAAAAAAAAAAAAATCCTACCTCCTTACAGAACTATGGAGATTTTACTAAGAAAGACAAGTCTTAAACATAAGACATAAATGTCTGGCTTTGTATGAAAAACGTTAGTTCCACTGGCCCAGCTTGAAACAAGGACACAAGTTTTAACATGTGGAAGTTGAGTTCACTACAAGTATGTAAACAGTTTTTTCTCTCTTTATTCTGCTATTGCAAGAACATAAAAATATATGTCCTCTCCCCAGTCCAGAACTCCGCATGTGCTTTCCCACCCCACTCCCTCACCCAGAAAAAGAATCCCTCTGCCACAGAGCAGCTATGAAAAAGTACTGATGTAAGAAAGAAGCTGCCCTTCACTTAGGGAAAAAAATCAACTTTGAAAGTAGAACACACCTGTATCAAGGAGGAAAACATAATTAAATATGTACAGGATTCGTACAATTTTCCTGCTACACTTCTAAAGTTAACAAGCTTCAGCTGAAGGCCTGGTGTGGCCTGAGCCCGGCAGCCTGGTGCACGGCCGATGGACGAGCGAGAGTGTTTCCAAGCTGAGTGGCTGGGGCTCAGGCTGTCCTGGGTGCAGCGCAGCCATCTTTAGAAGGGCTGACACCGAGAACTAGTGTTTGCCCTCTTAAAATCTGACAGAATTGCTTAGGTAATACGAAGATGGTAGAACTTCCACAAATACAAGAAAGAAATGCACTCTTTGTCCATCAGCCCGACAGGTACAACGCAAGGTGGGTAAAAACTTCAAACCTACCTCTTGCAGGATTACAGGAGGCAGACAGCATTAATACAGACAACAGCAGAAGCCCAGATTTGTGTGAAGAGGCAGCATTTTAACATCCTTGCGCACCCTCCCGCCTCCCTTCCTTTTCCCAGCCCCTCCCTTTAAAAAAAATAGGTTAGCATTTTATATTGTGTTTTGGTGTTTTTCGATTTCTCTTTCACCCTACTTTCCAAAAAGCGTCAATGAATAACAAGTACAAAAGATGCTGATCTGGTGAGCTTCCCAGCCCACCGCATACAGTAATTTTATAACATTACAAGCAGAGCAGACTAAGGATGTCTGAAGGTGTCCACTTTTTTAAAAAAGGCTACTTAGGGCAACATTTACCACAGAACCAGTTGGGGGGAGGGGGAGTGGAGAAAAATATATAAAGAAAAAACCTGATTGCATTGCAAACACTAAACAGTTAACTCTTCAATTAACATTTTAAAACCACTAACTTCTTTTAACTAGTATGGTCAAGTAATCATTAAAATGCAGCGATCTAAAAATCAAGATGACTATTACAAATCAAAATGTGCTTCTGTGAATAACTACACAAACAGATGTATTTCTTTTTAACAAATATAAACAAAACAGTCTAATTTAGACTCCAGTACAGCATCAACAGTTCAAACTTTAAGATGTTGGACACTCCTTTTCCACTTCAGTGCAGTGTAGGAAGAATAGCACACATTAAAGTTTGTTACGAAAATAGAGTTTATTAAAAACACATCCCTATTGGTTTTGAGGAGCTTTCACCGTTACCTTTTCTTAAATTAAAAAAAAAATAGAAAGCACTTCTACTTCTGATTTGTAAACTTTTTAAAGTCAAAACTTTAAAAAAGTTACAGCAAAAATGGGTAACATTTTAATCATATCTTCAGTATTTCGTGTTATGTTGTGGCTATTTTAAATAGAAGGGAAGCAATCAAATTGCTTACAATTCCCCACCGACTACTGTGGGGCTGTGAGAGAAGCAGAAGCAAATATAATACAGCAGACTGTACAACGCTAAAGCTCTACACTCCAACAAATGTCACTGTCGTCTTTTGACAATTTCCAGTCTCTAGCGAGGAGCCTCCGCCACTGAGCCCAGATCCTTTTCCGCCTGTTCCACAGATGAGGTAGCCTCGGATGGTAACTCTTCGACAGGTTTTACACCTGCAGGTTCAGACTGTCCCGCAGCAAGTTCTGAAACAATGTCTGCATCTTCCATTTTGCCACTATGAGATTCATGGTTTTTGTCATCATCTGCCCTGTCTGTCATCTCCGGTTTCTCCTTTCCTCGGTTTTCTTCTTTGTCTCTGCGAGACTCCCTATCTCTCGAATCTCTCTCTCTGTCTCGATGTCCGCTGGACCGCCTGTTTCTGTCCTCCAAGTCTCTGTGTCTATCACGCTCGGGGCTTCTTCTTCCCCAGTCTCGCCTGTCGCGATTACCAGGTCGCTCGTGATCTCGGTCATCGTTGCGGTTACCGTAGCGCTCACGATCATTTTCTACCCGATTTCCAAAAGATCTCCTTCCAAACCTTTCCTGGTCTCTGTTAGGTGTGAACGTCTGCCTGTCATTCCTAAACTGCCTCCCATCTCTGTTATCCTCAGGTCCGCCTGGCCCCCCGCTTCCCTGCATTCCCCCAGGTCTCACAAAGTGACCTGGCGGTGGGAAGGGGGTTTTCATTCCATGGGGGGGAGGCATCCCAAAGCCCCCTGGCCCTGGCGGGGGCCCTCTGTGCATCATGTGGGGAGGCATGTGTCGAGGTGGCATCAAGGGAAACCGCTGCAGAGGAGGGGGTGGCATTCCCGGTGGTCGCTGCAGTGGGATCAATCCAGGCCGGGCACCCAACAGGCCAGTCGATGGAGTCTGCAACCCGACAACAGGCGCTGGCGGGGGCGGTGCGACTCCTTGATTGCCTGAAACAAACACACACATACAAAGTAAAATCAGAGGTTGGCAGGAGTGAGAAAAAGGGCATTTTCATAATTTCCAAAATGCTCTGAAATTATCTTGTGAAATGAGCAACACCAAAATTGTGCTGGGGGGATGCAGAGAGCAGCTGGGAAGCTTCCTGTGCTGGTTTATGTACTGTAAAGAGAGCACTACTTTAAGCAGAAATCTGTGTTGTGCTAGGAGCAATTAATAGTCAAACAGAAGTAACTGACTGCTTAAGCCAGAGGCTTCATTTTGTGAAGAAGCTGTTGCCACTTTGTAGGTCAGGGCTCCTCCTGATCTCCAGCTCGGTGCCTTGCTTCATGCGCCGAATGCTGACAGAACACCTCCCCAACAGGCCCCTAAGCTTCTAATTAAAGACATCTCGCCTATTCTAGTTAGCTTTAAAACCCTTCTGTATTTTATAAACATGAGCAAAATCCTATCTGGCTAAAACGCCTGAGATTTAAACACGTCACCAACATGACTTTCACCGTGCACAGAAGGTGGCAGATAGAGTAAGCTGTCAAGGGAGAGGTAAGGTCACAACAGGGCAGGAAGCTCAATTTACCCTTCCAGAGAATAGGGATACAATAAGGTTTAATTTTAGTAAAGTAAACCTTGCAATGTAACCAAAAAGGAAACGTAATGAGTAGTATCTGTTGGGTATTTTTTAATACAATTTTACACCATTTATAGCACACAGCCAACACCAACTATTTTCCATTTTTATTCCTTGTTTTTAGCGTTATCTTCCTAAAAGCAAAAGTGTTTACTCTCTAAACATACCCTTTGTGAAAGCTCAGCGCAAAGCTTGTTGATAGCAACACACCCTGCCCAAATGAACAAGGATTACCGAGCTCCAGATGAGGACTCTATACCAATAAGCGTGAGGCAGCTCATCTCGCGTGCCTTCTTTTGTTTGAACCAGTAACACTCTTGTCTCATGTTCTCTGCAGCCTTTACACAGGGTCTGTCTGCCCCTTCTGCTTACTGGCAGTTATCTACCTGAAAACAAGCTCTGTATCTCAGAAAGCATCTGGTGTTTTTCAAAATCCCAAACTGTTACTAAAAGGATCAACGATTGCCAGCAGAACAAGCACAGATCTCCCCTAATCTATCTTGCGTCCCTTTATAAATTTGTGGAGACTATAAATAATGTTTTATTTCCGTGTATATTAATAAAACCCGAAAGTTAAGAATGCAAGTTTACAGAAAATTTTGTAACCCCTGCCCTGTGTAAGATTAAAATGTCAAATAGGTATGTAAATTAATACTAGAATTAATAATTTGGCAGTGTCAGTGAAAACTGCACCTGGAATTTCAGCTTCATGAGCATGGTGGAGCAGACATCCCAAATAACCTTCCATTTAGCTATCGTAGCTTCCGTCTTCCTTCTAATTGATTTATTTAGCATTTCTATCCCAACAATGCCTAAGCCACCTGAAGAATGTTCTCATTGCCCTTTCACTACCTCTTCTGATGCTGAGAACGTTTTGAACAGAAACTTTTTTATCGGAGTGCTCTTTATATTCATATTAGAAGGAAATCATATTTTGCCGACCAGGTGAGCTCTGGTAACAAAGATGAGAAAATTCTTCCACTCAATGGTACCATCTTACCTTCCCCTCCAAGCAGCCACTCGTAAGACACAGCTTGATAGGTCACACTCTTTGAAAGAGATGTTCCAGCAGCACTAGCGCATTTTTTTTCTTATTTCACTTTAAAATGCACAACCTTCCCCTTCCTCTTGTTCATAAACAGGGCTGCAAGTCACCTAGTTCCAACTCCTCCATGACTCAGCACTACAGATCCGAGATGGATATCTGGCTAATGGTGCCTCCCAAAAACATTATTTTGCTGAGTTCTGGGGATATTATTGTTGATAAGTAAATTCTTCCACAGAAGATTAAAAATAAGGCAGAAAGGAATAACTGAGCTCTAACGAGCTGAAGAAGAATATGCTTCTATTCTACAGCAACAGAGACGATGAGGGTTATAACTGTGTACAGGAGGCAAGTATGAAATGTCTTCTTAAATTTAACAAGTATAGGTAATTTAATTTATTAATCTTATTTCTACACAAAAGGCAGCATAAAACTACTTGCAACTCATTTTCTTTCAATCTGGACTGCATCAGCAGGGTAGCTGAACACTTTTTATTTTATATCAGCCCCCTCAAATTTTGAGGCAGCAGAAAGAACCATTAAGAGCTTCCTCGCTGTACTGAGAAATCAGGCACCAATTAAAAATTTACTTACAAATAGTTGTTCAGAAACCCATCCAAGTTTACTGAAAATGCTCAGTAAAATTAGTGGCACAGATTGTGCACACACTGTCTAGGAAAACATAAAGCCTTTTGTCATCTCATATAGGGAAAGGCAGTATATAAAGTTAAAATGTCTGTCAAACTTCAGAAGAAGTACCAGAGCGTCTAGAGAAACAATAATCACTGAATGACCATCTCATACATGTGCAGACAAGTAATGGAATATATCTGCCCCAGCCTGAATTTTATTCATTTGTTCATAACTGTAAGCCTTTTTGTAGTAGACAACCTTGTCTTCTTGCTTAGGTGTAGGAAATACAACCGTCCTTTCCACCAGCTGCTTATTCTGCACAATGTGGGCCAAGACATAGCTTTTATTACCAGGCATGGCTCTTAATACAGAAGATGCAGTTCTCAGCCTTACACCTAATACATTATTCTGTTCAACTGTGTAAAAATACAGACTGCTTTCACAACTCATTTTTATTTGCAACATTTACCATGGATGCATAGTGAAAGGTCCTCAGAACTCCTGAAGAGTGTTATCTATGAAGAACACAGATGCATGTGTACTAGGAAAAAGCCACTGCCAACCATAACTGTTGTTCCAGAGGTGCAAAAACGGTCACGCAGTGCCCAGTTTCATTATTTCACTTTACTCAGAGGACATAGCCCAAAATGCTACAGTTGTCCCGAAGAAGTTGTCTTCTATCCAGAGAGGTCACAGGAGTCATCCTTATTGTTTTGATAAATTAGGTAATAAACCTAATTTCTGTGTCACTGTAATTCCATTTCTGACTATCTCCTCTTCTGGATGGACAAATCTCATGTTCCCTTGTGACAATCATCAGTGTTACAAATGTGAACATAACTGAGAAGCATAGCATATGATTTTAACTGAACTCTGCTCAGTGACTACAATGTCTTTTAGAACCTGTTAAATCATTTCTCAGCTGTGCTGCTACAAGAAGGCAAGTGAAGGAATAGTGTTTTCTGTATCTGACACAGCCATCCTGCTCCAAATATACCTCCTTTGCAAATCTGATGGAAATAGGAGGACAAGAAGTCGAAAGCTTACGATTCGGGCTAAAGGTTTGCACTTTGAATTTAATGCTCTGCAACATTTAGCGTGTCACATGAAATCTCCTATCGCTGTCCAGTGTTGCACCTTAACACTAGAACACTACATCCTACCAAGCAATTCTTGATAGTGGGACAATGTTGTAAGTCTTGTATCTTTTTCTGAAGTTAGATTCAGAACCCTTTAGGCCAGGCCAAGACTGTAAAGAAAGAAGCCTAAACTTAAGAGCCTACATATCCATTCACAGCTTAAGTAACTTGCCATAAATACCAACATTTTTCAGGGTAGTCAATGTCCATCACTGAATCCAGAACGAGCATGCTCCAATTCATTCAACATGCTTAGACAGGGATGTAACAACAGTCAAATTACATGTACAGTGTTGGTTACTGGTATAAGACTTCTAAAATTCCTGTTTATAAAACATACACTAAACTGACCCAGGGTCAAAGGAATCATCAAGGCAAAACTGAATTCCATGAATAGTGCGTGAGAGTTCATGTTGCCTTATCTCTGAATTCTCATTTAGTAGTATTATGAAAGCAACGTTCATATATATAATTAGTCAACATGCAGTGTCTCTGTTATGCTTTTAAAATGGGCTACCACAAGAAATTCAGAAATGTATTAAGTTTATCAATGTTCATATGCTGTATTAATAAAAAGCTCATCCTTCCTGTGAAGGAAGTGTCCACTTTATGATAGAGTGGTACCCTGATGAGCTCACAGAATACTGCAGTCTGTCTTTCATCATTTAATGCAGATCACAAAAAGACTTTGTAGTTACTGAAGAACAAATCAGCAAGGGAGAAAAAAAAAATAATAATTCAGCATGCAGAAACAGGAAATTAATACCAAGTTTGAAAAGAACTACAGTATAATTAATCTTTAAGAATAGTTTATAGAATAGAATGTAATTATCATTGTAGGAATTTAAGCAAAAAGAGCACTAGATCAGAACCTACAAACTGCAATACAGTGTCTTTAATCAAGATAAGAGATCACAGAGTCTGAATATTCAAAACACAACATCTACAACAGCAGTTTATTACTGGTCCAAATTACATCATTTGCTCAACACTAAAAACAAGTTGGCAAATCAAAAATGGTTTAAAAATCTGTCACTTTCTGCAATATGCACATGTAAAAGGAAACTAAAAATACCTGCTTTGCAGACCATTTAAAAAAATTACATGTGTGCACACTCAAAAACCCAGTTACAGTCTGGATCATCTTGTTCAAATTAAGAACAAGAAGCTATAACAGCAGCAAATATGATCAAGGATACAACTAAATCAAAACAACCTGAGTGTGGTTTTCAGAAATAAGCACAAGAAATTCAGGCACAATGTCCACAAGGGATCCTTCCTCTGAAGCACAAACATGTAATTCTTTCATCACTTCCAACAAAGACATTAGAGAATGAAATCAGTGGAGATGAAACAGAACATTGACTTACATCACTAAGAAAGCATAAGAAATCTTACAATAATCAATTTAGAATTACTTTGTAACAGATCTGCCATATGAAAACCAAATAGGTGGATATATAAGCTTCATTTTGAAGTTACAAAAATTAGAAAAGATCGCCTGTGTTTGTACACGTTACATAAGGTGTTCTCAAGCAAGGTTAAGATTAGATTTCTAAGACAGTCTCTTCAGAGCAATCTTCGTTCCTTGAATTCAGCCTGCTGAAGTAAGTTCTTTTATCCTGCCCAAATATCCGAAGTACATGTCTTCATTCTTCATGTTACACTACTCAAGACCCTTCATCCCTACTTCCCCAAGCAGAGTCCTCATGACATACTTCATGATGCTGCCAAACAAATCTTTCTTCCACCTTCTTATCTCAGCTTGGAGAGCCACATCATGGGAATGTGTAATGAGCAGTTTGTGGACGTCGTGAGAAACCAGTCACACGATCAGTCATCTATTCAAATTGCTAAACCATACACTTGTGAATGAGGTGCTTTGTCTGAAGCATCTGATTTCCCTTGCCTGCACTTCCTCACAGCTGCCTGAGGGTGATGCTGTACCTACTCATGTACTTTGTCCAGTTCACCTGTCTCTGACTGGTACAAGACTGTAGGTCAGACACTAAAGCTGCATTTAAATTCTCAAGCCTAAAGTACTTCTGGGCTCCAGGACCAGGATGCACACGCGGACTGCATCTCATGCCCGCACACATAGTGAAACCCTGGCACACTCCATTTCCCATGCTTTGATTTCCCTAGGAGTGAAACCTGACACAGAACGAAAAGGAAGGAATGGTGATGCAGCCTGGCTTTGCTATCTACATCAGCCTAAGTGGTAGAAAACATCACATCTTTCCAGCCTAAGGAGAGACTGGATCTGGACTCTCACATGCAGAGCTAAGCTCAATTAATAAGTGAATCAAAGTGGTTTTAAGAAGACAGTTTCATTTGTATTAACTTAGTGAAAAGTTTTAAAAGCAAAGACAACTGATATTAATCTTTAATCATGTAAAATATTATAATTTGTTTCTTCTAGTTTTCTTGTATCTTTTATCAGATTGCAAACAGTCTCCCTTAACTCCAAAATGTGAGAATAGAAGATTTTATGTAACTCCTTGACGATCAATGTTCCTCTTGAAACAAGACACATCAAAATAAAATGCTACTACTTAAGTAAACACACAGATCTCTACATTTTTACTTCAGGACTACTCTGTAAGATCACACGTGCAATCTTTTAAAAGGAAAAAGCTCTTATCTCCTTGTTGATGAGACTGAACTTTGCTACAAGTCACTCTGATCACATCAACAACTTCAACTGCATCAGCTACTCGGTGAACAAGTTTATATAAACAAAGGCAAGTTATTGATCTTCAGATTTATCAAGTTCAGCTTCTTTGAATTTGTAAGAATATAAAAAAGCTACTGTCCAAGTAACTCACATGAGTATATAATTTATTTCACTATGGTCTTTATTCTGTAAAAGCTTTTTATTATGCTTATAGCAAAACAGCAAACTGCAGAGTAAATTAATACATTCCAAAGGCTTGGAATAAAATGTTCAAGTTATGCCATGTAAGACAGTACCAGAAACCTAAAAAATCTGGTAAAACTATTTCACAATTATAGGAAGTGCAACTTCATCATTAAGATGTTAATGTCTTAAATGTGTAGAGTCTGATAATCCTTATCGCTACAAAATTCCCTCAATCCATGGTGTCACCACAGACTTTTTTTAAACTTTTCTCTGTTTGCCAAGTGTCCAAGATACTTTAAAACAATTACCTGCTGGTTTTACATATCTGTTTTGACAGCTTTTAAAAAGCAGACTGATGTTCAGAGCAGCAGCTCTTCATTTTTTGAAAACTGTCTTTTAAAAGGATCTTATTTCAAGTTGCCAATGTGAAGGATTAAAAAATCACTAGTCATGGCTGGAAAATTTAGCTGTCAAATCCAACAAAGCAGTAAGTGCTCAGAAGGCCAATGTTTGAGGGGCTTTTAGTGTACACTGTAGAGTTCTGAGCAGAAACACACTAAAAATTAACTTTATTTACTTGTTAGGCTCTCAGAGGTCTGAAATCTCATAAATGTAATCATCATTAAAATTTGTAGGAAACCAGTTTCAAGTATATTCTTGACACTGACTCATAAGTATTTAGCAGATCTCTGTAACACTAAACAGTATACACTCTTCTTAAAAAAAAAATCTCATGGTATGATATGAACTTGGTCAGAAGTAATTTATGTAAGACAGCCAAAGTTAGCTTGGTTTTGCTAGGCAAAACACCATTTTGTAATATTTAAATAAGGTAACACTGTTATAAAAGGTTTTAAAACCTGTAATACTATAGGGCTGAATAAAAGCCTCTGTTTTTCCGTTTTATTAAAATAGTTTATTCCATACATTAAAAGTATATGGAAATTTCAGATTTTAAAAATACACTATAAAATAATATTTCTGTGTAAATTAATTTTATACAGGTAATAGTTGAGTCTAAAAAATAGTTCATATGGCATACGGTTTATTTTCTATACTGCATAAACTTCAGTTTGTTAAAAGCAGACAGCATTTCATTCTGTCGTTAAACGTCACGCTTTTTTTGTTTCTTCAGAAAATACATCTTCAGTAATAAAAAAACTACTGCTCCTTCTGTGCAAAATCAAGGCTCTAAAAATTAATCAAAAGCAACCAGAAGGGCAGAAATTCCAACAAGTTTTGGAAAGTCTGCTTTACTTTCCCACAAACTGCAAGTCAGTAGCAAAATCAAAATCCTATTTTGAAATCGGGGAAAAATCAACTGAAGAATACATCCAAGAATGAACTTACCAAGAAGTGGAACACCTTGGGTGACAGGAGCAGGTACATTAGTAGGTGCTACAGGAGGTGGAACAGTCCCATATATTTTGGAACTATCAGTAGTTTCAGCATTTCCTCTGGATCCAGAAACGACTGTTGGGATGGGATTTCCTACGGATGAATCTTTTGTAGTGTCTTCATTCACACCAGTTGCTGTAGCTAAGAAACAATGCATTGGCATATTAAAAAAAGTCAGCTTTTCTGCTTGCATGATACCTTCCTTGTACTATTGGCTGCACACTTACAGTTGGGGATGTTTACTGCTGGAGTGTGAGGAACAGATACTGGAGGAGTTATAGGTGGTGGCGGTCCAGGAGGAAGAAAGCCTATAAAAGAAGTATATATTAACACTATATAATTTACCAAAAACACACTTGTACAGCTTATAGGGCAAATGCTTTTAATTGCTGTATGGTTAAAAAAAGCACTTAGTATTCCTAAAAATACATGAATATACCTGGGGGTAAATGCATTGGGTTGAAACCAGGTCGTAAAAATGGAGGTGGTGGTGGTGGTGGTACTCCAGGAGCAAATCCAGGAGGTGGGATTCCTAAAGGTGCTGTGAAAGCAGGTGGTTGGAGTGCACCAACCACAGGAGGACCTGATGGATGTGGCGGAACCTAAAAAATAAAGAAAGGGAAAATGTGTTACCTCAAGACAGAATGGATTATTTGTTGTTCAGCTGTGGAGTGCTGTCTTCTGTGCTTTTTCCATTAAAACAAGAAAATTCAAGCTATCTTACTCTGCAACACAGTGACTTACATAACTGATTTAATTAGCAGTCAAAGAACTCCTACAACCTGAATTATCAACACTGAATCTTCTTTGGTTTGTTGTTAAAGAAAAAAATTATTCTCCATAGTAAATCAATATTAATGCATGCTGCTAACTCATTAAAATCAATGCTTTACACAGTGGAATTAATTTTAGCATCCAGCATGATACACTATAATGCACACAACTGTAGCAATTAAAAATGTTTCCTTTTTAATTTTTTTGCTACCTGAGTTTTTATATTACATTAGACTATTGTTTCCTTAACTTCTTTCTAAAAATTTTGATTTATATCAAGCTCTGAATGAAAACTGTTTTAAATTAAGATGGTCCTTAGATTCATATCTAAGAGCTTACTATAAAAACTGCATTAAATATGTGTGGGGATTAAGAAGGGAAAAAATGAATCATGCTCTGCATTTAAAATGGGTTTATTAAAGCAAAAGCGAGCTGTGTACTCAAGTGATTGTGACTCGCCTCCATGACCATCAAAATTTCAGAACACCAAGACACTTCATAACTCTTATTTTTTGTTTCTAGAGTGAAGAAGGAAAAGCCGTTACTGTTTTGTTCTCAGAAATAAAAGTGACATTAAACCAGAGAAGGCAAGATATTCTCCTTAAACCTGAGCAAGATGGGAAGACCTTAAAGCTGCCAAGCACTTGACACCACTTCAAATTTCTGCTCAAAGTTTTTCACCAATGTCTAGGTTAGCGAGCTGAGGCACACTAAAACTTGTGCTACCAGAATTTTAAAACCAACTAAATACAGTAGCATTTCACTCATTAGGTGTAGATGACTACTTTTTAGTTTTAAACAGGTTATTTATATCAGCACTAACCTGCTGATTAGGCCCTGGCCTGAGGTTAAGCTGAGCAGGATGTGATTAACTACTGGATGTGACAGGAGAAACTGCCAAGCATGACAGATAATATGAGAAGTTGACCAAAGTTACAAATGGCACCATGAGAGATGGCTGAATTCTGCAGGTGGTTAAGAGGGTGTTATGTGAACAGCAGCCAAATGTCAGAGAGAAGCAGAAAGGTGCACCGAGTACCTTCAGAGGACTAGGACCTTGCAAGGCCAACAGTGACATGTACACATATCTAGAAGTACTTATGGCTTAAGACTACCTAGATGAACATAACTTTGAGTAATCCTAGAGGTGTATCCATTAATCACAGTTAAAGCTTTAGAAAAAGTGCTCCAAAACCACAGCAATCTAGCAGTTTGTGCTTTCTGGTTTGTTTTTTGGTTGGTTGTTTTTTTTTTAGAGGGCATTCCTTCAAAGAACAAACACAAAATCACCTCAACATAGCAACAGATGTGTTGATCACAGTAATTTTCTGCGAAGCAAGCATTCACATACAGAATGTGGACACAGCAGAAAAAACTGAGGTGGGGTATCAAAAAGGCAAGTTTTAAAAAATAGGGGAAACTTGCTGTCAGTCCTTAAGTAGTTAAAAGCTGAGAAAACTGGGGATGAAGCACATGTATGCAATGGCTTGAGGAGGTAAAATGAACAATATTATGACTGAACCAGAACAGAAGAAACATCAAAGGAAGATGATTTAGATACACATTAGAGGACGGTCATACCTAATTATCCAAGCTTAACTGCTGTAATTTTTTTCTAAAAATTTAAGTCTCTAATATATAATTTAAGCAACATGTTAAAACCTTTCCTTTAAGCAGAAAGATAAGGAAAGAAGTAAAAATCTGTGCATAAATGTCAAAACATCTGATTTAAAATATGAAGTATGAATCAATGGCTAATAAAGACTGATATAACAAACAGAGGACTGGTGAACAGTTTCAGAATAAGAGCTAATGAATTAGATAAAACTAACAAAAATGCTACTTGGGAGACTATTTGGGAGAAAAATATTGGGAAAATCTGGTATTTTACTAGCAATGCTAGTCTTGATATATAGATTCATATCTAAGAGCTTACTATAAAAACTGCATTAAATATGTGTGGGGATTAAGAAGGGAAAAAATGAATAACTCTCAATAACTGTAATGCAGACTGCCAGGTGCATCTCAGTGAACGTGTACCCAGGTACAACTATTTTTTATTGCACATCTCAGACAGATCAAGACATCTGGCTCTGTAAACTAAAGGAGCACAGTCTACCTAGATGCATTTATCTTGGAGCACTGTATGTATTTAAGAACACCTGGAGTCTCCACTGGGAAGACTATAAAGGAGGGGTCTGATAGTTTCATTCAATAGGAAAGGTATGGGATGGATATTGGATCAGTGCACAACTCTCACATGTAGTTATGGGGAGCCTGTGAGACTGGGAAATACATTAGGAAATTTGGGAGGTATACACTCAACTTGGACTCTGGTTTCTGGCTGAAAACTTAGTAAAGAAACGTGACTTTGAGTTGGACTGGGAAACTTATGGGAAGGGAGGCTACAGCAAAAAACCCTGGACCTCAATGTATAACTCTGGTAACACCCCAGCATCACTGTAAGAGACTGGCAATTTTGGTAGGGTAACACTAAGCTTTGCCACCAGAACAGAACACCCAGTTGTCCAAAACCTTGTCAGTGAATGTATAACATAAGTAATATCACAAGTGCTATTAACTGAAACTCAATAACCAAAAGACAGACTGAAGTTTCTTGGACACTGCAGTATCACTTAAAAAATAAACACAGACCTACCCTCAGAGCAGACCACTATGGTTGATCACTCACATCTGAAGGAGTGGGAACAGATTCAGCAACAACTCAGATATCTGAATCTATAGGCAAGCAAAGGGTTCACTCCAGCAGCACAACACAAGTACTCTACCTATCCCGGCAACAACCCAGGGTCCTGTTGTTAAGAAGACACTGTGTGTGCAATTGAGGCCAAAGAACCAGATTTATCTAGGCAGGCTATCACTCTTAGAAGGACATTCATGATTTTAATTGCCTTACTACAAAGAGGTTCCATTCATACATCAAGGTGATACCAGCAATAACAGGAGGTCAGTCCACAGTTACACTGCTTCCAGATAGTGTCCAGCACAGCAGGGTTCCATCCCTATGTGCCTAGCCCATGCAAAAGGGGTAGCTCAGAAGGCCCATTCAGGTTCTAACAGAGAAAGGAGTGATGCAGCTCCTCTGCATTCTACCTTTAAGCATGGGATTGTTAGGGCAGTGGGCAGATCACAAACCTGCTGACCAGATTCTGGCCTGAAGTTAAGCTTCATGGGAAAGTGCATTAAGATCATGAGAAACTACTGGACGCAACAAGAAAGTAACAGACATGACAGGTGACAATGTGCAAAGCTGACAGGTTGCACATGGTGAGTGCCACAAGAACTAGCTGGATTTTGCAGGTGGTTAACAGAGTGCTTTGTGCCCAATTGCCAAACTTCAAAGACAACCAGAAAGGAGCACCTAGGATCTTAGGGGGAAAACAATCTCGTGAGGCCAACAGTACATAAGTAACCATATCCAGGAATACCATACCAAGACAATATTACTTAGGTAATGGTATCACAAATAGCAAATATGGGTAGGGATGCAGCAACACTGGAACCAACATGGAAAAAAAATAATTAGGGGAGAGTTGTCTGCTTGGGAGGACACTGGAGTGGAGAAAGGGAGGGGAAAGCACAACAAAAAGGAAGGTCAGGAAGTGAGAAAAGAGAGTAAGCTCCAGGAATCATACAGCCACAGCTGTTTGAGGTTAACATGTAAGGCAGCCCCATGCTTGATCACTGTAGCCTGAATCAAGACAATGCATAAAGCCTATTCTGACACACCACATACATCAAACCTGCTTCTCCAGTCAGAGGAATCAGGGTGGGCAGGGTGCTTTCCATGGCTAACAGGGAAGCAGCCACATGGACGGATCGACAACCTGGTATCACTGCACTGATGCCAATTCTGGCTGGACAGCAGCAGCAGCAGCTACCTCACACTCAAAAACTTCCCCACCTCTTACAGCCCCACACACTGAAGCCAAATACAAATCAAAGCACTTCTGCTTGTATCAGAGGACAAAAATATATCAGCTAATTGAAATGCAATGGTACTCTACAAAGTTATTTAAACAAAAGAAGTGGAATATAATGAACCTTTCTCCAAGTATTAGGTCCCATTTCATATTACAAAACATGTCACTTTTATTCCTAACACCACTACCATCATCACAGCTGAATTTTATTTGTAAACTTTAAGAACTATTTATAAATTACTAAACTACTGTAATTTTATGGCCAGAGAAGACAACTGAATTGGTTAAGACAGTGAATGTGTTCATAGCAAAATCAAAGATCAAGACTAAATATAGCTCTCTGATTCTGGCCCGAATCTGTGAAGACTCAAGTCTCTTTGCCATAGTAGAAAACCTCTGACACTAATGAGGCTGAGACAAGCAATCAAATTCAATATATTCTGAGAGTGGGTTTTTTTTTTTTTTTTAAAAAAAATTCTTTTGCAGCATAGTTTTAACGAAAATAAACAAGATCACTATTACTTAACATGGTTAATGGCTATTAAAACTCTCCAAAATCAGAAATTTGACTTACACATTAATTTACTAATAATACCTTACAGCATTTCAGGAATTCTGTGTCAAAACAACACAGAAATCAACATACTATGTTCTCAAATCACATAATTGGCTAAATTATACATGTCTGACTTCTTGATCTTTTCTGAGTGTCTGCCAAATTGTAGTTCATAAATCACATTTTCTCAAGATGCAAAACAGTTTCATTCACACTTCCTCCCATTTGGGAGAAGGTATACAGTGACAAGAAAGGAATTATTACTATAACAGTAGTAACACACCTGTCATTAAGTAAAGCTAAAAGAAACAGATTATAAAACAGAGAGAGTAATTATTACATGCTATCTAAACTAATGGTAAAATTTCAAAGAGTTCTTTTTGTGAATGAGCACGCAACATCAGCTTTGACTGAAGAATAATTGTAACAAAGGCAACAGCATGAAAATTTTTATATTGAATTCCCAAAGGCTGTTCAAAAAGAGTATAAACATAACAAACAAACATGAAAGTAGTGTGCATATTTCAGGCCTATAGCTTAAATAAGCCAACAGTAAGGAAAATTAATTAGGAAAACAGAAAAAAATAATGCAATCCTAAAACAGAGAATGCCCAATAATAAAAAGAACCAACTACAATAAGTTATCTGGGACTGAGAGAACAGTCTACAGTCCTACAATACTTAAAATAGAGATCTGGCAGAAAAACATATGCTCTGTCTACATTAGCATTAGAGAAGCAATGAGGTTTTGCAGCAAGTCCTCCATCATTCCCACTAACCACATGCTGACTCAGTTCCCAGGCTGTTCTGGTACATGCAAAGAACATTCCTCTTCAGGGAAATCAACCAAATGCTCCGCTCCTGCTAAGCACAAAACATGCTCCAAACCCTAGTTCTTCTCAAGTCTTCCACTGCTACTGTGACTTGGAAGAAAAGGAATGTTCTCTGGGACTGTACTGCTTTTACTTGAAGAAGCTGAAGTACTGGATTTCAGGTGCATAGGTGATTTATGGCACAGAAAAGTCATCTTCAAAAATTGACAGTGTAGCCAGTCTGCTAACAACTATTTTTAACCAGGGACAACAACATCACACACACAAAATTAACAAGTTATCATTAATAGTATTTCCTCCTTCTCTTTGACTTAGGTATCGCCACACTGAATTATTAAAGTCAGCTTTTGTTTAGATACAGAGAGCAAATGAGAACCAAATCTCACCTGTGGAGGAGGTACTGTTATTGGTGCAGGCATGGGAACAGGAATCGGAACAGGTAAAGCTTTAGGTATTGGTGACACCGGTTCATTATGTGTAGCTTCTGCGCCCCCATTTTGAGCCACTTCATTTTCAGACTTCTTGGGAATCCCCTTCCACTCTATACAAAAAATCCCAAACATATATGTATCATCTCAGTATAAATGGACAAGTAGTTGAGTATTGCCATGTAAAACTAACCATGCTTTGTGATGTTTACAAATACGATGTAATTAAAACTATTCAGATAATGAAAAGCACAGAGCTAAGAAGTATTTAAACATACTTCTAAAAATAAAGACTCCAAATTACTTTAAATACAGCACAGTGAATCACTGAAGAATGGCAAGTAACATTATTCCTTTCATTAGTCATTAAACAATTCTTTGCACTGGCAGCATTCATATACATCCAGGAATCTGAAACATTATCTGTAACAAAACCAAGACGACTGTTTTGGGACAAGTTTTCAACAGATTCACTGAAAGAAGGTAGCAGCTTTTTCACTACTTTGAGAAGTCACTTCTGAAGAACCAACATTTTCAAATCTTGAACAAACAAAAAGGAAAATACAACAATAAGGAATCACAGCAAAGCAAGTGAAACATCAAATACAGCTCTAAACTAAGTTTACAGAAGAAACATGGTTCCTATTGTTTGTAAGAACTTCCTGGGAAAAGATAGCTAAGCAGACAAAAAAGGAATCAGTAGAGGCATTATGTAAAAGAAAAGTATTGAGAAGACTACAGCACACAGAGGTTATGTTTATCAGACTTTCATTTAAAATACCGACTCAACTTATTTTTGTGTATTCATCATGAAGAGGTGCTACTATTCAGAGCAACCATCACCTACTTAGGGCAAACTGGACATAATAATAAAACCCTGAACAACAGCACACCACACGATGGTTAAAACCAACTCAGTAGTCTAGAGTACCAATTCAAAGAACTTAAGGCAATTTCAATTTTTAGTACTGCATTCATTTAATATTACTTTGAAAATCCCAACAGCCAGCACACTAGTGACTATACTCATTTAAAGCCTGTAACTGACCTAAGTTGATGATTACAACAGGTGCCATCTTAATACAAGCATAGAAGTCTGGTATTTTCACTGCTTATATACAAAATAACAGGAATTCTATTTATATCACTGTAAATATAAGACTTGTTAAAGGAACTCAGTGTCACAAGTGTGAAAACTACAGGCACATTTTTAACAAATTATAAAGTTGCTGTCAGCTTAGTTGCTGCACAAGTATCCAAAGGCAGGCTCCTTTGCTAGAGGTACCTCACATGAACTGGGAGGCTGGGAGGGACACTGACCTGGCTGGTTCTGAGATGAACAAGTATAACGCACTTGCATCATGCACTACCATCAGGGGCAAGCACCAGCACAGCTGACAGGTCACCTGGTATCCACATACAGTTTTAGCCCAGTCTCTGGTAACACAGCTGCACAACTCCTGATGAGGGACTGTCATTAACCACTTACAAACTCTGTAATTTGTGTTACACATACTGCATTTCAAGGATTTTATATGCACCCCAGAGTCAGGAAAGTCAGCCACATCAACTTGAGTACACCAGCACAAAGGACAACATTTTTAAAAGCATAAATACTTTCCAATACTTTACCTGGACTAAGAGTTTCATTGTCCAACATTCCTCCTTCACAGAAACTTTCAAGATCTTCAGGTTTCACTTTGTCCCATGGTATATAAGTAACACCTAATTCTACATCCCAATACTGCTTGTAATCTGGCTTTATTCCTTTATTCAAAGCCCATGCAATCTTGTAGGGAGAAAAAAATACATGTAATCAGTAAAATATTTCTATTTTAATGGATTTTGCATTACCATTTGAAGCTAAAAAGAAAAAAAAATAACACTAAATGAAAGAACAGGAAAAATAGGTTCATTATAAAACTCTGAAATAAGAGGGTTTTTTAAAAACAGACTTTTTAAAGGAAACCACTTAATTGGCTTCATTCTTGCACACAATTTGTAAAAACATATACAGGCGGTCTCCTCAAATGTTCTCAAGTCACTAAGATTAATTCTATTTCCCCTCAGAGGACAGCATCACACTCCAATACAATAGTCTACAAAAGGAAGAACTTTACTAACGAATTAAGAGTTCTTCCTTATTTATCAGTACTCTTTGTAGGATTATCATATAATTAACTCAGCTATAAAACAAACAACATAAGCAAACTTAGTCCACTATAATGACTAAAAGGACACCCTTTCTGTTGGTTAAGCAGACAATTATTGCCAAACTTTCAAGGATACTGATACAAGCTCCAGTAGTCACATCACAGAACAGGAAGAATATTTAATCGATAAAAAAAGTAGTAAATAAATTTACAGAACTACCATACCCACATTACTTAAAAGTCTACAATAGAATAATAAGAATTACAGTAATTACAGTAAATTTAGAACAGCATGACAGTTTCCAAGAAGTACCTTTATAGATTTCTGATTGACTTTGAAGTTTCCTCGGCTCAGTTTTTGTAGGGCACGGTAAGCATCTTGTCTGTGAACCATGACAATATAGGCACATCCTCTAGGCGGTATCATCTGTTTGTATTTTAAGAAGAAAAAAATTGGTTTGGCTAGCACATTAACAAAGTAATAAACAACACTCAGGTGTTCAATTACAGTAAGCTGGAACATCAGCAGGTATTTCAAAAAGGACTACGGCAGTATGAAAAAGAATGTTAGTTTAAGAGGCTAAGATAGCCAGTATCTTTTGGAAATAAAAATCTCTAATAAATCAGAAGAAACTTCTTATGCGGAAAGTTTTAAACTCTATTCCATGTAAGAATACGGACAATTGTTTATCAATTTTGAAGGATTAAATGTACAACAGTAGTGTTCATGTAAATGCTGTGGCATGGCAATTTGTTACCTTTTTGGAATAAACAAGACAAATATCCCACTTCAATTCCATTTATCACTAGCTGCCAGCTGCACCTCCACATTGTTTTACCTGTAGTTTTGTAGTAATTTATTATTTGTAATGCATTTGACAAAAACCTCTATGTAGTTTTACAAAATTTGGGAATAGGAAGAAAACTCAGTCAATTCTTATTGTTTATGTGTTTAAATGAAATCTTATAGCTACCAGAACAGATATCATTTATAAATAAAAATATCCTTAAATACAGCAAAGCATAACATGCTTCTCTATATTTACGCCTAAAATGATAGAAAAGAAATAACCAAAAGGAACAAGAACACCAGCTGAGTCCACATTTTCTATCAAACAAACTGGTGCAGACAAGGAACTCAGCAGCACAATATGTAATCCCGTATCAACCCCCTCAACAGCCCTTTCTCACTGAATTTTCTCCAAAAAAAGCACAATTTTTATGAAAACTCTTGTGTATCACCCCCAAGAGCATTTTTAAATGGCAAGAAACTAAAAGCAACAGCCTTCTTGTTTTTCTACAAAGTGACCAAATGAATTCAGTTTACATGTTGGAAAACACAACCATGCAGGAAGTGAGAGCTCTTGACTCTTTTAAACATATTAAAAATAAAGCTGTCTTAAAACAGTCTGAAAAGACCTTTTAACCCATACATATCAGAGTAGCTTACACTGTGCCACTTACATTTATTGATTCAATTGGGCCAAACTCCTCCAGAAGACTTCCTACATCCTGCTGAGTTGTCCTTTTGTCAAGTTGTCCTACCCAAAGCGTAGTACTACAAACTACAATGAGAGTTAACATAGATTGTAAGAGCACTTGGGAAATAAACATTTCACTAGCCAGAATGTCAAAATAGTCAGTTTTTCAAATGAAAAAGCCAGCTAATATCAATATACATATTTTAAGCTTTAAGAGTGTTTGACAAACTCCTTTCCTGCACGAAGCTGCATTAACAGTTAAACATGGCAACTACATCAAAATCATTGCTCAAACGCGCTCACTCAGAAGCTCTCCCATAATACTAAAGTAAACAAGTTCTGATGATTGTGAACTCTGCAAATCATCATAAAGAGAAAAAAGACACTTTGCTGCTAACAATGCTCCACGAAAAATCTCAACACACAGTGTAATATTTCACAACAAGGTAATTCACTCTGCTTAGTATGAAGTCCAAGCTACAGGGCTACCATCACAACGTACGTATAGCAGTTATTGGCAAGACAATAATTACATTTATAGTGATACCCACCACTAGCAAGATTTTGCTTCAGAATGTGGTGCTAATTCAACTTTAGTGAGCAATCTTTTAACCTCTCTAGCAAACTATCCAATGTCATTTGTTTCTACAGCAAAGTGGAAAAACTATTGACATAAGCTTTTTCTTTCAGGAAAGAGTAAGTAGCACATGCCTACCAGACTTCATGCTTCAAGTAATAAAACTGCAGATGAACTCAAAGTATCGAATACAGCAACATTTAATACTCATCTATGTTTTCCCCATTAAGTGATACAAAACTGCAAACAAAAGCATTATGTGACAGAATCGGGGAGAGATTTGGGCAAACACATATCTTGCACCACTGCCAGCAAGCTTTTCATTAGCAGCTATTAAGTCTTTGCAGCACTTTTAAACTAATAGTACTGTCATTGACAAGATTTTGGCTAGTTAAAACTCTAGTTATTGTCCCTCTTACATAAAAAAAAAAAAGTGTTTTCATTTCACTTGACTCCAGAAAAGATTCCACACTCCCCACGAATATTCTGAAGACAACTACCACATTTTTTGACTATAAAAACCAGGCAAAGACAGGATTATTTCAGAAATCTAAAACATTAGCCTGTGTGTTTTCCAGATCAAAGTTCCTTTCCAGGTTTGAGACACACAGAACATTGAATCATTAGAAAAATCATAATAATGTGCTCAACTGCTTGTTGCTTAATCTGCTTTACTTTATGTATCTCAAAGGAAGGAAAAGAAAAATATGGTGTTTCAGCTTTTTCTTTCCTCATTTTACAGCCAAAATATTTGACTTGGGAGATATTAAAAAAATGCCAAATTGTCTACTATAAATAAAGGAAGTACAAGGATCTGTGGTGAATTTAATTCTTACCAGCTTCAGAAAATAAACCACTGAAGAATTTACGTTTATTCTGTTTGATGTGGGTTCCAACACTCACGCAACAGAATTAAACCCAAGAAAAAGGAACACAAAATAAAAATCCAAACAACATACACCAGGACTAAGAGTTATCTTCTGGGATGTTCTGTGCAAGTATCATACACTAAAGGTAAGTGTACTTCACAATATTAAATGAAAAACTAAGCCTAATAGATACACTTCTTATGAAGTGTATTTCTTCGACATTCACAGTTTTTCTAAAATACTTGCTTGTCATCTTAGTACTCCATTTCAGATCGACTACTACATACTTTAGTATCTTCAACTTCACAGAACTCTAAAATTCATTAAAGAAAATACTGGGCACAGACAAAAAAATTCCATATATAAACCAGGAAGATGCTGAGCACCTGAAAAACGGTATTACAAGTACTTGCAGAGTTACATCAACAATGAAGAGAAAGAATAAACTTACCACTAACAGTTTCTGACTTGATCTGAGGAAGACCTTTTGACCTGCGTTCCCTCTCCCTCTCACGTTCACGTCTCTCTTGTGATCGAGACTTAGGAGAGTGTCGGCGCCTATCCCTGGACCGAGATCGAGATCGACGATGACGTGACCTCCGAGATCTCGAGCCAGATCTTGAACGTCTCCTTTTAGGTGACCTAGTGCAAACCAACCACGATTTATGTTCAATGTTTCTGATCCAGACAGTGACCGATAGATAACTATTTCAGTCACAAACTGGCAAGAGTTCGCTCAAAAAAATGAATCAATTCAAGTTCATTCACATGCATTTACAACAGGAATAAATTATTACAGTAGCTTATTAAAGCACTCCAGCTGAATAGTTGATTGTTTTTCAATCTGTTATCTTCTATTAATTTTGTATTAAAGTTGACTATCAAACCTATGTCAACATTAACATAAAAAAATGTTAAAAATATAATTTTAAATTACATCTGCTTAAATGAGGGAAATGTTTATTGCTATTGCAAAACAATGCCTAAAAAAAAGAGATTAAAAATAGATTTCGTGAAATTGTATTTTGCATCCTGTCCAAGTTCTAAACACTCAAGATCCGGAAGACAGAGTAGAACTACAAAGCTGAGGTGAGATCATATAGGGAAAACATCAGAAGGGCTAAAGTCCAACTAGAACTTCAACTTCGATCGAGGATAATAAAAAGAACTTCTTTAAATATATCAGCGGCAACAGGAGGACAAAGGAGACCCTCCCTTGCTGCGTATGGAAGGGCCAGTAGCAATGAGGGACGAGGACAAGGCAGAGGTGCTCAACGCCTTCTTTGCCTCGGTCTTTAACCCCAATGGGCAAAGTGCTAGGGATTCCCAGCCCCCTCAGCCGGAAGATGGTGGGGATGAAGCTCCAGCTGTTCAGGAGGACTTGGTTAGTGAGCTGCTCAGCCAGCTAAACGTACACAAATCCATGGGGCCAGATGGGATCCATCCGAGGGTTTTAAGGGAACTGGCAGAGGTTCTTGCCAAACCCCTTTCCCTCATCTACCAGCAGTCCTGGCTGACTGGGGAAGTGCCCCTTGAATGCAGACTGGCAAATGTTACGCCCATTTATGAGAAGGGTCAGAGGGAAGATCTGGGGAGCTACAGGCCTGTCAGTCTGACCTCGGTACCGGGGAAGGTCATGGAGCAGATCATCTTGAGTGCTGTCATACAGCACACACGGAATAACCAGGTGATCAGGCCCAGCGAACATGGGTTCACCAAAGGCAGGTCCTGCCAGACCAACTTGATCTCCTTCTATGACAAGGTTACCCATATAATGGACGAGGGAAAGGCTGTGCATGTGGTGTACCTGGACTTCAGTAAAGCTTTTGACATCGTTTCTCACAGTATCCTGCTGGAGAAACTGGCTGCCATCAGTGCAGACAGACACACCCTTTGCCGGGTTAAAAACTGGCTGGACGGCCAGGCCCAAAGGGTTGTGGTAAATGGAAGTAAATCCAGTTGGAAACCAGTCACGAGCGGTGTTCCTCAGGGTTCAGTGCTGGGTCCAGTCTTGTTTAACATCTTCATCAATGATCTCGATGAAGGCATCGAGTCCACCCTTAACGAGTTTGCGGGTGACACCAAGCTGGGTGCAAGTGTGGATCTGCTTGAAGGAAGGGAGGATCTGCAGAGGGATCTGGACAGGCTGCATCGATGGACTGAGACCAATAGGATGAGGTTCAACAAGGCCAGGTTCTGGGTCCTGCCCTTGGGTCACAACAACCCCATGCAGCGTTACAGGCTTGGGGAGAAGTGGCTGGAGAGCTGCCTGGTGGAGAAGGACCTGGGAGTGTTGGTTGACAGCCGGCTGAACATGAGCCAGCAGCGTGCCCAGGTGGCCAAGAGGGCCAATGGCATCTTGGCCTGTATAAGAAACAGTGTGGCCAGCAGGAGAAGGGAGGTGACTGTCCCCCGTACTCAGCACTGGTGAGACCGCACCTCGAGTGCTGGGTTCAGTTTTGGGCCCCTCACTACAGGAAGGACATTGAGGTGTTGGAGCGTGTCCAGAGAAGGGCAACGAGGCTGGTGAGGGGGCTGGAGAATAAGCCCTATGAGGAGCTGCAGAGGGAGCTGGGGTTGTTTAGCTTGAAGAAGAGGAGGCTGAGAGGAGACCTCATCACTGTCTACAACTGCCTGAAATGAGGTTGTGACGGGGTGGGTGCTGGGCTCCTCTCATAAGTGACAAGTGATAGGACAAGAGGAAACAGCTGCAAGTTGAACCAGGTGAGGTTTAGACTGGACATTAGAGAGAATTTCTTTACTGAAAGAGTGGTCAAGGATTGGAACAGGCTGCCCAGGGAGGTGGTGGTATCACCATCTCTGGAGGTGTTTGAAAGTTTCTGAGGGACATGGTTTAGTAAGGAGACAGGCATGGTTGGACTCTGTGATCTCAGAGGTCTCTTCCAACCTAGTGATTCCATGATTCAAAGTCACATGAAACTTGAGAAACGAGAAGACTCGTAACCAAGTAGACAGCTTTGCTTTAATACTGGAATGAGATTCATTAGTTCAAGTCGCATACGTGACATATTATTGCCTGTGTGACAGGTAAAATCCCATAGTATGCTGGATCACAGATTTCTTCCCAAGTGTCTTCAGAGCACAGACAAACTATTACATTCTACTTCCCTAAAATTTACTCAGTAATGACAGGCATGTGAGTTACTCTCTATCAATAACAGAGAGAACTCTTTAGACATCCTGTTTTCCTTAGAAGGTAGATGACTTTCAGAGGCTCACAAGTCTTGAGTCACTTATCTGTTTCCCAGTACCACTGTGTTGAAGCATATACAATATTTAGGTGTATTTATACACAACTCCAATCAGAATTAAGATATTGAAACGGTCTTTTTTTTCCTCTTTTCCGGAAGGGGAATTCAAATAAAGCCCTCGACAGTTTTGACCTTACAAAGAAATTTGATTAGTGTTGTCCACACAGAGAAAAATAGACACAGTAATTTCTTGCTACTAATCCTTAGATTGAATTGGACTCTTTTGCCAAATATGGCTTTTGGCATTCAGTCACAGAATGCAACGTGCACAGCACACCTGGGCACTTAAAACAAACAACCTCAAAGGAAGTATGTCAAGTGGGCACCCAAGAAGTCAACTCGAAATACAGCCCGTAATGTCCCAAGGCACTGAAAAGGAGCTCCACCAATAGTTCAAGGAGTGAGCTACTGCTCTAATAACTCTCAGCTATTTACTGTCATCTCAGCTAGAAATTACCACCCCCACAGTAGATTTGGCAGCATAGCACCAGATTCTCTGAACTCTGGATAATCAGCATAACTCTCCTCAGGAATTTTACAGAATTAATGAAGCATTTAAGTCTTTACACAGGATATACTTTAAGTTCCTTATCCCATACTTGATAGAATAAATACCCTCACTAAAATAGCTTTCAATAATTTACCTTGATGCAGATCTAGATCTTGACTTTCTGTTGTCAGAAACATGCCGTTTTCCCTCTTGAACAGGTGGCTGTTCTACTTCCATCTCCTAAAACATTAAGTTGACTGGTGTTACAGGTGAATAGTGTGAGCATTTTATTTCATTTTATGCCTAGACTAAACTATGTAATGCACTGAAATTAAAATGTAATGCAGCTCTCCCCAGAAGCTTCACCAATATTTTGTAGTCAATAATAGGGGGACAGTACAGGACTAAATGAACTTAATACAAACACTACAAAGTGTAATACAAATAATTTACACAAAATTCCTACTTTTCCATTCCTGAATTACTGTTTTTCCACGTTTTAGTCACTTTCAGCACTGCATGTATCTTCACAGAATATGATTACATTCCTTAAAGTCAATAGTCCTTGCTCTGTCATCAAAATCACATGCAAAGTACGGTCTACCTAGAACTAACTTTGCTCCAAGATGTTATAGGAAACTACTTGAAGCTATATAAATAAGCAAATTACAATACAATAAATGTGGAGAATGAAGCAGTAAGTCAAAACAATACATAAAATGCAAGAACCTGCTTAAAAAAAAAAATTTAAAAAAAAATCAGTGAAGTTCAACACAACTCTTCCTTCCTACCCCAGATTCTCTACAACTTCTCACTCCAGAACATACTGTGTCCTGTCTAAACTTTAAATAGTCTTCATGATGCAGCCCTCACAGGGAACATCCAAACAAGTAATCCCTCCGAACGGACTGATTCAACAGATTTCAAGACTAAAAAACTATTTAAAAGATATTCTTGAGAACTGTTCTTTCATTCCAAGTGGAAAGCAACAACTTATTTACAAAAATCTGTGACATCACAGGTCACCACATAAAGACAGCTTGGTACAAACTATTTCGTATTCTAGGATTTCATTTTCTTGGAATCAAAGAGGCAAATATATTCACCTTTTTTTAATTTCTGGGTCATAAATAGACTTGCTTTTTTATTTCTTCTTAATTGCAGCCAGTTACCAAACCAACAATATACTGCAAAATCTTAGCAACAAGAGAGGTTTTAATATATGCTTGGATTTTTTTAAAACCTTTACAGATTTCTGAGTCCATTTCCACTACATTAGCAATCTACCAGGCTCTTAAAATTTTTTTCCAGATAGTTTCTACCCAGAACAAGACTTCATTGTTACAAGTCCATTAAAACCAAACATTTGTGAAGCAGCATGGGGACAGGAAACGGAGGATGAGGGAGAGTGCGAAGTGGAAGGGCAAAATGCAACCTAGTGTCCTTCACAAAAGGATGCATTAAGTATATATACGATTCTGAAATACCAGACTTGTCATGTAGCACTGCAGCTATCCAACTTTCTCGCAGGTGAGCTGCCCTCACAGCCACCTCTGTCCATGGTTATCATGATATCTCCTCTCCTGAACAAACTATACACGTTTGAGATAGACATGTATTAGAGCATGTACGTTAATTTATTACAAGGGGTCCTTACCTGCTGATGTGGTTTTTGCATGTGTGAGTCACTCTGTACTGGAAAAGGAGACTGAAAAGTTTGCTGCACAGGTGCTGTTGGCGGAATCACAGGCTGAGCCATGGGCGGATACTGTGGGGTAGGCAGGAGACCAAAACCTGGCATTTGCCCATTAGGAGGAAGTGGAACCTTTGGAGAAAAAAAACCACGGAAACTTACAGTTATGAAAAAAAAGATACATCAGCTTTCCCAGTTTGCTGAAGTAAAATTGTATCTCCACTCCAAAGTCACAATAAAAAACCAGAAACCCCGAGAAAGACAAAGTAGGTCAAGTGTTTAGGTGTATAAAATAAAAAATCTTGTTCTTCAAAGCTGGACTAGAACAGAGAACCAAAAGTGTTTCCTGGGGAAGCTGGAGGGCTAAGCTCTTCACTAACAGGAATACCATTTTCTTACTTCTGTACTAAAGAAAACAACAAAAGATAGAAAACATAACACAACAGAAGGACAAAGGAAAACCCTGAAGTTACCTGGTGATGCATTGGATCTTGTTGCATTCCCATCATTCGCTGCTGAAAAGGATCCATATTTGGGAGCTGAGGAAATACTGGCTGTTGTATACCTTCTCCTGGAAACCCACTAAAATCAGTAATATTTTGGTGAGAGAAGTCAGTAGCTATACAGATTTTTTGCCTTTGTTTTTCAATGTACATTTACACATTCTTGCTTCCAATTTACACAGGAAAAAATATCTTTATTACAATCCTAGTCCCTCTCTAAAAAGTGAAAACAAAACAAAAGAGGCGCTTCCTGATCTTTTCTCCACTTTAACACTTAAAGAAATGCTACATAAAGGTTTACACCTCTCTTCCCCCTGTAGTTATACATGATCTTGCTGAAGATCTTAAGTCTATGGATATTTGCCATGAAGGTGGTCTGCCTTTCCATTTCGTCTTTTGGAAACAATATAATTAAGCCTCTTCCTCCAGGAAAATTTATTTGCCATACTTTTGCTGGAAAAGAACTTTGTGAGAAATTTAGGGCAGAGAAGAAAGCGATATGTGTATCATACAAGGATTAAGTAACGCCATTCACTTCCTGATTCAACACACAGAACGGACAGTGCTCAGGGAATTAATGAGATCTATGCTATTAACAGGATCTGTTTACAGGATGAAGTTTGTGTAAGAAACCAAACTGTGTTGCAGGAAGATAAAGGAATTTCATGGTGATAAGAAATGGAACTTTGCAGTATTTTAAGACACAGGTGCCAATACAATTCTTAAATTATTCTGGACAGATCAGTTTTCCATAGTTTAAGTATTATTGATTTTGTGCGCCCAAAATGAGACTACTGGAACCCAGTCTTCAGAGACAACTTCCAGAACTATATGGTAAGGACAGAGGCTTTGAAACGCTACAAACAGAACATACAAATGCTGAAAGCCTAGTCCAACGATCTCTAGCTGGGCATACACAAGCAGTCCTTACGTTTCACCTACCTCATCTTTCTGTACTCCAGAGTTCCATCTGTATGACAGGGAAAATACTACCAATTTACCTAAAAGGCATTTTAATTTACTAATATTTGTGGAACATTAAAGCGCTCAAGGTGATAAACACAGTAAAGAAAGCTAATGACAAAGTTAGTGATTCTGCTTTTGAGAGAAGAGTTTGGATAGCGTATACAGAAAAGACATAGGGCCACATACTGAAGCAGGGAAAAAAGAAATATTGACTAACCCAGGTATTGAGCACCATCCAGCCTGTGCACTGAATGAGAGAGGGGTCCTGTGGAAAAAACTAGTATGTGATCATGTAATTTAAGACTTCATCATAATGCGCATCAAAAGGGAAACAGGAGTTCAAGTTAGTTTGGTGGGTGTTTAATGTTTAAGAACATAAAAAGCCGCAAAGCCAATTTTAGTTTTTTAAATAGCTAGAACTACCACAGTGTTTGGAATAGCATCTTTTTCCCAGCCAGCAAAGCAGTCCAGCTGATAGTAACAATGCCCTGACACACTCAGTTGTGCAACAAAACATGGACCTCATCTTGAAACCAAAGCCGAGCTTTTCTGTACGGAACACATTCCTCAATCAACGATACAACATGCGAAACTTACAGTAGTTCAACAAAGTAAAAAGGCAAAAAAAGATTCCCACAGAAGCTGATAACATTTTAACTTTGGACTACAACAGCACTGAAGTAACTTGGAATTTTAATCAGCTTTCTAACCTAAAGATTTTTAGAACAAAGATTTGTTACTTTTATTATGATCCAAAACTTACAAAGCTGGCTGAGAGACTGAGGGAGAAGGAGCTGAATCTTCTTTCTTTGAATCTTCCACTGCTTCTGGTTCATCATCGTAATCAAATCGATCTAGCAGCTTCTGCAAGAAATTACATTGAGCCAATGATATTTTCTGTATCTTATGCAACTGGCAGCCAAAATATCTCTTACTACTAAAGTCCTACTATGTATCTAACATAAAGACAAGTTTAGAATCAGAAAAAAAACCTATAATCAAATACATAAGCAGAAATTGTTCAATATCAGTTTTATATGGCTTCAGTAAATGTCAACCTCCAAGCAGAAAGAAACAAAATTTGCATAATTTTTCTCCTAACAAATGGAGGGCACTGAGGCATCCATCAAACACTCTTCAGCTGAACTGAGAAAGTTAAACACAAAGAAATGAAAACTTACTTTGTCAAATGATGTCTTTTGCTCAGGTGGTGGGAAAGCAGCTTTTTGTTCTGGTGGTTGTGCTGCTGTAGTTTTCAGCTGAGCAGTAATAGCTTGAACCTGAGCCATCACAGTGTTATCTATGACCGGTGACTGGGGCTTTTGAGGCTGTTGAAAAGTCTGAAGAATTTGCTGAAGCTAGAAAAGCATACATAGTATTAAGTATATATTCTTATAGACATACACGACATTGAAAGAGCTGTAGGATATAAGTTTTACTTCAAACCAGACAATGGCACAAGATGGACTCTACCAGCAACCTGACTGAACCACAGAGAACTTTCAGCAAGACTATGTCACTTCACTACTTCAGTGGTAAAATTTAACAGATTCAAAGACTTCAGTATTCAGGCCTTTCAACAAATGTTTAAATGGACCAAACAATAAAATTTAACATTTCGATTGATATATTCTGCCTGTTCTTGAAACTTTAACTGGATCAATTCAGAACAGATTATTTAGGAATATAAAACTGCAATTTACTCAACTATCATAATTAATGGATACAAGGGCCACAGATCATTCAAACAGGAACTTAAACTCTTAACATGTTTTCCACTGAAGACCTAAAGGAGGCTTTTTATTTTGCTTCAAATCAAGAATATTACTTCCATCATTTTCCCTCCTCCATTTAACACACAAACTGGAGTTAGAAGGGAACCAAAAATAAACAGGTTACCTGTTGTCCTTGTGTTGTTTGAAACAACTGAGCTACAGCTGCAAAGGCATCAGAACTGGGCAACTGTGGCACAGTAGGTACAGAGTTAGCAGTAACTTGAGGGGGTTCTGAAGGAACCTTTGCTGGAGGGGGCGGTGAACCTGAGTTTCACAGGAATTAAGAAAGCACTATGTTACTCCAAAACATTCATCTTACTCTTTTGTTCATAGATCTACCTCAAAACAAGTGTCTATCTACAATACTGTAACCCAAAAAGTCTTATCTAAACTACCCCAGCTGCATATTCTACTCATCTTGCATTTAATTGCTCCACACACTGCTCATATCTATACAGTATGCACACCAACAAAGAAAACAAAGAAAAATGGCCTATCTGAAAGCTAGTCTAGCATGACATTTCAGATCAATGTTTATAACTGCACAATTTTAGAAAAGCTAAGAGAAAAACCTATTACTCCAATAGTGTTAAGCAATGCATATCAATACACTTAAAATGTCAGTTCTGGTTACAAAGTTCTGGACTCTTTTGGATGGCTATTTCAAATCAATCATCTAATGGTTCATTTTAAGAGCAACTACGTTTCTCCTAATATTTTCTACTTTCTAGTAGTAACTGAACTTTTGCTGAAATGTCTGGTAATAATTAAAGGTTTCAATAAATTATTTCACAAGCAACTCTTTGATAAGGTCTGTTCCCATGCCACTTTGCATAGGCATAAGCCAAACTTGCATTTGATAGATAAACCCTCCTACCATAAAAATATTTTTTTTCTGTTTATTCCAGGAAAAGACACCCATTTCCACTGAGCTTTACTAAAATTGAGACCACATTTTAAGACATGCTATTAGCCTTGTCTACACATGCAGCTTTCCCATTCTCTTTGCATTAGATTACAATGCTTTCCTTTAATAAACATTTTTGCCAGTACAAAGTACATTAGCAACAAGACCACCAGTTCCTACATACTGTGAGCAAGTAACTACTCTTTAACAAATATATTTTAATGGACTACTATAAAACTGTACAAGGAGGTACAGGTAAAAAACCCTCACAGATACAAATGTTTTTTAATTTCTGACATTAAGCAAATGCTTAGTTTGCCTCACAATATCAACTTCTTTACAGCCATTCATCTGTTTGCCATTTAAATAACTGTAGTGTTGACCCACAGTGAGCAGATACAAACATGTTGAATAATATTTTCCCCAAAGTCAGATGCTACATAAAAACACTGCAAAAAGATACGTGATTGTTTTTAAATATAAATTAACTCCCAAATTATTTCCTGTATATATTCAGAAGGATATTTGCTTGCTCAAGGTAGAAAATTTGCATTTCTCACTCTTTTTTTGCCTAAACAGACTTTGTAGCATTATGAGCTAAACAGATTCTATTTCACATAATGCATTAATATATTTATTATTATTCATTAGCATATTTATTCCAGGACCAAATTATCCCTCTGGTGCATCTGAATAACCTCACTGCAATCAGTAATTCTGTACGTGAAAATCTATGCAGAAGGCACCTAACCTGTTAGCTACCAGTGATTTGACAAAGATAGAAAAATAACGCCACTCACCTGACCTATCAGAACGAAACTGTATAGCCACCAGTCTGCACATAAACTCAGATGCTAAGACATTCCCTTCCTTTGCCCCTGCCATGTTTATAAAACACGACAGGTATTCCTGAACACCACTGGAGACTACTTCACTTATGCTATTGTACATCATTACTTTGTTTTCTGTCACCACACCTCACTCACTCCACTGTATTTTTTGCCAGTCTACTCCAACATAGTGTACAATAAATAAGGGTGTTACCAAAGCTAAGTCTGAAATGTAGAGTGAAAACTCAAAAGAAGGCCTTCCAGAGAAAGAGAGAATTGTGATATGCATTTTCTTACCCACAATCTGGTAACCTCACCACCAACTTTTTATGTGGCATAAAATAGGTCAGTGAAAATACTGTGGGTAGACCATTACTTTACTATTCAGATCAGCGGTTTTCAAGGAGTAGTCCATGTAAAAGCTTACTGCCAGGCATAAATTTACCCTTCAAGAATTTGGATTCTAAACACCAGTTAAAACATTTTAGGGCTGCACACCGAAAGAAAATGACAGCTGTTGATTTCAGATACTAAGTTGATTCAAAGATGAAGCTTTTCACGAGAAAGAGCACCCTCTACTTATCCAGACTAACATTTAAAAAATTACATCAGAATTATAAAATTGAGAAAGAACAGAAAAAAAATTCAGATTAAAAGAAAAAAAAAAATAAAGATTTTTTACAGAGGGGACACTGAAGTAATCTGTAAGTGTGCACATGCATATGTACATATGCATACACATAAATTTCAGATATTTCCCAAGAAAGTGTTCACATTCTGATAATGCCTGAAGCACAGTATCAGCATTTACTTAGAATGAGTTCAGCTGCTCCACATAATTGCGACAACAAAGTTATTAATATGCTACTGTTGAAATCAATACTAAGCGCTTGAATGTGAAAGCAAATAAGCTATTATCATTACCTTTCTGAAAGAAAGAAGTTATGCCATCCATACCTTCATTATTAGTAGCATTTTCTGTCATGGGTGCAGTGGCACTAGTTCCTGCTGCCATATCCAGAAGAGGCTGAATTATTTCAATTTTAAATACACCATTTTTCTGCCAAAGGTTCAGGACACGGACTATTTTACTCTGTTGAAATAAAACCAAGTATCAATGCTAAATACCGCTTTGGTAATTCACAAACTCCAAATTTACTTTCTGTATGTTCAGAAGCAAGGTTTGAACAGTACAGGAGTTCATGATAACTAGGCATACCTACTTAATAACCCATATCTTGACACACAGGTCAGCAAGACCTTCTACATGGCAAAGAAAAACTGTCAATTTATGTTCCTATCTGCTTTAATAAAAAGCAACTTGTGCAATTTTTCTAAAACTGTTCAAGCTAGTCAGAAAATCCAGGTTTGATGTACAATAGAGGAAGTCACAATCAGCTCTGTCATTTCTTCACAGAAATAAAGGGGTGAAACAAACAACAAATGCAGAAAGATAGATAAAACGAAGATCAGCTGGATAGCTCTAATGAAGAGAGGGGCAACTGGACCATAAAAAAATAGAAAACAACCTTTAGAATTGTAGAATGGTTTCAGTTGGAAAACATCTTTAAGATCAAGTCCAAGCATTTACTCAGCCCTGCAAAGTGCACCACCAGACCACATCCCCAAGAAGAACATTTACTCATCTTTTAAACACCGCCAGGGACGGCAACTCAACCACCCTCCTGGGCAGCCTGTTCCAATGCCTGACAACCCTTTTAGTAAAGAAATTCCTCCTAATATCCAACCTAAATCTTCCCTGGTGCATCTTGAGGACATTTCCCCTTCTCCTGTCACTAGCTACTTTAAAGTTTGCTTGAACTTCTTCTTACTAACCCAACCAATTCTATGCTGACACCAGAAAACCCATCTCCTGGTCTTTTGAATAATGATTCAAAAGACCAGGAAAGTAAGTGGAAAACATTCTAACTGATCACTGCAGAAAGATTAAATTAGAACCTCTGAATGTCAGTTGTCATTTTAAGCACTTTTCTCTTTTAACATTAAGAACAATGAAGCTTTTGGGAACAAGCTGGAAATCAGTTTTTCCATCTTTAGCCCAGTATTAAACAACAGTATCTAACAATATGTGCCGCTTCAGTTGGAACATGCAAGCAACTAAAAGTCAGAATATATGCTACATATATTCTGACATACTTGTCCTTTTTGTGTACATTGCTATCGGACTGGCATACAAAAATGTTATATTTACTTTTTACTTCTGCTGTAGCTTAGAATGAACCAATTCTGCTCCTTGTCTCAGCAATAAAATGCCTTACTGTGACTCAGGTATATACACTCGTGTAAATCCACCTATACTTTCATAAGCTAAGCAATTAAAGAATTTCACAAAATGTTTTCTAAAATAAGATCAGTTAGAGAGAAATCTGAAATGGCTATTTTTAAGTAAGATTTTGGTCTCAAAAACAACTTTAAAAAAGCAGCATTTTTTGGCTTTGGATATTCTATTTCTTCAGAAGACTAGAAAATCATATGAAGGTCAAAAAATTAAAGAAATTAATACTCTTGCTTCAGTCACATATTAAACTTACAGAAAGGCTGTTAAAAAAAAAAGCATAATTCTCTTTGTATGTCAACCATAGTTGTTGTGTTTCTGCAGATCACGTTTTGTTTTGTTTAGGTACTGGGCATTCATTAAAGCAAGCATGTTTAAATAGTATTATTGCCTTAGCAGAAAGCATTGTAATTATTTTAGCAGCGAGACATCAGGTAGTTCCATAAAAGAGATGGATAGTCTTAATTCATTTAGATGAACAAAATGGTAATCACAAACACAGAAACAAGAGACTGCTCTATTTTACCAGGGTATTAACCCAGAAGCTCCAGAATACCAGATTCAAGGCCTAAAGGTCTAAATGTTCTACATTAGAAAACTACTGAGCATTAAAGCTTTTCAAAAGCTTAGTTAGAAAGTTAAGGAAAATGTCAAGTACAAAAGAGTATCTTGCTCTTACAGTACTATAATTAAGAAAAAGAGTGGGTAGGCAATTTGGCAACTTCCAAAACTCACTTATCTTGGCATTCTTTCAAAATTGTCCTGACAGAGGGCATAAAAGCCATTTTCTGTTGGTAGCAACCTGGACCATCATGAATTCAGGATACTTACTGAGCCTCTGTTCTACCGGCAGCAAAACTAAGAAAGCTGAGGCCTTAAACTAGTCTTGACGATGCAAAGCAGCAATTAGATTCTAGAGTATGGGATCTGTAAAGACTGAAGATATTTGGGAGCAGAACCTTTACTGACTACAACACCAGACCTTCTCCTATAACACTTTCTTTCTGTGTGAGACACCACCTTCCATACTAAGATTTCAGAAAGAGCCTTAAGAAGAAAAGTTTTGGCAGTCACATACACACTGCTAAAGTGTCTCCATAGGCAAAACAAAACTGATGAAGTTAGGCAAAATAAATATTTTAATTAGAACTTTTATTTGTCTATAACATTTGATAATCTTTCTCAGCACATTTTATAATTTCATATAACAACATTCACTACCATGGACACAGAGAATCACCAAATCAGCTTTCCCCATAATTGAAAACACAAAGGTAGCACTGTTAACCAATTCACAAAAACACTTGAGAATTTATAATTATACCTTGTCTTCAGATGGACAGAGATACAAATACTGGAATGTGGCAGTAATATTTTTAGAGAATCTTGGCCCAAAAACATCTTTGTCTGTTCCAAACTGGTGACGAGACTGACGAACAATAGAATCAATAACATACAATCCAGGGACTTTATATTCCGGTTTGCACTAAAAATAAAAGTAATTTCCCATTATGCAGTGATACTAACAAAATAACATGCATTCACCTTAGATCCTTATATAAAATTTATGCTTAGTAGACTTAGGTCAAGTGTGTCACCACTCATGGCTCCAGCAGTTCTCAGGCTCCTGCAGCATAAAGTGTGGTCACCCATGCCGGCACGAGCACAGGGGCAAGGAGCTCGGTGCTGCTGGCAGGTAGAAACAAGGTACCAGGCCAGATAAAACAAGGTAGAGGGCCAGATTTGGCCCATGGGCCATGAGCTTGACGCCACTGACTTAGGTAAGAAAAATAACATTCACGTGTTTAATGTGTAATTCTTAGTGCTTTGCTTTTGTTTTGTTTATAGAAATGGAAAAGGACAAAAACATACTTTCACTTTTGGGCAGAGTAAATACATCTGGATAGCTTGAAGCAGGCTTTTATCTTCTCAATTACTGCTTTTAAAGTAACTTTAACTTAACATGTGACTGCAACAACAGGTCTACTACACTGAAATCAAGTCTGAAATCAAGCTAACTCACACTCAATGCACTCTACTTCCACTAACTATTCTCCAGAATGTAATGCAAAGTCCTTTTCTTTGGAGGACTCTGAATGAAAAAGAGTATTTTTCCTGTTTACTCAGAGAAACTTATTTTATGTAGCATTACAGTTTGGTTTTAGTGAGTATTAAATTCTAGCCTGTTTTTTTACATGCCTAGCAAAGTGTGAAAATTGTATTTTCTGAAAATATGTATTATCTTAGCCAGTGAAAATTACTTTGAAGTTCAGTACCTCCAGTTTCCTCCCTAGTTACTGGGTAGATGAAGGTAAGGGGAATTTCACAAATTTTTTTCTCCCCTTAATGTGCTACAGAAAAATAATATGAGAAGATTTCATAGACAAAGAGACACCAAAATGCATAAAATCCTAACAAAACAGAGTTTCCTCCCTCAATCCCTGAATAGCAGAAGCCTTTTTGGTTATTTATTAGTATTAGTAATAATACCTAGTAAGAGATATAGACAATATCTTTATCAGTAGGGGTTTTTTTTACCTTTTTGATAAACTTCTCTACAATCTGGACAACATGCTTGTAGAGCTGGAAAAGAAATACATATGGTAATTTATTATCTACTCCGCATTGGTGCATCAATTTAGAAGTATTTTAACTCTTTGTGCTTACTACCATTTAGGAAAGACTACAAAATATTATAGTCATGTTCTAAAAAGTATGTTGCTAAGCTAATCAACCACAGAGAAAAAGATTTCATGGAGGAACAGACAGAAACAAGCCATCCTTTCTGTCAGAAGCGTGTCAGTGTGTACACAAACATATTAGTGACGCGCTTCGGCATTTACTTTCTAAGTAAGTCTGCCACGTTTTAACATGGTACAGTGCAGCTGCATCCTGCAACACTTAAAATTTTATCACATAGAAATCATGGCACCCTACTGGATATAGCATTAAAAAGCAATGATTCAAGAAAAATCAAGCTGGCATTACGCTACCAGTCTAAAACCAAGAGACAATATTCACCACTCACTTGTTTCTAGACAACATTCTTAACGCCAGCTATGACAAAACATACCTGAAGCTAGGACTGGGAAATTCAGAGATACAGTTACTTAAAGTTAAATAATAAAACTTTTCCACAGTTACAGTTTCTTGTTTGTTCTATTTTACTTTACCTTAATAGCTTTAATGGCAGCTTTTGTGATGAGAATCATTTTTGCCCGGGAAATGGGAGGTTTCATCTCCATCAGTGAAAAGAGCTGAATAGAGAAAATAAATATTAAAAATGTATTCTGAAGTTTAAGCAGTTAACCAAAAAGACAACATTTCAGATAATCGATTGATTCCGCACCACATATCACCACAACGCTGGCTGGCACTTGAAACAGAGAGAACAGGCAGACAATATTCAAAACGGTTTTCCTTGTGAACTAACCCACATTCACTCATTTACCAGGTTTTGACGAGGCTGCTATCAAAGTTCCATTTGCGTATAAAAATCAGTATCTGCTAACTTACCGTATGGGAACTCACTATTTTACAAAACAAATAAGAAACAGAAATAACTGCAGCTTGTTTTAAGTTAGCCTGAGTATCTGCTTACAAGATAGGAATATTAGGACAGCCCTACAGATAGCTAGACTGACGTTATCCTGTAGTCTTAAAATAACGTGTATAAAAGTATGACAACTTTCATACATTGAGGTGATCAAACCAATACTAAGTTTTCAAATTATCGTGCTATATACAAACATTGCAAATGTTTTTAATGGAGATGTTTACCATTTTGTTTGCTATGAGCTTACCATATTATTATTAAAATTAACTGCACCAATTGTTTCAGAGAATCCTCTGCACTACTCTCTATACTAAATGTCACCCAGTAGAAAAATTAATTCCTCAAGGACAAAGTTTTTAGAATTTACTAGTCTTTACAGGTGACAGTTTCAGGTACCCTGTGAACCCAACTTAAGAAATAATTCTGATCTCATTTCTATAACATGGCTCAGGTACACAATTTCAAAGATTTTTAAACATATAAGTTAAAGGTCTTATTGTGTTAAAGCCAATAAGTACAAAAACAGATTCTCTGTGTGTGCGCTAGATATAAATACTTCAGTTTTTTTAAAGTCTTGATTCACAGAAAGCATATTCTATATTCAAATGATGTAAAATACAAGGTAGGATGTCCTACCTATCTTGAAGTGTGACTCCAAGGAAAAAAACCCAAACTATTTTCACAAACAGCATCACCCCGACTCACATCTGAGGAAACTGACCACAAAACACTGAAGAACTCTTAAACTTAGGCATTCAGAAAAGACCACTGTCTTCCAGTATTGACCATAACTCTGAAAACAAGTATTAGCTTCACATTTCAGAAACTGAGAGAACCCCAAAACTTGGACACAAAACTGTCAGAGCTGATGAAACACCTGTAAAGGGCTGAACACAGAGAGCTAAGGGAAGAGGGATACCATTTTCCTCAGGACCCCAGGATTGCTTGAACAACATGACACTTGTTATACTCTGCTTCCCGAAGAGCATTTTACAGGAATAGGGAAACAAGGGATTTGGGGAGGTTTGGTTTTAAATAACAGTCCTACAATCTGACACTTGTAGGCAAGGATGCACACGCACCAGAAGACACCAAAATCCAATGCTCATTTCACCACTTCGCAGCGCACTCTGCCTACTCTGGATCTACAGTGAGTTCTATACAGTCCACAAGATGCTGTTGTAATTCCATTTCATAAAATAAACACCTGCAAAAACTACACTATGTTTTTATGGCATACTGTGCACTCTTCTATTCTATTAGTCATTAGACCTGGAAGTATAATTCACATTTGCTCATCAGGACTACTCTCTCTTCTCCATATTTCTTCCCATCTTAACAAGCAGAAAGAAAAGCCAGGACAGCAAAGTACTACTTTTTAATTCCTCCTTCTATGTCACAGCTTATGGTTAGGTGCTCTGCTTCATTAAATATTATCTTCTATTCTTCCAATAAACGTAACTTATTTTTGCCATGGCTTACTACAGCTAGATTCATTATATTGTTATGACTTCAACAGTAGAAAAAAAATTATCCACGGAGATCTTCAATATTTCCTAAACACACACAATCATTTTTACCTTGGAATATTCCCCACAAATAATAGAAAAAATGGGTTTGCATTACATAATTTGATTTTGCTCTTCACTATAAAGAAGCAATAGAGTTCTTGAATACTAGCCAAAAATGTAATCAATTATTTGCCACAAAGGAAAGTAAGAGAATAGAGGTATTTTTATTTAACAGTGTAAAGTAAAGTAAGACACCATTTAAAAATATATCTCTTCTTTTCCTATTAATTTAAAGTTCCAAGACACTTGTGAAGTGATCAGCTTACACAGAATTATCCACTGCGTCAGTTAAGAAAAACTGCAGAAGAAAAAAAAAAATCTGGCAAAATATTTGAAGTCAACGTAAGACTTTCAGCAATACAAAATTAAAGCCTTACACCAATAAAATACGAAGAGTAGGCAAGAAGGTATTTACTTTCTTCAATTTGATTCCTACTCCAGGAGAAACGGAAGAAAAAGTTGTGCTTCAAGACAGTGGTAGCCAAATACCTTTTCCAATCCTAACATCAAGTCAAGACCATGACTTTTTGGTACTAATCTCCATAAAAGGCAAGCTCTAGTGCCAGAATGCTTATTTTTAAAGCCATTCAAGCTACAAGATGTACTTCAGATAATACACCGACTTGCTGAGAAATCACAGTACAAACAGATAAAAGTTGTCAAATAAAAGACAGGAGAGAGGTGTCTGAGTTTACTTGGTTGGGTTTTTTTCTTAAAGAAAAATGCTTAATTTCAATTTTTAATTATATTTTTCAGAATAAGTGCAAAGACTCTCAATGAACAAAGTCAGTGATATTACTAAAACTCAGGAAAATCTGTTTTAATAGGTAATGAAAGACAAAATAAAACATAATTCCCAACACCCACAAACAAACCACCAGAAGGCTCAAAAAATGAGATGGAAGGAAGAATAAAAAGGAGTCAACATTAAGACAGACCCTTCATATCCTTTCCTTTACACATCAAGAAGCAACTGGTCCTCCAGAAAAAAGAAGCCAATCCCATATAAACAGAACAAAGAAGCCAGTGTGAAAGCAGCACTTCAGCGTTCATATCTCAGAAACACAATGGGAGAGAACCAGGAAACTGGGAGAGCTCAGAGCACAACAGAAGATCACAATAAAGTGACAGCAAAAAAATAAAAATAAGCATCTTACGAGCTACCCCAAGAATGAGGTTGTAAATGAAGGGGAAAAAAAAAAAAATTCAAGGAGAAGTTGCCTGAGGGTAGGAAAAAAGAGAAATCAGCTAGATGCACTGAGGTAGCCAGGGAGGATGCAATAAAGAATACAGTAGCTTAGAGAAGGCATTAATTAAAGAATACAAGCCTGAAACTTAGGCTAATAAGGCAAAAATAACAAGGGCTTTGGAAGAACAGGATTGAGCAGATCACTGTAAATTGTTCCTTTGCTGTGACAGACAACACTCCACGCAAGAGCAACAAAACCACAGTAAAACCAATGAGGTCAGTACACACAGGTATTTCCATCTCAGGATAAATTACAGCAGAAACATGCATCCAACTGAGATGTAAATATTTTTATATATAAATATGCATATATCTATGTATATGCATACATACCTGTATATATATATGTATCCTGTCCTCTCTTCACACACATCTCCATCACTATCTTTTGGAATAACACATCAAATCTTTGTTGCATTTCAAAATTTTCTTAAGATTTTAGAACAAATTACTATTTTGAAGCTGATTTTAATTTTCAGTAGGATAGTAAAATATTTCAAAACCATGTTCTAAACATGGGTCAATCTCGTATTTAACAATCTTACTAGTTCCTCACAGATTTTCACTGTTAAAAGAGGAAACTCTTCAGTAAGATGCTCAAGTATTTCACATTTGCATATGTTCAATTAGACTTGCATCTTCTTTCATACACATTTCCCAAATCAATATATGAAAAACCAAACACCCTATTTTCAGAGGACCATCCTCCTAATAATACATCTAATTCTTCAAAGGGCAGCATGATGAGCTCAAGAAACAGCCTAGAAACAAATAATTACACTTCAGTTAAAAAAAAAAAAAAAAAAAATGAAATGTGCTGAATGCAACAAAGGCAATGATAACCTCACAACAGGAGCCTGTCCCTGGAATGCTCTGCCCTGGAAAGCTTGACCTGCTAGAAATTACTTGCTGCTTTTGTCAATCACAACTGGATGTTTGGAGAAAAAAAAAAAAAAAAAAACACCAAAAAACCAACCAAACAACAAAACCACTGCTCCTAGTTGTTGCCTGCCTACCTTCCTTCCCCTACAGAGACATGACTGGCTACAGAAAAAAAGCAGGAGCTTAGCTCTGCCTCTACTTCTACTGCCCGCTGCTTCCAATTCCTTGGCAATGAAATCCACCCAGGGCATCCCATTCACTGGCCAAGAGGTGAGGAGGAGGGAGGGAGTGGGTACCAGAGGGTGCATAGGCAGCAGGGGAAAAGAAAATAAGTGAAAATTATTTTTACATAAGAAATAATTAATCCAAGTATTACTGAAGACTTGCATCATTTTTCAGTTTTGAGAATTTCAATAGCTTAAACAGAATTGTCTCCTGCTATCTACATAGATTCTTTCATACACAAGGAAAAACTAAAGCACAAAAACTAAACAGGAACGCTTAGCCACAAGATGTTATCAGAATAACATTAAGATCATATGAAAAACTTTCCTATTTCACAGTATCACAGTATCGTAAGGTTGGAAAAGACCTTTGAGATCATCGAGTCCAACCTAGGACCCAACACCTACACCTACTCCTACTTGTCAACTACACCATGGCACTAAGTGCCTCATCCAATTTCTCTTTGAACACCTCCAGGGATGGTGACTCCACCACCTCCCTAGGCAGCGCATTCCAATGAACAATTACCCTCTCAGTGAAGAATTTCTTCCTAATGTCAATCCTAAACCTCCCCTGGCGAAGCTTGAGACCATGTCCTCTCGTTCTGTCACTGGTCGCCTGAGAGAAGAGTCCAACTTCTGCCTCACCACAACCTCCCTTTAGGTAGTTGTAGAGAGCAATAAGGTCTCCCCTGAGCCTCCTCTTCTCCAGGCTAAACAATCCCAGCTCCCCCAGTCACTCCTCATAGGCCTTGTGCTCCAGCCCCTTCACCACCTTTGTTGCTCTCCTCTGGACACACTCCAGCATCTCAACATCCTTCTTAAACTGAGGGGCCCAGAACTGGACATAGTACTCAAGGTGTGGCCTGACCAGTGTTGAGTATAAGGTGATGATGACCTCTAGTCCTGCTGGCCACACTATTCCTGATGCAGGCCAAGATACCATTGGCCTTCTTGGCCACTTGAGCGCACTGCTGGCTCATGTTGAGTTTCCTGTCCACCAGCACTCCCAAGTCCCTTTCCGCCTGACTGCTCTCCAGTCACTCTGCACCCAGCCTGTAGCTCTGCATGGGGTTGTTGTGTCCGAAGTGTAGGACCCGGCATTTGGACTTGTTAAATCTCATGTTATTGGAGTTAGCCCATATCTCCAGCCTGTCAAGGTCCCTCTGTAGGGCCCTCCTACCTTCTAGTAGATCGACACTTCCTCCCAGCTTGGTGTCATCTGTGAACTTGCTGATGAAGGACTCAATCCCCTCATCCAGATCATCAATAAAGATATTAAACAGGACTGGGCCCAGCACTGAACCCTGGGGAATGCCACTAGTGACCGGCCGCCAGTCTCACCTGTTAAGTGTAGTACAAAAAACCCACACTTTTGTTTCACAGAATCTCTAGCTTAGGCTATAATTTCAACTGAAGAATTTCCAAACATTCCTGGAACCTCCCTCCCTATATTTAAAAGTCTGTGTGCTGTAGTTGCACATTTTTAAAGGCACACTGTTTTTAAAAGGAATCATTTCTTTGCTGCTCCGTATCAACCCATGTACTACCAAAAAATGTGGAGGTATTAAAGACCCTACCAAACTCAAGCTACGATACAAAATACTGATTCTGGAGTATCTGTGTACTTTTCACAATAGTACAGAAGGATAAAATATCTACAAAGCCAAGAACTGCAAATGCAGGAAAATTACCTGTTCATTTTCAGGCTAATCAATTAAATAACAAAAGATGAGCCACTCATTAAATCAAAGGAGATAGAAAAAAGGAGACTAACCATATTGCCTACTATTTAAAGAGCAAGCTAGTAACCACCCCCAAATTACAGAAGTACTATAGAAAACAGGTGGCAGGAGTGAACTAAGAAGGCCTTCCAACATAAACTCTAAAATCTGCTCCAGTTCATAACCCACTAGGAGAGCTGGGTAATGGGAGACGGAATAAGATGATGACTTCTAGCTTTCAGTCTTTCAAGCAGCAAATGCTTAATTTCTGCTATTCTACAATTAACGTCCCTTGAAGGTCTATTTCACACAGAAACCTACAGGTTTTTGAAGCAAAGGGGGGCATTCATACTTACCCACAGCTTTACCTAAGAATCCTAAAAAGACAGTGTCTGGGCACAGGATGTCTTCAGAACAAGAGCAAGTTGAAATTCAGGAATGTTATCAGCTTCACTTCATTACTGAATTCATTACAAGAAAAGCAAAGCCAAAAAGTGATGTGTGCGTGCCAGTAGAGAAGGAACATATGACACATGCTCAGAGAAAAAATGCAGCTTATACACTTTCCAATACTTAAATTACTAGGAAAGACGTGAGACAGTGTCATCCAGTGAGCCTTATCCCATTGGAAGAGAAAGAAAAAAAATGAAGCATCCATCCTTTGGGATCTCTCAAGCTTGATGTATAATCTTAAATCTATTTACCTGTTTTAACCATGAGATAGCATAGTAGGAAGGTAAAAATACCTTTTAAGACTTGAACTGACTTCCCTGGCTTTGCTTTCTTGCTGAAATTTCTTTGTCATAAAAAGGTCTCTTTATCTACAAATGAAGAGGTTCAGACCTTTTTTATATACTAATTAAAACTCACAGAAAAGAAGCAGGACAGATAGAAGCATGATCTACTGAAGAAAACAGTGTTTAGTGATTTGTGGATATCAAGCACTCAGGTCACTGTTAAATACTCTCACTTAATCTTCCCTCCTTCAATTTTAACAAAGCAGTCTGACACTCAATTTCATCGACTAACTTGCCTAAGAATATTTCTCTAAGCCAGGGGTGTCTAACTCGCAGCTCGCGGGCTGAACCTTGCACTCCACCTTGTTTCATCCAGCCTGGCACCTTGTTTCTAACTGACAGCAGCGTCAAGCTCCTTGCCCCTATGCTCCTTCTAGCGCGCCAGTCATGTTATGCGCATTACGCTGCAGGATCATGGCACAAGGCATGAGTTTGACACCCCTGCTCTAAGCAGACACCGCACACATACAGTAGTACTCTACACTCATGTATTATTTTTAGAAATGTATTTTATTTATGCATTTAGAAACTACCTGATACAGCCAAACTACAGGTCACTTATAAATGTACAACTGTAGTTATTTGTTCATATGCCTACAGAGAAAGAAGGATGATGGAAAACATGACTAACAAGCACAGATACCATACTACTACCTTTACAAAACACCATCACTATTAATGCACGATCAGATCTGTAAAACGTCAGATTTTTTAAAAAAAAAAATGCATACAGGTCCAAAGAAAAAAGTCTGTTAGCCACATACATTTTCCTTCCCCTGTAAAACTCACTGACTGCATCCTTTCCTCTTCAGGTCCTCATCCTTCCCTGAGCTACTAAGAAAAGGAGAAAGATCGTGTCTTCTAAATTTCTGTCACCAAACTATGTCTCAGAGGATCAATATAAGTTTTAAATCCTTGACCATCAGCTGTGAAGCCTACCACGTATTAGGTGCTGCTCAAGGTAAGAGATCACCATAAAATTCATGGCTGTCAGGATATATTCTTTGGAAAATAAAGTGAGATTTACATTTGACCAGATATGAACCCCAGGCAGTGAAGCTAAATAGTACTTCATCAACTAAGCTTTTTCTGTGGCCTAGAAACACCATTCACAAATTCTGATTCACTGGGCAGAAACAGGGTTACAAAAGACACTCAAATGAAATTGACAGAAAAGTACACAATAGAATTTTGTTTTCTACATATTCTTTTTCAAACTCATCTGCCTCTCAGGATCAGTGCCGTCCCTCTAAGTCCAGCATATCTCTTGAAAAACTGTTCATTTGCTTCTTCTCTGACCAAAGATCTCTACTAGACTGCCACAGCTTTCAATATTCCTGGAAACAGTTCGGTCCAGAAGCAAGAGACACAGCTCTTTCAGGAGCACAGCAACAAGGACCCTTCAATTACAATGACACAGTTGTAAAAATTACAAAGCCACTTCCATCCCAAAAGAGCTGCATGCTACTTCTGCAGTAATTTCAGTGTGGGTCTCAGTTTAAAAAAAGGGACGAAGTTCATCCTAAAACGCTACTAACACTCTCCTGTCTTTCTCTCCCTCTTCTCCATCCAAACAGCATTTGACCTGCTGCTTAACCACTCTCCCAAGATTTGTGGGAGGCAGCACTGTACTGGAATATGAGAATCATTTTAGGCAGCTACATCATGTAGCAGCTTTCACTGTTTTCTGACAGAGACAAAGGATGTTAAAATGCACAAAAGGCATACATCAGAGGGAATCTAACTAGGGTTCATGAGTTTCAGAAACTGCTGAAGAACCACTGTGAAGGATATCCTGCTAGCCTCTATTTATAGGACCTGGAAAGGGGAAGAACAGGGACCAACAGATTGTAATAGTACGACTTCATTTTTCATGTTCTATTAGCATAACATAGCTATCCTGTTTGTGATCTAGGCACACTTAAGTGGGATATCAATTGTTTCAGTGGTACAGATTAACTATTACCAACCTGAGACACACGATTACATGAATATACTGCATTGCTCAATACAAATATAAGATTACAAAATAGGAAACTCGACTTTATTCTACTTGTAGCAGCAAGACTGTAAAGAAATGTCTATTTCTAACTTTCATTAAACTATCCCTCAAGGCTTTCAGATTAAAAAAAAGGAAACATGGATCCCCTAAATTAAATCGACAAGGATTAAAACCTTCATAAACTATGGCAGATGCATGGTTTTGGGGGGTTGTTGGTGGTTGAGGGGGAGTGTGCTTGGTTTTTTTTTTTTTTAGAAAAATGTTTACTTGTTTTCTTAAAAACATAACAAAGCTTTGCACCACTATCAAGTTATCTTTGTGTTTTACTTACATTGTACAATTAATTTAACACAACATAAACACATGAATTCTAACTCATTCTTCCAGAATAGAGTTTGAACTCATTTCCACAGGGAAAATACACTATACTACATAATCGTCGAATCCCACCTATTCAGCTGGTAATATCTGCTCAGAGTACAGCTGGCTAAAAATAAAGCAGCAAAATAAACTTGCATTCAAAATATAGGTACAAAGAACAGGACCAAGGGAATGGGCAACAAACATGATCAAATTACGCAACCCATCTAAGTTACCACCCATTACTAAGAGCCAAACTAATTGAGACTCTTAAGCGTTTCTGCCCAGCTTGCCACATTGCTAAGTGCAACGTGCTAGCTGAAACCTCTATATTTAAGTTTTACCTCACAATTCAAATGGGCAGTTAAGGTCACATACTTATCACAATTAGCTGACAGGCAGAAACTTGTTACTTTACTGCAACATAAACATACATACCTTAAAAGCCTAAAACCCAAAGGGCAAAAACTGAACTTCCGAGTAGAACTGAAATCTGAGTTAGCCAAAACTACTGATGATTTTTACTGGACTGGGTGAACAGTATCAGATAAAACAAAAAAGTTCTAATTGCATAAATAAAAGTATTGCTGGTGCTTTCCTCTATCTTCCTCTACTCCCTTGTCTAAGAAGAGGATACCAACCTAACAGCTTAGAGGATGCCTAATTCACAGCCATGGTTTGAACTTCGACCTCCCACCCCCCTTCAAGAAACTGCTGTCATCATCAATCCTACTTCCAACAAATCCTAAATTATCATATCACATGAAGCACTAAGCAGCATCTCCTCCTTCATGTAGACTAGCAAAGACCTGACTGCTGCAACCTCCACAAAAGAAGAGACAGTAAAACTGGAAGCACATCACCTCTAGCACACATGGAAAGGCCAGCAAAAAACTCACAGCTGCTGCAGTTAAAACTGCCATTATAAAACCGCAATTCTCTGTCTATAGTGGTATTGTAATGCCAGCAAGTTCAGGAATTCTTGACCTACAGGGTATTCTGTAGATAACCTGATCTTCTAATGGCTGTTGAATTTATTCCACTCCCAGCAAAAGAATTAACTATTCAGTGAGCAGAGACTGGTACCTCTGTAGTCCTCACGTCGCCTATGCATTATAAGACAGTCTTACAGACAAAATGAGTTCTCACACACTCACTAGCCTGCACTATTCCCACCATTCTGTGAATAACGTTAAGACCTTTTGTAAAACAGCTCTTTCACTTTTTCTGCTTCCACTGAGAAATCTCAGAAATGGAACAATATCCGACTGTAAATCTTTCTCTCCACAAAAAAGTTTGAGAAGTTTCACACTTTATTTTACTATGCATTGTTTTGCATGCACAGCTTCAGGCAACACATGCTGGATAGTAAAGAGAACAGTTTAAAGAACTGGATTTTATGTTCGTAGCTAGCATCATAAACATGCCTTCTGAGAACAGGACAGTAATTACGCAAACCTTGAATTTATTAACATGCTAGCTTTATGCATAAGTAGTCCTATGGAACTAGTCATACATACAGAACAGGGGGTTTAGCAAGTATAGTTTTCTTCTCTGTAATTGACTAAATCCAGTGTTTTACTACCTTTCAGCAGCCAACCATCAGAATTTCACTTAGTATTTCTGATTGCATCAAACAAAAGCATCATGCTCTTACTACATCTGAGAGGAAGATGCATGAAATAAAACCTGCCCAATTCTAAAACAGCAATTAGTCACAGATTACCAAGAAACACTGTGTTCACTCTTAAAGCTCTACATACTTTCACCACCAGATCAGCAAAAGAAGAGGTTTTTATTGTTTGAGAAATACTAAGCACTGTCAGTACAATTAAGTTTCTTCAGGTTGCAACATGTTGAAATGAATAAAGTGAAAGCAATCATCTGCTAGAACTTCTGTTTATATTTAGGCAGATAAGAATATTTCTGTTCTCTTTTTACACAAAAATTGAAAATGGTGCATGCATGCTGTTCTATTTTAATGTACTTTGGAAGATATTTCGGAAGGTTGCTTTGTACCCTTTCACATCACTGGTGCAAAGCAATACAATACACCCATAATATGGGCAAATAAATAAAAATAAAACTGTTCCCAGGTGGCATATGCTACCATCTTTTCAGTTTGTACTTCTAGAATTTTGTTGATTTCGGTTGTGTGTATGACAAGCAGTTGCAGGGAGTGAACTTTACACAGCATGACTTCATCACATGAGAGTAGTCTGCCATTTTTCCTGGTTTTGTTCAGCAAACATGCACAGCAACATAACCTTCAAAACATATTAAACATTCCAGAATACGTTCTAGATTTGCTTTAACAGATTATCTGCCACAAGAATATGCATGTTCTATAGGCAATATGTGATCTGCTAAAGTCAAACTGTCAAACCGAGGCAGGAGCAACATCTAATCCAAGAATCATTTTAAGTCATGTGTCAAAACCTTAATAAAGTAGAGGCTGGAATATTTTGATATATATTATGCAAAAAAATAGCCACTGTTCATTTTGTTTCTGATTTCTACTGGCTGACTAAGAAATAAATAAATAAATACAAATCAGAAGAAAGTGACCTCCTGCATACCACGAAGAGAGATGGAACATGTTACACTTCCCAGCCTACCTCCCATGTCCCTAGTGCTGGTATCCAACGCCTAGTCCTATCCCCAGGCGTAGTTTCTGTGCAAATGGAAGCCCCTCGGCAGTTTTCCCTCTCTCCTCAACCCTCAACCTATCCTGTTTGCCGCCTGTTCACATGGCAGCTCTGCGAGGAAACCAGAAGTGCCTCCCGTCCAGGAACGCGGCTTTCCCCTCCCTCTCACACACAACACGCACACAAGGGGAACGCCTGGTAACAGGGATCCCAGCTCAGACGTTCTTCAGCGGGCCGAGCAGGAAACTCCAGCGGGGGGAAGGGAGGGGAGCCCGAAGTTAAGAAGGCTATAGAACCGCTGGAATGGGTCCAGAGGAGGCCATGAAAACGATCAGAGGGCTGGAGCACTTCTGCTATAAGGGAAGACAGAGAGTTGGGCTTGTTCAGCCTGGAGAAGAGAAGGCTCTGGAGAGACCTTACAGCAGCCTTCCAGTGCCTAAAGGGGCTACAGGAAAGCTGTTGAGGGACTTTTAAAAGTTCAAGTAGTGCTAGGACAAGCAGGAACGGCTTTAAAGTGGAATGGGGAAGACTTAGACTGAACACTAGGAAGAAATTCTTCACGCTGAAGGTGGTGAGGCACTGGCACAGGCTGCCCAGGGAAGCTGTGGATGCCCCCTCCCTGGAGGTGTTCAAGGCCAGGCTGGACGGGGCCTTGAGCAGCCTGGTCTGGTGGGAGGTGTCCCTGCCCATGGCAGAGGGGTTGGAGCTGGATAGGTTTTAAGATCTCTTCCAAACCAAACCATTCTGTACTTCTATGACCCCCTCAGCTTCCTGCCCCGTGCCCCCGAAGAAGGCTCCAGGCCGCTGCAACGTCCCTGACCCTGCTCGCCTCCATTTTCCTCAGGAGGCCCGACGGGGCCGAGCTGGGCTGAGCGGTGCCCGGTGGCTTCGCAGAGCAGGCCCCGCGGGGCCGCACTGGGGCCGCGCGGCCCAGGGCCGGAAGCCGCGAGCGCGCTGGGGCCGGGAGCGATGGTGGACACGGTGACACCCCCCCATCCCACCCCCTCGGTCCCCTCCCCTCCCCCCTGCACCCCTCGGCTCCCACCTCTTGGTTGAAGGCGTTCACGGCCTCCATGTTGGCGGCGGCGGCTGCGGGCGGGGGAGGGAAGGAGGGGGCGGAGGGGCGGCCCTGTCCCCGCTCAGGGGCTGCGCGCGGCCATGGCCGTTGGGCGTCGGCGGTGCTCGCGCTCTCCCCACTCCCACGCGCTCTCGCTCTCTCTCCCTCGCTCGCTCAGTTCGGTGCTTGCGGGCGACTCGCTGGCAGGGCCGCGGCACAGACCGTCTACTCCCAGCGGGATGGCGGAGCCCACGCGGCGCAAAGCACCCTGGGATCGCGCAGGCCTCCCGGCCCCGCGCCACCCACAGGAGGAAGGGACGGAGGGCTGGAGGGGGGGTTAGGGGGGGTGTAGAGAGCGCGCGCGAGAAAGCACCACGTGACGCGGGGCCGGATTCTAACTCCCCGGGCCCCGCCTCCGGGGAGGGGAAATGGCGGAGGTGGGGGGGGCGGGCGGGAGAGCACACGCGAGGTAGCGTCACGTGATGCGGGGCTGGGTTCTACTCCCCAGGCCCCGCCTCCGGGGAGGGGAAGTGGCCGGGGAGGGAGGGGGGAGGGAGCGCGCGCCAGGGCACCGCGTGACGCGGGGCCGTGTTTTTTCAACCCCCCAGGCGCCGCCATGTTCAGCGCCTGCCCCGCCCCTAGGGAGGGGAAATGGCGGGAGGGTGGGAATAAGGAAGGGGGGAGGAGAAATGCTTTTGGGCTGCTGGATGTGTGGGGAGGCTTCGCGACGCTTTCTCTTCGGGTTGGCGGCGGTTGCTGTGGCGATGTTGGGGTGGCACTCCTCTCTCCTCATCCTGACGGGTGGCTGGTGGGCTGGGGTGGGGTGAAAGAGGCGCTCGCTTCCACGGTCGCGGTTAAAAATTGATGTTTTTTATATTCCTGATGGTTGTGTCTCGCAGACGACGCTGAGCACACGCAAAACCCTCTTCTGACAGACACTGGAGCGGGCTTGATACCTGAGATGGCCAGTGCCATCATGCTGGAAGAAACCGTACTGTGTGTTTCAATATAAAGAAGAGAAAAACTGAAAGGCTGAGTAAGAGAGTCACAAACTGACCCGAGTTGGAAGGGACCCACAAGGACCATCGAGTCCGACTGCTGTCCCTGCACAAGACAATCTCAACACTCACACCGTGTGTCTGAGGGCATTGTCCAAGTGCTTCTTGAATATTGTCAGACTTGGCACCGTGACTCCTTCCCTGGGGAGCTGTTCCAGTGCTCCACCACCCTCTGGGGGAAGAACCTTTTTCCTGATATCCAACTCGAACCTCCCCTGGCACAGCTTCCTGCCATTACCTCGGGTTCTGTCACTGGACATCAGAGAGAACAGATCAGCGCATTCTCCTCCTTCCTTTGTGAGGAAGCAGTAAACAGCTATGAAGTCCCCACGTTAAGCATTTTGCACTTGTGAAGAAGATCAAGGACTAGATTAATGCTGACATTGCAAGCTAATGCTCGTGAGAAGATTTTGCAGCACACATTGTCATGTCTCATGGACATCTCAGCTGGCTATTGGCATCTATTTAAAAGCACATTTGCCAAGTACATTGCCAAGTGCTGTAGTGATACATTGGTATCAGTGTCAAATCATAGCAATTTGAGGTTTGCAGTGTTATGTGACAGGATATGTTCAAAACATTGTTCAACTCACAATTCCGTTATTTAACTCGAGTTCAGTACACCAGCAAAGGAGTAAATTGGAAAGACGAGGCTCAGAATGTCACAAAAATCTCACAGAAAGTGTATTTAGTGTTTTACTATTTAACTGTGCCTGTCAATCAAATGTGGATTACTATCAGGAGTCTCTTCTCCCTCTCGTTAATATATGGCTGTCCAGCAACTAACTCTCTATTAAAAACAAATATTTTGAAAGTCACAGTATCACAGTATCATAAGGTTGGAAAAGACCTTTGAGATCATCGAGTCCAACCGATGACCCAACACCTACACCTACTCCTACTCATCAACTACACCATGTCACTAAGTGCCTCATCCAATCTCTCCTTAAACACGGTGACTCCACCACCTCCCCGGGCAGTGCATTCCAGTGACCAATGACCCTTTCAGTGAAGAACTTCTTCCTAATGTCAAGCCTAAACCTCCCCTGGCAAATCTTGAGACCGTGTCCTCTTGTTCTGTCGCTGGTCACCTGAGAGAAGAGACCAACCCCTGCCTGACTACAACCTCCTTTCAAGGAAAGTTGACAGAGTAAGAAGAACTCTTGTTCTACACAAGTTATGAAATGCGTAAGGAGGAATTTGTGTGCAGTCATATGGCTGTTATACAGAACAATTTTTAAAATAAGTTCTTGTGGCAAATGGAAAGCTCTTCCAGATGTAATTAATTTCTATAGGCTGGTCTTCTATCACAAATAAAAAAAAAATTCTAGTTTTCATAGTACTTTTTAAAGAAGGCTCCTAAGCTGGAACTGGAGGAGGAGGATAATAATACTCATATTGTGCCAGTTTCTTTGCTCTTTGTGATTTTTGCCAGTTTCAACATGGCAAATTACTTCTTACTTAGCTTTTACTATTGTTCTTGGTCATGTCACTGTCCAAAATTTCACAAAAGGTACCTTGTTCTGCCACCTGAAATATATGAACAGCAAAGGTAGCAGTAATGAAAAATGCGAAATATCTTTGTCCAGTTCTTGCATCAGCTAAAAAGCTTTCTGGGAAGTAAGAATGATTTGTTTGAGGGCTCTTGGCTAAGGAGAGAGAGAATGAGTGAGAATGGACTTCCTGCATTGGTGATTAATTCTCAGGTTTGAAACCTAGGTGTTAAATGGTGACAGCTGCTTCTATAATGTCGAATACCTGGCATTATGTATATACTTGATCATACACACTGCTGGTAGCTTATACAGAGTACCAAAAAACCCCCCTTCCCTAGATTGGAAAGGGAGGGGAACGGCAACCATGCTAATAGAATTGAATATGAGCACAACACCCCAGGATCTGAGTGGCATGGTAGACAGACAGTAAAAGGGGGGGTGACAACAGCTCATCTGAAGTGTATTTACAGTAATGCACACAGCATGGGGAACACACAGGATGAGCTGGAAGCTGTGGTTAGGCAGGACAGCTATGATCTAATTGCCATCACAGAAACATGGTGGGACGACTTGCATGACTGGAGTGCTACCATGGATGGCTACAAGCCATTTAGGCGGGACAGACTAGGAAAGAGAGGTGATGGGGTTGCGCTATACGTCAAAGAGTGCTTTGACTGTATAGAACTCAGTAATAGCGAAGATAAGGTAGAGTGTCTATGGGTTAAACTCAGTGGTGTGGATGGTAACCCAGACATTGTGGTGGGAGTTTGCTATCGGCCACCCAACCAGGATGAAGAGACTGATAAGCTCTTCTATAAACACCTAGGAAAAGTCTCGCAATCCCATCCCGTCATTCTCGTGGGCGATTTCAACCTTCCAGATGTCTGCTGGAAGTACAACACAGCAGAAAGGAAGCAGTCTAGGAGGTTCATAGAGTGTATGGATGATAACTTCCTAACAGAACCAACTAGAGAGGGTGCTCAACTGGACCTGCTGTTTGTGAACAGAGCGGGCCTTCTGGGAGAGGTGACAGTTGGAGGATGCCGGGGACACAGCGATCATGAGATGGTACAGTTCTCACTTTTTGGGGCAGTGAGAAGAGGGATCAGCAGAACTGCCACCCTGGACTTCCGTAGGGCAGACTTTGAACTCTTCAGAAGGCTGCTTGATAAAGTCTGCTGGGAGATGGCTCTTAAGGACAAAGGAGTGCAAGAGGACTGGACGCCCCTCAAGAAGGAAATCCTGGCGGCACAAGAGCAAGCCATCCCCGTGTGCCATAAAACGAGTCGATGGGGAAGAAAACCAGGTTGGCTGATTAGGGAGCTTAGTATCTATCTTAGGAAAAAAAAGAAAGTATATGAGCTCTGGAAGAGGGGGCAGGCGTCCCAGGAGGATTACAAAGCTGAGGTGAGATCATGTAGGGAAAATACCAGAAGGGCTAAAGCCCAACAAGAACTTCAACTGGCCACTTCGGTCAAGGGCAATAAAAAGAACTTCTTTAAATATATCAGCGGCAACAGGAGGACAAAGGAGACCCTCCCTTGCTGGATATGGAAGGGCCAGTAGCAATGAGAGATGAGGACAAGGCAGAGGTGCTCAACGCCTTCTTTGCCTCGGTCTTTAACCCCAATGGGCAAAGTGCTAGGGATACCCAGCCCCCTCAGCCAGGAGATGGTGGGGATGAAGCTCCAGCTGTTCAGGAGGACTTGGTTAGTGAGCTGCTCAGCCAGCTAGACGTACACAAATCCATGGGGCCAGATGGGATCCATCCGAGGGTTTTAAGGGAACTGGCAGAGGTTCTTGCCAAACCCCTTTCCCTCATCTACCAGCAGTCCTGGCTGACTGGGGAATTGCCCCTTGAATGCAGACTGGCAAATGTTACGCCCATTTATGAGAAGGGTCAGAGGGAAGATCTGGGGAACTACAGGCCTGTCAGTCTGACCTCGGTACCGGGGAAGGTCATGGAGCAGATCATCTTGAGTGCTATCATGCAGCACACACGGAATAACCGGGTGATCAGGCCCAGCGAACATGGGTTCACCAAAGGCAGGTCCTGCCAGACCAACTTGATCTCCTTCTATGACAAGGTTACCCGTATAATGGACGAGGGAAAGGCTGTGCATGTGGTGTACCTGGACTTCAGTAAAGCCTTTGACATCATTTCTCGCAGTATCCTGCTGGAGAAACTGGCTGCCATCAGTACAGACAGACACACCCTTTGCCGGGTTAAAAACTGGCTGGACAGCCAGGCCCAAAGGGTTGTGGTAAATGGAAGTAAATCCAGTTGGAAACCAGTCACGAACGGTGTTCCTCAGGGTTCAGTGCTGGGTCCAGTCTTGTTTAACATCTTCATCAATGATCTCGATGAAGGCATCGAGTCCACCCTTAACGAGTTTGCGGGTGACACCAAGCTGGGTGCAAGTGTGGATCTGCTTGAAGGAAGGGAAGATCTGCAGAGGGATCTGGACAGGCTGCATCGATGGACTGAGACCAACGGGATGAGGTTCAACAAGGCCAGATTCTGGGTCCTGCCCTTGGGTCACAACAACCCCATGCAGCGTTACAGGCCTGGGGAGAAGTGGCTGGAGAGCTGCCTGGTGGAGAAGGACCTGGGAGTGTTGGTTGACAGCCGGCTGAACATGAGCCAGCAGTGTGCCCAGGTGGCCAAGAGGGCCAATGGCATCTTGGCCTGTATCAGAAACAGTGTGGCCAGCAGGAGCAGGGAGGTGATTGTGCCCCTGTACTCAGCACTGGTGAGACCGCACCTCGAGTGCTGGGTTCAGTTTTGGGCCCCTCACTACAAGAAGGACATTGAGGTGTTGGAGCGTGTCCAGATAAGGGCAATGAGGCTGGTGAGGGGGCTGGAGAATAAGCCCTATGAGGAGCAGCTGAGGGAGTTGGGGTTGTTTAGCTTGAAGAAGAGGAGGCTGAGAGGAGACCTCCTCACTGTCTACAACTGCCTGAAAGGAGGTTTGTGACAGCGTGGATGCTGGGCTCCTCTCACAAGTGATAAGCGATAGGACAAGAGGAAACAGCTGCAAGTTGAACCAGGTGAGGTTTAGACTGGACATTAGGAAGAATTTCTTTACTGAAAGAGTGGTCAAGGATTGGAGCAGGCTGCCCAGGGAGGTGGTGGAGTCACCATCCCTGGAGGTGTTTAAAAAACAGGTGGATGAGTTTCTTAGGGACATGGTTTAGTAAGGAGACAGGCATGGTTGGACTCGGTGATATCAGAGATCTCTTCCAACTTAGTGATTCTATGATTCTATGAACAGGAAATGCTGCCAATGGTTCTGGAAATTCACGATAAATGTGGGAGTTCTTTTGCTTATTAAAACTTTTTAAATTCTTTGTATTATGTATTTTTTTCACAGGGTGTCACTACAGGTACTAGAGTTTACTCCTGAGTGTTAAATATTTTCAGTTTTCCCATTGGTATATATTAATTACATATTGGTTTATTATGAATCTTATTTTTTAAAAATCTGCTTTTGTAGCACATTTGTAATCAGACTTTGTGCATAATTGCATTTTATGTAACTTTCAGGTTGGAAAAATTACTGTAGCTGTACCCCTGATATTTCAGAGTTGTCTAGCACAAGCACTTGAAGCTGCAGTGCCTTCGTGCTCAATGGGGTAGCTGTGTTAGTGCTGGCCTTGGTGTGCTAAGCTCTGTGCCTGTTCACTACCACACTAAAGTCTGTTGTGGTTGTGTCTGTCCCATAATATGGTCCTGGTTCTGCCTGCAGTATAGACAGATTCTCAGGATCTGTTGAATTAACCCTGGCAACTGTTCTTCACTGAGAATTAATTTCTGATTCCTGAGGGGCTGAATGTTAGGATCTGGGGGTAGGAAAGAGTGAATTATGTTAATTACTGCAACTTTAGATTTAAGTCTGGGATTTACTAGACTGTGTCTTTGTTCAAAGTAGATCTTCTTCATCAGGGTAACGTGCTCACTAGTTTTGAAGTAAACTTTGCCATTGCTCATATTGTATCATGAGTACCTAGAGAGAGAAAAGACTATCATATCATTTCCTAATGAAAAGCATGTTCTTTGCATTATGCTTTTGCCAGTTTTACATTTGCAGGTACTTGAGCTCTCATCATACATAATACGGCGCACAATGCCCAGCCCTCCACCTTGTTTTATCCAGCCTGGCACCTTGTTTCTAACTGGCAGCAGCGCCGAGCTCCTTACCCCTACGCTCCTGCCAGCGCACCGGTCACATGTGCAGCGTGTGAGACACACGTTTCACTGCAGGAGCAGGAGTAGGAGAATGGTGGGAGCGTGAGTTTGACACCCCTGGTATAAAGGATGGTCCTTGCCTCAGAGTCCATGCAGTACAATGTGCTTCATAAATGTTTTAGTAAAATTCTCATTGTTCATATAATATATATGTTAAAATATTGTTCCATATTATTCCCCATGTCTTATATTTAACAGTTTTGACTTGTGTTGGTACAGGGCACAGGTTTAGTTTGTTCAACTCACTCACTTTTGTTTCTGACAGATGGGCAATAAATGGGCATACCAGTGTGTGGAAATTGCCATTGAGAACAAATTACGGTCACATGATGTAATGATTCTTTTTGTCTTTGTACCATCTGATGAAATACATGTGCAAGTCTTATTCAAGCTTGTTGAAATCTGAATTTTTTTTTAATTTGGTGCAGTCCTTGCCATTTTATACTTAATGAAATACAAGTTTAACTGAATTTCAGTTAGCATAATCATGTAAAGAATTTTACATACTGATATGTCTGTCATTTTTTTCTTGCAATAGCATTAAGTCTTGATCTCTGAAGATGGTTAAAATCCTAAATTTTGCTCAGTCTCCTAGATTATTGTTAGCATTGTACATCATTATTTACAATGATCATCCATTAAAATGTCATATTCCCTATTCTTTGATTATCTGTGTCTGCCTATCTGACTCATTCGATAAAGATTAGTTATCACTTGCACAGTATTACTCTCTAATTTACTGGTGAAATTTAACTTATGGGACACCATTTTTTCACCCTAGAATTTCCTGGAATCCTGTGTTCTATAGAAAGCAAAACTGTCTTTTCTGCAGTGTTCAATATATTGCTGTGACTTTATGTTCTTTATTAAAATAATACTGTATATGTTTACCATCACTTATACATACTTGCAATGTGGTTGGCGCACTGGGTAGATCCACCTCGCATCACGGTGAGGAATTTACTTACTATAATTCTCTAAAAGATGGCATCAAATACAGGCCACACTAAAATCAGATCCCTGAAATCAGTAGGTCTTTGAGGGAAGAGTTTGACTTTTCCTCATTGTTAGTACTCTGGCAGGATTAAACTTGTAGGCCTGGCTCCATGATTCTGTACTTGAGAGTTAACCTGGTGCTTATGGATGCTGATCTACTGTTTGTAAACCCAAGCAGTACTGACAGGCAGACGAGAGTGGTACTGTATTTTGAAAGCCTTTTGGAAACTTTGTAGGAAAGGGAGAGGTTTTTCTGCCTGCTTTGCAGAGTGAATCAGTGTGCAGAAGCTTTGGGCAGAGCTAGCTTTCAGTTTTATTTTAAGTTCCACCGTAAGTATGCAGGTATAGTTTAAGGTCCTGTGTTGTAATCTAGAAAACCTTGTAAAGTTTAACAGTGTAGAGGCTGACTCTTCCTTTGTGCTGTTGGAGTGATGTAAGTGACCAAAGCAAAACAAGGTGATTCTGCAGGCAGTCTTCTGGTGCGGGCTGCTGGCTCTGATATTTGCATTTAAGATACTCTAACTGTGGGACTTTCTCTTGTATTCTTAATGAATACCAAGACTGAATTCGATGTAAAATGCTTCTTTCTGACCAGAGAGTTACTTTTGGACTACTTATTGAGTGGGAATTTATGGATTTTGTCTGTTGTGAGTGTTTAGATTTTTATGCTCTGGCCTAATTTTACCTGGCTTTAGTATTAACTAAATAGTGTTATTGACTTGGTTTCAGTATTAAAAGAATACTTGTTAGCATTTTTTTCCAGATGCTCATGAGGGAATAGCTAAAACTGCTGTTGATGGGTATGTAACCACTCAGGGTGGGGGTTCTCTATATCTGATGCTTGGTGTAACCATTTATTTTAATATTTTACAGATGGGAGAGAGTCTCTGCTGTTAACAAAATATCTGGGATAGCCGTGGAAATGGGACGTGTCTACTAATGCCCTGCCTCCAGTGGATCTGGACTATTATCCCATTATTTATAGAGATTCCAAATCATACAGCAAGATAATAATGAGCTCACTTTGCCACATCTCTGTGCAATTCCTTATTAAGTGAATGGAAGTTTTGCACTTGAAAGACAGAATATCAACTTGGTAGAAGACAAGCTGCTATTTAGATTTTCTGTGCAATCTAGACTTGCTTTTGCCAATAGACACATGAGAACAGTCCTCCCACTGTGCTCCTCTGTAGTTCCCTTCAGCCTCTTCTGGTCTGATGTGGAGGCTGGCAAGATTATGAGACTAGACAAGGTTTTATTGTAGGTGCAAGAGTGAAGATCGATGTATATCAGAAATTTCTTCCTTTGGTAATGTGGTACTGCTATCCCTGCTGTCCAGCAGAGGCGCAGATACTTCGGAGAGCTAACAGCCATTAAGTAAGGACTAATTCTTTCTTTTGAAAAGTTCAGTGTTTTAGCTGTGGCTTAAAAGATGATCTGGTCATAAGGAATTTAGGACACAGAGCAAGGAAACTTATAGAAATACATACTACATGGGATGGTTAGTAATGTGCCTAGCAGAATATGGGGTTTACAAGAACTGTTAACAAATGTGTTCACATTATCACATTGAAATTAATTATTTAGTACTTTAAAAAAACCAGCACAATAGGAAGCAAGTGGTTTGGTTTGGGTTTTTTGTTTGTTTGTTTGTTTGTTTTTTAATTAGGAATCATCAATGATGATTTTTAGTGAATTGTTTGGAAAAAAAGCCTGCAGTTCTATGGCAGTCATCCTTGTGAGGTTGAATTAATATCCAGGCATGTGGGTAAGCCAATAGCAATAAAAACTTTAGTAATGTGAGACTATTCACCTCTTGGACAATCTCTCTTTCTTTCTGATAACTTTGTGGTCCTAATTCTTTATCCATTTTCTTGTTATTTTAAAACAAAGTATCATATTTAATTTTGAATTCAGTGAAGTTTGACTTCAGAGGGGGTTTCCCACCTCTCACCTATAAATGAGGTGAGAAGAAGAAAAAAACAACTGTTTGTGTTCAACTGGGTAGGAATTATGTTCCTTGTTTTCCATATTTGCTTGCTTATTTAGGAGAATTAAAATCAGATTATGTGGTCAACAGAAGCAGAAAATCCCACCTCTAGGAAACCAGCTTTCAACTTACTGTGTTTCTTGTGAGCAACACCTGGGAACATTCACCTCTTCTAGCACTGGTATCTATTTTGCAAAATCAGTTCTAAATAGATCAGACCCTGATGTTGTTATCCAAGTTCTATGCTTCTGAATTTCACTGAGCTTAAAAATTCTGCAGGTTTCAGTGGGTTTCAGTGATAACGTTACTGCCAACCTCGGTTTCTTTACTCTGTACTTTGTACTCCGTTCCTTTACTCTATGCTTAACCTCCTACTGGTTTCAGTAGTTTGGAAGCATTTGGGGCTTTGTCTTTCATGATTATCTCAAACCCCATCAAGTTTACTTTAGGTCTCAAAAGAGTTTGTGCCAAACATCTTGCACAGAAACAATAAATAGCTCCCTACTGTTTCTTTTAGCCTCTTCCCCCTCTCCCCCACCATATTATTTAGGGCAAAAGGGGTTGTGGATTTTAAACTAGTATCTCTTCGTGCATAATCTGTTTGCATTATATTGTATAATCTGTGTTTACAGTAATCCATTGTGTTCAACTTGTGTTAGAGTGGCTTATATCATGTCTGTGTCAGGCATACAAAAAATATGTTTGACCCTTTTTTTCCTCCCCTGTAATGAGCGAAACTTAAAACCCACCGAGAACAGTAGACATATTTTATAATTATTTTCTAGCTTTTGGAAGGAGGCTTTTTTTGCTGATGAGAAAGTTAGATATTCTGGGTTTTTTAACATCAAGGTGTTCATGTGGTCATCATGTAGCCACTACTTCAGAAGATGAGATTTTAAGGCCTGTAAGTGTCATGGGGCACAATAAAATTCCAGGTACTGGCAGTAATACTTGATTTACTATGGGATGTATCCATGAAGTACTTAAACCCAAGGGGGATTGTGTAACTAATTAATCTTTTTTGCAATGTACTAATAAAAATTTCTAATGGGATTATACTTGAGGGAGGAGACAGACATCCTATGCAAGAGACAGCAATTCTTGCCTAAGTTTATAGAATGTGGCAATAGGTAGGCGTCTCAGCCTTCATGGGTGATGCATGGACAGATTGCTGAGATGCACATTTTTAGTAGGTTTCTGTGTTGGTGCTGTAGCCCAACAGCACAGTACAGGGTGACAAATGTCAAGTTCTCTGAAGTTCTACTGAAATGACCTGAGAGGGATTTGGACATTTTTCCTTGGTATCATTGAGAAGTAGCAAGGGCACAATCCTTGTTTGTGACATCTAGTTAGACTTCCAGGTTTCAGCATGTTGGTCTTTGGAACACAGGGCAAGAAAGAATTTCTGGGCAAGTGGTTGCAGCAGCTTCCAACTGAGGTGAACAACAGTACCTGATCAAAATGCGTGTAAAACCAGAGCTTTGTGTCTATCCTCCCCACTCTAACAACTTCAGAAGAATGTTCACAAATGTGATGGCTCTGAACTTCAGGAAGGAACTTCCACCTTCCAGATGAAATTTCTTTATATTAAATCTGTATGAACTTGTTCTTTGTCTGCTACTCTTTCTAGAGCAAATAATTCTTCACAGGCTTTACTCCTTAAACTCTTTTTATTTTACCACTTCTCCTACAGTCTCAGCTGTGGCCAGAAGATGGCACTTATGTACACACTAAGAAGGGGTATATGAGGCTAATATAATTTATATTTGCTGAAATTGTGTTTGGAATGGCAGTAAATATCTCAGGCAAATAATAACTCGCAGGACAAAAGATCACTTTGATCTCATAGTACATGAGTGGCACAGATTTGAGAACAAAGTCCAGGAACTTGTTACTCTGCATAGGAACTCTTTGTTTCCTTAAGTAATAAGGATTTGATTTCCCCCTGAATTTGGAAGGCAACTATCAAACAAAAATCTTGTGTGTTGTTTTTTTTAAAAGGATAATCTCAAAGCAGTTTCTAGCAGTTTTTTCTGTTGCAGCTGAGATTCTGCGCTGCACATTAAGCCCTTTTCTAAGAATGATTTTTCCCCTAGAACAGATATATTGCCTAGATTTTTTTTTTTTTTTTTTTTGTACTTCTGCTTACTCCTTCTCCCCAAATTATGGTATTTTTATCCTTCATGGAGATTGAGTTGTACTGTTTTCCAGTATAACTAACTTCCCATACCAACTTGTGATAACCCATCCCGCCGTTGACTTTTTTATCCACGTACAACTTTTTGTCAAATATTGGGGATGTTGCTCTAAATTAGTCTTGGTAAACCAATATAACTCTTATGTGTAGCCACATTTGAAAGAATGATTTGCACGTAAGAGATTGCAGGGGGAGGATATAAAGTGGCTGCAATTCATCCAAGTGGTTTCCCAAGGCTGTCAGCATATTTTTGTGCAGATTATGGGGCCCATCTAAATTAGAACAGGAACTAGAGTGGTTTGTCTGGCTTGCTGTACATGGGGTAGTGCTGCTTAAAATCTCTGGACTCATGCCTGTGGTGCTCTCGCAGAGATGGGATCCAACCTCCCTATAGCTCTGCTCTTCGAATAAACCTTTTATCAGGATCTGCCAGGAGTCTGAACATAATTCATCACACCAGCAGCCACAGTCACTGATCCTTCATGACCTTCTGTCCCTTTCAGCTGCCTTGCCCACAGCCTTCTTCCCACTACCATTTTTTGTCAATGTTTTGTTGTTGGGATTTACTTCCAGACCTTTTGCTTTGCTCTCTATAAAAGCAGTAGGAATTACAGTGGAGAATACTAGCCTGCATCCAAAGTTTCCCATCCCATGAGTCCTGTTTCAGTCGGAAAATTAAGCATGAGAAAAAACTTGAAAACATTTCATTTGTGTTTTCATCAGGTGTCTCTTGGTAAGAAAATCACTGTATGTACGCACACACATGCTTACTGCACTACAGCCACTAACAAACAGATTAGTTTCTATATTGCATGCAGAAGGATTCTTGCAGAGGATGGTTCATCTCCTGGCTCTGCTGGTGGGGTTTTTTGTGATTAAGGACCAAATTAAGTTAGATCAAATCCCAGCCCAATCTTTGAAGGTCTGCATTCAAGTGCTAAGCTCCTAAGCAAACCAAAGGGCTCCTGGGCCTTGTGAAGTCTGAAGACTGCAATCAACAGTCTGGGAAGGGAAAGCAGTTGGAAAATACGTCTGGTGTCAATTGTATTCCAACATCAAATACTTGACCACTGGCAGGAGATTAAAGACTATGAGCTGTGAAAGGAGGAAGGACTGCAAGGAGCTCTAGGGGTGGGCTGACTGGCTGCATTTAAACCAGCCATGGGGACGCTGCAGTGTAAGTGCTGGAGTCCTGACTCACCAATGGTCCAGAACAGGGACTTGGCTGGAATGAGGCACAGTTGTTATCGGGACTGTGTGCTTTCGTTTATTTTTGTTGTGTGGAAACCAGACCTCAGGTAGTTCTTTGACTGGATGGCTCTAGGTGCTTGGCAGTGAGATGTAAAACTACTGCTGCTGTTTTGCACTGTCTGACTGCATGGGTCATAGGTTTGAAGCAGCTCTTGGCAGTGTGAGCATACCTGCTCCTAAATGCACATGTGATACTATGCCTTCTTTGACCATGAACTGTTAGCTCAACTGTTAAACGCTTCATTTGCAAAACTCACTTTTTCTTTTTTGGCAAAGTAGAAATACAGTCATTTCAAATATGTCATTAGCAAAACAGACCCTGCCAAAATAAACATTACTCTGCATGCATGAATCTTCCCCTACTTAAAGTGAGAAAATGAGTTTTATGATGGGTGTTTCGTGGGCTGCTCTAAAAAACTCTAGTACTATGGAGAGGGGCAGTTGTAAGAGCCTAAGTTACATATAACTGAGATCTGGACGTAAGTTACTTGTGGGAGTCAGGAGACCTGGCTTCTTTTTTTGACCATCTTGCAGCATCCTTGTGTTGCTGCTCAGCCGCTTGGCCCTTCTGTAAGATGTAGGTGATGGTGCCTCTCAAGAGAAGTCACTGCTCAGTTTGACATCCCAAGGAGATTAGTGTTTATGAAGCAAATAGAGGACTTTAAGCCAATTAAGTCCATTGCAAAAGAAGAGGACATGAAACATCAATGCATATCAGTTTGTGTTTGACTTTGCTTAATATCTCATGAGTTATGTTTACATTTCATTGGGTAGAGAAAAACTTCTCCTGAACCCATTAACTGAAACTAAGACTATCAAAATAGCAATATACTCTTAAGGTGAATTTTCAGCTAATTATATAGCTTCCTACAAAACATGTGCAGGTTGTTTTACCTTACAGTGCATGTGTGCATGTGAAGTTGGCACTTGCTCGTTCAGAGCGCTCATCAGTCAGAAATGCAGATGGAAGCCCTGTGTTCTTCTGCAGAAAAGAAGTAGACTGTTTGGTGTCAGCATGAATTCCTTCCAGTGTGTCACATAGCACACCTAGGCATCTTGTCACGGTGGCTGAGGGGGAAATTCAGCCTGTGCACTTTGCTGAGAAAACCAGAGGTTCTAGTTAGGAAGATGGTTTTTTGGTTGCTGTCGGTTGCTCCTAAAATAGTTAAAGAGTGCTCTTGAAATCCTGCTGTGGATGTAGGGTGATCCTTGGTTACCTTGTGGAGGTACTACAGACAGCCATCCAGGTTTAAGTGGTAGCACATTAAGCTCTCAAGCATGATGATGCCTGCAGGGTGCCAAAAGCCCTGGAGGATGCCCTTCAACTGTGTTTGCTGTTCACAGGGATGTCGAATTTTACTTTTGAGGGGAGTCTCAAAGCTCTTGTTAAAGAGCAGCAGAGACTTAGAAGAGGAAAAACATTTCCCACAGAAGACTGTGTCCTATAGAAGGCCACAGGAACTAGATGGCCACATAATGTCTGGCGTCTGTGCCTAGGTCTGCATGTGGGGAGGCAAGATGGGCATCCAGGAAGAGACCCTTGTCAGATGTCCCAGTGCCACCCTCCTGCTAATATCACCTGCAGCTCCATATGCAGTGTGGAAGTGGGAGAGTGGCTGGAGAGTCCCTCCATTGCCCTCCTACAATTATTTAGATTGGAAAAGACTTCTACAATCAAGTCCAACAACTTAACACTGCCCAGTTCCCCGCTAAACCATGCCCTTAAGTGTCACATCTACCTGTCTTTTAAATACCTCCAGGGATGGTGACTCAACCACTGGCCTGGGCCTCTTGTTCCAATGCTTGACAACCCTTTAAGTGAATCTACTTTTTGTAATTCCCAGTCTAAACCTTCCCTGGAGCAACTTGAAGCTGTTTCTTCTCATCCTGTCACATGTTACCTGGGAGAAGAAACCAACACCCACCTCACTGTGACCTCTTTTCAGGTAGATGTGGAGGGCAATAAGGTCCCCCCTCAGCCTCCTTTTCTCCAGATAAAACAGCCTCAGTTTCCTCAGCTGTACCTCAAAAGACTTCTGCTGCTGACCCTTCACCAACTCCATTGCCCTTCTCTGGACGCGCTCCAGCACCTCAATGTCCTTCTTGTAGTGAGGGCCCCAAAACTGAACACAGCATTTGAGGTGCAGCCTCACCACTGCCAAGTATAAGAGCACAATTGCTTTCCTTCCTGCTGGCCAGACTATTTCTGATAGAAGCAAGGATGCCGTTGGCCTTCTCGGCCACCTGGGCACACTGCTGGCTCATATTCAGCTGGCTGTAGACCAGTACTCCCAAGTTATTTTCCACCGGGCAGGTTTTCAGCCCCTGTTCCCCAATTCTGTAGCATTGCACCGGGTCATTGTAGACCAAGTGCAGGACCTGGCACTTGGCCTTGTTGAATCTCATACAATTTACCTGGGCCCATTGATCTAGCCTGTCCAGGTCCCTCTGTCAAGCCTTCCTTGCCTCAAGCAGATCAACACTGCCAGCTAACTTGGTATTTTCTGCAAGCTTATTGAGGGTCCACTTGATCTCCTCATCCAGATCGTTGATAGAGATATTAGATAGAACTGGCTCCAATATTGAGCTCTGGGGAACACTGCTTGTGACTCCTGGCTGGGTGCAGCCCGACTTATCCTGTGGTTATGGGTGCATGCAGTGTTTAGCCCCAGACCTGCTCATATCTCATGGAAGCAGAAAGTCATCTGGATTTTTCAAGATTTTTGTTTTTAATTTTCCGTTTAAAAGAGCAGCCGTTCTCTTTGTCATCCTCTTCCTCTGCAGACTCATTATATATTTCTACTCTCTTGCCTTTCGAGAGGTTGCCGTGGCTCTCTAGTCTGGCAATATTTGGGTTTCTGCACTTGCTCTGCTGTTGCTATGCGACCAACCACTAACAGCAATTTGCATGACCTTTTCTTTGGGTGATATTAATATGCAGGAAATTAGTGCCAGCTGTAGCTGGTGATGTGACCATTTGCAACCAACCTTCTCCTTGCCTGTCTCTTGCCTCTGATAGTGCTTGAAGTGAGTTACTGTATGTTGTTGGGTAAGAAGTGAATATTGACAGAAACAGGACGTAACTGCCATGAGGTTGTTCTCACTTGCTGAAAATATAAATTGGAAGGGACCCACAAGGATCATCAAGTCCGGCTCCTGTCCCTGCACAGGACAATCCCAGCATTCACACCATGTGTCTGAGGGCATTGTCCAAATGCTTCTTGAATATTGTCAGGCTTGGCGCTGTCACCACTTCTCTGGGGAGCTGTTCCAGTGCTCCACCACCCTCTGGGTGAAGAACCTCTTCCTAATAGCCAGCTTGAACCTCCCTTGGCAATCTTCCTGCCATTCCCTTGAATCCTATCTTTGGTCACCAGAGAGAAGAGATCAGCACCTCCTCCTTCCCTTGTGAGGGAACAGTAAATGTCTAAGAGGTCCCCCTTCAGTCTTCTCCAGGCTGAACAGACCAAGTGACTTCAGCCTCTCCTCATATGATTTCTTCTGTAGACCCTTCACCAGCTTTGTGGCCTCCTCTGGACACTCTCTATTGGTTTGATGTCCTTTTTATACTGTGGCATCCAAAACTGCACACAGTACACGAGGTGGGGCTGTACCAGTGCAGAGCAGAGCAGGATAATCACCTCCCTTGACCGGCTGGCAATGCTGTGCTTGATGCACCCCAGGACACAGTTGGTCCTCTTGGCTGCAAGGGCACACTGTTGGCTCATGTTCAACTTGCCATTGACCAGAACCCCCAGATCCCTCTCTGCAGGGCTGCTCTCCAGCCTCTCACTCCCCAGTCTGTAGGTACATCCAGGGTTGCTACGTCCCAGGTGCAAAACCCAGCACTTGCCCTTGTTAAACTTCATGTGGTTGGTGATGGCCCAGCTCTCCCATTTGTCTAGACGCCTCTGCAGGGCCTCTGCCCTCAAGGGTGTCAACAGCTCCCTCCGATTTCATGTCATTGGCAAACTTGGTTAGTAAACCCTCGAGTCCTGCATCCAGGTCATTTATGAAGACATTAAAGAGTACTGGCCTAAGGTGGATCCCTGTGGAACCCCACTAGTGACTGTTTGCCAGCCAGATGTAACCCCATTCACTGTGACCCTTTGAGCCCGGCCCATCAGCCAATTGTTCGCCCACTGCGTATTATCATAAAGCTAAACCAGAATAAATTCATAACTCTGTCTTTTAATTTTAATCTATTTGCAAAGTCTCTCATGATAAGCTAGATGCAGCCACACTGACTTCATTAGCCTGATCCATGTCCTGCACACATGTGTGCATGTGTTTAATTTTCCTAATGTTTACACGCCTGGGGATTTTTGTCTGGTGAGAAATATGCACTGCAAAGATATTTTCCAATATATTAATTACTTTATTCTACTTTCTTGAAATTAATCTATACCCACAAATATGATATATGTTTTAAAGAACATGAATAAGTTTATAGTCGATCTAGGAAAAATATCTTGTAAGCATACAGGTATAGTTGGAAACATTACTGTTGAATACCTGTCATTCTAAATAAGATTTTTATTTAGATAGTTTAGTCAAATGTAATGATTGAGCCAAACTTCAGAAGCAGTTATTTCTAAAACTTTGGAAAGATACTTAGAACTGTTCTGCATTTTTGATATTATGCTGTTTGGAAATCAGCCAGCTAGAAACGAGATCCATTTGGCATGGACTGTGAAGATGTGTATATTATGCTTTGAATGACCTTGAAGTCTGTTAACATTTTATTTAGAATACTAAGAAAATGAAGCTCATATAATTATGCTTTTTGTACCCATTTTGGGGTTTTGGGAAAGCAAGACTTTAATCTGCTCACAGGATGACATCTATATATGTCGTTATTGATTAATTGATTGGATAAAACCTTGACTATTAAGAGTCTAAACCTTTAAACCCCTCAAGCATTCATACATACATACATATATATATATACATGCTCATATATAAAAATCGTCCTGTTATGTCACTAGGGTTACTTCTACAAATAAACTTTTGTAAGAATGGACTAATTTTGAATAATATGCTTTAAATATATTTATATATGGATATTTATATATGGCTTTGCTCCACTTAAAGCTACTATTTCTATTTGTTTCAAGATAAAGACCTGGATTTTATCTGCCTTATTTCATGTCCTATATTACTTTGTTTTAGGCGACAGACTAAAGGAGCACTTGTAACTGTAAGTGATTCAGAATGCTACAGTGCATGTAATAACAAGGTACTTTATTATAATCTTCTTGCTACGTAATCTTCACTGTTAGCTGATTAGTTTTTCATACCCACTTTGACTGTCTGGCACAGTAAAACACTTTGCTATTTATGTGAGAAACTTGCCAGGATTATTGACGTTGGAAGCAAACTGATGATGAGAGGTATGACAGGACATGTATCCCTCTGCTCCATCTCCGGTCCTTTAGGGGCCAGCAAGCAGCTCCAAGTGCCCTGGGTCCTGCAATTGAACATTCCTACAAAATCAAGCTTATTACTGATGGCTCGTACCAGAGCAGCAATTTTAAGCCCTGATAGCTGCCATTTAGAAGGGTTAGGAAATTCAGGCAATATAATGCGGGTAGGGGAAAGGTCTGACTTGGAAAAATAGGATGTGCCTTATGTTGTATGGAGCCATCCACAGTTTTCTGTTTGTAAATCATTTATCTCTTTGCTGCCCACTCAGCTAACACTTTTGCATGGTCTGATGGTTTGTTTTGCAGAATTCGCTGCATCTAAGGATTTCTGAAATTCCAGTTACTTGACCAAGAGAGCGAGCGGCCAATTTGCCAGGCCACTCCTGATGCCATTTGAAATGTATACAATTAAAAATAAGCAGGGCACAAGGTCAACAGAGGTTAGATCTCTTATTTTCCATAAATTAGATACTGCTAATTGAAAGGTAGATGAAGCAATTGAGCCGTTGTCACTTTTCTAATATTTTGTGCCAAATTCCACAAGTACTCAGAAGCTCAGCACCTTTGTAATGAGTAAACCAAGTATTTCTGCATTTTGACTGTTAACCTATGCACTAGATATTTAAATATATCCCTGGGTTCATCACATCATAAACACAACTTTGTCTAATTTGTCCTTCGCCCTTCCATGTTTTGCAGCTTCTTCTAATCTTTATTGTAAGTCTGCTTCTCTCTCCCTTGCATTCCTTAATGACAAGCTTGTGACTAGTCCTTCAATCATTTTTCCACAGTAAGTGAAGCTGAGTTTGTTAGGGAATAAAATATTTTATTAGATAAATGGATATATCTGGAAAAAAACTCCAGACAAGCTAGTGAAAGCTGATCAAACTGTATCTGCTGATTGAATAAAAGACAGTGTCTCTCCCTATAAATTATGCTTTACTTCACATTTCTACTATCCCTGTTCAAACAACTTAACTTCCGGAGTTGATGGTGAAACTTTCTCTCTGTTCCCCTCAGAGAGCAGATTCATTATAAAAGATTCATTATAAAAGAATAATTCTAGTTTGTGATTTGTAATGCCTGATGGGCTACTGCGATGCTCTAGCCCGCCTTCCTGTTTGACATACATTATCAGGCTTCTTCGTGTTTGAAATACAATGACTTTTAGAAAAACATCTGATTTTGATTTAAACAATCCCAAAGAAGGAGACTTTGCCATAATGCCTCACTGGGTTGCTGTAGTGGTTAATTACCCTCACTGTTAAAACTATGTGTCTTATTTTATAGCTTGAATTTGTCTAGATTCAACTCCCAAGCACTGGATCTCATTATAGCTTTGTCAGTGAGCCTGTGTTCATACTGAGACATACAGACTATGAGCAATCACCCCCTCCCTTTGCTAGGTTCAAAAGGACCCATTTCTTCCACTATGAAGTGTATTATTCATGTCTTTCTTCCCCCTCGTATCTCTTTTCTGAATTTTCTTCAGTTTACCAACTTACTCCTTGAATTGTAGAGAACAGAACCAGGTGCAATTTTCCAGATGGGGTTACAGGAGTGCAGAATACGCTGATCATTTAGCAGCTTTTTCCTTTATTCCGTCTTGGTTTTCCTTTGTGTATGTATTGATGGGCCATGGTTTAAATTCACTAAGTTGTTATTTTGGACAGACAGAAATGCCCATCCAGTGCCTCAGTCACATTGTCTCTTTTGGCCATTTAAGTTCAGAGCAGACAGGAAGCAGCAGGGTCTGAAAGTGATACCAAAGCCAAACTTTTCCCTTCCCTGTTAAATCTTATACAATACTAGTGTTCATCAGCCAGGTGGATAAATCAGTGCTGTTTCAAGGGAGAAAGTATGTGTTTACTATAGAAAAAGGTGCAGAAATTAATAACCTGCTGGGTTTTGTAATAATCAACCTAATAGCCTGACACATTCAATCACAGTTTTGAGTGATGCTTTAATCAGGTAAATACAGAAACCCAGAACTATTTTTTAATCTGTAATTTTTTTTTCTCCATTTCTCTATCAGTAAAAAATGTAAAAGTGTTATTTGGATCCCACAAGAAGTGGCTTCCAGTTTTCCATTTGAGGACTCTAGGAGAATGTGTAGACTGGAATCTTTCTGCAGAAAATTTGTAAATAGCACTTTCTAAGCTCAAAATGGATTTGGTCATTCCATTCATATTTGGGGCCTTATTTGTAAAACTTCTTCACTCAGACTGTTCTGATTTTGTTAAACAGGAATGTTCATTTGAGCATGGATTACCTATGTAAACAAAACTTTGAGAGATCACATATGCTTGGGGCTAGAATAAATGACCTATACAACACTAACCTAAAAAAGCCATAAACCAGAAGAGAAAGACAAAAGAGCTAAGACTTATTTTCAAGCCAGCTTCATGGTTTCTAGAGGCATAAGTAATGATTTTTAGATGCTTGGATTAGCATTACTGAATGAAGGCCTTCTTAGCTCTGACTTTGCAGGCGAGCTTGCTGAGGAATCAGACGGTAGTGCAAAAGCCAGCCTTGCCAATGGTGTTGGGAGGCTGGTTTTAGCCTGCAGCTTCAGGATCTTCATGTGAAGACAAAACTGGAGCCAAAAAACCACCTCTCCAAAACTGTCACCTCAGTACACTTGAGGTTCAGGAATTCAGGACTGCAGCAGGGGTTCCCAGGGTTGTGAAATGGTTTGAATATCCCCTGTCTGGTGGTAGAATGAGATGCCCATCTTTGAGAGGTTCGAAAAGACACATCTAGTGGTGGTGCCAGAGCTAAGGTATCTGGGGTACTTTATCCAGATCCCAGAGTTGTGGCAGGGAAGCGTTGCACAATGCCAGCTGCTGAGCACCATGAACAGCTGAAACACTGCTGGTATGGCTGCCAGGCACGCCACTGTTGAAGAAACTCCTCCTTTCTGCTAAACTTGGATGTCTGCCAGCCACTTTAACTGTCTGGGCAACTTTCCTTCTGCTAACACTGACCAAGTCCTATCCTCTCTGCCTAAGCAAGAGATATGGGCAAATGGTCTAAACCATTCATAGTCCCAGAGCTCCAACTGTTTTGTGTTTGAACCGATGTGACAGGAGACTTGGACTTGTTGCTAATACTTCTGAGACTGAAAAATAGACAATCAAGAAAAGATAACCGGGGGAGAAACAAAATAAATGGGGGCAAGTATCTTGTTGAGTATGCAGTGATCATCCTTCAGATAGGTTGGTCTGGGGCACTTTCCCCATGAGGGAGTCGGGGGCGCCTTCTGGAGCAGCTGCTGCTTGCTGCCACGGTGTGGCAGTCTCAGATTCCCAAGAGCGGAGCAGGGATTTGAGGGCGATGTGTAGGCTCTGCAGAAAGGGAACGATTACAAATCAAGAGATTTTGTGTTGGGCTAAAAACACGGGTGGGATACAAGCGAGCTTTGGAAGGAGGGCTTTGCACAGTGCATCACCAAGCTTTTGGAAGGAAAACCAAAATAATATGGTGGACCAAAAAAAAAAGGAATTCATACTGCAGGAAACTTTCAGGGAATTAATGAAATAATTACACAAGAATATTGTGTATAAGCTAAACTATCAAGAGGGGGATTCCTTATGAAATACACAGTCACTGCACACCCTGTTTGTTTGCAGGCATTGGTTCCTGCATCAATTCTGATGACCACCACTTTGGAGCAGAGAGACAGCGTAGCTTGGACTGTGGCTGCCCAAGGAATTTCCTCTTCTCCTCCTCTAAGCACTATCTTGACAGCTGAGACCAGCCAGAGAGCTTTTGCTGACACACCCTGAATTTGAACATCTGGAGAGTGTAAGCTCAGCTTTCTTTGTGAAACAGCCCTGGCTCAGGAATTTACTTCTCCCAGTGGCCTAGCAGAGCCCAAGTCCATTGACCTTCAGGGCACAATGGAAAGCCCATCTGTTTTCTTAAATTTTTGCCTGAGGGTCTGGTAGGGAGGCTCATGGTTAACTCATCCTGTGGGAGTGTCTGCCAGATGAAGGTTGGCCAGCCTGGTATGTATCAGGTTTTTTTAAACAATGTACATGTGTCCAGACTTTTACAGGGAAATTAAACAAAATCATTACACCTCACAGGCATTTTACAATAAATAAATGTATTGAAATAAATAAAGCCCTCAGATTTTCATAACACTGCTATGAGGGTTCTTCATGCTTGAACGAGAAAGTGATCTCTCCCAAAAGGCCATCCATTCTTGATCTTGCAAAGAAAGCATATCACAACTACCTCCATGACAACAGAGTGGCACATATGATACTCTCAGGATTAAACCAGCACTGAAGCATTAAACAGATGAAGCCCATGTAACAGAAAGTCCTTATTAACCCTAAAAGACTTTCACTTTTCTTTTCAGTTCAGTCCAGCTAGTCCTTCTTTTAAGCATGCAGAAGAAAAAACTGCAAGCCTGGGCTCAGACTGACATAGCTGTTGACCGAAATGTCTATAGACTAAATAGATGGTAGGAAACAAGTACTAATTAACTCATAGAGGCTTTTGCCATAGATATAAAGCCTGATGGGAACCAGAAGATGTCAAAAATCTGTTAGAAAGTACCCTAGATCACAAAGGCGTCATATTGTGTTCCGAACATAAAAAGCTCTTACTCTGCATAATCATAATACAAAATAGAAATAATAATAATCTTGAAATCAAATGTGTTCCTCCAGGTCACCCCTTCCATTCACCGGTGCTCGACATGGCCGCCTGCTTCCTGTACAGCTGTATCACATCCTTCCTTACGTTGTCTCTACTTCCACTGGTCGCCCTCTACACCTGCTTCAGCCTTTCAGGGTTTGCAAAGCAAGGATCAAAAGCCAAATCTTTGCCTCTTTACTTGCATGAGCTGCCCTATTAAAATATGCATCTCATAAACAGAGAAGCTGGGAATCGGTTCCATACTTATTTTCATGTTTGCAGAACACTGTGTGCCTCTTTCTTTTTGCAAGTTTAGAATAGTCCCAGATAGATTTTTATGATAATTGTGAATTGTTAGATATTTCAGAGACTAGTCCCATTGAGGTAAAATCACACAAACAGAATTCATAATTTAAATTTTAATTCATTTATTATTAAGCTAATATCACTTCAGAAATGTTTCAGGACTATGCCAGGTCCTGAAAGAATTCACCTGTAAAAAATTGCGCATTTCATAATTGGGTTTCTCAGCTCTAAATTGTTTATATGGTTTCAATAGTTAGGGAAGTTGCATAGAGAGACATGACTGCAGTGAGTTAACCATGATTTGCAAATGAGGTTTGCAATAATCATGCAGCAAGTCTATCAGTATAGAAAGGGAGGCACTTGGAAAATTAATGTTTTCAGTTGCAAAATATCAAGATGAGTTTTCATAGCTTAGTACAGATCTGCATTCATTTCAAGATTTTTAATCAGATTAAATGTATAAGGGTTCCCAAGTTCTAATTAATGGTAAATATACTAACAAGATTTGTATTTGTAGCAGTTTTATGATTGGATTTGTGTGCAACAGTCAGAATGATGGCTGGCTGAACTTTTTTGTTGTTTTTCCCTGCCACGCTACACAATCGGAAAGATGTATCATTCCTCATGTTGTTTGTGGCTGAAGTGTTCCCCAAGATGACAGGTTACGTATCTAAGTATATTATGAGCATATAGGAACCTCTTTATTGACAGTATGGGAAAGCGTTGTTACTCTGCATTAAGAACCAAGGAAGCCCGGGCCAGAGCTGAGGTGTGTGGAACTGCTGTACGTGACATCCAGGTTACTCAAGGTAAAGCCAGCCTGAGATGAACCATAAATGGGTGTTCAGCACAGTGTTGCCAGCTACATCCTGCGTGTCTGCTCCTGCTGCACGTCTGTGCAGCAGCCTTTACATACCTTAAAAGGAAGGAGCACAGGTTGTCAGGTAGGAGCTGGAAGGAACACAAATGAGTCAGTCCCCAGCTTATGAGGGTAGACATCTTGCTGCTCTCATCCACGGAGGAGAAATCTTCAGCAGGGCTAAAGCAGAGCTAGCAGAGACAGTGAGTGGTTTGACCTCACCACATCAGATCCTACTCCCTAAGTAGTCACCTGCCCATACCCCATAGGTATGGAGTACGTATCTGCACTAGTTTTGTGATAATGTGCACTTTTACCACTGTAAAACTCTGCTTTGCAACAATTCATTCAGTCATCAAAAGTTCTTTCATGCTTAATCAAAACATATAAGTCTTACTTCAGGAGTGAACTGCTGGTTTGTTCACATTTTAGCATGAGTGTAAACAAGGTGTTTGGAATATTTCTTCCAATGAAGTGTTTAAATAGCTGACTTTCTTCCACGGAAAAAACAATAGTTACTAAAGATGCAAGCACACAGCAGGCACGGCCTGATGGTGCTCAGCCTGCAGCAACAACAGGAAAACCACCAGTCTTGTATTATACTCTGTGGTACTGGGATATTTTCTGACTTATTACCAAGAAAAGGGAGAGGAGTAAGGAGGTACAATCTTACAGCTTGAGGGCATCTTGATTCTGAATTTCCATTGTGGCAGGTTACTTGTTTGAATGCTGTCTGGCATGACATTGACAGGATTGTTTGGACCATCATCAGTCCCTACTTGAATGTAAAACTTTATTTCAAATATACACTCATCTTCATTCTCATTATGCATTTAAATCACTTTAGAGCACAATAACAGTGTGCCAGCATGACACCATGGAGTGACCCAAGAAGTCCACTGAAAGGGCTTTGTCAGTATTCATAATACCTTTTTCTGCGTGATACTAATTACAGAGATTCACAAAAGTCTGATTTCCTTTTTCTTTACATTTTGTTCATCACTAATATATAAAGGTTTCTGAAAATACAAAATATTTCACATAGGCATAATTATACAATGCTCTTGTGTTCTCTCCCATGTAAATTAAACTTAAATTGAAGGTCCTAAATTTTATGATACCATGCACTGCAAGGAGGGGTTCACAGCAGTTTAATTTAAATTCAAAACCTGAACTTAATTAATGAAATGTAAAAAAGAATAACAACATCAATAGAGCAACCTCCTGCTATTTACTTTCATATTAAATTCAATTTGGTTTATGATGCCTCTAAGTCATCACACGCTCTCAATTTATATGTTTGCTGCAGAGAACTATATTACAGAAGCTGCAGGGCAGAGAGCAAACTGGAGATTTTGGTGGGAGCACAGGAATAGCAGAGCTTTTGGTGCTTGGAGAGAAAGTGACAGATAACCCCATTGCCAACATATTTCTGTAAAAGTCAGCAAATAGTTTTCATGCTTACTTAGGTACTTTTGCATATATATATTCTGAATATTTATGAGGGCAAAATTTGTTCAGTATTTCTCAAATAGAAGTTTTAGGCTTATGAAAGCTTAACTGTTGGAAGTCCTCTTCCTGCAACCGTTGAAAGGTGAAGTACATCCATTCTCTATGATTACAAGACTGTATGGGTTTAGAAATGTCACAGTCACTGTCAGCTGGATGGCAGCTGCAGTACCCGTATGTAGGCACAAAAGTCATAACATTATCAGTTGATACCGATAACATTATCAGATGATCACTGTTACACTGAAAGGGCTGTCATCATCACTGTTATCCATGTTGCAGTATAGTGGAGAAGGGGCACACTTGCTGTACAGGGTACATCATCTGTTATTGCAGAAGTGGCAGTAAACTAAGTTTCCTGTCAGTCTGAATGCAGACAAGGATTTAAACACTGGAAAAAAACATGTCCTCTAAATCCCTTAAGAACAAATACAAATACATTCAAAAAACACAATAAAGCCAACTGGTTTAAATTAATGTCCCTGTAATATCTGAAACTCAAATATTACAAACTGAGACAGCTGTCACAAAAAAACGAACTGGAAAAAACCCCTCAGTTATTTTAAAGCACAACAAAACAAAACTGAGAGCATAAACAATAGCAGGATGACTTTTCTTTTCTTTAACCTAAGGTATCTGTACTAAGCCAGAGTTTCTCCTACAACCTGACTGAAGTCCGTAGTTAACCATTGACTTCAAAAGGCCTAGTGATGTGACAGGGAAATGGTAAATTACTTTTTAATTGACCAGAACAGAATTTACTCATTGCTCTTGTGCAGCGTACTCACAAGTTTACCTGCTTCTTTATTTCCCATCATACCATTGAAAAGACATGAGATGTCATCGTTACTTCACTCAAGCACCTTGGATCTCTTCACAAGGATGAGTGAGAGCAATTAATGTGAATCGCATATGCAGGTGAGGCATAAGGAGAATTCGAGCATCCCAGGCAACAGCCCCATGCTTCCGCAAGAAGTGCCTGGAAAGCTGCCACCGCCAGCTGCACCAGAAGAGGCAACAGCATGGCAAGGCAGAACATTTTGCTGATGGGCTCTCAGGCTCACAAATGTTTCATTTGGTGTGCCATGTTCTGCTGCTGGGCCAGTGTTTAACAGTCCTGTCCCTAGCCACATCTTCCTTGGATGCAGTACTGTAGCCTGGGGACTCAGTTGTAGTGTTTGACCTCCTGAAGGATTCAGCCCAGGTAGACCTTGACACTGGGAATTGGGCCCAGGGGCCTCAGGCTTCCTCATGGCTGTGAATCTCCCAGTCTGCAAGCTGATAATACATTTTACTACAATATTTTAAAATGCTGAGGATGGAAAGGACAATACTGTCAGGGTAACTCTGAATTTTTTCACTTTTGTAGGTTTAAATCAAGCTCTAAATTATTTTTAGTAGCTTGTTATTACAGCTTTTGCAACCTGAAGACAGACTACTGCCTTTAATTCATCAGTAATTTCAACAGTTAATCAGAAAATGTCATTACTTAGAAAGACTGCAGCTCAAAATAAAGCACACTGGAGTTAAATTTAAATTAAAGCATGGACAGAAATGAATGCAGCCTTTGATCCCACTTCCATCCAGACTGCACCCTAATGGGCACAGCTGGACAGGATGGAAATCGTGAGAAGGCAGCAGTCTAGCCTGTTTAAAAAGATACTGTCAACTCATTAAATCCTCAAGTTGAGTCAATTTAAAAAATATATTCACTGGGTTCTTCCAGAGCTCTCCTAATGTTTGCTGCAATGGCCATTTCTTGCCAGTTTTATTTTTCAAAGAGGCTGATTTTCAGGTGTTTGACTGAAAAACATACCATTAACGTCTGTTTAATCATCACTGTGGCCAAACCCATGTTTCTGTTAGCCAAGCAGGAACCATGAGCCTAAACAAAAGCATATACTTCTGTCTGTCTGTTTGTCTGTCTGAAAGCATATCCCTTTGGGCAAGAGAAGGGTCTTGTTTGTGCTGCAGTAGGTGAGGTTCCCCCATCCCCAAGTGTCCCCAGCAGGGAGGCAGATGATGGAGGCACACAGTCTCATCTCACTTCTATGCCAGTAAGGATTTACTGATGCTAATGTGCATCCCTTTTCAGGCATCCATGCACAGAGATGTTGAGGCTGGCGTGGGGTGGCTGAAACAAGCTCTATAGCCAGGCAGAGGAATATGTGGGCCTGCACGTTAAGCATCTCTTGCTGTGTAGCACATATTGCCATTTAAACTACGAGCTGGTCTCCTGCTGCTAACTAGTGTGTTGTTTACCTTAGAGCTCTTCCTGCCCAAGGGCACGCTGTCACTGTTGAAACAAGGCTATGGCTTTCCTCTGCACTCCATCGCTGCGTATTAGGATTAACTGGAAGCTGCATCCAGGCATATCTTCCAGCATATTCTTGGGTAGCCATGTTTCCTATTTCCTGGTTCCAGTTCTGTGCATAGGAGGCACTTCGGAATTCTTGCATTGCCTGTCTGAAACATGTATTTGATCCATTACCAGAACAGCCGTATAGCAAATACAGTTGCAAACCTTCTTAGCATAGTCATATCTTCACATAGTATAGAATATAGCCTCTCCACAATTGAAAAACACTACAAGAAAGCCATTGAGGTGCTGGAGTGTGTCCAGAGAAGTGCGGCAAAGCTGGTGAAGGGGCTGGAGAACAAGGCTTATTTAGGAGCAGCTGAGGGAACTGGGGTTGTTTAGCCTTGAGAAGGGGACACTGAGTGAAGAACTCATCACTGTCTACAACTGCCTGAAAGGAGATTGCAGCGAGGTGCATGTTCATCTCTCTACCAATGACAGGTGATAGGGCAAAAGGTAATGGCCTCAAGTTGCACCAGGGGAGGTTTACAGTACCACAGTATCATAAGGTTGGAAAAGACCTTTGAGATCATCGAGTCCAACCTATGACCCAACGCCTATACCTACTCCTACTTGTCAACTACACCATGTCACTAAGAGCCTCATCCAATCTCTCCTTAAACACCTCCAGGGATGGTGACTCCACCACCTCCCTGGGCAGCACATTCCAATGGCAAGTCACCCTCTCAGTAAAGAACTTCTTCCTAATGTCAAGCCTAAACCTCCCCTGGCGAAGCTTGAGACCGTGTTGTCTTGTTCAGTCGCTGGTCACCTGAGAGAAGAGACCAACCCCTGCCTGACAACAACCTCCTTTCAGGTAGTTGTAGAGAGCAATAAGGTCTCTCCTGAGCCTCCTCTTCTCCAGGCTAAACAACCCCAGCTCCCTCAGTCGCTCCTCATAGGGCTTGTGCTCCAGCCCCTTCACCACCTTTGTTGCTCTCCTCTGGACGCACTCCAGCATCTCAACATCTTTCTTAAACTGAGGGGCCCAGAACTGGACACAGCACTCGAGGTGCGGCCTGACCAGTGCTGAGTATAAGGGGATGATGACCTCTCTAGTCCTGCTGGCCACACTATTCCTGATGCAGGCCAGGATACCATTGGCCTTCTTGGCCACTTGAGCGCACTGCTGGCTCATGTTGAGTTTCCTGTCCACCAGCACTCCCAAGTCCCTTTCTGCCTGACTGCTCTCCAGCCACTCCATCCCCAGCCTAGAGCTCTGCATGGGGTTGTTGTGTCCGAAGTGTAGGACCCGGCACTTGGACTTGTTAAACCTCATGCTGTTGGAGTTAGCCCATCTCTCCAGCCTGTCAAGGTCCCTCTGTAGGGCCCTCCTGCCCTCTAGCAGGTCAACACTTCCTCCCAGCTTGGTGTCATCTGCGAACTTGCTGATGAAGCACTCAATCCCCTCATCCAGATCATCAATGAAGATATTGAAGAGGACTGGGCCCAACACCGATCCCTGGGGAACGCCACTAGTGACCGGCCGCCAACTGGATGAGACACCATTCACTACCGCTCTTTGGGCTCGGCCATCCAACCAATTCCTAATCCAGCACAGAACATTCCCGTCCAAGCCACGGGCTGCCAGCTTCTCCAGGAGTCTGCTGTGGGAGACAGTGTCAAAGGCCTTGCTGAAGTCCAGGAACACCACATCCACAGCTTGCCTCTCATCCACCAGGCGAGTCACACGGTCATAAAAGGAGATCAGGTTGGTCAGGCAGGACCTGCCCCTCCTAAATCCATGCTGGCTGGGCCTGATCTCTCCCTCATTCTGCAGGTGCCGCATGATTGCACCCAGGATTATGCACTCCTTAATTTTACCTGGAACCGAGGTCAGGCTGACAGGTCCGTAATTACCTGTATCATCCCTACGGCCCTTCTTGTGGATGGGCGTCACATTGGCCAACTTCCAGTCATCCGGGACCTCTCCAGTGAGCCACGACTGCTGATAAATGATGGAAAGCGGCTTGGCAAGCTCATCTGGCAGCTCTCTCATCACCCTAGGGTGGATCCCATCAGGCCCCATAGACTTATGAGGATCCAAGTGGCTCAGCAGGTCTCTAACTTCTTCCTCCTGGATGTCAGGGAGGCTATATTGCACCCTGTCCCCATCCATCACTTCAGAAGACCAGTTGTCCAGTGAACAATCTGCCTTACTGTTGAAAACTGAGGTGAAAAAGGCATTAAGCACCTCAGCCTTTTCCTCATCTTCAGTTACTGTATTTCCCTCAATGTCCGATAAGTATTGAAGATTGTTACTGCCCTTCTTTCTGCTGTTAATATATTTGAAAAAGCACTTCTTATTGCCCTTAACACAAGTGGTTTAGATGGGATATAATGAAAAATTTCTTCATGGAAAGGGTTGTCAGGGACTGGCACAGCTGCCCAGGGAGCTGGTTGAGTCACCATCCCTGGGGATATTCAGAAGATGAGTGAATGAAGCACTAAGGGATATATGGTTTAGCAGTGGACAGGTACAGTTGGACTCAGTGATCTCAAAGGTCTTTTCCAAATGGGTGCTTCTATGATTCTATGATATACTTTTTATTCTTCCAATGTAACTGTCTGCAGTACAGCATTTTATTTTTTTTCTCCCTCCATATAACAACGTGGTTAAAAACCTTACATATACCATGCTGACTGGAGAAGTCTGTGATGTAAACCCAGGCTCACCACTGAATGATCTCACCTTGCCACTGTCCTGACCTGTGCAAGGATTGGGTCACTGTCTCTGCAAACACACAGGGATGCTCCTTGCACCTTCCCACTTCCAGCTTTGGTTTAGCAAACATCAATTAAGTCCTTTGCTGGACTATTCAGATTTGTTGGGAGCCAGATTTGTCAATCCAAATTGATTCAGAAGAGTCAGAAAGGTCTTATAACAGGAATAATTTGTCTGAGCATGGCATTGGCATGGCACAGTGGGGTGCAAGGGTACCTTCACTGCCTCAATGTGCACTTCCACTTACGTTTCTCAGGTGGTCAAGTCTGTAGGGTCGTCTTGAACTTCCTGTCACTTTCACAAAGACTGGATCACCTTTACTAACCCTGTTTTAAGGAATGCTGCCATAGCATTGCTCTGTGGGGGAGAGTGGGGCCAGAACCACTTTTGCTGTTGGGGCCATGTCATGTCTAAGTGCACCCTAGCTACAAGGAGCACAAACTCAGCACAGCAGCCACCAGTTCAGGCAGCATATCATGGTCCTGTGGTCCTACACCTTCCCACAGGCAATGGAACTGCTCCCAGGATAGTGATAGGTTAATGAATGCACAGACTTTTAATTTAGGTGGCTGGGTACTATAATATTTGTAAATGCATCCAGAGCATGGGATGACTGTATATTTTAAAACCAAAACAGTATTTATTGGAGTTGGAGCTTTCCCTTCTCCAGTTTCTGCCTACTGGGACAGTACTGGATTTCTGCTTAGTTTGAAATTTCAGCTGAAAACGTATATTTCATTGACTGTGGTGGTGCAGAGCCAGTTCCAGGGTTCTCAGCAATGGAACCGCTCTGTATTTAGCCACAGGGAATACATTTTGGAGGGGTCAGTAAAAGTTTCAGGGAGCTGAAACTGGATGGTGGAAGGTGGCCAGCCGACCTTCAGAGAGCTGTAGTGGAAGTCTGCTTTTCTTTCCTCGTACCCTGCCTTGCAGTAAGGGCCTTCATCTCATACAGTTATCAGCCACCACCTCCATGTAGCATGGGCACCCAATGTCTCCATTTCTTCTCTTCCAAGCAGACTAGATGCTTTCTTACCCCTGCAAGGAAAGAGGAGGGGTTTGGATAAGGGCTGCTTCTAAGTGTGGGAGGAGACCAGCATGACTCCTGACATGGCTTGGCCAAGAGGGCTGGTGTAGAGGGCTCCTACCCCATTTGCACCCAGATCAGTCCCAGCCATAGCTTCACCAGGAGGAGGCAAGGCTCAGTGCAGCCCACAGCTCCTTGCCACCAGCCTTCCTGGGCAGCTGCCTACCTTTTGCCTAAGGCAGGGGTGTCAAACTCGCAGCTGCCACTGTTCTGCTCCTGCAGCGTAACGCGTGTCACACACTGCACACATGACCAGCGCGCTGGCAGAAGCGTAGGGGCAAGGAGCTTGGCACTGGCATGGGGTAGAAACACGGTGCCGGGTTGGATAAAACAGCCCATGGGCTGTGAGTTTGGCACCCCAGCCTAAAGCCAGACCTGGGTATGTCTTAATCCGATTATCAACTGCCTGGGAAGCCCTGACTGATGCAGGGGAGACTACAGATCATTATCCATTACATTTGGTAAAATCATGACATTGCTCAGCTCTGGCTTAAATTAGGAAGTTTTACCAAGCAGTGATGTCAAGGAAAGGTGGTATGGAAGGAGCACATGGTTCATCAGCACCTGTGCCTGCCAAAATCCGATTATGGATGCAGTTAGACTATCCCAGTGGAAGGAACCAGAGAGGTACAGTTCTCTCAGTGAAGTGATAGAAGTGGAGTTGAGACAGAAGCAAAGGCTAATGAACAGCAGTGCAGTGTAAAACTGGTTTTGACATTTTTAAGAAGTAAAAGAAGAGCTTACAAAGAGGTGGCACAGCGTGTGCGGGGAGAGCTGTGCTAGCCAGCCCTCTAGTGGAAAAAACAGCTTCACATGGGGCAGGAGTGTGATTGCAGCAAAGCTCTAAGCTGGTTTTCATCAGGTACAACTGCATCTTTATGGGAGGTTGTGCTGACATAGTTCGCATCTGCTAGGGTGCACGTGATTTCTTCCTTTCCAAGCATGAACTAACACGACTACGCAGGTAAAACTTGGAAGTGTAGATTAAGCTTAAAGACAAATAGGGCTCCTTGATTACTTTCTTGGTAATACCATCCTAAATATAGGTTTTTAAGTTAAAAATCCTCCATGACACGAGGCATTTCTATGAATTAACTCTTCTATTAGATTGTCCACAGCATGAGGTGAAGGTCGGAAGCTCAAAGCAGGGTAGCTCTGCCAGCTCCTTCCCATCTCCCATCCCTGCTATCCCTCTCTGTGCTCCTCCTGCTTACCAGTGCAGCCTCCAGCTCGGTGGAAGTGGGCTGGGCAGTGAAAATAGCAATATACCCATTTCTTCTCCCTCTCCACGAGGTGGGGGAGACTGGTAGGGAAAAGATCTGACCCCTGGATGCGACCTGCAGTAAGGCGGGTGCCCAGGTCACCTGCTGTGCTCGGGGTTCACCGCTTGGATGAGGATTTTGGGGTGGGAAATTGTATGAGGAGCAGCTGAAGTCACTTGTTCTGTTCAGACTGGAGAAGAGGAAACTGAGGGGGGACCTCATAGCCGTTTACTGCTTCCTCACAAGGGAAGGAGGTGGTGTTGATTTCTTCTTCTCTCGGGCAACCAATGATAGCACTTAAGGGAAGATGTGCCAAGGGAGTGTTAGCTTGGATATTAGGAAAAGGTTCTTCACCCAGAGGGTGATGGAGCACTGGAACGGCTCCCCAGGGAAGCAGTCACGACACCAAGCCTGACAATGCTCAAGAAGCACTTGGACAATGCCCTCAGTCACAGGGTGTGAGTGTTGGGGTTGTCCTGTGCAGGGACAGGAGTTGGGCTCGATGATCCTCGTGGGTCCCTTCCAGCTCAGGGCATCCCGTGATTCTCAATGTGTGTGTGTGCTCCACCAGGGACCTCGCAATGCGAAGCAGGAGGAGGAGGACGCCAGGACGGGAAAGCAGAGGCAGAAGATGGAGAAGCGGGGGGGGTGGGGTGGGGTGTGTGGTGTGAAGGAAGCTGGGAAGCGGGAGCGGTCAAGATCGCGTCGCAGCAGCACGTTTCCCTGGCACGGGGAGTGAGCAAAGCCTCAGGAAGGAAGGAAGGTGGAGGTAAAGAAGCACAAAAGATATCCCCGGGTAGCGAAAAAGCAGAGCCGCTGCACGCAGACAGCCACGGGGGCCGGGACCCCTGCTTCAAATCCAGAGAGGGATGCGCTGCCAGACCTGGTTTGGGATGCTGGGGTTGGGGTGGGGGGGCGGAAAGGAGAAGCCAGCCGGGTTCGGCTCGCGTCTGCTCCCGCCGCGTGCAAGCGGGTTATATTACCGCAAATTCAAACTGAATGAGCCCTTTTCCCCCTCCCTCTGCCAGTCCCTCCCCTCCTCGCGCCGTCCCCCTCCTCCCGGCTCAGCGCGGCAGCCACACGGGGCAGAGCGGCGGGGGGAGGAGGAGAAGGAGAAGGAGAAGGAGGAGGAGGAGGAGGTGCCGGATCCGAGGAGGGGCGGCAGGACCGGGGCCCCCCGGCAGCCCCGCTCCTCCCCCCGGCCCCTCCGCCTCAGCCCGCCCGGCCGCGCTTCTCGCGCTGCAACTTTCCTGCCCGCCCGGTGACCGCGCCGCGCCACGGGGCAACGGCAGGAGACGAAGCAGAAGAAGCAGGGGCAACAGCAGGAGCAGCTGCAGGGTCGGCAGGGGCAGGAGAAGGTGCAGGAGCGGCGGCAGCAAGAGCAGCAGCAGGAGCAGCAGAAGGAGCAGGAGCAGCAGGGGGAGCAGGAGCAGGGGCAGCGGGAGCAGGAGCAGGGGGGACAGCAGGAGGAACAGCAGAGGAAGCAGCAGCAGGGGCAGCCGGAGGAGCAGGGGCAGCAGCAGCAGGAGCAGGGGCAGCAGCTGGAGCAGGAGCAGGAGCAGCAGCATCAGGAGCAGGGGCAGCGGCAGGGCCGGGCATGCCAGCGGCGGCGGGGGACGGGCTGCTGAGCGAGGCGGCGGCGGTGGCGGGTGGCGGCGGCGGGGAGGCGCGGCGGGCGGCCGGCGCGGAGGGCACTTTCCTGGCTGCCTGGCTGAGCGCGGCAGCGTCCCGGGAGCGGCTCCGGGAGTTCCAGCACACCAAGAGGGTCGGCAACTACCTCATCGGCAGGAAGCTGGGAGAGGGCTCCTTCGCCAAGGTCCGGGAGGGGCTGCATGTGCTCACTGGAGAGAAGGTACCCGCGCCCTCAGGGAATGGGGCTTGGAGGGGGGAGGTTGTGGCTGTGCAATGAGTGTGCGGGATCCCTGCTGGCCGGGACGGAGGTGAGCTCCCCTATTCCCGGAGGAGATCGCCCCCCTATTCCCGAAGGAGACCCTCCCCCCTCCTGGAGGAGCCCCCGCTATTCGCGAAGGAGACCCTCCCTCCTGGAGGAGACTCCCCGGGTTTCCCCTCCGTGCTTGTCTCCCAACTTCCCCAACACTGCAAGGTGTGAAAACCGCGCTTGCCCTTCGCATACTGAGGTTTCAGTGGCTTTGGTTTTGCTTTCTTCTTGAAACACTTCGATTTCATTTCTTTTTTATTATTATTATTATTTATTTGCTTAGTTTGGGGGGTCAGAAATGAGACTTGTATTGCTGAGGACCAGTCCCTGTGTGCAGTCTGGTCGCAACGTGTAGCGTGTAGGTACACGCAGGTACTTCATCCGCGTCGGAGCGGTGGGAGATGCTGCATGTGTCTGCAGGAGGAGGTGCAGTTCGGTGATTGGAAGTTCTTGGTATCACTGCGCTGCAAAAGATAAGAGATGCATCCCGGATGTTTTTTTCTTTTTTTTTTTTTTTTTTTTTCGAGGATGCTGTAAGAAAACTCCACAAGGGGCTCTGCTTTTTGTTAGTTATCCAGAGCTCTTCAGTGGAGGCTTTTACCCATCAATCAGGATGTGTCACAACGTTACAAAGAGCAGTAGGGGTTTGGCTGGGTGGTAAACAGAGCAAAGACAAGCCCATTAGGGACCTGCAACGAAGAGTTGGGCTGCAAGTTTGGGGTGTCTGACTACTGCCTCTCTTTATCAGATCCTTAGCAGAGGGCTACCCAAAGCAGGATGTCTTATCGTTACTGAAAGCTCCTTGGACCTGTGGGGCTGTGTGAAATCACACCAGTACAGTGTGATTTCGTCCAGCTCTAGCAGCACTGTAGATGTCTTGCTGTTACGATTGCATCTTAGTAGCTTGCATTCCTGCACTCTTGGATATTTTTACTTTTTTCATTCCAGTAAATTTGTCACGGAATGAAATTTAATATAAGGGCTCTGAATTTCATCATGAGAAAATTGAGAAGATTAGTGATCATTATCATATAGGAATGCAAAAGAAATAATTTTGCTCTCTTCTGTTACCAAGCGTGTGCTTCTCCTTGGTAACAGATACATCCAATGATCCTCTAGTTGATAAAAGGCACATGCACACACACGTCCTTCCCACCTCCACGTTTTTGGATTGCTACATTTATCTCAGTCTGTTAAGAGGGGAAAAAATAAAAAGACCCATCACACGCCCCTCTGTCTCAACTTCCAAGCCTGCTGCCTTTTTTTTTTCCCCCTCAGTGTCTTGAATAACACACACAGGGACAAAGTGACAAGCAGAAACTCTAGAGGAATCACACTTCCTTCCTGCTGAGCTACCATGTCTCTTTGTGTACCGGCGTGATGATCTCTGAGCTCCATCTGACCTGATCTTGTACCATGGGATCAAAGGAAGCTGTTGCTCTCAGCTTCAGAGGGTGAGAGATCAGTTACATAGTTTCAAACTGACTAATCAAAGGTCCATCTTCACAGAAAATCCACCTTTTTAATTCCTGGTATTTATGCATAGGCAATTTGAGTTAATGGATAGGAGATAAGAGTAATTAATGATTTGCTTCAGGTGAGGTCCTATCGCAGTGAGGTTCCTCTAATCAGAGGGGTGGATGCTTTCCATCCCACGCGTGACTCCACTTGAGAATTTCACCTGAAACAGAGATCTGATGGACACGCAGCTCTTCTGGGCATATTCCCTTGCTGAGCTTTCATGTGGCCTCCAGCCAAAGGCAGCTGAAACGTGCCCAAACTGGCTCTGCCTCACAGCTGCCAACAGCTCTGCCTACATGGAGCCCACCACCGGCGACTGAGCTCTGCCTGTGATATGAGGAAGAGAAGAAAAACATCTGCTTGCCCGGACTTCTTTCTTTTGGAGTGCAAGGCTGTGTCGGAGAGGAGGTTGGCAAGGGTGGCAATGGAATGGGGAGCAAAAGCATGAGATATCATTGGAGTGGCCAGCAGGTCGTGGGAGGAGGTTCTGTGGGAAGAGACATTTTACGTAAGAAATGGCAAAGTCCTTCCACAAGAGCATCTTAATATGTGAAGGGCCAGATCTGGCGATTAAGCTGTATTTGTACCTTCTAGGAGAGTTAGATCTGACAGTGCCAGCATGTGAACCCATGCGATGCAGACACTTGGCACAGACCTCCGGCGACCAAGTGGCCAAAGTCAGGCTGGAGTTAATGGAACTGAGACGTGGCATAAGTGCTCTATGTGACAGTTACGTTTTGTCATCTCTCCCTACCCACTGCAATCCCTAAACTTGTCTTGTGTCAGGCGAAGATGCCCCAACAGTGACAGCATGCTCCTCCAGAGGCTGGAAGAGAAGATTGCTCTGTAAGGGCCTGTTGCTGCACCTCCTTCCATGGGGTGAGCCAGAAATTGGCCGTGCATACTCTTCCAGTTCATTCACTTGCAGAGGAAAAGTTAATCTGCAGGAGTGTACACTTAATATGCTCACAAGTGGAGTTCAGCGAAGCAAAATGTGGAAACAAAGCCATCTCCCATGGACAGCTTGCTGGATCAGTGTAATTGCTGCATTTTTCTAAGCTGATGTTTTATGAGCCTATTATTCCAGGATTAGTGCCTGCGTGTATTTTGAAAGCAAAAAAAAAATAATTGACATCTGATTTTTGTCTTGTAAAGCCATCGTTGAGCAAGGGCATTGCCTAAATTTCAATAAAATTGCTGTAATAGTGTAAAGTAGGGGTCTTGCTGCTAACATCTGGTAGCTGTTTTGGCAGAACTCGGACCCTTGTGGTCATTGAAATATCTAACTTCAGTAAGGGGGGCCCAAACAGGTTTTGATTTGCAGCAGGCTTTAGCAACTCTGTAGGAGTTAATGCACATTATTGTTTCAGAAAATTGTGTGTTTAGAAACGAAATCTGTGGATTAATGAGTCCCCAGCTAGGCTTGGATCCATCGCACTGACACAATGCATTGTACAGAATCAAGGCAATGTGGAGCAGATGCCAAAAATCTGCCATTACCTCACCCTGAAATTGCTAGAAGCTAGAGGTCTTCAAGAGAGCATGGGATGTTCTATGCTGTGAGCCAAACGCTGGTTACTTGCCTAGCTGCTTCGAGGGCAGTTTGATGGACGATGCGTTATGAGTGAGCTGTGTGGGAGGGGAATCAGCAGCTCCTACGAGCACCTAAGCACGAGAGGGTGAGCTGAGGTGACATTTTTAAACCTTCCCAATGAGCGTCTTTAGCATTTGACTTCAAATCAAGTCTTTTACAGTACTTCTTGTGGTTTAGGTTGCTATAATGTCAGGCATGTTATTATTTTCTGGGCTTGAAAAATGTTTGGTAGAGCCTGATGCAATTAAGTGTGTTTTAGCTGAGCACAGGAGAATGTTGAACAGATTATTCTTTCCATTGCTTTTGAATAAAATATCGCAGCCTATAATCTGACATTTTCGGGTAAAAGGCTGATTTGTCAGATCAGCTCAGCCAGTCTTTATTGCTAAATCCTAAGGAAACATAGTTTCTCTATGAAGAGCAAGCCAATTTAGCTTTAAATTGTGGCTCTGAAACCCCGCTGAGTTAGCTGTATTCAGCTAACTTTGGGAGCCTGTGCACAATATACTCTTGGATTATTTCAAACCTTCTGCTTGGGGCTGAGAAGGGTAAATCGCTGGGCAAAGGCAGATATTGCAAGATAATAATTTTTTTCATTTTTAGACAGCTGAGATTGTTGCCATTGCTGCAGTGGTATAAGGCTCTATTAGTGAGCTGAATAGATTGTGTTATCTGCTGTGGACCCCTATGAAATGTCCAGCTAACTGCATATGGCATTGTGGAGTGACAATGCATTGACAATTTATTGAGCTCACGTTCTTGCAAACAAACTTGAACTGAGATGACATTTAAGTACTTTTAGGTGTAATCTTTAGCACTACAAAAAGAGTCATTGAGGCAAGTTGATTCACTTGATTTCTCATCCACTAAAAAATTTGTTTATCGTTTTAATGCTATTGTTAAGCTTGAAAAAGGTAAATTTTTAGTTACAGCTAGTCAAGTGGCTTTCTGCAACAGTGGGAAGCAAAGGCTAAAAATATGGTTTACCAGTTTCTTCAATGAAGGTGAAGCAATATTAAAAGTGTTCAGAATGCATTTCTGTATTAAAGAGGTTAAAAAAAAATAAAAAGAAGAGGTGTATTTAGGCACCCTGGAGGTGCTGGGGTGGGTAGGTGGGCAGAGCAACCTCCCTACAGAGAGCTGGAAATGCGTCTTTCACCCCAGGTGGACTCTCCTTGAAGGACAGAGGTGTTTCCAAAAGGTGCCTGCATGACTGTTGCCTGAGTGGCACATGCACTGCATGCATTATGCAAAATTATACACTGGGATAGCAGGCACATTTCTGTGCAAACTTCGTGCCCTGCCTTTCCGTACTGAAGCACTTTGTGATATGCAAAATGAGCACCTTCTTAGTCTTTTTGGTAGGTGTGGAGCAACTGGGATGGAGCCACTGCCAAGGAGTCCACATGAGGTGGAGCAGCAGTCAGGTCAGCTGATGTTCTACATCAGCCAAGCCTCTAGAAATGCTTCCTGTGATTAGGCACAGGCTGTCAGTTTAAGCAGCATTTAGGTAAGTGAGACTATAGAGAAGTCTGTGTGCGACGGTATAGGTCCCTGGCCCTGCACCCCACCTCTCCCATTGCAAGTCCCCTCTCACTGCAGTCCCCTCCATCCCCTTCTCGGACAGGATGGAGGAGGCAGCTCTCATATCAGCCCATAAGGAGCTGTTACCCAGAGCGAAGGCTGGAAATATGGACAGAAGTGGTGCCAGTAGAGAACACCAGGTGTTACAATGCCATATATGTTTTCACGTGTCACGGTGTTAATTTTGACTTAAGTAAATGCACTGTTTTCCTGTGTCTTCCACCATAGACTTCAGGGAATGGAGACTTGGTGGCCAGAGACCTTTCAGTCTGTCGGCAGGTGATATCTTGCACCCTTGATGCACTTGGTAACCATGCCTCCCCTGCTGACATCGCTGTTCTTCATTTACGAAACCAGCACTGGTAGGGGCTTCCTGTTGAGGGCTTCAGCACTGGGACCTTGCATTGTCAGTCTTGTCCATATCTCAAGATCTGGAGTTGCCCAAGTAGTAGTACTGGCTTGAAACCTGGGAAATTTGATGTATACTCATATCTAGTTCTAGAATCTTTACCTTTATCCAGTTTCTGAGTTTTGGGGTTTTGAGTGAGCGTAGGTATGGGTTCATTTTCACTTTCAAGCCATCTTGCCAACCAAATGGTCTGGGAAGTTACTTCATTGAAAACAAAAGTAGAGTTTCTAAGGTGGTCTCTGGTCTTTCAGTTCAACCCTTTCCTTTTTTCCTCCCCAAAATGTTGTGAGGTTGCAGGTAAAACTGTGAATATTGGAATGCCTTCATTGCTTTCAGTAGCTCAGAGGGTAAAGGTGCAGTATTTAATTTTGAAACTTGATCTGTTATTTTATGTTCTTTCTCCAGCATTACTTATATATCAGTTTACTACACGTGTTTGTCCTTTCAGTCTAAGTATTAGTAATTCTCTTCTTACCTGTTTCTCTACATATTTTTACATTTTGTCTTGAAGTTTGTTTTGAAAAGTGCTTACTGCAGATCTTCATGGTGGCTTTCTCCCAGGTTGCTGTTCACTTTTATTAGCAGCTGCCAACTTTTGCACCAGTATGATATGCCAGTCTTAATTATATGCACTGAGGGAATAAAAGGAGGGTGTTTCTGCAGCCTGGATTTTGACATTTCCTTGCTTCTAAGTGTTTGCTTTCACAGCTTTGACACTGTTCTTTTCACAGAGGTGTGTGTGTGTATGCAGATGCACAATTTTTATTGAAGCTACTAAACACATGCTTTTGTTAACATACGATACTTCAGAAAATTATTTGAAGGACGGTGTCATGGTTGCAATTGCATCAGTGGGGACTTGGCTGGAAACAGAACCAGAGGATAGGATGCTGTGTCAGCATAACTTTCCCCAGTACGTGTTATGGAGCATGCAAGAATTTGAGCATAAGGCAGAATAAAGCCAAACTGCTGATGTGCACCTACCTGCTCAGTTTGTTTCACCCGCTAATAGTTTATTCATCTGGAGAATAGCCAGTTGCATCAGGCACTTGTTATGAAGCCACACTCTTCTCCCTAACCCTTCTCTAGGTTGCATACTTGAAGTAAGTGGGGATAGGCTTTAATAGGCAAGAGAGCCTGTTCATTAGTGCAGTCTGTCTTCCGGAAGATTGCTTTAATATTTTTCAGCTGTAGCTTGCAAGTTGGTCTGCAATGAGCTGAATTGATGCACATGTGGCAGTTGCTTATCCTCTTGAGATAATCCACTTGCAAGTTTACATTCAGCAGTTTAAATAATGTCTCTAACAGTGCATGTCAGCAATGAGCTACTTTTCATATAGACTTATAATTTTAGTGGCATATTCAGGATTAAGGGAAACGGAGTGTTTAGGTTGAATTGACACTAGGTGTAGTTCTTTTGCGTTGCTCACATCTGGATCCTTGTATTTGTTCTTGCAAGTTTGTATTTTTAATATGTTTAATGATATGTAAAGCCATATGCCTGTTTTTGTAGACAGGCGTCACCTATAAATGTCTTGATATCTAAAACACATCTTGCTTTCTACATCTTGCATTTTGCTATATCTCCTTTTACACCAATAGGCTGGAGAATGCTACCATAGTTCCATGCATTTCAGCAGATGTAACACATTAGGCAATTTTACCCCTCTGCCCTTGTGAGATATTTCTTTGCCTGCAGTTGTGAAAATGGAGGTTATTAATGAGCAGCACTCACTCTTCACAAGGATATAACCCCAGAAGGAAAGCAGTCATGAGATGCTGCGACAAACCTTCTGGCAACTGAATTGTCATAGTCTGCCTAAAACCCACGCTCTTGTGTTGTATGAACAACAGTATAAAAATGAGTTGAGAGTTTATGTGCTGACTACGCTACTCTTCAAGGTTATGGAGCAGCATCTAAAACTGTTGAAAGCCAATGGTATGTACCAGCCAGAAGAAGAATTAGGTGGATTGCAGTGTTGATGTTTATCCAGCAGCACGGGATCCAACTGAACGAAGTCAAACTGACTAGATTTAGACCATCCTGAATACTCTTCTGCTTGCAGTAGAGCCATACTTTGCATTACTTCCGCTTCAGATAGCCTTAGTTATTATTTTCTGATAAGCTGAAGAGCAAAAAAAGCCCCAAACCTCGCTATTCTGTGGCTCTGTAAAACTTCTGCTGTGCTTTCCTGATGGGTTGTCTGGAGGCTGATCTCCTTGAGGGTATGAACTTAGTGGTGCCAATGTTTTTGGCAGGCTGATGGAGGTTGTCCTGATAAATAGAACAGGCAGGTTTTTCCAGTAAGCTTGACTGGAGTAAGAGAGAAGCCACCATCACAAGCATGACTCAAAGGCTCGTGCTAGAGTGGAGTTACCCATTTCTAAGCTGAAAAGGTTAATCACTGCAAAACGTGTGTGTTGGTCTGTGTTTAGGATCAGTGCTTGCAGGGAGCAAGATCAAACCTCGTCCTCATGGAAAGAGTTTGAGAAGAGTTACCATGGTTCCTCAGGGAGACCACCTGCAAAAAATCAACAGAAAGCTGGTGCTGCCCTGACCAAAATCTCTTTTTCTGGTAATGCTTTGCTCTGCTATTCACTGCTGAGCTCTAGGTCCAACACATTTAACGCTAGGCCCAACAGGGCTCTTCTCATTTGCAGTGCAAGATTAGCGCTACTGGCACTATGAGAAAAATCACTGCAACAAAGAGAACTAAAAAAAGCTAAGTTATATATAATAAAGTTCCTTTGCTCTCTGCCTGTTGTGGAAGATTGTCATGGAAACATTTTTTTCAGAGAATAAATTTATTTTCTGTGAATAATGTCGACAGAGCTAAGGGAGATAACATATCATTTATATATAAAAAGTTTATTGGAGACACCTTTTTCTCGGCTCCCAACAGTTGTAAATGTTTTATCTGCTGTATTTTAAATCACTACAAAGGAGGGTATTACCTGGGCCTCAAAAGCAATGGCTCTTGGGTCTTTATTTGGTTTGGTTTTTTCTTTCTTCCTTAAAGCTGTATTGGCATTAAAGTGCTTTAAATCAGGGAGACTTAGTCTTCCGTAAGTCCAGTTTTACATTTGATCACTAAAATGTGAAATGAGGACTCTTTAATAGGAAACACATTACAGGTTCGTGATCAGGAAAATGGGAAGTGGCACGAGCCGCCAGGTTTCTCCTGTAGGGATTGGTGTTGGAGCAATGGCATTTGGTATTGCTCTTCTGCTTTTGTTCCCCCACATGTAACCCGAGATCTTCATCCATCTCACTGTGACAGAAGTTTTCAGCATTAGGAAGGCAAGTTATGGTTTATCAGAAACAGCTGGACGTGATACGGTTCACTTGCAGCAACCGCATCTTGCCATGCCTCGGGTCTGGTGGCTGTTTCTTGTTCTGACAGCTTGTTAGGGCTACATCTGCGTGGAGAAGACCTCTGTTTTCCTCTGCGAGCAGTTGTGAGTAGCCATCAATTTCCGTCAACATGAAGTAAGGACCTCGTTGGTCTGAACAGGTTTTCCATCTCCCACAGGGACTACACGTCAGTGGTCCCCAGGTGCTTGTGAGGCAGGCTCTGAAAAATGTCTGTCCCATGAGCTGTTCATACCTTGAGCTCAAAAGAGTTTTCATATTGAGTGATGGGTGATATTTCAGCGTGTCAGCCTTACCCTATGAACGAAAAGTCTTTTTCTGAAAAACAGCTAATATTTGGAAAGTGATACTTGATGAATATTGTACATGTCAGTGGCAAGGCAAACCCAGCTGTCCCAGGCATTCAGAGACAGGCTTTCTCCTTCCAGGAGATGTCTCCAGTCCAGAGGCTGGCTTCGACAAGCTTGTAAGGATTTATTTGGAACCTCCTTACTGCATTGTCACGTATCTCTGCATCTGGCTTTCTGCCACCAATATTCCATCAGTCTCTGCATAATCTCTCTTGACTTGTGTAGATATCTTTAGAGGCCAGGAAGGTAAAAATGTTCTCCTCTCCCTCAGGGGATGCAGTTACGGCTGCCCCATTAATTAGATGACCAAGAGAGCACTGAAAGGCCTCTGGAATTGATTTCTTTCTGCCAAAGGCGAGACAGATCCCTTCCATGACCGGTTCAACACAGGCTATGCGTTCCTTCCTGTGAATGGGGCTGTGCTGTAGCTGCCCAGGTTCCTTCTTTCCAGGTTCCTGGGATATGCCCCAACCCTGTGGCATCTGTGTGTGGTACAAATCCCCTTACTTTGGACATACAGCACCAAGGAAAAAAGTGACTTATGGGGTTTTCTGTTCAGAGCAGCTGGGTAGAGGCAGAATCACAGCACTCTCAGTGGCTCAAAACCATCCTCTGCTGGTCACTGTATTCTGGAGGTCTGGCCATTTCAGGTGGCAGAGACACCAGCAGATAAGAATGTATCTTTCTTTCAGCTGTTTGAAAAGGGAGTGAAACAGATGAATGGGAAAGGGCCAGCTATCTTTGTGGAAACAGCAGAGCAGAAGTATGTCCAGGAAAGGATAACCATAGTTGCCTGTGAAATATCATATGAAGTTACTCATAAATACGATGTGAAGTAAAAAGCATGTTGAAGAGAAATATGGCTGAGAATGGCTCTCCTCCAGTGAAGCTGAGCTGCCCTATGGCAATGGACCACATCGGACAAGACATTAGTTGTGCGTTAAATCAACAATTACCTCCCCTTTATTTCCTTCCTTCCTGACTCAAGTAAGAGGGAAGGCAGAAGAAGAGCTACAGAAGTATGGGGAATGCTGTACTGTGTGGAAGGTGCTAAGGTAGAGCATGAGGAAGCCCTGAGGGGTCCATGTACATAGCCTTGCAATATTAACTATCTTAAAACCTCCATGTCGTCTGCCCTTGCTCTTAGCATAGTGGGAGCAACCCTGTAGTATGTCCTTACAAACACCAGTGCCTCGACATGTGAAATCACTGTCTCCCCATGGAAACGCTAATTTAACTGTGCCGATACAGTTGACAGCAGAGCCGTGGGTGAGTTGGGCTGTCTGCAGCAGCATCAATATTTGCATGACTCCTCATGACATCTCATGTCTTCCGCACTGAGGAGCTCCAGCAAGGATGTCAGAAAGAGCTTGCAAAATTTACATCCCTTGATGTGACTGCTGATGGCTCCCAGAACAGCTTGCCTAGGTCAATCCCCATCGTCTTGTGTCATGCCTTGTTCCCCACTGCTTTCTATACAGACCAGAGACTCTTCGTGTACATACAGGCGTATGTACTGGAGCCCAAAGGGATCACAGCAACCATCCAGCCTGACTTCCTATAGAAGGCAAGCCCCAGTATTCTCATCAGGAGTATCTGTATCAGTGGTTTGTTGAGCTATTGCATACTTTTAAGGGAGGCAGGGGGGAATTCAAGATCTACATTCATGTCTGTAAGATAAGATATTTCTATCATTACTTTACCACACATAGAAAAACTTGGATGGTGTTTATAGCCAATTTACCTTTTGGGAAATTAATTTTTATTTTATTAGATTAAAGAACTTTCTGCTATCAGAAGTCTTTACCTCATGTAGGTACTTGCAGAAAATCATCAAGTCAGTGCCTGGCGTTCTCCTAATTAAACATTTTGAGCTTCAGTCAGTTACTATGACAAAGAGTTCTTGGACCTCAGATTGTTCTTGAAGCTTTTTTCAGAACTGTGTCCAAATTTTTAACATCATTTTTTAATTACTGGCACCAGAACTGGATACAGTAATTTAATAATAGTCCCCAGTGCCTTGGACAGGTGTAATTAATACCTTCTCTTACTTTAACAAATACATCCTGCTTATGCTTTTAGGGATTATGTTTAGCTTGGCTGTGGCATCAAGAGGGTTTATGTTCATGTGCTTATCTAAAGTACTCCTGAATTCTTTTCTGCGTTGCTGGATACTGTTGTCTTTGGGTTGTAGGTAATGTTAAGATATTCTTTTTATCCCCCAGCAATTTGATTCTTTCTGTTCAAGCTACCTTGAATATGAAGTATATGAGTAAGCATATTTGGAGCTACTTTCTTGTTTGGAAGAGTTTATATTTCTTCAGGGGCTGATTTCAAGCTTTCCTGACTGTGTCTAGTCTGGTAATGGAGACAGTGGCCTTCTGCCTGCTGAGACGTTTATCTGCACTAGTCTCTTACAGCAGCTGGTTTTATGTATTGCTGAGACTGGCTTACACTGTCAGAGACTCAGAAGAAAAGAGACTACTTTAACAGAAGTGCCTCCTCTGTGCCTTTTTTGATTGATGATTTTACTCATATCAGAACAAATACAAAATAAAAACTATATATTCAGCTGTCCTACAAAGAGCATATACGAAAAATTATCAAAGACTGAACATTGCCACTCAGTTGTGAAGCAAAGAGGTCATAACAGCTTGTTTAACATAAAATCTCTATCCTTTTCTAATTGTGTAGCTACTGAGCTGCCTTTTCCCAGTGCGATTTTCCTTGAAAGAAGTTCTTGTAAGGTGAATAGGATGCTACAGCTTTTTAGGGAACTTGGAAGCCAAGTAGGATAGCAGAAGGGAGTTTCACCAAAAATGTCATTCTGGGAGCCTTTTTTCAGACTCTGAATTGGGTGATATGAGCTGAAAGGTAATTTTGGAAATGCCTAACATCAAACACATTACCTTTCTTACAGTTTCACTGTGTTCAGTCCCATGGTGAAAGTTAAGTTTGTGTTTCTGTGATGGTGTCTTGACTTATTCATGTCTAACAGTGCTAACAGAAGAGGGGGTGATTTCTCTCTGTCCTGATTGGAATGTGTGTGGTTCTTCCTGAAGGTGTACAATTTATTGTTTTCTGGCACGCATTTCCTTGGGCAATCCTTTTCCTTAATGCTTTATTTCGTAAGATATTTGAACTTGCTATATAAAAAAAATATTCCTTTGCTGCACTGTAAAATTTGCTAAGCTATAATAGCTGAAGGAAAGACTAAACACTGCCCAGTGGATGAAACTGACATTTTTTAATCCTTGGATTCAGTTGTGAAAAGCAACTTGTTATATGCCTGGCTGGTTGGTTGCCCAAACTGAGATACCCTTGAAAGGATTGCTTTCAGGACTGCACAGACAATTGTGCAGGCTTCAAAGTTAGATCTGTTTAATATGATTTGGATTGACCACCCAAAATCACCAGACAGTTTGGAAAACTAAGCTCAGATTTTTGTGGTGAGAACAGTGGTAAGTGCAAAACAAGCTACAAGTGATGCCAGACAGCTATCACTGAAAGGAAGAAAAGAAAATTAATTCATTGCATGAGCATTCTTGGACACTTCAAAAAAAAAAAAGAAAAAAACAGCTTGCACTAATGATGGCTGTAAAATATCTACCCTTTTCATCTCATTCTCCTGGCTAAGCTTAAACTAGACAGTAAAGGTTTTTAAGTTTAGTCCAAGTCTCAGGCCTTCCTACTGACTGTCCCTCCAGCTGCAGCCTATAGCCTGCGGCTCTGAACTTCATCTGAATGGTCAGGGTGCATGAGGCCTCCAATGGCCCATGGCCCAGGATGGTGCTGAGATTCGGGGCCGCTGCCTGGCTTGGCATCCTCTCCAGCAGGTCTGCCAAAAGTACACTCTGTCAAAAAGCAGAGGAGAAAAAAAAATAATAAGAAAAAACAAAGTAGAAGGGTTGTCCCTCCAATAGATGAAGTTGCTTCACTTGTGCTATGTTGGTCTCCTGGCCAAATCCCACAGTGCTTGCCGGATTCTTATTCAAACCAGTTTCCTCTCAATTCAGCTGGAGCTCCCTTTGGCAGAGGATTGCAGGAGCTGCCTTCCTCTTATTTAACGTTAGGAGAGAATTTGCAGAAGGAAACAATTCAAGCGGTTGGGTAAGCAAGGGAAACTCTTCAAAAGTCCTCAAAATGTCATAGCCTGATTTTGCAAGGTCACATGCCATCTTCTGTTCTTTGTGAAGTTAAACATGTTATAACATTGTTTGCCAAGCTGGGGCCCTGACTGTGAAACTGTTCTTCTAGTTGTTATTGCAAGCATCTGACATGAGTATTTTTCAAGACCTCTTGACTTTGACTCAGCAAACAGGCCATTGAGAAAACCCTTTTTCCCACAAACAGGAAGGCTTGCTGCCATTGAGGTGCATCTTTCTGCCAAGTGAAAGCCTGTGCAAAGACATCCGATTTGGCAAGCAAGAAATCTGAGGCTGAACTCAGACTTGGGTTCCCTGAGTGCTAATGTACTGTGTGACTTAAGTCACTGCTGGTCATATGGTTATTACTTGGGTTTTATTCAGGTGGAATCATGATGTGTTAACTGGTTGAAGCTTGAGATTCACAAGGGAAAATTAGGTACTGTGAAACCATGACTCTTTGCAGCTTGAGGAGGTGGTGAACAACCAACCATAAAACCAGAAACCCAGTTGCCTTCGATCAAATTTGTTTGTAGTTGAAAATAGGTTGTACAGCGGGCTTGGATCTGCCCCCCAATATTATTACGTTTTTGTGTTCAGCTTCATCCTGGTATCCAACATTTGATTTTCCATCAGCAGTACACTGCAGGCATACCATGCCTTGAGTTTTCTAAGGAGAGTAACAGCACCGAAGAATATTTATGGAGGGTTGGTCTGAAGGAAAAAAATCCAGAAATCTCCATAAGACTGAGCTGCAGTCTGACAAAATGGCATTGCTGCAGAGCAGTCCGGCAATGATATAAAAAGACTTTTGCATGTCCACTAGGTGAGAAAACATCTTTGCCTTACTAACAAAAATGCTGCATCTTGACCCGTGATTTTCCCAGCTGCTACTGTTGGGGTTATAAATAGCTAGCAGAAGGGAAAAGGGAGAGGATGACTTTGACTTCTGCCCACTGAGCACCTCAAGGTTCCTCTTGCTTGGCACAGTGAACCCATCACCAGCTCCGTGGGCTCTCTGTGCTGTTGGGGCAGGTATCTGGGGAGCTGCCCAACGTGAAATGTGCCTCTAGCACGAACACATGGATGCTGTGCTTGGGTTTGGTTGGGATGTGTATGAGCCACTTTCTGTGCTTTGTTGCAATTTCATATGTAGAGGCATGACTGTTTGCAAAGAGGATGCAAAATGTGTTTTCTATGGGTGCAGTGGTGATCTAGCAACCAGAGCCCTGGCTCCCAGATTTCTCCAGGCAATACTTAGTCCTCTAAACTGTCTCTTCTTGCTTTTCTCAGGGCTTTGCTGCGACTGTTTTTGTGCAGTTTGGTGCCAGTCAGCTCACCCCCACCCCCGCCTCTCTCTTGCAGATTCACAAACTCTCCTAAAACACTAGCTGGCAAAAATCCTCCGCCCATGTGTATCAAACACGTGCCTTTGTTTGGGTGATGACACGTGCCTATATTTGCTGATAGTGTTTCAGCTGCTTGGTTCTATAAGCAATGTCACCCTTTCCTCCAAGGAGCTGTGGAAAAGAGTGGTGCTTGCACTTCCCCCTCACCTCCACTTCAGCATTGCTTTAGCCCAACCTGAACTATTTTAGTGCAACGATCGAGAGAAGCAGCAATTGCTCATATGATGTGTCACACCATAAACTTCAGCAAAGTAATTCATTCCAACAGTGTAATTCTAGGGCTCAGGAACCAAAAATATGGCCCATTACTCATCTTTGTATCTCATAACACAGAATAACCTAAACTAGTTATTTATTTACACAGCAAAGGTTTAGCCAAAAGGAAAGTGTTGAATGTCAAGAGCCACTGTTGCTATATATTCAGAGTAATTACTTGCTTGATCACTTATTTTTTTATTTCTGTGCCAATATTGGCTGAGAATTCAAGTCAGGAGATAGATATTACGCAGAGATAAAGAGCTTCTACTTGAAACTTGGGAGAGCAAAACTGAATAATTGCCATGGCTTGAGTAGGGTATGAAAGCTTGAATATGTTTATTTTTTTGGTTATTTAACATCTACAGCATTTTCTCTACTGAATGCGTTTTCCTTCTGCATGAATGATATTTTTAGGTGTATGCACGCACATCTGCACCACACAGGAAGCTGTGTATATTAAATGCACCAGGGCATATTCGGTCTTCACTTACCTTGGCCTAACTCTGCATGAACTCAAAATCAGAGATATTTAGCTAAGTCAGCCGTGGGGTAACTGAGTGCAGAGTTTGATCCCTAGATTTCCTCTATATGCTTCAGAGGAGAATCCAAGAAACCCAGACAAGTGTAAAAACCCCATAGGAGCGTTGTCTGAGTGCTGACCCCTTTGCACAACCCTTGTGCCATGAGTTGCGTTTAATTTAGGAAAGCAAACTGGTCCTACAAGAAAGCAAGACCAACTTCAGTGCAAGAGAAAAGCCATTGATTAGGAGAACAGGAAAATAAGTGAAGGGAGTAGTAAGGAAGAAGACCCAGGAGGAACAGAGGAATAAAAGCTAGAAGCTATTATGAAGAACATCCGTCTGGAAGCTGATAGATAGCCTGCTTGTGTGTTTGGGTCAACTACAGGTTTTTTTGTTTGAATATATAGAGAGGTTTTTTTAAAGCCCCTGGTGCTTGAATAGTCCCTGAGACAGAGAGTGGGGACATCTGAGATAATTTGAGAGTGCTCTGTGCTGCAGCACAGACATAGGAGAGGACGCAAGGTCCCACTCACACATCTGTCCTGGGAGCAAGCAGTATCACACTGAAGCTAATTTCATGCCTGGTGCGGGAGGTGCAAGTCTGCCATAGCATTACTTGGTGCTTTACTCTTCTCTTTCCCCTATGCAAAGGTGTTGCCAGAAAGCTCTGTTGTATCCACCTTTGTCGGCTCTGTCAGCTGTGCTAGTGGATCTCTGGAACCCAATGCAAGGAGCCTTGAAGGGGAAAGGTAGCTCAGAGTTGAGGGTGAGTCTGAAAGCAGCTTTGCTTGTCTGTGGGGGTAGGTAGGGTGCCCAACCTGTCAAAATCAAGGAGAAAGTTTGTCCTTTAGGCACAGAAAAGGCACAGAAAGCTAATTCCTTGTGATAGTGAAAAAGTCATGAAGTAGTCACATAGTTGGCTCTGTCTCCGCAGCTCTGCTCAGTCTGGGCAGCAGATGTGCATATGTGTAGTCATGTGCTCTTTTTTGGTCAATGAATTGAGGATGACTTACAGATATGGTAACAGATTACTGCTTCATACTGTTAATACTCCATATTTTGTGTGCTGCAGCTGCGGAAAAGAACAGTTTGGGGTTGGGGTTTTTTTCTTTAGTTTTTACAGAGATTGTGTTGTGCTGCCAGCAAACAATCTGGCATCTCATGTTTCTGTAGCCCATGAATTTGTTTGTCCTCACCAGAATAACTTCTGTGGTTTACTGTCTAAATAATCCATGCAAACCTCTGTGTTCTCAGTTCTCATTAGCTGGAAGAGCTTACTAATTTAAGATGGTTTCCTTGGTGAATCACCTGAGGCTTTCAAAAATGGTGAAGTTAAGCTCTGATTTACTTGTTTTATCTTACAACTAAATGATCTTTCTTTAATGTGACTAGTCGGGAATGTAGCTCCCAGGCATTCATGATCCTGATGCTGCTCTGGGACTTCACCCAGGCAGCTGTCTCATGTGGTGTTGAGACTTATCTCTTTATCAAGGGTATTTCATTAGAATGATTTCTAGCAGCAGAAACGTATCCAGCTAATAACATGCTCAGTGATACTGACTTCTGGCTCTTAGGACAGACTGAAATCCCAACTCCTGTAGTTTTATTCTTCAGCTGCTCTGCTGGTAAAACTTGACTTTAATTCAAGACATTCCTGTCAAAGGATATGGATCTGGTTTTGTTGTCATATGTCCAGACCATATTTTTGATGACTTTTGTTCTCTAAAGGAAAACCAAAATGTTCACTAATTTAACCTTTCCTTTACTTGTGGAAAAAATAAAGGTAAGGCTAGTTAGACTGGGAGCTGTCATGTACTGCTTGTGTGGCTTGGCACTTCCTCAAGCTAGGAAGGTGGCCAGATAATGCTTGGGATAAGTTTGTCTCCCTGTTGCTGAAGCCCACCAGCCCGCAGTGCTGTAGATTGTCCCAGTGTACTTGGCCATAATTGAAAGTGAGTTTGCTGTGATTGGTTAGCTCATTTGCCACGAGGAGGGGTGTTGTGTGAGCTGGAGATGAAGGGAATCCTGGTGCGCTTGTGCTGTTTTCTAGGTGTTAAAGCCAGGGTAAATAAAACTCTGAGGTTTTCCCCACATTTGTTATTCCTTTAATGCGGTAGATCCTCCAAGGCCAGATCAAGACAGGCACCAAAGATAAGGATGCAGCATCTTTGTCTCTCCATCTGGGGGAGGGGGGGAGGGGGCCAGGGGGCGGAGCAGATGTGGCATTTTCTGTGTGTTTTGTTGAACCTGTACCCATGCAAACAAGACTCTTTTGCATCGTGTCAAATTCGGTGTCACTCAGGAATACCAAGCCTCACGTTTTCCTCCCTTTCATCATGACAAAGAAGCAGCTGTCACTTGGGTAATGATGGGCAAACTGCGGGGGCTGGTTGTGTGCGGTGAAAGACTTCCTTTGTTGCAGAGCTAAGAGGAAATGAGGAGCCCGGGAGGAGGATTTCGTGGTGCCTTTTGTTGTTCAGCCTGGCACAAACTGTTTAATCTTTGCGTGGTGCTTATGACCTGGAGTTCTGCAGCACCCAATCTGAATAAGAAATCTCAATAAATAAATAAATAAGTGCCTATAAATTTGAGGCAGAAAAAGGGTGGTACTTTTATTGCGACTATTTAGTGAATTCATTAAAACAGTAAAAGGAACCAGATTCTGCAAGTGTAAAAAAGAGCACTATCTTAGCTGGTCCCATCCTTTTGTTCTCCTGTGGTGTTCTGCACCAGCAATGAGGAAAGCACTTGGACAGGTGCTGGCACGGGTTATGTCATAGACTGTGATACAGAGTTTCCTTAGTTTTATTACATAATTCATGATGGGCTTCAGTTGACTTGAGCAGCTGTGAGCAGATGTGCCACTGAGAATTTGCATTAAAAAAAACGGGTTTGCCTTCTGTGATTTTGCAGAATTTCTTTGTTCAAAAAGTCACAAGGGGATTGTCTTTCATGTACACTTTAGAAGAGGAAGAAGAAATGTGCCAAGAGAGTGGTACCAAAATTATTTTGTTTTTCTTAGTATGTTTTTATTCTGTTTAATCATGCAAAACTAACACTTGGCTATAGTTTAAGAACCTTGTCATGAAAACATATCATTTCAAGTTGTATATCCACAGCCAGGAAAAGCCACAAATGACACTTAAAACTTGTAAACACCAGCCTGAACACTTTCTGTGAAAATAGATAAAATAAATGCCAAGCATTACATGTGTTTAGGTATGGTTAATAAGATCGTCTTCTCTCCTTTTTTACCATTTTCCTTGCAAAAACTTTTGTCTGTCATCGTACATGGGAATAAAGAAAGAAATTGTCAGTGGGCTTAAAAAAACAGCCGTTTCTCTGACTTCGGCAGTTGTGCCTGAAACCATACTGTATCAGTTGAGATTGGAATCCTTTTTATTTTATTTTTTTTTGAGGTTGTGTATACAAGATTGAAACAATAACCCTTTGGTGTGACCGCTAACAACCCCCTCTCCTTTATCTTCTCATTAGGTGGCAGTGAAAGTAATTGACAAGAAAAGAGCCAAAAAGGACACCTATGTCACCAAGAATCTGAGACGGGAAGGTCAGATCCAGCAAATGATCCGCCACCCAAATATTGCGCAGCTGCTGGATATACTGGAAACTGAAAATAGCTACTACCTTGTCATGGAGTTGTGCCCTGGTGGCAATTTGATGCACAAGATCTATGAGAAAAAAAGACTTGAGGAGCATGAAGCACGCAAATATATCCGGCAGCTTATCCTGGCAGTTGAACATCTTCACCGGGCAGGAGTAGTTCACAGGTAATCTTTAAAACCCATTCTGGTAAAATTTATCTCAGAGCCTCTAAGCAGTATTTTGGTGTTTATTTGTATAGTAAGGAGACTTATAAAAACATATTCCTGACAGCTTTTTTGGCTAATCTTTATTATATTGTTTAGATGCACATATTTGAGACATTAGAAAGTGTTTGTAGAAATCGCTTAAGTAAGCGTGGAGCTTCAGATGAGCACACAAGAGCCATGCTGACTCCATATCCTGAAAGATAAGCCTGTGCCTTGCAAAATTAAGGCTCTTTCCCTGCAAGTAGCACTGTTATGCCCCTTAAAAGCTCTGTGCCAACATTAACTAATGAATCATTTCACTCTTTCTTTGAGGAGGTGATTGTCTGTTGTTTTAATGGTGGAAATACAATGACATAGAGAGATGAATTGATTTGCCCAAAGCCTTGCAGTGACACAGCTGGGACGAAGCCTTAAGTGGGACCTCAGAAGTCCCTTGCTTCCACTTCTCTGCTCTTTCTGTTTATTATATCGCCTCGACAGGACCCCACAAGTTTTAAAATGGCAAATTACAATGCAAAGTATGCAACTGTTCAGTTCATCTCACAGTGTCTTCTCGGGAGAGATCCATAGCTGTTGCAATACATTGCTTTCTTTTCTTAGGGCCTTCGTTCAATCAGTATATAAGCAGGATGTGGATCTCCTTGCAGGAGCGTGCTATGGAATTAGAAGTTTGCCTGGGCGCCAGGGGAAACAAAACAAGCTTGTCAGAGAGAAGTCTATGGATGGTTGCTGAATAAGGAGTAGCTACCTTTTCCTGATGTCCCTGAGCAGCAAGTGACACAGGGCTGGGAGAGTGCAGGTGGAGGTATCACACATGATTGCCTGTCCCTGTACCTTTCTCCACTTAATGTGCTCTTGGCTGCTGTGGAGACAGGAGGAAGGTGTGCTGGGGGGAACCTTTGGTCTGAGCCAGTATGTCTCATTTTATTTTCTTCTGTGTATTTATAGGGTATTGTCTAAGAAGGAAGCTCCACTTTCTAAATTTGGGCCAACTGGTGTTAAGTCTGGACTCCCACGTACTTCCCCTGTGATGCTGAGCAAGTTGTGTAGGCCCTATCTCTTAGGTTATGTAGGCATGTAGTAGGAGCTTAGACACCTGAATGCTTTTGAGGATCTGGGTCTTAATTTCCTTGACTGCACTGACTCTGTAGAAGATGGAGAGCTGTTTTACACATCCATCTACAGGGCTGCTGTGCAGGCAGCTGGCAATCTGCCTAAACCAGCCTATAGCCAGCTCCTCCAGCTGTGCCCAGCTGTGTGCTGAGCTGCCTACTGCTGTGTAATGCTGTTGGGTGCATCTGGCTTGGTAAAACTCTATGCAATCTGAAAACTGCTTTTTTTTTTGTCTGCAGTCTCCCTGTGTGTTCCCTGTGATCCATTAGGGATAGGTGCTATGTGCATACGCAGCCTTGGGTGTACTGAGGTCTTATCTTGAGCTAAATTTCTGGTATCACTGTAATATAAATATTTGAGCAGCCACCAGGTCTATTTTGCCAGGCTCCCTATCAGCAGCTAAACTGCTGACCTCTTTAAATTATTAACCCCACAGTTTGGGGCACGAAAAAGGAAGAAGTCTACTTATTACTTGAAAGGATCTATTGATATCCAGTATGTGCTAAGAGAGATGAAGGAAAAAAGTCAACGCTTCTGAGATGGGCAGAGTAAATCCTGTCAGGAACAAGATGAACACATTTAGCTTTTCACAGCACTATTGAGTTCAGCAGCAGTTTCTCTCCCTTAAAAATTTACTCTCTGCACAGTGGCTGAAGCACTTATGGGGGGGTGGCAGGTTTGGCTTTGATTCCATTCTTTTTCAGGGAGGATTCAAACTCAGATTTTGTACCAAAATAGCTCATTGACTAGGTGCAAGCTAGAATTGTCAAGCTGCTGCAGTGGGAAGAACGCAAGGCTTTGTGGTCCAGAGGGAATCTGAGCACGAGATCCCATAGGGGTGCTGCACGCTCACAGCAGTTTCAGCCCTCACCTCTTTTTTTCTCTGTGCTGTCTCTGTGAACATAAGCCCAGCTCACAGAGACTGAAGTGTGAGGGACTTTGGTGAGTGGAGGGAGGAAGAAGCCCTGGAAATACTGACATGCTCTGCTGCATTTGGCAGCTGAGCTCCCTCCATCCAGCCCTGTGGTGTTGGATTAATCCTTACCCCAAAGGCAGCATACTCCATCCACTCCCATTTCTCAAATCATGGCATGGAGCTCATCCTTCGGAGTCTTCATCTGGATAATGAGCATGTCCAGTTCTACTTAAACTGATAAAATTTGACAGTCACAGGCAGCATATCTGTGACTATTTTCTCTAACTTAACTATTCAATGTCTTGACTTTTTCTGCTAGCAAGGTACGCAGAGGAAAAACGCTGGCAGTGTGATTTGTTCTACTGGGTCTCTGTGAGTGAGAGAGGGAGGAAAAAATAATAGTTACCTCAGGAGTTGCTCTTCAGCATCTAGGCTTTTGACCATGGCAGCTCTAAAAATGGACTACTCGATCGACAACTGAAAAGGGGGAAAAAATAGCACAGAAGTCTGATTCATTCTCACCCTGGATGAAATGGCAATGTTCTGTTTTTGTTATTGTTGTTATTTTTAAAACAGGTAAAAATAACAGCACTTTCATCTACGTGGTGATCTGTGGGCGTTCGCATTCACTGCATGTGAAACAAAACATGGCATCCTAGGCGATAAAGTGGTCTACTGTTTGTCTCTCTCCAAATGCTTTCATCGTTCACATTAAATGGGGTTGGACACCGAAAAGTATTCACAGACTATTTTATTACAAAAGTAACCAGCATTTCTGTCTACATTATTTGGAGAATAATATGGATGACTTGCACTGTTCTATGACTCGGGATGAAAAAAAGCCTGATGAAACAAGTTGCATGAAATTTGGTTACATTATTTGATTAATATTACTGAGTAAGCTTCATGACTTGCAGTCAAGACTTGGCATGACAGAAAAGCACTCTGATCTTTGAACAAGAGCTGGGACTCAGAATTCGACTGAAATGCTTTTATTAAGAGGCACTGATATGCAAACAGCCTAAATTAAAAGACTGCAAGAAATCTAATTTTAAATAAATTTTAGAGAGGTTAAACCCCCCCAAACTCATGTTTGACCGTTTAGATGTATTTTAAGTTTTAAATATTTCATCTCCTGCGATGGATGAAGACTGCAAGCAAGTTCCTGAGTGCAGGAGCTGCATCTTTGTTGAGGGGTGTCCAGGTTTGAGACTCCTTGGCCACTCACTGAAAGAAGAAATGCTGCTATTCTAAATATAATATCATGTAATCATTTGTGTTTCATTCCTTCTATCAGAAGAGCTGGTTGGTTGCTAAAAATATACTTGCAACAAGCTCAGCTGTGAATTAGGTAGGAATATTTATCTTTCCCGTTGACAGAGGAAAACAAACCCAAATGGCAGTATCTGGTAAAGCTTTCTCTTTTCAGAGGGTGTTTACATAGGCCTTCATGCTGTCAAAAAGCAGGATGAACAATAAGCCCCTTGGGAGTGTAAGGACAACAGAGAGAAAATGAAGTGAAAGCCTTGGTACTTGCCACTGCATCCCACAGGAAATTCTCAACAACCCTTTTAAAGTAATTTTAACAAAATTCAATCCCATTCAGTGCAATTACTGTCAGGATGTCAAAGAAAAGAATTTAATAATGTATTGGTGGCAAAGATAGCTTTCTGTATTCCCCCTTTTTCTGTCTTTATGGCAGCATACTCGTACCTGCCACTGCCATTTTGTAATTAAAAGCAGATCAGGAGTTTGAAAGACACAAAACCCCTCGAGGTTTTGAGCAGAGTTTATCTATTTTTCCCTGATCTCTTTCCCTAGCAGAGTAAGGTGGTGCCGTATGATCCAGTTGCTCAGGGTGCTACAGCGTTCCTGCCTGGGTACCTGCTACTTTGACATGTTGGCTTTGATAACTTCCATCCTATTAATTTTAAGTGCCAGTACTCTGGCTGCTGATGCAATATTTATGACAGATCCTGCACTACAGAACAAAGTCTCCTTTTGAAGTGCAAAGCTGGTTTGTCTTTCTATTTTATGTCAGATTTCAAAATTGCCTTTGGGCATTCTCTCTTGGACTACTCTGCTGTAAACAAACTAAACATTGCTTTAGTGAAGACAATGGACTGATTCCTCTTTTATAGAGGCAACTGCATTGAATTCAGTGACAATGCAATTGATAAAAGAATCAAGCTTACTAAATAATATTTTGATCACAAAGCCCTTGAAATGTATACTGACATGATGATGAACCCAAATCTCTGCAGCCTTTACAGATCACTTCTGGCTCTTGTGTGGGGCTAGAAAGTGGGCTTGCGGGTTAGTAGTTAAGGAGTGATTTTTCATGGTGCGATTATCATTAAAAATAAGTTGCAGGAGACAGCAGCCAACTAATGCTGCTTTGCAGCTGCTTGCTGGTAAAATCTTCCTTCTCATCCCTTCTCCCCTAGACAAGATATAACGTGTGAAATGCAAAAATTTCAATTTTGCTGTCTGATGCCTGCAATGGCATTGAATAAGCTGCTTTCAAAAGCTGAGCTGACAGCTGAAGCCTAGGGTAGCTCACTCAGGGAAGCAGGCTCATGTTGGTAGGCGGAGTCACTGGCTGGAGTTGGGGTTTCCAGAGTGGTCTGTGAAGCTCTAAGCAAAGCCAGAGAAAAATCAGCCCCATCAACAGACGAAAAAAATTCCCAAGCAAATCATCCCATGAAGCAGGCATTTTTTTCAAAGACAGGGAATGATGACTGTATGTCCCTAGCTTCACATGCTGACAAGCCATAAATATATGCTGATTCTCCACATTATGGCAACATAGTTTGATCTTTCTTGAGTGTCTTCATTATTCATAGATTTGACTTAACGTGTACCATAGACTCTCTCAGTGTCGTGGAGCTAAGCCCTTGGAAAAAGGTAAAAGTTTTTGTTCCTCTGCTATTTAATCACTGATGTAGCTTATTTTAAAGTTTTTCAGCAATGAATGCCATAAATTTGCTTAAGAGGAAAAAATAATAATCCTTTAGTCCCATTTTTTGAGGCGCCAAGACAGCAAGGAACAAGATCAGATTTACCTCCAGGAAGGAAACTGAAGGTCTTCAGCAACTATATTTCTTCTCCCTCACTCAGTCCCGTGCAGTATGGTACATGCTGCTCGATGCATAAGGGAGTGCTTGCCCAGCGTTTCCAGTTGCAAACCACAGCTGTATCCAGCTCCAGCAACCCTTCAAGAAGTGCAAGCCACGTGCAGAATTATGAGGACCCTTGAGTCTGCAGGGACCAGCATGTGTACCTGATGTGTTCAATGCTTTGGGTCTGCCCATTGACTTCAAGCAGGGTTGAAGTGCTGGATGTGTCGTAGTTGGTAGCTCATGTTCTCTCTTGCAGCTATTAAAAACATGGGAAAAAACTCTACTGACTAAAATAAACAAGGTGGTTTGTTTGCTTTTATTTGTTAAACCACTTATAATAGAATGTAGTTCAGGGTTCCCTAGCACACTGGGGTGCGATGGTGCTACTTTTCCATTCCGTTCCATTCCATTCCATTCCATTCCATTCCATTCCATTCCATTCCATTCCATTCCATACATTCAAACAAAGCAGCAACTCAATTAAGTGCCTCTTTGTAAAAAATAATTACAGTTTGAATTGGACAGAACTGGCATAACAAAGCATTGAGGAACTTTGGGGAAATGGTCGTATCCCTCTCTAGAGTGAGCAGATACATAATGGGATTGTACCACTGCACTTTTTGTTTGAAACAGTAATCTGTACTAGTTGTTCAAGTCTTTTAAAGCATTCACTGAATAAACCTTCTGTCCTGATGGATGCAGTTCTTGTCTAGACACACAGGTCATATTTGCACTTCTGCTTTCCTGGCTGCAGGTACCTGCCATCTCTGCGCACCACTGCCAGCCTGCTGCAGGAGATCAGGCTGCCTGGGTTCCTGCCCGATGCCCATCCAAGGGTCCACATCTGCATAGCAGGAGTTCTCCAATTATGGTCTAGTCTGGAGATTTTTGTTTTGGTTTCATATGCCTTTTGCTTCACTTTTGTATGGCTGGTTCGAGTGGAATCTTCTCGTTAGGTTGTATCAAAGAGTAAAAACCTGTTGTCCTAGCTCCTGGTGTTGAAAAGACTGCTTTCATACTGACATGGTTAACAGGAATGTGGTGCATATGGACTATTAGATGAGTTACCACTCACTAGCATATCTGCTAAGAATAGATGTATGGGTAAACATCTTTAACCAGGACTGATTGCACTGTATAGGGCAGCTATCTTTAAATTCTGGGGTTTTTTTTTTCCTCTGATAAATTTAAAATGCCCTATAATATATACCTTTGATTTTATTTTTTTTAACCTTGAATCCTTTTAAATACCTTTTCTTGTGTTTATTTTTAGCCCTCCTGTCATTCATTAATAATTCTAACTGCCTGTGTGTCTTTTCTTCTCAACTTATAGCTTTCATCCTTGTGTTCTCTTGCCTTCATTTTTAAGTCTTACCTCTTCTTGGCTTATTTAATATTTAATATGCTCAGAGTTTCCAAATGGTCTTTCTCCTTGCTTTGAGACGTCGTACTGAGCATTGCAGTATATGACCCGAAGCCCCATGTGCTTCTGTTGATTTGGCAGTCTCTCCAGTTAAATTCCAGATCTCGATATCTTTCTAGAGGCTAATTGCACTGTCTATGAACACCTCCACCTGCAAGCAGTAAAGACGCGAGACTTGAAAAAATAAACCTTTTTTTGGCAGTAGGGGGAAGCAGAAGTGGGTTGATCTAGATCCATCTGGCAGGACATGTCCTCCTTGTATCAAGCTATTCCTCAGTGGTGGCAGTTGCCCTACAACGGAAGCACCTTTGGAGGATGCAGAGCACTTGTTGCGGCACGTGGAGTCTCCCGTGGATGAGGAGGATGCTATGGATGCCAGTTACATGTAGGGTACATGGCCTGAAGCCAGCGCTCATCTCTGTGGCTGGTGCTTTATTGACTGAGTTACGTTGCTTCTCTGAGAAGAGGACTGGTGCAGAAGGCAGTCCCCTCCTCAGGAAGTGTTCAGCTGGACACTCCAGGAAACCCTGGATATCAGCTCAGAATACCTGTAATTTGCAAAATATTCTCCTTCAGTAGACTTACATAGTATTTCCCCTATTTCTTTTCACATTTGAAGCAAGAAAAATCTGAAATAAATGCTCACTGGGATGTGGAAGCTTGTTTAGAGAAGGTCCTTGTCACATTGATGAAGTGAGTGGCATCCTGCCTGCAAGTATGCTTCTGCCTCAGGTTCATTTGAACCACCGCATAGGCGTAAAGTGAAATGTTGAGAAACATTTGCAAAAAAGGCTTGGAGTTGGTCACAGCTGTTTTTCTTTCTTTCCTATATTCTTTCTTGTGGAAGTACTTTGGTTTGGTTGGTTTACTTGTCTTCTTTTATTAAGCTTATATCTTCATATGTACTAGAAGTGTCCTTCATTACTCTCTGCTTTACAAAGGCAAAATGCCATGGATGTTGCTGGCTTCCCATAATTATAGCTGATGGCTTTATTACCCAGCTTTTTCCGAAGCGTGCTGGGAGAAGCATTGCTGCTTGCCTGAGCTATTGATATCCCGGCATGGTAACTGTTAGAAATATATCTGGATGAGGGAAACATTCTTGTGATGAAGACACAGCCAACTGCTAGAAGTCACAGACAAGCATTGTAGCAATCTAAATGATTTTTTTTTCATGTAATACTTAATGCATAGTCTGTTCCATTTGGGGGTTTTGGGGTGGGTTTGTGTGTGTGGGGGGTAATCTTGGGGATATTTTTCTTAGGTAGAGTGTGATTTAGGAAAGCACAACTACATTCTTAAATGATGAAGGGGCACATCTAAAATGAACGATATGCTGACATACAGGAGGATTAGTCATCTTATAGAAGGAGACCACTTTTATTTTATCCCCTCTTTCCCAAAACTGGGCCAGGCCCTGATCTGTGCTGTGGTTCTGGGGGGGGTTGGGCAGGGTGGCACAGTAGAGAAAGCATTAACATGACTCTCAGAAAACTCATGTGGCTTCTTCTCTCAGCTTTGTTACTTATTTTGTGGATGGCATTGGGCAACTCATTCCAAACCCTCAGCCTCAGTTTTCACCTCTAGTGTACAGGAGTACCAATGCTGACCATCTCTGTAAGGAGTCAGGGGTCGTCATCCCCAGGGAAGATTGATTCTGGTCTCCCTTGTAGACAGTAGCAGAGGACAGACGTTTCACTCCTCAGATCTCTGCAGAGGCAGGTTTATTCTTCAGCTGCAGCAAGTGAAGAGCCTTTGATTGTGAAGAGTAATGAGAAAGTGACCTCCAATTCCAAAACCATATATTTGAAATGTTCCGAGTGTATAAGATTTCTGCAAACTTCTAAGTAAGTGAGAAAAGGAACCCAATTAATCACAGGATGTTCTGACAAATGGTTATAAAGTCATTTTGTACCTGAAGAATTGGTGTGAAACTGTGTATGAAAGCACTGGTAATTCTGGAGAGGAGACAATGCATAGGGCTTTCTGCTTTGAACGTGAAACTGTGTCTGCTGCTTTCATTATACATTTTATTGTACATGAATCTTGTAAATACACAGATGAGAGTGATGGGAAGCTGCTTCATTATTTTGGAGGCTCACTCAAAATATTTTATTTCTTTCAGAGACTTGAAGATAGAAAATCTTTTGCTAGATGAAGACAACAATATCAAGCTTATTGGTATGATACCAGTTTGGCAATTCCAGTAATTAAAATTGGTAGTTTTATGCAGAGTTTTTGAGACTTCATAATCCTTCATGTGACAACTGCTAATGTTGCTGCAGAGAGGAGCTGAGAGAGTATAGATAGCAATCAAGCTGTTCCTGACAGCATCTTGTGAGAAAAGTGTTCCAAATAATTCAGCTTTAACTGGGTATGGGCATAATCCTTCATCTTTTAACCAACAGCTTTCATATGCAAATTGGGAACTTTGAAAAGAATTAAAGAATCGATATCACAGAAGTAATTTATTTTATTATCTTGACAATTTCTTATTTACTAAGGGTTGGATTCTGCCCCCATATGCATATGCTTCGGCTGAAGTCAGTGGGAGTTGCACACATTTTTAGTAGCTGACAAAATTTTGAACCTATATTTATGTTCGTTAAATTTGGTTCCAGCACCCAATACAAAATTGTTTTAGAGGGCTGTTAAAATATAAAAAAGATCAACGATAGAGTCTTGATTGTATTTGGGTATCAGTTGTACGCAGCACTTGATTCAATGAAGTTGTGCAAACATTTTATATTAATCATCAATGGATATGGTCTCTCGCTGCCTTTGCGTAACTCCCATTAATGTTAATGTGGGCATTGAAAAGAAAATATCTCCTTCATAAAAAAAACCCCAAACATCTGTTTATATTTATCTCCATGCCTATCCTTTTGCCAACAGCAGTGTCTATGGTTGCAGACTTAAAAACTCAACTGACTTTGTTTCTTCAGAGGGTTTTGTGATCTGAAAATTGATGAAAAACACTTAACATTCAGGTCAAATGGACGCTCGTTGTAACATATAAAGCACATGCATCTCCAAACAAGAGAAGGATGGTTATTGAAATCTGAAATATTCAAAATTTACTTAAGGAATTCAGCCCTTGGAAGTATTACCATGACTTTTAGTCATTACTCTGTAGCAAATCAACCAGCTCTTGGAAAACAATAGCAAAAGAGAACTCTGCATTACCTCAGCTACAGGTCAAGAGGATACTGATATGTTACCATGAATCATTCATCAGTAATGATGGATACCACCCATTATCTTGATTTAGCAGATAAGTGAGACCAGATGGTTTGCAACAGTGCTGTATGAACATCTGATAGATTTAAAGAATTTCTATAACTTTCCAGGAGTTTGATTACACAACAGCATGTGAACTTCACATCCAAACCCAGACCTAATCAGATGATATGTGTACAGTTAAAACTCACGTGCCAAAAAATTACTTCAGAACTGTTCCTGCAGTTTCATTTTCTTCAGTTGCATAGAAAAGTGGCCTCACAGTGGGTGGTGTGGGAAGAATAGAGAAAAGAGACAGTTTGATCTTCTGTAGCCTCGCTAGCGTTGAAATAAATTGTCCTCAGGTCTGCAGCCTGATGTTTTAAGCGAAGCAGATTGTGCACAGTATGTATTTGAAAACAAAGCAATTAAATCCCACTGTCCAACTGGATATGTTATAGAAAAATAAAGGTTGCTTTATTAGTAATAATTTTGCTTTAAGTAAAAACAGATTTAATATCACAGTCAGCTCATGCCATATCCCATTAGCAGTGCTGGTGATCTCTGGTTGTACACTCTGAAGAAGCAGTTGCCTCCATTCTTCATGCTGTCTGCTGTGCTTGCAGTGAAAGCTGAAGCGGGGGCTGTCACAACTGGCTTTAGGTCCCTAGGCAACCTCTCCTCACCAAAACCTCTGCTTGGTAGCAGAAGCAGTGGTTGAGCTGCCACGCAGTTTTCCATTGCCATCATTTTTTCCTAGGAAAACCAGTCATCTTTGGCTGATTGAATACACAAGATAACTTATGGATCAGATAACTTACTCTTCTTTCTCCTCCCTGCCTGTTCCCTCACTCATTCAGCACTTAATACAATGTTCTATGTAGTTTGTCTTTCTAGAAATGAAATGCATTGATTGTGTCATCACATAGTCCTGTCCAGGAAGGTTCTTTAGCAGTGAAGAACATGTTTTGAGGAACTATGTGCTGTTTTTCATGCTTGGGAGAAGAGACTTTAGGCTGGAAAATCAGCTTGCGTTAACTGCTGCAGAGTGGGAGCTTGGTCTCCATGGCTTGTGCAGCAGCAAACACACTATTAGCTGATAAAAATGTTTCTCTTGTAGTAACTGTGAAATAAAACCCTCTATAAAGGAAAAAGAAAAGATAAAATGAAGATTAAAAATGTACCAGGAAGTGACATCAAAAGTCCCTGCTTGTTCATGTATTTCAACAAGAACTGAATCCCTTAAATCCCTTTCTTCACCGAACTGCTTAATGGCACCTTGATTTTGTTACTCTTTTTAGCTGAGTGACAAGGTGGTTCATAACATGTTCTTAGATAATATTATTAGAAAAATTCTCTTTGCTGTGATAATTGGACTTATAGCTGTCTGTTAAATCTCAAATCTAAGAACACCAGGATTGGAAATGCTGGAAATAATTCACTTCTCTTCACCTAGCAGTCCACATGAAGTCCTTGACGTCCTACTCAAGGACCTATGACACGGAAGGATCCTGCCAATATGTAGCTTTGTGGAGTTCTGCTGGTCAAACTTGTCCACAGGCTTTGGTGCTAAGGCTTCTGTTATTTAATAACTCTTTTGCTATTTCAACTGTCACAATTTCAGAGATAGCCATATATCCATAGCTTAATGTTGATTTCCTGGAGGCGTTAGAGTAATAGTGTAATGCGATACTTCGATACTACGAACAGTGGGGGTGGTGGAGTTTCCATGTCATAATATTTACTTTGGAAAACCAAGTGTGGCCTTTGATCTGAGTTCTGTAATTAGCTCGGCTTATTGAAAGGAAGTCCAAGACAGAGGCAGGAATGGCAGTGAAATTATCAGTGCCGGTGGTAATACTATTCTTATCAAGATCAGCAGTGCATCCTTAAAAAAAGATCACACTGCAATCAAAATGTGTTGCCACAGTGTTAATAACAATATTTCCATTTCTTTTGCAATAAAATCATTGTCCCTAATATGCATGTGTTTGGATGCATTCTGCATTTCAACAGACACAAGAAAGAGTATGCCAGCTTAGATTAAATGAATGAGCTGAAAAAACTGAATTAAAGGTTTATATTTTAAGCAAATAAGCTAATGAAAACCTTCACTGGAGTATATCTCCATTGATATGGATATAAGGGGATGCTGGTTTATGCCATCTCAGAATATAGCCCTTATATACTTTGTGAAACATTATATTACAGTCAAGTAATTTTGAGGTGGTATGATACAGTAGGGTAAAGATGATGAATAATACTGTATGGAGATATTGACAGTGGAAGTTTTTAGAAGTATTCTACAGTTGACATAACTCAACTCCAGCCGTAGCTAATAAATATGTTAATTAAGTAAATGGATCCTTGGAAGTATTTGCATAAGTCCCAGGGAGAATACATATCTAGCAGAGATGATTAAGCAATGTCCAGAGACAATTGGTTTCCATCAAAGGCGAAGAAATTGTCTTCATCCTTCCTTCAGTTTTGAGATTGTTCTCCAGCAAAACCCTTTTGAGCCTCTTTGGGTGTTAAATACAGTGATTCTTGTCTCTGGTGTTTGTCTTTCTCTCAGACATGCAGCCAGTTGAGTGGAAAGTGCTGTGCAGCTAGATGGGCATTCCAGCTCACATAGCAATCTTTATAATTGTATTTTTTTGTAAGCTTTATTATTATTTTTTCTTCTGGTTTTGTAAAGGAACAAGGATTGTGTGACCACTCTGTCAGGGCACTTCTGATACCTTGAGGAACTCCTGTCTGATTTCAGTCAAATTTAACAGGGAGAGCTAAAGGACAGGCCATTACTTCGAGTCTTATGCAAATAAGTAGGCAGATAACGGAGACAGACCCAAATTAATGACTGTGGAGGGAGAGTATTGCCTGGGCTCAGCTGTTGCCTGCTATATTTGGCCTGCAAGATGTGAGGCTTTTAGCCCACCCAGGCAGGTGGGTAGCACACACAGAAAGCTGCTGTTTTATGAGACACATGGATGCAAGACAAAAGTCTATAGGAAGCGGATTCGGCAGTCATCTTCTCCTGACAGCCTTGTTTATGTCTAAGACAATTTTCATTTTAAGCACACCTGCATTTTGGGAAAATTTAAAAGATTGGATCAGAAAAAGAAAGGAACAAAACGGATGTCAGTGTTCTTAATAGCAATATTTTTGTTGTTGCAGCTGTCATCAATAACAAGTTATAAATATATGTGAACGTTTTTGATTGTGGCCTCTACATCCTCTGCTCCTTGGTATGTGGCCCTGCAGCAAAGGCTGTTCTCCCAGCCTGTCAGCTTTGCCCATGTCATCCTCCTCCTTGCAAGCTTGTCTTGCCTTTTCCCCTTTATCACATCAAGTTGTTTGGCTTGACTTTTAAGACCTCCTCCAAGGTCTTTCACCTTCCCATGTCATCTCTTGGGCTGTGGTTTCATAATTGCTTTCTCCCAAGCCAAGCATGGGCAACCCCTAGACAGGATGGACTTGCACATTGCCCCCAGCCACTTCTGCCAGGTGCAACTCTGTCTGCCTTTCTTTCCTTGCTTAGTGAATTATTTTCTCAGATCCATCCCTAAACCCAGTTCAGCCTGCAGCCATACCAGCACTGGAGCAGACAAGGGAGACTGCAGGAACATCCTTCTCGGCGCCAGCCTGGGATTGGGTTGGCTGAGAGCACTGGGGAAACTCCAGCCTTCTTTGGTGCAGAGAGGCTGCCTCTTGTCTCCGATCTGCTCATGGTGCCAGTCCCTTGCCAGTCCCTTGTTTTTATTGCCAGCAAAAGAGCGTCAGATGCACTTAGGGGCCAGAAATACAGTAATTCAAGACAGAAGTCGGTGAGGGGAAGCCAAACTGACACATTCCCTTCCTTGCTCCAGGATCTCCCTGTGTTATTTCAGAGCTGAAGTGCTGACTCCGCAACCGTGTGCGTTTGTGCATAGCCACAGTAGTCCCAGAAAGCAGCACCTCCCCTGCCCCCACCTTACATCTAATGGCTCATTTACACAATCTAGAGGATAATTTTGAAAAAAGCCCCCTTAAACTTGACCTCTACATAACATACTGCAGCAGTATGGAATCCGTGATAGCCCGAGGTGGCTTTATGCCTCACGCACATCACGTACTGCCTGGGACAAGCTCAACTCTGGTTGTTGCCATCCGGTTCCCAGTGAAATTTAGTTGCTTTGTTAATGAAATCAATACTTGTGCATGTTCTAAGACTTTTTCATTGTTTGTGGAAATCTTTGGTTATTTAGCACTTCGGTTACAGGAAACTTTTGCATGTGGGTGATTTTTTTTTTCTTAGTTCACTGCTTAGCTTTTGGAAAAAAAAATGTACTTTTTTTCTCCTTGTGTTCTAGCACTGTTTTACTGTATCCATCTCTTTCATAACTCTATCTGTGCCTTTCACAGACTTTGGATTGAGCAACTGTGCAGGCATCTTGGGTTATTCTGATCCATTCAGCACCCAGTGTGGGAGCCCAGCATATGCAGCTCCTGAACTTCTGGCAAGGAAAAAATACGGGCCCAAAATAGACGTTTGGTCCATGTGAGTTACTTCTCTGGTTTATAATGGTTGTTGCTGTCATTGTTACCCATTCCTCAAATGAGAAACATAATTCATATATTTGGCTACTCTGAGCAAGGAAATCTTTTTACTTACCATAACTCTCTGAACTAAATTGCACAGATATTTTATTCTGCATTAGATAGTTAATGTATCTGTGTATAGACTGCTAGAACATGTAGCATGGAGAAACTGCAGTAAAGCACAACTGCTGGTCCATGGTGTTCAGACACAGTAGAAGACATGGCTCTGGCACAAGAGGACCAACACGTTTTTTAGTTTTTGCCAAAGGATCCTCAGGCATTCACGTGGGCTCTGTGTGCTATCTGCAGTCAAGACTGACAGGAAATGTGATATTGACTCAAGCCATCACTTTGAAAGCATGATTGTTAAAGTGGAAATAAAAATAGCCCGAAAACCTGCGAGGCTTTGTGAGCTTACCAGTGTTCAGGCAAAAGAACAGGCAGAATTCTCCATTGCCAGAGGCAGAGAAGGCTACGAAGATGGTTTTAAGTCTATGAATTTGTCTGCAGTACTGTTTTAGACTGTGCAACTCCACTACCCTCCCTGTTGACCATTAACATGGTGTCAGCTGTCCCTGTCAGTCCTGGAAAGAAATTTGCTGAAATGAGTTGAGCTTTAGCTTTTCCTTTCGTATTGGTAGATTTTCCCTCACCAAGTAGGGATAACAATATTTATATAAATTTAAATGAAATAACAGAAGTTACAAGTTGTACTTGGAATGCTTGGAAAAAGTGAAGTAATGTATAAGCACTACTACTAGTACGACTACTAAGAAAGATTGGCCAGAGTTTATGTATTGGACTAGGACCTAGGTCAAAATCATCTTTCATTGAGTTTGACCTGGTGGATCCCCTGTTGCACTTCAAGGCTCTTTAGGACTTCCCCTGCTGAAGCCGAATTTGCAGTCTGTCCTCCGAGGGAACCCACAGCTAAAAGTTTGTATGGCTACTGAATTTTTCAGTCCAGCAGTGGGCCATCCACCCACATTGAGGGTGAGAGTACCTGTCCTGAAGAATGCAAGCAAACAGAGCACTATCATTTTTGTAAACATTTTAAACTTCTCCAGTAATAATGTCCTGCACTTTTTTTTTAATCAAAAGAAAGAAAATCACAGTTAACTCTTACCCTTCCTCATAGCTGAACAAATGGTTGCTGTGATCACAGTTTGTGATAACACACCAGTTCAGTTTCTTTCTATTCACATACGTTCAGCAGACGGAGGAAGCAAATTCCCCAAAGGGAGGAATTCCACTCAAATTGAATTTGAAGCCCATTTAAGAGGAAAAAGAACAAGAGTGCCCAGCCCTCTTTTCATCACTGATTTTGCTGGACATAAATAAGCAGTAAGCTTTCTGCTCTGAATAATATAATGGTTCACTCCTGATGTTTGGCTGCACCAGAAGTTGTGTAGATCATCTTTGAGTGCTGAAGCAGGACTTGCAATGTCCACATTGGTGCGTGCAGTCATTCCACACCCAAGACAGCACCAGGACAAGGCTTCCAAAAGCAGCATGTTTATGCAGCCTGAGGTGACACTTGTGATGTGGCATTTAGCAAAGGAGTTGCTTAAGAGCTGGGCTCAGTTCTGCGGCTCCCAGCTTGTGTCCTACGCATTGTGTGACCCTCCATGAGCAAACCTCCAGGAATTCTTGCCCAGATCGTTGTGTGCAACAAAAAAGAGAGCTTTTTTTCTGTCTTTTTTAATAGCTGTCAACCATTAAAGACTAAGTACAGTCACTAAAACCTAAGCCTAAGTTTTCATTTCTTTCTGATATTTTTGCTTTTTTCTCTATTTCTTCTTTTAGTGGGGTGAACATGTACGCAATGTTGACTGGGACATTACCTTTTACCGTGGAGCCATTCAGCTTGAGAGCTTTATACCAGAAAATGGTGGACAAAGAAATGAACCCTTTTCCAACCCAGCTCTCTACAGGTAATGAAGTGGGGATGCTAGGACCTGTTCAGATGTTCAGTTGGTCAGAACCATTGCATTGAATTCTGATTTGGGAGTCATGCTGCTGACATGGCAAGCTAATTGTTAAAAATACTTCTGTTTTTTTTCATTTTAGTTACCAAAAGATCTACAGGAGTTGCTGAAGTATAACTTCTTCGGGTTTGACTTCTATATGTAATCTGGAGAAGCACCAAATTGTGCTGAATATGCGAGAGGAACAAATCTGTGAAAATCTATGAAATTGCTTTTGTAGAGTAGGAGGTCAGTTTTGCACATTCAGAAAATTTTATCATAGGATACATGAAATTCCTGGGCATTATCATGACTAGGGCTGAACGATAAGCTACCTCAAATCACCTCACACCTAGTATCTAGGTAACAAAGTTGTTTAACACTCGCATTTGTTATGACATGCACACAGAGAATTATTTTGGGACAGTGACCTGTGATAACCCTAGTGTGTTCACAAAACGCCAAATTATTACTGTATTAGTATTAGAAATATTAATTCCTGCCTCAAAGCCATGTCACTAGGCAACAGATTAATTTTTCAGCTTATAGCAAGATTGTTATGAGCATTTGGAACAAACTCTATTTTGTAGTTGGGTTTTATTTTTGTATGCTAAATTTGTTGTTCATGGAGAGCTTCTGTTCTTCTTATCTGGCAGCCTATTTACAAGGGACATTCCGTAAAATTAAAAGATTTCAAATAGAGAAAATGGAACAGAGCATACATTTTTACTTCGGTACACTAAGAATAGTGACCATTGTCGTGAGGGGTAGAAGGAAATCCTTGGAGGTTCTGTCAGAAGATGAATTATCCAAGTACAGATTTACCTGCACGTAGAAGAAACAGGTAGCTAAGGGTTTTCTCACACAAATTGTCCATGGATCAAGCAAAGTATATTGTTCCTTGTTCACTCAGCATCTGTAAGAAGTATGCGTTTCCTGCCAGCAGTTCATATTGCTGGCATGATGTAAAGTGGTAGGTTTATAAGTGAGCTGGGATCCTGCAAGCCTTGCAATCTATTTGATGCAGTTAGTCCATTTTGGAGTCTTCCTGTCAGGATTCAGTTGCACTGAATGGCTATTTTAAGATTCTAGCACACGCTCCAAAGCCCTACTGAGTGAATTAAAAGAAAGGTTATACTGACTGCTTCGTGCTATGTGCCAAAATCCTGTATCAATTGCAAAGTTACTCTTGAATTCATGGACTTTTATGTCAAAGTAAACGTTTTCAAAGTCTGGCAAAACAATTACCAAAGTTACCTCCCAGAGTGAGACTCTTATCAATAAAGAGCAGTTATATAATGACTGTGTAGTGTCTTTGAATCCATTGGTTTCCTCAGTCATTGTTTTATTTCAGTCATCTTTAAGTGAAAGATTTCATGGACTTCACTGGGACAACTCATTTGAATCACTCACAAAAGTTCTGTAAAAGAGCAGACCTTGGGTAGCAAAAAAGATAACATTACTTTTGACAGATTTCATTTTACTGTTTCATTCATCCTACCATTTTATAATGGAGGTCAAATTTTCTCACAAATTCATGTCTGTAGAATTTGTTTCTCAATGACACCATGGTCTCCAGTGAAAATGGTATTTTGTTTATCCTGTGAGAACTATAACAGCTTCAGCTTTCAGAGATGATGGCAAATTAATGGAATGGATTTAATTGTGTTAACCTTTACACACTGTGAACAAAGGTACACATCCTTTCTTGATCTAAGTCAGTGGCCTTGCGCGTTCACTGACATGGCAAACTGTGATTTAAGATGACATTTGTTCTTTCTATGGTTAGGCTTTGGTTCAGTAAGTAGAAACTCTCCTTCCCTGCTCTGTGAATTGCTGTGTTCATTAACTGCTTAAGTTTAAGGATCTTTTTCTTTAATCAAGTTTTCTTTTCCTGTAAATTCACATATAGAGTAGAGATTTTTTGCAGGAATCTGTTTTGCTTGTTCAGTACACTGTCTTTCAATATTTAATTTCGCAGTTACTGAACACACAGTCCTATCATAAAAGTAGCCAGTCTTATCACTAAGCAAGAGTATATTTTATTTGTATTAGTTAAAGTGTTGGGTGACCAAGAGCACCCAAAGCAACTTTGTACCAACAGGGAAAATTTGGAGTTAGTGTTTGAATTTCCCATTGAGGAAAATGTTTTTCATTAAGCTTCCTAAACAACACAGCTATGTGATTATTGATTTTAGGTGAGCAAAGTTCAGTTGCTCAGGAAGTTGATCTTGCACATATTCCTTTTGTATCCTCAATTTACCACTTCTGTGTATTCATGGTCTTCCTTCCGGAGCAGAGAAATTACATGGATATGAGAAGAAAAGCCATCATCTGTGCATGTCTGTAGTTTGGAGGAAGGGTTTTGTAAGGTAGAGCTCACTTGTGGCTTGTGAAATGACCTCATTGCGTTTTCTCCGGCTGGTTTTGTAAGCAACACCTGTACACCTCATTTTAACTGGGCACACCCTCACAGTGAGACCAAGACATTTAAGTTTGTGTCGTTCATAACAAGGAACATGAAGACAGGAGAGGTCTTGTAATCCCCATTGAGGCACGCTCTGTTTCTGGTCATTGCTTGCCTCTGTAAGTCAAGAGATGTTAAGAGAAATGTAATTTCTCGTGATGCTGGTCTCTCATTTGTCAAAAGAGCAAAGTTTGCCCCAAAATTACGCCATGGGAACAAAATTCCACTGAGTGCAGGTCACCAGCTAATCAGATTAGTGCTGTCCTTGAGCTCATCATAAATAAGGCCTCACATAATGAGGCCTTGGCAGAGTGGTTCACAGCGCCCTTTGTTCACCAGCCTACTTGGTGCAGCAGAAAAAATGGATTCGGGCACAGTGGGTCCAACGATCGATTGGGCAGTTTCGTGTTTTCTTCCTGGGGGATTAATTTTCCTCTCCTGCAGCTACGGGGCTAACTAGAAAAGGCTTCTCTGTGCTGCTTCACAATCCTTACTTAATTAGTCTGCCTTTTTTCAAGAGGGGGCAAAAAAGTAAGGTTTTTAAGGTGACAATAGCTGATTTGGGGACTGAGGGTGGCAGTGGTGGAGGGGGAGAGTGTTGGTTTGCGAAGAGGTTATCTATTTTGCTCTCAACTTGTGGGATGCATGTGATTTCTAACAGAGAGTTGGAGGAAGTACTGGAGAGAAAGAAGATGAAATGGAAGAACAAGGGGCTTGTTGTTTGCCGTGATAGGGGTTCTGTGCTCAAGAGGCATGACAGGGGTGCACTCGGGGCATGCAGAGAGCAGGCATAATATCCACTTCCACCAGGTTTATGAACTTAGATGTAGGCTTTTTCTCCTGCTTCTGCAATATTGCTGTTGCAGGAAAATAACAATAACGTTAGGAAAGATTTAAGTAGAGTATCTCACACAAATCAATGATTTGTGAAGAGAGAGCTTAGAGAAACCCCAGCTAATGCCTAGCTGAACCAGTAAATATATAATTGTAACACTCTCTGTCCTTCTTGGCAGTAGGCCTGTATTGAAACAGGTAGTCTTTCAGGGCCCGCTCCAGCCAATACTTGATTTTTGCAGGGTGTTGAACACTGGGGTTACCCAAGCTGTTAGGAGTTGGCACCTACTGGGCCTAATCCTGATTTATTTGAGGAGGAACTCTCCCTGCCTTGTCTGACACCCTGCCCTGGTGCATCAGCACAGCCACCCTGTCCTGTACTGTGGGTGGGGGGTGATGCGGGCGGGTGTGGGAATGCCCAGGAGGACAGCCAGGCAGACAGTGAGGAGGGCAGCAGTCTCATAGAGGGGAACCTGTGAAGGGTAGTGGCACTGTGTTTATGTTAATGTTGGTGCCCGTTTCAGATGGGGACATTGTGGCCTCACCAGCAGGTGTATTATTCTTCTGAAATTACACGTGGGAACACAGATTCACAAGGCTTATACTGTATTGCTGGTGGAGAAGACATGTCACAGCTGCTTGAGAGCAGGGCATGGCCTGGTGCCGACCGAGCATTCTGTGGCCGTGAGACCAAACGCCTGTAAAGCCAAATGGGAGGACTGACTCATTTTGCAGTTTTCTAGCACTGAGGCATTAGCATATCCAGCTTGATCTGCTTTGTAACACAGGCCTGGCCTTTAAGGGGTTTAGTATGTCTGTGCTGAGCTGAAGTAGCTGTGTTGGCAAGGCTGTACTACATCTTACCAAAGACACATCCCAGAGGACACCATCACATGCCACAGTGGTCCTATGCTGCAGGGCATCTGTGCTAGTAAGGAGACAAGTAGACATGACATGCTCAGGAGAACGTAGGAGGTGAGCCACAGCTCTGATGTGGAAAAAAGCCTCCAAGGTCTTGTCCATTTGACCTGTGGAAAACTGTGCTGCAATAATCACTTCTGTGTCTTGCTTGCTGCTGACTTCGTTTGGGACTCATTTGGCATCGTCTCACTTGACTTATCTCCTCTACAAAAACATTCCAATCTTGGTTTGCCCTGAATTAGGTTTCTTTATCTTTCATGCAGGGACTTGTAGAGGACATAGTTGACTCTTTGCTATCTTGGAGCTGATAAAATGAATCTAGCTTGATAATTTGATAAATAAATACCACACCTTGATAAAACAAAGTATTTTCAGCTCAAATATGCACTTCTTGTGAGTCTTTATGCAAATTAATTTATTTCATTGCTCCTAACAGTATAAGAAGCACATGATTTAAAAATATCAGAGATGTACTTTTGAGGATTTTTGCAAGAAACTCCCAAGGGATGATTGAGTGTCACTGGAAGTTGAAAGTTCAGTATCTGAAAACAGAGTGAAGCCTGTCAATTTTACTGTACTCTTTTGATTTGGCTAAAACCTCCTGCAACTGATTGTAGCTTGGAAGGAAGCCAGGGAGAATTTGTCCTTACAATGTCAAAGGGAGCCCATTTCTCTGTGTCTTCCCTCCCATCTCTGCATCCCTTCTCTCCACTCACCCCCAGATCATCTCCTTCTGCTTTAAACATAGATTGAGTGATTTGCCCCTGACCCGACTCCAGCCTCTTGTCCTCCTACAAAAATTCAGTTTTGGCTAACCTGCTTGGAAACTTCAAACAAGATCTGGAACAAAAGGTGCTTTTTCTCCTCTCCATTATGACTCTATAAATCATCATGACTCTAAATCATTGTTTATTTTACTTACTAATCCCTTATCAGTTTTTCCTTTTTCTCAAGGACATTAGAGGATACCATAAGGAAAATGCTCTTTTTTAGTATACTCTTGGTCAGGCTACACACCTGTAATAACTCAGCTACCATGTTAAGTCATAAAGCATATGACATCGCTGTTGTTTTTCTTGATTTCTTCACAGCGGCCATAAACTTTCTACGATCTCTACTAGAGCCAGATCCCGCAAAGAGACCAAACATCCAGCAGGCGCTTGCAAATCGATGGCTTAATGAGAATTACCCTGGGAGAGCACCACCTAATGTCACATATCCAAACAGGTACTATGCGGAAGAGTGGAGAAAACCTGCTGCTAGGGTGTATATACATTAAAATGTAAAATGACTGTGGCATTGCAGTTTCATTCCTTGTGTGACAGCATCTCACTGCATTTTCTGGGATTGCTTTTGTGACTCCATCCTAAAAGTTGTTAATATTGGCCATTGAGTATGTGTTGCTTAAAAAGATCAAAACCACTACCTTAAATTAGAAACTGGCATATGATGTATTATTGGCAGGGTGACCTGGGGTGCAGACCATATTATTAATTGGCTCCAGACCTTGAAATAGATGTGAGTGACAGGTAGTTCATCAGTTCTGATCTTCTCCTTGCTTGTCAGTAAAAGCCAAGTTACTTTTCCAGTACAGGCTGTGCCTGTTTGAGGTACATATGTGAGGTTATGTGGATTAGGTAAATACGCAAATTGTGGTGGGGAAAGTCAGAATTAAATGATCTGGCTTTGTTGGTTGTTGATCATGAATCAATGCAATGCTGAATGCATGACTAAATGCAAACAGAGAACAAATCTCATGGCCAGTCAAACATCCATCTAGGGAAAAAGAAAAGAAAGATACTTGTGGTCCACTTTGGTTAGAAATAACCTTGCTTGACTTTAAACATCTACAATGCAGAGTAGACACGAGACCCAGCCAGCCAGGGTTCCTGTTACAATCAATGGAAAGAAGTAAGGGCACATTTTACAGAATGATTCATCTAACTCCTTTTGGATTTTGCAATAGGATGACTTTCTGCCCAGGAGATCCAAGTTCTTTTCTAGTGACTGTAAATGGAGCCTCAGGCAACTGACTTAGAAACACATGTCTGTATTTGATCAGATAAAACCTCCTTCCTGTATCAAAGCTCTCCAGCTGTGTCTCATACACAATCTAGCACCTGCAGAGGATTCACTGCAGGAATTACTAGCTTGCAGGCCAAGATCCTAAGTAGCATTGAGGCAAAGACAGCAACTTAAAGTCTGATTTTGGTGCTTAAAATTTGATAATGCCCCCAAATTTCTGTCCTATCTTGCTAAGAGGAGAGTCCCTAAGTGAAGAGTCTAACTTAACCTCTGCAGTTTATTCAGTTGCCAGATATCAGATGTAGCGTGTGCTTGGAGGCATGACAACTTACTTTTGTCTGAATGCCTGAGCCACTGTCCTCCACTCAAACATTATTTGGTGTTCACCAACCAGGCCATGCCCTTGTGTCAGTGCCCTGAAGGACTCAGTACCATAGGCATGCTCAAGCCTTCAGCATTCACCCCAAGTCACAGCTTTGTCGGTAATTGTGTCTCCTGCCCATTTTCTCCTCTACTGCACTGCTAGTAAGGTGAACAGGGTATGTTTCAGAGCCATGGGTCCAATTCCTGTGTGACTGAGAGGCACCTGCAGCACCCCTCTTACTGCTGAAGCAGGTGATCAGTGCTGCCACTGCTTGATCATGCTGAGACCTGGGTGCAGGAAGTCACTTTGAGCCCTGAATCTTGGGACAGCCTTTAGAAATTTTTGGAGACCTTTCCCTTTGACATTGCTGTTGGCTGGCTTATAGGTCACAGCCCACACGATCCTGGCCCCTACCTGAGTCACCACCCTTTTCCCTCTGCATTGGTGGGCAACAGAGGTGCCCTAATTTAGCATCAAGCATTTCCCTTCCAGAGCTACTGTCTTTCAAGTATTGCATCATGGAGAAACACTGTGACTATACCTTTCTTTGAACTGAGAATACCAGGTCTCCCGCTCTCAAAATAAGGTTGGATAGATGTTGAGCAGCTTGGATGCCTGGAGGCATCAGCAGAGCCATGCACTGAAACGGGGAGGGCAAATGTGAGGCCAGCTGCCTGCAGTCCCCAGACCTATGTGGACAGAATATAAAGATGGCCCCCGCGAACAATTGTTTTGCAAGGAATAAGAATGAGAACAGGCAGACCCATTATCTCGACATTACAGCCCCAAATTTAAAGGCAGTTGAGTTAATTTGTGTAGTATGCTGTCCAACAAAAGGAAATCTGAGTTTCTATGGTGCATTGGACTGTGCTGAAGTATGGTACATATGAACGTTGTATGGTAAAGAAAGGGAAAACAAGTGTAAACTGAATGAGTCATTAAGCTAATGAAATCACTGTCATAATGAGTCTAATCAGTCTACTAAATGTGGCATCTGTTAAGTGAATGTAACTGTAACTGAGAGCTCTATGGGTAATTTTTTTGCTGCACGAGTCTTATCTGCAGAAAAGAGGAAAAAAGAAAGAAATATAACTCATGTACTTTCACAATCCTTTGGCATTTGTAGTTAGGTTTACTTTCCTCTGGTTTTGACTTCTTAGTTGCAGTTATCAGGCTTTAGTCAGGTTGTGGTGGCAGCATCTCTTCTAGAGTCTGCTCATTGGTGCAGTTAGGTAGATACCCTACAAAAGAGGCCAGACCTATTAGATAGAATAGCTGTGCAATGCTTTTTATTTATGGAGTGCTCTTTAATCATTCCCTCGTAAAGTCAAGTGAATCAAATGGAAGAACAGAAGAAAATGCAGTGCTGAACCATCGAGAGGGCGTATGTTTGCTCATGCATAAATATGTATAAGGTGATGGTAATAGCCCTTTCTTGTTATAAGCACTTTTAAAGGGATCATCCAATGTGCAAAGCTATACTTTTCTATTGAAAATAAATCAGTTACTTTTTTACTTCTTTCTCATTGCACTGCTTTTGTCATTGTTTTGACTGAAAACAAGAGATAAAAATAGACACTCCTTCTATCCAAACCTAGATTTTATGTGAAGCTGTAAAGGATAAAAGCCATATAGGTTTGGTCATTCACTTTTTTGAATAGTATTTTTTTAGTTTAATTAGTTTAAGCCACACGCTTGACCTACCTAGAATTTGTCATACTGGAGGCTTACAGGGAAAATACCCCATGAAGTTTGTTAGTACTTAAAGGCATGGCTAGACTTCTTTTGAGCCTGTCTCAGAAAGTACCGCTAGAGTCAGCTGTGACAGAGTTTATCCAAGCTTTTGTTGGTGACCGGATGCGGATAAGATGTGTCGAAACAGTTCTGAAAAATCTACTATGGAATGTTCAAGGAATCACTTCTTATCTTAATGATCCTTTTATAACACAAGCAAGAAGCTGTGTTATGTTCTTGCAGTGCTCTTCTGCTATATTGGGCATAACACCAGTTGTTCCCAAGACAAGAACTTGGTAGGAAAAGGGAGAGCATGGAAATAAGGCAGAAGAATGAAAGAAATTGCATTTTCAGGAGAATATTCTCCCAGGCTTTTTATAAGCTTGCTTTTGTTAAAGGAATTCCCCAAAGGCAAGCAAAAATTTCCATTTTGCTGAGCACTTGAAGTAGAAATTGCTTGAATTTCTTTTGCTGTCCAGATGCTTTAATGTGCAATGGCCAAGATAAGTTTTGCTTTTGAACTCAAGAAAACCCCAACCCCAAGCATTCCTTAGCTGCAGAACAAATGTTAATAAGCATGTTGAATGAAAGAAAAGAGTTATCTGAGATTTTCCATACTGTTTTACATCTTGTGTAAGTCCTCTACATCAGTCCAGACTGTTGACGGCCATTTGTCACGTCACAAGTGCACAGAACAGGGGGACAGCAGGGCTGGAGTGGGAAAGGTGGAGAAGGATCCTTTTGAAGGCGGAAGGCAGGTTGTAAAAAAAGCCCACAACCTAAATTCCCCCAAGTTGCCTTACCTAGATATTAGCTCGATATTAGGAGCAATGAATATCCTTTAGAAACCATATGAAACCCAGTATTTCTTTGGAGATAGATGGGAGTTGACGGGCCCATCTGGGAAGCTGGCCAGCGCATTTAGAGGTCTAAGTAGGAGCAGAGCTCTTTGGAAAATCTGTTTTTAACTTAGACTGAGAAGATGCTGTGCCATTTCCACAAGGCTGCTGCACTTCATTATTTCTTGCCTTGTCTGAGTCTGTTACAGACTTTACAAGAGAGCACATATTTAAACATGTGTTGTACTTGTGCTTTTAACTGACATAAGTTTAGGAATAGTTTTACCAGTTTGAGAGTGCCTGTAATAACCCTCCCTGAATGTCCTCTTTCTCTGGGGTGAAATTCTGTAGGTACTTAGTGCATGAATGTTGTGCAACAGATGAGGGGTGAAGCTGAATGCTGTGTTGTTTGGTTACAAAAAAAACGTCATTTCAGAAAGCAAAACATAGCTGGACTTTACAATACCTGGATTTTACATCTTTTCCTTCAAAACCTGCCAGATGGACTTGATGGTCTTCACCAGTCAGATGTAGGGTAACAAATGTCAGTGTCCCGAGCATCGTGGTACAATTTCAGGTAAGGGTAGAGCATTGAGGTCCATCTGACTTGGTGGGTTTGTTCAGCTACCATAGCTTCCCACAGTGCCCATGATTCCTGAATAATCTGTCCTTCTCGTACCTGCTCACGAGAGAAGGTATTGAATCACACTTGGGTTACTGAGCCATTCAGGCCTCTTCTTTATGCTCTGCTATGTCCTCTGTGGCGGACAAGACTCTGTCGCTGGAAGGACGATACGAACGGCATGCTCTGCCTCTCTCTTTGTGCAGAATTCACCTTGAGGACCTCAGCCAAAGCGTGCTGCTCCATATGACTGAGAAGCTCGGCTACAAGAACAGCGATGTCATCAATACTGTGCTGTCAAACAGGGCAAGTCACACGCTTGCCATCTACTTTCTGCTTAATAAGAAGCTGGAGCGCTACTTGGCAAGCCTTAGGGTAAGTACTGTTTGATGCCGGTTCTATGGACAAGTGGGTGAGGAGGGTAAAAAAAACACTAAAATGTTTCCTGATGGCTGGCATTTGACTTCAGGGCTTTACCTAAGGTGGTGCTTTTTCCAGTTTTCTAGAAGTAACCATGATAGGGAAGTATTCCTTGCAAACTAATAACATTATTTCAGATAAGAATTCCTCAGGTTGCAGAGATAATTGCTGATAAGCTTTATTTCTCTCAGGTCCCTGTTTCCATAGGAGATCCCCTTTGGCTAGGAAGTTACCGTGAAGAAAGTAAACTGTTGCCACGCAGAACATTGTGACTTGTGGCGTGCTGTGTTCATACGTTGAGATAATTCTGCTGCTTGAAATATCAATAACACAATGTAACTTAATTAGGAAATGAAGAGAAAGTTTAAGAGCTATTAAGGTTTTACTTAGTTTTTAAGTGAAAACTTAGCTGAAAGTTTTACGTGAGAAATATCATGAATTTAGAGTCTTCTAATGTCCTGACGACCTTCCTGGCCCCTGAGGATGGCTTAGGGGTCAGAAACACTGCAGATGGGTTTGCATAGCAGCTTTCACTGGAGCAGGAGTCTGCTGCCACATCATCTTTCCTTGTACATTCCACAGAGTTGAGTTCTTAGGCCACATTTTGCGTGGTGCTTACTGGAGTGCTGGGATGGGCACGGCGCACAAAGACAAGCTCTCTTCTCTTGGTGTCTCCTCACAGCTTTTTGTGGTCTGTCGAGGAGTCTTAAGCTAGCTGAGGTTTTGTAGGCTTCTACATGACCTCATGGGCAGGAGGATGGGTTGTATGGAGTTTTCTTCTTGATGTGTTTGCTTCTTAGAGAATTTATCCCAAACAGCCTTCTGATCTGACAACAGCTTCTTAGTTTTTTCTTTTCTCAGTTCTTTTGCCAAGCTTGTTTTAATGATAATACCATCAATTATATTTAAAATGTAATGGATCCAGTTCACCACCTCTGTATGCACCTCCACTGAATGCCAAGTGTGAATACAGTCCAATAATTGAATGTTAGTTTTCTCTAATTATCTTACATGCTTTACTTTTCCATGCTTCTCTCTTCACAGAAGTCTGAAGGCCAGGACAATATTTGCCACAAGAACCAACTATACCAGATAGAAAAATACAAGGCAAATAAAGACTCCTATGAGGTAAAGCTCTTTAAAGCTCATTAAGGTATTTCAAAACCAGACTGAATTTGAGGATCCATGGTGATTATGCTTAAGGTGATGTGTTTCTGGACCTGCGGAGAAAAAAAAAGTCCCGTGGTCTTGCCTGTGCAGGACAAGTATTTTCCTCAATTTCTTTTCAAAGGAGCAAATAATAGCCCCCCAGAGTGGAAGTGCAAAGATGACTTTCAGCTGTTATGAAGAAAATAAATATTTTAAAAGCTCTGTTTATCAAAATACTACAAACTTCTTCAGGGGACTCTGTGGTTTCATTCTGAGGTACGAGTTGCTGATGTTGTAACAAGGCCCTAGCTGTGTTGTCTTGAGTCTCAATACCTTGGTGGTGTAGGGCAGAGAGCTGAGTGACAGCCACGGTGACCTTCCCCGATTACCTCGAGTTCCTGATGTCCTGGGCCACCCCAGCTTTGCTATCAGAAACAGTGAAACAGATTAGCACAAAACTCTGCCCAGATCAGTATTTTTGGCTTTTTTGCGGAAGGGATGCAGAACTAGTCCACTGCATCATAAGGGACTGCCCTTGGCCAGAGGAAAGATTTAACCAGATTACTTTTTGATCCTTCAGTCTCCAGTCTTTTTATCTGCAAATAGAGAAGGTAGTTTGTCTTAAAAGAATACATACCAGATAATAGGAGTCTTCTCGTAGCTGGATTTTTCTTCACTGTCTGATTCTTTGCCAAGCACTAAAATTACAAGCGTAATATGAGCTGTGTAAGTCTTACCTACCAACGCAGAGAGCAATATTCCTGAAGAGCTACTCTTTCGCACTGGGTTGATGATTTAATTGCAGGGGCAGGTTTGTGTCATGGTTGGTTTTGTTTACTTTAAAGACTGCTTGCAAGACAAGCTGAACTGCAAGCCAGATGGAAATACCAGGGCAAACTACTTCTAATTGTTTTCTTACCTAATAAAAACACACCTTACTTAAAACACAGGGGATAGACTCAATGAATATAATATTTCAAAATGCTCTTTAGCGGCTTACTCCAAGCTGTTGCAGGGCAACCTTCCCCTGGAAAGACAGACAGGTACCTAGACATGAATGTTGTAGGTGTCCTGTGGTGCATCCTGATGCTTTCCAGGCCAGCTTCTTCCAGATGTTGGTGTCACTTGTGCAGTGACAGAGAGCCGTTGGTGGCTCTGCCTGCTGTTGAGGCATTAGCTTACAGCTTCTGTGTACCTACCCAGTGCAGGTGAAGTCTGTAGCAAGGCCTGACTGTGCACCCACAGGTAGACAAGAGAGAAATATGTGGTCTGGTTTGGTTGTGGTCGTGAAATCCCCACACCAGTAGAAGGAAACTGGTGTTTGACTTCCATAAGAATAATTGAAAACTAATGGTAGTGCCACTGTGTAACTCCAGTGAGTTTGTAAGCATGCTTAGGATAAAGGCTCCCTTCCAAGCCTCTCCTGCACTCGCGGTACACAGTGTAACTATTTAGAGGATGAGGGGGTGTCATTTCTTTCTTGAAATAGTTACCTTGATGCAATCACAGTGCAGACACTGCGGTAATAATAGAGTATATTCTCTTTCTGCATGGGAATAGCTCAGTATAAAGCATGTTTTATATCACTTTAGCTGTATTTACACAAGGGGATTGTGTTACCCTTAGTGTACCAGGACAGTTGAAGCAGCACATGTGGGTGAATACAGACCTTGGGATGCTGCTGCCATTTGTAACTATGGCAGACATCTCTCCACAAATGCCTTCATGTGGATGGGAACACAGCCCTAGTAATGTCTAGCTCGTGCTACTAGGATCATTGGGTGACCACCGGGACTTGGGGGCAGGGATTTTGTAAGCTCAGACAGGTTCATGAGCTGCAAATAGAGTCCCCTTATAGTCCCCCATTTCCAGAGAGGAAATAGGAAGCGCTGGTCCCTGGGCAGATACTGCACTGAGAGTGTAGCTGTGTGTTGCCATGGGAATAGCAGGGAGAATAGAGCTGGTCAGCTTCAGCAGCTGACTGAATTTCTTCCACTTCACTCTAGCAATGTGAAATGAAGACCTGGCCTCGGGCAGGGGGCTGCCTGCCAGCAGCACTGCCTGTTGCTAGTCCAGGCAGAAGGGTACAGGCAGAAGGGTACATGGGCACAGATCATGCCCAGCCCCTCTTCTTCATTCACTTTCCTATCCTGGAATAGTGGGATCATTGCATCAGGGCTGAGGGTGCTGGAAGCTGCTGTTGGTGCTAAGTAACCAGGTTGTTTTGCAGGCTAATTTCATTTTAGTGCTCAGGGCAGATGGACAGCACAAGGAGGAGGGAGGTTGCAGTCTATCTCTCTCCATCTCTCTCTTTTTGTTAGAGGTGTCAGGCAATGAGTGGTCATCCCTGCAGCCTATCCAGGGGAGCAGCACTAGGGATACTTGTCTCCCACAGAGTAGCCAGGGGGCTCGGGCTCATGGAATCTGCAATTTTTAAGAACCTATGTCATTGTCCTATCACTGTTTTAGACATGACCAAGGCAAATGCACTTTATCTTCCTTTCAGATCCGTTGCTGGGACTAAGAGTAGGTTTTCAGGTCGAAGTCAGGACAGGAAATAGCAGAGGATGATGTAATGCCAAACCTATTCAAGTATAACATACCGGTAAAAGTCCTACATTGTGCGACAGCATGCCATTACATGACTGTACATGGTACAGTGAAGAGCAAACTTTCACAACTGCCCTGAAGTAAATATTCCTTTCCTTTTAAAATATAATAGTATATGGCACCTTGGGAAGTTAGGATTTTAGTTGTTGTCCCTCTCACAACCATCATTGAAACCATGTTACTAAGTTTTACAAATACTTATAAGACTATTTGCAGTGTTCATCCAGAGTAAACTAATTAATTACTAACACTGCATATGTGAGTTTTCTTTTTCGTGGGTGCCTCTAATTGTACAGTATGACTGTATTACTGCTGCTTAGAAAAGATAACAGCCGTGTGAGGGCAAAGTCAGGGGCACTTGGCACGTGAGGAGCTGCAGCTTGACTCTTGCACCATTAGCATCAAAACTTTCTGCAGTCTGACAGATGCAGCAGCAACTGACATGATAATTCATTCCTCACCTATCCAAAATAGCAGAAAACCACTAACAATCTTGATCAGCTCCTTTGGTCTTAATATAGTCACCACTTGATCTCATCCTCACAAGTACCTTTAAAAAAAGATACTCGGTAGAGCCCAGTCTCTCCTGTACTTGGCAGCAGAGTTTCAGAGCCTTGAGAGAAAAAATAGTGCGGTGGGCTCAAAATTAACGGCACAGTTCCCACTGACTCTGTTGTCGCAGATTGTTCACACAGCATTATTATTAACATTGCTATTATTGTTATGACTGTTGTTATTACTTCATCATTGTCCGTAGTAGCTGTGCTTACCAAAATAATGCCAGGACCGGTCAGAAGTTGCGTTGTTCCAAGGACAGCACAAGCAGGGAGGAATACATGCTGTGTGACGGAGGTGTTTCCAGCCTCTAAAGGCAAGGGGAAAGTCATCAGGTCGATCTAGAGGTGTATGCATTTCGATGATGGCTCAATAATGCATGGTTTTGTTTCTGTGGAAGGGTTAGACAGCTTTAGCTACCCAAAAGGAAAGAAATTTGAGGGGATAAGGGATGGATGGAGAGAAGGGTGGGGACAAAATACACATGCAAAGAGAGACTGAGATAAAGACAGTGAGGAGCTCAGAGAGGGTTTCTGGTTCTCAGTCTTCCAAATCTCAGTCTTCCTACTCTCTTCTGTAATGGAACTAAAAACTTTAGTTCATAATTCACTGAAACTCTTCCTTCTGAATCCCATAACTTCTGAAAATTCAAAAGTTAATGAGACCAGTGGTGCCCAGACACTGTCTGTGTGGGATGCTGGACTCTGTCTGAGCTGGGAATGATTGTAACGAGTGCAGTCTGGATATTTTCCTCTTAAGTGTCTTAGTATGTTTACAGAGCTGTGCAGTGACCCAAGAGATCCCAAGGTGTCTTCTGCGTCTTTCTTTCCCTCTCTCACATGTATGCATGTTATTTTGCATTTGAGGGTTTTGATAGACTTCAAGTCAATAAGCTTTCACTTGAAAATCATCAAGAGAGCCAGCCCTTTGGCACTGCGTAGTTATTAGACAAAATACAGGCCTCAGCACATAACTGGGTGAAGGAACTTTCCTGCGTTTTTTAAAAAAAGACTAGTAGTTACAGTGACTTTTCAGTAAGACACAGTGAAAATGTTGCTTACCTGAGAATTACAGCCACACAAAGAGTGTCACACAAATACCCCTCTAAAGAAACAACTCCAAAGCAACCAAAACAAAAGCCCTACTTCTTTGAAATTGACCTCTAAAACCAGACCTCATAGCTTTGTTCCAGAAAGGTGAGAAATTCTTGAAGTCTTTGAAGGATACCAAAATAGTGGCAACAATTTGATGCCTGTTTTTTAGAAGTGAAATAAGACTTTTGGTTCCCCCTGAAATCAGTGGCAGATAAAGAGCGTTGCACAGCTTGCAAATTTAGTGGTTCCTGTTAAAAAAAGATACAATGAATTTCCACTATGAAATGGTGCTTTGCAAATTGGATTTCTCTTCGGAGTCCCACTCCCAGGTTCTGTTTTTCCTCTGTCATCACTGGAGATCAGACCTATCTTTTATAGGATGAATATACTTGCAATCTGATCTTCAGCTGCCTTCCCTGTCACAAAAAGGAGTTAGGGCTCAGTGAAGGATTGAGTCAGTAATTTTCTCCCCGTGTGCCATGTGCGGTTGCAGAGATGCTTTAAAAGCAAGGTCCATATTATGCTGGATCTTGTTTGGACAGAAGATAAATGACTCAAGGAGTTTAAACTTCTTTAAAGCTTTGCGGCTTGATTTTCAAATGTCATAGAAAGTGCAATAAAGAGAAATCTCAGAACTTTTTTTGGTGCTTAAATAGAGGGGGCAAACTTCAGGTATGGAGGAGAGCAAACCTGTATCTGCTTGCTCCCAACAAGGTCTCCTAGGATAAATGGCCTCTGAAGAGAAAGCTTTCCTTTTCCTTTTATTTTCCAAAACCAGTTTTCACACTGTGTGAATCTCAGAGAAGGGAACCATGAAATCATGTCAAACAGATCAGAGGAAAACTAGACATTTAGTTATTTTGAGTAGCCGGGATAAATTCCTTGTAAATGTATAGTTTTTAATTTGGCTTTGATAGATGCAGTAGCTGCTTCTAAGTCTGAAGGTCATTCAAACTTCCCTTAAGTAAACCAAATTGTTCTTGTTTTGTTTTACAACTTAAAGGACAAAAACCTCAAAGAACAAGAAAAGAAAGGGGAGATTCTTCACCGTCAGCTACCAAAGAAAACTGAGAAAAGTCCAGTTTCATATAGACAGCCTTCTTCCTGTCTTGTCTCACAGATACAGAACACCAAGGCTCTGCTGAAGGACCGGAAAGTCACCAGGGCTGGAAGTTCGGAGAAAGGTCAGTAGGAGAATCACGAGTGCTGTGTACCTATGTTCATGTGCATGTGTGGGCATGCACAATATTAATGAGAGCATCTTGTGTTGTGTGTTTGTTAGTAAATTGTCATGGGCTTGCATTTGCTGTCTGCTCTGAAGGTGGTATGTGAAGACTGGATACAGTGGTTAAACATTGAACAAAACGTCCTGAGGAAACCATGACAATGTTCGGCAGTCATGAATCCTCACTTCTACTTCTCTTTTTGTTTGACAGAATTTCTACAGTGTTTTAAAAAAAGCTTGCTTTCCCTATTTATACATACTTATACAAAATCATCTGCACTTCACACTGGTGCTTTGAAAGCATCAACACCCACCGCAGATCACTGACAAACCAAAGCCGATAGACACGCTTCTTCCTACTGGCAAATGCATTTTGCTAAGAGAGGACTAAGGGGCAGCATGGGAAGAAATCCCTGATCCCGAGGAGAATGCTGGTAACAGTGGCATCCCTGGGAGAAGCAGTGGGCAGCAGCTGATGATGGAGGAAGGGGAAGCAAGTGGCCAAGCGGAAGTGCGGGTGGGACTACCAGCCCCAGCAAATTTCAAGCAGCAAAAGGAGGAGATAGAGCATTAACAGGGAAAAAGAAAAGACGAGACAGAGGAGAACAGAGCATGAATCACGCAGGGTAGGAGGCAGCCTGTGAGGAATGGGTGAGAGCTGCTTGCAAAAGGAGGTGGAAGAATGGAGTGGAAGAAAATGGGAGTCAGTGAGGAAAAGGGGTTGTTGGTAGTGCACACATGGATGTGAGACACTGAGGAGCAGGAAGGTGATGTAGCTGGCTGTTAAATCATAGAATTGGAGACTAGTTTGGGTTGGAAGGGACTTTAAAGATCACCAGTTCCGAGCCTCCTGCCGTGGGCACAGGAGTTCACTACAGAGCAGGGAGGGGAAATATGGTGTCGAGTTTATTTAGAGTAGTGGCTTAGGGTGGTTTTATGCTCTTTCTTGTGACTTGATAACTTACCATTTGATGTTTTCTACCAAAAAAATGTCACAATGGTGTTTGTCTGGCAGCATAGGTCCATGAGACTGGTGAGAAATGGGACATACTTTTTGCAAAACATGTAAAGAACTTTAAAAAACACTCATTTTGTTCAGCATTTGTCATTCCTTTTGGGAGGGAGGCACAGGGGGAAGCAAAGCTAGTTCATTTTTTTCCCTCTTAATATTTTTCCTTACTTTTTTGAACTGAAACCTGAAAATCATTCGGATCTCAGCTAAAACATTTCTCTACTTATGGAAACCATGTTTTGACACTTCTTAAATAAAGTGGTCAAATAATTTTGAGCAGCTTTGGAAAGAAACTGGACAGATTAAACTTGGTCTGCTTTTCCCAAAGAACTCGCAATATGAGTGATTTCATCCCATACATCCATTCAAGTCTCAACCCCTTTCAAGACCAGCCCTTTCAAAAGAAATATTTGTGACTGTGACTTGAGGACTGGCCTAAATTTTTTTGATATCCCTTTTAGATAGTTTGAGACCAAGAGAACTCATGGACAGTGAATATTAACTGCCAGTCCACTATTCTTTCATTCTAGGGTAACCTAGCGAAGCAGAGTCCCTGAATACCTTTCCATAAAGACAGCGAAATGCATTTTCTTGCGACTAGTTTGGCATAAGTGAGTGCCAGCATCCTGTAGAAACTGAGCAGATCTTCTCTCCAAGCTGTTTTGTTTTACTGGGCCATATCTTGCAAAGATTTTTCCATTTATATTCAATCCTTGCTGGAGTTGATGCAGCAAATCTGTTCTAACTGCAACAGCCTGAATCTGGCCAGTGCAGCTACTCCATATTTACATGTGTGAAACCAAGAACAGATTTTGTTCCAAAATGCAAAGGAAGGCATCAGAGATAAACTCACTGTTGTCCCCTGTGTCTCTAGGTATGTCAGTGAATACAGTACGCAGACCTAGTAAAAACCATGCAAAGTTGTGCTAAGAAAGGAGAAATGTGAGATTTCTCAGACATAGCCTTAGAGGATATAATTAATACAAACAGCTGAAGACATCTGTGGTTTTCCATTTCATGTCCTTGTCTTACTCAGTGTAAGCACTCTTCTTGCCTTTGAGGAAAGTGGAAGATAAATTACCCATGAAACAACAACGTAAGTATCAAATGAGAGTCAGGGAATTAGATCCCTAAGACCATTTGTTTTAGCTAGTTCATTTGTTAAGCTCTTCTAGAATTTGCTAAAGGTGATACTGGATGCTGTCTGATATAAGGCAGAGAAGGCATTGCTGTTAAATGCAATCTGCTCTTCTCATTCCTCTTCTGATTGCTTTGCAGACTCCAGCGGTGGGGTAAGCCCTTTCCATGAGCCCTTGGCAACCAAGACAGGCTGTGTCACTTCCAGCTCCCTAGAGTACCTCGAAGTCCAGCAGCCACCCCCCAGGACCCCTCGGCTCCTCAAGAGACAGGAGTCGCCACAGCAGGAGCCGGCCCGCATTGGGGGCCGAGCAAAGGACTCTCCTCTCATCCTGAATATTGTGCACTCATTCGAGTCAGTTGACAGAGAGGACCAAATAGACCAGGTTTCCCCCTCTCATCAGTACAGGATTTTAGGCTCGCCCATGAATTTCCCTTACAAAAGCTCAAGTGAAAGGACACTGTCCCCACTTTTTCAGCCAGGGAGTACATCCCCTGCCCACCCCACCCAAGTCTCTTTCACATATGAAGAAAAAGCATATCCGACAAAGGAAGAAGCAGTGTCCCCTACTCAGCTTGTTTCCAACAATCCCTTGGGCAGCCCTAACTGTGTTAAAAGCCGAGGCAGATTCCCCATGATGGGGATTGGACAGATGCTGCGGAAGAGGAACCAGACGATGCAGTCAGCAAGTGACAAGCCGCTGGAAGCCAGGATGCCTCAGCTGCAGCAGATGAGCCCCACGCAGATTTCCTTCAATGCAGCAGATGCAGTCAGTGGTCAGTGTTAGTCTGGCATCCTGGGATTTGCACTGCTGTTCTCTGGGACCTAACCTTTTTTACTTCTAACAATAAGGGAAAGCCACAGGCATGTTACTGTTGCTATATAATACACTACAGTGGTCTAAGGTAAACGATCAGAGGTCTGCTTGTAAGGAAGGTGTTGTCTTATATATTAAAGCTGAAAGAAAAGGGCTCTGCTTCTGCTATTAAGAAATATTAGCATTTGGCATCTGACTATACAGTAAAACATGTCTTGAAAGAGCTACATGAATATGTATTTTCACTGCTCTCATCTAGTATTGCAGTAAGGTTGAATGGAAGAGCAGTGAGCATGAACAATTTGGTTCATCAAGGTAATCTGTGTGGTGCCATGAATGCTTGTCCCGTCCAGGATCTGTGGTAAGGCAGCCTATGCTCCCTCTGCCTATGCCACACAGTACATGGTACTGCTGCAGGCATTGTTCATGTGGCTAGACAAGTGGAAAAACTCAAGATACTGTGTCCAATAACAAGCGCTGCCAAGGAGATGAAGTTGGTAGAAGATTGAATAAAGACACAAGTGATCTAAACATTCGAAAGTGGGAGTATTGGAAGTCAAAGCAGATTTTACGGTTAATTACATAAAGTAGTTAATAACAGAATCATTTTTTTCCTAAAGAAAATGATGATATAATGTCACTCAGAAGAAACACAATTATTTTAAAATAAGTTTCATCACGTGGAAATTCACTGCACTGGAGACCTGTTCCTTTGATATGATCAGTCTGCAAGCAGATACTTCAAACAGCAATCCAGATTGCAACACGCTGTGTTTAAACAGTCCAGTCACCTCCAATTTTTGCAGCCATACTAGTTCCATGGCGCACCTACATGCAGGACTACATTAGCCCCTGTTACAGCAAGACAGCATTGGACACCCCTGAAGGCTTTTCTCAGAGACTGCAGTGAATTAAAAAGACTAATGAAGGACACATGAACCTGTACCAATGCCATTTTATACTGCACGATTTGTAATGCAGTGGTTACCAAAAATTTGGTATTGTTATGAGCGGGGAATATTAGCTTTCTTAAAAGGCACCGTGTTCTGCATATCGATCTTGGTTTTTTAAGTAAATGATACATCTGAGAGGTTGGCAACGTTCTTTTGGTTCTGTTTTTGTCTTCAAAACATTTCCTATAAATTAGAAAGTTTAGCTAAAGACTACTCTTTTCTTTTGTCTGTACTGCGCTTGCGTATGAGTTTGTGTGTACAGGCATCTCAACAAAGCTTGTTCCAGTGTGATTCCCAAGTGGGCAGGCCTGGACCACCTATGCCCCACTGCTGCCCACCCACGTAGTGTAATTTCAAAACCCAGGCAGCGGAAGTGCTGTCTTCTTGGAGTTGTTGTTGGAAGATGAGGATTTTGCCTCGAGATCATAGGTAGGAATCCAAGCCCTATTTTCATCAGTATTTTTGCATACAATTTTGTGGCCCCGTTGGTTCGGCATCTGTGCAAATGCTGAGAGTTACCCCTGTGTGAGAAGCTTTCCTTCCAGTTTCATGAGAAAGATGGACAGGGACTGGGGGAGCCAGCAGAGACAGGAAAGAAGGTCCCCAGCAGAGCCTGTAGCTGAGCACACGTTCCCAGTTCTCAGCATAGCACAGGCCTTATACCAAAACCTGCAAGAAAAAGAGTGGACAGTAATCTCAATGCTGACAGAACAGAAAACCAGACTGTTCAGTATTTTGGGTGCTTACTGCAAAACCAGCAGAGCGTGAATGCCCAGAGCACCCTTCTCATTCCTGCTGTTGGGCCCTTCACCTCGGCACTGAAGCTGCCTGTCAGTTTGGTACGGGGGAGCCCATATGCATCTTGTACTCTTCAGTGTAGTTAGTGAGGACACCCACCTCTGCAGTAGTTAAGCTACCTGTAAAATAATATACATCAAAATTCCCACTGTGATAAGAAAGACAGCCCTGAAAAAATATTACTAATTTTCAGACTGAAAAATGTCATCTTCTGTTTGTACAGAGCACCTGGGGTCCATTTTAAGCTCTTCCTTTTGTTTAAAAACATCAAAGCATTTTCTTTTTCTTCATGCTAAGAACATGTTTGTGCTGCATAGGTAGTGAGCAGAGACCACTGAAATCCCGTCTTTTGCGTGCATTGGACTTTGGTACCTGAACAGATGGCAGATACTGACTTGAATTACAAACTCAGGTTTATTTGGAACCCAATAAAAGGTTGGGGGAGGCAGGAAAGAGACATGTATTTTTTGTGGAGAACCCAGTAAATATGTGTAAGAATCAGAATGAAGACAGAAATGTTAAATCTTTTATTATATTTATAGAGAATATATGAGTACTACACTGCTAAAACAACCATGTTTCCAACTTAGACAGTAGCTATGTACAGTCAAACTGCAGTGACCATTGAAGGGACCTGCTGAAACACAGTAGTGGAAGTTCCAGGGGAAAGAAAATGTATTTGTTATCATTATTAAATATATGTACTTTTGGAACAAGATTGCTATGGACTGCTGACTTTTTTTTCCAGGTCACTGTGTAGCAAGGATTATCTAATTACAAAACCAGCTAGCAAAATGGTGAAGTGACAAGAGGATTACCAGCACCATCATTACCTTCACCCATCAAAGACAATCCCTTTGAATCTGAGTGGCCCTCTACAAGTTGTGCATCTAATCTCTGGTCATTACCCAAGCTGTTTGTCACCAGTGAAGGCTGATAGGTATCTCCAGTTCTTCCCACATTAAAACAGTGGCCCAAAATTAGGGGAATGAATTGCTGAGCAATGCATAGCTGTATCCAGGTACAAGGGAGGGAGTAGGGTTGGTTGGTTCAGATGAGAACACAGCTTTTAGACAGCCGTTGGAAGTCACCTCGATATAAACAAAAATATTTGCTGATAAGCTTTCTGCACCTCTGGACTTAAAGTCTTCAAGTTGTAGGGGCTAGTCCTACCTTTGCTAAGCTTAGCACAGCCATGCAAACTGGCAATCAGCCTTGCAGCTTCAGTTGGAGGCTTACTATTGTTGTTGATCCCACAGTTCTTTTAAGTACTGTTTCTTCCTCCTCCTACCTTTGCACAGATTTGTTTCCTAGAACAACAGATCCAAAGACTTTCAAAATCAGCTGAGGTGGTTTTTTTTCATTTTTGCAATAGGCTTGGCACTGAGCCTGTGTTGAACCTGTTTGATAGATTTGAAAATATGCCTTAATCTTCGAGTTGTGCTTTGGGGAAAAGAACACTTGCTGAACTTCGGGTGCAAGGTGGAAGCAGCGTGGCTTTATGAGACCTTTCTGAAATGCTGCTTACATGCGGAATCCAATGGAGTCAATAGAGCAGCTGTGAAATACTTAAAGAGGGTTTTGCAAACTACCTGATCACTGGACAGGAGTTCAGGCTCCATAGCAGTAAAAGAGATTTTGTTCAGGCTCTTCTACTTGGAAAAATAGGAGTCTAATTTATTCAGCAAGACAAAAACCAGAATCAGTCTCCATTGCTAAAGGTGTTGTACTTCTGTAAATGGGCTGATAAATATTAAAATTACCCAAGTCTCGAGGTTTACAGATCCTAAAAGTAAATAACAGTTACCTTCATACTTTTGCACTTAACGTTGCTTGATCTTTGCAGTAAAATCCTTTATTGTGTAGCTGCAAACAGATTGGATCGGGTTTGCAGACTTTTAAGTGTCCATTGCACCAGTAAGACAGTTTGTCAGCAACTTCCTAGAGACAGTCCAGCACAAATCCGCCCAGGCAAGCATTGTGGCTGTGGTTAATGTATGGAAGAAGAGAAGGGAGGGGAAAGAAAGACTCAGTGGTCACTACAGCTTTGCTCCACCGCCGAGCAGAATGTGTGTCAACGGCAGAGCATGAGGCTGGCAGGCAAACTCTCGGCATGTCGCTGGGTCTAGGGCTGCTGCTGGTGGTAAGGGAGCTTTAGGGTGGCACAGATACACCCTCTCCACGATTAGTGTAAGGAAAACACTAGGCAGGCTGAGCAGTGGGGTTGTTCAGCCTGGAGAAGAGAAGACTCTGGCGAGACTTTCTAGTGGCCTTCCAGTACCTCAAGGGGGCTTACAGGAAAGATGGGGAGAGGTTCTTTATCAGGGAGTGCAAGGAGCAATGATTTTAAACTAAGGAAGAGCAGATTTAGACTAGATACAAGGAAGAAATTTTTCACAGTGAGAGTGGTGAAACGCTGTAACAGGTTGCCCAGGGAGGCAGTGGAGGCCCTACCCTTGGGAACTTTCAAGACCAGGTTGGATGGGGCTGTGAACAACCTGTTCTAGTTGAAGATGTCCCTGCTCCTGCCAGGTGGATTGGTTGTAAAGGTCCTTTCCAACCCAAAGCATTCTATGATTCCATAATTCTATGAAAACCTCCAACCCAGGATGAAGCTTCCCCTTCATTTGCTTATTTGTAATTAAGCTTTAAACTTCACTGCTTGAAGCACCCCAAGCTTGTAAGGGCCTTGCTTTTCAAGAAGTGAGCAGAAATTTCAAGGACGCTATTGCTGTGTGAGGTAGTTTGGATTTTGCCTGCCTCTCCCCTGCCTTTTTAATACTGGGAGATCACAAATGGTCAATTTTTTCTTTTGTTTCCCCCTCCACATAGCTTCCCTGGAGCATAACAAAACCTCTGGATACATCACCAGGGCCTGATTTTCCTATTAAAAGTTATCATAGCTTTATGGACTGAGAACTACAAATCACTAGAGCAGAAATACAGCCGTGTGGCAAATACATTACTAGGTGTAACTCCTACAGTCTTTCAGCAAGCTTGCTGCCTCCTGGTTGTGCAACTTTTTTGCATCAGAGGCAGTCTCAAGCAGGAGTAGCATGAGGGAATACTGGGAGAGGATTCAACTTCATGTCATTGCTTCTCATTGAGAGAAATGTGCTGCTTTAGAAGTGAGGAATTGTCTTATTTGCAGCAGGTTTTCCATCAAGGGAGTTGTTTGAGCAGCAATTCCTAAGCCAGATACACTGGCAACTGTTTGCCAGGGCACATTTGCATCGCCTTTAATTGTCTTTGACAAAGATGGCTTGCAGATGTATGAAAAGGGAAGGCAGATAAAATAATTTTGAGTCTTTTCAGTGTTTAGTATCAAAACATGCCTGTAATATGATGCTTTCTGTTATTGAAGTACAGGCAATTACCTATTTTTAGAAACAAAGGGTGTCAGGATAGAGCCTAGAGTAGGATTTGGAGTTCACCTGAGCATCCCTGCTGTATGCCCACTGATGCTAGGGCAGTGAAATGCCTGAGAGAGAAGAAATAAGAAGAGATTTATTGGTTAAAGGTGACATAATTTAAAATGTTGGTTAATATCTAAAACCAGACTCTTGCATTTTTTAAATATAGATCATAAATATATTTATTAACATTTGTATGAATAGTACTCTTCTACTTATAAATGTCAAAATGGCCCAGTTCTTTCTGTATCTCCTGCAACCAGAAAAGATAGACTCAGTCTAAAACAAATAAAAGGGAAAACACCAGTTTAAAAATAGCTTCCCTCTTTCTGTTTCACAGAAGGAAACTGAGGTATTGTCTTGTGCTTATAGCATAGGGCTGGTAGTTAGATAAAATGTTTTATTTTCCTGCCATCTCTACCTGCCCCAGCCAATTTGTTTCTGACTTGCCCGTGTGTAAACTTGGACCCGTGTTTCCTGGACACATCTGAGTTTTCCTCTACCTGGTCACTGTTCCTCACAGAATCTGTGGAAACTTCAGGTTTCAGAGGCTGCCTTTGGTTGAAAGCAGCCAAAAGGGCTCAGACATTCATGAGACAGGTGGATGGACAGACTGATCCAGGATCCACGACAGAAATACGTTTTTCACTCCGTGTCGACCTGAGTGTTACTGCAGGGAGTATCCAACATGTACTGATATCTGGCGTGTGAAGCATTTACCTGATGGCAGAAATTACTTGGGCATTCATGCAGCAAAGCTAACGTTCACATGCCTGACACTGAGATCTCTCATCCTACCGTGCCAACACATCGGCCATCGAAAGCTGCATGGGGGTTTTGGTGCCAGTTGCCAGCCTCTGCTTTTATAATAAAACACTGGTTTAATTCAGCCAAAATATTTCTGCCAGTTCTTAGGACAGGGCTTTGAGGAGGGAGAGAATACAGATTTGCATTTGCCAGGTTCACAAGTTCTTGCAGCTTTTGTCTTTGAGCAGCTATCTGAGGAAAAACCCTGCCTCAGAAAGCCTTCAAAGTGCTTGTGGGTGGCTTTTTATGCTGGGAAGTGGTCTGTCCATCCCCATGAGAGCCACCCACATTGGACCAGACCATAAGTCTTTGAACAACAGTTCCAGGCAGACTTTTTAGAGGAGGATGGGTTGTTTTAGCAGCAAAATTCCCCAGAGATGCTGTGCTGAAGGTCCTGGCACTGCAGGAACAGGGGATTCTGGGGGTTGGTGGCAAAGCTACCCTTCCTCAGTCACTAAGCGAAAGCTAGAGTGGGGTATGGAGCTGCTGAATGTTTTGAAGGATGAGACAAGTTTCTGACATGATCTTGCTATGTGTGATTGTCATCCAGCAGCATCAGTAGAAAGTCCTTCAAGCAGTGCCCACAGGCCTTTGAGCTCATCCTGCAAAAGGCCACCATCACAGGTTTGGACCAGAGAAATAGCAAGCCAACCTTGAAGGTGACACAGAGCAGCAGACCCCCTAGAGATAATGTCGGTGAAACTGGGAGGTTCTTCTACCCTAATATTTAATGGGGGCACTTGCTGTAACTCCTCCAGCAAAAGTTCTTCTCTCACATTTATTATCATTTTCCAAAGAGCAGCTAAGTAAAATGTTAGTGCACAACAGTTTTAGAGGGGTTAAAGAGTCCATTTTCACAGTATGGCTTCTGAATGGAGGAGTGAGCTATCCCAGCAGAAAATGTCTTAAATCAGTGCTTTACTCTCCAATTCCTGCAGAGGCCACCGATTTTTGATGGTTTATGGATTAATTAGATTTAACTTTGAACCCCGGGGCTATTGACAAAAACATCAGGCTTTTTACCAATGAGTTCAAGGCTTGTCTTCTTAAAGACCACGCACAATGCAAACCACCTTATTTAGTTTCTTAAACGTGGCAAAATTGCAAGTTACAAACCCAACGTTTATTTGTGAACATGACAGTGTAGCAGGTGTTGCAGCCAACGTTTTAACACGCACAGCTGTTTTGTCACGCACCTTTGAAGAGGAGAAAAGGGAAAGAGAATAAGCCTCCATCCTGCCGTTCAGTGGAAAGTCACGGCAGGAGAACGCAGCCTTTGGGGCGGGTGTTTCAGGTGCCGGCTGTGGGAACTGGCTGAAGACTAGGGGGAAGATGGAGAAGACCCATCTGGGGGGAGCAGGCTGACAGCAGGAGGCTGAGGGGGGAGCTGTCCGATGGGACTGTCCAGCTCTTGGCCACAGCTACAAGAGTCCTCAGAGGAAGGCAGTTTTTTGCACACCTTTCAGCCACTTTCATGGGGCTGTAGTTAGCGTTTCCTCTTGAGCCCTGGGCTTGCAGCTCGGCCTTGGGACAGGATGCCAAACCACACCATTCCTGTCGAGTAGTTAATGAGGGTTCCATGGGGCTTCTCCCTCCCTCTGTGCACCTCATGCCTTACCTGTAGGAAGGTTTCCTCTTCCCAGGTACTGGCCTGAGCCCACAAACGAGGTGACGTGCAATATACTTTAGCGAGTGTGATTTATAGGTTTAATGAGAATGAAACACAGCAGCAACTTTGGTCACCGAGGTCCGTGTGACTTGGGATATGCAAAGAAGAGTATCTCCTAAGTGGAAAGGTGCTGCTTTTGCCAGCTGATGTCGAGAGTGGTGGGTGGTGTGTGGCAGCTGGTGGGGGGCGTGCAAGCAGCTCAGTCAGCTTAACTGGGTTGTAGAGCCGATTGGTGCTGTCTCAGGGGAACCAGGGGCAATTGGAGACAGGGAGATACCAAAGGAAAAGTTAATGCGTGACACCTCTCTTGGAGATGGGTGTCCTAAAGGGACAGGAGGAAAGATTTCATTTACATCTGAGGACAAATGACCTCAAGATAAAATCTGCTGGATGTTTGCTTTATTAGCACAGAACTGGTAAGAGCTCCTTCATTTCTGCTTACTTTGTGTGTTAAGCAGGGAAATCTAACTTTAGCCTGTACTCTGCTACGCACTGGTGTTCATGGGTGAGTCTCATGCCTCTGCTGTGATTTCATGCAGCAACAGCATGGCAGAAATCATCTTAGCAAAGACAGCCATCTTTTACTTTCTCTGAGAGTTAATGCACTAATTATCAACTCAGACAAAAGAAACAAAGGGAAAGGGAAGACAGGGAGCAGATGAGGGGTAACTCCCCCACAACTGGAACCTCACAAAATCCGGGCTGCATCTGGACCATCCACCCCTTTCTTTTGTGTCCACCACCCTCCTCCAGCTCTGCTGACCTGTTCCTGCCCTCTTCGACCCTGGAGCTGGCATAGTAACACTTGACAAGGAGCAACTTGAGGAGGTGACTAAACTGAAAAATAATTAACTTATATGCTGGGCTAATTTTCAGCTGATTTTCAGCTCTTCAGAGCCCTCATAATTTCTTGCATCAGTGAGGGTACAAGAGCGCACAGGTGGGGTTGAGGTGCCCGTCTAGCCAGGGCAGCCCCGCAGCCCCTCTAATCAGTCCAGAATCTTGTGGAACTGCACGCTCAGGTGCTCTGCTTCCTGGCAGAACCTTTCCTGACAAATCATAAACAGAAATAAAAGACCTATTTCTTCTTTTAAACATGAAGACAAATTTCAGATGTGAAAGAGCACCCATCTGCATATGCTGGCTTCAGCAATGGGACTACCTCAGCCTTCCTTGTAAAACCTTAATAACATAATAGGTGATCATTGTAGGTCCTCTACAACTGAAGTATTCTCTTCTCTTCTCTTCTCTTCTCTTCTCTTCTCTTCTCTTCTCTTCTCTTCTCTTCTCTTCACCTGCTCAGCCTTTCATGTTCACAGCTCAAAGCCAGGAAAATCTCTGTTTTTCATGCGTGGGAGAATGAGGACACAGACTGCTTGGGCAAAGGTGTCATTGCTGTTGTCAGGAACAGGGCCATGCTCCTTTAGTGTGTGGTGATAATTGTGACAGGTCACCAACACTTCTGGCCCAAATCACTTACAAACCTGTTTGAACAATTTTAATCTTCTATCATAGTTTCTGCAGCCTCGAGATCCTGCCAGAGGCAATGCTTCAGCTAGGCTAGATGGATGGGTGCAAAGCCCCAGGAGAGAAAAATGTTGATGCTTGGGCAGTGGAAGTTTTTAAGAATATAAAGCTGCCAAAACAATGTGTCCTGGATGATGCTCCGTAGCTAAGAGAATTACATGTGCAGAAATGGGGCTAAAAAAATTATAGTTTAATTATTTTTTCCTCATAATGAAGCAGTGCAACCTCAGAAACTAAACATTTTTAAAATGTGTAGAAACTGCACAGAAACAGAAGAAACCACAGGGTTCTTGCTCATTGCAGCATTAAGGACACAAAACTCCTGCCTCACCAGTGGCTCTTGCTGTCCCAGACCTCTGCTAGGCCGCTTCTGATAAGTGCCTATCCACTTCATAGGATCATAGAATGGTTTGGGCTGGAAGGGACCTTAAAGCCCATCCATTCCAACTCCCCTGCCATGGGCAGGGACACCTCCCACCAGACCAGGCTGCTCAAGGCCCCATCCAGCCTGGCCTTGAACACTTCCAGGGAGGGGGCATCCACAATTTCCCAGGGCAACCTGTGTCAGAGCCTCACCACCCTCAGCGTGAAGAATTTCTTAATAATGCCTAATCTAAATCTTCCCTCTTCGAATTTAAAGCTATTCCCTCTTCATCCTGTTTTCAATGGATATCTAACAAGGCAAAGACCCATGGTCTTCTGGGACTACTACAGCACCAGTCACATGTGGCCCAAGTCTGAGAACACAGCTTCAGATAAAACGAGAATGCATCTGGGGCTTTTCCCAAAACTGAAATTAACCTTTCTCCTTCCTGAGGTTGGAAAAACAGCTGGAACTGATGTTTTTAAAAGTCTGCCTTATCCTTTCCAGCAGCTGTGTTTTGGTTTTCTCTGCTGAACCAGCAAACCTTTCAGTACTTGCTCAACATCTTTCAGTTCAGTTGTATCAGAGTATCTCCATTGCAGTTTCAGGGACTGGTGCAAAATTTGAAGGGTGGACAGCCAGTGGAGTCAAAACAGAGGGTCCTCACCAGGCAGGGCTGCCTAGAAACTGTTTCATGCCTAGCCCAGGCAGAGCAGCTGCAAAGCTGCTTTAAATCACATGTAGACACGTTTGTGCCTAAAAGCTTAGGTACCTCTGGGTGCAAGCAGGAGAGGGTGGGATCCACAGCATCTCCTTTGGGAGGCATTCTGTACACCTCATAGCCCAAACTGCCCTGTGGACTGCCTACTGTAATGGAAATAGGACAAAGCACTGCCTTGGAGTAGGGCAGGTTGTCTTGTGCGCTACAAGGACGACATATTAATATGCCCCAAGGGGCCCTTTCACAGCATTTCATTTAAATATTTCATCCATGGATGCATCTGGATGCCACTCCACTATTCTTTCCTGGTGACTGGATGAGGATGTGATCCTTCAACTGCATTGGGAGTTTCACCTGGACCTGTGCTGATTGTTTTGCATCGGCAGCACCTCGTTAAAAAATGCTTGCCTTGCTATACTGGGGGGCCTCTGGATGCACTTATTCGTCACTGCTGCTTCCAAGAGTGCCTGTCAAGTTGCAGCTTCAGCTCCTCCAAGGCTGCTGAAATGTTCAGAGCATTCAATACATAAATCCATGCAGTTGTTAGCCACGGTTGTCGTTCCCCTTTTCCTCCGGGTCTGATGTCATGCTGACTTGCTGAGGGGGCAGGGGTGGGGCAGAGCCGTTTGTGCAAAATCAGCAAGGAGCTGCCAGTGCTTTAGTGCAGTTTGTCTCTAATCTGGCAAATCCTACAGATGCTCTGAATTTTCTTCTTCTTTTTTTTTTTTTTTTTCACAGAGCAGTGCTCTCTTTTCCAAATGGAAAAGATGACATATTTAGGTCTGCTCCCCAGAAAGATGTTTTAAACTACCTACAGCTGAGTACAGTCCCCCAGTTTGCCTGCACTGAGGCACCAGGAAAGGACTTACATGTCTAAGGTATGTGCTAGCCTCGGATCCAAAGATGTGATCCTGGCAGGGCCTGGCAGAGCAGCATCTGACCACCACACTGCCTGCACCCATAGTCATAGGTAGAGCGACGAGAGATGCTGGTGCTTCAGCCTCTGAGTGAGGAGCTGGGCTGACAGATGGCCCGAGGCTGTGATTAGAGCCTGTAACACACTTATGGTGTCTGTAAGTGACAGCTAAATGCTCCCTTCCCCACCCCCAGCCCAGGTTTCTCCTGGGCCTCAGTCCAGATTGCGTGCAGGGACCAGGGAGGACATGCTGCACCCCAGGGGCTGCACACCCAGACCTGCTGTAGCTGCCAAAAGACGTAGTGTTTCACTCAGCAGGTTTTGTCTTCCTAGGCTATTGCAGCTATCTGGCCTCTGGTCTAGATGTGACTGAGAACCCTGACATGGAAACTTGAGGTCTGCCTGCACCCATCCCCACAGACCTACTTTGGGACCCCGCGTACCTGTAGCCCCCACTAATTTCTCTGCCTTCTGAGATGACTCCCTGAATGACTATTGCACGGCTTTACATACAATGCAGAGTTTTCTGTGGGGTTTAAACCCTCCATAGTGTGAAAAACGGGAGACCATTCAAATGAATCCAAATCAAAACATTCCTCTGATGAATGAGCCTCGACTCCCACCATCTCCACCACTGACAGGTTTCATGTTATACAGACTCTTCCACTTTGGGAAATCTCACTTAAGCACCTGGCCTGAGCACTTACCGTTAGATGGGAGGGAAAACCTCTCTCTGTCTTCTGGCACTGCACACCAGTGTGAAAAAAACCCAACCTCTTTCCCAAAAGCTGCCCAGCACCTGTTGCTTGGTGCTCGGCTGAAACACTAAGCCCAAATTGGTGATTTTGCAACAGTCTCCATAGTGATTAATTGTACCTTCGCACAAAGGGCATCGTGACTTGGCAAGGGGAATCGGATGAAGAAACAGAAGGCCTCCTTGCTTGTATGAAACTGGGAGAGATATATTTGATTCAGCAGATCTGCTCTGTTTTACTGCTGCTGTTCCTTAGCCTCTCCAGGTCTATGGAAGGGGCTGAGGTGAAGTCGGAGACTTCTGCCTGTTACCCAAATGAATGATTTCGTGACACTTCCATGCCTACCTGATCCAAACGCATACATGATGAGAAGGTGCAGGCTGACAGCGCTGGAGAATGAAGTCCTTGTGGCATTTGTTAATGCATGTACCAAATTATCCCTCCAGGAAATGAGGATGTGGCAGGCACCTGAGCACATTCACTGCGTCTTCTGCGGCATACTTGGAGGAATTTGTTATGAGAATGACTTAAGGATAGAAAAGAATCACAAGGAAGAAAGGAAGTCATAAAACAAATATCTTTCACTTTTTCTGTCTTTGCAAATGCATTCTGGGAGAGCATCTGTGTGCTCAGGAAACTGCTCCTCTTTCCAGCCCATCCTTTGCTCTCTATATTTTCTGCTTCTCAGATTGTGGTTGCCAAGAGAGCAGCTTGCATGGACAGTCATCCTTAGGGACTCCTGTCTCATCTTTATTCAGTTACCTGCAATCCTCTTTGAATGAAGACACCAAATCTTTAGCTCACCGTCAGATTAGAAAACCGATTAGTTACCTGTGCATCCCATGTTAGAAGGATAGGATTATATGGCAATTATAGAAGATCAGACTCAGTCTATTTAAAGGGATGCTGACAGCTTGGAAACAATTTTTACAAGCATTTTACAATGAGCATCCTTACTTCAAATCCTTTCAGGCATATTAAATGAAATCTTAAAGTTGGTTTCTTGAAACCATTGTGGTTTGTATTTTGTGCTCAGGTGATTAGGGGCAAGAAAGGCAAACTGCTGGCAATTACCCTTATCATTCTCTGTCTCAATTCCAGGCAGGACCATGGTGACGGCACTGCTTAGGCCCGGGTACTGACCTGGAAATATGATACAGCTGTGGGCATTTTTTTCCCATCTTTCAAAGAAAAACTAATTGATGTACTGGAGTGGCGGCTGCGCCCTTCAGAGTTTTAAAGAGCTACTGACAATACAGTATTTTTTTAATAATTAGTGATAATAAGCTGAGGGTTACAGTCACGTATTCACACAGTTTTACTATATATGAATATTATTGTCCACAAACATGTAACTCACAGTAACTAGCGCACAAGGTAAGTGGGAGCAGACAGGCTTGCAACACTATTAGCCGTGTTCTGTCCCTCAGTACATATGTCTGTTTTCCCTGGCCGTTTCTATACTGTTGGACAAGCTCAGCTACAGTTCACAGGGATGCAGCAGTCACAGAAAGTGTGTTGTTCCTGGAAGTTTCATGAAAATGCACAGGGAGATAGAGAAGGCAGAGCTTGTACCCTCACAGAGGATGGGCTGCAGGCTGCACTCAGCTTGCAGCAAAACCCAGAGTGCCTGCTTTGGACACAGTGACCACCACAGCCACGGGAACCTTCGTGTCATGCATGAACTCCACAGACCCCAGCCATGGGACTGATCTGTGGGAGGCTTGCCTTAAGTCCTCTCTCTGCTCATGCAACTACTCTCTTTTTCATGCAGTGGTGCCCCACTCCCTGTCCTTTTAAAATGCAACCAGCTACTCCAACTAGCTATTAAGTCTGTCACCTCCGTCTTCTCAAATTCCTGGCAAGAACCAAAGGCTTTTGTTTTTCTTTTTTTTTTTTATTCAGGTTCCAAAAATCCTTGTGCACAATTTCTTTGTGTTTGTCCCTAGTCTATGTTTATTGTACAAGATATTCTTTGAAGAGCAAGCAGCTGCTCGGCTGCAAAATGAGTCCTAGGGAGTTTTTTTTTTCCAACGAGGGAGAGCTGTGATTCTGATAGCCATGGAAAGGGAGATAAGATGAAATCTGACTAATGCCTTCTCTGTTGTTCATCAGGTGGGTAACTCAGATGCACAGGCTGATGGTGACCAGCCCAGGCTGCAGGAGACATTCATAACTCCTGCACTGAGGCACTCCTGCACTGCATTGAGCTCATTAAATTAGGCAGTGAAGCTTCCTTCCCAGTCAATGAGGAGAGGCAGGCTCCTGCTCTGAGTCAGCCGATGGAGGAGCATGACTGAATGATCTGCATTTTCCCTGGGAAGGAGCTGACTTGTCTCTGCTGACTGAGGGAGGCGGCTGAGCACCTCCAAATCTATCTTCATAGAAGTTGCAGCTTCTAGTAAAATCTACCTCATTAGCAATGTTGAGTCAAGTGCACTCAGGCTCCCACTCAATGGGCCTGGTCTCCTGCAACTTTATTCCTCATTTATTCCTCAATGTGCTGCCGCATACGCAGTACAAAAATAGCCTGTATTCCAGCAAGGAGCCTTTCCAAAGCTACTGTGCTTGAACAAAGGGCAGTGGGAAGGGGTGGAGAGAAGTTTTTGTTTATTCCATGTTACTTGTCTTCCATCAGGTTTTTTCCTCACTTCTTTGGGAACAGAGAAAGGGGAGAAGGTGATCAGGACTCAGAAGGGCTGCTATGAGCAGTTACCTGCAGAGACTGAGGGAAGCCAAGGCTGGGGAAGGGATCCTGATAGCCAGTTGAGACACCAAAACCATCATTTCTTTGCACACATGAGAACAGAGTACCTTTAAGAAAGAGACTCTCACAAAAAACACACTCAAAAGCACAAACACTAAAGAAAAAGCAACAGTTCTGGCAAAGTTTTCTCTAAAAGGAAATCTAATGATGATGGATGAAGCAGCTCCATGAGTGAACATCTGTGGTCTTCCTGATAAGCATCTTCTGAGGCAGAAAAGGTGACTTTTTCCCACAACTGGTGCCCAGAAACATCTGAAACCCAGACTCCCTCCTTCCCTTCCTTTCTATAGGAAGGAACTGCATATGCATTGAATGCCAGCAATCATCTGCCTTAGCTCAGCAAGGCAGGGAACAGCATGGGGTTTAGTGGGCAATAAACATCCCGCTGGTACATTATCTTCCTGTGAAGTGTCAGACAGATGACCCAGGAACACTGCTGTTTTATAGCAGTCATTCCTAAGGAGAGAAACCAAATTTACCAGACCTCTCACCCCCAAAGTGTAGTGTGATACCAGTCCTTAAAGTACCTTGCAGTACAAGCAGAACTGGTACATCTTGATGTGTTAGGCTACAGGATCGCTCTGCCTCAAATCAGAGAGGTGGGAACTTTTAAAAAAGAGAAAGTAGTAAAATAAGTAAAAGTATTTTTGCCTCAAATCCCCACCTGAAGGAAATCAGTGATGCTTCACTGAACTCAGTGGAGGTAACTTACGACTCGCCACAGTAATGAACCAACAGATCTGATCTTGGACTCAGGTTCTGGCCCAAGCATTGGAGAGTTCGTTTTGGGCTTTTTAAACTGTTTCCCTTAAGTAATGATATAAACACTAGCTCAAACAAACAAGAAGAATGGTGCTTCTCAATTCTAATGGTTTAGGTTGGTCTATCCACTTGAGGATGGAAGGCCTCTCTTATCACATCTAAGGTATCACAAGACTTGGTAGGACTCCAGATCTGCAGTGCTTGGTGTCATTTAGGTGCATCTTTGTCCTTAAAACTGATGCCTGGAATATCTATGAAAATGGTTTCTTCTGCAAGATTTTAGAAAGTTTCCCGATCATAGTATTTTCTCTCTGTAGTTGGTGCTAATCTGAGAAATAACTATATTTTAATATTTACTTAAAATTTACACTTCTATTTTAAAGTTCAAGACTTCTGCTCACGTGCCTTAGCTAAGAGAAGCAAATATGGTTTGTTCTGTTAGATGATGGGGATGCTCTCTCACTATTTGGTTGCATGGCAAGGTCATGGAAGAGGTAAAAGGAGGGAATGAAAGGAGGCGGGAGGAACTTGGGACATAGCAGCTGTGCTTGTCTGTAGCAGGCAATATTAAGGGAAGAAGAACAGTCACAGGCTGTTAAGTCTCTCCAAATGAAACACAGACTGCTAGAGAGCCAAAACTGAAGAAAAATATGTGGACAACCAGAGCGGGGAGAGTTGCTGCTCTGTTGCTAGGTGATAGATCTGTTATCATGCTAATGACAATAAAGGATGATACTGGTACCAATAAAACATCTTTCATCTGAGAATTACCGAGGGTTTTCCAGACAGCGAGGCTGTATTATTCCCCTTTACCAGAGACACAGACAGAGATGAATTGATTCGCCAAAGGTCATCCAAAACAGCACTGACAGATTTCAGAATAAGAAATTGTCCTGTTTTAGTTCTACTAGGCCAATGACTGCCATAAAACCTTTTGCAGTCAGTCTCCCCCCCATTATAAATTCCCCCAAGTCCCTCTTTCCTGAGGGGACATCCTCCTGTATCGTTTGTTTTTCTTGTCCTGTTTAGATTACAAGCTCTTCTGGCCCTGGAGAATATCTTACCAAGGATTATGAAGGGCAGAGCAAATATGTGGGACAGGATGTGCTGTTTTGGAGCTGCATGAGCAAGAAGAAAGTACAGGGCCCAGCTGAACGTAGCAGGTGTGCAGTACAGGATAAGATAGCATTATGAGCCCCACAGTGGCCTTAGGTGGGCCGTGACCTTGGACTGCAGCTGCACTGGCTTCCTGGGCCCATAGTCTGGTACCATCTTCTCTTGAACTGCGTGAGCTGTTATCTGCTGGTGGCAGATCTGGTATCTACTGAGCATTTGAGCTGCCCCAAGAACAGAGTTTCTTTTGCTTGAGACATAACACAAGTTCTCCACACCTGGCACTTACCTGTCCTCTTGCACTTGGGAATAGAAACATTAGTGATAGGCCGGAAAGTTTCACACAACACATTAGCCTGTTGGCCCTTGCTTGCTGACTTACGACAACTTTTGCTAAGTACCTCTTTCTCCTGAATACTCTGACCAGAAAAAAATCCAAGGGACTCCTCACTGACTGCAGCTGTTCGATTTCAGGGTGAAAGGCTTCTGTGCTGCCCCCCACGACTTTGTGTTAGAAGGTTGCCCTGTAAAGTGCCAAAGGCTTTGTGATGAGAAACGCATGTTCCTCAACCCACCAAATAACAACTCTCCCTGACTATCTGCACGGCTCTTCCCAGTTCTGGGTCTCCTCAGGCATGAATCAGTAAAGGCATTAGTCAGACATAATTTTTTCTGTCATTGTTTCCCGTTAGAGATCACAAGGGAGCCTAAATTCTAGCACTTGCAGGAAAAGAGCATTTCTGATTTCCTGATTGAAGAACAGGTTTTCCATGGTGTTGAGGAGCAATCTGCGATTTCTTGATGAGCTGATGTAGTCTAGTGAGGACAGCAGGGTGGGAACACAGGGGGAATGCTTACATGACCGTTTTTACTCTGAGTCATTGTTCCCCTGGGGGGTCTCAGCTGAACGTATATCCCACCAGGTGTTTCCTACTGTGCTTCCAAAGGTACAAACCCGGCAACTCCCACTATCTCTAAGAGGAGTATTGGGCCTCTCATATGCATAAAAACCAGGCTTTTACAATCTTTATTTCCCTTTCTTTATGTGTAAAATGGGGACGTATCTCATTTGTCTCTGACTGTCACTGTGAAAATTTAGCTAGTCTTTCTACAATACAACAGAGACGCAAATTGCTTTCATGGTAGGTGCTAAACATTTTAATGACTCTTCTCTCCAGTTTTTTCTGTCTCTCAGAGTCTTGGCAAGTTTCCTGAGTCTCACGTATTTCAGCACAGGAGGGCACAGCCCCAAAATAACTCCTTAAGTACAGGAGTCACACAGCAGCTTTGTGGGTTTTGTTCATATTATGTAAAAGACCAAGACCATTTAAAACCTCAGGGCATGTCGGTAAAACAGATCCTACTGGACTGCTACATCCTCCTAATTGATGTAAGGCTGCGACTGACTAGCTAAGAAAAAGTCTTATGTTAGCCCCAGTCCAATAAAACCTGTTCTAGACATTGATTTAAGGTTTACTGGATTGCTTTACTGGATTAGGACTGTTTTCCCTTTCCATGGGGGGGGAAAAATTGCCAACCCCCAAATATGTGAACTGGTACATTTTTAGGTGGACACACACCCTAGGCAAGTGTGTTATTAAGAGACATGGCGCAGGGCAAAGCTAGCAAAGAAAAACCCTACTGGCAGCCTCACGGCACTTAGAATGCAAGTGCCACTCTTAGACTTCATATTATACTTGAGCATGGTTTGCAGGGCAGCCTGGAAGCTCTGCACATGATTAACTCCTTCCAAAAGGTGGAGATGCCAGATGCATGAGTAAAGCTAGCTCTGCTTAGGGAACTCTGAAACGTCCACTGTGCTGCTCCTCTGCAGGTGTTAATGGAGAGCAGCTGCAAGTAGATGTGATGTCTTTGGTGAGCTACATTCTTTCTTCCCTAAGCTTCAGGCACGTGTCCCCATGGAGAAAATGCGAGCCGCAAGGCTTAAGTAGGTAGTATTTTATTCATTGAATTTGGATAGATACAGCAGTCACTTCTCCCAGCACCTCTCCTGACCCTCAAGCTTCCAAAATTCTTGCACACCAGTTGCACTCCACACGCCACATGGTCTGAGAACTGTGATGAGGAAGAGGACACCTCTCCAGCTGCAGCTGGAAAAATATCTTCTTGCAAGGTTCCCCAAACACTCTCTCCAGAAAGGCTTGTCACCAGCAGCAACACTATACTGGGACCCTTTGACCACATCCTACAGGCCAGGCCCAATATCTGCACTCTCTCATGAGCTGTCAGAGGGGAAAGAACCACCACAAAGCCCTGCAAAGGGGCTGGATGGGATGTAGCAAGAGGGAGGCAGAATAAGCTGATCTTAGGCAGAATTGTTTAAAACTTGGCAATTGGGCTCATCTGTGACAATAGAACTCCCACATCTTCACTCCTAAATCATGACCAATAGAAACAATGCTTGTTTTCAAACTACTCCTACAATCCAGATAAGGGCTCTGTGCAACACATGGCAATGAATTTATATTGGAGACAATAGGAGGAGGTCATACAGAAAAAATAACCTCAGGCTTACTCTACCGTTTTCTGTTATTCTCCACATAGGAACAAAACCCATTAGACCCAAACTAGTTTAGGATTGCTCAAGGTTTGCACCAGCTGCTCAGTGTAGGGTCTGGACTACACTGCAGACAATTAAGGAGCACCTGAACAGGAGGACCTGAACTATTTGCCTTTGACTTGCAGCCAAGACTTTCCTCGGGTGGCCCCTTTCCAAAAGCAGCACTCGACATTCTCTCTCAGCTACCACCCTGGTGGAAGGCAGACTGCTAGACAAAGTCCTGCAGATATATCCCATATAAATCTGTTCACAGCCAAGCTCTCTCCACAGCTCACATTTCCCTTTGGCAGCCCCCTTCAAGTCTCTTTCCAAGAGCAACCTGGGCTCACTCTGAGACCCAAGACTAATCCTAACCTCACCTAAACGGTAATGAATGGTTGACCTTTGGAGAGGGTAACCAGATAAAATATAGCACTGCCAGGCTCTCTCAGCAACCCACACTTCCCTTTCCATCTTGACATCAAATGCAGATCCACAATTTTTCCTTCTCTCAGCCCTAAGCCTAACATGGTCAGGGATTGGAACAGGCTGTCCAGGGAGGTGGCGGAGTCGCCATCCCTGGGGGTGTTTAAAAGATAGGCAGAGGAGTTCCTTAGGGACGTGGTTTAGTAGGGAGACAGGTACGGTTGGATTCGATGAGCTCAGAGGTCTCTTCCAACCTTATGATTCTATGATTCTATGATTAGCTGACAATTGACTATGGGCAAGGAGCCTCAGGCGTTACCCAAACAAAAAATAAGTTCTCATGGCAGCCCATACTTCCCTTTCACAGATGCCTTCTCTACCCAAAGATAATCAGCCATCTCCCTTTCTTAACCCAAACCCCAAACCTAACACTAACTGACAATCAGTGTTTGGATGAGGTGCCCTAGACATTGCCCAAATTGAAATTAACTGACACAGATTGTACTTCCATGCTACCTCCATCCCTCAACCTTGACCCTAACTGTAACCCTCCATGAAGACTGACCTTTAGACACAGCCCAAACAAAAAAATCTTACAACTAAGCCCTCTGGGCAGCCATCAGTTCTCTTGGGCAGCTTTTTGTCATCCACACCAAAGCTGAATATCCAGACCCTCTCCTTCTTTTGATCATCATATTGATGGCAAACCTAACAGTAACATAAAGACTTACCTTCAGACAAGGTATCTAGATATTGCCCTAAAGAAAAATATCTCACAGTAAAGTTCTCTAAGCAACCCATAATATCTGTGGCCAGCCCCTTTCCATCCTAATTCCACCTGCAAGTCCTTGATGTCTTCCTCTTTCATACGTACTCCTAAATGATGATCAAACTCTAGACAAGGGCTTTGCCCAAGTCGAAAAACATCTTACAGTCAGCCTCTCCAGTCAACCCACACTTCCCTTTCCATTCATGCTCTAATTGCACCTCCAGGCTGTTTCTTTCAGTCTCTCTAAACCCAAAACATTATCCTAACTCTAACGATGGACAAACTTTCTGCAAAGTTGTCCAGACACAGTCTAGATGCCGCACAGCCATGCTCTCTTTGCAGCCCACAATTCCCTTCCTTTCTCACTAACTTCACTCCAGGCTTCTTTGCCTTTCCACCTTTACTAGAGGCTTGTTTTTTCCCGTTTCCATTGTTTTCTCCCTGTGGCAAACTGCAGTAACCACTTTGGGATTTTTTTTTAATCCTGATGTTCAGACCTTTCACATGAAGGGTTGCATAGTCTGCCTGTCTTTCTGAACATACTAGGGTTTGATTGTATCACTCAGGGTCTGGGCACCTTGGCCTAGACTGCCCCGTACCATCCTGGATTTCTAGTATTTGGATTGAGACGTGTATCAGTGATCAGCTGGCTATGAAGTTTCGTGCTTCTAATTTTCTAGGCAAAGCTATAAATTTTATTGTAAGGTGAAATCACTGAAATGAAAGTACAGGACTTGGTCTTTCTCTACGCAGTTTAGTGTCCACAAAGCAACCCTGAAGCTGGCATAGCCCACGAGTGTTGATTGCTATCCAAGCTTGTTGCTTGAGTCTGCTGTGAAAACAGGGACAAGGAATAAATATCTGCTGGGAAATCAGACAGAGGGGTAGGATTTTATAGAGCTCTTGAGGCATAAATGAAGCTCTGGGTGTGTGTTCTCCACATGCGTATATCTTCTAACCAGGATTATCAGGATTTGGGAATCCTGGCACTTTTCCTTGAAAGATCCCATGAAATGAGGGGAAGAGTTAGAGAGACTGAAATGAAAATACTGGGTTTTTTAATATTTGTTAGGAAATAAAGAGAACAGGATTTTAAAGGTATGAACAATGCATACCTGTCCCAGTTAAAGCCCTATGAGAAAGCTATTTGTTGCTTTAATATATTATGTGGGTAGCTGGAATGCCTGGAAAACTTTGTCAAGGACCAGTAAAGATTTTATGTTAAGTGCTGTGCAAATACCCATGATGAAGATGATTCCTCTCCCGGTAATACTACAGCCTACAGTAAACAAATGGAAAAGGACTGGGTAACAAGGAGTTAATTTTGGTTAGTATGATAAACTGTCTTCTCCACATCCAGAAGTTGTGTCTATTTTTTGCAGGGCCTGCAAAAAGGAGCGTTTATGTGGGGCTGAGGAGGAAAACTCTAAATTAGTTTTACAGACGTTTTACAGGGAATTTCCCCTCAGGTACCATGGGGAAATCAGGCAGGGCCTGTTAATGCACTGAAATGAGGTGGGAGACTGGGTAGGGGCCACTAGGCACCTTGCACGTGACGTGGTGACGATGGGTGGCCAGAGGGTTCATCTCCCTCAGATCTCCAAAGAGACCACGTAGTATATCAATCTGGTTTGCATCAAACAGCTCTCTGACAACAGCCTTCCTGAAAGCAAGAAAAAAAAAAAAAAGCAGAGTCCTTAAAATTCAGACGCTGGCTCTTGCTTTTGTCAATTGCTCTTGTCAAAGCCCATTTGTCAGAGGCTCTGCAGGCTGTCACGTCACACCGCTCAGCACTCATGGCTCCTCTGCTGACCCACAATAACCTTCACAGCAGATGAAAGACTGAGCCATTCTTTCTCCCCATCTCCTTGGTTTTTTTTCTTTATCAGCCAGCATTCATTTATCAAACCAGCATTCATACAGTAAAAATTCCTGCGATCAGATCAGCGTACTGTCTTTGTAAATGATGATGCAGTAGGTCCAGAGCCACTCTAGTATTAGAGAGTCCACATAACAATAATACAGCAACAAAGGATACTCTAGAAAAACCTTTTCAGTGACTGCATGGGTTATAACACGGTGCCATTTGTTTCGTTAACTTGGGTTAGTCTTGCACTGCCACATGCACACTAGCTGCCTAGAAAAAGAACTGAAAGACGTTACGGTCTCAGCTCTCCCAGCAAGTGATGGCCTCCAGCAAATATTTCTAAATCCAAATGTCTCCCTTCGCCAAAGCCTGAAAAATCCCTCCATCATACATCATATCTGTATGTGCCTCTGGCTGATCTCTGCTATCTGGTCACTATTTCTGTTTCAGATCCTCATGTTTTCCAGGTTTGATAGGCATAATACAGGCGTAATGATGATTTCTGTTAATTCTACCCTTGACAGAAGCATGCAATATTGTTCTGTGGGGTTTGGTTGGTTGGTTGGTTGTTTTTTTATGTTGGTAGCTTTTTCCTTGGAGGAGGAAGGATGGCAGTTTCAATGGCTAGTTATGATTAATTGTTGGGGTTTTTTTTAAATCATAAATGAAGGCAGAGGCTTCTGATATTGCACTGTCCTACTTTTAGAGGCCAAGTCTCTAATAATTTACTGTTTTGTCTGATGATTAAACTGGATGGAGCCTTCCTGATTTGGCGACAGTGGATAATGTGAAATTTTGATGGGGAAAACTGCAATGTGCCATGTGCCATGACCTAGCTGAAATCACTGGCATGGCTGCATAAAGACTGAGGGCCAGACCCAAGACTGATATAAACCACCTCAGCAGAGTCGGCACAGTTGGCACTGGGTAGGAATATGACGCAAGGGCCAGGTGGTCCTAAGATGACTCTCCGTCTGCTTACCTGTGGAGCCTATAGGGACTCTGCTCTTCACATGTGGCCCATGAGAGTGGGTTTCCCTGTAGAAACATAAGGGATTAATTGCTGTGAGGGAGTCTAGTTGCAGAGATGTGTCTGTCTGAGCTCCCATGAGCCAGGCTGAGCTAATTTACTGTCCCAGTTTCCATCCCTGTTTGCTTACCAAACACCTCAGGGCAGGGGTGGTGTGCTACCCCTCAGCCACCAATGATGTGAGTTGCCATTAGACCCAATGACACGCCACCTCCTTGGTTACCCCTGCAATGGGGATGACACCAGAAATGGTGAGACTATGAGCAATAAAATTTTAGATGACCCCAGAGCAGATGACCAAGGCCTGACAACAGGCAGCAATGTTTATCAGTAGTTAATGCTGCTACAGGTTTATTTCCCAAAGCCTCCATGCAGAAGGTCCTCTGTGTTGTACAACGTTGACAAGGAGATGTTAAACTGCTGCATGCAGCGGGACAGTGTTGTTTGGACAGCACATTATGGTAGAAAAATGGACAGAAGCCTCTTTACCAGTTGACTTTATGGCGTTCCTCCTCTAAGCATCAGGTGTGGAAAAGCTGTTAAGAACAGGCTCAGCACAGAAATTTTTTATATAAAATGGATGCTCCACCACATATAGCTATGTCATGATGATGGTAGGACATGTTGGCATTACACATCCCACTTGACATGCCCTATGAATGTGGGCTGAGTAATTTCAGGTTGTATTTAAATAAAAGTAACTATATCTTTCCTGCAAGCATAAATCAGTTAAAAATATCCTGTGGTTACTGCTTTGAAAATGCCTTGAAGCCAACTTTGGTCACGAAGACAGTTGATGGTGACAGTCACATTAAAATACTCAGCTGCAGAGCATGCCCACATGGAGGTCAGTCCCTGAGTATCAATGGGAAAAGACTTTGCCATAAGGAGAGGTGGGCTGCCTTTGCCCGGCCACCACAGCTGGCCCACTGGCCCAACAAGCGACCTCTGCTGCTCCCCAAGCTGCTGGTGAAGAGGCAGCTGCTGAAGCCTTTATGGTGGCATGCCCAGTCTCATCAGTGACTAAGCACAGGACAGAAAAATCTCTGCTGTTGGACTTTCGTAGTAGCACGTGCCTGAGCTAGAAGATAAGTTGTCCATCTCTGTCCCTGGATCCAGTCCTAGTGCCTCAGCCCACCAAGGGATGCAGACCTCCCTTTGGAGGCTCAGGTTGCATGTTTACAACCTGTCTTCCCTGATCTTCTCACCTTTGACTCTCCTTGCTACAAAGCCAACTCAGCCATAATCGAGGTGCATGGTCCTGGCTGGCCCTCAGCAGCTTCACTTGGGGCCCCCATGCACTCTCCTGCCCATGGGAGTCCCATTGCATCTCCCAAGGCCTGTCTCATGCTGGCTTGCAGGTCACCTGTGCCCAGTCCTGCGGCTCTGGTTCACTCAGTGAGCTGCCTGGATGTACAAAAAGAGAACAATTTCACATTTTATCTTGATTGGTATGATATTGAAAATCTTGTCGGGGCAGCTGCTTTCAGCTTTTCAGTTTTCTTTCCTTTCTGTTCATTCCCTTACAAATATGCTACTACTTTTCTTTTCCAACTTTGTCAATGAAGAGGAAGGAAAAGTTGCCCCCAGGTGAGGGTAGCCAGTGAATAATCAAAGCAGTTCAATATGTCTTGCTGTCACTGGCACAGGACAATGTGTCACAGGATGGATAATAGAGGGAGATTTCAGTGAGACTAAACACGACTCATCTGTCTGCTGAATTTTACAGCAATTGCCAAAGTTGCCGCTGGACTTTTCCCCATCATCCTATCTCCTTCTGGCAGCATATGACTCTTGTTCAGAAAACAGCCCAGGCACTGCAGACACGAACACAATTCCACAAAGTTCCTGTTCCATCACCTGGGAGCCCGGCTCCCTCACAAATCTTACAGAAACCAGAGACAAACACACTCCCATTAGTTCTATAAGTGCAGCAAAGTCTCCTTCCTTATTAAACAGCTGAAGTAGCATTCCTATGCTGTTCTTGTCTGCCATAATCCCCCATGACTAAAGGCTACCGAAATTGCACGTGTCTTTCTAGAAGCCATCAGGCAGGATTAACCTTCCCCCACCCCCTCTCAAGGCTGGAGGCTGGAGGGGCTGGAGGTTGAGCTTTCTCTAACAAGAATGGCTTTACAGGCTCTCCTGCATGCACTGAACGGCTCCTCTGGTTCTGATAAATATTGGGGCTTTGGGCCAGTACGTTTGTACTCTTGCTATGGGGGATTCCTCCTGCCAAATACTCCATGCACCAACATAATTTATGTGCTGCAGCGCTAGCTGGAAGTCAGTCAAGTCCTTTGCTTGTGTTCCAAAAATTAGAAACAACATACTGTCCACCTGGCTGTGTCGTCACTAACCTCGCGCTGCGGTAATTTGCAGGGAAGAGAGCTTATAAGGCAACTGGACCCTTTCCAGTGCATTTTGGAACAATGAGATACAGCCAAGATACTGCATATGGGCCTGGAGCCGCACTGCAGGTTGCACAGGGCTGGCCAGCTTGGCCAAGAAACTCACGTGCGAGGCAGGGAGGTGAGGGTGAGCACAGATGAGGTGCTTCTCTGGCTTTCCTGCAGCAAGCTGGTAGTTCGGATTTGCCCATGGCTATTGCACAACTTCAAAGAAATCTTGTTGACATTGTCCTCAGAGAACCCTAGAACTACATAGAGCCAATTGGGTGAATTTGCAATGTAGTTTTATGCTCCCTCGTTTACCAAACCCACTTAGACGTTTTATACCAAAGGAGCTGTTTGTAGCTTTGTAATTTTTCAGTGAGAAGCCCAGGTGAATTCCCAAGTGCCGTGCTCTCCTGAAGGTCAGAGTAAAGCTGTGGCTGTCTCCAGTGGCCAACTCACTGTCCTTCAGTTGCTCCATGCCCACTGCAGTGAAAGACATTAAACAGTCCAGGTAGGAAGCCACCAAGAGCCGGAGGAAGCTGAACATAGTCCTGATTAATATTGTTTTCCTTATTACGCTCATAGCCAGCCTTGGTTGAAATTTTCATTCACCAGCTGATTTTCACAGGCTGACATTAAGGTTATCCATAAAACTGAGAACTTGGTGATTGAATCTGAGAGGAGTTTCCCCACACTGGTGACACTCTCTGAAGGTCTCCTTTGTCTAATTACTAAAGTCTACTGCAGAGAGTGTTTAATGACATCTGAAGAAATATCTGCTTGCCCTAGAAAGAAAAACATGATTCTGTTGATTTAGACTATTAGAATTAGTTATGAAGTCTTACCCTCACAGACAACAAATGTACAGCCCATAAATCATGTTTCCTCTCATGCAACTGCTGCAAGACACACAGAGCCATGAACTTGACTGCTCAGGAAAAGTGTTCCTGTAATCACCACGATCATCTTAGTCGCAGAGTAGGATACAGTTACTCCTAAGAGAATTATAAATATAGCCAGCTGCAAGATCCAGACCCAGGGCTGCTCTGGGGAGCATGTGGTTTTCCCTTCAGCTCACAGTAGGAAAGAGGGGCCAGCAGCAAGTCTGAACACTGAATTTCCCTGGAGTCTGAATGTATTTGTATCTACAGTTGCAATCATGCTCTGATTTTTGCTGTAGATAAACAAGAGCTAGGCATACATTTTGAATCTCGACTTGAGCTCTCTACAGACACTCTCCTATTCAGGCTGAGATTCCGAACCCAGCTCTGTAACAAAAAAAATTCAAACTCCAAAAAACATTAGTCCAGGAGCTGTAAGCTTTCTCCTGGGGGGAAGTTCTGGATGATGTACCAAGGCAGAAGAGCAAGGGATGATGCAGGACTGAGTGACTACTGGTATTTAGTTGGGCTAAATGGTGGGCTAGCGGGCTATTGTCCCTTGCAGAGATCAAGGAGTGGGATAAAGGCCCTGTCTGTGCAGAGGTCTGCAAGAGCAGAGGAGGGAGGGAGGCATTTGTGTGCCCTGAGGGTTGTCAGAGACAATCCATGGTCAGGTGGGCCAAAGTGTGCAGCAGCTATCAGTGGTGAAGGGAAGAGTAGCCCTCAATGGACCTGGACCCTGCTCTGCCTTGGTGAGAGAAAAGAGAAGAAACAGCAAAGCAGCAGCTACATCAATGCCAGAGACAAGCTCACCGATTTTCCATCCATAAGAGGGCTAAAGTGAGGTGGAAGCTTCGGCTGGACACAACTTTCTTTTAACTGATTCCATTAGGAAACACAGATCATTAATTTTGTCCCTCTGTAGAACTGCGAAACTGCTTCAAGTCACAGCTCAGGGCATATCCTGTCGTCGCTGTACTGCAGAGTGGATTAAGACCCAGCCAGACTCTGAAATCTAGCCACAACTTTGTACCAGAAGGCATTTTACAGTGAAATCAATTTTGACATATATATATTTATTTAACAGAAATATACACACACACATATATGCACATATATATACACAGACACGTAAGGAGAAATGAAAATAAGAGGAAACGATAATATGCCTTGTCAGCTTCTTGCAAAAAGATATGTTAACTCACATAGGAAAGTCTCCTGGCTGTTTAAGTTAACTGAACAACCCACTTCAAACAAAGAACCTCTAGCAGCTCTTCAAAAATCACAGAAGCCGTCAAAGGCCCTCATGTCATTATTTCCACACACACGTTTGTAATTTCAATAGACCAATAGCTTTTGACTGAATGATTTCACTTCTTTGAGACACCATACATCTGGAATTATTCAGGACATTTCTGTAATAATACTATGCTACAATAATTGTTCCATTTAGCTTTATCCTTTATGCTTACAAAGTCTTAGAGGAGCTCAAAATACTCTTAACACTACTATGTGCGTGTTGGCGTGTTTGGTTCATGCATCTGAATAACAGCATGAAATGTAATGAAATGTACGTGAAATGAAATGAAATGAAATGAAATGTACATGACTGTAATGCTAAACCAAAGAATAACTCTACACAGAAGTCAATAGAATTCAGATTTAATACTCTCAGAGCACCTTAAGGTGTAGGTTTCCTTAGGATCCACACTTTGCTATCCCCATTTTCTCAGCCCAAGATTTCATGTCAGGATTCAGCTCATGGAAGTTGGTAAAACTTTGCTACTTGTAAATGATCTTGCCCCAAACTCACCCCATGATCGCATGCTGCATCCTGTCCAGTCTGTCTGTCAAAGAGTTAAGGAAAACAGTGTTCATTTAACAGACAACGATGCAAACCTCAGCTTATTTATAGAACAGGAAGAGGAAAGTATAAAAAACACAGACCATCTCTCCTATGGCGAGGTAGTTAGTTTCTGCATAGTTAAAGCTGAACAGAAAGGAAGGAAAAGGGTGTTTGCACTTGCTATAGATTTTGTGTGGCGAATAGGATGATGTCAGGATATTTGTTTGGTATATGTATTGAGGGAAGACAGATTACTCATATCTTGCTATTGGAATTGTTTGGATTTCCCAATTTATTTGGTCTTTCTGAGTGGCTTTTTGGAGGACAGGGATCCCTGCCTGAATGCCAGCAATCACTGTGGAGGGAGGAAAACCATAATTAGACTGAATTTGTCAGAAAATCCAGCAGAAACGATAAAAGAGTGTCCATGGAAAATTCAATGGCATTTTCAGCATGACATTTATTGTCAATATTGTATTTGACTCTAAAAGGCCTGCCAGCTACCCTACCTCTAAAAACAGTTTATGTCAAAATGTTGTGTTATTTATAGTTGTAAAGTAAAGAAGGAATGTCTAGAAAGTCTCTTAGGAAACGTAAATTGTTATACTTCCTCTACCACTGATGAGCATCCACGCCAAGTGAGGATAAGTCAAAGTGTTACAGATTTAACTGTCCATTTCCAGTCACATTTTGGATCCTTTGCTTTTCCAAAATTCACCCAGTCATTCTGAAATTTAACACGTGTATGATAGAGAGGATTTCCTATAAGACCAAATCTTAAGTGACAGCTCTAGCATACTTCTGGCTGGTGTATTTTTGCTGACATTGCTGTTTTGTACAGACGTGTAATGCAGAAATCGCTTCTACCACACATGAGCGAAGCCATGTAAAGTTGAGGCTGGTTTAAGATGTACCAGGTTGCCAATGGCATGTCATCTGTGATGAAAAATGTGGCTGCCATTGCTTTCTGCATTTTAAAATTTTCAAGGCATGATACATTCCAGAAATTTCTGCTCTTTTGCTATCTGATGCAAACACAGTTGGGAGAAACTTCCATAAAATTGTTCTCATCCTATGTTTTCATAGAGTGATCTTTGCAACTTTTTGCAGTGTTTCTCTGTGGTAGTAAAGCCTTCTGAGTTTAGCTCAGGCCTGAGATGGCTGGACAGTGGCACAATCTCCTTAGTATGACTGAAGTTACATTGTTGAAAATGTTGAAATGGCTGCAGAATAATCATCATTAAGGAATAAGGTGTTGGTGGTAAAAGACACCTTTATGCTGCTTCAGTTAGATCTGTGTTAGGGACCATAGTAAATATTTTGGAAAAAAACCACTCTCCTCATCAAAACCTTATTACTAGAACAGAAGGCTAGCACAGAGCAGCCGTCAGCTTCTTTACAGCTTATGGGCTCTCCCACTGCAAACTGATGACAGGAAAAGGAAATACGCCTTTTTTTTGTTTCTATTTTGAAAGGATTCTATTAATATTTAAATAAAAAGTTTAGCAGTTGCCCTGTGTTTTATATCATGCACATCTACAACCACCTCCTATTTAAGTTTGTTGACTGTTCAACCTTTTGCCTTTCTTTTTACAGTTCTCTTGGTAGCTTCTTTTCCTCATTAGGCTTTTGAATTCTGAAATAAAAACCTGATGCTTGACTTTTCTGTCCCTCATTTGTTTTTAAAGCCCCTTTTGAGGACGTTAAATCAAGATCAGAGCCAATAACATTTTGCTTTAGGAGCACAGAGTGACTATTTAAGGTGTTTGGGACCTCCATACAATCATTTGTCATAACATTATTCCAGTTCAAATGCTTAATTATAGTATATTTTCAAATCCCTTTCCAGAAGCTCTATAAATACCTCAGCAACGACTAAAGACCAGTTTTACTGCCGATAGCTAAAACTATCTTTTCACACAGACAGACCTTTGCTTTCTCTTTTGCTAAAGGAGATTCTGTTTATGTCTATGTTTTGCCCCTAGGAGCCCACAAATGTTGGGTCCATTATTCTGTTGGTGTTTACCAAAGCAACCTGGCTGAAAGACCTGGAAAAGTCTCTTTTGGTGAGGTCTCTCCGGTCACTGACTAGACAGTATTTAAAGAGGTTGTAGCACTCTTTTCACTGAAGACAGCATAACCTCACCCCTCTGACCTGTATCCATTCCCTCCATAAAACAGACTCTAATGATCAGAGACCTGAACACTGCGAAGGACACAATGGCTTGCTTTGCAGACATAGCCATGGCTCCATCTTGCTCTTCCAAGGTGGCAGACAAATCTCTGAGGCAGGGGAAATTGAAGACTGGAGATTTCCCTCATCCATCCTGTGTTCCTCCACATGTTCTTGGCTCTGTTCTCCTCACTGGGGCAGGGTGGAGCCTGACTTCAGTCCCTCATCACTTCATCCGATGTGCAGTGTTGCACACGATACGAGGGCATGGCAAATCAAGGAAGACATACCTGCCTGACAGTGTTGGTTTTGGTCACAGAAGAACAAGAGATCACTGGACAAGGATCCCACATCTTTAAAGCCAGCAAAAGGAAACACTTCCTCATGAACACACACTTTACCTAAAGAACACAATGCCACAGGTATGACTGAGTTTCACTGTGAGTCTAAAAACAGTCAAATGTGAAAAATAGCCACTGTTATGCTGGAAAAAAGATATTTTTAAAGACTGTAAAACATTTAGGATGCACCAGCTTGGCCAACTGCTAGCCAGTGCAGCCAAGAGGAACAGTCCTCTCTGGGTAGGTTATTCCCTGATGTTGTTGTGGGGTGTGTTTGGTTTTGTCCCAGTGCTCATGGTATTGCCAGTTCCCAGCCCTGCACAGCTGGATGAACTGACTTGCTGGGCTCAAGCCTGGGCAGCAATCACTCCACCCCGTCAGCAGTTTTTATCTAAATATGTCTTCCCTCTTACTCTCTACAAATGTGGTGGAAACCTCATGCAAAGAAAGAAAACCGGGAAGTTTTTTCCCTTCCCCGGAGCACTGCAGTGAAGAAGACTGCTGGATTTGTGGCTTCAGGACATTTGACCTGCTTTAGTTCTTTTCAGATAAGCTCCTGAGGTGACCTGCACCTGGCCACTCCAGTCTCACTGAAAGCCATTAGTAGTTAAACCCAGCTTCACAGTTTAGTTGGACTTACTTGCTTTCACTCTCCAGAGCACTGGAAAGCAACTTAAAAATAGACATTTAATGCTTTGGATAAGTGATATTTATAGACTCTGTGCTAGGCTGGGGCAGAGCCATGAATATGTATTGACAAATAGTAAATTCATTGAAAAATGTAGTCTTGGTCTTTCTGGAATCATCAGTGGTTTTAGAACTGTCTGGGCTGGAAATACATTTATTTGGGGAAGAGATTCATAAAATTGCCTGGAATTTGGGAGATAGGAGTCAACAATTCTCAAGCAGAGGAAGGAAATGGACTAAATTTACCCACATCCCAGTGAGACATTTCAGCCTGAAATGGTGAGGAAAGAGGAATGTTTCTTCTTGCAGTTTTTAATACCCTAGCTTTCCTTTTTGTTTGCTTTTTTTCCACAAGCCCAGTAATCAGCATTTTGTTCAGGTTGAAGGACTTATTTTGTGCAGAAAATAATGTCTTCTTTCGATTTTGACTTTTTCCCTTCCATAATAAATTAATCTGAAATCTTTCATAACTTGGTTCTCTCCAGAGGGACTTTGAGCTAACATAAATGAAACACCAAGGCTTTCAAGGTGATATATGTCAAAAATGAAATGACTTATGGAATAAATGAACATTTAAAACCAAATTGTTGCCCCTTTGGTTAATTGTAGTCCCAGAGATAAGAAACCCTAGTTTGCAAGGGAAGTCAGGCAAGGAGGAGCAAGTGGTCATGCTTATGATAACTATAGCATTGCCTAGCTAGGCTCCATAATTTAAAATCTTCAAAATGTTTTTGTAACTCAGGGCAAAACCGAGTAGTGCAAGGCATGCCTGAGACTCCAAGATCTGGGAGGGGCCCTGCAGTGCCAACACAGTGATGCAGGGCACATGTCAGCTCAGCTGGAATCAGATTTTGGCAGAGGTTTCAAATTGCTACAAAACCCATACACACTTGCCCAACCTCTACTGAAAACGAGAATAATAAATAAAATTTATAAATTAAAAAATCCCTCCTACTGCTAGGAAAATGTCAGGCTGCTCTGCTTAAAACTTTAGTGGCATCTAAGGGGATGATATTGAAACCTCACACCCACTTTAGATCAGTCTTGCAAACATTTTAAGGTAGGTTTCAAAGCTCAGTGTGTGGGCAGGTCCTATTGACGTCAAGCTGCTTTATTTTATAGTTTTCAAGATTCTTTTGCGCTCATTCTAAGAGTCCAGTGCCAAGTTTTTCACTAGTTGGATGACTTAGCAGGTGTGATGCTTTCTCTTGGGCCTGCTCTTGGTCTACTTCTAGTAATTTGCTGTGATTTTTCTGGTCAACTGTGTGGCACCTGGCGGATGGAACATGTCATCCCACAGATTTTAGAAAATGAGAGAGATGTTTGTGCTGAACTGCAGAATAAAGATGAGAAATAACCCTTGCTAGAAAGCCAAAATATGAGTGTGGTGGAGTCAAGGATGATACTACCTCCTGGCCCTGTTTTGACTGGCTCTTTTCCAAGACCACCCACTTTCAATTCTTGGTCTACACGGTTGGCTAGCACCCAGCAGACCTTGCTTTAAATCTTTTGCCCCTTTTGGTTCCCCAAACCTCTGCCTGACAAATAGCTTTAAAATTCCCATCAATAACTCTGCAGTTAACCATAACAGTGAAGGCAGGTTCCCTTTTTCACATGCATTAGCAGACCTGGAAAGAGTACAGGTAATAATTCAAGTGTCATCTGCTTCAGTGGCCCATGTCAACCTTGAAGGGAGGCCCCCAGATTTTCTCGCTTCCGAAAATGCCAGTGAATAAGCAGTAATTTCCTGAAAGACTCTACTTTGTTGTGCGTGTTGCACAATGGCTCTGTTTGGTGGGTAAGAATCCTAGAAGAGACACTATGGCAAAGCCTATGAGAGAAGCTGTGAGGTGTCCTCCATTGTCATAGCAGAACTTTAGTGTAGCTGGGAGTTCGCTTGCTCCCCGTTACAGCAGGGAGCCAGGAGTGAGCTGCAGAGGGGCCAGGGTTCACGGCCTGGCTGCTACAGAGTAGGGCAGGGTGAGACTGGGCAAGAAGCTGGATTTCACATTTCTGCTCCCTTTAGCGAAGTTCAGGATTTCATCTTCTGTGTTTTACCCTCCACTCAAAAACCTCTCTCTCTCCATCTTGGTGTCATTGCATCAGCATATGCTGGGGGATATTAGCATACTCCTTAGCATATTGCGATGACTTTGGTATTTACAGTTGCCTGATTGCAATTAAAAGTAATTTCCATTTCTGTTTAAGTATATTCATTATATGACCAGATATATACAATCACGATTCCAAATCCTATAGTGACTTTCAAATAACTCTTAAGTTATTTGGCTGTGTGAGTTCCCAGGACTAAGACCTGTACAGGTATAGGACAATTATATACTATATATATATATATATATATATACACTATATATATATACAATATATATACAATTATATACAATTATATACTAATACTAATGCAGACTTAAAATACCGTCTAGAAGTTTTATGCTGGTTTTGTATTACTTTAATGTAACTCTCTATTCAGAACACATATGACTTTGTAGCATGTAAACTGCCTGAAGGTGTTGACTGAAGAGAGGATTTCTCAGTGTCATTCTGTTGGCTACTTTTTGAAGGTTTTAAGCTGCAGACAGAAGAGATCTGCACCAGAGTGATTCAGCGTTTCACTGGAAAAAAAATCAATTCTGCTGGATGTTATTGGTATAAACATACACAGTTTCAGGTTAGAGGTACTTCGGAAAACTCCTTGTCAGTCCAATCACTTCTACTTCAGCCTTTCTTTTCTGTACTAGCACTGACTAGGAGGAATTTGGTAAAATCGCATATCTTTATCCAGCTGTGAGTTTAAGTTTGAAGGACAGGACATGTTGTCGTCCCTGAATCAGGTGTGCGTAATGTCTGTGATCTGTGACTTTATTTTTCATTCAGCCTTGATAACAACTAATAGCACACTGCTAAGGAAGCCTTTATCATTAGCAGCATGAGGAAATCATGAAGAAATAGCTGGGTTCCAAATAACAGTTTTTATTGCATACGTATATAAACAAACACAGCTTAGCTCCATATGCTGCACCCAAGCCCTGGTGCCTTCCACAGTGGAAAACTGAGAAATATGGCAGGGAGGGCTGCAGCCAGCTGAGAGAATCATGTGCACACCCTGTTTGGACCCCACAGCCAGACACTGGGACACGGTGCTGTGCACAGAAGCCACGGAGGCTTGGCTCCCCCCAGAGCGTATCCAGACTGGCTGACCCAGGACCGTCTAGGTCTTGAAATTTCTGAAGGCTTTGTTTTGAACAGAGCCAGTTACCCAGTACTGTGATTTCAAGTTCAAACCAAGAAGCATTTAAGGCCCCTTGCAGGCTTAAACTAAGAGAGAGCAAATCAAGAACAACACTTTACGTATCTATTAAACTGGGTAAATATGCCCCAAGTTTGAATCAAGAAGGAGAGGAGTAAAGTGTACCAAAATATTTTTTAAAAAAAGAACGAGAAAAAAGCAGAGAAGTTGTGGTGGTGTTTTCACAGTGCAAGGACAATCAAGCCCTCATTGCCTTAAAGGTGTTTCCAAGTGGACCACTAGCAGAAACATCAGGGTGTCTTCCTCTGAGACAGCTGCCATGGGGCCAGCGCAGACCCCACCTGAGGATGTCCTTGGCTGTGTGTAGAAAACATGGGCAGGATGATCTCACCAACACAATACAAAAGCAGAAGCACCACTGAAACATTTGCTTGCTGGGACATGGCCAGACACTGAGAGTCCCATGCCTATCCCAGGTTTGGGGGCAGCTGACAGTGCCGGAGACCTTTCCCAGATGAGGTGTGGGGCCCGGTGGGGCAAGGCCCTCTTCTGCTCCCAGCACCTGATTTTTGTAACTTGCCAGATGCTCTCCAGGCTATGTGAGACATTCTGCTTCGCCCTGAGACTGCAAGACCCCACTGTGGAATAGCCATGTCTGCAGGACTTTCCCATATCACTCTGCTGTGTCTCCAGGTGCCCTTGGTACCCTCCTGCTCGAGGAAAGCAGTGCCCCTGGGCAGCAGCTTTCTGCTTCAGCTTTGCAATATTTTGACTGAAACTGACCACTTTCTTACAGGGTTTCTTGCAGGTGGACAGAAACAAACGTAGAAAGGGTCTTTGGAGGAAAAGGAGCAAAATTATGAGCAATATTGACCCTGCAGTCATCTTTTGTCATTAGGAGTTTTAAAGAAAAAGAAAAACAACCTCAAAAACCAACAGGTTATGAAATAGCTTTTGAAAAAACAGTATCCTTCCACATACTGTCTACAAAAAATTCTTGATGCTTCTATTTTATCTGAATCAAATTTCTACACAGGGGAGCAGAACAATGTGAATGATACATAGATAAACAGCTGGCATTCCCAATGTATGGACCTTCAAATGTGGGAAATTAATGATAACTCAGAACCCTGTTCCTCTCCAATTTCCTCTGTTAATGCACACCAACCGAAGTGCACAATTAGGAGGAGGACACCTGTTTTCAATTAGGTCAGAGGAGAAGGACCTGCCTCTTTTCTAAATGAATTGCAGATAAAACTTGCCAGGAGTGGGCCTCCTTCTTTCCTGGCTGGCGTAAATCAGGGAAGGCGGCAGCAGGCTGCAGCATTACACCAGGGAAGGCAGGGTCCAACCTGACCAAGGGTCCCATCCTACCCTGGAAGAGCAACCGTGGGTTAGTCAGACCAGTTTTGTCATCCTTTTCCCCATCACTTTCCACCATTCCTTGGTTTATAATGCTTAACACATCTGTGTTTCATTCCCTACCTTCAGTTGGAAAGGGGCGGAGGGAAGGTGGTCTCTCTTTCAAACTCCTTGTCAAGAAGATGGAGGTGCCAGAGTAATCTGAAGGGGAAGGGCGAGTTATTTTTGTTGACAGGATTTCAACAAGTAACAGTTCTGACTAATTACACTGTAATTAAATTGGCATGTTAATACAGACTTCAAGTGACTCTCTTGTTTATCCATTACAAAGGGATTTTGACATACAGACTACTTTGCTTTAAAAACAGAAGCAGAGTAAATAAAATAGAGCAATCAAATCAATTTGCTGAACTCCCTCAGGCCCTGAAAAAACAGATAGCTCCATATGAGGAGCACTCTGAGAAGTTTTAGGAGGGCAGATGAGCAGGTAACTAGGCATTGATCCCTCTGTGTCAGTTGCAATTCAGTTTCCCCAGTCACAAGAAAGGTTTGTTTGTCCTTTTAATGACCTAAAACAATGACTTGTTTCATGGTTACCTGTAAGAGGTGAGAAAATAACTCAGTATTCATATGGGAAACAAAAAAATCACCATTTCAGACCTACATTAAGGGGAATTTACGAAATTGCGGCCTCTCCCTTTTTCTTTCCCCACGTGCTTCTGAAGTTAGGCCAACTAGTGCTTCAAACTAATACTGTGAAAAAGCTTTCCTCTTGTCCAGCGTGCTCTAAAAATGTCCAGTCCTTGTTCTGCAGCATCTGGCATGGATCCCTTCTTGGAGTCAGGTTATGAACAATGAATGTGAACCCAAAGGAATGGGAAAAAATCTCTGCTAGTATAAGGGCATATTAACATTTTTTGCTGTAAAATGCAATCTCTACAGTGCAGTAAAAGTTTCATCTGAGTGCCTGTAGGTGTTCAGCTTAAACTGCATACATACAAACACCATGAATTCATTGTCACACAATACCTAAGTCATCTCAAGTATCTAAGACCAAGTTTATGCTGTCCTCTATTAATAAATGTATTCTGTGAGTCTTAAAAATATGACATCAAAATCTGCTCTGAATTCCAACATCCCTTACAAAAAGTACTGTGATTTTGATGTGACACCATTAAATAGGCTACAATGTGCTGATCTAACCTTTTCCTTAATTGCCTCCAATGGTACCATCTCCCAAATGCTCTTTTACACAGTAGGTTCTTCCCTAGCTGAGTCAAATGCCACCCAACATAATCTCAAAGGAAACAATGCATGTACACAAACCAGTGCCATGTAAAAATAACAGTATGTCTTTTGTCATGAAGGACAGTGAGAAGTTTTATGTGCAGAAAGACAACTGGCATGGTCGTATATAGGATACAGAGTTGCTAGGGATGTGTTCCCATGCTTATCCCAAAATGCAGAAGTGCCTGAAAGTCCTGAGCCCTTTCGAGTCCATTGGCCAGTATTACTTTACTACTGTAGAGCTGATCTGACCTAACTTAACACCATGGTAAAAGGATATAACACGCTTCACATGTTGCTCCGTGTTTCAATATGGAGCAGTTCATATTAAAACTCACATGAACAGAGTCTCTGAAAATGATGGATGAAAGGGAAAGAAAAGAAGTTTGGGCCTTCTGTGTGATTTTATGCATAATGATTCAACCTGGCTCCTATGCTGAGTACCAGCGCAAAGACTATCACACACAAAGCGTCACAAGGCTGGAAAAGACCTTTGAGATCATTGAGTCTGGCGTATGACCCAACACGAACATCTACTCATCGTCTAAACCATGTCACTAAGTGCCTCATCCAATCTCTCTTTAAACACCTCCAGGGGCGGTGACTCCACCACCTCCCCGGGCAGTGCATTGCAATGACCAATCACTCTTTCAGTGAAGATTTTTTGCCTGAAAACACATTCAAAATACGTTTTGAGGGCCTCAGAGGTGCACAAGTCTTTTGTGGATTCACTGCATGCAGTTAGTTTTATGATCTCTGACTTTTCCCTAGAAAACCAGTGGTAAGACATGTCCCTCAAAACACTGTGGCGTTGTTGTTACAGTGGGATTTGCAGTGCACTTGGATGTACATATCCACTGATAGGAATGGAAAAACTTCCATTCAATTAAATGGGCTTGAAGCCAGGCCTTGTCTGTAGCTGTTACTGATGGTGGATTCTGTAACAACTGTATCATAAAACACTTTACAAAAGAGTCATGAACTCTGGAAAAGAGTACGGCTTATATATTCTATTTAAACAGAGGAAGTTGCTCGGTGACTTGGCAGCAAAGCATGAGCCCCAGTTACGGGTAACTGAAGCCAACATCAGAGAAACTATATAAGCAGATAGTTAATATCAAGACTCACATCTTTCCACTCTGTTGTTAATTCTTACGAGTATTTCTGAGCTGGATCTAGAGATGGATAAGAGGAAAATTAAAATGATGTGTGATGAGAGTGACAGCCCCCTGCATGCCGAAAGTCTGGGTATAGCTTTTTGCAGTCTGTTGGGTCATTGTTTGAAATTGCTTTTTCAGTGAAATCAATAGCTAAATTCTTCTTGACGTCAGTGGGGCCAGAGTTTCCCATTTTGGACTAATAAAATGTCAGAGGGTGAAGTTAAGGAGCTGTCACAGAAAGAAAGAATACAAATATAAATAGAACGGGGACAAATTAATAAATGACAAATATTGTTTCCTAGTTGCATGGAAGATCTGGAATTAAAAAGCCATAGTGTAAGTAAAAAGTCAATCCCCAGGTTTCTGGTTTCGGACAATAAATAAATGTCTGAATAAAAGGAGAGAGGAAATGAGAGGCAGGAACATATAACTTTTCACTCAGAAGGGTCTGAATCTTGGCTAAGAGAAGGCTATAGTGTAAAATAATTTTCTTTTATTCTTGGGCCAAAGTTTGATGGAATGGAGGCTTTAGTGACAAAAGGTTTAAATAGTTTACAGTTTAGGTTTAAATAGGTGCCTTTCCTGGCCTCTTATTTCCACTCCTGTGCAACAGCACACTATACCCTTACTGCAATGACACAACTGCTTGTGGTAATGCCATCAGACTTGGCACACGCACGGACCCAGTAACACCAGGATGCTTGATCTGGTTTTGTATGTTCCCTGGATTTGCCAGGGAAAACAGACCTCCTTCTCCTCATCCTCCTCACTGAAGAGGCAGGTTTGGCTTGTATGGTTTGACTCATGCATTAGGACTGATGAGCTGTAATCAAGCTCAGGACTGCTCGTCACGCAATCCTGATCACATAATTCACATACCTTGTTCTCGCTTTTCCCATCTATCAATATTCCTTTTTTGCTGTTCTTTGTCCCTTTCTGCACCCCACGCCTGACTTCTTCCAAATAAACAACTCACTACTCATTACTTTTCCTTCGTTTGGCCCAGTTTTGCTACATGTGTACCAAATTTGATTACTTGTGATACTGGTACCTAGGTAATATTGTCTTTATATGGTGTTCCTGGATACGGTAAGCAATGTGCTGTTGGCCTTGCAAGGTCCTACTCCCTGAAAGATTCCCTAGCGCTTCCCTCCAGTTATCTGTGACTTCTGGTCACTGCTCACTTAACACCTCCTTAACCACCTGCAAAATCCAGCCAGCCCTTTACAGTGCTATCTGTGAGTTATGTCGGCTTCTCACAGTGTTATCTCTCGCGTCCAGCAATTTCTCATGTCCTGTCCAGCGGTTTCCCACGTCCTGTTCAGTTAGCTTAACGTCAGGTCAGGGCTCAGCCAGTGGCCTTGTCATCTGCCCACAGCTCTAAAAACGAGGAAGGGAGGGGAAGATAGTGAGATAATATTTTTCATTCATTCACTATCATCTTGGGAGTCTGTACTGAGCAGGGTTCCCCAGGGTTCTCTCCTGAAGCCAATGCTACACACTAATTTCATTAATGGCTGATCGGATAGATAAGACACCTAACAATTATGCAGATATTATGAAGCTGTGTAGGACTAAATAATCCCAAGGATGGCACAGAATTTAGATTAACCTTGTTCAGCTGGGGACCCAACATTAGTTGCCATGCGGCAGGGACAAATGCACTGCTCTGTGTGTCCATAGGGATCATCCGCACAAATACAGGACAGAACAACTGTCTGTGGAGCAGTTATGCAGATAAAGGTTGGATGGTTTAGTGATTACAGAATGAATTTGGGACAGTAAAGACAAACTGCTGAGAAGAAAGCACCTAGTAGGTATGGACAGAAATGCCATGTGTAAGATAAGCAAAAAAAATCCTTTCATTCTGTTGGCTCTGGTTTTGAAGACCTTGGTCAGTCTGCTCCATCTAGTTGTTGAGATAATTCTCCAAGAAGGATTTCAGAGGTGGATGTTTCAGAGGAGAGCAACGAGAACCAGGTCTAAGAAACAAGTCCTGCAAGGAAATGCTGAAGGGAATGAAAATATTTAGACTAAAGAAAAGAAAAATGAAGAAAAAGGTGCCAGCAATTTTCAAATACAGAAAAGGCAGCTGCATAGAGGGAAGAATAAACTGCTCTTTCACGTGCTTGGGGCACAGAGGAAGAATTAGTGGCCATAAGAGAAGATTTAGGTTAGTTGTGAAGAAAGCTTTCTAATGAGCTTTGGACCAGCTTGCCTGGGGAAGTTCCATCAGGGAAAGTTTTTGAGAACAAGCTGAAGTAACATCTGTCAGGAGAGGTTAAGTACAACTGATCCTGCACTTAAGCTGGGAGACTGACCTCTTGAGGTCCCTTCCAACCCTGTCCTCGGTGAGCCCATGAAAAGTTCCTACAGCGAGATGAGAATTAGCTCAGTATATCGTTGGACCTTTTGACCGAGCCATCAGCCACAATCGGGCCTCTCTGGCTGTTTCTGTTAGGAGAAGAAATTGATAGTGGGATTAAGGATCTGTGACAGAAACCTGTTTGTTTACAAAAGATGAACAAAGCACTGTTGCACTGAACCAAGTAGAAAACCCACAGCAGAAACCAATTTCTTTGCTTACAGTTTTCAGGCTCCTCTCAGCCAACTCTCAGATCAAAAATATCCCCAGAGGAGTTTCTAGCTAGTGTATCCCCAGTGCTAAGTCAAGCTGCATCTGGTGGGTTTTTTACAGCCTTGTCTTTGAATCCTTTCCATCTTTCTGCTCTTCCCCTTTTAGAGACACTCAAGTCTTCCTTCTTTCCTCCTTGCTCATCCTCCCATCATCACTTTGTATATGTTTTCATTCTGGGAGGGGATGCCTGGTAACATATAGTTTATTTATTTCAAACTGTTCTTTCAATAACTGGACGTGAAGGAGGTTACCTAAACATGCATATTGAGAAAGATTTAATTCAAATTAAGCCAATATTATGAATGACTAAAAACTCCCCGCACACTGTAAAATGGCAACATATGCAAGCAACAAAAATTATAGTGTTAGTCATAATTATGAATGATGATACAGGTGGAAAAATTCTGAAGAGGAGCTGAGCAGAGCTGGGTGAATGAAAACCAAGATATTTAGTCTAATACTGGCAGATGCTGCAGTGTGTAGAGTCTTGAAATTATGCATGTGAACTCTGCTTAGATGGCAAAAAATCCCCAAAAGTCAGCTGCAAAACAGTTCATGTTAGTGGTGGATGCTCTATTCCTGCTTAACAAGTACTTTCAGGCTCTTTTTTGCCTAAATAGCAGTGTCTCTTTTCTTGTTTTAATGGGAATGGTTCTTTTAAAAACACCAAGTTAAGCAGCAAAGGATAAAAGATATTTATTCTAAATGGAAAGGCAGTTACCTCAGTGATGTTCCCCTGAGCAGAAAACTCTACATAAACTACTGAGTAGACCTACAGTAACCCTCTTTTTGCAAGTTGTTTAGCAAGTGGAATTAAGCTGTTTTTAACTGCTTGTTGAATTACCTGGGTTTTGGGTTTTAGCCCTTCCAGTTACAAATTGGCCACAAGCTGAAGAGGGAAATGCAGGGAAGCTGTCGATTTCAAAAAAAAGCCTGTAAAGTACTTTCCTTTTCGCATAAGGAATTTCCAATCTGAATTAAAATTTTTCTCCAATCAGAAAAAAGAAATTGCTGAGGATGCACCATTCAGATGCTTAAATTCACATTCAGGTTCTCCCAGATTAAGAGAGAAAAGCTTTCAGGCAGTTTTGACTTTCTACCTAACAAAGACAACAGGTTGCCTCAGTGTTGCCTCCCACTATTATGAAGGAACAGGTCCACACCCATAACAACTAGTTTTCTTTGAAATCTTCTGGTGTATGAAATGATGAGATTAACTGGGATTTTAAATGGATGGGTTTTCTTGAGTTAACTGAGGATCTTGGTTTACATCATAAGAAATCTGTTCTGACCCCTGCTGTTAGTTTTGAGGAAAATAACATTTTCAGCAGCAACAGTAATGCAATCCTGGAAGTTGATCTGGAGAAGAAATGGTATCATCGCGAAATGTCAGTGAGTTAAAAGACAAATACTTGAGGCTGAACCAGACTTTACTGGTTTCTACAGTTCAGTGACTGAAACTCCCACTGAGGTCCAGGGCAAACAAGCACACGTTAGCTTCAGCAGGGCCAGGGAAATCTCCTTTGCTACACTTCCTACATTGTCTCTTACCTGGGGGCCACAAAGTCCCTTCATCTGCTCTGGATCTGAGCACACTTCTGTAGTAGCAAGGCAATCCAGCTCCTCTCACTCTTCTATGACCAGAAATAATAGTAACTGGATTTTTTGCCTCAGTCTCTTGCTCTCCTCATGCTCTTTTTTAATACAATAGAGCCAGAATATCAGAGACCTCAAATATCTCAACCTTCTATGCCCCTGAAAATATTTTTGTGCCCTTTAAGCAGTCCTCCTGTCTACAGAACTGTCCCAGTGCATTTGCACTGACTCTGTATTAGGATAGCAATGATGCATTTGTGTTGTCTCCACAGGCATGTAATGACAGGTTTTTGTGCAGCATTAATGTGGAAACTTAGCCTCTGCTCAGCCAGATGTACAGCTGTACACTAATGAAGAAGACAAAAGGAATGCATCATGAAGTGGAGGAATATGACTGCTGCTTGTAGATGGAAAGATTTTTAACATTTCAAACACCAGGGAAGGTGTATCCTCGAAAGCAACCCACATCCATGCTTCAGAGCCCTGTAAAACAATGCTGCGATGGCAATAAAACAAAGCCATATTCTGCACCAAAGAGACCACATGATATTTTGGAGATGTGCATGTCTTCTTCCGTCATATTTGTTTGCTAAATTCCAGCCTGGTGCAATTTGAAGCAGCTGGGACCTTTAAGTCCTATGGCAACCCTGGCCTTCCTAAAATAAGAACTTTCAACACTGTGCTGTTCCTTGTCACCACAGAACTCTGCCTCTCTTTCATCTGCCAAGAAGAGTTGTATAGTGCCCACCACAGCCTTCAACACCTCCAGGTGTCCCCCACTGCCACAGTCTGTAATTTGGAGGGAAGCTGAGTGGCTGCCTGCCTGCCCTGCCCTTTTTTTTACCATTGGAGAAACAAAGACATAGCTTCATGAAGTGCTAAAGCTCCATGCTCTTATTATCCTTGAGCTTTGGTAGCTGTTTTCAGTAGATTTCTCTGAATGCTTTATACCCAGTGTGGGTAACTAAACACCACCCTGAGGGAGGTAGTATCAGCTGTTCCCACATGCCACAGCTAAGACCACACTGTGTATCCTGCTTCATGCTGCTTCATCCCAAAGTTGTTAGGATTCTACTGCCTAGCAGGACATCACCCATTTAAATCCCACCTCGATTTCTGCTCACAAGCAATGAGGCTTAGTAAGTGAGTCAGAGGAGACTAAGCATGTGGTCTCTGCTGGAAAAGCACAGATGCTACATAGAGAGCCTACACATTGAGGTCTAAAATAGGCTATGACAGAGAGCATTGTGAAACAATAACACCCTAAAGGTAGAACAACCATAATCAAGTGTTGAGCTGAACACAGTGGAAGTGCAGCCAAGAAAATCATAGTCTCCACATGCTACTGCTTTTGCCAAGCTAGGTCCTAAAGCACGTGCAGCATTACAGACCCTCCAGGCCTTGCTAGGCTGTGTGCTGCACTGAGCAGCTGACTCCTGCAATGGAAACTCAAGGAATAAGTTCAGTCAGCAGATACATTATGTCACACTTTTATTTTCATTTTCCCCTGCAAATTTTAACTGACTTCTTTTTTTCCCTAACGTGATTCCAATTCCGGTCTGAGGAGGCCATTCTAAGGAAGGATTTTTCTCACGTTAGGTGGCTGTAAACCAACACTAAGTTTAAGACAGGGTTGTGGTTCAATACCCAGCTAATGCACAAAATGTACTACTTAGATGTCCTGCACAAAGTTGTGGCGGCCTCTTTCACTTTTCTGCAGTGAATTACCAACTGGAGTAAGGCAACGAGGTACGTTTTCCCATGCTGACATAGTCATTGCTGGCAGAGACAACAGCACTGCAGTGCTCTTGGGTCACGAGTTCTGCTTTTTGCCCTGTGATTGATTTAAAGCTTGTAGACATTGTTGGAAAGTCTCCCATTGACTCTGATGGTCTCTGGAGCAAACCTGCTCTCAGCATAAATGCCTCATAGTAGACTACAGCTGTACATTGGAAAATGTTCAGAGTTAGGATGAAATCCAGGTTCATGTCTTCAGTTCAGCAGATCATTGCTACAAGCACTCACAGGGGAGAAAACGTGTGTACAAAATCAATCAAGGGGAGATTTACTGAATGGGGGGGCTAACTGTTACATCTCATTAGCCATGTTGACTACAGCACCTATGCTCTCAGCTGTGTGATGTGGTAGCAGCCACATAACTCCCGAGCGCTCCCTGCTCTTCAACCTCGCAACAGCTGCATCCAGCTCTAAACACATACAGAAATGCCCCCATAGAGCCATTTAAAGCCCGTTACAGTTGTGACCTTGCAGGGTCCAGCTCAGCAAGCTGGCAGAGCCAGCAGCGCTGTGAAGCTGCTTTGGATGCAGAAGGGGTCATTGTAAAATTTCTCTCTCCTTTCTAGTTATGTCTTCCTTTCAGGAAGCTTTTGACATGGCTGTGGTCCAGCTGGCTCTCTGAGGAAAGGAGAGTTTTTCCACACATAAACCTTCTCTGAACTTTATGATATTTGTTTTAAAAATTACACAGTTAAACATGTCAATTATCAGTTGGTTTAATGAAAGAGGTAGTTTTAGATATGTGAGACCTCTTGTTCTTAAAAGCAAAATGGGAACTTCAAATCAATCAGTGCTGCGTATTGGACCAAATGATCTCTGCAGGCAATGGGAATGCAAATAAAGAGGCTTATCTTAAGAACTCAACAAGTAATCAACTTCACATTTCGTCTGTGCTGGTCACAAGCAAATGAATGGTTCCTTCAAACTCAGAGCTCACAGCCTTGGGAAGTAGCAGTCCTGCAGTGGCTAGTCTTTAAAGTAGTTGCAGCCTCTTTGTGAGAGTTAATTTGAGGACAAAGGGAATAAAATAGGAAGCACACCACTTTGTTGATGTGTGATGTGTGTCTTATCTGTTACAGAAAGCATTCTCCCCAAGGGAGGAAAAGGGATTGATCTTCACTGGCACAGCAAGGCCTTTCTGCCAATGCTCTTACAAAGGGTCTGAAGTAGATAAAAACCTTCTCCAAAATCCATCCAGATCATTCCTGCCTGGTAATGCTTTCAGACACTTTTATGAGGAATGAGGACTATAGAGATCTCTTTGAAAGGAGCTGATAGTGCTGTTTTCTCCAAGAAAAATTACTCCTGAGGCCAAATGTGGTCTTAGAAATATTCCTTTTGGTCTACTGTGATAGATACAGACAGACTAGCAAATAAAATGAATATGCCTGTGACTACAGTGCACCTATCGGGATTAGCAACAGGGATCTTTTTAGTGACAGAACAATGGATTTAGTGGAATCTGAAAAAAAGAAAGGCAAAATTCAACTCTGGTGGAAGCAGCACAGGTCTTACCCAGCCAAGACTCCATTTGCTTTAAGTACACCCCAAAATAAAGCCATGTGTTTTCTCTGGTGTGTGGCTATGTGTCCACAGTGCAATATTATTGCAATGAGTCTCTGCTGGGTCTTGCTATACCCCAGGAGCACAGCGGCAAAGTCCAACGTTGAGCTGGGTGGCTCTACACTAGCTCTCTAATGATTGGGGAAGAAGTTGTGTTTCCCTTGGGTGCAACAGGGAAACTGGGCTGGTAAAACTGGAACTGGAGCCCAAATAGCCCTTTGTGAGCTTTCCTCTACCACCCCAGCAAAGCCACTGGATTCCTGAGCTCAGCAGAATTTAGATCTGACCTTTTTTTAGCCTCTCATCTGAGATAAGCCAGCTAATTAAATCTGCAAGTCTGGCTAACTTGAGGCAGATATATTTGTGCCCAGACAGACAGTGCAATTATATAATAATTCAATTGAATTTCTGTGGAAGATGTATTCCTAGAGTAAACACAATTATTTAGACGTGTAACAGGAATTCAGGATGAACATAACATAGAAATTAGTTAAGTGATCTCCCTGGGTGTTTTGTAGGTCTGCACAGATGAAAAAGACGTCTAATCTAGTGAATCAGAATTTATCTCAATGCCTTCCCAAGGTAAGAACTGACATCTAGTCATCTGCATGGAAATCAGAGGAAAATGGACAAAAATACACAATAAGCAGTTTCAAAGGAATTTGTGGGAAAGCTAGATTACTATCACTTTTGTTTTAGTTTTGTTTTGCTGCTCTAAAATTCAGATGAATGAGTTGATGGCTACTGGAAAGCCTTTTTTGTGTGTGTGTCTGTGTGTACATAGAGATATCTCTCTGCATGTATTAATGTACCAAATTTGCCCAGAACCTGCTTCTTCTCAGAATCAGCAACCCATGAGGCTAAGGACTAAATACAATTTCTGTTGAATAAAAGAATAATTACAGTTCATTAGTAGATTAGGCACTGTGTTCTCTTTCACTTTAGAGTTTGCCTTTTCTTTCTGTTGAAGCAATGCAATATCATGTTTAAAAATCCAAAAGTGCAGTATAACTGTAAGTACCAGCAAGGAGAAAAACACTTTTAAACCTAGAGAAATCCTCTCATTCTTACAACTTTGTGGGTAAAATCTTGAACTTACAGAAGCCAAAGGCAAGACTCCCACTCATTTTAGCAGGGCCAAGACTTCAATATGCTTTATGTATTCTCAGTGCGTATAACTTGATCCCCCCTAAAGAGATTTATAGCAGGCAGGAGAAACTATAACACTATAAAATGTTGGTGTGTACATACAAAGTGAATTAGTAGATACAATAGATTTTGGCACTTGAAGTCAGGTTTAAAAATGTAGGTCTTTATCATCTTGAGCAAATGTATGCAGTAAATCCTGATAATTCCCATAGAACTGCTTGCACATTTTTGAGAATGTGGTTTCTGTGTATTATACTCCTTGCTTGCCTAAAGCCAGACTCTGCAATCAGCAGCGGTTCTGTCTGAACAAGGACCTAACACCACCTCCCTATAATGCACTGCAGAATGTTCTGTTCCCCATGTATTATCTCCACAGACAGTAAGCATAGATGTTCAATCTGGAAACTTTCCATGGGGAATTCAATTGATTTTCCATACACAAGAATATTACCTATACACTGAAACAGAAGAGCTCTTATTTGCAGAGAATTTCCCACCTGGATAAAATGCAGAGTTCTAAAATATGATGTAATGAATTTTGCATGAAGAGAAAACAGGATTGAAGAAGTCTAAAAAAGTCAAACTGTTCTGTTTTAAGCAAGCAGCCCAGCATTAAATGAACACATCTGAGATGCCTCCTGGTAATAAAAGATAGAAATCATATTCACTGTGCTGCATAAATAGACTCAAAATTAATCTTGAAAAAGATCTTTAAGCAAACTAGATCCCCTGGCAGTTAAGAAGCTCAAAGTTGACTATTGATCTGCAATGAAAACTTATTTTTAAGTTTCAGGGGTTTGTGTGAAATGGGAAGGCCAGTTGATTGGCAGGTTAGTGTAAAAATTGTTCTGGATTGGCTTTCATAGCAGGGCAGACACAGGCCACCTCTGACCATGGTACAGGCATGGCAGCCTTTTGTTCGTGAGTTCAGTGCCTGGAAAACAGTGATAGCTTCAGAGGAGGCAAATATTTCCATAAGCTGTCACATTCTGCCTGACCCTCCAGTCCTTCTCTGCCCACCCAGCCGTGCATGGCACGGAGCCATGGCAGCCTGCCTGCTCCTGTGTCCCTGTGGGCGGCTGGGAAGGGGTTTCCCCAGAGGAGTGGGAGCCCAACACAGGAGGTCGTGCCAGACCAAGATCCAGAGCCCTGGCAGGGGAGACGCAAATGCTTCATTAAACAAACACACAGACAAAAAGATTATGAACGCAGCCAACATTTTAATTTCAACAGCCCCAAGGAAGCTACATATTGCTGTCTTTCAGGAACATGACGCAGTGTGCAACGATGCCTCCAGCTTGCTGGGAGCGCACCTCTGAAGTGACTGTGAGTTCTATGCCCTTACCTGGGTAGAAACAATCTTGTTACCAGGCTGGGGGGGCCACGCAGCTGCACAGCCCAGGTGCCATGGAGCTGCCTCTCCAGCCACTCTGGCTGGCCATACCTTTTCTCCAGCTTAGGGAGATGGTAGAAAGTATGCATGCAGGCAGCACACAACCAACCCACCCAGGAACGCATCATAATTTCATGTTCTTGCTCCTGTGCTATATATTCCTGTGCCTGACACTCAAGACTGCAGGGCTGAGTGCCTGGCCTGGGGAAGGGAAGAGGCAGGCTGGTGAGCCTGGTCCCCGTCTCTGAATGTAGCCGGCAGATGACCTCTGCCGTGACAGGCAATGGCACACCGGTGGCTTTGCTTGCCATGCTTTTGCTCCACGGGATGCTCCAGAAAAGGCTGGTGCCCATGCCATCCCCAGCCCTAGATGCCAGGGGCTTGTTCCAGCAGTGATCAGGGTGGAGGGGAGGGAGTGCCCAGGGTAGGTTTCCCTGCTCCTCCCCACACAGCAGGTACTGCTTGCCTACCATGGGCTCAGAGACAGCGGGAGTGGCAGTGGGGCCATGAGCATCTAGCATGGGCCATAAGCTGGCTTTGTTCTGGGGCTGCGTGGGGCAGATGGGGCAGATGGGAAAGTTCACCTGCTCCCGGGGTGATGCTGGGCTTTCTTGCAGGTGAGGACAAAACTAAATCGTGTTGGTTCAAGGCAGCATGTTTAGCTTGGGTGGAGCCAGCAGTGGTGGGAAAGTGGTGGGGAGAGAGCCAGGCTCAGGTGCCACAACACAGAAGCAAAGGGCTCTTTAGGGCATCCCAGCTCCAAGACAGGGGAGGGCTGCAGTGGCAGCAACTGAAGAGGCAGCAGCAACTGAAGAGGTGGCAGCACAAAGGATCAAATCCAATGCCCTGTCCATGAAGGCACCCCGGTGGAGAAACCACTGACTACAGATGAGAGCTGATCCCTCACAAAACAGCAAGCAGGGCCAACAGCGTCCCAGTGTAGCCTGGCATGATCTGGCTGGTGATGGTGCTTGAGACTTGCCCCCTTCCCACCCCAAATTTCACTAAAACTGGGTTTTACGAGTCACTCTGCTGTGTCACTTCATAAAGCGGAAATTGGAAGTGCTGAGGGTGGTGGCTTTGTAGGCAAACAGAGCAGTCATTATGTGCTTACCAGTGTTCAGGGCCCCGAACATCAGGGTCTATTTTATGGGTGGAATACATACAGGTCAGAGGGGTGAAGTTATCCTGTCTTCAGTGAAAAGCGTGCTACAACCTCTTTAAATACTGTCTAGTCAGTGACCAGAGAGACCTCACTAACAAGAGTCTTTTCCAGCGCTTTCAGTCAGATTACTTTTCAAAAGTAAAATATTTGGGCTGATAATAAAGGTATTAGTCTGAAGTGCTGCCTATGTATTTGCCTAAATGCCCACAAACTGTCAGACTGTAAAAGCAAAATGTTTTATTTCATTCTTAAATAGACTTGCATAACCTTAACTCTCTGGCTTGGCTAAAAGAAAACCTGCGTATAAAATACACTATCTGAGATCCAAAGGCAGTACGGTTTCAGCCTCAGGCTTTTCCACATGCATTGTGCTTGGGGCTACAATTCAACTTATCAACTTCAAAAAGAAGTATTTTTTAAAATTAATATAATCCTCTGAATTATTCTGACACAAGCTGAGATATTTGCTTTGCATAAATCAATAAGGAACATTGCTATATCCACTAAAGAACTTACGCAGGATTAGAGGTGCTACAAGAAATATACCACTTAAATATTGAGGCCAAAACCACATGAAGAGTGTTGCAGTGACATGCAGAGGTACATGATGGAACTAGTCAATGGAAAGATTTATTTTCTTCTGCTTGTAGGAAATGGATTTTCTAAGATCTTAGAGCTATTGAAACACAGTTTCTAATTTATCAATCTTGGTCTACATTATGTACATGGTAATCCCTTGCATATTTTACAAAGGATTAAAATGATTAGTAGATACTATAAGAAGTTGCTGACAGGAACAGTATGTGCTACAGATGGCTATGAATGTGTCAGCTGAAGCTTGATTCTAAAGATCTTACTGACCAATGATGTCTGTCTGTCTTTCTTTCTTTCTTTCTAAGCATGGTGAAATAGCTTGAGAGTTGAGAAAGGTTTTCATTCTAATCAACACTTAGGTATTGAGTTAAATGAGCAATAGAAAAGTTGTCAGGGCAACTGTATAGGCTTTGAATACATAAAAGTAGTGTGATCAGAAAAACCATCCTAACACCCATCACGCTCATGTTTCTGGGGTGGGGCAGAAGGTCAGCTGTACATCCTTACAGACAGGCTCTCTGCTAGCTTGCTTTTCCTGGAGTGGCTGTCCACAGGTGTTTAGGGAAGGCATACATGGAACAGAGCTGGTAAAATGTGCTCCTTCCCCAGCAAACCATTTATACTTCCAGGGGCCCGAGGGTTAGAGATAATAAGAGGCACTTTAAATCACATATTTAAATAAGTCAAGGTTCTTTCTTTAAAGTATGCTTAACAATGTGCTTCTCAGATAAATCTTTCCATACTTTAATTCCCAGTATACTTTACTAATTTTCATTTGTTGAACTATTTCAGTTCAATCTGAGTTTAGAGCAACAATTTCTCTTTTGCACTCTACTCCCAACTTCTTACCCTGCCCCATGATCAGAAGCAAGTTGTGATATTGAGTACCTAGGGTCTTTTTTGGCAGTTTTTCATTTCTTGTTCACACAAAAATGGCTGAGAAACCTGTGCCCTGAGGTACCTGACCCACCCTGGGTTATGTGTGCTCCTTCATCTCAATGCAAGTATGACTGTCTGAAAAAGCAGGACAATTGCCCCTATGTAACTGATCAATTCATCCACCAAGAAAGGCTGATCTTGAAAACAGTTTAAATTATTTGGCCTTTTTAAAACGGTACTTCTTTCTGCTCTTGCCAGGCAAGAAAAGAATTACATTCCCCTTTATATGACAACTTTCAAAGAAGCTGGTTCAAAGTAAACAGTGAAATGAGCTTGGAGGAATTCCTGACTCTATCACAGAATGGTAAATGTAGCCTGAAATATTTGCAGTTTGTTAGAATCAATAGATTGCCTAAAGAATCAAACCCTTCACCAGACAAATAGTTTCTGGTTGATATGATATTGTGGTTTATGTGGGCTCCATCTGCCCTTCACTGGCTTGTCTGATACTAATCCTTCAAATTCTGTGGTGTGAGGAGCACCTTCTTATCCCGTTTGCAGTGTACCCAGCACAAACAGCTCCTAGCTAAGGCTGGTGGGTGTTATCATCACAGAAGTAATTGTAAATACCAGACTTACAGTGGAGCCTCTATAGCCCTTCTTGAGGTTACTCAGCTCTGTTTCCATTAATTTTGCAGCCTGATTTGCAAATCACACAGGTTCTGGAGAGTTTCTACCAGAAAATTGTCTTTTAATTCTTGCTAAAAAGTCCAGGAATTGTTGCTACTACATTGCATTGAAATGCCTTCTTGAACAGGGCTGGACTGAAATCCACACATACGCATTTTACTGTAGTTGCATTTTAAATCTCACTTTCCTGAAAGTGATGTTTCCTTTCTTACTCCTTTCCAGGCCTTAATTTCATACACTTTTCAGCTAGGTTGTTTCTCTGAGGTGACACAGTTCCTCTTCCAGACTCTGCAGTGGGTTCCCAGTCATGTAATTCATGCCTTTGGGGAGGAAGAGTGACTCCATGCAGAAGAAACCGGGCTTCCTACCCTGTACCTTGAATGACTGGAAGTACAAACACTGTACTTTGCGTTATTCATGAAAAAGAAACCTTTCCTCGACATCCCTTCTGCCAGCATCAGTGGCCAATCTGAAGCATCAACTGCATATGTTACTATTCTTGCTGGGATTATTACTAATATGCATTATAATAAGAAAGCTGTTCCCTATTCCTAATGAACAGAGAGGATTTAAACATCTCCCTTCTAGAGAAAACAGGTGATTCATCTCTTTTACTGTGAGGGAAGACTGACATATGCTGAGCATATTGTACCCTCTCTTGTGAAGTTGTAAAGCTTCCTCTGTAAGCAATGATCACTAAGAAGAAAATGCCTTCCTTTGCTCTCCCTCCCCCCCAAAAAGGAAACCGTTTGATCCTTCCCTATGCTATAAACAAAGCTGCCTGTGTGCAGTTGAGAAGAGCTGTTCAAAGCTGTGAGATGTACAACTGAATTCAACCACAGAAAGAATGGCTGAGGCTTGGCTAAATTTAATTAAAGTCATTCCCTTACTTAGACTGGGAACCCAGACAACCTAAAAATACTTTGTCTGTCTTTTCTGACTCTGATTTTGGGCATGTGCTCTGTGTTTATTTCTTTTTGGTGACTGAAAGCATTACAAAAGAAGTTGTTGGTTTTATTTTAACGTGGGCTTTTCACAAATCCTTTTCTGAAGGCTGGGACGTAGGTTTTACAACAGCTGGGGAACAGCACATGTACCGTGCATTGGTAAGGTATGTTATCATCCATGGTCATTTGTCTGTTCAAAAAAATACAGGTGCCTGGTTTATGGCAGAATATTTGCAGGCTGCAGGCTGGCCAAATAGCAGAAGCAAAATTCTTACCCTTATTTTTTTCCAACTTGTCACACAATTCTGGTGCTGTCAGCTCAGCTGCTACGAAATGCTTCTGAAAGTGATCACACCCCCAAATTTTCTCTTTGAGTAGGACTGGATTAATAAAAAGAATGTTGCTTTACACCACACTGACATCTGAATGTGTGCAACACTGCCATCTCTGAAAGTTGTTCTGATTTGATATTTCAGGCTAATTTTGAAATAGGTCAAGAGGAATCCTCCAGCTTCTCATGGAAGACTTTATTTTGAGGTCTGGGTCAAAAAAGTATGTCATAGATCAAGGAATCCAAAGGATGCAAGCTGAAAAGTTTTCAGTAGATTTGTTGATTATTATTATTATTAGAAACATAGAAGCAACTTTTTATAACAGATTTTATGTTGCTGATTACTGCTTTCAGTTTTATTAACTATTGAGGAAAAAAACCAATGATGTGCCATTGACACTGGCATATAAAAATATATAATGGAAAACTATATTTTTTCCCAAACATGGTCATGAAAATGCTGTCATCTTAACCAAAACTTCAAATGTCAACCAAAATGGTGAGTCGGTTTCAAGTTTTTCAAGCTTTATAGCTGACTGGAAACAAGATTATATTTTCAACCTATTTTAGCTGAAACTGTTGATTGAAATTAAGTTTCTGGACTTAACCAGCAAATTTTTCATGTAATATGAACAATAGCTCATTTCTTAGTGCATATAAAAATAAGCGTCTCACAGTACGGCTGTAATACATGCATCACAATCCAAGATATTATGAAAGAAGAATGCATTTAAAGTTATTTTAAATAAAACACCAACTAGTGAATGGACAATGATATGACAAGAGTAGGAGACAGCACGAGTCATTCTTTTCTCTTATGTTCTTAAATTGAGACATTTGTTCTCACTCTTGCAAAACACTGATCTTCAGAAGACTTTCACACAGTATTTAGCACATTGCCACATCATTTTCCTAAAGTACCTTCAGTGTTTGTCTAAGAGAATGGGGACTCTCTTCTGGGTGCTGTGCCCCTTTCTTTTGCGAGTGAGCTCCCCACAAAGCCCTAAGAAAGTAGCTTCCTCAATCCAGCTGCTGTGATCACCAAAAGCTCCTCTCTTCTGACCTTTTGGGTCCATTTCCCAAGCCCAGACACTACTGCGCTGCTAAAGGTGCAGTAGTGTCCTCCTCTGAAATGTTTTCCTCTGGAGTTAGCTCTACAGTCCTGGCATCTGCCTCACGCTTCCCTTCTCCCTCCGCCTTCTCCTTGGCTGTTTTCTCAGCCCCTTCTGGTCCCACCAGCAGCTGGGGAAGAGATCTCTGCTCTAGCAAATGCATTTCTCTCCATTTGGATGGTCTGCAAAGCTGCACCTATGTGGGAGAGCCCGTCTGAATAAATGCACCCAGGCACTGGCGGTACTGCTGCGCAGAGAGCTGCTGCATCTCTGATGTCCTTTGAAGCCTGAAGGGACAACCGCTCCCTGTAAAGCAGTGTCACACCCTTCCCAGGGATTTCCTCATCCAGGGAGTGGAGAGGCAAAGTAGCTCAGGTCAGATTTTCTGGGCTGTCCAGGAGGTCATCAGCAGGATGAGTCTGGAGGCTCTGAGTGAAAGCTGTTCCCCGCAGGGACAACAACAGGGAATGCTGGGGTAGCAGGCTGCTCACCTAGTCACAGCTTCTTAGCCACACCAGCAGATGCAGCCTCGTGACTGCGTGATAAACTCCCGCGTTTGGCTTCCATGGCACCTCCTGCAAGTTGGAGGTTTCACCACATCTCCTTGCCCCACAGAGCACCTGGTAGGTCACAGTCCTTCCAAAACAAGAGTTGCACTGATACCGCTGCACAACTATTGCACGTCCACCTGAGCAACCTGCAGCCAAGCTCCTCTGGCTGTTGAAGAAGCCCATCTGTGGCAGCAAGGGGCCACAAAGAGGCTAAAAAGCAGATGAGCCTCACAGCTGGGCTAAGCTTCACATCTGGGGCTCTGCTGGAGGAGCGACATGCTGGGGGTTGTTAGCTAGAGTGCTAAATCTGTCCCGTGTGGCCCTGCTGCCTGCCCTGTCCACAGACCACACCCACCCTGCTGCGCGGTGTAACCACATCCCTGGAGCAGCCAGGGTCTCGGAGCGGGAAGAGCGGGTCCCTCACCCCCCTCCCATTGCCACCTGTGGGTATTGTGCTTGGAAATCTCCTTCTCCCACCAGCGTGGGCCTCTCACACTCTCAGCTCATAAAGCTCCCTCTGCACCCCTCCACCCTCCCATCACCTTCAACTGCTGAAGTCACATACTTTGAGGAGGCACCACAGCTTTCCCAGGTGATGCAAGCAATGGTGAAATAAATGCAGTAAAAACTTGATTTAAAAGGGCTACCTTCTGTCAAAGCAGGGTCTGAGCTCTGAATGGAGACCAGATTGCAGAGGGGTTTAAAGGAGAAAAGAAAAACACTAGATTTTACATTTCTGCTACGAAAATATATGAATAACCACACTTACAGTGAGCATATAAGCACACATGTGGAAAGACTTACAGTAAAGTATGATTAAGACCCTCAGCACTGCCAAAGCAGAGCAATGGTAAGCAGATGTTTTGCAGAGCCATTTGGTACTTCAGTATCATGGCAAGAAGAATTGCACGGTCACTGAGACTCTTAAAAGCCGCTTTGTGGCTCAATTCCATATCCCCTACCTCCCATTCATAGTGCCTTTGAATATATAGGAGATCATGAAATGCAGGCAGACAATGTGACTTGCCCAATCCTGCACATTACATCAATGTTATAGTCCAGAAACAGCCCCAGGCAGAGCTTTTGGGATGGGCAATCTCTGCATGAACTGAAATAAATTACTTAAAGTGACAGCTTGAGAAAAGGGTCAGGGAAAATACATTAAATTAGTTTCCATAGTACTGGCTTCTCAGGTACTGAAAGCTGAGAAATCTGAAGCAAACACATCAAAACCAGGTGCTGTCAAAAACCAAAAGTAACGATGGAGTGCAGGTAAGAGGAACAGTTATGTTACTCAGGGCATTTTCTTGGCATTTGAGCTGAACTTTGAGTGGCTGCAAGCCAGACAAGGCACAGAAATTTACCCAGGTCTGTCAAGTCGCATTGTTTGCTCCCAATTAATGCATTTTTAAAGGTTCCTATACAGTGCTATTGGGGAGCTCCACCTTCTAGATAATGTGGGCTACCCAAGCTGTGAGCCATGGACCAGCTGCACATGGACACGTCGGGAATACCAGGCAGCAGCACACAGAGCCCCGGCAAGCTTTCCTGCAAAGGCTCCACTGTCCCTGCAGCCTGGAAGGGCAGCCTGTCGGCTGCAACTCAGCTCCCAGGTCACTGCAGGGTCAGAGCAAACCCCTCTGATGCTGGGAGGCAGAGTGCCCAGGTATACAGTCCCTTTGTCTTTTTTTCCTGTATATTTCTTTTCACTTTCCTGTGAGGAGAAAAAGCAAACACTACGTTCTTAAACCAATAAGACTTTGCACCTCCAGGGGCAGAAACTGTCTTTCCAACAGAGGTGTAATCTCTCCCCAACCAGATGCTATGAGTCAAAATTATTTCTCTTTTGGGTGTTCTTTTTCACTCCCTCTCTGTGGCATAGTAAAAAAAATGACTGCAATAACTTTCTGCCTCGGTTTTCGCTGGTCCCTAGCAAAGGCTTTGCAGTTGGCTGAGGTTCTCACTAGTTAATCACATCAAGTAAGGCTTTAACCTTCAGATATCTGAGAAGGGGCCACCCATAACAGATATAAGGCTTGAATTTATGGACACATTACAATAGACAGCTTGTGGCACATTTTCCCACCATTTTTGTGCATTACTGCCATGTTGAAATCATGCTGCATGAAAACTGACAAAAGACTTGCAGAAAATTGCCAGGAAAAGGAAAAAAAAGTTGAATTTTCAAAATATAAATTACTTAAGAAAATATCAAGATTCCAATGATAGCTAAAACCTTGGGTCAAAGGAACTTTAAAACATTGACAAAAAGGTCAAGTACTATCCCCCAAAAGCTGGAACACTTAGAGCAGGTGACTTTTTTTCCAAGCAATAAGATCACAGAAAATGTAATTCTAGGTTAACCACAGCTATTCACAGCTTCAGGTCAAACTATCATACATTGTTGCAGTTTAAAAAAAAAAAAAAAGAGTTTAAAAAAGCATTCAGAGAATTATGAATTTCAGCTTCTATTTCCACAATGACATTTTCAGCTTCTCATTTCACAATGACATTTTCATTTCAAATTGACCTTAATAAAAGGTTTTCGAGAAAGGGATATAGCATTTGGATCATCCTCAGGCAATTCCCTCCTTTGTTGTCCCTTTCTTTATTGCTAAGGATCCAAATCAACCCCCTGGACCATTATTCCTCTAGCTGCACAATTGTTAAAGGAGGAAGAAATCTTCCCAGAAGTGGAAATCTTTTGCATACCAGTCACCTTATGTTTTTTTTTCTGAGTTACAGACGTGGACAATATAGTAACAGATCCCTTCGGACTGTGGACAGATCTAGTAAACGCCAAACTTGTTTACTCCAGAATACTTGCAGCAAATGCCAAGGATGCCCTCATTGATATTCCACAAAGGTTTTAGGATCAACAGTAGCATGCATAATAGTGCCTAATGACAGCAGGGCTTATTATCAGAATGATTTGGCCTCATCTGGCCTCTTTTGGCAAAATAATGTGCATAATAAGGTATGTTAATATTAGGCTCTTTGACAGGTCTTAGAAGATGAGACAGTACAGCTGGCAGGACGAAATGGGAGCAGCTGGAAGAGGAAGACTTGGTTTCTACATATTAAAACATTTGACATTTGGTATCTGAAGGGAACACTGTTTGTTTAGAGCTAATAAATAACTCGCCAATGATGACAACCTGTAATGACAGCTTTTATTATGGTCTGGTTAATCCTCATATTCAGCTTTGTCTTATTAGACCATCTGCTGTCAATTTTTTTCTTTTTTTCTTCTTTTATTTGTTTTGTTAAGTGTCATGCACTTGAAAAGTTGTAGCTGTGCAAATAAAGAATGTGTGTGTTGCTTGCATGGGGAGGGGAACCAGCAGCAAGGCTCAGAGACGCAGAAATGAGTGCAGTGAGGACGCGAGCAGCAAATTGGGGATTTTGCAATAGAACATCTAGTATTCCACCCCAAGGTGACAGTTGACGGATGCTGGCTTGTGTGCAGGTCCAGTTGAATGCATTTTTCTTCAAGCATTTGCATTTCTAGGCATGAGAAAATGCCGCTTTTTTTCCCACTGAATGAATGTGGCCTGTTTCTGCCAGAGAAATTATGAGCCTCTCTTTCTACAAACATCAAACATGTCAGCACCAACTACTTCTTCAAAGCCTGAGGTGATAACCAGGCAAGGCCATATAAGTTTCTTACAGACACATATAGTCACCGTGGACGTGGTGTTACTGTGTCTCTCATGGTCCTCATGATGTGTGATGTCACTCATTTTTTGGTACATTGTCAGATCTAATAACTCTGCCTGAAAGACAGTCATTTTCACAGATAGCTTGTCAAGATGCCAAAAAGTCTGGGAAATCCAGACAAAATTCCATAGTTCATGTTCAAATTAATTACAGTGCATGCACAATGTATTGCATGCATCTTGGAAGTGACAGACAGGTTGTAAATTTGCCATAGAGCTGATCGGCAGGTACACAAACAGCACCAACCAGCAATGACTGCAACTCTTGGAGTAGAACATGTACTACAGAAAAGAAGAAACAATAAGAAAATTATGAAAAGAGGAAAATGGTCTGGTAGGGGCAACACTATAACAGGTCAGGAAGTGTTTGTCAACTTGTTAGTAGTTAAGAAAAAGACTGTCTTACCAGGGCGATGAGTTAGATGCACTCTGGTCTTAGAAACTTAGCTTGCCAGGTTAGGAAGTAGGAAAAGAAGTGGAGGGGAGTTTGGAAAGGAAACTGGTTGTGCACAAGTCTGGAAGTTGACCGCTTCATAAACCAGCCCATTTCATAGAACAGGTGTTAACACTGCAGAAGTTAAAAAAGGAGAAAGAAAAAAGAAAGACTTTAGGTCTCACTTAAAAACACTAGTTTGCAAAAAAAGATTGCTTTGCTCAGAACTGCGATCATCTCTGCATTCAAAACCTTGCCTCCAGTATGGTGACAAGACTGTCCTATTTCCTTTACACTCGAAGCCCATATTTTCTCGTGTCACTGAAAAAGGTCACAGCACGGACGCCCTCTCTGAGCCCCAAGGGAGCTGCTGAGATATGGCCATCCTGCAAACCGCAGCTGCACACAGGTTGTGCCAGAAGTCAATGATGTCCTCATCCTCAGGGCATCGCGGTGTGCTTAAAGTTGGCAGTCTGCTGTTTTTCAGGGATCTTGAGACAGAGGCAGCCAAAGCCTTGAAAGGTACATCCCACAGCACATTTTCATAATCCTGTGGTGCCTTAGGCACCTTAGCAGATCTGCCAGTGTTTTCCTGGCTCATGCCTCTGAACTACGTTGTTTGCACTTTAAACATGCATTGGATCTCCGCTGTAGGAATGGGCGCTCTGCTCCAGCTTTGCTCCTGCCCACACTATAGGTTTTCAGCATGAACTTGAGTGAAGTCTTCAACTTTTTTATCCAATAACGTTCCTACCTGTAAAACAGGAGTAACAACCTTCTCCTTCCCAGAAAAGTTCTGTGGGCTAAACTTCCCTCACATTAGTAAGCCCCTATCTACAGAGCATTTAGCACATAGAATGTACTATAGAAACAAATATTTCAGGCCAAAAACCAGGGATTTATAACACCGAGATAGTATAAACTTCAAAAATTTTCTTTAGCTTCCCTTAGGGAAGAAATTAAAAACTTCAAAATGAACGGTTCAGCCTTCATCTGTGTGGGTTTCCTTTTGTTATTTAATGAGTAATATCCCAAGGAAGAACGGAGTGCCCTTTTCAGATAGTGTTTCATGTACTAGCATGTTTTTTCACCTGTTAATTAATTTCCATCACATCACCCATGTTAGGAGGTACACATCACAGCAGCCTTCTCTGAATATCAAGTGCAATGTATAAAAACAGGTTTGTCTACTGATCATGCACTTAATCATCTCTAACAATGCTTAAATATAGCCATGGAGAGTAATTAGAATCAAGAGTGAACATCTTATTACTGATTTCACAGCATTTTTTCCTGTGAAGTTTCCTTTGAGATACTGAATGGAAAGAATCAAGCAGAATATTTTAACATGGTGTTGCTTTATGAGCAACCTAGCTTGACCAACAATTCTAAACCTATTCAGAAACAAGCTTTAATTAGGCCACTCACATTAGTCAGGGAAAATGAATATTTACATAAAAAAACCCTTCAAGTAAGTGCAGCAGAGTGAAAAATATAATCTTTTTTCCACCAAGACAGATTAGATAGGGATACTTGCCAGGTTAGTAGACTGTATGCATTTCCATCAGGGCTGAGAAGTTGCAGAACCAGTTCAATGGCACCTGACCCACCTCAGCACTGTTGAACCCAAGAGGAGACAGGCTGCAAAGAAACAGATGCTGCACGGGAAGGCACTGACATCACCTAGTGCGTGTTTTCCTGATAGCACACTGAAGTCATCGCACTAGGAGAACAGCAAGCTAATGATTCCTATGGTATTCCGCTCCATTCTGAGCGGGCTGGTGACTGTCCTGGTGAGCCTGGCTCAGAGGCAGTCTGGATATACTTCAATACAGTCCAGTTGTTTGGGTTTTGCTGTATCCTGTCTCCAGTGTCAGTCCCCCAGGGCTTCCCCAGCCACATGAAGCCAGGAGAGCTCCCAGACTCTGAGTGCAGGGGTGGGGGGTAAGATGCCAAGGATCTGGAAATAACCTCCTCGTCACATATTTTCAAGAAAGATTGATAGAGGAGTTATCCTAATAGGCAGAATGGACAACAAATGCGGCCTCCAGCACCATGTGCTGGGGACGTTTGATCTCTGGGAAACACCATTATTTCAGGCTCTAAGAGCAGCTTGTTAATTCCTTTAAATTTAGGAACATCTTCCTTTTCATGTGCTAAGAGGCATCCACCTCTGCTCTGACATGGTACGCTCGTGTAGGCAAGAGGTTGGCACTGTGGTAAAAGCATCAGCCTGTGTTCAGTGCACTCAGGGACACCCTTGGGGATGTCAGGCAGCTACCTGAACTGTTTTTGCTTTGGATACCTCTTTGTAAACCAGATATGAGACATCCTTGTTTCTAAAGATGGGTTCAAAACTAATAGAACTTGTGAGGTCCTCGGACAGCACAGTTATAGTTGCTGAGAGACACCTCAAAACGTGTCAACCCAGAGGTCAAACAAATTTCTGCAGTTATGTTTTTATAGTCTGCTTTAAACCAACTATCCCAGCTTCCGCTAGAGCATAGAAAAGGCACCACTACAAATCCTGGGGAACTGCCAAGCTATGTCATGCTCCATGGTGTCACGGCCACATTCTTGCTAGCACTCATGCTTGCTACTTTACATCTCATTTGGATCTGTCTTTACAGGCAGTTGTTGCACCTCTGCCCGAAGCATGGGCTGGGTTTCTAGCCCAGCACTTGTGGCTTCAGTAACATGCTGGTGCTGTCTGAGGTCACTTTCTCTGTTCTTTATAAAGTGCTGATAAATTATGTGATAAACACTGAGAGGAATTCAGGACACTGAAGGTTTTTTTCATGCTACTCATGGCATGATCATTACAGAAAAATACATAGAAAAAAGCCTCATATCAGATAGTCTTGGGGTTTTTTTACACCAGATGAGCCACAGACGTCCTTTACAGACTGAGTTATAAAATACATGTAAACATTTGTCACTGTGTGGTGGTTTTTTTAAATGTCTCACTCCTGTCTTTCAGTGGGACTTTGATTTGACTTCCTACTAAATGCAATGAAAAACCTTAATTAAAATTTTGCTGCTCCCTGGACATCTGTTCTTGAGTGTTATATAAAATATTATACATAGTTATAAATATACATTTATACTTTATTTTAAACACATTAGTAATTGGGGTTTTACAGGGCCACAGTGATTTATTAGGCATAGGATTGCAGCAACAGAGGCATATACACACACGCGCATGCACACACTCCTATATAGATGTCGGCATATATGTATGCATGTACAAAATTTTGGCATAGCTTTTCAGCAAAAAGCAGTCAACTTTCACATTTACAGTGTGTGCTTTACTTCTGATGTTCATGCTAGACTCACCATTGCTCTTGCCACTGCAAAAATGACTCAAATGTCCTATAAATGAAGGGTATTCAGGGACAGTAATAACCCACAGCATTTTTCATCCTTTTTGATGCTCTATAAATGGATATCTGCTACAAGGCATGCTATTTAATGAAAAGCAGCTCCTAAGGACATGTTTATATCCTCTAGCCAGTCAAGACCATCAATGGAGAACTTTACAATCAATGCTCCAATGCTTAGAAATGTTGCAAAGGTGGCTGTGAAGGTGCACCATTCACTTATTCACTTGCTTTGGATGATCCAATAGATGTGATTTTTTCTTTCCAAGAACTTTTGAAAGAGCTTGCAATGAATTAAAAAATAAAAACCTACTTTCAGTTATGAACTTAGTTACCATTGCAGCCCTCATCTGTTTCAAGAGTAAGTCAAAGGAGTCTCAGATTTTCTGAAGGTTCTCTATGATCACTGCATGTCATACGAAAAATACATTGCTAATTAAAATAGCAACTCCTTATTGGAAATTACTCCCAGTGTGGTTCACCCCCATTCAATCATCAGCTAGAAAGTCTAGAAACAAAGGCCCTTGAGCATGCTATTTTATTTCCAAGGCTGCACAGAGTCCTGCTTTCTGCAGAAAAGGAGACAATATGTGGACAGTTTCTCTTTCAACAAATCTGAGCACTCCAGACCGAAAGCTGAAAGTAATGAATAGACCAGAACAGTGCTAGCAGAAGAAAAATCTCAGTAATTCTTCTAATGTCACATCAAGACTACATGTTACAAGTGTGCCAAGTCAACTACTACATGGATTCTGTCAGATTAGTTGCTTGTTCAACTTGGGACTCTCCCTGAACTCCCGTCCCTCTGTATTTTCATTCTTTTTCACTCCTGCATCCTCTTCAGAGCTGCCTGTCACATTGGCCTTTCCCAACCTGTGCAGATGCAGTAAGCTTTCCAGTTCAACTGCACGAGCTTGAAATGGAAACAGTCTGATGTTGCCGACTCACTGAATAAGGAACATTTTGTCCAAAACAAGCAGCTTCAGTGAGCTTATTATCCAGTCCAGTGCACAGGGAAGAACCTGGGTTAGATTCACAGCATGCTGTCCTAGAGCTGGCGCCCTCATGGTCTTGCAGCCTGGAAATCCACAAATTCTACCAGGAAAATCCTAACATCTTCAGTACCACCTAAACCACAGCTGCATGCATTCACACCTCTGGGGGTCCGGTTGAGCTAGGATTCTCTCAAGCTCTCTGGAAAACTCTGGTGCCTGAGATTTTTTGTTTCATCTCATAGGATTGTGAGATGCTAGGCAGACTTTTTTGGGGACTGTTGTTTTCAAGTTAAACTTTCTTGGAATTCCACAGATATTGCAGAAAATTTATGGTATTTCTGAATTTGATCTGGTTTTGAGTCAAAGCCAACAATAAACAAATCCATAGCTTAGACATCTTGCTTAAGCATTTGTGATGACCAAAAATAGTAATAACGCTTGGTCCTTACGATTAGAAAAGACATCCTCTTTACAATTAACATAAAAAAAAGAAGAGCCAACTTTAGGATTTCAATTTGAATGTCAGCTTGGAAGCACGAACACAAGCCCTAGATCATTGGACTGTGTCCACTGCGCTGCATTTGACTGCGCAGATAATGTATGAAACTCATTGACATCGTACTCGACTGTTGCACAGTTAATGCAGCTTATGTCCAGTTCTGAACTACCTAAAGCTGCAGTTTCCAGAGCAGGGTTTCACAGCCTACAAAGCACTATCAAGCTGCCTATACTATCAAGCTGTCTACTATCAAGCTGTCTTGGGAAAGGCATGAGCCCTGGAGTAGTCTTAAGTAGGAGTTTGACATGGAAGCGTGAAAGTCCATAAAATAAGTTGGCATATGATCTATAGAACACACTTGGTTATTGCGCATGTGTCTAATGCTGGATTTATCTACAGCAGAATAAAGCTTTACAAAGTGTTTTCCCTTCCCCTTCGGTGGTCAATGGTGGGAGGTCACGTGCCTGTTGAGTTACTGTCTCTAGCTAACATGTGTCTCTGCACTAGCAGTATCAATAGAGGGCCTCTATTTAGTGTTATATAACACTTTATTTCACAATTGCACGTGAATTATTTCCCATTCTCATTTCTCAAATACTTTTGTAAGTCAGAAGCAAGAAAAGGGTCAGAAGAGGAAAGATCCCCTCCAGCAAGGAAACCTTAAGGAATTTCAGGCTAGTTCCCAAAGTTCCACAGTCATGCAAAAGAGATTTCCAATGATTCCTTATAGCTAAACATCTTACTTGGATTTTGCAGCTCCTCAACATTATATCTGTACTTAATGGAATTTTGAAGCCTCCAACTTCTTAATGTAGCTTTTAGGAACATGTGGGACTGAGGCCTCAGAGATTACATCATTTCGGGGCGTTCATGCTTATCATATCACTCTGGTTTAATTTGTGTTACACAATCAGTGAGGAAAATCCATCATAATAACAGTTATTGTGGTTTGCATCAGATACAGGAGATACCTCGCTTCGTGAAAAAGGATTAAAACGTGAGTGAACCTCCCTTCTTCAAGCCTGGGAAATGATCACTGGAACTGGTGAAACTGCCTGAGCTGGTTTGCTGTGCGCAGCCTAGTGGTCATAACACTTCTTTGTCCAAGGAGTGTGCAGTCACTCTTGACAGAGCAACCGAAATCTCAGACCACTCCTTAGTCCTGGTGAATTAATGCATGATCTCCTAACTGCCCGGCATAACCAGGGATTTCCTTGTCCCTCCCAGAATTTGATAGAAGCCCAAGCTGCTTATCACAGTGACTAAAGGCATATTTCACACCCTCTATGTAACGCCTTTGGGTATCGTAGCCTCCTTCTTCCTTGGCTGCTTTTTCAGCCTCTGAGCTTACTCCCAGCGAGTCTGCCCAAAGCTCAGCAGACTCCCTGGTGTGCTTGGGCTTGCTCACCCTTGGCCCTTTCTTCTGCAGCTCCCAGCCTCTCCATGCTAACAGCAGTGAGACTGGGGAGGAACTCTCACCCCTGCAATGACTTGTCTTGCTCCCAGGAACCACTTTAGACCATATGGAGTTATAATTTTAGCCCATGCTCAAGCTTTTGGGAGCATTGGTCTCCTCAGCCCTTCCCCTTTCCCACCATGGACACAGTGCTTGTGCCCAGTGCCAAACTAAGGACAGGCACTGGAGCCACTACCACTGTATCACCTGGACCCACCTCCAGTGCTCAGTACCACCAGCCTTGGGTTTGGAGACAGCTAGCCACCCTCATGGGCCGGGCCTGATGCAACCCAAACACAGGCAGCGCACCACGGGAAGGTAACTTTCCACTCATTTTCTCACCCAAGGTAACAAGGAGCAGTGCCTCAGCTCTAAAGCAAAGTGAAGCTGCTAGTGGCCAACAGGAAGAGCTGCAGGAGGCTGGTCATACCCCAACAGTGGGAGAGGATGTGCACACCCACCCGCTGGGGAAGAACACAGCCTATTTCATGCAGAAGAGGACTTGGCAAACCTGACCTACATTTTGGATGGCTTTGGTGCAGCAGACTGGAAATTCAGTGGCAGCTCCAGATAAATTAAAAATGGGGCAGGCTTTTGTTGGATTATGGAAATGATTAGCGTGAAACATGAGTCTGAGTCTTACTTAATTGCATTAATTGAATGTTCCCACATCATGTTTCATATTCAGTGTGCTGCTATATATTGTATGGAAAATAGCCACACAGTGGAGCTGAATGTTTAGCCTAGCGGGGAGAGAAAGAAAGAGATTTTTTGACCATAAGAGTTAATATATCTGAAATGAGTCTGTGTACTGGATGTTTCCACTAAAACGAGAAACAGGTAAATAGTGAAAAGTGTCAATATTTGCATTTTCATTGTTTGGTTCCAGAGTTAACTGCCACAGATATTGAAATGTAAGATTTAGGCCCGGCATTCAGACTCATTACAGAGCTGTTTGCAAGTTCAGACAAGTCTCATTGACAGAATTTTATAGTGGGTTTCTCTGAGCCACTTTTCAAGATTTTCTTTACAAGTGTATTAGCTAAAAATTAGAACTGTTTGAAAACTGGCATTTTGCACATTCACACTCAAAAGCTCTAAATCTTTGTAGTTCCCTTCAGTTTTGTGAAATTTAGAAGGTAATTTTGTTGATAAGGATATTTGCGATGCTAGGGTTACTATAGACATTTCAACAAGAATAGCTGGTAATTGTTTGGGGCTAACTCAAGTATTTTTTGCGCACCAACCAATTTCCTTATGAATATGCTCATCAAGTTGTAAGTAGGCAGTTGTTTTAAATCTTTCATCAGGCTCTACACAGACAAATACATATGCACTTGTAAGGGTGAAATAGTTTTTCCTGATAAGCAGGATGACTAGCTACTTCAACACAAGCTCTTTGTTGTCTGACTGAAAGGTCAAGTCAACAAGATCGAGCCAGTATGACTGCTTCAGTCAATCCACAGGGCTTCACTGAATGATTTCTTAAATGAACCCATAATTATTTTAAATTGATGGATCTGAAAGGCAGTTCTATTCTATTATCTTTAACTTTAGAAATTACCAGGCTGATACTTGGATGTCAATTTTCAGGCTGCTGCTGCAGGAAAATGCTGAGCCACGAGCATCTGTTTCTATGAACTAAGGAGGGTTGCTGAGCACACAGAACATGTGCCTGCAGCACAGGATTTGTTAGGCGGGCATCTGAAGTTACGAGAACAGAAAAGCAGAAACCAGGTTTCTGGAATGGGCTTAGGTGCTGGAATTCTGGCTGTGGCTAAATATGCCGAGCTGGGCAGGCGGCTGCCTGTGAAGGTGCCTACACAGTGAAGTCAGAGGGCTGCAGATTTGGGTCTGTCTCTGCCTGCTCCAAAACAGGTCTTAGGCGGGTCACAGCTCCCCTTGCCCCTGGGAGGTGCAGCTGGAACACAGCTGGCATGGACACTGCATAACCAGCAAATGCCTTTAACTTCAGCCTCTCTCTGACTAGGGAAAGCAAGCTCTGGAAGCAAAGCGTGCTAAAATGCAGCACTCAAACCCTCAGAGAGGAATCAAAGCTCACCTTCCCTGCTACTGCTCTCCTTGCAGATGCTAATTTTTACCGCCTTTTTAAGCACTTATGATTATTTTTTTTTAAAGGGGGTCCCCATTCTCCCTCCTTCAGCGCATATCCTGGCTCATGAGTTGCTATTCTCATCACACAGTGTAAAAGGTTCCAACATGGCAAGATGTTTTAAGCATCAGTAAGATGTAACTAAGCCCAAAAGCCAGGCACTGTGTAGCAATGGGATGATATTGCTAGAGTGTTTGCTATTGTGTCAGGATACCAGCCTGCCAAAGCCAGATGCGTTGATTCTACTGGAGGCGTTAGGACAGATCCTAGCAGTTCAACCAAACAAAATGCTGAAACAATGCATGGATGTTGGTCAGACTAAAGAGGCACAAAGCTAGGAGGGTGCATTGGCTGTCATATCAGTTGCCTTTGGTAAAAGGACTGTGCTAAGGAATGGACATGCTTCTAGACAGCAAGCAATATCTAAGCTAAATCTGTGTGTATGGTTACTACATTGCACAGTTATATCTTTTAATCTACCTTGGGACCAATGCTGACAAGTCACCCAACAAACGGTGACAGTTGCCCTTAGCTAGGAAACTGCCATTCCTTCTTGGCAAGATTTGAGGTGCCTCGGTGGGAAGAGCAACTGTTCTGCAAGGGCAATAGCAGGCTGTTAGATTTTTACGTCTTCAAGCCCATGTTTTGATCAGCTTTCTCCCTGCCTGCTCAAGAGGACAGTCTACGATTCTGTATCTGTATCTAAAACCAGAAATAACATTACCAGCACTGCCTATTTATACACAGGACAACTGTGTTGCTGTTTTCTGCTGGAATTGTTTGAATTGAAACACTCTTATTTTAGAGATATTTTGAGGAAGATAATATTTTATAATAGTTCCTTATCTTGGAAATTACAACCCATTTCCACGTCATTCACGAGGAAAAAAATGGACCATCTGCAAACATCTATCCTTGAGTTGTGTGTTTCCTTTCCTGAATTGTTTGCTCGTTTTCTCCAAAAAAAGAGGAAAACGCAGTCATGCCCTGTTCATATCACACGCCAGATGCCACTGAGCACTCCTTGCTCTGCTGGCTCATCTTCCTCAGACGTTGTGTTTGTTCATAAAATGTTCTGCTCTAGAAGAGGTAACTGGCGATGGTCAGCCAGATCCTCCCCTGCTGCACATTTTATCCTTACGCAGAGGAAGCTGTGTGAAATTATTAAGTCTCTCCCAGCAGCTGTGCTGCCATGAAAAATCCTTCTTAGGTCATATGGGATGTGGTATGTTTTATGTATTAAGAAGCCAGTGTTATGAAATTTCAGTGTACAGCCAATGTTTGTCCTCTAAATAGCAACAATATGGTTTTCAGGGAGGTCTATACTTTTCAGCTTTCATTGCTGTTGTCCTCTTCCCATCCAGAAGCCAAAAGGGTTTATCTTATTCCATGAGAGTCAAGGCTGATGGGGAGAGCCTGTAAAGGAAGGACTTCAGAGACTGAAGCAGACAAAGTTTGACAGAGACACCTCCTAAGCTACGTAGGGCAGACTTTGACCAAAGGAGTGAAACCACTAATTAATTTGATCTGTTGAGAAATAAGTGCCCAGCAAGAAGATGAAGATCTCTCCAACTCAGAAAAACCTTACCCAAAACAGGGTCAAGGCACATGCAAGAAGTACTGTTCACAAGAAAATCATCAAGAATTCAACAAGAGCAAATTACTCCTTCTTTGGACACAGCCAGCTCCGTCCTGTGTCCTTGCCACCACCCAGATTCCAAGCCAGAGGACATAATCTGTCAGTGCTGACCTGGTTTGCAACACCTTAGGCTGTAGATAAAGGGGAAGGGGCAGACACAGACTTTAAGGAGCACCTTGGAAGGGAAAGAACAGAAGTGCTGTAAGTGCTGGCTAGCCTGAAGTCGGTGATCTGAAGAGGCACCCGGCCATTCTCAGGGGAAGCTGTCTCACTTTAAAATTCAGTGATGTTTTCTACTTCTTCCTCCCCCTAGTTCTTCCCAGAGAAAAGCCCCCTGTGCAGAAATGAGTGGAGGTGGAGATAAGCCACTCCACCACAAAGATTTCAAAAGGACAGGATGCTGACAGCCTGAAAGTTAAAAAAAACCCCATGGGATGTTTCCTCCTCACCACATGAAAAGGGATTTGGGACTCAGAGTTTCTTTTCTCTCCTGTTTGTTTGTAGCTGAAGAGGGGCTGGGGCTCAGCCCATGAGCTCCTTTGCTGGGGCCGGCAGCCGTAATTGCTTTTCCAGCTGCATTGCTCAGCTTCCCCAAGGCACCCTGTGAATGAGGAACCTTTACGAAGGCCTCCAGGGCTCTTTTGTTTACGTGCCCTGGGCACGGAATCTCTTAGTGAAGGGCTAGGGCATCGACAAGAGTCCTGCTAGGTCTCTAACAGAAACATGGGAGAAGTCTTGGGTGCCCTTGCGAAGTGTAATTTCTGTTTAGTTATCACTGCAGCTTAAATTCCTGGATGGGGCTCACACAGCATTGCAGTCCTTAGGGTCAGGTCATGGATTTTGGGAGAAAGTAAAGCATTTGCTTTGAGGAAGAGCTTTAATAGTCAAATTAATGATGCTATAATGTGACAGGAAGGAGAAAGCACCAGCCTAGCTGAGCAGTTTTGCAGTAGAAGAGGAGGAAGGCTCTTACCAGCAGCCTGTGGTTTCCTATGCTGCTGCGCCCAGTACATAGGAAAGCCACAACTGAAGTTCTGTCCCCCCGAAAGCCATAACTGAAGTACTGCTGTTGGGGCCTGTTGGAGATTGTCTCCAAAGAGAAATGGAATATGTTCCTTATGGTGAACCACAAGAGAATGTTACTACATCCTGCTCCTTGTATGGCACATAAATAGAAGGAAGAAAGGAATGACTAGTTAACTGTTTGACCTCAGTTAGGGGGGAAAAAAAAGTCCCAAGAAACCTCAAGAACCCACCCCATTAAGCATACAGGAAAAAGACACAGATCTGGCACCTTAATTATATGCTAATGACATCCTACCAGGAAGAAAAGCTTCAGATATCTGAAAGAAAAATATATGACTGAAAAGGGGTTATGTATGCTTGCAGAGCATTTTCGAACAGTTATTCCCTTTTTGTCTTTTTTTTTAGCATTTCAAAACCAAAACAAAACAAAAAAGCAGACTGAAGGACTATGAACCTTTGACATTTGCGTTTGATTTTCAGCCCCTGGGTATGAACTGAAAACAAAACAAATCCTGTTGCAGAGAGGTTTGTCAAATGTGCAGACATTCAGTGACCCTTCTGTTCATAATAGTTTTCAGATTCACTTTTAGCCAAGATTGCAAATGGTCTTTACCCATCACCTTCTGGTGAACTTGTCCACAAAACACTTTTTATTTTCCTATAAATTTATTTGCTCCACATGAAAAAAAAAATCTCCCCTTGTATAAACATCTAGTAAAGTTAATGAAGGTATACCCAGACATGCAATCCAAATATCTGGTATTACGTTTGTTGACTTACTGGTCTGTTCAAATTATTATTTCCCAAGGGCTTCACATTACACCTAATGCTTAGAGAAGCCTCTACTTACAGCAGAAGCTAATGATGACATCTATTTGGACAGTTTTTCTGACTCGTATTTACATCCATTCACATATGGTGCAGGTATTGGCAATGACATTATATTGTATTCAATTGTTGACATTCTTCTGCAAGGTTTTTGGCTGAGAATCTTGGTTCAGATGCCACTTCAAGCCTCAGTTTGATCGGTACTGAAAACTAGCACCTCAACCTGCTGACGAGGAAGCCCGTAACTCATCTGCTGGACCCCAAAGAGGTAGGAGGCATCCTGACGTGCCCAAGTATTTCCTTCAAGAAACCTTTGCAAGCTGGAGAAACTCTGAGGAGGAGCAAGGGCAGGGCCATTGCCTTGTGGGGCTCACTGTACGAACAGAGGGATTTCAGCTCTTGTTTCAGGGTCTGCAAAGTGACACTGTGCAGACATCAAAAGTAAACAGAGTCAAGGCTGTTTGCATATGTAATAATTGCAAAACAGAAAAGAGTAGCCCAATCAATGTCTGGAAATAATTAGGAGGAAAAAAAAAGAAAAAAAAAACAGTTCAGGAAGGACTACTGAACATTCATTAAGAAAAACCCCAAAGCTCTGTCTATATGAAAGCAATCCCAAAAATAATGGTAGAAAACTTGCCTTTTTCTGCACCAAGTGGAAAAAATGCTTGACCCTAGAACAGCAGCTCCAGTCCTAGCTAGCCTGGGGTTCACATGGCAAATGTTGGGCCTGGCTGCGTGGGGAAACTTACAAAAATGGCAATGGCAAAACAGATACTGTTGTAAAAGAATGAAATCATTTCTATTCAGGAAGAGTCCCCACCTGAAGCAGTTATTCCAGGATAGTCTATATGGGAAACCTAATGTGATATTTGCTATTCCAGTCATTTTCTCCAAATGGGTACGTCTTCACTTACTTACAGGAACAGTCCTGCTGACTTCCCAGGGACATCTCAGACATGGAAATGCTGCAGACTTGAGATCACTACCTTGCTTATTACATAAACATGAAACTATTTCACTTTGTTCCCATTTTGTTCCCCCTTTCCCTTCTGGGATGGCTATTTTTGCCTTTCATTAGTACGGGATCTATAATTCTCAGCAAAGGCTACGTGATAATCCCATTAGGTTTTATTTAACTTTGGAAAATAGCCTGATACTTGTACAATAAGCAAGGGTTTGTTCTCTACTAGAGGACATACATTGGGTTTGATAAGTATAATTTATTAATTGAATGAAAAAAATGTTCTGCTTAGCTATACTAAAAATACCAGCCTTGTGTGTGACACAAGGAGTAGCAGTCACGAAACACAAAAGCACAGTTTTCAAGAGACATAGAAAGGAGACAGCTGAAGCTAACAAGAGACTTTCTGCATTGCTAAAAGGTGTGCCATGTACTTCGATATAACCAGGCCATATGGGCTAGCCAAAAGTGAAACCCCATCAAAGCTATTTGAGGTGCGTTAACTTTGCTTTGAGATAGTCTTGCCAAGATTAGCCTCATCCTCCTGCCATTGGGGTTAACTTCAGCAGGTTTGTTTAGGGATAAAACAGCAGGAGCTTGCACCGCTTTGACTGGATTTCTCTATTAAATTTTGTCTGGTGAAAAAGTTTCCCCCTTTTCACAGTATCACAGTATCGTAAGGTTGGAAAAGACCTTTGAGATCATCGAGTCCAACCTAGGACCCAACACCTACATCTACTCCTACTTGTCAACTACACCATGGCACTAAGTGCCTCATCCAATTTCTCTTTGAACACCTCCAGGGATGGTGACTCCACCACCTCCCTAGGCAGCGCATTCCAATGGTCAATTACCCTCTCAGTGAAGAACTTCTTCCTAATGTCAATCCTAAACCTCCCCTGGCGAAGCTTGAGACCGTGTCCTCTCGTTCTGTCACTGGTCGCCTGAGAGAAGAGTCCAACTCCTGCCTCACTACAACTTCCTTTTAGGTAGTTGTAGAGAGCTGTAAGGTCTCCCCTGAGCCTCCTCTTCTCCAGGCTAAACAACCCCAGCTCCCTCAGTCCCTCCTCATAGGGCTTGTGCTCCAGCCCCTTCACCATCCTCGTTGCTCTCCTCTGGACGCACTCCAGCATCTCAACATCCTTCTTAAACTGAGGGGCCCAGAACTGGACACAGCACTCAAGGTGCGGCCTGACCAGGCCTTTTTTATCTTTTTTGTATCTTCACATTTTTTAGTAATAAAAACATCCTGATCTGGGAGAACAATATTTAAGCAGACCTCCTCAACTCCACATCAGCAACCTCAGCATTACCCCTTCACCTAAGGGAGTAGTTCCCAGCCCTCATCTGCCGTCTTCCTCCTCCCTCTCTGCCATTTGCTCTCACTGTTGCCCCTCAGGTAGCCATGGCACTCTGTTGAGTCGATCAAGTGGTCATCAGGTTCAAACTCACCAGTATGGCAGAAAGCAAGGAAGCAGGCCTTTTTTCCCCACCTTCATGACCCAGTTAAGTGACTCGCTCACCTGCCAGAGTGAGTGCAAGGGAGATGGGGAGGGCATGGCGGGGAGCTGGCAGAGCAAGAAGTCAAGACAAGGGAAGGAAACCCTTTGTCTGGCTAAGCTGGGCTGACCCCAAAGCCTCTTGTACTTGGAATCCCTGCAATGCCCAGGAGTGGTGGATCCCCACAATGCCTACTTTTAGATGTGTCATCCTCCACTCTGCGTCACTTCTCACTATGCCTGCTCAACCTCTTTTCCTTGTGTTAGGGTGGGACACAGGCCTTTTGCAGCACTACACAAAGCCAGGCACTTTTGTATCTCTAGAGGTGCATTCCTCTCCAAATTTATAGCCAAGTAGCTCAAGGACAGATAAAATAGATAAACAGGTGTTTTTGTGGTGAGGACTCGTGGTACTAACAGTCCTGTTGGGTCAGCCAAGCATACCAAAGGTTAGGCTGGCAAATAGCCATTTGCTCTGTGAAATTCTCTATCAGTCATGCATTATCAGCCTTTTTAAAAGAAAAATTGCCGTGCATTATTAACACCGGACAGATCTCATAGCAAGTTTTTCTGGTTGGGTAAGCTTTTGAGGGCAGCTTCTTCCTGCCACCTCTAGCTCCGTTGAGGGGATATGGCTCTCACTCCTTGCAGGCATTATTTGATGTTTCTTTTGCCAGTTAATAGGGGTGATATTGTACACACAGAGCCATGCTACCCATAGCAAGGCTGTCTCCAGCTGAAGCTAACCTGACTGCTTTCAGCATGAGTCAAATGCAATCGCTGAGCATATGTGCGTAGGAACTACATTAGTACTAAAAGAGAAAATGTGCCTGCACATATCCATGAACGCATGGGGAAGTGCATGTTTTCTTGTGGACATGTATGGCCGAGCATTCAGGTGTGTCTGCACACAAGTGTTCACAGGCTTTTATGTGCAAAACAGAGAGACACAAGCAGACTGTGTCTTTGAAGCAGCTCGAGCCCATGTGAGTGAAAATGAACAACAGGAGCTCCTATTCAATAAAGATAGGCCAGTTGGGCCAAGGAAGTTCTCCCAGACTCTCTGCTGAACAATTCAGCTCACAGAGCAGCACTGAACAGACCACTCTTCACTTGCCTCTGCTTGATGGGGCTGTTAACGCTGTCCAGATGAATACTCTTTGTTTAGCTTATTGATTAACCCAGCTGCTGCAGCTAACAGGAGCCTCCCATTTTCCAAAAAGACAGATATGAAACTTTAAAACTGGTGACCATTCCCCTCCACTCCACCTTTCAAGGGGATATAACTGCTCTTTGTGAAGAGGTCCGGCTTGCATTATGCAAGGCTGAGCAGCTACAGAACCGCAAGTCTGAGGAGGAAACGAGAGCAAGTTCTGCTTGAAGGAAATTTCTAGAGCTTAGGTGGCTGTTTCATTTCTTTTAACACACAATTACTTATTTCCTTTAGTATGAAAACAGAAATTACATTGGAAAATACAGTCACTAAATCAGCTTGATTTATTAAAAAACTCTTTAGAGTACCTTGCCACATTTATGAGTGATGTGATGCCATAGACAAAAGGCTTTGGGCTTGAGTGGAGGAGAACAGGGAATTTCTCAGCCGTTGCAGCACTGTCTGCATCGGGAATACTGCAGTCAGTGACCATAAGGAGTTACCCACAGACTGACTTCCCAAAGCGTTCATCAATGGAGCACCTGGTGCGCACTCAAGAGCTGAGATCCTGTCGCCTCATGGTGCAAGGCTGTCTTCCTCTTCTTTCTTCCCCAGGAGAGAATGAGGAGTGATTTTGACAAGCCAACACAGTAACCCAGCAATGTACTTGGAAACAGGCCCTGACTCACATCCCTGTGTGGTGCCCTAGGCGCAAAGCCAGCTTTCCTCGTTGCTGGCCATGCCTGTGGCTTTCCCTTTTGCAGTGGAAGGTGACATGGTTTCTTTCTTTAAGAAAGACACATCTGTGCACCTGGATCAGTCAAGACTGATGCAAAATGACATTGGTCCTGTTTTTACTGGAATCAAAGGCCTCCCACTGCTTTAGCAAGCACTCAAGGGGACGTGGTGAGACAGCAAGCATTGTACAGCTGCCTCCTGGCCTGGGCTGGCTTGCAGCTGCACCCACCCAAACCACAATTTCAGTGTTGGAAGGACAAGGATTGTGTACCGGTTCCATCAAAATAAACTGCAAAATGTTCCTTCATTTTACCAGGAGAAATCAGGGGCTCAGTTTGCTGAGTCTGCCCTTCCCTTCTGCTTCAGACACGCTGGTTTTATAACCTCCCTCTGGCATATACAAAGCAGGGTCTTTGGTTCACAGCCTTTGAATGCTTTCCCCTGCCTTTACAACACAGTTGAAAACGTCTGGAGGACAAAGGAGCAAAAGGATGAGAATTGTTATCAGACTGCTGAGTCTGAATAATGGCTCTGGAGCCATAAAGCTATGTAAGTACTTCATACCCTAACATCTGAAAGGAGAAGCTGGGCAGAATCTAAACCAAACTACCAAAGAACATGATCTCTTATTATGCTCCATCCCCAAGACAATGAGGAGCACACCCAGCCATAGTAATCAGTTAGAAGTTAGGATCACAACCCCAAATATACAGTATAAAAGCTACAGGATTTCTTATGGAGTGGTGTCCCTGACCCTTACTTCCTTTGCCAATGCTGCAGTAGCTCCAGCTGCTCCATGTCCCCATCACACCCATGCCAGATGAGAGCTGTCATGTGCTGCAGTTCCTCTGAGGCTGTATGAGTCCAGAATGCATAATGATTGAATTCTTCTCAGTTTTCCCTTACTAGGACACTGTATATTGCTTCCTCACTGCATTGCTGAGTTTCACAAAGCTTATAGCCTTCGGTTACCTTGGAGACTCTTACCTCTTTCTGAAACTTGGCTGAAATGCCCATCAAAAGTTACTACAGGGAAAGACAAATCAACAGGCAGACAGGCAAGCCCACGTCCATTAGTAAAAACAAAAAATCACACACGAGGACGAGCACAATGCACAGGAAACATTCCAATGCTACCTTATGGGAGACCCAAAGCCATGTGACGAGGCAGTGCCGTAGGCTTTCCTGTGCACTGCTCCAGCGCTTGGTGAGGGAGCTGCCTGTGAAGCAACCACCTCTTGCTTGTTACACTTCCAGAGGGAGGCACTGGGTTTGATGCAGACAAATGTCGAGCAGCCTGGAAGGAAATTGCTTTCTTGTTCACTTCTGATAGGGAGTTAACCTCAGGGAACATCCAACTGAAAACTATACAGTTTGAACATGCTCCCTTCTGCTAAGAAAACATTCAAGGGAGGACATTTTTCCCGCAGCTTGGAGAAATTCCAGCAGCCTGATAAAACATGACGGCTGTGATATACAAAAAATCCCAGAGGAAAAGATAGCTCTCAGTGATATTCCTGCTGACTGACACGTGGCTGTGAGCATTGCACATTTCCTCAGGCCCCTACACTTTAGTATAATTCTTCTCCAAGATTTCTTACCACACAAAGGAGAGAGACAGCAAACAACTATTTTGCTGTGAGATGCCAATTTATCTGTAATACATCTAATTGATCCTCTGATCGTCCTCATTTCTTTTTCTCAGGAAGGAAGGAAGGGAGTTACAGCTGTGTTAGCAACCGGTGTGAATGAAATGATTGAATTAGTAAGCATTTTCTAAGTTCACTTCAGTAAAAGATGCAACATTTGATCTTCCTTCCCCTGCCTCCACTGGCAACATTCCCACTAGTTCCAATGGAAGCAGGAGGAGAGCTTCAGAGCTGACACCTCAAACAGTACTGACCTAAGTTACCAGAATGGCAAAATAGAAATGGACCTGAATGGAAAGGAAAACTCACCCATCTAGGCTAAAGTGAGCAAAAGACGTAGGTTAACCTAAACATAATAAAGCCAAGAGAAGTCACTACATTATTTAATGCTGTTGAAATTCAGATAAGTTTTGTTTATGTTTCACACAGGATATTTGACCCCTTGCAGATTGTCCTTCTGCAGTGTGCTTGTGAATACGTGCACACACACAGGCAGCCAAGCACACCAGCAAATGCAGATAATATTTATGTTCTCCCCACTTAGAACCTTCACACATTGCAAATTCTTAAGTTCCACCCTCCACATAAAAAATTTGAAGGGCACAGAATAGCTTAAACGCAAATTCTAAGCAAGGCTAACTGGGGGTGCTCCTCCACCAGCTCTTACCAGAAGAGAGAGCACAAGTGATGGGGACAATGAACAGGGCTGGGGTTTCCGTTATCTTTTTACATGGAGGCTCCACCAAGACCTCTTAAAAGAATTAAGCCAAACAGTAACACAGTAGTACAAGAAGAAACCTGGTTTGCATGCAATTCTTGAACCCTCATGGGAACCCTAGCACAAACCATGCATGATTTTAGATGAAATCTCCCTCACAAAGCTTTTCTTTTTTGTCTTTCCTTTTCCTTCTTTAGGAAAATCTTGAAGGAAGAGAGCTGTCAGTGGCACCCAGTCTGCCCTGAGTTCCTTCTGCATCTGCTTTCCATCCATTGAAAAGACTATTCAAGAGAAAGCAGAGTGCTGATAGGTACTACTTCCATCTTGTGCTTTGTGACTTAAGTACAACTTTTACTTGTTCATTTGGAAATAGGAGATGGATGAAGAAATGAGGGAACAAAAGACAAGCTCTTCTCCACCCCCACAGGAAAATGCCCTCTTCGGTCTCTGAAAAATCACTTTTCCAATATAGCATCCTGAGACTTGAAAACACAGCAGGTTTTGCTTACATTATTCAATTCTTATTTAAATAGGAGTGAAACGTTCTTGCTGGCTTTAATGGAGCCAGCCCCTTGGCTGGCTGGTATGAACCAGCACAGTTCCTATACGAGCAGACTGATTCCCCTAAAACTGCAGCTCCCAAGAACAGGGGTGCATTACAGAAGCAGCAGGTGAGAGGCACACTTATTAAAGGCCATATTGTTAATGCAGATGAAGGCAGATGGCATCTCCACTACAGGGAACACAAACCTCTGAAGAGCTTCTGAACATCCTGTGAGTTTTAATGACCCATTCAATGCTTTAGTGATTTTGCCCTTCAGTCACAATTCAATAGCTTTAAACATGCATGGAACCTACTGTCTATAAGGGAGAGTATTTCTTAGGTCTTCACTAAATAATAATTTAAATCAATGTTCTTTCTTTTTCTGTAGTGAGTATGATTTTTTTTATGACAAAAATCCAAGAGCAAGATAATGGACTTCACCAGAATCCACATGGGTTTTGAAGCACTTAACATGGCTTTTGTGTGAAAATAGTCTTTCCCAGGCAGTAACTCTATTTAAGCATGTATTTTGATCAGTATCAATGTCATCATCTGTAACAAGGTAGCCTCAAGATTTCCCAGACTCAGGATTTCATTCTCCTGAGCTTTGGTGACAGCCAGCTGGAGAACTGTAGCAAAGGAAAAGGAGGTAAGAGAGAGAAAGGATGGTGAGAAGAACAGATGACTGCATAGGAGGGTGTAGGCACAACCTTGTGAAAAGACTTTCTAAACAATACAGTGGTTTAAAAACACCACACAAATCCAGTAGCCAACCCAGCCCCACAGTGGGTTTTTGTTATGTGTACATGGAATGCCCGTACAAACTCCCTTGAGGAAGGAAGCATGAGAAGAAACACATTCAAAGCTGTGGTATAACTTCCTTAAGCAGTACAGGGCAGGGCAGGCTCTGTTATCCATCTCCAGAGATCAGATGCTTTCCAGAAAATTACACCAACTTCAATTCTCCTCCCTCTGCATACAACAGCCAGCTGTGGAGTCCAGGCTCCCAAACTATGTGGAGCTGTTTACTGAGAGACTTACCATGGTGTTATCAAAGACAACATTCACTTCTTCCAAGCAGAGCAGAGAAAACCCCAAAACAAAACAACCTTCAAGGAGAAGGATGTGATCGTCCCCACAAAAAACCCTGTCATATATCACCAGGACAGAGAGATAATACTCTGAAGGGCAAAAAAGGCAGCAATTTAAGAGTTACTAGAGATCCCACTACAAATATTCTGAAGCATTCTTGGGAAACAAAGGAGGAAGAAAAATTAGGAGATGCCTTTTGGATTAGCAGCAAATAAAATCTCACCAGCAGGACAAGCATCATAAACAACTGAGGCAGTGCTAACTCCGCATCAGTTCATGGTGACATCCTGAAGTTTAGGTGCTGGTCCCATGGGAGCCAGCTGGCAGTGGGCAGCCTACTGACTCCAGCAGATTCAGTATCTCCTGCCCTGTGTGGTGGCAGCTACTTGCTTAGTTGGACAACCAAAATATAAACAAAAAATCTGGGAAACAGTATGTTTTGTATGACGTTTAATCTATTTGGTTTGGTTGGGGGTTTTTTTCCTGAGCTAAGTGGATTAGATAACCACCCTCTCTCAGTCTTGTCAATGCTGCTTTATGCTGTGTTGGATGACTCTGGTCTGTGTCCTGTCAGGGTGTTATCTTTTCATGTTTCCTGATCAAATTCACGAACATTATGATGTGGATTAATAATTTTTTAAAATGGCATTTCCTCCTGCTATTGTGGAAATGGGTCTGCCTCATCTGACTGTCAGACCCATGTAGCCTTGAATTATCTGGGGCACTTCAGGCCCATTCCTTGCCAACTCAAAGGCTTTTCCTCTCAGTGTGGTGTAATCTTCTGTTAAAAGCTGTGGTTTGCTCCTGTAGGTTCTGGATTTGACAACAGCAAGTACCAAGGGGTTTCTTTAGCCTGGGCTAGTAACTTTCTGCAAGGGCAGAGTTATCCCTGCAGCCGCTGTGCCGAATCCCTGGCCTCCGGCAGATGCCTCCCCTTTGCCACTCAGGAAGCACCAGGATGGCTCTGTGCACCTTGGTTGCAGGAAGGCAGATCCTGGAGACACCATGACCATGGCTGGTAGGAGGCTGGAATTCTTTGCATCAGAGACATGGTTGAAGAAAGACTCACTGGAAACGCCCACCCTCCACTACCACGTCCAAGGTGTTTCTCGGTGGGTGTGCACAAGGCTTGGACTAGTGTGCTGTCAAAACAAATGGTCCACATCTGGGGAGAAGGTGGCAAAGAACTGCTCTGATGGTGGTGAAGCTAGAGAAGAGTTTGATCCTCATTAAGCAGTGCAAGACAGAAGAATATCCAGCGCCTCAAACACAATGTGGATTTACATCAGGGACAAAGGCAGTCCCCAGACAGGAATGATGCTGGTGACAAGGGCCTGAGGAGGCCACAGCTCTTGCTAGCCAGGATGTCTATGCTCACGCAGTCACTGAGGGCCCACAAAACACCTGGACAGAAGAGGGGAGGCCTGGTCCCTCCCAGCTGCCCCAGCTGTGGGAAGAAGGAGTCATGACAGGAGGCCAGCTCCATAACAGATCGCTGTCTTTTCCTACAACAGGATTATTTTTTGAAATCAGGCCAGGCTTGCGACTGGCCAATGGCTGTGATCATTTACTCATGAAGTTAATCTTCTTTTTTTTAAAAAAAAAAGCCTCTTAAATGCCAAGGAGTCATATTTAGCCAGAAACTGGACTATGCTTAAAATCTATTGAAGATGACTTTTTACACAGAGTAATGTTCATACTGTATTACCTGACTTTTGTGCTGATGTGGTGTCTAACGATAAGACGCTAGACCCATGGTTTCTGCCATACATATCATAGGATCAAATAAGCTCAACCATTTTAAAAGGACTGTACATAACCTGTCCCAACACCGTTTCAGTGAACATTGCTGATCTGACATGTTAACATGAGGCAGTTAGGTATCCTAGTTTTCACTGAATATCAATAACAGTAGGTAAAAGTCTATTCAAGAAAAATACCGGACAAGATTTTTGCAAAGGAACACAGAATGCATGCAAACTGTGCAAGTTTTTATACCTCAGCGACTTCTGCAGTAGTCAGGGCAGAGGGAAGAAAAAAATGATAGTTTGGGAAAAATCTGTTTCTCTGAAATGTTGAATTCCAGATTGAAGTTCACCATTTCAGAGATGATTTCCCATGTACTTCCGTGCCTTACCATCCATCCGTCTTGGTTTAAGGAAGAGATGATTGCTTGTGCCTAATATTGGGTCAGTAAGTGCCATCAGCAATTCAGTCATCTGGTCTAATCTGACAAGAGAATTTCACAGCTGGAGACTACGGATTCAACAGACCCTGGTGGCATCAGAGAAGGCTCAGTGAGGTGGAGGAGGACTGTGGACCATCTGAAGCACACTCACTGCTCAAAGCAACTCCAAGTGTCTGTTATTTTTGCACGTGACTTTGGCTCTCAACTGCCCTGGCTATTCCTGACTCCTGTGTGCTCAGAAGAGCTTTTGCAAAGTCTGTGGTGAGCAAAACACAAGCATGAGGGATACAGAGTGGTCAGAGGGGCAAGCTGTGAGCTGCGGTGTCACGTGGTGGGTGCTCTATGTTTGTAACTGGAGACACTCAAAAAAGTGATTGATGGTCTCTATCCTTTGCAGCTGGGACTGACATCCTGAGGAGGGCACGCCAGAGCAGAGAGCAGTGCCATGGCACTGTGCCATGTTGCAATCTCTGGCTGGGCCTCAGAGTCAGACTTTGGGCTGATGAGTGTCCCCACGTGGAGCAATGTGACAGGGGCAGCACAGCTAGGGCTGCCACCATGTGACCCTGCCTATTTTTCTAGTTTGTATTCAGCAGCAACACATAAGCGAGTGTGTGGGTAGAAAAGGCCGCTGGACTGGGGAAGAGCACAACAACTGCTCCCTGACAAAACAGGGACGCAACAAATTAACTCATCACCACCACTGCAAGAATCTGGCACCACTAACCTTCAGACAGGGAAAAGAGCCTCCGTGGACTTTTCCAGTAGCTACAAGTTCTGCTTGCAATTCCCTTGCAGAGGACTTTTGTGACCACACAAGCCTCTGTGCTGAGGTCTGCTCTGGTGCTGTGAGCCAGGCAACACAGGATGCAAGGTGCAGGGCAGTGATGGGAGCACATGCCATTGAGGGACAGAAACTCCTAGGACGTGGTGCATCCTTTGCTTGCCTTGGGGTATCAGGCACTGCACAGCCTCTGGCGCATGGGATTTCACTGTGCAAGAGATGTGACAGCACTGCGTCAATAGGGTATGGGCACGGGGTGAGCAGTGCGTGAGCTGGGGTAGCAGGCGGATCAGCTGCTCAGACCGTGAGGGCTGGCAGTCTCATGCTGCACATAAATCCGCTGATGTTATTGCAGCAGCTTCAAAGCAGTCAGTGAGGACTTTCCATTGCCAAATAACCATCTAGATTTTTTAAAAAAAATCAATTACCAGATTAAACCTGACTGGCCAATGTTTTGCAAAGGAAAAGTGACCTGAAGAGAATCTGGTCCCACCACCTTTTGGTGGGTTATTTACTGTGGCTTAATTCTGCTGAATAAAGCCTTTGAGACTAACTGCAGTGCCGTCAAAAACCTACCCAAATAAGAAAAGCGGTTCGCAAGTTGTGCCCCTGAGCTCTGGCTCCAACTACCCAGGTTTCACCGTGCCTAAGGAGCAGGGTTAGTACTCAAGCAAGGAGGCTAAAAAGACACCAGGACAGATTAATTAAGCAACCTGAAACTGAACAGCAGCACTATGAATGGGGACTTCCATGGCTAAGCCAAGCCAGCCCTCTGTATTTATTAGGGCTGGGAGAAGACACTTTAAGAAAAGACTTCTGAAAGCAGCAACCAGGAAGAGCCTGTGTGTTTGCAAACTGCTTCCGAGCCTTAAATCCTGCTCAAATATGAAGCTTTGTAATCTTAATCCTCCTTTCTCATCAACCGCTTTGAGGAAAGTCCTACTGGCCTGATATAATGCAAGGCTCAAAACCCAGCCATTTAAAACCAGCAGTAATTTCAGAGAATCATCAGTTTTCAAGGGTTCACCTTAAACCCAGTGTTCTTCTGTGTCTGTGTGCTGATCACAGCTCAAAAGAAGATGCAGAAAGTGGCAATTTGAAAAAATGCAGAAACAATGGAAGTGTGAACAATGAAGAGCCTATTGTTACTCATACAGGAATCATTGCATGAAGACACTCTGTCCCAGGATATTTTTAAATACATACTCAGTGGGTAGATGTTTTGGTTCTTTTAGGAACTATTTGAGATTTGTCAGCAATGTTAATTACCTAGTGGTGAATGGTGTACAGTTTGTCATTCAAAACTTAATCTGTGGGCTCCTTTTCTAGAGTATCAGAGTGCCACTGAAAAGTAGATTACAGTCTATTTATAAAATCCTTAAAAAGGCAAGTTTTCATGTTTTCAACCTTACCTTACTTTGCTTTGTAAAGTAAATGGTTTTAGCTTCTGTCAAATCATAGAAATTTGCTCCTCAATATGGATTAAATGAAGGCTTCCTACATTTTATTGCTTCTGTAACATCTCATATATCAGAAACTAAAGACAGATGTAAGCCCAAATCTACTCTCAAGATTAGAAAAATCTGTCTCATTCAGGTTTTTTTCATCGAAAGTACCACAATAATAGTAGCACATCATCCCCAAGGAATACCCAGGGAAAATGAGAGTCCTATGGACTCCTTTGTGGTTCCGTCTTAACAGTTTCGAGTCTAAACAGTATCCAACAAACCCATACCTCCTACCTCCAAGTAACAAAGCAGGGCAGCTGGCTAGACTGCAAATTTATCTTGAAGAGCAGATACGTGAAGAAAGACAGGAAAAAACCCTGCAGCACTACGTAGTGAAAAATCAAAGTCCTGACTGAGCAGAATGAGCTGGAGAGGAAAATCCTAATTGTCACTGCTAAAGCAGCAGTGAAATCTCTTATGGAGATGTGCCCTCTCCCGGCCTCACCAGGAAAACCTGGTGGGATCACAGGTGCTGGGGACAAAGGCACCATGAGGAGGTTTGGAAGCCTGTATTAATTACTCTGTTGTAATATTAGCAATCAAATAAATGAAATGCATATCAGCCTGGCAATTACATATTCACAAGCTATTTGGGTCAAGATTTAAATAAACATCCTGGAGGTGTTTAAAAGATGGGCAGATGAGTTTCTTAGGGACATGGTTTAGTAGGGAGACAGGTACGGTTGGACTCGATGATCTCAGAGGTCTCTTCCAACCGTATGTCTCTATGATTCTATGATTCTAAATAGAGGAAGTGCCCAAAGTTCAGCTCCCAGGTGGCAATTTCAGCACTGTCTTTTGACAAGTGCAGGAGCATCTGAGCCTAAAGTGGGCTTCTGCTCAGTAAATTGCATTGGACAGTCACCAGCAGCTTGAAAGTCACACCTCCAGTTTGGGTGCTTGGAGATGGTTGTCTGAACCCAGCTTTCATCTCTGTGTTGGTGTTGTTGCTGCTTTTGTTTGTTTGTGCTTTTAGACTGGGGCCTGGGAGCAAAAGCTTTGCCCAGCTGAGACCCAGGGCAGGCTGCCCATACACAAGCCCTGCCAGATGGACCAAGCCCTGGCTGCAAACTCCACTTTTCTTGGGGGCTGCTCTGAACTTCGCCACCCACACAGCCACAGCCCAGGAGCCCTGCACAAACCCACAGCCAGCTGGAATCAGAGCCTATCTTACAGGTTTCCAGCCATGGAACATCCTTTATTTGAGCACATTGGTGCATAGGAGTTGTCTTACCGATTCTGTTAAAAATCATGCAGTTCACTTCCAATAGGATTTTAGCCTGCCTTGCAGTCCAAAGCACTGAGCCCTCCTGTGCTGCTAAACTGGGGATCTCTGCATTAGTAGATCTTGTTCCTCAGGGATGAAGACAACACTTAAACAGTTCAAATAGTTAAAATATTTAGTGAAATAAAGCATGTTTTACTACTCTTAAGAAGTTCTCCTGTCCTCTTCAGTATCACCACCCTCCTCAAACCATGGATGTCAAACAGGAACACAGTCTTTCAGGAGCAACTCCCCCTGTGCAGAGGAACAACCTCCCTGTCCCAGCCTAAACTACACTTAGAGCCCACTATTCAATTCTTCCACCCAAACTATCATGAGAAACTCATCTGTGCCTGATCCCCTCATACCACATTCTTCTTGGAGAAGATGACTGCATAGAAAATAATTTTGAAATGTTTGAAGTCAAGTGGCTCTACTTGAGTAGTAGTAGTGGATTCATGTGATGTTGTACAGTAACATAATTACGTTTTGATAGTCTAACATAGCTGAAAAGAAGTCAGAAAAGCCAAATAAATGCATTTCTAGTTTTTAATTTCCTTATTATTTCAACCTTCTCTTTGCTGTGCTGAGAGATTTGGGAAGAGTTTCTTCTCAGTTTACACAAGATTTAAAACAAATCTTCGCTGTCATCCTACTATAAGCACCAGCTCTTTGAGGTTAAGAGGGAAATGTAGCTTTCACGCCAGCAGAGTGAGAACAAAGGGATGTTTCCTGATTTACATCCCCAGTGCTTTTGTCCTATCAGTAAACACAAAGTCTTGTACTATAACATTACATAGATTTGGTCTCCTGGGTGACTTGGCTGAGTTGTGGTGCTTCTGTGCTCATTTTCACGCTGATGACAATTCTTCACTCCTCTGGCCAGGGAGACATAAGGAAAGAATTGTCAGGATGGTGCCACGCTGCTCGGCATTGCAGAAATGAGCCTTACTTATACTATAGCCCCACGGCACTATTAATGCAGCGTCACCATTGCTATTAGAGGGCCACAGCCCTTGTACTCTCATGGCGATTAAAACCTTAAGGGCTGGGGAAACATGAATCATAGACTGGTTCATGTTAGAAAAGACCATGAAGGTCACCTAGTCCACCCCTCTGCAATAGGCAGGGACATCTTCAAGTAGATCAGGTTGCTCAGAGCACCATCCAACCTGACCTTCAACGTTTCTGGGGATGGGAGATCTAACACCTCTCTGTGCAACCTGCTCCAGTGTTGCACCATCCTCGGTATAAACATCTAATCTAAACCTCTCCTCTTCTCGTTTAAAACCACTGCCCCTTGTCCTATTGCTAAACACCCTGCTAAAATGTTTCTCCCTCATCTTTCTTATAAGCCCCTTTAAGTATTGAAAGACCACAATGAGGTCTCCTCGGAGACTTCTCCAAACTGAACAACCCCAACTCTCTTAGCCTTTCTTCATAGTGGAGGCGTTCCATGGTTAGGGCTTGTCTGGTCTTGAACTTTTCTTTATCTTGTTTTTGGCTTTATTAGCCCATTGCCAATAGCCAGTTGTCTATAGTTTTATTTGTTTTCACTATGAGGGCAGAACTGTCTAGCAGTTTAACCCGTTTTCATCTTTAGATTAGTTTTGTGTAACTCCAATTATTACTCCAAAGCATTATACCATATACATTCATGGATTATGCTAGCCCATTAACATCGTATTACTGAATTTGAAGACCAATCAGAAGGATGTGTTAGCAGTCAGCTGCCTGGAAATGCATCAAGCTGTCCCACAAACTCCCTACTACCAACATCAGTACATCACCTTGTGAAGAACCTGGACACTGAAATACCTGCACCATTCTGTCCAAAGTAAAAGAGGGCCCTCCACCACAGACACACAGACAACACAAAGAGGAAGCTGGTAGAAAGCCTATGAAACAGTTTTAATTGTATTAATAGGAATTAGCAATAATTGGAACATTTGGAAAGTGCAGATATTGTAACTAGATGAATAATATCTGCTCGCTACTATTTTTACTAGATTGCTAAAGCAATTAATTACACTAACAAAACATTGCAATTCTTTGCTCTATGTAAGAGAAGCCAAGTGTTCATTCCAAGTGTGACATTATCAGTTCTTGTCAGTCATACAAATATTGAGTAAAACATCTACTACTACTTATCTCCTCTAGGCATTTTCTTCCCACTACTTTTTTTCCACTGAGAATTTTCACTATTTTTCATTGGCTATCACCTCTCAATTGTGGAATATATTTTCTGCAATCTTTTCTTTCTCTGAAGACTTTGAGCAGGGTTTTCAAATGATCCGCTGGCTTGTTTATTGAGAGCACTGCCTGCTCTGGTGTTTCCCCATTCCCATATAAATACATTCTGTGAGAACAGAAGTTATTTTACTTCAGGAACAATCCAGTGTGTCAGTTTACTCTCCAGTAGCTGTATCTGTGTGCCTGTGTACACAAGACCTAAAGCAGTCTGATGTTTAGATCTCTCTGGAACTAAACAGATTCAGGTGCTTTGCTCCTTTTGGAATCACACATCTGTTTTCTTCATGCTCACTCCCACTTTATCATGCTTTCCTGTCACATATCATGTGCCAGTTTTCTTCACTTTCTGTTCCTTCTGCTCTGGCACATTTTCTCCAGTTCAGGTTCTTCTTCAGCTTTTCTCAATCCTATCAGCTGAAAAGGAAAGAGGAATTGATGGAGACTGATTTCCAGCTACTGTATTCTTGTGATTATTATTATTATCATCAGTGTTCTGGGATAGTTTCAAGTTACAGAAGTGTTTTAAAGTTTGAATCAGGGGATACTGAAACCTCAGTTTTAATCTTCTGAATACATATATTTTATGTGATACCACTTTCTCTGTCTCTAAAGGGCATAATTAGAGTGAGATACAAAGTATCACTGTACTTGAACTAAACCCTGCCTTTATTAGCAGCTGACAAATTTAAAGAGCTCAGCAAAAGAAGTTGTATTTTCCCCCTCCCAGTGCACAATGTACACAGTGCGTAGGTCAAGTATAAGGAGATGCACCATAGAGCATAACCATTCCCCCAAAGAAGAATTCAACTTCCTATTTATCCTGCATTTGAGGGCAAAACTAGAGAAACTGGGTATAGAAACAACTGTCACCTAGTAATAGGTACTACTTAGTAAGCACAGAGCAATACTTTTTACATGACTGTATACTGTACATAATGGTGGCACACTAAAACTTGGCAACTATTATTTGGTTAGGGAACAACTATAGCTTTCCTTAACATTTAAAAATTGTTCACGTATTACAGAATACACATTTATACATTTAAACAGAAAAAGTCTCTATTATGTTACCTTTAGCCCAGTTAACAACTTGAGATACTAGCTCCTAATTGAGCTTAACAGTAAAATAAAGTATTTCAGCTTCTTGGAATGGAACAATATAGATACTCAAATACACGCATTTCCCCATGCAGATATAAATATCTCTACATCCATATGTAATCTATTTTAAATTTAGACTGTTCATTGCACACCTTAGCAAAGCAGCAGCTGGCAAGCCCTGAGAGTATGGAAACGCTATTTTAAGAGTCTGTTGTGTTAATGTACTAGAGCTCCCACCTACAATATGCTAACAGACATCTTTCTAAATATACACTGATGCCAAATGCAGGTATTCAATACAAAAAAAAAAAAAATATATATATATATACACACACAAGACCATAACACTAAACCAAAGAGAAAAATCTTTATTTCACACACACTCTTAAAATGTATGTTACATCACAGGAACACATATGCTAATAAAAATTCTTTGTAGTCATTTCTGCCTGTGAGTTCAGGGATATAACTGGCAGGATTACGGGGTTTGGGTTCCTCCTTCAGCTGGTGTTTTCCCCATAGAATCTAGATAAGAGGGATAGTTTTGGCATTCAGATGCCTACCTTAAGATAGGTATTTTTATTTTACCGAATGTTTGCTTACATATATACACATAACTTTCATTACACTTTGTGCAATATATGACACAGGAGACAGGTGCTAGGAATCTACCTGAACAAGTCTCAGAAGGAACTCAGCTAGTGAATCTATTTAAGAAACTCCCTCTGGGAAAGTCAGCTGCCCTCCATGATTAACGGAGGAACGCATTTATAGCTACAGATGCTGCTTGAGACCAGCCAACCTGTTTCTTTCTATCAAGTGTAGATCTAAAATGGTTATTTCATAATGTAATTCACAAATACAAGAACCCACTTAGAATCATAGAATGGCTTGGGTCAGAAAGGACCTTAAAGCCCATTCAGTTCCAAACCCCCACCATTGGCAGGGACACCTGCCACTTGATCAGGTTGCTTAAAGCCTCATCCAGCCTGGCCTTGAACACTTCCAGAATGGGGCAGCCACAACTCTGGGAAATGGGTGCCAGTGCCTCACCACTCTCACAGGAAAAAAACTTCTTCCTAATATCTAATCTAAATCTCCTCTCTTTCAGCTTAAAATCATTACCTATCATCCTGTCACTGCGCTCCCTGACAAAGAGACCCTACCCAGCTTTCCTATAAGCCCCCTTTAAGTATTGGAAAGCTGCTATAAGGTCTCCCCAGAAAACTACTTTCAGGTTGATAAACATTAGGTTATTCAATCTCCCACCTCTAACACACAAATTATTTCAATAGAGAAGCTTCAGAAAAAACATTTGTCTTTGCATCTTTGCGTTTTGCAGCTACTTTGTTGGAATACAGATTTTAAAACCATGCTGTCCTACCTTAAATCTTTGGTCAAAAAAATTAACACACCATCTCTACAAAAGAAAAATAATCTACAAATATCCTTATAGGCTTGTGTCCCCAGCTCCCATAGTTGTGCTTAATGGAAAAAGAAATCGACATCTTAAGAAATGCAGGTCTATATCTGGAAAAAGCACCATGTCTGCAAAGGCAGGCTTATGAAGCCAATGGTTAACATTCCCCCCAAAACATACTCTGTATATAATGAAAAACATCAACCAATCTTCAATTAAAGGGCAGAGTTCATGGTTCTCTTCAGACATGCAGGATGAAGTGGCATGCCAACATTCAAAAAACTTGTTAGACAAGAAACTGCCTCAAAAAATACACCAGAGTAATTTGATTGGAAAGATTAGTGCTTGTAACAATTCCTGTGGCAGCTATGCAAATAACAATGATTTAGTTATCTGAACATGAGAATATGAGACCCACCACTGTAGGCTAAACTTGAATACTACTTCAAAACAAAGCAGTAAACAGAGATAAGGTCAGAGGAGAAGCTTTTAAGATAAACACTGCCCACCAATGACTGAGAACAGTGGAAAATTCATTCTAGATGTTTGGAGAAAACTTGAAAACTTGCAGTAGTAAAATTAAGCAGTGCTGAGTAACACAAGAAATTTTCAAAATTATTCTTCCTTTAGACTCCAATTGTTTGCTTTTGTTTTATTGAAGAAAATAGTTGGAACATTCAGAATATATAAGAAATTCTGATAATTAGTTAAATACACAAAGGATCAAAGGCAAACAAATATCTGCATTAAAACAACAAATGTTGCTTGAGACAAGTGCTCTGAATTAGCATTTTTAATTAATTGATCGAGTATGCATCAAGTTTTGCATAAAGGTGTGCTGCTGCCAGCCTTGTCTGTTTTCCTCCCCCTGAAGCTGCAAAACGTATAACCTCGAATACTGTGTGGAAAGCCTTTTTATCTAATGTTTTTAAAGTTTTCTTTTACACTATGCTTTAGCCTCCAGCCTGCAAAAACACAACCCCAAACCATCAACCACCCACCCCGTACAGTTATTGTGCCATTCCCATCTCTCCACACAGGTCAAGCAAAGGCTGTGAAGACAAAAAAAAATTACCTATGTTGTTCCTTCGAACATCATAGGGATTTTTTTTTTTATTGGTTTAGGAAGAAGATGCATACTTAATTCAGAAGATACTGAATAGCAGGGAAATCAGGAAATAAATGCTTTGCTTCCATAGATAAAAACTTAAATAAATCTTTACATATAAACCAGAAGTCTACAGAAGCTTGATTACAAAAATCTGTTTCTTTCTGGGGTATCCTTTTAATGAAGACAGAGGACCTCCTTGTCTACAGTGAAGACTCATAGTCGGCTCTCTTCATAAGCCAATGTCTTTCAGTTCTTTGCACAACTTTTGCAATGTTTCCACATACATCCTGCAGTTAGACTTCCAGCATATAATTTCTTTCAGACTTTATTGTGAAGAGAAGCCATACTCGCTTCAACAGCAGTCAGTCTTGTTTCCAGTGCCTTTAGCAAAGTGTCTGCCTGTAAAGTAAACAGGGAAAGATACTCTATTATAAACAGAACTTGACAACACTAAGAGCAAGTGTAGAGGTCACTAAGTGCTCAAATTTGATCTTGCATCACAAATGCTATTTGCTTCTATTTCTGCTATTTCAAAGTTTGAAAGTTAACTCAACTCTAACATTAGCTCTCCACACTTTCTCAAATCTGTAATTGCTTCCAACCTCTACAAACGTCAGATCGCACATTCAGCTTTTGCTAGATAACCATCAGCTTTCAGAGACCACTTCGTCACACTATTTGCTCCCAGTTCTCCCTACCTGCAATTAGAAGTTTTCAGTAGAGCAAAATTTCAACTTGATTTATTAGGTAATACTTCAATACAAAGTTACAGTTAAAATAAGTCAATTTACACGAAAGACAGAAGAGACATAGGCAAGGGAGACAAATAAAAGTTAAGTGAAAATCTGGAGAAGTGAACCAGAACTAATTAGAAACAAAACCTCTAATTACTTTCACACATAAATAGAAATCTAATGTTGTGCTTGATAAACAGAAATGCTAATTACCATTAAAACTGAAGTTACTCAAAATCTTGCATAAGACAAGGTATCAATAGAATGAAGTATTACAGCATATGTTAAAACCCAAAGAATTCATCTGGATGAAATAAACTGTTTTGTAGAAACTATTTAAGGATGCTTAAATCATCTGTATGAAATCTTAATAAAGAATGATACAAAGCTATGATTAAACAAATAACGATAGAAACCTTACCCTTTGCAGCACCTCTTCCAAGACAGCTTGATTTTCAAGAGTTAAAGGTTCCTCATCAGTAAGAACTTGCTTTTTTGAGGATCCTAGAATGTAACTGAGATGCCACAGTTTAGATCATGCACTTTTCAACCTGAAGGTAAAAACTCAAATGTAGCACTTGTGCATTGTTCTCAGTGATTATGAGATTATGATTAATACACCAGCAAAGTGGAAGCATGATTCCAGAAACAACAACAAGAAAATGCATATTTGGTAATCTTGTAAAGAAACTGTATGGTAGAACAAAAACACAGTCTCAAGCACAGAAGTACCAAGATACCACTACATGATTCTGAAAGTCAGAAATCCAAAAGAGTTATGCATTCTACTGCTACAGGATATGGTGAAAAATAATGCAGGCATTGAGAATAATGAAGCACTAGCTGCGAGAACCAGCCAGCACCAGAAAATGTCCAAGAAATGCCATTTTGTGGCCATGCAAGTGTCTCAGAGAATTTTACTGCCATGGAAAATGCAAAGTGGAAAGAGAAAAGACACACCTATCCAGAGTAGGAAAGTGAACTTCCACATAGATATAGCAGAATAAACTGGAACTTACCAAAAGCAGATACATAAAATCTAGCACAGACTGAAATAAAGGTAACCTATCACTGTCTACTAGAGTAATGCTTGGATAAAAGCACTCTGGTGTGGAGACTTAATTCAGGAAACAGTCACTGAAGAATATTTTAAGACCACTTTTAAATGCTGTAAACCAATTAAAAGCAATACAGTAGCACACCTTCATGTCCTAAACAGTTTTTGACTGTAAGACAGTTAAGTGAGAGGCTGAAGCATGTATTCAGTTCTAAGATTTACTTTTGCCTACCTTATGAAGAAAAAAGCAGACTTGACCAGGGTGAGGTCTTACCTGTCCTAAGTTCTGCTTAATGTTCTTTGCCCATGTTCTCTGCTGATAATGTTTACCTCTAGTAGCTTTCAGGTAGTACCAAATAGGTCTGGCTAAGCCTGCGGGCTCATTTTATGTTGTCTAAAGCAGATCACATCCGCAGTATCCTCTGGCAAAATGTGTTGTGTACCTGATGTTATTTTCTTAGGTAATATGCATTTTCTTATACAAAAAGCAGCCCTGGTATTTTACATTTTTTATGATTTGTCTGACATTACACAGATGTTTCTCATATTTGAGCAGTAGTACAGAATACACTCTGGTTTTCTGGCTACAACTAGACATGCTGCAAATATTAACAGGAGCATCCCTCAATATGATGCCTGGTGGGTGAAGTTTAGCTCACAGGCTTACCAAGTAAGAATACTGCCTTTACCTTTCAATTGAGTCAACACTGAAACAGAACAAATCCCTCTTGTAGTCAAGGTGCTTTGGGGTGCATCTGTAGATGTTGCCAAGTGTCATTGAGCAGCCAGAGCAGATTAATGTTTCTACCATGCTGTAAGTAAGACACATAACATTTATTCAAGAGAAAAGGGAACACCTCTCCCTGTCCCCTGTTCTAAAAAAAGTCATTCATGCTGATTTTTTTTAGATCATTCATCAGAGAATTGTTTAGGTCGAGGCCAACCCTCAACCCAGCACTGCCAACTCCACCACTAAGCCATGTCCCTAAGCACCACATCCACTTGTCTTTTAAACACCTCTAGGGGTGTGACCCAACTATTTCCCTGAGCAGCTGTGCCAGTGCTTGACAGCCCTTGTGGTGAAGAAGTTTTTCCTAACATCCAGTCTAAACCTCCCCTGGCGCAACTTGACGTCATTTTCTCTCATCCTGTCACTTGTCACTTGGGAGGAGACCAGCACTCACCTCGAGACAAGCTCCTTTCAGGCAGTTGCAGAGGGTGATACGGTCTCCCCTCCACCTGTGCTTTACACAGTGGAAGTATGAGCACTCCTCTTTCTGGCTGCATTCCCAGTGGCTCCTCAGGCCACCTGACCCCAGCAAGACTAACACAGGAGCACTTCGCACAGACCGATCCCATAAAGCATTTAGAGCGTTCATCACAGAATTATTTAGGTTGGAAAAGCCCTTTAAGATCGTGGAGCCCAACCCTTAACCTGGCACTGCCAGCTCCCGGGGGAACAGGGGCACCTGACAGGCGAGTTCTCAGGCGTTTCCCCCGTGGTCTCCCGGCTCCCTCAGGAGCGGGAGGGCAGTGGGACCCTCCCCACCCATCCCTGGGGCTCCTCCTCACCATCCACACTCTCCGGGCCGCTTGGAGAGCTTCCGCTCCTGCTCCACCGAGACGCTGTCGGCCGCACCTGCGCAGAGGTGGGGTGAGGGGAGAGGGAACCGGGGCACGGAGGTGGCCGAGGGCCGCCGGGCAGGGGAGGGCAGGGCAGGACTCACTGCGCAGCAGGATGCAGCCCGCCTCCTCGTCGTTGCTCACCCAGCTCAGCGTGTCGCCCACGGGCCGCTTGCAGCCGGCGCACAGAAACACCATAGGCAGCAGATCCGCGGCCTCCGCGCCCGCACGCTGCGCGGCCCTCGGCCCCCGTCCCGCGCCTGCCTCCAGCAGCGACAGGGAGGAGTCCAGCTCCGCCACGGCGCCCAGAGGAGAGAACAGCGCCTCAGCCATCGCGTTCGATCCGCCCGCGCCGGAACCGGCAGTGACGCCCAACAGGCTCCCGCGTCGCGCTGGAGCGGGAAGCAGACACCGCCCGCCGCGCCCACAGGCCACACCCCCCGCTCTAAGGCCGCGCCCTATATATTGCCAACGCCGCGCGCTGAGGCCTCGCCCCTGTGCATTGAGACCGTTCCCGCACACTAAGGTCACGCCCCCATACGGTGAGACCACGCCCCTATGCATTTAGGCCACGCCCCCATATAGTGAGACCACGCCGCCGCACGCTGATACCACACCCCGATGCAGTGAGACCACCCGCTCATACTGAGGCCACGACTCACGCGTACAGAGGTCACGCCCCATACAGTGAGGCTACGCCCCCGCACGCTGAGGCTGAGTCTCTGTGTGCTGAGGGGGCACCCCATGCTTTGAGATCACTTCCCCGCACAGAGACCACGCCCCCGAGAGACTTAGATCACGCCTCCTTACATTTAGGCCACGCCCCCAACCCCGCATTGAGACCGTTCCTGAACACTGAGGCCACGCCCTTGCACACTAAGGCCACGGTACCACGCATTGAGGCCAAACCTCCATGTGCTGAGGCCACGCCTCCAAATAGTGAGACCACGCCTCGACGCGCTAAGGTCACGCCCCGCACACCTAGACCACGCCCTCATGCACCGTGGCCACGTGTCTGTGCGCCGAGACCACGCCTCCGTGCGCAGACGCCACGCCCCTACATGTTGAGACAGGGCCCACGCGCTCCAAGGCTGTGTCCCTATGCATTGAGAGCGCGCCCCGTCACACGGAGGGCATGGCCCCACACAGAGACCACACTTCTCCATGTCCTGGAGGTGTCCCGGGAGGCCCGCCCGCCTCTCTGCGAGTCTAGTGCCTGGATAAGGAGGCCCAGCCTCTTCAGCCACGAGACACCCTGCGGGCTTTGAGGAACGGCTGAGGGAACTGGGGCTGTTTACTCTGGGCAAGGAGAGGCTGAGAGGAGACCTTACCGCTCTCTACAACTGCCTGAAAGGGGGTTGTAGCGAGGTGGGTGCTGGTCTCTCCTCCCAGGTGACAGGTAACAGGACAGAGGAAATGGCTTTAAATTGCACCAGGGGAGGTTCAGATTAGACTTCAGGAAAAATTCCTTCCCTGAAAGGGCTGTCAGGAACTGGCACAGCTGCCCAGGGAGGTGGTTGGGTCACCATCCATGGAGGTGTTTATAATGCAAGTAGAAGAGGTGCTCGGGGATGTGGTTTAGTAGTGGATAGGTACGGTTGGACTCAATGATCTCAAAGGTCTTTTCCAACCAAGCGATTCTATGATTCTAAAGTGGGCTGAGGATGTGTTTCAGTTTTGGTGTTTCAGTAAGTGCTGCCCTGCCAGCCTCGGTGAAGCATGAATGTGCGTGCCCGCCGGGGCACTCAGGACTGCTGTGAGCTGAATGCCTGCCGCTGCTCTGGCTTTGTCATGGTTTGGGAGCCTGCGTTTCCATCCATTGCCTTTGGAATGGATGGAATGAAGAAGCAGTGAAACAAAATATATAGTTATTTCAATACACCCTTTGTTTATGAAGCATTTTATCAGGTCTTATCTACTTTTTTACACCAAGAGAAATTCAGAAATGTCTTTCCTACCGGCTGTTTTCAGTAGCTCCAGAGAGCGCTGCATTACTGCGAGTTTCTGAGAGAAGGGTTTGTGATCCAGCTGGCACTTGTCCACCACATTCTTAGGTTAGTTGGCACCTATCTCAGTTTAAAATACACTGAGGAATAACATAATTGCCCACCAGAAAGCGAGGATTACAAGTAAAGGCTGCTGTTACATAGCTGTCAGACATCAGTATTAATTTCTGCTAGATGTTTTTTAGCACCAAGGCAGTCCTTGAGCTGTGGGACCCCGGAGTGATTTGTACAGGCATCAGTTATGCAATCTCTTCCTGAGGGTGCTGAAGTACAATAAAAAAAAAAGTATTTGGTTGGAGTTCTGAGCTGGTTTAAAATGCACTACTGAAATGGCTAACAGAACAAACTCCTCTGAGTACTTTTGGTCATATGAATATTATTGGGATTATATAGATCCAATTCCGGTAGATGGAAGCAAGTTGAAGGTTAATAAATGTAAGTATTGCAGAGCAGCAAGTGCTAATCTGGTACAAGAAAAATGTTGCTTAGCTTGTCTCACTGGTTTATTTTTTTGTTTTCCTTGCAAATTAGACCGTGCCGGGTTATATGCGTGTGGTTTGTATGGATGGATATCTTCCAAATTGACTGTGCTCTAGTAGCAGTTATTACTAATACTGAACCTCTTCTTTTATCTTACGATGTTTGAAAATATAAGACTGCTAAAACTAACTCTTAAGAAGGATAGATTCTTTTTTAGCCATTTGCTAAGTGGAAACCTTATGACTTGCAAATCTGTAGTTTGGGGTGTTAGTTACCTGCGTGCTACTATCAGAAAAGTGGAGTAAATGAGGAGAGTTGTTCGTAAGACTACCATGTTTTCATCTTGGGAGATAAGGCTTACATTAGAACTGGTAAATATTCAAAACCTAAGTAAAAAAAGAAGTGTATGTTTCCCCTAGCCAAGACCAACAAGCTGAAAATGTATTTGATTACTTTCTCTCCTTTGATTTTATGCTACTGAACTGTAAGATAAAGTAATAATATACATTATTGTCAAAATATTTTGTTGCCATGGGAACTGGTTCTGCTGGGTTTAGAAGTTTATTACTTTTCCCAAGGTAGCGATCTGGTCTGTAAAGAAAATGTGATATTCTTTCAAAATATATTCAAGTCTCTCTAATTAACAATGCAAGAAACTGTCTTTCTAATAGTGAAGATTGAACTGGACAGCGGTAGGAGCTTTGTGTGCTACGCTTGCATTATAATAGCAAGAATAAGAGAAGAGAGTAGACACTCTTACTCTGCTCTGCATCTAGAAAAGCTTTTCTGTCCACTCTGGTGAGCCTAGAGTTTATTGCCTCCAAACTCAGAACAACGTGCCTTAAAGGAGATGTAAGTATTCACGTCTTTCCACATTTAAAATCTGAGTACTATAGAGAAATGTTTGGTGCTGCTGAGATGAGGCAGGTTATTAGAAGCTTCTCTAATTCTCTTAACTTTAAAGTTAGGGCAGATAATCACCCCCAAATTCCACCAGGGTAACCCCAGACGGCTGAGTTAAGCTGGCTGTAAATTCTCTGAATGTGGCTGGCTTAGCAAAAAACAGAACTTAGGAATCTAACCTCTGTGTACCTTTTTTTTCTCAGTAATGAGATCTTTTTTAATAGTTGAGTTGCCTGATATTTGATATATGTGAGGTTTCTTTTACAGCATTTCCCTCCGTGGCCTTTTATAGGATATTTCTCTTTACCTAGCTGCCTGTTTTTTGAAACTTGTAGACATTGTGCTTCTGAGAGAACGTTAACCATGTGTTAAATTTAACTGAAATTTGTTGATAGTTTCATGAAGGAAATTGCCCCTCACACGTGTGTGTGAGTGCTTACAAGTGATCTCATAAGCCTTATTTCCATTAAAAAAAAAAGCAAAGTAAACCAGTCTCTTAATTATTCTTTTTAAATTTATTCTCTCTCCTCAAATAAGCAGAGAAGTCTGCCACCATTCCAGACTTTTTATATTTATATGATTTATGCAATCATGCTTTGTGTTTATGTATCTCATCTGCTCTTACTGTAACTCCAACTTGTTGATGTAGTTATGAAGGAGTGGAGACCTCAAAGTTATAAAATACCTGTAAGTTAAAACAGCTGTTGGCTAGATAACTCATTGTGAGTGAAGATGTTTACTGACAAAAAGGCTGCAGGGTGAGATCATGCCCCTTTGGACGCGAAAGGAAATCACATTTGAGCTCAGCTTTGGGAAGCAAATCTGGAGGAAACCAGGCTTCTGTATTTCAGCTGCTCATCTCCCAGGCAATGAATAAAGAGAAAAATGCAACTGTAGGGTTTGGGATGTGCTTTTTTTCACTTCAGGAGGTTAATGTTAAGGCAATTTGAGTTCCCTGGTGTGGGTGTTTGTGTAAGATATTTCTAGACAGCTTGTCAAAATGGAGTTCTGCTCCATGGTTTGTGTCTTCTAAAGAGCTCACGTTAGCTGTACCAATTTTTAAACTAGAAGTGTTGGGTTTGGTTTTCTGATAGACAGGGTGGTGAAACTGGTTTTCTTTTTTTTTTTTTTTTTACTTCCTATAAAAATAGACAGTTTTCCATATCAGCAGTCTGGGAGAAATGAAGACTGCGTCATCTTGGTACTTTTATTCTTCCTTCTCCAAATACCAGTGGGAGAACAGTGAGTTACAAGTTGTAAAGAAAACACCAAGGGAAACAATTCCACGGTTGTTAATTTTTTTCCTTGTTTGAATAAAGGAGCTAATCAAGCAATTAATATACTTTGTAGGTTTTCATGTCTCTGCATAATATTTACATTCTTATACCTTCAAAAGCCACTGTTGGGATTATTGTCTTCATATGCTTGGAATTATGTAGATAAAGTAAGTTCAGCCAGTCTTCGTCTTTTTTGCTGGAGATGAAATGTGATAATTTCCCCTCAGATAGCCACAAACATTCCAAGTTTGGCAAAATGTAGGATACCTCCAGGATTACAACTGCTGTATTAATGTTTCAGAGGGCCTCTTCTGACTGACTGCAGTGGGAGCTGAGTGTTTGTTTAGGTGCATTGCTGAATCAGCCCAAATGAATCATACAGTCGCCATAACTCTTGGGATGGGATTATACCTTCCTAATTCAATTTTGCCAGCTTGGTTTTTATTTAACGTAAAACAGAGACCAGAATCTCACTGCTTTATTTCCTCTATTATATGATCTGTTCCTGAAGCATTGGGAAACTGTGTTTGTCATACTAAAATGAATCTAAATTCAGCTATAAAGTCATGGTCTTGCTTTCTATTAATAGTGTTGTGTGGCTCTCTCAGTTTTGTATGAAATTAATACGAAGCTTAATTGGCCCATGAACTAATAGGCTATTTAAAAACATATGGACACACACGAAAAGTGACTGTAAAATTTAGCAATAGAAAATGTTTTTTATAGATTGTTAAAATATGCTATCCAGGTTTTTTAAAAAAATCGTAATTGCAGGACTTTTAAACCAGGAATTTTCTGTTTATCCATCAAGAGTTCAATCTCCCCCTGGGACCTGGAGCAAATTTGATCAGCTTCAGTGAATTCCATGAATTGTATTAAAGCTGCTTTTAAAGGATGAAACCAAAATAGCTGTGATAAGGAATTCTATAAATCCAGACTCTTCCCTTCTGGATAATGAGCTTTTTTTTCTTCTTTTTTTTGAGGTCCCTAATTATTCTCCCTTGAGGAGTTGGGACTGCCCAATAGTATCCTGTCACTTTTTCCCATAATAAGTTTGGGAAGAGCAGGTCAGATTATTGGCCCTCACATGCTAATTTGCCATCCTTGGAATTAAAGCTCAGTAAAACTTTTTTTTACCAGAGGAAGAATAAAATAATCTGACCTGTCACATTCTTTTTTCTCAGTAGCCCAGCCAAAACTCCACTTTCCAATAAGGCTCTGGCTGGATAAGCTCTAGCTTTAGTTTTAAAAGGAGCTGGAACAATTCCCCCAATCTCTTTGTGGCTCTGGTGACAACACGTTCTGAACTTTTTCACACAGAAACACCTAATCAAATATATTGGACCTGTTTCAAAGAACACAATGTTTTCTGTCCTTTGAGATGGAAGATTTATTTTATCTTGGTCAATATTTGTCTCTGGAGTCAATGACCCTTCTTTTTCACCTCAGTCTAAGTGAGTAGCCAGTTATGAACTCAGGACGTTTCTTGACTTATGTCCTGCAGAACACCCAGCCTTTTCAAGGCTTTAAGTGGGACATTCATCACCACCACACTGATCCTAGGAAGGAGCATTTTTGAAATAGTGACCAAATGTGCTGCTGGGGTAGGAGCAGATTCATTCCATCCAACAGCAAAGCCCCTAACTGAGGCAGTGATTTCAGCACTACTGTAACATTAATTCATAAAAGAGCAACTCTCTTTTCTCCCCAAGCCACCCTGGACTCCCATTGACTCTGGTCACTCAGATCAGGAATCAGTTCATCTTTTTTTCTTTTATTAATTAATTTTTTTTTTCATCTGAATTAAGGGTAATAGCGGTGGCATGGTCTTAGGCTGGTTTAAACCAACTGAGAACTCATACTTTGGTGCTTGGAATCCACTTACTTGTTCTTTAAAGAAATCACTTCGTCTTGATAAAGTATGCTGCATTTTGAACTGTTTTATGTTGATTGCAGAAGTATTGCAACTGAACAGGGAAAAGTTCAGATTCTCTTCCAGTGGACTGATGTGCTGTGAGGGTCACAGGCACTTTTCAACAAGTTTTCCTTGGTATTTCTCCAAGTAGAAAATATTTTCAATGCTAGAATTTCCTCCCCAAAAGCATCATCTTAAAGATCACAAGTTGTGTTGCTTTTTTACCTAAGAGCAGTGTTTGCGTATACATGGAGCAGTAATGACTCAGTCTCCAGTACTGCACTGCTTACCACACTGTGATTTTGTAAAAGGAGCTGTATCCCCTCAAAAGAGCTGACACTCTGAAAACCATCAGTGCTCAGTATTAACTTTTAAATATATGCACAGTACTAGTCACAGTCACGCTTACTAGATTTTTTTTTTTCCCCAGCCTCTCCCCAAGCTCTGTCTATACACAGTTAAATAAACTGCTAGGAGGCTCTTAAGGCTTTTAACTCAGACTCCTCTCTCTCAAAGGTTTCATTAAATGGAATTAATTAAATGACACACCTTCCTTAGAGATTATGAATTATATTGCCGTGTTTTATATCTGCTATGGTACCAGTGACAAAACTACTGTGTTGTGTCCACAGATTCTATTGTCATAGCCTTTTGGGTTGGGCTTGCTGCGTTTGTGACGTTTCTTTTCCTTATTTTACTGTATATGTCCCGCTCTGGATCAACTCCAGTAAAGTAAGTACAACCAGAGACAAAGTAAGTATAGATCGGTGTGATAAAATAATCATTAAACATTCATTTGCTGCTTCAAGTGATCCAGCAATTACAAACAACATTTATAATTGCACACAGAGATGAAGTTCTTAATGTTATTATTTGGTCTGAGTGCCTCTCAGCCCACTGTTTTTATTAAAAAAAAAAAAATAAAATCATAACTGATCAGGTTTGCAGATGACAGAAAGATGGAGGAAAAGTAAACCACGAGGACAGGCAGAGCAGCCTGGATTGCTTGCTATGTTGGCAAACAAATGAATGTAACATGCCAGCTGTCCAGGTTGCACAGTTTAGAAGTGTCTGATTTACACAGAGAACAGGCATGTACCTCTTGCAAATCACACCTGAGTAGGAATCATGGTCATAAAGCAGGTGAACACAAGCTCCCAAAGCAATTCTCTGAGCCTTGATCAAATAAAGAGAAAATTTACTAGTGAGATCAGGAAGATAATAGTATCTGTTCCATTTCTTAGATGATCCCAAGAATGTTGTACTTGCATTCAAATGCACTCTTTAAAGGGGTTTCAAAGAAATTGGGAAGAATCAGCAAAAAAGCAGTTCCAGAAACACGTCCTACAGTGAGAGAAATCAAATCAATTACTTTCTCAAGAAGCAGTAGCTCAAAGCTGCTTCTTGTGAACTGTCTGCATTTTTTTAGAACACTGATGTCCAATTCAAGAGCTCTCTGATAATTATTGAATGATAAAGTATCATAGTAAAATGCAACAGCTGGAAGCTAATGCTACACAAATCCAGCTGTACCACATATTTTATGTGAGGGTAATGATTCACTGCAACATGAGTAGAATGTTAAATGGGTTGTGATTAATTCTTTTTTCACTTGATGACTGAACATCTGAAAAGCATGCATTTGTATTCATCCACAAATTACTGTGAGGGGACTATGGTGTATCATTCTCTGGCCTGTCATGCAGAAGGTTAGGCAAGCTTCTTTCTTGCCTAAAATATGTGAATGACTCAGTCCCTAAACACTTTTAAGTTCTCATAGGTTAAATTAACTCAGTGAAATTATGAATTTATAATTGGCTGAATATCTGGGCAATTTTTCCTTTTTTTTTCTTGTTTCGCAAGTCTTGGCATGAGTATGACAATACTTTCCCAAAGACTGCTTGTATCTAAGCTTCCATTCTTCAACAGAATAAGCCCTAGGTAAAATTACAAATACACTTAGTCAGAGAGAATGTTAATCTGTTGGAAGTGTCGTTGTTAAATGACATGAAACACCTGCCAACCATGGATGTGCAACATTCACAGTACCCAACAGCTTAGGAGTGAGACAATTTGGCCCAAAGAGGGCTTTCTGTTGGGGCAGAATCTCATTTAATTAGCCTTAAGCCATTTGATTAGTTTACAGTGATTCTGTCACTCTCACCTTAGTACCTTAATTTAAATTTGAGTTGAGTACTATTCAGCATTAAAGAGACAGAGCTGGGTCTAAGCTAGTGAGTAGCCCAGTAGAGCATAAGAGCATCTTCAGGGTCAGAGTGTGTGCAGCATACCTAGCTCTGGACAAAGATAATTCCAGAGCCCCAGGTTCAGGTTATCCAGGCTGTTTTTATAGCTGGGCTCGACAAAATGGGGAGATATCCTGCAGTGGTAGATAGATGGAATAGCTAATCTGTCCTAGTAGGGTGTTCCCACTTGAAACCTTCTTGACTGAAAAGAGAGGGTGCATGCCCACCTCACTGTTGGCAGGCACGTCCTCAGTCTCCTAGAAGAGAGTTCTGTGAAGGCAGCTGTAGAGGATGTGCCTGATGGAGGCGCAGCACCCACGACTTGAATGGGAATGTATTTCTAACACTGCCTGTGGTTTTGAACTTTGTTTAAGGACAGGTTACTGTTTGCAGCTTTCTACATTTTGTTTAGTTTGTTTGCTGCTAGTTTTTCTGGCAAACACGTTTTATGCAAACAAGGATGCACTTGCCCACTGCTCCTCCTAATCTGATCAGGACGCAGAAAATTCAGCTCAGCACATTGGGCAAAGGTTCAAGATTAGGTCACAAACGAGCAGAGGGAAATGACTATAGTATGGCAGCAAAAAAGGAGCACTAATATTCTAATTTATTGGCACCCTAAGGCCTCTGACGTGCTCACAAAAGGTAACAACAACAATAAAAAAGGCAATTTGCCCAAATAAACCACAAAGCCGGAGACAAACTAACAATACAAAAAACATATGGAAACAGGCATAAAATTACAAGCTAACAGATGCATGTTCCCATTAATTCACTGTTTCTAAAAGCTGGCAGAAGTCTATATACGTGAAAATATCAGAGTGTTTGGAAGACTTAAAAATTTTTTTAAAATGTTTAGTCTTTTATCATGTTACTGAGTGAAATACTTGGCTTAAAATATCCATATTTATCCCTAATATTTTCAATTTTGCCCATCAAAAGAGCTTTTGTGAACAAGGCATGTCTAGGAATGTTTTGTGGCAAGCCCAGGGATCATTAATGGAAAACAGTATTGAATGAGATTTGCTTAGGCTTTGAAATTATCCTGTCTTATCATTTTTCTAGGTTTGAAACATGCTGTAAGAAAACAATTTTAGGGCTGAAGAGATTATTCAACACCACCCCCAAACTTGCTCTTTTTGATTGAGTTTCATTTTTTTCAACGCCTACTCCAATCACTCTTCTCCCAGTTACAGCAATAAAACAAAGCCTGAAAGAAATTCTTCCTGTTAACTTCCACCATCCTCCTCTGTCATCTTCTTTGTCACGTAATCCATCCATTACCCTTGGTGTGACAAGCATCTGGTTTCTGTATTGAAATCTCCTGCCTCTTTTCCCATGATAATCCTGATACATTCACTCAACAAATGTACATACACATCACTGGTCAAGGCTGGAGAACTTTTACCTTCGCTGTTTCTGTGCTCATCCATCTCGCTGCCGAGCCCAGGGGCATATAGGGCAGCATGTGCTGTTCCAGCTTGCTCAACTGCCTGGTGAAACAAGTGTGCTTTCCAGTCTGGCGTTCGTAAGAGTGTAGCCTCTTGCTTCAGTTGGCTGTGGAGCAAGCTCCACCACAGTGTCAGCTGTCTTTATCATCCGCTAGATCTCCGTGGAGTCCCTGAAGGTTATGTTTTATATCTCCTCCAGGCTGTGGACATCAAGGCCTTATCATTTGGGCAGCCCCATGCTGTCTGTCACGGTATAGTCTGCTGATTTTTACCCGTATATCTGCACAGAAAAGAAGACAGCGTTGAAGTGTCTTCTGAAAGCCATGTGTAGATCTGCTTATGCCACAGCATAGTCCTTAGATGCTGAGAGCTCCTGCACCTGATTGCACCACGCTTCTCTGCAATACAAAGTAGTTCGCTGCCAAGTCAGATGAGTTCAGAAGATGGGGCAAGATCCATGCTTGCAATAAAGCTGCAGCAAGGAGTCCATGTCCCACTCCCTTTTGTCACCATTACACTATAAAGAAAAGGAAAGGGAAAGGGAAAGGAAAAGGAAAAGGGAAAAAGGAAAGGGGAAAAAGGAAAGGGGAAAAAGGAAAGGGGAAGGGAAGGGAAGGGAAGGGAAGGGAAGGGAAGGGAAGGGAAGGGAAGGGAAGGGAAGGGAAGGGAAGGGAAGGGAAGGGAAGGGAAGGGAAGGGAAGGGAAGGGAAGGGAAGGGAAGGGAAGGGAAGGGAAGGGAAGGGAAGGGAAGGGAAGGGAAGGGAAGGGAAGGGAAGGGAAGGGAAGGGAAAGATAGATAGTTAGATAGATAGATAGATTTGGGACCAATTATTTCAAACCCATTAGCATGCCAAGGCAGTTGATTACCACACCACCATAATCAAGAGGCAGTACTAATATTTGCACCAACTATGTTTCTTACCATCCAAAATGATACAGAAAAATAAGGGTTAGTGGAAGGGAAACAGTTCCTGGCTGATGCTGGAACTTTGTGCAATGGAAGTGAGGCAGGGAAAAGTTCCTTCCTGGACCTCTCCATAGGACACTCAGATTCCCACGCATTTGACTAGAGCCTGTACCTTCCTGACAGCAGTGACTGAGATTGCTGTGAACATCCAAAAGCTTCTGGCTAACACTTTACCCCCAGGAAGAAAGAAAAAAAAAAAATAAATCATGTACTCAGAGTGTTGGAAGACCTGTATGTTTCATCCCTTGTCCGCATTCCTTGCTAACATAGTAGCTTCAGAGAGGCTCAGCCAAGTAACTCTGGACCCCTTGGCAGCATGAGCATTTCTGGTTTCAGGCAGATTTCTTTCAATAAAAGACCTGGTTCAGTGTTGAGGCATTTTTTTTCCCCTGACTACCACCAACTGCTACCCAACATTTCTGGGGCATATAGCTGCATAGTTTGAGGATATCACTTGCCAGAGATGTGTGACTTGGCTTGAAAACACTTGCTCTGTAGCCAGCTTTCTTCTCAGTTTGCAGGTGAGTTTCCTTCATGGACAAGCAGATAACCACTGATTTGGTGTACAGTCTGTACAATGTCCATGTGCTCTTTCAGTTTTTTGCTCCATCAGATCAATTGCAACAGCCGCTTCATTCCTGGAACTGGGGAACTAATTTGAATGTTTGACAGCTCGAGGGTTTTGGTCTCTAGGACAGAAAAAAAATCTATAGCAATAGTCTAGATCTCAAATGAAGACAGACAGTTTTCAGAGGTTGGGTATTTTTTTTTTTAGCTTACCTTCAAGATTGTAGTATTCATTAGTGAACAATACAACCACCACACACACTCATATATATAATCATAATATTAAGTACCTGTTCCTGTACATGAAGGCAGTTAATCTTATACTCAAGGTACCACATTCCTGCAGATGGCAGTAAGATGTGTCGTAACTCTTCCTGGGTACGCTACTTTGTCTTTGGGGAGAGGAAGTCTTTTTTAATACTCTAGTAAAAAGATCCTTTGACTTCTCTGACTAAGTGGACTGTGCTCCTGCTCTCTGTTCTCTTAAGGCAGCTGCTTCTGTTCTCTGCTTTCTTCAACCCTCTCTTTCCTACTACCTCACTAGTGGTAATCATGTATTCTCACACCCAGGTATCTTGAAATTCACCACCAAGATCGGCAAATAACTCAGAAATAACCCGGTTTCTCAGTGGTACTTAAACCTCATGGTCAGGACACTTACAGGACCAGTATTTGAGGTCTACGTGACTTATCTGCATAGATTACAGCATCATTCCTTATGTGAGAATAAGCTGAGAGAACTAAGCTTGCTTCCCATATACAGTGTTCCTGGGGATCTATCCCAATTTCTTCCCAATACAGTTTCTGAATTTACTCTCAAAGAGCAGATAATAAATCTTGCTCTTCACAAGCCTCTGGTTTCAAGGGACAAGGCTGTCTTTCACACCTCCATCATTAAGGAGAACTTTCTCTTTTTATGTTGACAGAAGCAGCTCCCTCTCATGCGAGCAGCTGTCAGACCCACAGGAGCAGCCTGTAAAAACTGTTAGCTGTGAACTAAGCCTATTACAAGACTTCATTCACCAGAGCTCAAATTACAGTGTCTTCACAGGAAAATATTCTCACTCCTGTCATCTGGAAAAACGTGCTCCATATCATTTAGCAGGTATCACCCCACAGGAGAGAGGCCTGGGACTGGTATCATGCTTGGTAGAGTGGCACTGAGGTTGTTCAGAGATAAAAGATCTCTAAGTGAAAACTAACTGGCTGGGGTTTTGTTTAGCACCAGCCACTGTGTGAATGTACGTGTGAACTCCAGGCCAGGAACAGAAGTTGCTTACAGTGGCCAGTGTCACTCCAGAAATCCCACATGCCACAAGTATGGAGTTGAGAGGGTACCGTTTGCTGAATGCAATGTCACAACATGCCCTCTGCGGCTGCTGCTCAGACATTCTCCAAGTCTGGTGCCACCAGGCAAACATCAATCCAGGTGGCCCGTGCAGAGGACTGCACTGCTCAGGTACTGGGATGCAGGCTGTGTTAGCATTAAGGTACTCTCCATTCCTTCCTGAAGTTCTTCCTAGATCTTGCCCTTTCTCCTATGAACTGAAATGATGGGGCTTGTTGTTTCTAAACTATTAAATCCTTTTAATATGTCACAAAAAACTTCCTATCTAATAGTGACCAGACAGAGAGTGAGAGTCACAAGAATGAAATAACTGTTGAGCCACACATTCAAGTATTGTCCTATAAAGAATAATGGTTTTCAAATCCAACGTTACCTCCTTAGATAAGGGATGTCAAACTCAGAGTTCCTGTCATTTTCCTGCTCCCATAGCGTAACACGCATCACACGCTACACACGACTGGCTCGCTGGCAGGAGCATAGAGGCAAGGAGCTTGGCGCTGCTGCCGGGTAGAAACAAGGTGCCAGGCTGGATAAAACAAGGTGGAGGGCCAGATTCAGCCCGCAGGCCATGAGTTTGACAACCCTGCCTTAGAGTGTGCAGAAGACTCAGTTCAGACAGTCCTGAGATTATGTCAGTTCAGTCTCAAGGGACATAAACCAAACTACTGACAGCTCATGCACTGGAGGGGATTCAAGAGTGGTGCTCACTAAGGGCAGAGATGCAGGCTCTCACAGTCTCTGCCCAGGTGCTTTACCTCTACAGCGGAGAGAAAGTTCTTGTATTTATTACATTGGTCAGTATTTCTCATTTCTCTGCTTAGTTAAATCACAATGCCTTGGCATTGCATCTTGATTTAACTGATAAACTTCAATAAAATTAGGGCTAGACGTGTGTTTGCATTTAAAAAATATTGTAGTTGTTTAGTAACCAAGAATGCCGAAAAGTGATCACTGTGGGTAGGCAATGTGATAAATACAGGAAATTTTGGAATCCCATTATCACCTGCCCCAGGCTTTCAAAGATCTTGTCCATCCCCAGAAATTCATAAATGCAAGGTATTAGATCTACTTTTTTTCCCTGAATATCTCAAGCTTTTCTGTGTGCCATGATTCATATCTTTAAGGAGAATAGTTTATGAAAAATCCCCACTTCTCAATGAAAAATATAGGTACTAGGGTTGAGGCTTTAAATTTAATATATTAATATTCTTTGAATAAGTCCATTTTAACTAGCTGTCCAATCGGTGCTATATGACTGCTTTCTCACTCTTGTATCACTGTATCTTAATCTACATCTTTCAGTCAGAGTGACTTTACATTTCCTTCCAGATCACTGATGAAAATGCTGAACAGAATCGAGGGCCCATGAAGCCCTGTTAGAAACACCCACACTGAAACAGCCACAGTCAGAGATCATTCTCCAGTTACTCTTTGAGAAGCCTGTTTAATGGAGCCTGTGTATAGTTTTTTTAAAGCAGAGAGTATGGGATATCAAGCCAAACACCTTACTGCAGTTTAAATAGTTGCATATATGCAGCTGCCTTTACCTTCCAAATCATGTTCCACTCAAAAAATTACATCAGACAATTTTCAATGTACCTGTCTTTCTATAAAACCACGCTATCTGGAATTAGTTTTTCTGTCCTTTAAAATACTTTTTTTCAGTTGTATCTTATGTTAGCTTTAATTCCATGTTTTTGCCTGAGGCCGAGGTCAATTGCATTGCCTTCTAGTGACCTGGCTTGACCAGTTCACTCTCTTTAAATACTGGGACACTAGGGCTCTTCCAGCCTCCTCAAACTTCCCTGCTGTTCCAGGGGTGGTTAACAATTAACAAGAGTTAATTGTTGGACAGAGTTGTCCTCAGACAGTCTCCATGTCTCCGGGATGCAGATTCTCTGGCTGATGTTAAAATAAGGATAGCTAGTTGATGATATTTAACTACTTGATGGACTGGAAAGAGAACATCCTGTTTTGGTAAGAGTATTTTGTCTTGCTTCTGACAAACCAAGAAGAGAGAGATCTCCTGAATAATGCCAGCCTCATAGCAAAGAAAACCCCAAATCTGCCTGCTTGCAGTGGGCCTGTTGCTGGGACTTCCAGGTTTTGTTTCAATTTTTATAATTAGCATTAAGCAAAATTCCTGCTGTGTTAGTCTTGTCAGGCACAAATATTCTAAGCTTTCATCAGCAATTAATCAATATAAATTTGAAGTTATAACGTGTTTATTTTTCTTCCTCCAAAGTCCTAAAAATAATTATTTTCCTTTTCATCCTATTTACTTTACCTTGTTTTTAAATGTTGGTTGTTACATTTGTATAACCACTAAAACAAATGTGGCTGTTGGTGAAAGCTGTCTTCTTTCTTGTCTGTGAAGCCATGGCTCCAGGATATCAATAAGACTTTTAAAAAATTTTCCATTTCCATTCTCACTTGTGAGTTTTTCTTCCCAGTTTTCCTCCTCACATTTGAAGCCCTAAGGATAGACTAGGAGTTGGGAGTTTGTGTTTACCCATATTCAACAGAACTTACTGCTTCTAGACCAGGAGTCATTTATTTTTTAAGGGTGAAGTTTGGGAAGCCACTGCGAGGAGAGCTCAGGAAAGACGAGGCAGGGTGCACTCTGCTGTTTTCATATCAGCACCCTCTCTGCCCCACCACTAACAAGTTTTTCCAGCAGAACTATACATCGTTGTATTGTTATTAATTGCACACTGGAAATTTCCTGCTACTCTGCTTCTACCCACTCCTTGTAAGTCTGTTCTATTTACTTGCTCAGATTCCTGCCACCCGTTTTAGAGCTTTGTCTTGCCTTTTCCCAACCCTAGTGTCAGGGAATCTATCCCAAACACCATGCAGCTCTCTTGTTCTTGCCCCCAGTGTAAGTGGCTGTGTCCCTTCTATGCCCCTTCACAGTCACACAAAGCACTTATCCTCCTTCTCCTTCCCAGGAGCAGCCGTGACAGTTCTCTTCGTTCTCACTACATTGCAAGTCATAGGGAAGTTTCTAGTTTCCTCTTTAAAAATTCAGCTAAAAATCAGGCTTAAGGGCTGGACTGAAGGTCTCAGCTTGAGGGCAGAAAAGGGGAATCACCAAATATCACCTAGGTTTTGCTGTTGCTCATACTCCATTTCCAGGTAAGAATATGATGCTCCTAGTGGATAACAAAGGCTCAAGTCCCAGAGCGTCTCTCATGCTGATTCAATGTCTTTTGTACTATAAGAACCATCTTTTATTTTTTAAAGAAACTTTGAGAAAGTACTTTCTTATGAAAATGCTACTATTTGTCTTCCAAACAGATGCCCCTTGATAACAGTACAATTTTTTTTTTCTCTACACATTACAGACAAATGATTGTAAGGAACGGGGCAGAAAAAAGCAGTTCCCACAGTGAACGGCCTCACGATGATGACCTCAGTAGCCCATATTCAGATGTATTTACTTCTCAAACATCTACCTCCCTTTCAGATGAAACTGGAATTCATGGAAGTATCTGAGCCTGAGTTAAAACTGGAACAGATTAAGCAAAACGAGCAGTGCAGTCCTCTTGACTGCAGAGAAAAGCTCAGTGCTGTGACTGCCTATTAAACACTGATACCACAAACCTCAATTAGTTCAGGAAAAGAAGAAAAAGAAACATGTCTTTCAACAAAGCCTGTGAAAAGTCCTGGAAGCATAAGAGGAAGTCCTAACGGCCATATTTGAGCCATGCTCCTGGAGCTGCCTGATTAGAAGAGCACTTTAGATCCTGGTGATGATGACGGCAAAAGTTCTCTCTTTCATGTTGAAGTAAAGATGAAGACTCAAAATTCCTCTCTCAGTTACACAGTCAAAGGGTGTGCTGCTGGTTGAGTGGTTCCCATAACGACCCTTTGGCTGAGTGCGAATTTACTCTTCCAGCAGAAAGTGTGTAGCAGTTACTCTCTAAGTTCTTTAAGGAGCTCTGCCTTGCTCATCTGAATGCACACTGAGTCCCTCTATCCTCAGGGGTCTCTGCAGCACCAATTTTCACTCGTTGTCTTGCGCTGAAAGAAAGTAGCATCCCGTTGATCTCACTGACCGGGTAACATAACCAATAGCCCTGAGTCATCTGTTTCTGACTCTGTCCTCAGGTCACACTCATCAGCTGCATCTTAGTGACACCTCCACTTACCCATCCACTGAAAAATAAGCAACAATGTCAAGTGCAACGTCAACAATAGAACTTCTATTTTAGAAGGGTTGCAACTTGCATCACTAACAAAACTCAGCAGTTCCCTCAAGAATAGAATATTCTTTTTATATACTTTTCTATTAAAAAAAAATTTCAATTACTTAAAATACAAAACATTGTTTACCTAGAACATCCCCAAGCAGCCAGCAAAAATTCCTACAAAGCACTGTCAGAGCAGCCTTATGCTGCATGCAAGGAGTGCGGGCTATGATGTTCCCAGAGAGTGGGTGGGTTGGGCTATGTTAAAAAAGCCACACACGAGACAGACCAAACCACCAGGCATATGTTTATATGGCGGGTTGGGTTTTTTTAATCTTCAAGTTTTTTAATCTCTGAGATAAACACTTCTGAAGTTTGCATTTTAAGCAAACTGACTTCTACTGGTGTTGGGCTTGGAAACCTGTCAAGGCATAGTTTGTTGAGTGAGACTGAGTCATGGAGCAGATGGAGAAAACAAGAAAAGGCTGCAGGAACTGAAGGTACAACATGGGCAAATATATATCAGAGAACCAAAGATTTCCACCAGTCAACTGAGGTGGCCACAACAGCCTTCCCCTTCTCTCAGGTACCCTTACCTTCTGCTAGAGCTGAGGTAGTTCTCAAAGGAGACATGAATCAGCTTCCTTGTTGACACCAGGTATCCCACTGCAAATTGGGACTGTTACCTTGAACACCACTGCAATCACACAGTATCATCAAAAACAATCTGAAGAGGACCCCACCATCTAGACCCATTTTCCTCATCAAGGATACAGCAAATGCACTTTGGTCATTCCTGCCATGTCTGTCTACCTACCTAAGCTAGAATATTTCTACTACAACAGAACTGCATTTCTTGCCAGTGCAGTCTGCTCCAGCATCTTCTTCCCTGACTCATGACAGACTCATATCACCCTATTTCTGTAAAAACCTCTTCTCTGCAAATAGATTCCAAGGGGATTTCTGAAACGTGAATACTCCCATTCATAACAATTGGTGTTCTCTCATTAGTTGCACTGGAACATGAATCAAATTTCATAACCAATGAAGAGACATTTTTTTCCTTTAAAATTACCTGGAAGTAGAAGGCATATAGTACCAAGTATATAATAAATAACATGCAAAATTTGAGCCTGTATTATAGCACCTAACTTGAAAGGAGGGCAGTGGGGGCAGAGAAATGCATTTCTGTCTGTGACATTTCCATACATACCCATTTCAAGGCCACTCCCCTGTTTTCCTCTCCACACTGGGCACTTTATTTCCTCTTCCCCCAGAGTCCTGCATTAACAGAGGCCTTCCCAGCATTCATAGATGGCTGAAATGCTGCACCCACCAGCGAACACAGTGTGACCCAAATCAGCTCTTCCTGCTGGTTCAAAGACAGAGATCGTTTCCATAAAAATGTTACCCCAGACCACTACACCCACAAAGGCCACTTCATTCTGTCCCGTTGTTTGTGCTGTGTGAAGGCTTCTCCTGCTGACCTGTCAGATGTCCTCATCTGAGCGCCAGCAGCCCAGCACTGAGATCCATTTCAAATTCTGCAACTCAAAACTGTACATGGTCTGTACACCAGGTACAAGAGGAAGCGATATATTCTCCAGGGTTGTTGATTTCACCAAGGTTTTGTGAATTTTGACTAAAAAGCTTAAAAGACCTGTACTGGGAATGGCATCTGTGGGGGCAGACAGCTGGGCCTGCTGCCAGAGCTCTCTTGGAGCTTTATCCACATGGTTTTCACCACAAGAACAGCATCAAAGTAAGTAACTTTTATTAAATTGTAGAAACTCCTTGTTTTAAAGCATAGGCCTATATCTTGGGTGAGTTTTCCATTTCCAAATGCTCTCCACAACTTGTTTTAATCAAGCTTAATTTCTGAAGATAACAACTCCCTATCTACATAATTTATTAAAATGCGTTTTGAATATAGTGGCAGTAATTCACACATACAAACCACTCAACTGCTAACCATCTACAGCTTTAAAGGTATTTGACCATTATTTCTAGGAGGACTTCATAATTATCTTTTAATTGCCACATTACTAGAATATATTTATGTTCAGAGGCAGTGAGAGATCAAGCCTTATTTTTAAAAGTTCCTTACATTCTCTTTCCTGATAAGCACATATGAGCTATAGATCTTTTACATGACAGGCTAGTAGCTATAAATTGTCAGTTCATTTGCTAAGACTATCATCTAAAAAAAAAAGTAGAAGAAGTCGATAGGAACGATCCTCTCCTACAACCTTAAGTATTTTGGTAATAGCAGTATTTGAGTTACTGACAGAACATTACAAGCTAGGGAGAAAGTTCTCACTGCTGGGCCTTTCTGAATACTAAGGGCTTTCAGAAAATAACCCTTGGCATGGATTTACAGATTCATAGAATGGTTTGGGTTGGAAGGGTCCTTTAAAGGTCATGTAGTCCAACCCCACTGCAGGAGCAGGTTCATCTTTAACCCAATCTGGTTGCTTAGAGCCCAGTCCAACCTGAGCTTCCAGGGATGGGGCCTCTACCACCTCTCTGGGCCACCTGCTCCAGTGTTTCACCACCCTCATATTTCTTCCTCATATCCAGTTTGGACTTACCTTTCCTTAGTTTAAAACCATTACTCCTTGTCCTGTCACATTAGGCCTTGCTAAAAAGTCTGTCTCCATCTTTCCTATAGGCCCCCTTTACATACTGGAGAGCTGCCGGAAGGTCTTCCCCTCGCCTTCTCTTTTCCAGGCTGAACAACCCCAGCTCATGTGCAGCTGGTCAGGATTTCAATGCACTACTCCAAGGAAAGCACACCAAAGCCACAATCATAGTCGCGTTCTCCTGATACTACTTTCCATTTATATAGCACCATGCATCTCATTAGCTAAAGCCCACTATAAGCCTGAAAGTTATCTTATTTTAGCAGTGACAAAACTGCATTTGGAAATTGCTGTTTGAATCCACAGAGGGAAACAGCGAGGTGTGCAAAAAGCTGTTTAAGTAATTGAGCATGGCTTTTTGCATCTGCTGGACCAGCTTCCAGAAACAGATCTCACTCAAGGATCACTCTTCCAGCTGGTGGAGCTTCAACACATGAATTCTGCTCCTGCAGGCACCACAGCTACATAGTTGGGGGTTTTTTAAGTAAACGTGGCCAAAAGACAGGTGAAAGGCTTGCAGGTGGCACACCCAGAAACATTCTGGGCTGGCAGCTTGTCGGAGACAGCAACGTCCGAGTTGTGGCAGTTAGGATTTGGGGTTTGTTGATCTATCAGAGGATTGGGAAGGGCTACACTGCCCCATGTTACATATTGTGGTGGGTCGGCTTCGGCTGGCTGCCAGATGCCTACGGAGCCACCTTCTTCCCCACCCCCTCAGCATGACAAAGTGGGGAAACAGGATGAAAAAGCTTGGGGTCAGGATTAAGATAGGAGGATCGCCTACTAGTTGCCATCACAGGCAAAACTGATTCAATTTACGGAAAGTTAATTTAATCTCTCGCCAATTAAGGTAGATTTAGGTAGAGAAGGTATGTTTCTGCATTACTGGCCTGAGTTTGGCTGAATGGTCTTACCTCATCAGTTCTCTCAAGAAAATCATTCTATGAATGACTGATAGATGTGCTCACAAGTATTTTCTTTTGCAGTTAGATGAGATGGTAGGACATCTTTCATTTTGGAACTCCTTTGGTTTCATTTCGCCTGGGTTTTTTTTTGATTAAGTAAAATACATGGGTTTTTTCATCACAAAGAAAACTTCCTGATGTTACACCCTAGAGATTTTACACACACAAAATTTAGCCTCTAATGGGCTCACAGCTTTCTCAATAAATATTTTTTCTTTTAAATCACGTTTTGATACAGATGTTATAGAATACTGATATGTAGAGGCAGTCCTCATTATTTGTGTCTCTTTTTTCTTTTATTTTAAAAAAACAGCATAAACATCACAAGGAGTGTGCATTTCTGATTTTTTCCCTGTACAGAGTTTGTACAAAGTACCCAGGCACAGCACATATTCATGAGTCATTTTAATAAATCCTGTTTTACATTTCAAAGGTTCAAGTTCAGGCTCTGCGTGTTTGCATATCTGGAATGGTATGTTAAACTGCCCTCGAGGCCACACTCAAGAAAAAAATATCGGATTTCACAGAGAATTTCCAATAAAAACCATGTATAATCAATGAGCAGCAAGTCATTTGGGTTTTAGTTCCATCTCTTATCTTTTCAGAGTGGAGAGAAGATGGGCCTTTGCTGCAAGTCCTAGCAGTGGTGATGGTCAGGGCTTTTTTAAATTAAAAAACTAAAAAAAACCCCACACCCCAAAACCACCCCAAATCAAAAAAAAAACCAGAAAGGAGAATAAAACCAGACTGCCTCTGATATAAATGCTTTCAAAAGCAATTTAATTTAAAAATAAGAATCCCAGACCATGAAGATTCCAGTGTTCAGAGTCTTCTACTCGTAATGGTTTTGGTATCATGTATCATCAAAGAAACTCAGTTCTTCAAGAAATAGTAAATCATCACGGTTAAACCTGACTACTTGTTCTTTGCACCTACACCACACTGTGGTGAAGTTCTGCAGTCTTTATTCCCCAATTATATTGGAGAGAAGATGGATTTTAACTACACGGGGACTGAAACACAGTCCAGAGGCAATGCACTAATCACCATTTTTTGGCTCGTCATAAAGTTAAAAATGCCTGTAATAAAACTGATATAAATAACATTCAGTGTCCCATACTGTTCAAGAAAAGGGAAATGATGGCTTTAATGCTCCACTGAGAGGCAATGAATACAATTTTCCCCCTCTGAGTTTGCACACAGTAATAAAATATTGATCTTTATGACAAAAGAAGTTAAATTTGTATGGAGAACAATTCAGGAGGGTTCCGTGGCTCGCAGCAACGATGGCAGAGCATATAACATCAAAGATTAAATGTCAGTTCACTGAATTAATGCCCCAGTGTAGCCAAGTAAAGGGTTTTGCAAAGAGTCGTAATGGTTTCTTCTCCTTGTTTCTGAAGTTCCAAGTCATTATCTTTTAATTTATCATCTGTACTACTGCAGATCAATTTGATGTGGGTTATTAACATATCTGGCTCCTGTGCTCCAAGCCACATGTCCCCAGTGTAAGCAGAAGTCAGGAATACGCAAACAGCTGTGGAAGAAAAATCCAGAAAAAAATCAGGACAGATATTCTCTTTCCACATAGTAATATAAAAACAAAGCATTTTAACTCCAGACCCATGTTTTAAAACACTTTCCTAACTATTTTCCTAGATGGAAAACTTGGGGGGGTTTTGCCCATACAAACACAGTGATCCTCCCCACACTAACAAAAGAGTTCCTTGTTAGCACAACCTTCAAATAAAAAAGTTTGAAATCTGACCTGCGGCTTTTGCTATCAAATGATAACAATGAAGAGCATATAGACCAGAACTCATACCCACCTGGATTCCTCTGTTGCAGGCTATTTTTCCCCTTGGAATTATATTTGTTATACCTCACTGAACTCCATTTTAGTCCTAGAAAGGGCAGTTTCTTGCAGGAAGTATGATTGTTTCACTATCAGGAACCGCCTCCAGTGAGACCTTACTCTACGTTACCCATACCACCAAAGACAAAGCTTTTACTTTGTCAAGTTATGAACACCAACGGACATGGGTAAACTTCAAACTGTTCTGATGAATTAAAAACCCCACAGAACTATCTGTTTTCTACTGTTACCGCCTTGTAATGTGATTGAAAAGGAAAAGACGAGTTACCTTTCTTGTTTACATTCTCTTCTGTCATTGCCGATAGGCACAACCTTTTCACAAGTTCATGAAAGCGGTTGTTGGTCAAGCCCTGAGCATCCATTAGTTGAAGCATGATTGAACTGAACAAACAGAGCTCTTCAACGAGTCCTGCCTTCCCACTGCTGGCCTCACACATACGGATGTAGAACTTGAAGATGTTGTTTCTCAATGTCTCATCCCTGAGCATCTCCTGCACTGCCACCAGGTGTGGTAAGATGCAATTCTGTAGCCACCGCAGAGTTAACAAAACATTTTGCATATTGAGGCTGTGCTCAACCATGGACTTTACAAGCCATTTAGTTACTATGTAAGTGGACGCACAAGTAAGACTGAGTGTTTCATCTGCAAGGTCAGCAGATTGGAGGGGCTCTTCTTGATATTTGGTAGGGGGCACTGGGAAAACAGGCTCCCAATGGACAAACACAGAATTCAGATGATCTCTGCATTTCTCCAGCTCAGAGGCTTCCAGGTCTGCAGCAGTGTTATCTTCTCTTTCTATCTCATTCTTTTTCCGAATATGATGATATGCACGAATTGAGGCTTGAGATTTGTTCTTTTCTTTAATATTTTCTGTAAGGAAAACACCACCAAAACAAACATCAGATACTCCAAAGGATTTTCTTGGTACAAAATTATACAAGACAGTATCATGTGTTATTTCAGATGCAAAAAGGATAAGCACTAGCCTCATTTAGCAGCCTAATTGAGCCTATGCAATCCAGAGCAGATGGGTTCCAGGCAGCTCCCAGTGACTCATATGCTGCAACACTTGAACCGCATCGCCTAACTTTGAGGTGAGCAAGAATGCCACCCAGGCCCTGGCCAACAGCCCAGCAAAGCCAAGGCAATATTTCAGAGGTCCACAAGATGCAGTTTTGCCAGTGAGACTGTGATCTACACCACCTCATGAGAATGGTTGAGCTGCTGTTCTCTGGGCCAGCAGAGGCACACACCTGCGTATGGAAGGAGGTACCAGCACAGCCTTTGAATGGCACAGGTTAAAGCAGCAAAGGCTTCCATCCTCCTGCACAGCTGCATCCTGGCTGAGTGTCTGGCTGGCAAGGGCACACGAACTTTGCACACCCCCAAGGGAAGAGATGCGAAGCAGAACTTTGTAATGTGGATTCACAGAGGCTGTGTGGCATGGGGACAACTCCTGACGTGTAACCTCAGAAACAAAATTCTAGACAAAGGACCCATTTTTGTGACTGCATGATAAGCTCCCAAGGCTTGGAACAACAGATTGTTTTAAAAATCCTCATATATACTAAGCTGCAGATGTCACTATGATTCTCTAAAATTCCTCAGAAAGCCACTAAAAGGTTATGAAAAGCTTTAGAAAACCTAAAGCCTTCATACTATCCCTTAAACATAGTGACACTTCAATAATTAACTAGTACAGAACACTTAAAGGAACCTAAAGAATTTTATTATATGCACCAAGAGCAGCTGTTGTATTTGCAGGAAACCAGTGTTGTTTAACACCTCCCACTACAAAGTTCCTTGTACATTTTATTCGCAGAGATAAGAAGAAAGAAGTCATACAAGTCCAAATGTATTTTTGCTTTCTTCCAACACTGATGACAATAAGAAAAATTAACTATTTCATTTTTGTTTGCTTTGCTGCTCATTTTTACTCATATTTCACTTTCAAATCCCCCATCCACACTCAGAATAGTTCAAATCTTTGAGCACAGAGCCTCCAAGCATGCGTTTTTTATGATTTAACAATACAATTTTTCAAAACCTGACTCTAGATCTGCAACTAAGTTTCATTTTAAAGCTCTTTCTCTTTTAAAAACCGTATTTCTAAAAAGCTTCTAAAATCAGGTTAAAGTTAGAAATCACTACAATAAAGACCTGAAAAATGGCTTTCCATCTCCATTGCTCCTCCCCCAAGCTATATCAGATTGTCTGACAAAAGTTATTAATGCTTCTTCCTATAAGGTTTGCCTTACTTGTACGGTTAGCTCAGAAGAGCATCAACAGTATTACTTTTCTGACGTATTTTAGTACTTACTAAGCAATTCTTTGATTTGGTATTTCTGAGCAAGAGTCTGCACATCCTCTTGCAGCTGCAGGTCTTTTTCGATGATGCTCCACTTATGCAGCAGCACCAGGATCTCTTTGTTTGAGAGAACACTGTCATTCACGGTGAACCGGCTCATTTCTTTGAAGGCCTCCACAACTACAGCACGATATTCCAGCACAGAACTGAGTGTACTGAAAAACTGAGTCAGTTTGGCTAGACCTAAATTAGTTCTAGGAAAAGAAAACAAAAGTGCCATGTATTTTTCTGCATCCTAATTAACAAAACAAAGTAAGTACAGGCTTTTCCTCCATACAGTTTCTTCCTAAGATTTTCTCCTGCAGTTCTCTAGGCATATATTTTATTTCTCAGAATGCCATTGATAATCAGTTTCATTTCCACTGAATCCCCAGCACACACACCATGAAATAGTCTTTGCCCTCCTGCCTGTAAATAGCAAAGGCAGATGACACACAAAGAAGACGCCAGAGGTCCAATTGTTTTGCATGAATTTTCAAAATTTTGAGGAAATAAAAATTAGCACCATTTCTCCAGGCTGTGGCAACACTTGTCTGCAAGAAGAGCTACAGGTGCTACCATGAACCCAAAGAGAACTGGTTACCCATTCACTTTTATTATCCCTGCTGCAACTGCTGTGCTTAGACAGGTTAAGTGCTCCAGGTCTGGAGAGAAGAGATAAACCCTTTCTTGACATTATCGTGTAGAACTCTGCAGGGTTTCTCCTCGTACAATTTGCAGGTGTAGTACAGACAAAGAAAGAGTCTGAAGCTCTGGAGAGTATAAAAGATCCTTGCTAGCACTGCTAACTGCAGGCTCTAATCCAGCAGAAAAAAGGTAAAACATAGCAGCCTAAAATGGTCAATAATTAGAGGTGTAAAACTTGACAGTAACGTCCATCAGTTGCTATTTTATTCCCATGTATTTAAACAGTTAAGTCTTTCTGTCAAAGAAATCTCCATCACTACTCAACATTAAAACTAAAGGGGACAAAAAAATACATTAAACTAGCAGGGACTGAGAAATTCTTCTGGCCTCAACAAATTTCAAACTGGACAGAAGATGACACGCACATTGATTAAAAAAAAAATTACAACAAAAAAGGACTTACCGAATGTGTTTGATCAACGTGATCATAACATACAGAAATTCATTTACAAGCTGAACTGGAAGAAACTTCCTGTTCTCCTGGGACTGATTCTTGCTTTTTTTCTTGTCTGGTAAATTTGTTAGCCACAGAGTATGGAGTAAGGAAATAATTCTTTTTAACAGCTTGTTTTCTAGAAACCTGAATAACAAAGAAGCAAACACCCATTTGGAAGGTAGATCCTCATCAGGAGCCAGCTCATCACCTACAGAGCATCGCGTGAGGCAGGACCCCATCTAGGCATGACAGCACGCCCCTCTGAAGCCCCAGCCACACAGAGACTATGGTCACTGCCCTCCTCTTGCCATGCAGCCACGGGGGAAACACAGCAGAGAACACTTTCTATAGAGTGCACAGGTTTAAGAAATTAGGAAAGGGAGGCAGAGAACTGCATGGCTGAGTCCAAACCTGCTGGTCAAACTAAAAGGCAAGAAGGAAACGCACAGGTATTAGAAGCAAGGACAGGTATCCTAGGAAGAGTATAGGGATGCTGCCTGGGTGTGTAGGGATGGGGTCAGGAAGTCCAAGGAGCAGCTGGAGCTGAACTTGGCAAGGGACACAAAGAGCAACAAGAAGGGCTTCTTCATAGGTGTCAGACAGAAAAGGAAAGTCAAAGAAAGCGTACCCCCCCCAAATGAACACGACTGGCAAACTGGTAACAACCAACAAGGAGAAGGCTGAGGTACTCAGTAACTTTTATGCCTCACTCTTCATTGACAACATCTTTCCACACATCTCGAATGGATGCACTGCAAGGCTGGGGGAGCAAAGTCCCTCCCATTAGGGGATGCTTCAGAGTTCGGCAAGTTCTGTGAGTACAGCCCTAGGTGCCAAATGTCACAACTGCTGACAGGCCATCTCTGTATCTACCATCCTTGCTTTCATATTCAGTTGCATGATTATTCTACCATAGACAGTAAAATTGTTCCCATTTCAGTAGCATTTCCCTAGTTACCTTTTCTCCAAGATGTGCAGTATCCAGGTTAGGAGGCTATGATCTTGTATCAGCTCATAGGCAGCTCTGGTGACATGGGCAGCATTTTGTAATATCTCCAGAATACGACTCTGAAACAAGAAATATAATTTGTCCTTTTACAAAATTAAAATACAGTCAGGATCTAACTAGTAACAATCTTTCAGAAGGATGTAATTATCAGTCTGGCTGGTATCCGATAAAGTTAAAATGTATTACCAAACACTACATGTTCTTAGCAATCCCAGGGAAGAAGACACTTTCTTTTCAAGGCTTCACACGCACAGATGCTGCTCTTCAAAGCACGTCTTAAGGTAGCAAGACAATTTTCTCTTTTGTCCAAGATTTTGACACCTAAAAGACTGGATTTCTCAGGGTTGATGCGTATGAAAGTGAGAACTTCTGGCATGTGAGTTTTCTTCTTGCTAAACACTGTACAAGTAATGTGCCGGTTAGGGAATAAGGAGACCTACACAAGCAAAGGCCCTGATCATACGAGCAAAACTGCAGTATCTGCAATATTTTCCATGAAGCAGTAGAAATATGACTAAAGCCAGACCACCAGTTGATGCAAATGAGTGAGGTTCCATGATGGTAGGGCCAGTTCCGGTTTTAGGGAACAAGGATGTGACTCTGGTTTAGACATAGGCCATTACTTCCCTCTCCATACATCCACAAAATCAACAAGGAACAGATTTTCAAGAGGCCAAGCTCCTTTCTGGTTTGTTTAAGATCTCCAAACCATGCAAATTTCCATGGTTTGGGGATTTTTTGTGATTTTTTTTTTTTCTTTTTTTTTTAAATTCTTACCTGGGAGCTCTCATCACACAAAGGACTGTTGAAAAAGGAAAGAATGATCTGGAAAATCCTCTGGTAGTCATAAAGCTCATAGCAATGTTTATCACGCAGCCCTTCTCCAAGAAATCTGAGAATCCACTCGCGTTCTGTTTTGTACTAGAAGTCATAAGAAAAACACCACCATCAGACATTTCACAGTATCACAAGGCTGGAAGACCTTTGAGATCATCAAGTCCAACCTATGACCCAACACCAACACCAACTTGCCATCTAAACCACGGCACTAAGTGCCTCATCCAATCTCCTTTTAAACACCTCCAGGGACGGTGAATCCACCACCTTCCCGGGCAGCGCATTCCAATGACCAATCACCCTTTCAGTGAAGAAATTTTTCCTAATATCAAGCCTAAACCTCCCTTGACGAAGCTTGAGACCATGTCCTCTTGTTCTGTCACTGGTCGCCCAGAACTGGACACAGTAGTCAAGGTGCAGCCTAACCAGTGCCGAGTATAAGGGGATGATGACCTCTCTAGTCCTGCTGGCCACACTATTCCTGATGCAGGCGAGGATGCCGTTGGCCTTCTTTGCCACTTGAGCACACTGCTGGCTCATGTTGAGTTTCCTGTCCACCAGCACTCCCAAGTCCCTTTCCGCCTGACTGCTCTCCAGCCACTCTGTCCCCAGCCTAGAGCTCTGCATGGGGTTGTTGTGACTGAAATGTAGAACCCAACATTTGTTAAACCTCATCCTATTGGAATCAGCCCATAAGATAACACCTGCTCACAAGAGCAGGTTCTCTTGGGAGTGCCAGCACAGTGCTTAACAGCTTTTTCCAGACTGCTCAATCTTCATCCCTATCAGAGTTAATCAATAACATCCATCAGAATCAGTTACTCTGCAGTCCAAATATGCACTGATAATGGAACTTTAAAGGTTGCTTTTTCTAAAATACCTCAGTTGAACTCAATGCTAATAATCTAAACTCAAATATGAATGTAAGTTAGCCAGGGCAAAACATTCAGTTTGTTGTGCTTATAGAGCACACACAGCACAACTCATGATTTCATTTTCTGTTACTACCAAGAAAGCGGAAGAATTATCCAAGAATTACCCAAGATGGGATTATTACTTTACCTCAAAATCAGAACTGTAGAAAAGCTGGAAAAATCCTGGTACTTTTCTCAGGTCCAAATACTGGTGTGACAGAAGGAATCTGTTTACCTTTATATACATGTGCTCCTCTGTGAAGAGAAACAATGGTTACTGTGGAGGAGGACAATGTTCACTATACACAACCATGCAGAAAAATAAATGGGACTTGTATTTTCTAGCGTTCCAACTACCTGTCAGAACAATACATTAATTATAGTGAGGAGGCCGTATACTCTAAGGTTCTTTATATTGTTGGCTGCCCCTCCTCTTCCCCAAAATGAAAAGATCATTCAGAGAGCGCACAAAGCAGGTGAGAAGACAAACTTTCAACATGGCTCTGGATTTCAGCAAATCCAATGTTACTTCACGGACAAAACAGAAACCTGCAGCAAGTGGGGCAAATCTCTCCACATTTCAAGCCTCACACTTTATGTTAGGCAATCATAATTTTTAACCTACAGACCAGACACATCCCCAGTGAGCAGTGGAACAAGCTACCCAGAGGGACTATACAGTCTCCACCCTTGGAGGCTTTCTAGGATCAGTCTAGAGTCTCAAAGTTTTCTAGGATAAAGTCTCGTGCAAAGTGGCCTGCCCTCATAGCTGGCCCTGCTTTGGGCAGAGGGTTTAGCTAGAGACCCACAAGGTCCCTTCCAGACAGAAGTACTCCCCAACACCATGATTCTCCTTTGCAACAGTGACTTATGTTGATTCAGTGTCTAAGGATAAAAGAATACTCAAGCCAACCTACTCTGATCTGCTGAACTGTACCCGCACATTCATCTATTACAGTTTCATTTAACTAGTCCTCTGTCTACCTCCACTCCAAAATCACAAGGAGGTAGTAGCTCCATCCCTGATGGATCAGACTGGGTTTGTATATGAATCAAAATGGCACTTCCCACTTCTCCAGTAAGGCAGTCTACACAAGCACTGGAAGTTTTTCTTTGAAATACGGGAAAGCAGTGTTCCTACCAGTGTCGCAGCTATCTCTGCTCCCAGTATCAGTCAAGGACATTGCTCCACGCACAGTGACTCACCCCAGGAGTTCAACGTGCCCAGCAGATTACAGTACCTGGCTTCAGAATCTGCTGTGCCACACGAGCAATGTAGAGGGTCAAAGAGAAGGTAAATCGGAGGTTCGGCTGCCTGATTCCATTTTGCACAGCATCCAAGAGGTACAGCAACTGCAGCACAAGAGTCCAGGGAAGAAAAGCTTGAAGCATAACCCAAACAAATACAGCAGGAGAACATGAACACATAAATAAGTTTTTAGGATATTTCATAGGCCATAAATCAATTACTAATCCCATCAGAATTTCCATTTCTACAAATAAAATCCCTAAAAATTTCCAAAATACATTTTCCCCTCTTTTTCTGCCCATTGATTATAACAGGAGGAAACACAAAGCAATAGAAGATAAATAATGGAATAGAACATTTTATATCTCTCATCATGTGCATGTAGATGGATTAGTAAAGAAGCAACTCTCCCATAAGTGCCCGTAACCTAAAATGCCTAACTTGGCAAATTATCAATTGAGCTCAGTCTTACCTGACTCTTCTCCCGAAAGCGAGCTCCTTCCAGATGAGAACGAAAGGACGCAAGGACAAAATAGGCAGCTGCTCTCATGTTGGAATCATAGCTGCTAAGGGCAGCTACTGTCAGACCCAGGGCATTGACTTCGACAAACTTGTGACATGCCACTACAGACTCTGTGTGGGAAGAGGGAAAAAAATGAAAGAAAAAACACTCAGGACATTATTCTGACATGCCACAGAGTACGTAACAGCACTATAATCCTCAACAAAACTTCTATTCATAAACATCACTTTGTAGATCTGCCTCTACAAGCTATTACCTCACTGCATGCAGAATGCTTCTCCAGCTAACAAAGGTATTGTGCAAATCACTCTGAATGGGAATTCTTTACCTGAGCTGAGATTAGTGTGGTTAGTCTCATTTACGTGAGACAGAGACAATTCTGCCTGCTAGACTATGCAAAGCTAAGAATGAATTCTGCAAAGACATCACATATCTCACTGTTTTAGGAAAGTTAAGTACAAAGAACAACAAAAGGGAAAATTCTTCTCTTCAAAACATTTTCTTGGTCTGTCCCTTAAAGAAAGATCAGCGTAGCCAAGGAAAAGCCTATCTGCACTAAAGAGGATCTGAATTAGAACAGACAGGAGAATAATACATAAATAAGTCACTAGCCACACCAGCTGCTACCGTGCAGGCATAAGCAATTCTGCTGGGAATGCATTTCTAAGCAAAGAAGTAAACTGTACCCCTATGCCCTCCTGGGACAAACAAAAACCAGCAATGAACAGTGACCAGCCACACAAAAAACATTCCCTTGAACCTGCCATTTATCTGCCATAGCATTTTCCCATCAGGATTTCGAGTTTCCCATTTAAGAGCTGTGTGTTTTGAAGAGCTTGTGCCATTTCTACCCACTGACAGCTAGGAGTGACTTGATGTGCTATTTCTATTAGTATTCCATTTGCCAGTAATGGAACACAACTGCACCTCAGTTGCCTTTTACCAGCTGAACTGCAAATGTATTGCAGTTTTGAGTTTAGCAACAACATTCACATATTTTCTTGTAATTGATGCTGAAGGTCAAGAGGAAGTTTCTGAGAAACAAATATTTCTTTTTAAGAAGAGGCTGTAGTCTTACTGACAAGTACTTACATTTGGTCCACTGATTTCCTGCCCCACTCGAACAATTAAAATATACATATATATTAGATATATTTATGAAAAAATCACAGATTATTTATGTCCCTGCATCAGCAGCTGGGTTGTTTCTCTCATCTTTTCCTCAGGTGCCAGAACTCCTACTTCAATTTCATGCCTGGTGGTTTCATACCCAGCTCTGCTAGTTATATGCCAGGCAACGGCAGGGTCTCCACCTCCCAGTACTGCCTCCCAGGCAGCCCACTGCTACATGACCAGTGCAAATGCATCACTGAAATGCAGTAATTGATCTTTCCGGTGACTGGTTTTACAAGTTATTTCAGTACTGGCAATTACTGTACACTCCCCTACACCACTTCTCACCAAGGCACATCAAATTTAACTGGTGTAATTCAAAACACCGTAGTCATTCTTCTAGTGAGCAAAAAGATCCCTCGTTTCTTAGCATGGGATACCTTTTACATCACCAGAGATCAAACAGGTAGAGCTCTATCCCCATCTACTTCCAGGCACTTGGCAAGGCCACCACCTGACTGCTGAAGGGGAAGTGAGAAGTGTGCCAGGAGAAAGAAACAGAGCCCAGAGACACACCTAATCTATGCTGCCTTCTACTTTTTGCCTGTGGCAAAGCAACTCCACAGTGCCCACTCTTCAGGCAAGATACAAGGGTGCAAGGTAAGCACAGGGAAATAGATGCTTTCTGTTGAATTCTAAGTGAATGTGCAAAGATAATCTAAATGGTTGAGTCACCATCTCTAGAGGTATTTAAAGACGTGTAGATGTGGTGCTTAGGGACATGGTTTGGTGGTGGACTTGGCAGTGTGGGTTTACAGTTGGTGATCTTAACAGTCTTTTCCAACTTAAACAATTGAAAACTCATCTGCCTGTGGAGGATTCTTCATCACTTATGGACACCTCATACACAGCCCTGGCCTATACAACAATCTCTTCAATATAGGATCAAATGTGTTGTGTGCCCTTTTACAGTGGGTTACAGCCCACGTGGCTCTCCTTCAGACTGCAGTCCTTGAGAACTACTAATATGCAGCACCAGACAGATAAAGTGGATAATCTTATAGGGTGGTACCACATAGTGAAATCCAAGGTCCTCACTTGAGCAGTAAAGTTCATGCTGGTCACAGAAAAATTTATTTGGAGAACTTCCCTTCACTGAAAACATGCAGTGGAAATATTTTCCATCCAGCTGACCTTGGAAAGTGCGTTCAACAAGTAACATAAAATAACAAGCTGTTATTAAAAATAAAAAGTTAATTTTATGTCTGACATACAGTTTGTTTAAAGTACCTTGAGAACCGTGATGGAAAAGCTTTCCACAAGATGCTTATCAGAGCTAAAGTTAGACAGAAGTTGCTATCTGCCCAATTCCAGACCTACTTTGCAATCAGTGAGCATTAAAGACTATGCAGTAAGTCTACATTTATGAATTTAGCAGTTACATAAAACATCCGTGCACAGGGCACTGTGCAGCCTGTACAAAGAGCAAATAAATAAAGAGAATTGGGAATTCTATGAAGAGCTGACATGGTTTAGCAGTACCATGGGACTTGAACTCATAAATCACTTGGGCCCTTTAAAAATACCCAGCACACAGACTCAGTATGGAGCAGTTAAGAGAAGCATTTTTCACCTCTTCTGTTTTAGGGTCAGCCTATGTCTGACTAGAAGGCCTGTAAATTGGACTAGATGGCCTGTAAAGGTCCCTCCCAACCCAAAGCATTCCATGTGGGGATAGCCACTGGCTCCATAAGAACACAATGTGCAGGAGTTCCCTCAGCCCCACTTCTGCCTGCATGAGTCATCCTCACTGGCTGACTGTAATGCTGCTGCGACTGACCAACAACCACCGAATCCCTCCCACCAGCTGAAGTGGTGGCCTCCAGGTGGTGGGTGATGATGGCAGTTGCATGACAGCAGTGCTTTTTCCAACTATTACACCCCGGTTCCAAAGATGCTGGCTGTCCATGCTCTTTATCAATAACAATCTCAAAGACCCAGCATTAACTGGATCATCTAAGATCCATCCTACTGCAAAATGCAAAATAGCTCTAGTACCTTTTTGCCTCAGTGAACTAAAAGAGTTCTTTTTACTGCTGTCAAAATTACACAGTGATTTATAACTATAGCTAAGTACAGGGTAAGAACACACAAAACAGGTACTGTACTATAAGGTTATGGGTGAACAGAAAAGGACTGTAAGTATGATTTCACTGAATAACAGTCATCAGCCTGCCAATTGCTTTGGATATTATTGTTGTGGAAAGCCAAATCCAGCTGTAACTACACAGTGGTTACCCACAATGAACATGGGGAGGGAGCTAGTCAGGGAATTCCTTATACTTGTCTCACTTTGATCTTTAAGGGCTCTCTAAAAAGACAAGTGTGCCTGTGAGGTACAGCAGGGATATGCATATGTGAAGCAAGGTCATGCCAAACAAGACAAGTGAGTCTAAGCAATAGGTTTTCAAGCATCGTGAAGACCTAAAACGTTCCAAAAACTCTAAGCACAAGCCCATTCATGACATACAACAGCCCCACGCATCTCTGATGGAAAATGAGTTGGCTGAAGTTGTTCTGTACTATAATCACAGCCTATAATAGTCCCGATCTCCAGGCACTTCAGTCATGGTGTCTCTCACAGAAATCAATACCCCTAACAGAGATTCCCTCTGCTCAGGCAACAACTTTACTGTTCTCCAGCAGTGGTGGCTTCTGGTTTATGCTCAGAGAACTCTGTCACACAGCATGTTCTCCAACCTGCCCTCCCACTGAGAGCACCACCGAAAGGAGACGATTACTGCTCCCAAAAATCTCAGCCACAAAGCAGCCCCAAATCAGAGCAGTCCTATCAGCTGCAGGTGGGGCACTGTGTGTAGCAGCAGAAGGTACCATCCCTCCCATGCCTGTTTTGCTGTGACACCATAGCCGATGCAGAATACAGCCCTACACATTCACCAGAAATAAAATACAGCCTTCTAGTGTAATATTCTCTACTGATCCTTCTCAATGCTATTTTATAATTACATTGTGCTGGGATTTGTGCTATATGGAATACTGTCCAATAGATCAGAGTACATAAATCTTTGTCTACCTTTTGCCTCTTCGTAGCTGTTTCCAGGTCTGGTTTAAAAACCTCTCCTCATCTTAAGCAGATCAGTCCCCCTTCATCAGGTTAACACTACATTTAAAAGAGCTATAAGGGAGGACCTAGTCTTCTGGACAAGAGCAGTTTGGCAGAAATGCACATCTACTTGCACATTGCTGTATTTCTGAGTAGCCAAATCTCCCCAGTTATATTGTATTATATGGAAAACTGCTTTAAAAAAAAAGACCAAAAAACTTTAGTGCCAGTTATACCTTGTTACTTTTTAAGCCGTTCTAAAAATTGCAATGCAATGCAGTAGGTAGTTAAATGATGTACGTTTCTTCTCTCCAAAGGCAGGCACAGATTTCTTTGTAGTATTAGCTCTTAGATGGAGAATAACAGAGCTACAGATGGAATCATGTAGCTCTTACAACAGAGCAAAATGACACCAAGTTTCAAAGAGGAATATTTACTTTACCTGGTCTGGTCAGTTCACTGAAGAGTTGAAGTAGAAAACAAGGATCATAGAAGTCATCAAGGCTCTTGACGTTTTCATCTCTATATAATGAGTCTCGGGCCTCCTGAAATGAAATCCAAACCAGTATTTGTAAGGAGCAACACCAGTTTCTGGATGGTTTCAAACTTTCTCAACCACGTCACCCCATTATAAAGCAGCTGATAAGCCTTGCAAAATACAACGCAACACAAGGTGAGACACGCTTGTTTAAATCTGACTTTCACTATCAGGGTTCCAAAACTGTTTCCCCCAATTAGAACAAATCGGTGTAGAAAGAAGCGTGTTAGCAAACTGTACAGAAGACTAAAGAGCCCACCATCAGTGGATCTTTGAACAGTCAAATTTAATGACTGTTTTAAAAGTTAAATTCTGGTCTCACTTATATATAGCAATCTACACGGTGCTTCACAATCACACCTGCAGACAAGATGTGGTCCATATACTGGAACTTAATTGGAAAGTGCTCCTAAATAATTAATTCCAGCCCTCCTAAGAATTTAAATGCTTCTCCTGATGTAAACAAATTGCTATATATTACATGAATGCAAGAAAGAAATCACTAAAGTGAAAGGCTCTTTTTCTACAGCAAAAGAAGCATAACTCAGCAGCCTGAACCAAAGCACCTGTGATGACAGAAGACGGCGATGCTGAGGGTAAGACAGAATTGTCTTCATCATCTTTTCTCGATCTAGCAGACACAGAATCTCCTCCGTGCTTGGCTGCTGCCACAGTGACTTCCCTAGACTCTTGCAAGTCTTGTGATGCTCCACAGCGGCTGGACCCCACAGCAGGATTCTTAAACATTGTTAAAAGTAAAGGCATTAGTCAATAGACTGCTAACACCGAGCAAAAAGCAATTACAGAGAACATAAATTAGTATTTAAATTTTCCCTTCACTTGTACTTATTATCCTGTGGGAACTTGAAATTAGAACTCGTTTCCCCGGCAACACCTTTTTCATCCATCTAAAAGCTTTTCAAATTCAGTCTGAGGGTGTTTCATTAACTGTTTCCTACCCTGTTAATCCAAGCCAGAACTTACTTTCTCAGGAAAAATGCTTTTTAAATTAAGCTATAAATGCAGGTACATGCTAATACTGCATGAAGAGACAGTGATTAAGACCTGGTCGGACAAAGTTGTCTCCAATGCAACTGATATTTCAAACCAGCATCACAGTGGTTCAGTAAAAAATAAATCCTTACTCTCCTCCTCTGAGTTGCTTCTAAGACCCCATTTACTTTGTTATTGTGCTTAAAGTGCTATCTATATTGTCATTTATTACATAGGTACTGCCAGCAGCAATGCCTCACTGTCAGGGAGGCAGCTGGAGGAATGGTGTTACGCTTCTTATCACCCAGAACCTGAAGACTCCCAATTGTAACACAAGTTGGGCTCTGCTGGGTTGTATGCACAGCACTTCTCCTGAAGGCCCTCTATATTCACAGAAACACTTCAGTGCTGGCATCAAATCTAACCAAGTGTCTGGCTACCAATTCACTTCAGACTACAGTAAGAAACTGTTTCTCCTTTTAAAAGGCTACTAAAGTTTCGGGACCTAACTACCTCAGAAATTAGTCTCCTCCCCATCTAGGCAGGATTTATGCAGGATGTGGCCAGTGTCAGAGCCTGGGCTTCTGAAAGTCACTTAAGTTCCTCATTGACAAGAATCATCATTTCCTGGTCCCCTTCACAGGCTACAAGGATTATCTGTGTTCTCAGACAAAGCTAAGGGAGGTTCTTAATTCAGAGTCCTGTCCTGCCCCAACTGCCTGAGCCAGTACTCTTGCATTGCTGTTAACATTTATGCCCATATCTCAAAGACAGAAAAGTGCATTTAAACAAGGCAGACCAAAAACATCTGCATATGTAACAACTAATTGTTAGAACAGGCTTCCCTGTGGAAAAGAAACCAATTATTTTATACAACACTCTGTTATGAAGCGTGTTGGTGTATTGCAATATTGTCTTATAAGGAGAGTTACAGTTCAGACTTGGGAAATATAAGGAAAGCATTGATAACATGTTAGTACCCCAAAATTAACAATACATGTGTTAATGCAAGAGGTTATACATCACTCCTCCACTTAACCTACTCCTCTCCAGCAAAGAATCACAGCCAAATATCATGCATACAGGAACAAGACCACTGAAACAGGCAAGGGCTGCGCTCAGGGGTGAATCCTGTATCCCAGAGAACAGAGAAGGGGAAAGAGTCCTACACTAGCAACTTGTGCTTTGGCCTTCATCTCTGACAGTCTCCCTATCGTGGGTCCTTACTATGGACAGCGAGGGACCAGTGAAATGAGACAGTTCCTCACCTAACCCACAGACACAATACAAGAATGGGGCAACACACAAGAATGACGTTAAAAATAGGAAATACATAGGAAAAATGTTTGCAAAAGCAACAGACCTCTAGGTTTGACCTTGCTCACTGTTTATCTCAGTGAAAAATACGACCCTGGAAAAATGCCTGTTGTGACTCCCTATTTGAATGTAATTAGTTGAACAATGGAAGGTGGTTAGCTTACCTGGAATTTATAAGACTTTGATTATTCTCCTCATATAAACGAAGCAGCAGCAGTATCTTCTGATCTAAAAACCAGTATGGAACCAGTCAGTCACCTATGAAGGTGGAAACCATATCTAGTAGGAAGTGCCCTTCCCAGGCTAACACACTTACCCACAGTACTCAGTGTAGCCCCATAGGCACCCAGCAACACGGCAAGATGATTGCTCTGACAGACAGAAGGGCTAAGTTTCACAACTGTCAGCAGTATATCCACCAAGGCCTCTGAAATAAACATACAGCTTCAGCTTGTTGCTCTCCGAGTTAGACAGTGTCTATATAAATAGCCCCACACATATACCATCTCTAAATAGATGCACACACAGTACTGTACATTTTAGATCAAAATCTATCTCTATCTCAAAGAACATTTCCCCAGCTACACTAAAGGATGATTACAATCAATTTAACCCAAGTGGAATAACTTTATTTGAAGAAGTACAGGCTATTTCCAAGCTGGACACACAAGCATTATTGTAAGGTGAGGTCCACAATGTGGCAGACCACCCTGCAGAAACTCTCCAGGTGTACACATTTGCCCTCTGGTTAAAAAGAAGTGCTGAACCCTACCCTAGCATACTGCAGCTCTCGCCTCTCCCAGGAAGGCATCTTAAATTAGCTCAGGAATTGCATAGAGTAAAGGCAGACATCCCAGCAGCCTCCTCAGGCTACTCAAGAAGTTAACAGCAAGAACTCGTAAGTTCACATCCCAGCTGCAGTGACTTATCAAAATGCTTCTACTCTGGGCTTTTAAACAGAGGTTATCACTGCAGAATCCAATTAGTTAGCAAGCTACAAGAACTCTTTCCTAGCGCATACAAGAATTATTCACCTTTACTTTGTAACTAGTTAAGAAACAGATCAAATAAGCGATCAGGTCACTGAAAGGCAAACAGCGTATCTGTGGCAGATTCAAGACCTGAATCCGGATTTCTTTACTCTCAGCATCTGAGAAGGCACAGGCCTTCCCCTGTAGCACACAGAGGAATAGAAAATGTGTGTCAAAATAAAACAGATCATAAAGACAACAGCCTCAATGAATGCACTCTTGACACCAAGTTTCTGAATTAGTCTTGCTGCTCTACGGGAATACATTCAAAAGGCAGAACACCAAGTATGCAGCAAAATCCATTACTTATTTTTAATTTCAATGAATTTGTGACTTCAGAAGAGCTTTTTGCTTTTCTCAGGTGATTTAAAACTTTAAAGTTTTTTTACATACTGCTCACCAATATACACAAAATTTATTACCAACATGATGCCCTGAGAATTTATTCTCCTTTTCTTATATAGCTTCTTCAGTCACTGAATCTCAAAGCTATGTGGAAAAAGCTGAGGTGCGTGCAGATTAAATTATTCGTTCAAGGTCAGGTAGTATTTCAGCTAGCAGAGATAAGAAACAAAGCCAATCTTACACATGAACTAGCACCCAATTTATATTAATCCTGGAAGGATATTCCTTGTGAAGGTTGCAATATTAAATACACATCAATTAAAATAACATTTTTAATAAAACTTGCAAAATCAAATTAAAATTTTCTGTATCAACCTATTTTAAAACATCATACATGTTTCTAACAGAACCTACCTGTGCTTCAGTGATCTTATATCAACAGCCTGACAGAAATCAAAAGAATCAATTCAAGATTTCAACAGGACTGAAAAACAAACTGTGGTTTTAGAAAACAAGCCATAAAATCAATGCAACATTTCGATCCAAGCAGAGCCAGAATTTGAAATGAAATGCTAATATTCTGGAATTGTTTAATAGCTCTGCAAGTATATGTAGGTGGACAGGTTACTGAATGGATAGAATATAATGCAAGAAAGACAAGATTACTAAATATAGTCAAAGGGAAGGAGATAAAAAAATACCTCTTGTCTGGCTGTTCATGCCATCTTCTTCTCTTGACCTCAGTATGGCTGACAAAAATAGAGAGTGCTGCGTGACCATCATGTGAAGCTTGGAAAGCTTAACTAATCTCTGACTAAGTGAAGATTCTTCCTTGTATAATAACTGAATACCAAAGTTCAGGACTTTCAAAAATGCTTCATCTCTGTAGCGGTACCTTTAGAAGCAAAGATCACAGAAAAGTCAGACTCTAATCAAAAGGATAGTTACTTGAAAAAAAATCTTTTTGAGACGAGACATTCGCAAAGAAAGCAAGGGTAGTAAAACCAGAATAAATTTTAAAAACGAAAACACATGCTCCTCTTTCCCTGAGCTGGTTTTGGGTTTTTTTGGTTTTTTTAAGCTATACTGGTATCTTAATTATTAAAAATTGGAAATCAACACACAGTCACACTTGTAGCTGCATTGATCTTAGTAAAGAATTAGGATTTTTCCTACTAACCTTCAGACAGCAATCCTTCAGATTAACACTTCTACCTCCAAAGAAGCCAAGACTATCCTGAACTATTTTTTACTTATATGGTTTAAGCTTAAAGGTGATTGTGTTTCCATGTGAACTGTATTTAAGAAATAACTTGAGTTAAGAGAAGTTATAAGAGCATAAATCTTCCTTACAATAGTCGAAAACAAGCTAGTCCAGCTATCTCATTAGCTATGTTAGTTGTGCTAACTGGAGCACAAAATCCAAACCTGCCTGCAGTTGTGCAGGTTCAAGCTCCAATGAAGCCAGTGGATGAGACATAAAGCATATCCTAAGAAACAAGGAGAACTGTCAAATCTGACTGAATTCAGGGCAGAAAGGGTGTTTCCAGTATAACACAGGGCGAGGCCAAGCGAACAGAACGGTATCTCTTGCAGCAACTTTGGTGCATGCCAGAATTACTTACTTGAGTCCCGCCTTCACAAGGCTGTACCAGTCATCTGGGTCCACTTCTTCAACGAAGCGCTGTGCACACAGCAAGTAAAAACAGATCTTTACATTCAGCACACGGAGCTTCTACAGATCATCAAGACCAGCAACTTTCGTTCACCAGAAACATCAGCAACATGGAAGCCAAACACTCAGGTGGGACAATCAAAGAGTAATAGGGAAGAAAGTTCTTGGATACAACAATCCTAGCTCCCCATTTAAACAAAACTGCAAGTCTTTTTTTGTTGTCCTGGGAACAAGGGAGCGTATAGGCTGTATGCAATTAACAAGCAAACTGGTCTGTAGGTACTAAAAACCCCAGAGTCTTGGAACTCTTTACATCCCCAAAGCATGACAGGGATAAAAAGTCCACAAGTCAAAGCAAGCGATTGCTACTCAGGTGCTAGGTTTTTGCATACCTACAGTGTGCTTAAGCTAACCAACCTCTGCACATTGCAAACAGATATGATACCTGGGTCAGGCGGGTTGTAGGTATTCTTTACAAAAACTGATCTTCCTTGACATGTTATAAACAATAAAACAGTTTTAAGAAGATTGACAGCTGCACATGCCAACATTCCCAGCAATGGTAGGTGCTAACTTTCCCAGGCCAGCAAACACCATCAGGATGAACACTATGAGGTGGTCTCTCAGGTCCTGCAAATCTCCCATCCCACACAGTCAGTCATGTCCTAAAATGGAGTCTTGCCAGAAGACATAAAGAGGTCAAAGGCATTTGCTCCCTGTAGAGACCTTAATTTTTATGACTTACATGCATCTGCCTATCTTACTGAACTACAAAAAATATCAGCAGTCCAGACGGAAGTATCAAGTGGTGTTCTTTATGATCAAAGTCCAGATTTATCTCTCTGATCAACTGGATTTCTGCCACAGAGTTCAGGAGGTATGGCAGGTAAGTCATGTTAGAAGGGTCTCTATCATTCTATCTATTTTTTTCTTCTTTATATAAAAAAATCCACTGGAAATCTTTGACTTTTAACTCCTGAACACCTCAAACTCTGACTTTCGAAAGGGGGCTGTTAGCAGAAAGCCATCATCAATAACAACTTAAAATTGCTTTTTATAAAGGATTACCAGGGCTAAGTTAATTCTGTAAAACCTATTAAAAGCCCACACAAGTCATAATCTATAAAACAGAAAATAAAGTCCCAGCTATGTTTACCCAAGATACACAAGCACAATAACAAATAAGCACAGTCACATTTTGGCAATGCAGATAAAAAGAATTCTCACCAATAATTCCTCTAGCCTCAGTAGCATGGACCTCTCCACTTCTTGCTTGCTTTCATCTTTACTTCTGTTGTACATGACAATTAACCCCTTCATGCAGGCTGATAAGAGGCATCTCCTCCAGGAATGCAGTTCTTCAGAGTTTTCAAGCACTCTAGATATGGCATCTGCCACTATCCAACTGCAAAAAGATATTTATTTTTTAATGTTATAACAACCTTTTTGAATACGCTAAAGAGGCCTTGCAGCCAAAGGTTAAAGTGACAGATTCTATGAGGAGAAGATGCTATTACTGTTCACAACATTTGCATTTACACGTATCTTCACAATGTGACACACAATCTTTATGTGACAAACCTAGGGCAACTGGATTTGCCTACCTCTCATTATTTTCTGCTTTCTCAAGAGTGGCAGGAAGCTGGTCAGTAAGGTTTTGCAGCCCTTTGCTTCCCAAAGATGGCAACAACTTCGAAAGAATTTGCAGTTTCACAGTGGTCTCATGAGAAACTTCTGTGTCTTGAAATACACTGCAGAGCTCCTTCCACAGAGCCTTCCTCAAGACAGGTAAAACAGCTGAAACAACTGTTGGGAGAGAGCAGGGGACATGGGGACACATGTTTCGTCACGTAAGTGTGTTATTTAACAACAGACTTACAGTTATAAAAATCCCAAATCACTTTTCTAATCAAGGCGCAGATTACTTAGTTTCTAGAAAATTACACTACAGTAGCTGCTAACCTGCTATAGACAAGTGCACTCTGTGTTGCTCCATAGCACCATTAGGAAGAATCTGGCATATGTAGCAGCCAATCACTTGCTACACAGCTGAAATAATCAAACATGGGCAAACAATGCAGACCAGAAGAGGGACAACTTCCTGATAAGAAGCCTTGTCTTTGTGTCTCAGGAAGGATGAAACCTTTCCAGCTCTCTGACCCTGAATTCAAAGGATATTTTCTCTCACATCAAAAGACAGCTAACAGGCACCTTAGGAATCAAGTCATTCAGACAGCAGTTTCCCCTTCTCTCCCCAGCTTCTTTCCTGTGTGCCCATGAGATCTCTTCACTACTTGAACTTCGCCTGGATAGAGCTAGCCTTCTCCCACCAACTGCGACAGTCGGTCCGTTTCAGTTGCTATTCACATTTCTACGCAGTGAGAGAAATTAAAATCAAAGCGATCCTCCTGTTCTGTCAAGTTGAACCCTAACTCGTGGTTTTGCTGGTAGAAAATGTAACAGTCTTCTCAATTTAATGCTGCTGTCGGTTTGGAAAGTTTTGGACTGCCAGCTTAGAAAGGCAATACTGTAGGAAGCTATATTTGGAGAGCCATTTTAGAAGAAAGTTTCGGACTCTTACATTTATAAAAGTGAAAGCTTACGTTCTGCAAAACCATATGGCTGTGGCATTCCGCTCACCAGGCAGTGTTCTATCTATGCCTGAGAAAAAGTTATCTCCTATATTAAACGAAGCATGAAGCATTTTCACATGCACTAAGCAATAAATAAGGGCTTCAAAAGAGAAGACTGGGCAATAACAAATGTAAGAGTACTTTGCTTCAGTCTAACAGCCAAGCTTCATTACAGTTATTTACCTTTCAGGCTGCAGAGGTGTATATCACAATCATTAGAAATCAGAGAAGTAATGTTTAATCGCCCTTACTTACTGTGCAGAGGATCCATGATTTTAAAGCCAGCAGAGCCTACACTGAGAATGTGGCCTCCTAAATCACACACAAAGGGAACAGTTGTAGCTTTACCTGTGGAAGGTCGGGTGAAGTCATACTGGTCTCTGCATTGCAAATAGACATCAATGAGTGGAAGGAAGCTCTCCATGTTTGTTCTGAGGTACTTTCCAGTGGCACTGCTCAGACACCACACCTCAAACTGCAGCAGGTGTGTCCTAGAGTGTTTCATCAGCATGCCCACAATGGCAAGGGAGGTTTCTGACCTCTGGTTAAGGCAGTGAACGTGCACCTCTACACTGACCGCATGTGCAAGGACTGGCTCGCTTTGGAGAGCCTGAAGGAAAACTTTCTCCAATTCTTTGCTGGTTGATACTGACATCAATGTCCCCAAAGCTTTAATGTGCTCTGTAGACAGCAGTAGTTCTCCTTGTTGGGACTGCCTTTGGTAGCATTCTGTAAGAAGCTGTACCAAAATCTGTCCATAGAAGCTTAATTGTTTCCCTTTCTTAGGTGATTTTTCAGATTTCTGAATAGTCAAGCTCATCTCAGGAAGTCGAAGCATAGCTAAAGTGATGTCCTTCAGCTGAACTGCAGCCATGTACATGTGCATCTTCTCCAGAGCCTCCATTTGGTGAGACTTCTTGGCAGGGACCTGGCTTCTGTCTTTCCCTGCAGCTCGTAGCTCTTTCAAGACAGTCTTTGTGATAGCTTCAAAATACTTCGATAACACATATTTCTGATCCATGCTCTGCAACATCGGGGCACCTGTTTTCAATAGCTGGAGCACACCAGAATTGAGGTGAGCCGAGAGAAGCTTCACAGTGACAGGGTTTAAACTGTGTTGAGGAAGAGAACGCTGTTCTAAAGCCAGGAACCAAGTCTCCAGTGTAGGATGTCTGAAAATCAACATGAGTGTATCTTCCAGTGTCTGTAACAAATGATTGTAACATCACTGAATGGATAATTATAATTTGGAGAAAGAAAAAATATCATCTGCCTATTTTTCAGAGCATGTTTATCACAACTTCTGAACATAAATTGTATATTAACGGGTCAGAGGATAAAAATACTAACAAATTACAAGCACACAAATACCATTCTTACAATGTTTATGATATGGGAAACACGCCTTCACTCAATAGTCTAAGCACATTTCCAGGGGTAATCTGTATATTCTGGGAATTGTCAATACAATTCCATTCTCATCTCCATAAATCCACAGAACAGATGAAAGGGGGGGGGGGGGGCGGCAATTCACTCCTCCATGTACATAATTCACATAACAAGATTTACACAAAGCTTTGGGAATAGAATTTCTCCTACAAAGGTAAATGATCTCTGTCAGGATCTCTCCTGAACGTATTCCAGCTCAGGGGTGAGACTGTGGATGATGCAGCTTGGTCAAGTCTCCAGACAGTAGTTTCATAACTGCTGGACCACGCTCTAACAGTTCATAAATCCTGTCTCCTAGATCTTAACAGCATCTCTCTGCATCAATCTGTTTCCATGCAATACAACTCCGTGAAATACACAGTGTATGATATCCTATTCACTCTCTGCCTTCCTGAGGACCTGGCAATAGTTATAGTAATGCTTCTACAATGTACTAAAATCCTACTCAAGCCCTGGTTCAGCAAGGGTACGACAGACACTCTTTAATCCTAACTGAAATCTCAAAAATTGTCATGACTATTATCAAGTCAGAGCACTCACAAAGCCCTGCTAGATTCCCTGTTTTCTGTCACACTTAGCCAATTCCATGTTTTGGTGATCTGTGTATCAGTATCACCATAATACATGCTCAAAAACTGTTAATGATTAAGATCATTTGCTTTAATTAATGGTTCAGCAAAACTTATAACTAGTTCCCTAGAGAATAAATCAAATCCAAGTTTACCAACAGGTGAGCCTGTGTATCAAGGGATACAGCACCTTGTCATTTGAAGACTCCTCTGTAATCAGAGATTCCTCATCCATAAAGAGATCTGATTGAGTCTGATGCTCTTCACGTTTCTGCTGATAATCCAACTCTATCCGATTTCCCCGGCACAACAAGCTGCTCAGCAGGTCCACACAGAGGTCAATAAGTTGAGGACCAAAAGTTTTGCTAAGCTGTGAAAATACAGACACATTGGAAGTTGAGAAAAGAGAAGGATGGGAGTAGAAGGATAATTATCCAATAGGAACAAAAATTACCTAACGACTTCCTAAATTACCACCTTTTCTGGTGGAAGGAAGTACCCCCTTCTGTAGAAATCTGATTCTAAGAAAAGTTTCAGGGTGCCAAATAAACATTTGCAGATTTTCATTCATACTGTGACTTTTGGTGTAACACAGAGAATTTCACTCTCTGGAGAGCCTCCTTATAGAGATTCAGGAGCTGGATTAAAATTTGGAGTTTATGCGCAGATCAGAGAGGTAACCCATGCAAAGTAAATCCAAGACTCCTCAACAACAGGAAGGACAGGCATTTGTTTACAAATTAGGGTTGTCTGCTGCTCTGCTATTACCAATAGCCTCAGTTAGAGCTGAGTACATGAAAAAGCTGCAGAACCAGTTCCTTAAGTTTTAACAGCCAAGTCATTTCTACTTGCTGCATTAAAATAAAATAACCAAACCCACAATATCATCACAATATTGCTCTTACACCGCCAAAGTTCTCCACTGTGGATTTCAGGTATAGCAACACATGCTTTACTCCTAACAAGAGCTGTTCCGGTGGGAGCTGGGAAACCAAGTCTTTCAATTTTGTCTGCATATCATCTTCCAGTAAGGTATTGCCTCCTCTCTCATAGGCCTTCTTTAGCAAAGTGGTAAACACAGAATCCAGGGTCATAGCAAGTTCTTTGCATACCTCTTTGCATTTTTTAAACTGTTTAAAACAAACAAACAAACAAACAAAAAAAAAAAAAACAAAAAAAAAAAGAGAAAAATAAAGATGATTATGAATCAGAAGCTTCTTTAGCTACCTCCAATTTGAAATGAGTTCTGTGTCAAAAGTGGGACTGAAGCTCCAGAAGCGTATGTGTACAGTCCTTCTCTCACACAGCTGGTCAAAGGTGTCCTGTGGCAAATCCGCACATGGTCACTGCGGGGCTCACAGACCAACACTGCAATCCCTAGCGCAGCTGGTCCATGTGCTCCCAACCCACACCTGGGTGAACTCCAGCCATGTAACTGGCTCTTCGGGCCACATTATGCTACACTGTGCCTGAAGAGGAGCTGTAGTCTGGGTACAACCTGTGTACAACCTTTGAGCCCTGGCTTCATTTCTCGCACAGTACAGACAGACTTCTTGTATCATTCGAGTAAAGCCCTTAAGCAAATTTGTGTCCCAGTGTGATCAAGAATCAATACAGAATTAGTTTAATGTAAATACACTTCCTGATGGAAACGTAGCCTTTATACACTGTGAGGTTTCACAGTAATACTGGCTCAAACATACAAGCAACTTCAGGTATTCCATACCACAGGTTCCTGAGATTGCTGGGGTATCCAGAGTTTATAGTACTGGTTAAATCGGTAAAGCTGAGGATACTTAGAAGCTCTCAAAGACTGCAGATCTTTATCATAGTGCTGGAACATCAAGCAGAGGGCCAGGGGTTCTCTCTGAGAGTGCAGGAGGTCAGTGAAAACAGCAATAAGATACTCTACGATGTGTGCTCCTAGAAAAGCAAAATAAAAAATTAAACTCATATTGACAAAAGTAATCTGCATCATCACAGACACTAGGGCAACCCTCTTTCCTTAAGGCCTGGTCAACTTAGAAAAGTACTGAATAGGATTAAAAGGTGTTAGTGACAAGCTAGACAATTGATCCACTGAGGTATCTGGAAAAATCCTCCACACAATAGCCCCCGTCAAAGTAAATAATCATCCCACTTCAAGATACATGCTCAGGTTGGCCTGTTTCCTTCCAGACAAGCATAAAACTAACTCCATCTATACTGTGTTGTGCTAAACTTGTCCTTATCCACCAAAATACAAACCCCAGCCAAACATCACCTAAGAAGAGAATTGATTTGCACTGGGGGGGGAGGGGGAACACACCAAAGTTAACAAGCACTGGTTAAATATGAAGAACTTTCTTTCAGAACTGGGACTTTCAGTCCCTCCTCAGATGCTACTGAGCAGACAGATATACATGAGACTTAGTGAGGTGCTGTTGGGTTGGCAAATCGTGCTCTGAGGTCAAATGCTGTCCCTGAGACTCCTCAACTCTAGCAAACTCTTTCCTCAAGGAGGAGGTGGAATTTTACAACAACCTCTGGAGCTTCATGTCTGAAGAAGTTTTATTTGGAAGACACATCCATTTTCGATTGAACAGTTCAGTCCTCTCTCCCCTACTGACTAGTCTCAGTGGAAGAGCTGCCTACAACCATTTAAATCACTTTCCTTTCATGATCTGCATATTTTGTGCTTAAAACACTCTGTTATTGCAGTGCAACTGCTTCCAGGCCCAGACTGTCCATACAGGGACGGTGTCTCTGCACGGCTCCTCAGTTCCCTCTATACTGTGCTCAGAGCATGGGGTCATTCTCCCCTCCACTTCCCTGCATCTCATAGGGCAGGGGTGTCAAACTCACAGCCTGAGGGCCAAATCTGGCCTGGCACCTTGTTTCTACCTGGCGGCAGCACCGACCTCCTTGCCCCTACACTCCTGCCAGCGCGCTGGTCATGTGTGCCGCGTGTGTGACACGCATTACACTGCAGGAGCAGGAGAATAGTGGGAGCTGTGAGTCTGACACACCTGTCATAGGGGAAAGGTGGCTCTCTTTTCCTAACCTGAGCAACTCTGTTTTCCCACAGTAGGAGCTCCCTAGAGTTAAATGGCAGTTTACAGAAAGCCTCGATTTCCATCTATTTTCCCTACTCCAGAAACCAAGAGAAAGCTTCTTTGGAGTCTGGAAAAAAAGACAGAAGCACATCATAAGCTTTAATGCCTCTCTTGAGCAGAGAATATTATGGATCAGCACCTCTTTCTGCTTGCAACATAGATGATAAAATGTCTGGAGGAGCTCACTGGGCAAGAATGATTCTACTTCCACCCCACTAGCACAGACAACACGTAGAAATAAGAAAGTCTGTACCTGTTCCATTTTCAGTCTGAAGCAACAGCATATTTCTGGCTTCTAACGCAGCAGGGACAACAGCACTGAACGGAAATGTTTGGATAATCATGTCTTCACTTAAAGTGAAGCCAGTTTCTTCATCTAAGCCATCACTGCCCTCCATTAGGACATCCACCATATCCAGGACATCTGTGAAGAAAAAATGTAAGTAAAGGATTCAGACTAACTATAAAACAACGGAGGTAGAACCCAACACTCCAGAAACAAGACAGTTTCTGATTCTCCAAAGCAGAAGAAAGGATGAAAGACATTTGTCTAGCAATGCAATGATAAATGCAACTGTAGAAATCAGCCTCCTACTGTGTGTTTAACTTTACTTTTTGCCTTTCAACACTGCTATCCAGCTGACAGAAGTATGGGAAGGGAAGAGGTGCATCACCTACTGCTATCATGATGGCATTACTTAAGGACTATCAGAGCACACCAGTGACAGGAAATGTGTATGGGAAACTATGACAAAAGCAGCCACTTCCCCATTAAAAGAACATCCTGAGCAGTCCTTGAAGAGCTTCTCAGCTTGATGCGGCCAAAAAATCAAATGCTGGCCACGAAAGAGTCAAAGACAGCTTTAACTTACAAAGAAGATACCACATATTCCATTGCTGACACTACATCTCTGTAACACTGTCAGCTCAAGGCAATTGATTCATCTGGTACTGAGTGTTAAACTACCTCAGACGCCTTACATGTATGTAGTGGTTGGACTGTTAGAGCAGAACATCTAGCATATGGTAAGCTGTCTAAGCATTCCCATCTGCAAAATTCTGAGTTTGTTTGCACTGGGGCTGTGACTGGTCCCAGAAAGCAGATGCAGCAAAATTCCAGCTATGTCCCAGGGAGTAAGAAAGTTCCCTGGACACCCAAGCTCTTTCCTCCTGGATGAACAGATGTGAGTAGCCTCAGGGAGAGGAATTGTAGCAGATTTTATTTTAGTTAGAAATTTCTGCTGTAGGAGCCTGAAGAGAGATTTAAGATACTGTTAAAATGGTAACTGCATCAGAAATTACTTTTGGGGGTAAAGTGGTAACTTCGCAATTCGGACTTCTACTTATCCTATAGGTCCTTACTTAAGTAGAATTTCTAGTTATCAGTCGTCAGTTTGCACAAAACTTAGAACAAAGGCTTGGAATTCTCTGTTGTTGAGGGAATCATCACATACCGTCAATGTGAGACATGGGGATGCTGACGTTATCAGAGTCTTGTTTAGACATATTAACTTGGAGCATACTGGCTTCCTGAACAAGGTCTGCTGCTTTATCTGTATATGGATAGGGGTTTGCCATCAGTTTCAACAGGATCTGTTAACAAAGGTTGAGAGAGAAACATAAGCACACAGGCTATTAAGTCTACAGGAACCATATATCTTGTTAAGAAAGACTAGGTTCTAAAAGTGGTCGGAAGCTGGGAAAGTTTTAGGAGTACAATCTCCACATACTTCTGCAGGAATCTGCCTACTGCTGTATGTGGGACACTGGGTCTGATGGAAAAAGGAAAGGTCCACTGCAATTTTGCACCTAAAGTGCTTCCACAGTGTCCCTAAGGAAACTGTAATGAAAAGGAAGCACTGGGTATTTAACATCCTGAAAAGTAAACAGGAAATGTCATCTTCTCTTGTAAAAGACCGCAATTTACTTAGGCCTGGTAATTTTGGGAGGTGATGCCACACAAAGAAAAGAGGAGATAAAAGCTACCCCACACCCCAAAACTCTACCCTTACATCAACAACACTGTAACAACAACTTAACTTTCTGGGTTTAATTTTCCTCCAAATCATTTCACTGTGCTCCCACCCAAGACAACAAATATGTCAGCTCTGTATAAAGAATTACAAACACAGCTTTTCTCAGAATTCATTCACTGATCTTTGATAGGTTTCTCAACAATAGTAACAGAATAGTTAGTTTCCATTAATGCTATTCTTAGCATTGTTTATCCAGCTAATTTGAACAGTTACCCTTTCCAAAAACTGAATCACTGCTTCCTTTTTGTCTTCTTTTGTGTTATCCAAGTGTTCCAGCCAAACTGACAGTTCCTTCCATGTGTACTCAAACACTCCACTGTCACGTAAAACCTGTGCAGAAAACCAAAGGGGAGGGTTAAAAAAACACACCTCAAAACTAAAATACAAACCCGCCAAAAAGTACAGATTTTTTTGTATAGCAACTTCATATTATCTTCTTCTTGAAAAGACAAAAAGAAAAGCAGGTTGATGAAAGGAAATATCTTCATCATGGCTGTTTTGCTTACTGCTCTTTCAGTGAGAGGTGAGGCATGACTATGTTACAGATGAGTTTTGCCAGAAAACACGCAGGTGCTGTAAGGAAAGGGCAAGAAGCAGTCCTGGGAGAGAGAAAGGAGGGCTTTTAAGAATGACCAAAGTTAGACACAAACGTGGCTTACTCTCTCACAACTGAGAAAAGCAGCTGAGAGCAATCTCTTTCTCCTGCCTTTGAGAGCCTCTCCTCCTCTCACCTGCTGTCTGCAGCACAAATCCAGTACAATTACACTCCTGCCTTCACACCAACCACCTGAATGGGATGGATCCCTTATGCACCCCATTCAAGTATACTGCAATCACCTATTCACTGGACTGAGCAACGAGCACATGATGATCTCACTATGAATGTTCATTACCATGCATTTGGGATGAGAGACTCCTACAAGAACTCGGGGTGCAGGAACTTGCTTCAACACAAGTGCAACAGTAAGCACCAGACCCAGAGGCCATTGTGCTACCCTGCAGTGCTGCTCACTGCAGTAGCCAGAGAACCAGAGAATGCCAGGTTGGAAGGGATCTCAGAGAGCATCTGGTCCAACCTTTTAGGTAATATATAGTTTAAATGAGACAGCCCAGAACCCTGTCAAGAGGAGCCTTAAAAGTGTCCAGTGTAGAGGAATCCACCGCTTCCCTGGGGAGATTATTCCAGTGTTTAACTGTTCTCATAGTTCTTCCGGAATCCAATCAGAATCTCTCCAGGAGCAACTTACAGCCATTAGCCCTTGTCTTTTCCATGTGACTCCTCGTAAAAAAGGAGTCTCCATCCTCTTGGTAGACACTCTTTATGTACTGGTACATGGTCATAAGGTCTCCCCTAAGCCTTCTATTCTCAAGGCTGAAAAAAAAGTCTCCCTGCCACTTCATTGCTCGAGGCCTACAGTGCAGGGAAAGAAGAGAGTTGGTAGCAGCACAGAGCCACAGCCAGGGCCAACTCATCTCACTGGTTCCAGTCTGCAAAAGAGCCTAATGTTGGACAGCTTCAATGGAGCTAATGTGTCACACTATCACAGATCACAGTATCACAAGGCTGGAAAAGACCTTTGAGATCATCAAGTCCAACCTATGACCCAACACCAACACCTATTCATCATCTAAACCATGGCACTAAGTGCCTCATACAATTTCCCTTTAAACACCTCCAGGGACGGTGACTCCACCACCTCCCTGGGCAGCGCATTCCAATGACCAATCACTCTTTCAATGAAGAATTTTTTCCTAATATCGAGCCTAAACTTCCACTGACGAAGCTTGAGACCATGTCCTCTCGTTCTGTCACTGGTCGCCTGAGAGAAGAGACCAACCCCTGCCTGACTACAACCTCCTTTTAGGTAGTTGTAGAGAGCAATAAGGTCTCCCCTGAGCCTCCTCTTCTCCAGGCTAAACAACCCCAGCTCCCTCAGTTGCTCCTCATAGGGCTTGTGCTCCAGCCCCTTCACCATCCTCGTCACTCTCCTCCGGACACACTCCAGCATCCCGACATCTTTCTTAAACTGTCCCCTTGTCCCATCGTGTGGCCTGAAACACTAGATATGTCCCCTGCAACAGAGGCTACTACAGTGCTGTCTCACACACTGGCAAAGAAAATGCCCCTAAGGCACAGCCATAGGTAGCAGCCAGGATAAAGGCAAGCAGGACTTTTGGTCTAACCACGGCAAGTCCTTCTGTTGAGAGCAGGCAGTCAGCACAAACCCTACTGAGGTCAAAGTTGTCTGCACACAGAGCATTTGTTCCCTCCACCGCGGTAAATCTTATTCTTAGAATTTTGGAGGAGCAGGCTATACTGCTTTACAGTATGCCTTTATACCATTACAGCAAGGAAAAAACCCAAGTGCCATACCCTTAAAAACAGCCTACAGAAGGGCTTAAGCTACTTGAAAACTACTGATGTAATATAAAAGAAATTAATTGCTAAATTAAATCTAAATCAGGCTACTTGTGCTTTAAAGAGCTGGGCAGATGGGTAAACGTTCAGATAAATGAATGGTAGGTCGTGACCACTGCAAGGTCCAGAGAAGTGTAGGCATACCCACAGTTGCTGTGGGTGGTGAGGCAGACAATTTTATCAAAGTCAAGTAACAGACACTAAAATATTTAGAAATTTTTTCCCATTTTCATGTTATCTAAATTCAGGTCCTTATCTGAGACACCTAAATTAGGAACTTGGTGACCCTATGCTCCAAAGAAAGAAAGGAGGAGGAGGGAGAAAAGGAGGAGGAGGAGGAATGGCTGTCTGAAGGACAATCCAGACGACAGGCGATTTAAACTGCACAGTGGTAGAACCACCTGACCTTCACACTCAACAGAAGAAGAAACCTTGACCAGCTTCCTAACTCTGGCATCTATGTTAGATGACTGTAATTATGTGGGATGAATCCGTGCCTTTGTTGCTCCACACACACAAAATACAAGGAAAGCTATCACAGCTCATTTGCTCTACCTTTACTCAGTGTACACCACCGCCAGGTATAAAAATAACACCGCTGCTTACATGAATCTGACAGGATAATTCATTTAAAGAAAGAAAAAAAAAGAAAAAAGGATTTATTTTTAAATAATTAACTATTTTTGGCAGTCTTGAAATAGAAATACACTTGCAGCTCTCATGAAAACAGGCAGGAACAGAATGTGAAATCCAAAAACATGCCTTCCGATTATAAGGCACTGTGTTGAAAAATAAGCAAAACATGCTCATTAACAGCTATTCTTAGCAGCCCTTCTGCTGACATGACTGCCCTAACTTCATTGCTCCTGTATTCTCTTCAGAAAAAATGAAGTGGACTGAATCTAAAATAGGAAACAAGAATGAGTCGGCCAGCCCACATCTGTACTCAGCAAAAGAATCCAAATACGCTATGAAAAAGGTACTGCGTAGCTTTTGATTGAGATATTTATTACTGTGAGACAAAGTTAACCTGTCTTTAATCCCTTGCAGGGATCAAGAGCAACTAAAATCTAATTCAATGACTGTAACTTTGGTGGAGTGGTTTGAACATTACGGTTGCACCCTCTGTTTGAAGCTAAATGCACAAATTAAATGCACAAAGCTGTGTATGAACATGTATGCCTCTGTTACTATGGGACATTGCTTAAGGAACCCTGTTCAGAGCTTAAAACAACTTTCTGGATTTTATCCTGGGGAGGGACAGTTGTATGGTTGGGTTTGTTTTTAATGAAGGTCACTACCTCTATTTAGATAACCAAGATGCCCAGTTTAAAAAGATACTAGAACAGCCCCTGGTGCCATCATGAGATCTGTAGTTGATCATCACTTCTGAAGTCAGATAACTTTTTTAAATGCACAGAAGGGGATTTTAATTCATTTTTAAGAAAAAAGTACTCTTTGCATCAGAGCTTGTATCAGAACGTAACAAACATGACTATTCTGCAAGGCCACAGCGAACTAGCTAAGGCTTCAGGAAGGCCAGAGTGATGAAGTTCAGATTAAATAAATGAGGATAAAAAATAAATGTAAAAAATAACCTCTTCTTGGTCAGTATCAACACCTTTACCGGTACAAACTACACCAGTTTATTACAGTATCAGCCTTGGGAGGGGTGCAAACATTAAAGGCATTTTCCTAACTATTTCACCAACTATTGCAGCAAATTCAGCTAACAGCATTTACTTTCATAGACTATTTAGCTAATAGGTAGTTAGCCCACAGTAATTTCCAGTAACAGTCCCAGAAACAGGAAAGACGACCGCTGGCCACACAATTACTCTAGAAAAAAATAAGAACACGGAAAACCTAGATCAATGAGATATAGTGAACATCCAGATACTTCAGATCAAACACGTACCTTGATGATCAGTTTTTTGGTAGAAATTTTCAGATGAGAATGGTTACTTGTAACAAACATTTTCATCAGTAAATAAAATACTGATTTTTCACCAGACACCTTCTCTGTCTCAGAAACACTCTAGGAGAAAAATATATATAAACAGCAATGCCGTACAGGATTATGTCGCACAGAAGCAAATACATAATGAACGCATATTATTTTATAGACCTGTCCAAAAATACCAAGGGCAGAAATGAACGGGGTCATTTGTACTACTTCATATTCAGCGAGCCAGTAAGATGAGTCCAATGTTTTTTCAGAAAGAGGAAGAAGAGAGGAGCAATAAAAATACCAACTAATAAAAGGGTCCCAGATAAAGCCCCCTTCGTCCCCAAACATCCATCCTACTTATATTTCTGTTATTCTCTGGAATTCAAATTTCCTACAAGTATTGTCTGAATAAGAAATATAATCATTTAAGACACTGATTCTCAAGGAACAGGAAAACAAAGTCAGTCACAGGGATGCTGAGGGCTATCTGAACATCAAATGACAATCCTTCAGGCACTTCTGCATTTCTCACTGACTTGCATTTGACGTCTAACAATTGTAACCCTCTGTAACATCACCAGACTTGACTTTTATCTTTTCTGTTAAAACCTGTCTGTATTATAGAAGGGCAAAGCGATAAGGAAATACTTTAGTTTCTTTGCTGGTTCCCAGGTTTTCCTTTGCTTGCTCTTAATGCTCCTCAGTTTTCCTTATGGTCAACTGGAAAGCACAGAAAGTCACCTACACGGCAGAGAAACAAGCCACAGCACCCATGGGTGTCTCTGCTTCTCCCAAAACCCAGGTCCACTCTTTTCTCCAGACATTAAAAGCAGGCTCTCTACAGCTCTCTTACTTTACAGGCCTGCAGTAAAGAGAGCAGGGCCCCTGAAGCTGTCCAGTAATTATGGAGAAGAGGGATAGCGTTAAGTGCCAGAACCTTCCCTTGGAATAGATGGCATGGTCCCCATCAGCAGCTTATTTCCTCGGTCTGAAAGCTCAGGCTTTCCAGACAAGTGGAAACCACCAAACTCTCACCTTGTTCAGCCCTCTGAGAGGCAAAAATTTCTGCTGTTGTAGAAAAACTTCTCAGCTCAGAAGGGATTTTCACTAGTGCTAGGACTGTAATTCCTACTGGTTTTACAAAAGGGTTACCTCCCAAAATGACTGGATTGGGACTAGTTTAAAACTAGGCAGTGCCAGATGTAAAGATTTGAGGACAACAGGCTATAGAAACATAAATCTGCCTTTAAGTCTCTTACCTGCACTCTGAACCAGGCAAATTTATTTGCAGGAAGTTCCAAAGCCACTTTCAGTATATGGTGCTGCAGAACAGGAGGGACCTCCTCTCGGAGGCCCTTTTCAGTGACGATACCTGAGGTTCGAAAGCAATACAATGAACTTCATATTGTTATATCTTCCTGAGATTTCAGGAACATTAATCATTTAGGGTTTCAAACCAACGCTGTGAGATAATCTGTCAATCCACAGATTTTCATACCATGAGATCCCCAGACACACTATGATTATGCCTGGCCAGCCTAAAACTGGAACCCAGCTCTCAACAGGGAAAATCTAACACTCGTCCCTGGCATAAGTCATCAGTGATGCAAGTGAATACAAAATCTTTACTATCAGTCTCAGAAACTCTAAAAAGCTGTGTACAAGAAGTAAAAAGGATGGATAAATTCTGTATTTTGGCCTCCCAGTTTAAGTCAATAACAAATCTTAACGCTTATACTACTATATTTGCTACAGGCAATGGAACTATACATTCTCCCTATATCATTTTTATCATCTGCTTACAACAACTGCAATGGGATAACCTCAGAATTATTCGCCTTACAGGTCAGAAAGCTGTGCAGAGACTCTTGCAGTGTGCTCCAAAATTTGACCTGCCTACACTTTAACTGCAGTTAAGTTACATATAGAAATCAGCTATATAAAGCTTTGGTGTCAGTGAGCTTTTCATAGTCTGTGTAGGTATCTTTATGGTCCACATTAGAGAGAGAACAATAAATTTAAAAAGTCACTACAAAGTCTAGCCAACAGTACGACCAAATAAATAAAACTGTACCAGCTGCTTAGAGAACATATTGCTACAAGGTAGAAAAATATGCTGCCTTTGGAGTGTATGTTTCAGACTGGGAAAGGGGAAGAAAAGACAAAAGTCTCAAGCTGACATCTGAGAGAATGATGTTTCATCATTAATTTACACCATCTTTCATCAAAATTAATATCGAAGCTCACTTCATTACATTTGTTTGAGAATGACACTTTATTTTCCATCCTGTTCAGCTTTTTAGTTCACACTAACAAAATCTACCAAAGAGATTTCTGCCTCACAAAAAGGTGTCCTGCCTTTTGTCCATTTTGAAGAAAGCAGACCAAAGCAAGAAATAATGGGATAAACAGAGTATGTGATTTGGTGAGTCACCAAGTATACAAACCAATTAAATATGCTTGACAGAGGGAGGAAAAACCTCACGCTTGAGACAGTTGATTTAGAGGGGGTTTTTGTTTAAAGCCCCTCTTTCCTCTGACGGACTTTAATTAAAGCATTTACGTAACTCCCATCCTTACACACATCCCAGACCTGCATAAAATAGAGAGTTGCTCTAGTTTGGTGGCCTACAAGCTCTGGTGGCCCACAGGCAGCAACAACACCCAAACAACATTGTGGTCTCTCCTCCAGCCTCAGTTTTAAATGGCTGCATTTATTGTACCACAAGCAGTATTGGAGGATCTTGCCCACAACACATAATTTGTGGCTCATCATCCTTGCTGCAATAAGCAGGTACAGAACGTCTCTGTTTACTTTTGCTATATGAAGAGGAATGCCCCCTGGGAACATGACATCAGAGACAAAAATACAACAATAGTGCTCAAGTGCTTCCTCATACAGATTTTCCACAGAAGATAATACCATACAGAATACCGTTCTCCCCAAACCCAGCATATGGAAAAAAATATTTGAATATTAACAGATTTTCCAGAGACTGGTGAATTGCTACACGTCTCTTCCCCACTCCAAACTTTCTTTGAACTATCCTGTCAAAAAAAATTCCATAGCACTGTGGCAAATGAGAGTTTGGAAATAACTTACACTAGATTGTTGACATAGGTCTAGGAGAACCACATACAGACATCTAGTTGGACATAAGTCTTTCTCAAAAACATTAGCATTAAATCCCCATAAAGACCAAATATTTGCAAGAATATGACACACAAAGCGGAAGTCTGCAGTGCAACCTACGACTTACAACAGCTGAGTGTAACAGAGCAGCTATGCAGATCAAGAGAGCAGAGTGCAACAGCACTGCAGAAATAACGACAGTAAATGCCAATACAATGAAAAAACCATAACAGTTCTTTCTCTATGTACACAGAACAAACATTCCTTTTCTGCTGCAGACTTGGTAAATAACCAGAGAGAACAACGAAGGAAAAATTTCTTTAAAAACCTCTTTAAAAGTTTCTTTACTGAGTGGGTGGTCACGGATTGGAACAGCTGCCCAGGTAGTGATTGAGTCGCCATCCCTGGAGGTGTTTGAAAGATGGGTAGACAAGTTTCTCAAGGATACGATTCAGTAAGGGGACAGGAACGGTTGGACTCGATGATCTCAGAGGTCTATTCCAACCTAATGATTCTGTGATTCTGTGTAACAGAAATACCCATCACATACCTTTTAGCAGCTTACTAAAATCGAAGTTGCTCCGTGCTACCAAGTGGGGCACAACCTTCTGATAAAGGCAGATGACCTGAAGCAGTGCAGCTTTCAGAAACAGTATCTCAGCATCTTCTGGACCTAAACAAAGTGTTTACATAATTAGTTTTTTCTTCCTTCACATCAAGAAACGCCTCTGAAATGATCACTTATCTTACTCACTAACAAGAAGAAACAGAAAAAAGCCCATCTGGAATCCCCAGTTTCCTTCCGCAGCATTCCTGTGTGAATATTTTAAAATACAGATCAGTTTCTTTGGTGCTTAAATTGGGAGTTGCCATTCCTAATTTGAAAAGTGCTCACACATATAAAAGACAACCTCAACACTTTAACACTAGAAGAACCCAATCAGTCACACTTGACTAGGGAAGTGCAGGAGGCGGTACACTAATTTGTTACTAATTTATTAGTTCAGTTAAAGGCTTCTTTCTTTCCCTTCCCTCTTTCAAAATAATACTTTCTCAACGTGATCTCTTGGCAAGAGGAAGACAACAAATACCTGTATGAGAGAAACACCAGCCCCAGTTAAGGCAGCTGTTTACTTCTTAGGGAAAGCTATCTCAGCAGCTAAATATTCTTTTCGTTTATAACGTGAGGATGCAAAAAAGCTACTTGCTATCCAGTCACCAATGAAAGAAAGCAAAACAAATGAAGGGCAGTCAAATCTTTTGACACCTACTTTCTTCCTGTTAATTGTGCCTCCCTCAGGCAGCTATGAAGAACGGGATTGATGCCATGCATAAAGTTTGTCTTTGTTTGCCTGAGTCTCATCTCCCATTAAAAAAGAACTCTGTAGTGGCCACAGTGCAAATAAAGCTGTAAAAGGTGAGCTAAGCGATACCCTGTTATCACCCTGGTACGCAGAGAAACTACAGCTACAGTACTTTAGAGATTATCTGCTCCGCTCCATTGGTTTCAGCAGGCACTCTACCAATAACTAGCCTTGAAGTGTCAGCACCGACAACTCTTTTGCTGCCCAAGCCACACACAGAAGGACATACACTGAAAAACTCTCTGCTCCAGGAACTGTCACTCCAATATGCCCTGTGAAGGACATGAAACCAGCTGTATGTTTATCTTCAGTCTAGAAGTAAAACATTGCAGGCTGTTAGCCAAGCTACAGAGAGTACTAGAACTTCCAGTTCTCTGTAGTGGGACTATGAAAGCAAGTCCTTCAGGAGGGACACTAGTTTTGAGAGACGAAAACTGAAGCCTTTACTCCAACCCTCTCTCCCTCTTCCAGTACTTGCATGTTTCTAATCCTGGGCTACAGCAACACAAGCATTTGTTTAGACACAGTAACTAAGCGCTTCAAAAAAATGATCCTGTGGTAAAACAACTTGGTCAAATGAAAATCCCTCAAAAATTATTTTTCAAGCATATTCATTTCCCTTCTTGTTTTGTTGTGGGGCTGCACTAGCGTAGGAAAGTCAAGGACAGGAGGGTTAAGTTCAGCAAGGGGAAATGCAGAGCCCTGCACTGGAGGAAGAGGAAGAGCCCCATTCACCAACACATGCTGAGGGCCACACAACTGGAAAACAGCTTGGCAGAAAATGACCTGGGGGTCCTGGTGGAGACTAAGTTGAACATGGGCCAGCAAAGTGCCCTTGCTGCAGAGAAGGCTATTAGTATCCTGGTCTGCATGAGACAAAGCACTACCAGCAGGTGAAAGGAGGTGATCGTTCCCCTTTATTTAGCATTGGTGAGGCCACACCTGGGAGTGCTGTGTCCAGTTCTGGGCTCCCCAGTCCAAGAGACACGGACATAGTAGAGAGAGTCCACTGAAGGGCCACAAAGATGAGGAGGAGACTGAAAAGGAAAGGCTAAGAGAGATGGGACCATTCAGTCTGGAAAAGAGAAGGCTCAGTGGATCTCATCTATGTATATAAACACCTGAAGGGAAGGTGCAAAGAGGATGGAGCCAGGCTGTTCTCGGTGGTGCCTGATGGCAATGGGCACGAACTGAAACACAGAAGGTTTCCTCGGAACATCAGGAAACACTGTTTTACTGTGAAGGTGACTGAGCACTGCCACAAGCTGCCCAAAGACACCGCTAGAGTCTTAGATATAATGAAATCCTGTCTGGGCATGGTCCTCGGCAACCACATTTAGGCAAGTAGTTTGGACAAGATGGCCTCAAGAGGTCCCTTCCAACTTCAACCATTTTATTATCCTGTGACAGCAGAAAATTAAACTGCTTAACCTCCTAGTAGCATACTGCGTTCTTAGGCAATTCTGATGCTGCCCAAAGAAGTGAACAAAGCAAAGATGAGTAGTAAATGCACAAGTGACACCTGGAAACTGTTGAAGTTAAAATTCCATGGAACGAGGATTTCACAACACCCATTCACATACATACATGTAAGAAGGGGTAACTCCACCTGCTTTGCCTACCATGCTGTCCAGCAACTTCTGCTGTCTCAGTGGTTGCCTTCACATTAGAGATATCACTTTCCTTTTTCTCCTCTTGGCCATCGTGGTGTTCTTTCCCTTGCTTCAGAAGGGACTGCCAGGCAGCCACTATATTGTTCATGTCTGGTAAAAGCTAAAAGCAAACAGAACAAATTGTTCTCCTGTGTGCGACAAAGCTACTGTGATAAAAATGTTCACAACCAAACAACACAATGATTTGCTGCTCTTCACCAAGCTTGTAAATGACCTCACATGCAATCAGAAAAATATCTGAAGTCAAGCAGAGCATAAACACTGGAAAGAAAATTATTGAAAAAGTGTCCTGTAAAAAATTTATGTTTGGTTCTTCATCCTCATAGTACATTTTCAACTCAAGTGCTACCTTGTTTAGCAACCTCTAACTCTTTGTGAACTTTGCTGGATACGACTTACTTGAACCAGGAGAATTCACTTTTTTTTTTTTCCATCAGCCAGCTGTGTTAAGGAAATTAACACCTCTTAATACACAGGCTTCCCCTCCTCCTGCCCAAAGATACTCTTCTCCCAGCTCCCAAGCCTCAACCACATGGTGAGAAAGTGCAGAGTAGTTCTCTGCTGCACAGTGACTCACATTTAGACCTCAGTTTTCTTTTCACTCTGTACCTTGCTGATGGCTTCTCTGTACAGCTGTACGAACTCCTGCATCATTGACAACGTGTAGATTTCTGACTTTTGCCAAGTTTCTTCATTCAAACAATACTCAATATTCTTCAAAGCTCTTTTTAGAACCATCGATAGAAATGACAGTATGCTGTGCTTCACTACTGTGCTGGGTAACTAAAAGAAGAAAGTTGAATTAGTGACATTTTGGTGCTTCCTCTTATGCTTTGCATATAATCTGTACTCTGAATATATGTGAAAACTTGTTAAGGCAATTAATTACTTCCTAAACCTTGGCTTGCAGAAAGAACCTGTCGGGTTTCAGATTCCCAGCACAAACCACTAGTGAGCACTGGCAGAACTGAGCTTGTGAATGGCTCTTGGAAGCAGTATCAATGGGCTTTAATTCACTTTTCAGTGCTTCTCCAAGCCAGATTTACGCTGGGACAGACAATATGAAACATACGTGACTAACCAACTTAAAAAATTTCTTGGATGATCACACTTATATCAAACAATATTAACAGGGACAGATAAATCCACTGAAATAATATAGACTGCTCTTACATTTAGTCCTTGGGTGAACATTATTTTATTGCACACTGCAGGGACTGTTGTTACCATCACCATAGAAAGCAACTTGGAAAGAGGAATAAACTCTGAAGTCTTAAAAGAGTTGGAGATCTCTGGTTGAGCCTCATAGATCTGAAATAAAAATAACCATTTAATCAACATTGATATAGCACTGGAAATAACAGCTTCTTCTGGGGAGCGTTTTACAGAAGGGTTTTGACTTCTCGAAAGTAATGCCAGCACTAAATGTAAATTTTCATGCAGAAACGCAAGAGCATCCCTCAGACTCCTGCTGAGCTAAATAGAACATCTCTATGCACCCTGTATCCCCACTAAAGACCACTTATTTTCAACAAACAGACTACAGATCCTACTTGCCCATCTTGGCCTGTATCAGAAACAGCGTTGCCAGCAGGAGCAGGGAGGTGACTGTGCCCCTGTACTTGGCACTAGTGAGGCCACACCTCGAGTGCTGGGTTCAGTTTTGGGCCCCTCACTACAGGAAGGACATTGAGGGGCTGGAGCGCGTCCAGAGAAGGGCAATGAGGCTGGTGAGGGGACTGGAGAATAAGCTGTATGAGGAGCGACTGAGGGAACTGGGGTTGTTCAGCTTAGAGAAGAGGAGACTGAGGGGAGACCTCATCACTGTCTACAACTGCCTGAAAGGAGGTTGTGACGGGGTGGGTGCTGGGCTCTTCTCACAAGTGACAAGTGATAGGACGAGAGGAGATGGCCACAAGTTGCGCCAGGGGAGGTTTAGATTGGACATTAGGAAGAATTTCTTTACTGCAAGAGTGGTCAGGGATTGGAACCGGCTGCCCAGGGAGGTGGTGGAGTCACCATCTCTGGAGGTGTTTAAAAAACGGGTGGATGAGTTTCTCAGGGACATGGTTTAGTAAGGAGGCAGGTACGGTTGGACACGGTGATCTCAGAGGTCTCTTCCAACTGAGTGATTCTATGAGGAATATTCATAAAGGACAAAAGTTTTTTTTATCTGAGCATCAATGTTGCTACATCTCAAAAAGAGTACCATCAACGTGGTTTCCCACTGCTTCTTACACTAACTCCTTCCTTCCCAGTTCAGTTGAACGTTTATGTAGCCTCCTGCACAGACCATGGCTTTTTACCGAAAGACCTTCCAACCTGCTCTGTATCTATGCCTTATTTAAAGTAGCTGTGGCTCTGAGCCTTGGTTTATTTTCCTCAGCATCCATAGAAAACAGGATGCAATTTCCCCCTCTCCATTTACCATCTTCAACCTTTAACAGCATCCTGCTGCTTCTTTCCTAACATACCTACAGTAGATGATGATGTTATTTCAGAACTAGTAAGTCCCTTCTCTTCAGCTCACTTAAACCTCAGACACATAACTTCCCCACTGCTGGACTGGTTTGTTTTTAAAATCATTATTTATGAAATATTCCACCTGAATGCTTTCTAGTGATTTTAATAAACAGTAAAGCACTGTGCATTTACAGCTGTGAACACAATCTTCAGACACGTGAGATTCCTCTGATACAGAACAGCTGCTTCTGAAACAAAAACAAAGAAAAACACTCCCTGATCTTCAGCTTACTTCCTCTAAAATCAAAGACCTCCGCTAAATTCATTAATTCAAAGTTAGTTTATACCCAACACAGCCACACCACAGGCTGGTCGGGCTCTGTACTGCACAGTACCCAAATTGTAACAAATCTTACCTAGGAATGGCATTGCAATATCTACGTGTAATAAAAGCAATCAAAAGTTCCTTAGCTTGATAACTTTTCTGTAGGTCAGGAATATTTGACTTTATCATCATTCCTATTACGATTTTGTGTAATTCTGCACTATTGATTTACAAAAGCTACTTCAGTTTTTGAAGGAAAAAGAGCATTGGGATAATATATTTCTGTGGAAAGGTGACGTGCATCGTTCATACTATTACCTTTTTGAGCAACTTCATATTGTCCATCCAAGCAGACTTCAGTCTAGGAACAAAGGAATATGGGGTCTCCTTAAAGTATCTATTCAATAAATCTGGGCATATTTTAAGAATATTCACCATGAGATCTGCAACCATTTCATCTTCTGTTGCAGTTTTTAAACCAAGCAGAAAGCGCAGAAGTACCACATTTCCTCCCCTATTGAATAAAAAAAAAAAAAAAAACTTTTAAAAAAAATCCTTATTTCGATACTTTATATGTGATGCTAATTCTACAGCTCCTCTAACTGTTGCTGGGGCAAATTCAAGGCACAATTTCTCACACTGCAGGTACTATCTCTGAGTTTATACTCAGAGAAGTAAGAACTGAATTTACCTCCAGTTTTTCTACATGGCAAACAGTAATTACTTTTAATTAAAACCACAATATTTCAGAAATATCCTAACCAAACTTCATAAAGCAAAAAATATAGAATTAAAACTTAATAATATTAAACTTAAGAAATATTTTCTGTGGTCTTTCAGTTCCTTTTTTTAAAAAAGTTTTCTTCTGTATGTCCCTAAACAAAGTGAGTAAACTGCAGATACCAGACAAATACCAGTTAAAATTTTGCTTAAAGCAAGAAACCACCTGGTACTACTATCTAGTACCTTCTTTGCCCAGCTAACATGATGAAGCATAAACCCACCCTATGACAACCCCCCCATGGAATTACAAGAGTCTCAATTATTTTCCTTGTCAGTCACAACCTTAGTGCACATTTTCACTAGTTAGCAAACAGAAACAGCACAGCAAATAGATGCTTCCAAATTAGGTGCCGCAGGCCAAATTCTGGCACTACTGAAACAATATCAGCATTTTGCCAAAATCCGAGATAAATCACGTCTGGTTCTACAGAATGTAAATTAGACTATGTATTTTACCACCATCTGGCTAACACTGCAGCTTTAATGCTTTATTCTCACATCAAGTAAGATCTACGGTCCAAAACCACATCTTACAACAAGAGACTTTGTATCTAGTTATATGGGAAATGGCTCAGAGAAACCAGCCCAATGCCTAAGCCCCTGCCTAAGGGCAGAGCACTCTCTACTCTTATACACTCAGGTGCAAGGAGATCCAATAGTTTGACCTTGAGAAGCTAAAAACAAAACCAGCAAAAAAACCAATCTATTTCTTTCATCTCCCACAGAAAAGAGAGCTGGAAGCAGAATTCAGTAAAGTTACTTGCAAAGGCCTGGAAGGGCAGACAAGACAACTAGCGAGGGCTCTCTTGCTCCTAGCACTAAGCTCACATGCAATCTCAGCTGTTCACTAACTTACTTTCCAGAAGTTCCAAGACTTGGATCATAGAAAGTTATGCCATGTTTCAGAGAGCAGCAGAGATCCATTAAGAAATTATGAACAAGTTCCCGTACCATCACCTTTCCCACCTCTTCAGAACCTCGAGTCACCTACAAAAATCAAAAAGGAATAAAAAAGGCATATGATTTTTGCTATCACAAATGAAAAATATTACCCTAATTTCATTCTCAATTTTATGGTTACTTTCACAGTTGGGCTTTCATTCAGATTAACAAGTTCCAACTTCTGTATTAAACACATTAAATATTACAATACTTTTTCTTTCATTGAAAATCACATGCATATGTACGGTTTGCGCAACATTACTGACTTAGGCATTTGCTAAGGAGACAGATAGGAAAACAGAGAGAAAAATCAAGCTAAAGAAAAGCAGCGACATGAAATTTGCATAAATTGGGCAAGGCAATCCCGGCACTTTTAAGTCAAGGATTTAATATTTAATCCGAAATAAACAACTTTCAAACATACAGACCAGGTTCAGGAAGTTCAGAGAGACCAAAAAAATCACTGAAGCCTTCAGCATAAAGCATGTGAAACAAGCATGTGCATGTTTTCTGGGCCAATCTGGCAGAAGATGTAACAGCTCTAACGCAGGGCAAGAAAGATGGATAGCTAAAAATGCACTGAGTATCAGCACTGGAATGGTATAAACATCCAGTAGAGAAAGTATAAGGCAGCAGTTGTTCAGTGTTAAGAAGTTTTAGGAGGAATGATTTGGCTTCTAAAGATCAAGTGGAGGCACAAAATTCTTTCTGCTTTGCACTGGGCTTACAGCCATGCCTTATATATTCCCACAGTGACGGGGGTGGGGGGGGAAAGAGAGTGATTAAGAAAAATAATAAAGCTAAATTGTAAGCTATTTATGAGGAGAAGATGACAAAACATCTGCTGTACTAACACACAACAGCTGCAACCCCAATCCTTGCCTCATCTGTGACTTCAGGAGTGATTTCATGGACCCGTAGAATCAGTAACAGCTTAACCTTCAGGAGCCCTATCACCCTCTCAGAACAATGCGTAGGATGGGAATGAGGCATGTGGTAAGAAGATCGCTCCTGATACAGTTTCGTATAATATATACTCTCATATAATGTGTCCAGGATATAGAATACAGTACTCACACCCAAAAGACCCATTTCTCCCTGGTTAACAGGTCTGCACTGCAGTTTAGGCAATCAGGGAGGGAAAACAAACCCTCCTCCTCAATGGTGAGAGGCAGCAGAATGTCAAGGTTTCTTTTTAAGTAGCCTCAGCAGATCCCTTTTCTTGAGCTCATCAGGGTCAGAGTAACTGGGAGCTATTTCAAAATCTGTGGGCTGCAAGAGGGTGGGCGGGAGGTGGAGGCAGGACAAGGACTAGGAGTTACAAAGAAATAAGCTACCAGACCTTCAAATCCCCAGGGCTGACATCAGTAATTCCATTCCACCGGTAGAGTGAAGCAATGTGAATCAACACTTCCGCAGTAAAAAAGCGCACTTTCTGGGTTTTGGTGACATTTTTATTTTGAACCACCTGAAAACAATGAGAAAAAAATCCAAACAAACTCTTCTATTAATTGCAAGTTAACACAAAATAATGGCAAATTAGCAACACTCTTCACTCTTCCAGTAAAGCTCACTCTCCTTACAACAGCAGACAAAAAGTTCTGCCTGTTCTATGTTTTCCATATGTTCCTGCTCACTTATTGATACAGTTGAAGCTATAGGACTCTACACCAACTTCTGCAAACACTGAACATGCTGAACAGAACAGACTTTCAAATTCAACTGAAGAGTACAGAACATACTTAGATTAGCACAGCCACAGTCTAGGATCACAGAAACCTGCTGGCAGAAATGGCAGAACCTTCTACAAATAAAGTTTGAATGAAAAGGAAAACACACTGGAGGAAGTTCTCAAAAGTCCTCCTACTGTGTTTTCCTGTGCATAGTTTTTTAATTATTGTTTTCCTTGTTTAACCAAAGGAGTCATACAGTGTGTTAGGTTTCATCAATAACATAAAAGTACATGAGGTATGACTTTCACATAGCAAAAGTTTTGTTTAGAAAACAAAGTTCCAAGGGTTATTTTATATTTAAATCCTAGCTTTTCTCTTCTTTTTCTTCCAAGGTTATCGCAAGAGAAAAATTAAAGAACAGTTTTTGGCTTTAAATTGTCAGTTGCGAAAAGCCAGAGTCTGAGGCAGGCTCTTATGATTACACTCTAAATTTGAAACTATTTTTATTTCATTCTCCTGACTGGTCATACAACAGCTTGTGAAACATTGCTACAGTATTTCAAAACAGAAATCCATAAATCATAGATACTGGAACTAAAAACATTTTTTAAAACGTTTTTATAGAAATAAATCAAATCTTTGGTGCAGTTGCTGTGCCCACAGCAGCAACAAGCTGGTGTGTCACAGTGAAAGAGGCACAGCCATGCTCAGAAGCAAAGGAACTCAAGCACAGGAAAGAAAGTGGAGACTAAACCACCTCTCACACCTTTCTGCAATTCCTGCTTTCAAGTTTTCTGTCTCAACCCTGCTACATCACAAGGTTATTTCTGTCTGCTATTACAGAATCAGAAAAAACAACTTCAACGGCGAGCAGAATTACCTCTCCAACACTGCTTTCTGCAAGCAGGTGGAATGTACCCTTTATTTTTCACAAAAACTTCTCTGATCTCAGGAAGACAATTCTATGATAAGACTTTCCTTTTCCTCTACTCCACCGAGAAATACTTCTGACCAAATGCATATCTTGGCATCCTAACAGTGAGTCAAGTCCAAAGACCAGCTAAACAGAACCACGGGATGCGGCCTCAACAGAGCCCAGCCAAGACTGGTTGAGGAACGGTAACACAAACCCTTCAACTGTAACCAGACAGCTCGTCAAAACCATTTTATACCACAGTCCCTAAACCAAAACCACACAAAATCCTTTTTCTCCTGGAAAAAAAGACTGTACACCATTACCTAGCTCAGAGCTAACAAACCTACTCAAATGTAGCTAAGCTCCCAGTTTCAGCATGAGACATTTTAACTGAAGGACCAAAAAAAAATCCAGTTCTTTTGACCTTCAGGCTTGGCACTGATGCAATCACAACTCATGAAAATCAGAATCTATTGGACACTGCGCACGAAAGATGAGCTTAAATTAGCATCCAAGTACAAGCTATTGCAACTTCCTTTAAAAGAGGGGATTGGAAAAGCACAACAAGCTTCAGTGCTGCAACAGTAATATGGACAAGCTATCAACCTCCAAGAAATATTGTCTGTAATGGACACATTGAAAAACTTTCAGCAGCAGTAGCTCAGTGTCAGCATCTTAAAGAGCTGTACATTTTATGAGAAATGACTGCAAAACTGTTCCTAGCAGCAAAGAAAATAGAAAATAAGAGACAACACAGTTTCAAGAGCACATCATACCTTGGTTCTCAGTGTGGAAAGTAGAAGATTGACTGTAGAAACTTTGTCTTCCTTTATTTCAGAGCGAAGAATATCTGGAATGAAATCTAAGAACACATTTCGAATGTTAAGTGAAAATGTGAAAGCTACTTTCATACTAAAAATGCTTCAGGGAATTCATACCCATTTCTCTTCAATGTCATATTATTTCTGTTCCTGTTATAATTAAGGATGAACCAACAGGCTGCAATCAAGTTTAAAGGGATGATGTGTCTGTAACTACAATAATGAACAAGTAATGCTGCCAAACCTACTCTCATCACTACTAGCTGATTTGCCAACTTGGTTATTAACACTTATTGCAATAGCATCTGTCAACTTCTAATATATTTCAAGCCCCAATGTACTATGCGGTATTTAAACTTGAGTAAACATCTATCCTTTCCACCAAAGGACTCACAATTGCTTTTACTAAGTGATTCTCAAATATTTGGAGGTTGCAACTCAAACCCCACACATGATCTTTTGTCAACTTTGGTTCATAGAGAACTTCAGTGTCTTACAGTGGAATGAAAGTCAGCTGTGCTGACTGGGTCCAGGTGCGCAGTGCCATTCCCTGTCCTGACAGAACTGAACAACTGCAAGCAATTAAAGGAAATCAGCACCTCTCAGGGTAGCATGAACTACAGAAGTTCTCACTTCCTCACTGTATAAGAAATTAATTGCTGGCAGCTAAGGACTTCTTTGGGGGTTATTTAGAGTATTTCTAGATCCCTTCTAGAAATTGTTTCATAACCTTACCAAGGAGCACAATTCACAGCTACAGAATCAGCAGAAGACTTCAAATCACAAAAGTCAATAGAAGTTTTATATTATTTTCAGCACATAAGGGATCAAGTAGCAATCAAGTGTACGTAAGATTCAACTTTTTGGACCCTGTGGTCAGTTCACTTTGACCCTCTTCTCTAAGAGATATGGATGTAACATGCTCCTGGATTGCACTCCCATGTAATGCGTCCATATAGGATGCAAAGGACATTGCTTTTTAGCAGTCTAATGCAGTACATGACAGTTGTCCTGCATGAGGATAGAAAGGAAACTAAAGTACACACAGTGTTATGAGAAAGGCCAGAGGCTATTAAATTTTTTTCTGCTTATAACTTTGAGGCCATAGAGTCAATACTACATTTACCTTTTTTCACCTCTGTGTCACCAAGGGCTTTCTATTTTTGCAAAGGTTTTGCAGATAACAAACGTTATTCTCAAGCAGAAGAGGCACTCACCAGAATACTGAGTAAGTTTAAAATTTTTCAGATAGTAAGATGAAAAATATTTATTTTGCATCTTATTAGTGCTGTTTAACTGGTTCACATTTTGAATTAATTCATATTTACTATCACCCCTAAAAAACTCTGCCTTAAAAAACCATAAAAGCAACTGCGAAGTACCTTTTAATTCCAGCACTTGTGTCAAGATTGCATTGTCACCAGCAATTAAAAAGGAGAGAGCAAACTGAATATAGGCCATACGGACATCAGGTCCCCCCTAAAAAAAAGACAAAAGGCACTGTTAGCATGCAGATTGTACACAACGGCAAAATTAATACTGCAACAATTGATTGTCCTTAGAAGTACTATGAACAGGCAAATTAAACAACTTGTATAAACATACTGCACTTAGCCATACACATACATTTATACACAACACATCCACAGTAGAGTAATCTGAAAAACTTCTTGGGTCAAGCAGGTTACAGACCGCTAAAGTTAACATCAAAAAGGAAGGGGCTGTACTTCATATATTTTTAAATTCTCAATTCACAAGACAAGCCATAAATAATAATAAAAAAAGAGAAAACATTAAAAGTAGTTCCATGCCAAACCCTGTACACAAATCACTGAACATCCTCACTTCTGCACTGCTTGGTACACTGGTCAATTAATAAAAATACTTGAGAATGGTAAAGGCAGTAACGCTGCTGTAATTTCTTATTATACAGACTTCCAGAGCAGCATCAGACTTGAAGACTCTTTTGCTCATTGCCACCTTTGAACTGCAGTACATTATATGTGTCTCAGCTATCACAGCTGCTCCTGCAACTTAGATGAGCTAAAAAAAAAAAGCCCTTAAAAAGGGGGCTAATACATTATAAGACTACAAATTCAGCCACAGTGGAAGCAGTGAAAGCTTCACCTGGTAAAGAATCATACAATATCAACACAAAATCAGAATGGTTTGTGTTGGAAGGATCTCAAAGATTATCCAGCTCCCATCCCCCTGCCATAGGCAGGGACACCTTCCATTACACCAGGTTGCTCAAAGCCTCATCTAACCTGGTCCTGAACACTTCCAGGTAAGAAGCATCTCTGGGCAACCTGCTCCAGTGTCTCACCACCTTCACAGTACAGAATTTCTTCTTAATATCTAATCTCAATCTACCCTCTTTCAGCTTAAAAGCGTTACCCCTTGGTCCTATTACTACATTCCCTGATAAAGAGTCCCTCCATGATTTATAATTTTTTGAAACTTACTGTGCAAAATTAAGTTTCATTTAAAAATACCTCAGAGAAGAAACACAAGACAGAAGTGACTCATGAAAGTGTTGTATGAAGAAATAAAGAAATGAGATTTTGCTGTAAGCTTTGTCGCCTGATATTTTTGTATTAAAATTTCATCTTCGATGCTCACTTGTGACATATTAATTTCAGTGAAAGCTGACCAAAAGTAAGACCTTCAATCAATTTTTGGAAACTTTTTTCCTTGTACTTTACTTGAATATCTAAAAAACTTGTGGTCAAAAGACTACATCCCAGCATTTAAATTTAAATGGTGGAAGTACTCCTAAAGACAACTTCTGCAGGAAAGTAAAAAAATACAAAATCTGATGTTACTGTCAGAACAAGGTGTATGTTTGGGGTTTTGCCTTATAATTGATTGGTTTATTTATAAACAGCCTCATTTGTCAGCACAAATGGCACAAACTCAATATAAATGTACACATTCATTCTGCAAGTCATCTTTAAAAACTAGGAACAATATATTAGCGGTGAAAATAATACTGGATTAATTATATCCTTATACTTGGAATGACATATAAATACTCATGTTCTAAAACACCAGTTGAGGTCAACCCTGATTGTTTTTAGCAAATGGAGAGGAAACAAGAAACAAAGTTTCCTTTGGAAAAAGTGGAGTGACTTTTTCTACTCACTTGCACATCCTCCTTAAGGATTTCCACCAAAAGATTGTTTAAAAATCAAGATTGTATTTACAAATGCAATCACTCTGAGTGTACTAGTACTGGGCAATAAAAACAACCACAGAACCTTCAACCTCCGTTGATTTCAGTAGGATCAAACCGCAATCCTTGCATTGGAAAAAAGACTGAGCTCTTCCCGAACTCATCGCTGAATAGTTTCCAGAATTTTACCATCACTTTTACTTCATTTTTGACATGAACAGAGTAGCCTCTTTCACCACAGCTTATTAAAAGCAGACAAGGCACTTCAATATTTTGCAGTAAATTCAACAAAGCAGTGTAAAAGCAAGATCACCCTGAGGAGTTCTGCACCCTGACAAGATGAGAAAGAGCAGTACAGGATGCGAAACAAAGCAAGCTATATCTCAAGGGTGCATGCCATCTCTCTCACTATTGCAGAGACTCAGAAACACTCCCTGGGGATTTCCTGTGCAAGTAGATGTGAAGCTCCGTTCTGCTGCCAATTAGAAAAAATCAAGAAGCATTTCAGGCACGGGACCGGAAGGAAGAGGTAAGCTCTTGCAGTCAAAAACACAGTAAGGAGACTTTGGCAATAGCTTAGTTTTAATACCTGGCAGAAGAAAACTGACAGAGCCATGGCACAGCATTCCATGGCACACAGTAACTTAACTTACCTTCTTACATCTTTTTTTCAGTAATCCAGGCAGAAACTTATTACCGAAATCAAAATGGCTAAACACATCCCTTGCTGAATCTGGCCCCTGAGCCACCATTGCTGACAACAGGGTAAGGCACACTCGGCTCATTCTAAAACAAAATGCAGAGGAAAACCTGTAGGTTATTTCCAGGATGACAGTTATACAAACAACCATATCAAAAGATTAAAATCTAAAGACCTTCTTCCTATAAAAGAAATTATCACACTCAGCCTTCAACAACCACCTAAGCCTTCAGGAGTTGCAGGCACAAAGCAGTTCTGAGTCAATCTCAACACAAGCAAACAAGGAAAGTATGCCTGGCCATGCAAAGCTCTCCCAGCAGTTGTTAGGAGCTTAATTTGAATATGTAAATGATCATTTTAATGACAATCACAATATAGAATTGGGCCAAACACAAATGTTATTTCACCAAGAACTTTGATTTGCTTTGTGAACAGCGTATTTCTACAAGCACATTTCTTGGAGAGAGTCCCTAGTCCTGCAAATGCTTATGCTCTTTACTGCCACAGGCAGGTTCTAGGAGCTACAGCTGATGTGAAAGTTAAGGACACACATGGTGTAGGCCAAAGTACAACAACACACAAAAGTGTGTTTTAGCTGAATGACAAAGGTTTTCTTCAGTTTAAGCATGCAGCATGGTCTTGCCATGAAGTAAATCCAAATATCTACACTCAGTTTTGATTCTTGCTCATTTAATACTAGGAAAATTAGCCTGAAAAAATAAACAGAAGCTCCTGAGAAAACAGAACAGAAGTTGAAACAACCAAAAAGATTATTTTAGGCAGTGATAATGGCAACTGGAAAGGAGGGAAGAGGAAAGAAGGGAAATGGGAATGCCTATTTATATTCTACCCCCAAATTAAGCTGTAATGAGAGGCTGGATATTCACTTTATAACACAGGATAAAAGGAAGAAACTGCCAAAAATTAACAACTCCTAAATTCATGGGAGTTTTCTAGTTATTTCAATGGGAATATGACAGGGCCATCAGTACAAGTCTGCAGACCCACATGACCTGGACAGCCACTACACATTAAGGGTTTTAAAATCTGTCCATCACGTTTCATGCACAGAAATATCTGTAAGAAAGCCGTATGATTAAAGCAGAGATCCCACATAGACACATCGTCACAATAAAAGCCCTTTGCACATCAGCGGGGCAGTACAGAAAAAGCAGAGCGTGTACCATCAGAAATCTGCAGCCTCCTCTATGCGGGTTTCTATAAGGACTTCAGCAAAAGTATAATCTTTAAAAGTCAATGAAAAGTGCAGCTCTTACACAGTTTCAAAATTTACTTGCTCTATACCTATCCAGCTGTATTTGGGATTCTACATAAAGTTAAAATGCTTGTTGTAATAAGATCAACTGAGTGGTGCAGGAAGTGTGGCTGTGTCCATGAACTGGAGAGCAGAAAAAGCTTTTCTCATTCTGGCCTGTCCAAAAACTGAAAAACAAATCATTGGCCTTGGACAAGTCATTTGCAGTTTCTCTGCAAATGACTCTCCCTTCCTCTTTCTCCTAGGTTTGTATTAAAAATTCTCTGGTACTTGGAACTTCTCTCATTCTGTCCACAGAGCATGAGAAATTGTTGTTTAGACTGGTCTAGATAACACAAGTCTTCAATTGGCCTAAAATGGTCAAAGACAGGAAAAGTTACAGAGGAAAAGCCAGTCTGAAAGAAGAAAGTCTGTGATACAAAGTTGGAAATCTGGCTACAAAAAATACAGCAAAATAAAACACCCAAGAGAAGGTCTTTTTACCATCACAAGACAGATCGCTCACCCTCTTTGAACTACAACAAAGCCTGTTCCTCCCTATTCCATGCAGTACATACTACTTCACAAACCAAGGAGCATTAAAATAACAGGACTCAAAATACTATCCACTTTACCTCTCACTAGGACAGGTACAACCAATGAACACTACAGCTCCCAGAAAGTATCACAGAGAATTAGATTGTGTATAATATCAGAGCTGCCATCTTGCAAAGACTTCCACGTGCAACTATTTCATGAAATGTGAAACAGTAGCATTAAACAAAGGTGGATTATTAACAATAAGTCAAACTGAATTCTGCAAGGTCCAGATAGCCCACTGAGATCAATTCAGAGCAACTGAGAGAGATTCTCTGCAACAGTACAAAGATTACTTACCTGTGATACTCAGAATACAAAGCAGCATAGACCAATCTCATGTAGGAATGAATCAATTTTTTTACTATGTTCATTCCCACAGCAGAAAAATGGGAGAGGTCGCTGGCTGTCCTCAGTAAAATGGCCTCTAGAGCTTGAAAGATTAATAGCATCTGTAAGATACAGAAATATGTTAATATCTGCCAATATCATCCTATGGCTTTAAATTATTAGCTGAGCAAACACTATTAAAAAAAGAGTAACTCCATCCAAGACAGGAGAAAGCTTCCACATATGAAACTGATGTTAACTTCCGAACTCTCTGCCAAATTAATGCTTCCACTTCTAAAGGATTACATCTGAGAGTGAGAATATTCAAGGAAGCCACTATATAGACACTACGTGAAAGACCAGAGAACTAAAGGAAGTCTGCCAATTCTTCTTTTTTTCAGGTGCTAAACTCATGAAATCCAGTAATAGGAAAGAACAACCTCTACTGCACTGGGCTCACTGACGGCCTGAACAAATAAACTGAACATAAAAAAAGGGTCCTTCCTCATACATGAATTAAGATATACACGCATGATTCCATCTGCATGTGCACAGCAGCTTCTAGGGATGCAAACATGGACTGCAGTGCAAACCTCAGCACAGGCTGCTGGATCTTGAAGGTGCTTTTCAAGCCAGAGGCCAAGGCCTGGGGTGATGAACCAATGCTTTAAGAGACAACCGCTAGTAAGTGCACAATGAAACATGCTGAAGAAAACCACCTGAGTGGCTCCAGTCTTGAAATTAACTCCTTCTAGATGAGTCCAGAATCCACACGGTGCTAGGACTGTACTCATTACAAGTATTAGATTCTATTAGCAAAAGGATTTGGAAGAAAGCATGTCACTGAACATGACACAAGTTGTCATTACACGGAAAAAAATTATCATCTAATAAAAGACCAATAAGTGCAGGTTAAAAAGAACACTATTCAATTTTATGATGTAAGCAAATTGAAGTTAATAATGCTGCTATAACATTCACTGTGAAAAGAGTTTCTTAATTCTTCAGTTCATTCACGATATTCTGATGAGGAAAAACTGTGTCCAGCTCAGATGAGAAAAGAAACGTCAATGTTACTAGATGCCTCCTAAAACCCCTGATGTATCAAGGAGATGCCTTTGTTTGTTTGCCTACCTGCTGCCACTGACCTCATTTTTTAAACTGGTTTTGATAACATTTAAAGCACCTTAACAGCTTGATTTTGACAGGAGTAGTGGTTGTGTCTATCATTACACCCAGGAACATCTTTGACTGAAAAGGAAATTTCCCACTTGAGTGCTTCTGACACTGTGACTTACAGAAAACAAAAGAAAAGCAAAATACATAATAAGTGATCATAGAATCACAGAATGGTTTGAGTTGGAAGGGACCTTAAGCATCATCCAGTTCCAATCCCCCTGCCATGGGCAGGGACACCTTCTACTGGATCAGGTTGCTCAAAGCCTCATCCAACCTGGTCTATTAGAAAAAAACGGCTCCAGATTATTTATGCTGCAAAGCATTTCTTCAGGAGTTCCTCTCCCAGCTGGGCTGCATGTTGCAAGTCATTAAAGTGTAACACCCAAGGCCAACTTACTTCACTTTCAGGCTTCCTTTCTCCATCCAGAAGTTTGAATATCTCAGCACACTCCATAGAAATTTTTATGTACCCCTCCACGACATCATATACTTCAGGTGATGGCAGGGTCTTAGCAATGGAGATGAAGGTCTCTAGACCTGTAAGCAGAGAGCTTTACCCAGAGAGCTCTAGCCCCTCCTGTGTCACACTACCCGCTGCCCACCACCCCCCAGGTACTGCCCCCCAGACACCCGACACAGCAGCACTGCTGCCCAGGGGCTGCGGTGGCCCATGCCATGCAGGAGCCACACATGCCCATGGCACAGACATCACCATTGTCATCATCATAGAATTACAGAATGGTTTGGGTTGGAAGGGACCTTAAAGCCCATCCAGCTCCAATCCCCCTGACAAGGGCAGGGACACCTCCCACCCGATCAGGCTGCTCAAGACTCCATCCAACCTGGCCTTGAACACTTCCAGGGCGGGGGCATCCACAGCTTCCCTGGGCAACCTGTGCCAGTGCCTCACCACCCTCAGTGTGAAGAATTTCTTCTTAATGTCCAATCTAAATCTTCCCCCTTCAAATTTAAAGCCATTCTCCCTCATCCTATCACTCCATGCCCTTGTAAAAAGTCCCTCTTCAGTTTTCCTGGAGCTCCTTCAGGTACTGGAAGGCAACTATGAGGTCTCCCTGGAGCCTTTTCTTCTCCAGGCTGAACAACCCCAACTCTCTCAGCCTGGCCTCATAACAGAGGTGCTCCAGCCCTCTGATCATCTTCATGGCCTCCTCTGGACCTGTTCCAACAGTTCCATATCCTTCTTATGTTGGGGATTCCAGAACTGGACATGATACTCCAGGTGGGGTCTCATGACAGTGGAGCAGAGGGGAAGAATCACCTCCCTCAACCTGCGGCTACATTTGTTTTGATGCAGCCCAGGATGCCACTGAAGTTCTGGGCTGCAAGCATGCATTGCCAGCTCATGTCCAGCTCTTTATCCATCAGTACTTCCAAGTCCTTCTCCACAGGGCTGTTCTTCATCACATCTTCCCCAAGCCTTTACTGATACCACGGATTGCCCTGTCCCAGGTGTGGGACTTGGCCTCATTGAACCTCATGAGGTTCACACAGGCCCACTTCTCCAGTCTGTCCAGGTCCCTCTGGATGACATCCTGTTCTTCTGGTGTGACAACTGCCCCACTCAGCCTGGTGTCATCTGCCAACTTGCTGAGGGCGCACTCAATCCTGCTGTCTATATCATCAATGAAAATACTAAACAGCACTGGTGCCAGTGATGATCTTGGAGGTCTTTTCCAGCAGGAAAGCCCCAGAGGGGAGGCTGGGGTGCAGCGCTGCCAGGCAGCGGGCTCTGTAGGAGCCGCAAGGCAGATGGGGCAGTGGCAGGAGGGACATCTCACGGAGGTGACAAAAGAAGCAGTTACTACTACAAAAAGTGGAATAACCAGCACCCACAAGTCCTTTGCCATAGGGCAGCTCTCCTTCACATCATCCCCCAGGCGGTATTGAAACCGTGGATTACTCCAACCCACGTGTAGGACTTGTACTTGGCCTTGAACCATCATTGTCGCTGTCATCCCCACGATGTCGCTAGGAGACCTCTCCGGGCTCCCCGGGGAGCCGCTCCGGTCCCCGCTGCGCCAGCGGAGCTCACCAGGCACAGGCAGCGCCGATGCTCACCCGGCCATCCCATCCCATCCCATCTCATGCCATTCCTTCCAATCCCACACCATCCCATCCCCTCACCCTTCCAGGCGGTGGCGGGGTCCCGCAGCAGCGCCTTGAAACGGGTGCCGTTGAACTCCTCCTCCGCCTCCTGCCGCTCCCCACAAGCTCGCTTGGCCGCGGGCGCTGCGACCGCCGACCCAGCACCGCGCTTGCCCGCCATCGCGGCGCCGCTACCGCCACGCCGGGGCCGCCCCGGAAGCGCTCGTGGAGGCGCCCCGGCAGGAAGCGAAGCGGCACCTCCTCCTCCTCCGCCTGCGGGCAGCGAGGGGCGGGGGCTGCTGCGGGGCAGCCCGTGTGCGGCGGGGCCTTTGCAGCCCAGGCCGCTGGCACAAGGAGTATTTACTGTTACAAAGGGTGGAATATTGGGGTTTAGGCTAAAGTAGAGTCAGTTTTCCGTAGAATTAGTTTTCTAACTCACTTCAGTTATGCTTCATCTGAGTAACTGCATTTTTTGAAAGTCAGGCAGCGCATCCCTCTGAGAAACATAGAATGGTTTGGGTTGAAAGGGACCCTAAAACCCATCCAGTTCCACCCCCCTGCCATGGGGAGAGACTACCTCCCACAGCGTGTTTACTTTAGAGTGACACAAGAAGTAGTTACTATCACAAAAAGTGGAATATTTTGATTTAAGCTGAAGTAACTGTGTTACTTGAAAGTTAGACAGTGTCCTTCTGACAGCATGTTTTCTTTATAGCGTGTGTTTCTTCAAATAGCATTTTTCCAGTCACTGTTTGAAGAGAAATGTTAACGCCTTGTGTTCAGGACGGTTTGCGCTGCACGTAAGCCATGTTTTTAGCTGACCACTGTACCTACAGACTAAGTCATATTTTCCACATGTGAAACCTGAACTATAAGGACATGCTTCTTTGTGCTCCCCAGTCTTCTGTAAATACAGAACATTTATAAGAAGTACTTAACCTGAACATAGCAGTACTTGACCCACAATTCTTACATCCTGAGCAAGTGCAACATAACAATGAACATCATTGATACAAGACGTAGTAGAATATTTTGATTTAAGCTAAAGAAGAGTTAAGTTTCATCTAAGTAACAGCGTTTTTTGAAAGACAGAATATCCCTCTGACAGCATGTTTTCTTTATAGCGTGTTTTTTTCAAATAGTGTTTTTCTAGACACTGTTCAGAGAGAAATGGCAACGTCTTGTGTTAAGTATCGTCTGTGCTGAACAGATTTTTTCTGTAATCACCTGTTTGCAGTCTTTCCTTATCTCATATGCAAGGCCAGACAAAGAGCTGGCTGCAAAGCTCCAATCAGCAAGAGATTTGGCTGTTGCATAAGATTTCTGGGAAAATTTATACACATACATGTAAGTGGGAAGTATGTTCTGTCCCCAGCTCTTGTCTCATTATACATGATTAATGGAAATCATTCCCTTATGTGTCCAGCGCTGAAATAGAGGATACTCACTTTCTAAAACTCCAAAATGAGTCTTGGAGAGTTTATTTGCTGGCATTTTCAGTATCAGAGAGAGCCCAGCCCAAGGCGGTGATAGCAAGCAGGGTGAGGAGAGAATTTCTTTACATACTAAAGAAAAGGTTAAATGACTGTCATTTGCAAAAGCAGTAGTCATGAACTGCTTTCCAATTAGCAGGCCGTGATTCCATTGCATTTTTAAATCAGCTTGGTTAAAATCTCTTATATAAACACTAATAATTACAGACAAATAGTGAGATGCTTTATAAGGTCACCTGTCAACCTGTGAAACACATTACTCAAGGTGGCCAAATACATTGTTCTGTAGACATCCTTCTCAATTGAAACCAGAGGTTTTACTTTCAGCAAGAGTGATTCCAGGAGATGCACAGTGATAAGGAGGAATAAAAAAAGTCTTGTTCCAATATATTGCTAGATAAGAAATACCCACAGTTGGAAGAGAAGTGGAAGATAAAGGAGATTGTTATATCAGTAAGAGAAAGTGCAAAGCAAGTTAGAGATCTAGCCAGAATAAATTATTTTTCCTATTTACAAGTAGTAAACAAAAGCAACATTAGTATTTTTCTGGTTTTCCTGACATGAGTTTTTGTTAAAACTGTTCTTTTAACAAAATACTGTTAAAAAAAAAGTGATCCAGAAGAGGGCAACATTAACAGGCATTCTAGGATTTAGGATGGACAAATGTTTAATGTTGATGGAAGATGCTGGGATATTTTGAAAACAGATGGTGGAGTAAAACAGAAACAAGATGAAGTTAGAAGGCACAAAAGGGTAAAATAAAAGAGAACATAAATCTGAGGGGGAAAAAAGGAATCTTGAAAATATTGTTTGCTTTATACTAGGTACAATTTTTTAAAGTAACTTACAAGAACAAGGTTAAAAAGCATCTTAATGCTGCTAGTTACATCATACACCAAACTCTGCTAATCATTCATGATATTTCCAGAAATAACTTAAATTTCAAGTCAGTAGATTTCAGCTATTTTTCTGTTTGTTTTGATAGCAGTTTCATGTGGAATCCACCACAGCATAGCAAATTCTATGCAAAGGCACAGACTGTTCAGTCCTTCCATAAAATATTATTGATGGGTTGGTTGTTTTGGATGATGGCAATCCTTTGTTTATACTGTAACAGTTTTCTTGAAAATTAATTGACAATATGCAGATAAACAAATACTTTTGCAATTCCAGAAACTGGGGCACACATAATATGGGGAGTAAATAACATTCTCAAGAGGGAGCTGGGTTGGTTTTGAGGGGATGAAAAGGAAGGCTAGGACTAGTAGAACTGACAAAAAAATATATTTAACACAGCTTTTAAAAGGCTTAAGTCACCCAAACGAACATCTGCAGGTAAACATCATAGTTGTCAGATTTGCAAGCCTGATCACTGTCATCACACCATATTGCATAGAATATCTAGTACTACAATATTACTGCAATATGCTAGTGAACTTTTAATTTCAACTTCAGAGTTAATGATTCTTTCCCCTTGCTGCCTGAGTAGCTGTCATAAGTTTTAGTGAGGATGGTGAGTGAAGAAGATTGTCAGTTTCATTTCAAGCCAGCTTACTTCCATGTTCTTGCCGTAGTCTACTTTGAAACCTATGTCTTTTTCTTTCTATTATATCTATAACAGTTTTCCTCCCACAAGTCTGTTTTTTGGTCAGCTCTATTCATGGAGGCCCAAAGAATCAACTCAGACAAAGTTCACTGCTCTATTGTGCCTACATAGTTAACAGACGTAAGCAGTGAATGAGTCAAGTATTAATTTCCAAACTGCCCAGTTTTCAGTAAATTACAATATACTTCTGTGGTTCTTGCCAGATGATCATATAATCATATCCAGGATACACATTGCCCCTTTGGTATTTGCTAGTCTGAAAAATAATTCCCATTACTTTGCATGAACCTTAACTCTTGCCCTTCTTCATTGAACAGTTCCAGATACAAAACTAATCGAGGCAAGTGACCCTTTCCTGCATAAGCCATAATCTGACTTCTGAAGCCTATACTGACTGGCTTGAACAGCATTTAGAGTAACAAGCCCCAGCCCTGCAGTCCTGCCTAATTTGCCTTCACCTCTCAAATCTGAACATTGTTCTTAGCTCTAGGATCCTCACTCATGCACTCCATAAGACAAAGTGTGAATCGGTGGTAGCACTTAATGGCCACACATGATCTGTGATCCCCTAGTCCACGTCAACTTTGCTCCAGAGCACGTAGGAAATGCAGTAGTTTCTTATCATACATTTTTCATTTGATGTATAAATTAATTATAGAAAGCATTCAGAGGGACTGAGCTTCATCAGCAATCACCTCTTTAAAACTGCAGTTCTCAATTCTTTCATGGTTTACAAAATTATTTCACAGCAGTTTCCTTCAATTTTTCCCTAAAAGTCAATTTCCTGTGTGAGATACAGCTGTTTATCCATTCTTTCCGCTTTCCAGCCTTTGACACCTGAGGCATGGGATCATAGAGGCAGAGGGGGAGAATGATGCAAAGAGATTGACTAAATGTCAGGACCACTTCCTCAACATAGCCTCACGAGAAGGCAATATTCCCAACACAGCCCAACACTATTACTTCTTCCTCATGACATGTCCAAATGCCCTGTGCCCCACACTCCCACCACCCTCGGTCTGATCCGCCCAGTGCCAGCTCACACATCTGGGGATAAAGATATTGCACAGCTTGAATTCCAGAAGTTTGAAACAAGGGATCTGGGTGATGCACAAGAACAGTGTATGGACTCAGAAACTGAGTGGGCAGGCTGGGCTGAGGCAATAACCCTAGCAAAACTGCACTGAAATGCCAACACCAATGCCACTCTGGCATCAGCAGTTACAGCAATTTAGTAGAACCACAATTTTTTTTTTTTGCTCTTGATGCTGAAAAACAAAATCACGCCTCCTCCTCTTCCTCCTTCAATCTGTTAGTTCTTTCAGTTGGAGCAGCACTTCTCTGAATAGCTAAAGGAGTGCATTTTAATACCTGACTAATGACAGTTTATTTTCCCTGCCATTACACCAGAGCCCTATCGATATCAAAGGACCTAACTAGCCTGCGGCATCAGCAGTATGAACATGCATTAGCACCAGGGTTTTGAGCCAGAGCATGGTATGAGTTGGGAATCAGGCTGCTTGCCCAGATGCTGAAGATAGATGGAAAGAGCAGAAAAGAAAGGAAGAGGACAGAAGAGTGGGAAGATTGGTGAGCCAACTGGGAGCAGCTAGAAGAGGTACGAGCTGAAAGCAGCTGTAGGTATCTATTTGCAATAAACTGAATAAACTCTTGAGTTCAATGTACAGAACAGGACTTTTGACACTATGGGATAGTTACATGCAGAGGTGGAAAAAGGATAGCTTTCATGCATACTGAAATCCTTCCCATCTTCTATACATGAAATAATCTTTAAGTATCATCAAGCCAAGTTAGTTTAATCACTGGGCATAGCTTCAGAATTTGCCCTTGAACCCTTATGATCCTGAAAGAAAAAGCAAACACTTACAAACAGGGGAAGATTATTTTCAAATTTGGTTATTTGCTTCTAATTTTGGGGTGTTCAGGTTGAATTAGTGTGAGGTCTGGATCTCAGAACTGTTAAATCTCACTGATCAGATATCGATACAGGCTACTTTTTTTCTGAAACACTGACAGTTTTGCATGCCTTTGCAATACCTAACTTGAGAGACCTTGAGACCTGATTTTCCAAGGCTTTTAAAAAAGCTAGCAGTTTTTCAGTGCTTTGACATTGATTCTGTGGCTTTAAAAAGCTGCTGTTTTGAGTTTCAAGTATACAAAATCATTAGTCATTTTGGAAAATCTTAGCCTAAATACATATTAAAGGAGAACAGTGACAACAACTAAAAGGCTGTTTATGAGCCAAAAAGCAGGCTCATAAACCCATAATAAAGCATTTTCACAAGTAAACAGGCTGATTTACAAGACTGTGGTCTACCCAGCAGCTCTGTCCCAATGTCCTTCCTGAACTGAGTGGTAAATAACATAGTGTCTTATGGTCCATCTTTGAAGATTCATCTCAGGAAGTGACCAGGGATGACTTACATGCTTTGAGAGGGCAAAGACAACAAAGTCAGGAACTTTTTTTTAGTGGGTTTGTTCTTCCTCCACCTTAGGTGTTTTGGGTTTTTTTTTCCTAGTTTCCAGCAGTAATCTGTGTGAGATGAGGCATGCCTCTTACTTCGTGTCTATACAAGTGCCCAGGTGTACTGCTAGAAAAAATAATCTGTATACAGGAGAGGTGCCAGTTACACTGGCAGCTTTCAGGAGGATGAGAAGCGGTGACCTTTCTGCTGTGTGCCATGAGGAAGTTGGAATGAGATTTTGTTCAGATGGAATGAAACATGAGGAGGTTGTTTTCACAAACTTCATATGTTACATCTTACGGCCTTTTTTGTAAGTGGTCAGGGTGTCTGTGACATTCTGATTAGTTTAGCCAAGAACTGACTATGCAGGAAGCAGCTTATGACCACAAAACTGAAAACTGACTTTGCTCTCACTGAGGTGAGTCCAAAAAAATGGCAGAAAACAGTAAATATTTCCCCTTCTAAATCTGCTGGTTGAAGTACTGTACTCTGTATTCATTCAAACTTCTGCTTACATGCATGAGAATGTTTCCTAACTACAGCTTGCAGAATTGGTCCTCTCAAGTTCACATTACTGTACACTTGAAGATCTTGTTAGAACTTAAAATCTGTAGCAACCCGTGAGAACTTACAGCACCCAAAACACATTTAGAATTGAAAAAATACAAGAGAGGCTTCTCTACCACTATTTTCATTCATGTATCCATAGACGTAGGGTTTGAATCAGGAAAAATGTGCTATGTTATTTTAAATAATCACCATATAGTGATTACTGTAAAACATGTGCTTTGTTTTAAACAGTCTGACACTCATTTCCATAGAAACAGAGAAAGGATAGCAACCCACTTGTTTGAACTGCCTTGCAGATTTCATCTCTGTCAGAATGCAGGAAAATAAAGCATTTTAAAATGTGGGAAAAGTCTGGAGTTTTATACTTCAAGATTTTTTTACCCCCAAAAGACAGACAGAACTTTAGTGAACTTATTGGAAACTTTATTCTGGGAGAACTAAAATGACATATATCAGCTGCCAATAAATTTATTGGGGAGAAGAGAGGAAGAAAAAGCAGGAGGTATGGTTTCTGAGATGTTATGTTCCTGATAATTTTTGTAGCTGTGCTATAGAGTTTGCTGTGATTTTTTTTTACTGATAGTAATTTTTAGGCCACGTAACTCAACTGTCTGCCATTATTTCACATTGTTTATATCCTAACAGACGTCACTGACTTTATTTACATTTCCATACACTAAGCCATTATATGAATTTCAAATTGGCAGTTTGGCTGAGGTTCACAGAAAAATGAATAATATGGAGAAAATAGGAAAAGAAGAGCTCAGATTTTGGCTTTCTTTTGCAAAGAGAAAGCTGTGTTCAACAACACAGTTCCTGCATTTCTGACACTGTGAAATTATTTCTTTTCTCCCCAACAGAGAGAAACTGTTTGAAGCAAACATGATATCTAGCCTGGATTCTAACTTACAAGCTTTCTTTTTTTCTTTGGAGGAAAAATGGATCTCACTCCTGTTGATCATAAGGAAGGGCCAATGCTGAGAGACTCTGTAATTCTACATGCTGAACATGTCTGGATTAGTTATATTGTCTTCCAACTACTGAGCATTGCCAGCTTAAAGAAAGTGCTTTCAAGGCTGTGGAAAGGAAACACAATCTGCACATCAGGATAAATAATACTTTCTGCCTCCTTATGTTTTATATTCCTATCTCTAACTATTTAAGCACTAGCAGGGAATAGCAGGGATTACCAAAAACATCACAGATTTTAGGTTAATGTTGAAGAGCAAAGTAGCCCCCATATGGGGGAAAAAAGACAAAATAAAAAAAATTGTCAATGCCATTTTACTGAAAGCAAGTTTTCAATTCCTGTTGGCTGCCATGTCCGTAAGTTGCTCTCCTCCATAGGAAGGCTTCCCTAAAATGGAGATATCTACACGCAGAAGCAGCCAGCTACTTGCTTTTATTCAGCCCTCACTGCTTGATCTCCCTGGAGGTAATCAACAACATTGCAAACCTTCCCCAGTTCAGTAATTCCACTTGAAAATTGCCTTTTCTTTTGGGTTATACCTGCACAGGGCCAAAAGCATAGCAGGCTCCTTCCTGCACCACTGGATGGTCTTTTTCTTAGAGCACCATGGGGTTAGAAAAGGCAACATTATCTCACTCGAAAGAGGATATTCACAAGTTCTCACTGGGCAAAGAGCTCTGCAGGATCTTCTGAGTCAAAGACTTTCAAGCACGAGTACAGGATATATCTCAGTGATTTTTGACATTTTATATATTCTTCTGCAGGGTTTGTGTATTTGTCACAGATCCATTGTCTACTTGGAGTCTCACACAGCAGACTGAGTTGACATCTTTGACATCTATGTTCCAGGGAATAGTAATTTGGAGAAAAGAAGGTGACACATTTCCTATTAAAGCTGTATTGGGTGGCCTGAATATGAGATATCTCTCAATTGACTGTATAGGGACTGAGAGTCTGGCATCCAGAAGCCATAACTCACTTAAAGTTATGGCAGTTATGGTAGTTATGGTAGACATGGCAGGTATGAAGTTAGTGTAGACACGTAAGTTCACCAGTCATCTAAACACCTTCCTAGAAGATCCAAGTATGGCTTCCAAATGCTTTCTTTTATGGAGGAGTGAAAATCTGTACTACTTACAGCATTTCCCTGGCATTCATTCCTGCTTTTTGTGGAACTGACCTGTGGCAGGAAGTGCAGGAATTGTCAGATTAAATGACCAGGTATGGCAAGATCAAGGGAAAATCAGAGAAGTAGGCAAGAGACTCCCACAAGACTCTTTCGAGTACCACAGTCGTAAGGAACAGGGTAACTGATTCAGTTCAGAGGCAAACACTGTCCTTATCAAAAGCAGCCAGAAGGAAGAGCTTCACACACCTGGCAGAGCTACTGTTCTCCCTTCCCATGCTTGTTTGCCGTTGTAGATGCTTCATCGCGATTCTGTTTTATCCTGTTTTTTCGGCATCTTTGATCCCATTTATCTGAGTTCAGTAAAACCTGACAGAAGGACCCTGACCTCAGGCAGGTTCGTGTGAAACCTGGTTTGCTTTTATCTGCCCAACACTAAGGAAGCATGACTATGATGTATATGTTATCCAGTTGTTGTTCTGTGTGTGAAGAGGGAGAGGGTGAGGAGAGAAAGTGAATTCAGATTCAAACACGAAGTTCAAGCTGGTCAAAGTTCAGTGTAACCTCCAGAAAGAGGTGCCAAAGTTTGGAAATTCAAAGCTGGACATCATCCAACTTCAGTTGGAACAGGAGGAGAGGAATGGATTTAACAGAATTAGTTTGGTTCCATCATCTCACACCTACTCACTTATGGTTATTTTCTGGAGAAAGGAGATCAAGGTGAACATGCACATCAGGATGTGAACAGCTAGATGTTCTTGCCTACCCACCTTATACCTAAGCAAAACCCCAGGGAAGAAGATGCTTTCATGCCCCATTTCTATTGCTGCTCTCTTTCCCAAGGGCAGCCCAGGAACTAGGAAGTGACTGTCCTAATTTATTCTCTTTAGTCCCTCATACCTTAAAAGGATCTCCAAATTATATTAGAAGGTGGCTTAGCAGGTTGTAATGACAAGTTGTTTGAACTTCCCACTGGTTTACTTTTCAGTCTTACAAAAGATTTCACGGAACAACCCGAACTCCCTCAAAGTAACTTCAAGATGTTTTCTTACTTTGCAATGAATGCTTAAAGCAATCCTACACACTTCAAACTCAGCTGTGTTGAACTGCATGGGTCTTAAAGCTAAGGGCTGTGATAAGGTGGTGTCAGGCACCAGGATGAGGAAACGGAGAAAGGGAAAGTTTCTTTTGCAACAAGGAATAGTCAGGGCCATTTCTTAACACAGCTGTTTGCCTACTGAAATCCAGGGATTCTGATGGGCAAAGCAGTCACCTGGGTTTCCCCCGGAGACCTGTGAGCCAACATGTAAAGACAGGAACTGGGTTGGAGCAGTACACTTGGCAGGGTCTGGTTCGTGAGGCAAGGAGGTCTACAGGAAGGAAAAGCAGGGAAGTTGTGCTGCGGGGGGACGGGGAGTGATGGGCAGCACCTGGCGTCGGTCTTGGGAGGAGGAGTAGGTGCTGATCTCTCTGGTGAGCAACGAAAGAATCTGAGAGAATGGCAGGAGGATGTGCCGAGTAAGCTTGGGTTGGATATTATAGTAGGAAAAGTTTTTTTCCCCAGAGGGTGGAACAGCAGCTCCCCAGGGAAGCAGTCACGGCACCAAGCCTGACAATATCCAAGAAGCATTTGGACAACGCACTCAGACACACGGCGTGAGTGTTGGGGTTGTCCTGTGCAGGGACAGGAGCTGGACTCGACGGTCCTTGTGAGTCCCTTCCAGCTCGGGTCATTCCGTGATTCTGTGAAAAATCCAAGCAGGGCGATGTTGTCACATGAGTCAGGGCGTGTGTGTTTAGTCCGTGACAGCCCTCCAGCCCCCGCCAAGCAGGAATGGGGGACGGGGGGGACGGGACACCAGTTAAAAATAGAGCCTTTCGCGCGGGGTGCGAAGGCGCAATCCTGCCTCTCGGCCAAGAGGGAGGCGCCGGGCCCTCGAGGTGCCCGGAGAGGGGTGGGGAGAGCCGGGGGAGGGCGGGCGAGGTGTAGCCGGCCCTGAGTCAGCCCTGCCCGTATGATGCGCGCCGAGAGCAGTGCCAGGCACGGCGCAGCCGGGAACCCTCTGCCCTTCCCGGGGCTGCCCCGTGCCATCCAGGACCCCCTCCCGACGCGGCAGGGGGGGCGGCTGCGCCGCGGCATCGGGCAGGGCTGCTCCGCCCTTCCCCCTCCTCCTGCCGCTGCCGCCGGAGCTGCCCCCGCGGCTGGAGGGCGCCCGGCGGGCTGGGTGCGGTTCCATCATGTGGCTGGAGCAGCCTTGAGCTGCCCTCTCCCGCGCCATGAGGGATGCGGGGCAGCACCTACGACAGGTAGAGCCCGGGCGGCTCCTCCGCCTCCTCTCCTGCCTGGTCCTCCTGTGCGGCGCGGAGGTCGCGGCGCTCGCAGACTTCTCAGGTACGGGGCGGGCTCCTAAAAATCCAAGTGCATCGTCCAGGACGCAGTGCTCGGGGCAGGGGAGTCGGGGAAGGGGCTCTGGGGCTGGGGCGGGAGGACAGCACCTGCGGGCAGGGGCCTGGGGGCGCGTCCTGATACCGAAAATGCCGGCAAATAAACTCAAGAGTCGTTTTGGAGTTTTAGAGAGCAGCATCCTTTATTTCAGCGCTGGACGCATAAGGGAGTGATTTCCATCAATCATGCGTAATGAGACAAGAGCTGGGGACATAATTTATTTCCCAGTTGCGTATAAATTTTCCCAGAAATCTTATGCAGATTCAGTTACTTTCAAAGGACTAATTTTAATGTTTTTATGAACTTCACAACAGCCGAATCTCTTGCTGATTGGAGCTTTGGACCCAGCTCTGTCTGACCTTGCATTTTTAGATAAAGAAAGACATCCTTTCGACAATATTGTCTGGGAAAGGCACTATTTGGACAAAAAAAGCCAAACATGCCGGCATTTTCGGCATCAGCCCGGCTGCTGCCCTCCGTAACGTGGTGGGAGGGGCTGAGGGGGTGTGTGTGTGGTACCCCGGTACCCCATTATCCCGGGATAGACGCGAGGTGATGCTCCGGGGCTCCCCGCGCTGCCAGACCCCGCCCGAAGCAGTTTGGAAAGCTGCGTAGTGACCGGCGAGCTCCGCTTCCCGGGGCCAGGAAAGCGGGCGTGTCCCCAGGGGAGAACGGGTTAATAACAGAATGCCCTGAGTTGGAAGGGACCCACAAGGCTCATGGAGTCCGATTCCTGTCCCTGCACAGGACAACCCCAACACTCACACCGTGTGTCTGTTCCCTTGTGTCGTAGTTTCGGCATTGTGCGAAGGAGGGAAGGGAGGAAAGAGAGGGTTAAGGACTTCCGAAAGGGGTCTGGTGGGAAGGGGTGTGAGGGCTTGGAGCTGTCGGTTTCCTCTGTAAAGACAGTGCGTGAATCGGCAAGGGCCTGACACAAAGTGCGTGGAAGTCCCTGGATAGATTCCCACTTTCTCCTGGAGACTTGGAGCAGGGCCCCGAGTAAGCCGGTAGGGAACAAATGCTGCGCTTCTCTCTGCTGGGAGAGCGTTCCGTAGCACGGGGATGGTGAGAGTCCCTTCAGAGCGAGCAGAGGCACTGGTTGTCATCCAGAAATCGCATACGGGATCACCGCGAGGGTGCTGTGTCTGTGCAAGGTGACATGAATGTAGAAACCGGCCAGGTGCCCTTGTTTCCAGCAGAACGAAGAAGCAATCTTTCTTTTCTGTTGGAGAAAGCTGAACTCTTGTAGCTATTCCTGTACTCCAGGACATCTCATTGCCTTTAGGAAGTTGTTTAGAGGAGCGGTTTCTCTCTTCCCTATATTTTCTCAGTAAGCACTGCATATTCCTGACGGTTGCAAACTTAAGGAACTGCCTCTAGGGCAGAAAGCAAGCCTTCCTCTTAATGAATGGAGCAGAACTTTCCAAAAGTCAGTGGAGTGCATCGGTACAAAGTTAGTATATAATTAATAGTCCAAATGTGCTGTTGTGCATATTAATATAGTTTGTGTTAATACTTTTCAAAATGCTGGTGACAGTTCTGTAAACAATGTTTTCTCAGCAATAGTACAGAATCTGTGATTTTATTGTTGTGTCCAGCTCCGTAAGCCTGAACATTTATAAGCAAGCGACCACCAAATATAAAGACTAGAATTAGATACTTGGATAGACTACATTTCTCATATTAGATTAATTTCACATGTGAAAGGCTTTTAGATGCTTACTATCTCATTCTTTGGTTGTTTTTTTGCTTAACTGCTGGTTTGTAGGTATTAGTCTTGGAATCACGTGGCAGTTCTCCGCAAGAAAATAAAATAAATGTTCAAAATTTCCCTTTCAAATAGCCGCTAAGTTAAAAAATATCCCTCTGTTATCTAGGAAAGTTCCTCTCACAAAAGTCCATTCACTTTTCAAATGAAGTTATTTAGATAAGGTTATCCAAGATACATTTCAAAAGTACAGCTGTATTCAGTATTCATTGTGCACTGAACTTTCTGAACAGGTAGAATGACCAAAGAAAAATCTCTGTCTCACCCCAGGGATCAACATTAAAAATGTCACCCAGACAATTCAGTAAATAAGATGTAGAAAAGAAAATCAGGTTCCAAAATTCTTGCCAGACTGGGAAGTTTCCAGGCTGGAACAAATTCTCCTCACATTTTCTTTTTACTTTTGACATGGAGATCTAATCTAGAATGACAGAAAAGACTAAAATGTTACTGGAGCCTTTTCAAAAAAGGTATCCAGAGCACAGGGAGAAGGTTTTAGCTGCTTCAAAAGTAGGTGCTGTGGGCCAGGAACTGTTGTAATATGACACCTTGCAGTGCCATCCCCATTCTGTTTAATACCTGGTGAAAGAGGTACAACAGCAGCTTCAAGCTCAGCTTCTAGAGTTCCTGAAGTTCCTGATCTGCTCTCTCCCTCAGCAGGAACAGCAACTTGATTTTCATAAGCTCTGTTGAATTTACATGAAAACAAATCTGCCCTGTTTAAAGAGGCACTGGCCCTGCAGCTGCCAAGGTGCAAGCGGCTCCCGGGAGATTATCTCGAAGGATGAGGAGCAGGGAGCTGGCTCCCCCTGCTTTACCCACCACTACACTTCCACTCTTCTGGGAAGGATCAAGTCTATCCCTGCCCGTCCGAGGGTAAAAGATTTCAGGCAGCAGGTTATGGGTTTCCACATGCAGCCCGTGTCTCAGCAAAAGGAACTGACATCTGCACCTTGAATGTGTTGTTCAGGATTTGATATGGTTCTGGGAATTCAGGAGTGCACAGAGACCTGGAAGGCCAGTTGCTGAAACTTTTCCTCCTTGTCACAGATTTCAGGCTTTTATACTCCAGTTATCAGGTGCATACTTGTTTGGGTCATTGCCTTTCCACTGTGTGTGTTTCCAGCATCAGATCTCTGCCTCAGCAGCTCAAACTCCATTCCTCTCTCCTTCCCTCCTCCAATTCTGACAACTTCATGTAATCACTTCCCGAACAGCTGTCAGACTGCAAGAACTTGCATGTGTAATCTGTTGCTATCTTTATGTTTGTATTAAATTGTGCAATTCTAACCTGCCCAGAGTCCATTTGTTTATCACAAGACCTGTCTGCTTGCTTGTGACAACATGAAGATCACCCCTTTTTGGATCTAGTTGATGTTTTGGAAAGTGAAGTGGGGAACAGCGTACCTGGGTAGTGAAGGGTTATTCTTTTTTGGTTAATTTTTTTTTATGTTTGACTTGTATTTATTTCCCCATTTAGAAAACTATGGTCATTTTTTATGGATCACTTCACAGAAGCAGTGAAACTAAGTACAGTATTTATCCTTCCCTTTTCATAAGAGAGAGGTTGGCAGCTCTGGCTGTGAGTAGATTCTCTTCATTTGGTTATTGCAGGTCAGTTGCTGTTGTGGTCTTGTTATTACTCTTGCTCTTATAGGATATACAGCTGCTTGTTCTTCTCATATGTTTCTCAGTCCAGATTTTAACTGTGAAAAAAAATTCTTGGTGTTTTTTGGTGGCTTTTTTTTGGAGACGTTTCTTCACTGTGCAATAATATTTTGTGAATTGGTATTTTCTAGGGAGAAAAATGTTCTGAAATAAGACTCCAGCTGCAGTTCTAAATCAAGCTCTGTGAGGAGGACTCAATGTTAGTAAGGAAAATTAGTTTCTCCTTTTAATAAAAGGAGATATTGGAGGTAAAGTATTGTTGATACAATACATAAAGAACTGCATAATCTATTCTTCTCTAGCAGTGTGGTGAAAACAAAGAATATATTTATTAATTGCATGGGTTATTGAAAACCGAGGCTTGCTCTTAGGTCTGTAGTCCTCTATATGATTAATTTTTAAAAGTAGGATCGAAGCATATATGCGCAAATTTGAAACGGAAAGCTGAAGCTTTGGAAGAAGAGATTTAATCCTTAGATCTTTGTGCATATTGGTTTGATCCTACAGCTAGAAAATTTTCTTCCCTGTATGCCTACTCTTTGAAACACATCTAAAATACCTTTCCACCAAAATATTTATTCATATCCGCATTTTCATTCCTGCCTCCTAAAGCTCTGTCCTCACACTGTTGCATGTTTGATATCAGGTCCCAATGTAGGAGACTGAAGACTACTGTGAATTTTACTAATTCTTCAGTCTCCAGGAGCCAAAATCCTAAATATTCCGGGCTCCCGGGAGACTGTCAGAACTGGAGGGACACATTTTTCAGGAAATCAAGGCTGCATGACAGCTGTTTCCACACAGATCCTTTTGTGTTCAAGGACTCGTTCCCCAAAGAGGCAAAATAAGGAGCTGACAAGACCGTAGTTTATATACTGTACTTAACTTATGTAACTATACCGGTGTATAGAAAAGCCAATGTTCTGCTGCCACTGCTGCTGAGAGAGAGCTGTTTTTTCAGAGGATAGTGGCGTTTGATTAGGAGCGTGTACCTTCCCAACAGCAGGAGTCACTGCTCCCTTGTCTCATCCCTCTGCCCTCCTTGCTGGCAATGACAAAAGTGCTCTGCTCCCCCCTTGGCTCTCTGTCCTACCCCTGCTTGTGCTCACCACCTGCTGCAAAAGCGAGCTGACCTCTTATCTGTCTGGGAACAAATTCCTTCTCTCTTGGAACACTGAGGAACACTCATTCACCTTTTTTATTCTCCTTTTTCTTTGCTCTATGCAACTTTGAGCTTAGGCTTTCTGCTTGAACTGGCCTCATTTGCTCATTTCATCATCCTTTTCTTTACCTCGGTCCCAGCCAGGTTTTCTGAGCAGCTTTCAAGTAATGTGGCTGTAACTGAAGATCAAAAATGAAGTAACTGTGTGATTGCATAACTGGGCTGAAAAATGACTTTCTGGATGTGAACAGAAAAAGCAGATACTGCTTAGGTAGAACCTTTTAATCTTTTGTCCACTGGTGTAAGCTTCTCTTTCGTTTTCCAGAACATTTGAGACAGAGCTAGGCTTCGCTTTTACTCCATAGACTTGATCTTCTGACCCAACAACAGAAATCAAATGGATCTAGAGAAAAAGCAAACCAGTTTACCCAAGAAATATAATCTGATCCTGTGGCCTTGTCTGCATTAAAAGTTTCCATGAAATTCTGTGGTGTTCACCCATCCCAGATTCCCTCAGGCAAAAGGAAAGCAAACAAATGCTTCAAGCGAATGCTTTGTTTTTAATAACGTGGCAAGATCAATCATGACCAACCACAGTGGTGCAGAGTGTTTTTTGTTCGGTTTGTGTTACTTAGATAAATCCTGTATAAATTTTCTTGAGTCAGTTCTGTTGACTCACTGTGGCAAGTGGAGCTTGTCCTTCGACCGGGATATTTAAAGAGGTGCTAAAAGGAGTGATGTCAATGATGCATCTGCTTGATACTGCCTTGGAAAAGTTGCATGAAAATTTTGGTTGCTTTATTTAAAGAAAAACATTTCATTTTGGAAACATTTCTTTTCGGTAATATGGGAGTTAAATCTCAAAGTCCGGTTTAAAGTTTCTCAAAGTTTGGTTTAAAGTTTCTCAAAGTGGAGCAAGTTTGCACCTGGGATTTGTTCTATGAAACAGATATTTGTGTGGCAGAAGTGAGATTTTACTTTAGATCCTGGTGCTGAGATGCAAAGTTTTGTTTCAGGCCTATCTCTGCAGTTCTCACTGCGTTCCTGAAGAAGTGTAGCTTAGGAACTCCCATTTTATCTGTGGATTTTGCTTTATATTTCTTGTTAAATCCAGTGATAAGATTTGGTCACCCTCGTTAGATAAGTAAAAGCTTTGGTCCTATTAAGTTCCTACACACTTTGTAAGCATAAGCAGCTAGGCCCTAGGAGCATCCCCAAGAAAGAATGCTGCCCCAGAAGCTCTCCTGAAGGAAGCTGAAATGTAGTGGGCTGCTTCTACCCCTACAACAGATGTTTGGAAATTCACACTTGAGAGACAAACCGAAAGGAAACCTGACTGCTCAGAGACCAATGTGTTTGAGTCCATCTTTCAGATTATTACACCTTTGGAGCAGGAACTGTTTTTGTTCTCGCTGTGAAGATTGCTGGCACCTGACACATCGTATGTTATTTTTATGCAAAATAACTAGTATGGATTAGCTCCCCCTTACCTTCCTATTCCATCTGGTGCCAGTACACCTCCTAGTCAGACAGAGCTTCTAGGCAGTTTTCAGCTTTATTAGAAAAAGGGGTTACAGACCTGTTCCAATTTGATGGAAGTGTCCCCAGACAAAGAAAGCACTGTCTGATCAGTCACTAGTTATCAGAATTCTGTCATCTGCCAACCATAATCTACAATTAAAATTGAAATATTTTTATATATTACCAAACACAGAGAAAACAGTGTCTTAAAGGGAGCTGAAGAGCAGAAGGAGGTGTAGTTGTGCCTTATTTGTGCAGCATTGGTGAGTCATTTAATCTGAATTTCTATGCATTTTAAGAGTTTTATTTCAAAGGTCTATTGTGTGGCTTCTGGCAACAAATTAAATACCAGTGATGTTTGGCTCTTAATTTAGAATTAATTTTAAAGCATCACTCATAATGTAAGACCAGATTGAAAGCCTATGGTCACTGGAACGATTCCCAAGGATTTCACTGGGCTTTGGATGAGGGTCTCCACCCACAAATATCTGTTTATTTTCCTTTGTTGTATTTATTCTTGGATGGGAAAATAAGCATTATTTTTCTCAGAATCATTTTGTAATTTTGGACTTTTCATTTCTTCAGGCTAAGACTGAGTTGGGGACAATAAAAAAATGTTGTTGTAAAGACAATCATAAGGCTGTGAGGGTAAGGTGGGTTTTTTTTTTTGCTTTTCTGGCTTGAACTGTAAACTGCACTGTAATCCATCATAACCCTGCAGATGTGCAAGCTGCCAGAGGATAGACTTAATGATTCAGTAAGCAAATTCCCTGATCTCTAATTTATTTGATTTTTTGAGTGTCCAGTATAAATGTGAATACAAAAAATGCAAACTTTGAGTCAGATTTCTGTTTGCAAAACGAAAGCTGTATTTTGTTTTCTGAGGAGCTGGCAATGAGCAGCCTCCCCCAACTCCCTCTCAAGTTTGCGTGGAGGTTCAAGTTCATATATCCAAGTTTTAAAAGAAATATTTTCCTCTGGTCCCTGAGATTCTCCTACTTGCAGTCTTTGAGAAGATTTTAACTTTGCTGTCTCTTGGGCAGAAGCAGTTGCCACCTGCTGAGCCTTTCTCTTGTTATTTCTTGTTAATGGCACTCGAAGAGGCTACTCTGTCTCTGATCAAAAGAGAGATTTTTTTTGGCAAGGGCAGAAAAGAGCCTCACAGTCGCTTTTAACAGTGTTGTACCTCTTGTCAGCATCACAGGATTGGAGGGAGAAAATCTCCTTTTCTACTGTAATAGCCCCATACTAAGTCCCAGGACAAGTGTTTGTCCTTGTGGCTTCATGGAATAGTTGAGAGATGTATAGCTGTCTGTAGCATGGAGTTTACTACAGACCAGAATCTTTGAGGATCAGTAATAATTTGCCTTTTCCTGACACGAGAAGGGAAGAAGAAAATAGAAAGTGAGTGAGAAAAAGGAAGTGCATAGGGATCTCTCAGATTTCCTCAAAAAGCCATTGGGGTACAACAAAAATAAACATCACTTCTAGGAGAAAACACAAGGGAATATGAAACTGTAAATCTGAAGGAAACAGAACAGCTGTGGGAGAGAGAATAGGCATCTCGTCTATGAGTGCCAAATTCATGGATTTTCCTACTCTGCAAAAAATTAATACACATAATTGTAAGTCTGAGCTGAGTGGCATGGATATGAAGAGGTTATATGGTTCTTGGAGAAACAGTACCCATGTGACATAACCAAAAAGTTACAAGAAATCTGTACTTTCTTCATAATGTCTTGGTTTTGTTTTTCTGAAACAAGGTCGTAACTTGACCTCTTGTGCGTGCTGTTACTCAGTGAATGAACTCTGTTCACATACTAGAGTTTGAATGTGTTGGAATGCTGAATTATCTACTGGTTATCTGGGTCCTTTTTCTATCTTAAGTGGTAACTAAGCTCTTGCTTAATTTGACCCTCAGACTTAGCAGACAGTGGGAGTTAGGTTCAATAAGATGGTTATGATCCTCGTTGTGATCCATGAGGGATGAATATGAGGGGACAAAATCAAACCGGACAGTTTCCTTAGGAAAGCACACATATTGATATAGCAGTCCATGAAAAACATGACTGACATCTTCATCTGTGATGCCTGCGTTGATTGCTGTACTATCCCATAATCATTTTCACTTTTAACTTTTTTCTTACTGAAGGCTTAAACCTTCATCTGTCATTAAGGCCAGTGAAAAAAAAATTGGTCCATTAGCAGCAGGCTGATTAACTCCAGTCTATGAAGGCTGACACAAAAGAATAAGATTAACCCTATAGCTCAGGAACCAAGAGTGGGAGAGGAGAGACGAAGAAATGGTTATAGAAGATGTTCTAACCTGTCATAGTGAGACAAGGCTCAACTCAGTCACTTCACTTAGTACACATGGATGCATGTTCAAATATAGACATTTTCTTACTCTTTGTTAGAACATGTCAGCGTGCAAGAGTGAATAGCGAGTTAACATCAAGTTTCTTGTGAAATTGAAGAAATCCATGATGGAAACTTTTCAGTTATTGACTGAGGCTTACAGTGAAGAGATCCTAAAGATCAAGTTGGTGCTCAAAGGAACCCATTTTTTGTTGGTAGAAGATCACAGTATCACAGTATCATAAGGTTGGAAAAGACCTTTGAGATCATCAAGTCCAACCTATGACCCAACACCTACACCTACTCCTACTCGTCAACTACACCATGTCACTAAGAGCCTCATCCAATCTCTCCTTAAACACCTCCAGGGGCGGTGACTCCACCACCTCCCTGGGCAGCACATTCCAATGGCCAATCATCCTCTCAGTAAAGAACTTCTTCCTAATGTCAATCCTAAACCTCCCCTGGCGAAGCTTGAGACCATGTCCTCTTGTTCTGTTGCCGGTCGCCTGAGAGAAGAGACCAACCCCTGCCTGACAACAGCCTCCTTTCAGGTAGCTGTAGAGAGCAATAAGGTCTCCCCTGAGCCTCCTCTTCTCCAGGCTAAACAACCCCAGCTCCCTCAGTCGCTCCTCATAGGGCTTGTGCTCCGGCCCCTTCACCGTCTTCATTGCTCTCCTCTGGATGCACTCCAGCATCTCAACATCCTTCTTAAACTGAGGGGCCCAGAACTGGACACAGCACTCGAGGTGCGGCCTGACCAGTGCTGAGTATAAGGGGATGATGACCTCTCTAGTCCTGCTGGCCACACTATTCCTGATGCAGGCCAAGATACCATTGGCCTTCTTGGCCACTTGAGCGCACTGCTGGCTCATGTTGAGTTTCCTGTCCACCAGCACTCCCAAGTTCCTTTCCACCTGACTGCTCTCCAGCCACTCTGCACCCAGCCTGTAGCTCTGCATGGGGTTGTTGCGTACAAAGTGTAGAACCCGGCACTTGGACTTGTTAAACCTCATGCTGTTGGACTCAGCCCATCTCTCCAGCCTGTCAAGGTCCCTCTGTAGGGCCCTCCTGCCCTCTAGCAGATCGACACTTCCTCCCAGCTTGGTGTCATCTGTGAACTTGCTGATGAAGCACTCAATCCCCTCATCCAGATCATCAATGAAGATATTGAACAGGACTGGGCCCAACACCGATCCCTGGGGAACATCAGTAGTGACCGGCCGCCAACTGGATGAGACACCGCTCACTACCACCCTTTGGGCTCGACCATCCAACCAATTCCTAACCCAGCACAGAACATTCCCGTCCAAGCCACGGGCTGGCAGCTTCTCCAGGAGTCTGCTGTGGGAGACGGTGTCAAAGGCCTTGCTGAAGTCCAGGTACACGACATCCACAGCCTTCCTCTCATCCACCAGGCGAGTTACACGGTCGTAAAAGGAGGTCAGGTTGGTCAGGCAGGACTTGCCTCTCCTCAATCATCCTGGCTGGGCCTGATCTCTTGCTCATACCGCAGGTGCCGTGTGATTGCACCCAGGATTATGCACTCCATAATTTTACCTGGAACCGAGGTCAGGCTGACAGATATGAAAGCAAAAAAGACAGAGATCCTTGATAGCCTTTCAGAAAATGATCTGCGGGATTGCTTTGAACATTGGCGTCATCATATGCTGCTGCATATGTGTCAACTCAGAAGGGGAGTATTTTGAAGGTAATCATAGTTGATTTTCTTAATTTGTTAAATAAAGAGTTATAGGCACAGTCTCGCATTTTTTGTGTCAGACGTCATAGGTATGCTGTCTCTTCAGCAGCATGTTGACTTTCAGCATTAGTCAGATTTGAGTTGGAAGTGACAGTTTTTACTTTGACCTGTCAGCTCAGGATTCTATTTTCATGAAACTTGTAGGAACTATATTTTTTGAGCCCAATACCGCTTGTGTTTGAAACTGGCCATTGAGTTTAGAAGTTGTTGAATTGAGTAAGGGAATGGCAGCTGGACAGAGGTCATGACCTCATAAGCTTCATTGCATTTGGAAATGGTCAACTGAAAGCTCTCAAGGACTGATTTTAAGAATGCTCTGAAACCAAACTAGACATTTGGAAATGGAAAGATTTTTTTATGATCACTAGCTTATAAGTGAAACTAAATTACCACTAGTTTTTGTTAGTAAATATCTGTTACCACATTGAAAAGATTTAGATGATATAAAAAATACAGTGATTATAGAAAAATTATTTTCCTTGCACAGCAAACCAGCATTCCATACCATCTCTCACAGTACAAGCAAAAAGATGGAGTTAGTATGACAGCACTCATTTGGGAAGGCTATGAGTGTTGCGAGGAACAGTGGAAAAAGACACACTGAAAAAAAAAGAAGCAATAGAGGGAAATGAAGTCAAGTTAGTGACTATGCAGGAAAGTATATATTAAGCAAGTGTGGATTTTTCTGTGTATCTGCTGACTGAAGCTGTTATGCTCATTTCTGAACAGTAAGTAGAATAAACAATGCTTTTGCCTAAGGGTATATCTTGCTGATAAAAGACTGTAAGACCACATCTGGCTAGAGTCACCCAAACAGTATGCTTACAGGGTACTTGGATGAAAAAGAATAAAGTGATGGATCAAGAAACATAGTGTCGTGAATTTTAGAAACAGTGTGTTTCTAAAACATTTTCTATAACGTTTTGCCCTCTGTCGAGATTACTATTTCTAAAAAAGAACAACCACAGAAAAAAACTTTCAGGCGACCGATGTAAGAGACTAAAGAAAATTCTGAGAGGTAGATCCTTGCTTCAGTGAGTGGAGCCAAAGAGGCACTGTTGTATCCACGCACAGAGCTGGGCTCTGAAAGCAATGATTATGCAGTAATCACTGATTACTGAGCAGCATGGCTGCCTCCAAAGATCAGTGGAGGGTATGGCAGAGGGAATGGGGGAATAAACTTAGGGGTTAATTTCTCTTCAGTGCTTCCTTCACAAACCAGTGGAGAAAATATTGCTGGAGAAGTGCTGCAGCTGGATTCCAAATACCAATAAACATCAAATTGATATTTCTAATGGTGTTTATAGTAGAGTTTATCAACAATTCTGTTATCACTGCATGAGATCTCTTCCTTCAAACTTGCCAATCTTGCTTGTGTATTTTTAATGACTGTTGGCATAGTTCTTCATAAAACTGCAGGAGCTGATGTAGACTTACCGAATGGATTATCCTTCTGGGACTCCCACAACAATATGTGTGCTGTTTCAATCTATTTTAATCTAAAATCTATTTGTATGTCTTTAAAACGAGCTAGCAAATTGCTGTGCTAATTAACCTAGATTGACAGTGAACAGGAACTAGTATTACTAAATCTGTATGTGAAGGCCCAGTTCTGAGAGTCCTTGTAGGCTGTCTGCTACTCAGCTTCGGGCTTTAAAAATTTTGCATTGCAAAGCTGCTGTCTTGCCAAAAAGACATTACATCAGACTCACAGCTTGAAATGCTGTTCTCCTTGATGCTTCCATATGGTGAAGCTCATGCCAGCGCAGTGAGGCTGGACAGAATACGCACATTTCTTATTTACTTCAGCGCTGACAGCTGAAAAGGGGCCTTAAGGCCTTGTTTTAGTATCCTCTAGCGTAAGGACTGAATCCAGTAAATCTGAGTACTATCTCATGCCATATACGGGAGACATAACACATCTCTTGGCTGACCACTTCCAGGCTTTTGGTAGTCATAATTTTTTTAGACTGGAACTTTCTTTGTTTCTTTCCCAGTTTTTATGAGGAGAAAAAAAATCTTCCTGCATTTTCATACCTTCAGGTTCATTGCTACCCTGGTTATTGCTATTGAAAGTAATAAAGCCAGGAGCAAATACTGAGTATAAAAGGTATAACTTTTTAAGATCTCTGTTTCACACAAAGAGGTAACTATTTACAGCCTCTGCTCTCTTAGGCCACTTATTTTTGTCTGTCATTGCTACTACAGTTTATCGGTGCTCCTTTGCACAAGAAGTTATCAGTAAGGCTTAAAGCTTTGTTCAGCTGCTCAGCCTCAGTGTTTTGTATGGTTTTCTGGTGCTGTGTTTTTTCAGTTGAGTTCTTTGTCAACACAGTGGATGCTGTGACTAATTTGGCTAATTCTGGAAGAAAGGATTACGCTTGGATTCTGCATTGGTGTTTTCAGTCTCAGTAAAAAGTTACAATGAGTGAGTAGTCTGGGTTATGCAGACAGTTGGGTGGGATGATACCTTCTGGCCTTCAAATCAATGGGATCTGTTTATTGCCGTGTGATTCAGGCTTAACTTCTGAGCCAGTTTGTAACGTCTTGCACATCATTTTGTATGCAGAGCACCCTATACATTGCTTATGAATGTGTGTCTTGGATAAATGGGAAAGCTCCTAGTGGGGCTTTCACACAGAGTCGCAGAGATGTTATTGGGACACTGCAGTATTGCCAAGTTTTTCTAATATAGACAGTTCTTGCAGTAGTAGCCCTTTTTTAATAATTTTCATATTGTTTTACAGAAGAGTGACTTTTTTTATTTTCGAAAAAAAAAATCTGTAGTCCTTCACATTGCAGAACAAGGCTTGAAAAAGTGACAGCCATAGCTAAACACCACTTCCCCTCCATCAACCAGCAATCCAGAAAACAAAGACAAAAACCCCAACATTAGGTTTAAAACATTAAGTCATCTAAGGATTTTATCGGGTCTGCTTAAGATTTTGTTTACTCAGAATAAGAAACCCCATAATTTACAATTCTTCTGGTTTCTCAGTCCAGGCTCTCACACAGGCATGACCTCACTCCATCCATGCTGGGGCAAGTTGTGGTTGTGCTCCAGCCCTCTCTGTGCCACACAGGAAGGGAATTTCCTCATGTGCTGGGCAGAGTGGATCCAGTGAATACTTCCCTAGCACACAGGCGACCAGGACTTGGAGGTGTGTTGTAGTCCAGGCACAGCCTCCAGTTCCCACATTAGATATTTTTTTTCAAAAAATTGTTTTCTCAGAATTCACAACTGACAGGTATTGATTGATTAAACAAATACAAAATGAGAGCTCCTGAACGACAAGTAGTGCCCTGAAGTAGCTGTAGCCCAGGCCATGCCCTGGGCCGGTGCCTGAAAGTGACACAATCCTGCTGTCTCATTTGGATGGTGACACAACCCTGCTGTCTATCTTGGATGACCTGATTTAATTGCACCAGTTGAGAGAAATGCAGAAAAGGAAGCGTGCCTCAGAAAGAGTGACAGACCCATTCAACTCTTACAATGCCCTCTCTCCTGATAATCACGCCTGTTATTAATTGTAGAGATAAGAACATATTTTTCCCCTAACGATACATTGTTGTTTGGCTAAATTTGCTGCCTCAAGGGAAATATGTTTCTGTACAGAATTTGGTAAACAACATAGGGATACTCATGGTCTTAAAATGATGAAGCTTTCTATCAGGGTGACTACAAGGCCATGCTGCCCAGGAGATGAGGGAAAACAAATTCAGACTACTCCCTCCTGTGCAGACGCCACTCTGGCACCAAGGTGAGCGGCAGTAGTTGCTGAGAAGACTATTTCCTTGCTGGGTGCAGGGCAGGCAGTGTCCCGGTATGTAAGGAGAGCCAGCATGAGGAGAAGAAAGAAGCCGGAGTTTTTCAGGGAAGAGCAAGAAGAAATTGTGACTTTTTGAGTGGGAATTCTTTCCCACCGTGGGCTGTGAGCTGCTCAGTCGGCATCACTCTTCACAAAGGTCTGACTGCTCCACCTGTGTCTACATAGTCTGTGTGTTGAATAATAAAAAATATAGGTTTATGTGGTCTGCCATGTGAGATGAGCAGTTTGGGTACTAATACGTCACCACTTCTCTTATCAGAGAACATTAGGTTTCAGGCAGTTTCCATGACTATTTTTATCCTTTATTGTGTGCAAATACAGAAGGATTTTAATAGAAGAGTCACTTTAAATGTCACTTGGAAGGCTGGAGAGCACGATGTCTTACTTTTACTTACTTTTACCAGTCCATCTAACGCTATTTTTATAAGTGAACCATATTTTTTGTACTGAATCAGAGCAAGTTTATTATAAAAGCATTTTTTTAAAGGATTGAATAGTTGCAATTGCTGGAGAAAGGTGCTTAGATACTGAATTAGGAATTTGCAGGATCAAAGAAGCAGTTAAGATGCCAGGGAACTCATCCAAATCACAACATAGTTGATATTCTTTAGGGAATACTGGGCTGTTTTGTATACAGCACTCTTGGCTCCAAGTAACTTAAAACCTGAAGAATTGAAATGATTACAAATATCAGGCTAAATCTTTCAAGGTGTTGAGTGCCCACAACTCATGTTGGGCTGAATACACTTTTACACTGTGGCCCTTTATTCTGTGATGGCAATGTCAAAGGCATCCAGCGGCACTAAATGCCACTGGAGGCCGCATTTTACAGTATCGGAAGGTAGCAAAGTCACTTGGGTGCAATTGGGCATTCAGCCCATTTTCCTGGCAATACTCAGCACCTTTCTGGAGCAGGCTGGCACGAGTGGCTCTGGCAGGAACACTCAATTATTTGTGATCTCAATTACAGAGAACATGTAGGGATGGATTTGTTGGGGTTTTTTAACCTGTGAGAAGCCATGGGGATTTCTGCTGCGCTGGTGTCTTTGAGACCTAGATTGCAAATACAGGGCATGAAATTCTCTCTGTCCTGATTTTAGTGCCAGTGCTTAGACTGATTTCAATGAGATGAGAAGCTCACCTACATCGTTGTTACACTGGGAGGTGTATCTAGCTGACTCCTGTCCTCGCTTGATCTCTAAATGAGAAACAGCAAAGACAATAGCGAAGCAGGCTTCTCCTTTCTCTAGACTTAGTAACTGATGGCAGAGATGAATTTTCATATCCAGTCACACGGGTGGAGATGGAAAAGATGCCAGAGAAATGAAGTATTTGATTTTCATATCACTTACTTGGAATATTTAAGTTTCTATTTAAAAACATTTTTAAACCTCATCTTTGGTAAAAAGTTTAAAAAGGACAGAAATTGTAAAAGTTGAACGGCATGAGCAAACTCTTTTTCAATATTTTTTTGAGAAAACTTTTTTTGTTTTAATGATACAATAAGCTTGTCATTCTAGTTCTGATTCAGCCACCAGAAGAAGAAAATATGGAGTTTTTCCCTCCATTATACTTAACAGTAATAATGTTGCTGTCACCACAGTGGGGTAAGCAAGGCTTCTGAGGAGAAGATGCTAGCTTTTATCTTTATTAGAGGCAAAGATAGGAAAATTAGGAATTTTTAAATAAGATACATATGCAATCATGGTCTCAGTTTAAAACTTCTATAAACCTTTTCTCAAATCAATGAAATCACTTAGTGCTTTCTCATTACTTAATCTGTTTGGTTTGGAGAATTTTGTTTGGGTTTTTTGGTGTGAGTGTGGATGAACACAGTGCTCTAGAAATTCGGAAATTATTTTTGAGAGAATTATGCAGAATGTGATGCATGTATAAGAATAAGGAAACTATTAAAATATAGTTATTGTATACATATTAATAAAAAGTTCGATTAATAGTGGAAGAAACAGAAAACAGATTTGCTTTGATGGCAGTATTTTGGGTTGTCATAAAATTCATGGAGGGGGGGAGAAGTTTCAGATCTAATTTCCATGTTTTTATGGATAAGAGTTTGAAGAAGGATATTGCTTGATTTGTAGACTGGTCTTTTGCATCCTGTATCTATCCTGTCCCTCACGACTCTTCTTCCCTTTCACCCACAAACCTTTTCTGCTTAAAGATGGATTTCAGTCAAGTGAGACAGAGGAGTAGAGATATCAAAGCGTCATAAGCATAGGTGAGGAAAGTATTTGAATTAAATTACCCCTAATAATTTCCCATCACAATCACTAATTTGTAGTGGTCGAAGATAGCAGCCTGCATGTTTTCGTTAAATTATTCTGTAAACAGAAAGAAGGGCAGAAGGAGATTAAATTTTCAAATATCCATGATGAAAACATAAATCTTGGCTAAAGAGACAATGCATGATGAAATGCAAACCAGAGAAACAGCTGTCACTAGCTCTGCTGCTTGTGGACTTAATTAGAAGATGCAAACAGATGATACAGGTGAACAGCTGCACACAGATCCTACCCCTCCCTCTCCTGGTAACACCAACAAACTCTCTAGCAAATACAAATTTCTAGGTATCTTCTGGGTTTCTGTCTAGCACCTACGGTATCCAGCGCTTGTGGACCACCTCTCCTCTGTCATCCTAGCACCCAGTTCAGTGATACAGGGGAAATCTTACCACTTGTGTGAAACACAGCTGCCTAGGAGCCTAGAAGTGCAGAGCACCAGTTTAAGACAAGGTATAAGAAATAGCTTAGGCAACTGGAATGCAAGAGTCTGGCCTGCAAATCCAAATAATAGCCCTTCCAACATTTGCAAACACGCCCTGGGATTGTTAGCAACCACGACTGGCAAGGGCCTGAGCCCGATTATTGGCTGTGAAATGACATCTCCAACCTAGAGCTGCTGCTGGAGTGCTGGTAGGGCTCTGACTCACTGCTGCGTGACCTCTTGTTTTCCAGACCTGAGTGTTACTAGCATGTAAAGGTTGACCCATTCACAGAAGCATGTGGTGTGGCAGCGGGCCATAGATATAACCTTGACTACAGTGCCCTTTCCAGAGACTGATTGTGGTTTTCTTATTATCTAACGAGTCATTTCCTGTACTAGTTGTAACAGAGCTGAATATTTTCTAGGTTACCTAACCAAACTTCTGCAAAATCATACTGCCTATGCCTGCGATGGGGAACATTTGAGTCTGCACTGTCCTCGGCATTCAACAATAAGCGTTCAGTCAGCATTTTACGGGCAAGACCACCACATGTGTAGTACTCAGGAGCCTGAAACCAGGATGACAGAACCCGCAAACTGTGTGGCACCCACCTCTTTACAGGTATTGCACGTTGTAAAGGTTCTTAATGCACAGAATGTTTTTGATGATCTCTCTCTCTGCAGTGAGCTGTGCTCTGAAAATGGCAAGTGTTCACAATATTGAATAAAATGACATTGTGTCTATGTGAGTTTACCTTCAAAAGTATTACAGCTGAAAGGATTTGTCTGGCCAGCAGGATATTACCATAGGATTGTGAAGGCTTTGTAGATTGCTTTCTATGTTGAGGAGCCTTGCCTTGGAAACCCCTTTTTCAAAGTTCCCTAAAATAATCACTTCCTTTCTAATCAAGGGCTGGTCATGACTGAGCAGATCAGTCTTAATGCATCACACAGGCCCTCCTTGTCCCCAGAAGAGGATACAAATATTGGACAGAACTGTATTAAAAATCTGCTAAATAATATGGCGTTCTGGTGGGTGTCTGGCTTCTTCCATGCCTGTTTGCTCTCACTGAAAAGGCACTATGACAGCTAAACAGCAGATCCTAAGCACTTCTGAAGATATCTGTATTTCCAAGAATACATGATTTGTATCAGTAATATCCTATGGTTTGTTTGCTGAGCCTGCTTAAGTATAGCCTAAAATGATTTATGCTTTGTAAAATACTAGTTTCTACTGTGGAGATTTTGTAACCAGGCTTAGAAGTTCTGACTTACACTCCTGTCAAAGGCTTCTTTCATGCCCAGTGTTAGGCCAAATTCAGTAAATCATTGCAAAAATGAGTGGTCAATGGAATCTGAATGTGTTCTGTTGGTGAAGCTGTTGTAAATGCTCTACAGAAGCTTTGATGAAGCTTGCAACGTTTATGCTTGCAGTCAACACATTGCATCCTGACAACAGGGAATGTGTTCCCAGCACTGGTGTGTTGAAGAGTTTGAGGGAGTGTTTTGGCAGTAATATCCTCTTTTCAGAAACAATATTAGGGAAGTTTTGTAAGTGTGGCTTGCCCATGCTCTACTGCAACTTCTAAAGACGTTCCAGATGTGAACAGTGGGCCATGTGAAAGTACATCGCTCCACCAAAAACGGTAGGCCAGATGGATCCTTGATGTCATTTTACTGACTACGGTGAAGTGACACCAGTGGTTATTTTGGGCTTGTGAGTGCCTTTGTGAGGTCCCCATGGGCAGTTTTTTCCCTTGAATATAATAAACACAGTATGGGATAACCATTGTGTAAACTATCATCATCATTCAGGCAGCGCCACTGATCAAAGGCATGAAAACATTTTGACGAGGCCACGAGCTCTGCATCTCAGGGAGTTCCGGTTCTGTCAAGGAGAGAAGACACATGCTGTAAACTGATTTCTTAGAAAAGAGCACTGGTGACCTCATTCCTCCTTCCCTTTGGAACTGCATCTGCAGTCTGCATAATCGGGCATGATGCTGCCCTGCAGCCAGGAGGAAGCGTAACGGGCATTTTTTACAGTGACCTCCTATTAAAAGGATCATCGCAAAATTAGGTCTATGTTGAGATACTAACAGCACTGTGCTGCCTCATTGCAAGTATCGTTGCTTTTGTGGTTGCATGTTTTTGCACAGCAACGTGATAGAAAATGAAACTGCTCCTTTTGCATTAAGTGGAGAAAACGCAAGCAGATGCACAGGAGATGGTTCAGCTCAGGTGCAAACAGAAGGTGACTCAGTAGGGTACAGCCATCTCCATCTCCACTTCCTAAAGATGTAGTTCTGTTTCACTGCCATGTTCTAGACAATCCCAGCTAAGGAGGAGTTATTCGTTTGACTTTCAAGTCTGAAATAAGAATAGACTGATAAAATTGTGTGCTGTGCTTTTCCTTCTCTTTTAAACTCTTTAGAGTGCACTTAATGCTCAAAAATGTTGGATGCAAGTCCTTTTATTTTACCAACAGGAACAAAAAGGCAAGACTGTTATAGAATCAGTGCAATGTGCTGTCAATGTATATCATTTCTGCTTGGGAGGGATGGCTTCCAGAGAAGACAGGAGAGATTCAGCCACTGCTGGCTTTTTCAGCCTGCAAACGAGAGTGTAGGTTATGCTTCACAGTGGTAAATTTGTGATTTGGCCTCTTGGTATGACTGAGACTCCTTCTGATAAGGCAAAAATTCCCACAGATTTTATGGGACTACTTAAAACTGTTAGAGAATGGTATCTTAGATTTGCTCCTGTTAAGAGGGAGGTGACCCAGAGACAATGCTCTCCTTATCACAGCATGCTGTGATTTTAGCCATCAAGAATCCTGGGTGCAACAACACAGATTATTAAAAAATAATGAATAGAAAGACCTCTCTAAACTGAGCTTTGAAGGTGAATAAGAATTTCCTAAGTATGCTGCTGCATTTAAACTGGGGGTTTTTAGGTGGCTTCACTTGTGACTGTGTTAAAAACTGGACTCAGACTCATCTTGGTTAATGTCTTCATATTTTCTATAGCCACAAGCTCTGAAACCACTGATGAAGTGGTAACACCAATGTGAGCAGTAGGAGGAGTTAGTCCTTTTGCTGAACTTGAAGAGAGACCACATGACCCTTTGCATATAAGATTTATTTTTTATTGTCTTTTTTTGCTACTCCCAGTGAAGCAGCACACAATGCAATCTGGTCAGTCTGCTGGGGTCAGAGGGAGAAGTGACAACAGCAAATTTGTAACATCCTAAGCTGCCATGGGCATCACTGTGACATATGTGTTCCCATAAACTTGGTCATGACTCAAAGTCCGGTAGAGACATGGCCTAAATCCAATGATACAGGTGTTTCTTACATGTTTATAGCAAATAAGTTGTGAAGAAACGGTTTCTCTCCTGTATAGAACAAAGTAAAACTAAGTGTTCTCATTGCTGTATAGCTTCATACCTTGTTTTCAAAGCCTATCCTTTTTGCCCGTTGTTCTAGAAAGTACTGGATGAATGCCAAAACCTGAGATCCTGCCAACTCCTTGTCAATAGTCGGGTTTTTGGACCTGATCTGTGTCCAGGGACCACTAAATTCCTTCTTGTCTCCTTTAAATGCAAACCTAGTAAGTAATCCACATCAGGCAAATGTGTTTTTGTGTGTGTTTTGTTGTTTGTTTTGGTTAAAATGCCACTGCACAAGACTTTGCATAAATCCATTTGAAGTTGTGAGACTCTTAAGATTAATAGTGAATTGTTTTTTGCTACTTTACCTTAGCTCTCCATTGTGTTGCAACTTCAGTGTGCTTGCTGCCAGTTTAATGACCAGTGTAGTTTGGCAGAGACAGATGCCAAACATCAGACTAGAAAGGAAGAATGGTTTGGAAATTATTTCTAAAGAGATGGCAACGTTAATGTCCTGTTAGAAAGATAAAGAAAGATAAAGCTGAACTGCAAAAAACAGATGCTTGGGGTAAGGATCCAGATGATGAAGAAGGTATCAATATAAGGAATGCCCACAAATGCCTCAAGAGGTAGGAACAAACCTTTCAAAGATTCTCTATTGCCACCTCCCATTTATAGAATAATGGCTGGAGGATACAAGTGCGTGGCTAACTGTATCACAGAATTTCATTGAGAGTCACCTGTATTACCTATGCAGGTAATTGGCATTGTTATGTAAAGGGACAAATCCTGCCTAAAAGACAATGCGCTTTGTAAACATAAGAAGAGCATAAAAAGATTAAGAAAATCATCATGAGGTTTCATTTATTGGTGGTTTTTTAATTGTTTTTCTTGTTGCTATTGTATATGAGAACAAGCCCCATTAGCCTGGGGGCTCAGCTTTTTTTGGCAGCTAATCCCCAGTGTGGCTGAAATCGGTCCCAAAGAAAATAGTTGAATGATGATTTATGGGTAGGTTCACCAGCCAACTCAGAAATATCATCCCACAACTAAAGGTGAAAGCACAAAAGGCATTTTCTTTAATCAAAGCATTAAGATAGACATCATTGGTGGAACAGGAACAGGGATGGCAAACGAACTGAAGGGCTGCAGAGTATTAAAGTCAGAGCAGAGATATGGGAATGGAGTAGACAGATGTTAACCTTTGGCAAAGCACTGACACAAGGACTCCTAGGGACGTTTAGTGGGTCAGTCATCACGGGAAAAAATGTATGAAATTTAAAATGTTCATGTTCTGTTTGATTATCTTAATAGTTAAAAAAAATTACTGCATTGTTAATAATAGATGGATATCATAGCTGTGTCTGTGTTGTTAGAAGTCTCTTTTTACTAATCAAAAGTGGATTGGGATCCTCTTTGTTACATTTGCAAGCTGATTAATATTTTTCTCACTGGAAGTGAGTTGCTGTGAATATATAATATTCTCTGTGATCTGAGTTTTACAAAAGCTTGTTAAAAGTGTATTTAACAGCAAGTACTGCATTCAGAATGGAGGAATAGTCCAGTTCCAGTGCAAATTACATGATGTCATGTGACAGGAAATATATATTTGTAGGTAAGATACCAGTATTGTTAGGCTTGGCTGTGGAAAGAAAACATCCTTACTCAAGAAATCACTTGAGTATAACTTTAAGTATAGTTTACAGTCTCCTTGCCTTGAAGCAGGCACTTAAGCAATTGCCTGAATGCCTTAGTTTATCAGCTATTTAGAAATATCGTTGCTGTGTCTCTGCAGAGCTCTCTGTTATATTCTTAGCCTTGTCTTGCACCACTTGGAGGTTTGTTTCTGTTGTCCGTACTTCCATGGCCTCTCCAGCAGCCACAGAGCACAGCTGTACAGACACAGAGTTCAGATTCAGGCTGTCAGCCCCTTGGGTCAGAGCCTCTGTTTTCTTGGCACAATCCTCATGGCTGTATGGTGTGACAGTTGCTTCTGCAGAATTAACAACCTGCAGCAGGTCAAGAATTTTTTAAAATCACTCTTTTTAGACTCATGACTGCTGATGGACTCAAATGGAAGAACCTGGACTATTACCAAGAACTCCAACCCATTTTTTAAATCTGTTCTATTCTAAATGAAACAATAATGTTTTTTCTATTAGATAGATAGGAGATTTTTCTCTCTCCAGTTCCCCTAGCATCAATACCCTGACTCCACTCACAGGGATGCCACTCAGTAACAATAAGGTTTCCCTTTTCTCGTGGTCAGCTCAGGAGGAGGCTTTTCCTGTTTTCACGTTTCTGAAGTTAAAAAAAAAAAAAAGGAGCAGAATAAACTCTTCTCCCTAGTGTTATCTGCAGTAAAAGTTTTGCCACCATACCTAGACCAAGAAGTCTTGAGTGCTAAAATGCTGCAAGCAGAGCAGATGCTTAGGCCAGCAAGAGACCTCCTCGGCCAGGTGGCAGATATTAACCAGTTCCCTAGAAGGGGTAAACCATGCCGTCTGGAAGAGGATCTCACTGGCTTCCCCATCTCTGTGCAGAGAGTGCTGCCAATGTGCCTGTGCCAGCTGAGAAAGGGAGGGGGTGTATTTTTCTCAGGCTCCTGATTCACATGGCTTTGTCAGTAAAGCTTTTAAATGAGGCCGTGCTGGACAGTCACGCCCAGGGAACCCCGCTGACCTTGATGGAGCCATACAAATATAGCCAAAAGCACTGTATGGCTCAGGAAACGTAGCCCATCCCCATGCCTTTGTGCGTCCCATTCTTCGGCGCTCACTGAGTGCCGTGTGTGGTAGCACTGGGTGATGCCAGCCATCCCTGTGATTGATGAATGGTTGGAGGCTCTCAGCTCTCAGGCAGGAATCTGAGGTAGGCATAGAATGCAACATTGTACCATGGAGAGACAAAAGGAAAAGACCAGGCTTCTCCTACTGAGCAGTGGTGGAAAGCAGGCCAGGAAGTTGGGTGGGAAGGGGGAGGCTGTTCTCTGGGAGAGGAGATTGGCAAAAGTAAACATTTTAGTTCATTTCAAACAGGAGCAGGAGGCTTTAGATAGTCATATGAGAACAATTCAGTTGGAGGACACACTCTGCTTTGCTATTGCCTTTGTCTCTGGTTGTAGTGCCAGAAACATCACCCACAACAGAACTTGCAGAAAAGCTATTTTCTGTCATCCTGCTATTTGCTATTAGCAGTCCAGCTGAGTAAATTGCCTTATGCTACCATATTGTTATTTGCTTCTATTTTAGCTGAATACAAAACCAAATCGGCCTGTGAAAACCAGGAACTGAAACTCCACTGTCAGGAGTCCAAGTTCCTTATCATCTACTCTGCCACCTATGGCAGATGGGCACATGAGGAGAACATCTGCTCGACAGAAGTGGAGCGCGTCCCCCCCTTTGGTATGTTTTTACTTTGCTGTTAGACCTTCTCCAAGCAGGTGCACAGAGAAGGGGGGAAACAAACGGGGAGAAAACTTCAGGTGCAAGAGCAATGGCATTTTGAAACACAGGTGATTGAAATATGAGAGAGATTAATTCTGAAACTCAAACAGATTGCCTTAAATGCCCACTGTGAGGACAGAGTCCATAGGTCAGGGTCCATTGTTTAGGTGCTATTGTATGACCAGACTCAAAGACTGTGGGAGTATGAATTGTGCCTGGGATTTCTCTCTGGCACCAAGTCCGGCAGGCAGGAACATCCTGTGTATGTAGTACTAAACTCTTACCCTGCAAAGTAGGATGACTACGTGCAGACTGCCTCTTGAGGCCTCTCCCTGGCCTGTGCTATCTCAACTGTGATGGGGAGTTGCTGAGATTATACGGTTGGCCCCAGGCCAGATGAGTGCAGGGACTGTACTTACCAGAGTGGAGTGCTGCATTGCAGTGCCAGAACCATGCTCTGTCACTGCTGAGTTACTAGTACAGGTGCATCCCTATATGTATATATTATATATATATATTAATGTTACTATATTAGAAATTAATATATAAACACTATATTGATGTTGCTATAATATTAATATTACCTTGATCAGACTGTGAACACTTTCAAACACAGACCATTCACTTTTGAATAGGTAAAAGAACTGAAAACATCGTAAGTAGTTGCACGGTCCACATCAATAAGCAGTCATTGATTTTGTTGTATAGTCTCAGCTGGTGTATGATTAATGGCTTATGACTGACTTTTTATCACTAAATATCTAAATTTATAGTAATGCATGGTTGTGAGGGTACTTGATGCTTGTATAATAATATGTTTGGTGGTTGACATTAAAGGTATGAAGGTTAATTTCCATGCCATGGAGGCAGCCAGCACAAGATATGTGTGATATTCGGATCCCTTAATACTACACAGAGAAGGACTTCCTCAAAGGCTAAACTTTACTCGTAAGAAATATTCTACAAGTGAAATCTCTACGCATCATCTCTGAAAATCAAGAAGAGATGAATAATTAGTCTTAAAAGCCATTTGTCTGTAAGCCAATGTTTCTATTAGTTGTATAGATATTATTAAAAATGTATTGGCTGAAAATTGTAATCTGTTCTTAGACAAGAAGCTATTTAAAATCGCCAGATCTGTGTTTCGCACTGGCTATCTTGTGCGGTCCTTCACACAGACTTTAAATCTGGCTGTCTGTTCTGTGGAGGAGGCATTTGAGCAAGTTTCTGACAGACCCATACATCCTTCATGATGATGGTACTAGTGTATGGTGCAAAGGAGAGCAGAGATAGCTTAGCTGAGTGGGAAAGGCTGCAATCATACATATTTCTTGCACTCCTTCCACCTCTGGAAATCACTCTCTTGCTGTCATGTCAGCACTAAGAGTTCATAGATCACAATATTGCAAAATGTTCTTACTGGACAAATTTTCCTGGTATAAATAGGGAAAGGTTTTTCAACAGCAACAAACTGTGCTGAGGCCCCTTGCATACAATCATCCCTTTAGCAACACTGGCTGTTGCTGGTGTTGTTTTCTATAAAGCAACCTAAAACTGTGGTAATAGGAGAAAGCATAAAACTCGAGACAAAACAGGGTAGGTCTATAGAAGGTAGATCCTTTTATAGATTTCCTATTACTTAATGAAAGTGCTTGGCTTTTTGCTGCATGGTGCCAGTAACCCTCTAGTGAGTATAGTTTTCAAAAGCACCTGTGTGACTCGGGAGTACACGTTCCTTTATCACAAAAGACTTAGGAGCCAAATCCACTTGTAGGTCTTAATGACATGCATAGGAAGTCTGTTGAGCTCAAGAGTTTTGCATCTGTCCATACTAAATATGGCCCTGCTAGGAGTATTGAGTGTTGAATTAATTACGTACTTCTCTACATCTTGGTGGCCTCATGTTACATGTAATATAGCTGCTGAGCAATTAATAACAAACAGTAGCTTTGGACTGAGACAGATGTATTCTAAATTATTACTTTTCTGTGAACAGTCTGTTGAATCAGCTGATAGATTTTTGGAACTTTGCTTCAAAGGGAACACAGGGAAGACATAGGATGTTTTTAGTGTAAAGGCACTTCTCCATGTAGGAATTACAGTACGTAAGTCCGTCTCTGGTGTTGGTGATATCACAGTATCACAAGGCTGGAAAAGACCTTTGAGATCATCGAGTCCAACCTATGACCCAACACCAACATCTACTCATTGTCTAAACCATGTCACTAAGTGCCTCATCCAGTCTCCCTTTAAACACCTCCAGGGACGGTGACTCCACCACGTCCCCAGGCAGTGCATTCCAATGGCCAGTCACCCTTTCAGTGAAGAATTTTTGCCTAATATCGAGCCTAAACCTCCCCTGACAAAGCTTGAGACCATGTCCTCTTGTTCTGTTGCCGGTCACCTGAGAGAAGAAATCAACCCCTGCCTGACAACAGCCTCCTTTCAGGTAGTTGTAGAGAGCAATAAGGTCTCCCCTGAGCCTCCTCTTCTGCAGGCTAAACAACCCCAGCTCCCTCAGTCGCTCCTCATAGGGCTTGTGCTCCCACCCCTTCACCATCTTCGTTGCTCTCCTCTGGACGCACTCCAGCATCTCAACATCCTTCTTAAACTGAGGGGCCCAGAACTGGACACAGCACTCGAGGTGCCACCTGACCAGTGCTGAGTATAAGGGGATGATGACCTCTCTAGTCCTGCTGGCCACACTATTCCTGATGCAGGCCAGGATACCATTGGCCTTCTTGGCCACTTGAGCGCACTGCTGGCTCATGTTGAGTTTCCTGTCCACCAGCACTCCCAAGTCCCTTTCCGCCTGACTGCTCTCCAGCCACTCCATCCCCAGCCTGTAGCTCTGCATGGAGTTGTTGTGTCTGAAGTGTAGGACTCGGCACTTGGACTTGTTAAACCTCATGCTGTTGGACTCAGCCCATCTCTCCAGCCTGTCAGGGTCCCTCTGTAGGGCCCTCCTGCCCTCTAGCAGATCGACACTTCCTCCCAGCTTGGTGTCATCTGTGAACTTGCTGATGAAGCACTCAATCCCCTCATCCAGATCATCAATGAAGATATTGAACAGGACTGGGCCCAACACCGATCCCTGGGGAACACCAGTAGTGACCGGCCGCCAACTGGATGAGACACCATTCACTACCACTCTTTGGGCTCGACCATCCAACCAGTTCCTAACCCAGCACAGAGCGTTCCGATATATCTGTGGCCTCAGAGCACTTGTAGGATCCTGAGCCTCAGCTCAACGTTTAGCATGAGTGCCTCCTCTTGGAACTAGTTTTCTGAGCCAGTTTAATAAGGTAACTTAGGTAGCATTTTCAGAGAGGAGGAAGAAGAGCAATGGCATCATGGTGTCATCCCTGCTAGATAAAGCTTTTACAAGAGAGTTGTCCTCTAGTCAGAGTAGCAGAGTTCATTGAAGAAAGTTCTTTTCTTTATAAGATCTCTGGATCTTTGCAGGAAAATAAAAAACCCTAAGCATTGTCTTGGTTCTGCAGCTGTTCCAGTGACTAGCACTGTTAACAAAGGTCACAAGAAAGCTAAAACATTTTTGGGTGCAGTTTTGTAGCAGACGATTCTGCTTAGAGGAATCCAGCACTAAAGTAGGAAACTGTAGCAGTTGATTCCTGTGTGAGTTGTTGCCTTTTCTCACATATTACCTTTTTTATATTTGTGCTAACATGTCCATGAGGAAAGAGAACATTTATTGGCCAAAAGAAGTGAGAGAATTATGCCAGAACAGGTTGCCATAGAGAGTACAAGAAGACTCAGGTCAGCAAACACTTCTCAAATCATAAATTACTCTTGTTAATACATGAAAGTACTTGAAAGAAGGCCTGGTACCGGGTCGCCTTTAGCTGCAACTTCCAAGCTAGAACGCTAAAATGTCCTTCCCAGGAATTTCACCTGGATGTCCATTGGCTGGTGAGATGTGCACTTCCTCGAACACTATTGACCAGCAGAGCCCTGGGGTCCTTTCCAGCACAGCCCTCTCTTTTACCTGTTCCCACTTTTGGGAGGTTGAGAGAGGAGGTGGAGAATTCAGGTGCTCTCAATCACAGCTTGCACCATGGCATACCCTGGGGCTGGGCTTTGTCCTAATCCCCTCTTCCCAGTGAACTGGCATTCAGCTAAGAAGAAGGGGTGTTAGCAAGTCAAGAAAGCGAGATTTCCAGACTTCTTTAGTTTCCTTAACAGCATAGCAAGGCGTCATGGTTTTGTTATAAAACAGTATTTTGTGAGTCTGCAGTTCCTTTATTTTTCTTATTCTGTATCAGTATTATGGCAAATTCATTTCATTTGCTAACAGTGACTGAAAAGCTTTTGGTTTATTTCTCTTACAACAGTCAACTGAATTTTAGGGGTGCAAAAGTAAGGATAAAATTGTTCAATTTTGCTTCTACCATGAAAATCCTTAATTCAACTTTCTCTGCATGCAGACATCAGATATGAGAAGTTCCTTGTCTGTGACAACCTGAGCAAACTGGAAAGCTTAGTAAGTGTTTTGGGCCACAGAAGGTGCCAGTAGAAGCCATTGTACCTGTTGGCCCCAACAAATCGACAAGACAGAGCTCCCCAAAAAGAAAATATGTTCAAAGCAGTGGAAAGATGAGAAGCAATTATATGGAGAGAATAAGAGAGCAGCCACAATTTTTAGAGTCCAGTCAACTTTCTGCTGAGATGAACAGGGAAGGTCACATTTTGCTCAGCAGTTGTTTGAAGTTGCTTGAAGTCCACTCAGATGCACGTCACTTCATCCATTAATGTTTTCTTTACTAGCAATTTCAGGATTTTCTTGAGTATAGTTTTTTCTAGCTTAGATTTTTCACCTGTTTGGAAGAGTTCATTTTGCACTTAAGTCTAAAATAAGCCGAGGAACTCCTGCATATGTTTGTGCAGACCCAAATGGTGCAAAACAAAGCATCAGGCGTTTGAGCAGAGGGTTACAGTTGGTCTGGTTCCAGGTCTGGTTCCAGTTGCCACCAGTGAGCATGGAGCTCCACTTGACTCTTGCCCTTGGTGATTGTCCCCTACTCTGTGTGGGTGCACATGCAAGGAGAGAAAGACCAAGTGGGATTTTTTGTGCAAAATGCTTGCAGACTGAATTCTGAACTCAGAGCTGCTTGTAAATAAAGCCAGGTAGTGGGGTAATCCCATGCAGGCTACAAGGGACTCACAACAGGCACTGCAGGGAGGAGATAGTGCAGCTTTCCAGAAAGCCTTGGTGCTGTATTCAGCTGCAAGGAATGACCCGTGCTGGCAGTAAGTAGTATTTTTAGCATATCGTACTGCCTTGTTTACTGGCAATACTTGGACTTGGAATATAAAGTATTAGCAGGATTTTTAAAAACACTGCTGATAATTTTGTGTTGTTTTGCTAGAAACAGCAGTTCAAATGGCCCTTTTCTGATGCATAGACAAGACTCTGTGCCCTGCTCTTGCATAAATTACCATATTATTATGGTTACTTTCTTTAGGAGTCTGCAGCCTTAGCTTGTTCTGAACTCCATAGCTTCCCCTTGTCAGTTCTTATCCCCAGAGCTGATATTTGGGCTCCACAAAGCACAAGCCATCCCAATTTGGTAGTGTGAAATCTTTGCTTTCAATTGATTTTAAAAGCAAGCTCCTTATTCTTTTGTGGGTAGGGACAGCCCAGAAAGCATAAAGCACCGTAAGCCAGCAGTTCGGGATCAAAGCAAGAAGCAGCTGGGCTCCAGAATTGGAGTGACAAATTGTGGAAGGGTTTCTTTTTCGGATGCCCTGCTCCTTCACCAGCATGTTATTTTTTATGTCATGCAGATCTACATTTGAGATACATCCCTTGCCCACCATGTCTTGAGGCTCGCCCTGTGCATAGTGATGGGGAGAAGACAGCAATTCCTAATGCTGGGAGAGGGTGCAGCAGGACACTGTTGCCAGAGCTTGGCACGGGATGCTCAGGCCAGCTCTGGCTGCTCCATCATCTGCAGGTCTTGTGTGGCAGGGTGGAAAGAAAGGGAGGGAAAGTTTCTCTTGTCTGAATTGAGAGAAGCTTTAAGAAAGAAACCAGAAGACAAATTGCTTCTCATTAAAGCCTGCATGATTTACGGCATGTCATTTGCATGCCAAAACTTTCCTAAACAAAGCTAATTAGGGAACTGAAAGAGCCTTTCCTCCAGAAACAAGGCTTTCTACTCTAAGTGTTAAATAGCTGCAGTCAGATTTGATAGTTTATTACTGTGTTAAGAATCTCTTCTTGACACCCGTATCTCCATGCCATCCAATAAGTGTCTGTTTCAAAAGATCCACCAACAGTCTCCGTGTGTAGCAGGCAACTTTGGGAGAAAGGCATGAAGAATGGAGTGTTTTCCCAGCCACACATTGCTGCCTTTTCTGCCACAGCTGGTGGATGCTGCCAGCCTTCTAGCATGCTGGGAAAGTGCCTTTCAAGAGGCAGTTTATTTTAAACATATGGTACCAGTTCAGCAAGTCCCATAGACATATGTGTAGCTCAAACATTAGATATCAGAAAGAAGAAACATTGCATGTGTATGTTCATCTCCTGATTTGTGATTTCTTTGGAAATGTTCAGTGGGTCCATTTACTCCAAATGCAGCACTGACTGAATCCTCTCCTCATTCAGACACACCAGTAAGGTCCTTGATCATAAGAAGAGTGAGTTGTTTCTCGTGTAAGCTCTGCGTTGCTACAGCTGGATTGCTATTAGACCCTAAGCAAGCCTGACTGAAATAAGCTTGAACATCCCTCCAGCACACACTGATTCCTCTGACTTCAGTGCAGATACACTTCTGCAATGTCTGCTTGTGAGAGATTGTACAGAGGGAAGATGTAGATGTTGAAAAAGTGGCTTTCGATACCAACTACACAGAATTCCTCCAAGCTGAAATCATTGCTCAGCTGCCATCGTCGCTGTGAGGAGGGCTAGTGAGGACATTGCAAGGACACGTATAAACCAGAGAGAAAAAATTCAAACAATTTTTGACTGAATCACTAAAGGCCAAAATCATGTTAAACCACAGGAAGCTGTTAAATAGGGTGGTTTTGTTACAGGTCTTTCCGGTTAACGTCTGAGCTATCCTGCAAAAGCAAGCCAGCCTTGGTTTGCATTTACTCACTTGTGACACCAGGCAAACCTTGGGAAGTTCTCAAAAACTGGCCTGCCAAGAGCCTGCAGGCATATGACGATTGGCTCCCCGGGCAGAGGACTCAAATCCAACATGAACATAGATGATAAGGAGTTATTAACTCCCACAGAAACATGAGCAAACATCTACCAAAGGCAAAATGAAACATGTATTTAGTGTATCACTGAACATGTAGAAAACAAGCAGCACAACAGCTTCCTGTTCCTTAAGACACCGTGATTGCTCAAAGGGCAGGAAATTTGGTAGAAAATTCAGTTTGGCAGATTGCTGTTGTGCCCCCAATCCATTATTTTATGAATCATCTGATAATTCCTCCTGATATTCTTCAGTTGTTTTTGTACTTCCCAAAAATAAGCTACTTGGCTACATAAAATGTCCACCCAAATATATCCTTACTCAACCAAATTCACCAGTGTGGGAGACTAATACAGCTGAATTACTTAATCAGAACTACACAGTGTTCTAGGTCAGCCTTCCCTGCCTGCCCAGCAGCGTCCCAGGATAAACAAGCATTAGGACTTCTATCTCTGAAAAGACAAAGAACTACTCTCCCAAAAATCCACGTCAAAAGGTAACCTGCAATCCCTTTGCCAAGCAAATCAGCCCAGTATCCTCCAATAGCTGCACTTAACTATATGACTTATTCCATGCTGGTGCTGGGGGATTAACTCTAAAAATCATACATCTGCCCTATTTTCACATATTAAAGGCGAATCTTCTTTGTCAAAAACGCCAGCCTCAGATCTCCCCTTTCTTTCCAAACAAGACTGATTTGGAAAATCTTTGGAGTGTCTTTGCAAGCACTATTTCTCCTTCCTCTAAAGAGGCACAAATGAGCTTCAGCAGTTGAAAGGTAATAAGATCACAGTATCACACAGTATCGTAAGGTTGGAAAAGACTTTTGAGATCATCGAGTCCAACCTAGGACCCAACACCTACACCTACTTCTACTTGTCAACTACACCATGGCACTAAATTCCTCATCCAATTTCTCTTTGAACACCTCCAGGGATGGTGACTCCACCACCTCCCTAGGCAGCGCATTCCAATGAACAATTACCCTCTCAGTGAAGAATTTTTTCCTAATGTCAATCCTAAACCTTCCCTGGCGAAGCTTGAGACCATGTCCTCTCGTTCTGTCACTGGTCGCCTGAGAGAAGAGTCCAACTCCTGCCTCACTACAACCTCCCTTTAGGTAGTTGTAGAGAGCAATAAGGTCTCCCCTGAGCCTCCTCTTCTCCAGGCTAAACAACCCCAGCTCCCTCAGTCGCTCCTCATAGGGCTTGTGCTCCAGCCCCTCCACCATCCTCGTTGCTCTCCTCTGGACACACTCCAGCATCTCAACATCCTTCTTAAGCCGAGGGGCCCAGAACTGGACACAGTACTCAGATGTTGTCTTTGTCTTGAGTTTTATTATAGGAAGAAGGTTTAATGCCCAAATATGTTTTCAGACCTCTAGGATGTCCCTACCTGAGAAGACTAGAGTGAGAAATATCATCCACGGAAAGTCACAAAATACGTGAGGTGATGCTGACTGGAAGCAGACAGCTTCAGAAATGTATGTCCTTTCTGTTTAGAAAGCAAAACTAAGGGGTGTTCTTGCTTTGTGGCTTGGAGTGTAGCACATGTCTATGCCAGTAATTTAATCACCTCTAGAGAGATTCTTTCTTTTCTTAAAGCAGATTTTTAAAACTTTGAAATACAGACTTTCCCATTCAAATAATTTCATGCTTCAGTGCAAAGTCCCGTTACTCAAGTTTTATTCTCTTATAAGTTGTGGTAAAAGGTATAAGTCTTGAATAAAGAAATCCTAACTCCCTGTGTAGACATTAGCAACGCAGGTTTTCATGCATAGTGCATGCTTCATGCTCAGTCCACATGGAGAGGTTCAGCAGTCTGGGCTCTCTTCATCTGCATAAAGTCAGGCTTTGAAAATGATGTGGGTTACCTCATGTAATTAGAGCATGAAGGCAGTGCATTGGAGATGCTGTTGAGGTTGCTTTAGGCATACAAACTTGGCTGGTGGTGGCAGCCTTATTAGAACAGCGCGGAATTTAGTATGGGAGGAAGAAGCCAAATGTTTCCCTTGTTCAATATTGAGCCCATTTTGACCTCCTCACCACAGCAGAATGACTTTTACTGGCAACAGGCATAATAAATCAAAAACTACCTTTAATACACCAGACCTCACTGTAGCCCTTGCTGTTGTGGCACACAGAACCTGATCTCACCTGATTTGAACTGAAATTAGGCAGACAGTCAAATCATCTCAGTAACGCAGGGGGAGGGAGAGAGGCCTGCAAACAGCATTGCATCTCCCTCTATTGCCACACTCCTCTTGAGATGGAATAGATGGAGAGGTATTTGGATGCGATTGTTTTTTCCAAATCGTCATGAGGGGAACATAGATGACTTCTACTGAACAAATCATTTGGAGGTTTACATGAATCTTAGTGCAACATTAGCGTGGACCTGGAAGTCAGCATGAGGTAATTAGTTACCTTGCTGCAAGTTCACAGTTTCATTGCAGGCTGATTTCCTTGCATTAACAAATACCTAATTCTGACATCCTGCTTGGGCAAACATATGCCTAAAATCAATACCAGATTTGTATTTATAGTCCTGCATGCATCAGCTATTATTTCTGATAAGACCAGTGTTGTAATTTGTTGTATGTATTCTTCTTTCAGACTGTTTGTCTTATACAGCACTAGAAGTTTTATCAAAAAGGTGTTATGGGAAACAGAGATGCAAAATTATTGTCAGTAGCCGGGAGTTTGGAAGTCCATGCCTACCTGGAGTGACAAAATACCTTAACGTCAGCTATGCATGTGGTAAGAGCAAATGCATCATCATTTTCAAGACTTTTTTCTGCTTGCAAAACAAAACAATGCCAAATAGTGCATTCATGTGGACACACACAGACGCACACACACGCTTCTTAAATCTCCCTTTTAACACAGCAAGTTTATGATATAGCCATACAAGAATACCCCAAATATGTGAACAATCCCATGGACTAAATGATCTGTCTAGATGATGCTCTTAGTCATATGATGCCGGCTGAACATGAGCCAGCAGTGTGCCCAGGTGGTCAAGAGGGCCAGTGGTGTCTTGGCCTGTCACAGTGTGGCCAGCAGGAGCAGGGAGGTGACTGTGCCCCTGTGCTCAGCACTGGTGAGGCCACACCTCGAGTGCTGGGTTCAGTTTTGCGCCCCTCACTACAGGAAGGATATTGAGGGGCTGGAGCGCGTCCAGAGAAGGGCAGTGAAGCTGGTGACGGGGCTGGAGAAAAAGCCCAAAGAGGAGAGACTGAGGGAACTGGGGTTGTTTAGCTTAGAGAAGAGGAGGCTGAGGGGAGACCTCATCGCTGTCTACAACTGCCTGAAAGGAAGTTGTGACAGGGTGGGTGCTGATCTCTTCTCACAAGTGACAAGCGATAAGATGAGAGGAAGTGGCTGCAAGTTGTGCCAGGGGAGGTTTAGATTGGACATTAGGAAGAATTTCTTTACTGAAAGAGTGGTCAGGGATTGACACCGGCTGCCCAGGGAGGTGGTGGAGTCACCATCTCTGGAGGTGTTTAAAAAAACGGGTGGATGAGTTTCTTAGGGACATGGTTTAGTAAGGAGACAGGCACGGTTGGACTCAGAGGTCTCTTCCAACCTAGTGATTCTATGATTTAGCTGTAAGCAGTCCTGTGAGGTGCAGGGAGTTGGACTTAATGATCCTTATGGGTCCCTCCCAACTTGAGAGATTCTGCAATTCTATAATTGTGTGATAACAGAGTTGCAGCTAATGTAAACTCTAGCATTAAGGTGTTGGGGTTTTTTTCTCTAGTAAAATGCATTTCACAATGAAATATCAAGAATCATAGAACAGTTTGGGTCAAAAAGGACCTTAAAGATCATCTAACACTAAAGATCATCTAACACTTTCCACTAGGTCAGATTGTTCAAAGCTCATCCAGCCTGGCCTTGAACACTTCCAAGGATGGGACATCCATGATTTCTCTGGGCAGCCTGTGCCAGTGTCTCACCACCCTCACAGTGAATAATTTCTTCTTAATGTCTAATCTAAATCTACCTTCATTTATATATAAAGTATGTGTTTTAGTATTTTTAATTATATTTATCTATCTATTATTTATTTTAATATGTTTATATATAATATAAAGTATGTTTTAATATTTTGAGAAACACGATCAAAATAAGAGTCTGTTCTACAGAATTCATCTGCAACGGAGCTATGAAAAACAACCTGGCATTGCCTGTCATCAGTTGCAAGAAAAGCAGTCCAGCATAATTGAAGCACTGTGTACAAGCCCAGTCCTGAAATCTGATTCACATGAGCACACCTACAGCCTTCAGGCTTCCAGAGGGATTTCCTTTCTTATGGGGAAAATCTCACTAAAAGTAAAGGTTTGAGGTTATACATGTTTCACAGGACTGAAACCTACTGCAGCTCATTCCTCAGACAGGGGGTAACAGTTTTCCTTACCATAGACTAATATATTTATATCAGGGGAAATACAAAATCCATACAATTCTTCTTCTCAAACGTAAATATCATGGGACAGCAACTTGTAATACCAATACAGGTGAGAAAAAAGTTGTTGCAGAACTTTAATGTAGTGCCTTATTTTGGTATTGCACATTTTTAGGAATGGCTGCACATTTCTTAAGCCTCAAACAGATTTCCTCAGCCTCCTCTTCCTGCAGCTGGCTGACTGTTGGGTGGAAGCGTGAGGGTCAGGGGTGGTTGTCTCTCACACGCCTCTGCTTCAGCCAGAAGATGCGTGAAAGCCTTTTCACCAAGTTGCCGCTCTGCTTACTGTGCACTGCTTGGAAAGCTGCCAGCCCTGCTCCTTTCTGGCCTTTTTCTGGTCTGTAGGGAGTCAAAGAAATAAAACTCCACGGGGACGTATCATAGAGTCCTTTCGCGGCATCTCTAGCGAGCAGTGGTCAAAGGGCACAGGTTATCTGAGACGTGCTTTTGGGAACAGCAGTGTAGGATCACTGTGTACCTGAAGATCAGAAGAAAGTGAGCTCTGGCTGCTTCCTTGCTGGTATGAGAGTTGCTTTTTCAGTCTCCCTGTGAGTTATTTGACAGGTGGGAGGCACTGCAGTTATTCATCTCTGTTGGGGAAGAGAGCTGGAGAACTTCCTTTGCATTAATGTGATATGTTACTGTGCAGTTGCCTTCATGCTGTAGTAACTTTATGAATGAGTTATTGGAATTCTCTTTAATTAGAGTAAGTGTAATTGTAACAGATCATTCTTTCCTGCACATCTGTGTGCTAGAAAACCAGTGTATGTTTGTTTACTGTGAGGTAACGCATTCTGTTATTTAGTGAAGTGGCTTTGCAATAAATAGTGTTCTTGTGTGTTGCTGGCACATTTTGAACACTTTTTCTTCTGCCAAATCCTACTGAGCTGTGCAGTCTGAAGCATTAGCCAATGATTTGCAGGTCTAATCATTTGACAGATCATCTAATGAACATGGGAAGACTTTGGGCATATTCCAGAATGACATTTTACATTTTTTCCCCTCACTGAAAGATCCCTGCTAACCCACTGCTTCCCAGGCTAAGGTAAATAGGCCTCTCCCTGAAGTGACAGAAGGGCAACAGAGCAGACAGTGTTCTCTCAGGGCTGTGCCATGCTTGAAACTATTTCCATCACAATCAGGAATGTGAGAAAAAATCATACTCTCCTCTTCCAATGGTCAGCAACCATTTAGATCTAGTGTGTCTGGCTGTGTTTTTATTTTTGCAGTTAATTCCTGCTAGGAAAAACTTGGTGGGACCCCAGGAGGTGCTAGTTTCTTGCAGTCTCATTGCCCTGATGACCAGCTCAGCATCATCTCATGTCTGCCGAGGGTGACATCTCCTGGCTCTTGCTGAGGCTGGACTTCAGGAGCCTCTCTCAGGAAACACAGCTCCCAGTGCCCAGTGTTGTAGCTGCATTCCGTGAGTGCCATTCAGAATCTATCTGTGGGCTGCATTTGGCAGCTTGCAGTAGGTGACCAACTCCAACCCTACTTGACAAAGTAGTGCTGGCACAAGTTGTAGTGTAGATGAGATTATCTTGATAATACCAGTGATTCTGTTCAGTGACTTGACACAGCCTATCCTAGTCGTATCCAGTGTCTGAAATGAAGCCATGACAAAAATAAGCAATGCAAGCAGTCAGGAGCATTTTTTGTCCATGCCACTTTGAATTAAGTCTTCCCCTACGACAAGTATTTAAATGACATGTTAACTAGTCGTTCAAACTTGATGGGAAGGCATGGGGAAAGGATTCAGTCCCACAGCAAGCAAAGCCTTGGGCTGTTCCCCCAGGAGGAGAGCAGGAGGAACATCAGCACAGGTGAAGGAGCCCCTGCCTGGGCACCAGACCATGTGACAGGAGGTTCAGGTCACAGAAAGGTGCTCGGGACAGTGTCCTCCCAGGATGTTGTTGCTAACAACGCACACACACTGTTCGTAACAGCTAGGTCTCTGCAAATTCAGAGTGCAGTCTGAAAAGAAACCAGCCTTCTCACTGTCTGCCTCTCACACCAACAAAAACATTCTGCTGCTGGAAAACACTTCAGAATTACGATGAGATACAAGCCAAAATAGAAATGAGCTCATTCTCCCCTATCTCTATTGGCCTTCTATTGCAAACAGGAGCTAAAAGTCCCTAAAAATTCCTTCATCAGGAAAGGAAACAGCTATGACTTTGAGGCCATACAGAAAGAAAAATTCTGCTCAGAAATAAGTGCTATTTTTAGTTGTTTTTCAAATGAAAACTATGCTAAGCCCCCAAACCTCAGCCTTCTCTGTTTCCTTAACACTATTTATTGGCAAATGTTCCTGTGTGGGATAGAGGTGAGCTTCATACCTGAAATTTCTTCAGGTTTTTTTTTTTTTTTCCCCCCTTCACATCAGTCTGACAAACTATCAGTCTGTCCTTCACATAGTACAGGGAGCAGGTGCCAAGATCTGGGCACCTGAAGGGCCCTTTCATCCAAAAGGAAATATGTGAACTCAGAATGTCTACACAATGCACCTGCTTTTAGCTCTTAAATTAGTTTAAGAAGAGTGTGAAAACTTATCAAGGGAAAAAAACATGAAATGAGAAGGATGCAGCCCACTCACACCCAGCGCATCTCTTCCCATCCTGAGCATCTTCTGTCTTGGCAACTGTTCATCTCGAAAGCTTTGCAGAGGATATTGCACACGATTATAAACCACAGGTGACAAATTCACGGCCCGTGAGTCAAATCCAGCCCTCCACCTTGGTTTATCCGACCTGGCACCTTGTTTGTACCCAGCAGCAGCACTGAGCTCCTTGCCCCTACGCTCCTGCCAGCACACTGGTCAAGTGTGCAGCGTGTGCGATGTGCATTACGCTGCGGGAGCCAGGAGTCTGACACCTCTGCTATAAACATTCCTCTGAGAATTACAGTGGATTATCCTCATCAAAAACCAGTATCCGGATGCAGTTTAGCATCTGACTGTAGTGCAGTCCTGAATTTGTAGGCCAATTTTGTGTCCTATCCACTGGCTGGCATACCCCTTTCTGCGTGGAAAACAAGGGGGCAGGTTCCCATGCTGTGTCCAGCTGCATTGGTGTTTCTGGAGCTCCACGCGGGCTGGCATGTGAATCCATAGGTCATCGGTTCAGAGCGTCCATTACTAGTCCCTGGCAAGAATTTGCAGCATTATCTGTCCCCTTTGGTGTTTCACTCATCTTTAGGTGAAAATTATTGGCTCTCTACCTGTGCATCTCATCCCTCAGGCTGGCTCTGCCTGCTACACTTGCCCTTTTCTCCCTTTCCTGCCAACCCCACCTTCATTCCAGTCTTCTTCCCAGTTACTTTATTCCCTTTCCCACCTCCTTTTCCTCCCCCTGGTGTTAATTGTGTCAGCAGCATGCTCTTTGCCATGGTCCCATACCACAGCATCCTGGTGCCATGCCTTCTGATGCAACAGATCTGTGGGTGGAGGGAGGAGGACGTATCACTGAGCACATTCCGTCTCCTGAGGCTCCTGCGTGTGCAGGTCCCTGCATTTCCCGGCTGTCAGAGTGTTACTGGGTTAGTGAAAGTCAAGACACCACAGTGGCAGCAGCCCTAGCCAGAGCCAGTAGGGCAGGGACAAGCAGCACAGCTCTGCCTGGGGCTGCATCACGCACTGCTCTGCCAGTGCTCCTGTCCTCCAGTGCGAGGGAGCATCTCTGGGACACTGAGGAAGTTCAGTGCCAGGGCCCAGGCTTGCACACCAGCAGGGCCGGCACTTGCCCAAGCTGGCTCCAGACACAGCCACCAGCTTCTGTCTCTGAACAGTGGAGCCCCCTGCTCTGATCTCTTCAATGCAGCCACCAGAAACCCAATTTAAAAAAAGCAGGGTTAGCAGTGAGATTTGTAATTAACTGGGGATCTGCTTCCTAAACCTAACAGTACACAATCTGTCTTTCATCTTTTCAGTTCCTAAATTTATCCTTACGGCTGTCAATCCCCACGTCACCAACAACAAGTCTTCCATCAAACAGAATGATGGTACGTAGCATCAAAAAAGTATGGTTTGCTGCTCTCCATTGTCTTTGATTGAAATAGGACATCTTCCCACTGCAGAGCTTGGTCTGAGGGAGGTGGTACAAGGTAATGGAAACCCTACTGGAATAGCTGCTCCTCTCCTCAGACAGCAGCGTGACCAGCTGGGAGCAGGATGGGATCTGTGCCAGCGTGGTCCTGCTGTCACAGAAACACTGCATCCAGACCTACTCGTAATCAGTGTGCTGTCTTGTAACGTCGATTGAACCATGCAGAGACTAAATGTGAAACTGCAGTTGTTTCAGGATGAGTTACGCCAGCACTTGCTCTTCTTAAAGGCAAATCAAATCACTGATGTGTCTAATGTATATTTGCTATCATCAGTAATGGGAGTGTACTGCAGTGACGGGGCTGGGAAGTCCATTTGAGAGCTATGAAGCTTAATGGAAATAAATTATCTCAGAAAGCTTAATGGAAATAGGCAAGGGGTTTCATTCAGTAATTGACTCTTTTAAATAATTTTCCCACTTTATAGACATTCAATATTTTCAATATTTTGGTATTTATACTTTATTTCAATATTTTTTGTTTATCAGACATTGTCTGGTCTAATGTTCTGTAGATTTCCTACAGCACAGCACTGCTCTGCCTCTGTTTTAGACAGACTCAGTAGCTCAAAAGTTATTGGATAGGTATCAGCTTAGTAGCTTCATCATCTGTGATATGATTGAGTTTTGCTTTCCCTCCTCCTGTCACAGGTGTCGACCTTGATCCAAAGGAATCAAGACTTCCAAAGAAAGATGGAACTTTTGTTAGCCACTTCTTGGCTACATTTGCATACATTAGAGGTAGGAGAATGAGGCTGAGATTGTTTGGTTCATTAGATTGTGGCATTTTGGGAAAAGGGAAGATCGCCTCAGAAGGTCAGAACTGGTAATCCCATGCTTATAGTAACAGCATTATTACAATATAATCACAGTCTTGCGGATGGGACAACTGCAGCATAATTGATATTTATAGATTATTTTCCATCTTGAAGGATCCAAACTCTTTTGGAGAGTGCAGCCAAGATTTTTTTATGAATATTTTCTAAGGGGATTGTTCGTTGTTCAGTGAAAATCTGGTCCTGATCTGAGAGCAGCGCTGGAGACATCCATTTTTGGAAATGTTGGTTTGCATACATACAAGGATCATCGAGAGGCATTGAAAAAAAATGAACACCAAACCCAGCCATCTCTGTAATGGGACTTGGAAGGTTTTATGACTAAGCAACTCTAAGGCAGATTTTGTTTAGCCAAATAAATTTATGATCACCAAATCTCAAACACCATATAATTAGTCATGAATTTTGGAAATGAGGAAAGGCTGATGTTGAGAAGCAATTCTGGAGCCAAGATTGCTGCTATTCTAGAAAATGGCAAGAATCATGCAGCTGTTGAGCATTATCCTACAGCCTTTGCAAGGCTCCGAGCACAGCAAAACAGTCCCTGCCTGCAGCACCCAGCTGCAATCCCCAAGCCCCCTTCCCTCCCCTCCCCTCCTCCTCGTGAGACCTTCCAGCAACATCCGAAGCAGTCAGAGCTGGATTTTACAACCCATCAAGAAAGGCCATTTCCACATCTGTCTCACTTTTTGCTATACTGAGAAGTCGTTTCAGACTGTGCCAATGAAGAAAAATGCTCCCTACCCAGCCTGGCCCAGAGATTCTGCCGTGGCTCCACGGAGCCCAGAGTTGCTCTTCCCGTGCCCCCTCTTCATGCGAGTGAAGCCTAAGGCCCGTTTTGGCAGGATGGCTGGAAAAATAAAGGAGTATGCTTCTGGTGGCTGGTTGAGAATGCTAGTAAGCTGCTAATAAAACGATGGGATAATGTTATTTTATAAAGTTATTAGGAGGCTTGGATTTTTGCACAGTAATTTGAAGAGGCAGAGATGGCAGCCTTCAGACTGCAAGTGCAGGGTGGTTTTGGTGCATTACAGAAAAAGCCTCCCCACAACCCCCGTCCCCTCAAGTACCCCCCACCGTTACCGCTACCTAATGCAGACACTTTGGAAATGGCAGATGACTTTTTTTGTAGCTAGACTTTGGCAGAGTTTCTGAAGTGTTCAAGCACTGTCTTTCTGATTTCAGATCACCCTGAAAGAGCCGCTCTCCTGTTTGTGTCCAGCGTCTGTGTGGGATTAATCTTCACGCTGTGCGCTTTGGTGATTCGCATGTCATGCTCAAATGACTTCCAGAAATTGCACAGGAAGAAGGAGCAGTTAGTGACAGAAAGTGACGGAGCGTACGAGAACAGTGAAAATGAGGAGGAGGAAGAGTCCTCTGATTCGGATGCCCAGGATGAGATAGCAGGACTTTACACACCTTCTTACTCAGGTTATAACTCAGCAGAGGCGGCGGAACTGGCCGAAAGGATAGAGCGCAGGGAGCAGATCATACAAGAAATTTGGATGAACAGTGGTTTGGATATGACACCTCCTAGAAATATGAATACGTTTTATATTAACGAACAATAAATGGCTTATTTTGGATGATGCCCTAGCCCTTTTTTTTAAAAAAAGAAATGTACCTTCTGTGAAGGAACATTTGTATCAGTGCATATAATTATTTGTAAGGTGAGAATAAATATATGCAATAAAAGGAGAGTTTAAAACCATTTACTGTCTATAAATCATTCTATGAAAATCACCTTTACAAGCTTTTATAGTTTTAAGTTGTGTCATGCTATGGATTACTTTTCACTGTAATTTGGGATCAATTGCCATATGCAAGATAAGGAATATTAAAAAAGGACAAAAATATTTAAGCAACATAACATGGAGGAACACCTGCATTAGGACATGACACTTTTAACTAGTTAGTGTGTTGCAGCTCATAAATTACTTGACAATATGCTCTATTGATGAGAAATATGAGTCATTAATATGAGTGAGAAGGTCAAAGCAAAATTGTACATAGGTTCATGGAGCTTTTTTGCTGGTTCATTAACCCAACCTTCCTCTAATAAATCCCATTCCTCCAATAATAGTGATCCTGATTACAAGGGGGTTAAATTCAGCTTGCTTGAGTCCAGCTGATATGATTACTTAGAAGAGAGATGTGAAAGAAGGGTCCTTCTCTGGGCTGGGAAGTCTAGAAACTGAGCTGCAAACAAGTGCCCAGTATTTCAGTGAAAATTTTCTGGGTTTGAGAATTAGTTTCCTCAGTAGCAGTCCTCTTCGTGGTGATACAATGGCACCTGAAGTCAGGCACACTTTGGTGTACAGAGATTCCACAATACATCTTGGAGTCTACAGCTTCTTTTTTTAAAGCTCATCGCCACCAGATAAGACTAACTCTAGGAAGAAAAGCACTGCTGAAGCAAGGAGACAAGGGCAAAAATCAATCTGCATTCAAGATCCTCCATGCCCTGGTGTTAAGGAAAAGGTCACCATTCAACCATCAGAAGATACCTGCCCGACACGTAGTGCTGCTGCCACCAATACCGGCACATTTCTGAAGCACAAGCTCAGAAAAGACTCTTGAAATTGACCCATACTAAGAACACTTCCTTCCTAAGTGAAATGCTATGTTAATTTTTCCGATATTAAAGCATGGATTAGGGCCAGTGCTTGATTGAAGTTTGTATTCTCAGGACTTTTTGGGTTTTATATAAGGTCACAATCTGCACTTGAAAATTACTCAGACTAATCAAATTTGGTTTGAGTCAGAGAGAAAATTAGATCAGAAATGTATCTAAGTTGAAAACACAACCTTCCTGTCTTTAAATAAAATGTCTCCAATATTTTAACTGCAGTCCATAGGGAATTTACTGAACAAAAGGAGGAAAAATGTCACTTCCTGACAGTAATACTTCGTGAGTTCATTGTGCTTTCCCGCTCAGACGCTGCATGTCAAGGCAGAGTGAAGTACTATGAAACACTTGGAAAGAAAAGAAGTGACATGACTTGTCATTTCCTACTGAAACACAGTCAAATTAAGCATGGGAAAACTTTAAAGGGAGGAAAGGGGCTTGCTCAGATGACTAAGGCACAACCCCGTGCTTAGCTGGAAAAACCTTAGCAGTGATTAGCATCCTATCAGCGGAAGGAAGAGGGGCTGAAGAGACAGATGGAGAGCTTAGGTCACCTGTGGCACTGGTAAACTGCATGAAATGCTCAGCACAGCCCAGGAGCCTGGCCACATGCCATCTGGGACACAACTCCCTCCCTTTCCAATAGGAAATGATCATAGCCTGTGCCATTGTACAATATTGATGAATAGGTTTTGATCTGAAAAAACACCCATACCTTTGTCCCAGGGGTGGAAGAACGCAGGTTTTCCTTTTGCCGACCCAGTTTGTAAGTGTGGGACAGGTCTGGTCAGGAGCTGGCTCTTTCCTCCTGACTCATGGGGGCAGGAGCCACCCATTTCCTGGACAGAAAGAAAGGAGACTGATCTACATCCCAACAATTCCCCCTGCTGACATAACCATACTAGTAAAAAAATTGATCCTCTTGCTCTTACTGACCCTTAGGAGAAGCCACATTTGATTGCAGAGAGCGGGCTGGGCTTCGACACACAAAACCAACAGAGCTGAGGGCAGGGGCTCCTGGGTGGGGGGCTGCCCCTTCCCCAGCACAGGGCCCTGCTCCGTCTGTCTCCCCAAGACACTGAGCCCCAGTGAAATTCACTCCTGCCGAGCCTTGGGCCCAGCTGATCTCCAGCTGATCTATTTTTGGAAGTTACCTGTTCAGCAGTTAATGTTTACACTCCCTCGAACTGGTGTATTTTCTTTTCTCGTTCTTTGTCTGTAAGCCCCTGTGGGATTGTAGTCCTGAAGCTGACACCACAACAAAACCCACGAGTTGGTCTTTCCACTGGACTTCCACTTTGCTCAAAACTAGGTAAAATTAGCATGTTCTAGGGGTGGCCACAGAATCATAGACTGGCTGAGACTAGAAGGCATCTGCTCCAATGCCCCTGCTCAAGCAGAGCCACCCTGAGCAGGCCCAGGACCATGTCCAGATGCCTTTGGAATATCAGCAAGGATGGAGACTTCGTAACCTCTACACACAACTTGTGCCAGCGTTGTCACCCTCACAGAAAAAGAGTGTTTTCTGATGTTCAGAAGGAGCCTCCTGGGTGTCACTTTGTGCCCATTACTTCTGGGCCTGTCACTGGGCACCACAGATCCCTTTCCCTGTTGTTTTGCGCACTTCATCCATGCACATCTTCCATTTGATAGCCCTGCTTCGGGGTTCCCAGCTGAAAACAATGGGTGCTGCAACCAAAATGGCAGCAGATCAGTAGATACCAATCTGTAACTTAGAGGTTAGTCCCTTCCTTGGAGCAAAACTGCAAAATATTTCACTTTCCCAACTCCCAGTTTCTCTCATCTACTTTACAGCACTGGAAGAGAAAAAATCCTTTGTATTAAAGTGAAGATTAGCAATTTATTTCTCTGTTATCTTTGCATATTTGTCTGTAAATGACTTAGCAGACCAGATTCCTTCCTGATTTCCTCTCTGCCTCCTGCCACAGGCTTCAGGCAGGCAGTAAAAGATTTCCTCGGGTGCCAGAGAAAAGCCTGCTTCCCAATATGGAGCATTTTACAGTCTCTTGGAATGTGTTTTGTGCTTAATAATGCACGCCTGTTTAAATGTGTCCTCAAACACGGTGGCAAAAACTGTACTGTGAGCCCTAGCACCAGGAGTAACTCGGCAGGGCCGTAACAGCAGCTTTTGCTCCAGACTTGGAGGTCGAGCGTCATTCATGAGCTGTTCCCTTGACTGAACTGTTTATAGTCTGGCTTTGGGTTGCTATTTTATTCTTTTTGCATAAACTTTCCAAGTCTAATTGGGGAAACCTATCAATTAGTGGTTCACCTCATTCCTAAATGTTCACTGGTCACAATGGGCTGAAAGTTAGAATGAAAACAACGAAAAACCTGAGAAATAGACACTGAATTATTTCTATCTTTCTGCAATGACATCCTTTGCAGAAAAAACATCCAATACAGAAACCAGAAAATTGATGGGCAACATACTTACCTGACCTAAGCCCACACAAATCACAGTTTTATGGGAAAACATAGCATAAGCCCATTAAATTTGAACAGTATGCACAGCGAACCAGGCTCATTTCAGCGGCAGGTCTGCTTTACTGGAACAGGAGCAATGGGAAGAAGCAATTGGATTTGGCTGGTTATTAGTGGCAGAAAGGGACAAATCTCCGCAGCCAAATCTCTGCAGGACAACTCTCCACGGGACAGGTCTCTGTGGCCAACAGAGACAGCTCTCCATGTAGAGCCATTAAAGTTAGGGTTAATCTTAGGGTTAGAGCTGTCCCTGCATAAGGTTGGCTGTGGAGAGTTGTTCTAAACCCATTAACCGGATCTGTAAACTGAAAAAAATGAGAAATAGAAATGCTGTATCCAGTATCTACTTCATTTCCAGGCTAAGGGTAGAAAAATCATTGAGGAGGGTGCTGGAGGGCAGCACAACAACTACAAGGATGGCATATGGGACTATCACAGAATCACAGTATCATAAGGTTGGAAAAGACCTTTGAGATCATCGAGTCCAACCTATGACCCAACACCTACACCTACTCCTACTTGTCAACTACACCATGTCACTAAGTGCCTCATCCAAATTCTCTTTGAACACCTCCAGGGATGGTGACTCGACCACCTCCCTAGGCAGCGCATTCCAATGAACAATTACCCTCTCAGTGAAGAATTTCTTCCTAATGTCAATCCTAAACCTCCCCTGGCGAATCTTGAGACCATGTCCTCTTGCCTCTAGCAGCAGGATGGAGTTCAGCAGTAAAAGCCTAGCACCTGCCCAGAAGAGCAGTCTCAGAAGAAAATACTACCAAGAAGAACTTGCAAGTTGTTTGGCCATAACGATTAGGTTCATGCTACACGTACAGCTCAGGGAATGACATGCATTTGGAAATTGCATGACCCAGCATTATCACCTAAACTTGCTGGAAGGCAACGTGCAGTGCTGGTGTGGCAGTTTTAAGTCCCCACTCCTGCCTTTAAAATAACCCAGAGTTTACCACCAGCAATAATGCATGGGTGACGTTGCAGGAAGCAGTAAATAAATCCTTCTGAAACTTGCACCTTTTATCAGTAGCCACTCAGATGTGGTGCCCAACACTCGCATGACACTGTGGCCAAAAATCCCCAGCATGTCCCCAGGGATTTCATGGGAGGCACCTGTGATTGGCAGGGTGGCATGCTGGTGCCCAGGCTGGCCGGAGGGAGGGGGCAGCAGAGAAGGAAAGTGCAGGTAGGGCTGGGACAAGGTGGGGTGAGGGCAGAGCCTGGAGCAACCTGCAAAGGCAAAACCTGGGAAAGCAAAACTGTACGCAAGCAAGGAGTGAAACCAGGTGTGGAAATCATCCAGTTGGCTTCATCTGCACACTGGGAAGCCTGAGGGGTAAAGGACCACAAACAGCCTTTTTTTGCAAGATGTGTGGCTAAGCAATCATAGAACCCTAGAATCATTTAGGTTGGAAAAATCTTTAAGATCAGTTAAGTCCAACTCTTAACCTAGCACTGCCAAGTCCACCACTAAACCACATCCCTAAGCACCACATCTTTTAAGCACCTCCAGGGATGGTGACTCAACCACTTCCCTGGGCAGCCTCCTCCAGTGCCTGAGGACTGTGGTGAAGAAACTTTTCCTAATATCCAATCTAAATCTCCCCTGGTGCAACTTGAGACCATTTCCTCTCAATCTTTTGCTTATTACTTGGCAGAAGAGACCAGCACCCACTGCGCTACAACCTCCTTTCAGGGAGTTGTAGGCAGTGATAACGTGTCCTCTCAGCCTCCTTTTCTTCAGACTAAACAACCCCAGTTCCCTCAGCCGCCCCCTCATTAATACTTGTGGTCTGGAGAATTCAAGCACAGGCCAAGGCAGGGCATTTCACGTCACCTGTGACATTGTTGGCAGTGGGTTTTCTTGGGCTCTCAAAGCCCATCCAGACCCTGGGAGGCAAATGGGGTCACTCTCTAGTGAGCTTTGGAGTGAGCCCTGCAAAGCACCGCCGAGGCAATAGCGCTGTCGGTCTCAGAGGAAACACGGGTTCAGGTGCCAAAGAGCTCAGTCAACAGCTTGAGAGCACAAAAGCAGCACGAAGACTCTGCCAAGAAGTGTGGCTCAGCTCCACTCTCTTCACAGCACAGAGCCCTACACCAGCATCTTGTACTGCCCAGACCTGTGCCCAAAATACCCCATCTGCTCTTGCACTTCACCCCAGGGCTTCAGCAGTGCTAAGGGTGCTCCCCGCTCTGGTGCCAAGTGTCACTTTTAGAGATGAAGAGAAAGTGGGACCTCCTGCCAGCACTGCTGCCCCAACAGACTCCATGGGTGGCTTCTCCACAGTGGTTGCACTTGGTCTAGGTGCCTTGAGATGCCCCTGGCAAACCAAGTCCTCCAAGGATCTCCTTCAGCATGAGGGGACTGATTTGCTTTCTCATGTTTTCATTTCTGGAAGGTAAAAATAAAAAAAATCCGGCCCCAACACATCATTGGCCCAGTCCTGTACTTAAAAACTCCTTTTCCAGCACTGTGGAAGATGTCAGGACTTGTAGCATCTCGTGAAGAAAGAGACAAATCCCAGCTTGATGTTACAAACAGCCCTAGTGGCATCTTGGTTACAGGCTGAGCAGTCACCAGACTCCAGGAACTTGCCTTCAAACATACAAGACACCTAATAAATACATATTTGGGGGGTGGTGGTGGTGGTGCGTGCATTAGTGACTATCCATTAACAATCCCAGTTGCAGAGCAGTTACACCAGTAGAGGATCACTGGTATGCCAACCTCAGGGTAAGTGCTGACCCAGCCCTATACAACTCCACGAGGATGCTTTTTCAAGACAGTTGCATTTTTAAGACCATGTTTTTTAAGACCCAAAGATATGATGGTGATGTACAGTCGCTCTTCTCCTGGGCTTGCAAAAGTTTGCAAGCACCAGTCAGAGCTCACACCTTCTTCATGCAGTAGAGTCAACCAGCCAAGAGATGAAAATCCATATCAAACCTTGGTAGGTCCAGTCACAACAGACCTGCCTGTTGTTTGATTTTCTCTTGAAAAATAGGACCCTGAGCAACATGATCTAATGTTAAAGCTGGATGTGGTTCTGAACCAGGCCTCGTTCCAAGTGTGTGGTAGGACCAGCAGCCCTCAAGAGGTCCTCCCAAACTAAATTGTTTCATGAGTCTGTGACATGATCTAGCCATGCTGAGAAGCTGGCCTTCAGGGCTGTGACAACCCAGCTCTGCAGCCTTTGTCATGTTGCAACTCCACCACTCTGCTGATCTATCCATAGCAAAAATTTTAAATGGGGTTTCTGAAAAAATCTATCAGGAAAGAGATGAAATGTCCTTTTCCAAATGAGACCCATAGGGCATTGCTGAGGGAGAGAGGCAGGAAGAAACAGAGCTGCAAACTCACAACTGACCACTGCAATGGGGATTATTATGGGCTGAATCCTTAAAATGTAGGGGCTGTTGCTTGGGGGAGAAATAAAGCAGGGATGGTGCGAAATACCACACCACTTTCACAGTGGTGCCCATGGACCCATACACCGTAACACAAGTGGCAGCTGCATGCCAATTATCAGGGAAAAGAAATCCGCCCCCCAACAATTTTTAATTGCAACATTACAAGTACTTGGCTGTATTACTCAGCCTTTGCCAAGAGCTGCTCTCACAAACACAACCCTTGGAATAAAACAATAATTACCTTTTCTTTTTCCTTGAGGACATGCCAGGTTTCCTATTTTTGCTATAAACTTCCTCATTCTCAACACAACCCCGCTGTAGCTGCTGTACAGCCTGTACTTATTGGAGCAGGGGATGGGGACACGTACAGCCCTTGACGCAGGCAGGAATGTGGGTTTGGGGGAGGCAGAGTCACACTCCCACCACAGGCAGCCAGGGATGAGGGACAAGGAAGGGACAGCTTGTGGGCAACCTGGGCCACTGCCACCCTGTCACACATCACATTGAGATGGTAGGTGAGGATGGGAACGGGTGGAGAAAAGGCATGGGCTCATGCTCTTGGTGACTCCCAACTTGCACACTGACAACAGCCAGACAGGTGGATGCAATTTCTTGCATCTTCCTCCAAGACTGGCGTGCTAGAGCATACAGGTTTGGGAGGGTGGTGGCAGGCAGGAAATCTTCCCATCTGCTGGCAGGGAGACTTGCTGCCCGTGGTGACAGGTGTCTTCAGCTTTCTGGCCCCACCAGGCCAGATTTTTGCAGGCTCCTGACTGCAACAATTGTCAGTGCTGAGCAGGAACAAGAGCTGCTCCCAAGCAGGATGAGCGCTTCCAAAAGCAGCGGCTCCAGATCCCTGCCCCCACTGGACCCCCATGTCTGGCACGGCATCAGGGACTGGGTGCTCGCCACCCTCCAGGGTCACCTCTGCAGCAAGGCCAGCCCACCACAGACACCCCATCCTGCAGCCATGTGGGACCACGGTCCCCTCCTGACATTCGCAAAATCTGCTACTGAGCATAAAGGTTGGGGGGTGGAGGAGAAGGGAACCAAAAGGGAAAACAATCAGGACACGCCACCAGAGTATTTTAGAACACTGTCTATATTGGGCTCACCCTGCTCTAAGACCTTCCAGCCAAATTCCAGTTCCCCACTGGCTTTTGCCCATGACCCTCACACAGTAAAGCGAAACAGGAAAATGTATTTGCAGATTCAGAAGAAACCACTGGCAGCCATGGGGCTGGCCTGGAGCGGTGTTGGCATGCCAGGGCAGAGCAGCACCTGCCCCACACCCCAGCGAGGGCAGCCAACATCCTGGGGCAGGGAGCCATGCAGGAGCCACATTCACACAGCACCAAGTGCCTGTGTCTTGCTTCCTGTCACGCTCCTGATCAAGGAAACCTCAATAGCATGTTAAGGATTACAATGGCATTAGGAACTCTCACAACACATAACATAAATTTCCATTAACCAGAATGGTGATACGGCCACAAAATAAAACATTTTAGCAATGTTCCACTGTGTGTGTCCTTTGATAGAGCACGGATTTTCCCTCTAGAAGGGCAAATCTGCTATCAAATTTTCAGAAATAAACAGTTTAGAAGAAAGACAAAAGTTTCGCACATTTGCAAACCTACGTGCGGTGTTCCTATCTCATAATTCTCAAACTCATTAGAGTAGATATATGAGTATCCACAGGCTTTGCTTTGTTCCTGCACTCTTTCCTCTGTATCCAGTAAGTTCACTTAATTCCAGCCACAACAAATGAATCCAGCAGATCCACAGAAGCCGTTGTGAGAACTCAGAAGAGCACTGATCCTATGGACTGTTTTCTCAGCTAAAGAAGAAAAGGGCCAGTTACAGCAAAGAACAGCAGCCAAAGGTATGTAGAATAAAATAGAGTTTCTTCTGTATTAATTACAGTATCACAGTATCACAGTATCGTAAGGTTGGAAAAAACCTTTGAGATCATCGAGTCCAACCTAGGACCCAACACCTACACCTACTCCTACTTGTCAACTACACCATATCACTAAGTGCCTCATCCAAATTCTCTTTGAACACCTCCAGGGATGGTGACTCGAGCACCTCCCTAGGCAGCGCATTCCAATGAACTATTACCCTCTCAGTGAAGAATTTCTTCCTAATGTGAATCCTAAACCTCCCCTGGCGAAGCTTGAGACCGTGTCCTCTCGTTCTGTCACTGGTCGCCTGAGAGAAGAGTCCAACTCCTGCCTCACTACAACCTCCCTTTAGGTAGTTGTAGAGAGCAATAAGGTCTCCCCTGAGCCTCCTCTTCTCCAGGCTAAACAACCCCAGCTCCCTCAGTCGCTCCTCATAGGGCTTGTGCTCCAAGGTGAACCATCCTCGTTGCTCTCCTCTGGACGCACTCCAGCATCTCAACATCCTTCTTAAACTGAGGGGCCCAGAACTGTACTCAAGGTGCAGTACTCAAGGTGCAGCCTGACCAGTGCCGAGTATAAGGGGATGATGACCTCTCTAGTCCTGCTGGCCACACTATTCCTGATGCAGGCCAAGATACCATTGGCCTTCTTTGCTACTTGAGCGCACTGCTGGCTCATGTTGAGTTTCCTGTCCACCAGCACTCCCAAGTCCCTTTCCGCCTGACTGCTCTCCAGCCACTCTGCATCCAGTCTATAGCTCTGCATGGGGTTGTTGCGTACAAAGTGTAGGACCCGGCATTTGGACTTGTTAAACCTCATGCTATTGGACTCAGCCCATCTCTCCAGCCTGTCAAGGTCCCTCTGTAGGGCCCTCCTACCTTCTAGCAGATCGACACTTCCTCCCAGCTTGGTGTCATCTGCGAACTTGCTGATGAAGGACTCGATCCCCTCATCCAGATCATCAATAACGATATTAAACAGGACCGGGCCCAGCACCGAACCCTGGGGGACGCCACTAGTGGCCGGCCACCAGCTGGATGGGACACCATTCACTATCACCCTTTGGGCTCGGCCATCCAACCAATTCCTAACCCAGCACAGTACATTCCCATCCATGCCACGGGCTGCCAGCTTGTCCAGTACTTCCTATGTCTGATTTCTCCTCACTTCTAGAGAGGAAATGACAATATTATAAGCATCACAATCAAAGGTCCTGTTCAAACACCCCCCTCGGAAGCCTCCATAAAATGGGAATTTAAAAGTCTCTTTTTCACTGAAACAATAACTCTCAACAGGTCTTGGAAACACAATAAGGCTCCCGGTCTCCTTTGACATGTATGCCAGCTGCAGAGAGAACTCTGCTGGGAGCAAGGCACTATCAACACACGGGGGTTTTGTCATGGAAAACCAGTTACTTGGGGCCATGGATGTGCAATAGGGTTTAACAAGCGAGATCCAGGGAGTACAGATACTTCACCGCTTATGTTATTTTCATTTCATCTCCTCTGCTATTGCATGCTTTCCTGGTATCAGGGACATTAAATCAAATGGCCAAAAGCCAACAATGACTTCAGTTATTTACAGGACTGGGAGCCCACAGAACAAACTCCTTGGAATAATACTAATCTAAGATGAAAGCCGTATTTGTAAGAGGGATTCAGTTGGATATTTTCAAGCATTCATTATAGCTGATCCAAAACATCTGGGAAGCTTCCTGCCAAGGCCACTAATCTCAACGCGTTTATGACTAAACTAAAGTAACTGAAGTAACTAAAAAACCCCTACCTTCAAATGAGAAGGAGCAGGCAAATAAATACTGGGGTGCATAAATGCCCATGAATAGGTGCCATGAGGTAAGGTCACGTTGCAACCCCTGATCCTAGAGTAGATCTCTAGACCAGGTAGTTTATGGGCAGTCTGTCTTTCCGGAATGTCCCTCCCAGGTCAGCAAGATAAAAATCACATGACACAGCTGGCTGTCCCCAGCTGGCTTCTTAAACAGAAAAGATGAGATTTTGGGGAGCAGGAAGTGCTGCCACAAGCAGCTCAGGAAATGAAGCGATCCTAAGAGGAACTTAGTTTGGGAACTGCCAGGTTATAATTCTGCCCTGGATACAAAATGTGCCAGGCTGCCACAGAATTCACTTTAGAAGTTTATAAACAGGACAACATTTTATAATGGCTGCCAAAAGGACATTAATATTTTAGAACATTGCTGGAAAAGAGGGAAACAAATGTGCAACAACCCTAAGTCGTTAATCTATAAATAGCCATTTGATTTTTTGAAGGCTATATATAACTGCCCAAACAAAATAATTACTTTCCTGAAGCTGTTTTGAAATTTGGGCCCTTTAGTCGGAATTCGTACACATCCCCATGAAAACCACTAAAACCATCGCAAGAGAGGAGAGAAGAGGGAGAGGTTTTCTATCTGTAGAAATCCCTTTAAAAGCCACAGCAACACCTCTGGAAACCTGAGCCTCTTGTAACTGGTAGGACTGATCAGGAGCTGGAGCTAGGTAACTAACAGCTTTCAAAATAAATAAATAAATTTCTTGATTTTATAATTACTTCGCTGAGTGCTGCCAACCTCAATTACAGATCGAGAAGATTCATCACATCTCTGAGTTGCAATGATGCCAACTTGGAAAAATCCCACATCCTGATTATTTTTGGTAAAAAACATGTTACTGTAAAGTTGACAGTCCAGAAAAACTACCAGATACAAAATTTTCCTAGAAGTAAAAAAATAGGTGATTGAAGTAAAAATACCATTAATAGTTGATACCATTAATTCTCTTATCTGTATTCAATCTTCCAACTGTGAGCTCAACAAACACTTCAGTTTAAATTCAGTTTAAATTCAGTCTCCTCAACCATACTATACTTAAAGAAAATGATGGGGTTTTTCATTGCAATGGAAAAAAATGCTAGCAAATCACTTTCTATTATTTTACAATAAGTCAAATAATCAGAAAGATTTAAGGCAGAAGTAGTAAGATGTTTGAATCTGGAGAGCCACAGCAAGGTATATTTAGGGGACAGCCAATGACCACTGAATTTACTTCCATTTTGTTGCACTGGCAGGTTTGGCAAGGCAGGAAGCGGCTGGTAGGTAACATCTCAGATGTTTGCGTTTTCGAGTGTCTCTGCCACTAAGCCAGGGGTGTCAAAACTCACGACCCTCAGGCTGAATCTGGCCCTCCACCTTGTTTTATCCAGCCCGGCACTTTGTTTCTACCCAGCGGCAGTGCCGAGCTCCTTGCCCCTACACTCCTGCCAATGCAGCAGTCATGTGTGCAGCGTATGTGACATGGGTTATGCAGCAGGAGCTGTAAGTTTGACATCCCTGCACTAAGACCTCCTTACTTGATGATAAGGGCATAAATAAGACAAAAAACTATCAGTGAAAAATGTCAAAGGTGTAAGTTCAGACAGCAAACATAACCCATCTGACTTCCAGAGTTGTTAAGCAGCCCTTAGCACCACAGTGCCATAATGCGGTACCTGCAAAAATACTTAACATTAAAATCTGACTTAAACAACGTGCTGATGAGCAACTGCATGTTCTTGAGACTGGTGTAGTTTGCGAACATGATCTGGTTTTGGCTCAGCTGGAACAGAAGCACACGTATATAGGGACAATTTGGTGTTCTGAAGTCTAGCTCAAACTACAAAACAAATGTCCTTAGCTGGCTTGCCTTCCTGCACTGCAGAACTGAAAAAGTGGGCATTCTCGGCTTCCTGCTGCTCTAGGGCAACTGCTTTGGGTCGTGAACAAAGACATCATCTTAGTTGGTAGCTGTGAGTGCTCACATCAGTCTCCCTCTTTTTAAAATACTCAGTTGATGCTCACACAGAATTTTTGTGGCACCCTGGCTTCCCACTGCTCAGCAAACTGACGATGATGCACATCTGCCTCGATAGAAAAGCATCTCCTTTAAGGATACAGAAGTCTAAACATGTAAAACCTGAGCAACTTGTTTCTAAACACTAATTATCTACCTAGATAATTCTAGAGATCTAATCAACCATTAGTCATTTGATATCCCAAATCAGAATCCTGCCTTGAAAACCAGACACAACATTTGCTTCTACCAGTATTTCCTTTGTTAGTCTTAAACCCAGAACTGACTGATGATACACCTTAGAAATAGTAATGGGATCCTAAAAAGCAACCATATAGGGGAAGGATCTCCCAATAAATTTCATGATTTCTCACTTTAAAATCCTGATTTCTTAGAAACTAAACACTTCTAATCCACTCATAATCTTAGAAATACTTCCACATTACAGATCCGGCCCTATTAAACTTGGTTTTACTGTATTCCATCTACTTGCAAATTATGCTTACTTTTGTAAACAGATTTCTGTCAATCTTTATATAAAAGCATCATGGTTAACAGTTTGTTGAACTGAATGAGATCACTAGGTTGGCTTCCAGTGTCAATGAAAACTAAACCAAAAGAATGAAAATTAAGCATTCTATGAGGATTTTTGTGTTGTGTTTATATAAAACCACTTCCTTTAAACAATTTTTGAGAGGTGAATTCATTTAAAAATCATAGTTTGGAAATAGCCATACTGAAATGCAAACAAGCACATAAAAATCACTAGCTTCCACTGGATTATCCTGGAAAACAAATTGCCTTCTATGGACCATTCCATTTAAAAGAAATGCAAGAATCAGGAAGAAAGTATAAAGACCACTCAGAACAATAGCAAACATTCTAATGCATATTTACTAGATATATTATCTATGAAATAGTTTAATATTTCAATATTCAAATTACAATTTTCTAATAAAACAGCAAACTTCAACAGGATGTGCTGCAATGTAAACACTTATTGAAAACCTAAGGCTGGAACAGGTACCTGCTATGGAAGTGAAAACTTCTGCTTTTGTCAGCAGAATCTACCACAAACAAGTGTATCAACCAAACAGATTAAAGAGGCAAAAAGGTGTTTGCAGAGCTTCATCTTGGCCCCCATTTGATGTCTTTTACACCATGAAATTGCCTTTTCAAAGCATGGCTGTCCGCCCACTCAGCATTTAGAAATGAGTCATCGTCATCTTCTTCTAGTTTCTGTAAACAGAACCAACAGGTTAAGAAGGCTATAAGGAATGTAACCTGCGGTTACTGTCTACAACAGCACGGCACACACAGAGTAAAAAGACACTGTTACCTTAAGTTCTTCCTGCTTTCTGTAGTAATGCAGCATCATCTGTTTTTGCTCTTCATGACTAATCAGAGGTTCACGCCCTGGAGCTCCTTGTCCTTTCTGAAAGGGAAATCATAAATTTACTTATGATGGCATTTGGCATACAAAAGAAGCCGCTACACAAAGATAGAACAATCTTTCTCCAGACAATAGGATTTCTCAAACTTAATAAGGTCCCTCAGGACAGAAAAATAAATGTTAAGAAACTTCTGCTGCATTCAAGTGAGAATTATTTTTTAATCTCAGCATCTGAATCACGCTGTGAATTTTGTGAACATCTATGGAAGCTGGAAACAGGATTGAGTCTATTTAACTTAAACTTCCACTCTAAAAGACATAATAAATCTTTCTGATTTAAGGCTGTTCTAGATGACTCAGGATGGGCCCATCCATCTTTAGGTCCCCTGCTAATAGAGACTCAAAATGGCATATGACTTAGTCAAGCGGGGAAGACGGACAGTTATAAAACACTACAAATAAATGTTATTTATTACTACAAATAAAAGATTTTTTTTTTTCCAGGCAACTGTCCTTGTGGAAGAAATTATTTGCACGGCAGAAAATAGCTGATGATAGCTAATGTCAACAATAGCAAACAGAACAGTTTGAATGGTGATGCTGAACCCTCTCTGGAACAAAAAGGGTCTGAAGTGGTTTAAGTTAGCTCCCCAACCCAAGAATGCAGGCAACCTTTGTCAGATAGAAAACCACTGTACTACTATGTGTTCTCTGAAGAGGTCTATCAACTAATTACACAGTAAAGCAACTTTCCTGGGAGCCTGCACTTCAATGGCTGTTGAGTCATCACACAATTTTTCAGTCACCCTGATAGAAAGAGAAAGCAATTCTGGTCTTTTAAATAATGACAAACACATAAATCACTTGACTTATCTTTGAGGAATTCTATTGCAGACACCTGCAGATAATAAATCTGCTGTAACCATCAATGCTTTCCACGGCAGAGAAGCTCTCACTGACATGGAAGTGAAATGCAGCTCTGGAATAATTCTGAGCTATGGGTACACATTGCGAAACATCTGACATTGACAAAAGCACCCTTTTAATGTGATTTTATAGAGAGAGAGACATAAACACACATACAAACAGGGTGAGCATCTTCTGAAAAAGCTCTGAAAATGCATTAAAACACCAAACATTCTTCCTCTGAATATGGCATTCTCACTAGAGATGAACACAACTACATAGTTAGTACAAAATCATTTTGTCTAAAAAGTAATAAGCAGTCCAAGCAGCTTGGTGCTAATTCTGATATTGCAAGAACATGACTATCAGACATCACTATACACTTAATGACTGGCTTTTGCTGAAGCATTACATCTATAAAATGAGGAGCAGCAGGAGATCTTTGCCTCATTTTAGCTCATTACACCAGAGGATGACTCAGACCTGTGTTCACAATTAATACAGAAGGCCTCATCTGCCTCATCACATCTCATAACAGGGAAGTCTTTATTTCTTTAAAAAAAGTTCAGCTGGAAGCTTTAAGTGAGGTCTTTAAGCCGGGTGTTGCAGGCCCAGCAGCTTGTTTTTCCTGCTAGCAGTCACCGAGCACTCACTGAATGCTTTGAGGGAACGCTTCTGGAACCTGTGTCCTCCCAAACAGGAGACGTGCCCAGATGAGACAGTTTGAGGACCTGCCATCAAGAGACTCAGGACATCACAGGCTGGAAACTACTGAGTTACAGGCGCTGTCTTTCAGACACAGAACAGAATGAAAGAGGGATGAGACTTTAAAACTGTTTTTTAAAGGCCAGAATATCAGTCCTCTGCAATGAGATGGAACTGTGAGCCATCTGAGGTTTTAAAAACTTTTCAGTTCATATTTAATCTATTTTTAAATATCTCTGCTGTACTTCAGAACAGTGCTATGGAGCAAGAAACAGGAGCTACAGTCTTTAACTAACAGGCAAAGGAATTAATAAAGAAAAACTTAGACTATAATAAATTAAAACCTTAAAATAGATGTGCAATTTTAACACACTCAAGTTGTAACTAATCTAATCCATTTTATACACCCACGGACAATCCTCTTCCACAGAAAATGAGACAGCCAAAGGTGAATCTCTCAGCTATACTTACTTTCTGTATCTTGACAATGATTGTGGTTTTCTCATTTTTGCCTACGTAGTCAGAGAGCAACTTTGTTTCTTTCAGCTCCTTTCCTGCCCACCATAATTGTGCTTGTGATTCTTCTATAACTTCAAGTCCAGCCTATGAAAAATAAACAAATAATGGGAAGTGTTGGAGGGTGTTGCTTTTTGCCTTTTTTTTAAAACAAAACAAAACAAACCCCAAAAAACTCAAAACCAGAAGAATTTTCTGAGAATATCTTTTTGGAATTCTTAACAGAAAGGTCAGTGTAATTCACCTGATTTTACACTACACTTCCACTACATTTTTCTCCTCATATTAATGTGCAGCATTTTCATTCATATTCTATTCAATCTTCATCTAACATAAACACTTTGGGTAATAAATTCTTAATACTGGCATTAGAAAGAAACAACAATCTAAAATGGGTCCAAGACTTAACTGAACTCAGCTTTGTAAGTAACATTTGAAGTAAACTTCATTCATCTTATTTCTAGTTAAGCTATTGGTGTGCTGTTACATAATCTATCACAAAAAATATTAAACAAAATTTGTCATGCAAATGGAAACAACCTTTATTGATAAAAAGAAGAACAGTATAGCACATATTTAACACAGCCACTACACATAATCCAAATATATTACTGCATACATGAGTTCCCGACAAGTCTTCTTTATCTTCAAACTCCATCCTAATTGGATCGTGTGGAGGCAATCCCATTGGATACACAATCATCACAGCCCCCCGGAGCTGGTCCAAGGCATCTTTCACCATGTCCATATTAACACACACATTGGCCTGAACTTGTTTCTGAAACACAGACAGAGATCATTGGTAATTTAAAAAAATAGGCAGAAAGACTTTGCTTTGTAGTTGGTTCAAAGGTTCAACGGGGGGATATTTGAGCAAAGCTAACTGGCTGCACAAAGATATTAGAAGCGCAAGTTCTCTCAGTTGAATAACAACTTCTGAATCTATCAGTACACCTCTGCCCACTCCACCTAACTTGCTTGCACTGGGGAAGGCCGAGGGGAGCGAGGGAGGAAGAGATCTTCATTGTGTTGGAGGCATTTAGTAACAAATGTCTGTGGGATACAGGCATTCAAACAAGTACACATATGACCACAGAAACTGGATGGGGAGTCTTTTGTTCCAAGTACTTGTGATTCATGAACAAGATTCAAAAGTGTAGAATTCAAGTGAGGGCTAGAGAAGGGGCCTAAAGCTTGAGGAAGAAAAAGCAGCACATGTGAGCAGAAGAGTAAAGCTTTGCATATTGCACAGCTTAGGTAGAAATCCGTAAGATCAAATACTTGAAACCATTCCAAATTCTACTGTTAATGGACAGAGAAAAAACAAGACGCATCTAGAAGAGAAGAAAACGTTTTTGCTTATGGATTTAACAGTTTCAATATTTTAAGTAACAGGGTTTATAAAAAAGAGAGTAAGATAATATTGCCTCCTTGTGGGCATTCTTAAACTAGTTAGCTGGAAACTACAATTGGTTTCTCAAGCTCAGGCGATCAACCTTTTTTAATACACAAACATATTTCTTCATTTTCATCATTATAAAGTTACAAACCTAAAAAACCCACTTCACAAACCACCCTTAACTTCATTCACCAGTGAATGGCAGTGATATCTGGAGTAAGCAGGAATTCTCACCCAGGAAGACCTGAAAAGTGGAGACCAGCTCTGCAGATATTTTGACTCAAGAAGTAAAACTACATATTATTACTTTCCTCCCTGTTTAGAGTTGATGAGATGCAATCCAACAGAAAAATAAGTCCATCGGGAAAAAATCTTTGTAGTCCAAGAGGTTTAATCTGAAACATCTTTCATTTTGCATAGATTTTGCTATGACTCAGAACAGTCTGGCTAAAGTCCTGCCTCAGTTTAGGAAAGGTTTGCTGCAACTCAGTGCACTGGAAGAACTGCCAGGTGACAGGGCAGCTTCTCTGCTTGCTTCAACGAGGCTTCTGGAAAGGTAAGCTGCTCACTGTAAATCACTGATATGACACTGTTATCAGCAACAAAACAGCCAAGAAGGCAATGTAAGTGCACAGGCAACACTAAAAACTCAGTAACATTATCTATTTGCAGAACTGGTTTAAAGCTGTTTCAAGGTTCCACACATACCAATTTCCAGAATTGTAGGGGTGGGGAGAAGAAAATTACTTGCAGATGTTCACAAAAAAGCAATCTGATAATAAATATTACTTAACTCATGTTTCAAAGTCATATGAAAACTGAGGCCTGATACAGAGCCTCTACAGATCTTGTAAAGTGAGGCTGAATAATTGAGACCATAGTTCCATCAGGGCATACCCTCAAGCTTATCTTTAAACACGCAAACCCATGGGGACTGAGCATAAGTCCAAGTGCTTGTAAAACCAAGGCCTAATTTAAGAGGTTAGAACACATTTTTCAATTCATTATACATAAAACTGAAAAGACTCTGTTAACTAGCAAACACTGTTTTATTCCAGGAACATCACAGAATGCAGTTAATTTTTCACTAGAAAACATGACAAGCATTTGCCTAAAGAATGCATCAATAGCAAATTAAGAGTGTGTGGATAAAATTAAACGTGATTTAATCATTTAATGTGGTCTCAACTGCCAGCATTCACTTGGAGTTTAATATCTGATTCCTTAACTTGTTGAACGAGCTTGCCAAAAGCCATTAAGAAAATAATTAACAGAAATGTTGGGTTTTATTAGACTATTCACATCACTTCATGATATTACTGAGAAACAGTCAGCCTTTGCACTGAAAAAACCTCTATTTTTACTTAAGCTGCCCAACTATTAAGAAAGTCCTACATCACACATGCTACTTCAGGAAACTTACCCTAGAGATTAATGCCTTGGCTTCCTCTATTGTCTTCTTTATAACTTGCTGCATTTTTTCATTTGGAGCTAAAAATAAGAGACGTGTATTTAATAGTCTATACTTACTAAAAAGAAACCAAGCAAACCACCTGTCCAGGTTATTCTCTACTTGAAACAAATGAAACATTGTTAAAGAAAGAGAAACACTACTAAGTTGCAGCCTGCTTACCAGTTTGACAGTTTATTGCCATATTTGTTACTAACTTAAGAAACAAAATGGTATTTCTCCTGGGAAAGCCAAACTTACTTGTCCACAAAGACATCTGATTGGTATTTGGAACTTAATCTGGGACAGAAGTACCCAGTAGAAAACAACAGCCTTAATTTCACACTCACCACAACCAAAACCAAGACTCTCTTTCCCATGCCATACTTAGAACTATTGTGGGCTGTGATGGCAGATGTGCATAAAAGAGGACAAAGGCATGGAGTTTCCTGACTTTTTTCCAATTAAAATTTCAATCTAACAGCAAATGCAGTTTTGCAAATACGATGCGCATTTCATATCATAGCTAGCTATTTTAATTATTACAAAAAGTAGAAACAAAAATCCAATTAAATCATATTCATTCACAGTTGAACACTTAAATGCATGATTTGATGCTCTCTGGTTTGGCCCACGTTTACTTGCTGTTCAATATTACAACTTTGTTAATATTACAAAGCTGTCCCCCCACTAACAAATAAATGCCCAAGTACAACCAAAAGTGGTGCTGTCCTGACATTAAAATTGCTTGTAAATTTTCACTGTAAGGCCCAACACTGCTGAAAACCATGCCAAATATACAGGCTTTGTCCGCACACCTTCAAACAAGACACTTAGCTATTTCTGACTTCACAGTTAAAAGTGAAAACATTTAGCTATAACATAAGCTCTTAATCAAGCTGAGCAAGGCCTTCGATTTGATTGGGCCATGTGTTGTGTTAGAAGAATTATTTTCCCCGAAGGGAGACACTTGGAGCAAGCTGTTTGCATACGACAAGTTAAGACTAAGTTACTCAAAGATTCCTCCTTAATTGAGCTGCCCTGCAATTAACACCTAAGGGGCTGCTGACCCAACAAGGGCTACTGTGGTGTTGGGAGTACAGAGACAGACAGCAAGACGACAATCGCGGCCTCTTTTGAGCAAATGGTCCACAGACTCTAAAGTGGTGCTCAACACACATACCAAGTGCTAAGGCAAAACCACTTGGCTGGAGATGCAGAAGGAAAAACTGACACGAGTGATTTCAGTAAGTCTGAGTCACAGTGAGTGAGAAAAAAGGAGAAACATCAGAAAAACAACCTGTTAATGTATCTTGGAGCCTCTGGAGAAAAACAGTACACAAGTACACATTTACAAATGGGGATAATACATTAAAGTGAAACAGTCAAATTTGCTTCTGATAATTGTTTACTTATCTTTGGAGTTTACTTCCCAAGCACTACAGTTACAAAGATAAATAACGTGGCTGAAGAGAATACTGCTACCTAAGCTTTTAAGTCAACATTACACGAGGCCCTACTCCAAGAGAGAAGACTTACATATGTAATTGATATTTTAGCTGATCTACTGTGAAAGCAGGCTCTTGAAACATCTACTAGTTAATAAATCTAGGACTACCTTTAATATATTTATTTATAGGATTATTTTATAATTAGCAAATAAACATGAGCTAGCTAACATACTGGCCTGAAATATGCACCTACTCATATTTTTTCGTCTTCCAGGACAGTGAGGTAAAAGTGAAAGGTCCACAATTACAGTTTTCATGTTCCTTATTATATTATAGATTATCTATGTCTGCAGGGGAAGAAACAAAGATTTATGCTTGACTTACCATGTCCATTTCTTCGCCCCATTTCATCCTTCTTGAAGACACTTCCACCACTTGGTACACACTTTTCTGCCCACTCATCCTTCAACTTCAGTTCTTCGATTTGCTCATCTGTCAGTCCTTGCATATTATAAGGCAAGGAAACACCATGCTCTGCCAGGTCCTCCATCTCTTAAAAGTGTTTGGAGAACAAGATTAATAATCTGTGTTACTGAGATATCACATCATTTAAAAAATCCTTTCAACTTATGTACATGCAAGCAAAACTTAACTCCTAGCCTTCCACTTCTGAAGAGCTATGCATATAGAACAAATAATAAGTTATACATATTCGTTCTATGTCTGTGTCTCTGTTCATTCTGTGTCTGTCTCTGTTGTTGGACAACGCCCTGAGACACGTGATGTAAATGTTGGGAGTTGTCCTACGCAAGGACAAGACTTGGACTCGATGATTCTTGTGGGTCTCTTCCAGCTCAGGTCATTCTATCACAGTATCACAGTATCAATAAGGTTGAAAAAGACCTTTGAGATCATCGAGTCCAACCTATGACCCAACACCTGATATACATGCACATAAATAAATAGCTATATGTGCTGTAATTACATTATAAATTTCACATATATATGAAACAATGCAACAAATGACACAAAGCAGGCATGCAAACCCATACAATATGTGCTGGCCACAAACATTTTGGTTTTGGTACTTCCTTAGCTTTAGCTGACTGCATATTCCTTTTTCTAAGTACTTTTGGGATAGCAACTTTTTTCAAAATGGAAAACCACTTCGTTACCATCCAGTCATTAATTTCTTTGCAGTTGAGAAAATATGTAACTGAGATTCCTGTAGCTTTGTCCATTCTACATTCAACCCAAAGGGTCAGATTCACACCCAATGTGAAATAAAATATAAAAGGCCTTTGAGATCATTGAGTCCAACCATAAACAAGCAATGGTCCAGGACAATTCTAGCTGAGACAACAGAGAAATGCAAATGCTGGTTCCACAATGCACAGTTTCATACAGTGAGGACAGTGTGTGGACATAGTTTCCTAACCCTGTTATCTAGTCTCCAGCATCTGATCCAATGGCCGTTAAGTTAACACTCACCACTCTCCCCCAGAATGACTTATTTAGCTGTCAGCCTACTTTACAGCATCCTTTCCTTGAAGACCCTCAGCCTCATTACCATCATCATATTAATTAAAGCATGTCCACCTCATAACAGACAAACCAGAAGTACCCTAAGTTCCAAGAAACGGCAATGCTGTTCCCATGGCTGGGAATTTAGGCAGCCAATGAAAAGGCTAAGACTAAAGTAGCAAGCACTGTAGAGCAACAGCAGCAGATCCATAGAAAGAATGAGTGCTGAAAATAAGGTAACCATACTGTTTGGGTTTGGGAATTTATAGATTTCAAGTTATAGAATCATAGAGTCATTCAGGTTAGAAAAGACCTTTAAGATCAATGAGTCCAACCATAAACCTAACAATGCCAAGTCCACCCCTAAACTATGTCCCTAAGTGCCCCAGTTAGGCTCACTACTCATCAGCCTCAGTATGGCCTCACACACTACAGACATCTTTGTGGCTGGAGCACATCAGGTATAGACGGGCTGCACCTTTCAGGTCAGTTTCATCCAAAGGGAATCCTAGCTCAGGTGTTCCCAGACTGATCTTCAAAGCAAACCAAAGTGTGCTCAGCAGGGACAAACAGCAACTGTTTTTCAAAAGTCACCTCCTGAAATGAACTAAAGCACTAACTTAGACACATCCAGAAACTCTTTTTCATATGGCAAGCCGATGCTTTGTACTGTGTATGTGCGATGCAACATGAGAATTTCATTCACATGTATGCAGCCGCTACGGGATAGGACAGGCTGCAGTTTGGAGGGATGCTCAGCCACGTACAGTGGTAAGCTCAGAGCTCCAAAGGGTCTCATGGACTCATTAGAATCATTAAGATTGGAAAAGATGTCTAAGATCACTCAGTCCAACCATCAGCCCAACACCATCACACCTACTAAACCATGTCCCTAAGTTCTATGTCTACACGTTTTTTCACAGAATCATGGAATTACTTGGTTGGAAAAGACCTCTGAGATCAAGTCCAGCCACACCTGTCCATCACTAAACCACATCCCTGAGCATCTGATCTACTTTTAAACACCTCCAGGTATGGTGACCCAACCACCTCCCTGGGCAGCTGTGCCACTGCCTGACAACGCTTTTTGTGAAGAAATTTTTGCTGATGTCAAATCTGAACCTGCCCTGGTACAATGTGAAGCCATTTCCTCTTGTCCTATCAGCTGTCAGTTGGGAGAGGAGAACAGCACCCACCTCACTACAACCTCCTTTTAGGCAGTTGTAGGGAGCGACAAGGTCTCCCCTCAGTCTCCTTTTCTCCAGGCTAAAGAGCCCCAGTTCCCTCAGCTGCCACTCGTCAGACTTGTGCTCCAGCACCTTCACCAGCTTCACTGCCCTTCTCTGGACACGCTCCAGCATCTTTCAGGTGTTTCTGAACACCTCCGGGGATGGAGACTCCACCACTTGCCTGGGCAGCCTATTCCAACGCTTCCCCACTCTTTCAGTAAAGAAATGTTTCCTGATGTGTAATCTATACCTCCCTTGGCCTGAGGCCGTCTCCTCTCCAAAGCAGAGGACCACCCGAAGGTGTGGGCGCACAGCCGGTACCTGAGCAGAGGCGCTGCACCTTCAGCCTCCCGTTATAGATGCGGGCGACGAGGGGCGCCAGCTCGGCCAGGCGGGCGCTGCCGGCCACCTCCAGCAGGAACTGACTCTCGTCGCCGCGCTTCACGTGCAGCCGCACCATGGCCGCCCTTGCCGCCGTTGGCGTCCCCCTCCCCTTACGGCAACCGCCCCGCGTCCCTGGATACGGGAAGGCTGCGGGGGGCGGGGAATGGGCCGTGCCCGGCGCTTCCTGCCCCCCCGAGGGCGCGGCGCTGCCTCCTGTCCGCCTTCCTTCCTGCCGCGCGCCGGCACTTCCGCTTCCGGCCCCGACCCAAGGTGCCCCCGGGCTGGCTTCCGGCCGCAGTCTTCGCAGCCACCGTGACGCAAGTGCAAGTCAGTTGTACCGATACCGAAAATGCCGGCAAATGAGCCCTCTAAGACTCGTTTTGGAGTTTTAGAGAACAGCATCCTTTATTTCAGCGCCGGACGCATGAGGGAATGATTTCCATCAATCGTGTGATGAGACAAGGGCTGGGAGAGAAAGTACATCAAACTTAGACACAGATATACAAATTCTCCCAGAATCTTACGCATATTCTGCTGCTTTCCAAAAACTAATCTTAATGGTATTATGAACTGCACAACAGCCGAGTCTTTGCTCATTAGAGCTTCAGAACCAGTTTTCTGTTCGACCTTGCATTTTTTATGTTAAGTACTGTCTGGGAATAGCACTATTATAAAAATTATACATTAGAAGAACAGTCTGTGTCTGTCTAACTTTCAAAAATACTGCCACTTAGATATCACTGAAGTTAGAAAACCAATTCTACAAAAACCCGACTCTAATTCAAAACATTCCACTCTGCAATAACAACCACTTCTTGTATCATTACAAAAAGTGGAATCATAGAATGGTTTGGGTTGAAAAGGAACCTTAAAGCACATCCAGTCCCAACCCCCCTGCCATGGGCAGGGATACCTCCCACAGCATGTTTACTTTATAGTGATAAAAGAAGTAGTTATGAAAAAAAAAAGTGGAATATTTTGATTTCAGCTAAAGTAGAATTAGTTTTCTAAATCACTTCAGTTTCATCTGAGTAACTGCATTTTTTGAAAGTCAAGCAGAACGTCCCTCTGATAGCATAGAAACATAGAATGGTTTGGGTTGAAAGGGACCTTAAAGCCCGTTCAGTTCCACCCCCCTGCCATGGGCAGGGACACCTATCACAGCGTGTTTTCTTTATAGTGATACATGAAGAATTACAATAAGAAAAAGTGCAATACTTCGATTTAAGCTAGTGGCATTAAGTTTCATCTAAGTCACTTTTTTGAAAGTTGGATGGAATGTCCCTTTGACAGCATGTTTTCTTTATAGCATGGGTTTTTTTCAAACAGTTTTTCCAGACACTGTCCAGAGAGAAATTATGCCTGGTGTTCCATGCAGTGTGCTAAACGTAAGCCATGTTTTACCTGATCACCTATCCCCACAGACTAAATCATTTTTTCCACATGTCAAGCCTCAGCTATAAAGACATGCTTCTTTGTGTTCCCCAGTCTTCCCTAAATACAGAATATTTATAGGAAGTACAAAAAGCAGAACATAGCAGTACTTGACCCACAATTATCCTGTCCTGAGGAAGTGCCACATATGATGGATGTCATGGATACAAGAAATATTACAAAAAATGGAATACTTTGATTTAAGCTAAAGTAAAGTAAGCAACTATGTTTTTTGAAAGTTGGACAGAATGTCTGACACCATGTTTTCTTTATAGTATGGTTTTTTTCAGTGTTTTTCCAGGCACTTGTTTAGAGAGAAATGACATGTTGTGTTCAGTACAATCTGTGCTGAATAGATGTGTCATCTTCTCTTATCACCCGTTTGCAGTCTTTCCCTGTATAAAATGCAAGGTCAGACAGAGCTGGCTCCAAAGCTCCAATTAGCAGAGATTTGGCTGTTGTGAAGTTCCTAATAAAATTACAATGAATCCTTGGAAAGTAATGGAATCTGCAAAATTTATACATGTGCATGTAAGTGGGAAATATACTCTGTCCCAGCTCTTGTCTTGTTACACCTGATTGAAGGAAATCATTCCCTCACGCATCCAGTACTGAAATAAACTATGCTGCTCTCTAAAACTCCAAAACTAGTCTTAAGACAGTTTATTTGCCTGCATTTTCGGTATCAACCCCAGCCGCCAGCAACTGCATTCTACCCCTCCCCCACTGCCGCAAAGGGTGTGAACCCCCTTGTGCTGGTGGGAACCAGCCAATTCTAATGTTACTTCCCTGAAAACATTCATTGTGCAGCTGATTGTACTATTTTTTTGAAGACTGATTATTAGAATTAGATTATTGATGGTCTAATTCTAACCGTCTATTAATGTGAACAGCACTACAGCCCTCATTCTGTGTTGGTGTAATCACCCATCTATATTAACAGGTTGTCAAACTGAAAAAAACCTGTAAGACTTCTCATTCAATCAAAATGCAAAATCTCCTCAATCTACAATAAATTAAACTCCTTACAAAAACAACTTCTTCAATGCATTGCTTGGTGATCTCTACAGACCTGAATATTCAAGCTATACACAAGCAATTATTTTCATAAGGAGAGATTTAGTCTCTTAAATATGAAAGATGGGCTTGGAATACACTACCTCTCAAACAATGTGGTATTTAGAGACCTGTTATCAGAAAACTTCAGAAAACTTACAAACGATAATCAAGAAATAAAAAACAAACATCACTTAAGAAAACTCAAAAAATAAGAAAAAAACCTCCACAGAAATAAAATCCCTGAGCTGCGGACAATAAAAAAGCTTGATGTGGGCCTTCCTTGTGATTGTACAGCCTGTGTTAATCAGAGAAATCTGGTTGCAGAGAAGATTATAGCTCATTTAAGTAGTCTGAAAATAACTGGGTTTGATATTTTCAACAATATAGCCACAGCATCACACAGCTCAAACACCTGTTGACAGTGTTCTTAAGCACACTTTTGAGTGCTGTGTATACACACAGAAAGATGTAATTTTCATAATGTTCTTATTTATGGCTTCCTGGGGGGAAGTGCCTGGGAGACAAAGAGAGAGAGAAAGCTAAACATTCCTTAAAGGCAGCATGTTTATTTCATGAATACACAACCGCCTTCCACAGGGAATGTTGTATGCCAGGGGGAGCTTCCACACTGCAGCTCTGGATAGGGGTACAGCCATAAACACGTGTGTGTCATCAGCACAGCGTTGGTACACGTAACAGAGCGGTTGGCCACAGGGAACACAGAATCCATGGAAAGGTGCTGAGCACTTATAGTTTTAATTCTTAGTATTTTTCTGCTAGTACTTATTTTCGTTAATACACATCACAGCAGTTATATATATATACATACACACACACACTCGCTCTATTTTTGGAGCATTTCCTGTGACCTGTGAAGTACTTTGCAGTTAATCTCTGTAATCCTGTAAAGTGTAAAGGTGCTGTATCGCAGGTACATTTTAGGCAGTATTTTTTTTTAAATCATTGTAATCAAATATTCAACAAAGAACATATTTACCACATTAACTCCCACTAGCAAAAAGGTTTCCCCCCAAAATTTGTTTGCTAATGCAAGAATATACCGAAACACCAATCACACAGATGTTTATAGCAACAGTTTAAAACAAGGTAATTCACAGACTGAAGCACAAAGAGTAGAGTATCGCTCCTGTTTAAAATGTACAAATACTGATCTAATGACCAGAACAGAAAAAAGCACAATATAAAACTCACTATCGTCACTCTTCTATTGAGCTGCAGCTCATGGCTAGCCATATACTGTTTAAAGGAAGAGTGGATTATTTTATAAATAATGTTCTGATACCATTTGAGAATTTAAAAATAAAAAAGTGCTGTCGTTGTGCATTCTGCTACTATAAATATGATATTGTAGTATGTTGTGTTTCGCTGCCTGGTTTTGAAGAACCAGTACAGTCTGTTCGCAAGTAAGCCAATGCGTGTAGGCATATATTTGCAGTCCCCCAAGGGATGACAATGCTGTGACACATCCAGCTTTGGATGAAAGAATGCAGCTGCACATACGACTTATATTCTAAGACACTGTGAACTGTAAGGAGAACTGCGGGGTTCTATAACATACATAAATGCAGCTAAGGAAATAGGTTATTTTAAATTGCCTCAATATAACAACATAGTGCATTTTATGTAATCTCATGTGAGTTTCAGAAAACCATAAAAGCACAAAGAGCTGCGTTATTATAGTATAATATGTAGACCTGTGACTTAGTGTTCTCTAGCCTCAAATCAGCCCCGCACAGAGGATGGCCCCTGTCTCCGGGTGAGCAGTCGTCACTTGATGGGAGTTTGAACTGCAAAAGTGACAGAATGCTATTCTTCAGCTCAGAGAATTACTGTTCTCTTGTTTTCTTTAACAATAAGGTTTTAAAAATATAGCAGGAAGTCTAGTAAGCGGGAAGGATGCTAAGCAGACAGCCCAGTCATACAACCTGACTTTATCCCTCTGTGCTGTTCTAACATGGCTGCTGATTCCCTCTATCAGGTCTTTCTACAGGACAAGAGATCTCTTCTAACATGCAAAAGAGGAGAGTGGGACAAACCAACTCCAATACATTGTCGGCAACTGGTAAAGACTGCTTTGTATCTCAAAAACCAAGGGAAACTTTTTTCCAGATGTTGAGGGAAAACTTGTGGTATCAGTTGTTCCCGATTTGTGGAAAAACGTATCTTTAAAATAGTTAATACATAAATGGATGATATGGAACAACTCTTCTGAAGTAAAGCTAGTGAGCATATGCCACAATAAGATGTAATAGCTGAAATGTACTGACACAGAAAATTAATGTCAATTCTGAATATATTAATAAGCAAACTTCCATTTGTATTTTGAAATTAAACTGTTTCTGTTGTGCCTCAAATTTCAAATATAAACCGTACAAATATCCATAGCCTCTGTTATAAATTAAACAACTTCTAAACAATACCTGTCAACATTCAAATCTCAATAAACTTTGGCAGCTCTTTGGTAAATACTTATAAATATCAATTAACAAAACAGTAAAAAGGGAGGCGGGAGGCTACCAGCAGGGAGACTCTTTTTTTTGAAATTCCACAAAGGGGAACAGAAACAAGAGAGCTCCCTAAGCAAGAACTATTTCCAAGACTGATATACTTTAATGAGATTAGTAGCTCATCCTTCTTTTCTCTGTCTATTCAAATACTATTACATTGGGATTTTAATAAGTTTCAGACAATTTTTTGTGCTCTACCATATATACATATTCAAAATTTATACACAGACAACAGTGGCTGTTTATGAGCAGAGTTAAGTTTCAGTGCATTTGACAATTAATTATTGCACACAGAGTAATCTCAAATGCCCAATTATTCTACTGGATACATGTAGCAACAGATACAACTTATTACATTTTTTAACACCTATCTTTCTGTAAAATCTTGTGTTGGTGACACCTTAGGTGCTAAAGAAGTGAAAGGATCTGCAGGGGATCTGTAGCTGGTTATTCTTGATGGTATAGGAGGTGCAGGTGGTCTTCTTGCTGGCATTGTATAGAAGCAATCAGTAGAACTTTTATTCCAGTCATTATCAAAGTTAAAGTCTGAACCAAGAAAACTATTTTGTTCAGTGCCCAGCAAATCTGGAGATCCAGCTGACCTCCTGGAACCGATTTGCTTAAAATCTGGAACACTTGTAGATGGCTTTAGCTTTATGCTGAAATTATCATCATCATCAAACGTTACCCATCCTTTTGGCTGCACATTTTTTACCATTAGAGATTTACTTCGTAAGCAAGAAGTGTTTTCAGATGCATCAACGGAAAATACAGGCTTGCTTGTATTACAGCTGGGAGGATTTAGAGAAGGGAAAGGATTGCAAGCAGCATGTCCTTCTAGTAAATGTGAAGTTTTTTCAGACTCTTCCATTTTTGTTCTAAATGGGTTTCCAGCATTAGGAGTTCTTTCAGTGAATGGATTTGTGCAGTTCAGTCCAGTAATAAATGGATTTGGAGAGCTGCGCGAGTGTTCCTGGGATGTTTTAAAGGTTGAAATAGGAGGCATTGCTGGCATGCAATTTACAGTATTCAAAATATCAGCATTTGTTTGTGTTGCTGAAGGCAATTGCATCAACTCCTTTTGGTTTAAAGTAGGAACAGGTGATGTTCGAATGGACGTCTGCATCTTTGACACAAGCTGCTGAAATGACAGATCTTCAAAAGGGTCACTGTTTAACTGTGTTTCAAGTTTAGTGCTGGATATTCCATTTGTTTTAATCTGGAAAGAAAACAAGGTGCTTAGTAATCACATGGCTGTCTTTTTTAAGATTACTAACTCCCCATTTCTCACTCTTCTATAAAAGGAAAAAATGCTCTTGAGCTTAAACTGAAACTTCAATACGGCTTGCTTGTAACTTACACAATGCACTTGCAGTAGAACGACTGCTTCTTTTCTGGAAAATAATAACCCTTAACCCCTTCTCTGAAGAAAAGCCTACTAGTGGTTAAACACTATTTTCCCCCTTCTTGGCTGATGCAACTTGGATATACTTCATGCAGGTAGGAATCCAAGGCAAAAGCACTTAGTGGACATTGTAGATGATGATCTTTAATAAACTTGGGAAACAATGCTGCATTCTAAACAAGTGATAACCCAGCACAAATATGAAATAAAAAGCTTTAGGTTTCATTGTTTGAGAGTTTATGACACTGATGTTACAAGCAATATTTAAGTATCACAATGAAAGGAAAAATTAGTGTTATTAGTATACGCACTTCAGACATTTCTATGTAGACATATGCATGTGTAGGCATCTCCACTGCTTCTTGACGTGTGAAGGTACAACCATCAGTTTGGAATATTTTAGAATGGCAAGTTATCATTGTTTAGAATAATACCAACAGGAGAAGACAGTTTCCTCCACAGAACTTATCTTTTAAAAACAAAGTATTCCTAATTTTATAAATGTCTTCAAATAACGCAACTTTCATACTTTGTGCCAACTGTCCAAAAGACAGAACATCTACCTTTGTTCAAGTATTCACTCTGACAGAACAGAGTTGGAGCTTCCCCTTACTAAATGAATGCAAAGATTAAAGCTTGAGTTAAAACAGATTTGAGAATTCAAATTGCACAAACAAAAAAAATTTGTCATTTTAAACACATCACCTTAATACACCCAAGTAGTTTGGATATTTAGCACGAAAATTCTGTTAACTAGTGTTTTATTGAACTAGGATGCAGCTAGAACTATCAACTCAAGTACAGTATTATTCTACCCTAACCTCTATCTTTAAACATCTTTGTTTTACTGCTTTTACTGTGAATGGTTTAAAGCACATCTCCACATATCCACCACCTAAGCAGCCATGCAAAATTAATCTACAGACTTTAGAGGCTCTCAGGAATATTAAGAATATTGCAAGTTTTTACCAGTGTATCCAGTATACCAATTTCTTTTAAAAAATTGCAGTTGTAGTTTGCATTGGTTGGCAGGAGAAATGAAATATGCTGGCAACAATGCATTTGCTCTGGTGGCTTTTTGAAACAATGTCAGCTACATGCATCCCTGGTACACTACATCAGATAGTCTCCAAAACAGATGAGGCCTAATGTTACCAAACCACAGAGTAGTTCAATATTGGTATTTTTATATGTATTTTGGAAATATAATTTAAAAAGGAATTTGGAAAATATTATAACAAAGGCATCAAGTATCGGAAGGGAGAAATTTGAAAAACTGAACTGTAGAAAGAATGTAAATCAAATGCAGCTTTGCACTAGCTGGTTAAGTCCTGTGTTCATTAAACAAGTAATCAAAAAGCACAAGATTGCAGAGGAACTAGAAATCCTAATTGTTCTTTATTGTAAGTAAAAGTTCACTCTGAAAAATTCTGGAACCACAGGGCTTTTAAATCATAAACAGTATATTTCGCTTTCAGTAATAGTAAGTTCTCTGTTCTTTGATAAATGTGAAATATGGGGGTTTTTTGAAACAACCTTTGGTACAATAACTGCATCAGGATTTATTTATATTAAAGAGAAATGCTAACTCCAACACCTACTCCTTTTCTTTCAAACAGAATGAGACCAGGAGATTCAACTGTGACTAAGCTACACACGTGATGTGCCAATTGTTTCATAAAAGATAATGAAGCAAAACATTTGCTATGGTGCTAATAAATACAGTTGACAGTATCAATTTTAATTGCAATATGAAAGGAAAAAGCAAACTATGGTATGGCAGTCAATTCATTAATGGGGACAGGTGATTTTTAATGTGGATGAGACTGCAGATGTATGAAAACCAGAATCATACATCTTTTTTGCTTGAATAGATGGAGACCACATACAAGATTGGTAAATAAGTCAGATACCTGTTACCCTGATGGTTGCTCCTGCTTGTGAAAGAGAAACAGACATCAAAAGGAAAGAAAATTAGAAAGAAAATCCAAGTAAAAAAGCAACCTCATGTTAAAAATAGGTTAAGTTTTCACAAAGCTGGTTTTTGAGATATAAATATAAACCAAAAATATTTACTACACACTATACAAAATTCTAAATTTCTCTTCCATTCTCTTGTAAAAATTATAAATTCTACCATTAAGAGTCAAAAAAACCCCTAGCTTAAGCCAATTCTAATATTTCCCTGAAAACATTCATTGTGCAGCTGATTGTACTATTTTTTTGAAGACTGATTATTAGAATTAGACTATTGATGGTCTAATTCTAACCGTCTATTAATGTGAACAGCACTACAGCCCTCATTCTGTGTTGGTGTAATCACCCATCTATATTAACAGGTTGTCAAACTGAAAGAAACCTGTAAGACTTCACATTCAATCAAAATGCAAAATCTCCTCAATCTACAATAAATTAAACTCCTTACAAAAACAACTTCTTCAATGCATTGCTTGGTGATCTCTACAGACCTGAATATTCAAGCTATACACAAGCAATTATTTTCATAAGGAGAGATTTAGTCTCTTAAATATGAAAGATGGGCTTGGAATACACTACCTCTCAAACAATGTGGTATTTAGAGACCTGTTATCAGAAAACTTCAGAAAACTTACAAACGATAATCAAGAAATAAAATGAACATCGTTTAAGAAAACTGAAAAAAAAGAAGAAAAAATCCCCACAGGAACAAAACCCCTGAGGTGCAGACAATAAAAAAGCTTGATGTGGGCCTTCCTTGTGATTGCGTGGCCTGTGTTAATCAGAGAAATCTGGTTGCAGAGAAAAATCAAAGCTCACTTAACTAGCCTGAAAGTATCTGATTTTGGTATTTTTAACAATATAGCCACAGCATCACACAGCTCAAAAACCTGTTGACAGTGTTCTTAAGCACACATTTGAGTGCTGTGTATACACACAGAAAGATGTAATTTTCGTAGTAATTTTGAAAGAACTGCTTGCACCTCTTTCACAAAATAATCAGCAGTAAAATTAAATTTAGAATATGTGAGGCTTTCAAAAGTGATACAATGCAATCTGTTTCTATTCACAAAATTGGTACATTCTGAAGTACCTTATGCATCCATTAATATTGTCTGCTGGCAACACTTCATACTTTCTAACAAACTACAAAAAGTCTTGATATTCTACCTGTATATTCAAATATATCCTCCAGTTTTTGGCCTAAGTTTCCAAAATGAAGAAAAGTTAACAGGCACGGAGTGGTTCAGCAGATAGAACGGAAAAGCATTTCAAGATTTTTCAATCAGAATTCAAAATCTACTCACTAAGGACTGAACTTGGCTGCTTCATTGTGGTACGAAATAGGTATTAACTTACAGCTCTAGTCAAAGTGGCCTTCAAATGCAGAGATAAGGTAAAATCTAAAATACTGATGAAAATTTATGTAGCCATAAATATCCACAGCTGAATTTATGATTAAAAAAACATCAAACACCAGAAAACAAAGTCACAAATTTACTCTTGGTAAGAACTGAGCACAAATCCATCTGCTTCTGTAAATTTGTGCATTTATTCAAGTAGTACATTATCTGGCCTAGCACTTGGTACTGTAAAAACTAACAGCGCTGGCCTTTAGTGAAGAAGTTTAGCCTTATGTGTATATATATGACACTACTTCTGCGTTTTTTTAAAGAGTAGTGAGAAACTATGGCTTTTCCTAGTAAAAGGGGTAATTTTGAAAATAACACCCTGATTCATCCACAAAACAGAATATTTATCTTACTGTATTAAATTTTCAGATTATTTTAATTGACACTGGCAAATGGGGAGAAATGCGTTTCTATTAAGTATCTATCAATATCATCTTCCTGCAATGTATTACCATCAACACAAAGCACCACATCATGCGATCTACACAGCTTACTTGAAATTCAAAACCTGTGTTAGTTACTAGACAGATTAATTCATACATGCGTCACTATAAAATTACATTTCTTCAACTGAATATTTTTCCATACAAAGTTGGCAAACGACAATGTGACTTTAAAAACAAGCTGCCCGTAAGTTGTAACTCTGCCATACGAAATCTTAAGTTAAAGGTTTAGTATTTGAGATATTAGTTATTCATGAACAATACGTAAGCAATTATGTATTATCTTACTACAGCCTGATGATTTTTGAGTCCAATATTTTGACCTTTATTTTTGTTTGTTTGCTTGCTTTAGGAGTTTCGCACAAATCTGCAGCATTCAGTACAAGCTGTGTTAGTTTACATAGTGAAAAAATATATATGCAAGGGGTGTTTTTACTTACTTGCTGCTGTGAAGGAGCAGATTCAGAAGGCAAACTGTGAGATGATCGGCTACGAGGAGGCGGTTGTGGGGGTTCCAGACTTTGTGGGGCACTTGTTTGAGATGGATGCGAAGCCATGGGAATCAGAGGCTCCTGCATCCTTAGCACAGGTGGTGGCTGAATGGTGGGTTGAGCAGGTCCAGCAGCCTGAGGCTTTAGTGGTTCGGGAAGCAATGGTGAACCTGCAAGTATATTTGTAGTGGTTTTCATTGCAAAGAATTGTAATAAAAATCCTAAGAATAGCATGAATGAGAACACGTGGCTGTGGAAGCTCTAGACAGAACTGCAGAAGGGGCTGTAAGAATAGCAGGTGTTTATGGCAACTAGTTTACATGTCATCAATAGCTCAGTGTATGTCCATTAAAAATTGTTAATATAGACAGAAAATAGAGAAGAAACCATGCCTTTCTTAAGTGTAGTTCAACTGCACTTGGAAGTATTTTGGAAGTAAGGGTTATAAAAAGGTATATTTTGATTATTAATACAATTAAAAAGAAACCTTTAAGTTTAGGAAGTGGCTTTGAGACTCAGATCTGAACACTGTTCCAAATACCATGATTATGGAGCAACTACCGCAGAGAATAATCCAGTGATCAACACCTATGATAGGACACACCAATATGCCTAAAGCAGAACACAGAACTCCAAACAAAGTTCCTCTTGATGGCTACCTATTATCTGATAAAGGTTTACAATACTTTTGGGTGATCAACAGTAACACAAACAGCCAAATATTTCTATATTTGGGATTCTTAACTTTTAGCAAAAAATGAAGAAGTCTGTTGAAGACAAAGCATTCAAACCAGAGACAGTATTTCTTGGCTGAACAGTGACATTTATATTTAACTTCTAAAGTAAACTTACCCCTTGGTGGTTCTGTTGGTTTGGTTTGAGTTTCAGGTGCTGGTCCTGGTCTTCCCCCAGAGGGACGGATATGGCTTTGTGGAGCACTAATAACTCCAGCTCGAGGTGGAACAGTCTGACAGGATAATTGGGAAAAAAAAAAAAAATTACTTCTGCTTTGGATCTGTAGTCATCTACTGCTAAATAATTCAGGATAATTAGGATTCTGTGATAAAAGAAACTCTTTCATAACAGTTGCTGAGATATTTTTTTTTATGCACATATCAAAACAAAGAATATATTCTCAAAATGTTATTAAGGTTCAATTCAAAGCAAAGGCTTTTTACAGCAGTTTTCAACTTTATATAAACATTTACCTGTGCAACATTGCTTAAAACACTTATAATTAGTATGTTAATTTTACCTAACTCTGAATTCCTGTAAGAAAACCAACCACTTTATTGCAATATCTCATAAGAATACATTGATAACCCATTGTCAGTGCAGACTGTAGACACCATCTACCTTTTAAGCTATAATTATGGCCTATCATTTGAAAATGGCAGCTATAGTCAATTTTATATACTGATAATCCAAAATATGCATAAAAGACCATAGTTAGGTCTTTTCTGTGAAACTTATGCTTGCTAATTGTAAGGTGGATACTCCTGTTCCTCAGCCATCAGTATTAATGAAACATACATTCTGTCTCAACTGAAGGCTAGAATCTTCTCAGACTCGTTGGACTGGACGTTAATATTCTGGAAACTGAATTGCTTTCATAAAACAAAATAAAACCCCTTTATATCAGTATTTAGAGAGATATAGGAAACTATTCCAGATTACAACTAAAGCTGAAAAAATTACAAACACCATATTTGAAAGCTGAATGTAAAGTGTTAGAATAAAAATCACAGAACCATAGAATGGTTTGTGTTGGGAGGGACCTTAAAGATCACCCAGTTCCAACCCTCCTGCCATAGGCAGGGACACTTCCACTGGATCAGGTTGCTCAAAGCCTCATCCAACCTTGCCTTGAGCACCTCCAGGGATGGGGCATCCACAACTTCTCTGGGCAACCTGTGCCAGTGTCTCAATGCCAGATTTCAGACAAAAAAAGGAGAAAAAAAAAAAGATCATGAGGCAAGACAGTTTATAAGATTTGTTTCTTCTAAAATTCTTGTACTTGGTATATTCTGACAAAACCCTACAAACAGTGGATGTTCTAGAAATGGTTTTCAGAGAAAACAGTTACACAACTCTCAACACAAACATGATTTAAAAACAAGCAAAGAAACTTCACCAGTATAAAACAAGTATCATCCTCGACCTTATTTTTACTAGATGTGTGTACACTACTTCAAAGACTCTGCATAACATCTGATTCATTATAATTGGCTGAGTCCATTTAACAACTTTCTAAATGCTTTAAAACCACCTAACCTTTGAAATCTGTCTTCCCTTTAATTGCCAAGATGTGTTTGTCATTTCTTTGAATATTCTGAAAGTAGGCAGAAGGATGGTTGGATTAAATGCCAAAATGTATTTAAAATTAAAAAAAAGAGAGAAAAAGAAAGAAAGATATTTCGATAAGGAACAGGAAAGAAACAGAAAGGAAGTCAAACATAATCCTCAGGACCCCTCAGTGGGAAGCAGAGCCTGCCGTGGCCACTGTCCCTGGTCCTGAAATCCTTGACATGAAATTCTGCCCCAAACCCAACCCGATTTAAAAAAGGACACAGCAGTATCAGTTAGGAAATCCAAACAAGGCTTGAAAAAACAAGTGTTTCAAAACTTCTATTACATTTGTTTGGTTGGTTTGTTGTGGGTGTGGTTTAGTTTGGTCTTTATTTGGTTTGGTTTAGTTTTTTGTTTAAGAAAATCTCCACAACTGAAAAGAACAGATGCTGTCAGCTTTGTCTGTCAAATTATGCTGGCACTTGCAGTACCATGGTCCTTTCTGGAAAATGGTAAGCAGCTCTAACTGTAGTCCAGCCTGGGTGTGAGAAGCACAGAACAAGAGAACAGTACTACTTTTCTTCTCTCTTGTTCATGTGAAGTCAGTTCCAAGATACCGATGGAATGGAATCTCTTCTGTACATCAGATTTCTTTTATTGAATTATTTTGATTTAGAAATGGCAAATCCTGTGCTGGCTCCAGATTACAAAAAAAACCCCAAAACAACCAAAAAAAACCCAAACCCAAAACGGTGAGACACAGGGTGATAAATTAATACATCCTGTGTATACCATGTTTTCTTTATCCAAATTTATCCAACTTTTGGTACTTCTTAGCCTATAAGATATCCAGGTATCAAGAGATATGACCTGAGTTAAAAAGCCTGGAACTGCCATAAAAGAGGGAGTGAAAAAGCACAAATATTGGGGTTGATGGAGATACAGAAAAAAATCCTTCATGCTGCTGCAAAAATTCTTTCTGAAATATCCTGCAAAGTCTAAAGAACCATCAACAAACAATATAATTTCTTACTAATTTTCTAAGATAACCTGCAGGTATTAAAACAGTTTCTTCTTCCCTAACGCAAGATTTCTACTTGCTGCTCAGGGAAATAAGGAGATGTCTTTATTTCTTGATTTCATGCTCCTAGTGAAGCATTCAAGCACCCATTCAGTTCCTTCAGTCCAGTTCCACAAATGTTTGTTGAAAGTTTTGTTGAAATAGTTAAATGTTTTCCTTTTACATGAAGACCCTTATCAAAATCAAGTTTTAAAAAATGGTAAAAAATTCTATTACACATCCAGTGATCGGTAATATATCAACTACCTATATAATACATTAAATTGCCTGCAAGCAGTTAACTGCCATCAGGATTTACATTTCAACATTGAAGAAAATACATTTTAATATACTAAATCACCAACATAGTCAACAGGAGCATATAATACCAAGAATAACTTCAAAGTTATTTTAAAGTGGACATACAATGTGGTACTATTTGGGAGCCTATGAAGTGACTGTATGTATAGAGTGCAAAACAATAAATAAATAAATAAAATAATGTCCAGTATATATATTCTGAAGTATTTTTAGTCAGCAGACTAGAACTGCTGAGGGAATTAATTCATACAAGCTATAAATGACTAGTCGATTGTGCAGTTTTCTTCTTAAACTTGTTGTAACTTAGAAAAACCCACTGTGAGCATAATAAACTGTAGAAACTTAGAAAGAAAATTATTTTACAACAGAATGCCTACCGGTCTGGTTGTACCATATCCAGCAGTTCCTGTGCTTGAAATTCCAGTTGAAGGTGGAGGCTGATTACGAACTGGAACAGATATCAGAGATTACTGACTTAGTACATATTTCAAAAATCAACTTTCTGCATTAAAATTAGTATAAAGCATGTATCTGTACTACCTAAATTATCTTTTCTTTGTGTTCCAGGACTTTTTTGTGCTTTGAAGTATGGGAAAAAAATTAGATTACTTTTGTTAGATAAGCTACAGATGGGTATTATTATACAGCAATGGTACATTAATCACTAATGGAAATAAGAGCAAAAAGACATCAGTGATTTTTTTAAAACCTGTTACATATTAAAGTCTGTCCATCAGCTAAGCTGTTACTTTAGCACACGCTTATCCCATGGCACACGTGAAGTAACTTGACCTTTCTAATTACAAATTAAGTCAACCCACCTCCTATTCATTACAAGCTAAAGATGCCCACATGTACAGGTACCCTGCGCTCCGAATCACACTAAAGTTGTTGATTTCTTTTGTAGTATATTCGGCAGATATTCTAACAGAACTTATGTAACATGCTGATTCAAAAAATCATGTGGTCAGATGAGTACATCTGTAATTATACTTTTCAGGAATCTACAGGATCTACGTCAAAGTTCCTGAACCTACTCTCTTTGTTTATAGGATAAATGTATTACAGCACCAACCTCAACATTTACATGCTGATGCTAATGACAACCTTGTATGCAACATTCAAGTTGTGAAGTGCAACATATGAAAAAATTACCTTTACCTAAGAAAAGTGCACAATTTCTATCAGGCAAAAGGTTTACGATTCTGGCTTGTGTTTCTCTTGCCTATTTCCCAGAAAGGTAAAATCACTGTGTCAGTTACAGTAAATGGAAGGAATACTCTGTGGTACATAAGACACTCAGTTTATCAAATTACTTCTAGTTGTCAGACAGCTCTGCCCTCTTACAACCAGTTAGAAGGGGCTTCTGGGTACAGTTCTCAGAAATGCAACTCGTACCCTGAGCAAGCTGGCTCCAGTTTACCCTTCTTTGAGCAGGGGAGGTGGACTAGACAACCACCAGAGGTCCCTTCCAACCTGAACTATTCTATGCATATAGTGATTTTGCCAATTTAGAAAAATGAACAAGTAGTACAACCAAAATTAATCGTAGTATACAGGAAGACATCTTGATTGTGACTATATTAGGACTTTCACTGTTGTACCTGTATTTGCTATAAAGGGTCATATTCCTGAGGCAGTAAGAAGAAACCCCAGAACATGACTCCACTGGTGCGGCTAAAACAGCTCTCATTCAGCACTATACTCCAACTAGAATAATGCAAAAGAGATGCTTCTCATAAATGTATATCACATACATACATTTAGGCACCAAAATGAAAATACATATGCTGTACTTCGTAATTATCTCTTTATGAAGTGATAAAAATATTAAATTATATGCTAAATTATTTAAATAGAAATTTCTCTCTCCAAAATATATGAGCATACGTAGTTCTTTATAGAAAAACTAGGCTTTCTAGATTCACAATTTAGTTACAGATATAGTATTTACTCTAGCAATTAGTCAATTACAGCTTCTTCTGACAGTCTTCCAAGTATTCTTGATTAATACAATCTAAATTTTCACTTCATTTTTCAGTAACTTGCCTGTCTGAAAATTATGTTAAATAGAAGAAAAAAGATCATAGACAATAAATACCTCCATGAAACCACGTTTAGTATTACAAGGGCAACAATATTACTCAGATATTAAATTGAAAATCTGTTTCTAGAATGCGAAAATTGGTATGTTACCTTCTACTTCTCTCCTAGCTACCCCAGGACTGGGAGGAGCTCCAAGACCTTTTCAGAGAAAGAAGAGAAGCTGTACATTGCATAAGAAAAGTAGTAGATTGAGAAAGTAAAACCAGAAAGAACACTGCCACAAACCAGCTTTACATAATTTAAAAATGCCCTAGCTAGATTGTAGTTACTTGTAGGAAATAACTGTTTGCAGCAGCATAAGGAAACCAGACTGATGAATTAGAGATCAGTAAGTATGATCGTATTTAGAAGCATGCTATTATTTCAATTTACATTGCAGTTGAAATATAAACTAATTTCTTTTGTATTCACTCTCCACAAACTTCTGTAAATTCAGAATGATATTACAAGTCAATCTTGAAGCTCTTCTAAAGCAGAGCACATACTCAAACATTTGAAAACATACATGAGTTCTAACTTGCAACATTGTTTGCTTCCTATAATTCAGAATACTATTATGTATTATGTTTCTGCCAAGACTACATACAAATAAGAAAGTTTGTTATAGGATACCCATTTTACATAATGTATTGTATCCTACAGAACTGTATCATTGTTATCTCCAGGCAGCACTCTGCACTTGGGAAAGCTGTATCAACAGATGCACAGTAGATGTTACAGTTCAGATTGAGAGAAAGAAGATCTTCAATCATGCATAACCATGCTGAATTATTTTATTTCTGCAGTATGATCAAGCATATACTGGGTCTGTAAAATTGTAGGGTAAAAACATGGGAGAACACTGATAACATGACGGTATGCGAAGAGAAATCTTTAAGGCATGCGCATAGGAATAAGTAAGAGTAGTGTCAGGCAACTCTGGAGTGGCTCAAGTATAGAAGAAAAGGGAGCCAGTGTTCAAGAAGCCTACCTTAAAAGTAACTTTTGCCTTAGCGATGACACAGCATCATGCTTTCTCATCATGTGCCAGTGTGTGGTATCTGCTCAGGAGCTCTCTATGATCTGGAAAGAGTGCTGTGAATTTTGTCAGATATGGGTGGAGGTGTCACTAAGAGTAGGAAGAGTGAAGGTTGCAGATGAGGCTGGTATGTGATCATCTCCAGAGATGTCAAATCTCTTTTTTTGCTGAACAGCTGGTTCAAAGATATTAAATACTAGCCTATGTTATATATTTTGGGTAAGTGCCAGGCTCTGCCAATTAACCTTACATTTTCATTGCAAAAGTTTCTGACAGTGAACTTCTCTGCAAGAGAAGCAGAACTGAGGAGGGAGGAACAGATAGTGTTTGTAAGGAGGGGGCACAGGAGGAAAGCACTGCTTGAGGACATTTCATGGCAGAGTATTGATGGAAACCGACATAATAAAACCTCTCCAAGAGCAGGGAACTAGCTTGTTCATTTTAAACTGTTACTGTAGTCAGTATATAGCTTGAAATCTGTATTGCAGTTTGAAATCCTATGTTACAAATAACAATATTCTATATTGTTTTAAATAGTATTTTAAGGAAAGGGATTGAACTTACACAGAAACAACCCGCAACTTATGCCCTGACGTCTTAAACACAGAACTGCAGGTTTTACAAAGATCACATTTATACATTAGCTTAATGGAAAATAAAGCAACCCTAAGTTCTCAAAAAGTAAAATGTGCATATATGCACACATGTGCATGTCAGTGTATGTAGAGAATATATATATGAAGAGGAGGCCATTTGTCTACCTTTGAACAACATATTTGCTGTTCCAGCATTAAGGCTTCTTGTTTCACCCATTACTGAACATTCCTTCTTCAGCAAGACAAGAAAGGTGCTCTTCTCCGTAATTAACAACAAAACAAAATACCCCTCAACCAACCAAAAATCGTTTTCAAAATGACTGCCCATATCCTAATGAACCAAATTAACTTAAACTCTGCTCTAAAAAAAGGCTACAGAGGAAAACTAAAGATGCAGAATGGTTTGTACAAGGATAAGTTAAACGTGTGACAATAAATATCAGCGTGCTCCAAGAAGTACTTGCTACTTGTGTGCATTTATTTTCATAGCTTAACATACTTGCATTTCATTTTATGTCAACTTTATTACTGTGTTTTCCAGATTTTATTTGGAGGATAATCATAGTAAAAATGTAATTAATTTTACCCAAATTATTGCATATACTGAAAATACTGTCCATTCTCTCAATCTTAAACTCTTAAAATAGCATTAAAATTGGTTTAAAATAAAAGACAACTGTAAGACTTTCCTGCATTAATCAGGAAAAGTCCAACTAATACCATTAAAGGAAAAAAAAGAAACCAAACCCAAATGTTATTTTTTAACTTCAAGTAATTGACAATTAGAAGCCTTTGTATTTTTTAAATGTTCTGTAAGAATTTACTCTGTAATGTTTTAAAAAACATCCTGGGTAAACAGAGTGCAACATTTTCATTTTCAACTACAAACAATTGAGGACTTATAAAATCCTCAGTTGAAATCTTTCATATCAGTAGGCGAAAAGCCTACACTTTGCAAACCCCTGCAATGAGTACATCGCCTTCTTTCCTTGAATACTGAGTAACTTCTGATGTAAAACATGACCAAACTCTAAAAAATACTTTGATGGCCAAATCCTGCTCCAATCTTCAAAGCATAGTGAGACCTCAGAAGAAATGTTACGGGCATTGAAGGGAGTGAAGCACTCCAAACAAAATCTTAACACACGTGGGAAAAAAAAAGAACGTTACATTTAAAATGCACTACATTTTAAAGACATGATCCATGTCACTTTATATTTGCTACCAAAGTCTACAAACAAAGTTCAATGCATTTTTACAGTATACAGGGATATTTTCACACTGCTTTAGGAACCTTCATTCTATGCAAGAGAAACAGATGCCATTTCCCCAAGTGCAGTAACACACTGTGACATTTATACTGCTTCCAGTCCTGTGCTTGTTTACTCAGACTTGAGCTCAGGTACCTGAGCTGAAAAATCAATGCATTATGCGTTATAAATGTACACCATGAGTGGAAAATGAAGAGGACAGAAAAAGCAGGATGAGCTTTACGCCAGAATAATATATGAAAAAAAACCCTCACTACAGTCTCTTTTAGAAGACTGCATAAAAAGCAAGTTTTATGCAAGCTACAATTCTTTACGGAAAGCTATGTTGGGAAAGAGGGTAAAAAACCAAGGCTAGTCTTTGCACAATTGAGACAAACTAGGCAAACAAGATTGTGTTAGTGCACATAATACTATATAGGACTGGAATAGTACAATGAATTAAATCTCACATATGTTCTGTGTTATGTTTAAACTGGCTATTTCCTAAAACATCACTATTTTAACTAATTTGAAATATTATACCTTTGGCATAATACCCTCCCCCTCCCAACTGTAACTAAAAGATATGCATATCTCTGCCTAACACCAGAAAAAATTAGCTGATATTTACGTACTGTGTAAAATAGTTTATTTTTTTTCTGAGGTCAATCAAAATTTTTTAATTTTTGTTTTAAAAAAAACCCTCTTTCCTACCCACTAAGTGGCAATGCCTGAAAAGCTATTAGTATTCCAGAGTCACTAACTATTCTCACTCTATTCAGTGTATTAATGAGCTGACTTAAGAACAAGCAGGACAGCTCAACTATGAAGCATGTGACAAAGAACAAAGATTAGTTTCAAGCAGCACTTTTGAGAATGCGTGAGTTGTTACTACAAGCAAAACCAGATCAAGCTGGAAAAAAACCAAAACTAGCCTGAAGGGTTGATAGGGCCATTAGTATTATCAAAAGGGAAGGAATTAGGGGACAACTATCTCCAGATTTTGCTATTCCAAGAACTATGGAGGATATTTCAGGTCTCTAGGAAGGGCTTGGGAGCACGTTTCAGACTTGGAAACAGAAAATAAACTGCCCATATGTTAGTGTTCAGCTTAGAGTCAAATATAGCTCAGTGATTTGGAGCTCTCTGTTAACTGGCCATCATACGGAGGAAACCGGGCCAGACCAGCAGTAGTTTCAACTTGAAGAACTAATTAATGGATAATCACGGCTAGTAGCTACACTCATTTTGCAATGCTTCTTGTCATAGACTGCAAAGAAAAAAGCTAGCATTTTCACACCAATGCCAAGTTTTCGCTTTCACTGAGAAGTTAGATGGGTATATTTTGACCAGAACAAAGTAATAAAATCCTGGAACAATTTTAACCTATCTGACTATAATGTGTCATATTCTGGAGAAATATTTTTTCACTAAGTAGTCAAATCTAATTCAGAAGAGGATACAAACACTGAGAAAGGAATAAATCTTTAAGAATTATTGTATACCTTTGGACATCATCATATTAACTGTCGTCATAACAGACCACCATAGTAATTTTGGTATGTAGTCACATTGAAAACAATTAAAATCATTACCTCCAAATTCTTTTCTAGCAGGCGCAGGACTCCTACCGCCTTACAGTATTTAAGAAATGAATGCAGCAATAATGAAAAGTATCAGTACAGTAAAAGGGAAGAAAAAGAATGAGAAAGTTAAAAATTACAACGATCAGTTTGTTAGTAACTAATGTTGCTCAGATGCTTCTGAACATCCAGTTTCTTAGTGTTCAATTGTTTACATTTTCAGATGATCCAGATGAACTCTACATTAAAAACTTGGACATGATAAAATGCATATATACTGATGCCAAAATTAAAGGAATACAGATCAATGAATGCACAAGATCAATTATCTCTTATCTAAAAAATAAAGATGCTATAAAAATGAAAATGTTGAGTAAACACTGCTGTAGGAAGCCCACATTTTTAAACTGTGTAAATAAGTTCAGAATAATTTTAAAACTTATTCACTAAGCAAAGACAATACTGAAAAATGCTGTTATTTCCCATACTGTTATTGCGAGTAAATGTAGCAATTTAACCTTCTAATGAAAAACTAGTATGGTTCCATTAAGCACCAAACCAACAACACAATATGTAGTTCGGGCGTGAAACTTCAAAGCTCATCTCAGACTTGAAACAAGATATTCCTGGCCTCCTGATATACATCACCATGTTACCTGATGGTGGAGGTGGCCTCTGTGGCGGAGCAGGGCGTGCAGGAGGAGCAACAGGGCGAGGTGGTGGAGGACGTTTTGGTTCCAAGGTCTGAGAAGACTCTTTCTGCTGGATACCAAGCTGAAATTCAGCTGGAGAACATGACAGAAAAAAATTCAGAAATTAATCACTTGTACATTCTAATCACAGTGAAGTTTTTCTAATAACAAGCTATTTACACAGAGAACACGGGGAGTCCCTAGCCCTGCAAAAAATGATACAGAAGTTTTTAAGAGGAAAATCAAGAGGAATAAATCAATAGTATATGATTTTCAAGGAATCCTAAACATTCTTAAAACTTGCAGAGTTCCAAATTCTGGTTCTTATGTGAATCTCTGAACTACGTGCTCTGGAAAAAGATATTACAAGAGGAATCCTAGCATTTTAGCAGTCTTTGTAAAGTTACTCTAAATTACACTGAAATAAAACTGTTATAGAAGCCATTTCAAGCACTGTAATTCTAAATGTCCACTTTGTCATTGAAATAAAGTCATGTTTAAACAGAAGGTTTCGTATTATACACTCAATTCAAAAATCTGCTGATTACCATTTACATGTTACAGCTGACAGAAGCATTAATTGAAATAGGTAGTATTTGAAGAGTATGACTGAAGCAAGCTAGGATTATACTGACACACTGCAACACAATTCTTGAACACAGGTTTCAAACTAATCAACTCAGAAAGCCTATTAATCACAACTTTTTGAGGTGTCTCTCTCATGGTAAAATGCTGAAAAACTAGATCAAGTTAGGTAGTTTGTAGCAGGATAGTTTAGTGCACAGTGTACTAAATAATCTATACGGTAGAATTCTACCACTGGGCCATACAGCTGCCAGATTGTATAGTAGTAACAGGGGCAGCTAAGCAATGTAATACTCACTGTGCGTGGAAACAGGTGGTCCAGGAGTTTTTGTGGGTGCTCGGCTCGGTCTCACTGGGAGCGTAGGTCCATCTGACAGAGTGGGGGATTGACAGGGACTGGAACGTGGTGAAGAGCTTGGCGAGGTTCCAAGACCAGAGCTTAAAGTTGGCTGTAGATGCTGAGGAAGGATTTCTTCTACTTCAGCACTGTAGTCATCAATGTCTCCTAAATAACAAACCCCGCCCCCAAAAAGCATGTATATTAAAAAAAAATAGTAACTTATTTTTAAAAGTGGGGAAATTATAAACTGATTCTGGGCATGAGACTTTCTGCAAAAAGCCCTAAAGTTCCAAGGAATTAGTTCAAAAACCAAACTACGATCCTTGCATCTTAAAATTACACATGAAAAATACATATGTATTCAAATCAGCTGAAAACACTCCAAATGCATAAGATAGATATTATGGATAATTATAATAGCGTGGCAACTAATGTTGCTTAATCTATGAAAGAATTAGCTTTACAAAGAAGACCTTTGAAAAAATTATCTCCCTGGTTTGCAACAAATTACAAGTTTCACTCCTCATTATTCAGAAAGCTGGGCCAGAGATTCCAAGGTATCTGCTATTTGTAATACCTTTTGTTTGAAAAGATGGAAATGTTGCCTGAATGAAGTGACTTCAAGAGCGTAATTCACAGGATAAAGTCGGAGGAATAAAGAGAAAGTCAGCAAAATAGTAAAACCTAGAGATACAGTGCAAACTGGCACTGCTCAACGTGTTCTCACGATACCACTGGAAATAGTAGGATTTTTAGTTTATCTGGTTTAGATTGGCATAAATTTGTTAAAGTATAAATATACACATTAAATGAACCACATTATTTAGGACTGTAAGCATTTCAAACCAAGGAATATTTTATTTCAACAAACCTTCCATATCATAGTCTGCAGTAACCTCAGCATCTTCACAAAGCAAAGTGGAGCTTGTTGATGAAGGCAGTCCAATATTAATCTTCTCTAGATTCATTTCATCTTCCAAACTTCTGATCCAATCTGGATTTTTCAAGCTTATGTGTATAATCCTTCCTAGCAGCTAAATTGCCAAAAAGGTATGCACAAAACAAACTGGTAAGAGTAGGAATATTAAAATTCAACATTCCAGATTTCAAAAGAAAAAAAACCTCAAACATTACTGAATATATGACAAAAATCAGAATTTCTGGGACTAAATGACACTGACATCACAAAAATAATTATGGTGTTCACTTTGATAATTAAGTACAATTATGTAGTTTAAAATGTTAATTACAACTATTTAATATTTTTCTAAAGAAAAATTAACAAATTATCTCAAAGATTTTTCTTTCCAGTTAATAGGAAAGCTTCTGGTTTCTTTATTCTGACAGAAACACTAGTCTTTGTAAAGAAAATCAACCTTGCTTATAAACAAGTCATATTTAGAGATCAATAACACATCAGGCCTCCATTCTGCAAACTGACACAACACTGAGCCCCTATCCTGCATAGATTGTAAAACTCTCAGCAGATGCAAGAATCCATCCACAAACATCACATTACTAACAGGAACATAGGTCAGTAAAAATCTGAAAATTAAAATTAAAATTTTTGCAAAGATTAAATACTGGCCCTACAGAAGCCAATGACAGCTGAAATTTTGACATTTTTAAGTGATGGCAGTACAGGAGTGTTGAATTTTGAGTAATTACAGTCTATAAACAAACTGGTTCATACTAAAACTCAAGGTAAAAAAAAGAAAAAAAATTAGATGCACCATGACAAACTTTTAATTGAAAATAAACAAACAAAAACCCCAATCCACCCCAGTATTCTTTAAAAAGTTAGATTTTCTCTTGCTATACAAAAGTTAAATAATTTTTGTATTACCTCAGTACCATTCAAACTCATAACATTCAAAGCAGAGCTTCCTTCCAAAAACGTCACCCACATCTTGTCTTCCACGAACCTGCAAGGTCCATTGGAAACAATAATTAAAATAATTTATTCTACCTACTGACTTTTGAAGCCTCTTATCATAAGGGTTCTTCTATGTTTCACTTGATGGAAAAGATTTTTTTTTTTTGTCGTTCATTAAAATATCTGTATTTGGCTAATAAGCTTTAACTGAATGTATCCTTGCAACAAAAACCATAAAGCAAAAGAAACAGGTAACTATCACACAGAAAAACCACTGTCCTCTTAAATTACGTGACTACCGTTGCATATTTGATATTAATTGTGTGGCTACAGAGTAGATATTTGTATTGTGTGTGATAACTGCCCAAAACAAAACAATCCCCCCCAAAATCCAAAAGACCATAATGCTTGTAGTTTAATTAACAGCTTCGTGAAAATGCCACATTGACAAGGATCCTCTCCATCTTCAGTTCATTTAAAACTAACCTAATTTTAGAATTAAAAATTTGTAGAAAATTACATAAATAATAAATTTTAACTCTGACCAATTTCTGACAAAGTCAGCGTGATACTCTATGACAAAAATAAGGAATATCTGGAAAAAAGTCAGGCTGAAAACTGACATTCATACAGGTAAGTTAAATTAATTTTCAATTGTGAAGACATTAAAATTACAAGTTAAGATCTAAATGTTAAAAATTAAGCAGAACATAACTGAAATGCTTGCTAAGAAAGTAACTTTATTCAGGAAACAGGTGGGAACAATGAAGAGGAATAGAGATTAAAAGGTCTTTTTAACCTTATAAGTATAACTTCACCATAGCTTGCAAATTTTTGAAGAAGATCATCAATCAAGTTATCATCAAAATAGTTTTCTTCTGCTGAAGAACCTCTGATGGACACCATTACAGTACCATCGGGTGGCCCTTGCATTTCGATCACCTCCTTATAAACTTTTTGCCTCTCTTCTGCTTCAATTTCAAATATGTCGATGTCAATTAATGCAACCACGGGCCTTGACAAAAAAAAATGCATAAGAATAATCTGTAAGCACAGTATCTGAACAATAAAATATATTTAAAAATCAATAATAAATCCTCAGTGATAAGGAAGTAATATATAAAATAAAACTGAAACCTATGATCAGATGTTTTCAGCTCTGCTCTTCCGTAGTGCAACAAAGTACCAGGATTCCACGTATAAGGGACATTACTGTCATCATGAAAACTAGCATTCAGAAGATCCAGGTCTTCAGCTGAATTCAACATTAATAAAAACAAAAGGGGAAAAACACAGTGATTGTATGAATATGCTTTAAAAAATAAGCTGTTCTACAGAAAATTACAGAAGTTCCTTGTGAACTACTGAAATAACAGTAACTGGTATCTCATTCTTGATCCTTCCATTCACTGTATTTATTCAAGATGCTATTTTAAGCTTTCCATCTCATACAAAGTCCGGAATAGAAGCTCAGAATCACTGGCACTGTGAATATCACTAAATAGATTCTAGAAGCCACTTAAAAGAAATATTATAAAGAATTTAAGGAAGCACTCAAACCTGATCGGTCAAAAGGCCACTTTCTTCTTCTCCAAAGAATACGATCTGTCCATGCTGGTGTGCGGCATTTTTCACTGGTGTCATAGTCATCAGAAAACAGATCATATTTGTATGTAGGAGCAAAATTTATTTTCCCTTCCAAAAATCCCCTAAAAATCTGTAAGAAACAAAGCAGTTATGTGTCATGCCGGAAGACAGAGACAGGTGGAAAACAGCTTGAAACTAATCAGAATTCTCTTTTCTACCAGGGAGAACCTGTATACACATCTCAAAAAAGCAAAGAGTAATTTGATAATATGATTCCTTCTCCAAATTTTATCTGCTATTTGACACCAAGACTAGTGACCCAGTCAGGTCATCATTAAACAGAAATATGTCAATATTTGTATCTTTAAACCCAGGCTCATGAGCAACCTACTGTTTCTCCAATGTCATTCAGAACTTGAGGTCATCAAGAACACAGATGTTGTCCACAGCACTTTAATTAGTTGGTTAGTAGCACATGTGTCAGCAAAAGTTGGGAATTAATGCTTATATTTAATGTACCTATCTGAACATAAAAAGCATTTCTCCTAATTGACTCTAGAAAACCCACCAATAAATAGGAGTTAAGGAAAAAAAAAAGAGAAAAATAAAGATTTCTTAATAAAGTCAATACTCAAAAAATTAGAGAGAGAGTATCATCACCTCTTCTTAAGTAAATATGAAAAGAGAATAAAAACAGATGATATGTGAAATTATCTGTCAAGACGACGTATGGTATTCAGGGATAGAGTAAATGGAAAATGATAAAGAAAATCTGCCATTTGGTACATTCCAACATGAACAGCCAGCTGACACAAGACGCTAAAAGCCATGACATTCGCTCACTCCTTAACTGTTTAAACTAGACATAAGCTAAAAACACTTCAGTTAACATAACCAGCTCCAGTCTTGAGAGAGTTCTACTTCACATCAGAGACCTGTAAAATACCATTCTAACTTAGATCTTATAGTCAAGTCTGCACCAAATGACAGGTCAGCCTCCTTGTTGGAAATATAAACTAAAAACCAGTCAATTTAAAAATCAGTCAGAATGCCAGAAGATCTACAATTTCTGAGACAACTGATTTTTTTTTTTTTTGCTTTCGTTAATTATTTCTTAACTGACTTTTATGAAGAAAGGTGCCATCTAAATGCCTTTCCTGAATAGCAGACATACTGGTTAAAAGCTACCCTGCAACAACCATAGAACTACTCTTCCTAGCCAGCTGATATCCCCCGCTGCACAGCCAGCTACTTCCAAATAATGGAATATTACCCCAACAGTACAATAGTATCTCTTCTCCTCCCCAGTTAGATTATTTTGAGCTTTTTCCATATTTGCAGTTTCCATAGATCTTTCCAGCTCTATTACTGCTGTAAGTGTCCCCAACACCTCTGCATCTCTCTTGTTTTGGTCGAATTAACAATCATGTTGTCTGCTCATCTGAACTCTTTTTCTCTAGGAAATGGACTATAAAAAAAATTTAAATTATTGAGTGTTTTTCCTCCTGTTCTGGTGCATAAGGCACCAGCACAAACGGAAGATAACTCTAATTCAGAAAAAAACCTACTTATGATCAAAGTGCTGGCAAGCAGAGAAAACAAACAGGGAATTGTCTCTCATTTTACCATCTACAGCATTCCCACATAAAGCTGGAAAGAAAGAATACATACTTTCACATAAAACTTGATTCACTACAGATATTCCTTTAACTGCTACATGCTGCCTCCCAAGAAACCCTAAAAAACTGAAACCTGAAGCTGTCTTCAGACTCTATATTCCATGCTCCTTTTAAGTAAAAAGGCTATCATTCAGACTATTCCTTTTTCCAACAGAGTGGCAGTAACACCATTAGATCTATTAGCGCAGCAATTTAAACAGTAACATTAACAAAAGAACTTCTAAAAATATTTTAAAATAGTTGCATCTGATAAAAAGAAAAATATTATACTTAGTAACCTCCAACAAAAAGTTCTAAAAGGATGATAAATTCTCTACTGTCCTGAAAAAGAAGGAAAGAACTCACTCCTACAGCTAGTCCTGGTTTTTGTATCACCTCCTCTGCAGGACATTTACTATGAATAAGGTGCTACATGTGGCTGTGCCCCACCCTTCCACACCACTACCTGGACAAAAATGGTGAGTAAAACACACTGAGAAGCAGATTTACAGAAGCACCACAGAAAAATGTTTTTCTAAAACAAAAAAGAAAAATAAAATATTCGTAAGCGCAGCAGCATTTTTAAGATACCTGTCCAGAATTTTTCTGATTGATAAGTTGGTCTCCTGCTAACAGGGGTTCCCAGTTCTGTTGTCGTATTAGTTCTTTAACCTCCTCGTTAGGAATATCTATTCGATAATTAAAGTCACCACACCAAAAGATATAGTCATGGGAAAATAGCATCCTTCCCTGTAAACAGAAGCACACAATGAAGTTAAAAACAACCAAGACCCAAATCTGCTGCTTCCAGGTGCAGACACTCAGTTTTTAATCGTAAAATACGTGGCATTTCCAGCTACTGAGGATAACTTAAGCACATCTTAGTATTTAGTGTTCATACAGTTAGAACCACATAGCCAGCTGCATGGTGCTCACACACACATAATAGGACAGAAGGAACATTTCTTTAGAAATGCAGACTACCTAAGAAACATGAATCAGCCGAACTGGATTCTAAAATTCTCCATCATTTTGCTCCCTCCGTTTTAGAAGTTTGCTCTAAGACGACGACTGCTACCTTTGTCACAAAGAGGTTACAAAAGAAAACAAAACACTGTCCTGGGGTCTCATGGCACAGTATTGTGACAAACTGCACACTGCAGGCTTTATTATTCAGATTTAATTGAAGAATTTTCAGTTACATAGGACTTTCAAGGCTGGAGAGACAGAAAGTTTAAACAAAGCCTACAGTTTAAAGTGAGAATCCTAACTTCCCTCTTTGTTTTGATCTTTTGTTTCCCTTAAGTAAATCAAAGCAGATAACTGCTGTTTCACTCAGTCAGTGTTAGTAAACTGTTTCTTGGGACCATGTTAATACAATACTTTCAAGAAAAACTGAAACATGACCATAGGGACAAATTTAGAAATTAAAAAACCCTGTAAAATAAGAAGTCAGACTCCTGTACGGTACCACAGAAATTAACAAATGACAGTTTGGCTATGAAATTTAAGATGGCTTTAAGCCTCAAAGAAGCGTTTTGTGGTACTGGTCAAATTATCAAGTATTGATTTGGCATTTGATAATCCTTCATGAGAATACAGTACAGAACTGTACAATCAAACGACAAAAATAAGTAAACAACAAGTGAAAACAAATTCGCAAAAATCATTCTTTGTACTGAAAATAGTTTCCCATGGATTTTTTTCTTATATTTCATTAACTCTGGTGCCTACAAAAGGCATGGCAGGAAGCTAAAAAGTTTCTTTCCTATGCTAAATATTTGATATCTAATGCAAGTGAATCTGTGCCTCATCATCTCCATCAGTCATTACATTGAAAAGGTCTATTTGTTCTGCAGTCATCTATTTTAACATAAACCGTGGGAACTTTATTATCTCCGAGATCGCTAATACCAGGAAATTTGATTTCCAAAGGAATCTGTGGAGGGGAAAAAAATATAAATAGAACTTTTGGATGACAATGCTGGAGCTCTGAGGGTTTAACTTCTCATCCATTATAGAATTTGAACACCGTTGCTTACCATTGGAAAACTGAGCTTGCGAGCTATTTCTACGAAGTCTTCATTTCTCTCTTTAACTTGTGATTGCCCTGCAGCAAAATGACTGCAGACAAAGCAAAGACTGGACGTATGAAACAACATCCGAATTGCTACTGCGCCTTTATTACCAGTGGCTCCTCCCATGCCTGTCTTTACAGTATCAACAGCAACATCCCTAGAAGAGTTAAACAACTATTAAACCTTCAAATACACAGAAGTTAACAGCTTTATCTATGACATTATGTTGGTAAGAGAACATTTTCACATTGTTCTTTCAGCACTTAGGCCACTGGGCTGTTTTTAAAACATGCCAACAACAGCTGTTGAGCCGATTACAACATAACACTTCAGCTTTTCACGCTGTCTTGGCAATCAATGAAGCATTTAAAAACTAAGACAAAAATTCAAGCAACCAGTTCCCCTGAAGATAAAACAGCTCTTCTAGAGCCCCATGTGCTTCTTAGTACACTTGTACATTAGTTTGCAATACAAAACAAACCAAAGGTGACCCAAATCAGGCACAGCTGCATGTTCACTGACCTGATAAAAGGAGCATGCTGAGGCCTGATGAACACAAAAAGGCAGACGCCCACCAACTGCTCAGAAGCCAGCAGCACATACTTGTAATCTCTTGATATAGTCTTCTGCAGTTCAGCAGCCCAGAGCTTCTGATTGGTTGTGCTAGCAGTGGGAATAAAAATGCCCATTTTAAATTAAATCAAATTAAGTAGGTATCTAAATTGTTCATCCAGCTGAATAAACTTCATACAATACCCTTAACTAAATCTTGGGGCAGTAAGCCAAAGCCAAGTTGTAAATGGTGCTCAAATGCCTTCTAACACAGACATAGGCTAAAGACTGTAATGACACCCTCATTTCAAATTCAGTCTCATAAAATGCTGCCTCACTTCTCTCAACAACACAGACAATATAAGAAGCCAGGACTATAGTTCCTGTATTTCTGAGGTTAGACTAGAGAGGCAAACCCTAAGAATTTTTCTAGGGAGTTACTTCCTAGCCTAGACTATGGTTTTCAGAGCTAGCTTGGATGTAAATGAAAAATATCAGAGCTGGGAACAATGTTAACTACACATAGCATGAAATTAAGGGATGACAAACTGCCACTTTGTGCTAAGACAAAAGCCTGTGCAAAGGCTAACAGTGTAATAGGCTTGGAAACAGACAACTCTCTGTGGTGGACAGCTCTCCGTGTAGAGGCTTAGGCGCTCCCCATGGAGAGCCATCCTAGACCCAATAGGCCTTAGATGCTTTTTCCAAAGAGTTAAAGCTTGCTAAACACCAGGAAAGATGCAAAACAGGCCTATCAAACAATGGACAAAGTGAATACAATCCTAAGAGTACATATAAAGACTTCCATCACTGTTATCACCCACCACTGGTAAAAACATATTTTCATATCCCACTCTTGCTAGTGGTGAAAAACCCAAACTCGATGATAATATATACATGTAATACATGGAATGATACAGCTAAATACAAACTACAAATAGATGGGAGTTTTGATCAAAGGTTATTCATCCTCTTAATGACATCGAAAACTGACATTACAGAAGGATGCACTTGCTTTATACAGATCAAAATCTGATGCAAGATTCTATAATAAAGGGCATACCAACAATACAAGCTTTTGGAAGGAATTTCACAGGACTCCCTGTTCCCGGCAGTAGGTAAGAACACTGCGAGCACTGGAGGTAAACTCCTTCAAAGTGTTAAGTGAAGGAAATAGCTGAGGAGCTGCTGAAGATACAATCCAAATATGGTCAAGTACTGACTGTTTGGATCCTTAGGATTACAACATGTGTGATCTAAGTGATCACAGCTTTGCTACAGAAAGCTGAGAAGAAATCAGCAATCTTTGCAAAGAAATTGGCAGAGAAAACTAGAATACAGTCAAAAACTTATCCAGACTAATCCCAACCACTACAATACAGGAGAAAAATACAATTAAGTAACATTTTACTGAAAAAATGTGATTATCAGCTAAACTATTTTGCATAGATTGTATCACCTACCTGGCATTCACAATGTTTCCTGCATTTAACTCCACCATTTCTTCAAATCCAATAGCAAATATGTCTACAGGCTTGCTTTTTCGATCTGCATTTAAATATTAAAAGAGCTATTTGTTGTTAACTTAAGGACCAAGACCTCATATATCTATTTTAATGTTTATGATCTAATTATCAAAATCAGAGTTTTCAGGAAAAAAATAACAGAATACAAGTCCTACCTTGGAATTCATGAATACCAGCTAACTTGGGTGCATCTAGAAGCCAGTCAGTGAGGGTCTGATTTCTAAAGGCAATACTTCGAAACTGTTTCCCCCCGTTGACATTCCACGTCCCAACGCAGACTCTAATTTTTTTCGGTTTTGCATACTTATAAAAGTTTTCACACATACTCTTTAGCACTTTTACAGATGCTGTGAAAACATTTGAAAAAAAAACCATTATTTTTATTTAGAAGGTTTCTTTAGAAAAGTTGGCAATGAGATCTTTCCTTTAAAAAATTGCAAAAAAATCCATGCACAGCCATATAGAAAGTTGAACTGTGAAAGCAAGATGAATGCAGCTTTTTACAAGGGAAAGTACCTTTGCAGAGATATTACTTGGATACTGACTGACTGAAAGACATTTGTTCAAAGTAATATATATATAAATAATACATAAAAGAAAGATAATTTCTATTTATAAATATCTGTCCTTCTTTTACACTATCTGTGATTTCTCTATGGAAACCATTATTTTTCATACACGCCAATATAGGTTATCTTCCTCATTTTCACAGATTTATGAAATTACATCTTCATTAGAAAAAAAAACCCTTACAGATATGTTAATTTCTAGAAGAGTAAAAATTATTGATATACATTTACTAAAATAGATGAGGCACATTATTTTATCATATTAGAGTATGCCTATTTAAGCCACAAATCTGAATCACCATTTAAGTCAGTTGAATTCCTAAAATTCAGTTTTATTGAGGAAAGTAGGCTAGGATTCAAAACAATTAAGCTAATTTCTCTGTCACATCAGCCTTTTGGTGCCTTGCTTCTGTTTGCCAGATGGGAGAGACAGTAATGACCCATCTGTAAAGGGCATTGTAAGAACCAAACAAAACCCAAGATTATTCAATGGTCAGACTCTAGAGTTACAGATATTTGAAGTCTCTTCATAAATCAGCTGCATAATATACTTAGAGATACATTTCCTAATGCAAAAGAACAGATCTGAATATTTTTCTTTTTCTCTCAGCGGAATAAAAATTGCATTGGGTATAAAAGAGTATTGTTTGCATTGTACTTTACCTAAGTGATACTGATGTACCTATTTTGAATATACTCATAAGATTCTGTGAGAACAATATTAGATTAAATTCTTCCCTTCCCTGCGTGCTGTCTTACAAAATGGTCAGCTACTGGGTACAATATTTTCATTCAAATCCCCCAAAAAGGATATTTAGTGAACGGTTGCTATCTTTTTAGTTAATCTTTTTAAATTTAACACCTTTAAATCTGCTAGAGTCCTGGCTACACAACTGAAATAAAAGCAGGTATTCTCTAGCCTTCATGGTTTTGAAACAAACTGATAATGATGGAAACAAATAATAAATTGTATGTGTTGTTTGTGAACGCTTTCACTGCTGAACTAATTATATATCCATATATATGGGCTAATCACGTACAAAAGACAGTTAACTGCCTGGTGTCTCCCTGAAGTACTTACTACAAGCAACACGCATGGGCTCATGCCTTCTTTAACATAATCCAGGTAAATGACATCATGAAAAAAGCAAGGACCCCAAAGAATATATTACACCTTCAAGTCAGGGCCAAATACTGAGTCTACTTCTGAAATTATGTACACAATAGGTAACAGTCAAGAAGTCCAATGAATGCCAGAAAAGTCTTCAAGGGTCAAGGACAGAAGCTATCTGAGCACCTGACCGCTGAAGGGAAACTAATCCAAGAAATGTTGTAGCCATGATACATACAAGTCACCAGATCATCCAAAAGGATTAGCTGAACCCAAGGAACCAAAAATAGCATCATAGACAAGCGCTGATCTGCACAGACCAGACTTTGAGCAATTTTAAAAGCAGCGTTTGGACTTTTATTCTCTCCACTTCAGCTCCTTCTTTTCCTCTTGCAAATTTAGCAATTTTCAGCTTAATTTTAATTAGTTACTACAAATAATTCATATTTGCTACCATGCAGCTTTTAAGAAAAGCTGCAAAATTGAATTATTGCCTGTTTAGCTCCTGATACTGTCATGAACTGCAATATGAAAAATCTTACCAGGATAGAACCTAACTTTAGAAGAGAACTGAAAATAAGTTTATTATACCCATGAAATTTATACCTTCAAACTAGCAAGATTTCTAAATTGTAGAATGAATCTTTCTCTAAATTACAATACATTAAAAAAAGGAAAACAAAAAGAAATTTTTATTTTTTTTTAAAAATACTGAGCCAATTGTTTTTCAGAGCTCTTGAGCCTCCTACATACATTATTTTCCTATACATTTGTAACTATTTATCTTTTCAACAAAATTGTGTCTCACTCTAGAAGATTAAAAATCTAATCAATTACATTTTCTGTTATTTTGCAGCAAAAATACTTCAACTGCTGTTCATACTAGATAGGCAGACATTTGGGAATCAGTTCTACAAAGGGAATATTAATTTGAAATTCCTGATGGAATACTCTGTACAATTGAACTGGATTGAAATATTTTATTACGACATCCAAATTACTGTAAATACGTTTCAATGTATGCAATTTACATTGGGATGAAACCCACAGTTACATCAAGAAGTTAAAAGGTAGTTGACAAGCGTGACTCTTCATGAATTGTAAGGTAGTCTGATATAGCCTAGATGGTAACACCACAAATGACAATGTGACTGTTTATTCCAATAAACAGATTTTAACATTGCCAGTCAAGCAGTTAATTTCAGGTTTGTATTACCTATGACTCAGATTTCATTATTTAAGTACTCATTAAGAGTTAAGCAAATACAATGAAACAGTAATAGAAAAAGCCAAGCTGAGATGAATGTAAAGGGAAAAAATAAAGATCAAAAACACAGATTATAGTTGAACTGCTTTTCCAAGAAAAAAAAAAAAAGCTTTAAATACTTCAGGTGTATGATAAATCCTCCAGTCTTTCTTCCAAGGATCCTCCCCTGTCAACCTTCACTCCCCAGGGCTAGTGGCTACTGCCTGAGCACACAGGTTCAGAGGATGCTGTGCACAACTTCACTATTCCCTTAAAATGGGAGACTTGTCTGAACAATTATTAAGAGCTTTCTTGCTTCTTTCCCTCTTCCTCTCCCTTCATCTTCCCAGGTATTAAGAACATACTTTTTCCTCTTACCTAGAAACTAAGCATCTGATCTGGTTTCACTGAAACTACTTCTAAGTAGCAAAACTAACCTTATTAAGTCAATAGCTCAGATATGGCCATTTAAATTTTCTCAATGTATATTAAATCTGAACATACAAGCATTATGAATATTTATTTTAAATAACAATAGCTGGAATGAGGTGGCGACGAAGCACTGCACAGCTGACAAGCAATCACAGCTCTCCCTTAAAAACATATAATGTGTACATATCATCTCACTAAATAGAGCAGCTTCATGTAAATAGCTTAAGTTACAATAAAAAGGACAATTTCCACTAAGAACATTTTGAAAACACAGATCAAAAGGATGATGTTGCTGACTAAGACTTTTTCAAAGCTTCTTAAAATGCAATTCATGCATTTCATGCAATTTTCTTCTATCTTGCTCATCTCTACACGTTCTTACTATGTATCACTTATTCATGTCCACAGTAGTGCTGAATCCTACAAAGCCAACCTCTCACATTTTAAGCCCAACAACACAGACATTGGTCAAGATACTACTACAATGTCTCAAAGTAGAACATTAGGAGTTAACTATAGTTCCCTCTTCAGGCCTTCTCTTCATCAAGAATGTCACTGAAATAGATCTCTGAATTTCACTGAAATAGATCTCTAATACTTTCATTTTGCATCACATGCTGAGGTAACTGTATCTCAGTGGTTTCCACTGTTAACTTTTGATCTGTAAATCTGATCATTTCAGTACAACATTAACCTTCGCAAGGAGATATTACAAAATCAGTCCATCTCATGCAGGAATACAAGCAGGTAAAGCCTCCTAATGGCAAAGAAGATGAAGTTATAAATTATACAGAAGAATTTTACCTTTTATCCTAAACAAAAAATTTAGACAAAAAATACACAGAAGGTCCCAAACCAGACAGAAAAGCTAATTCCTCTACAGCTCAAATAAAGCACCTGCAGAAATGAAACTCAAAGAATTGGTTGCTTCTTTTCATAACTTACATCCAAGCACAACTGCAACACTTTTCACTGCTTATAATTTCACCTTTCCTGTACTAAAAAGATTTTCTTGGATTAAGAGAATTTGAGGCACAGGAATGCCAGATCCAAACACTACTAGGAAAATGGGAGCCCACAACCAAATATTATGCAAATAGGCACAAGGAAAAAGCCAGGGAAGAACAACAGCTGCTCAGATATTCATAGCTTAATTTACTATACCTGATTGTAATGATTGCTCTGAAACTACGGATGCAGTAAGAAGGAAACAAGAAAAAAAATTAGTCAAATAAGCGATTTGTTTTTAAAATTTTCCAGCAATATGTGAGAGAACATGCAGTAACACACAGTTTATTACACATAACCATTTGCATCAATTAAAACACATCTTTTATGCTACAAATCTAAAAGGTTCTACAACAATATTAACAAATTCTCTTTTATTGCTTTATTAATAATGGATTTACATATGTTGAAGTATCTTTTTAGTTATTTCACCACTTAGTAGGCAATGCAAAGACATATATTGTGAAGAAGGATTCATGTTCCTCAGCTGACAGGAGTTGCAAATATTTAAAGGATAGCTTGCATTCACAGGGAAAGTGAAAAGAAAAAAACTGACTACTAATTCTGAGGTGAGGCCAATTTAGCAAGTTTTAGATGCCAGTAAAGTTACAATAACACAAAGCCTTATGGTGAAGAAATGAGAAGAAAACAGTCTTTCATGTTCCACATAGGGAATATATAAATACCCACAAGATGAAGACTACAACTGGAAAAGCATTTTTTTTTCTTGTGCCACAGATTTGCTCTGAAACTTTGATACATTTATCCCATTCTAGGTCAAGAAATGTCCAAGCAAAAGAGGGGGGGGGGGAGGGGGGGGGGGGAAGGAAAAATGAAGATGACTTATTCTCTACAAATGGCAACAACTCACCACTTAGGAGATTCTTACCTGGGATCTTGGAAAGATTAAAAGTTAAGTTCCTTCTCTGCCCAAGAATTAAATCCTGTATCTTTTATATCCCATGTGAATCATCTAAACACAGCTCTACACCTGACGCACTTGCTATATCCCTGCCCATCAGGCCAGCAGAAAGATGGAACAGGCCTGCAGTCCTGGGGACCACGTAGGCTACACCTGTTTGGGGATGCAGGTGCTGTGGTTCAGCTCCTCGTTCTGATTAGGTGAACCAGCTGCCTGTAACCAGACCTTTCAAAGTCCCATGTGGCTACTTCTGCCTAAGCAGATGCTGCTTATTTAAATCTCTGCCAGATTTTGATGTGGAATATCACTGCCTGATAAGCCTCTGTGATGCACACACTCCTGAAGAGACTTCTCCAAAAAAAACTCACAAAAAAAAAAAAACCCAAAAAACAAAAACCAGCAATAAAAATTCCCACAGCATTTTGAGATGAAAAAGTCATTCATCAGGGATTTTCTGATAATTCCTGTTATCTTAAATTTTCTTCCATTATCAAAACCCCTTTTGTTCCTCAGTACCACAGAAACCAAAAAGAAGACAAACAGTAGCATTCTTAAGCTTGAGAAAAGAATAAATGTTGTGAATCTAGTCTACCACCACACAGTTTCTTCACTCATATGACAGATCAAATTAAAGAATATATTTAGCAAACAATGAAAAAACCCTAGTGTTTTAATTTATTCCCCAACTCAGCATGTGGTTGCCATGATAAACACTTGCTATAAGTGGATTTGAAGAACAGAACAAATGATATCTAACGTGCACCTGCTATAAAGTTCAGACAAATATCTCCACAAATATTTATCTATTATACTACCAGACATCAACAAATGATAAACAGTAAAGAAATGACTGCAGCATGTTAGTTTGGTAATATTAGTAAAGCAGAAGTAACTTGCATCTTTTAATAAGCCAATAGAATATAAAATAGCATTTATACTTTCCAATATTGCTTTGAAAACACACTCCATACAGCTTTCTTACACCAAAATAGTTATCAGACAGATTAAAATCCTGAAAGACACATACCGCGTAAACTGCTGGTGGTTAAGAGAGCCCGTGCTTTATCTGCTAAATCACTATTTAGGGTATTTCCCAATAACAAAACATCAATGGCCTCCTGCTTGGAGCTATCAAAAAAGTTATTTTGGATCGTTCTGGTCACAGAACGAGCACCATCCTTCAGCTTTCCAGCCTGTTAGGGAGGAACATGTATAAAATATTTTATGTTGGACATTGCTCACAAAAACATTGGCAATATTCATTAACATATTTGTAAACTGCATTAATTATTTTAAAATCTAAGGCAACTTCCTTCCGTAAGTGTTAAATAAGTCTTCTGAGCTTACTACACAATGTGTGCTTTCTTTCCAAATGCTAAACAACACAGTAATACCTTCAAAACATATCTAACAACCAGATTACTCCAATTAAAATTAAACAAAACATAGCAGGGAGGGAAATTCTTTTTCCCTAAATCTTTAGACTTCAAAAATTAAATTGATATAGTGCCATGTTTAGTCCATGACACAGGATTTTGGGCTTTTCCCCAAATAGTGAAAGATGAGCAAGCACTTGAGTCCAAATGCCGTGATACACATATATATGTATATGGACATATGAACATATTAGTCCAGAATTTACATTCTGAAATATCCCTGTTAAAAAAGAGATAGCTTCAACTTCTTAAGATCCCTTAGCTTTTTAAAATAAAACACAAGTCTCATGCAGTATCCCAGAAGGAACATATACGCTAATCTATAGCTACATACAGAAGAAGACACTGTCATTGCACACACTGCACACAAGTAGCACAACTGAACACTGCTCCAAAAGAAGAGTGTCCAACTACCTGAACTAAACAGGAATTTCCAAGAGATGTACTGCTACTACAAATATTCTCTGTGGGTCAGACTCCTAGAGGATAATTTAATTAACATGTCATGCAGACTCATACTTGATTCAAAAACCTGCAGTATTCATGTGTGTAGTGTACACAGCACTGACATAATTTCACAGGCACAAAGATATTTTCTTGATCACAGGGTGTACTGTGTCTTATGCACTCGTGTATTTTGTCTGTGAGGTGTATGTAAACACACGTTATTACATTTATATGAAACAGACTGTAATCCATCAGGGATGCTGCATGAAATTATATTATTATAAAAAAATACTCGAAGTTTACAGCTTGCATTGTTCATGAAGGTCTCTTAAATGCACAACAGTCACAACCTTAAGAAAACTACAGAACAAAGCCATAATGAATCGTACTAGACCACAAGAAAGAAACTACTCTTTTGTCAAGGAAAAGCAGTAGTAAATTGGCACTGTGATTTTTGGAAGACAATGTGGATGTGGATGAGGTGTTGGGGAGCATACTATTGCAATAGGATTTTAATAGGATGCTGCTCCTTTTCTGGTAGACAAGGTGCAATTTATGACATGATCCAAAAAATCACACTCACCATTCACATATCAGGCAATTAATTGAAAGGAACCCAGAGAAAGCAAAAGAAAGAGTAGGTAAGGAGTTAGATGTAACAAGTATTATAATACTTTTAAAAGGACTGCTTTTCAGTATAGAAATGTACATTAACACATTTAAGGTTAAAATATTTTTTTTCTCATCCTAAATTTCCCTATTTTTACTTCTAAATTCTCTCGGATTTAGAAGAATAAAACTGACAAGCAAGAAATGGAAGCATTTCCGACATCAAACTTTTCATTTAAGAAATAAGAACTGCAACTTGAAAAAATACATTTTAAAAGAATATTATCAGAGTATTCAAGATGACATTGAGCAGTGACCTGGTCAAGTTTCACTGAAATAACAGCCAGTATTTTGACTTTGCAAGTATTAAGGATCCTCTTCAAATAGACGGACTTCTTTCAGGGACACTGCATTTGAATTATTGGATGTGGTGCTCATTAACAGTTGTAACAAGGCAGAGATGCAAGTGACAATGACTGACCATTCTGTATTTTTATAAAGAAAGCAGAGTAAATGTACTCCATATTTTACAGATTAAAAATGTAAGTACAGTAAATGCATTTTGCAAAGTAAAACCAAAAAACTAAGTAGCCAAATGAATGTGAGAAAAGTATTAATTTAGAAAAAGAAACAAGTAAGGTTTAATGAGAAAGTCAGGAGAATGGGAGATACCACATAAAATACTTACTGTAGTTTTCCTGATGGTCTGGGTAATATTTTTGTAAGAAAATAAATCTAAACATCTTTAACAAAATCCCACTCTATACTAAAATACAAGCATTTCTCAAATGAGTCTTGTATGCACCAATTATGGGTGGAATAAGAAACAAGTCTGTATTACTTGTTTTCTTTTTATGTAGCTTAGTGTGATGCATTGTACACGTGCAGAGAAGGACCTTGACGTGGTTTGAATGAACAAGTGATGGAAAAACGGAACAGTTAACCAGGAGTACATAGTATTTAATATCAAGTCAGAAGTACCACGTTCTTGAATAAAAACAACAGTATGAAAAGAAAATCTTGAAGGAACTAAGGGCAAAAATTGCTAAGGTTCAACATGTGTTTGTTTTGACAGGTATCACCTGATAAGAGAGACAATTATGGAAACAAAAAAAGCAACATTGTTAGAAGAAAAATAAAAGACAGCACTAGAAAATCTGAAAAACTCAGGCAAAGACAAAACAAGCTGAAGAGAAACACAGCATTACACTGTCATGTAGTACAGAATTGTTATCACAATACTGGAAAGTAAGGTCAAAACAGAATTTGGGGGTTTTATTCCAGTAATTGCAAAACTACAAAGAAATAGCTGAAGGAACATGCAAACAAAAACCATCCAGCTGCAACTTGTTAAATTTTAACACTGCTAATAAACACATGAACAAAACACATTTTAAAAGGAGATATAGTGAATGAAAGCAAAACATCAGGAGGCAGAGGTACAAAGAGAAAAATGAAAATATTCAAAAGAAACTAAAGTTGATTTGAATACACATTTTTCTGAACAATGACCTAAAGAAATAAGCCTTGAGCCTTATCCTTTGCTATAGAATGGTCTTATCTGGGAGGCATGGGCATGGCTGAGAAAAGATGTATTGAAACGAGACCTGGTTATCAACATAACCAACCTTTTTATGTTAAATTTTTTTTTTTGGTTGATTTTTTTTCAGGATTACAACAAAGGCACATTTTAAAAAAGAAAATCTCATACTTGTTATATTAATGACAGAATTTTTTAAACCAAATACAGAATACTCCTAAAGTTTTTAATAAAGTGTACTTTACCTTTGCTTTTCCTTCAAGGGCTCCAGTTCCAGCATAAATTTTACTGACAGAATCACCATTCACAGACCACATAGATCGGAAAACTTCCTGAAAGCGAGTAACCAGTTGAGGCTTCTCAGCTAATCCTAACACTTCCAGTTGTTTTGTTAGCATCTGCAACAGTTGAAGAAAACATTTGCAAAAGAAAAACCTTTAAATGTATTTATTAAAAGGTACATCATATTTTTTCAGCATATATGCACAAAAAAAAAAATCTCTGGTTTATATGTATCATTCAGATATCAAACTAGTACCATGTCATGTTTGAAAGGCTGCACTGCACATGTAACTTTAGCACCAGCATCTGATTTTGTTTTAGAGATAGGTAGTAATGTAGGAAAAGCATGATGCAGTTGATTTGTAAATATTTTCACGTAAAAATTGACCAGTTACAATGTAAACTGCTCTTGCTTCTCAAGTCTTTCTACTTAGATAGTTCAGAATTAGAGCAATTCGTGTCTTTACCAAAAAAATCAGAATACCAAACACACTGACTTCTATTATCAAATGCAGCGGCAACAGCGCTCTGTGGTCACCAAAACAGCAATGGCTTCTGTTATTCACTGCTTTCATGTATAACACACAGCAGTCTTAACAGAATTATAGAATATTAGGCATTGGCAGAGACCTCTGCACATCATCTAAGTCCAACTCTCCCACTCGAGCAGAGTTTATCCTTATAATCAATGTATCTGAATTAATTTTCCATGACGCACAGGCTAGATTAAATATATTTAAATTGCACACAAATAAATGTATTATTTTACATTTAAATACACTACTTAAATGTAGCATTATGCTCATGGGTGTAGAATGATTGCACCTTGTTTCAAATCCTAGTTTATGGAATCATGACGATACTGAAAATAAATACTAAAAAATAAAATCAAATAAAAAAAGCTATTTTCAAGAACTTTTAAAAACCTTTAAAATCTTGAGGTGTACAACAGCAAGAAGGAGTAGTCTAAAATGATGAACATAGAATGACATAAAGGCAAAATTCTCAAGGTCAGGCAGTAATTACTAAAAATTACAAAAGGAAACTTGCAGACAAAATTAAGTAGAAATAAACAAGAAAAGCAGCTTCAGAAATTGGGTGCTTCATCTCCTAGTTTTAGGTGGTGATCCAGAGCTCAGTACTTGCTATATGAAGTACCTATCTTGTCAAAAAAATAAGTATTTAAGTATCTCATTTAAACAGAAGTCTAAAATTAAGTAAGCAGCTTACAAGGATTTACCATTTTCTTTCTTATTAATTAGTTTTATACTTCTAGCTCTCATATATTCGCTACAATGGTAACTTAACTCTCACCGAGCAAAAATTTGGCACAGTTGGTCTAAAAAAAATGACAATATTTAATCCAGTTCATAAAAGGATAAGGAAAAAAATAGAGCTGCAAAGCTAAGTTTGCCATAAGTACTATACGCATTAAGATCATATAAAGATTTGCTCTCATGCCATAGAAAACTACTGTTTTATCAGTAAAATACAAGAGGTAATGTTTCGTGTGGCTCATTCAAGATAACATAATCGCATACTTCAAGCTTGCTTTTCTACCTACAGCGAAAAGCAGACCTTGGACCAGCAAAGACTTTACGGCAATCAGCAAGTCTCTCTCATAGCAAAGTCAATATAGCGTGGACAGATATATAACCTACATTATGTTATAAAATGCTGTGAGGTTTTCAAAACATGCTGTTACTCTTTCCAACACATAGTGAACTAAAGAAAAGAATAAGAATTCTAAATCTCACTAGAATTACTTTAATTAGCAGGTACTAGGAAATGTGCTTATTCTTAACTGTAGTAATTAAAAGGCGTGACCTCCTAGCAGTACATACAGAGCTGAAACAATGGAGAAAATAGGTGTTTGTTGTTTCAAACTGTGCAGTATCTGCTACAGTATGCAATGATGTTGAATCTTAAGAGGAAAATTTTCTTGAGGGTAAACAGTTCAGTATCCCATTTGACTAAAACACTAAAGTGACAAAAGCATTCACTAAGTACACACAGCAGCAAAGTGCTACATATTCCAGAATCAGACATGTTTTTTCTGTAGCCAACAGATTCTGCAGTTCCCACAAAAACAACTCCTCTAGATGCTAACACAAGAGCATTTTAATTAAAAAAAATTCAGAAGACCAGAATAATCCTTTTACTTGGTTTGATGTTACAGCACCCATAATTTTTCATTTCTAAGAATTTTATCTTTTGGAGTCAGACTTAGTTTATTAATATGACTGGAGCTGACAGAAGTTTTTCAGAGCTACTCTTTTAGCCCAATCAGTACTATTTTAATCCATTAATTCCTATCAGGTTCATGTGTTCAAGCTCTTATATATAAGCCTGCAGGCTAGAACCACCATTTCAACAGCAAGCAGATATGCTGAAGCACAACCCTGCAGGCGGACTGAAGCCCCTGCTTGACTTCCAACTACTAAATCTGAGTGTGGCCAAAGCATCAACCACGATATTGTCCCACGAAGAAGTCACAGCACAGTGCAGTGAAAATGTGATGCTAAGGACAGTAATCCTATAAGCTGAGAAAGTTTGTCTAGTAAACTGTGAATGCAAGTGCTCTTGTGAAGGACTACAACACTATTACCTCTTCTAGAATTGCAAGTCTGAACCTTAACAGAAGAAAGAAACTGACACCTGAGAAGTAATGCAGCATTATGTAAAAATGTTTATTCTAACTACTACACAACTACTGCTTTTCTAATTACCAAAATTTCATTGTCCGAGAACACAAAAAGTATCACGCTATAAGACAAATCACCATATACAAAACATTTTAGTTCAAATGTCATAGGAAGGCAGTGCTACTTTTACAGTCTAGATGATACAGAAGCACCAGGAGAAGTTCTGGACACTGTTTTTCCTACCTCTAAGCCAAAGAAAGCCTGTACGCTGTTTGTTCTATCCAGACAGTCCAAGCAGTTTGTTCTGACAGTACCGCTTTGAGATCTGTGCCAAGGACAACGAGAGACAGAGAGAAAACAACTGAAATAAATCATTTAACACACATACCATCAACAAAGTCGGGGACATCAAGATCTGAAGCAGAACAGTAAATCAGGGCATTGTCACTGCAATGTTACCATCATCGCAAGTATGTTTATACGTGTGTCAGCAATAAAGGGTCAGCTCCAACACCAGCAGTGAATTTTTCAACAGTATTCACTATACAAAATTAATTTATTTTCTCAGTTCTCCTTGTTTGATCCATTGTAGTGTTATGCAGGATTAAGTTTTCTTTCCAAACAATCCAACTAACACATTTCCCAAGAATTCCAGAGGGAAATAATAGTCTTTATTAAAACAAAAATTAAAAAAAAAATAGGACACTTCTTAAAGATTTGTTTAACTAAACTAAAAGTAACAAGAATTTGTGATAAAATTAAAGCCAATTTCAACTCCTTGTTACTTTCTCTTTCCTCCTCAATGAAAAATAAGTCTCTCCTCCTCAGCTTGACAGACACTTGAGGCCCTCAGGCACTCTGAACTGCTCCCCTTTCTTTGACAGAAGTCCATCAACTCGTGCTAGAAAGCTCTCAGAAGGATCATATTAGGCAACATCCATGTTCTTCTTGCCTGGCTATGAGTACAAAATTCTGATGTCTCTCTCACACTCCTTACTTCCATCATTTCCACTACACAATTTGTCCAGTTAAGTCAGTAAAGCTCCATCACATTTCCTTGGAGATCTAACCAAAAATGGCAGAAAGTTTTGAAGATCTTTCTCCACGATTATTTTTTTCATTTCTATCTCTTTATTTGATTTGACATACAAACCAACTTGCTATCTATGTTAGGAAAAATCCCGACATTTTCCATGAACTTCTAAAAATTGTCACTGCATCTTTTATTAACAGAATTCTTCAGGCTATCACAAGCCACATCTATTGTGTTTTTGTTCTGTTGTCAGCCTTTTTGATGGGTTATAATATTTGATTCTCCATCATGACCAAATGGTGTTCTCCCAACACAAAGTGTCACACCAACTTTAAAGCTTTTTGGAGAACGGTCAGTGACATTTTGAGGTGGAGATGGGATCCAAGCACCCTCCCACTAAATATAACTTTAATCAGGCCTACTACTTCAGGCTCCTAGGGGATTTAATCCCAGGGTGACACCTTCTTCTCTTCCTCTTCCACTGCACTAGAAGATGAAACTCCATTGCATGTGGCACAATCCCCGCACTCAACAATTCTCCTTCTCATAGAGGACCTCACTCAGCAGTTTGTTCTGGTATTAATTAAAAGCAGGAAGGGTGTGGAAAGGAGAAGAGCAGGAACGTTGCCCATTTCTAGCCCCACTTCCCTTTTCCTGTCAAGATAAGCACAGCCTTCGCTCTAGTAAGAGGGTAGGGAAATAGAGACAGAATTACAAGTACAAGCAGGACGGGGCAGTACAGAGCAGGGTGAAAAACATGCATCCCATTCATACTTTGTAGAGAACCCGGTCTCTCAAATAAGGAATACAGGTGCAAACAGATTTTGAAAAAGAGTACACTGAACATCAGTATTTACAAACAAACAGGAAATAATATGCTCCATCACTAAGGAAAATGTGAGTAACATTATACAGGAAGATGGAATTAAACTTTAATCCCACATGGGAGGACCCAAGAAAAAGGACAACTGTCCATTTTCACCACAATGGTGACATCAAAAGCCTGAAATTAAGTCATGCCCCACCAATGTCTCAGATACTTTGCATTAAGATTTTTAGTGGATGTTCAGAACAAAACAAAACCTTAATAGAGTAAAATAAGTGACTCATATTTCAGCTGCTGTGCATCACCATGGATACAATAAAAAAACAGTAACAGAAGTAACAATTTTTTCTCTTCTTGCTAAGGGGAAAAAGCCTCCTGGAACCATAATCTAATTTGAAGAAATTTACAGAAGTTATACACACAAACCTTTTAACTTCCTTTCCATCAAAATAAAAAAATCCACACTCTAAAAATTTCTGGACTTGAGGTTTAAGCACACTGTGTAGTTTCTCTGCCTTTCCACCTTTAACCATTTGATGATAGTCGAAGTTCACCATTTTGATATCAGCTGAATGTTCAGATGCTTTCAAATGGCTCTGACATGGTAAAAAGAGAAGAAAGAAGCATAAATATACCAATATTTGAACATACAGTAGTATAAGCTAAGTAAGAGGCTAAAAATAATTTTAAAGCTGTTTTATTAGTGCTCTTCTTTATTATATACTTTCTCTTAGGTAAAATTAAACCATTTATCATCACTCACTACTGTTCAACAAATCACTCAGAACTGACTCATATTTCACCCATGTTTTTTCTTTTTCTAGTTACAATAAGTCATAGAACCGTAGAATCAGAAGGTTGGAAGAGACCTCTGAGATCATCGAGCCCAACCGTGCCTGTCTCCCTACTAAACCATGTCCCTAAGAAACTCATCTATCCATCTTTTAAACACCTCCAGGGATGGCGACTCCACCACCTCCCTGGGCAGCCGTGCCAATCCCTGACCACTCTTTCAGTAAAAAAAATACTTCCTAACGTCCAGTCTAAACCTCCCCTGGCACAACTTGTGGCCACCTCCTCTCGTCCTATCGCTCATCACTTGTGAGAAGAGCCCAGCATCCACCCCGTTCACAACCTCCTTTCAGGCAGTTGTAGACAGCGATGAGGTCTCCTCTCAGCCTCCTCTTCTCTAAGCTAAAGAACGCCAATACCCTCAGCCGCTCCTTGTAGGAGTTATTCTCCAGCCCCCTCACCAGCCTCGTTGCCCTTCTCTGGATGCGCTCCAGCACCTCAATGTCCTTCTTGTAGTGAGGGGCCCAAAACTCAAGGTGCAGCCCCACCAGTGCCGAGTACAGGGGCACAATCACCTCCCTGCTCCTGCTGGCCACGCTGGGTCTGATACAGGCCAAGATGCCACTGGCCCTCTTGGCCACCTGGGCACACTGCTGGCTCATGTTCAGCCGGCTGTCAGCCAACACCCCCAGGTCCTTCTCTGCCAGGCAGCTCTCCAGCCACTCCTCCCCAAGCCTGTAACACCGCATGGGGTTGCTGTGACCCAAGGGCAGGACCCAGAACTTAGCCTTGTTTAACCTCATCCCGTTGGTCTCAGCCCATCGATCCAGCCTGTCCAAATCCCTCTGCAGAGCCTCCCTTCCTTCAAGCAGATCCACACTTGCACCCAGCTCAGTGTCACCCACAAACTTGCTAAGGGTGCACTCAATCCCTTCATCCAGATCATTGATGAAGATGTTAAACAAGACTGGACCCAGCACTGAACCCTGAGGAACACCGCTCGTGACCGGTTTCCAACTGGATTTACTTCCATTTACCACAACCTTTTGGGCTCGGCCATCCAGCCAGTTTTTAACCCAGCAAAGGGTGTGTCTGTCCACACCAATGGCAGCCAGTTTCTCCAGCAGGATACTGTGAGAAACAGTGACAAAGGCTTTACTGAAGTCCAGGTACACCACATCCACAGCCTTTCCCTCATCCATTAAATGGGCAACCTTTTCATAGAAGGAGATCAAGTTGATCTGGCAGGGCCTGCCTTTGGTGAACCCATATTCGCTGGGCCTGATCACCCAGTTTGTCCCATGTGTGCCATATGACAGCACTCAAGATGATCTGCTTCATGATCTTTCCCGGTACCAAGGTCAGACTGACAGGCCTGTAGTTCCCCAGATCCCCCCTCTGACCCTTCCTGTAAATGGGGGTAACATTTGCCAGTCTCCAGTCAAGTAGCACTTCCTCAGTCAGCCAGGACTGCTGGTAGATGAGGGAAAGGGCTACCTGGCTAGGACCTCTGCCAATACCCTTGGATGGATCCCATCTGGCCCCAAGCTAGGGGTCATCAAGACAGTCTACAGCCTCTTCAGCTGTTAATATTCTTCAATTTGCAAAGAGTTGTTTTAGTGGAAACCCCTTTCACTAACAGTCACCACTTCAGACACACCTGTCAGCTACGCGGACCGAATAAACACTCCACAAACTACTACTGAAAAAACACAACAAATGATTTAGGCTGCTCTGAAAGGTGGCTTGAAGAAAAACTTTGCCTAACATTTCCTGAAAAATCTTGAAGTGCTCAAACAATCTTTGTTGGCAAAGCTATGATCTGCATCAGGCACTGATATGTATCTGAGTGCATGAATGGCTCCTACCAGGATAGCTGGATACAGAAAACATACTAGTGAATAGCCTAAGGTATTCCATCATTATAATACAAAGGGGAAAGGAAAAAAGGGAAAGGGAAACAACAGATGGCTACTGACATGTTCTCTGGCATCAGACAGAACCTGTCGAATTTGCAGTATTTCTGGACTACAATGTGACAGCTATTTTTAGCCTAACTAGTGTGCATTCAAAAAAATGGCCATTTATACTTAACATCTTCTGAACAAATATTTCTATTTAATCATGAAGCAGCTTTTATGCTTAAGTTGATAAATTAATTTGTGATATTTTTATATAATGAGGAATATACCCAGGAATTCCAAGGGAAAGATTTTTTTTTTATAAGAAACATGACAGTATTAATATCACAAAGTATCATTTATTCACCAATTTTGTAGTGCAGAACACATTTTTTTAAAATAAGCCACTAATAAGCATGAAATATGAAAATAACTGAAAATCCCTCAACGTTGTCTATGTTGCTGTTATAATTTTTAAGTAACCAATCTGAACATAATAGAACACTAACTGTATATAGAGCTTTAAAAAATTCGTTTCACATTATGTATCTAACAAATAATAAATATAATCTTAACCACAAGCAGTAGTTGCTCCTGAGTATAGCATACATTTTTCATTTTTTGAAGCCTATTTTTTGAAGCTTTTTTGCAAACAGGCAAATTCTAAGGATATGCAAAGTGAGAGAACTGTCATACCCACCTGAAAAGCTTTGCTGAGCATGTGCTCCCCTTCTTTCGCCCCAAGTAAATTTACAATAATTTGCTTGCCATATAAATTTTTAAGAGTTTGGAAATGCCTGTTAAGAGAAGAAAATTCCACACTCATCTTCTAGCATGCAGAAAATAAACACAAACACCTGCAACACTGACTGAGACACCACAGAAATGTACTGGATACCCTAATAACTGCCGCAAGCCTTTTATTATGCCATGTCCAAACAAATCAATAACTCACCAGTAGCACAAAACCACTTAACTGCTATTTAATTAGGATAATAGCATCAATTTAGCAACATACATTTAGTTAAAACTATAAGTCTATGAAGCTAAAGTGTCATGGCAGGAATAAAATCAAATTATAAATTTGATATTTATACAGCAGCTGACAAATATAGATTCCTCAATGTAAACATGCTACAATTTTTGTTTTCAATTTAACAAGGCAATCTGTTACTTTAAATTTTCTTCAAACCTTTCAACAAAACAGTCAAAGGCACAAGCAATCCTGTAGAAGTTTGAAAAAGCTGCCCAAGCAGTTCGCTGCATTGATTAATCACATATTTGTATAGACAAAGCCTTCTACTTGGAATAACATACCCCATCCCTCCGCTACATCACTTATCAGAGGTTTGTAGCGCATTAACAAAAATTTAAGACATTCTTTCACCTGTCAAAAGCTGGTGCATTCGCCTCAAAACCCCTTGACATTCTGACACGATGGGATCCCACCTATGACATGAAGATTATATTAAATTATTTGTCTTTACACATTTGATTAATTGTTCTTCAAAGACTTCTTATGATTCTAAATATGGCCTAAAAATTAATTTCACTTTCTAAATGAAATCTCCAAAATTTATTCTGCTTGTTATGGTGTGCATTTTTATAGGCTTTTCTTAAATTCATCTTCTTTTTTCTAACAAATACTTTTTAAATTTAATATAGTCATATAATCCAATTACTTCTTGTTTTGAGTAAAAGACACGTAAATGTTTCAGCAGTTCTACTGCAAAATGCTTATAAGTCTAGTTTAAATAACCTAGAGCCACTGTGAGGCATGAACTTTTTTTAATCTTCCCTGTAAAAACTGTATCACAGTAGCAGCTGCTGATACAACCCCTCTTTCAATAAAACTTGACATGAAATTACATTACAGTAACTCTTGATCCATACTGACATCTTGAAAAGCCTTATCCTCAAAAACCATTCGGAAGAAAACAGCCCCTTTAGTTGCCCTTAGATAACCTATTTTAAAACAGCAATTCAAATTAGAATAGAAAAACTCAGAAGTTCAAAAAGAAGACATCTAAAAAGCAACAGACATTCAAATCTTATGCAAAATAGCATTCAGAGACTTGAGAGTAGCAGGCTTGGTGAATTAAACAATAGCACCAATTTGGTCCCAAAGGAAAATCTCATCCTGACAGGTAGCTGTGCAGAAGAGCCTGAACACTACTGTAAGGTGTTTAAAAAGACATGAATAACAGTTATCTGTATAATTAAATCCATCTCCTGCTCACCTGCAAGCCTGGCTGTTCCCAAAATAATGGAACAGATCCTCGAATTTGTATGAAAGAGGACACAGATTCATCTAAATATATCACCTGTTAAGGAAAAAAGCATAGTATTGCTACACCTGTTAAGGAAAAAAGCATAGTATTGCTAGGTATTACAGAGTGTGAGATTTTGTTTCCTAGTCTTAACTAAATATAGAATAAATAAAATATATTTATATATTACATATTCCACACTACAAGCTAAAATCTTAATTGTGTTTCCTAGACTTTTCTCTCTATCCCCTTTGAAGAATTCATAAAAGACGTTTTGGCACTCTCATGCTTCCTTGCAGAATCATGAATCACAACACCTAAGAAAATACAGCAAGCTGTTATTATTTAGGCCTGAATGAATTCTGTGCTAAGAGGAAATTACTTTAAGAAACTTGGTAAGATCTTACTGCAGGGACAGTTAAAATGTTCACCAATGCACAGAAAATAATAACGCAGCTTGCTCAGAACACCTGCACAGATTTTGTGCATCAGGAAAGGAAACTTCAAGTAGATTGATAAGCCTCAGTCACCTTGTGACATTAGCCTACCAGGAAACTTGGACAGAGAAACAGTAACAACAGTGCTCTGACTAAACTCCTGAGACTGGATGTTTACAAGCAGAGCCCTTCCTGGATGAAATCCTATTGAAGTCACCTAGGCTTTGCAAAGAGTCAGTCAGTGAAGCAAAGATACCTACCCACATCAATACTTGATAACCAGGTTATTATAAGAAGTGAGCAAAGAAAGGCCAGCAAAGAATGATTTAATAGCTTCCTGCAATTCTGTATAATAAGGGCAAATATATGCCATCAAAGTCAGCAGAATTATAGTGGCTTTAAAAACTACTTTTCAGATGAGCCTGTTAAGTAACCATAGGAATGTTTTTGTTTCCTGCACCACAAGGTACTATGTATTTGCCAATAATCTCTTTTGCTCATTTCTAACGTCTTTTACTTTACTATTAGCGCAGGTTAATACACACTCACCTACAGCTCAGGAAGCTAAAAGAAAGAACAGCCACCTACTGAAGGATAACAGCTTCTTAAGTTACTGAAACTCAGACCCATGCACGCCCTTACCCTAAGCTACACTAAAAACCAAGATCATCAAATTATGTAACCTACTTAGATTCCTTATTTAGCAGCAAAGGAACTATTCCAATATGTGCTGGTCACAGACTTGACTCGTGATCTGCTGATTTAGGGCAAAAAACTATCCACACACAAGCTTATCTTGAGTTCATCAGGCAAGCAATGTGTACTTTAATGCAACATACCTGCTCAGTTTCAACAAAATTAGCAACATGACCATCATCATTTGTTCCCCGGACATTAAATCTGGTGCCAGCCCGTTCACAGCTTAGTCGTGAAATGAGACAAGCCTTTGCCTGCTTGTGAGCCGCGTAGATTGTCCTTATCTCCACTCCTCCACACATGAGACGTAACAACCAGTCATCACAGTTCACACCATAGTGCTTCAGATGTAAATGCAGTGACTGGTTCCTATCGTGAAAAAGGAAAAAAAAAAAAAAATAACTGAAAGGAAATGAAATATAGCTCCAGTTATTGAGCCAGTTACTAACTTCTTATATCTCATGGCCACTAAAACAAGGAAGAGAAGGAAAAGATGCATGTTACTAATTTTACCCTATAACTCCTATTTAAATATAATTGAAATAGCAAAGTTTACAAGAGAACGGCTTCAACATTTGCACTATAAGAACTAGGGTGAAGCCATGATTTTAATGACCATAAAAAAATAACCCTTATATAGCCTCTGCTCTTCACCCAGCACACACACACACAAAAATCCCAAACGCTCTAAGCTTGTTTGTATTTCTTCACTAAGCCTTGCTTTGAGATGCCAAAGATCACACACTCTGGGAAAAGCAAGCCAGAATTTCCATTACAGGATTACTTTTTGTGATGGTTAAAGCACCACTCAATTTCACATCACCACAAAATAAAGCTAGAAAAAATTACTGTCAGTGTGAATTAATTATTTCTATTGCATGTCACTATAACGCATCATTTGCCCAGACAAGGTTCCAGGAATACACGAATAGCCATGCAATTTTCATATTTCTGCAAATACCAACTTTAGGGTTAGGTGCTGGCACTGCATATATCCTTCTTTCACACCAATTACTGCTCAGATGAAACAAGATCCACAATTTGGATATACCTGTGTGTTAAGCAATGCCAATCAACACTGCAGTAAGTAAATAAGACTAAAATTTGGGTTTTCCAATTTTTTTTGTTTGACTTCACTCTAGTGGGACTTGGTTTTGGATCTCTTTTGGAAACATTCATTTGTATAAAAAGGAAGTAAAGTTTCCTGCACAGCACGGAAAAGTAAACTCTAGTAAGACAGTTGGTTTTGTCACTGACCAGAAAATTCTACCATAATTGTAAATAACATATTTGGTATAAAGGTTGAAGCTATTTACTTAGCCTTTTCATCCTAAACCGCAAAAAATCTCAAAAAATCTCAATTTATCAAACACCAATGATTAACAAAGATTCAAAACCTGTGAATCAAGCATGCATTCACTTTACAGAAAAGTATACAGATCATTACAACTGAAGACAGAAAAAGCGAACAATACTCTTTCCCTGGACAATTTGAGACTGGAAATTTGAAGAGAATAAGCCCAAGAAGCTTAATGAAGTGCATGAGCAGAATACTTTGTTATTGACTTGTAGTTTTTACATTTCTAGATCTTGGAATCTGAAACATTCCATCTACCTTCTGTGAGGACTGATTGTTACTGGAAAAAAAAAAAAAAAAAAGTTTTAGGACAAGGGTCAAAATCAGCCAAGCTGAGTTGGACAAGATCAAACATGGATTGTAATTTCTCAAGCTTTGGAATACTGACTTATGAACAGAGTCTAGTCTTTTTACAGATGCAGAGAGAGACAAACAGCTAGGTCCTGTAACTCCTGTAAATCCACATCATGGCAGATGTGTTTCTGAAGACCACAGGTTATTTTCTGTCTTAACACAGGTATTTTGTCTTACATAGCAATCTGATCACATGCCTCTATCTGCGCAAAACAGTGGCAAAGAGTGGCACATATACCAGAGCTGGTTTTGTGTCTTGTTCACTGAACAGAAAAGAGGGGACATGTAGCTTTCCACCTGTTCTGACAGCGTACTGTGAAGTCTCCAGGGCCCTTTTACAGGTCAGGTTCAGGGACACAGAAACCATTTTTAACAAAAGCTGAAAATATGGGAGCAGAATTCCTTACATGCATCACTGGCATAATTTAAACTGCTTATTGGCAGAAACAACAATATTCCTTTTACTAACAATCCTCTGTGTGAAAACCTGTACTTTATTCAAAAATATTCTGAAAAAAGATAGTGAGTTCAGCAGCCAAGCAATATGTACTGTGGCATAACGTACCTGCTCTGTTTCAACAAAATCAGAAACATGACAATTATCTGTGTAATAAAATTATTAAAGCCCTCTCATATGCTGGAAACCGACATGGAAACTATATACGAACACCGCACCATTTTAGAATCCAGAATGTTCAAAAGATTAAAGCTTTCTTTAAAGCTCTGTTACGGCACTCAGTTTAAAAGACTGACACACTTGAAGAAATAAGAGACACCAAAGCTGAAACACAACATCGTGACAACATTCAGATCAAAGTACCATATCATAAGCAGTGAAAATCTACCTCTTCCAATTAAGAAACTCCAAATGGCCATGGAAATGTTGTATCACTAATATCATACTTACGTCATAGGATCATAGAACCATAGAATGGTTTGGGTTGGAAGGGACCTTAAAGCCCATCCAGTTCCAGCCTCTTGCCATGGGCAGGGACACTGCCCACCAGACCAGGCTGCTCAAGGCCCCATCTAACCTGGCCTTGAATACCTCCAGGGAGGGGACATTCACAGCTTCCCTGGGCAGCCTGTGCCAGTGCCTCACCATCCTCAGTGTGAAGAATTTCTCTCTAATGCCTAATGTAAACCTTCCCCCTTCCAATGTGAAGCCATTCCCCCTCATCCCATCACTACATGCCCTGGTAGAAGGTCCCTCCCCAGCTTTCCTGTAGGCTCCCTTCAGGCACTGGAAGGTCGCTGTAAGGCCTCCCTGAAGCCTTCTCCTCTCCAGGCTGAACAACCCCAACTCTCTCAGCCTGTCCTCATAGCAGAGGGGCTTCAGCCCTCTGATAATCTTCACAGCCTTCTCTGGACCCGCTTCAACAGTTCCATATCCTTCTTATGCTGGGGATTCCAGAACTGGACACAGTACTCCAGGTGGGGTCTCATGAGAGCAGAGTAGAGGGGGGGAATCCCCTCTGTCCCCCTGCTGGCCGCATTGCTTTTGATGCAGGACAGGGTTGGCCTTCTGGGCTGCCAAGCGCATTGCCAGCTCCTGTTGAGTTTCTAATCAATCAGCCACCCCCAGGTCCTTCTTGGCAGGCCAATCACATCGTCCCCCATCCCATACTGATAATGGGTGCTGCCTCGACCCAGGTGTAGGAACTTGCAATTGGCCTTGTTGAACCTCAGGAGGTTCACACCTTTGAGTGAAAATAATGTCCTTAGAGTTAAAATAATGCTGTTACAGCATTATTTGTGGGACCAAGGTGTACACTTAAGAGCTGATAAAGACCAGGATAAATTTCCACAGACTAGTTTGTACAGGCATGCATTATCTATATAACGTCTGACAAAACACATTATGAACTCACCAGAAAAACCTATTGTCAGTGGTGTGCTCCTGCATGCTGCGGTGAGCATTGAGACTAAGATCTAAACTGACACCTGTTGCAGACCACGCAAAATAAAAGTTTCCCGAGTTCAAAACTTTGCGCACTTCTGAAATACGATCCTCATCTGTTGAATCTATTCGTAATGACACAAATTCAGTGGAAGTCACTCGAAAAACTTCAGAGTCTTGGATCTTTCCCACAGACATGCATCCTGTCACTAGAACCAGATAATGTAATAATGTGTCTCCTGTAAAACAAGAAAAGGCACAGGTAACAGGATGAATTTTAGTGCAGTATTTATATGCTTAAATGCACACAATCTGACTCCAGCTTCCCTGAAAAAAGTACAAAAAGAACCAACATCAAGAACTCATTCTCAAGTTCTACAGAAGAAAAGGAAATGCAAACAGGAGAAACTATGCTGACCAGAACAGGGATTGTGAAAACGGAAGTTATTTCTGTCAACTCCCTTATTGCTGGGAGTGCTCCAAACTTGCAAGTTAATCTACAAAGATGCAAAATAAAAAGAAAAAACAGTCCAGTTCCTGTTGCGAAATTCCTGTGCTGTGCAATTTTACAGAAGCAGCACAATTTTCTTTCCCAAATGACAAATTAAGGTCCTAAGATACTTTACTCACCAAGGTTTAATCTTAATACACCCAAGAGGCCATATGCATCCATTACTTTGGAGTAGGTATTCTTGATTGTGTCTTTTTCTGCAGAAGCTATTGAGAGAAAAACATAAGATTTTATGATGTAAAAGACCGTACACTAAGGCAGGAAGAATGAGTCCACTCTAAACTGAAAATCTAAGGGACTACAAAAGCAGCGCTTCCATGAAACTTCAGGAAATAAATCAAAATGCATAAGCATATGGCATTTTATAATAGAAAATGATTATTTGATTTAATGACAAAGTATGTTCACGCCTTGTTTACAGGTGACAAAAAAAAGGACTTGTAAAACCTCCAAGTGAATTACAGGAGAATGGTGGCATTTTTAACATCATCACCTCCTGACATATAAAGCATCTAAAACACAGGCAAATGAGTTCCATGAGAATGCTCTCCCATAATTAGCTGCGCCTTTTTTCCCCTGAAAAAAATAATCATCTTTCTCCAATAATAAAATCGTGATATGGCAGCATTACTTCCAGATAAGTAAACAAGATTATCAGAAGTGCATTTTAACTAGTTCCACATATATTCAAGCAAATAAAAACTCTTGCAGGTCCACAACATAATGGTATTTGAAAGCCACGTCTTAGATTAGGAAAGCACAAATTTCATAGCCATTCTGAACAAAAAATATTTGTAATATTTTAGAAGAAAGTAAAGCCTGTATATCATCATTCACCTGGTAGTTAATGCTAGTGTACACGTTAGAACTTAAATCAGCACTTGAAAAAACAGGCCCACAAGCGTGACTGCAGAGCCAGGTGACACAGAGGCTGCAGAGCAGAAAACACATCCCACCTGTCCAGAGCTTTTATTGATGACTGAGAATGTACCTGAAGCGCAAAGACCAACAATTCCAGCAATGCCACTGGTTCCACAGGGACTGAAATTTCTGGATCACCAAGAATCAGCACCTTCTCCCTCCCTAGAAATGATCTGCCAATTAATTTTCACTTTGACACTAAAAAAAAATAAATCAAAATTTGGCATAAAGTCTAAATCAAAATGTCTATTGTCCCAGCATCCTGCTGTGCTCTCTCCCACATTAGCCATAATGTCTTTAGAACTGCTGTTATGAATCTTTCTAATGAGCATTCCCTAAACTTAGCATAGCTCTGCCTGTGCACAAGCCTATCCCTTCTGTTCACATGTCTGCCAGTTCTACTACTAAGTGGATCAGAAACCCCAATATAGACGAAACAATTATTCAACCTCAGCTTGAAATCTAAGCTCATTCTATGTTTTAAGTGCATTTTAAAAAAGCTTCTTTAACTGCTGATACGTTGTAGTTCTGTAATCCAAACCCTAAAGAGAGTTATAGCAGCATGATTATTTCTAAAATCCTCACCCCTAGGAAGTGTTAAAACCCACAGCCAGTCTAAACACGTTACTCACCAAACCATGTTCTTCTTAACCAGATCACCATCAGGCTGGAAAAAACAACTTCTAAACTTCAAAACTTGGTTTTTTCAAACCATTTTTCCAGCAAGCATTTAATGATGTCAATTTACTCTTCTAAACTCAACTTTTGGTAATCAGAGAACTGCCATGTTCTTCTCTCACATTTCAAACTAATGGAAGATAAGGTTTAGTTTCAAACATTTTGCAGGATTTTTTTTAAAGGTGCCTCCCAGCATTTAATGATATTTCAGAACAATGGCTTTTCTGTCTTCTACGGATTTATTCTCTTTTTCCATTGCACAGAATGCCTGTTATCCTTGCTAAGCCTTAATAAGTAAATGCCAGAAGTAAATTAAGTAGCACAGGCTTTGCAAATTCACATCAATAAAGAAAGCCACCACTAATAAAGCTGCAAAGGGTTGCAAAAAACAAAGAACAAAAAAATGGAAACAGAAAATCTTACTGTGGCTCGTCAATTACTACTTTTTTAAGAAAACACCCAAGCACCAACCAAATACATTTCATGCCATGTTTTTCTTAGATCTAATACAGCGTGAACTCTGAACAAAGCATTTCCACAGTGGGCATGTTAAGTATTTCTATCTCGCACTACCAGAATTCACAAGGGAAAACAGCAAACATCACACATCTCAGAAGGTTCACTTCATCCATCATTTAAGAGGCCCCACAGCAGGCAGCCTGGATGCAGAAGAGTTTACATGCAGCACGCTCTTATGACCCTCCCATAAGGTCTATCGTGCCTGCTACAAGTTAAAACTTTGTAATATAAATTCATAGAGTAGACTCCCTTTCACTGAGGGCGCCATTTGAATCTCTAGCTCTCAGCATTCACAAAACCAAAGAATTATGAGATTTGGGGATGACTGATATTAGCCAATAAAGGGATAAAAAATTATTATTATATAGACTTCGTTTTCCTTAAGAAACCAAGGTAAAAAAAGCAAGCAGTTACAAAAGTATCACCGAGAGTAGAAAAGGGAGTAACTCCACAGCACTGCACTGCTGCCTCTTCCCTACCACAGCAACACCAGCACACACTACACAGGGATGTTTTGGATGGGTGACTGCAGCAGTGCTCAGGCTGCTCCTGGTATAATGCACAATAAGAGACTTCCCACAACCAGGAGTACTACAATATTGAGGAAAGGCACTTGAGTTCTCTTAAGACTAAGATGAAATCAGGAACAATGCACAGCTACAGTACACTCCATTTTCTTCCATCTGAACTTCTGGGATGTCACAGGGACCAGCATCTTCCTGGGAGCAGGGGCACTGGTAGCCATGGGGGCTCCCCTAAGGAGGTAAAGCAGTCTGGGGCAGCCACAGCCCAGGATAGCAGGCTGAGGCCAGGCCAAGACATCAGTCTGTGGTCAAGGGTCAGGTCTGGTGAGGGTACTCAAGGCCAGATCCAGCTCCAGGATGGCCACGGGGACAGGGACAGGCCAAGGCTGGACTGAGCCATCAGCCCAGCTCAGCAGGGCCCATGTCCGGTTTGGGCAGGGCTGCGGGAGCTGGAGGCCAGCACTTCGCTGTAGCATTGCTGGGACAAGGACTGACAACCCTAAGGGGACCGAAATGGGGCTGTGGGCAGGATGAGGGAAGCCCCAGGGAGGCTGGGCAGGGACAGTCAAGGCTGGTGGTGTTTTCAGGGCCCTGACACAAACAAGCAGTACTGCTATGAAAACTTGCAACTGGTTGGACAACTGGTTTGGACCAAAAGTCCATTTAGCCTCCGAACACCTACAAGAATTTTGTGAACTAGCACCTCCACCAGCACTGGCCGCAAAGATGTCTTTCCTTCATGGATGCTAAAAGAAAAAAAACCAAACATCCAGGCCAGAGTGTAATCTACTACTGCCTGCCACTGCACATAGAATTTCTGAAGATAAATTTGCAGGTTATCATATCATTCCATACCAAACAGTGTGACCAACCACATAAGAGGCTGCAGAGTACTCTGAAGTGCTCTTGTTTTCCCAGGTGACTGGGTGGTAGAATGAGAGGAAATGGCCTCAAGTTGCACCACGGGAGGTTCAGACTGGATATCAGGAAAAATTTCTTCACAGAAAGGGTTTTCAGGCACTGGAATGGCTGCCCAGGGTGGTGGTTGGGTCACCATTCTTGAGTTATTCAAAACATGGATGAGGTGCTCTGGGATATGGTTTAGCAGTGGACAGGTACGGTTGTACTCAATCTCAAAGGTCTTTTCCAACCAAGCAATTCTACGAACCATACAGATTCTCCCTGTAAGAATTACATTCAACTCTTCTTTACCAAAGCAGTAAGCTTCATGAAGATCTAAGCCCTGTGACTTCATTCAGCATGCAAAGTCATCAGATACAGCTGCATAACCAAGAGCCACTGAAATTTCAAAAATACATGGCTAAGACCCCATGCCTTTAACATCTTCTATTGACTGTATGGAAAGTCAGCTTTCAGGGTCCTCTGTGAATAGCTGAAATTACCAACTGGGTGAACTGCAGCTTAGAAGTTAAACCACAGGAAGGTTAAGATAATTGTGACAGAAGGAGAAAGCACTTCCAAGAGCATTTCCTCATTTCCTTTGCAACATTCCTAATGAATGAGAACATCTTTTCCCAGAATGGTATGTTGGCCTGTAGCCATGAAAACCCTTTTGACTTTGATTTACGATCTCCAAGTCTTGAAAAAAATGCAGCCAATATAAATACACACTCAGAAAAACATAAAGTCCTACAAATTAATGAACTTACTTCTCCTTGAGAAATTGCCTTTTCTATTTATTCATCTTTAAATAGCTGGAAGTAACCAAAAACAATTAAGGCTGTCTGAAAAAGACATAAAATACTCACTTGCTAAGAAGAATGAAGACATACAACTTCTACAGATAGGTATTACCAGCTGGAATGACAATTTTCATCCATATCACTAGGCTTAACAGATATTTAAATCACTCACACCATAGAAGAGCATCAACCAGAAGACAATGCAAGCCTACATATGTCTGTGCATAAAGAGGGACACACAAAACATTACTGGGCAGTGTTTCTTCTTAGCATCAGTTCAGATGTTAAGCAGAAAGGAAATTAAAAGCAGCTTCTGCCTAACCTACTGCTTTAACTATATTCAAGCTGATTAATTTTGAAAACAGAAATAATATCTTGCTATTTAGCAGTACAGAAGAACCCCGTAACATTTTTAATGTGGCTTCTAAGTCAAGCACTCTTGTAGAAAGCCAGCAAGCTTCATCTGCAGTGTCAAGATAATTTTAAGCCAATCTTTATTAAAAATTAACAAGTCATACTATTTTTAAATGCTAACATCTCATTTGTTCCAAGTTAAATTGCAAGTGTGCATCTGTAATAACAACACCTTATCAATCACTCATTTAAGAAAGGTGATTGATTAAATTATTTTAAATGAATTATGTCAGCCCTCTTACTGTTACGTAAACGGACCTCCATTAAAAATTCTGTCTTCAGGACAAATTCATTCAATATATATTCTGTTTAACTCCAGATTACAAATTAGTTTTGCAATTCTAACAATTATAAAGCTAAGATCCCATTAAAACTTATCATTTAGGCTTTCTACAGTTATATTTTCTTCTTGGTGGGTTTACAAGGTGCCACGATGAGACATTATGAGCTACTGGCTACAATTCACAGCTAGAGCATGGGACACTGAGCTGGGTACAAAGACTCACTCCTGAAATTACGTGCAGTTCTTTCAGAAACAAGACTTCTCATTGAAGTTAGACAAGAAAAAGCTTGTGCTACTGTCACTTTAAAAAGTCAAAAATCTGAAAAATTTATGAACTATTCTTACATAGTTTGTTTTAGAGCTGTTAAGACTCAGGTTTTCAAGCTTTTTGTCAAATTAGAAAATGTATACTTTCGGTATTTAAATTAAAGCTAATGCTTCAATATCACCACATAGATCACATTAAAATCAGAGTGAAGTCACAACTTTCATTTATAAATCAACCAACTGAACAATTTATTACTTTTGATATTTTGCGGACATGAATATATGCACAGAAAATTGGATGACAGCTGATATTTAAATCTGCCGTAATTCATATAACATTTGCTTTTAATTAATAGATTATTTTTTTTCCACTCTATTTGCTAGTCCAAATTATGAGGTACTTTTATTCATTTCACAAGGACATTCATACCTTACCATCAGCAACATGGATCTTAACACTATGGAGAGGAACCCCTAAATAACAAATCACCTCTACGCAGCAATGAAAAAGCCCCAGACATCTCTAGATGTTGCCAATTATATTTAAATACTACACACTAGAAAAAAAAAATCCCACTGTTTGGAACAAGAACAAAAAAATTGTAACAGATGAGTAAATAAGAGTTGGTTGCTTTAACACTATTTTTCAATACTAAGCAAATTTCCTTCACAAAACATATTGTTTCAACTAACACCACTGAAGGGGGAGGGGGAACCAAACTGAGAAATAAAAGTATGAAAACAAAGCTGACCTATGTAACAGCCTACAAGCACTTCTTTTCCACCATATTTGGGCTTTCTGACCCAGTTACATATTCTCTACTGAAAACAAAAATTTAATGGATCAACAGACTACAAAACTTTTCTTCTAATACTTAATGCTTTGATTAAAATACAGTTATTTTACATGAAAGTCGACTCTTGCCATTTTTGTCTGTACAAGTCAATTCATAATACTATAAAATTTTCAATTTAAAAGCATGTTAGCATGCAAAAAAGCTACCAAATTATCTGAAATGTAGAAATGCTAATTAGTTTTTCTAAATTGTGTCTTGAGTAACTCCAGAAGTATGCAAACTAGGCTTCTTAACAAACATTTAATTAGCAGGAGGTATCATCACCGGATATCCAGTAGGGCAAACCCAAGATTTTTACTATTACATGTGCTACAACAGAAATGAAAATTTACTGAAAAAAAGGGAACATCCATAATGAAAATTATTTGTTGCCAGTGAAATCCCTTGTTATAATCATACAAAGGACTGTGGTACATATACAGAATAGACTTTGCCATTGCTGTAAAGCTAGTCTACCTTAAGAAGCAAAAGTCTTCAGAACCCACTGTAACTAATTTATTTTTAATAGTTCCAGAACTGCAGACCACGTTCTTGCAGGTCCATTACATCATTCCAAGAGGTGACACTACTCTGAAGCAAAACTTACTGCCTCCACCGACCTCCTGGGAAGATTATTTGTACTTGTACTTTTCAAGGCACGCGAGGCTAGCATACATGGCCTTTAACCATGCGATTTTGTTGGAAATGCCTGGGAAGCAATCAATGGAACATCTTCCCAGTAGATTTAAAAGGACAGTGATCTCTGGCAGAATCCTAGGAAGGCACTTGATGACAGGAGGACAGGTTACAGCCTCCTCCGCCAGCACAGCTGCCCTTGGCATCCACTGTAGCTGTTGCTTCCCTGCAGCATCTCAAGTGTTTTAAGATACCGTTTAATGGGAAGATGTAGTCTGGAAGAGGACACTGACTCAAAACAGTAATAAAGACAGGAAGGTGAAATTGCCATCTGGCTTTGCATCCTAGTCCCTTCACCTTGGCCCCTTTGAATTGGCTTCAGAGAAATACATTCAAAAATTGTTTCTACCACAGGTAGAAGGTATTTCACCTTTCCTCTCTAACATAAAGACACTCTTTCCAGAAGATAAATTACTGCTTGAAGAATTCTAATTCTTATTATTATTGTACCTTTATATATGTACATAAAACAGGAAAATATTTATATTAAGCTTATTTTACAAGATCCCATAATGAAAAACAGAATGGAGTGATTTATTTTGAAATATTCTCCTTTTCTACTTTAGGAAATGTGGTTTCACTCAAAACTCTGTATAAGCATTAGTGTGGTGGGGGTGGGTGGGTGATGAGAATCACACAGCGGCAGTTTACTACTTGTGGCAGCAAATACCAAAGGAGAAAAACCTCTGGTGGTAAGCACACAGAATGTCACCCTCCTTAATAATTACATACATGTAACAGGTGTCTAAGTTTCTTCAAGCACCATAGCAACTCAAAATCTCTAGCAAAATTATTATTTCCCACCCACTACTGTGGACATACAATAGCATATCTGCTCCTCCCTCACCCAAGAATGCAGTGTGGAAGAATACTGCTTTTAAAAAGAAGTGCAATGTGAACGGGTGATACAACAGCATTGCTAAACATGACTAAGAACACCAGGATGCCTGCTGCACACAGGTTATCATAACTCTTACTTTATCTAGCTCTACAGAAAGCTCAGGGTGGGCATAGTGCCTCTTCCTGTTCACACCTGCTCTCTTCTCAGTTTTACCATAAGATTGAAGTCAAAGGATGTGCACGAAGCTCCTGCTCTCCCCACTCAGGGCTCTGTATTTTCCCAGACGACAGAACACCCTCCTTTACTCATCGCAGGCGACAGGAGTAAAGACAGCTTCCCACTCGTTCTGTTATGACTCACCAGAGAGGAACAGGGAGAGAAAACACTCTCCTGCTCAGTCAATGATATCTTCACAGGTAACGTATCTCATTAGAGAGTCCTATTCTGAAGGATAAACATATTGTCTATTTTACATGTCAAATAAGAAAAAGCAGATCTATGACATCTTCCCACTAAATTCTAAACGAACCAGCAATGAAGCTGCGCATATTTAAAACAAAGTGCTCTTACAAGGCCTTGAGAAGCAAGTTGGCAGGATCCCCTCAGAATTCAATATCTTGGGCTAACCCAACACTAGGAGCGAGTTGATAAAAGAAGTATTCAATATATAAAGGCAAGCAAAGTATTTATCAGATGTTTTAGTCAAGCTAACATTAGCTAATCCACATTATAAGCAGGACACAAAACAACCTTCAGCAGAAGCACTGCTCGGGCTGCTTCCACATTAAGACAGTGCTTACACAACAACCACCTCTGTGAACTATCCCTGCAACCCCCCTCCTTTCTTCCATTTTATTTGGTTAACTTGAATAACAGATTTGCTCCCATACAACACACACTAAAAAAAAAAAAGAAAAAAAAAAATAAAATCACACAACAGGAGCTGTATAGTATTTCATGCAGAGGCCTAACTAAACCCTCTGAATCATCTCGCAATGCTTCACAGAATGTAAAGGGGATGAAGGTTAATACCATTATCCTTCCCTCAGCAAAATGACAGATGTACTTCCTTTAAGATGACATTTAAAGGATCAGTAAGCTTTCATCCCTTTCTCTCAGCCCATTTCAAAACCAAATTTCTAAAGATACCCTAGAAGATGCACTTCACTAAGAATCTCACAACTGAACCACATGAATCACTTCTAATGGTAAAGTCTATTTCACTAGGTTGGGCCTATATTAGAGACTCTATAATATATAATAACATACACTCTAAAAAGGTAAGAACTACGATTGGGTATAAAGGCTGAACGTCTTATTTTATCTTCTGCATTTATTAAAATAGTTTAAATGTCTAACAGTTGGAGATCAGCATTGTGAGTTTTTGTAGACTAAAAAACATTAGTAACATCAGCAATAAAATACGAGGTTTAACAGTTTAAAGTGATGCTGTTCTGGATTTAAATTTATATATCCTTAATCTGACTGTTTTTCTGTCTATTCACAAATATTTTAAAAACATATAGGGAATCTTCCCCAAGGGCCAGTCTTTCATTAACTTTTGCTTTTAGATTTGTACCAACACCCACAAGTTTGTAAGACTACAGTCTAGAATTTTCTGACTGGCTTTTGTGGCATGGCTAGAGAGATGGACAAGTAGTACCTTATAAATCTTCCCCAAGCACTAATAATTCTACTCCTTTAAATATGTCTTAAAAAGAACAGATACGAGCAGCAAACCACAAGCTTTGGTGGTTTGAAAAAAGAAAACCACCCTGAGCTACTGATCTCCAGTGCTTTTTCTGCTGTCAGTTCAAGGGTATGATTGTGATCTTTCAAACATTACCAGAAGAATTATGTTTCAGTACCTAAAGAGTTTAGGTGCAAAAAAGGAATAAAAGCAAAAAATTAGAGCTAAATATGCATGGGGAGAACATGCCCATTTACCAGACAGAAAAGGGGTAAGCAGTTTACTGATTAAGGTTACCAAAACCAATATTCAGAGAACATAGAATAGAATACAGGGACAAACATTCATAGATTAATAACATGCTATTACTAAGAGCAGAACACAAGAGGAGAGAGGCTCTCAAACTTTCTTGGGTTTGACTTGAGGCACAGATGAAGGCAAGAACTTTGATACGATTTTTAGCGAAAAAAGTTTACCCAGGTGCCTGCAAGCATATCACAGCACAAAAATCAACTAACTTACTGTCCTTTCTGAGCAAAACTTTGAGGAAAAAACTATTTTGAATACATTTCTTCTTAAGTAGCTTAAGCATGTTTAGTAATTGCTAAATACATGCTAAAATAAAGTTTTCCACAAACCTTCAAAGTATTTTTCCCTGTTATACGGATTTCACTAAACTTGTTCAGTATCTTTATGATTGGACATTTATCTCCAACCCAATCCACACTACACAGAAGAAGAGACTCTAGCAGAAAAAACTCCCACAAATAAACAAACAAAATCAACAACCCAGTTCTCAAAACTAGGAGAAAAGCATTTATTGTTTTCCACCTGGACCATCATACAACTGCAGCTATTATGTCAACCATGTCGGCACGTCACATTGCTAGGTCTCTTAACAGTTAATGGCAGCTTGTTCTAACTGCACATTAAAGATGCAGATTAAGCTATATGCTAGAGAGCGTTTGTTCATACAGCCTGTCCAAGGTAGATGACTTCATGGCCCGCTTTTAAGTACTTTACACAGGACACAGGGACAGTCAAGGGCCTCAGCAAGAGACCATACCACTGCCAAGAACAGTCATGTATAGGAGAGCCAATTGCAAATACCAAGCAAAGGAAACATATCTCAAGACCTCCTCCTCTTTGGAAATGACGATTCTCACTCTGAGGCTTGGTAGAGAACACACTCCCCCATTCAGCCTACTCCTCAGTCTCAAACCTGGAGCATCCTCCTTAAAAAGATAGGTTTTAGAGTCCACTCAGACTTCAGGTAGTCAATCAAATCTCCCATTTTCTGACTGGGTACTCAAAACAGCTAAGCTAGAAAACCACAAACAGGTATCAGAATGAACTAATCAAAAAGTTATTATCTAAAAGGTAAGAGTCAAAAACAAGCTTAGAAATTCTGTGCAACCAGGTGCTCAAACTTTGAGGAATACAAACCAAAACATTTAAAACCTTATCTATAGGCTTCACTGATCTCTTCTGCGCTTATTTCAGTGTTCTTCAAAAAAATTTAAGGGAAATGGTGAATGCATTTACCACCAAAAAACAAAAATAACTTTGCAATGCAAGACACCTTGCTCAAAATATTATGCATTTTATTACAACATAAATCAATACAGACTCTTGAGATAGGTTAAAAATATAGGGACAAAATAAAGATAAAAATCAAAAAGCTATCAAAAATCATGATACAAAATGAGATAAAACCAAATTGAGATGATGTACCATTTAACAGTATAGAATTTTTTATTATGAATTACAACATAGAGAACTAGCTTTTCGATGAGTTATCACGTATTCAAAAGGAGACGGCTGTTCAGAACCAAAGAAATAAGATGATGTTGAAAGCTATTAGAGGAAGAAAACCTACTATACATGAAAACATACATGCATAATGAAATGTAATTAAATGTGTAAAACTCTCTCTCAAGAGATGAAGATCCGAAAACGTCTTTTTTTTTCTCATTTAAATCTGAAGTCTCTCCATTAGCAAATAAGAAAACAGAATAGCTGCTTCTTCATATTCCATAAATAAACAGCTTACACAAAGTCAAGTCTACCAAGTTTTTACATTGTAGTAATCAAAACATATTGACTTACAGAGGACAGCCACAGCTCCAGATTCAAACATGAGACATTCTTCTCTGTTTCTGGTTTCCACTATCACACTGAATGGAAGTGGATCCAGCTTGTGATAGACACGGTATCCTTTACTGAAAGCCATTTTGCCTTTACCAGAGGCAGTCCTGTCCAACACAAGATGATGTTAGTGAAGCCTTCTTGTGATTCCAGATATCTTCTGCAAAGCAGGTCTGACTTGCATCCCTTCCTAGAGATTTTACATGTTTAATAAAAACAAACAACAAAAAAAGACCTGCTCGCTCTACGTCATGAGACTTATTTTATTTCACGTCCCAAAACAAATACAGGGACTAGCTAAATACAACATAATATTGTTTCAAAAACTGTTATTCAGAGAAACATCTTTCAAAACAAAGGTCTTATTTAAAGCCTTCTCAGAGACAAGAATTTGTTTCGCAACACTTAATAAATAGGACTTCTTCATAGAAAAAAAAAAAAAAAAAATGAAAATAAGGTTCCCAAGCCACCACAAATATGTAAAGAGTGGCAACTACTGTAATTATAAACTAATGCAAACTACAAAAGGACCAGAAGCCTGGGCAGGCTTCAATTTTTAGACCTGTTTTAACTTGATTCTGACCTTGTCCAAAAGGAGAGCATATTTTAAACACTAAAGCTGTTAAAGAGGTTTTAAAAGGTCATCCAAAAAAACGCAAACCTATTTTGTTGTTTGGGGTTGTTTTTTTTTTTAACTGAAAGCAGGTTTTTGTTTGTAGTTGAACCCTCCCCTGCAAGGGCTGACGACTGAAACATTGCAGTGCCTGTAAACCGCACAAGGAAGATCACAGAATCCTGGAATGCTTTGGGTTGGAAGGGACCTTAAAGATCATCCAGTTCCAATCCCCTCGGCCACGGGCAGGGACACCTCCCACCAGACCAGGCTGCTCAAGGCCCCGTCTAACCTGGCCTTGAAGAAGATCTTGCGTTCAAACAATAAATAAACCCTAAATAATGAGAACTACAAACAAACGCCAGAGCAGCCAAATTTCAAGGACTTACGCTCAGGAAACAGGCAGCCGGGAAAGATTCTCCTTCGAAGCCGGTAGCAGGGCTTCTGCTCTCCCTCCCACCCTTTCCCCTCGGCCGAGTGTCCGTAACCTCCAGGGCGGGCACGGACTTTGCGCCGCCGGGCTGGAACGGGGCGGCCCCTTCCCTCCCGGGCACGGAGACAGGGAGCACCAAACCTCCCCGCCGGGGCCAGCACACCCCAGCCCAGCCCGGTGCCGCTGGTACCCAGGGTGCTGTCAGAGCCTCCATCTTGCAGGCATTATATGGATGCCCCCTCCCTGGAGTTGCTCAAGGCCGGTTTGGATGAGGCTCTGAGCAACCCGATCCAGTGGGAGGTATCCTTGCCCATGGCAGGGGGGCTGGAACTCGATGGGCTTCAAGGTTCCTTCCAACCATTCCATGTTCTTGTCGCAGCACCGAGCCCCATACCGGCTCCGCCGCGCACTAACAGGCGCCAAACGCCCGCCCGGTGCTGCCGTCTCCCCCTCACCCCCGCCCTTCCTCCCTTCCCGCTCCCCGCAGCCATGGTACCGGTACGAGCGCTCCCTCACCGGCTGCCGCCGCCGGGCGCGCTCCCCGCCGCGCTGCGCTGCGCTCTGTGCTGCGGGAGCCGGCAAGACCTCACTTCCGCCCCGGCCCCGCCGTCCCTTCCGCATTGCGCCTCGCGCCGCCGGAAGTCGAGGGAGGAGCGCGGGAGAGCGGGGGCGCCCGTCGCGGCCGGGGCGGCGGGAGGCGAGGGGGAAGGAGCAAGGGGCGCGTCCCGGCGCGAGGACGGCGGTGGCGGCGGGAGGGGCTGGGTGTGAGGGCAGGGAGGTGGTGGTGGTGGTGGTACCTGAAATCAATAAAGAAACGCCAAAAAGAAGTGTTCTGTTTAGAATGACAGAACGGTTTGGCTGCAGTCCTCCCCCAGTGACAGAGTCTCCGTAACCTCATGGAGCAAACTGCTCCACTGACTGCGTGTCCCCATGGGGAAATTTTTTTCCATGCATTACCCGCAGCCTTCCCTTCTCCAGGCTGACTGAGTCCTGTTCCCTCACACTTTTCTAACAGTCACACACAGCCTGGAATCATAGAACGGTTTGGGTTGGCAGGGACCTTAGAGATCATGCAGTTCCAATCCCCCTGACATGGGAAGGGGCACCTCCCACTACACCTGGCTGCTCAAGACCCCATCCAACCTGGCCTTGAACACTTCCACGGAGGGGGCATCCACAGCTTCCCTGGGCAACCTGTGCCAGTGCCTCACCACCCTCAGTGGGAAGAATTTCTCTCTAATGTCCAATCTACATCTTCCCCGTTTCAATATAAAGTCACTCCCCCTCATCCTATCACTCCATGCCCTTGTAAAAAGTCCCTCTCCAGCTTTCCTGTAGCCCCTTCAGGTCCTGGAAGGCCACTATGAGGTCTCCCTGGAGCCTTCTCTTCTCCGGGCTGAACAATCCCAACTCTCTCAGCCTGTCCTCATAGCAGAGGGGCTCCAGCCGTCTGATCATCTTCATGGCCTCCTCTGGACCCGTCCAGCAGTTCCGTATCCTTCTTGTGTTAAGGATTCCAGAACTGGATACGATGCTCCAGGTATTTAGAGAGGAGACGTTCCTTTTATTCTATGCAAGGTGCTGGGTGGAAGGTCTTCCACAAAACCAGTACACCCAGTGAAGATTCCTAAGGCTTGTTTATCTAAAACTGATGCTCAAAATCCCACCTAATACAGTCGTTACACCTATCTAATATAGACATTCATTAGATTACATCATTCTGCTTTAACACAAAATTGCTTATTTCCTTTCTAGATCCTTAGTTAGGGAAAGGATGTCCTTCAGGTAATCCATAAACATTCACAAATTCTCCCTATCCAATATCCCTTTCCTTGTTTCATCATGCTCTCCAACCTTGAGTCAATTAACTACTGAGTGAGTTCATCATTTTCTTAAGAGTGCGTGTCTGCATCCCTGAGCAGAGGCCAGGATATTTGCAGGTGAGATTGTCTTCCTTTCTGGGCAGATACTGGGATGTTTGCAGAGGAAACCAAGTGTCTTAGTCTTTGGGATCAGGATGCTTGTAGTAAATAAATATGGTAAACAAGGTGCAAAAATAGGTTCTCCTTATCCCCTTGGGTAACATTGTGAGATGCTGGAGCAGCGATAGCTGGGTGGGAGCTTCGTTAGAACCCAGTTCATGTGAGCGGCATCCCTGCTGTAGGCCCTGTCAGGGGCACTGGCAACTGGAGCATTGGCATGGAGCATCAGGCAGGCTCTGTGATCAGGGTGGAGTTCTTCCTGAGGAAACCCAGCTCCTTGGGGAAAAGTAGGAAGAGATGCCCTAGTTTTTCTCCTTTGGTCTTGTCTTATGGCAATGCTGGATTGCAGGCTTGAAAGTTGGAAATGCACTGTGAGGTTGTGTTAAAACACAGCCCCAGTCATGTATTTATTACAGGTGCAGCAGGGAGAAAAATCATAGGGACAGGCTCACAAATAGGGATGAAAGCTGAAAAGCGGCACTGTGCAAAGATTGCAATGGATATAGAAGCTGTCCATGCAGATGCTCACCGAGTCCCTTGAGTTGGGTCAGAGCAGTGAATTGCGGCTAAAGCCTGTCTCTTCTGACAGGCTTCTAAAGCTTTAGGGACAGATCGTAAGCATTAGTGAGGCTGCACCTTGAATCCTGGTTTCAGTTTTGGGCCCCTCACTACAAGAAGGACATTGAGGTGCTGGAGCGCACCCAGAGAAGGGCAACAAAGTTGGTGAAGGGCCTGGAGAACAAGGCAGAGAGGTGGCTGACGGAACCGGGGGTGTTTAGCCTGGAGAAAAGGAGGCTAAAGGGAGACTTTATCATTGCCTACAACTTCCTGAAAGGACGCTGTAGCGAGGTGTGTGTATGTTGGTCTCTTCTTCCAAGTAACAAATGACAGGATGAGAAGAAATGGCCTCAAGTTGCACCAGGGGAGGTTCAGATTGGACATTAGGAAAAATTTCTTCACCGAAAGGGCTGTCAGGCACAGGCATAGCTGCTGCCCAGGGAGGCAGTTGAGTCACTATCCCTGGAGGTGTTTAAAAGATGAGTGGATGAGGTGCTCATGGATATGATTTAGTAGTGGATAAGTGCAGTTGGACTCGATGAACTCAAAGGTCTTTTCCTACCAACCAATTCTATGATTCTATGATCTCTTTGGAAATTTCCATTCAGCCTGTGCAGGCTGTAAGTGGAGGAGGAGTACTGCTTCACAGGAGCTGTACTGTGTTGTGTTGGTGACACATTGCAAGCTGCCGAGGAGACTACAGAAGGCAGGTTGAAGACATGCTAAAATCAAGAGAGAAATGGGCTTTGCTGCACTTCAGATAAGACTGGGGCCAAGGTGGCAGTTGGAGTGGAGAGGTGAAGCAGAAAAAACTAAATCTGGAAAACTGTGTAGAAACTCCCTTCACAGAAATTATACTTTGATCTGAAAAATATGCACATGGGCAAGTGAGAGAAGTATGGCCACTTCCTGAGACAAGAGCTGGGCCACATTTGAGTTTAGATTGTAGCATTTCTTCCTCCTACCTTCTTGTCCAAGATCGATTCCCATTGCAAAGGGTAAAAACTGTAAATGGAAACACCTTTTTTTGTATCTTGTAAACTTTATATTGAAAAACAAAAAGCTATGTTTGATATATATTCCCTGAATAGTTCTGTTCTATCATAAAGAAACTATAGATTTTATGCATAATCTTTTGATATTTAAATATGGTCTTTTCCCACATACCTGCCACAGGCAAAGTACCAGTGGAGTAGAGCACCCTGATGGGAAAGAGGACAGAGCAAATATCTGTCATGTAAAATACAGCATAGGTAATCTTTGTGTATTTTTAGCTGGCCAACTCCTTAACATACATTATGATGACCCCAGTGAAAATGTTCTATAAATAAATAAAAGTAGAATATTTTAAAAGGCTAATTAAAGATAAGTTTCATGAGTTTTGAAATTAGTAGAATGCCTGATTATTGATAGCTTATTACATCTTATGCTATTTCTCACTTGCTCATGGTAGATGCTCACATGTAACTGAACTATGTCTAGCATAGCATCAAAAAGAAACTCATGGAACTTTTTTTACTATTAAGAATGTAAAAATAAAAGAAGGATAGTGTGGCTGCTCTGGAAGCAAAGCAGATGTGTCCTGGCTTTGTCCATGCATAACGATCACCAACAGGGACAGCAATTTAAAGCTTGCTTTACAAGATCGACTCAAGGATAAAATGATATATACTTGTAGCTTAAACCATTGATGTATTGAGTTTATTAACATCTTTTTCAACAAGTAAAATATGTTCAGATTGCATGTGTGGTTATTTTCTTAGGAACACATATGTTTTGCCTCAGGGTAATACAATTTTTTTATAATAGCTAACCATTATTACACAATTCAAAATAGACTACTCCATTATTTGCTTAGTGACTTTTCAAAACGCCAGAGAAGAGCTTCAGTTGAAAGTATAATTATAAAATCATCAAATCACAGAATGGTTTGGTTTGGAAGGCACCTTCAAAGATCATCTAGTTCCAACCCCCCTGCCATGGGCAGGGATATCTTTCACTAGATCAGGTTGATCAAAGCCTTATCCATCCTGACCTTGAACACCTCTAGGGATGGGGCAACCGCAGCTTCTCTGGGCAACCTGTTCCAGTGCCTCACCACCCTCACAGTAAATAATTTATTCCTTATGTCGAACATAAACCTATCCTCTTTGAGTTTAAATCCATCGCCCCTTGTCCTGTCACTACAGGCCTTGGTAAAAAGTCTCTCTCCATCTTTCTTACAACCACCCTTTGTATATTGAAAAGCTGCAATAAGGTCTTCCTGGAGCCTTTTCTTCCCCTGGATGAACAACCCCAAGTCTCTCAGCCTTTCTTCATAGGAGAGGTGTTCCAGCCCTTCCAAATGGCCCTCCTCTGGACCTGCTCTAACAAGTCCATGTATGTCTTAGAATCATAAGGTTGGAAGAGACTTCTGAGATCATTGAGTCTAAGAGTCTTGTGTTGGGGATTCCAGAACCAGACACAATACTCTAGGCAGGATTTCACCAGAGTGGAGCAGAGGGAGAAAATCACCTCTCTTGACCTGCTGGCTGCACTGCTTGTTATGCAGCCTAGGATACAACTGACTTTCTGGGCTTTGAGCACACATTGCCGGCTCATGTCCGATTTTCATTCCATCAGTATCAGTTTACATTGGCTGAGTAAGTAAAAAGTGTATTGCTATCCAATAGTGGGAGCTTTGATAAAGCTGTTATTAACTTCAGAAAATACTACTGTTTATGTATTAATGACAAGAATGAATATTTGATTCTAAGTAATCGTCAATGTGCTATACTGCTTAATATAGCAAAGTATATTACAAAGTTTAATCTGTTCTTCAATGTTGTGTAATAAAAAGTTTTGGTTTTTTTTTGCTCACCTTTCAACTGAATTTCAGAATCTCACCAACCTTAAGTATATGGAAATGTTGAGATATACCTCTGTCCCTGCAGCTCAGGGAGCAGGGGGAGATAGAGGGGTCTGGAATGAAGAGTTAAGTTGAACCTGGGATAAAGGGGCAGGTGGGCAGGTGGGAAGGTGTTGTGTTAATTGTCTTTGTTTATCAGTATCCAAATCTACTTTAATTTGCAACAGATCACATTAATTCCCCAAGTCAAGCCTGTTTCCCATGAGGATAGTTGTTAAATGATCTCCTGATCTTTATCTTGACCCACGAGCTTTTTCATCCTATTTTCTCACCCTGTCCTATTTAGGAGGTGAGTGATAGAGAGTATGGATGAGCATCCAACTGCAGTCCAAGCTCAACCCACCACACCTTCCCTGGACTTCAGGCTCTGGCCTATGTAAAACCTCTCTGCTGACTGAAAGCAGAGTTGGCTCAGGGCTTCTCAACCTGGGCAACATTACCTTTGGTATCAGAAAGGTGAGGAAGCCAAGAGCCATACTGTGTCTGTCACAAGGAAAGTAAGGCAAAATTAGGATGCCTGAAAGAGGAAGAGGAAGCTTTCTGGGCCTGCAGATCCTGCTATAAAATTGGGAGGAGCAGTGCAAAAAACAGCAACGCCCAAAAAACAGGGAAAGTGAGTGAGAGCACCTCAGCCTCAGCACTACAAGCAGTTTCACACTCCCCACCTCTCCCCTTGGCAGCAGCAGCAGCAGCCCGGGGCTGCCAGGCCCTGGCATGTGCACTGCTGGCAGCGAGGCCACTTGTTTTACCCATTCCACCAAGTGTTCAAACCACCATGTTCTCAGGGACATCTGTGGTGCTGTACATCGCTAAATTGGCACATCAACAGCAAATAAATGAAAGTATAAAAATTGCATTTAGTTTGCATAATCTTTCTAGCACTTATCATGGGCCTTACTCCTGCAAACTCCTACCACTCTTTCAATATTTAAAGCTGTGTTTGCTCTATCCACCACCTGCTTGAAGATGCAGGTTCTTTGGACTGGTAGCAACTTGAGGTAGTGACCTTGTGTGTGCATTATAATTTAGAAGCTTTAGTTCAATGAGGTTATTATCCTCATCGGAGCTTTTGGCTAAAATGGCAATATGTAATTTAAGTGCAATACAGTGATTTTAAGCCACGTGTGCCCAGGGTATGTGAGGCCCATAGGCACGCAACCCATATCCCGCTTAATGTTTTCTGTTAGCTAGGTAACACAACCATCTTAAGACAACAAATAGACAAGAACTTGTATGAAATCTAGGCTATGAAAATTTGGGCTTAAGCATATAAGAAAAATACTACACCAATTCTTGGAGATACATCTGTGCTTCACTCTAGGTCTCTGCTCTATGAAAATATTTGACTATGCACATAAAGCACAAAAGTAATGTAAGTGGAGTTTACACGTTTGAACAAATCCATAGGCTTAAGTCATTGTTTGGAGCAGAGCCTTGAATTGCAGGCCCTTGCATTATTAAGTTTGTCTCCATGCAATTATTTTATCCTCATTCACTTATTTCTGAATATTTAGAGCAAGAGATTTAGTTATATACAGAAATTATATATTCTTGGACAAAAAATCCTGCATTACTTCATGGTGTAGACAGATTAATTCAACAAACAATTGTAAGGCTACCGAAATTTTTATGGTTGGAGTACCATGTGCAGGGGAAAGCAGCTCAACTCTCATCCATCCTGTTGGTTGCGTGCGAGTTTCTCAAAAAACCACAACCACTCTCCTTTGTTCAAGAACTGTTTTTTGAAGCCTCCTTAGAGTTCTCTTTTCTGTACGTGCCACTGCTAACTCTTGCAGGAATGGTTTGCACGTGACTTCACAGGTCAGATCATAGGCATTGTTACTTCCTTTTACTGGACAACTAATAAATCTGGGGTAACAGGGGCACTGCTTTTAAGCACCACCATGCATAAGGGGCAGAGCCCAACCTGTTAAGACAGATATCACAAAGTTGTTCTACCAAAGCTGTACAGCACATCAAACCTGCCAGCATATATCCCCTCCCCTAGTTTATATATATTTAGAGTTCTTTCTAATGAAATGCCTTTTTTTGCAGAATGACTTAGGGAGAAATGAAAGCAGAACCACGGATTAGCAAACTTTTGCAGAAAATAAAAAGTATCTGAAAGGGGGAGAAAGAGGAATCACGTGGCTCCCTGTATCTGCACGATTTTTCCTCTGATTTTTCCATTTCAGATGTCACTTTGTTTTCCTTTACAGTCAAGGAAAAGGCTTTTCCTTTGCTATTGGTGACCTTTAGGGTAAAGGTAATTCTGTAATAGCTGTAATCATATAGAACTGTATAATAAAATAATTATAATGATTAAATAACTATAATTATTCTGTAATATAGTATCCTCTTTATAGAAATGTCAGTGACTGACAATTTTACATGAAATTTTTTCTTACATCTTCTATGTCTTTCCTTTTCCTAAACAACACTGTGTTCTAAAGAGGTTATTAGACTTTCTCAAGATTCTCTGTGGAGTTCTGAGCAGTAATAAGATTGCCACATCACTTAATGTGTTACTACCTTCTCATATGGGAATTCATCATCACCTGGGACATGAGTCTCTTCATGCGTTATAATTATTTGTTCATTTCTATAATGAATGGTGAGATACACATGGTAAACTGTAGGAGAATAATGCTAAAGCAGACATTCTCACATTTTATCTCAACCAAGCAACAGTTGTGTAACATTGTTTAAAGATCATTACATAAAATACGAACATTTTACAATAAGCATTTAATTTGCATCAATAAATGAGATGCAAGTAAACTGGTAGAAGGGAAAGTGGTTATTTTGTTTCTAAATAAAATTAGGTAACAGTCTTTAAATGCCTATACAATTCTAACCATTTACACATAGGAAAGGTGTCACATTGCCCAAAATGAGAAGTTAAATTACTTATCACCCATAAGTATGCTTTGCTGCAAGTTTCTTCATGTTATTGTTCTCCAAATGTGATATTGTATGGTGATAAGAAGGAGAAACTTCTCAAGTGTGCAAGGGCTTAGACACTATAGCCACATGGCATCATTGTAGTAGATGGAGGATGGACTAAGTGTCATAGGAATAGTTGGTCTTCCACAGCAATTTATTAGGAAAATGACTACAGGCTGTCTTGAAAAAAAGATTCTCTGTAGCTACGATTTATTATGAGGTTACAAGGAAGATATTCTCTTCATTCTGTCCCTTAAAGTCCTGCTCATAATCTGAAGTGGAGCAAAGTGTCTGTAATTTTAATGATTAATGGCTTGACCTTTGCTGCTCCGCTCATCTGGAGCTCCATTAGTAGCGTGCACACTTACTGAAACTGCAGTTACAAACCTGCACTTACGTTTTGCAGTTTTATGTGTGTATATATATACATATATGTATATACACACACACGACTAGAAGAAAAGCCAAGTTTGAGATGATAAGCACTGGCTTGAACATACAGGTTTTCTCCTCCCTGAGAGCGAGAGGGAATGACTCATTACAAGTATTCTTTTCAGAGAGGCAGCAGAAAATGTGAGCAAACATGATTTCCAAAACAAATCCAGTTCCTTTGTTTTATTAGCCCAGCCCAGCCCACAACCACAAGGAGACCGGGTGGACAGCAGGGAAAGGCCGAAGAAGGCTTTCAAAGCAGATGGATCACTGTTGACCACCTTTCATGAACAGGCCTTTTTTGACAGAGGCACATAGCATCAAAAGAGACTAGTTGACTCCAACCCTTTTTCTGTGCTCTCCAGCTTTGTTACCCAGTGTATGAAAAGTTTTGTAATCGAAAATCCTAACTCTGACACCTTCTGGTAAAGTACTTTCCTTATTTTCCAGCGTTAAAATCTCTGATTCTGCCACCTTGCGGCTTCAGTAGGAGACAGCAGTCTAAATTCCGTACGTAGAATAAGCAGTGAAAAGCTTTGGCACTTGAGGTTGTTACCCAGTGACTCCACAAATTTGACAGTATGCAATAAGCATTTATGTTAATATATTCAGAGAGGACAGGCTTCTAAATTTTTGCAACTGTCGTTTCAGTTGAAGGAATTCTATTGTCTACAATATCTTAATAGAAAAAACCCTACATTTTCACCCCAGCAGTTGCATTAGCTGTTTGCATTCACTTGCAAACAGTAACACTGGCTATCCTGTTGAACAACCAATCTTAACTTAGCAGTGCAAGTCTTAGAACTGCTTGAGCAAATTCTATTCTGTCCACAGATTATACTTGCCCCCCTTTATAGTCACGAGTGTTAAGGTAGCAGCTATGCTGAATACCAGCAGTAATTTTGTTGTACCATAAAAGCCTGTGTTAAAAGACTTTATCCTGAAGCCAGGAAGCTAACCTGCACCGAGCTTATAGTGCAGTGGCTAGACTAGAAAGAGTAGAGCAGGGACATCAAGCTCACGGCTCCTGCCATTCTTCTCCTGCAGCGTAACACACGCCACACACGCTGCACACGTGACTGGTGCGCTGGCAGGAGCGTAGGGGCAAGGAGCTCAGCACTGCCACCGGGTACAAACAAGGTGCCAGGCCAGATAAAACAAGGTGGAGAGCCAGATTCGGCCCATGGGCTGCGAGTTTGACACCTCTGGAGTAGCCAAACTAGACTGTGCAAAAGGAGGCTGAACTAGGCATCTTCCCCTTTGGAGATCCTGCGAATAGAAGGCAGGTATGCCTTAAAGTGCAGAAAAGTCTCTGTAGAGTATCTTTTCCTCAAAAAACCCAGCCCCCTGCATTTTTTTATTACCCACTCCCTTTTCCCTTCCTCAACCAAACATTCTACAACTCTGAATCTCTGTAAGTCACTTCAGTATAAATACTCTTTTAAGAAATGGTAGCATGGATTACTTGTGTTTTCTTCAGTCTAACAAAATACTAAACCCAGTAAAATTTTAAGCACAGAAAAGGTCAAATCTGTCACTACTAGATCATGTAATTATCAGCACAATAATCTTTCTAAATGTCTTAATTGCTCTTTATGTAGGTATATGAACTCCAGTGTTTATCCTATTGCTTTTTCAAAGGAAAGACACTTGCTCACCCCAAATATGCACATTCTAAGGATGATTTTTACTTTCTGAAAAATTTAAATACTCAGCTGGCATGCATATAATTCCTTTTACCACCTTCCCAAAGGAATAAGCTTACCAAGTTGCACTGCAACAGTTCCTTGACAGACAAGTTTATCTAAACAATTTTTAAAAGCAGGTATTTTTAAATGTACTCCACCAATCCCAACAGTTCAGAAAAACAATTCTTCAGTGTCCAAATGAAGTGTGCATGTTACAAATTGTACATTTTTCATATACTCATTTATACCACGACATGAGCGTAAAATACAATGACTTTTTACGTTACTCAGTATGCCAATGTACTGCTACAGTTCCTAAAAAAAGCAGGGCACACTTGGAAACAGTTCTTAATTCAAAGCTATTATAGCTTTTCCCATGCCTTGGACCCCAAGATCAAGTCACTAGTGTTCCGACGTAAATCAGGAGATTCTTAAAGTGTTTTCTTTTTAATTTACATTTCAATTAAATGCCTTTTTTTTTTTTTGCAAGACTATTCTTAGATGGTATTGAGTGGGAAGTGTAACGTTTGAATATTTACTGCACTACAAATACTTCAAATCATGATATAAAATTTTCTTCATATTCATTTTGCTTGACATCGTTGGCCACACCAATCAGAAAAAACAGGTTCCATGTATGAAGTTATCAAAAAAAAATTTACACAAACAGTGAATTTAACCAACTTGCATAAGAAGCCAGGGTCCAGAGTTCATGGGTGAATGCTACCAAATGAAATGAAATGAACTGCTACCAAATGAAATTAACCGCTACCACATGAAAGGTGTTTGGGCTTAGGAAGTGCTGTCATGTATACTTGCACAATAATCAAGTTCACATTGTATGCCTCTATTATTAAAACATAATTAAGCATTAATTTGGATTTTCCTTTCTGTTTGTTTCTAAGAACAGTCTTCAGAGTCCAATATTCTGAATGCAAGTAATTTTTTACCTATTCCAATCTGAGCGCAGCACAGCTGCTTCTAAAAGTCTGCTTCCATTTGAAAGTGTCTCTATGCTGTAGCTCAAATGATTTTCACACATTTGAAAGTTTTGTCAGCCCTTTTGACCAATAATATGATCATTTCATTGTCAAAATAAGTACTTTTTAGCAAATGAAAAGCTTGTTTCAACAGTACAAGATCTCTATATCCAGTGTGAAAGCAACATGGTGGTATAAATACACGCGTACATTGTATTACACAGCATATATTATACACATTCCAGTTAACCATGAAGCAATTAACAGGAGCAGATAACTTCTAATCATGGGTACAAAGTATTTTTGTAAACAAGATTTTGAGAAACTTTAAGGAAAATCTGTTTTCTGGAAAGATGACAATCTTGGGATTCCATTTTTGTTTTCAAAGTTGTTTTTTTCTTTTTTTTAAGGATGCTGTATATAAGAATGCACTTTGTATTAAAACAAAGATCAATACTTTACAGTTTAAGAAACTTTACATATGTACATAAATTACACATCAGGAATGGTTTTAAAGCTCAAAATGAGTTGTCAGAAAAGTCTATTTTCCTTCTATTAAAATCTTCAGCTCTTTTACATTGTGATCGTTTGCAACTGTCACAGCATGATCCAGTGCTCGGACACTTGCTAGAAGCTTTATGATCTGCTTTATGTGCTCCCTGAAAAAAAGGAAGGGGATGTCAATACAGGAAAGGAAATCGCAAATTAATGTTTCATCAGAAGATTACATTATGAATTCATGTAGCAAATCAGTTTAAAGTACCTTCACATCTTCTCCTCCACTTGCTTAGTCTGATAAAATAAGTTGTTCGTCAGCTTTGTACTCATATTGAAAAAATTATTTTGGGATAGGAATTAATCATACAACATGGTTTAATACCAGATGTGGCATAACCTTAAGAAAAAGTCTCAGATTACTTATGGTAGTGTGCAATGAGTCACAGCTCTCTTGGTAACCAGTGCTAAGGCAAACAAACAAACAAAAAAATCAAGGCAGCAAGTATGCTTTAATGCACGCCTTGAAGTGGTGTGAAGCTTGCCACCAACGAACTGCATTACAATTGAGGCCAATCTAGGAAGCTTAGTGAACCAACTGCTCGAAGGACTGTACTTCTCTGGCTGTCAAGAACAATTTTGGTATCTTGCTAGGAGGATGGATAAGAAATTTAGACAAGTGTCACAAAAAATACTAGGAGTTCAAAATGAATCTTAAAAGTGAAACTACCTGATCTGTGAAAAAGCATCCAACATTTTGAAAACTAGCACGGACACACAGAGGTAAAAACACCTTCCCCCCTCAGCAGAAATTCATGCTTTTTTGTTTCAAATAACTGAACAAGGTTTCATATGAAAAGACAGACATTCTTCAGTTGTAAAAATTGATATTTCTGCTTCAGACTTACTTGGATCTGCTTAATGGGAGCAATGTCAACAGATTTGTTAAATGCCAGGAAAAAGCAGGGGGACAGAAGATAGTAATTAAAATACAACTTGCTATGATAAAAAGGATTAATTGGAGGTTTCTTTTCCAATATAAAATTTTGCCAAGTTATCATTTCAGCTGCTAAAGAAAGTTCTTTCAAATTTAGAGACAGGCTATCAAAAGAGAGAAAGTTTATTCTCTACTAGACTCTCTCTCAACTTAATCATTTCACTTCCTGTATCATGCTAGGTTAGATATTTAGGTTTTAGAAAGGTAGGAGTAACAAGTCTATTTAGAATTTGAACCATGAGGAAATTCAAATTGATATGCAACATCACTATTTTACTTTGGACACAAAGCTCTGAGGCATAATCTGGGAGTGGATAAAAAGCTGAACACAACCCAATGTGGCACAAAGCTTGGTGTTCTCTAAAATGAGATGATTCATATGTCACAGCTAAAAGTGACTCTAACAACAGGAAAGTATCTAATCATCAACACGGTAACTGGAAAAAAACTGGTATCAGATGAAAACCCACCTCTTAAGCAAGATTTTTCTGCTACTGTTGAAGGAAAATTTCTGTCTCTGTTTCAGTGCTATGCATAAGATCAAAAAGGGAGAAGAATCTAATCCCCTGGAGAGCCTCAATAATTGAAGAGTTGCTCAACAACGGCTCAAGGAAGTTCAGCTATCAAAAAGGAGTAATGCAGGTGGCAAGGGTTCGCTGGAACAACTTAACTATTGACTTTGAAACATCTCCTCATGCAACAGTACAGGAATAAACAATCTTCCAGTCTTCTGATATTGCTGTGTATCAGCGCAACAATTAGGGTTTTAAGTTGCTCAAAACATTACACTCACAACATCTCAGGTTACTTGGCTAACAGTAATGTTTATGCACCTAATCCGAACTTTTAATTATGCTGGCTATCAGATACAAGTAAAACGACCTTTAGATCTAAGGGAAAACAGGTTCATCTAGTTGGCTGTGCAAGTAAAGCACAGTAATTCAGAAGACATTATGCAGGAATCTGCAACAGGCTCTCAAGGTGCAACAATCCAAAACCAGTAACTACAAAATTTGCCAGGATAAGGCACACTAAGCAATAGTGCAAAACAAGTGATGAACATTTCAAGATTTACAGCAGATGCTGTTTTCAGACACCTTAAAAATCTCCCCATCTACCATGCCATAATATTTTTTAACTTTGAGTTTAAAATTGTTTCAAAAGTTAAGCAGCAGTGTGGAGATATTTACCCACGTCCGCATGCATCAGCAAAACAACACAAAGCACAAGAATTGCAGTGCAAGAATTGCATTAACTCAAAATAAATTACCTTGCATTTCTCTTCTCTACGTCAGAGCAACCAATGCTGTTTCTGTAAATTGTATCAGCCAGATGAACAAGGTATCTACAGAAGTTCTCTAACTGAGAAATAGTCTTGTCTCCTTTTAGATTAGTGAACCACTGTTTAGGAAAGCAAGCAATTACCTAGACATAAAAAGGAAAAGGAAGTTAAAATGTAACAAATTTTAAAAGCTATCTCACAGGATTTGCAAAATCTGCTAGGTAAAACTGCAGTGACAAGGTCCTACTGAGTGAAACTGGGGGGCAGGGGAAAGAGACCCAATATTCAAGCAGTAGAACACTGAAACCCACACCATACCTAAGCTACCTATAGGTATGAGTCAGAGAAGCTTCTTTCTTTAGTTTGTATATTAAACCCAGTATTTTTTTCCACTGACATCACAATATTTATGTATCAAAGCCGATATTTTACAGATAACCTCAGATTTTAACTCTACATTTTTCCTTAACTCACAAATTTCAAGTGAATTTAAACACTGTCTGATTTTACTTACACTTTGAGCCTTCTTAATGCTGTCCTCTCCATACTCAGAGTTTTGGAAAGCCATAAGAATATATCTGTTTAGCAGACCATCTATTGACAGTTCCTGAAGAGTTTTGTTTGAAAGGATTCCATACCACTGGAGAAAATTTCCTAATAACTGAAAATAAAACACAGGGAAAATAAGTATTTAAAAACGTACTGAAAACAGGAAGTTGATCAAAGACTCAGAGCCTCTTCAAATGCAACAGCATGGCCAAGGTTAAGCAGTGGAAACATGCCTTTTGTTAGTTTCAATAGTTATTCAGAATCCATAAAGTACAAGCTCAGAGTGTTATGAATTCTCATATAACAACTCCCACCCCAACTTTGCTCATGTTTTGGACAAAAGATCATAAAAAAATAAATTAATGTTTTAAGTCATCTTGTTTCCAAACTCTGATGTCAACATCAAGCCAAGTGAGGCCTAGCACATGTCATAAAGAGGGCAAATTCACAGCCCTCTTGTCAATGAAATCTCCAGCTATGTTGTCAGTATACTCTTATTCTAAGGCATGGTGACACCAGAGGCACAGAAAGTGTCACGGGGAACGCTGGCTAAGCCAACTGTACAGCTGTTATTCCCCATTTGGCATACAGTCTTACAGCCTGTGGATAACCGCTGCTAGCCTTGTACAAATAAATGCCGCCAGCAGTTTAGTGTTGAGGCAGATCATCAGGAAACAGTAAAGGAGCGCTTGCCTCCCAGCTTCTGTTTCCGCTTATCTGTGATGATACAACTGACTCGCTAGCGCAGGGGAGCTGTATTTTTAATGCTTCCTTAAAACAGTGGCAACAGCATACATAGTTCTAAACAGCCCAAGCTCTGACAGATATTGCAAGAAGCAAGCAATTTCGCTCTTAAGAGACTCAAGCCTAAAATAAGAAGTTTCATTTTTAACAGGATAAATAAGCTTTGTGCATCTTTTTGCTCTAGACAACATTTAAGAAGTTGACTTTTACTTCAAAGTGAAAGAATGCAGTGCCAAATATTTTAACTAAATGAAATGACTGCAAACCTACTCAGCATAGTCTCCCTCACTGCTGCGATTTAAACAGAAAATTCCAGATAAGAGTTCTGTTGGCGTGATCACGGACATCAGCAGTCCAGTCAACACGGGTCTCGTACTTTACTTTCCTGTTTATTTGGTAGCTAATTTTCTTCACAGTCTTTTACTGGAAATAAACTGAAACAGTCATAGCTTCTTATAGACCTTTGCTAACTCAATATTCCACATTCTACACACAGAAACTTATTCTTTCACACTCAATTGTTTCATTTAAACTAAAATTGCAAATGCTTGTACACTTTACAAATAGCAGTGAGCTTTCCAAAAGGGGCTAAGTTATTTTCACACAGATTCCCACACACTATATATACATAAGAAAAATACAAACCAACCTCTCTCATTCCCACATAAATGAGAAGCATTACATTCTATTCTAACAAATACAGTGTCATTAAAAAATGGGTTGAGTATGCTAAGTAAGTCCATAAGCTAAAAGTTAAAATAATGGTGACTTTCCTTTTGAAGAGGGTGCAGTGCATTATGAAAGAAATTTAAGGAATTTCCATCTACTATTTTCCACAAATATGAAGAGGACTTTATTGCTACACTGTCTAGACCAAAGATTTGCCAGATGTATTTACTGACTTACCTTAACAGAGGACCAAAACTGACGTTGGAAAAACAAATATGGACCAGAGTTCTTGTTTTCTAAGACGCTGTAAAGTAAGAGATTTATTTTATGAGCAACCAAGACTGTTTGGAGTTTGCTGTCTTCCTCCTTCCCACAAACAGTTTATTTCTATTAATATCCCCCCTTCCACCCTGCTTGTCTTTGCTAAATCCTCAAAGCATGATAACAAAAGATCTCCTGTATCCAGCTAGTGAACCATATTGGGAAAAAAACCCTGTCAACTACAGAGAGAAGACATCAACTTGCTAATAAAGGTTTAACACCATTGTTGAAAGCAACTTACTTTTTTGGATATAAGGGCATGAATACATCATCATCTAGTGTTCTCCTCATTCTTAGCAACAATGCCTTTAAAAGCATCTGCAACAGAGAAAATTTTTAAAAATTGTTCAAAGCAGTGCTTAGTAGTTTACTACTAAGAAACTGATTTTCAAAGCAACAAACATTTGCCACCCTAACAGCAAAAAGGCATAAATACTTAAGTATACATATAAATAAAGTCTCAGAGAAGGGTACAAGTAATTAACAGGGCTGAAATCTGACACTCTCCAAAACTGAAGGCAATGGACTCAATTTTTGGTTAAGTTTGGCTATGCAGTTAGCTGCTGTGAAGTCAAGGCTTTTGTCATCTCTAATCATCTAACTTTCCCATACATGTGCACTCTGGCCTGTCTCCCATTATTCAAAAGGCAATGCATACTCTGCATTAGCTAAACATCTAAACTCATTTCATCAGTTTTTTGTACTCAGAGAAGGTAAGTAAAAAAATAAAATCAAGTTACAAGGTAATAAAACTGAAAAGGTTACAAAGATCTAAACAGAAAAGCCTGACTATTTGTAGCTGACCGTTAAAGCAAAACTGTAGCCCAACAAGACTTAGCATATATGGTATCTCTTTTTATCTCTAGCATCTCTTTTTGGAAGACTTTACCGCATTCCTCCTCCTAATTTATCATCATACTTGCCTCTAAGAGCATCAAATAATTGCAAAATTCTTTCTTGCTCCTCACTAAGGATGCTGTGTTCTCCAATACAGTGTACTGAAAATATATTCAAATTCCTTAACTTATCCAAGATACTTATTAAAAAAAAATAACTTACTTGTGTATTTTTGTTTTCTGCATTCACGACTGAAGGATACCCATCTACCAGTTTCTGCACCATTGTTACCATTCTAGATGTTTGTGTTGTAGAAAAAGGATCCCATATATTTTCAGAAATCACTGTAAGAGCAAATACAGGTACTAAGACAGTCAGACAACAATTTACAAAACAGTAAAATCTGAAAGCACAAACAAGCATTGGTTTCCACACATCCATCTTTCCCCCCATTTTCTTTTGAAGACTATACCTGTTAATTTAGGAAGAACAACTCTCTCTACAATGGTAGGCAACAGTGAAATATCAGCATCATCTTTCACTTGCTCCTGTTCTTCACAGCCATAAAACAGCAATGATTCAAACCACAGCATTGTCTCAAAATCTCGACACTTGCCCTAATGAAAAAGAAGTGAAGTTAAGATTCCTAAACAGAGACTTGAAGCCAACACATTAAAATAAGAAGTATTATATATGCAAGTATCGTACACTCACAAACCAGAACAAAACTTACTTAAACCCCAGTTCTTTTTGTCTATGAGTGAAAACATCATATTTGAGAATTCTGTACCACGTCTCCAACTAACCTGAGCTTGATTTTGCCAGCCTGGGAACTCATATAGAAATAGCCAGGGGAAAAGAGAATTTATAAAAACAGTTTTAAATTTAATGACGGCATCTTTCATAGATTTTCCCTCATTTATTCAAATTAAATACTGTGCTCTCTGAAGATGACTCTTGCTTCCCTTTCTCTGCAATCAGAGCAAGGCAACAGAAGACCTCCTTCTACAAATACTCTCTTTGTAGTAAAGAAAAAAAACACTTCTGAAAAAAGAAAAGACTGTCATTTGCAAGATAGGCTGACTTACCTGCAGACCATGCTATAGATGAGCTAAGTTGTGAAAGAGGAGAAGACAATCTGCCTTTTCTAAGAAAACCGAACCTTATGCAAAATTGCACTCATTCTGTGCCTTGACCCACTCCATTCCCCAGTAAAAGCCAACACAGGAGAAAAAAGTAAGTTCCTACCAGTGCTGTGAAAATAAGCACCTGACTGCAGCAGAAATATCTTCCCAGATCTTTCAGTGGTAAGAAGAACAAAGTGGGAGTCAAAAGTTACCTGAACTGTTTTCCTGATGGCTACTTATGTCAGCATACACATGCACGCAGGACAATAAACATGTGCCAGTGATAATAGGCTGCAACAATGCTGTCCTGCTTTTCCCATGTTCCCTACCTAGTAAGTGGGCAATGAGTACTGAGGAGGACTTGGAAATTGCCAGAGTTCTACAAGGTATGAAGATGCAGGCGGGAGAAAGATGTATAACGTAGACATATGTTTTAAGTCAACAAAAACCAGGTTCCTTGTTCCACTTCTGAAGAAACAATATCTCTAGAACCACAATTTTCTCCTAACTATTTTAAAACCTAAATGCATTATTTAAGAGTGTTTAATATTTTGGTCTACACCACTCACTGAGAAGGTACCGGCACGTGCTGAATTCAACATTGGTCTGCTGGGAAAACAAAGGACAACAGTCCAAAAACTCCCTAGAAAAGCTTCGTCCCAGGAGAGATACTCACTTAACACTTCATGCCTAGAACACACATTTACAAGGAGCACACACCAAAGGCACCACTCACTGCTCTGCAGAAGCGTGAAAGAACCACTACATAGGAGCTTACATTGAAGTTGCTTGCACAGGACCTTACCTCCAAAGGAGTCCAGGTAAGCAGCTGAAGTCTGATTAAAGGGTTAAACAACTTTGGTAAACAGAGGCCAATATAAGCATCCTTATAAGAAGCAAAATACTTTGAGCGCCAAGCTTCAAATTGCGACTTAATACAATCAATTGAGTAAAAGCTTTCCAAAACATCTTCAAAAACTTTGCTGGATTCTTTCAGTATACGATCTGGTGGGGGAGAAAAACAGTAAGAAGTTAATCACCTATTCCCCATCACATCTCTCTCAAGATGGACTTTGATGCTCACTGGCATAAGCCAACTCCGATGAACACAATAAAAAGCCCATTGCCTTTAAAAGTTCTCTTACTTCTGCCTCAGATACACAAAGAAATAAAAACACGAGCACAGGAGTACTCTCTAATATACGATTCTTTAACAGGTCTGGCTTTAAACACTTCATACAGTGATTTTCCTTTACCAGACATTGGACTGGTGATGAATTGGGTTGTATTCATAGAGGTTAAGAGAACATTGTGGATCTAATTTCAAAGCTGGCCTTGCTCTGCATGTGAGTTTGCAGGTGATCTCCAGGTCCCTTCCAACCAAAATTATTCTACAACTTTGCTCATCCAAGTGTAGGTACAAGACAGCATCTCAGATAAGCCAACTGGAACAGCACTTCAGACAGAGCGGTTCCTGGCTGACACCACACCAAACAGCTGAACACAATAACGCTGTTATCACTTGGTGAACATTACAATTCCTCGGCATCTTTCTTACATTTTATTTGTATTTATAGTCCCAATATTCTATGCAGTCCAAAAATTTTTCCCTACATTTTCCCTTCCCTTTTAAATGTTCAATTACAGGAGTAACCTACGCTAAACTAACATAACTAGTAGAAAGAGGGCAGAGGGAACATGAGATTAAGTCATACAAAAACATTTTTCACACTGGGATCAAGAAGAGATGCTACAAATAAAGTCAGCAGGTCTAAAGTGCACCCCTCTGTTCTGTATCAATCCCTGCCGATTCTGGACTTTATGAGAGCTACATATGATTTAAAAAAGCCTTAGAAATACTATGCTTGCACAGCAACTGATGAAACTCCTAAAAAAGGCTTTTGTACAGATACAAGTCTCAAGTTGCAAAGCACAATTCAGCCACACCAGATCTTTAATCTAGATCATTTAACTTTACAAAGTTAATTATAGCACGTAAGAGCCCTAAACAATTACATTATGAAAGAGTGCTCTCTGGTAAATCAGCCAGCAACTAAAGGTGGGGAAACCATTTGCACTTCTGAAGGACCCAACTGCCAGACAGTTCATCTGTCCTTTTAATCGGCTCACCAACAGCAATGACTCTGGCATTTTTATTACACTCCCTGCAGGAAGTGACTTGTTTACTTTAAACCTATCCTACCACTTCACTTCATTTCATGCCCCCTAGCTCTCACATAGCGAAAAGTCAACATCTTTCTCCTAGCTGAAGAGACCACACTGTTTAATTCCTTTCCATGTATAACATAAGCAATTTCATATATGCTCGTCTCTCCACATTTCTTCTAATCTGATTAAGTTATCTTTAAACAGAAAGAATGACAACTGTACTCAGTTTCAAAATAAGAAGGTAACAGGATTACTACAGTGATGTTCTACTTCCTTTGCAGTAACCACTGGAATTTTGTCTTTTAACTACTTCTCCAAATCTTAGATTTCTTACAGTTCTCCCAATGCTTTACAGGATTATATTAATTTACACCACTTACTGCATAATGGTTACCTTGAGCAAACCATCATAAAATTGCAGATGGATTTCAAATCAAGGCAGTACCACAAAATCTTTCTACGCAACGTTTTTCTCTGTGATCTGCAAAGTTTGCCAGGCTGTAACAAGACTCTACAAAACCTGCATCACTGCATTTCTAGGTGCTTAAGCAAAACCCCAGAAAATACTTCCTATCAAGCAAAAAAAGATTTCTAAAGCGCTGAGGTTTTCAGAATTTCACGTAGAACAAACAGGTATTTAAAGAATGATAAACCATATTACAAATTAGAAGGAAGACTTGTCATCCACTGAAGGTACGAAAATGTACTGCTTACCAGCAAAAGAATGTTTGAATTAAATACAAAGATTCTTACTAAGGATGGGGTATTCAGTTAGCTGCAACCTGCACAACAGGTTGATGAAAGAAACTGCTTTGGTAACAGATGATCCAGCAAAGAACAGTTCCTAAACTTTTTCCAAAATACGCGGAAATAAGTGGACAGGGCTGCATTTGGATCTATTTATTTTTCTGCCAAATGTTCTATATTTTGTCACATAAAGCTTTAGTAGTTTTTCTAACCTCGCTCCATGTTGAAGTTTGTAATATCCGTTGAAGTTTCCTCATCATCGCTGGAAAGGCCTTCAAGGTGATCTGCCATCTTCCCAGTTTGCTCTCTTGCTTGTCTACGACGAGCTCTGAAAATGACCAGCAGTATAAAAGAGCGATTACTCTTTTTCCCCTCCTACACAATGTACAGACTTGCCTAAGCCTGTGATAACTTCTAATGCAAGGAAATCCCAGTTGGAAAAAAAAACTCTCGCTATGTCACCAACTCAAACATTCCACTGTGTTGTTGCCTCAAACAACAGAAGGAAGAAAAACCAGCCGAGACCATATAGTTACTGAATTGGTTTACCATGTTTTCTTCTAGTTATTTTTAAATCAGTATCATGTAATGATGCTTTGTTTCATAAACTTGCATGCTAAGTTGGGATATATAAGAATACTCCTTATACAGCTTATGTGTTTTCTTCCCTTTGCAGAGGAGAAGTAAACGTTGCTGTTTATGCTAACACATCACACAGAACAAGTGTATTCTGCAATCATGCAAAAACTCTTTAATGGATACAAAATCTTAGTACTCTACCTTCTAGCTTCTCTTTCTGCAGTCCGACGCTTTACTTGTTCTTGATAGATCACTCTGTCTCGTCCAAAAGACTCAAGATTTGGTGCCATCAGCGCTTTATCTGTAAAATTACATTGATTAAAATTAAAATGCTTACCTATGATTACACAAACGTTTGTAGGCAGTTTCATAAGAGCCTTGTACCTACTTTAAACTAACTATAATTTGAAGTAGAAAGTTTTCAAAAAGATGCATCCAGAAGCCTGAATTCACAAGTGTAGAGGTTAAAAGAGGAAGCAGTGGAGTTCAGAAAAATCTCCTCTTAAATGTCAAATACTTTCCACCATACTTCACTCTTATCCCTCTCACAACAGTGCCCAACTATATAAACGTTAACAGTTTTATCAGAAATTGCTTAAATTCAATGTTCCAAAACAAAAAGTGCCTCTTTACATAAACATATTCACCACGTACCTTTTGGAAAAAAAAAAAAAAAAAAAAAAAGAAAAGCAGAGAAGAGTGACTGGTGCAGGAATATATGATATTTTCAAGTTCTAGTCATAGTGTTTTCTATCTTTATATGCTTTAGATTGCCTCAAGTTTAAAGCACATCAATATCCACATGGAAATAAATCACCTTCCCTCCTCTCTAAAGCCGTGATTCATTATAGATGCTCCTGATTATGCCTTCGGTATTCTGACACTGCATGAAGAAAGTAGATTGTCTATGTCCACAACACACATCAAATCAAATGCTGGTATGTATTCCTACTTTCTCTGATAGCGACAGAACTTAACTATTTCTAGACACAGTGAAATTCATTCTCAAGACTCCCAAATACTAAATAACATCTCCCTTCAACATCTAGTCTTGACAACTATTCCCATCCCACTATTAAATTCCAGTCTAAAATAATCCATTGTAAGGTTCTTTTAGGAAATGGGCTTCTAGTATATGAAGGTCCTAGTTCTCATAATAGCATTTTCATGGTGAAACTGCCAAGGTCTACATGTGATGCCTGGGGCTTCCACTAAAGCCCTAAAGAGAGTATGTATGCTAACCACTCTGTAAAGGGTACCCTAATCCTTTACCACCGTCAGTAAGGTCTATCTAATGCTATTAACAAAATTACGTCTCTTGACACACTGTGACAGAATAGAAAGTGGCTTTTATTGTAAGATTTTAGGTCAGCAATAGGACAGACAAGAAAGCTATTTCTAGAAATGGGAAGCTCTCCAAAGCAGAAAGACTACTACATTGTTTAATATGCTGAATAAAATCTCCAAGGAATATGTTTTTCCATCCAAGTTACCACTTACACTTTTGTAGATATTTACATACTGAAGAGCAATCACCACAGGAAAACTCCTCAGTGAGAATCCCCCATCCACACACTCACAATAAGCAGGTATATTCACTGGCTAATTTTAAGCTGTATTTCATATAGGGTCACTTTATATTAGTCTGATTTTTAACAATGGCACCAGTCTCTTTCAAGTTATTTAGTTTTACCAGTTAAGTGTCTGAAATAGCCATGCTGAGCATTAGATAGGAGTCAGCTCTAGCCCAGTGCTTCACGGCTTTGTATAGAGTTAACAGTAGATGTTAAAGAAAATCTGTAGATTTGAGAAGGGTTTAAAAAAAAAAAACAAACAAAATGAAAGTAGCAATATAAGAGGAAAATTGGGAGTCACATGCTACCACTACTACCACTCCCACCATGCGTACATTTTCAGTGCTAGGAAGGAGAAAATATAGTTAAGAGCAACAGAAAGGAGAGATAAAGTCAGAGTTAAGAGTGGCTTTCAGTTTAAAATAAAACGAATCAGAGAACTTTTAATCTAAACTTGCTTCTGCCTATCTCAAGAGTAAGGATAAAATTTAAGACAGTCATACTTCAAATATTTACATTTAAATTAAGCCATACTAAGTAAACAAGGTTGTTTAATGAATAATAAAAACCTTCAAGATGGACTGACTTGAATGGCTTGAAAACTCCGAAGATTCATCTTTAATATCATCTTGTCGTCTTTGGACAAGGCGGGAAGCTCGCTGTTTGTACAGCTGGTGCATTGCAGATTCAAGTTCGTTAATCAGAGGCACCTGTAAAAATACAACACACTACGTAATAACAAATTCTTCAGGTGCTTAGTTTCTGGGGTACCATCCTATTCCGAAGCATAATGCTGTCACTGTACTTCTAGCAGCATGAACTTTCCTTTTACCCATTTGTATCACTTGGACCAGGGAATATTTCAACATGAAGAAAACGCATGCATTTAACAACGCTGACACCTTTCAACCATAGCAATAGCCTTCTGAAAGTAACTTCTGTTGACTGAATGACTCTACACAGTAAGAGAGTGTGAAATTTTACCTCAGGTACTCCTGTACATTACATATTGTGTTACAGTGCTTACAGTTCCCAGACCTCATTGTTTCTTCTCTATACTTAAACAAAAATGTAGTAGTGTTCTACACTTTAAGGAGAAAATAATATGACTATATACAGTGAAAACAGAGAGCACAAATCTGACCTCCTGAAGTGAGCAGGTATTGGTTTGCTGTAACTCTTATTAGCATAGGCGGAAGTACTACTACTGAAATGCAATTAAACAGTGCATAAAAATGTTATGGCAACATGTAACTTAAATCAGTAAACTGCTACTCCAGCCTATTGTTAAACTAAAATGTACAATTTGTGTGAGTTATGCACTAAGTATAACCACTGAACAATACAGACTGGATCAGACGTCCCACTTTTTAGTTAAGTGCATTGAATTTCAGTAGCAACTGTAACAAAAATAGTTAATGTTATAACAACTAGGAATTCTCTGATATTATTCTCTGTTAAATAGTAGATTCACTGCTCATTTTTGAAAAAATTCCTTTCCTATGACAAGTTAAAATTAAATTCTTATAAATATGCAAATGTAAAACAGAACTTTTCACAACCTCATAATTTAGAAAGGCAAGTCCTTTCGGTATGAACAATTAAGCCATACCTTCCTTACCTCCGAGACATGTGCTTAGTCCACAGTCTTCCAGTCTTTTAGTTCAAATATTTTATTGCTGCCTACCATCCAGGATTAAGGTGAGGTTTTTTTTCAAAACAAAAGATAAAATCAGAAATTGTTTCCTGATTTAATTTAGAATGTGACTCAGCAGCTATTATAGAGCCTCCTCCAGTAAAACCTAAGATTACGAGATTATAGCTACAGGGCGATTTCAGCTATCTGAGAATCACAGACACATCAGAGGAGATACTAAAAGGAAAGAAATATTAGCTCTTTGCAGCATAAACTGGACTACAGGGATTAAAATGAAAGCAACTCTGCACCAACTCAAAATATGTACAACTTCCTTTTGGAGAAAACAGAGTAGAGAGAAATAGGATGAGGGAATATCCCAGCACTGCAAGCATATATTCTGAATTTAAGGTAATTTTGAAAACAAAAATAATAATGATAAAAAACCACTAGTTTTACTGCAGTTTCCCCCAGAAAATATAGCTTCTCCTCTTCAGCGTGTAAAGGGAATTCTAAAATTGAGACGCTAAATGAAAATTTCAAAGCATCTGTAGATGTTCTCAGTTGTCGCAAGATTAAAAAAATCCATCCATGTATTCAGATAAATGAATCCACTAAAACTATTTCCTATTTAAAACACAAAAGACTTTGAAGCTGTTATTCTTCTACAATTAATACTGTGGTTGATGAGTGACTAACAGTTTCACTGCTATAAAGTTACAGCTATCATTCATTGTCTTTTGTTTTGTGAATACCTCAAATTCAGCATTCTGCATTTTTTTTTTCTTCACTTTCACTGTGAACAGTGTGAGAGGAAAAGTGGAAAGCTCTCATTTAAATGACAAGGATAATTTTAACCTACAGTCCTGTCCTGTTCCCACCCCCCCAACACACACAGTGTGTTTTGATAATTTGCTTTTGCAGGTAAAATAACAGATCATCTAACTATGCTGTCAAAGTCATGCTTGGAACTATTTAATCTTCCTGTATTCTTTGCACATTCCTGCATTCAAAATGTAAAGATACAATTATCACTTTCTAGCATTCTCAGAAAGCATAATTTTGACAGTAGTTACTTCTGAAGGAAGTCACGCAAAAATCTTCCGCTCCATTGGTTTTATCATTCATGGAGGAAAAAAAAATCATAAGGGATTTGACATTTCTACTGCTTGTTTCTAAAAACTGCATAATAGCTGCCTCATTATACTCACCACTGCACTTTACCAATGAGCAAAGTGTTTCTAACATTCAGAGTCTCTTCCAAACAGAATACCAACAAAATGGGTTTGCTTGGTTGGGGATCATGAAGGGTGCAGAGTGGTGAATTGGTGCAGAAATAAGATGGTAGGGGGAAGAAAGTCTAATTTATGATGATATTTTTTATTCTTTAAAACTAAGTCAATAGGCATGCAAGAAAACTCTAGGGGAGCAGACTCTTTTGGAGGGGTAAAGTATATTGTGAACCCTCTAGTGCTTCTTCAGCAAACCACTTTCTCATTCAAACCAGTACCAACGTGAACTGGACTAATAACCACAACTAGACCTAATAAAATAATGACAAAGCATCATACTTGAAAGGATAGCGAAGGAGCTAGCTTTATACATATTTAGGATATATATTCATATAGCCTAGAGAAGAGTAGGGTCCAGGGAGACCTTATAGCAGCCTTCAAGTACTGAAAGGGGGCCTACAGGAAAGTTGGGGAGGGGCTCTTTATCAGGGAGTGCAGCGACAGGATGAGGGGGAAAGGTCTGAAGCTGAAAGAGGGGAGATTTAGATTTAGGAAGAGATTTTTTTCCTGTTAAGGTGATGAGACACTATAACAGGTTGCCCAGGGAAGCCGTGGATACCCCCTGATCCAGCGGAAATCATCTCTGCCCATGGCAGGGGAGTTGGAACTGGATTGTTCTTTCAGGTCCCTTCCAACCCAAATCATTCTATGAGATGCGTGTGTTTGTATAGGTACCCACACGCATACATACACAATACCATTATTACACACATGGATACATATTTTATATGCTTATGTATATTATAAACATAACAACTATGCACATTATACATCATAGACACACACTTCAAATATGAAGTACTAGGGCCTCAGGTTGTAGAAAAAAACTGAAGGTAATTTATCTCTACACTCAAAAGGTAATAAGAATTTACTGTCCTGCTCCATTTCATTGCTTTCTTTAAATTAAAGACGATTCTGATTTTATTTATTTTGTTGCCTCCTCCCACCTCTTTATCAGAAAACTTTGCAGTGTTCTGTGGGCTACGGTTTTTGAGTCTGATAGTACTGTTGTCATGCTGAAAGCACTGAATTCCAAAACAGATTATCTGGTCAAAGAACTGAATTATATAAAACATATCATAATAAATGCAATATTCCTGTTAAACTGAGTACATCGCCTCCTAATTTTTGCAATTCATTGTACATATGAGGTAGTGCAGCAGCCTTCAACTGAAAGCAGCAAAACTCTGAATGCTCCTAAGAAGCATGAGATGATAAAAATCATTCCAATGGACTGGCAAATGGGATACGGGGAGGGTGGGAAGGGGGAGGAAGGTGTCCAGGTGTAGAACCCTTAAAAGATCAACTACCAGGGAAGCAAAGGTATATTGTAAGGAAACAACTTTAACAACCCCGATTGCTTAACTATTATCAACTAATTCGCTTTATCACAGCTGGATTTGATTTATTTACTACTAGGTAGTAGGTATTTATTACTGGGTAGGTCAATAACCTACAAACTGAACAGAACCATTAGTCAACAGTAAGCCTTCTTGGTTTATTGAAAATCTGGGAGACTAAAGGGCTTGGTTTATACTCAGAACTGTGCATTCTAAAACAATTCGTTTAAAGAAAATAACTGAACAAGAAAGCATGGGCTATCAAAGAGAACCTCCAGATATGGCTCATAGTTAGCACAAAAGAAATGTAATAAAAGGTCTTTAGAAAGCAAATGCAGACTAGAGATTCAGCTATTTAACACATCTTTTGAAATACAAATTCACCTCAGAGAAAGAATATAAAATGTTTAAGTTAAGAGTTTAAGGCATCTGGTCAACCAGCACTGACAGAGTTGCAAAGGAAAGCACCTTTACTACCCCTCAACACCTAATGCCAACACAGACTCACGAATACTGCTTCTTCAGTGAACAATCTCTATTATAATTAGTCAATTAGCTCGGTGAATTAACTGTTCCACACTTCCCTGGTTTGTTCACGACACAGTTATTCTCCAGCTTACAGGACTGAAGATGGGACCCTCCCAACACCATTATTGCTGGACAAGACAATTAATGCCTAACCAATTAGCAACCCGAACGCTTCTATATTGTTCTCCCACACCTAACAACCTAGCTAGGCAGTACCTTCAACAATTCAAGTAATTCTGACAGCCAACGTATTTAGAAGATACTATACTATTGCATTCAAGTCATAAGATAATGAAGGAATATGTAACTCAATGAATTTTATAGCTCCTGTGTACATATTATAAATATATTCATAGTCAGAAGCTCCTGTTATATTTACAGCAAAGCAAGCAATTAAAGTATAATGGATAACATAAGAAAGAATGACTAAGTTTTCCAGTTAGACATTCACTTAAGTGTCACACTACATGAAAGAAGCATATTAATTAAGTTTGGGTGTCTGTAAACAGCTACGCTAGTTTTAAAACTTTTTTCCTTCAGACACTAAAGTGATACAAAGTATGTGAAACTGCCTGGGAGGAGGAAGTTTATAATAACGCATAAAACATGAGTCTTTGTTTCTCTGTTCATAAAGCATTCCAGAAACTAGCAATGTTGTAATTCAGCCCTTATTTTTGTTAACTTGATATCCAACACAAGTAAAAAGCAGCATCTGAGTAAAGCTGAAATGCCAGAATATCTACCCAAATCCTAAAGACATAATCTAGAAGTGGTTTTAGGCGATAAACTATGAAAGAGAGGTTTTGGATAACCAACTTAGAATGATGAAAACTTATCTTTTCAACTCTCAAATAACCACACCTATAGAAGAATATGTTCTCAGGGGACTATTTTTCAAAGAGAGGGAGATGTGGTGTTTGGCACGTACTAAGAGTCCCTATTTTGGTGGGTTTTGTTTTGTTTTTTTTTTTTTTGAAAAAAGATGAATGTTTTTGCATCCTTACCTTTTCACTGAAACACTCAAGCAAGTCTTGGACATACCCTCGCATTTCTTGCAAAAACTTATACTGTTCACCAATACCCCCAGAAGACCCTTCTAATATTTCAATTGCCTTGGTAGAGTCCTCTCGGCTTTGCTGATGTTTCTCATATTGCTGCCGATTAGCTTTGTGCAATTCTTTCATAGAGTCCAACCTGAAGGGCAATGGATAAATAGCAAATTTATATCCAAAAGTCTGTATACTTCAGACCGTTGAGATATCAAACATACAGTGCAAGTATCAAGCCTACAAAAGGGAAATACTGCAAAGATACATTCTCTAACTTTCATTTGTCCCTTTCTCCCTTCTCTATACAAGCAGCAAGGCTAATGGTTTAAATTAATTTGCTAGACTATGCTGAGTGCATTGCACTGGCCACTCCTAGAAGTTTTTACTGGAGTTGGTATCCCTTAGAATACTGCAAGGCTGACCCTACTGGGAGGAAACGATTGGGAGGGGTGGGCAGGGGAAAGAACTATAGTTTATACAAAGCCATCTTATTCCTCTACTAACTTGATTCACTGTCAAAGGCTGTAACACTACAAGGGGCATACAAACCAATTTTGAAGACATGTAAAGTGCAAGTTGTTAATTATAAATGCTTTCTCACTGCAATTGGTTTGTTCATTCAGTGGGAACTTTTGCATACCTGACAAATAGATTATGTTTAAACCAAAAAAACCCTCTTTTATACACTTAAATTTAATTTCTTTCTCTACTAAAATGGAAAAATCTGATTCACAGTTGAAAAGAATGCAACTTGACAAGCTAAACACCTCACTGGCCTTTCAATTCTTGACTATAAGACTGTGCAGTGTCCAGAAGATGCAACTCAGACCTGTCTTCAACAACATCAATGGCCTCATATTTAAAGCTTCACTTCCAGAGAAGCAATCCAAGGAGATTTTCAAACAAAGTGTCAGTGTCATCTTCACTTTGAGCTTTTTTTGTTTGCCTTTTTTTTTTAATGGATGTGCCAGTCAGTACTTTTCCAGCGATGAAAATCTGTGTTTGCTCACCGAGACTAAAAGACGCCTGAGGAACAGAAAGCTAGGGGACAGGTCTTTAAGTCTAAAAAGATTGTCTGTCCTACCTGTCTTTAAGCTGTTTCTTTACCAAATCAATAGTAACAGGAGTCATCTCATTACTGGGAGTTTTGAAAGGAACAGTATTATCTGCTTTTTGAGACTTGGTTTCCGATGATCCATACGCAGTGTAAGTGTATGGAATTCCATATGATGAACCATAAGACAGTGTCTGGTAAGTGTTCTGGTAGTACAGATTATTCACTTCAGCAGGCTGACTTGGTTGAACCTAACAGGGGAAAAAATGTAATTGTACTATATTAGACTTTAAAGAAAGGAGAAACTTATTTGCTTCCACATCTCAAATGTTATAAAGTGGAAAATGCAGGTGCGTACATTTAAAAAACGTTATTATCAAGTGGATATAATTGCAGAAGTCCCAACACCTAAGGTGGAAGACACAAATTCCGTCAGAAGCACCTTCTTAAATGGACAAACTCTTAGTGCCATTATCAGTCTAAATATTTATACTTTTAACAAATGAAAATTTTAACCAGTCTGTAATACCTACTATAACCAAGTTTTTTGGACTATATTAATTTTGCTAAGGCCATTTACCATAATGACACAGGTTCTCAGAGCAAGTGTGTTTGCTAGTGATTTTGCTGAAATGTTTTCTAAAAAATAACCTATCCTCTTCAACGGTGGCAACTTCACTGTGAATGCACAGACAACCTATGGTACAACCTGCTTCAAATTCCAACTCTATGCTGCAGAAAGGGACATAGAAACAGTGAAGAAACACAGTTTGCACAGACTCTACAAACCAATGATAAACAAGAACAGAGATCTCTTCAGAGTGGCATTATTCTAGGCTGCAAATAAACACTGGTTAACAGCACCACAATCAGTATTTAGAATAGAGAGATTAATGAAACAGATACCACTGGATACTTAAAATATGACCTCTCATTTCTCCTCAAAAAATATCAGAAGTTACACACTGAACTATTCAGATGAAACAACCTTCTGTAAACTACTGAAGTTTGAAATTGATTTAGTCAATATACGAAGAAATAAACCAAGAAGAGTTCACAACTAAATACATGCCTGAGGTATGTTGATTCCTTTCCGGATCTGTTCTTGCTCCCATCTACTGAGTTCCTCATCTTGCTCCCCTGCTACCAATGCTTCATCATCACTTCCCTCAATACCTTAAATATGAGTAAAACAGACAGGTAACAAAAAGGAAAAGATAATGTATTCATAGTAAAGGTCATGAGTCAGAAATCCCTAGAGACCCATGCTTCAGCAGGAACATCTCAGTGCATGCATCCTCCTTTTCTCTTCATGAGGAATTAAGGACAACAGTCATTGAATTATTATCGCAGAGGTTCCACCTTAAAAAAATCCAATGGCTGAATTTGCAATTAATGGCTTGTGAAACCCTCTAATCTTAAAATCCTATATATCTTATTAATTATCCTTTTCCAAAAGGTTATTTTACCTGCTTCTCAGCGAGAGCAATGCTATACCAAAAAGTTTTCACAACTATATATTTGCTAAAAAGTACAGGAACAATACTAATTTATCTTTAGTGTAAGTTTCTACCAGATTCAGTAGAGCTGCGTGCTTCTAAGCACAGGAAAACAGCTTTGTGCTCAAAATTTATAAGCATACTTTTCCTTAGAAATGGAATACAATTCCGGATTCATGCCTTTTTGAAAAATGTGTGGTTTAAATATGTTGAATGGGAGCACTTGCAGTGAAAACAGTGTGAATGTTTATCAGCTGTCCCTTCTAAAAGGTTTTACCTATTTCCTCAGCAATCTTTTGCCTTTGGGATTTTTCCTTCACTGTAAAAACTATCCTCCTCTTCTCGTCATCATCTTCATCATCACTGGCATCATTTTCATCTTCTCGAACAAGGCGGCTTTTACCTGGTTCACTGTCAACGGGGGTAAAGTCTCCAAGTTCACGAGCCATTTGACGCTTTTTCCTAGCAGCATGAATAAAAGCAGCATCTGGAATTTCTCCTAGAGACAGATGTTTGCACTGTTAAACAACCACTGCAACAAAACCGGTATTACAACTTCTTATTACACATCTCTGCCACCTTACCAAACCACCTTGGCAAACAGAAGACAATCTGTACTCACAGGAACATTTGCAAGCAATTTATAGGCTGCACACGCAAACTTTCTGTCCAGAAACCCTCAATTCTGGGGTCTTTCCTGAAAAGTCTGGCTCTGCTTAAAGTAGCTCACGTGCTGTAGGAGCAGAAGCCTGATGTTCCTATGGGAAATATTGCTAAAGAAGGAAGCCCTTTACAGAACATTACTATGGCAATGGGAGGAGGAAAATGAGGTTCTTCACTGTGTCACTTTCACTTCCCGTGCTGATATTGCTCCCAAGTCTTCTTATTTTGAGGGAACACAAAACATCTCTCATTTCAACAGATGATGACAGCTCTGAGATTAAGAGGACACCAAAACTGACAAAGCTAATATGAGAAGACCATACAATCAACGGGAAACAAGGAAAACAGACTTAATTAAAAAATCTAAAATCCTTAGCACAAATTTAATGTAACAAAAGGCATATAAAGGATGGTCCCCAAAATAAATTTTTGGAAATATGAGAAATTTTTACCACTACTTTGATTAGGCAAGCACAAAAGGTTAAATTTCAGATTCTCTTTTATACTTCACATGAGATTCTCTATTCCAGCAGCAATATCTTTAGAGATGCAATAACGCAGGTATTGCACCACTTTGCAATTACAACTTCCAAATAATTTTTCCTTTTAGGTAAGTAGGAAATTCTTTCTCCCTTAAAATATGGCCACGTCTGTGGACCCAATGCATCAGCCTTTCATTTGGGGAGCAGGCTACTACAAGTCAGCTAGTGACTCAACTAGTTTGGAAAATACTTTCTCAGACTGATTTCTTTGGCCCCAGGGCCTGACTAGGACCTCATATGACAAAATAAGAGGAAAACATTTGAGATATCTTGTGGACCTGTAACTGAGACATCTGAACTAAAACCAGAATTTTAATTGAAAGCGGTTAAAATTCATGTTAAATCTAGATTTTCTCAGCACTTTGAGAGACAAATTACTGCTTTTGAGATAAACATTAAGTACTCTGTAGTAAAGTATTTTTTCTAAGGCTTGTGAAATTGAACAGTTTCAGAAAACATCAGTTTCCTGGATCCTCAGGTGTTTCCTTATCTCTCATATATTTTAGTCTGCTGTAAACGCTGGCTAAATCTTTTGTTCACGTATCAGCCACATTACAATAACCAACCTGGGCGGAGAACATTCAGTGATGACAGAGCGCTGGAAAAAGCCCCACCAGCTTTTGGTTTTTCTTCTTCCTTCTCACTTTCAACTTCCATTTCTTCTTCACCATGCTCACTGTTTGCAGTCCCATCTTCTTGACCTATATCCTTAATCTGTCCTGTCTTTTCTAGTGGCGGTTCGACTGCTAAGACAACAAAGCCCATGTTTTACTCTTTTTATAAGGATCACTTGAAATATTTTTTATAAGAAATCAAATGTAAATGTTAAATAATTCTATTGTTTGATATCTAGTAAAATAGGCATCCTTAATTGCAATTAAGTCACTGACATCCTCTCAAAATAAACTTTGACTGAACAGACATCCTAAGAATCACTAAACATTCTACATATTGCCAAGTGTTAAAGAAGTGAGGGAACTTAATGAATATCACATGTGCAACCGTCACACAACCTCTTATATATGTAATTAGAAAGCACTGCCTGTCTTACACCAAATCTTTCTACAAGAACAGACTCATTTCAAAAGATCCCTTTCATCTTCCCCTTGGGCTGGGGTGCAACATTACCCTACATTAGGTGGGCAACATACAGATACAGGCAGCAGATATAAACATTATGTAACAGATGCATGATTAATGCAGCTATCCAATCCAAGCTACATATATCGGACCTTTTAGGCTTCAGCATTTAAGAGGAGCCATCCTCCTGACTCAGTAGCAGCCATGAGGTCTTTGCACTACAACCAAATAAACTACAGAGACATCAAAAGAGACAAACACAAAATAAGCACACACATATAAGCCATGTGCAAAATGCAATTTTTTAAGGATCCTTGTGACAGAAGAATCAAGGTCCAGGTTTCCACACATCACCTGAACATTAACCACAGAAACAATCGTTTCTGTTTCTGCTCATGCCCCATACCACTGAAGAGGCAACTTGAAGCTTCTACTAAGGAAAAAAATGTGGGTTTTCAAAATGTAGACAAAGTCTTTTGAAATCTTTAAGATTTTTAAAAGACTAACCAAATAAACTATAAAAAGGGCAATTTTCTGCATGGGACCATGTTCAGCTATATCATTGCAATTTAGATGATAAGCCTTTTAACTTGTGCTCATAAGGTTGTCGGTTATTATTCTACATCAAAACCTAACTGGAAGACAAATCATTACACTTTACCAATGAGCTTCCCAAAAACAACAGCAAAAATAAAAGAAAATCGAAATCCCAGGATCTGTTTCAAGGTCTGGAGGTCTGTACGTTGTTAAAAGAACCTTCTGCTCCAACACTTTCATCCTGACACCTTAATCTTTGAGTCTACTCTAAGGTCCATTTCCTGAAATAGGCAGCTGTTGAAAAATATACTTAATAACAAAGAACACCACTCTTCTCACCCCAAACTTTCCTTTTCGAGACAATGCATTACAAGGACACATCCTGTCAGATAAGCACCATAGTTCAAAATTAATTTAATTCATTTCTAGTTCAATAGGAAGAAACTCATCTGACAAACACGAGCTGAAATACAGAAACTACTGAGGTCTACTGACAACCGTATGTGTAGCTGAAAATTTTCATCCTTCTACATTCATTTCCACATGAGAAAGAATCAAAGAACTTTCTACCAGCTTCAGAATGGCATTTGTAAGGTTCATTTGAACACATTAAATGCATGCTTTACTTCAGTTCTAAATGCTAAATCCTCCAAAAAGACTAATAATTCACCTCGGAAACAACTAGTTTACAATGCTTAATCCTTGCCATTACAAAAGTTAGCTAGTTTTGCAGTTACCATCTGTTGGAGAATTGACCTCTGATCTAACTTTTGATTTTTCAAGGTCTTCTTTGTATTCTTTCTTCAATTGTTTTACAATCTTTTTGCTGTAACTCGATTTCTTCACTTTAAAAACTTCTTCAGTTTCTTTAAAAGAGAAGTTGGAAAACATTACGTTAGACTTGACAAGGAGTATACTTACCCATTAAATCTCTTGATTTTGTACCTAGAACTTAATAAATGGCATTAATATTATAATTTAATTTGACTTTACATTTGCACTATTGCAACAAAGCCAGATCCATATCCTTTCATGTGGACTCATGTTTATCTTGTCTTTTTGTGGCCATTTTCAAGTGTACTCATCTATCTTATAGCATGGTCACAGAAAAGTAAGGCAGAAGTTACACAAAAGCATTTAGACATGTCCTGTTTTTATCTGACTGTAGTAATAATTTTTTAAACAAACAAACAAAACCCAGTGAATTTGGAAGAAAACTACATGAAGGACCAACATATTGGGTCAATAGTCTTTTCACAGCCACACATATAAAACAATTAACGAGCAAGGGAATGGTTGGTTTTGGTAGTACTACCAGTTCAAACACCTGCCACGCTACAGCCTACTGAAAGGTGTGTAATAAGTTAAAGAACTAAATAGCACAGAAAAAAACCCGAACCTAAATTTGATGTAGGAAATCTACCGGTGTTTAAAGTTTTTTTTAAGTCTATAGTTTAATTCCATGTTTCCATTATCTGTCAAGATTTCAAATCACTAGTTTTAGAATCCAAGTTCCAGTGATTAAAAGAGAACTCCTTACAGGAAAATTCAAAAAACATAATAACTCTCTTGATGACAAAAAGTATCACAAAAATAGGCTCATCATTTTATTCACCCTGAACTTCTGGCATGCAACAAACTCTGGAGTTTGAGCAGTGGTTTTGATAATTTTTAAAATGTAATAACTGTTATCCATAATCAGATTATCTGAGTGTGAATGGATCAACTCATGAGTGCAGTACCTGCTGGAATTCAGCAGAACTACCAGCTAAAGCGCTGTAAAAACAGAACTGTGTCATTTTTCCTGAGGTCCAGAAACTGCTGTTTGTGAAGGTTAATCTAATAAACCCTGTGGACGGCTAGATGCACTAACTCTACAACAAAACACCAGTGGCTTTCACGTGGAGTTTGCTAGGACAACAGGCAGTTCCAACGTGACCTGGGAACACTAGCCACATCAGATGAAAACAAAACTGGACAAAAAGTGGCAGGAAAGATGCCTCTCAAGAAGCACTGCAGGTTCAGGAATAGGGGGAGGTGGTCAACAGGTAGTGGTGGAGACATGGTCAACGGGTGAGATGCTGCAAAGATCACTTGGCCTAGCACATGCTGCTCCATGAACACAAGTCAGACTAAAGCCTGTGCCCTGAGCCAAAAGCCACCCAACGGCAGTGAGCACAACTGGGGTGCAATCAACAATTCAGAAGCGGAGGCAATCTACCCTGCTAAACTGAAATAAAACCCACGGGACACTACCCCGCTGGAACCAGGCTGAGACGAGGAATGGAGCAGGCAAAGGCGATGCTGATGGGGCACTCCTCAGGCTCTCCCCCTCTTGTGCAACCCCTCCTAACCCTCTCATCACATCGGGCAACCCAACTGTCCAAAAAAATACACCGAATCATTGAATGGTTTGGATGGGAAGGTACCTTAAAAATCATCCATTTCAACTCCCCTGCCATGGGAAGGGTGACCTCCCACCAGACCAGGCTGCTCAAGGCCCCATCCAACCTGGCCTTGAACACTTCCAGGGAGGGGGCATCCACAGCTTCCCTGGGCAACCTGTGCCAGGGACTCACCACCCTCACCATGAAGAATTTCTTCCTAATGTCTAATCTAAATCTCCCGGCTCTCTGGTAGCACGGGGTACGCAACCCATGGTTCCGCTGGGGGCTGAGCAGCTCCGTGTCCCCTGCCACCCCGCTGCCACCCCACCTCACCCTCCTCCTCGTCCTGGAAGCTGAGCAGGCTGGCCCGGGGCACCTCTTTGTTCTCCCGCGGCCTCTTCTTCTCCTTGGGGCGTCCAGGCAGCCCGTTCCCCTGCTGGGGCGGGGGCGGCGGGGGGGGCGGCGGCAGCAGGGACGGCGCCTGCAGGGCCCCCAGGCCGGCCCTGTCGCCCCCCATCAGCCCCAGCCCCAGCCCGAGGGCCGCGCCGTAGCTGGCGGCGCAGGCGAAGGCAGCGGGGCTGCCGGGCAGGGCGAGGGGCACGCAGCCCGCGGGCAGCGGCAGGAGCCCCGCGCCCAGCGTCACAGACGGCGGGGAGGCCTCGCCCGGCCCTTCACTCCCCGATCCGGGCGCGGGCGCCGGCTCCTGAGGCGCCTCCTCGTCGCGCTCCTCGTCCTCCTCCTCTGAGTCGTTCCGCTTGCGCACGTTCACCCTGCGCGCCTTGCGGAACATCCCGAGCGCCGCAGGAGCTCCGGATCCGCCAGCAGTAGCAGCACCCGCGTCCGCCCCACGCCAAGGCCCCGGCCCCTCGCCCCCAGCATGGCCGCCCCGCGCCACAGCGCCCCCTGCCGACCGACCGCCAGCGGCCGCCCGACCATAGAGACGCGGCAGGGAGCGCTGAGAGACGCAAGGCTAGAGCGCCCGGCCGCTTCCGCCTCCTTCCCGTCCCTTCGTTTCGCGGGGTCCGCCGCCATGTTGTGCGGGAAGGGAAGCTGGAGCCCGGGCTGCACCATTGCGAGGGCCGGGGGGGCGGGATGTCGTGTTCAGTATGGGGAGGTTTGGGTTGGATATTAGGAAGAGGTTCTTCACACAGAGGGTGGTGGAGCACTGGAACAGCTCCCCTGGGAAGCAGTCAGGGTGCCAAGCCTTACAGTATTTTAAGAAGCATTTGGACAACCCCCTCAGACACACAGTGTGAGTGTTGGGGTTGTCCTCTGCAGGGACAGGAGTTGGACTCGATGGTCCTTGTGGGTCCCTTCCAACCCAAACCATTCTATGCAAGCAAATAAACTCTCTTAAGACTTTGTTTTTGAGTTGTAGAAAGCAGCATCCTTTATTTCAGCACTGGACACATGATTGAATAATTTCAATTAATCATGTAATGAGACAAGAAGTGGGGATGGAAGATATATCAAAATTACACACGTGTATAAATTCTCCCGTCAATCTCATATTCTGCTACTTCCCAAGAACTAATCTTATTATGAACTTCACAACAGCCAAGTCTCTGCTCAGTAGACTTTCAAAGCTAGTTCCCTGTCCTACATTGCTTTCTTCAATAAGAGTACTGTCTGGGAACAGCACTATTTAAAAAATTATACTGTCAGAAGAACAGTCTGTGTCTGACTAGCTTTCAAAAATACTGCCACTTAGATATCACTTAACTAAAGTTAGTTAGAAAACAAATTCTATAGAAAACCAACTCTACTTAAGTTAAAATACTCCACTCTCTGCTATAACAAACACTTTTTGTATCAAGAGTCCCCTGGGCCTTGATCTCCCCATCCCTGTCCCTGTGGGCTTGTGTTCCACAGCCAGTTTTGGGATGCTGAAGAGGGTGCAAACGCTCTCATCAGTGCCATTGAGGGGGGATTGCTTATTGTGTGATTACCATTGTGTGCACGTGGTGTTTTGATATAAGAAGTTCCTGTTACAAAAAGTGGAGTATTTTGATTTAGTCTAAGGAAGAGTTAAGTTTCTTGTAAGTAGCTGTTTTTTGAAAGTTAGACAGTTATGTCCCTCCAATAGTATAGAATCATAGAATGCTTTGGGCTGGAAGGGACCTTAAAGATCATTCTGTCCCAACTGTCCTGCCATGGGCAAGGACACCTCCCGCTGTGTCAGGTTGCACAAAGCCTCATCCAACTTGGCCTTGAACACCTCCAGGGAGGGGGCATCCACAGCTTCCCTGGACAGCCTATGCGAGTGTCTCACCACCCTCACATGAAAAAAATTCTTCCTAATATCTAATCTAAATCTCCCCTCTTTATAGCATGTCTTTTTAAATAGTGTTTTTCCAGGCACTGTACAGAGAGAAATTATAACACCTTGTGTTCAGTATGATGTTGTCTCATTTTAAAGGAAAACTAAGATGTGTATCTGTAAACCACCATGACCTTTGAAATTAAGAGACGTGAATCAGCAAAAAAGTATAGAGAAGGATAATGGTTCTTAACTCCAAATATACGTATATATATCCAAAACCAGAACAGGACACACAGCAACACCTTAACCAAACTCTTTAAATGTATTAAGTTCTGTTCCTGCTCCTTTTGATGCAGTTATATTTATGGACAGCAGGACATGATGTTGCTGGAGGTGGCAGGGCACTCTCTCTCTCCTTGTACTTATGTCCAGAAGCATTGCCCCCGGGTGGGGGACTAGAGAGGGGATAGGGTAGCAACTCCTCTGCAGGTGACATCGGCCCCCAAGGAGTCTGCAGCAAAACCAGGCACTGATGATCGCTGTCTTTCTGAAGGATAGCACAGGGTGCATGGAGTTGGGGGATGAGTCAAGGGAGCTCGCTCCAAGATGCCTCCACCAGCCCAGCAAAAACGGTGGCTCCCACTCACAACAGACACCGAGCAGAAGTGGTGCCAACCGGAAGAAACCTCTCCCCCCTCTCTCTCCTCCCCTACGTCCAGCCATCAAACTGGAACGCAGAGCAATCAAACCACTCCCCTGCCACCCATCCTGGCTCCCCAGACTCCCTGAGTTGGCAAGGGAGAAAAAAATTCCCTGAAAGATTTTGAAACTATAACAGGTTTACGCTGAACAGATGTGTCTTCTTCTCGAATCACCTCTGTTTGCAGTCTTTCCCCTTCTAAAATGCAAGATCAGACAGAGCTGGCTCCAAAGCTCCAATTAGCAGAGATTTGGCTGTTGTGAAGTTCATAATAACATTGAGTTCTTCCAAAGTAACAGAATATGCATAAGATTTCTGGGAAAATTTGTACACATACATGTAAGTGGGAAGTATATTCTGTCCCCAGCTTTTGTCTCATTACACATGATTGATGGAAATCATTCCCTCATGCGTCCGGTGCTGAAATAAAGGATACTGCTTTGTAAAACTCCAAAATGAGTTTTATGAGAATTTATTTGCTGGCATTTTTGATATCAGCTGGGTGTTGTGTTCAGAGTTCCCTGGAAGGAAAGTGAGGGTGCAGGGCCTCAAACAGTGGGCTTGTTGCTCTACAGCCAGATTTGTGGTGCCAGAGGTGGTGACTGCAAACACCCCTGCAGTGCCTGGACCCCGTCATCTCCTCAGTGGCCTTGGCCAGTCGTTGCTCCCTGCTCTGCACAGCCTCTGCTAGAAAGACCCTGTTCTCCTGGAGGGAATCCTTGCTTCTGGCTTGGATGGAGGAAGCGGTGGGGTAGTTCTCTAAGCTGCTGCTAAGTGGTAGCATTTTATGCCTGCAGGGCCCTGGGGGATTTGGTTTCATTTGGGCTGGTGGCACCCTCAGAAGTTAGTCAGGCCAGCCTCTGCGGCCACTGTGTTAACTAGAAGAGAAACTGCAAGTTTGGTGGCAGATGCTGAAAGATCGCTGGAAGACAGTCTCTCCAAGTACAAGCTGAGAACTGGAGGCACCTTTTTCTCAGCCTTCCTGGCTTATCAGGAGAGCCAGGCTTGCCTGCAGCCTTGTCTTTGCCAGCTGCCTTGGGAGTCTGCCTGGGAGGAGACACAGGGGGTCTGGCTGGTGTCCTGCAGCCTCTGGCTGTGGCTGCAGATCGTCATCTCCTGCAGAAAGCATCACATGACTTTTGTGCTGTTCTCAATCTGTATTGACTTTGTAAATGCATACATTTACAGCTCCTATCTCCATTTTTGTTCTGATACCAAATATTCACCTTGGTTTCCGTTGATTGGCATATTCAATAATCGTGTCAAAGTTAAAGATGAGCAAATGTCTTAGTTTAGATGAAAACTAAGATATGTTATCAGATATTAAAGATCTTTAATCAGGAAAAAAAAAATTGAATAGAAGAGATAACAGTTCTTAGCTACAAATATATGTGTATACAAAACAGGATCAACACTAATCACAACTAAAACCTAAAAGTCTTAAGAAATAGATTGAGTCCTGTACCCAAAATCTTGCGATGCAGGTCTCTTTAAGAGCTGGCGAGCAGTCGCTGCCCTGCACGGGGAAAGCGCGGCCCCCCCGCAGCCGGGGAAGGGCGGGGGAGGGAGATGGAAACTTAGTGCGAGTTCTGCCGGAGTTGTGGAAGATTCAGATGACCCGTGATCTTTCCTTCAGAGCTTGCAAACCGCATGCACTCAGGGACTGCCGCTGCCGTTGTCGCCACTGCCGTCCGAGAGGAAAACGGATGTCCCGTCACGACCTCTGTCCCGGTTTCCCCGGAAACGTCCTCCCCCCATCCCCCCTCGCGTCTGCTGAAATTCCCTTTATTGGCAAAAAGAAGAAAAATTCCTCGGAAAAATCCCAAACCACAACATTATCCACCCCGAATTTTTCTTCCATGCCAACAATCAGACTTAAATTTATACATACATATTTTCAACTATATACATATACAGATAGTCACATAGAATATGAACAACTCATCCAAAGATAAGGTCCCCTTGAGGTACACATCGTGTTTTTCCATCTTCCTGCATCACCCACCAAGTGCAACCAGATCCTTGAGCAAAGACAATCCCACGAATGGGCTTGCCTTTACTCGAGACAGGTTTAACCCAAACAGTTTTCCCTAACATACCTCTCAGGTGGATCACAGGGACTTTATCTCCATCTACAGTATGAAGGAATTCTGACTGGGCAGGGCCGGCTCGATTGACAGAGCCTCTAGTGTTGACCAACCATGTAGCCTTTGCTAAATGTTGGTCCCAATGTTTGAAAGTCCCCCCACCCAATGCCTTCAAAGTGCTTTTCAACAGTCCATTACACCGTTCAACCTTCCCGGCAGCTGGTGCATGGTAGGGGATATGGTACACCCACTCAATGCCGTGCTCCTTTGCCCACGTGGTAACTAAACTATTCTTGAAATGAGTTCCATTATCTGACTCAATCCGTTCTGGAGTGCCATGTCGCCACAAGACTTGCTTTTCCAGACCTAGAATGGTGTTCCGAGCAGTGGCGTGAGGAACTGGGTATGTCTCCAGCCATCCGGTAGTTGCTTCCACCATGGTGAGCACATAGCGCTTACCTTGGCGGGTCTGCGGCAGGGTGATATAATCAACCTGCCAGGCCTCTCCATATTTATACTTATCCCAACGTCCACCATACCATAAAGGTTTCACTCTCTTAGCCTGTTTGATGGCAACACATGTCTCACAATCATGGATAACCTGAGAGATAACATCCATGGTTAAATCCACCCCTCGATCTCGTGCCCATCTATAAGTGGCATCTCTGCCCTGATGGCCTGAGGCATCATGGGCCCATCGAGCCAGAAACAACTCTCCTTTATGCTGCCAATCCAGATCTATCGGTGACACCTTGACTTGTGCAGCTCGGTCTGCGTGTTCGTTGTTGTGATGTTCCTCATTGGCTCGATCCTTGGGCACGTGTGCATCCACATGACGGACTCTCATGATCAGCTTCTCTGCACGGGTGGCGATATCTTGCCATATATCTGCAGCCCAGATGGGTTTCCCTCTGCGTTCCCAGTTGGCTTTCTTCCATTGGTCTAACCATCCCCACAATGCGTTGGCCACCATCCAAGAGTCAGTATAGAGGTAAAGCTTCGGCCACTTCTCTCGTTCAGCAATGTCCAAAGCCAATTGGACAGCTTTGAGTTCTGCAAATTGACTTGATCCACCTTTTCCCTCAATAGCTTCTGCAACTTGTCGTGTGGGGCTCCACACGGCTGCTTTCCATCTTCGATTTGTCCCCACAATGCGGCAGGAACCATCCGTAAAAAGGGCATAGCGTACTTCTTCTTTTGGCAACTGATTGTATGGTGGCGCTTCCTCTGCACGTGTTACCTGTTCTTCTTCCTCTTCATCTGCTAAACCAAAGTTCTCACCTTCAGGCCAGTTCGTGATGATTTCCAGGATCCCAGGGCGATTTGGTTTCCCAATACGGGCGCGTTGTGTGATAAGAGCAGCCCATTTGCTCCAGGTAGCATCAGTAGCATGATGTGTGGGGGCAGCCCGCCCACTGAACATCCACCTTAGCACTGGTAATCGGGGTGCCAGGAGGAGCTGAGTTTCTGTTCCAATTACCTCTGAGGCAGCTTGAACTCCTTCATAAGCAGCTAAGATCTCTTTCTCTGTTGGAGTGTATTTGGCTTCAGATCCCCTGTAGCCTCGACTCCAGAATCCAAGTGGTCGGCCTCGAGATTCGCCAGGCATTTTCTGCCAAAGACTCCATGAAAGACCGTTATTCCCGGCTGAAGAGTAGAGCACGTTCTTCACGTCTGGTCCTGTCCTGACCGGTCCAAGGGCTACAGCATGAGCAATCTCCCGCTTAATCTGCTCAAAAGCTTGCTGTTGTTCAGGGCCCCAGTGGAAATCATTCTTCTTGCGGGTTACCAAGTAGAGAGGGCTTACGATCTGACTGTATTCCGGGATATGCATCCTCCAGAAACCTATGGCACCCAAGAATGCTTGTGTTTCCTTCTTGCTGGTCGGTGGAGACATTGCTGTGATCTTGTTGATAACTTCTGTTGGAATCTGGCGACGTCCGTCTTGCCACTTCACTCCCAGGAACTGTATTTCTTGGGCAGGTCCCTTAACTTTACTCTGTTTGATTGCAAACCCAGCTTCCAAGAGAATCTGGATGATCTTCTTTCCTTTCTCAAAAACCTCTTCTGCTGTGTCCCCCCACACAATGATGTCGTCGATATACTGCAGATGTTCTGGAGCCTCACCTTTCTCTAGTGCTTCTTGAATTAGTCCATGACAGATGGTGGGACTATGTTTCCACCCCTGGGGCAATCGGTTCCAGGTGTATTGCACGCCCCTCCAGGTGAAGGCGAACTGTGGCCTGCACTCTGCAGCTAGAGGAATGGAGAAGAACGCATTAGCAATATCAATCGTGGCGTACCACTTCGCTGCCTTGGATTCCAGTTCATACTGAAGTTCTAACATGTCTGGCACAGCGGCGCTTAGCGGTGGAGTAACCTCATTCAAGCCACGATAGTCCACAGTTAATCTCCATCCTCCATCAGACTTACGCACAGGCCAAATGGGGCTGTTGAAGGGTGAGTGAGTCTTACTAATCACCCCTTGGTGCTCCAGTTCTCGAATCATCTTATGGATGGGAACCACAGAGTCACGGTTCGTTCGGTATTGTCGACGATGCACTGTTGTGGTGGCAATTGGCACCCGTTGTTCCTCAACCTTCAACAATCCGACAGCAGAAGGACTCTCAGAGAGACCTGGCAGTGACTTTAGCTGTTTAATCTCTTCTGTCTCTACAGCAGCTATTCCAAAAGCCCATCTATGTCCCTTTGGATCCTTGAAATAGCCATTTCTGAGGTAGTCAATTCCCAGGATACATGGGGCGGCCGGACCAGTAACAATGGGGTGTTTTTGCCAGTCTTTCCCGGTCAAGCTCACTTCAGCTTCCAACACAGTCAGCTCTTGAGATCCCCCAGTCACCCCAGAAATAGCAACAGTTTCCGGGCCCACATGTCCTGATGGCATTAACGTACATTGAGCGCCAGTATCAACTAAAGCCTCGTATTTTTGTGGGTCTGATGTGCCAGGCCACCGGATCCACACAGTCCAATAGACACGGTTGTCCCGTGCCTCTACCTGGCCAGAGGCAGGGCCCCTCTAACAGCCGTTGCAGTGACAACAACTCTTTAGTGATGGGTACATTTTGGAGGTTCCCTCTAGTGGGTCAGATCCTTGGGAGACTGGCACTGCACTTACTTTTGCCGATTTTCTTTTCTCGTTCTCCTTCAATTCTTGTACCCGGGCTGCCAGGGCATGGGTAGGTTTCCTGTCCCACCGTCTCATATCTTCCCCATGGTCAACCAAGAAATACCATAGATCGATCCGTGAAGTCTGTTCTCTTCCCCTAGCCGGGAGGTGTCCACCTCTGGACCCAGAGGCTTTGATTCGCACTGGTGCCACTTGAAGATTTTGAAGAGTTTCCATGATCTCCTTTTGCTGCTTGTCCATCTTCTCATCTATTTTCTTATCTATCCTCTCAATTGCTGTTTCTACCGCAGCGATACGTTCCTGCATGGGGCCATGGACCATCTTCGCATATGTCCTGAGTTTACCTGCTGCGACACCCACCAAATCTTGATCTGGCTCCGAATACATGGACGCCACATAATGGGAGAATGCACCTGGTGCACCACAGGAAAGCTTCCACCACATTTCTGGTGTGCATCTAACCTTGTCTGGGTCGGTGAGGGGTTGCCCATCTCTTCCATAAAGTATTTCTAGCAGTGCCATTTCCCTCAGGCGTAAAATCGCGTCTTCCACAGTCTTCCAAGCTGTCTTAAGATGATGTGCCTGCAGGATATCTTTGTGAGGGAACCTCTCTCTCACACTGCCTAGAACTCGTGCCCAGAATGAAAGGGGTCTTGATTCCCTCACAAATACCTGTTCAATACCTGTATCTCGGGCCAGAGCCTTTAAATACTTGGCTTCAGAACCATCAAGTTGCAAACTGTCACCCATAAGATCCCACACTCGGATCATCCAAGTCAGGGTAGGCTCATCTGCATGTCGAGTAACGTCCTTTCGCAAGCCACGAAGGTTGTCATAAGAGAGCGATTCAGTAACAATCTCTGGTTCTGGATCTGCAGTATGTGAAGGACCCGCTTCCGCTTCCCCGTCATCATCAACTGGACGAACCGATTTGGTCTTGTATTTCCTTTTCTGGATAGGGGCAACTTTCATTGGCTCAGACTGTTCCTCTGGTTTATCCACATCTTGAGCTACAACTTTCATCGGCTCAGACTGTTCCTCTGGTTTATCCACATCCTGAGCTACCATAGCATCAGGTGTCTTACTCTCTCTCTTCTTTTTTCTCTTTCCTTGCTTTTGGATGCATTCCTGACCACCCCTATTCCTGGCTTCATACATAAGATAGATCATAATTAAACCAACTTGCAGACAATTTACCAAAGGTAGGATATTCCTGGAATCTAGCAAAAGGTTAAGTTTCTCAAAAGCTGTTCTAGCAAACCTAAAAGGTGACTGATTAACAGGTTGAAAAGAAACACTCTCCTGTGTCCCTCCCTGAGAGTAGGTAACATTATCACTAGGTCCCCAGATGTAACAGCTTGGGCTGGTGCAGGAGTACAACCTTAAGAACACATCCCAAATGAAACCCATAGACACTGAATCCATAACACTATAGACCCAAAATAAGAATTCGATAACGATCACAGCTATCTGAGTTCTACTGGCTGCTGCACTCAGATGAATTAAGCCAGCCAGACCTTTCGGCATAGTTCTGTACCAACAGAAAGCAAATATGTAGTACAGCATGGTCCATATGGACTCGAAACTCACAACAAACATCATGATGCCAGAACTGTTATCCTTCTTTGCTCTCTCTGCCCCACGTTGGGCGCCAAAAGATGTCTTAGTTTAGATGAAAACTAAGATATGTTATCAGATATTAAAGATCTTTAATCAGGAAAAAAAAAATTGAATAGAAGAGATAACAGTTCTTAGCTACAAATATATGTGTATACAAAACAGGATCAACACTAATCACAACTAAAACCTAAAAGTCTTAAGAAATAGATTGAGTCCTGTACCCAAAATCTTGCGATGCAGGTCTCTTTAAGAGCTGGCGAGCAGTCGCTGCCCTGCACGGGGAAAGCGCGGCCCCCCCGCAGCCGGGGAAGGGCGGGGGAGGGAGATGGAAACTTAGTGCGAGTTCTGCCGGAGTTGTGGAAGATTCAGATGACCCGTGATCTTTCCTTCAGAGCTTGCAAACCGCATGCACTCAGGGACTGCCGCTGCCGTTGTCGCCACTGCCGTCCGAGAGGAAAACGGATGTCCTGTCACGACCTCTGTCCCGGTTTCCCCGGAAACGTCCTCCCCCCATCCCCCCTCGCGTCTGCTGAAATTCCCTTTATTGGCAAAAAGAAGAAAAATTCCTCGGAAAAATCCCAAACCACAACAGCAAATATGTGCAGATTGAACCTGATACATAGAGAATGAAACCATTGTGTCTATAAGTATTAATTGATATAAAAATATGATCAAATGCCATCGGGTGTTGATTTTGGTTAAGTGTGAGTATCTTACAGTGACATTTAAAAGAGACTGATGAAATCACCTAATTGTTTCTGCAGAGTGATGCTTAATGTACTGCTGTGTGTGGTCTACATGCAGACAAAAGAAACCTCCACCAAGACAACTAATAAAACTTACAACATATGTGGTATATATTTTGTATGCATTGCTCTGAAAAAATTCTACATGCTTTTAATGCAGTACTTTCATATGGCAAAGCCATATAAAGTTGAAATAGGGAGAATTAGGTTCTTGGTGTCTGCTGAAGAACAGGGCAGTTAAAAAGAAGAGAAGGCTCCGAGGGGACCTCATAATGACCTTCTAGTACCTCAAGGAGCTACAGGAAAGCTGGGGAGGGACTTTTTACAAGGACAAGGAGTGATAGGATGAGGGGGAATGGCTTCAAATTGGAAGGAGGAAGATTTAGATTAGACATTAGGAAGAAATTCTTCCCACTGAGGGTGGTGAGGCACTGGCACAGGGAAGCTGTGGATGCCCCCTCCATGGAAGTGTTCAAGTCCAGGTTGAATGGGGCCTTGGGCAGCCTGGTTGGGTGGGAGATGTCCCTGCCCTTGGCAGGTGGTTGTAACTGGATGATTTTTAACTCCCCTTCCAACATAAACCATTCTATGATACTGTAATACTGGTGCTCTGGATTTCTGCTGTACATGTAATTTAGAGGAGAATTTTTTCCTGATTCCAGGAAAATCTCTGCAGTTTTTACTTGGACACAAAAATAAAAGGCCTTATTCAGAACACTGCATTGGCAAAAGTAATGGAAGCTGTGTTAGAAAATCCATGAATTTATTGATCTCATCGTTTCTCCCCAACAAGGCCAGAATAAGTACATTCTCAGTTACTGCTGCATGTGTGAATTTTGAACAGGAACAGCAGCCGACCACTGCTATCATGGCAATGTGGAAGTGCTATATTAATTCAGCACATTTTTTACTAGAGGGCAGCAAAGCCTCAGTGAAGTTGCTGAAGATCATTTTGGTTTGCTTTTCCCAGATTTTGATGAGAGGGTTGGTAGTATTTAGAAATCAATACATTGATGTGTGCTAACTCTACTTTTTTTTTAACATTTCTGTCCTGTGTAGAATTAGTGAGTAGCCAGTTCGTGAAGGCAATGTTAATACTCTTAAACAGACAGTTGAAGCATGGGATTCGGGAGCAGACAATATGAATTATTTGCCTGTGTTTGTAAATACTTTCCAGGCATGTAATGTGCTCAGAACATCCCTCCATTCCCTTCCTGCCCCACTGGCTATCTCTGTCAGCCCTGCTCCAGCTCTTGACCATTTTGAACCTGTGACACAATTGTGAGAGGTATCACTAGAAATATTTGTGATTTGAGGAGAAGACTTATGATTTGTTGCCAGGGTGCTGACAAAAGAAACAATACCTTTCCACTGACTGATTTAATAGCTGTCTGGTTGAGTTAAATCAAGTTCAAGCACCCATGTGCTTTAATCTGTACACTTGCTATTGGAAATAGATGCCATTAATACAACAGTTACAGCATTGTTGATTTCAGTGGGAAAGCTCAAAGTAATGGAAGGTGTGTATGTATTTAAGTAGTCTGAAAAATTAAGTTTTGCTTCCTGCCAAAACTGCTCCATTATTGATTAGTTAGAGAAAAAGTCTTTCTTTAAAGTTGTTGAGGTGTTGATTCCTCAGAGTCTTGATAGCCATTCTCCTCAGTACTTATATTTTATCCCAATTTCATGTAATCCTTTGCTGGTGATGCAAGACTGTTAAGACATGCTATTCCAAAGCCCTTATTATGCTAGATGGGTGGATCCTTAATTGTATCTCATAGAAAGCAAATCCTGCAGATACGGGCAAGGAGCATAATTCGGGCTACATAAGAAGTCCCAACACATGTTTTTTAGGGGATGGCAAACTTTATCTTACAACACGTTTGAAAATTCTATGCTACATGTCTGCCAGAAGCCTCCCTCACCTCCTTTATTAGATGAGAGTCATGGGATACGTTATTTCTCCTTTCTCATAGGGGAGAACATGAGCAGAGCTTGCTGTTACACAAAAGATAAAGTCAAGTTTCCTGCATTTGGGTAAATAACAGGCATCAGCACACCCAACGTAAAAGAGATAGGCCTTTTCCTGGAAAAAACACCTTTGTGAGCATGGTATCTCACCTGTCAGGTGACCTCTTGCCCAGTGCTTTCCCGTGATGTGTGCCGTGGCTTGACAGAGAGCACAGCTTCCTGGTCGTGCCCCATTCACACCTTTAGTTGCGCGCTGAAGTTGAAGGCTGCCTGTGTAGCCCTTCTCTACTTTCCTAAGAGACTGTGTCATTCAGTCCAAGCAGAGGGTTCCCAACTCTGACTGAGTACCAGGGGCAAGGACAACTCAGCACTCCCAGTCTAAGTAACATGTAACCACCTCGCACCCCCTGAACCCGACAGCTGTGAAGTGTATTGATAGGGGTACAGCCAGCAGATGGAGGGGTTTATTCTCCTTGTCCCAGCACTTACTAGACTGCACAGAGTACTGCATGCAGCTGCCCACCTCAGTGCAAGAAAGATTAACTGAACTGGTCCAGTGAAGAGCCACCAAGAAGGATATGGAACTGTTGGACAGGTCCAGAAGAGGGCTATGAAGATGATTTGAGGGCTGGAGCACCTCTGCTATGAGGACAGGCTGAGAGGGTTGTTCAGCCTGGAGAAGATAAGGCTCCGGGGAGAAGTTATAGTGACCTTCCAGTACCTGAAGGGGCTACAGGAAAGCTGGAGAGGGACTTTTTACAAGGGCATGGAGTGATAGGATGAGGGGGAGTGGCTTCAAATTGGAAGAGGGAGGATTTAGATTGGACATTAGAGAGAAATTCTTCACACTGAGGGTGGTGAGGCACTGGCACAGGTTGCCCAGGGAAGCTGTGGATGCCCCCTCCGTGGAAGTGTTCAAGGCCAGGTTGGATGGGGTCTTGAGCAGCCAGGTGTAATGGGGGGTGCCCCTTCCCATGTCAGGGGGATTGGAACTGCATGATCTTTAAGGTCCCTGCCAACCCAAACCATTCTATGATTCTATGGTCAGGCTGTGTGTGACTGTGAGAAAAGTGTGAGGGAACAGGACTCAGTCAGCCTGGAGAAGGGAAGGCTGCGGGTAATGCATGGAAAAAAACTTCCCCATGGGGACACGCAGTCAGTGGAGCAGGTTGCTCCATGAGGTTACGGAGACTCTGTCACTGGGGGAGGACTGCATCCTTTCCTTGGAAGTCCAACTGCAGAAAACCCTGAGCTATTTCATCTGATCCCAGAGGTGGCCCTGCTTGGAGCAGGGGTGGACTGATGACCTCTTCAGCTGTCATCTAACCTGAGTGGTTCTCCATGAGGCTCAGTTTCTTCTATCACTGGAGGTACATGGTTATGTCTTTTTATGACTGAGGCATAACCTTAAAACCAAGTTTATCTGCAGACTTTAATTCTTAGCTCACAATATATAAAAAGAATTTGCACCAATGCTTTCTAAAACAGTCATTTCACATTTTATTTGTTCTTCAAGAAAGCATTTGGTGAATTAGTCTAAGGAGTCTGTCTTACTTTAAACAACTCATTGCAGAGTGTTTTCACAGTCAGAACTGTCCATCCTATAACAGCTTCTCCTGGCCAAACCAAACAGACTTAAAGAAGACCCATCTCGTCTTAGCGGTTTGCAATGCCTCTGACTACTGAATATGTTAAATAACTCAGTAAATGAATGTTACAATATAGCTCTTGTTATCTGAGGTTGAGAAAACATCAGAGTACAGCAGGCTGGGGAAGTGGTCTGTAATACTGTTGATGTTTTCCACGCTGTATGACTTCAGCAAAGAATATCCATTGAAAAGGGAAGTGTCCAAAAAAGAAATATACACAAGCATTTGGCTGTCTTTGTTGAACACCACGAGTGAGTCATCTTTTCCATTATTGCTGCTGCTGTGGATGGTTACACTCTGCTCTGGAAATCGTCCCTTGACCTTGTTTATCCGGAGCTTTCGAAGTCCCCAGATGGCCAAGTATTCTGTTGGGAGAGGAGTGGTGCCACAGAAAGACAGCTTCAAATCCCACACCGTTGTGAAGTTGAGGACCAACTCCAGCACAGAGGTGTCTGTGAACCAAATGGTCAGGTGACTTTTATAGGTAGTTTTTTCTATGGCAGAAGGCAGCACCGTTTTACAGTTGCACATCAGGTTTGCCAGGCAGTAATCACAGTCACGGATATCTGCGGAGCAGCTGCAGTTGCGAATTGTGTTTTCCTTGGTGAAAATTAGCGTATGGTTCTTGTGACTTCTCACAAAACTGCCAGTGATGTGTACGCCAAGGAAACCAGCCAAAATGAGAGCCAGCCAAAAGGAGAAAGCAGAGAAGGCTATTGGCTTCATTAGCACTGGTGCCAAGCTGCCAAGTGTCTCCTCCGTTTATTCAGTGAATTATGTCACTTGGCTTTACCTACTGAGGAAAAACAATTTCTTTATTATACTAAAGACCACTCAGCGGTTAATATTACTTTGCTTTTCCCACTCATTATCTGTCTCATCTATTCAGAACCGTATTGCATTTTCGCAGGTTGCCCTGCATTAGAGAGGAAGCATAGCTACACTGAATCCATAAAATGGATTGTGACTCAAGTTTGAGATTCTTCTTTCACTCCTCTTTTGCTCTAAATGCTTTCTTCTGCTTAAGGGACAGCTTGGAAACCTGCTTATCTGTGCAGGCAACTCCTCAGCCTGTCCAATGTGAGGGTAAGGGCAGGACTCCTGCTCATTTCTCCTCTCTGCTTTCTTTTTGTCTGCTTCCCAAGAGATAGGGGTGACAAATGACTGCTTCACTGAGTGAGGCAGTCTGAGAAGGACTAAAGACAGGCTTTTTGTTTTGCACCTGAATTGCTAAGTAAGGGTTATGATAACCTTGCCTTTAAACTGAGTGTGGGATATACTGGGCAAAGGGAAAAAAAAAGGTGGTTAAGGGCAGAAGCACTACTGGATGTAGCACGTATTTTTCTGAACTATGTGATAATGCTGATAAAACCTGCTTTTGATCCATATGAAACATTTGCTCCAGACTTAGCCTGTAAATCTGGGGGACAAAGGACCATCTATTACTGTGTCTCTGCACAGCAGTTAGCATAGGAAAGATCCTGGCTTTGTTGGTTGCTCTGCCTCTCTTAATTTACCAGGACAAAGCAAAATAGCACCTCTATGTGTGCTTATGACAATGGAGCAAGTTTCCATCCCAGCCATGCTCCACCTCAAAAGGTTAGGAGTATGTTTGGTAGGGACTCTTGGATTCTCAGCTACCAGCCCTTTGGTTTTCAGAGCAGGGTTGGATCTTACCAGGACCATCTGGGTTCTCCTGGTATGTTGTGAGATGATGGTACAAGCAGTGATGCAGTGTAATTTCATGACACAAATTGTAAGATGTTGGAAAGTTTGTCTGATTTGACTGTAAGTGTTTTGAAGAACCAAGAGACATTAGAGCCAAATTTTGACGAAAGGGGGCAGGTCCTAATAAAAGTAGCACTAAGGTATGAACTGGGCAGAATTTGGTCGAGATGCTAACCTGAAAAGATAGATTGATCTCCAGAATGCATGTCTCCAGCACCTTAGAAAACATGACAATACACCTACAGTTTTGGAGAAGATCTAAATGTTTTATGCTCAATTCCTGCTGAAAATTCAAGTGAGAGTGTTCTTTGACTCATATTAAATTTTAACACCCCCCCTGAGTAGTTTGTGTCCTATTTTCCACACATCTCACTTATATATAGTCCCCTAGTCCACTTTTTCTCTCTGAAGTTGTCTACTGTGAGTGATTCTGTAGAAACTGTAATAGTTCATAAATGACCAGGACTTTGCCATCCATGGGAAAAGAAAAAAAAAGGGAAAGTTATGTGCACATGGGAGAAAAATCTGTGGATAAGCGATAGTGAACTCTGGGCCAGACATCAGCACCAGATCCTTTCCAGGAATGAGATCTTTAACTTGCAATGGACAGTTGCATGAAGACATCAGCTCATTGCTTAACAGCAGTTGAAAATTAATTACATTGTTGAGATGTAATAGGAAAGTGATGGAAAAAAAAGAGACAGTGCAGAGCTACTGCAAAAATCGCCTGTTTGCTGACATTTGCTTATTGTGTGCAGTTCAGATCCCACCATTTCAGAAGGAATGCCACAGGGCTGGAATTCAGAGAAGAGCAACAACAGTGACAGGATGTGGAAGGCCTCCTCTTTAAGTAAGGTGGGACTAGGTAAGGAAGGACTCTAGGCAGGAAAAGAGACGGTTGGAATGGGATATGGTGGTGAACTATAATAGCACAAATAACATGGAGATGATGGGTAGAGATCAGTTTTCACCAAGAACAAGAGCAATACATCTCAACTAAAACCAGTAGAATCACATCTGACTTACTTGTCCTTAGCAAAGGATGTTAGGGGGTGCAAAAAGTTTCACAAATTCAAGGAAGCACTGGATAAGTTCAGTGTGAAGTACTCTGCAGTTAGGTACGCAGGCACCACACCGGACTGCGGAAGGCTCTACGTTGAAAATAATTGGAGGCAAAGAAAGTTATAGCAGTAAGTACCACATGTCCTTGACCTGTACACAAACTGACTCAAATGTGATTTAATTCTGTATATACTCCCTGAAGTTAGGATGTTGTTTTCTTAGTTGAAGGATGCAGTCATTTTAATGCTTAAATCAAATATTTAATCCATGTTGTGGAACATACCAGAAATACCAGTCTGACTGTTAGTTAATGTTTAGCTTCAAAGGTCAGACTCATCCAAGCTGTAGCTGTTCTGGTATCATTACTGCTAAATTAAATTGGCCTCCAGTATCTAAGCATCTAAGCATCTAATCATGCATCACAATGAAAATCCTATTACTAAACCTCCACGCTGTGCTTATTTTCTCAGCCCTTAACTATGACTAACAGTTGTGATAAATCAGAAATCTGTAATATTGCCACAGTTTCACAACTCAGTGAAATTATTAGGATTTATATGTTTTGGAGGTGGTATTTGGAAGAAGAATTCTCAATGTTATCAATAGGAGCTTGAACTAAGTAAGAGATTTAAATTGAAGACTTATCACATCTGCATTTCAGACTCCCACCTGCATCAAAAGGGGTGATACTGCTTTTTCCACGTAACGTGAGGAATTAATAGAATAGTCATAAATAAGCCATTAGAATAAAATACTTCAGTGTATCCTCACTAATTTTAACTCTTGACTCTTTTTCATATTTTTTTCAGTATCTGAAGAGTGGAGAACCTTTAGTTCTCTACAGTATTGCAGCCAACCAAAGAAAATTCTCTTTCAAGTTTGGCTTAGCTGATGGCATTTGGGTTCTGTCCATCAAAATCCAAACAAAATTCTAAATATTGGCATTCCAGGAAGTGTTATCTCCAGAAATACTTGCTATCTTCTTCTGCTCCTGCAGCACAGACACATTCCTATCAATTCAGTTCTCGGTATTTAGTTTCTGTGTGGCTTTAGTGAGTGATGTGCAAGCAGTGAAAGAAATGTTGTAGATTGTCTGTCCGTGAAGTGTCAAAGTCACCTGCAGTGGACCTTTACTTAAGCTACCAATTATCTATGGAAAAATATTCATTATATGGCTGTTAATCAAATTACTTTGCTGTCTGCACCGCTTAAGGCTTGGAAAAACGCTGGCTTTAATTTTTAGTGGTGGGGAGAGCTACCTTGCAACAAAGGAGAGAGTTAAATCATAGATGAAACTTGACCACACTAGCTTGATAACTCTGAGTTGTATCTTTTTAAATGATTGCTGCTGTCAAGCCACTGTTAGGAGGGAGAAAGTCACAACTTAGCAGGATGTTCTTTTCACTAAAAATCTGGGGATTGATCTTTAGCTTGTGTTCTCTAGGAGTGGCTCAGAAGAGTCTAAGTTTCAGTAAGTAAGATGAAGAACATGAAGAAAAAGTTGCAGACACAGTGTTTGGGGAGCAGGGCTTTGCTAGAGTAGAAGATGGGGGTGGGGGGAAAGAAAGAGAATCAAAGAAGAGTATGGGACTGAAAACCAGAACCAGGGCCTGAATGTATGCACCTGTAGGATGACGTCTTGTTATTATGAAGCAAATTGATAGACATGATCTGAGTCCAATTATTGAGAGGACTGAAACACAGAACTGTTAATGTTGTTTTCATTATTTGGTGTGTTGATATTGTGGTGAGTTACACAAAGAATAACCTCTTTGTCTCTCAGGAGGTTGCGAAAGCTGAGTTATTTTAAAAATTCTTCCTCCTTTGCAGAGAACCTTTATATTTTGGAGTGCTTGTAATGCAAAGATGCCTTCAGTAGGGCTCTTGGAGATACACAAGAGCCCATTGTTCTAATATTGGCATTAAGTTGAAAGGAATTATGTGGCAGATCTCTTGCCTGTTGTGGGTCTGTGTTCTCCATCATCTCCAAACTTACAAAGAATGACAGAATATCTTTAGAAAAATGAAGAATTTGGGCTGTGAGATATATCTTTCCATTACACTCTCTCTCTGAGCATTACCTGCTCCCCTTAACACAGCTAATTTATCCATTGAGCTCACTAAAATATTTTTAGATATAACCTATCAAAACCCAAAGATGCATCAAATCATGCTAAATGTCAAGAATTTCCATACAGTTTTCTAGGGAAACATGGTGGGTATACTTTCTTCTCTTCCCTAATTTTCAAATGAAGCTTAACTAGACTTCCAGTACAATTCTGTGAGTCTGTGGTCAAGTCGCCATCCCTGGATGACAGGTAGGTGAGTTTCTTAAGGACATGGTTTAGTAAGGGGACAGGTACGGTTGGACTCAATGATCTCAGAGGTCTCTTCCAACCTGATGATTCTGTAATTCTGTGATTCTGTGATCAGTACATATTCAGAGACTGAGCAACAGTCTCATCATATGCATTTAATATGCATGTGTTTAACTATTTCTGCAGCCTTCTTCCTTCATTATGGCTAGGAGACAGCATTTCAGTGATAAAATGACCTAACAGACTCAGTCTATGTTTTACTCTTCTACTATGCTACCAACTTTGGCAAAAGGGGGCTTATCGTACAGTTAGGAAGAAAACATCTGTGGGTGTTGTTTCTAATTAAAACTTTAAAAATCTAAAGCTATTTAAAGACTCATCCACACAATGGATTTTACAACTTGTTTCCATAAGCCATTTGACATTTCCTTGCATAACATAGCATAGGATGTGTAGCAGTCCTGCAAAAATCATATAAGCATTTTTCAGCTTACACTGGAAGATTGCTGAACTGAAGAAACGAGTGGTATATCAAATCTGAAGTTGGCAAATTATATGAATACTCTTTGCTTACAGATGGGTAACCAAAATATACTTATTTTTATATATCTATTCTGATACAAAGAGTAACTCCTTTGTCCACGGAAGCTCAAGCTAAGAAGAAGCTGGTCTGCATTTTATTTCCATGTAATTGTTCATTCAGCTGTCTTAGACAGCCGTTCTCCTCCAGCTTATACCCAATGTTTATCAGTCCTTGGAAGTGGCTGGAGAAATAAAAATTTTCATACCAGAAGTGACTGAACTTGTTCATTAACTGGTTGCAGTGAGCTGATTGATAAATACATCTTGATCAAAGCACATAGTGGCTCTGTAGCCTGAACGTGGTGTGCACTATAGGAGTCTTGTCCTATTGCTGAAGATTTGGTTTAAACTTTTGAGTAAAATAATATAGAATTCTACCAGGCAGCAAGATGACCTGCAGCAGAAGTAATACCACCTTGGGTTCATCTCTTTGTCCAATGCAGCAAAGAAATAATTTGTCCGAACAGATGGTGGTTTATTCTAACAACATGCATTCTTCATGGTGGCATTATTTCTAACAACATCCCAAACAACCACGTTTCAAATGAGGTACAAGTGGGATATAATAACATGCCCTTCACCTAACTGTGCTGATACTTTTTCTAAGCTGATCTCATGCCGTCAGCTAAAAATTACAGAGAATTTTGAAGTTATGAAGATTGCCACATTTCCTTTTATCAGTTACAGGTCAGTTTTTCTTAGAGCTGCAGCCTTCAACAAATCCACTCACTGCACAGGTAAATTGGAGGTAACGTCTACTTTCCTTCCCTTTCCATCTTTACATAGTCCAGTTTTGGAAATACAAGTGAAAGTGGAAGAAAAAAGAGGTGAGTAAAACTGATAGATAAATAAATGCTGAGTCATACCCGCCCCCATTGCCTTGTTGTCCAGAGTCACAATGTGGTAAGCATTTAGTCTTTGAGAATGAAGTGAAAAATTAAATCAGTATATGAGAACGACTCAGTGCCTTGAATAGTAAATAGACTGTATTGCCTCCGACGTCTTTTCTTATGCCTGCTGTTTACTTATGCCTAGGTAAGGAGTTACCCAGCTTCACTGAGCAGTGATAGAGTACCACTGTCCTATGGGAATTACTGATAGTTGATCCAGTTCTCATCCAAACAGCTGCCAATGTTTCCCCAGCAGTTATCTGCCAACTACAGCATTAAAACACCTCACAAAGGTTTTGAAGTGTGGATTTTGTTTTCTATGAATACCTTGGTTCAGGTATCAGAACACAAAGATCCAGTGATTACAAAAAGAGATACAAAAAGATTGATAGAAACTCCGCCATTGCAATGACTTTCTGGGAAATGGGGAGGTGAAAGAAGCATATCCTCAAGATCAAGAGATTCTTAATTGTCCTGAAGATGTTGCTAGTCAAGAGGGTCTTGGTGATTGGTATCATCATCTTGATTTTCATCTGGCATTTAAGGTTCCTGAAGTCCAAAGCTACCATCCAGTTTTCTTTGTACACTCCTTTAGAAAAGGCTTCCTTGAGATTAAAGGCAAGCTCTTGCACCACCCCAAATTGGACAACTTTTTGTTTTAAACAGAACTGTTTAGCTGAAGACCTGAAGAACAGGGAAGAAAGGTCAGCTCAAAACACCAAAGGTAACTCTGTAAAAACTAAACAACTATATAGTAAAGCATGACTAGGAGTACCTAGACATAATACATAAACCCCAGAGCACAGACACAGCAGGTGCAGGTGGATAAGGAGAAAACCCCAGAAGTCTGTATGGTGGAACAAGAAGGCAGCCGTGGGCATGTGAGGCAGCTGTAGAGAGAAGAAGGGCAAAAGGTGGTGATAAGGGGCTGGGTAGAGGAGAGGCAAATGCAGCCCAGAGCTGGGATGGAGGAATGAAGGACAATCATAGAATCATAGAAGAGCTTGAGTTGGAAGGGACCTTCTAAGGTCATCTAGTCCACCCCCCCCGCAATGAGCAGACATCTTCAGCTACAGCAGGTTGCTCAGAGCTCCATCCAACCTGACCTTGAACGTTTCTAGAGGCATCTACCACCTCTGTGGGCAAACTTTTCCAATGTAAGAAAGGAGTAAGAAAACTTCCTCAACAAAACAGAAAGCTCTTTAATAGGGCAGAACATAAAGAAAGAGTACAAAACTGAGATCCTGGGCAGGTTTTTTGCTAACTTTGCATGTCTTGTTGGAAAGTAAAAGAAAAGGAACAACATTTCTCTAGAAGAGCCACCCATTCTGCTTCTGCTTTGGCTCCTGATTTGTGTGGTTTAGATCCAATCCAATGTTTGTCGTTCAGTAATGAGTTGTTCCTTCCATGCAAAAACGGGAGAACTAGATCCCAGCAGCTGCCTTGGAGTCCCTCCAGCCTGCATTGCTGGCCTGGGGAGGGGTAAGGCAGTGCTTTGGAGCTGGGATCTCTGTGATAGGGAGGGGAGAAGAGAAGCTGCATTCTCTGCTTAGCAGCTTCCCTAATGATTTTAGGGAAATTTTACTTGTTTCTGAAAAACAATTTTGAGTGATCTAAATATAGCAATTATTTGTTCATTTTTTGCCTTGAGTGGGGGGTGACAATCTGACTAGACATAGATGCCAGCAGAAAAAGATTCCAGTTTGATTGGTTCTGCCATATATATTTTTAGATGTGTATCTATTTCCATCATTGAAACCCCTGTTTTATTACATGTTATCCCAAAAATTTTCTAGCACAACATTCCATACCTATTCCTTTTTCTTTGCAGGTTTTGATAGTTAAAGGAGATTTTCAATGCTTATTTAGTAATAGTGTCATTTCAGGTTTCTGAATTTGCTTTGATCATTCCACTGATTTTTTTCATAATTGCAGATCTGTGTGTTAAGAAAACTGCAAAAAAGCAATAAAAAGCCTTTGACTGTTGTGTGAGAATGCTACTGTCTCAAGGAAAGTTAATCCTATTCAATGGAAGTCCCAATCCCATACAATTAATTTCTTCACAGGGTGCTTTCTTCCATTCTCTATTCAGTAAAAAACCTAATTAAACCCCCTCATTGATCACTTGTGTTAACATGTGCCTATGTGAAAGTGCTGTATTAAGCAGAGAGGAGCTTAAATCCATATAATCTTGTGTGAGTAACGTACACAGAATGAATACCAAAACCACTCAATTTAGATCAAAATAGTGTGAAAGACTGGACAACACCAAAAGCATTTAGAAAAACTACAAAGACTGCCTCTTTCTTTTCTTGTTTACATGCAGGTAAAGAAGGGAGGTGTAAAAATATATTGCATTTCAGAGTGAAGGTGGCAGCAAGGAGGTAGGTACAGCAGCATAACTGGACTGATCTCACCAGGGCCGATGCATTACTCGCCTGACACGCAGAAACCTCAAAGGGAGACAGGGAGAAGTGTGAACAGACAAGCTGCCCTTACTCTAAGAAGCAAAGCACGCCCCAGGCTTGCATTCATCTCTGTACTTTTTCAGTGATATTTAATACAAGTCTAATGTGTAAGATGTTTGTTGAGAAAGGGGTTTTGAAGACTGCACAGGGCTGCCATTGGGTGGCTGTGCTGTGTTCACGTTGTAGCTAACTAGAGGTTTTTGAAGTGCTATTTCTTTGGCATTTGAAAGTAAACTGAACTCTTCTTTCTTCTTTTTTTTTTTTTTTTTCTCAAAGATTATTCTAACAATATGCTTGAAATACTATTGGATTGTCTGGAAAAAACCCTTTTATTGTTAAAATGTAAATGAAAAAATATCATCTCTGGATTGTAGAGAGGTATGCACAGGAAAAAGGGTGAGGTTAGCTTTTAACATCTGCTGAACCGAGCAGGTGTTAAAATACAAGATTACAGGAAAATGTAAGGGGTTATGTAAAATGCGAAGAGTCAGTCCCCTGGGAAGTCTAGTCTGAGCCTGCACTGCAGGGCAGCAACATTATCTGACCAGAAAGCCCTAGGGAGGCTCAGGCCTTGAGGGAAACCAAATGCTGATTTTGACCTTTTTACTCTGTGGGAGTTTTAGAAGTTCCCTAAGTGGGCTGATGGCAGAGAGAGGTATTTTGTTTTCCATCTCTTTCTTTAAACAATTACTGTATTTATTTAGGTGCTCCACAGAAAAATGTAAGAAGATAACTTTGTGATAAAAGCAGACGTTCTACAGGCTTCCAGGCAGCAGGGTGATTTGTGCCTGTTGTCAATAACTTGAAAAACTGTCTTTGCATTTGCTTCTGCAGCAAAAGCCTGGGCTGCTGTCATTAGACTGAGCAGCCAGTGCTGTAGCAGCAGTGCTGTCAAGTGTAGTGGAACAAATTCCTTCCCACCAATGACATAAATTCAAGATAAAATAGGCAATTCTGTTGCATTGATCTTGGAACAACACACAAACCCTTGAAAATGTTCCTATATGGGTATTTACGTATTCAGGTGTACACAGACTCTGGGACAGACAATTAACCTAAAAACACCTCTGCAAAATTGTCAAGCCTGTCCATCCTATGCAAAGCTTCTGTCCATACCAGAGGCAAATGTTACAGTGGCGAAGGTTGTGACACGTAACTGCAGGGAGACAGATTAGTAGGAAAAAACTCAAGAAAAAGGAGGAAGTCTTATCCTGCCTTTTTCCTTGGGTAAAGGTCAATCTCAGCAGGTCACAGCCTGATTATTTCCAGCCCTGAGAGAGTAGAAAGGATGCATGTGTAAAGCCTTCTCTTTTATAACCCACTTCACACATGCAGTCTGCGCTTTTCCTAGTAAAGAGCCAAGGACCAAGATTAGTGGCAGGACTTGCTCTGCCACAACAGACCTGGAGCTATTCCAGCTTGGAGGTGTGTACAGTACACACTGTCTGGAAAAGCTGACACACTCTGATCTGAGCATTCACGTTTGAATAGCATAAATGAAAAGCAAGGAGAAAGTGGTGTAAAGCTTTACCAATTCAGGAGGAAAGCACTGTTCTGCACAGCTTTACAAAGCAGCAGCAGATCAAACAGACCTTACCCACTTGAGCACCATAGGCAGGATTTGTCATTACACCTGTGTAACTGGATTGGAATCAGTGGTATAAATCTGATCTAATGAAATGGAAAACCAGAGTTTTATTTCTAGTAGTGCCATTATGGCAATGTGTCTCCGTCCTGCCTGCTAGTACAACCTATGACCACAAGCACCAGTTTTCTATTCAGTGGTTATGAAATGCTTCAAGAGTCTCAGAGGGAGGCATTATAGAAAAATAGTTTCTTCCTTTTGCTGTCTAACCAGGCAGCTCTTCCAGTCTGTTAACTCTTTGATATTTCTCTGCAGCACCTTTTGCAGCTTTCAAATAACAGAAGAACTAGTAGCTTAAGGTCTTGTCCAAATGCTTATGAGAGAGTCCTGTACCAAAAAGATGTTAGGAATACAAAATCATGCCCTGGCTTTGTGTTAAAGAGAAACTTCAGAGTACACAGTTATATACTGTGAAAAGATCTTACTTCTACTCTAAATCACAGATTAGTATTTTTTCAACAGTTTCCTCATTTGCTTCTTGCATGATCTAGCCTTTTGCCTTCCAATAGGATAATTTTATTTATTTTTGTAAAAGAGAAGCCTTGACAAATACAATTTCCTTTGATACTGGTCGTGTCTCTGAACGCACTGAATGTGTGTAAGTTACAGGGTTAGGGTAGTTGTGCTTCCTGTGATTTAAACTCTTGAGTTTTCAAAACAAAAAGTTTATACACATGCACGGTGCATGAATTTGTATGCTCATGAATGCACAAGTGCATCACACTTTCATACAACAAGTAGTTTTGTAATCATAAGGTATGCACAATCAAATACCTGTTTATTCATCAGTCCTCAGAAAGGGGCATCTTCTGGGAAAGCAGGTGTCTTGAGGATGGGTCCTTCTTAACCACTTTTTAAAATTCTCATTTTTTTATGTCAAACCAGCTACTTCCTGGAGCAAGGATACTTACACTGAGTGAATATCAGGAAAGAAAGTTTGACTGCAACGTTTTGTTATTATTTCCCAGCACCTTTTCTAGCCTGACCTGGACAAAAGTTCAAGTTAAGCATTACACTGAATTAAAGATTTGCCAAGTCCCAAACATAATGCTTACTTCATGAATGAAAATAGTACAGAAAGCATACTTTAACACTTTATTTTCTGTTTTTCAAACCCTAAATTAAGAAAAAAATATATGTGAGAGGAGAAAGCTGCATGATAGAAAGCTGTTATGAAATGTTAATGGTGACTAAGCAGCTGGAGACTGAAGCTCTGCAGTAGGGCCTCCTGGTGCTGGGTATCTCCGCTCCTGTTCACTTGCTCAGACAGTGGATGTTGTCATTGCCATTGAGACTTCAGTCCTAAATAGAGATGTTCCATTTACTTTGTCTTGTCCTTACTGTATCACTGCTTTCATTTATAAATTAAATGGCAGAATAAAACACTGCTCCTAGCTGCTCTTTCCCTGATCCTCCTCTTCTCAAGGCAGTTTTAACTGAATAAAATGACTCAACTCCTGTCAGCTGGATTAATTCCCACCAACAGTTCTGTCACCTTTAAAGATTTGCCTAAACAAGTATATGCAAAATGGGGCAAAATTGTTCCACTGTTCTTGGTGGTTATTATTCATAGAGCTATTAATTATTACCTAAGGCATACAGATACAGCGTATAAACAGTTGCAACATATGAAAGGCAAACTTTGCAGAATCTGTGGTTACAAAATGACAAATGTGAAAAAATAAAAATACCTGCGAGGAACAGAATTATTGGCAAGGAAAACAGTGTGCTGGAAGAGAAATGGCCTCATTCATAAAAACACAAGCTAATGAACGTTCTTCAGTTCCCCCCTCCTCCCCAATTTTATAGCTGAAACAAAGACAGCAACTTACTCTTTCTTCAGATGCTGGCGAATGGGTTTGCCACCACTCGGCTTCCCGCTTGGCCGAGCTTGCTGAGGCAGGGATGCTTGGCTGTGACTGGGAGCAGGGTCAGCCTGCGGGGCAGGCAGCAGTGCCTCCTCTCCCACTCGCTGCTGCTCTCTTATGTTTTCACGGGCCAGCAACCCATGCTGTTCCCCTGACAACCGTGAGAGTAGTCCAAGGTCTACCCCTATCATTAATACCACCACGTCAGGATCCCTACCTGTCTCTATTACCTCTGCTCCCATATCATCCGGTGTACTGTCGTACATGAAGGGCTTGCCTGGAAATGCTTAGAGATAACTGAAAGCTCACCCAGGAGCACCTGCTCTAGGAGGGGAGCTGAGGCGCAGCAGACCCCAGCCAAGCAGTGGGAGCTGGCAACCCATGGTCACGGGGGGGATGCCCAGCCTGGTGCACAGGGAAGAAGAGGGATCTCATTTAGAAGGTGTATTGCATATGGAAATGTAAAGGAAAATATCCAACCAATTATACCATAGATATTTCAAGCAGTTGTCTGACTTGTGAATTTGACATTTGTGACTGCATTTTTTTTTTCCTGAGAGAGGTGGCAAGTGAGAAACTTCTGTCCCCTCTAACACTTATTCAGGATTAAAGGAGCCATGTTTCATTTTCTGCCTATCAGAAGTCCATTCAGAAGCCTGAATTCCCAAGACATCCATTCAGCTCTTGAAGGACAGGTGCTCCAGAGAACCCTATATTGTAATAAATGCATGGGTTGTGCATCAGACAACTATAAGGAGCACCTAGGACCTGTTCACTACAGTACTTCTCTGTTGTTAACGTTATGCAGTAAGAAACACTTTGCCTTACTTATATCACGCTTAAGATAGTGGTGAATTTGACTCTGCATATATTTATCAGAATATCTGTTGTGTTGCAGGATAAATGCCTGACTTTAAACCCATTTTACCCTTCTTGGATGCATCCATTAAGAGAAGACCTTCATTCCCTCTTTCTCCAAACCATCCTTGGTTTTATGTTTTCCTTTAGGGCTAACACAAAGTGCCTTTAGTTTTGGTAATTTCAGTCTTTCCCTGGGTCCACTGGTTGTTGTCAAATTATTTAAGAAAGGGTCTGACTGGCAGACGGCTCAATAGCCCTGCTATGGAAACTGAGAGAACCTGGATTTCACACCTCTCTGCACCTCCACTCCAAGGACTTACCAATAGATTCAGAGGAACTCTGAATTAACATCCTAAAAAGAGATCGTTATTTGCCCTTGTCATTCAACTGCACCAAAAGTGAGAAAAGGATAAAACCAATAAAGAGTTTTTCCTTAACCAGACTGTAATCTTTTCTTGCAAGATGTTTTCATCTGGCAAAAGCAATATAGAAGAATATGATAGGTTGTTAAGGCTGTCTCATCCTTCTTTTGTACAGGGCTGAGCTGTCGCTGGGGCAAACGGAGAAAGTTTGAAGTTCAGTTACTGCCAACTTCTTGCTCTTTGACTTCAACAAGCCACTTTGCTGGCTTATGATGCTACTGCTGTGTTGTGGCATAAGGACAGAAAAGTCCTTATGTTGATGTGCCTCACTGTGAAAATATAAGATGCTGTCAATTGTAAAAACATCCTTGTGCTTAAAGTTATTAGATTTTCCATGTGCTTATTTTATGTTGCTTGCATATACACTACAAAATGTGCGTGTCATTTATGCTAACTGTGAAATATGGCATTTTTTCCACTCTAGTGAGTTCTAAAGAAGTTCTTCATTGCAATGCCTAAAAGTCTGAGGTTCAAGAAAAACAGGATGAGGCCCACAGCCTTACAAGTGGTTTCATCTTGCTGCTGAGAACTTGTGGACCATGTGTTTATTAGGCATCACTTGCATAGATGTTGATGTTGCGACTTCTCATAATAGGTGGGAGCAATGGGAAGCTCTCTTCAGGACTCATTTGTCTCTCACACACTTGTGTCTATGCATTTTTGACATATCAAAAAAGCTTGCTCATCTTCTTCACACACAGTTATGCAGGCAATGAGATATGGAGCCAGCTTTTGCACCCCAACTTTTCAGCCATTGCCACTCAGGAGGGTACTGTCAGGTAGGCAGTTTCAGAGAATCCCAGAGTCACTCGTCTGGAAGTGCCCACAGCAGGTCTCTGGTCTAGCTTCCTGCCTGGAGCAGTGTCCAGCCTCTCTGGCATCAGACCAGGCTTCTCAGGGCTTTCTCCCGTTAGGTCTTCAAAACCCCCAAGGATGGATCCTTGATAACCCTTCTGGAGACCCTGTTCTAGTGTTTCACCACTCCCATGGTAGGAAGTTTTCTTCTTATATCAAGTTGGATCTTCCTGTTTCCCACTGTCTCTTGTTCTCCCATTGTGTACCTCAGTAATGAGTCTAATCCCATATCTTCAATAACTTCCCAATAGGCATGAGAAGGTGGCTATTAAATCTCCCCATAGCCTTCTTTTATCAAGGCTGAACAAATCTATTTCCTCTACCTTTCCTCATAGGTCAAGTGCTCTAGCCTTGACCATTCTCATAGCCCTCTGCTGACCTTGCTCCAGTTTATTGAGATTTATCTTGTGCAGTGAAACCCCAAACTGCAGGCATTACTCCAGGTGCAGTCTAACAAGTGCTGAGTAAACAGGGAAATCCCTTCCCTTGATGATCTTGCTGCCTGTGCTCCTGTTCAAACAGCCCAGGTTGATGATGGCTGTCCCTGCTGCCTGTGCAAGCTGCTGGCCCACACTCACCTTGCTGTCACCCCAGGCCCCCAGGGCCTTTCTGCAGAGCTGTCCCCAGCCAGTCAGTCCCCAGCCCCTACCATTGCAGGGGGCTATTCCTTCCCAGGTCCAGGATTGGCAATTGTCTTGTTGAGTTTCTTGAGGTTCCTGTAGGCCTTTCCTGCAGACTGTTGAGGTCCCTCTGAGTGACAGTCCTGCCCTTGAGCATATTAACTCATACCACAGTTAGTTGGTTTGGTTGTGAACTATTCACCTCATCTTTGAGCTCAAACCCAAGCGTTTACCAGTGTTATAGTTGAATTAAGACAAAGTCTCACATGATTCGTTAAAGATTTATTTAAGATAGGAAAGCAAACGCAGTGCTGGAGAGCCGGGAAGTCGCAACTTCACCAAGGCTCGCAAAGTTTGGGTAACTTAAGCAGTCTTTTATACCCTTTTTATCCGACTTGCTGATTTCAGCACTTACATAAACAGGATAACAACATCCGTTAATCTTAAGCAAGACAAAGCAAAAGCAAGGACGTTATGGTAACATAATATTTCACTCAACAGACAACACTACAACCTTGAGATAATGCCGCGCCTCATTCTTTCTCAAACAAGGTGTTTTGTGCCTGGAACCATGAGGCTGTTTTCTCCTTGTATCCTTTTGTTTAAGCAGCAAATTGTTCTTTATTTCTCACAAATTCCACCCTTCTTTTATTTACCACTAATTTGCTGATTAAACCTGTTCAAAACATCATGAGCCACTTCTAACTCAAGACTATCATTTGGCAAAATTTTCATCTCTAATTCCGATCCTTTCAACACCATCAATTGTACTTTATCTAGTCGGTTCTTGACAAAGGTTACAAACTTGTTAATGATACAGGGACCAAAAGTTAAGGCTAATAATAACATTATGACAGGTCCTGCTAAAGCAGAAATCAAAGTGGTTAGCCAGGGAGATTGGTTAAACCAAGATTCATACCAGGAGGCCTTAGCCTCTCGTTCTCGTTTTCTCTTTTCTAGTCCCTCTCTCAGTTTAGCTAGCGAGTCCCTTACAACTCCAGTATGGTCAGCATAAAAACAACATTCTTCACCTAGGGCCATGCACAGCCCTCCCTGCTGCAGGAATAATAGATCTAATCCTCGTCGGTTTTGCAAAACAACCTCAGACAAGGAAGTTAGTGATTTTTCTAAATAAGAGATAGACTGTTCTACTCTCGCTAGATCCTCTTCTACTGCAGCCCTTAAAGATGTTAGACCTCGTTGTTGTTGAACTAAGGATACCACGCCATTAGAGGTCCCAGCGACTCTTAAACTGAGTAGGGCGGCTATAGTGATGGCTGTTATTGGTTCCCTTTTGCTAACCCTATGTCCTGTATTACCCCAATGCAAATACATGGCTTCTTCTCCATGTAGGAGAATTCGGGGCACCACTGTGACTTGAACACAAAATTCTGATTCATTCCTCTTAAGGATAGCAGTAGACACGCAAGGAGTTAATCCAGTCAGGGAGCAAACCCACCAGGCTCCATCATTATGTATCACCCATTTAACGTCTGATGTAAAATCTTGGATAGAGTTTGTACACAGAGCCTTTTTCCGGCCTGTCACCTTTCCTAAACACCAACCGCTCCCTTTAACCTGTTGAAGCGTTATCCCTACTTTTCGTTCTCCCCAATTGCATTGGGGAGGACTGTCTTCATTAGAAGTGTTAAAAGAAGATGCCATTGCTATCCCTTCATAGAAAGGAGGTTGAATATCATAACATAACCAACAAGAATGGGTAAAGTTTGGGTTAGTTGTATTTAGGGCTTGATAAGCTGCTTGCATTACACCCCATAGAGGTTCGACATCTTTAGAAGTCTTATTTTCCTTAAAGGTAGGAGCTGGTGAGGCCCCCGGAGTGGTTGGGGATTTCGATTTCCTTTCTTTCTTCCTCTTTCCCTTAGGGGTTTTAATGACGTGATTTGGTCCTACTGGCTGGACTGGTAAGATCTCACTGGTTGCAGTTCGAGCTTCTTCTTTTCGAATTGTGATGAGACCCCCCTATGTCTCTTCCAGGTAACCATAACATGACACTCCATGTCCTTCCCATTAACCATCCTAAGTCATTTGGTTGCAATATTGTTAATAATAGATGCTCACATCCCCCCCTAGTTTTTACCTTTCCATTGTGATAATAAGTTGGAGCTTTACACCCTTTTGGTCCCCAGGTAACTTCAAGATATTTATCAGAATTGGATACTTTCCACCCCATGGCTATCGTTTCACATCCCCAGTATCCAGAAAAAAAATACCCTGGATAGTTACAATAACTCTTTCCTGGATTACTTTTACTAATGGGGACCAATTCCAGTCAACGCCTACCGTCTTTAACAACTCATAAATAGTAATGTTAAACACTGGAGCTCCCGATATAATGGTGCTATTTATAATTGTTGAATCGTCTAGTCAGGCTAGGGTCCATTTAAATGGTCGGTGGGGGCTTTCTCCTCCATAGATTAGACCGGCAGTAAGTAGTATTACCACTAAAATAGCAACCTTCATTTTCCCCACTGTTAATACCTCTCTGCCTCTCCTTGTCTACTCTTCTGCAGAGAGCAACGGGATATTAATATCTTCTCGGCAAAAGTAGGTAGCCTTCAGGGAAATTTTCTGGCTGCTATAAAGATAGGAGTTTGTTCTATGACTGGGCCCCCTTCCAGGTGAATTTCTTAGCACACTTTTCTAGAACCTTATGCCAGTCTGTTTCATATATGTCCCAAAACTCAGGTATATACTGTTCCCATCCACAAAATAGTTTACAGATTTCTGCTTGTTCCGATTGTCTCCTGGAAAAAATACAAGCCCATTTCTTTTTACAATTTAAATTGGCAAACGACCAGATGTCCAGAAAAGGGATGTTTCAGACAAGGTATTCCCCTAATTTCTTCTACCTTAGGTGTTTCAGGTACTTCAGTCTCTGTAGTCCTGTCTCCCCGGTCTGATCAGGCGTCCTTCCTAGATGGTATCTGGAACCACTGATACAAACTACGTTTTACTTCCCTCCTGGAGTGATTCATTCACAGGTTTTATCCCTCCTTATCTTTAGTCAGAGATCTCCCGGTTCAGACGTCACAGTCCATCCCTCTGGTGGGAGAGGTCCTTTAACTCGACTGGCATGCGTCCATCCTTTCTCCGTGGTCCGTATTGCTGCATCTGTGGTGAGCAAAACAATTAAAAGGATCTTCCCACCGGGGTGTCAAAGAGGTTTCTTTCCAGGTTTTGATCAACACCTGATCTCCAGGCTGAATTTGATGTAAGGATATGTCTAAAGGCAGCCTCTGTACCACTAAACCCTTTATTCTCAATTCTTGCCTTCTTTTAGTGAGTTCTAAAATATACTCAGTCAAAACTTTATCTGTAACTTTTGGATGTTCTATTAATATCCCAAAATCATAGGGCATTCCATACAACATTTCAAAGGGGGATATACCAGTATCTGTTCTTGGTTGAGTTCTAATATAAAGCAAAGCTAACAGCAAACATTTGACCCAATTAATTTTCATTTCTACCATAAGTTTGGTTAAATGCTTTTTTATTTCCCCATTCATACTTTCTACTGAGCTTTGTGGATGCTAGGGGGTATGATACTCCCATTTTGTGCCAAACAATTCAGCTGTTTCTTTAATTATTCGGGAGATAAAATGGGGTCCCCGATCTGAGTCAATTACAGCAATGATTCCATATCTAGGGATAATTTCTTCAAGGAGAATTTTAACGACTGTTTTTGCAGTGGCCCTCACTACCGTAAGGCTTCTACAAAATGCGTAAGATGGTCCACCAAGACTAGTAGATACTGATATCTCCCTACCTTCGGCAATTCTGTAAAATCTACTTGTATTTTCTCAAAAGGTCTTTTTGCTAATTCACATCCCCCTTGTACTTTTTCCCTGAGTTGTCGTTTATTGACTTTGTGACAAGTCAAACAACCCTCTAAAATCTTCTTAGCTAAACCATATATTCCCCCACAAGTATAATTTATTTCAAATTGATCCACTAAGGCTTGAATTCCCCAATGAGTTTTGTGGTGCAATTTGCTCAGTATCCCTCGAGCTAACCCCTTTGGAAGGATTTCTCGACTATCAGGCAAGAGCCATTTGTCCCCCTCTCTTTTGCCCCAATTTGTTTTAATTTGTCCAGTTCTTGGAGGGTAAAGCTTTTGTCTAACTTTAACCTCTCAGGTTCTTCTATTAAAGTTAATAACGCAGCTTGTTTGGCCGCCGCATCGGCTAAATTGTTTCCTCTTATTGTATGGGTAATTCCCTTTTGATGTCCCTTTACATGAACAACCGCTATTTTTAACAGACCCCTTAATGCTTTCAAAACTTCCAGGATTAGTTTCTCAGGGACTAATCCTTTCCCTTGGGTATTAATTAGACCTCTCTCTTCCCAAATTTTCCCAAAGGTATGCACTACCCCGAAGGCATATTTTGAATCTGTATATATAGTTCCAATTTTATTTTCTAAGAGCTTTAATGCTCGTAACAGGGCATATAATTCACATGCTTGTGCGAACCAGGTTTTGTTTAGTGGTCCTGCTTCTTTTGTCTGTAACGTATGTCCGTCTATAACAGCATATCCCCATTTCTGTTGTCCTTCAATTACTCGTGAGGACCCGTCGATAAGTAATTTTTCACCTTCACCTAATTCGTCTTCCTCTAAATCCTCTCTCATTTTAGTTTGTAAATTTATTAGTTGAAGACAGTTGTGTGTCAATTCTTCTTTGGGTTCCCCATATAAAAACTGAGCAGGATTCTGCAAGGAAGTGATTCCAATCTCCAACTTAGGGGAGTTAATCAAAATTCCTTCATATTTTAACAATCGGCTATCTGTAAGCCACTTATCAGCTCATTGTTGCAATACTCCGTGAATATTATGGTGAGTATATACTTTCAGCTCTCCCTCTAGGGTGAGTCGTGTGACTTCTACTAACAATGCGGTAGCTACGATCGCCTGTAGGCAAGTGGGCCATCCTCAGCTTACAGGATCCAACAATTTAGAATAATACCCTATGGGTTTTCTCTGGCCTGCCCAACCTTGGGTCAATACCCCATAAACAGTCCCATTGTCTAAATTGATAAAAAGTTCGAAGGGTTTGTGTATATCGGGTAGACTAAGGACAGGTGCCTCTACTAGGTCTCTTTTTATCTTTTCCAAGCGATCCTCATCATCAGGGGTCCATTTCATCAACCCGTTCTTGGTTAATTTTTCATACAAAAACTTTACCTTGCTGCTATAATTTTCGATCCACTGTCGACAATACCCTAATAATCCCAGCAGCTGTCTTATCTGTCTCTTATTACTAGGTGCAGTTAATGATAAAAATCCCCTTACTCTTTCAGGATCTAATTTCTTATGCCCTTTCGTGAGCCAATGTCCCAAATACCTCACTTCCTCCTCGGTGAACTGCAACTTGAACTTAGAGACTTTAAGCCCCTTCAAGCCTAAAAAGTTCAACAATTTGATACTCTCGTTCCTAACTTCTTCCTGAGTCCTCCCAGCCACTAATAAATCCTCTATATACTGTATTAAGACTAGTTCCTGCCCCAATTCATAGGATTCTAATAGTTGTTCCAAAGCTTGTCCGAACAGGTTTGGGGATTCTGTAAACCCCTGAGGCAACACAGTCCATCGTAGTTGCTGTTTTCTATGTGTATTGGGGTCTTCCCATTCAAAAGCAAAATAGTCCCTACATTTCTCCTCTAAGGGGCAAGCCCAAAAGGCATCCTTCAGATCGATGATACTATACCATTTATAGTCGGGACTTAGTTGATTAAGTATAGTGTGTGGGTTGGCTACCACAGGGAATCAAGTGATGGTTCTCTCATTCACGGCCCTCAAATCTTGTACCAAGCGATATGTCCCATCCAATTTCTTTACAGGCAATATGGGTGTACTTGCAGGGTTCCAAAAGCCCTTGGGCCAAAAGTCTCTCAATGACCAGCTGCAACCCTTCTCTCCCCTCCCTGGAGATGGGATACTGTTTTATCCTAATCGGGTGATCTGGAGATTATGGAGACCGTGATTGGTTTGATATTTAACCTCCCCACCGACCCTGGAGTGTACCAAGTGTCTGGGTTAATTTTAGCTTCATCTTCCGCAGTTAATAAACATAATTTAACTTTCAATTTTTCTTGATCTACTTCTAAATTGATTCCTAACTCTACCATCAGATCCCGCCCCAGAAGATTATATTCAGCTTCTGGGACCAACAAAAATGTTCCCACCCCATATTTATTTGGGGCTTCTATACTTACATTCTTTATTAACGGTACTTTAAAAGGTCCTCCTTTTGCTCCTACTACCTGAAGCATATCTTTTGACTCAAGACATCCAGAAGGTAATCTTTGGACAGTAGATCTCTCGGCGCCCAAGTCCACGAGGAACTCGAACACCTCATGCTGAGGACCCAGTTTCAATTTTTCAAGGGCTCAGTAACCTTAGGGGTCCCCAGCAAATAGAGCCCCTGACCCCTCTAATCATCCTTAAAAATCTCTTCATCTGTAACTTATTCCGGCAATTTCTTGTAAATGTCCCTTCTTGTGACAGTAAAAACATTCAACCTCTGGCAAGCTAAACCTCCTTCTTGGGTCCGTCGGAGCCCTCCGGAGACCATCTCTTTCTTTATTTTGATAAGGTCTCTTATTCTGCATGGATCTCTGGTCCTGATCAAATCGCCTTCTGTCCTTCTCTTACGGCCGCCATTAAAATCTTAGCTTGTCTCTTCTGACTTTCTTCTTCCCTTCTTATATATATCTTTTGAGCTTCTCCTAATAACTCATCTAAACCCCTTTCTTGTCAGTCTTCTATTTTTTCTAATTTTCTCCGTATGTCGGGCCAGGATTTGGCCACAAACTGAGTCTTCAGCAAAGCCTGATCAGGGTCTAACCCAGAATACAATTGTTAGTCTCTTTCTTAACCTTTCTAGCCATTCGGTAGGGGTCTCGTCCTTTTTCTGCTGTTCACTAAAGGCCTTATTAATATTTTGACCCTTAGGTACTGAATCTCTTAGTTCTTGAATTATCATATCCCAGAGATCAACCAGGTTATTTCTATGAGCTGGGTTCTGGTTGTCCCAATTGGGCCACTGTAAGGGCTATTTAACATCTCCGGCGGGGTCATGTTGGTGTCTCTGGTCCCAATTCCTCATGCCGGCTATTCTTATCATCCCTTGTTCCTCGTTTGTAAACAGGATTTTTAAGATGGACTCCATTTCGTCCCAAGTATAAATATTAGGCCCGAGGAACTGATCAAAACATTCTGCAATCCCTAATGGGTCTTCTAATAGCCATCCCATTCCTTTCTTGAAATCTCTGACGTCCCCAGAATTAAGGGGCACAGAGACAAATCCCACCCCGGGTTGTGGTCCTCCTATGGCAGTCTCTCTTAATGGGTACAACAAATTTTCCTCCTCTCTTTTTCTGGCTTCCTTCTAGTTATTCTTTGGCTAAGAGGAAAAGTGCCTCCTTCAGATTGTGGAGGGGTGGTAGGAGGAAGATCCTGATCTGAGTCTTATAATGGCGGAGGAGGTGGAACATAGGGTGGGGGAGGCATCGGTAGCTCGTCTTCACCCCCCTTCCTCCGTTATTTTTCTTTTCTTTCAATGGGAACAAATTAACAGGCTGGGCCGTACCCAGGATCCATAAAAAGGCATATTCACTCTCCTCCTTATTAAATGGCTGCCTATTGTTGACATATCCAATCTTCAAAAGATAAATAAATTGGCCAATATAAGTCCTTTCTTATCTGTTTTCCTCCCCAAATCTCCATACAATAATGGATCATTTTCTCCTTAGATTTCCCTTTCCAGGAGGGGGAATCATCCCAATGTTGAATCATTAATCCCAATGGGCTATCTGGGGGTATATCGGGGAGCCCACCCCTACCCCACTTTTCCTGTATGGGTCCAGAAGTCTTACTGTCCTTCTGGCCCATCTTCCGAGAGTGCCTTCTTTCATTCTCAAATCACTCGCTTCCCTCTATTCGTGGCCCACGTCCTCACGGACAATGGGAACCGCACTACTAAGAGGTCCACACTCGCTTCGCCCGGTGGACTACTAAGTCCGGTGGACGTCTCAATCACTCGCACTCCGGGTACCCAATCCCCGACCAGACGGAACCACTATATACTTACTCACTCTGGAGTCTTCGCCTGGCTCTTCGTGCACAAAAATTATGGGGAACTGCAGTATCTTTCTTTTTCTTTTCTTTTTTTTTTCTTTCTTATCTCCGTTCGGAAAATCCGGGTAAACCTAAGTCGAACTCTCCTCCGGGACCATCCGAGGATGGGGCACCCTCCCAGAGTCGAAATCTGAGTTAGCTTTCTGGATCCGAGTCACGGCACCAAAATTGTTATAGCTGAATTAAGACAAATAAAGTCTCAAATGATTCGTTAAAGATTTATTTAAGATAGGAAAGCAAACGCAGTGCTGGGCGGCCGGGAAGTCGCAACTTCACCAAGGCTCGCAAAGTTTGGGTAACTTAAGCAGTCTTTTATACCCTTTTTCTCCGACTTGCTGATTTCGGCACTTACACAAACAGGATAACAACATCCGTTAAGCAAGACAAAGCAAAAGCAAGGACGTTATGGTAACATAATATTTCACTCAACAGACAACACTACAACCTTGAGATAATGCTGCGCCTCATTCTTTCTTAAACAGGGTGTTTTGTGCCTGGAACTGTGAGGCCGTTTTCTCCTTGTATCCTTTTGTTTAAGCAGCAAATTGTTCTTTATTTCTCATACTAGGGCCTGTTGCAATAGGACAAGAAGTAATGGTTTTAAACTAAAAGAGGGTAGATTTAGACTAGATATAAGGAAGACATTTTTTACAATAATGGTGGTGAAACACTGGAACAGTTTGCCTAGAGGGGTGGTGGGTCGATGCGGTGAAACAAACTGCTGGTAGCATCAAGTCTGTGACAAATCTGCTGAGCATTTCTAGGAGGTGAGATTTCAGCACCCGGCTATGGCTACACAGGGGAAGCAGCTTTCTGAATCTGAGTTTTCCCTCAAGAGAGAGACTTCTTACAAGCTGCTTACCTCGCAGGGGGAGAGGGAGGCGGGGAGCCGGTGTCGGCAGGCCAGCCCAGTGTGAGGTGCACGGCTGCCATCCTGCGGCACGCTGCACAAGCGTGGCTTCCAGCATCTAGGAGTACCAATCGTTAATGAAGTAACATCTTCTGAGCCCAACTAAGGTAGTACTGTCATTTGTACAAGCTTCTGTACAAACCCAGAGGAGACCCCTGCCCTGAAGGGTCCATAGAGAAACAGGGAACCAGGGACACAGATCCCAATATGATGGAGGGGCGTGGAGGGGAAACTGGGGGACTCTGCCCTTTGGATCACAGCATCTCCTTTTTTCATGTCTGCCTGGGGTATAATCCCCATGGTCAGGCTCACACAAGAGAAGAGTCTCGCTATTACAACTAAGTTTGTGAATTATGCAAAACCAAACCCACACCTTCCTTCCACCACATTCAGGAGTTAATTCCCAGAGGAACCAGGTTCCACTTAGTTGTTCCTTCCTGTCCACGTTGCTGTGGTCCAGCTGTGGACAGGTTAGCTGACTCTCCTGGACACATTAAAATTAATCACAGAAACACTGAAAAGCAGAGTCCGAAGAGGTCTGAAAACCTTGTGTACTCCATTCCCTAGGCTGTAAAGCAAATTCAGATAATCTTTTAAAAATCTCCACTTAAAGAGAATCCAGTGCCTTCCTGTTTAACTTGTTTCAGTATTTAATCAAACTTAGCATTAGAAAGTTTTCCCGAGTATATAACCTACAAATAAAGCAAATTATTTTTCCCCCCTCACTCTTGGTGAATGACATTTTAAAAATAAATTTTAAAATGGTCATTTTGAGTCTTCTTCCCTTTCTAAAAAAATCCAGCTCTATCACCTTGTGCTGCTAAGACAAGTTTCTAAACTTGACTGTGCCAAGACAATGGCTGAAATCCAGCCCAACCTTTAGCCTTCTTTAAGCTTTTTCCCTTTGATTCTCTGTGTCTAATAGATTCACTGCAGCAGGAGAATGCCCTCTTTTCTACCTGCAGGTAGCTCTCTGTTCAGCCAAGGTGCTACCACAAGAAACCATCAGTTCCTGTAGTACCATAGTTCATTAGACAGCAATTTCTTCTCTTAATTGGTAAGTTACTTCCCTGAGGACCAGATTCTTCTGTATGCCAGGCACTTCCATCCCTGTCATTTGAGATCTCACAACACTGTAGGATCTGAACCAATTAGAGGTTCAGAGCCAGGCTGAGAGATGGATATCAGCCTTGCCTGGGTTTAGCACTGTTTTATGGACTCACATGTGAGCCAAGTGGCTTTTGTCCAGCAGTGCTCCTTGCTTATGTCCAGCATCTCTCAGTATGTCATCATGGGGAATGGTAACATGCTCCCATCTGTGTGCAAAGTGGACTGCTACAAAAGCACTTGCACAAGATGACTGATATCTTTTGCCATTTGTTTTTGCAGTAAAAGAAATACACCTGTTAGCTGTTCTGTGTACATGTAGGAAATTATTCTGAGTTCCTCTGGGGGGAATGGAAAGGCTTGAGACTGGGGTGCTTTTTGCCCTTATCCTGTACATTCCTCTCCTGTGAATCTGAAAAGAAATCCTATTGTACATCAGAAATGCTACAGCCTTAGGTCAACAAAAATAAGCAGCAATTCTGCAAGAGGCTAAGTAACAGAGGTTCTATAGAACAGATTATATGTCCCATAGTATTGAATACTGTAATATCCCAAAAGCTGACATAGAGTAATAATAAACGTCATGTATATACATATTACAGCAGCATTAAAAGCATGTGAGAATTGAATGAAGATTTAGAGTGATAAATTGTTGCTTGCTTCTGAGTTGACCAGGATTAACCATTAGAGTTTGCAATCACTGTTCAATATCATCCATAAAGTGAACTGGATGTTTTGTCCTGTTGTCAAGGGATAAACATTTCTAAACAAATATCCCATTTTGGATAAACATTTCTAAGCAAACACCAAAACCCCACTTCCACACTTGGCAGCAACCAGTGATCATTCGAACTCACAGGCCAAGGACTATGTACACATAAGCGAGATCATGTCTCCAGCTAAGGCTTGAGAAGCCTGATGAAAAACAAGGAAAGAAGCTATCTGTACCAACAGCGAGATTATTTTGGAGGACTTTACTTTGATTTCTTCTCAGAAGGAAGACAAAATAATGTGCCTAGGCCAAAATGTGGAGCCCACCTGACATATTGTTCTTTCTGGAGCATAGCCATGCTTGCTCCTACTGCTCTGCATCCAGTAACAAGCAATTTCACAACACAAAAAGAGGTCAACAAAAATAAATCTACTCCTGTTAAAAACACTTGCACTGAAGAGTTTATTCTGATTTAATCCAATCCAGCAGGTGATTTGGGGAAATATAATTCTGCAGGCACTTAATTTTATTTTCCCATTGCATACGATAGAAGAAAAACATATTATTTTAATGCTTTTTGAAAAAGCTGAGCAGCATGGGCCTCACCCATGATGAACAGTCCTTATTCTGCTGGCACGAATATGGGCTATCTAGGTCTGGCCTTAGACTACACAACAGTGACAGAAATATTGTTTGTTTCAGGAGTTATTATGTCAGGGCCTTCCTGTTGGCTTCGAGTTGCTCATGACCAATAGTCCCCAGAGGAGCTGTCAGTTATGCTTGTAGTTTTTGTTGTGGAGACAGTCATCTGCTAACAGCTGGACTAAAACCTCTGCCTGGTTTAATGTAAAGCACCGTTCAGGTGCTTGGTGGTTATGCCTATATTTTGGTTAATGTGTCACTCTGCTGGTCTTGGCTTTGTGAACAACATTGCAACTGAGCGGCTGGGTACAGATTCACATCTCCCAATGAATGCAGCAGCTTAGAGATCATTAAATATATCAGACTGCTGGTGTTCAATGATGTGTCAGGCCAACAGTGCTATTTCTCCAAGTCCTTTGACAGCAAGAAGCTCTCATCTGCCAGCTGGAGCCACAAATCTCTAAAGGACGGAGAGGGACTGGGTCCCTATGTTTCTCAGAGAGATGCAACCTGTAGCAGGTCCATGAAATTGAGTCAGTGTGCAGTTGAGGTACAGGCTGAAATTCCCATCCCATAGAATCATAGAATGAGTTGAGTTGGAAGGGATAGTAAAGATCATCTAGTTCCAACCCCCCCTGCCATGGGCAGGGACACCTGCCACTAGATCAAACTGCTCAAAGCCTCATCCAGCCTGACCTTAGTGCTGCAAATGCCCTCCCAAGTAATCAGTTCTACAGCAATAAATATTTCTAATAACAAACCACGTCTAATAATCAACAACTTGTAGGTTCCCTTGACGGTCCAAAAGCACCAGAGGGGCAGGAGAGGCTCAGGTGTTGCAAGCACCTCACTGCAGTCCCCCTCAGGCAACAGACAGGTTACACTGCCACTGTGCTGAGCTGTACTGAGGGGCATGAGGTGAAAGGGGGGAAGAACAGAGGACAGAAAGCAAGCTGCCAGTTTGCAGCTGGCTTTTGTTTAGCTGGCTCAGGGTGAGGGCAGTGAGAGTCTGTACCTGCCTGCAAAACACTGCGTAGCCATATCCGTGGTTTGAAAAGCCTGCTGAACTGATGTGGAAGACATTTCAAAAATCTAAACAGCAAATTAAGGAATTGGCATTAATAGAGGGTTTTCTAGTGTGGGAGGAGGGATTTATATTTTATGTAAACACAACACAGATGTGAAAGCAAAGCAATAAAAAATTACAGTTCACAAGAATCCCCTGGCCAGGCTATTGATTTCAGAGTTCATGTGTGCTGCTGCCTGCCTGCCTTTGAGGATAACCGGCAACAGCAGCTGAAAACACATGGTTCAGACACATGGTGTGAATGTTGGGGGTGACCTATGCAGGGACAGCAGCTGGACTTTGTAATCCTTGTGGGTCCCTTCCAACTTGGGTCATTCTGTGATTCTGTGAATCTGCCCTTTCAACACTGCGGCGCCAGGTGGGCATCAAAGAAAACCCATTTGTCTGTATATGTGTGCACGAAATGGAGGTGAAGGAGCAACACTGGGAGCCACTGAGGGCCACAAAGCTGGTGAAGGGTATAGAGGGGAAGCTGTATGACGAGTGGCTGAAGTTACTTGGTCTGCTTAGCCTGGATGAGATTTAGGGGCGACCTCATCGCAATCTACAGCTTCTTCACAAGGGGAGGAGGAGGAGCAGGCGCATATCTCTTCTCTCTGGTGACGAACGAAGGGACCCGAAGGAACGGCATGAAGATGTGCCAAGGGAGTGTTAGGTTGGATATTAGGAGAAGGTTCTTCACCCAGAGGGTGGTGGAGCACTGGAACAGCTCCCCGGGGAAGCAGTCACGACACCAAGTCTGACAATGTTCACGAAGCATTTGGACAAAGCCCTCTGACACACGGTGTGAGTGTTGGGGTTGTCCTGTGCAGCGACAGAAGTGGGGCTCGATGATCCTCGTGGGTCCCTTCCAGCTCAGGGTATTCTGCGACTCTCGGAGCCACCGGGGAAGCGCGTGCCCCTCCCACCGCCGGTGGCCGCCGCACGCGCCCTCCCGCCAGACCGCCAGGAGGCGCCCGCAGCTCCGCCGGCGGAGCGGCCGCGGCAGGGGCCGGCGGGCAGGGGAGCGCGGCAGCCGCTTCGCCTCGCCCTGCGGGGGGTGAGCGCTCCCTGGCGGCCTGGGGGTGTGCCGGGCGCGGGCTTCGCTGTGCCTCCAGCCCGGGCGCTGCCCCAACAGTGGGATCATAGAATCACAGATTGGTTTGGGTTGGAACAGACCTTAAAGCCCACCCAGCTCCAACCCCCCCTGCCATGGGCAGGGACACCTCCCACCAGCCCAGGCTGCTCAAGGCCCCATCCAGCCTGGCCTTGAACACCTCCAGGGAGGGGGCATCCACAGCTTCCCTGGGCAACCTGTGCCAGTGCCTCACCACCCTCAGCGTGAAGAATTTCTTCCTAATGTCTAATCTAAATCTTCCTCCTTCCAATCTAGAACCATTCCTCCTCGTCCTATCACTCCTTGCCTTTGTAAAAAGTCCCTCCCCAGCTTTCCTGTAGCCCCTTCAGGCACTGGAAGGCTGCTATGAGGTCTCCCTGAAGCCTTCTTTTCTCCAGGCTGAACAACCTCAACTCTTTCAGCCTGGCCTCATAATCAAGGTATATCCAGGTGGCTTTACAATAACGGCCACCACCCCTCACAGCAAAATAACCATGTCCTTGGGAAACGGACTCGCTCTCAAGGTGGGGTTGAAACGTCCTTTTTTCCTGGCCAAAAGGAAAAGTCAGCACCCTGGCTGGTATTGATCAGGTTATGTTATAGATTTCATCTCTCTCAATTAATGAGCAATTATTTGAGGTGGTGAACCAAGGGCAGCAGCATTGCTGGCTCATTTGCAATGCAGAAACTTCATCTTTTGCTCACACGGTGGGCTGTGGAGGACATGCATTTGTGGCACACTGGCCAGGTTGCCACGCTGGCTAGAGCAGATCTCATGCAGGAGAAAGCCCTCCAGCATCAGAGAGCAAGCATAGCTGCTCCCCTCCACCCCCCACCACTCCCCCCGACCAGGAGGGGGCACAGATGGCCGTGGAGAAACCAGAGCTGACTTTTCCTCGTCCTGGCTGCACTTGCAATTTCCCTTGAGCCTTCATTGCTGTGCCCAGTCAGCTTCAGTTCCCTGCTGCAGGCAGGTCTGGGGTACAATCTCTTCCTCATGCCAAATTGGGAGGCACTGGAGGGCCCTATGTCAACAGGAATGGATACTCAGAAGCCCTGCCAGCTTCTCTTGGTGCAGATCCTTGCTAGAGTATCCCTGGCCATGGAGGCTGTGGGACACAGACATTGGGAGTAATGGAACATAGGCCCCGGGGGGTAACCGCTGCTGCTGCATTTCTGGGAGATTTGGGTCCAAGCTACCAAGCTGCTGGTGCCTGTGGCTCTCTGAGCTCTAGCAGGGTTGTCTTGTCTGTAATTAGATGTGCCTAATTTGAGCTAAATGCTGCAGAGGGTTACTGAGCCTTTCCCCCCTGCAGGTGCCTGCTGCCATTTCCGCAGCCAGGGTTGGAGCAGCTGGTGGGACCTCTGTACTCAGAGCAACTCCCGATTTCAAATCACCCAGGGTGTGCATCACGTTGGCCATTAGGCTGCACTGCTGATCACCTTTCCTTTCCTTTCCTTTCCTTTCCTTTCCTTTCCTTTCCTTTCCTTTCCTTTCCTTTCCTTTCCTTTCCTTTCCTTTCCTTTCCTTTCCTTTCCTTTCCTTTCCTTTCCTTTCCTTTCCTTTCCTTTCCTTTCCTTTCCTTTCCTTTCCTTTCCTTTCCTTTCCTTTCCTTTCCTTTCCTTTCCTTTCCTTTCCTTTCCTCTTCTCTCTCTCTCTCTTTTTTTTTTTTTTTTCTTTTTTTTCCTCCCAAGGAACAGGAAAGTTTGTGAACCTGGGGAGAGCTTATACATTGGGTCCAGGCAAGGGTAATTTTTGTAGCGAGGGTGGAAGGAAGTGGAGGGAGGACGTCCTATTACCTCTCACTCTGCCTGAGCCTTTATTGTTACTCTTCTAAGACCCTGGTTCAGGGAAGATGCTTGTTTGGTTTGTATGCTTGAAAGTAATGGGAAATGAAATAAAGTCAAGATTTATATTGAAGATGAAATGGAAAGGTGTTATATCTTAGTCAGGAAAACAAAGCAGAAGGTGCTTAAGCTCAGTGGTTTCAGTGGGAGTTAAGAAGTTGGCTTAAGCAACAGCAAGAAGTTATCACAGAATCACAGAATTGTTTGGTTGGAAAAGACCTTTGAGATCATCGAATCCAACCGTACCTGCTCCTGACTACATTTTGAACATACACTCATGGGAAAATTCATAGCCCTTTGGAGGTAGTAATGCTAGTAGAAAACAGATATTTTCCATTGCCATTAAAATCCCTTACAAAAAATTCTGATCAAAACCAGGCTTAAAGACCAAGACAGTGTTTTACATGCACTTATCTGCCAGTTTTTGAGGCCATCTCTGCTCATCCTTTCTCTGTTTTCCTGAAGTGCCCCAAGTTCACCTCTAGTGTAATAAATCTCATTACTGATGTTCTGAGTTTCCTTTTAGTACATTTCTGTATTTGAAGTGGAACACTGGAAACAATTGTATCTTTAGTGTGGATCAACGTCTAATCATTTTTAAATGTTGATGCAGTACACTTGCACCAGATATCATGCAGGATTTCTATAGTATGTCCTTCCCTTTGTGTCACACCTTTATCTCGTTACCCAAGGTAGGAATGGCATTTAAATAGAGCACATTTATTTCTTGCAGAGGAGAAAGGCCTCTTGGTTCCTATGTAAAGGATCCCTATTTAGGATCCTCCAGATTAACTGTTTTTCCCATATTCACTAACCATCACAATACAAGGCGCTATCCAGAGGAAAGGATATGTTCTTAGTCAAAATGAAAGAAAGAAGCCTCACAGCAGAGCTTTAAATATCCCTGTCCTACTGAACAATTTTTCAGACATCATTCAGGGCTCTGTATCAGATGGGATGAGTGTGGCTGAATGAACTCAGTACCAGCAAACTTCCACATAATCCTTATCCTTTTTCAGAAGGCAAGAGGGCTTTCGTTAACTTTGTGTGATCAGGCCTTGAAAGAGCAGGCAGAGGAAAGAGGTGCAAAACATCCAGTGAAGCAAAGCCTCTGACAAGCTTCATCTCCTCTGATCTCACTCTGCTCCTATGTCCTATACAGGAGCGAACACTAGAGGCAAAGATTTGAAGCTTCTTCTTAGTTTAGCTGACAGTTTTTCTGTGACCATTTTTGCTGTTTATTTGATCCCAAATGTGCTTCCAGCATTGATACCCAGCTAAATCACAAATCTGATCAGCAAGCTAGCTTTCCTCTCAATACTCCTAATAACCTTCCTGCCTACCAAGCTACAGGTACAAATCTGCCTGGGACAAAAAATCAAATGCACAAATACAGACTTGGGGGGTGAAAACTAACACATTCTATGGAGTAGATGTACATTCAGAAAGCAGGAAACTTCCCATCTGAAAGGACCTGACCGCTATATTTGCCCCTGGAAGTCAGAGGGCAAGAGCTGACTGATTCTAGAGAATGATCAGTTTTACACAATTAAGAAACTCCAGTAAATGAACACAAACATTTTACACCCACAGGATTTTATTCACTCAAAGATACAGTCCGTGGAGAGTAAAATCATTGAAAAGCCCTGAAAAAATACCCAAGACTAAACATGATACTGCCTTTATTATGATTACCAGAGTCAAGTGTTGAGACACACGTGACTTCTAATGGTGTTACTACTACAGTATCATATCAATTCTTTGAACTTCTTCATACAGCCTTCATCAGCTCAGGTATTAATATGAAAACAACTTTTCACTTTTGTTCCTTCAGATTAATTCCATGATTTTTGAAATTTTTTTTTTTCCTTTCTAGAGTGAAATATCATCTTTCCCCTCTTCACTTGGCAGGGATAGATCCCAACACAGTAATAGCCATTCTCTCAAAAACAGTGACTTGTGAGGATCTGGGAAGAAATGTGAGAAATTTTAGTTAGAGTGGTGTTCAAATTTGTTAGTTCTTTCAAATTAACTCTGAGGGAATACTACATAGCTATATTCATATAAATCTCTTTAGATTTATTTTTATTATCTTTGATTGTCATCTTTTGCAAGGCAACAGCCCCTCAAATTTTTACTTATCAAGTTGTCTGTTTAAAAAATGACTCCTTTTCTTAAAGTTTATTGTCCTGATAGTTGCTTTGCTATGAGAGGGCACTGGCTTTAAGCACATCTGAAGTTATTTCTCTGAAATCATGAGAAATCTGTTTAGCTTCACATTGTGAAGCCTGCAGACTTTTGGGATCCTTATGGTTTGAGGCCATTGTTAACCACATATTTTATTGTCTTACATGCTTCTGGTTGAATCTTCCTGAGCTACCTTGGGGGCTCTGCACTTGGATTTCCTTTCCGTTCTGGCCTCTCTGGAAAGATGATGCCTGGGCAATGGGGCACCAACGGTATCAGGGCATTACAGAGGCTGAGAGAAGATCTTAGGGAATGGGGTCCATCATCGCAAGGAAAACAGCTGCTTTCCTCTCAGGATGAATTATATCTTATAGTCTAATATTAAGGCTGGTGAGGCATCCTAAGCATTGCAGGAGCTCAAGGACAGCAAAGGTAAAGAGAAAGGGGATACAAATAAGTATTTGATGGCCTTGCAGACAAGATTTGAACCTCTGAACACAGCAGGTAAAAATGACTGTGAAACAAGCCCCTTCTTTGGCAAAAAAGGATGTTGTCTGCCCGACAGCAGCTGTATCTTTGATCAGTCAGGTCAGGATGAAGTTAGAGGAATCCATGGGGACGAGTTGCCTTATACTGACAACACTGAAGGAAGGAGAATAGGAATAGTGTAGTCCAGAGTTTATAGGATACGATTAAGTTGGCCAACATGCAAGTGGCAGGACAGCGTATTTTGGCACGGTACAAATGCATATGGGATTTCTCGAATCAAGTGCATGAAGCTTGTGTTTCAGACATACATTTTCAGCACTTGTTTCTGGCAGAACAGGGCAGGATCACTGCAGTGAATGACATCCCATCCCCAATCTAAACCTTTTTCAGCACATAGGAAGTTTGGGTGCCTAGCTGAGCAGTGGGGATTTTATGCCAGGACCCAGGTATCTAATGGTTAGTTGTTGAGGTAATGGGTGTCATAGCCCTGAAGAATTTGGCCTCTGGCACCTAGACAAGGTGATCCTTCTCCAGTTGCTTGTGCTGGAAATCATTAATAGAATATGCAATGCTTAGCTTGAGTACAGAGATGACAAAACATATTCACATGGCTGGAAATACTTACCGTACGATATTTCTACGTGTCATTGAAATAAGGTTTAATAACTCTTGATGATGTATACCAATTGTTGTGGCTTTTATTAATATCACTTTCAAGAGAACTTGTTTTACCACTGGATATTCTTAAAAGTGATAAAGCCATTGGATGTTTTACTTAAGTTGGTGAGGAGTAAAACCACAAAGAGATTTAAGGCAAGTTCAATAATAGACCATAAGCTATATCAGGACACAGAAAAGTGTGCCTGTGCTTCCAGTGAGTCATGTAATTGATAGTTACCATGTAGCTCAACAATTATCTAAAATGCTACCCTGAAAAATGTACATTTGGAAAAGTGCCAGATTGCAAACTCCAATGTTTATGATCAGACAATGCAGGCGATGCTTTCTTTTTGAAAGTGGGTACAATGAGAAGCAAATGACAAAAGCATTTGATTTTATGTGTGTGGTCTTCACCAAATTAGCAGGGCAGGATAAGCGTTTGCAGGCATCATTAAAGAAATTTATTTTTAAAGGGACCTTGAAAGAGGCCTGTTTGACTAACTGGGGAGAAAAGACTGATTGGATGATATACAGACAAGTTAGAGGAGTTACTACTAATTTTTGTTCTCATCTTTGGTATCCAGTCTTAAGACATTGTGATTTCCTGGAAAGATTTATTACTGTGGAAAAAAAAATCTGTTTAAGAGGGTCCTAAGCGCACCATCCAAAAGTGGAGTCCCCACACATTGCTGTTCACACATGGAAATTTGGGCAAGCACTCTAGGCCAGTGCTTTATAGTGTTATGCTTGGGTTTTGGTTTTGTTTTTTTAATATGAAAAGTAGATTGGATTACTATATGCTATAATTCCATTTTTTTTTCTTTTCCTGAGTTAGGAGTAATCTAACACTGCATTTCTTGAAGAAGACAAATGCTGATGGACAAGTGGAAAAAAAGATGCTAGTAGATGTTTTCTGTACTATGTGCTGCTCAGTGTTTTATGCTTAGCCAACTATACATGTGCTAGGATTTTTTTTTCAAAACTAACCCTAATTAGTTCTCTTATTCTACATGCAACAGGCATTTGAAGAAATATCTAATGAACATGTGATCAGCTCCAATGCTGTAAATACAAATGAAAGGTCACAAGCAGAACTGCTCCTGCTTGTGAAGTCTTCTGATTTAAAATGCGTCTCAAACTGATGATCAGACTGATATTTTGCTCATCCTTTTGGATAGTAAATGCCTGCCCAAAACAGCAGCAGCCAGTCAGATCTGGCCACTGTTCAGGTGAAGCGTCAATCTCAGCACTCAAATAAAAGAAAAATGAAATAAAAAAATTTTCTTTCTTCCACAGTCTACAGCCAAAAACTCTTTTTGAAGAAAAATAGCTCTCCAGAAAAAGATGACAGAGGAGGCATTTTTTCCAGTTTCGAAGTATATGGAAAATTACAATATTTTTGTTATCTAATTAGGAGAAATAAAGGCTTCCCTCTTCTCTGGTTTTATATTTGCATTTTTAATAGCACGTTGCCATGGCAAAATCTTATAATCCTTGACTTCTTTGATGGAATCATATCCTTACAGGAATACAGGGGGAAAAAAATGACCAACTAAACCCAGCAGCATCTAGGTTTTTTTTGCGTTGCTGACCAGAGCTCTCCACGCTGGTGGGCAGCTTGATGGGCAGTGGTGGAGCTGGCTGCACGGGTCTGGAGGCAAAGCCTGCCTGGGCCCGTTTCATCTCAGTGACACTCAGGGAGGGTGTCCCGTGCGGAGCACGCGGAGGTGGCGTGTCCTTGCTGAGGGCACAAAAGAGGGCTGGATATGTCAAATGGAATCAAGCTGCAAAAAGCTGGAGAAGCTGCCTATTGTCCCCAGCTCGTGCTAGTAAATGTGGGATTAAGGAGGAAACAGCCCCCTGGCTCATTGGGCCCATTCAAGAGGACCTTGTTCCAAAATTTTTTGACAGGGATGGCTTCTATTCAGAGCCCCAGCTGATATCACCAGCCGCACAAAGGGGCTTTAGGGGGTTAATTAAAACCAGGTAATAGAAAGAATCGAGTATTGACACTTCACAAATGCCACCGTGGATCCAAAGCAAGAGAAAAGACATATGGTAGGAAGAGCACCTTCCCTGCTGCCACCAGCTCTCTTATATTCAGCCGGTGATTGACACTGGATTATTTTTTGGGCGAAACTGAACATTAGCAGTTAGTTCCCATTCTTTTGCTGTGAAACTTGAGCAGGACTGGTTCACAGCCAGCATTGCAGGGATCAGCAGCCCTACTAGCCCCAGAGAATCCCAGATGGTTCCTCCAAATGCTCCTGTATGAATCTTACTGCACCTCCCTTGCACTCATCTTCAAGTTATTGAAATGCTATGGTCAGTGTTTCTCCCCTTGACATTCTGATGTGAAAATATGCATGATGCTGTAAAAATAATGACTTGATGGTTTCTGAACACTGTGCTTAAAACATAAGTGGAAGCCCAAGGTGTTTTCCACAAAGCTGTGTGGCAGCCAGGGTGCTGGAGCAGAGCAACAATCTCACATGTTGCCTGTAGCAACCCCTGTTGGGGAATATGAATGTGACAAATAATTATCTAGTTCTAAAACTTTACAAAATTGAGTGACTGAAAAGAAAGAAGGCACAGTTAGGACTTCCACTAGATGTCATAAGTTTATACCAGGCTTACACAGTTATGAACTCTCTGGGAAAAACATCCAGCAGTGTTTATTGTTTATAATGGGAGATTTGAAATGTGTACTACTTAGGCGTTTCTTTTACTAAATTTACTTCTGTTTTATTTTCTAAAACCAAAGGACCAAAACCCATATAAAAGTACTTACAGCAAAGCAAAAGATCTGAGTGTGAGGTTTGGTTTCTTTTTTCCTGCCATATTTAAATTATTATTTTTGTGGAAATGCCCTTTTTGATCCTCTATAGGGAACTGAGCTCTAGCTAGCACTAAATCAGCAGTCCCAAACTTTTCTGATAATGCCACTGGTTACAGAGCAAGCACTTTTTGTGATTTAACTGCTGAACGACATTGTATTTCAAGTGTGGTCCCAGCTCCTAAATTCAGAAGTGCTGTGCTAACTAGACATGAATATTACTGCCTGGAGAGAGCAGTCTATTCTAGAGATATTGACAGGCGGACAATTTGCTGTAAATCAACCTGGACTGCTACTGTGTGGTACAACATCTACTTCATGGCAATTTGTTTGCAAGTGGGCTATTACACAGCAGTAAATGCAAAACAAATGTCCCTTCTCTGAGGGAGCAGAAAGCTTCCTGCCTTCTTCTATGGGTTACCAGGGTAAGAGCATGGTTGCAAGCAGTTAATGCAGAAATGCAGAGATAGAAACTGCCTCACCTCCATAGACCTCAGTCCACAGGGGGTGCAGTAGTACCACCGATGGGATGAAGTTGACTTTTGTGGTTTGCGGTGCACAAAGTGTACCACACACATTGAGGATGCTGCGTAGTAAGTCTAACCCTTGTACATCTCACCATCTTTTTTGCTCTTCAGAATGAGTTTGCCAGCATTTCCCTGTTTCATAGGTGCATTGTGAGGATAAATCAGTTCATGCAAGGAAATCATTCAAATATTATGGCTATGGGGGATGCTGGAGAAATGGGGAGAGATGGGGCATATTGTGCGCAAAGACGGATAACATTCTTTCCATAAAAACATTTTCTATGCTTTATTTCTTAAATTTTGAGATATTTTTATTGAATCTTAAATATAAATTCTAACACATATTGACTCATCCTTAGCAAAACAGTAGGCGGCAAACGTTGCACTGTCCTGAAGGCAGAAACCTATCACAAAAGCCTGCTTGCTTCTGACTTCACGCATCAAGCAGGAACTGGAGCACCTTGGCAGTCTGAGGAGCAAACTGCTCTTAGCTTGTTGTGGAGGCATCCTTTCTTCCCAAGAAGATCCATCTCTGCAACTTTTTCCTATCTTAGATCCCTTTCACTGGTTCCCTTTGTTCCTCTTTTATAAGAGCCTGTACTGCAGAGACCCAAACACTGCAAGTGTCCTATTTGTCTCCCACCCTTGCTTTCTCCTATCAGTTTAGAAAAGCACAAGAAATGCTTCAAGCACAAACAAGGATGAAGATGAGTCAGGTGGAGAGGTCAATTAGGTCTCATGTTGTTCCCAAAACTGCAGAGCAAGTAAATTTGTCATGAATCTTTGCATAAGCCTGACAATGTTGAAGAAGCATTTGGGCAATGCCCTCAGACACATGGTATGAGTGTTGGGGTTGTCCTGTGCCGGGACAGGAGTTGGACTTGATGATCCTTGTGGGTCCCTTCCAACTCAGGGCATTTTATGATTTTATGATCTGTTACTGTTCAGTGCATGCCTTCAGAGCACCAAGTGTTTGGGGTAGAGGCTGGTTTGCATCCTGCGTCAGACTGCCAGGGAACAGCTGACGTGGGTTTACTTGCGCATGGATTTTTTTTCCCAAGTGTGTAAATCTGACACATCCAGCAAGACATGTTTGTCAGAGGTACTGCAAAACAAGATATGTGCTGTGGGTATACTGGCTGTGGAGCCATCACCTTGAGATTTCTACAGTCAAGCAGTAATAAATTCCTAACTTGTTATTAATACCCTAGCCTCCACATAGTATTAATAATAATAAAATGAAACCTAAATAGGGATCTCAAAACCAGCTATATGCCTAGAGCTTTGATGTTGCTTTAGAGTGTGTCAGGTTTTGTCTGATGTGCATTGCTGTTATTTACTTACATAGACCAGAGAAGGGAGAACTGAAAAAACAGCCCACAGACACCCCTCCTTATAAATACAACAGTGTAGTGGTAGTAGCGACATCAAAACTAAGTCTTAAAGAAAAACAGATCTTTTCAGTGCTTTAGGCTTTCCTAGTTTTCTGATCAGTCAAACAAATACGTACCGAGGTGTAACCAGGCACTGTTTGGGGCTGGAGTTTCACTATTGGAAGGGACATTTTCCTGGGCAAGCAGATTATGCAGTGCTGTAATTTTATCTGGTTTTCGGGTGTAAGGAGAGGCTGTATTGCAGTGAAGTTTGCACTGAACTCTATTGCCAGAGCAAGAGAACATCATACTGAAAAGCATGCTGAAAGCATACTGAAAAGTTTGAACATCATACTGAAAAGCAGAGATCAAGAACTAATATTGCGTTGGTCCAGCATGTATAGCTGCCATGGGCATCCTACAAAAGCTGAGTGTGATGGCAACTAGAGTAACTCTAATCCCTGACTTTCCTAAAATTAACTTCTAAATGGATTCTGCATCACAGAATTCAGTCCCTGCACTCTGACTTTTTCAATTTCAGTATGTAAATACATATAAATTTTCTTTCAGCAATTCCATGGGATGCATGCGTTGTTATACATCCTCTCCTGGAATTGGACCTGTGGTGGCTGCTGATGTGGAAGAGAGTTTTTCAGAGTTTGACCTACTGCTTTTGCCCTCCCACCTCACTGCCACCCTCCCCCTGCTCCCTCTCAGATAAGATGGTGAGAGGTCAGCTTCAGTAACTTGGACCTCAACAGCCTGGGAATTTGCCTGCTGGGGAGCAGTGTCCTGTGGCAGGGGCCAAACCTGAGGGCTAGCCCTGAACATGGGATCAGATGCTTGCCAGTAACACCTTTTCTTGCAGCTTTTGCCAGCAGGTAACCAGAGGCAAAGAGGCAGCTGTTGTACACTTGCAAGGGGTGTCTGATCAAAGTCTTTGAAATTATTCGGCTAAAGAGGATTAGCCACGGTCCAGCAGAGACAGGGTAAAGACTAACTAAATGAAACACAGTTCATATGGTTTCATGGGTCTGTTAACAGAAACATTGCCTTCTGGTAAAATGGGCATTTTGTGCATTGTTTTTTTCTGCATCAGTCCTTTCCAGCCTTGGGGCTTTTGACTGTGAGAGAGATGTTTCCTTATTACCCTGGTAGCAGATCCAAGGAAGAGAGACCTGTTGCCTCAATGGGCTAAAGGGCACTTGACTCCCAAAAAGCCCCTATTTCAAGTGGGACTTGGATGGACAAGCAGGGGTGCAGGGGCAGTGCAATAGGCTGATGCTTAGTCTACCTGGTCAGAGAAGCTGCCCTTGGGAGGGAGAGAAGCAGGTGACAGGGCAAAGTGGGTCGATGAGCCTTGAAAAGTGGGATTTGTTGATTAAAAAAATGGGGAATATGATGAGAAGCTTAAGGACCAGTGCCCACTCAGGGAAGAATGAGATTGTATAAATGACTGTATAAATAATATCCAAATAAAACATCCATTTCGATACTGACTGTATTTTTTCATGTTTTTATTACTTGGATTAGTTTTGATTTATTTTCATAGCTTGGCAACAATGTTGTGAGTGTGAGTTGTATCCATTCATAATACAGTGAGGCCTGAGATCATTTCATGGCATGATAAAACTGGAAAAATATTTTGCTTTTAAATTAAAATATTCAAGTACAGTTTCTACTAACGTTCATGATGGAGGAGAGATTTGCTTTGAATGTAAAATGAAAGACGAGACGCTCTAAGGAATATGGTACAAGTGGTTCAAGTGGGTACCAAAATTAGCGACAGCTCCACACAGAGCAAGTTCTAGCCCGAAAGGACTAATTAGCTGAGACTCCTTGGCAGTCTTGATGCCACAAGAGCTGACCGTGTGGCACTAATTCAGGTGTCTCTCCATGGTGCTCACCTCTTCACCTGGCTGCAGGGATACAATATCAATATCCATGTTGTCTGGAAAGCAGCAATCCCTGTTGGACTCTGATTAACTCAGCATTAGTACTAGCTCAGGTGTTTCTGCATCAGTAGTAAGGTTTATTCCCAAACTAGGAGTTAAACCCATTATTAAACCAGACGCATTTTGCATCATCACTCAAAATATTAATAAAGTATGTTCTGCCACCTAGCATGATTTCACAAACTGTTGCCATTTGATTTCAAGCAAACAATATATACATTGCAAGTACCATCAGCAGATTCAGTGTTTTAGCAAAGGCATCAACTTAATGCGTAAACTCTGGAGTAATGTTTTTCAGAGACTAATGATCTTGAATTTTGATATTGGAAACCTTTCATTCAAATGTTACCAGACTTTCTTTGTCATTTTTTTTTCTGCATTTTTGTCTTGACTTCTTTAACCATCCTCTATTCCAACATAACCCTCCTGACCAGCTCAGTGTGCTGCACCCCCTCCAGTGGCTGGCCTAGAGATTAAAGCTTTCTGCCCTATCTTGCCAGTTTTATTCAGGGAGTTTTGAACTGTTTAAACACTCATAAAAAGAACTGAAAGCTGAAAGCCAAACCCTTTCTAGTCATGTATTTTAAGAAGAAGGAAAATACAGAGGAAGTTTTCTGTCTTTCTTTTTATTACGGACACGAGTACAGTCTGGAGGTTGTGGAGTGATGTCTACAAAAAAAACTCAGTCCTGTACTTTTGTTATCCAGTTGCTGTTAGGAAACACAGCAGTAACTAATGACGTCGCTTCCACTCTGATCTCCCTTTCCTGTTGAGTAGATTTTCAGAGAAATTCCTTTGTGCCAAAGCTTCCTGTTTGATCTCAGCTGGAAGGGGCCATTTTGGGAAACCTTAAAGAAAGCCTGTTCAAGACTTCTTTGAGTTACGCAAATGAGGAGAGAGTTTTCCTGTACATTTGGGTGGCAATGCTGCATGCAGAATCACGGTTATGATCAGACTTGCTTGTTTTTATTTCCCTTACTTGGGAAGCAATACAAGGTTGAGGAAAAATTACTTCATAGTTAAAAAACTCCAAATTGTTTAAACCAGAATAGAGAGAGATGCAGAGTTTGTAGTGCTTGTCACGGTCCACTCAGGGACTCGTGATGATTCGTTTACCTTGATCTCGAAGCACAAAATTAAGGCAGCCGAAATGCCAAGGGGTTATAATTCAATCAAAGAGAAACTTTATTATTTTTGCCCGTAAAGCGGCACGCGATAGACAGAGTGGGGAAAAGGGGAGGAAAAGGAGGAAAGAGGATTATAGCTACCACCACGAATCCAGAGGCGTCCCTATGGTCCCAGGCTCCGAGCAGCGTCTTGCCGGTCCTCAGTTGAGACTTGTTGTCATGACGGGCGATCTGTGATCCAGAGGTGGGGAGATTTCTCTCCGCTGGGGTTTGGTTAGGAACCATCTTTTATGCTCAGCAACAGCACCTCGCACCTCCTCTCTCCCATGGATTGAGGCCAATCTCCGCCTTCATTTCGCAATCCAGGCTGGACTGCGCAGGCCCCAAAAGTTCTCGCTTGTCTTGCCAGAACTCATCTGCGCCTGCGCCACCTCGTGTTCGGGGGTCTTCTGCTTCCTCACCTCGTCTTCCTCTCGTGACCGCTAGGTGACCGGAAGACCCTCTGCGAGCCTCTGCGCATGCTCTTCCCTTTGTTGGCGTTGGGTCAAGGAGGAGGTGGGGTAACTTTGGCTGAGGTAGCAGGTGAAATCCATCTTCTGGACAGCATCTATTCAACTTTTCTTAGATGTTACTTGCAGTCCTTGGTCACGGCGACTGCTTGTTCCAGGCAGTGCCTCCATCTCGGGTCATTGCTCCTTGGTCTTTCTCCGAGTTCCTGATGGCGATGTTGAGACAAGTACTGTTCTTCGGACCGACTCTTACAGTGCTGTGTATGTGTTGATAGTTAAGCTTCAAAATTCCCATAATGGTTTAATGATATAAAGACTGAAAGGTATACTGAAGACATGCTATGAAAGTGGTTTGATATCTTTTTCTCTCTAGTCTTTCTCATATTTGTCTTCATCAATAAAATAAAAAAAAAGGTAATGAGGTGAAAAGTGTCATTATTAGAGAGAAGGTTGCAAAATCAAGCTGCAAAAGTGGGAAAATTAAAATTATTAGGGATTCTCGTATTGACAGAGTTAGCTGTTGTATAACTCATTGTATTGTTGCTGTCCTAAACTTGTACATATTTTGATGATGTCCTAAATATTTTCTTTCTTCATTTAATATCTTTGCCTTCTCAACTGGAGCACTGAATGAAAAAACAGCCCCTGATACTATGAATTCAATATATTGCCCTCTCTACAGCTGCTACCTTTAACAATATAAAGCTGCAAAGGAACCCAACTCATTTTGGATGAGCAATCATCTGACACGTCCAGTGGAGCAAATTCATTCCTCACTGAATCAGTTCCCAGACAGAGCTTGCCAAGGAGAGGAGGATATCCAACTGCCTGTGAAAGTGGGATGCAAAGCAACAATGGTACACTCCTTTTTCACATACAACTACCTGAAAGGAGGCTGTAGTGAGGTGAATGTTGGTCTCTTCTCCCAGGTAACAAGTGGTGAGACGGAATGGCCTCAGGTTGCACCAAGGGAGGTTTAAATTGGGTAATAGGAATAATTTCTTCACCACAAAGGTTTTCAAGTGTTGGAACAGACTGCCCAAAGAGGTGGATGAGTTACCATCCCTGAAGGTATTTAAGAGATACATAGATGTGGTGCTTAGGGACGTGGTTTAGTGGTGGAGTTTGCAGTGCTAGGTTAGGGGTTGGAATCAACAATCTTAAAGGTCTTTTCCAACCTAAATAATTCTATAATTGAAATAAGTTTTATACATGGCAATTTCCACAACGCTTGCATACAAGGGAAGAATACGAATGCCTTTCCCTGTACTGACTAGAAGAGTCTCACTAATGTACAGTTTAGAAACTGTTCTCATTTAACAGGTTTACTGGGCTAGCTGCATGAGAAATTAATTAAATTTAATGGATGCCACTTTTTATTTGAAACCACCTTTTACTTAAAGCTTCAGGAGGAAGGAGTTAATTGCAGTGTAGACCACGGATTCAAAAAGAAATGAAAATCACATAGGAAAATGTGATCCATTCTGATTTGCAAAACCAATGTACGTCCACATTTCACATTGATAGAAGAATATTTGCCAACTGTTCAAGGATTCTGATTCCTCTTCTGCCTATGGGGATCTCATAAAGAGCCACTTCTAGCACAGCTAAATTCCCAGCTGCCTGACATGTCCTGATTTTTACTTTAAAAAGAAAGATAAAACAATCAGAGAATCCAGATTAGTTTCTGATTTGTAATTAAGCAACCAGGGCACAAAAGACACTGATTTCGAGTAGACCTAGGTGTGTTGCAGTTCACCCAAACCTCAAGAATTTTCTGGTTCTGAACAAAACCAGGAAGTTGAGATGTTGATGGCTTCCATAAAGCAAAATCCAAATGGTATCAGCACAAACAAATATCAAATATCACATCACTATGATTCATTTAAAAAATTACAAAAGGCTTTATTTTAATGGTGATTTCTTTTTGCCTTTTTATAGATGTCTGACTATAAATTTACTTGACATGGAGTATCATTTTCTGTCCACACTGCATTTACATGGCCCTGGATTGCAGGTGAGTGACTGCAGGCCCAGAGCAGCCTGGCAATGCATCATCGAAACAAGAGAGAGGAAATGCCTTTAAAGAGAGTTCCTGCTGTTTTCTTCAGCTGGGTACAGAAAAACAAGAAACGAAGTCCCCGTCCTAAAAACTGACACTCCTTTATTTATATTGTTCCTTAGGAAGAATAACAGGTTATAATTTTACTGAAAATACCAAACTATTGCAAAAAAAGGACAGTATTAGTATTTATAATTTGAAAACCATCTCTGACCCTAATAGTCTGAGATTAGAAAACTAGGTAGGAGCCTCATCTCATGTATTTTGGCACTCTTCCTCAGCTGTGTTGGTGGTTAAATTAAAGGCCTGATCCAGCACCTGGTGAAACCATCAGGAATCTCCTTTTTGACTTGAGCTGGCTGTGAGCGGTGTCCCCCAAATCACAAACATATTCATGCGGATGAGTGCAATTATCTCAATGACTGTCCCACTACAGCATTCATACTGGCCACTCTCTCCACCAAGAAGGTGTATGTGTGCTGCCATTTCTATTCCCTACTTGCTCTTTTAGCTGTGAGGTCGCTGCAGGTGGCAGTTCTGCACCACCCCTCCTGTCACCTGGAGGAGCATCTCACTGCAACCCTCTGCACCCCTCCAGCCCTCTATAGCCCTCTATAGCCACCCTCACCGCAGCCAAAAAACCCATCTCTCTCCTTGACAAGCGTATAAAGCCTCACTCCTTCTTGTCCACAGAGTAATGGTTAAATTTGACCTTGTGCTACAGAGTAAGGAAAAATGAAAGCTGAGGTTTTGCCTTCAGTCCAGGGGGAAAAAGTCATCTGCCCTGGATTTTTTTTCCAGTGAGTGATGCAGGGAGGGAGGAGGAAAAGGGTCCTTTGGAGGCTCTCCTTTTCATCTGAGAGTGAGTTGCCAATTAAAGCTGACTCTGCTTATTCATTAGATCACATTAAATAAAAACAAACAACCGCAAAAGTGGAGGGGAAACTCTCTAAATAAATTTGGTGCACTCTTCCCTCATTCATCAATAGTTATGACTAGTCAATGCGTTCAATTTATAAGCTAACTGCCTCTGAAGTAGAACCATATGGTTGGTTTAAAACATCTTTTTCGTGCTTAATTTGAGGCAATGATGCACCCTAATCAGCTGTGTGTGGATGAGACCCCTAATTGATGAATAATGAATCATGTGCTCTCGCTCTGATTGCAGCATCACCAAATTAATCCTTTTAATCACTTGAAGTTGAATTATTTTGCAGGCTGAGATTTGTTTTAATGGCCAAATTGTGGTGCTGCAGGTGGAGGGGATGTCTTGTGAGGTGCCATCCTTAACTTGCCCTGGTAGTAAGGCTGCTCCTCTTTCACTTCTCCAGAGCATGAAAGGGACATGGAGAAGGTCATGGTAAGACCTGTGGCATCAGGCTTTAACCATGAAGATAGAAAGGACTTTGTTTTCTCCCACTGTCACCAAGTCACTGCAGTCACTGTCCCTGCTTGCCCTGTGGTGGTTCTCACCTACTTGGCTCTGGTGTTGGCATGTGTCTGGGTGGCCACAAGGTGACTGAGCCTGCCCCATGTAGGCAACAGGGGGGACATGGCAGAGGCACGAACAGCAGTGTTGCTTCTTGTCATTCATTAGCATCCTCCCAGGAGACTTTTCGTACATGGTTTAGGCTGTGAAAGGATCTGCTTGCTGCGACAATAGCTTAACAGGGTGAGTATAAGCAAGTCACAACATTGAATGGTAAATATCAAGCCTGGGCAAAGGCTGAAAGCACTTCCAGTCCACATTTTTGCCTTTAAGTAAGAGGCTGTAAGGCCCTCAGCCTGGCATGCTGGCATGAAGCCCAGCATGATTACACAGGAAAATCTAGGCAGGAAAGAGATATCACCATCCATAGCCATGACTTTGTGGCTCCATATTTCTTTCCCCACGAATTTTGGATTGCCAGTCCCCACCCGGACTTCTCTGAAGCTTGTTCTGCGTCCAGTGCCACAGATGTACACACTCATGCAGGGCCAGATTTTTAAATGAAATTTATTGCACCCAAGTCTGGAAACTTACCGATATGAGGAGACCTCAAGTTGTCCCCTTTCCATCTGCAACAAACCAGGATGGGACATCATTGGTGACAATTTTGGTGGCAGTTACCTGGGCAGACGCTGAGACTGCAATAAGAAGACTTTGCTACACTTTTAAATTAATGTCCTCACTTAGATCAGGACAGACGCTGAACTTAAAGAAAAATTCTGAAATTACATTTAATCAAAGAAGATACTTGTGTGCTAGCACTTAAGTAAAAAAAAAAAAGTCAATAATGATTTGTCTGGTGTTCATTATAACACTGAAACATTTGTGCTGTTATTTTTCCATTGCTACCTCTAAGCCTTTCATACAGAGACTGAATTGATTATCCCTATCAGTCAGAAGCATCCAGCTCTGGCATTATTGACCTCATACAGTTAATTGCACAATTATCTTTCAACTCTGCAATGAAGTGCCGCTTATTCTTATGTTTTGAATTTTAAAAATCTTACTGTTGAACTCCTGTGCATAGACCTTTAGCTGCATCTGAATAAAAATTCTTGTTTCCCCTTCTTCTTCACACTAATAAACATAACATAGACGCACAGGGCTGTACTGTCTTTCCATTTTTAATGGCAACACAGTTCACTAGTGGTTTAGTAGTACAGTGCATAAACAGCGCACATGCTAGTAGTGATGCCTAGTGATCTCAAGGAGCCTACAATAAGAAGGTGATTTACATCAAGAGGATGTGAATGCTTTAAATTAAAAGATGAAAGGCTCGACAATACCAGCATAGAATATTGTTCCAACATGTTGCAGTCCCTCTGTGTTACCAGATTGCTGTGGTGCCCTGTTCTTTCTCATACACAAAATGAACTTGTCCTTCTCTTGTTTATGTGATACCAGGCAAAAAACCCTGCACAGTGCTGTTTGCCCTTCAGTGTCCCTAATAAAGCTGGGTCACACATGACTTCTGTCCTCCTTAGTAAGTTGAAGGATGACCAGGTGTCTGAAGTCTAAGCTGTTTGAGCTGGCAAGCCTCTCACTCCTATGCTTCCTGAATGACCTACAAGTTGGGCAAGGGAGGTGTCCTAGTTTGGTGCGATTTGGCTTATTGTCAGGGCTATGCTCTGATCTGCTATGATCTGACTCTCAGAAACTCTGCATAATTGCAGCTGCCACTGACGATTTGAAAAAGAGAGGGGACAGAACTTTTTGGTGATACGTTAGCCAAGAGCATTCCTTTCTGTTTTTCAGTAGATTGATAGTTGTCATTAAGGCTGAAATGTTATTAAAATACTTTAATCCAAAACTGTACTATAACTCCACTAAATCTGTGATTCCCATGTCAAGACATCTGTGCAGACACTGCCTTCTGTTTTCTCCAAAATGCAATAACTCTTTTCCTACCCCACTGTAAACTCCAGCAACTCCACACACCTCCAGTTTTTCACCAAAGGACATCAATAAACTATTTTCCAATCTTTTCTCTTTTTGCTTTATTCTTTTTGGACACTGCCATTTCCACCTCCTCTACCTTTCCAACTAGGTCCCTGTGTTTCATCGCATGGCTGATCTGCGTTGGGGTGCCTCTATGCTGCAATACAGGTGTGCAGTCTGGATAGACCCAAGTCAACTTTGAACGAGTAATGTCTAGTGAAGGGCTGGCTCCGTGCTCAGAGACGTGGCCAAATGGGCAAGAGCTAAGAGAGCAGGGCTGGTGATGCTAGCAGTTTATGAAAGGCAGATCTTGCAAGACCAATCTGATCTCCTTCTATGACAATGTTACCTGTTTAATGGATGAGGGAAAGCTGTAGATGTGGTGTACTTGGATTTTCGTAAAGCCTTTGGCACGGTTTTTCACAGTATTCTGCTTGAGAAACTGGCTGCCATTGGCCTGGACAGGCACACCCTCTGCTGGGTAAAGAACTGCCTGGATGGCAGGGCCAAAAGGGTAATGGTAAATGGAATTAAATCCAGTTGGAGGCTGGTTACAAGTGGTGTTCCCCAGGGCTCAGTGTTGGGTCCAGTTCTGTTCAATGTCTTTATCAATGATCTGGACAAGGCAATTGATTGATTGATAGACCCCTTAGCAAGTTTGTGTATGACACCAAGCTGGGTGGAAGCATTGATCTGCTTGCAGACTTGGGCTTCAACTGCAAGACTGTGGCAGACCCACAGCTTCAAACTGGCAAAGAACCTTGGCAGAGTAAGCTGGTGGCACGTCCCTGATGATTGCAGTGGGAGCTACACCACATGAATCCAGATCCAGGCTGCAGGAGGCCTGCTGCTAATCGTAGCTCAGCATCCTTAGCCTGGGCACGTGGACTTGCAGCATACACCAAGCACCCGCCTGCCTCATGACTCTGCTGTGAAAGCAGGGGCAGTTGTCTCAGCTGAAGAAGTCCCTTTGCCACCTTCTGCGCCCTGCAGAGCAGAGCAGCAACTGCCCAGCACGTCAAATGATCCAGTGGGCAGGAAAGGGGAGAACTGTATCACTCCTGCCCCATTTCTAATGAGGGGCATACATCCGCTGCAAATAAGTGCCTTATCAAAGTTGAAAATCTTGCCCATAGCCCTGAGATCCCACACCCATAGAGGTCTCATGAGAGCTGGGCTGGGCACTGCAGCCTCCAGCCTGAGCTATTAGAGTAACAGAGACAGGGCAGAGGTTTTGTACCAATGTCTTGATGGCTTGCACAGCAATTTCCCAGGGCTGCTGGAAAAAAACTATCCCCATTGTCTCATGTAGTCTCAGTAACACCCTCATAATATGATGTGAGAGGACTGCACTACATCTGTGGGGTCATCCCCGAGGGACATCTGATGAGGAGCAGCCAAGACGTCTGCTCTCCCCTGTGCATCACTGGGTACACATCCTTCGGTTCCTCCATATTTCAAGGGATGAAGGAGCCATGGCAGGGTATTCAAGTGTAACTCCTAGCCCTGCCACTGCACTTCTGTGGGAAAGGAGGAACTCAAACCCACATCTTTACTAACGAAACCCGTGTTGGATGAGGCCAGCAATCACAAGTTATTTCAAACACGTCCTGAGATTATCCTTGTTTATTACTTGAAAACCATATTCGGCTGGCTATTTTCGGGCTTTGCAGAATGATGGTCATTATGTGATATTGCAGACAGCTATTATTCCTGCTCCAGCTTTAATAAACACCTGGCAGATTTAATAAAACTGATCCAGATTTAAAGTGTCCCTCTGGTGATAAATCACCTGGTAAAAATTTTCCACAGTCTACTCTTGCTCTGGGATTTCTGCTTAGTTCAAATCATTAGGCAAAATAAGTCACCCTACCTTATGAAAATCAAGCTGTTTTCATCTAGTTCACGCATAGCTGCGGAACAAAAGAGTTCATAAATCTAAATAATGATAGTTAATGATTAATGCAATTAAACATGTAAAAATATTGCAAACGATTTTAATCATCAGGTTTTAAAAATCATTGAAATGGATGCTGTAAATCCCCAAGATTTGAGAAATAATTCAATCAGGCTCTCTTACTGCTTTGGAAAGAAAAAGGGGAGAAGTAGCTCAGGAGCTTCTGGCAAAACCAGGTTGCCCGACAAGGTTGTCCTTCACCAAATGTAGGAGTAGGTGCTTCCCTGATCCACTTTTTCTTTTTTTTTTTTAACAGTGGAGAGAGGATGAAACAACTCCTAAAACAAACTAATTTTTGGTCATTTCCTTCCCTTTGCAAACAGTTTGAAGACTGAGCAATTTGTACTTACAAATCTGTGCCATTAAGAGAGCGGGGACCCTAAATCCACATGCACACAAGCAGTAACTGTTTGTATGCCAAGCTGTTTGTAAGCCTGATTTGACAGCGTTGGGCTATTCATTCCTTTGTAAACTGTCCGTCGCAAAACGTTAACCTGCATGGGTCTTGGGGTATGGGAGAGCTAAATCTTCCTTCGACAACTGTATAATGACCAGACTGTTTCATTAGGAGGACAATTCACTCGACAAATCCAGCCCAAACAACTTATTTCACAATTTGTGAGTAGAATTAAATTTGGAGGGAGCGGCGTGGGGGGAGGTGGGAGGCGGGAGAAGGTGAGTGGCACACAATGTGCCGTGGGATCAGCGCATTAGGACAAGTGCTCCAGCCCATTGCAGCAGCGGTCGTGGGCCTGAATCCTGCAAGGCTCGCCGCATGCAGATCAGCGGATTAGGGGGTCCTCGGCATCAGGTCAAGTGTCTAGAGGGTAGCTGATAAACACCCCAAACCTGACAACAGATTTTTCTTTCTTCCTGCTCCACTTGTTAAGTGCCGGAGCAAATCTTCTGAATGGTGATGGAGTTTACTTAGGGGCCTTTTCTTCCAGAAGACACTCTATCCATTTTCTGAAGCCTATTTCAGGCAGTCTCTAGAATAAATTTGCTACGCATCCTGCACAAAAAAACCACTAACCCTCTTCCCTCCCCCTTCGCCAACTTAACTATAGCCTTTGTCTCAAGGTGTGCGAACAAGGGGGGGAGAAATGTGCACTAAGAAAAGCAAAACTGAGTCCCTCACGGATTAAGCTGAGCACTTTGAAGATTGTCTGAATGACTGACTTCTCATCTTTAAAAACAGTTATTTTTTTTACCTCAGAGACACCTCTACTTTCAAATAAACGTAACAAATATTTTTTTTTCAGTACTTTCACAAAAAGTGCCATTTCTTGGGCTGGAAATCTAGTGGAGGGATTCTCTGAAGGAAGGATTCTCTGACAGAAAGTAACTTTCTTTGTCGCAGTCACCTGGCAATCACAGCTCTTGCTAAGGAGTAATGGACGGTAGCTGTGCCAAGAAGGCATGAAATATATTTGGAATACTAAAAATCGAAGCCATCTCTTATTATAGAAGTGGAATATCTCTTCAGCCTGACTCATGGACTTGGATGTGGCAGTAAAGGCAGCAGGCAATCTGTGCTTTTCATGCTTTGTTAGACATTAGTGGGTCTTAGAACTTCACAGGCACCTCCAGAGCCTGGACTGAAATGCAACCTGCTGATGAGGTGAATAGTTGTAAAGTGAATACTGCTGATTTTATTTACCTTGAGGACAGGGCCAAGAAGGATGGAGACAGCAGATTATAGCAGCCTTTACCTTATGTCACTGTTTCTGACAGTGCGGTTTCTTGTCCTCCAGCCTCTCTCCTGATGCCTTTGTCCTCCTGGTGGTTCAGGACTCCTGATGATCCCAGCTTTGGGAGCAAGTAATTTTAGATGGAAGTCACACTGTGAACCATTTTGTACAGGCAAAGAAAGGCTGGCTGGGTAGAAAACTTCTGACCCAAAAGCACAGGTCTTGGGCCACCCACCATCCCCTTCTCTGCTTCAGAGGGCGCTGGCCTGAAGTCCTGAGGTTTTCCTTATTCCTATGTATGTCAATTCTCTGCTGTGTCATGCCTCCTCTTTGCTGGGCTTGGGTCCTTCCTGCAGGCACTAGCATCTGCAAAGAAACCCTGGATATGCGAATGGGGACTTGAGCCTGTAGGCATCTTCCGCCCTTCATAGGTGCCCACAGCTCCAGGGAAACCCAAAGTTTGCTACATCACTTGATCAAAAGACACTACAAGAATAACCTCAGCACCAGAGCGCAAGTTCTCCACTGATACTATCACAGCACTTCCCACCATGCCCACCACATGCTTGGTCCATTGAATGTGTTGTCAGATTCAACTCCTTGTTATTCTCATGGTCAGCATCTTCCTTTGAAGATGCTTCCTTTTCTTCTAGCTGAGATACATTTCAGGTAGAGAAAGATGTGACATGGTACGATGTATTTGGCAACTAAACATCCTATGCTGTCTGCAATGTCCTGCCATCCATACACACACATTGCTGTAAACAATGCCTGTGCTACCTCACAGCCACCCCCAAAACTGCAAGCATACAGCTTCCCCTGACTTCAAAAGCACTTCTGTTTCAGGAAATAGTCTATGGAATTTCACCTATTGCTGCCTTCTCAGGGGCAGAGGCTTCAGGGTGTTTTGGGGGTTGGAGGATCAGTAGTGGAACATAGCACTCATGATGCCAGAGTTCCAGGGCAAGACTAAGGCTGATGCTGTGATGATTCATTCAGCGATTAAAATTAATGGCAAGGCTGGGACTTGCTGTTCTCTGTTTATCCAGGGACAAAGGGAAGCAGAAGCAGCCAGCATGCAATCACTGCGTAGGACCTGATAAGTAACCTACAGCTTTATTGAAAGTTAACAGGGTTTCTCGAGTGAGATGCAATTCCTTCTCCTAATTAATTCACAACTTGTTTTCCCAAAGAAAGGATTATGAGCAGGATGGTCTCAGCCCTCTTGGGGTTTTGGTACGATATAAGCATGAGTGTGCTTGGACAGCTGGACCCACCAAAATCCCTCAGCCAGGAAATCAGGGTGGCCTTGACCTCTGTGCTCCACATGAAAAGGCACTGGTTTACCCAGAGGAGAGCCTGCCTGCTTTCCATGCAGTGGAAGGTGGGACCTCCTCTAAACTCACTCGCAGCAAGAACTGGGAGGAAAGTTTCTGCATCAGAGACAGGTTTTGTGTAGCTAAGTGGCCTAACCTTGCTGTCTGCATTGAAGAAAAACCATTAGAAGAAATCTGCTTTTGATGGGAAGTGTGAGACGCATACAGGTCAGAGCACATAATGAGATAAACTTTAACTTGAAACTAATTCTTGAGCTTATTATACGGTAATAGCTTTGGGAAAAATCACTTCTCATGGACATATTACATTCTGTAAGATAGGGCTTCTACTAGCGCTAAGCCAAAGAGGTTATTTTCCTCTTTATTCCTAAATGCACCAACTTTAATGGTGCTTTCACGGATTAGAAAAACGTGTTTTGGTTAAATCATGCTACCCACCTAGAGGTTGCACATAATTAAATTCTATCTGAGATTACCAGTTATTAGATTATATATGTATCTTTTAAAAAAGCAAACATGTTTTTGCTTGTGTGGCAAGGGGTGGCACGAAGAAAAGCAGCAGTATGTGCAAGGAATCACTAAATAACTGATAAATAGGCTTAAGTTATTTAAACTGGCATCACAAGTAGCTTAAGCAGTATGTTTTGTATCATCTACATTTCTAAATACCTGTAGTATATTTGTAAACATGGCAATCTAACATTTTGCTGAGCAGCACATTCACATTCAAATTAACATAAATGAGGATTTAACAGCTGATTGCACAGTATGAATGATAGTAACTAATTGTCAGAGAGGGAGAGTTGTAAGATGATGGTCCTAATGTGATCAGTGAGGAATACGTTTCCTTGCAGGACGAATGTGAGGGTTTTTTAAGACTGCTGTCTGCCTCCAGGGAGGTGAACACAACTGAGGGGTGATGTGGGCCAAGCGGGCAGTGGGACAAGGGAGGCTCAGAGAGCTGTTGTGAGGGGCGGCATGAAACCTTGTTCCTGTGGGCCCCCACCTCCTTTATGGCAGGGATCAATGGGCTCCCTGGCTATTGAATGCTGGTCCTCCTGGAGGAAGCAATTGTTCAGAGGTGTGGCTCATTTCAGGCATTTAATCTCAGCTGAATGGGGACTGTGTTACCCATTTTGCTTTCGGATGGGGGATCGCAGGCAGCTGGTCACTGGGAAGCAACAATGACCGCTGGCGCCAAATGGGGGCAAGTGCCGGGTTGCGGGTGCCTGCATGCCCACAGCTGACCCTGTTCGTCCTCCTGCCCGGGGGGCCATGTCATGCCCAGCAGGAGCAGATCTTTACTCCACTCTGCCATTGTAGCTTGGGGAGAGGCTTACCTGCGGGTTTTGACATCGCCTAATAACGTTTAGACCTAATAGACACATGTAACAGGGCCTGGAGCCAGAGGCCCATGTGCATGGGGTTGCTGGAAGTAAAATAGGAAAATACCTCCCTCCGTTTTCCTAATGGGAGGCTGGGGCAGCCAACAGCCTCTTGGCACACACAGGGCAGGGCTTTTGCTGCTGCTAGATTCTGGGAGTTTCAGCCTGTGTTTGCTTGAGCCCATCCTCATGGCTGCCCTGCAGCAGCCGATTGAGAGATCTTGTGAAAAGTCTTTCTTGAGGCAGCAAGCCGTTCAGCAACCATGCAGCTGGGTGGCTGGTAGGGTCTCATTTTAGACAGGCTGGACCCACTCATTCAGGCATCAGTGATCCTGCTGGGAAAACGTGGCTAGGAGCTTGCCGTTACCATGCTGGGGCAGTGGCTAGGTACCAGCAGCAATGCTTCCCATTGCAGCATGAGCTGCGACTCTTCTCCTAGGCTGGTGACTACCATAACACAGTTTTCCATCTTCAGGGGTTGCGCTCTTGTTCCTAAAGGGAGCCTCACTGCCTCTGGGCACTAGTTTATGTAGAAAGAAGCAAGTCGTTAAATGCAGTAACTGATGGGCAGTGCCACCACCTCCAGCTCCAGCATGGACACTCATGATGAATCCTGGCAGAAAGCATCCGAGTTACGTGCAACATATGCGCCTCAGTGGCACAGATCGTTTTCCCTCAAGGAGCTCTGAATAACTCCCCAACGGATCCCTCCTCTCTCCATGAGCTGTGCAAGGATCCAAGGTTAAATGTCCCGTGTTCAGCAGCAAGAATGCCTTATATCCCATCATATTTTACCATTATGTTTCAGTATGATGTGTTGATGTGTTCACCTTTCTATTTAAGGACCTATCCCCATTTCTAAGTCCCTCATCCAGGGGCAAAGGGAGCTCTGGGGGAACCCCTCTTCCATCCTGATTTGCACCAAGTCACTGTTTCTGACCCTCTGACCCCCAGGGAAAGAGAGGGGAAACAACATTTCTTCTTGTGGAGCTGACCATGCTCAGACCACCTGCTGTGTGGGACAGAGACTGTGTCCTTCTTGATATCGAGCACAGTCAGACGCCATCCCCAGGGTGGACAGAAGCAATGAAGTAACACCAATCTTCCTGTTTGGGAAAAATTTTCTCAGTTAGACCTGGGGTGAATTTTACCAAATAGTAACGACAGCAGAAAGTGTAAGTGGTTGAGGTAATCTAAGCTGCTCATCTGGCTGGCTTCACCTGTTTTGCCCAAGTTTAAAAAGAAGTACAAAACCAGAAAGATGGGATTCATTGCAGGACTAAGCGCTGTTCCTAGGTTTACTCAGTAGCCACAGTGGATGCAGCACTCACCTAAGTGAGACTCCATAAAAGGAGCTTTGAAATGTTAATTTTATGCCTGAGGAAAGGACTGTAGCCAGCAGGTTGCCCATACTTGGCTTGCTGGGTGCGTTTCTTTTTCTTGTATATTTTGAACAAGACAAAAATTACTTATCAACTGAGATTATTTTTCCATTCAGCTTTGAATGAAGGATTCATTTACCAGCAGAGCCTTGCATGACTTAAATCTCTGCTTCAGCTTTTTCCTTCAGATCCTCAGAGGCTCAAGCCCAAGCTTCATTCTCCACCTTCTTAGTGGCTGTTATGGCAGAGGCTGCAGCACCTGCTGTCCCACTCCTGCAAGGTTTATGCCACATGGGAACTTTGCTGCTCACTTCTGCAGCCCTTCTCCTTGCCAGGGTGAGTTGCCCATAGCACTGATATGACTTAAGTTCTTTGAAACAGGGACACTGTGGCTGTGTGTCTGTACGTGTCCTGATATAGCCATGTCCTGATTAGTGCTACCATGCAGTAAGAATTATAACCAGGAAGGGAAATCTTGACAACTGGCTATTCACCATCTCTTCTCTGTTACTTGGCTTACTATCTCAAATATCCCTGTTGGACTCCAGCTTTTCCCTACTTCTCCTGCGTCTCCTTCCTGTGGGGTTTTTTGGGTTTTTTTTTTGCTACTGAAGGTAATACTAAAAGCCATTTATTTTTACAGGTTGTCTCCCCTATGATGTTATTTGGACAGTCCCATGAAAAGATGAGACAGCATCCATAAACAGTTTCTATCTTGGGTAGCAAGTTTCTCTGGGTGCAAGTAGAGGAAGGAGGCTGCTCTACATTCTAGCGCAAAAAATAAGAATATTTTAATAGTGTAATGTGGCCACATGGCAGTAGATGAACCTGACTTGGTGAATGGCTTTGTGATGCAATTTAGCTGAGAGGCCCATGTAGGGCACTCTTCCCTATCAAACTCTGCCTAGGCTTCCCTTGGATGGGCACAGAGACCTGCCCACAGGAGGACAGAGGAAAACGAAGGAAGATCACCCGAAGGAAATTCTTGTACAGAAGTGTTGACCAATGATGGCTGTAGTGAGGGAAGAATAGAGCTGGAAAAACAGACTGTGAGGATGATATCACTCAGATGTGGGCAGCCACAAAGAAACTCAGATTCACTTTTTCTCCCACCTACCTCAAGGAAAACAGACTAACAATGCTGTTGAGCTGAGCTGGGCTGTGGCTGCGGGACAGTGGGTGAGGTTTCAGCTGCTGGGAACACCTTCTGTGCTCCCTCTCCCTTGAGAAGCTCCTAATAACAGCAGCTCTGCAAAGGATCTGCTGGAGGCCATAACTTGCCTTGACTGAGCAGTTTGGATAGCTGAAGATTGGAGAGTTGGTTTTGTCTGTGTTCCCCTTAGCGTTTCTGCCTTTGATGGTTTTACGCTCTGTTGTATCTCAGCATCTCAGCATAAGAGCCACATGCCAAGCCATCTCAGCAAGGGATAAAATTGCTGAACATATTGGAGGTTTCTCTTTTCCTATTAAGAACTCCTTATAGCATAACCTCTATGATTAGCAGTATTAAACAGCCTGGCCACTATGAGGGTGAGTTTTATTGGAAATAATTACTTTAGGAGATCTACTAGACAAAAATAAAATAATTACCAGCACCAAAAGCCTTAAGGAGATCTCCAGTTTCTAATAAAGACACTTTAGCACATCAAAGATGCAGGCAAATGGGCAAAGTGCTGTCTACAAAATCAAATGTTTAGTTCAAAGGAATGAAAATGTTAGTAAAAGAAATGACAAGAAAAAGAAATTTCAAAGCAGCCCTAGCTTAGAGTGTAACCAAACACCAGTAATGCCAACTGAGCCATCTGAAAACCAAGCCCATGGGAATTTGACTTCTTTTGAGTCCTGAATCATCAAATTAAAAATACGTACTTGGAGTTAGCTGCAGCAGCAAAGTACTGATCTTGTACATACAGTCTAAACAAGCCAGAACTCTGCTCTGCAATCAGATCTAGGTTTTTCTTGGCAATGCCCCAACACAGCATGACAGAAATTAATTGTTCTTGCAAATAACAGAGATTGGATCGGTGATATCAAAACAAAATTTTCTTCCAAATGGTAGATCTTCAAGAGAAACTAGCATGCACTACACATGAGCACCTATGGATAAATAGATCTGATTTGAAAACCATAGTATTATGTTTTTGCACTTTTTACCTTGGCATTTCCCAGGGGCATCACGAACTGGAGCTGCACCATAGCTTAGCCCTACAGTCAGGAGCCAGCACACCCTCGATGCCAGTGCAAATGGAGTTTCCATTTTAAGATGTCATTGGAGACACAAAGAAGCAGCACCTTGATCTCTGGTCAGGCTCTATAACGCAGTCTGCTTTTCAGCTTCTTGTTGCTTGCTGTCCTTGCTGCTTCGTCTTCAAACACTGGCCTGTCATTGTAGCCACTTGGGACTCTCTGTTAGACTCCTGTGCTAATCTTGCCAACACCACCCAACAAAGGCCAGAAGGAGGAGGTAGGATTGTCCTGCCAATGCAACTGGCTGTCACTTTTGTTTCTAAGGGTCAGGACAGCATTTCTACAACTGCTTCACAGCATCGCACACAATCTCCAGCCAGCATCCTTGGAACAAGCATGAGCATCCCCAGCACAACACTGTATTGTGCACACAGATAAGTCTCATTCTTTTCTCTTCCAAGTACTTGACATGCTTTCTGGGTTTGCCTGGAAGAGGATCCTGATGAACCTTCACAAAGCATAGGGCTAGATCCCCAGCTAGTGTGTCACCTTGGGGACCCGTAGGAGGACATGGGGCTCTTGTTGCTAACAGAGCAATGAGGGACTGAGCCTCCAGAATGCTCTGGCTGTTTGTTTAAACCCTGCAGATATGTCCTATAAAGAGCTGCTGTCCTTCATGAAGAGTGGGTGGGGATTAAATCAGCACTGTTCTTGAGCTGCACTGAAAAACTCTATTTCCTGCTGACACAGGCAGCAGTGAGGCACCAGTTACAGCAGTCCTGGGAGCTGATGCCCTAGGCAACTACTGCAAGGCTTATAAGGACCTATTGGGGCATCTCCATGAGCGTGATCAGAAAAGGTGAGATATGGTCCAGACAGGTCAGCTTACTCATCCTGTGTGTCTCTCTCCAAGTGTCAGTCTCCAAAATCTCTCATATACAAAGGTTTGTGTAACTTGTCCTGAAAGCCTCCCAGAGGGGAAGACTCCACTGTTTCTTCAGGCAACCTGCTCCAGTACCTCAAGGCAGGAAATACGAAGTGGGACCTGATCCCAAACTAGGGGACAGCAAGACCAAGGAACCCGGATGGAGGAGCACGACTTCTCCAAGCAGCATGGTGAGCAGCCAGAAACAGGCAGTAAGGTTGTGTTGTCTACCTTCAAGTGGAGAGAGAGCATTAATCAGGTTAAGTGGCCACCATGTAACTCTCCCAGCCCTTTGTTACTCACGGGACAGGGCACTGCTGGTTGCCATCTGCAGCCAGCGTGGGCTCCACGTGGAGGGCTGGAGCCATGGGAGTGAGGCTGACACCACTCCGGAGGCTTTCAATAGCAACAATGGCAGGCACTCAAAAGCAAGGAAGACGGTCTTGATGTATTTAGCACTGTAACCCCCCTTGAAAATAATGAGAGCTGACTCCTTTGTGGGTCTGGAGCTGAATGAGCGTAGTAAATCTTATTGCCTTTAACTTCTGTGTCCACGGAGCTTGGTGCTCCTCATTCATTCATTAGACCCTAAGCCATCTTGAGGAGGGGAGGTCATCATAGTACCTTATAATATGCCCATGTTAAATTACTTTAACTGCAGACAGTTTTTTAGTATGTTTATAATCTCCTCCCTGTATGTTTATAACGTCTAGCCTTATTAAGGGCTTATGGCCTTATCTTAATTTTCCCGCAAACCAGATGCATGTAATGATATTCATTTCTATTATTTTCCCAGCTGTACATTCTTTTACTGGTTAATCTTCATTTCCATGTAGTTTAACAAGGGCAATGTGGATGTGCATAGACTTCTCTCTAACTCTTGCAAAAGAAAAAAAGTGGTGCTTTGTATTTCCAGGCTTTTGTAAAAATGACTGAAACTAGCTGACATCTGTACTAGCTAGATACTACCACTGTGAGAGACCCAGGTCAGCCATCAGGACAACTCCACCTCCAGCCAGGGCAGACTATGGGGGCACACCAGTGGAGAGGAGCATGTTCCAGTTTACATATCATTTGTTATCTGTACAGCAAAGGCATTTAGATTAGCAAAACTTAACTCAGAGCTTCAGTGATAACGTAGCAAATGGTGGCAGTTGAAATGACCTCCTTACAAATGAGAAACAGAATTCTCTCATCTTTGAGGTTTTCATCCTGAGCTGTCCAGTGGGAAGGTCCTCAGGAGGTAAGTTCTCTGCTGTCTTGGTGCTGCCCAGAATTAGTTTCAGAAGGACTCAGGCTTATTGTGGTGTTGAAGCCTGCCCATATCTTCTTCAGGGATGTCACTAGCCGAAGCCTAACAAATCTAGTTAAGTATATGCAAGCTATTGTTTTCTGAGAGGTTGCGATTTGACCGATGGGGTGTATTTTCACATTAATGAAAAGGCTAACCAGCTGCTAGGTTTAAGATATACGGCCTCCAAAAAGGGGAATCTGACAGCTTTTTAGAGAAAAGGTTCACAGGTTTTGTTTTTAGCTAGGAGCAAAACACCATGCTCTTTTCTGTCCTCATTTTCAGGAACGGTTCTGATGAAAATGAAATTGTGAAGGAAAAATAAACCCAAGGTTATCTTTTAAATTTGCAACTGAAAATGAGACTGAAAAAAAGAAAATACCTTGGAGAGCATTACTAAATGGAGGTGCTTCCAGTCTCTTCCTCTCTCCAGTTAGAGTAGGACAAAAATGACAATTTACTTCTCTATCCCATTGGATTTTATGTGTTTGAGAAATTTTTTGTCTTCTATCTGTTATGATGTTATCATGACCCTATTTCGGTTTCACAAAATGCTGTCACTACATTCCTTCTTCCAAATTGGATCCAAACACAGTGGAGTTTGTCTATTGCTTCTCCCGAGGTACAGGAATCAGAAGAATAATTATCAGCTTGTTAATTTTATTTTATGCAAAAAAGAAAAACTCCAAACAAATTTGAGCAAGAGTTCTTATACTTCGTGACATCTAACTGGTGAGCAGGACAAGGCTCAAGGCCATCTGCCCTAGCTGCTCCTGACATCTGCTATCTTAACTGGCCATCCTGAGGATCAGAACGAGTTACTATTAATTATTGAAGGCAGCATTTTCAGTACTGGCTTTTTTAGCTGGGGTCAGTGTAATGTCCATTCAGTTGCAGACACACTGAAAACTAAATGCATGACCCCAGTCAAAGTTCATTGTAGAAACACAGATCTGGGCCATGACCCTAGAAATAGCTCAGCCTGTTTTGCAGGGACAAGAAGGAGTAGAATTACCTATTAGAATAAAGTTACCATCTTCAAAATGAGTGTCCATATAGATCAGCAACTGCTACCATAAATAAATTGGAAGATTTCTGAGGATGAGTGACAGCAGCACCTAATTGTATAGATTTTTTTTTAATGATCTTTTCACCTGCAGCAAGCATCAAGTCAGAGGCTGGAGGCAATGTCATCTCATCTGGCATCCAGACTGTGAGACTGCAGCATCCACTGTCCCTAGGAAAGCTGAAAGGAAAAGGGACTGGGGAAAGCAATGCTGAGAGTATAACTGACCCTAAGGTTTACATTTTTTGTTAAAGCATTTCTTGGTTCAGGTAAGTAGGGATGAGTGGAGTGACACAACCTGTACCTGGACATGGAGATGCTGGAGAAGCACATGGGTGAGCGCTGAGGGAATGAGGATCCCCACATGCTCTCTGCCTGTCAGGTGCAATACACTGCTGCAAATAGAACAAGTCAGCGAAGCAAACATAGAAGCAGGCTGATTTAAGCTGACATTTCCAGATGCTCTCTATGGTGGTGGTGTTAAAAATACTTAGGGAGCTGGAAACCTGGAAATGCTGATTTGAGACTGCAGTGCTTTTGGGACAGATTTTGCCATCCTGCCCAGAGGCATAAGAGAGGATTGTGGCATAAAAGCATACCCTTGCTCTGGCTGTTGTCTTGACAGTGCAGAAAGGGCCTTGGGTCACAAAGCTGTTGCCCCCCAGCATCGCCTGTCTTAACTCTTCTCTGCCCAGAATATGTCATGCAATAAATCAGTTGTTTGGACAGACGCATCATCATACTTCAAAGAAATACGAGTTGTCCATAAAAGCTGCATGAAAAAGTGAGGATCTGAAAGTACAAATAAACATGGTATACACCAACTTTGCATTCCTACTTTTTATCACACACTAATGTTTGTGGGTTTTTCCTCAAGTATTGCATGAACTTTTATCATTCTCAGATATGGAGGGTTTTTTTAATTCTATTTGAAATTTCTTCCCTAATTAAACATTTGCAAGTAGTTTCATCCAATATGACTCTACTTTTCAGAATGTAAAGCACTTGATGAAAACTCATCACCCAGATTTAATGATGAGGAATTCTGTTTCTCCTGCCACCAGCACTATCATCTACCTCTTCTACTAAAGTTACCATCTGCTCTACCTGCAACAGGCCTGTGGTCCTGTCTCCTTCTTTCCCTCAGATGTGCTATGTCACCTTTTCCTATAAATCCTGCAGGATTTGATTTTTAAAAGCGACAAAAACTTTTGTTTTGCTGACCATGAGCCAGATGGATGTAATTCTAAGGATGTGACCTGCCTCCTGCCTTGTGAAAGGCTGCAGAAGCCCTTACTCTTTTTGCTAGACCACAGTCTGGAGGTGTACAGGGTCCTGCCCAACATGTTGATGCTAATGTCAAGGAGGAAAAAAAGGGGACCCTCGTGGAAAACAGGAGTGTGTGTGATGAAGTACATTTCAAGCTCAGATTTGCAAGCTGCTGGAGCAGCTTTGCCCTAGATCCTGTGCCTGCTCCTGGTCAGGAACATTTTGGATTTATTATGAGGTAGGTTGTGAGGGAGTCCTCATCCTTCTCCCATTTCTAGCTGACAACTCCATGCTGCAGTTATCTGGCAGTTTGTAAGTGTAGCTGCCTTTTTATCTGATAAATTAGGCCTGGAAATATATGAACTTATGTTTTACATACTCTTACATACTCCCTTACCACAATTTTGATTTATGCTCTTCCACAGGAGAGAGGATCTGTATTTTCATCCACTAGTGCATCTTGCTGAGGTGTTGCCCTTGGATCTTGCTTGAGCTTACAAACTGCTCTTGCAGTAAGCAGCCATGCTTTTTGGGGTCAAATGTTTTGGAGTCCTTTCAATCCAAGTGCAAATTCAAGAGGATGTCAGTGAGCTCATAAATGCACTTTTTTCAATTTTCATAAAAATATTTTATATGCATGTTTTCATGGTGGCAGAGCTAAATAATATTTTTTGTCCAATTAAGCATTGAACAAGGATACATTTTTATAATTCTGTACCTTCTCTCTTGCTCCAGTGCTTTGCCCTTTATTTTCAAGAGCAAAAAGGCATGTCTGCGGCCTTACCCTATGCTTACCTGAGCCAATTTGCCATCATTATCCATAACTTGCACTGCCACAAAGTTTAGGCTCCTTGTTTTCTTTCTTTTAATGAGGAATATATGCTTTGGCAAACAAATAACCTTCAACAGAAATGCTGGTTATGTTAAAATGGCGCTTCGCTTTCCCATCAGCTGTGAGATTGAGGAATGTACCTCTTGTGTTTTCAAATTTAAAAGTTCAGGAAAAAAACTCAGATCCATTAGCAATATTTAGAAGGGAGAGGATGGGACCAATCACTAAGCAAAAGCTCAATGGTTTATACAGCTAAACTTGCAACTGTAAGAGACAAATACAGAGGTGATGCAATGACCTCCAACTCAACCACTTTGGCTTCTACCCTCAATCTGAATCCTGTGGGCATCCTGGTCACAAAAGGGCCCTGTTACTTTTCCAAAAGGGGCATGAGCTTGGCCTTTAACTCCCTTAAAGAGGCTGAACAAACCTTAATGGAACTGGTGAAACCCATGTCAAAGGACTGAGTACTGATATAACCCAGCCTTTCATTTTCAGAGGTAATTCTTTTTCCACAATCAGGAAAATCACTCTTCTGCACATACAAAAGAAGTTTGAAAGGAAATTTTTATCTGATTAGCATTCATCAAAAAGAAAAGCATGTTTATTTATCAGAACCTCAAAACCCTTCATGGAGGATCCAGTCATGACAGTGCCTTTGCCTTCACAGCCCTGTGCTTGCAGTCTGTGGCAGATCTTCTCCCAAAGGTGTGAGACACTCAGTTAAGCAATGCTGGAAATCCGGTGGTACTGATAAAACCTGAAGAGGACTTCATTTTTCTGTGTACATTTGAAGAAGCTGAATGTATATATCTCTTTGGAGAGGGATTGGAAGCCCTTTGGAGTGAGAGAGTGAAATTTTATGAAAGAATTAAGGCATGCATGAAATTTGTTTCTAAATTTCTATTTCTAGGCCTTTATTTCTTTCAGCTGACAAGGTACAGCTGGATACATCCTGAAGTGTTGGGAAATCAAGGCTTCTGCCTATTCTATTGTTTGTATGAGAAGATGTTCTGTACTGTTTGTAGTAATTGTAACACCAGAAGAGCTTTTTTGTGTGTTTCCTAGTTGGTTATCTGTAACATATGGAGTACAATGGCTCAGTTGAAGCAAAATCCTTACTTACTCTTTCAATGAAAAAGATAATAGGACGTTCTTTCAGTTGTGAAGTCATCCAAATATTTGGCTGGAAACTTTCCCATCAGCATGGGACCTGTGAGCCCTGGGTGCCAGTTTCTTCAGGCCCAGTCATGGTTGACAGGGTTTGTAGGCTCCGTGCTACATGGCATGGGGCAAGAAAGCCTTCAGGAGCCCAAGGTTTTGGATGTCTTGTTTGCCTGCTGGTCTATCAGGAGCTCAGACCCTATAAGTTACAGACACCCTGATGAGGAGTGAGAGTGGTCATAAAAATTCAAGGGCTGCCACATACCTAATCCCATGACAAAGAATCTAGGAGACACTGGGTACTTCATCTTGCAACATAGCCCACCGGCCATGCCCAGAGCTGTGGGTGGTGGGAGTACTGGATGTCTTTAACTTCAGAGAAGTGTCCTGAAAATAGCTTAAATAACCTGGGCAGAAACAAAAGAAGCTAAGCTATTATAAAGGAATGGAACATGTTTCTGTATAATGAAATATGCAACTTGGATAAATCTCACTGTGTCTGTTCGATGACCTTCCACATCAAGCTAGCAGCACATTTTTGTCATGTCTTTATAGCTAATCCCTCAATACTTTGTGTTCGTCCTCCGTATGTATTTACATCACAATATTTCTATCATACATTTATTTTATGACTAAATTACTAAATTACTACATGCTGATCTGCCAGTAAGAAGGGTGGGGATGCACAGGGAGCTGGGAGGGGACACAGCTACGACAGCTGGCCCAGAGTGGCCGAAGAGCTATTCCATACCATACGATGCCATGCTCAGCATGGGAAAATGGCCAAGGCCCAGTGATTCCTGCTCAGGGAGGGGCTGGGCACTGGTCATTGGATGGTGAGCAATTGTATTGTGTGTCACTTATTTCGTATGTTGTTATTATTGTCAACATCATCATCATCTCCTCTCCCTTTTGCTGTCCCATTCTTTATCTCAAACCATGAGTTTCAAAATTTTTTTGATTTTCCTCGCCATCCCACTGAGGTGGGGATAGGTGAGTGAGCAGCTGCATGGTGCTCAGTTGCTGTCTGGGGTTAAACTATAACAGAATTTTTAAAGTTCAATGTGATCTGGCTTCTTCCCACAATGTGATGGAGCATGAACTCAAACCCAAGGGAGTCCTCAGAGGACAGCCCCACACCACCAACACTGCCACCTCTGCTTATGGTGTCTGCTGCTGCACCACAAAGTCTGCAGGGGGTTTTCCATGGAAAGACCATAGACTGTTTCAAGCTCTGAGATTCAAAATTCACCCCCTGTATTATAACTGAAGCTCAGTGAAGAAACAGCCCCGAAGCACAGTCTTTGTGTTTTGTTCAAACTTTGTTTTCTGCATTGATTTTGCAGGGAGCCCAATGCAGAGTCTAATCTAGATGAGGCAAAAAGTGCAGATCACATTAGCAACATCCACACTCAGGAGGAAACCGAGCAACTCTCTTTGCCAAAGACAGATGGAAAATAGCTGCTCTGGACACTATTGGTATTTGAAGAACTCTGACCAAAGTCCAGAAAGAAAACTTTGGCAGAAGTGACCAAAATGACCTCCTCCCCATAAGACAAGAAATATAATTATTGTCAGCTCTCTTCCTAGACCAGGGCCATTTCATTGAAGCTGAGTGCTAGCCAGTTCCCTCTAGTCCATGCTCCCTGTTTCTCACTCAGGTGATGAGAACCTCTCAGAGAGAAATGCCTTGGCTCAGACAGAGTTTACCAACTCACAGCAGAAATCAGTGGAAGCTTTACAAGGGACCATGCCATATGACTGCTAGGATACCTTGATCTTAAAACCTGTGGCCATCCGTAGTTTGGGAAACTGGAAACCTAGCCATGTGCTGATCCACTTAAGATGGAGAGATTTGGGGGTGGTTGTCACTCAATTGATGCACCAAAATAAGCTAGTCACTCCTGCATGATATTCCATAAAACTTTTCTCGCCTAGTTCTGTTGTGTTGCTGGAAGTGTCCTATTATGCTTAAGCATGATGAGCTGCTGGTCATCGAACTGCTCAGGAGGGGTGAGTGTTGAGGTGGGTAAATGGACAAGCCCTTCTGCGTTGGCAGTGGGGACCTCTCTTGTCCCATGTGGTATGTTTCTCCCTTCCTCACATCCTGATCCATTTGTGGGTGGTTGTGAGGATGGTGCTGGACAGCTGTGAGACCAAATGCCCATGTGTTTTCTTTGTGGCTGGCTCCTGATGGCTGTCCGGGCTCTTGGCTGAGTCCTGTGCGAAGTTGTGCTACCCAGCACCAAACAGCTGGCAGCCAAAAACCTCGCTCCTCAGCTGGTAATGGGATTTCTTTTTCTTCTGGATGCTTGTAAGTAGTGGTTGGACCTGTGCAAAGGTCTGGTGAGATCCACTCTTTCCTACAGGGAGGACCCCCACACACACCTAAAAATATGGCCCCATGTCTGGGTGTGCAGTATGCATGAGATTGATTTACTGCAGTGCTGGACTTAAAGCCACCCCATCTGGATTTGTTATCTGCTTGGTAACCCGAGTTTTCTTGTGACAGAAGGTCTGCTCCTTCTCTGCTGGAGAAAAACACAACCAACAACAACAACAAAAAACAACCAAATCAAAACAAGTGTTTTTATTAAACTTGCATGCACTTAAGCCATTTCTTTGAACCTTTACAATTCAGCACAGTGTTCACTGGCGATGAATGTCTTCATCTGGCTTTAAAAGGTGGGAACAATGTCATGCACTTAAATCCCTTAACTGGAAATTTCTTGCCTTTCATTTGTTTAGCCACAGTAGAGAAAAGACTAGTCACAAAACTTTCCTCTGTGCTTAAGAAGATTTCTCCTTTGAAGCAGCAACAACAATAATACTGTAATAGAAGTAAAGCCTGCTCTTCTTACACCCAGCATATTTTCTTCTGAAGAAACGTGCTGCAATTGCAATGACAAAGTCGGGCTTGCTAAGCAGGGCTGTCTCCCCCTGCTACTTTGTGTTGAACTTTTACAAGCAAGCCATAAATACATAGATACCAAAGAGTTAATTTGCGTTTTTAAACCTCCTTCCCAATATCCTCTCTCATTCCTGCATAAAATCCCCATGTCCAGACATCAAATCAGTAAACCCTGTTGCCTGTCAGAGAATACAATGTCAGGCCATTAGTATGTTAATAAGTCCGGAGGGTGACAGGTGGCCTAGTAGACAGCTCAATTAAGCTGCTCATTAAACACACGCTAACGAACAGCCAAGGCAGGGCCTGAACAGCACCATTCTGTAATGACATGATGTCAGAGCGAACAAATGAGGAAAAATAACAAAAACATTACAGCAGTGACAGACGCCACTAATAGGGACCCCTTGCACTACATCAGCCCTCAAATCAATGAGCAACAGGGATCAAAAAACTCGACCCAACATTCTCAGGGGACTGAATACAGCAAGATTTTTTTGGTCAGGTTTTTTCCTCTCCTTTTTTTCCCCCCCTTAACTAAAATTATTGTGGAATATCACAAATTAATAATGAAGGGGAGAAGGTAAAAAACGGGCAGAACTTGTTTCCCGTAAAACAGTACCATAAAATGTGAAAACTGTGAAAGGTAAGGTCTGAATGAAAATCATTATTTAATAGGATCATCATTTAAATTTGATTGGCATTTTTTCCTTTATCTTGACTTTTCTCCCCCTTTTTCTGAAGCCTGCAGGTTTGAATGATTTGCCATACCTGCTCTGCCTACTCATTCGCCATAGGTCACCCTACCATTTAAGGAGCGCAGAGACAACTTTTAAAGTGCAGATTTGTAGCTATTATTTTTAAAAAGGAGACTTCTAGCAGCTGGTAGAAAAAAATCCTATCATTTTCAAGTAAGGAGCTTTCTGGATAATAAATTCAAGCATCCGACTGGTGCTGAAATGACATTTGAGTTCCGCATTGCTAAACTAATAGGCTGGTTGACCATTATAAGGTCACGACCTTAGCTCTCATCCTAGTTGCAGAGCTGTGTTAAGTTAACAACTGATACCTCGCTGTGTTTCCTTAAAGGTCTAACTCAAGATTTGTGCTAATAACTAGGATAATCAAGTCGCGCTGTGGAGTGAATTTGCAGCAGCAACTTTCTGGGAAAAAAAAAAAAAAGATGATTTGGAAGCTATTAATAGACAGGTGTGGAAGCAGCTGCAGCAGCCAGCAGATTTGCAGATATAAGTCTGCCATAATATTTAGGAAGCCCACTGACCAACTCCTACAGTTTGACCTTAGGGGTAGGCCAAATTCAGCCACGTACAAGCTAATGGGCAACAGCGAAACTTCCTACCGCTCACACCTTGTGGAGCATCTTGTACCTGCTCATGTGGTGAAAAAGGGCCGTCATATCAAATGATTGATTTTTTACAGCCCTTTTGGCCTGCCACAATTAAGGTACTGAACACTGGAAAAATGAGTACTAAAGGGTGCAAGCCCAGTGGGTGTTTCTGGGATGAATCCAGCTGTGCCAGAGATGATGGTGCGAGTCAGACATCAGATGTCAGAGTGGTGTTCAGCAACAAAATAGCACACCTTGCCCCAGTGTGGTTGCAAAAATGAACACAACTGAAGACTGGCTCGAATATCACGACACTGCTTGCACAAGATTTACACATCTCTTCACATTGGTCTGACTTTTGAGATTGGATCATTTTAACTACACTAATTCTAACCTGACAGTGTTAAATCAGTATGAAAACTCGAGTACAGATCAGTTCTCACAGGCCAGTGGCTGAATTGAATGTGCACATCTCCATCTCCATGGCAAAGTAGGTAATGACAAATGCAGAGGGAACAGATCTCTTCTTCTAAGCTTAACAAAATGTAAAGCTCCAACAAAGTCAAGGAAGCAGCACCAGTGGAGAATGTAGCACTTCAGCACTTGTTACCTTCTTTCAGGAAAAATTAATTCATCTCCCACTGTCTTTCATGCTTATTTTGCACACACAAAGTACTGGCAAAATCAGTGCAAGTTATTTTACTTCACCATTGAAGTGCAGAGGTACCTTTTGTTTGCCATCCCCTGATGTCACTGACTCTGTTGTGCTGGTTTGGGTCCCTTACATCTTTTCTGCAGCTATGCCTAGGTTGGGGGCTGGACAAAAAGCAGTTTTGCCCTGGAGAAGGCAACTGAAGTTTCTGTGGTCGTTGAAGCTTCAGACGTCTTCCTGGTGTAACAGAACAAGGAGCAACACTTAGCAATCTAGGAGCGCAAAATAAAAGTGGAAAAATAATGTCTACTGAGTGCCAGTCAAAGCATGAGCATTTCTTGTGTCTATAAGGCTTTGAGAAGTTGTAAAGTGTAAAATATTAAACTACATGAACTTCATCGAAAGGGATGGAACATCATATCTACAGACTGTGAGATGTGATGAGAACCAAACCAACTTGTACTTGCAGCAGTGATGTTCAACATCAGCAGCTGAATTACAACTGCTACTCTAGAAGCAAACACAACTCTGAACAAGAAACCACTATAAAATGATGAGGGGCAGCACTGAGCTGAATGTGCTACCAAACTCCCCAGTGTCAGCCCTCTTCCTCCTTCCAGTGCCTTGCCAGCATCAGGAGGGGATGGGGGCTTTCCCAGACAGGGGACAAACAGCACCACACCTGCTTGAAATTCAGTGTGTTTGCCTAGCAGAAAACAGCAGAAACTTCTGTAAGGATGTACTTAAGTATTTGGGAAGACCTGGTCTCTATGCTCTGTGTACATTGCTCCTGCTTTCTGTGGGCTCCATCATTCTCCATTCCATTCACTGGTCCTACAGGTCTCCTTTAAGAAGGAGAACCACTGGATGGCAACTGAAAGAAGGGAATGCCCTGTGCATTTGTACCATGCATCTTACCATATGCTATGGGGTAGAAAATATGCTAAATGACTATTTTTAGAGATATTTGTAGCAGGGCTTGTAACAGCCAAGGGCAGAATGAAGTCTGAAAGGTGCTTCCAGAGCCAACTGTACACCAAGGGAGGGATGGGCAGTGGAAAGACATCCCAGCTGTAGTGCAAAGGGCAAAGAGGTGTAAAAGAGCAGAGAGGTATCTAGGGATGTGCTCATGTTGTTCCCTGGCAGACTCACCTCACCAAATGGTTCCATAGCCCCATTCCACTCAAAAATTAAAAAAGGCCACATGCAGATTTTACAAACTGTTCATGTGAGGCAGAGCGGTGCCAACACGACCTGGAAATAAAGCTGAAGCTGAGAAATCAATGTTCACAAGGGAAAAGCTAAAACATAATGTGAGAAAGGGCACTTTGAGAAAGAAAATTACACTAACCACTCGCTGACATTGGAGGCAAGTCCTCTCTATGGTGACTTCAGCCTCATTGAAGGAAAATTTCCCCTGTGTCTAACGAGAGCTCACAAGTGCTGTCTGCTGGGATGAAAGCTTGCTCCACCATAATTCCTCCCAAAAATTTCCTTTCACAACCCCTCTCCCAGGGTTTGAAGGTGATGGTCATCATTGCTTCCCTGCCCTGACCTAAGCAGGCACCAGCAGCACCTTTCCATGACCCCTCGAGGAACCTCCTCATCCAACAGACATGGCAAGACAGGAGGAAAAGCACTCAGGCACTCCCATTTCCATTGGGGTGTGTGAGCTTGACACGTTCTTAGGGATCTTCTCATTGTTCAGTATTGATTACATCAATTTAGAGAGCAGTTTTCAGCATTTAGCTTCTTGTCACTGTTTGGTGTGAAGTTGTACAGCTTATTACACATAGTCCAGCTCTCTCTGCTCTGTGATGAATTATCTGTGTCCTTGCAGGATTTTCTATGGATGCAGCAGTGTTAGGGTGCCCCACAAGTAGTTATCTCCACCACTCCTGTGTAAAGTGCAGCCAATGAAGTGAGAGAGAAGATATTGCTAGAGTGAGGTGGGGCACAGGGTCACAGCCAAAAGTAGTAACAAATCTGGGGGGCTTTGCTGTTTTATAGTATTCTGACATTATCTTTGTTTAATTAGTCCAAAGCATGCCCCACTGCCAATGCCAATTGCAGCTGAGATGTTCTACATCTTTGAGCACCTTCACATTTCTTGTTGAGGCAAATTCTTCACCCAGTCCATCCTCAGGCAAGACTTGTCCTGGCCTGTCCCTCGCTGTTACCCAAAATCCAGACTCTTTCAAACTTCTGGCTTTGTGTCCTTGTTCTGACCCCACTGTTGTCTCCTGCCTATATCTGTGTTCCGTGTCCCAGTCCTGATCATTTCTGGTCTCACCATGCAGGGGTCCCTGTCCCAGACCCCATGTTTCTCAGCTCTGACTCCCAAATTCAGTTTCTCTCTCCTCTTTGCCTGTTTCCAAGTCCCCATACCAGTTTCCCTGTCTGGTTACACTCCTTCCTCACCTCTGAGCAGGCTAATTTGCATCTTTTTGTCATTAAGCCAGGCAGACTCCCTCCCATGGATCACTGGTAGCATAGAAGATGGCAAAAGAAAATTGTAACTGCAGAGATATTTCTCTGCAGATATACCAAAAGTCAGAGCCGGCTCTGGAGCATACTCAAAGCCAATAGAGCTTTCAGGGAATGGAACTGCTAAAATTGACAAAGGCATGTGCAAAAATCACATTATTATAATTTTGGCATAATTTCTTCAGACTTGGCTGCATTTTTGAAAATGCAGTAAAACACAAATCCCCAATAAACAACCATTTTCCCAGATTCAGATCATTGAGATTTTCTTGTGAAAAGCCCTATGCCTCTATGTTTGGGAAATGTCAAAAAATAATATTTGCACGGAATTCTGCTTTATTGTTCTTCTCTATGAGTTACATTTCTGTAAACGTCCTAACCGCTTGGCTTGGTGTTTTCGAAGAATTCAGCTTGAGCAGACACTTAGGCAAAAAAATACCTATTCAAACTGTAACATTTGTGAAAAGTAGGAACAAAACTAAATAGGGCCTGATAATGTCAGAAAGAGAAGGCATCTGGTGAAGGGGCTGGAGCACAGCCTTATGAGAGGCAGCTGAGGGAAATGAGGTTTTCTAGCCTAGAGAAAAGGAGCCTGAGGGGAGACCTTATCACTACCCACAGCTACCTGGAAGGACGTTGTAGTGAGGTGGGTGCTGGTCTCTTTTCCCAAGTATCAAGTGACAAGAGGAGAGGAAATGGCCTCAAGTTGTGGCAAGGATCAGACTGGACATCAGGAAAAATTTCTCCACTGAAGGGTTTATCAGTCACTGACACAGCTGCCCAGGGGGGTGGTTGAGTCACCATCCCTGGAGGTGTCTAAAAGGCAGGTACATAAGGTCCTCAAGGATATGGTTTAGTAGTGGACAAGTACAGTTGAACTCGATGATGTCAAAGGTCTTTTCCAACCAAACAATTCTATGATTCTGTGAAATGGGTGTGAGTTGAGGAGGCTGGGTAAAGAACATAGGTGAAAAGACAGAGTAAATCTCTGGAGGTCAAGGTGATACTTTGGAGGTTTTAATTTGTGTTAGGCTCCAAAGGCACAAAGGCACCATTTCTACTGATGGGATAATCCTTGCTCCTATGTGCATGTCTAGAAGGGAGGGGGGGCAAAATTCAAAGCAACCAAATACTCCATCTTACAGAAGTCCTTCTTTTGGGGTGAAGGTGTATTTGTCTTGTCAGTATAGGAGTCCAGTTTTGTTAGCCCTGACTAACTGGAACTGAAGTCGTTCTGGAGAACTCTGGGGGGACTTCTGTCCATGGATGACCATCTCTTCAGTGTGCAAGGTGAGACCTGGATGCAACCCTTCAGCCAAGTCTGTCAGTGGACTTCACCTCTTTCTCAAAGTCATCCTCTGCATTAGCTCCCCTGGGATGTATCAGCAGCAATGCAGAAGACAGTCAGAGCCTAGATGGCAGAGACCCCAGCATGTTTCCCACCAGCTGACATCAGAGTGGTGTTTGCAAACCTTAAGCTGTACCTATGTCGCTGGCAAAGGAGAGCTGCCATGGCTTGTGCCTCTGATGTGTGCTGACAAAACAAGTGGTTGACCTGAAAAGCCTCCTGTGGGAAAACACACAGCTTTAGGGGTCAACCTAATTTGTTTCCTGTGCCACAGTTTGTCTGCAGTCCTTGCTCTACTACTGATGTTGCGTTCAGATTATGGGCTACTGCCATGAGAGTAGCTGTTCTGCTGGAGACTCCAAGCTGGGAGAAATGTCAAATGCCTCACTCTGTTGCACACCCCCTGGCCTTGGTACCTCCAGCTCATGAAGGCCAGAAGAGAAGAGCCAGGGCTTTTGTGAGTGGAAAAGACAGAATACCCTCTCTCACAGACAGCAGTTTGAAAAAACGCATGCAGGTTATAAAAAAAACAGTCCATATTGTCTGAAATAGGACAGAGTCTACAGTTCCTTCCTTTTAAGATACACTGTTGAGGTTGGCTCTTGGCATGAGAGTATTTAAGATAGTTGGGGCAGCTTCAGTCATGAAGGCATCAGTGCTCCCCCAACATAGCACTGTGAAAGAGAGAGGAGGTTACTTGGAGGAAAGGCACATCCTGCTGCTTCATCCTGCTTGATGGTACTTCATTAATACCTCCTACACCAAAGCATCTTCTCTGGTACATAAATCCAGTCTGTATGGATCATACTCACTCTCCTTCTGAGATTTAATACTGCAAAACAGACCAGCAGTAAGAGTGTTCCAATTCTGCCCAAACCTTTCCTTTTAAATATGTGGGTGCTTGGCTGATACCCAAAGGCTCAGCCCGTGCCTCTGGACTCAGAGCATCCCAGCACCAGCGCTGGATTCCTCATTTCCCAGCTGGAGATGCTGGAGATGCTGGAGATGCTGGAGATGTGTGGTCCCCCATGCCCTTCCCCAGTGTGTTCTCTGCCCATCTTGTCCCAGCCAGCTAGAAGCATTAGTCTCAAACTATCCACTTTCCTATTTTTGTTTAGTGTTTTAGGTAAATGCTGCGGGGTCATATAGCACAATAAAAAAAAAGGCTTTAAGCATAGCGATGGGACTTTCAGTTGCCTAGACTGGTTCTGTGAGCTGATCTTTCTTGTCCCAGTGAGTGTTAGTCTGTCAGATGGAGGCATTAATGCAGAGGTGAAACAACTCCATTTTGGGGTATTCTGTGTCGGCTGAAAAATGACACATGTCAGGTTTTCCAGATCTGCTGGGAATTGTCTGCCTGCTGAAATTAAATAAGCAAATGAAGGCTTTAAATCTTACTGTTCCATAATGGCTAAAATATTCCTTGTGATTAATGCCTGGAAAATCAATATAATCTTTGTGGCATTATTAAAAAGTCATCATCTAATCAGTGTCAGGTGAGGCTCCAAGGACGCAGAGTCATTTATTCTGTGTGGGATGGTCCTTGGAAAAGCAACCAGTGTGGCTCTGGAATAAACCTAGCACACCCAGAGGGGTGCCGTGCCAGCAGCGCATGAGCTCCCACTGCCAGGGGGCTCTCCATGTGCAGCATAGTTGTTGCCAGACTGCTCTCCTTCTGCCCAGTGGTGATCTTACCTCCTTTTACCTCCAATCCAATTACTGGATACTCAGTCCAACCCAACCTAATCCAACCCAACCCGACCCAACCATCCTGCTGGTCACAAAGTGGCTGGTTCCCCTGATGCAATGCTCTAGATTTATCTTCTGTTTAGTAAAACCAGTAGCTGTCACAACTGGGACCCAGGGCATATGGACATATGAATGTGCACTCAGCCTTTATTTCTCACACCAAGATCCTAATTGGGGCAGGAGAGAGCTCACCTACTTCTTGTACACACCAAACTGGTGAATGTACCCACGTGGTGTTTATCGCTATAAGCAGGGAAAAGGAAGCTTCTACAATGGATTTGCAGTGTCAAGGCAAACCCAAGCTGCCAACAACATATTCTCCGAAATATTTCACCTGAACTGCCAATGAAGCTCTCTCTCAGCTACCTGCGGGTTGGCCCTCTGCTAGCTGCATCTTGGAAATTGGGCTGTGTACTGAACACTTCCCTTCAGGACAGTCAAACCCTGAGGTTTTGAGGCAAGCTTTAAACTTTTGGCACGGAATGTTCTGAAAACTACTCTCAAGCTTCATAAGATCTCCCTACTTGACAACTTGGTCTCTATAAACAAAGGAGAACCAATAAGACATTGACTTGTATATGGATCTTGTTTTCCAGAAAAGGCAAATGAGAGTTTTCCCAGGTTGTCCTCCTACACAGAAAGTTCCTCAACTCTCCGAACCAGATACCAAATTCGGAATTTACTTCCCAGTGCTCAGGAATCAAGATTTTGGGTGTTTTAGACCAATTCAGCTTTTGCAGTACGTCTGTGAACACAGGCTTGCACAACTTTAAGGATTCAGCAATGCAGTAAGATTTCAAGGTACCAGCAGGAGTGTGAGGAAAGAGGCTGAGTCTCCACAAATTCTCCTGCCTTGGTCCTCGGGTAGTTAGCACAAGGTGCCAAAATAGTACCTTTGTCTCATCATCCTCTTAGTGAGCCTAACTTGTCCATGTCAAGGAATGTGGATAACCCGCCTCTCTTTTAAGATCAAGAGGTAAGGCAGTCCCCACTGGTGTCCGTCACACTGAAGCAGGGGAGGACACAACTTCTGGCAGATCAGAGTAGGCTTCCAAAAGCTTCATGTCAGGGACAGGTTTTCTGGGGGAAATAAGGCACCATAATGTTCTTCTTGTACATTCTGTGTTCCCATGGCCAGGCTCCCTTGCTTTCTAACAGACAGACATTACTTATCAGATGCACCTGCTTGAAGTGCAGGAAATGATGCAGACAGTGGAAATGTTGCCATTCCCCATGGCAATGACTGATGAAGAATCAGAGTCATCAGAAAGGTCTTTGTTGAGACTGAAAGCATGTGACAGATTTTTGTCTGATGCCAATGATTGAAACAAGTCCCCCAGCTCTCACTCTAGAAAACTCTCTGTTTTACCTAAAGTGATGGTTTTCCTCTGTTTTAGAGAAAACTGCATAGCTGTGGTCTGGCCAGATACAACTTAAAGGTTTCCACCTCACCAACAACAACAGTAAGGCCTTGGCTTTAGGAAAG